>OY292274.1:55744629-60744629 GCA_958496175.1 Sisyra terminalis
TAGTTTCCTTAATTTGAATTCCCAATACTTGTTTAACTTTCATCAAAAATGACAAAAAATATATCAAATTATCATTAGTAATAATATTAATGATGGATCCAAAAAATGATATTTATTTCTTAGAAAACAATCATAATTGCTCAGATACTTTAAATTTAAATTACTTTGATTTTTTCTTAGAATTTTTTTGTCGAATAGAAAAATAGGAAAACAAAAATTGTATTAGGAGATTTTGGGCACTATTATAATACAATTATAAAGGAAAGCGTATTGTAACGTGACGTCTCAAAATTGTATTGAGATGGCGTTTATCCGTTCTTTTGATTTCTTTTGGAAAATAAATAATCACTTTCACACTTAACAATCATTTTTTTTATTACACTTTTAAACACTTTTTATTGCACAATTACACTTGTCAAAACAATCACTTAAATGACAATAATCACTTTTAAATCGAAATCACAATAAAAATCGCTTTGTAATCGCTTTGTTGTAACGGAAATTCACAGCTGAATTTCTATACAGAACTGTGATATAGAACTGTCAACTGGCTTGACTGAGCACCTTATATACCCGCAGCCCAACATTCTAGAATATTCCAATGTTCGCGAACGTTCCACAACCTAGTAGATGTTTCGAGAACAATCTATATGTAGATTCGCTTTGGTGGGAGAGAGATAGAAGTCATTCAGCCAATCGTGTGCCGGCATGGCACAAAGAGAGAGACAGACTTTGTCCCTTTCTGTTACAGTATGATACTGTAACATCTCCAGAATTCCATTCCACCTTCTTCCTTTTTGCTTGGGTTCTTCCTGATTCGATGAGTTACTTGTTTAATTAAAATCGTTTTAATCATAATAGTTCTTTTAATTTATAGTTGTTTTAAAACAATATGCAGCCGAGTATACAGTTTGATAAATCCAAAGAATATGTACTTTAATAAAATTGATTAAATTAGGTACTTATTGATTATTGGAAGTGAAACGATATGATGATTTAGATGTGATAATTGTTTGTAAATAGTAAAAATATTGAGCTACTTTAATTAGATATTGATATAAGAATATTAAAACTAATAATAACAACGTGTGAATTAATTTAATAAAAGTATATTTTCATGTGAATATGTATGTTTTAAAAGCTTTAATAATGATGGATTTTTATAATTAAAATATTCCAATTATCAACAGAATTTTACATATTGATGATTAATAATTAAAAGTGTCCATTCATATGAAAAATTTAAACTCTGTATAATTTAATATGATTTATAAATGTTTTTGATTTATTTTATTAATAATAATTTGTATGTGTGCATGAAGGAATATTATAACGACAGGTGAATATAATAATAAACGTTCATATTATGATTATGTCATATTCATTATGTAATAAGCTTATACTCATAAAAACGTCAACGTAAAACGTTTACTCAAGTGAATAATAGTTTTAATGTATTGCAATTCTATTTATAGGTAAATATTTACACCGATTGTTTTGATTTATTGCTGCCGTAATGCTTTTTGCCGTTTCAATTTTTGTTTTATTTTAAATATTTTGAATGATAAATTATTTGATTTGCCTAACAATTTAAAATAAAAGAGAAATTTTTTATTTTAGAAAAGTCGATTAAGGAAAATAAGCTTTTGTTTTTCAAGAACGATAAATATAATTTATCCGTAACAGCTTTGGTGCAAAAGACTGTATTATGTCAATATATAGCACAAATATACTGGAAAACAAGAACTTATATTTCCGTTCGTTTTTCCGATAGGAAAAGTTATTAAATTCGTACCAAGAGAAACATTCAGCAGGTATCTTATTCCTTAAAAATTATGAGATGCTAAAAATACGCATGTAAGTCGGAGGGATTTTATATTTCTTATTTACAATGTAGGAAATTTATGATGTATATATTTAACATCATTATCTCATAGGATTTGAATTTTTATTAGATTTCTAGAGTGGAAAAGCTTTATATTGTCTTTTCATGCGACTTCTCTTTAATCAAATTTAAAGTTGAGCATAGTTCTCATGCTTTTATTGATTTAACATTCTTTGCAATCGATTAACAAAGTTTTTTAATTCGTTCTTTTAAAGAAATTTAATTATTTTCAATTTTCTTCAATTCCTCTTTAATCAAAGTATTGAAATAATATCATAGAAGGGGTATTATATTTATGTTAATTAAAACTCAGCGTGAACGTGGAACAAAAAATTAGTTTAAAAAGTTTACTATGTAGGGAATAAATTTAAAAACTTTCAATTATATTCAATTGAGAAATTCAATTGTACCATGCAAGATATTGTAATGATGAAGCTTTAATAAAGCGTAACCATTATCAAATAATATTATGAATGTTAGAGAATTTAACAGCGAATAAATTTGATTTATGATACAGAAACGAGAAACGAGGACTTTATTTATAACACTTGTGGATTTGTTACGATGGAGAAACGTACATTTTAGAGTTTAGTTTCCGTCTTTTGAGAAAAATGTAGGTAGATATATGAATGTTACTTGATGCTAATGCAATTGGAATAATTTCATTTTTCGTAATTCGCATTGTGCGTATATTTCTTATGATTAATTCAATTTGTTTCGTTTATTAAATTTACCAAAATCAAAATTATTCACAATGAAAATGATACTTGCGTGACGAACAAAATATGAAACTCATAACAACCCTTGACTTGTTATTGTAAAGTGCTTCTGGATAACATTAGATTATCATATATCTGAACTTAACTTCAGTTGATACTATTTATTTTCATCGAGGGTTTATTTTTAATTCTGTCAAACTTATAGGAATAAACTTTAAATTTAAGCTATCTTTATTATGTTGTCCTTATTATATGTTGGTGACATATACATTTAAATTATTTATGTATTAGTTTCTAACGGTATGCGTCATCACCGTAGATAGATTTTTCTTTAAGACGGGAAAGTTTCAAATAAAATAATTTCAATAGATATCATACTTGAATTCAAGTGTTGGTTGAAGTGTTTATGGTTTGCTTTGGTACTTTTTATTGCTTTCATAAATATGTCTTTCACGATTATTCTTATTTTCTTCTTCTTATTTGCATATCTGAAAGAAATTCATTTTTTTTTTAAATTGTTGAATTTAAAATTAAATTAGTGTAGATAAAATATCACAAGTTTACAGGGTTTTTTTTATTCGCGACTTATCAAATAGTTTTATGCCTTGAACTATTTCTAGTATTTGACTCAATGTTTGTCAACAATTAAAATATAAATTCGAGTAAAAGTAAAAGTTTTCTATTATCAACACATTGATAACATTGACATGAAAGTACACAAATATTTCTGAACTCCAAATGTGTAATTCTAACTTAATAAAGTCTATTTACTTGAGGTGTTTTTACCGTAATAACATATAGATGGTTCCTAAACCTTTGGTAATAAAATTACTTACAAATACTTTCTTACTAGATATCTAGAGAACACATAGAATCCCAAATTGATAATACTAATACACCAAGTATTAATTGGAAGGTTTTACATGTATTTTTGGGAAATCGACTTTTTTTGAGTTAAACTAACTGAAAATTTCAAACTAAATTTTTATATAGAAAGTTATCATTTGTATCTGTAGATGTAGTTTAAAGTTTCGATACTAATTTTTTCTGAATAAAAAGCTAAACTTTTTTGTTTTGACCTGAGTGGAATCTCATATTAAAACTTAAAACTTGAAATTTTAATTAATATCTTTAAATTTTAAGTAAAAATGACTTTTTGAAGTCTATAATTTTAGAACATATAAACTTATTAACAAGCTATTCGTTATATAATTCATATAATCACAATCTTTGCTGAGTCATTGACTTATAAATCAATAATTCGATAATAACTTTTTCTCATATTTGTTGTTCTTTAAAAGATATATATTTAAGAATATAGTTCTGATTGATACGTTAGTTTTTTTTTTTCAAATTATAAAGTATTATATTGGTTAAATTCCGTTAGGTGTGTAAAAAAATCAAATTCAATTTATTACTTTATTATCCTCTGCGCACACCTTAGTCTTTAATAATAAACATAAAAATAAATTAAAAATAAATTTAATGGTTTTTGCTTTTCAAATAAACTTGCCACTGTAACTCATTAATTTTGAATTTTAAAATATAAAAAAAATATGTAATGTGTTCCTTAAGCATTTTTACCATTCTTTGATGTCAAATTTACTTATAAAACATATATAAAACAATGGTTTTTAAGTGGGATATTACCACTAAGCCCTTGAAGGAAAATAATTCCTAAATACTTATAAGTAAAAATTGTACAGAGATATTCCATGCACAAGGTAGTAAACGGTATGAATATTTTTTTTTGTAACAAATGCTTCTAAATTTGAACTTTCGTGCGTTGTGTGGCGGGGGTAAAGAGCCGTTTTCTCATCGTGGTGGCAAGCGTGCGTGAAAGTAGAGAAACCGTGCGCGAAAGTAAAATGAATTGATACGTAAATAAACTTTGATAAGAAATAATTAATATAGGTAATTATTTGGACTGTAGTTTAAACTAAAATGTTGGTTTTATTCATAATTTTTCTATAAATTATTCTTACTATATAGTTGAAATTTTTCATATATAAATAACAATAATTAATTTCTCAATCTGTTTCTGTTGAACTTTAGAAGCAGTCGTTATAAAAAATTTGTTCGATACTTATGCTTAAAGTGAGGTACCTAGTAGGACGAAATCGAGACACTTGCTAAAGGGACTGATAATACACAACTTGATCTCGTGCGCGAACAAGTGCGCTACACAGCGCACTCGATCACGTTGTGTATGATCAGTCCCTTTAGCTCGTGCATCAATTCCATCCTACTAAAAAACCTCACTTTACGCATATGTATCAAAAATAACTATTCATAACATCTTTAAACGAATATTTAAACAAATATAATTAAGTTTACCGTTTCTAAAGATTAAATTAAAAATTATATATCCATCTAAATTTAATACACGTATGCGTGTGCTAAAATCGAAACCATATCTACTAGATTTAATAGCTAGCGTCCATGAAATTTTGTGGGAGATTCTCTTCATTTTTAAGCTCAATACAACTTGTTTGTCTTAATCTTACTTAAGTGATATGAGCTTTATTTAGATTTGTTTATTGGTTAATTTATCCTATAAGCTATAGGGATTTAAGAATTTATTTAAATCTTTCAACTCGCAATCTATTGCAAGAATCCCATTATTTTATTTGTTTAAAAATACCTTGTAAAGATTCTTTAAGATTTGCTTTCGGAAGTTATGGTCATCCTATTGGTTGAAATAGATATAATTTAAATTTTGGCTTCCACAAATTAAACCCATCAAAAGAATACCTTGCTTATGAATTGACAACTTTTTTCATGACCACATAAGTTCGACGAAGTTTGACGTCACTCATCATTAAATTTTTGAATATCATACAAAAGGTTTGAATCCATTTTGATTATTTGGATTGATCGCATGTGTCAACCTTAATTTAAATTTGTAAAGATAATTAAATTTTATTTCGTTAGCTAATCATAGGCGGTTAAAATTTAAAAAAAAATGTCCAGTTTTATAATCTCTCTAAAAAAATAATATATGCTACTATATTTTGATTTCAAACTCTTTGCGATTCTTCTACGTGTAAAGCCCCTAATTCAGTTTCGATCTGCTTTAACTTAATTGTTCTCATATAGAAATGTTTCAGTATTTGATATTCGGTTGCAATTAAAATTTATCGTTTTTGAAATAACTGATGCATGGTTGTGTTTTATCTCTTCCTACACATTAAGTAAACAATAGTCACTTTAAATATTCAATCCGTCGGAATTCCAGCAATGAAATTTTCTCCCACTTTCCAAACAAATCAGCAAATTTAATAATTTGTAATGTATCATTTAACGTAGCTAAGCTAGTTTCACACTATAGTTTCTACTTGTCCTGACATCCATAATGGAAACCCATGCAATGCATTAGAATTCTTTGAATTTTACATTGCTTAAAGGTGGATATATTGTAATTACTTGAATTTTCAAAATTCTAGATTAAGAAGACCAAAAAACCGTTGCTGCTTTAGTTGGAAACAAAAAAAAGACTTTAAAAAAATTAAAACTATGTCATTTCAATCCTCATTTTTAATTTGTACGAGTAAAACTCAATTTATTCTGTAAAAGACTTTAATTATAATTGAAATATACGTAAATTGGTTTTATACTTATAATTCGCAAAAGTTAAGAAACTTTGGTTCACATAAATCCAAGTACGTTAAATTTCATTTTAATTAACATTTACGAGTATCTTTCGTTTTTTAAAAATGTGAAAACAATATTTTTTTTTTATATTTTGCTAATATAAAACAGTTATAAAATGATTCGTTAGTATAATGTCTGGAAAACTTAAAGTACTGAAAAACATTAACTTTTATTTTTTGAAGTGAAGAATGCTTTTATATATTTTTTTCTGAAACAATAATTTATAATGAATTCCTCAATTCAAGGTATGTTAAACATAATCATCAATGCATATAAAAGCTGGAAATTTCAAGAAGAAATACCTGAAATAATATCATGAAAGATTCGGTTGTTATAACGAGAGATTAGGATGAGTTAATACAAGGAAAGGAGATACTAGGGATAGCGACATATACATACAAACAACAAAGGAAATTAGAGAATCTGACCAGGAAAACCGGGGAAAAGATCTGGTTACGATATAATATACGAAGACTAAAATAGGCAAAGTATTTTGGTTGAATAAATGGATAGGACTACAAAATAAAGGGAAACCACGGTTTAAAACCGTTATGTGAGGACTACGTTGAATAAAAAGCCAACCGAAAAGGTCTGTTTTAAAAGGTTTAAGGTAGAACGAATGATAAATCAAGAAAATAAAATAAGAAAAAAGAATGTGAAGCTCTTAAGATATTTCACGGTGGTGCCATTTCTCTTTTGTAAATTGAGAATTATTTAATGGTCATTCATAGTTATTGGAACTTAATCTCCTAGTAAAATTAGCTTCTATATATATTTTTAATTGAGTATGTTTAAATTATTTTTCATTCTCTGCATCTGATAAAAGTAATGTTCAAAGGAATTGGTGAAAAAGATTGCAAACTTAGATTTCCGTTTGGTGAAATCTGACAAAAGTGGATAAGAAGGATATACCTTTTAAATGGGCGACCCTTTTTAAGCTTTTGGTATCAATAGGAATTTTCGCAAATTAGTTTCAAAATGTTATCATTGTGACAACGGAACGAAATAATAATAAAACGCTATCAATATAGAAACTTGAAATGTGTTTTAAGCCTAATATGAGCATCAGATGAAAATATTTATATCAATATTATCAAAAAAAAATAGATTTGAAGTTTATCAGGATTTTTCACAATTGCATATTATAGCTATTCTGATAAATATAACTACCCCTACTTCAATTTGCAATACAAATCACTGTGATTTTTAATAAATATATTTTTCTCTATTTTTTTATAAATATTTATTCGAAGCATAACGATGGTACTCAATCACAGAATGCAGTCATTTGTCATAAATCAAGACAAACTGACTGATGTTTTATTGAACGCTTTTTATATATTGCAGCAGAGAAGGATTTTTTTAACGTTGACAAACCCGTAAAAACGCTTATACCCTTTTGTATTTTTGTATAAATCGAATGCTTATAATTCAGCAAAAAAAAAATCGGGAAAAAAGAAGGAAATAGTTTTTGCACGATTAAAATTAATGACGTAGAAAATGTGTATCAATAAATGGATTGATTTGTTCCAAAGAAAAAAAAAACGAAAGAATGGAAATATTATAACATTATCCGACTAAATGTGTTAATTTTTTCTACATTTTGTTCTGTAAATGAGAGCGAATCAACTAAATAGATATGCTTTATCATTTAATAGGATCCTAATCGACTAACATTTTCGCTCAAACTATTAATATTATAAACGAAAAGTTTGTCATTCATTTGTTCAAAAAAATTCAACAAAGAAATTATATAAAAAGTTTGTAAATGACTTTTCATTTGACGAAAACTTAACTAAACAATACAATACAAATTTTATATTTAGTAAACACTACAGATGCACTTGACATGCTCTATTTCTCTCAAGTTTTGCAAACAAATGTTGAAGAATGAATAGGTACAATAAAATGCAATTAGACTGCATCAACTAGAGCTGTCGCATTTTGCAAGGAAACTAAATTACTTATTTTCCGTTACCATTTAATATGCAAATCAATTAATAAACAGAAATACATCTATACAACTAAGAGTCAAGGAAATTGAAGAAAAATATATATTTGCTAGTTAATTTACTTAATCATTAATTAAGATTAGACACTTTAAAATAAAAATTAATTTAAGAATCTTCATATACCTAGTATATTGATATTATTAGTATTTTTAGTATTATTATTATTATTATTAGTATTATTAGTATAATAATTATTAGTAGGAAAAGGTTCTAGTTTCTAAGTGGAAATAAAGAAGTATCCGGCAAGCGTAAATTTGAGTAATAACCTGATAATTAAAACCGTTGAAGAACAAGCATAAAATATTATACCAATAATTATTAACAATTTATGAATCTTTTTATCAAAAAAAAACTTATATCTCTGTTTTCCATAGTTTTTTTTCTTCACTGTATTAATTTTGTTAGTTATTAAAAAGTGTCATTAGCGATTGTTCTTTTGAAAAAAATGTTTTCTTTAATATCAAATTGTTGGAAATTTTATAAATAAAAACATTTAAGAATAAACATTGAATTTAAAAATTTAATATTTTAGTTTTTATAGGCTTTTATTTTTCCAACTTATGACAAATTGAATATCAAACCCTCAAAGATGAAAATATTTGTTTTTTAAATGTAATCTCAATTATTACTGATTCTGTAATGTATGCAAAATGAAATAATGAATCTAAAGAACCTTCTTAATTTAATTAGTCAGTCGTGGTAGAATACAAATGCTAGAAAAAAAATTGTCCGTTTTTTTAATTTTCATTCATAATTAAAATGTTTTTTATTCTTTTCTATTAGATACTATATTCTCTGAAGAAATCTTAGACTTGTTTTTACTTTGTAAGTGTTATTGGTTTCATTTTTTTCGAAAATTTCTTCAAATCTAATACTTCGATATAAGTGTACCAGAAAAAAAAACTTTTTAAACCTATATAACTACACATTAAACACACAATTGCCATTAATCGGCTTATAAGTTATTTTATCATGATACTTGAAGCATTTTATGATTTAAGTAACTTATTATCTTACAAAAAATATAAAATACTTTTTATTCTGAAATCTTTATTATTGAAATGGTAAGACCAAAAACCCGAAGGAATACAAATTCGGTGTTGTAAGTTCTCCAGTTTCGCAGGATTACAATGCAAAGCTGTTACTAAATTTTCAATGTTTCTCTAAGTACATTAGATGGTCATTAATGCCAAATGAGTTTTATAAGTTCAAATTCGATTATTTTTATTTTTCCAACAAGTACCAACGTAAAATGGCGAAAAATGTATGCCAGAAATTCGAAGAGCTGTTAAATAATCTAAATCAATCTTTATTAAGCAAACACCTATAATTGCTTAAGAATTGTTAACAGAAAAAAATCTATGCTGCAACGTGGTAATGCATAACTTCCCTGTAGGAAAAAAGCCCTGAAAAAAAAAATAAACTATAGGGGGGGGGTATTGTAGTACCCTTTATCATTGTTCAAAGTTATTTTATCAGATTTCTATTTGTTTCAATTGTTTTAGTGGTAACAAAATTGAATGCTTAAGTGATGTTCAAAATGTAATTTTTTGATATTGTCCTTAGCAATCAATTGATTTTTACTAATATGGCATTCAAATTTGCATACTAGATGTCAAAATGTTGATACTATTGAGGCTGATTATATAATTGATTTGAAATCAAAAGTTGTAACAAAATTTTGAATTTTAATTGTTTAGAAAAGGTTATTTTATAGTTAAAAGCTCCTTTTTATGGCTCTGTTGCATATTTTAAGAATTTGTTACCTTAAATTTGTATTAGTGTTTCTTAAAAATTAATTATTTTTATTATTCCACTAGTGATCGAAAGATCAAGGTGGACACTCCGAAACTGGATATTATACGGGGTTCCAATATTGTGACGAATATTTTTTTGATATTTCTCGATTATCATACTGAAACCCTAGGGTTGCTTAGTTCTGTGAAGAAAATAGTTTAATCAAACTATGGCTATATAATTTTAAAAATGAAAATCGTATTTTCTCATTTTTAACTAGAAGTTAAGTATTGGAAAAGAATATTTAGTACTAAAAAAGACCATTCAACAAAACAAGAAAAAAAACAAATTTAAGTTGAATTTGTCAATGGTACTTTCTCAACGAAATGATAGTTATTTGGTGAAATAAAATAGTGATAAATCGTCTTCGTCTTATAATAGAACTTTATAATACTTTCCTAATGCTACAACAAAAAGATTGAATGGTTTAGCGTTCCCTTCTTGTATTGATCCTAGCAGTAACTACAAATAAAAGTGTCTTTAGATTGGTGGCAAACTTTGTCGGAGATGAATTGGTTGAAAATTGCAAGTTGTCACATTATTACTTCTTTCTCCCTAATTTTTTCTCCCAATGATCATTTTGTGGCAACGAAACAAAAACATATAACAACATGATTGTCTTCTATTTTCTGGTATTAACTGTTCAACGTCTTAATTTCATCTATGTGCTTTTTTTCGATATTTTATTTATAGTTTTACAAATTGATTTTCTCTAAACCTATTTGTAAAAATACACTTTTCTCAAATTCACCCTTATTGAAAAAGGATGAAATATTATTTTTTCGATTGTTTTATTATTATCTGCCCAAGATCTTATCTCATGGGAGCATTGATATACATTGGCATATTTCTTTATATAAAGTAATACTGACGAGATCGGGCTCAATTTTTTATAAGACTTATGAATAAAATATAGGGGTTAGCTCTGTAAATGTCTTTTCATAAAATGTTTATCATCTACATTTTCTTTGAAAAGTAAGTAGATAAATTGCCTTAAATTGATAATTCAACATGCTTTATATATAAACAGCTAAAGCTTTAAGATGCGCGAAATCTAATTTCACGGATTACTTTTCTATATCTAAATTTTCAACAAAAATACACAGCAGTTTTATTCAATAAAATTTTCCCCAAGATTTGTTCAGCTTTTCTATGAAAAAAAAAACGGGGAAATCTATCGTTGAAAATCTAGGTTAATTTTTCTGACTGCATGGCAATATTTCAATTTTTTTACACCGAGTGTCAAGTTTTAATGAGGAAAGCAAGATATAACTCTTTTGTTGAACGCATTATTTATTATTTATTACATAACATGGACAGGGCAACCTCCAAGGTATACCTGTCCATTTTAAAGCAGAGTAAATTATAACTTGAAACATACGTACATGTTCTCGTCTTTATTTCAAAACAACGACAATGCAGATTTTCTTTTAACCATTGGTAGCATATTAAAACAAAGTCATTTTATAATAGTGGTAGTAGTAAGCTGTTGGTGAAATTACTTTATTTACTTTTGGTCACGGGATTTTCTCCATAAATATCTCATAATTATAGAGCAATATTCAGGTCTTTTATATGCTGTTATAATTTCTTTATTTTCCAGTAAATGCATGAATCTATTGTAATTAAATTTCAATTAAGTTAATATGAAAACTGTGCACAAAACATGAAGTTATTTCTTACGTGCATTACAATAGAAGAAAACTTGAACTCCTCAAACACCATTTGCATCAATAAAATGAGAATTATTGTTACCACAAAGATATTTTAGTTTGAACAACTCTTGCTGTATACGCTAATTTGCAATCAATGAGCATTGTACAAAATCTAAAACAATTCCCTTCTTAGACAATAGAAATAGCGCAGAATTATGTATTTGATTTTATTGTAGTTTACAATTTTCACGTATTTAATACAAGCAAAAGTAGTTAAACAATATTTAAAGCGATGAAATGTTGTATGTATTGCAAACGGTTTTTGCTGATAAAGTTTTCATTGTGTCTTGTTTTTGCTTTTCTCGGTAACGAAATTGCATTGAAAATGTTTAACTCATTTAAAAGGAATCAAACTAACTTATTGTATTGCTTCAGTATATGAAAATAATGCTATTTTCGAGCTTCTATTTACAAAAAATGCTTTGTTATTTACATTAATCCTTTTTTCGCATTATATTATTGTCTTCTATCATACTAAGGTATAGTCACCAAATTTCGTCCCCAAGCTTAATTTCGCCCTCTTGGGTATCTTTTTTTCTAAATAACGCCACCTAATTTTTATAATTTGAATTTAAAGTCAGTTAAGTCAGACAACCATTTCAAATGTTTAGCGGTGAAATGTTGGGTTTGTGTCAAGATATTTAAGAAAATAAAAAACTTGTCAAGGTAAGTTTTTGATTGAAATACTATTGATAAGGTTTAAATGAAGATGTTCTTGAATTATTTAAACGAAATTTTGCCAAAATTTGATGTTATCGCTTAAAACTAAATCGATTATATTTTCATTTAGGTTATGACATACGTTTTTGGTTGAATACATGTTGTCAACACAACTGGCAAGTTCCTAATATCGCCCCCTTACATAAGCCTAATATCGCCCCCGGGACGATATTGAGATTACTTCGTTATTCGGTAGTTGTATTTGTTCAACAATGATTTTTTCAATAAAATATTTAGTGTGGACGAAACAGGGATCAGCACCATGATAAAATGGGAGAAAAGT
Organism: Sisyra terminalis; assembly: GCA_958496175.1. NCBI lineage: Eukaryota > Metazoa > Arthropoda > Insecta > Neuroptera > Sisyridae > Sisyra > Sisyra terminalis. The sequence continues at coordinate 55,757,415 of OY292274.1, forward strand.
GGATAGGATGCACAAAATGTTTCCAATGGATGCATGAGGATTGTGTTGAAAATCCAGGGCCTAACTTTATCTGTTCAATTTGCTTAGAGAATTAAAATTACTTAAAGTTTAAACTATAGGTACATCAATGATTAATAAGTCTGATTAGATATTGTTATTATTATGATTATACTAATAATTATATATTGTTAAAAATATAGTTTATGTTTATGTAAGTCCTAATTATTGTGATCTCAATATCGTCCCCGGGACGTAATTAGGTGCCCAAAAAATTATTTTCAGAATGTCTACTTTTTTGTAAAGAATATTTTAGTATAAATAATAAAGAATTTAACAGATTTTTTTTTATTTAAAATAATAAAGAAATGTTATAACTAAACTTTGACGTTATATTTATTCCTTTAATCGCAACATTTTTTTCAAAATTTTTATTTTTCAAAAAGGGGACGTTATTTGGTGACTCTACCTTACTAACGAAGATTCCATTATATGATTTCACTGATAAGTTTATAAGTAATATTGTATTTTTATATGATAATTAAAATATACGTTTTTATTGGGTGGTATATTATAATATCACCGAAATAATTTTAATTTAAACATTTAAATTCTTAAAACATGTATGCCCAAAAGAAGAATTACCTGTACGATATGTATTACTGTACGATATGATTGTTAGCTACAAGATCTCTTAAAACATGCCTAGTTAGTTAACATCTTTGTTTAAGTATGCAATAGTTTTGCAATAGTATTGTTAATATTACGATATTTTACGACATAAAAGTTGCATTAAAAAAGATTTGTGAATTCAGTTGAAATCACTTTTTAAAAATTTTTTTTTTTTCAAATAGACTAGCAATGTATTACAATACTAATAATAAAATAACGTTTATTAAGACATAGGTAAAATAAATATTATTTGCTGAGGGTTAATTTTCATGTAAGGATATACTATTGTGGGTGAGGAATTTTCTCTGAGTAAATTTGTATGTGGACAACTTTCGTGTATGCATCAATACTAGTGGGCAACTTATTGTCGGCAATTTTCGTATGAGGAATTTTCTAGTGAACAACTATAATAGAACTGGAAAAAAATGGATATAATTTCAAAAACATAAAATAAAGAAATAATATTTCAAATGTACTCACCAAAATAATAATTATCGCGTGACCTATATTTTTAAGGCTTGTTAAAGTTTCAACGATAATATTTTCTAGTCATAACTTATAATTATAATTTGACAACTTAACTACCATCCTTGAAAAAAATCCCCGTTTGATCTTGGGTTTCAAATTTTGAACTAATAGAAATTAAACAAAACGAAATATGTAACAAATTGTGATTTCTTTTGAGCTTCAATAATGTTTCCATAAAAGAAAAAAAATAATATCACCATTAAAAATTAAAGTGGCATTTATTCAAAAATTATAGTTTTTATAAAATAAAACTTTTAAAAATTGAATTTAAATTTCGTAATTCATTATATTAAATTTACCTAATACCATTTAACTTAACATGAATTCCGCTAGTGATTCAAAATTTATTTATTTTATGGTCTTAAGTTAATATAGTCTTAAGATATAGTCAATCTTCCTATGAATTAAAAAACCCGCATTTAAAGGAAATAATAACCTTAAGGGCTTTAAACAATTGCACAAAAAATTAATTCCTCCTCCCATTCTTGAATCGTTCTTACTAGGTTTAGGTTTGTATTATACTTGTTTTAGCTTCATAAACTCTACTAAAGCAGTACTTTTTATAGCAAAATCACTATCACTTGATTCTCATAATTTTTTTTTACGATAATTTTTGGTTCAAACGTTTAACTAGAAAAGAGCAATAACAATATTAACTTTTTTTTCGAATTAGACTTTCTTCAGCTGTAGTACTGTCTTTTATAACTTCATTTAACAGTTTACCTATAAATAAAAAGTATATATTGTACTATGTTTGCTGTGATAATTGTGAGGGAAAGTCGGGTAGGGAAAGGAGAGAATTTTGGACTTTGAACATACGTATATATAAAATAACGATTAATCTGATATATCAAAAGTTAAATTTTTGCAATTCAAATAAACCAAATGTATTTTACATTAAATTGACTGATTTTTTACGTCAACTTTGCTAAGATTAAAGCTTTTTAATAATTTTGTACAGTAATCATGTATGAGTCAATGACCGCTTCAATTTTTAATTAGAATCTTTAACAAAACTTTTTAAAAAAAATATTTCCTAGAAATTAATGAGTAGTTATTCGCATATCATTAAATCTAGTCCTTCAAATGAACTTACACCACCAATTTAACAATGGGTTCGTATTTGTCATGTGTAAATTGTCGTTTTAGTTATCGTACGAACCATTTAAAATATAATTCAGTAATTTTTTAGATTTTTAATTAAAAGCATATAATTAAATGTTTCATTTAAATTATATATGAAGTAACGGTAAATTAACAATTTTAACTATGTAGGTAAATTTCTTGGCGTTTTCAGTTTTCATTGTAAATGGCATTTAATTTACGAAATGATTCAGCGTGAATAAAAAGCGAAACGTATTATACGACACTTATTGGTCAGTTAACATACTGAGGAAAAATTTAATCAGATTAAAAGTAATGAAATGAGTGGCTATTTTTCTTCATAAAAATGAAATATACGCAAATACAAGAAGTTATGTTTAGTGAACATGAAATACACGCCATGTCATATAGTGTACAAACTAGACCTATGAGTATTATAAATGGGGATTTGCAGCAAATAAAATTATGAATGCAAATTTAATTCAAGGCTTCAGTGAATTCAGCAAAAAAGAAATCTTGAGAAGGGTTGAGTGCCATAATACTGTAATACCTACTATGCTTTAAGTGTAAAATGTAATTCATTCCTGGAGGACAAAACACACTGCTTTAATTTTATATTAATGTAGTTTAGAATATAAATTCTTGTTTACATTTATGTTACACCATAGTTAATGGAATGTAATGGATAATTAACTTTCATATGACGTTTGCATTTTTGTTTCTATTACGGGAAAATAAAACAAAATTTAGAAGGAAAAGTTTTTCGTTTAAAAATAAAATTAATGTTTTTCGTGAGTAGGAATTACTATTTGAAATTATTGTAATTTATGGGAGCAAATTTTAAGTAAAATTGATTGTCCAGATGTGCATTTTGTTAAGCACTTCTTCGGGAGTGGAAACTTTAAAACTTTCAAAAGAATCACAAACTGTAATGTTACTTTCAAAAACAGATAAAAGACAATGATAATGAGCAACTATGAAATTATATGATTTGAAAAAAATAAAAGAGACTAATGAAAATGTTATTCCTTACAAATATATAAATAAAAAGAGTGAAATTTAAGAGATTTAAAAACAAATGGGAGTTGAAAGCAGTTTTACTCTTCAAAATAGGTTTTTTTTATTCGACTCTGAGATTACCAACTCGTTTTTATAAAATATAATGTTGCCAGATATTGAAATCATTAAGGGACATGAACCACTTATTGAACCAATTATTTGAACTCTAGTAACTTCTTGGAAAATATTCACTACCTAATACTGACAAAACTGACAAATTACAAAAATTAACAATTGAATGGTAATGAAATGACAGTTGAAACCAATGACAACAATCTTGTCCAATGAAAAAATTGAGACATTTATTATTATATCTGTATTACACTCACATGTATCTATATATTTACATTATTTGTTCTCTATCTTTGCAGCTTTCCTTTTACATTTGCCTATAATATTGACATTAAAAACAAAAATAACGTTTAAAATGTTATCATAATTTAGTTATCACAAATTTACCTACTTATAGCTGATGTGCTATTTCAGGCACTTCTGGAAGGTACCATGGCGGTGGATTAAAACATTTTTTTTAATGACAAATAAGTATAACTCCTCCTACGCGTAAAAAAGTTCATACTCATTAAGAAAACTGAAATGGTATTAATAGAGAATATTTGATACAAAAACTAAGAAAAATTAAATTTCTTTCCCCATGACTTCCTTGTACTTGAATAAAAAAAGCTGCTTCACTAAAAATGTGTTTTTGTAAAAAGATACTCGAACCTAAAGCTTATTCCTTTTGTCAATTAATTAAAGTATTATTTGGCAATAAGTTAAAACCGAAGAAAATAAGTACATTAATGATTCTTATTTTCTGGATACTTTTTAATATTTGATGTTTTTATTAAATTTTTTGTACTACGTTTTGCCACTTTCGCAGCTTCTTCAGGTACTACAAACGGATAAGAATACCATCAATGAAAATAAGTACCACTGATATCCATTATTGTCATGAGCTTTCTAGAGAAAAGCTCAAAATTCGCAAACTTGAAAATTTACCTTGTTTCCGAGTAAATTCGGGTTTGGGTTCAGTCGATTTACTACCAAGCTTTAATACAAAATTACAACTTCACGATTTTTCATTTTCGAGATTTTTAAGAATAAATTATCATAGACGCCATATTGAAAAAGTCAAAATGAATTCAAGAATGCTTGAAATGAGTGACTTTTGCAATCATAATACTTCCTATTACACGAAGTACAAGGAAGTCATTAGAAATAAAATCGGCTGTAGTAATTATGAATGATTTATGTTTCTGTAAAAAAAAAATACTTTTAATGTAATTTTATGTTATTTAATTTTTAAACAAAATTATGTGGGAGAGCTTTTAAAAGTTTCGAATGCTATACATTTCTCAACCAAATGAGATTTACTTACTGACATCCTGTATAATTTCCAGTATTTTAAATTATTAATTAAGACGAGTCTTGAAAAAACATAAATTTATATTTACAAAAAGAAAATAATCTTGACAAAAATTAATTTAAAAATAAACCACTATTTCATTATATAATTGAAAAAGTTTTGTTTAAAATATGAAGTAAAACAATAACCAGGTTCTATTATGAATGGAATTGTTTGATAAAATTAAATTTTAAATAAAATAATGCAATGCAATGCAGATAAAGAAGCACTTAATTCTTTGTCCTTAATGAGAAGTAGGTACATAAAACAATTAATCAATGTAGTGTTATGCGATGTTAGTTTCCATGAATGCAATTTAATTTAAGTGCCAAAGCACCTAAGGGGTTATAAATGGTTATGAAAGATCATTGCGTTTATGCCTTTTAACTGCATGTCATTTTAATTTACACAGTGCCTCTATGTAATTTACTTTATCATGAAACACAATGTCTAACAAACTAAAAATCGTCTCTTTGGCATAGTAAACATTACGCAAACAGCATTATTTAAATAGAAAACATATTTTTAAAATTCTGCTGTTTTTAATAATTGCATTACACCCTGTACTCCACTTTCATCATAAACTTTTGATGAAAAAGCAAATGTGCAAAATAAAGTTATGTACTTGTATGAAAGTGCAAAAAATGCTCATGTACTGTAGTATATATATGCATGTGTGTGGTTACACTCGGATAAATTTTTGCAAAAAAAAAATTCAATTTAGCTTCAATTAAAGTTATTAAAATCGTGTTTTGAAATTTAAATATCTCATGATTTTTAAAGTTAATTAAAGCAAAACAAATACGTTTTTTCCTTGCAAGAAATGAAAAATTCGACAATTATTTATCTCTTGAATAAAACGTAAGGAACGTTGTTATAAATGAATATTTCTTTTTTATTTTCATTTCAATGAAAACTTAAACTACAAAACAAGACCAGATGTAGTTATTAATAGTTTGAAATAAAACTAGAAAACACTTACGTGATGCAATATCATTTTATTCGAGAAAAGTTGATCTTGGAAAAGCGCGTTCTATGATATTACAAGATTAAATTGCAACTTTAAAAGTGTTTTTTCTCCGTTGTTTCTATCTGTTTTAAGTGTGAAGCAAAAATTCAATAGTTCTGTGTTTTTGGTTTATGGTGGTATTAAAGTCTGTTGCACGATAAAACTCATACGATTTTGAAATATTGAATGGATGGAAAATTTTCATCATTTAAAATTTATCAAATGTCTGTAACATCGATCACATATATATGTATCTGCTTGGAGAAATGTTCTCATCACGCCTGACCTAATTTTTCACACAGGTTCTTCTTTAATTTTCGACGAATATTTAATAAGTTTTCTCGCATTTTAATTAAGAAGGTGAATCACAACATTGTTTCGTTCCACAAAGTCATTAGCAATATTATTCGTCAAAGTTTTAAATTGATATTTCAATTAGATAGGCTGATGCCGGGGCTTCTGTAAGTATGATTGGCAAACTAAGATTTAGCAGTTAGTTTCTTTAAGTACACAAGAATAACTTTTAAAAGTGCTGACAGAATGGGAATGTTTGTGATGATTTATAAACGGAGCAACGGAGAAATCTAATTTAACATTTGCATAAACCATGACTACATTTATATGAAAATTCAACTGCTTGTAAACTTCATTAATTTTTAATACACTTTTTTGAACGAAATTTAAATAAGTTACAAATTGCTCAAAACATTTAATCTTTTTTAAACAGAAAAAAACTACTTTTACCTTTTTAATGGCACAAAATAAACACCGAAAAATGACTACTTGTCTTATATAAAAAAATCTGTAAAGATACTGTAAACTACTTCAAAGATTAAAAGTTAAATTTACTTGTTTCTAAAGTCAGTGTCAATGAAAAAGGAAAATTTAATCCCTTCCCCCCCTTTTCTTCTCATCCGAGTGAAAAACGAAATACTTAATAGATATGAATTTTGGAAATTTTTATATCCTTTAGATGACTGTTTTTCAAAAATTGTTACACAAATACATAAGTTACATGAATAAAGTTACATGAATAATTTAATAAGATTTTAACCTGGAGAAATTTAAATTTTGAACAAATATTCTATGAAATTAGATGCAATATACAAAAAAAAACGTTTTTTTCTACTTCCTTAAACAAAAATCTAAACAATTTTGTACAAATTTAACATTGATTATATGCACGATATTATTTATCTATCTATCTATATAAATATAAAATATATAAATATAAAATAATTTGTTCTGATGAACTGACTGATGGATCAATGCACAACCTAAACTGCTGGTTTTAGAGTCGTGAAATTTGGAGGGTACATTCCTATTTGATGTAGGCATCCGATAAGAATGGATTTTTGAAAATTCCAACCCTTATCAGGGTGTCTAAGTATATATGTGATAACATGTAGCTGTCAACATCCGATCTGATTAAGATTGTAAAAACTATGAAAAATTATTCAGAATTAATAACTATACCATTTTTATTGAATTTAGAAACCAATGCTTTGATGTTATTCATATCAAATTATAATTGTTTCTCAGCTACTTAAGCGCCTCTAAAGATCAATCGCCTGCTATCACCACCATGATATAGCGACACTTTGCTGAACTGGTGCAAATTACATAATAGTCCACAAAAAAAATATATAATTGCTATATCAAGAAATTTCAACATTTCTAGCTTTACGATCGGAAAATTGTATAAAAAGGTGATGAAATTTTATTTATTATTCCCTGCTTTACACTTTGGGTTATAACTCTCCATTTTTATTATGTTTTGTGGTGGCATTACTAAAGGATTCGCGGGACAAGGTGCCCTCTTGATTTTGGTACAGGATACAGGGTGACCGATCAAGTTATCCCCTTCTCCTAATTTAAAGCCAACATTACCTTTACCTTTTTATAATCCAGCGTCTCTAATATAAGGACCCATTCAATGGAAATAATTCATCTGGTTTTAAGTAATCTTCTGTTTATATTTAGTATAATATGTAAATTAAAACTACTGGGCTTTAGTGCACCTTTTGTATTAATAACAAACATAAAATTTGAACCATTTCAATTTAAGTGGAAAAAATTCTGAACTATGGACCGAAAACGATAAATTATGACTTTTTTAAAATTATGCAATGGTTTCTTAGTCGGGGTATTAGATACTTACTATTTCAATGATATAATTATTACTCAACAAAATCAATGCATACCAAGATATTGCAAATGGACTTAGACTAGTCCTGGTGGCCAAGTGTTCAAGTTGGCTGCTCCAAAACTGGGAGATGATTTCTGGATAAACGAATTTTCATCAACCCTGAAGTCGCTAAAGACCTTAGTAGTTATAAAGCCACACTAAATAACAAAAATAACAAAAATAACAAAAATAAAGAAATTATCAAATTTGTTTTATTAATTAAAAATTAATAATGTAGGAAAAGAATGTCTAAAACAAATATATTGTGCAAAATCAATTTTTTTTTATAAATATATATTAGATACTAGGAGCCTATATAACCAATAGTGGCCAATGGGATTGGTTTTCACAATAAATTTTGTTCACCTTAAAATGAAAAATGATGGAAATATTCAAAACTTACTATTTTTCTATCGTTCGCAATATCTAAAAAGGGGTCGTAAAGTTTAGTTTTTTTTTTAATTCGAGGAAAAAAAGATCAAACCTTCCGTTTATTTAAACGTCGACCGCAAGTGAAAATGAACAGAAAACAAAGACCGTTCTAATTGAATGATGATTTTATATAAAAAGTAAATAGTGCCGAGAAGAATACACAAAAAGATTAAAATAACTTCGACTCTTCAATTTGCGACCCCAAATGAATTCAGAGGTTCACCATTAAAACAGAAACCTTTCAGTCAAGACACCAAGTAATTTAAAACTATTTTGCATAAAAGTTACAAGTGGGTACGATGGTTTTATTTTTTGCCGTGAAAAGCTGGACTCGAGGAAAAGTTAAAAGATTAGACATTAGCGTACCATGGAGTCACAATGAACAGAGATTGCATAAGGCCGCTAGTTGGTAGGTAAGAGGTCGTACCTGAACTGCTATGAATATTAATGATAGCAGATTATACAAATGTCGTAAGGGAGAGTGCGTTGTTCATTTGCAAAGAAAATTTCTGTTCTGTTTTGTTTCTTTTTTTTCTAATTTTAATACTTTAAAATTTTTTAAAAAGCATTTCATTCTTTGTGCAAGATGTTTTCTTTTGCGTTTTGATGTCTTCAATTTACTCTATGGTCATAATTTATTATTAAGGGTAGTAAGATAGAAGTAAAAGGAAAAAAAATCTGATTTTCAAGATATTTTCCTGAAGACTAGATATATTTTATCGAAAAAAAAATATTTTTTTCATAAAAATATAAGAACAGATTTTTTTGCATGTAATTAGTGTCCAACCGAACTTTCAGTTTCGATGTTTGTTTTCGAACCGAAACTGAATTCATGAGAAGAAAATGATGAGAAATTATTGTTCCTGACTTAAATCTTCGATTCTTTGTGAATACTAATCTTATTATTAGTTTTTAGTTCACTAAAATTATTTTTATTCCATAACTATAGCTTCATGAAGCTTTTTAATAATTTTTTTCACTTAGAAAGAAAGCTGATAAATGTTTCCAATAAATTATTACATCTTTAAGATATATGAAAGAATAATTTCTGTTTAGTGTACCTAACACATTAGGCAAAAAAGAATTTGGTTCTTCCATTTCTATTTACCGTCGCTTTGCAATTGTCGAGGTCTTTAGCAACTCTCGAGTTAATAAAAATCCGTAAATCGAAAATTTACTTTACTGCCACCTTTACTGTAGGCTACTTTTAATTTATTGTATGTTATTCGTTGATAATATTAAAAAGAAATATTTGGTGTATTTATTTCAAATCAACCCTTTATTTTAAGAAGCATAAATAATTTATTTGAAATAGTTATTAATATTAGGTGAAATATCAGATATTAAATGAATTATAAATATCTTACAGATTTAATAGTGAAGACTGAATAATTATGGTTAATCTTTGCTTTTCTTTGAAAAAATAATCTTCAGAGAAGTTTCAGTTTCGGTTTTGGTCGTAAAAACTAGTTTCGGTCGGACATTACATGTAACTGATCCTTTAAGCCGGGAGACGGTGCCACCGGGGAACGACTAAAATTGAAGCTTCGATCTCCTTTGACCCACGATCTAAGATCCAGGATAATATCTAAAAACAAAATTTTGAAAATTAAAGCGATTATTCGGTCCTCGATTATAAAAAAGTTCATAAAGAGTGTTTAGGAAAATTTGGAGATGATTTGAAAAAAAGCATCTTAAAAGTCTTTTTTTCCATCCATTTAAGTTTAAAAAATGGGTTAAAATTTTAAGCCTCTTTCGGTAGTGCCTGAACTGGCACAACAGTTATAAGATTTGTGATTACTAAAATATGATACAATTTTAAACACAAATTACTTTTAATATCAAATTACATAATAGGAAACGTATGTGTTGCGGCAAAGGCATTGACAAAGAATATAAAGTTTTAAATACATCCGTGTTAATTGTTAGTGGAATACAAATATAATAATTATTGACTCAAATTTGAACTACCATGTTATTAGTTTCAACTGTCATTTCGATTTCATTCAATTGCTTATTTTAGTCATTTGACAGTTGTGTCAGTGTTGGGCTGTGAATGGGATGTGTGACAATTATCGCACTTCTTTAGTTTGAGGATAAGAAAAATTGTTTTTATATGAAATATAAAAAGATTTACATAAAAACATTGGATCGTTTTTACGAGGGTTGCCAACCAGTATTTTAACCAGGAGACTCCGGGTTTGGTTATATTTGTCGGGGTTTTCAATCAAATCTGAAAAAATATAGAATATGTTTCTTCATCCTTCAAAATCTAGTTAAGTACTTACTTATTATCTAAGGCAGAATATTGATTATTTTATTTTATGTTCCTTTTTTTTTAGAAATGTATGAGAATTTCAATTCTATGTTACGATTGTTCAAGAGTTAATCATTTTAATTTTATAAAACTAATTCTTCACATCGTTTTTTTTTTATCTCCAGGGCACCAATGTCTCAATGTTGACAATCCTAGTTCTTCCGTGGATATCAATTAAAAAAATATATGTTTAGAAAATTATATGAGATATTTAATGTTATAACTTCGAAACGAAGTCGTATTTTCATTTGAAATTTAATGCCAGCTTTTCTGAAATCTGTGCCCATAAGAAACATCCCCTTAAACCTTTCATCCCCTGAAAACTATTTTTTTTTAAATATTTACGTAAAAAGTAAAACATAATGTAATGGAACCAACATTATATTTTAAACATTGCTGATTAGAATGCTTGTTTATTTAACCAAGACAAGCATTAAAATGTCACAAATTGTGAAAAAACAAGTAAGTGTAATATGACAGAGATATGAAAATGAAGTGAAACTAATTCCGTTATACTATATTATGACACTTGGTTATTTACAATATGGCACAGAAATCTCAGTTAAGTTTGCAGCTTTTATTCGTGTATGGTTTCGTTTTCTAGGCGTTGACCATAATCTCACACACTATTTTCCAAGCTGTAACAACACATGAATCACAAGGGCCACAGATTTTTGCTGTCCCCAACTATGCAAAAAAAAAACAGCACAAAAAATCGCCACATTCCATATGTGTACATATATAGAAATATTTCAACCGTTCTCGTATATGTTATTTGAAATGCATCTTTTATCATTGAATCCACTCGAGCTGATGCTCTGCAATTTTTTTTAATTCATTATAGTTTTTTATGGTTTTAATTATATTAAATTAAGCTTTGTTTTGGTAGTTTAAAACTGTAAAGTTATAATAAATCAGAAATGAATATTTTTAAGCGTAAAGCTTGTGTGCTTTAAAAGTTTTAATTATGCACTAGGAAATGTATCAAATCTTCAATTGCAATCAGTTCATATGACTTTCGTGTAAACTTCATGGCAATTACATTTACCTATAGGCAAATAAATAGATTATTTAGATCTAAAATAGTTATTCAATAATAAATCGCCGTTTGCTCTGTACAATTCGGCAAATACAATTGAACTTTGAAATAAACGTTAACGATGTAAATAACGACAGCAGTGCTTCGAAGCGAACATCAAATATATTACATTTTGGTGGTTGGCACAAATTGTATGTTAAAATATAGACAGATTCAATTGAAATCGTTAGTCCAAAAACAGGATTTAACGTTCGTCTCGTTTGTAAGTTGCGCTCTTAATTATTTTTGAATTCAAACGAAAATATTTGAACGTTTTTTATTTATACTTAGAAATTACAGGAATTTCGATTAATGCAATAGCGAAACGATCGGTAGAAAGTAAATATACGTTTAATATATTGTAAATTAATATTTTATTGAAGTTTAAATTTTGGAGAGCCATATAATATTCGTATTTTTTTTTTAATAAACGTTATACTATAATTGAAAGGATATATAGACGGTTGATATATTTACATGGTTGTTAGATGAAACGTAAATAAGAGTTTTTCATTAATTTGACTTTTGATGAGTTTCAATCGAGATTCTTGTTTTTTTTTTATTCCATTTCGTTGCTAATAAATCAATATTTAATTGATGCATTGACATGTTATGGACTTGGAACGTATGAGGAAATTAATGAGTAATGAGATTTTGCATATACTGGAAGAGGAAGAAATCTTGAATTTGATAATGGTGGAGATGTGAGAGACAAAAAGGGAATCATAAAGAAGGGATAATTTTATCCCTGTCACTGACGCTATGTAATTGCATGTATATGGGCATTGTGTTTATTGTTGAATGTATAACACACTTTAATGCGTTCTACAATAACTGAATATTTGTGTTATTTGGGAACGACACTAAAGCATTACAACGCTTTTAACATTCGCATCTTGAAATAATGTTTTCACTGTTACAGGACCGTCATTTAAATAAATACTTACAAATGAGTTATTGCTCGTCCACTTTTAATATAAACTAGTTTTTGTTTGTGCTAGAACATCAAATATTGTTTTTGTTATGAAGATATGAAATATTGTTATGTTTTTTTTTCCAAAAAAAAACGTGGTACAATTACGAAAATTGATTGTTTTTTCACGAGTTGAATAGTGTACGTATTTGCACCGAGAAAAATCGACATTTCTCACGCAGCTCACATCGTATATTTTTATTACAAATATGAGATAAAATTTCCAAATTTATTTTTAAATGGATACTCTAAAAATGTCATTTTTCATTTACTTGACAGAATATAGGTTTTCCCCGTTTTTTTTTTCAAATAAAAACAGATTGTATATATAATACTTCTACCAAGAATATTTGGGATTAAAAGGCTCATAGCTCTTGAAAGTGGGGATGTAGTAATTTTTTTCCTTGCTCTTGTTTTATCAAATTTTGTGATTTTGGCAGTATGCTAACGCATACTGCCCATTTTATCTTTCATACCAAACTTACTCTATATCCAGGGGTCAGGGAAATTTTAAGATTCAGTAAACTTGACGAAAAATTTGGTTTGATTAATGTTTAAATTGAAAAAGATGTACGCGTTATCGTTAATACACATAACGTACGAAAGATAATAGTTTTAGTAGAGTATAAATAAAAAATGGATTGATTAATTTTTAATGAAGTTGAGCAGAATCTCTAATTGAAAAGAGTTTTTCAAAATAAGCTCATGAAAAGAGCGAATATTGAAAAAAACTCCCATTTATAGCGCGTGTTATGAAAAAAGCAAGAATAAGAATTAACGTGAACCAAACTATACTGTTTCTCTACTGAGTTGTATGATTAGAGTAAACGTACTTCATAAACCCCATTTAAATTTAAATTGTAATTTTTCCTCAATTTACCAAGTGCTCGTACCCCTTCCACTGCATGTTATTGCAAAAAATATTCATTAATATAAATGGCATTTGGAGATGATCAGAATACGTGAAATAGTTCTAACGATGACCACAAGATAGCGATGATTTAAAAAAAATAAAAGATATTGTGGGTTCGATAGTATTAATTATACTTTTGACAGATTCATGACCAGGTTTTACTATCTTATAGGTTATCGTATAGTCTTATAGGTGGCTAACTTTAAACACTAAAAAAATATATATAAAATCAAATATCAAGCAAACTTTCAGTGTCCAATGATGCGTAACATCTACTTCGGTCAATTTATAACAACAAAATGATTGGTTGATGGTCATTTACATGAAAACACTGCCTCAAATAAATTTCAACAAAATTATCCAACCCCTAAGTATGTCCAACCAAATTCTAGCTAAAATTAATTAAAATAACTATGAATTGTTCATTTTTGATACAAAAATTATAGTCATTATTCCCAGGAAACAGTAAACTCTTGTCTTAGATCAGATGGATACCTTTCTCTTAAATAGGAACTACGGAAGAAAAAAAGGGAACACGCTTATCATCTAGAACCAATAAAGCTCACCCAGAATACTATCGAATTACTGGGAGATTGGTTATCACCTACCAAATATCCAGAGAAAGTTTCTTAGGATAAATAAATATTTAAACAAGTAGTCTGAATCCTGGATTCATCATTCTCATTTAAATTTCGTTTAGATTTTGGAAATAAAAGTTTATATTTAAAGCTTCACTAAAATCAAAAACGCAAATGGCTATTCTATTTCAGAAGAACTAAATTATCATTAGCTTACTCTAAAATAAAAAATTGAAGAAAAAATATTTATAATTTATTAATTTAATTCTTTTTTTTTTTAAATTTAATTCCTATAATTATTTTGGTTTTAAGTGACGTTTAATAATTAAAATTATAAATTTAGGATATTACATTTTATTCACATTGCGTGTTTAAAGCTCGGAACCACTGACGAATAAAACGGTGAACATACATATACCACCACTCTATTATGTCATCTGCAGAAAATATGGTGTTTCTTTTATCCGAATAAGTTTTATAAAACTTTTTCTTTTACAAAAAAATAAAACAATGTTAAAATTTTTCAACAAAATAACTATATAGAAAATCGTACAGTGCTAGATGGATTTAAATCCCTTGAAACAACACCTATTTATTTTGACTTTCTCTTATTGTCTTTTTGAAAAGAAAGATTAAATGCGATTGGTAACTGTAACATTTAGACAAACTTTTCCGACAGCTTGTCAATTAAATACACTTAGAATTTTTCTCAACAGTATGCTTCGATAGCATACCTGTTATAAGTTCTGTTGAATATTTGAAATCGCAGGAGAAATGAAATGGCGATCTTTGGAATTTCTTCTGAGACATTACTATACGTACAGAAAAATTTATAAAGTAAAATATTTCTTACCACCATAACCTCTCTGTTTGTGTAATCAAGAAACACTGCAGTGCAAATGAGTTCAAGGGTAATTACATTCCTGAATACGTTTCTGTATATGTGGGGGGTAGTTTTACTAGTAAGAGATTGTTATGGTAATTCATGCGGTGTGTTTGTATTTGTAAATATGTGTGTGCACATAAAGATAGTCAACATTCTATTTGCTTTTCTACGGAATTTCTCGTTCTTGTTGAAAATATTCGAAAACCGCCATCATCAATGCAATGCAAGTTTTCATACTCCTTTAAAGGAAAAGTTCTACTTGTAGTTATTTAAAATAAAATAATGCATAAAAACTTATAAGGGTAATTTTATACCTTAAATAAGGGAAATTACTTAGTCGTTGCATTCTTGTACATAGGAGTATTCTTGAGTTGAACGACTTAATTATTGACGAAAACTAATATCGTTTTATTTGTCGAGCTAAGCGATAATATTTCTTTAAAGAAGTTAAAAAATATATTAAATCGGTTTTCCAAAAATTAAATATTAAATGTATTAAAATATAAAAAGCTCATAATTTTTAAAATAAAAAAAGCTTTTTATTGGCCCCTTCAGTACTAATACAGAATAAAATAAGTTTTTTTTAAGAAAACAGTATATCTATACTAAAACATATGACGGAGAAAATTATATTAACGACCAATCACCATATGTTTGTGAAATATATCTCAAAATCCTATCTATCAAAGAAAAAATATTTAAAGCTTTTACGGAATACATCTTGGATTCTTAACAATGTGAACTAAATATTTTATTCCACATGATAAAACTGTAAAAATTTGTCACTTGGTAACTAATGCTCTTTATTTTTTTGAAAATACCATTATTATTTCTGTAGTACATTGTCATTGAATATTATAGTCATACATTGCCAGAATAAATACAATTCTCTGCAGAAAAAAAATAAGAAAATTTAAGAAAATATTGATTTATAATTCAGTATTGAGACAATTATGAGACACTCTTCAGTATATTTTAACAAAACAACCACTTATTGTGATCTTTCACATTACAGTTACTAAACGATCCAATACTACTTCATGATTACTGAGGAAGATTGTTTGGCAATTGAAATACTTATCTGGGCATTAGGTCAAAAGTACATTTGTTTGAGCTTTTGTTCAAATCTATGTTTATCGTTTACTTTTCTAAATTATATAACATAAGTAAGACCATAATATATTTTACATATTTATAGTTTAAACAGAACAACTACTATTTCACAAGTCTCTCCAGAAATGAACTACAGTTGAAAATTCTAGTGCGCCTATGTCAACCTGTACTATTTTTTATTATTTCACTCTTCGTTGCTCAATTGGCTCATTTGGGAAAAAAAGAAGAATATTTATTAAAATTTAATATTAAAAAATTGAATAAAATATACACCAGAAATATCGCAAATTCTTAACAAAATAAAATTGCAAAGATCTTATTTGGTGATTTTAATGTAAATATTGTATTAGATACAACGACCTCTTTGATTGAGTTTCTGAACAACAAATTTATTTTAAAAATGTGTAACATTTGTACTATATCAGATACAAAATCAACAATAATAATTGACGTTGTGTGTTGTAATTACGAGTAACTTTCAATCATTCAGTTGTGATTTGTTGTAAGAGGAAACGCCTCCTTTACAATTGCTTCAAGGTTCTTTCATTGATTATCGATCACCCAGCTGTGATTTGGTGTTGGTGGGAATGCCTTCTCTTTGTTTTTTTTTTTATGATTCTTACATGATTTTTGATCATTGAGCGGTAAATGATTGTTGGTGGGAACGCCCTCTCTACGATTACTTCAAGGTTCTTTCATTGATTATCGATCACCCAGCTGTGATTGGGTGTTGGTGGAAACGCCCGCTCTATATTTTCTGCTTGGCTCTGCTACTGATTTTCGATCACCTAGCTGTGATTGGCTATTGGTGGGAAAACCCTCTGGATTTTTACTGCTTGGTTCATCCACTTGACGTAATTAGTCGTATACCAACGATATATCTATTGATCAAATCGAAACTAAAGTATTTATTTCATACTTTGCCCTTAGTAGTAGAAAAATTATTAAAATATGATATTACTTATTATTGCTACATATTATTAAATGTTGCGAACTCTTTCCAATCTAATCTAAGCATCGATATAAAACAAACAATATAAGCTTTTCTGAAAAAAAACATCCGTAATTATAAAATTTCTTGAAGAAATCAGTGTATTTGTCAAAAGAAAATATTATTCATCAATTTTATTTTTATATTGGCAAATTTTTGATACCTAACAAAAAAATATTTTGTTGAAATATAAAAACATTATTGCTTTTATTTTTTATGATTCAAATTATCTTCTACGCCGAATGAAAAAAAAGAAAAGATAATACGGTTGTTTTCTTGAAAATCAGAAAAGTGTATGACAGATTGTGATGAAGGACTATCTAATATTATGTGAGGTTTTTGAGGAAATAAGAAGAATATTTTTAAAAAGATAAAAATATATTCTTAAAAGTAATGTATTGATTTGACTTGATTTGAAATATCTATTTATTTCTTTCTTTCTCTCTTCTCTTCTCATTCTAAATGAAAGAATCAAATGTGAACAATGGCTAAAGTCTTAAGAATAGCACGAAATAAAAACACATTAAAAACTTATCGACGTATAAGTAATGTACTTGCATTTTATAAGAGACGTAGAGAAAACTTAAATGTCGTAAATAAGACGTGGAGATATAAAGAGAAGGTAAAAAGGAGCTGATGTAACTTCAGCTATTTTACGCTTCCGTTCATGCG
Organism: Sisyra terminalis; assembly: GCA_958496175.1. NCBI lineage: Eukaryota > Metazoa > Arthropoda > Insecta > Neuroptera > Sisyridae > Sisyra > Sisyra terminalis. The sequence goes on from OY292274.1 coordinate 55,775,330, forward strand.
ATAGTGAACAAGCAATTTCCAAACTGACAATTTTAACTGCAGTGATTACATCTTGTAGACTTTAATCGATCAACGATGGAGATTGTAAAGAAAACTCAACACTTATTATATTCAAGTGTTTAAGTTTTCTGGAAAAGCTATGTTCAGTTTCCGCCACAAAAATATCTTTAGTTTATTTATAAACAAAGAACAAAATTCGATCAAAATATACCTACCCACCTATCTTTACGGAAGAATCAAACGTCGGGGAATCAATTTAGATTTTAAGTGAATAAAGCTGGATTTCAGTTTCTTTGTTTCTTTGATCTTATTTAAAAGTCTGCTAGACATCTTTCAATGACTGCAATCTGTTGCATTACGAATACTTCTTATAAAAATAGCCAAGTCAATTGTAGAATTCAATATGTGTAATATTTGTTCGTTGAAATTTAAAATATTTTTCTTTTTATACTTATAAGATTCATTTTGTATTTATTTTAACATTATACACATACGAAAGAAATACATATGTTAAAATTTGATCGATTAAATCCAAGCCTGTTTGTCGAATCAATGATAATATATCGACGAATATTCATTATCTTATGATTCTGTAGTCAGTGCATAATTAAGATGGTAATGAAAAATACAGATCTTCTTTCATTTTCGTAACTATCCAATGTATCTTTTTTCTTTTTGATTGCTTTAAATTTTAACATATAAATATTCCAATAGAAAAATAAGAAATTAAAAAAAGAAAACAATTTTATGGATGTATATTAAAGTAATTATTTAGGGAACTGTGATTAGAATGTCACATGAAAGTCGATAGATTATAATAATTTAGTTTGAATATAATAAATAAAGCTTATATTTTCACACAAACTAAGAAAACGTTTGTAAAATGAATAAAATTTTAATGGGTTAAATGGGGCTGTTTGGATAATATTTTGAAGTTAACGAAAGACTAAAAATTGGAGTACCTGAGATTGACCAGTAGCGGAGATTTCACAGCTAATACCATGTAAGAATAAGTTTTCTAAACATGAGGAAATTGTCCTATAGTAGATGAATCAACGACTATATCAAAATACAAATGGTTAATGCTAAAAATTCTTTATTATAATGTATGGTATGGAAGTTACTACTCTAAGGCTGACCAATTTTAACAACGTCCAAGTCTTCCAGATGTAAATATACCAAAGGATTCATAAAATATCATACTTGGATAGAATTACAAATAAAGAAGTACTACAGCAGCTTGGTAAGACTCCAGGACTCGTCCAAGAAGTAAAAACAAGAAAACTACAATATATGGAAGAAATGAAATAGGAAAAAGACACCAAATGTTCTAGAACATTATCCAGGAAAAAAAAAGTTGGAAAGTAGAGTATTGAAAAAAGAATTGTCCTGACATCGAAACCCCAAAGCTATAGTCTAGAAAATCAGAATTGTTATAATGATTGCCAACCTCAGAAATAAGACTGCACCCTAAGAAGAAACTATTCTTCTTTTTTAAGAAGTCTGATCTTTGTAGTTAGAAACTACTTCTTCATTGTTGTTTTTACAATTCTATTTGGATAACTTCTTTGTTGAAAAAATGATTTAGAAAGTTTATCCAACGAATATCAATAAATAAAAATCAATTTTTATGTAATTCATTTAAGAGTCAACTATTCCGGAACTATATTTAGTGGAGACAATTTTGAGTATTCGCCGATTTCAAACAACTCAATGACATCTAGCTCTCAAAATAGGATAAACTTAAAGTATATTTCTTAATTTCAAAATCTGCTTAAAAAATTACCTGTTTTTAACTTTAGATTAGTTTGCGTTCTTTAAAATTATATATTTTTTAAAATTCTTTGAGATCTTTGGGTTTCTAAATCATCAATCACTCACAATCTTCTATAAAATGCATGGTTTAAAATAGTAGACTTTGATTCCATCTATAAAATAAACAAAATTAAATTGAGATCAATAAAAAAATTCTCACATATTTTAATATGCATCTTTTAAATACCGATAATATTGTGTTTTAATAAATTTGTTTTGTTAAAAAAATATGATGGAAAAGTTACTAGTTGCAAGTATGAAAATCAAAAGACTCGTGTATACTAATGAGTGATATTTTGAAGCATGTGTCAGAGATGTAAATCCCTTCCTTTAAAATTATACTACATTTATCAAAATTAGTTCAGTCTCTATATAATAGATAGTAAGAGAGCCATAGGCAAATATATCAAATTGGAATAATATATGGGATAAAGCTTTCAAAAACTGAAAACTGTACATTTCATTTATTCACGTTTTCACATAAGCTTTTTCATTATTTCTCAAACTTTAGTGAGGTAATATATTAGAGAAACTTTGAAAAATGATTATTCAAATTATATTTAGTGATAATATAATGAAATTAAAGTATGACTGAACAAGTTTTTCATACCAATGATTCAACTGTGGTAAAAAGGGCGTAATACTTGCTGAATATTGTTGCAGTTTCATGTGTAGTTTGTCGACATTTCACACTTAACTGCCAACGACACTCGTGTTGCAATTTAATAAAACTAATTACATTTCACGCAACAACGATGAACTCTTACAATAAATGTATGAAATCACTATTAAACATCACAAATATTTAGATTTGAATTTTGAGTTTATAAAATTCAGACTAATAGTTTTAAGGACAATCAATATGCTATTATGTTCCATTATTTTGCAAATGTCTACTCCAATAATAATATTAAAATTTAATTTATTTCTCTTTTTGTTTCAGGTAAGTGAAATTGATTTTCAACACTTAGCCACCATCTATATAATAGAAATGACAGTTTGGTAAGACTTAACATCAATTTAAATACAAATCCCAAATTAAATAATTTTATTAAAAGTTTGATGTAAAATAATATCAAAAAGTAAAATATCGATCGCTAGGTATATTGTACGTCTAAGAAATAAATTTTGCTTACAACCGCTGCATTTAAAAAGATGCATTATAAACCATGACTATTCTAAACAATATGCTTGTCATTAATCGTAATTAAAAATCTTAAGTTTCTACGAAAGAATTTATTATTTCAGATGTTAGTTTTCTTGGTAATTGTAAATGAACTGGCAATACCACTTAAATATTGATTAAAACGAAATCGATTGTGTAATAAATGAAAATGGCTATGATTAAATAAATGTAGGATTCAAACAATAATGATTATACTTTAATTCGAGCAAAAACTACCGCCAGTAAAATCTTAAAATTATCTGCATACACTTCAAAGAAAATCAGTGCTATACAATTCCCATATTTTACACTTTAACACTTTGAAAACTATTGTCTTAAATATTTAATTTTATAAGAGTGGGTACATTTTTTGTTACAGTCCTCAATTAAATTTATATTATATGAGGCCCACAAATAAGTTTTGAACTTTTTAAAACCTTTATCTTAAAAAATAGGACTAACTTATTTTTCCTCAAAGTATTATAGCACCGTTAGCAATTATTTTCCCTATACTTGAGACAGCATACGAATTTCTTTTAAAAAAAAATCCTCGTTTTTCGAGGCGATCTAGGAACCAATCCAATTTTTGGCATCTTTGTAAAATTTGTTACTCCGGCAAGCTATGGCATTTAAATGGTATTTGGACGAAGTATTTTGCGGTGAAGGCAGTTTGTGGTAAGAAATTCCATAGAAATGTATCCAGAATTTCTTTAACAATTTTTTCGACATGTAGCGAAAGGTTGTCGTACTAAATAATGACCTTTTCATGGCTTTTGGAGTCATTAAAGTTTCAATTTTTGACTCAATTATATAAATTGACACTACTAATGTTTCCCAGAAATGGTTTGGAGGATTTCATAATAGATTACTCCAATCTGGTCCCACCAAATGCATAGCGATAACTTCTTGTCATTTGGACTCATTTGGGTTCGCCGTTAATGTATGGCTGGTCTTCCTATACAATTTGCTCTTCTTTGCCAAAATTCTATACCAAACTTCTTCCGATTTTATTTGTGAGGTAGTTTCTCTGTTTTTGCACATTACCTTTCATGGTTCCGAACCGCGTAATGATTTCACTTCTCTGATTTTGTGTACAATATTTGAATTCTTTGTTGACGACAAATCTCCTTCTTTTTTCTATTTTAATCACTTAATATATTTCGTTTAAAATTAAAACGCCAAAAATTATCAAAAAAAAAAAAAAATTAATAGCACTAATTTTCACTTGGTAGTAATTATTTTATAAGTATCATTTTGGTCAAATGTAATAATTAAGCTCTTAATCAAAGAAACTGATATTATTTTAGCATAGATACCAAGAGTTGGGGTATTAGAACGAAAGGATGTGGCTAAACTCATGGAAAAAATGCCAAGGAAAATGATTTTCTCTGGGTTGAGATTTTCAAGTAAAGTACATTTTTTGAAATTATAAGGAAAAGCAGGACTTAAAATATTTTTCAGGTAGTGATTTTTTTTTTTAAATACTGCTACAGAATAAAAAGCTCTGGATCGTTCAAAATGTTTAGGATTGGTTTATGCATCATACAATTCATATATCCTTATATTTTATTTGCCACTTTCCTCATTAAAACTCAACAATTTTTAAATTTCTACTTTTTGATTTGTAATCAGTGTAGATTTCCCTATTTTATAAAATATAAAATTACTCTATAATGTTGAAAATTGATTAAAAAAATTGTTTTTCGTCATTTATTACGTACTTATTCGTAAGAAGATTATTTTCATTCACGTTATTTACAAAGTTACTTTATGTTCTTATTAAAACATAACATAAAACATTAGAAAATATTCGAGAAAGATTTATTGTATTGTTTTAAATTGCTCAAGTATGCGACACAGTTCTGTACGCGGCTGCTATCATATTTCCGTTATATATTGTATGATGCAATTTGATATCGTTTTATTTTTTGAATAAATTCAAAACAGCAAATGCCAGTTACCGATCTTGGTTTCCACTGGTACACGGGAGCTTATAATTTATAAAATATCTGTCAAATACACATTGAATTTTTCAATCACTCTCTAAAACGAATAAAAGCATAGACAAGAGTTTAAGATTTTGTTTTACGGCAACATGCAACGCTCTGCACACTGACACGTGAATTGTGCGCTTGATTTATACTCTACTGATATCTATGTAGTATTTATTGTAAAGTTCACTGTAAATTGCACTTTTGTAAGACATTTATTATATCAAATATACTGGTTTTTCATATGTTTTATATACATATACTTAGATATATTTGTATAAATATATGTTTTATTTTGATTTACATATGAAAGAAATAATACTTCCATCTTTGTGAAAATATTACTGTTTTTCATCATACTCAATTGAAAAAAGATTATTACATTTGTACCTTTTCTAAGACAACCCCGTTTATATTCAAAATAATAAAACATCAAAGAGGAAAACTGGGAAAGATCAACGTTTATTTATTTCCACACAGACTTTGCACTAACTTTCAAAGCGGTTTCTACTCACATAAAAGCTCTATTTTCATTCATTAATTTTTTCAAAGATATTCTCATAATGCCATGAAACAAATATAACATATTTTTATCCAAGACGCATTGAATTTTTTCACTTAGCCAATTGTAAATTTTATTCGTGACTCGTCGATAATAGATTGATTAGTTACAGAGAAGACTAGAAATAAATATCAGCTTTTAGTAAAAAAGATCAAGAGAAGCTTCGATAGAGAAGAGAATGAATGACCTACTTTAAAAAGCTTTCAGTTCTTCATAGTTGGTCAGCTATTGAATGCATGTATTCAATGAAAGTAAGAAAGAAGTTTGTGCAAATAGTTATGGTCAAAAGTGATGCTTGAACTTTAACAACTGCAAAGAAAGCTCGCCAATTTTTTGTGAGATATGCAAGTAGTTTAGGAACAATAAAGCTTTATTGACATTTTCATTTCAATGAATCCTTTTAAATTACATTATGACTTCAAACGTTATCTAAAAATTTTTCCCTCAGTATATAAACACGATTCAGCATTGATTTGACAATAAACTGTAAATAATATTTTCAGGTTTTTTTTCGTCCTTTTTACGTTAACTGCAGTGACTTGGTTCAAATAAAACATTTTACTTTGCAATCATCCGTGTGATTGTTTACTTGTTCTATTGCACAAGTAAAAGAGAACTTTCCAACTTAAAACTCGTACAGGATACGAGGAACGGAATGGTCGAGGAGAACTACTGCTAACTGGTTAAGACGGTGGTGGCTAATGTAACTCATCAACCGACCTACCCTCGTTTTCCACCCTCAAAGAGTAGCGAACATTTATATGTAACAGAAGAGTTATTGCTGCATCTTACATAACAATAAGACGGATGGTAGAAAATATACGTAGTTGGACAGTGAAAATGGTAAGAGGGTTGGTTTGTGGTGGTACACTTGTCGAGCAAACTGTATTTCTGTTCTCGCACCATGTGTAATTTGATATAGGTAATCATATACTGATAAATCATTGTAATTTTGTTTTACAATATTTCATACCAAACATACGTATTCGCCATTTACTACGTGACGTCATCAAAGATCTATTTTTTCTTTATTTCTGAAATGTGATATACTATCTGCATTAAAAGTAAAACAAGATTCTCATTTGGCGACTGAAAATTCTCATATTTTTTATCAAACAAAAAAAAAATACTTTTCCAAAAAGGCATCCAAACCTATAATTAGGTAATTTATCATTTTTTTTATCCTCATAACAAAAATATTTTTTCTTCTTGATATTTTTACTTAATTTTCTATAAAGCAAATCCAGTATCACAATATAACATTGTGGTAACATTTCTTGTTATACAAGATGCTACAACATAGTTCGGAACAAATATAAGGGTGTTATTCTTCATTATAAAACAAGAAAGAAAGTAATAGAAGCGTCTCATTATTAATTTTTTAGATCGATGATTGAATATAACAAGAATATGATACTTACATGAAAGAAAAAACTTAGAAAAAATTCAAAATTCTTTGGTCTTTCTATCTACTAGCGTTAATTAATGGTAAAATGGAGTTTTTTAATTGCTTAATTTCCAACACTCTTTTTAACAGTTCTCTTTACTGCATTTATTATTTTTTTCCAAAATTCATAAACACCAACTATAATGTTTAATTTACCTCCTAATTTTGCATTAAGCTACCAATAAGTAATAATTATCTCTGTCCAATAGAGTTATAAAACAAGTCATATGATTATCCCAGTTGTAAAATCGGTCATCATCAAAAATATTTTCTCAGACTATTAATTGTTGAATCAAGGTTTGTAAATTACACAGGTTGCTCCATTAGAAAAATGACGTTATACGAAGAATTTTGAAATTGATAAGTCTGAAGATATGTACGAATTTCTTCTGGATACGTCACGTATCCATCACGTAGCCACCATGAGGCCACCTGTGTATTTTATAAACCTTGTCGTTGAATAACTTCTTCTCTGTTGTCTAAGAACCCGACGACTAGATAATTGGGATGTGGTTATCAAAAAGGTCAAAACAATAATGAAAAGAATTCCTTTACATTTTCGAAACGTTAGAGTAATTTTTTCAGGGATAATTTAAGGTATAAGGTGTCGTGATAGGAGACATTAATTAGTCTAATATTTTAGATGTACAAAAATTCATTTCCAGGATCTGAGAAGATGAAAAATTTTAATTCTTTCCCACACAAACCGTTTTTAACATCACTAAAATTTCAAGGACTCAGGACTAAACTTAAGACAAACTTTATGCAGTAAAAATGACTTGGTATTTATAATTTTCATTGCACCGTACCAAAATATTCGAAATTGTTATGTTGATGTTAGGAACCATTCGGTTGGAGGGGATCGTTTTTTCTCAATTCTTCTATTAAGCCATACAAAGAGGATCTTTTTATAATTTGCAAAGAAAGGATCTAAACTTGATATTTTATTCACGTTTCACTAACTCTTTTAAATCAAACTATTTTGATGACAAAACTTTGAATCTTTACTGCTGTATTAATCTGCTGGATTAATATCTCCTCCGTTTATCATAGCGATGGATGTTACACCAATAATCACTGAAGTTTGATTTTTTAAACCTTACTACATAAAACGTCAAACTTCTTAAGATGTTTATTTTGAATTTAATTTTAGTTAACAGAACCATATTTAAATTCTTTTGATAGAAATTCATAAAAGATGATCAATTTTAAAAAAATTAATAAATGTGGATACTATTTATAAGAATTGAGGTTCTTTAATATACCAACTGCTGTTAAAATATTTCGCTTTGTTGTAGATAATCGATATTAACTTTTAATATTAAATAAGATAGTGCAAATTATTTTTAGAAACAATGAGATAATGTACAAATGTTATAGAAGGGTAGAATTTATAGAACTCCTCAAATATATATTAGACCAACATTTTTTGAAATCTCTTTAGTTGTATAAATCTCTTGGCAAGATTTGTTTTTGATTAGATTCAATCAAATATTTTTATAATTAATGCAATAAATTTAATTTCTCCCAACACTTTGATTTACGAGATTTACGTCTCATTACGACTGTATACGTACGAAATGACAGTTTGATCCGTAGCCATCAGAAAATAAACAAGCATCTTCACTAAAGTAGATAGCTTGTCATATCGTTAGAGTTTACTGAACTTGTTCATAGCTACAGAGAAATGGGAAAATAATGTAACAAATCAAGTATTTTGAAATGTTATATTAAGATGATCAAAACCGAAGATCGTACATTTTCAAGAATAAAACCTTAGGCGAGAAGAATGGAACGATTTCAGTCGGAATTGTTTTGCTAAAAGCAATATTGAATTAGATGTATCGCATTTTTTGTAAAAAATTTCTCATTGACGAACGAAAACATTATCTTTAATAAAAAATCATATTCTTTCATGTTACAGTACATTGATTCGGAAACTTAAAATAATTCAATTCAAAAAAATATTTTATTTGTGTACTTAAAATTCATATTATTTTAATGGTAAAAGTGTTTTTCTGGCATTTATTCATAACCATTTGGTATTAAATGTGGTTCTGATATGCTATATTTTAAAATTTATTCCGATGATCATTTTACTATTTTTCTTATTGGCCCATTATAACCAGAAAAAATTTAATATATCAAAAGTGCGATACGCCATGAATTAGTATTATTTTTTTACTTCCAATGCCATCACTGAATATTCCTCCCACATCTTATACTTTGTATTCTTTAGTGATTCTTGATCTAAACTTATCTCAGAAATTTACTTGTAGGTATATATTGTATATTAATAGTATGTAATTGGTATTGACCAAAATAGTGTAGGTACATATCATATGTATATTGCATGTGATATAAATTTACCGGAGTGCAGGTATATAATATGATGTGATATAAATAGGATTCATATATTTAGTAAAGTGAATTTTGATATATAATTCTTCAGTACGCTTGTTTGTCACTTAACTGCTCCTAAACCGCAGGATCGATTCTGCTGAAATTTTCTGTATGTATTTGAGTGGGATTCTGGATGGTTATTTACAATTAGACCCAACAGTGTTGAGTCCAACCACAAATTTGTTATTTAGATACAATTCAACGTTCCACTCACTAAGGGTTATGAATCATTCCATAAAAAATAAGGGATCCTCAACCTATAACTGGGGGATGAAAAAAAATTATCTATATTGCTGTGTGAGAATATTATTGGAAAGATTTTAAAAAACAAGTTTTTTGACACATTTTATTTTTATGAAACAGTAATATTAAATGATTTCTTTTTACCAATATGTCAGACAAACGAAAAATCAACATTAGGTAGGACAACGCCCGTCGGATCCGTTAAGTTTCATAATAATTATTAATTTAATTTTCGCAGTACACATTTAAATTATTTCCGATATATACGGTTGTATATATTCCCAAATCCGCTGTTTTTATTATTTTTACCTTGAATTTTGTTTCCATATTATTACGGAATGTTTTTGAGACGATCATATTATTGATTAATTTTAAAGTGAAAATCAACTGCATAAAGCCAAGTTTCTGTTCGCTGGTGTCATAAAGAAAAAAATAAAAATCAATTCTATTAACCTCTTCGTAGCTTTTTTGGAAACTTATAAAGAGTGGTTTAGAGAAATAAAATAGCAATTATCTAATGTCTATTTTTTTATAAATATAATCTGAAGTTAGTTGTATGCAAAATTTTTTTGGTTGTTGTTGTTTTTTTCATTAAAGAAGGAGAGAAAACAATAGAAGATATATTTTATCGGTAAAATATTACAATTGAGAAGAATTCTTTCCTGATAGCACTTTATTTACGGATTTATGGATGGGCTTAACCACCTCAGTACTTGTTTTCAATCTTAGATTCAATCACATTTAGGTTTTGAAAATAAAATTTGGTTTTGTTACATTTAAGGGATGAAATATTTAGTCTTTTTTCCCTTAGGAGCAACTTGAGTTCTTAGGCCGTTATGATTCATAATTTTGGAAATAAAATATCTATGATAGTTGCACAATTCGGTCTTATTAAGGTTTAAAGCCAGGACCGGATCGAGGGTGAGGTGAGCGAGGCGTTTGGCTCAGGGCGTTGAAATGAAAGGGCGCCAAATTGTTGAAAATACTAGCCAGTTTTAAATGAGCTACGACATTGTTTTATATAAAATACCTCAGATGAATTTTTGGCTAGATCCGACCCTGTTTAAAGCAATAATCTTACCATAATTATGAAATTGATTTTTTTTGAACTAAAGTAGACTAGGGGTATTAATTACTTAAAAATCCATAACGACTTTTTTGTCCTATTATCAAAAGCTCTTGAAATAAAATTTCCTGACAACCGATATTTGAACCCAGTGAATCTCATTATTATTATGGTATTCAATGGATCATAAGATCATTAGTAAAAGTTGATTTAATCAACACGACTAGGGGTGTCTAATTCATTCATTAAACCTTACTAATAGGTCTGAATGAACTTGTATTACCATAAATTTTAACTATTGTTATTAAACTATCTGTTACATATTATTGAATATTACATTAGCTAAAAATTGTAAAGCTTATTCGACCTTGACCTTTCATCATTCAAGGCTTTGTATAACTAAAAAAACTATATTTTATTCAAAAACGTAATGGAATCTGTGAAAAAGCTTTTCAATCTTTCAAAAAAATTTATTGACAAATATGTTAACGTAAATTAGAACTTACTTGGTTTAATTGGCGTTCAGTTTGGTGATGTGGAACGAAGATAGTGAATTGGTAATGTGGCGTGACAAGCAATCACTCAATGTCAGTTATTATAAAACGGTTTGCACTTTGATGAGGGACTTGAAGCCATTCTTTAATATGTGCACAGAATTCCAACTTTAATTTAAAACTATTTCTCTGATTTGATATATTTATATATGAATATGGAATTAATTATGAATTCCAACTTAAGGCTTTCGAGACATTTTAAACGTTTTTGCTCAAAAATCATATTTATCATTCTACTTGGAGTACATAATGGAAATTTACTTCAAACAACCAAAAATTAATTACTTTAAACAAGAATGAAATATATCGCATTAAATATAGAAATTACCAACTCTACTCGTTACAAATAGGAGTTTCTAAATGTTTAAGACAAGTTGTTATAAATGATTTAGTAATTATAAAGTTTTGTAACAAAGATTAGGTCTTACGTCCTCCTAATTAAGAATTGCATTTAAATATTTGTAGTAACTAAAATGCATACGTATAACACAACCATTTTGGTGCATATAGTCAACGAAAAATTTAAGTTTCATTTACTACTCATTCATGACAGGTGTGTAAATTTCCCATAAATGACTTAATAACTGGTAAAACTTCTACAACTTTCCATAAACTAGTTGTGAATTTCATTTTCTTATTGAAAATATTGCATGCTTTTCTTGTCGTAGAATATGCACATTATATGGAGATATAAAACTTTGAAATTTATTGAACAGTCAAGTAAGTACATAGAAGTATGAAAAGATACAATTTATTTCAACGCGTTTAATGGCTATAAATTTGCCAACAACTGCAAGTTGTTTCTTCATTATATTTGAGAAAGAAAATAATTTGTAACCGATGAAATTTGGAATGAATTTATTTTACTTTCAAAGGGATTTTTTTTATTGTTTTAATAAAATGATTGAAAATATAACTGTTTAACCTTTATTTCACTTCAGATCTTGTTCATATTTTGTAAAAGCGAACAAAGTTGTAAGAGTTTCTTTGAAAGAAATAAGTTATTCTTCTTTGACCTGCGAAATAAAAGAAGTGTTTTCAAAAAATGAAAGAATTGCAAACCAATTACAGAAATGGATTTTGTTCGGTGTTATAACATTTTTCCAACGAATTATCTTTGATTAAATTTACTAATATTTCATATAACATTTGTTAAGTAAGTAAGTGTTATAAAGTAATTTCAAAATTTAGTCCATTCTAAATTAAAAAAAAAAATAGGAAAGTTATGATTGTAGTTGTTAACAAACGGAAAATCGAACATTCGCTTTATTTTTAGTTAATATCGATAATATTTTATATCAAAAATATTTGTAATAATTGCTGCAAAACAAATCGTACTTCAAATATTATAGTTATTGTTATTTTTTCGCATATTTTAAGTGGCAACAACGATTTAAGAAATCAAAAGTATTAATGACAGATAATTTTAAATGTTTAAATCATAACAATTATCTTTTTAAAAAAAAATCCACGAGCTTTCCGAATTTGGGATCCTCTTTATTATCTTTAGTATCTCTATTACCTCTATCTATATCATTATTATTTTACTATTGTAACGTAAATGATTTATTATTATTACCTACTTTTTTCTGATTCCCAAAAAAAATCATTTTTTTTTATTTCCATTCGCTAGGGTTTCAGGAGAAATTCATACCGCACCTTTACTAAAACAGTGATCTTTTTTCAAATTTTTTCATTTCAAGAAAATGATATTTGCAAAAACCATTATTTTTCAACCTCAAAGTGTTAATTGAATTTTCAATCGATATTAAATATAATTTTTTCATTAGATATAGAACATATTTCTTTTAGAACATCTCCAGTGGTCTAATAACCTCACGTCTCCATTGGCATAAAATTATCAATGCTTTTCAAAAGTAAACAAAGACTTTATATATTTTTATCAATAAATTATTCAGTATTTTATATAACGACTTTTTCTATTACAATTATTATGAATGCATTTTTGAAGTTTCATCACTTTTCCAGTAATGATGTAGTAGGCATGCATTAGAGATATAGTGTTACTATTGTTATGATAGTATACTGTTCTATTCGCATTGTGTGAAGGTAGGAAAAATAAAATCGACAAAAGCGTTTCTAGTGGTCAGTTTTAGTATTACAACGGTCTATTGTGTTATATTATTAATTGTATGCAAATACAAGTGAGATTTTTTTTTAATTTTAATAAATATAACGAAAATTAAAGACCATATTTGTTACGTTAATTGTTAAAATACTAGTGGGAAAAATTATTGTAAATTATATAAATTTCTGACGGTTAAATGGAAAATAAATCAAAGAAGTTAGTGGATAACTTCAGTTAGAAGACAAAAGTAAGAAGTACCAAGAGTAGCGAACGATTGCAAAATTTGTATGATTTTTATTTAAAAAAAAAACTATTCAGTTATACAATTTATTTCTATATAAATATTTCCACTAGCTTTTTTTTCGTGTTACATAATGTTGTACCATGCCAACCCCCATAGTATCAAGCCCTACAAAAGTGTTCCATTTCCTCTCATGTAAAGTGTATTTTTTTTTGTGCAAAAGAACCTTTTTTATTTAAACAACAAAAACTTATTTACCTTTCTAATCAAAGCAAGTGAATTTGAAATTGGTAATCTTTAATATTAAATTACAATATTTGTTTGGAATGCCTCAATAACTAAGGATAGTCAACTTGCTATTTAACTGGGAATTACGCAACAATGAACTTTCCGTTTCTCTGACTTTCTACATGATATCAATAGACTATCTTGCAACTACTTGTTCACAAAGGTAAGTAAACTTCGTATTGAGGAACTATAAACTTATGTATTAGCGAATCAAACACAAAATTAGTTTTCATCACATGCTTTGAGACAATTGAAAACTTTTCAATGTCTTCCTACACCTACCTGTTTTCTTTACCATTCTTTATTTTTTGTTGTTCTATACTTTAAAAGTGACATAAGAACTTTATAAAAAGAAAAAAAAAACCGGAGAATGATAAAATACCAATATGTCCTTTTCTTTTTTATTATAAAATATATTTATTAATTAAAATTAATTTACATTGAAGGCTCTGAACAATTAAATTATTTCATTTTTGAAACGAGAAATAAAATTGCATGCTAAACTATAAGTATTGGACATTCTGAATCCTACTGTACAAAATTGCTTATCTTCCCGTGTCCTGGTTTAGAAGCCACTTTGCTGAAACGTCGACAATTAACTGCAAGACATCCTGTGTCTACACATACATTGACTTGTTTAGATTTTCCTAGGGAAGATTAATGAGGGTATTCTCAGCTAAGTAAGCAAAGTTAACGTTTTACATCATAATTTTAAGAAATAAATTAATTCGTAAGTTTAATTTGCGTTTAAGTTTATTCACTTGTTTACCATAGGTATTAAGCTCTTAAATGTTTATGCTTTACATAATTTTATCAAATTCCTTCAAAAACGAACCAGATATACTAAATACCTGTGTAAATACCTTGACTACTTGCACTTACTGTTTTACTGCATCCAGTGTAGTATTCTCTAATAACATAAAGACCATCTAGCAGTCTCTAAAACATATATTTTATATCATGAAATCAAAATCTAAATTAATTAAAGGACATTAGGGTTTACAAATTGTATATTAAAGTATTATTCATACAGATAAAAGTTATTATTGAAGTTTAAATAAGTTTTTACTTTCATCATTATTTTGTAGATGGATTTACGTTTACTGAAGAAAATTCAGCGAATTAAGATTAGTACAAAATCAAGTTAGTTATATATAACTATTATAATCATATACATACACTAGTAGTTGCCCGTTGCATTCACAATTAAATGTTTTATCTCAATAAAATGTTTAATATGAGATAATGTAGAGTTAATCAACAATCGAAATTTTAAATTTAATAATCAAAGTGTTGTTAATAAAAAAAAGTTTATTTAAAGTTATATTAAGAAATAAAATATATTTTTTTTATATCATATTAATAACAACCTTTTAAGTAACGTGATTTCACTAAATTAGTATGAAAGTTTAATACTTATGTAGTACTTATACCAAATAGGCGATTTTAAATTTTGGTTCGTTTTTCAACAATCAAACTTTTTAAAATCTATTTTTTTATGAACCAATGGTTGTGATCTAGAGTAATTTTATATTCGGCTGAAAAGCATTAAGGTAGCAATTTTTTGCCAAATATTTCACTGTCAATTCAAATATAAAATCTTCGGTACTAATTTTTTTTCGGTATTTAGAACAATTTGAAAACCAATTATTGTTATTGAAAATAAATAAAATATTCGAATTTACTTCCACGCTTTCCACCTATTTCCAACAGTTTTGTATGTACAACGTCCAAATGTGCGAAATCGAATAGCTTTTTAGTCATGTTAACTAACATAAAGAAGGTCATTTTTTTTTTTCGTTTTACATTGTATTTTCAAATATAAGTGCATATTTGTGTCGATGAAATTTGGAAAGTGTTTTCCTTATACGATTCAGATATATAATAAGAAAGGGTTTTTGAAAATTTCTTCCCTAAAAGAATGAAAAACGGTAGCAAAGTTTGCAAGGGAGAACGTTTAATAAACAATCGAAATTTCAAATTTAATAATCAATCAAAGTCCGTTAAAAGCGAAACGTTATTACTGCTTAGTATAAAACAAAGTTGATTTATTAATAGAAACAAAAACTTAGGGTCTGATTAAAAATTTAAACTCTGAGAAGTAGATATATCTTTTATGTTCTTTTATAATTATTTTATAATTATGTTCTTTGGCTTTCATACATTGTAAACCTGAAAATCCGCAATACGTATTCACAAATAAATACATTAGTGAGTGAATACCCGTACCAACATTTTGAATGCGTAAGTGGGGATAACAGAGCGCATGTGCATAACCCATTTTGCACGGGCGCACTGCAAGATAGTCAATTTATATATAATATTATTAGCATAAGAACTTCATAAGTTATTAATTATAGATTTACAACGCTAAATGTATTTGTACTATATATTGTAGTGGGCATAGTTTTACACTATGTCCTATAATCGCTAATAACCTGACAAGTTGAAGCGACTTTAAATATTGCAAATAAAAAAAATCAAGTTAAGTATACCCTGAATTATTGAAATTTGGAGAAAAAACCTACAACGATATTTTTTTCGTCAAAAGGCTTATTCTATTCGAAGAAATGACCGATAATTGTCCAATAAATTGGTTTGTAATAGTATGCTTCCACACGGAAGATATTAACTAATATTAAGTGGGACGAATTAAGCTTTGACAGTTAGTATAAAATCATTGCCTTAATTTTATGAAAAATTGTATAAATTTAAAACGATCAATTGTGTTTTTTCATATGAATTCATCATACATTAATTTTAATAGTTTGATTCCTTAAACAAAATGGAAGGTTTTCGAACGAAAGCCTAAGAGTGCAACATTGTTTTAATCCTCCCGAAATTTAAGTTTGTTTTGTTTATTGTGCTTTGATTCTGAATTAAATCGGTAACAAAGGTTAGTGAATTTATAAATTAATTTTGAAAGCTTTAATAACACTAACGTTTAAATTCAATACCTGTAGATACAAGCGATTGAACAAATGCTTCTTGTTTGTAAATCAAAGGATAACATAATGTTTATCTACTTTTATATTAGTTTTTAAAGTTTAATATCGAATAGCAACTTTTTTGGCGAGATTTTCTTCGATTAAAGTTTGAGTGTGATACCATTAATAACCGAATTCTGTATAGAATGATAAAGGTGCTTTACGCTTGGCCTTCAACTAAGCTCAAGTATGTACTTGAATATTTAATTTTGCCACAGAATTTTCGTTAAATAATGTGCTATCTACTGATTATTAAAAATATTGTGATTTGTTTCGAAAAGATTTAATGGTAAAAATTGAAACAATTTAAACTTGATAAAATAAGAATTAAGAACATTTGTTCGATAAATTTTTATACTTTTTAATTGCTTCATAAAAATGTCTTTTATTTCAGCAATTTTTATTTTGATCAAAAGCGTCAAATTACAACTATGTACGAATATTTCGCGTTCCTCCAACAATCTCCCATTTGTCCAATAGCCGTTGAACTAAAAAAACTATTGATACAAATTCTTTGTCCTCGTCGCATTCTTTAGATTCCTTTTTGTAGCAAAATGGATGAACATGGATGAAATGTAATAACACTTTTATTATAAATCACTATTGTGTGTTCACTAAAGTGAATTCCTTGCGACAAATTCACACTTCACGAGAATCGAAAATAAAAATAAAATAAAATTAACTTGAAAATGTTGTTTCATATGTGGCTTTTTGACTTTTCGTTCCAAATCCTAGTTTACATTTAATTTTAAGGGTGGACTACCGCCAGAACGTAAAAAAAAATGACTTTTTTAAAACTGCTGCCATTTTTTTTAGAGATATTGAAAAACGGTCTTCAGCATGTAAAAGTTGAAGTTTTGAACTATTTTTTTTTATTTGCCCCGATATGTCCCCCCCTCTCCCCCTTTTACAGCGCTTTGAAAAAAGGTCCTCAAAAATGAGGTGGCAAATGGGAGACAAGTTTTCTCGGAAACCGGAAGTCGGATCATGATTTTCCAAAGAATGCAGGTTTTGGTAATGCGTCTTCTTGGTACTGAACCTCGAAAATCCGAAAAAAGTTGAAAATTCACAAAATGGCGCGACTTTGAAAAACAGTTAAAAAAAACGACCTTTTTTTGGACCTTTCCCCCTCTCCAACTTTGAGGGGGGAGGTTTGACCAATTTCAGAGGTTCAGTACCAAGAAGACGTGTTGAACTATAACACTCTCCAGTTTCAAGTCAATCCGTCGGATAGTTTCTGAGAAATCTTGTCTCCCAGTTTTAAAAAGTTTACTTCGAGAAAAACGCATTTAAAGTTTTTTTAAGATATTTTTTTGTTATTAACAATTTATTCAATTTTTTTCAGTGAAAATACATTAGTCAGCTATTCCAAACCTATTAACACGTTATTCTTGAATGTTATAAGAAGACATTTATGGAAAAAAAAAACCGAAATTTTTTTTCTGATGGTGATCCACCCTTAATTAATTTCAATGGCTCATCATATGTTTCGTGGCAAATAAAAGTATTTCAACAATTAACCACAAATAAATTCTATGTTAATATAAAATGAATTTTAATATTTTATTTTAGAAACGATCAAAGTGAATACTGCATTTCAAATACATAAAAGCTTCTCCTTATGTAAAATCCGAAAACTCATTGGTTTTGTAGGAGATAGTTATAAACTTGAATTTTAGATGGTTTCAGAAAACTAGTTGGTGTACTTTCAACTTTGAAGCGAAGGGAACCTTGTGATATCAAACTTTAACCAGTGTTATGGGTGGAGACTTTCGTTAACTGTTTTCATCAAAGGGTAGCTTAAAACGAACGTTTTACAAACATTAAAATGGTCATTTTATATTACGTTTGAATTTTTGCTATTTGCTTCGTTGCTCAGTTATAAATGTATTTTTTTGCAGAAAAATATAGCACAAATATGAAATTATTCTCAACGCTGGTTGGATATCTCGTTTATTAGTTTATGTAGTTTGTCCGCAGATAAAATTGTATATTGATGCAGTGTTAAATATCTTAGGTGAACTGTCGCCAAGTTTAGCGGTAATTAACTGACGGGATCAAGTTTCGATACTGTTGCAGACATAGCGTTAATCACTAATTTTGATAATGTACTGCATTTCGTTAGAATTAATAATTCATTATCTTAATAGAAACTCCAAAGCTTGAAATCGGTGAGTCGTGTATACTTCTATGCATATAAAATCTATACTTTCTTCGAATAATTAACAAATTTAATTTATTCAACTCGAACTTGTAACTGTTTAATTTTAACGTTAAGTTTTTTTCCCATTTAAAAATAAATTTGTTCTTTTTTTTTTGGAGAAGACAAAAATCTAAATTCACAAAGGGTAGTTAAATATAAATACGGATATTCACAAATGAGGATGTGTTCGTAATGAATTAATTTTAAACATGTAGGTTTTGAAGATAGAAGAAGTAATGAGGAATGCAAAGAGACGATAAGATAATGAATGTAATATGTATGTACGTGCAGCAAAAAGGGTTAAGTGTCAGGGTCATTAATGGCGCTATTGTCAATGTCCGACAAGAGATCTTCGCCCACGGAGACCTATCGCCTAGTTGCCACAGCTTATTAACTCTATCATGACATGTCTTTAGATCTACACAAGTGAGTAGGCCTAAATTATATTAATTAGTTCAATTGCGGTTCGCATTATTACCGACCGTATGGCTTATCAACAAATTGAAATAGGTGACACATCGTTTGTGTCTTTATCATGTTAAAGGAAGCCTGTAAAGATGTTAATTGGGGGTACTTAGGGTAGTGAAAATGATTGCTTTATCATTTGAGGATCATGTTGAAGAGAGTATTTAAATTACTAATTGTTGTCGAACGGTCGAAAGATTTTCTTTTGATAGTTTATTTTCGGCTCTTACCATTTTGTTTATCGATTAAACCAGTATTGCTATATCAAAGTATCTGTTGTTATCACCGTATAATTGTCCAGGTTATAATTTTACTGCACTCAAGGATAAATTTAAAACTTTCAGGTTTAAGACATTTAAGTAATGAACTCTTTATTAAAGTATATCTACCACAAAAAAGGTATGCGTTAAGTTACCAATTTTAATATTTACCAAGTTCTAGAAAGTTCATAGAATTCTAAATTTTGTTTTTATCTCCTTAATTGTCACAAAATAGTCAATTGTAACAACAAAATTCAACCTTTCGATTACTTTAATTTCAATCAAATATCGAGCGTAAAACATCGAGATTCTTTAATGAAAAGTTTTGTTCTTAAAGAACTTTTTTATTTCGTAAAATTTTACATACATACTTATTAGGGTGTCCCTTATTTCCCAAACTGATTTTTTTACAGCGACCGCCCCTGAATTTTTAGTTTAAGATATAAAAAAATTATTCAATACAATTAAGCTCTTAATATCTTGATTAAAGCATGCTGGAATGAAGTTCCTTTTATTATTTAAATAACATGGGACTATTTGACTTTTTACTTTTTTTTTCTGAGAAACAAATGGATAAAAAGACTTAAAATTACATTATTCTAACGTAAAATTTAACGCTCTACAAAAAAGGTCTCTTATTAATTTTCGATTAAATCACTCCATTAAAAGTTATTTAACATTTAACTTGTGCCTAATATAAATTTTGCATTATTTTTAACTTTTTGCTCATTTTTACTTCTTTTAAGTATAAAATCATTGGAAGAGAAAATAAAAATTATTATCATTAGAGCGCCAATGATTATTTGTGTAAATTTTATGGTTTGAACTGAAAATCAAACAAAAAATTATTTTTTTGAGAACTTATATTAAATAAATATAAAATATTTAAATATTTAAGAAATAGCGATTTCGGATCTTATGTCACCTGTTTTAATTGTCAAAAAATGTTTTGTTTTTTGTTTAATTTTCAGTTCAAGCCATAAAATTTGCACAAATAATCACTGGCTCTCTAATGATAATAATTTTTATCTCCTCTTCCAATGATTTTATAGTTAAAAAAAGTAAAAATGAGCAAAAAGTTGAAAATATTGCAAGATTTATATTAGGCACAAGTTAAATGTTAAATAACTTTTGATGGAGTGATTTAATCGAAAATTCATAAGAGATTTCTTTTGTAGACCGTTAAATTTTACGTCAGAATAATTTAATCTTAAATCTTTTCATTTATTTGTTCTCAGAAAAAAAAAATAAAAGTAAAAAGTCAAATAATCCCATGTTATTTAAATGGTAAAAGTAACTTGATTCCGGCTCGGTTTAATCAAGAAATTAAGAGCTTAATTGTATTGAATAATTTTTTTATACCTTAAACTAAAAATTCAGAGGGCGATTACTGTAAAAAAAAAGAATTTGGGAAATAACGGATAACGTAATACTTATATAAAAATGTATGCATATATTCGATAAATGTTAAAATCGAAATATTTTTTTTATATTTTATTTGGTCACGTTAAAAAACCTTTTTTACTAGGTATACTAGTTCAATTGGTTTTGTTTCTTGACACCTAATAATACAATATACCAGGGATCCCCAACCATTTTGCTCCCAAAAGCATATTCTAGAACGCCAGTCGGACGATGGACACCATTTATTTTGTCAAGATATATTTACAGTTGGACAAAGCGAACAATAATTCCAAAAATAACTACAAAAATTATAAAAATTCTGGTAATTTGATTGAATAAGGAGAACTCTTTGCTAGAGGGCGATATTACAAGGACGAAAAGACACCAAACTACTTTAAAAATATGCTATTTCAATCGGGAAAGTTATAAGTATGTATATATATTTTTTCTTTTCTCTAATTTCTCTGTTTAGTTACTAAATATCAATTTTCTTCATAACATCGTGTTATAAACTTATAATTATTTTTAAAGTGGCCGCACAGCGGCGGGTACATATGAAACGTCGACGCGCGCCATAACACCATAACGGTTCCCGCGGGCTTAGGGTTGGGAACCACTGCAATATACTGTGGTAACAAAATTGCTTATTACTGGCTAAACCTTTTTTTTTAGAAATCGCGGTATATTTGAAGATATTTTTTTTTCAATTTTCCCAAGATTGAAGACTAGTTTTAATGTTCTAGATTGATGTGGATTTTTTTATAGATGAACCATTTTTACACTAGCGGGGTGAGGTCTCAAATCTTAAAGTCATTATGCAAACACCAATAATGTCGACATATTTATAGTTTCTTATTACTACGCAAAACACCTTTTATCAATTCTTAATATAACAATTAAAAAAAAAAATTCTTAGCTTGTCAACATTTTACACTAATTTTTGAAATCATTTATAAAATATCGACGTATAAAATATCGATGAACTTCGAAAGCGTAGTAATTAAACCATTCTGTTAGGAATAAGAAAAAGATTCTTTTACCAGTGTCTTTAAAAAACTTCCCTTTATTATACCACTTTTAAAGAAATATTCAAGTATTATTATACGTAAATATTATTTACATTTTTAATTAATCAAAACTTTATTTGGCTGTTACTTTGATAGCAATGAAAATAAATACTTACCAATTAAAATACATCATTAAAAGTTTAACTAAAGTTTTCTAGACCAATTTGAAATGTTCGAATTTCTTTTGTTTTGAAATTTGCCTAGTTGTGCAAAATTATACCTAAATACTGGCCTACGGTATGCCTAAATACAAAATTCCAGTTTTGTACAGTTTATTGTTTTTAAGATTTATGGTTTGGATAGCTACAACGCATATGTATCTAACAATGCATATTATATGTGGTAAAAGTTGCATGCCGTAATTACAAATAGAATACAATACAATACTAAAGAAGTATATTAAAAGTCGATTGAATATTTCAAGCCGATTCCACTATAGTCAATTTAGGTGTTTTATTTAAATTTAAACTTGAATTAACATATTAAAAGGAGCTTATTAAAGATTTCATCAAACTATAATCCTATAATACAAATTCAAACACCTTTTACTCCAAGCCCATGATTGGTTATCGATTTTATTGTTAATCAAATTTCAGATACATATAGTAAATTAATTTTTTAATGTTAATTTATTCTTAAGAATATTTATTAGGTCTATGTCATGAATTTTATATATTATGTTTCGACTATTCTACGGAAATATTTTCTTCACTACTTTGGATAATTAATTGAAAACTGTGTGAAACCTTTACTTAAGGTTGATAACTATAGGTATACTACCAAATCCAAATTATTGAAGTTTAGTTATAGCGGATTATAAATTCGACCTTATCTCACATAAATTATTACTTAAAAGAGAACGAATTTCAGGAAAATCCACGGACATTATTTATTTATACAAACCACTACGCAGCTACCTATTTACTGACGAATGATTTACAATATTTATAGAAAATACATTTTTTTTTAAATGCAAGTGTATAACTATTCCTTAGTCTTTTTCATTAATAGTGAACAGTTTTAAATGAGAAGGAAAATATCTTAAAGGTGCAAAAAATTTGGCAAAATTAGTACTGATTTGCGAGACATTTTAGGTCAACGTATCTATTAAGCATAAGTAAATGCATTGTTTTATTCATATGTATGAATAAGTAACACTTAACCAAGCTGTTTATCTATAATATTGTATTAATAAATATGTATTATAAATGTGTTATATAAATATAGAACAGAGTGGAAGTATATAAGGGGATAAAAGGAAGATTGTTTGTTGTTATTATTATTTCCTGTGAAACACTGTCTTTGTACTACATCCCATTAAATATACATAATGGTATATGTTAATCAAAATTTATGAAAATCTTGATTACTTGAAAAGTTGGAAACAAAAAACAAGGCATACAAATTAGGGTGAAACACTTCATTTGTCATTCGCGCGCCTAATTTATCATTTATTTTTCAGATAAGCTCCAAATTATTTAATGATAATGTTATTTGTATAATACGCATTATATTTTTTTTATGAAATCCACTTTATAATTTATTAAATAATAAGATACTTTCATAGAATATGAGAGGAGAATAGAATGGAGTTTTAAATGCTTTTCAAAAATTTGGAAGTTTATTAATTCTTAGACTGTTAAGTAATTAATCAAACTTTGAGGTATGAAACCTTCATATCGCAGGGTATACTTTTATATAGCACCTGTATATCTTTGTATTGTAACGCAAGTTTTAAACCAAATTTTTAAAGATAACTTGCATTTTCCTAAGGTTTTAAAATTAGAAGGAAGAAATATTGAATACGTCATATTGAAGACCCGACTGATGTCTATCTAAAAATGAATAGTGCATTCTGCATAAAACAAATAAAAAAATTGAAATATAATCTAACACCGTTCATTTAGTTACTGAAAGGAAATATTATTACTTGAAAACTTGAACTATATTAATAGGGGTACCGGAAAAGAATGTCGTTATATAATATTTTCGTTAAAGCCTATGATGTTTTATGACATAGGTATCAAAATGTTACCAGAAAGGTGGGAAACGATTATATCCAACGAGGGAAATTAAATTTCATAATATTATTTGATGAATAAAAAAATTTGATCATTCAAATCTTTCATTGAAAAAACGACATTCTTTTCCAGTACCCTTACATCAATGTATACACATAATCTGATATATGTGATTTTTTAAGAGGTATATATACATTTTTAATCATTGTCTGTAATTGCGAAAATATAAAAAAGTACAATGTATAATGTACAAAAAAAAAATTACAATCTACCTCTATATATACAAAACAAAGTCGGTATAGTTAGACTATTAGTAACAGGAGAATAGCTAGACCGATTTTCATGATCTATGATTTGATGAATTTTCTACGCCTAGATTAACAGAATAACTATTAAAATATCTGAGGAACTGTGAAAAAAATGCATTTTTAAACAAATTAGGTTTAACATATTCCACAATGCATTATTTGTAATCATTGATGACTGTGGTTTGCAAAAAACGCCTATCAATCGATTGAATTTACCTTTTTTATGTATTGAATTTAAGTGTTAAAATGTATAATTTAATTCATATTTTGTAAGAATGTTATTAAAAAATCTTATTTTGAGAGTATTATTATGAATATTTCCGTGACCTAAAAAACATAATGTTTCCAATACGTCAATAAAATAATACCAATCTTCGTAATATTTTTCGTACTGATATCATAGAAGTATGACCGAAATAGAAAAACAGAATTTCTGGAATACTTTTTTAATATTTAGCAAACGCGTAAAAAGTAGTGAATGGGTATAAATTATGTATAAAATCAGAACCAGTATTTAACAACAACAAAAAAAATCAAAGTCACCAATTCTATTATGAATACCAGGTCACAAAGAGGATCACTAGAGGGTCGACAAATTAATTAAAAAGAAAAATGGGTATAAGCTTGGATCAGGAACGTCGAAATTTGAGAATTGTTTTTGAATGGTTTCGATATTATTCCTGTAGGTATTGTTCACTCGAATGCTTTTTGGACGTAAATTTTGACATGTCAGAAATAAAGTAATGATTGTTATTTTCAATTATGTATTTATATTGTATTATGTACAATTAAATTTTCTAAATAAAGTCTACTTTGGGCAAGTACATTTCAGCACACCCATAATTTGGCAACGTTGCATTTTCGACTTTGTTTTAATTTAATTCGCGAATAAATCGGGCCATAATAAAAATAACCGTCATTTCTTCATTTCTGGCTTGTTAAAGTTTACGTACATATTGCATTCGAGTGAACAATACGTACCCATTCAGAATAGTTACCTACAGTTCGGAATATATCGACGTTCCTGATCCAAGCTTATACCGAAAAATGTTTAAACCTTCATTCATCATTTTAAAATCTGAAAAAAAAACAATACATTTGGCAAAAAATGAAGAGTATACCAAAAGAAGGCAAAGTTATTCATCAAACAACTCCTAAGATATTTCACATCGTACGAAATCTTAAATAATATGATAATATTAAAAACGCCATTAATTTGTAATAATCAAGCATAAGTTTGTTTTTAATTTTATTCATATTGATAATTTAAAATGTGGCAATATTACTGATATCAATTAATTTTCGCAATTCAATTTTAGGTGATACGATTCTCACCGGAACCTCTAGTATATGTAGATTAATGAACTTTTCCTTCCTTAAAACGAATTCCTTTAGATTTCTTTTTGTGAAAAGTATTTTTATAGCCTGAGAAATATTTGTACAAATTGAGAAAAGACAAATATTTTAAATGTAATGGGAAAGATATAATAAATTATTTTAACTGCATTGAAAAATAATTAAAACAATAAGCACCATTAACTTTGAAAACAATTTGCTCGTGCATCAATGTCAACTTATGGAAAATTTGAACTGGTCTTCTCATTTATTTAACGAAAGCAGCATTCTTTTACTTCTTATATCACAATACATTGCTGTTTAACAATTGTAAAATAAGAAACATCGAACATGCTTTTCCTATGTTATTTCAGGCGTTAAAACTGAATACAAACTGGAATGTTTATTTAGCGTAGTAAGTAGCAACAGGATATTGGTATGGTATTTGGAATTCCAGAATTTATCATTGAAACGAATATTTATTTAATTTGTATTTTCTTTTTCACTATGAGGGATGCATTTAATTTAAATTAAATTGGGAAAAATTTATTGTTTGTTGGTCGTGTTCTTTCAGGAAAAATTTATTATCGACAGTATTTATTTTCTTTTAACAGATATTGAACTTTAGTAACACAAAGTTAAATCAGTATAAAGTAAACTTAAAAGTAGAAAGATATTCTGTGTAACCATTTATTATTATCATTTTTTGTTTAAGAAACTGTTTTTAAAATGTAATAAACACAGCTCCCGTAGGTGTAAACAGTGGGAATGTACCCAGGTGTGTAAGGGATTAAACTAAGGGGTTGATCTTAAATTATCTTCAAGAAGACTAACGTCTTAAAAGTCTGCTATTTAATTTGGGCCACAAATATTTTTCTTTCTCCTAACTAAATAAATAACTAACTTGTTTGTATTAAATTCCACGAATGCCTTTTCTATTCCAGAGTTAAGAAAACAGAGAAAATAAGTTGCAAGATTTATTTGATTTTTGATTTATCAAATCATACATTTTAAGCATATTTTAATAAAAGTTTTTGATTTTATGCATTTGTTAGTTTACGATGAATCTAAATTTGAAAATTTACAATGTGATTTTTCGATGTGTTTTTATGCTCAAAAACATAATGTGATAATGTATTCATGAAACTCGCATCGTTAAAAGTTCAATAGCGGAATGGTTATTTATATTTTCAAAAGTTCAACATTGAAATCAGTTATATACAAACATACTTTAGCATTTGAAAGTTTGCTGAAATTTCCTCGTTATATCCGAAATGAATGTTTTTTACGTCAAATTTCACATGCTTTCATAAAATTCATATTTGGTGAAAACAGAATATTAATTATTATGATATTCCAATTAAACTT
Source organism: Sisyra terminalis (assembly GCA_958496175.1). NCBI lineage: Eukaryota > Metazoa > Arthropoda > Insecta > Neuroptera > Sisyridae > Sisyra > Sisyra terminalis. The sequence goes on from OY292274.1 coordinate 55,802,612, forward strand.
GAAACTAAAACTAGCCATATGAACTCGATTTTTTTTTTCTCTGTTTTTTTTTTTCAATTTAATTTGACGAAAGAAGGTATTGAACAAAAGTAACTGTTAAGCTGTGCGAATAGAAAAGAAATTTAATAGAAACATCAGCACTGTACGATAGTTGAAAAACTGTAAAAGATTTTATATTTCAGAGCCTATAAGAAATTTATCGCCCATTTGAAATTTAATAACCAAGCAAAATAAGGTGAAGGATAATAAAAATAAACAAGATTTTAGGATTCCCGTGGCGTTTGAACTCAAATAATTTTGCGTGAAAAATACAGAAGGTACATATATAATTTAAATATACATGAATTGTAAAGTTGACCTTTTTTGGACTACTTTTAGCAATCGTGTTTTTATAAGATATTAAAAGAAATTGTGATTAAGTCACGTTTATATTTAATAAAAATTTGAAGGCCTTCAATAACATATTTTTTAGATCTATATTTCGGAAGTGCTTTTATTACACTTAAATATATACATCACTTCTTTCTTCAATTCGAAGAAATACCTAAAAAGGCTTAAACATAATATTACAGGTACAGTAACAGGTGATTCTTAAAATGACGCGTAGTATACCACAATTAGATATAGAGTATCAGAAGAAAATTGACCTCAAATATTCCAATTAAAATCATGCTCATTTTATAATCTTTTCCTATAAAAATTCCTTAAAATTATTTTGTATTTTTTTTTTAGTATTTACAATTCATCATGTTAAGTGTACTATCCCTTATTTTGTAGGATAATTTAAGTTAAAATTCAGGAAAACAAAAATTGTACCCACGCACAATACATGAAGTATTACTTTTTGTTTTAAAATTCAGTCGGTTTTTTATGTTCAAAAACGTTCATTGAATTTTTTGACATCAAAGGAACAAAATAAGGAATTCCAATGGGACTTCAACCCACATTCTTTTGGTTTTGCGACTTATGGTTTTAAGTAATGTTAAATATTGCATTGGATTTATCCAACTTCAAATCCAATTCACTTCTGCAACAAAAATAAAACATGAAGAAATCAACACCTTGGAAAATGGTTGAAACTTTTTTTAGACTTTAACTTAAGATTATGTTTTCTTCTTCTTCTTAAAGTCCTTATTAATTCTTGATGCTGTCGATCATGAAGACTAATCTTCCTTGGTCGACTACTGCTCTAATCAAATATCTAAGATATTCTTCTTATGTCGACGCTTTTCCTTGCTAAAATTTTCCACTACATAATGAGCTCTAATATATCTGTAATTGACAAAGTGATGTTCCGGTAGAATATTTCGCTAATCCTCAGATAAATGTGGAATATACTAATGATAATATATTAAACACTTTAAAAAACTATTAATGATCCGCAAGACTTAAGTTTTGAGTTTAATGGTCTGTTAGGGCAAAAATTTTGGCGACCACTGTAATACACAATGCATTTTGAACCCCTTATGATATGACTAAAATAATCCAGTTAATGATAATGAAAATAAGATGAGCATTCATTAATTGTGGATACATCATTTAAGTAATATAAACTAATTAATTAAATTAAAAATAATTTACCTTTACCTATAGTTAATTTGTAATGCATTACAAATATCAACTAAATAGTTCAAGATATTTTGAAAATTTTAACGATACTTACAAATGATATAAAGTTTTTGAAATTGAGTGTTATAAATTGAAAATTTTCTCGGTTTGCCTAGAATAGAACAATCTACAACAGTGTTTCTTAAGTGAACCGTAAAGCTTTAAATCCGAAAGTAGGTCTTCGCACCCCATTGAATAATGTCTTTGGTTTAACTAGTTGATAAAAACACATTTTTTAAGAAATTTATTTTCAAAAAATTCATGATTTAAAATTGTTAGGGACTTTTCTCGCATTCCCAAAATTCCCTTCCCGTACCCCGAGGGGTGCGGGCACCACGAGTTAAGAAACACTGATCGCACTGATCTTGAAAATACCTAATAAACAGGTACTGTTAATTAGCTAGTTAACAATGAACAGTTACAAGTGACGGATAAAACAATTGGATAAACGATTGTTTAATCGTAAACTATTAAGATTAATAGTATTAAAAAAATAATGGTGGGTTTAAATTAAATTTTTACCTTTTAAACAGATTCAGAACCCATCAAGATAAATAAATTAAAACATAACAATATTTATTGAATAATTACCCTAATCTAAGGAGATCAATACCTATCGATTTTTAAGAGGTTTGTCTTGACACTTTGATATAATACCAGTTCTAAAAAAATTGTATCCCTTCATTATTTTTTACTATTTACGTTCTTATCCATGGTTTACATAATATAAAAATAAATTAATCTTTTTTTTTATATTAAATACTTGATGTTTTTATTTATATTAATTACAACATTAATTTAACAATTGATGTTTTATAATTGAGGTTTGATTTTTATTTTTACACAAGTTAATTTTAATCTGTTAATTAAATTTTCACTTATTAATTGTGTATATTTATATGACTAACCTATGACTGTACGTTGTAGTACCTGATGAAGCTATGAAAGTAGTGAAATGTACAAAGATTAAACAAAAACATCAAGCTTTTAAAATAAAAAAAGAGATACATTAACTGTTATATTATTTTTACTATTTGAATTGCTGAGTTTGCATAAGACAATTATCTGATGAAATATTAAACACAAAATAAGCTGAATTTACGTGTGAAATCGATTAAAAATGGAGCTGTGTAGTTTGGGGTTAACAATTTTCAATCTGGTAGTTTTCCTCATAAATTCTCTTTTCTTCCGAAAAACATGTTTTTCTACAGTTAACTAGAGAATGTGTTTAACCGTTATCTATAAGAATTCTATTTTTCTTAATTCCCAGAGAAGTAAAACTTAAAATCTGTTAATATGCTGTGGCTAAATTTATACGTATCTATTTTTATTTGAACGTTGCTTAATATTTGAATTTTTTTTTTCTATTCAGTTTAAATTGCAAAATTTCATAAAATACCAAAAAAAAAATAAATCTTGAAAAAATAAGTTAAAATATTTTTTATACTTACTCTAAACTATCGTTTTGATTTTACTGGGAAGATCTCTTGAAATGATTTTCTTTTTGTAAAAATGATGCATACGGAATGTTATTCCTACAGAAAAAAAATATTACCGTTCTTATATTTTTTCATGATTTAAATTTTCATTAATGATTTCAAATCTTCAAATTTAAAAAGTTCGTATGAGAAAATTGAAAATAGTTGACTTGTGGTTCTATATAGTTAAAATATATCTGAAAGTTATATCTTTAGTGCAATTCTGCAGTCATTTAAATGACTATCATAATTTCACAAGTTCCACTCAGAGATGTTTTTTCTCCTGAAAAAGTGAGTTCAGTGATAGAGAAACTTCTGAATGAGTTCAAAAACAGGGGTTAGAAAGCCTGGCATCGCAATCACCTCATTTGCATGTAAATTTTATCTCTATGAAGTGGCTATTAAGGCGAACACCTACCCCTAACCATGCGCCACCAGGCACCAGTAGCGGCCATCGTCAATCCTATTATATTTAATAAACACCACCCAACTATTTTATGGAAGCCTTCACAATTACCATACGATTATATTCAATATTAGCTGAAAATGTAAATCAAATTTTTATATTAATTACAAATACACTTTTAGCAGGGGTGCTTTTCAATTGAATTATTCAAATGTACGTACGAGAAAAGTTTTTATATCTAGAAAAAATTATTGTCATTATTTTACTTTAAGTTTCACATGTTTCACTATAATTTTTTTAATTTGAAATGACATTTTAATTAGGTTTTTTTTTCTGATCCTGTATATAAGAAATGTCGTATTTAACATTGTACCAAATTTCATTTTGAAAGTTTCGAGAAAACGCTTATAACTTTTCAAGTTATCGGATATTGATATTGATAGTAAAAAAGTTTCATCAATTTTTTTTTAAAAATATCTTTTTACGAGGGCTAGTAAAAGCTGGAAAGACATTGTACAAAAATTGATGAGTATAAAATCACTTATGTATTACAAGGAACGGAAATGTTTATTAGAAACATTTTAAAAAGTTTTTTTTTTCACTAAGAATTATTTAATTAATTTTTCTTTTCATTCTTATAATACAAAAATAGCTAAATTTATTGATGTTTGCATATGAACATAATTATCAGATTATTCTCGTAGATGAATAGAAATATTACAATTACAAACATGGAAGAACAAAGAACGAGCTAAATTTTTCTGGAGTAAAATTTAATTACTCAATTTATGATGGTGTCTAAATACTAAAGTTATATTTTTCCTACACAGAAATCCAATCTATTTAATACCTTAATAACCTACTATATCGAGCTTTGGTTTTTCGAGTATTAACGGTATGATGTATGAAGATTAACCAAATATTTAAAACTCAATATTATTCGTCAATTGTAGTATCCGACCAAAACTGGTTTTTATGGTCGAATCCAAAGTTTCCATATAAGGTCATGTTTTCGTAGACAAAAAAGGTTAATCATAATAATACATTCTTTTCTTTTAATCTCACAAGTATTTATTATATATTAACTCTTCATTCTATAATCTATTAACAAATTGTCACTTCTTATTTTAAATAATTATTTGTACTGAAATAGGGGTTGATTTAAAAGAAATGCAATGAATATTTCTTCTTAATATTATTATTGAATTACATAAAACCAAAAAAAATTTACAGAACAAAATTACTTTTTAACTAAAATATTTAGGTACTTAAACCAGAAAGTTGCCTTTTTTACATCTTAAAAACAAAATCATTTCTTCTAAAATTATTGGTCTGTTTTTTCTCGAACTGAAAAAAAAAATTAAAGAAAATATTAAAAATAGTTTCAATGAATTGATAGTTATCAATATTCATAATATAAGAATCTAATGATGTAACTGAGAAATAATAATTTCTTAACATTTTCATTTCACGAATTCAGTTTCGGTTTCAGTCGTAGTTTCGACTTGATACAGCCGAAACCGAAACCTCGGTCGAACACTAGTCATTTGTAAATATTTATAATAACAAAATAGTTATTTTCGATACATATGCGTAAAGTGAGGTTTTCTAGTAGGATGAAATTGATGCACGAGCTGAAGGGACTGATCGTACACAACGAGATTGAGTGCGCTGTGTACCACCACGAGGCCGCCAGGCGAGTGGGAGTAGGCGCACGAGATCAAGTTGTATATGATCAGTTCCTTTAGCAAGTGTCTCAATTTCGTCCTACTAGGTACCTCACTTTAAGCATAAGTATCGAACAAAATTTTTTGTAACGACTGCTTCTAAAGTTCAACAGAAACAGATTGAGAAATTAATTATTGTTATTTATATATGAAAAATTTCAACTCTATAGTAAGAATAATTTATAGAAAAATTATGAATAAAAACAACATTTTAGTTTAAACTACAGTCTAAATAATTACCTATATTAATTATTTCTTATCAAAGTTTATTTAGGTATCAATTCAGTTTACTTTTGTGCACTGTTATTTACTTTTGCGCACGATTTCTCTACTTTCGCGTACGCTTGCCACCACAATGAGAAAACGGCTCTTTACCCCCGCCACACAACGCACGAAAGTTCAACTTTAGAAGCAGTCGCTACAAAAAGTTTTATTTTACTTTTACTACTACTTAACTTGAAAATCGAACATAAAAATTTAAAAAAAAAGAAACACAAACTTTCAGTATCTCTATATATTATGAAGATACCAAATCAAGTATCTATAACGTATAAACTTTTAGCCTTTTAATACACATTTATTCCATTCCACACAAATCATCCTAAATAGCATTTAATCAAACATTTCATCATTTTACATATTTAGTTTATTAAATTGAAGGTCTTTCAAAGGATTCTAACCCTTCCTATTATATTAAAATTAAAAAGAAATCATTGAGACCTCAAAATTTCTTCCAAAGTTAAGTTTAATTCCACAAAATTTTAAAGATATTGATTTATTATCCTGCTATGTACTTAAGTATAGTTTCTTATTGGATTTTGTTTAAGTATAATTATTTAAGTTTCAAAAAATCTTCCACATACTTTTAAATGGTCATATTGTTCAAAAGATCAATTAGTTCATCTCTTGATATTAGGGTTTTTCTGTGCTTATCCTCTTTGATATTTCAATTCAAATTGGACGAATTAATATATTAGAGGTGACAAATAAAATTTAAAAACGCCAAACTATGTATTTTTTTTGTCACCAAAGTCAAAAGCACCTTAGCCTTTAGCGTTAAATTGAACTTTTCTCCATCAAAATGAGGGAAAGCTTAAAGACATTATTGCTAAGTACAGGTGATTGTCTATAAATTGGCCACAGTTAAATGTTTATTTTTCCCGTAATTTTGAAAATAAGTCTTCATTTCTTTAAATACACACTCCTTATAAAATATTATTTCTTATACAAATATTTAACTGTTTTTGTTGCAATAAAAGATAAAATGTCTGTTTGATTTTGAAGTGAAATGAAATATAATCGTCTCGACGCTGATGTAAAAACGTAGCCGTATTTACCATCTTGCATTTTCCTCTAAATCATGTATATACGTAAAGGATCATTAAAGAAATGTGGAAAGAAGGAATATAAAGCTCTTGTATTTTGTGTAACTACCTGAATGTATGTTGAATGAAAAGTTTGTATTTCTATGTTTGCATCCGTGAAAGTCGTCATCTCGCAAATGTCTATCTGAAATGATTTGTTCAACAGATTTACTTAATCTTGTTTTTGTTTCGAGGGTGACGTTAAATGTCATGGTATTGTCTCACCATTATCTTCGACTCAAAAATAAAAGCTTTATTGTATTAGATCTCACATATCTTCATAAAATAAAATGAAATAAATTTCATTGCTCCTTAAATGTGGCAATATGTATATACGAGTAATTATTTGCAATTAATTTGTAGTGTGATGTACCTGCATGAACTATCTAAGCAGCATCAGTAGATCCTGATTCAGGTAAAAGATGGGGATTGTATTATACATAAATTGAAATTTGTATAAGAGAAAATGTTCGACAATAGTTTAAAAACTTCTAAAATTATTTTTGTTTTTAGTTGAATAAGAAGACAATTCAGATTGTTTAAGATGGGTTTTTTTATTTAAATATTTTTTAATATTCAAATTAGCTACGTTTCGTTACGTATCGTAACTTCATCAGGCTTCTTGAATCACAAAAATATAATATTTTCATTTTAAATTCAATAAAAAAAAAAATAGTTTTTAGTTGACTAAGACAATATGCCTTATTGGGTTTCCTTCTGTATTGGATTTTTTTTTTGAATAGATCATAGAGGGTGTAGTCATTGATGCTTTTTATAGTTTGGTTTGAGCCATTTTTGCAGTTTCGAAGAAAAATCTGCCTTAAGGTCTAGATATATTCACATATCTTTGATAAGTGAACCATAGTTTTATATCTTACATGTTTTATCAAGAATTCTATCTAAAATACCAATGTACCATATTCATTTGGTCCAAATGTCATACTGTCTTTCCTACTATTTTCAAAAATATTTCAATCAGAATTAGTATTTTATTATAAATATCAATAAAATTTAAAAATAAGCGAGTAATTGTGACAAGTAGAATGTTTTAAAGTAACGTTTTGATGTCATAAAGCTGACAACTACAATATGAATGAAAAATAATTTGCCATTTTTTTTTTAAATATAATTATTTGCAACCCTCGAACTAATAAGATTTTGTTTTTTATGCTTAGATTATGTTAAAAATAACAATTTGACAAATTATTGTTAAAAACCTTCTTAGCAAGAGACATAAATTTTGTTCCACAATTGTAAAGTTCAAGGAAACAATATTACCTACCATTGTATATGTTGTATTGAATTTATCATTTTATGGGCATAAAATTAATATAATATCATTAATTACGATGACGCCTGCAACCTATATCCCTTGCAAATTGAAAACTAATTGAATTATAAAAAAAAATATAAAAGGTCTTGGCTTTTCCCTTGACTCAAAGAAATACCTGGACTTCTCAGATTTTGTTAAATCCTGAACTCCTTAAGTATATACTGAAATAAACTTAAGAAAAATACTGGCTTAAATAATCACCCATAAGTTACAATGCTAAATTTTGAAATTATTTCCCTAATATCCATTATTACATGGAAATTGATAAATTCTAAATTCATCATTGCATTTTTTAATAATATACATTTTATTATTACACTCAATTGTAATAATATTCTGTCTAGTTAATTATTTCAATTACCTGTAATTTTAATGAACGATTGTTTCCTATTAAATAAACTTAATTTAAATTTTCGTTATTTCTTCAAAGAATTTTTAATTCTAACCCATCAATGATAATATGTATTGATAGGCCCCGAATGACGTCAGAGCACAAAGCGTTCCATATTTCCCTATACGTATTTGTATATGCATTTGCGTTGCATTAGCTTGGCAGTGGGAGTGGTTATCTAAAATTTTTAAAATTTCAACAATCAAAACAAATGAAATTTTTAAATCTCGCAATCCCATTGGCTGATAGCTACGTGCATTGAACATAGAGTGAGCGCTGTCATATGATGTTAGTGCATTGCTTGACTTATTCAAAATTTATTTTTTCTTAGTAAAATAATTTTATTCGATTAAATGCGAAAATGTATTCCGACTGATAATTTATTTAAATAATGTTCAAGTGTTGGTTTTGATTCAATTTTCAATTGAGGTTTTTGTGAAAAATTTTTAAAAGACCTTTTATCATCCGAACTAAATTAAGAGATATCTTCAATTCCTTCCTTAGTTTTTTTTTATATCAAGGATACTAACAGTGTTTGATAATGTAACTATTTTATTTCTTGTGAAGTTCGAGTAAAAAGATTAAGAAACACTGCTGCACAAAATAAATCCTGATAAGTGACTCGCTTGATCCACATTCACATTATTCAAACGAAGACGCTTGGTTAATTCATGTTTACATAATACATGATTTGTGAAGATAAATAGAGAGGAAATGCGAAATGTAAGTGTTCATTAAAAATTCTTTCCTGTGCACTATTCGCTATCTATTTCCATCCTCCTATCATCTATACACTATTTCGTGCTACAGCTCTCTGGATAGTTTCTTTGTATTTACAACTCACATAATGTGTTACACTCAACTTATTACCATTACATAAGTGCATGTGTATATTACCTAATACGAGTACTATTGCATAAAGAGCAAAAGATTCAAATATTTAATTGGTATCATTGACTATGCAAGACCTTATATTTCTTTATGAAACATTAACACCATTCATTAAAAAAATTGACAGAAAAGAAATGATGAAGGCTTTGATTGATACCAAAGTCCCTTAGGTTTGGAATAAATTAGTTTAAATTAACAATGCAATTGGTTACTTAATTATTGGAAAAAATCCATTAATAACACACTAGTTGATCCCCGCAACTTCGTCTGTGTAACGTAGGTGTAGATTATGTTTTCTTTTCAAATTTGCCATTTGTAGTGGTATATGAAAATTTTTATTTTTCTTATTTCTTTTACGAAAACCATAATCATACTTAAAAACACTATTTTGTCAACTTTAAAAAGACACACTTAATAAACTGTTGCAAAAAATAAAATAGTTCTATGTAATAATCAATTAATTTTCAAAAAATATTTATAAATATCTAAAAAGAGTATGTCTATTGCATATAGCTACGGTATACCTACCGTAGAACAAATAATCTGTAAATCAATCAGCATCTATACATAAATAAAAAATATCGCCAGATAATGATATGTTCTGCAAAATCGTACTACATTATTTTGCTCTATAACCAATAGTTTTCGCAGCGCACGCGATAAAGAATGTTTTTTGGTAATTTTTTCAGACCTTGGGTTACAGTATTGGAGTTTTAGTATGGATCCGTAACTTTTTTGAAAATTTAATATAGCCTATGTTCACCGGAAATAGTGTAGCTTCCCAATAGTGAAAGAATATTTCAAATCGGTCAAGTAGCCTATTCAAATCGGAGCCTATTCAAAGCAAACAAACAATCAAATCTTCCCTCTTTATAATAATAGATAGATAGCATATAACATAGTTGGATAAAATATACGAAATGCACAAAAAATTATTAAAAAAAAATTATAAATTCAATCAAACTTATGTTAATGACTTCTTCCTAGGTTATTAATTCTATGGTTTTTTATGTTATTATTATTTCTTCTTTCATCTTCTTCTAACATTCATAATTTGCAAAATAACAGAATTAATTTCGAAAATTAACTTTGCAAAAATATTTCTTTGAGAAATTAGTCTCGTAAATTTTTAGGAGTCCCACTTTTAAGCCGTTTTCCAATGATTAAATCATGACTACTGTTAACTATACGAGATTAATTTGCTTTGTTAAACAAAGCAGGATGCATCAAATTCTGCATATAAAGGATATCCGCACAAGAGCGCCGGATTTAATTTTAAAAGGATTAATTTTTTTTAGTTTAGCTTACGTTTTTATTCCAACATAAAGAAAATTAGTCCCGATTAAATGTGAAATAAAGCACCAGGTAAATGGTCACCGCGAAACTTTTGGCACAGGGTTATTCTTTTGTTGAAATTTTGAATAATGTTTTCGCATAAGTCTCGCTATATTTCACCAATTACGCGCCGTATTTTCTCTTTAAGATGTTCAGTTGTTAATGGCTTATTTGTATACACCTTTTTTTCATAAAGCTCCAAAGAAAAAGTCCATCGGTGGGTCTTTGATCTTTGGGGTCAATGTTGATCACCAAATCGAGAAATGACAGCCTAGAAACTTGGTTTGCAGCCATACTATTGTTTTTCGTGCTATATGGCAGGTTACACCGTCTTGTTGGAAAAGCATATCCACTTCAATTATATCGAATTCGGGCCACAAAAATTCCGTTTACATGCCAAGAATCCGAATAGAAGTTCCTGAATTCCAGGCCACTGATTCCTTTACTATGGCTTTATTTTCGAGTGACCGACAAAGATAACGATAAACAATGATCTTCTGATCCATCAGCGTAAATTTGATTTCAAATTTTGAACTAAACGGTTCACTGTCGATTAATTTCCCGCATTATTGCGACCAAAACTTTATAACTTTATAATTAGTTTCTATATTAATTAAACGTTATTTGTTGAGTATTTTTCCAAATGATTAATTCGCGAGGTCTGTACGAGGCAACTATCAAAAATATATCACTGTACAACTCGTATTAATAAAACGGCGGAAAATTTAAATCCGAAGCTCTTGTTGGGACAACCCAAAAATCAAGCCTAAATAAAAGATAAATCTACTAACTGTTTAACTAATCTAAGGCTACTCTATTTCGAATGTATAAACAAAATGAGTATACATAATCGTTTAGCAAAAAAATTGACACCTGAAGAGGCCGGATAGGAAAACAAAAATATATTTCCGAAATAAGTTAACCATTTTTTTTAAATATTAAAGACAGATATTGTATTCATATGAATCCTTTTGGAGTTCCCAGCTAAGTTGTTATATAACTCGTTATTTTTTAAACGAAAAAAATGTACGGGTTAATTAGCGTTTGCATTTTTTATTATTTACATCAAAAAAAATCAATAGTTCTAGTAAAACATTCCTTTAAATTACATAAGTGTAAAAATCATACGTATTTGCTATTTATTTGCAGAAATGATTTGTTTTTAATTAAAACGATTCTAATGAGTGTTGTTATATTTCCACCAACTATCAAACAATTTCGTGTAACTTTCCAAAACTCATATACAAAAGTTTCAAGAATGGAAATTATTTAGTCTGACCTTCACTACATATCTTAACTAATAATTGTTATTTTACTTAATGTTTCAGAAACTTTGGTGTTGTGTCATTGTTGTTAGAAAATTTGGAACAACAAAGTTGATTATGTACCAACATAAAAGAAATGATTATCTAATCGTAGCTCATAAGAAATTCAGAACGTTTATAAGAGCATAACTTAAAAGTTTTCTTGACGGAAATGTTGGGTTTCACATTAATATTTTACAATATGAAACTTTTTTCAATTACATAATGGTTAAATCAACTATTTGAAAAGTTACATTTTCTTTAACGTTTTAAGTTTTCTAATTTAATTTTTGCGGAAATTGTTAGTCGTCGGTTTTAAATCATTGTTACTATTGATTTCTTTTCTGAAACGTCTGTGGTTTTATTTTGAACTCCAATTGTAACTATTGTTTTAACTGTCAGAAACAATTAAGTTTCAATTTGAAAACGATTAGTTACTGTCGGAATTTCATTTATACGATTAATGCTTAAGTTATCAACTTAACGACAATCTTGAACATTTTTATAAATCACAAGAGAAAAATTCGAATTTCAAATTATTCTACCCGAATTGGTTTTGTTATTTGTCAAAAATAATTGGGATCGGTGTTGATTTATATAAATTATGTTCAATAGGATAGCAAATCGTATAATTCTAGTTCTCAACTGTAAAACAGTCAGGAGAAGTGAAGCCAGAATAAAGAAAACCGTTTTATGAGCTATCTCGAATCTAGCATTTTTTATGGAATTGAAGTGAAATAAGACCACAACAAAATAGTGTTGTTGGCTGTTCAACCACCCCCTAGATCATCGAATATATTTTTCTGTGTATATTGGCTGGGTGGTCTCACACATCGTAAAATTGTGTCGGGCATTTTCAACATCTTCAATTCGATATCGATGCCAAGTGTGCGGTTGACCGCCTTCTATAATATCATAGCTTTAGGGTGGACTACCCTGCGGGGATTGTGCCCTTGTGGTCGTGCAATCAATGCCCGGGTCGCAGTCACTGCCAATAACCTCACCACATTTTATGATGGCTTTTTACTTTTAGAGTATTTTTTTTTTTTGAAGGAATTTATCTGCCCTCCATAAATGAAGGCTACAAGATTTATAACGCTATAGGAATTTAATTTTTATATTGATGTTGAACCGGTGAGGTAGTAAGGTTGGGTATACCTATATTAAAAATTAAACAGTAAATTCAATTTCGTTATGCCACCCCTTTCAATTCAATCACTACCCGAGTATATAGAAATTTGTTAAAAATATGTTGACTAAACTTTTTTACATTAATTTAACGTTTGCAGAGCATAAACATTTTATTAATATTATCAACCATTTTCCCCCTATTATTGATTAAATCAATTATTATGGCATTTAAAATTAATAAACCATAACAAAATTATCAAATTAACCCACTGATATAATATTATTTTAACTTCTATGCTATTTTTTTTCTTGTTTTACAAGAAGCTTCTTTACAAAAATGAGTGGTAAAGTTTTTCTTGGATTTATATTATTTTTTTGACCTTAACGTTTTTTCTTTAAATATTGTAAAACTTAGCAATTATTTTTATCATTTTTTTTCGATAAAAATAAACAAGGAATTTTAAATTAGGTTCCAAGTTAAAACCAATTCTTTAAAATTTGGATTACAATCTAATATCAGTGACACGAATTAAGGTAAAATAAAAATGCTTTAAACTCAATTGCCAAGTTCAATACCTATGTGGAAAATAGGCAAAAACCAAGTGTTAAAGTTTCTGTGATTATATTAAAATAAGTGTTGGAAACTTTTATTTACTAGAAGAAGAATCAGATCAATTATAATCATTTCTTTCTCATTCAATACCTTATTTAAGCTTTTATAATATTTATTTTTACAATTCAGTTACTAGTCGCAAACGTATTTGGCTTTCGCATTCCAACTCCTTCCACTATAAAATTTTTATAAATTTGGCTTTATTTTTATCCATATATATGTGGCATACAGTATACAGGACTATTATATAAATTTAACTTTCCCCCCCCCAACTTAATAATACTTTTTTTTCTTATATCCTATTTCTCCAACCGATATTTTAGAGCATCATGTAATAAGAAATTCTCTTTCCTTACATCTATTCTAGCTGGTGTTTTACAAGGCACTTTACACCATTTACATTACAGATGTCCTTATTTATCCAAATACCATATTAACTTCCTACGCTGATGATACAGCGATCTTTATCTTTGATCCCAACTCGCTTCAAGCTACCGAGAAAATACAAAAGCACCTTGACCTCTCGAGGGAAAAAAGCCAGAAATCATCAAAAATTCAGCAAAGAGAAGTTGTTTAAATGTCACATTCTTCTTAAGCAAAAAATAGGCCTCTTATTACTATTTAATAACGAAACTTTAAAATGATGAATGTAGGTTTGTTATCTAAGATTCGAACTAGATCGACACCTCACCTGGAATCCGTATACTAGATTAAAAAAACAAGAACTTAATAGACTATAATACGAAGACTATTAAAACTCAAATCTCCAATAGAAACATCCAACAAACTTACTATAAATAAAATAATTTTACGATACATTTTTATGTAAAGAACACAAGTGTGCAGTTCCATTAACTTTGCCAAAGAATCCAATTTTTTAAATTCTAGATTGTCCAAAGAATCCTTAACGTTCCTTTTTATGAAAAAAATGAAGTTATTCATTAAGATATCTATATATTCTACGAACCTGTACTTATTTCTATTGGATTCCTAAAATTTCACGAAAATTATCCTCTCATATAAATGTAGTAGTATTATCCTGATTATAACTTATATGAGTACTTCTAGTACTTCTGCATTTATATGAGAGGATAATTTTCGTGAAATTTTAGGAATCTATCAGAAATAAATACGGCTACATAGAATATATAGATATCTCAAGGAATGATTTAATTTTTCACATAAAAGAGGACGTTTAGGATTTTTTGGAGAATCTTGGATTGAAAAGTTTGGATTCTTCTAACACTATTAACTACTTATCCTTCCAGCACCCTAAATATCCTGCAAGATATCACCTTTCCATTTCATAGAGAATTCCATTGATGATGGGTGTTTCTCACCAAACCCTCAGATTGATTTAAGGGAGTCTTTGATTTAAATTTCTTTTTAAGTTATAGTACACTTTTTTTAACCAACGTAATCACTTTTGCTTATTATATATACTGTTACTTATATACTATTCCTAAGTATATTAAATGAAATATTACTTCTACTTATTATTTTATTTTGTACAGATTGCAGATCAAATTATCTTTTTAATATAAAAAAAATCTTAATTACTAAATAAGCACTTTACTTATTTTTATATAAACGGATATATTGCTCGTTATGATAACAATAATATAATTCTACAGTCTTTTCACTCTTATCATTATCTAACAAAATTCAGTGCTTACTTACAGATGAGTTACTCTTTTAATTTGAGATCTCTAAAAACGCTGTTCAAGTCTAAAGATTAGAGCTTAAGAATTTATTTTTTTGCTAAAAAAAATCTATTTTTTGTGAGAAAAATTAAAGGAATTGCTTTTTAAACGACAATTGATTTTTCTGTTTTTTGAAAAAAAAATATTTTTATAACAATACTGTCTTATTGCGTAACAGACTAGAACAATGAATGATATTTTTTATGCTCAAATTGTGGTGTGTTTGCTCTAAATACTGTTTTATGGTAACTGATGAGTATAAAATTTCACTGAACGTTATCTTAGGTCGGATATACGTCTTTTACTCAGGTTCACATGTGCAGTTGGCTTTTTCTTGAAATCAATTCCCTTGACGCCTTTTACATATTTTTATGGAAAAATATTCAGAAGATGTTCCCGCCATCTATATAAAGTCTTACGTTCCTGCTTGAATTACGAGGCGGAGGCACCATTAGATTGAAAATGTTCGAGTTTAGAATAAATACATTAAAAATAACGCCACTCCCGAACACGCCACTTGCAACAATTTTGCTTCCAGTAACCTATTGAAGATGAATCGTATATGTGATATACACATAGATTCATAATATAATACATACATACATATACTTCATTTCTTGGAAAACGGTATGGACTATTCCGTCTCGTACTTATTGGTGCGCATATTTTAAGTTATCACACTGTCTACAACCGCCAACATTATTGAAATCGGATCTCTTTTTCTCATTTCTTTACTTCACTTAACAACCATCAATAAATACTCTTGACTATTCTATTCAATTCAACGATTTTCAATTCATATAGAGTCCATATTGAAATTTATATTAAGTTAAAAGATTTTTCAATTATATCTCTACGAGCAATCAATACGTTTCGAATTTAACTTCTTTTTATATTCAATCTAACTTATTGACAATTTCATTTCCAATATTTTTACAAAATATTCTTAAAAGTTTCAAATTTCTACGTACTATATCGCATACTACGTATTATAAGGATCAAATACTCAAATAATTATTAAAAATCAAAATAACTTAAGTTATAGAAATATTTTAATGGTAAATCAGATGACAATTATTAGATATACGTTATTTGTTACGAAAACCAATTGTTTCTTAGATAAAAGAGAAAGCTTTTGCATTTCTAAAGCATCTCTAATATTAGCATTATGTAAAGTATAAGATGAATGGAAACTACCCACAAATAGAGTTGAATAATGGTTGTCTTTTGAAACTAAGAAATGTCTATGTCATTTCCGATCTTCGACCTTAAAATTGCCGTTAAATATTGTGAAAACTCAAGGTAATAACTCACACATTGTTGAAGAAATTCAAAAGCTCGAGTGGTTTATATATTTTTGCTATTAAAAATTCTACGAAATCGTCGCATTTAAGATATTTGACAGAAATCAAATCAACAAATACGAAACGGGATAAAAATCTTGAATTCATTTTGCGAACGGTATTTCAATATTGGAATAAAATTTTCTATTCTATTTGTTGAGTAGAGGTATAAGCATAAAATATATTCGGAAATCAAACGTAATGTACTTTTTCATACGTTCGTTATTTATGATCTCCACACCCATTGTGAGGAATGATTTTTTACCACACATTTTTAGAAAAAAAAAAAACTTCTAATAGATTTTGTTCTAGAAGATGTTACACTGATATCAAGATGTTCACTTTTTGCTAGCGTGGTTTCTCATTTCGAGGGTTCTTGTTCATATGCTCACATTTTATTTATTTCGTTCTGCATTTGTTCCCATCGTACGTTAAGCTCCCATTTTCTTACCATTCAAATCATACAATTCCTTTTTCAAGATCATTTTCAACATTAGAAGAAAAAACTTCACATTAATCATAAAAATATTAGAATTTAGATATGAAAAATTTTGCAATGCGAAAAAGTGCAACGTATCAATGGTTTTCCTTGAAAAAATAAAGACAGAACATATTTCATTGTGACAAAAATATCAAGCTCACAAAAAATACACTAATATTACAAAAGGGTGGTTAAGTCTGTATAACAGGCTTGTCTATATAGACGGCAGATTGGTAACAATGTCAGGCTTAAACGGGGAGTGTCACTTTATGAAATGACCATTGTCTTTTCAACAGCTCTCATATGTAGAGCTTTCATCTTATCAATTCCTTCAATATCTTCACAAAGAAACTAATGAAAAAGAAACTTTTTTTTCCTTATTTTTTGGATCACGACATTTATAAAACTAACTGATTAATTATAGTTATCAATAATAATTTTTTATAATTTTGACCAAAAATTTCATTCAAAAGATCATAATTTTTAAATGCTATACATAAGAAAATATAAAAAAAAATTGGTAACTATTTTATTATCAAAAAGCTCCAGAAGGTTCTACGTTTTTCATAATAGCGTCGTAATTACAAACGCTATAAATTTAATTAAATTAATATGGATAAATATGAAATATTTTGAAAAACCTATTTCATTTTTCGTACTTATGAACATCAAGTTTCGACTTTATGGAATTCCTTTAGTCTTAACAACATAACACAAAATTCATTAAAATATGATAGATATTTTTTTGAATTCTGCATTTTTTCAAACTGATACATTTTATCACAAAAAATGAGCTCCAAGAGAAGGAAAATTCTTCTTACAAAGAAAAAAAATATTTATAAAATTGTATGGAAAAAATAAGTTTCCTAGTTCACTGTAATTTCACATTTTATGTTGTTCTCCAGATAAACTCCAGTTATTTTTTTTCTATTCTTTTAAAAATTTTATTTGGCAAAACTGAGTTTTTAAATTAAAATTTAAAAAGTTGTCTTTAGATTTTTAAATCGTTTCATTGATTTAATATCTAGAATATATGACTCTGGTCGGTGTATTTTAACGGAAAAATAAACAATAATAGATGCTGCTTCATAACGAATGGCAATCCAAATTTATTATTTATGCGATATTTTGACATTCCATAGAATTAGACAAACCTAATTTAACTAATATTTTTTCCTATTTAGTAGATGAACTTTGAACAAAAGTAATTTGATGTTGAATTTGCCAATTTTCGCAACGCTATATTGTAGAACTTCTTCTGGCAATATTTAAAGTTAACATCATTATATTAATTGTTGTAACATTTTGGTCCATGAAGCCAAAAGAAAACACAAGATTGGATGATTGAATTACCAAAAAAAAAAACATTTTTTTTTTGTAGCCAACTTCACGTTAAGCACATTTAATCGTTATTTGATCTTAGATTGGATAGTTTTTTCCTATTAGAGGCATACTTAAAGGATTTAGTTATTTGCGTTGTTAAACTTTTTCCAGAGCTTCCTATTGCCGAAAATATTCTGTTAAAACTAAGAAACTTTAATGGAAATTGAGGAACCATAATTCTAATAAAAAATTTGGAAAAAGCTCAATAAAAATATACTTGCATAAAAATACGAACAATTTCGAGCAAAAATCAAATACTTACATTTATTTTGCTAATTAAGTCAGGGCTAAGAAAATGCGGAATTGAATTTGACCTAATTTTAATTGCATATCACAAACTTTACGTGCAAATCTTTGTTTTTCAATGTCTTTTAAAGTGAAAAATAATGATCTGCAAATTTCAAATTTTTATAATTTTTCTAAAGTGTCTTTATTATTATTTAAATTATTTGCAAAATTTAAACTTATATGAAAAGTTCTAGAAAACACTTAAACTATATTTAATTCAAAAAGTTTGATCAGAATTTCGATTTCTCGATTCTTAGTACGATTTTTGGTTCCTGGGTCCTTCAGTTTGGAGTGGTCGACTCCTTTTTGATCTATTGTGTCCCCTTTTTTCTCTTATTTTCCAATATTTCATCCATTGTTCATATTACATGCCAATTTTTGAATTTTAAAAATATATATATAAATAAAAATCACTGACTCTGTGAAGAATAATTACCAATATTTCATGTACTAAGTTATAATATGTTAAGTATTTTTAATATTTTTTTCCATTGAAAGCAAATGAAGCGCCTGAAAATGTTATAAAACTAATTATGTGGAAAAGGCATCACGAGACTTTGTACTGTGTAAATAAAGGTAAGCAAAAAGCTTTGTAGGTGTGCAAAAAATGTCAATATTTACTTCATTTAAACAATAAAAACGCAAAGAAAAGTAATGAATTCTTAATATTTGTTGTTCAAACCATAGAGAAGAGAAAATATTGTAATAAAAACGACGATGGTGTTCTAGAACAAGTAATACTTATATTATGTATATTTGAATATGAACAAAAGTTGGCTTGCTAGATGTTATAAAATCTTATAGCATGAAACTTGTTAAGTAGTAGTCTTAAAAGTGCACCGCGTGCAAGTTAATACCTATATAGATGTACCGAAGTATATAAAGGTAGTATATGCATATGGATATATAAAATAAAGTGCTCCTCTATGTATTGGTAGATAATTTGCGGGCACATAAAACGCCATGTTTGTGTCAGCATGTGTAGTTTATTTTTAAGAGTTTGATGGCATGTGATACTGAGATTGTGATAGAAAGACAATTTTTATATATTATAATCCCTGCTACACGAGTTGGAGGCATTAGGGAATATTTTATAGAAATAGAATAGGCTCCACGTACTTAAGTCGTAGGGGTCCTCGAGTTTCTTATGGCAAATTATAAAAAAAGCACCTGGCAGGCGTTCGAGCCGTTTAAATCGATATTATTTTCGCACATGATATCACATTGTCTACACTTGCTACCACATCTATTCTGGCATCTCTTTCTCGTATATGTAACGTGAGGGTGTGTTTTTTTTTATATATATAATGCAACTGTAAATGTTCTTTTTCACAATGATGTCATATTGATTGAATGACATTGAAATGCTAATAAGGTGAACATTGGCAAACGAGTGAAAAAGTCAACCAATCAAAAAGTAATTTTTGTAACCTCATTATTTTACCAATTGAGTTTTCTGACAATTGAGTTTTAGAGTCGGAAAATGGCCAAAAAGTGTCATAAAACTTAATCTTGCTTTCTTTGTAATTACATAAACCAAAAGGGAATTCATGTATAAAATCCACTAAAAATCAGTGTATTCACGGCCAATGAAGCAGCTAATTAACTAGTAGAATTCCAGGTCCATATGATGCTGAAGGCGTAATACCCGCTTACTGGAAGCTCCCCCATACTAGGAGTCGCTCCACGTATACGAGTATACGTATTTAATAGTCATGTTGGTTTTGTCCATGTTTGTAGGTTGAGAGATGGAAGGTAGTTAGCTAGTATTCGTTATGAAAATGGAGTTTGTGGAAAGCGAATGAGTTGTGGGGTTTCAGTGCTTGGTCGTTGTAAGTTTTAATCGGATTAGAGACATCATCTATATGCGACCGGGTGTGTATGGGGTAGTAAATGTGACTGCTAACTGATATTTAAGTATGGTAGAAGTTATTTCTGGAGCCGTTTTCCTCTTCTTGTGTTTAACTTATATATATTCCACTAGTAAGAATATGTGCCGTTTTCTTCACAATGTGGGTATATATTATGAAAAGGCAGGTACATTTTTGTGAAACTCAATGAACATTTCCCCCTCACATTAAATTTATTCAACGGCGATACGTGACAGTTAACTTTATAAGTGGAAAAAAATAACTAGAGCAGGTGGCTACAGACATTTCAATTATGGTTCATAAAGGTTACTGCGAATTAAAAAAAAAAACTTTTTCCTATAAAAACTAACAATTTTTTTAAGTAAAACCAAAGTTTCCTTCTAATAAATTTTTAATTCCTCTAACTCAACTGCGAAAAATCAATATTCGTAAGTTTCAATTTTCCATGAAAAATGAAAAATTTATTGCCTATTGCACTTGGTTCATTTTGCCATCTTTCATGAAACTTTATTCGTTTTCTACAATATTTCTTACCTTTTTACAATTGCATTAAATCGTTCAACGTCAATTTATAACTAGTAGACGTCTTATTATTCTAAATGCATTTTGCTACTTTCTACTCTTTCTACTGAGTTATAGTATAAAAGTTTTCCTTTTTTTCCAATTTTATCACAAATCACAATTAATGTAAATGGAAAACGAGCAATTTAATTTCGATTGAGTAACTGAAAAAAATAAGTATAAAACTTTTAAAATTAACATTTATTGAGAACTTTTTCGAATTTTTAAAATCATATACATATAACTTTTATTAAACAGCACGATATGTCTCTAATATAATACTAGCACACTTGTAATCCAAAGATACAAGTCCGTATGTTTTATCTCCGGTTAGTCTTCCCAAAACAGTAAGGCACATTGCCAGATTGAATTTAATTCACTTGGATAATCTTGAATTAACAGCTTTGGAGGTGTAAAGTGTGCATTTGGTTCAAAGATTCAATTAAAATCTATAGGTATATGTAGGTTTGTAATTTTTCAGGGAATTGATTTTTAACGTACTCGACAATCAACACTTTGAATTTCTTAATTAAAACAGAATGAATCCCATTTAAATATTTTGATAACACGAGGGCAGACTCATAAAAAGACTTATAAAAGTGTTGAATCGGAAAAAAAACTTCGATTTTTCTTAAACAATTTTGGTAGAATAACATTGTTGCATAAATTAATGAGAAGAGTTTCTTCGTTGATTTTTGATAAAGTTTTTCGGTAACTTTTTTACCTTTAATCTTTCGATTAGATAATTTCAGGATTTATCGAATTTTAATTGACTCCTTTGATTAAGTCAACCGTTAATTATAATCTCGGTCCATGGAGGTTGGTTTGATGTTTTTAACTTAGGGGGATTTTCTTAGATGAGGTTAGTTGTGCATCAACATTACAGCTTAATAGTTTATTGTGTTTCCTGGATCCTTATTACACCTAGTTGTTACGTTGAGAATTCTCCAACATTGAGTTTTTCCGAAGTTTTGAAAAAATGAGAAGATTAGAAGCAATATGACGATTTTCGAGAAAAAGCTCTATGGCATAAAAACCCAATTTATTTTATTTTTATATTTTATAATTGCTGTTATTGTTATCAATAATTATATTATTATTACTGATAGATGTTCTGATTTATATTGTGATACGAATTCGTCACATATAGCTTCATCCCTATATCAGTTAAGACTTACAGCACATTAGCCATACCGCTCTTTCCTTGTCATAATTGCATTTGTTAAATGTTTTAAGATTATGTAAATGATTTGAGTATTTATATTTTAAGTATAGCAACTAATAATTAAATATCTTGTTAATTTGCTAGAGTAATAATCCTTCCAATTATTGGAGTTCCATTCCATATAATCTCTCTTAGGTAAACAAAGTTTTACTTAATTAATGCATAATAATTGTATGTCCTACGACTCAATTTCTTTCTTGATTACGATGCGTTTGAATAGTTTTTGGCTGTTATTTTCAGATAATTTATTATAACATTATTATTCATTAATTTATTAATTGTGATTAGGAAATAAGAAAAAAAATATTTATTAATAGTTTTGTTGTTCTGGTTGATGCTTTCGCCTTCTTCATAATACTTCACAATACTAATAGTTTCCATATCCAACCAATAAAAAGTATTGCCTTCGTCATTTCAAAGCAACCACTGAATTTGGTCCAAAATAATATTCCGGACAGAAATGGACGGAATGCCAAGTTGAGACCAAGTTACGAGTTAAACTTCAGCATCCGGTATGCTGGGTGGTTTTCGACTATTTCGGTTCCAGGGTTCATTATTTCTAATTCTTTATGTCTGCATTCGTACAGAAAATCGCATTTCCACAGAAGATGAGAAGTAGTTTTGTCTTTTACTTGGTCAAAGATGCAATCTGCACATTGAATCTCCCAGATGTACTCCAATTGTATGGAGTTGTTTCCTCATTCCATAGTGGCTGGTTTTTAGACTTATTTTCTTGTGAGGTCAAGTATTTTAATCGTTAGGTTCGAAGATTATTTTCCAATCATATTTTATCCATTTGTATCCATTGGTATTCTGTCGTATCGAGTAACGATTTTTATAAAGCATTTGATGGTTTTTTTCACTGTAGATCTTGTGAGACCAAGCACAAGCAGCGTAAAAATTGTTCCGGATCCTTAATGAGCAAGGAGCTTATATCTTTGTAAACTGGCACCTACTCCAAGTTGACCTTGTTTCAGGTCGCCAGGTTCGTAAAGGTTTCCTTACAGTCCCAGATTACCTGGATTTAACCTGTTTCGTTAGTGCGTTCAATATAGCCTTGCTACCGTTGATAATGTGGATCATCCTGTTTTATTTGTAAATAGTTTAATATGCGCCACTTAAACACTAAACAAATTGAAGTTCTGTAATACACATTTTTAATTCACCAGGTTCGAAAACACCTGGATTCGATTTCTTTTATAATTCTTTCCACTGTAAAAACTTTTTATCTTATTCTAGTAAAAAAATAATGTGATTTCTAACGGTTTGTCTTCAAGGTTTTTTTTCTTCATATTGAAAATTGTGTTCCCAATTATTACTGTAATAAGATGTTATTTATCGTTATATGTTGAGTGCTTAAACACAATAGAAGAATAATCCAAACATTCAGCTCAATTTCAAGGCATTTTAACTTTGAAAAATAAAAGAAGCATAATATTTTAATACAAAAGTTGAGCTATAGAAATCTCGTTCCGAACACTTACGAGGTACACGCAGATGTTTGATGGGAAGCTTCATCATAACCACTCCGAAGCTTTCTCTGTTTACATTCCCTATCCTCGCACCCTCGTATTTCAATTCGTATAACTTTCATCCATTTTCTCTAGAATTCTGCCTGCCTGTTGGTCGCTAAAAGAGAATTTTATTAAATTGTCTTTGTTTTGGCATTTTCTTCTCTATTTTCTTAGTATTATCACGTAAAATAGATTTATTTTCATGCACATAACAATAAAAAAATTACTTTGTCTCTGCTATCTCTATTTAAACAATAGCTAAACAAAGTTGTGGATTTAATTTTTTAAATTATCTTTAAAAGCTCTAAGTATGGTCCCCAATGATTATAAAATGAGTACTTTTAATTAAGATTTCTTAATATTTTATATGTAAGTACTCAAAAGTAAGTAATTTGTTCTTTTGTTGTTTAAAATCATTTTTAATTTAAATTTATTCATTATAAGGTATTTATATTTGGGATGACTACCATGTTTGTTTTTTATGATTATCATTTTTCTTAAATATTAAATAACAAAATAAATGTAAAGTGAAGCAAAGGAAATACTTCAAGAAAATCTTTCTGAAATGAATAGTTTGGAAATAGAAACTCTATAAATAAATATCGTAATTACAAATATTTACTGGAACATATGTAATTAAAATTATTTAATTAATATATTTTCTTGTATCACTAGAAATAAATTTTCTATGTTATCGATTTGGATCAATGGGTACGAAAACTTTATTGGTTAATAACCGCAATGAACTAATTTTACATATTCAGAACGGATATGAAAGGGAATACTATGTTTGGGATAGTTAAGAAACCCTTTCTCTCACCCCAAACAACCGCAAAACAACAAACATGATGTTCTAACCCAGTAAGGGTTCGCTTTATATATCCTTAATACATAAATATAGAGATATATCTCATGAGACTGTTGATCAGAATAAGTAAAATTCATGTTATTTCTATCGTAATTAGGAATATACTCTCCTCACCAACATGCTTCGTTTATTGTTAGTAGTGTTATTAATATTCGGTCTATTTAGTTATCATATAGAGCATTTGTGCATTTTGAAAATATGCTAGGTGGTAAGATATCTAGGTACAGAAGCATAGCCGATAATTCAACAACTTAGAATTGCAGCATTTCCGTAGCACTGAATAGAGAGGATGGAGAGTTTGCATACAAAATTGGATATAGAAAGTTCTTCAGCGTGTCTCTTCTCTTTAGGAACTTGTATTCTCTTTCGTTAGAACAATTTCCCAAGAATAAACCGTATTTCTTCGTAAGTGTGTATATTGTATATACATACGAATATCTTTACTATTTCCTCTTTTGTTTTGTATTTCGAATACCTAGATAAAATGTAAATATATACAAGTACATATAATATTATATATATAAATATTTACCTCCTATCGTTCGAAATACATTTTGCATAAAACTTCAATATAACATTTTATAACCGTAATATGATTGAATTTTTCATAAGAGAACTATCAAATTCAATCATTGCTTGACTAACTGAAAATCTTGCAAGCCTTTTTTTTTGTGAATTTCTTTTCCTCATCAAATACTGGAAAGCTTACAGGTAAAGTTTCTAGTAATTCAAACCATGTCGAAAGAATTTAATATGAATATGCTCGAACCGTTTGAAATATTCGACTAATTTGTAGAAAATACAAAATTTCATGTATTCCATGATATGATTTTAAAATTTCCTTTCGGAGGATTATTTTTAATTTTAGATCACTTTGATGTATCGGTAGTAGGAAAAACTGTGCAGTAAAAGAAATTTGCTTTTAACGTGCATAGTATATTTCGATATCTTTGAATATCACTACAACCTCTAAGCGATCAACAAAATTGAACTTGATAGAGATGAACAGGGAAATTGTCTGGCTCTGTAGAATGCACGGTATTCTCTAGAGTCTGCGGATTTTAACTCTTTCAATGCAACAAACCAAACGGAAATAAATCTTGTTTAACGTTATTGTAACAAACAAATATTTGCCTCTGAGTTATTTCTTCGCTATCGTTCTGCTAGAAATAAGTCCACATTTTTTTTTTATTTTTTTTTTTCAAACGCCACATGAGTGAAAAATTCTACTTACTGCACAGTGTAATGGTGATTGTTTTGTGAGCAATTAATTCCCGTGTCGAACCAAAAGCAAACAAAAAACTCAAAATGAAAATGTGTGATAATGTTTTGCAAATATTGGCCAGTTTGTTCTGTAAAAGTGTTTCAAGCGTTGAAATAGTCCGCAATGAATGGTGGTCCGCTTTTTGCAACTTGTTAAAAATCAATGAAATAATTATTATTCCAGATTATTTTGTTTTAAAAAGGGAGCGTTCTTTCTTTATAGAGAGTTTGCCAATGCAATAACGAACAACGACCGTTACAACAAACAC
This sequence comes from Sisyra terminalis, assembly GCA_958496175.1. NCBI lineage: Eukaryota > Metazoa > Arthropoda > Insecta > Neuroptera > Sisyridae > Sisyra > Sisyra terminalis. Next base: position 55,828,962 of record OY292274.1, read on the forward strand.
CCGTAGGACTTTTTTTTAGTGACGGGAAGTTTTGTACATTTAAGCGACGCCACTTCAAGTACGATATGCATTCGAATAAGCATTCTTATTTTTATTAAATTGGGAAATGCGCTTGTATCATTATTATAGGAAAAACTAAAAACAAACATATGCAAATAGCTTTTAGGTATACATTAGGGTGTTTTTTTTTGCGACTATAATTTTTTTTTTGCTCCCATGCCGAAATTTTGTGGGAAATACTTCAAAAAAAAATCCCTGAAAGTTTGAGCTCTTAATATTAGTATTAAGTACTCGCTCACAGCGTGTGAATATTTTCCATTTAAAATACACGTAAACTTTGATTTCTTTTTTTTCAATTTTTATAGCTCAGCGACATTTTATGGTATCGCCTTGCTCAAAGTCGGAATTTTTTTACAATTGTATGCTCTACAAAAGTGCCTATTTTTAATAATTTTTAATAAGGAATAAAAAATCAATATTTTCTTAAATTTTACTCAATAACCCCTAAAATTTTATAGTAAGAGAAATTCAAGGCTCAATATCTCGAGAAATATCGATCTTAGCAATTTGGTTTTCTGAAACATTTTTGTAGGAAATTACATTTCCTATAAATTTGACATTTACATTTTTTCTGTAGGTCTTGTAATTCATGAGTACCTGAGAGAAAAACGAGAAATCTATGAAAAATCAAGGCTTAGTGATCCGTACTACCTCGCCCGTGTAAATTACGATTTTGCCGCAATAGGTACTTTTGTAGAGCATACAATTGTAAAAAAATCCCAACTTTGAGCGAGGCGATACCATAAAATGTTGCTGAGCTATAAAAATTTAAAAAAAAAATCAAAGTTTACGTGTATTTTAAATGGAAAATATTCACACGCTGTGAACGAGTACTTAATATTAATATTAAGACCTCAAACTTTCAGGGAATTTTTTTTGAAGTATTTCCAACAAAATTTCGGCATGGGAGCAAAAAAAAATAATAGTCCAGAAAAAAAAAACACCCTAGTATACATCTAACGACATTTCATTCTAAAATGTTTTTATTCAATGCAATGCGCAAATTAGTTCGCGATTTTCTTCTTAATCCCATTTTGGCATCTTCTTATTTATCTTCAGTCGCTAAATTTTCATTACGATCATTTTATCCCTGAATTGAATTAAAAACAAAATTAGGAATAAGACATCGCCGGATAATGGCTTGTATAAAAATTGCTTGTACTTTTTTAACTTACAGATAATAATTTCAATACAAAAACAGCAAAATTGTTAAACAATTACGCGTTCAACGACTTTCTCATCATTCATTGTATTCTTTTATAAATATTCCTAAGTGCGGAACAATACTTCTAACTTCAATTAAAAAACTACATTTTGAGGCACCCAAGCCATGTTGAGATTAGGGATTCTCCATAAAAAAAAACATCCATATTGGAAAATCGATATTTTTAAAAGTTCAATATCTATGCTATAATAATTGACGTTTATAAACGATATATATTGATTTTTCCGATATTTTATAAATATTAATATATCATAATTGTATAATGTACCATAATCTAACGTCGTTAGATTATAATAATTCTAGAAATATTGTTTTATGTGTGCAAAATATCGTTCATAAACCATTGCTCATGAAGAACAATATAGCATTGATGTTTTGGGTTTCAACATCGATGATAACATATCGATTTTTGTAAACGATATAACGATATTTGAAAAAATCGGTGTTTTTTGTGCATCCCTAGCAGAGACATAATGTACTTAAGTAGCATAGATCACTTTCTTATCTTCTTAAATAGATTCTTTTATCTGCAAAAAAATGAATTAATTCTGTACATAGTTTTTTTTGAAAATTGCTATCGCGGTTTTTAAATTAGAAGAAAATAATTGGATAATAAAAATGATATTAAAACAATTATTTGGCTTTGACCTTATTGTTATCTTTGTATCTTCTTTTTTGCGAAACACTGAGATGTACTTTGAACCAAAATAGTATCCAAATAAATAAATAAGTTTTTGAGTTTTTAAAGATAATTTTCATCATCCTATATTTCACAATGTGTAATGCTATGTGGTATGTGGAAAACCAGGTTAATTCCCAACTGGTACACGAATACAAACAAATCATCTTTAATTTGATGATATGAAACAAAAAAGTTCATTCCAAGTTTCCAAAATTTGTAGATGTGAAGAATGCAGATTCAAATATGTCCTTCATATCATTTATGAGTCCAAAACAAGTTGTAAGCTAGCGTGTCGCACCTACATCAGTATTTATCTATGATACACTTTGACGAGCCAATAACTGGTTCCGGATTCATGAATGACATTATCAAGCCTCCATTCATTGTGTTGTCTTTTTCTATTGCATTTACGTTTTGGTTCAAGCTTATATTGTTTTCTTTTATATCACCAGCTGAAAGATCAGTTTTTACATTCCTGGGGCAGTTTGGAATGGGAGTTGTTTTCCAATTAACAGGAGGATATATTGTGGAAAGCAAAGTGATAAAAGCTGTAATTGTATCTACGTACATTTTTCCCTTTCGGTGTTCTCAAATCGTACATTATAGATGCTCGTAATTGCAGTAGCTTCTCACAATTGTATTGCATACGCTAATCTTAATTTACCAATCCTATTGATTATTCTTATGGCCAACCTAGTTCAACTATTAAAGTTGTATTCTTTCATTCGTATGAAAAAGACGCAGTTCAAAGTAAAGTAAGCAAGTTGCGAAACAATAATAATCTTACCCAAAGTTACTTTCGCTACTTTTGGGCTTAAAAAAAGATTGAGAAAATAAGAGTATTAGCTATGTTTAGATTAAAGAATGTAGGTAGTAATTGTAAATTAAAGTTATAACTTCTTATTAAAAATATTTTTTTAATAGTCTAATCTTGCTTACTGATAATCTTATAGTATTCTAAGTTCTCGGTTCAAATTCTTTGGTACACAAAGAATTTACTTCTTAATTTACAGAATTACTTTAACCTCTTAAATAGTTATGAACTGTTTTTAAATTCAATGATATTAATCAGCCCTTATCTAAAGTTTAAGTGTTAATATGTAGTTAATAGTCTAAGGGTGGTCATAGTGATCGATATAGACTTCTTGGAGTTGTTTTTACACTATATGGGAGTCAATTTGATTTAAAAGGATGGGTGAATAATGAAATGAGGATCGATGAATAAGTAGTTCTTAATATCCAAATAAGACATATTTAATTGTGTTAGCAAAATTTTTGAATTTTTATATAATTGATTTAATATCAGTTTCTTTACCAACGATCGTAGTTTTACTTCAATTGACTGATAATTATATTTATGGAAGTGGATGAGGGATTGCATAAATAATGTAGAGATCAATGACTTCAAAAATTTGGCGACCTCTGTATTAGATCATTGATAATTTAATATATTAAAAGCCCATTTCTTACTCAGAAACTTTTTTCAGTACTTTTTATCACATTTTTGCTAGGCATATTATCTTATATATAAATTGACTATCTTGCCGTCCGTGCGTGCAGAATATACGCATGCGCTCTGTTATCCCCACTTACTCATTCAAAACGTTGGTAGGGTTAAGTTGATATAGCGCCCGGCATTCACACATGCCTATTTGCTCAAACCGGATATTTACCAAATTTGTTATTATTTTTGTATTTTTTTCATAACAACTATTTACGTTTGTCAAAATATTATTACTCAAACACATTAAATAATTATTTACGCACCCGATAGTACAATTTTTTATGAATTTAAATTTATATTATTTGTAATAAAAGCGCGACAAATAGTTAGCCAGTTGTAAATATTCGCTTTTAACGGACTTTGATTGATTATTGATAATTTCTATTGTTTATTAAACGTTATCCCTTGCAAACTTTGCTACCGTTTTTCACTCTTTTAGGGGAGAAATTTTCAAAAACCCTTTCTTATTATATATCTGCATCGTATAAGGAAAACACTTTCCAAATTTCATCGACACAAATGTGCACTTATATTTGAGAAAATACAATGTAAAACCAAAAAAAAATAATGACCTTTATTTTTTAACATGACCGTTAACATGACTAAAAAGCTATTCGATTTCGCACATTTGGATGTTGTACATACAAAATTGTTGGAAATAGGTGAAAAGCGTGGAAGTAAATTCGAATATTTTATTTTTTTTCAATAACAATAATTGATTTTCAAATTGTTCTAAATACCGAAAAAAAGTTAGTATGGAAGATTTTATATTTGCATTGACAGTGAAATATATGGCAAAAAATTGCTACCTTAATCCTTTTCAGCCGAATATATAATTACTCCAGGTCACAACCATTGGTTCATAAAAAAATAGATTTTAAAAAGTTTGATTGTTGAAAAACGAACCAAAATTTAAAATCGCCTGTTTGGTATAAGTACTACATAAGTATTAAACTTTCACATAAATTTAGTGAAATGACGTTATTTAAAATGTTGTATAAAAATGATATTAAAAAGAAACACATATTTTATTTCTTAATATAATTTTATATTAACAACACTTTGATTATTAAATTTAAAATTTCGATTGTTGAAAAACTCTACATTATCTCATTAAACATTTTATTGAGATAGAGCCTTTAGTTGCGAATGCAACGGGCAACTACTAGTATAGTATAAACTGATATTTTAACACGTGCATTTTTTATTTTTGCATAGATGAATTTGATGTTTTTTATTGTCCAATGAATAAATTTGAAATATCAATACTCGTATAAATTTTACACAATATTCTTTTGAATTATAAAAATGATGCTTCGAAAGAACAATATATATAAAAATATTTTGTACCCCGTAGGCAGTAACATTGCCCTACATTGTATTTAATTAAAAATAAAGAAGCTACTCAATGTTTAGTATCTTCGATAAAGAACTATATAGCGACAACATCTCCTTTTAGTATTCTTGACGTTCCATTAACTTCATCTCAAATTACAGTTAATGTGCACAGCATCCTGTATGAAACTTCTGCTTTAATTAGAAATATGGCTTTATTAATACATTAGTTGTTACAAAATTCATTATTTATCAGGGATACTCAATTAAATTTATGTCTTTTGTTTTAATTCTCCATTGTAACATATCTTATTAGCCTCATTTACTCCTTATTCATTTTTGTTATTTTATATTAAAATGACACACAATTTTTATCCCGTTTGACATAATTTGATAAAATCCTTATTTTATTAACTGAAACATAGTTCGGTACTAGGTTTCCTTTTATAAGAGAAATTGTCTTAATTTTTCATTATTTCTCGTCCAATCAAAACGTATTCAAAATTCATTAACTGGGAAGACTTAATAAGATTTCATAAGTCAGAGTGTTTCGTTGAAATATTACCCAAAACAGTTTTTGTAATATCGTACCAACATAACGTGTCTTTCTTGTTAAATTTTGATTTATTTTAATTTGAAAGGGAAAATGGTAGCAAAAAATCATTGGAGTTCTTGTTTTATAACGAAGGTGGTAGAAAGTTTTGTTTAAATCTACTTCAAGGCAATAACAATTTTCAACTCACAATAGTTACCCATATCACAAGTAAATTATACGGTTGATTAAAATCGAATATTATGTGGCACGAAAACAAGTATTGGAATTAGTTTTACCACACTATGACAGAACCCTTTTGAAATGGTGGAAACCGAAACACCAAATGAACATCAAAAACTATATGCAATGAATGGAGTAGTTGGTTTTATAATTTATCTTAAATATTATTTTTAAATTAAAGCCAAGTTGGTATGTGGCGATGGACAATGGCAAACAAAAAAGTAACTTGATAAGGTAGATAACTTTTATTGAACGTAATTAGTTTCTACCCTTTAATTATCTGCAGACTCAGTATAATCGTGTTCCAGTTATCAAACAAGCAAATTCATTTTGAACGTATGGTAGTTTAAACGGAATTTACTGAATTTAAGCGTAGATATATAATATATGTAATTGTACTATTTGGTAGCTTTTGTCTTAACGAAATCACTCTGTATGCTCTCAAAACCACTAGATTCGCTCATTGAACGAACGGCTTGTCCCAAACAATGTCGAACAACCCCATTACGAGCTACCTTCATAACTTATGACACTTAGTTTGACCAGTATTACAAAATTCGAATGAACCATTTCTAGATCATCATAATCGATGATATTTCTATAGAATATCCACGAGGGTCAATAGTTGAACAAGTTGGTAACAACACGGTCACGTTTCTCGCAAATTCCACCAAAAGTTTTCCATAATTCATGAAATTACTTTCTTACTTTATTTCCTGGATGTAAACAATCAATTATTAAAGTAACGCTTTGTTTTGAAATGAATTTATATTTCTGTACCTTTAGAACATAAACATTGCAGCTTTTATATTAATATACGCCTACATAGGCAACATCCCAAAGTACTTACATTAAAAATTATTTTTCATAATTCATAAAATAACAAATTATTATAAGTCTAGTTTCAAAAAGTTTGCGGTTTCGATTTTTTCACGAATTGGTTATACCTTATAGAACCAAAAAATTATTAATTCAAGGGAAACTATTGATTAAGACCGTAGAACATTTACGCAACAATATTTATGTGATACTAGTAGTTGCCCGTTGCATTCGCAACTAAAGGTTTTATCTTAATAAAATGTTTAACATGATATAAATAGAGTTAATCAACAATCAAAATTTTAAATTTAATAAGCAAAGTATTGTTAATATAAAAAAAGTTTATCTAAAATTATATTAAGAAATAAAATATAAGTGTTTTTTATATCATTTTAATAACATTTTAAATAACGTCATTTCACTAAATTAGTATGAAAGTTTAATACTTATGTAGTACTTATACCAAATAGGCGATTTTAAATTTTGGTTCGTTTTTCAACAATCAAACTTTTTAAAATCTATTTTATTTCTATTTTATGAACCAACGGTTGTGTTCTGGAGTAATTATATATTCGGCTAAAAAGCATTAAGGTAGCAATTTTTTCCCATATATTTCACTGTCAGTTCAAATATAAAATCTTCGATACTAACTTTTTTTCGGTATTTAGAACAATTTAAAAACCAACCATTGTTACTGAAAATAAATAAAATATACGAATTTACTTCCACACTTTCCATCTATTTCCAATAATTTTGTATGTACAACGTCCAAAAGTGCGAAATCGAATTGCTTTTTAGTTATGTTAACTAACATAAAGAAGGTCATTATTTTTTTCATATTACATTATATTTTCAAATATAAGTGCACATTTGTGTCGATGAAATTTGGAAAGTGTTTTCTTTATACGATGCAGTTATATAATATAAAATGGTTTTTGAAAATGTCTCCCTAAAAGAGTGAAAAACGGTAGCAAAGTTTGTATGTGGAATAACGTTTAATAAACAATCGAAATTTCAAATTTAATAATCAATCAAAGTCCGTTAAAAGTAAAACGTTATTACTGCTTAATATAAAACAAAGTTGAATTATTATTAGAAACAAAGTTTTTCTGCTTAAAAATTTAAACTCTGATAGATATATCTGAAAATGGTTAAGTTTAAGTTTATAAGTGAGAATTATGTTTTTTGGTTTTCACATATTGTAAACCTGAAAATCCGAAATACATATTCACAAATAAATACATTAGTAGTGACCAAGGTTTTTAAATTATACAGGTTGCCCCATTAGAAAAAAAAATGACGTTTTACGAAGAATTTTGAACTTTGAATCAGTCTGAAGATATGTATGAATCTCTTCTGGATACGTCACGTGGCGCATGAGGCTACCTGTGTATTTTATAAACCTTGAGTAGTGACTACCCCTACCAACGTTTGGAATGCGTAAGTGGGGATAACAGAGCGCATGCGTATAACCTATTCTGCACGGACGCACGGCAAGATAGTCAATTTATATATAAGATTTGTTGCCAAAATTGCGAATTAAAATCCCATTCATACATATTGTTCCAATGAACATAACATTAAAATGCTATTCTGGCTCATTGAAAAGAAGTCAACATTTAAACTAGAAACAATAATCAGTGTATGAGTTGTTCATTTTGAAAGTGACTTAAGTCCAGTTGAAGAACAATCCATATAGTATTATTATTTTTAACCATGACAACATTATAATCTAAGGAATAAGGAATTATTAGCGTCTCTATTAACAACTAAAATTAAATCTATAATTTGTAAAAAATTAACAGTTAAAACTTTGACATAATTTGTTCTGGTTACAAGAAAAAAATTTACCATATGGATCGTCCATGAAATTGACTTAAGTCACTTTCAAAATAAACGGCTCATATACAAATCTATCACAAAAACCATATGGACGTAAGGAGTTCAACTTTGGGGTTCTGCTGAAAATTCAAATTTACATATTATAGACCGCTGCCAATCGAAAATTATTAAAAGCCATAAATGATGTTCCTAAATACGTGCGAAATTCTATAATACATTGAGATGCCGACACTATAGCAGTCAAAGAAGTCGCATTGAAACTTAGTAAAACGTACAAGAAAAGACTTCACTCACATCTGAATCAATCAGCTAAGGAAATCTTAAAACCCAAACGCTTACATAATGGATTAATTACGAAACCAATAGTCGAGGCCAATGATATATCCACTTTTCACTTTCAATTCTAAACAAAGTTGTTGGGAGAAATAATTACTTAAGTTTCTTTAGACTTAGTTTTAGATTTAAGAATTGGAACAAACTTTATTAGTAAATAATTATAACTTATTCAAAAATTATATAAAAAAAGTACATATAATCTTAACCAAATAATAACTTAATGTTTCCGAAACTGTGATTTGGGTGGTTCCGAGACTTTTCACACTAGCATATTGTGATGTATCATTAATCTAGATTTTAACCGAAGTTTGATTAGTAGCTCATTCTTAATTTTAAATTAATTAAAAACGAACAAATGCAAAATTAGCTGTCGTAATGAAGGTTCCATGCAATCTTCACACTTATAGGCAAATATTTTGTCTGCCACGGAAAGCACAACTTGAAAAGTTTGTTTGTTTGTTTTTTCATATTTGTTTTGAGTATACCATCAAAATTAATCTCAATTTCAAAACAATTTTTAAAATTTTAACAACCATAAGAGCCGAAGAGCTTTCAAATCCAAGAGCTTCTAAATATTTTAAGTCAATCTTAGTTGCTCAACCAAATACCTAACAGTTTCCGAGAATTGCCAATAGAAAAAACTTCATTCTGCAACACGATAATGCAAGAGTTCTCTACACAAGAAAGCCTCTGAAAAAAATCAATAAATTTAGGGTGGTAGATATTTTATAAGCAACCATAATCATTTGACATTATTTCATCGAATTTCTATTTATGTCAATCACTACAATTTTCTAAGTGAAAAGAAAATTTTAAACTTAAATAATGTTCAAAATTTTATAAAGGGATAACCAATAGCTATTTTCTTATTTAGCATTAAAAATTTGCTTACTAGATTCAAATGGTTGATGATATTGAAAATGTTTATATCAGTGATTTAAAATTAAAAGTGGTTTCTAGTTTTGTGTTTTAGTTTTAATCAATAAACAGCATTATTTTCCGGTTCCTTTAATTTTGACTTTTGCCAGTGTAAAACATCTTACTGAAATATTTTTCAATTATCTTTTTACAAAAGTTAGTAAAAAAAAATATACTAAAAATCAAATCAATATTTCGTTCCTTAACATATTGCTTTTTATAAATTTTTCTTATTAATATGATAATTCATTTATAGTTCGAAGTATCAAAAAAAAAAAGTTCCTGTTCTATAAAAATGAAGACCAAAAATTTGAATTAATTTTTTATTGTCATCACTTGCACAAAGCGAACCAAGCTTTTAATTATAATGAAAAATATTTTTTTCGGATTTGAATTAATATATCGACAGATACTCAATTTATATACAGTTCATACTATTCTGATAGTCATCAAATCAGAGATGTTCGTTTGATAATTCTAAATTCTAATTGATATTAATAGAGTATGTAGTACTATTTATGCCCATTGTGTACCGTTAAAATTTGTTATGCCTCAATAATCGACAGTTGAAATCAAAGTTATTTAACATCTGACTTAATCACGAAAAGCTTTATTATTACAGTTTTTCTTTTAAATTACTTTGAAGTGTATTTAATGAAGTTGTTAATTAATATTCAAATGTAATTTTTATAATTTACTTACAATGTTTTACTAACGATGTAAATAAATGTCGACAAAACAATAGCTTTTGTAAGAATTCGTGCGACAAGAATTTACATTTGAAATTAATTTTACGCATAATGCTGCTTATCAATTCTATTATAATAATATATTAATGGTGAAACTGTCTTTGAACTTATTTACGCTGTTCTTTGTCAAAGAAATATTTTATAAATATTGTGTTTAAACAATGGTGTTTGAGATAATATTCTGTTTATTTTGTTGAAAACGTAGAGCAGAGGAAAAAAAGACATTTCCACATACAGTCGCATAATGTTGATACATAGTGAGTGTATTTTTTTCAGAAATTAATAATAAGTATGTAGTTTGTAAGTTAGTATTGTCGACTGGAATATGAAGCTTGATTGTTTAAGACATTCTGACGAGATATTACGCAGTCAGATATAACCCGAGGGACCGCAGTCGTCGTACATATTTCATTCTCTATCAGCAGAATTCAACAATGTTACTTTATGTATATATATATACGAATGTATGGGTTATGTAGTTAGTTACGTAAACTGAAATACGAGATAATGAGTTATATTCAATACGACCGCCACCATCTCGAAAGGGTGGCTGGGGGTGCGTTGTCCGTACGCGAACGGCCACCAAGTGCCACCTCAAACTTGCCGAGTTTGAGGAGACTTCCAGTAACCACATAGATATCTACCCACTAATGCCGACATTAATATTGCATTCCCTAATGAATTGTTATTATTTCTCTACAATTTACACGGTGTTCTGGATCTTTCGTATTGCCTCTGCGAATGTATTTGCCTATATTGTAAGATCGTTAATTACAAAATCTGCGTCATACAGTTTGTACTAACTTGATTACTGCTACCGCTGTTTATTCGTTTTATTCGTTTTCCAATAAAAAAGCATTTTTCAAACCACATCAAATTATCCGGAATGTTTAATATTATATATCCGCAACTCTACTTAATTCAGCATTTAAATTTGCTTTTTTCTCAAATTCAATTACGCTTATTCGTTCTCATTTAATATTTCTCATTTAAAATTGTTGATGAACACTTACAAATTTATGATTATCTACAATTAGTGGTTATTATCAAATATCCTCGATTAATTATTATTATTAACTGATAAAAATTTCATAATTTAACATTAAATTTGATGTATCATATAATTTTTAGATAAGAAGAAAAATCAGGTTATTTAAGATCTTTTTGTTTTTTATTTAATATTTTTTTTATTCAATTAGCTACGTTTCGTTACTAATCGTAACTTCCTCAGGCTTCTTGATTCACAAAAATAAAATATTTTTAATTTAAATTCAATAAATAAATAAAAATTTATTTATTTATTTAAATTTATTTAGAAGCCTGAGGAAGAAAAAAAAATATTTTAATTTAAATAAGATTTTTTCGCTGACTTTGAACAGTTATACTGTGTATACAATATATAAAATATATTGCAGTCCAATTTATGTAGTATAATTTAACACAATAATATACAAAATCAATACAATAATATACAAATTTAATATAATAATATACAAATGTAATATAATAATATATAAACTTAATATAATAATATATAAAAAAAATCATACCTCCAACATAAATTCATGATTCACATAGATTCAGGTGAATCATCACATAGAAGTTACGGAGTGATCCAAGCTACTTGATGACCACTGATGAAGATTGCTTGGCAATCGAAATACGTATCTGGGTAATACGTCACGAATATTTTTGTTTGAACTTCTGTTCAAATTTATGTTGGAGGTATGATTTTTTTTTTATATATTATTATATTAAGTTTATATATTATTATATTAAATTTGTATATTATTATATTAAATTTGTATATTATTGTATTGATTTTGTATATTATTGTGTTAAATTATACTACATAAATTGGACTGCAATATATTTTATATATTGTATACACAATATTTTAATTTGTTATAGGAGCCTGAGGAAGAAAAAAAAAACAAAAAGATCTTAAATAACCTGAATTTTCTTCTTACGTAAAAAATATAAAAGCTGAGACCTGAATTTTATCATCTTTTATGTAACATATAATATTCATTTTAACCAATACCTTTACTTTTATTTTGACAAAATTATATGCTATTTGTTGTTTCCTTTAAAAAAATACATTTTTCGAAATAACAGGGACATCCAGTTATATATCTATTTTTATTTCCTTTTCGAACTTCCACATAGTTGAAGGACAAAATATTTTGAATGGAACTTGTAATCTTAGTAACACCAACAACCCAATTGATTGATTAGCGTTTTTCCTAAAATCCATAGTTCATATCAAAACTTAAAACTGTTCATTTTTAGTTTTCTTTATTGGCAATTTTAATAAGAAACATTGTACTATACATGTGTATCACATTCCTAAATATACGAAAGTCGAAGAAGTGGAAAACAGAGATTATAGATTAATAAATGCTGTGTTAATGTTGGTTTTCCGATCTCAACAAATAAAGATAATATAAAACCCAATTTCTTTCACCTCATATTTTATGGGGACGCTTAGAAGAACGAAAATTAAATTCTTATAATAGTCTTACCCAAACTAGGCATCGCGGCGCCCTAAGGCACCGGGACTCTTCTATTAAGGCGCCGTGAAAATTTTCCTATATGAAATAGTATGTAAGTAATATTGTTTTTTTGTAAAATATTACTCAGATCAACGTTTTGACCAGTATTTTACGTTTACGTAGTCTAGAGGTCGGAAACCTGGTTTTTTGACCCTAACCCAATGGCTTTTTAAATGTCAAACTCTAAGCCTCAACGATTTCAAAAAATAGAAATAAAATCATGTCATAAGAATTGATTTCATAAGTAGTAATGAATATTTCCATTTCCAATTGTTTATTTTTTTAATTTTAATTGATTTTAGTGATACTAACCATAAGGCTCATTTTTCCAAAACGAAATAAAATTTTTCAAAATTTGGCTCCTTAAACCTGGTTTGCTCTGAGATTAGATATGGAGCGCCGCAAAAAAACTCTGATACATTAAAAGTTTGGGGATCTCTGATTTATAAGTTGATGACTGTTGGTAATTAAAGAAAGATGATATTTTTTAGTAGTTGTGTAAATTTTTTAATTATATCTGCTTTGTTGGGACATGCAGTATAAAATATACTTCAAATATGTGTTAGTACCTAAAATTTTTGGTTTTGTTTATTTTTTCGGTAATTTTACCTAAAATTTGGTTAAAAAAAAACCCGTACGAATTTTTAAAAAGAAAAATAATCAAATAACTATTTTTTTAGCACTCAGGTCATTTAATACCTCCATATTATAGTATATGTCTATATAAAAATATACTTAATATTTTAGACAAGTTTTTGGTTCGCTGAATCATTAGATCATAAAAGCTTGGAATTTCTTCATATATTAAATCTTATAGAACTACTAGTAGATTTTAGGTTTAGAAGTTGATAAAACTAATTTCTTATGTCTACCTAAAAATCTTGTTAAGAGAATATTTTCTTGCTGTAAAATGAAGCAAAAGATTTAGTTTCATGTTTTTGCTCTATATTTGCTGCATTTCATGAATATAAAAATTGTAGTTATTTACTCGAAAGAAGAAAATATGTATTTACTAAAAGAGTAGCATCTAGTTTTGTATCAAAAATGCGGAATGAAAGTGTCCGTTTTTATTATTTTCAACCTATTTCCTCATGAAATCATAACATTTCATTATTTTCACATGAAAAAAATTAAGCATAAAATGTGACCACATACATGCACAAGAAATGATTTTTTTTTCTAAATATTGTCTAAAATAAGTATTTAATGAATTTTATTGTAGTGCTTTATTAAAAATACTGCCCCTTTGTTTTCTTGGACATTAGCCAAGCATTTGACAAAGAAGGCATAATGGTTTACTATATGAAATAAAGAAGAGTATTTCCGCGTATCACGAAATATTGAAATCTTATATAAAAGATCGACAGTTAGTACTAGAGTCAATGAAGTAACATCATATAAGCAACAGATTAGAGCAGGAATCTCCCTAGGAAGTGTATTGAGACGTATTCTATACTTTTGACACACCACTGATTTGCCAACGACTGCTGATGCTGAAACATTAACTTTTACTGATGACATATTTATAATGGCAAGTTATGAGAATCCCAGAGTTACAGTAGCCAATCTTTAACATCATCTCAAGTAGATAGAGACCTGGGCATCAAAATGGCTCATCAAATTAACCGAAACAAAAACTACTTTTGGTAACTTTTCACTTAAAAATGGGAGCTGTCCAACAATATATCAGATAAATTAGACTACTACAAAATAAAAAGTATTGAAATATCTGGGATTTCAATTTGATAAAATGATAACCTGGTGAATCCACCTTACAAAAAGAAAGATCGCAAATTCTGCGAAAATGTAAAAGATTGTATTGGCCAATGGACAGAAGATCAAAATTGTCAATGGAAAACAACCCTTTTTACAAGATTCTAATAATTCCTATATGGCCAAATAGATTGAGTCGGTGCCAATAAATGAAAATAAGATTGGGTAAAAAAGTAAGGCTTACTATGAGAAATTGGGAAACCTTACTTACTTAGTGATACATACTAACTTAAAATACCTACTAGCCCTACCATTCCCTTTCTGTTACACCTTATGAGTCGCTAATAGGCGTCATGCACATCAATGATCCATGAGCTAGTACTAAAAAAATAGGAGCAAAATTTGGCTCACCCTTCTAAAAGACTCGTCATCCCTGTACTAACTCAAGAATTCATCCTTTACTTAGTATACATGGCTGGAAATGACTTAAGGGTGGATCACCGTCAGAAAAAAATGTCTTCTTATAACATTCAAGAATAACGTGTTAAAAGGATTGGAATAGCTGACATGTATTTTCACTGAAAAAAATTGAATAAATTGATAATAACATAAAAAAATATCTTAAAAAAACTTTAAATGCTTTTTTCTCGAAATCAGCTTTTTAAAACTGGGAGACAAGATTTCTCAGAAACTATCCGACGGATTGACTTGAAACTGGAGAGTGTTATAGTTCGACACGTCTTCTTGGTACTGAACTTCTGAAATTGGCCAAACCTGCCCCCCTCAAAGTGGGAGAGAGGGAAAGGTCTAAAAAAATGACGTTTTTTTTAACTTTTATTTCAAAGTCCCACCATTTTTTGAATTTTCAACTTTTTTCGAATTTTCGAGGTTCAGTACCAAGAAGACGCATTACCAAAACCTACATTCTTTGGAAAATCATGATGCGATTTCCGGTTTCCGAGAAAACTTGTCTCCTGTTTGCCTCCTCATTTTTGAGGACCCTTTTTCAAAGCGCTGTAAAAGGGGGAGAGGGAGGGACATATCGGGGCAAATAAAAAAAATAGTTCAAAACTTCAACTTTTACATGCCGAAAACTGTTTTTAATATCTCTAAAAAAAAATGGCAGTAGTTTTAAAAAAGTCATTTTTTTTATGTTCTAACGGTGATTAAAAATATATTTCCAAATTAATGCCACCCTAACTCATATAGGAAGAAGCTTAACTGGAAAGTTCTTTATCAATTAATTCACACCGTCTGTTAAAAATAACTAACGCCGTAACTTATTGCTTATAAAATATTTTTTTTTTTTTTACTTAGGTATTGTTACGTAACTGAGAACATTTCTTAAAGATTTATAATAAATCAATTTTACAATTAATTGTGTTGACATCCAAACTCTTATCTTTGATTTCAGAAAATTTATTACCGAAAATGACTTACTTTTATTTAAGAATTGTAACTTCTTGAAAATATGCAAATAAGATATGTTTTATCTTTTGTTGTATGTAATTTAATTTAAATTCAACAACTATAAAAGAAAGTTGTTAATGAAAAAATAATGTCACTTGAAGTTAATTTATTTTTCTTCACTTGAAAAAGTTAAAGTGTAGAGACATCTGCTGAAATTGAACAAAAGTTAAAACATATATTTTCTTGCTAATTAGTCGTAGAGTCTAATGTTTATATTTAATATATATATATATATATATATATATTAAAAAAGGCGGAAAAACAGCTACTTGAATTTATCAAAAATAAAATGATCATGAAAAGTAAATGGAAACCTGGTCTCGAGCGTGCAATTTTGTCTATTTATCAAGACATTTAAAATTTAAAAAAATGGAACCTTTAAAACATATAATGTTTTACCTGGAAAATATAGGTCGAATGACTTTCAGAGCATTCCAGAAAAGCATTTCCATTGCAAACATTGAACGTAGCCAGTAGTACGTACTTTATTTCCGGATATGAACGTGAAAGCATCGTTTGTCATTAACAAAAGACGAAAGTGTGATTCATTTATCCCCATGGAATTGTTTGCACGTTGGACGAAATCGATTGTCTTTGTCGTTATTATACATCGTGTCTATTATTTTAATATAGAAGAATAGACGAAGAATATGTCGAGTTCGTATTTGTTCTGAAATCATTTAGTTGAATACGTACTCCAATCAAAAAGTCTGAACTTACCAAAAACATACGTATTCCTTTCAAGTAGCTCTTATTGCACTTTTGAGTTCATATTTTTTTCAATTTTAATGCTTAATTTGAAAAAAAAATCAATTAATTACGAATCGTTTTCCATTTCCTGAAATTCAAGTTATTTTTTCTTCCCATTTTATTTACAACGCCCGTACTAACAAGATGCTTAAATTCAAAATTTTGATGTTTTATACTCGAAAGTGAAACCACTAACCCTTGCAACCTTTTTTTCATATAACATTATGCATTTTCTTGGTAATGTTACTGTAAATTAAACATCCCTTATTTGTTTTAAAATTGTAAATATTTAGTTACTTTATCGTAGATTATATAAACTAAATATAGATAAATAAAAGTACATGTCTATATTTAAGAAGATTAGTTGAATAAAATTAACAATTTTCAAAAAACGACGTATAATCGGTGATGATTATTAAATTTTAAACCATTTTGTAGAAGTGCATGCATAAATTTTTTGTTTATAAGAAACTCAACTATTGATGAGCACTTTGCGTAGTTTTATTTGAAAACTTTCAAGTTGTAAATTTTTAAAGCTTAACTGGTCTAACCCAGATTTACATTTTATAACTCATCAAAATCTATCCAATTTTCATTCCCCATTTTCAAATCAACACCTCAATTTATAGTGAAATGAAAAGAAAAAATCCCTTTTACGCAATTTGAACTCAGACATATAGTTTCACATGAACCATCCTAACGATGAGGTAGACTTATTAAAAATGCTTTTAAAAATGTAAGAACAGTAAATGAGTGGCTTTTTTGTCACACAATATTTTATTTATAGACACTTTTTTGCGGTTTTTGAGTTTTATATGAATACAAACGTATTTTTCGTCAGTGGAAATGAAAAACACAGTTTTGATATTGAACTTTAACATTCGATCTTTTGTTATTGTCAAAGGCCAACAAATTGGTATAGTGATATGAATCAGGAAGTTTCACGAAGATATAAGCATTCATAATTGCCTAATGAAGTTGAAAAATGAATGAACGAAACGTTACAAAAATTGAAAAAAGTTACCATTTAATTATTTCGTGCCAAAATTTTCGAGATACACCCAACTGACAAAAAAATAGTTTTGGTGCAAATGTCATATATATAAATTGGCTATCTTGCCGTGCGTCCGTGTAGAATAGGCTATGCGCATGCGCTCTGTTGTCCCCACTTACGCATTCAAAATGTTGGTAAGGCTACTCACTCACTAATGTATTTATTTGTGAATACGTATTTCAAATTTTCAGGTTTACAATATGTGAAAGCCAAAAAAACTTAATGCTCACTTATAAACTTAACTTAACCTTTTCAGATATATCTACTTATCAGAGTTTAAATTTTTAAGCAGACCCTAAGTTCTTGTTTCTAATAATAAATCAACTTTGTTTTATATTAAGCAGTAATAACGATTCGCTTTTAACGGACTTTGATTGATTATTAAATTTGAAATTTCTATTGTTTATTAAACGGTGTCCCTTACAAACTTTGCTACCGTTTTTCACTCTTTTAGAGGAGAAATTTTCAAAAACCCTTTCTTATTATATGGTATATCTGCATCGTATAAGGAAAACACTTTCCAGATTTCATCGACACAAATGTGCACTTATATTTGAAAATACAATGTAAAACGAAAAAAAATAATGTCCTTCTTTATGTTAGTTAACATGACTAAAAAGCTATTCGATTTCGCACATTTGGACGTTGTTCATAGAAAATTGTTGGAAATAGGTGGAAAGCGTGGAAGTAAATTCGAATATTTTATTTTTTTTCAAAAACAATAATTGATTTTCAAATTGTTCTAAATACCGAAAAAAAGTTAGTATGGAAGATTTTATATTTGAATTGACAGTGAAATATTTGGCAAAAAATTGCTACCTTAATGCTTTTCAGCCGAATATATAATTACTCCAGATCACAACTATTGGTTCATAAAAAAATAGATATTAAAAAGTTCGATTGTTGAAAAACGAACCAAAATTTAAAATCGACTGTTTGGTATAAGTACTACATAAGTATTAAACTTTCATACTAATTTAGTGAAATTACGTTTTTTAAAGTGTTGTTATTAAAATTATATAAAAAAAACACTTAAAATTATTTCTTTATATAATTTTAGATAAATTGTTTTTATATTAACAACAATTTGATTATTAATCTTAAAATTTCGATTGTTGATTAACTCTAAATTATCTCATATTAAATATTTTATTGATATAAAACCTTTAGTTGCGAATGCAACGGGCAACTATTAGTTATATTATAATAGAGCACAGATTCTAAAGAATCAAGAAAACAATATATATGTGATATAAATATTTGTCTTTTATTATCAATATTGAATTTATAAAAACAAATATAGCATGCAAATATTCAGAATATACTTTCAAATATAAATACATTGATTTCCCGTTGTGTCAACAGAAAATAAGTTATTTGATCAAAATGCTCGATATTCATGTGAAGAGACAGGAAAACTCTTAAAAGGAATACCTATAATGTCGGCATTATGCACTAGAGAATCATTTTCATGTTATCATATCGTTAAAAGTTTAAATATATGATACTTCTTACAAAGCATACAGGGGAAACATATTTTTCGACAACATGCCATATTTTATAAAAGATTTTTCAAATCGTATATTTGATTTTACATTGGAACGGGTTCACTTAACTCTAGCCGGTGACAAATTCCCGCTAGAGAAAGGAAAGCTGTGGGCTTTGGGCGCGCTTCTTTAGGACAAGCCTGTAGACAGGGTCGCACATAAACCATCGTTCCTGAGTACGAGAAGACATGCCGGATATCGGAAACATATCCCGAGCACGACAAAATGCATCTTCTATATCAACGTCGACATGTTCTTTCTACATTTTCCTGAACTATACACCCGAGTGTCCTCGGATATTTTAATACTTTCTGTATAAAACTTTAGAAAACATCATGGTGATTCAGAACGGCGATTGCTGGCAATTTCTTTGGAAAAGCAATTTTTCACAGTTAACATGTTAAGAACATATTAAAGCTTTAAATTTTTCTTTGTTTATATCGGTAAGAAGTCTTATCTTCATGCTAGGAAATCATCTCTAGTATACATTTTTTGTTATTTAAAGATATATATTTTTATTTTATAGAGCAGCTATGATAGCATTCAATATTTAGATAGATAGATAGATAGATAGAACAGTCCTATTAACCTATCGGTGGTTCAAGTTTCTAATGGTTTTATCCAAAATAATTTAGTAATGCATTAAAAATTACAATAAAAACGTAAAACTAGTTATTAAGAAATATATGTTTGAATAGTTATCGAAGATGAAAGTTGGGATTAAAATTCAGCAAGCGGATATAAATGTGTTCTTAAAACGAAAATTATTTGAATTCCTCTAATACCTAAACCAAAATTTTTCTTTAATATAAGAGAAATAAGTTTCAAATTATAACCATTTTCCCACTTTTCTTTTTCAACCGCCTATTAAGTGAAAAATAAACATCTTGTCGATATTTAATTTACTTTTTCGTATGTTAATTTGAATTTTATATGGAAATCAATAACGCAGTAACCTACCTAAGAAATGGGTCACAAAATGAACTCATAGGTTCGTGTCCTATGTGCATTTGTGAAGTATTATACACATATGCATTTATAAGCATTTTATTAAACTGTTTTACGTAGAAAAAAAAAACAAAGAAATAAAAAAAAATGGATTTTGATGAGGGTTAGTTATGTACGTCATGAGGCTTTGCGAAAAATGTTCTTTCCATTAGGTAGAAGGCTTTCTTGCCATTTTCATAGTTTAATTTAAAAATAGACATAAAATTTTGGTATTGATTGATATGGGCGTTGACGTTACACGCATCGAAAATAAATCGCATGTCTTATTAGCATTTCTGTGTTAATAATTTCTTTGTATTGGGTATATTGGTTCTTTGATCAAAATACGGCAATGTTAATTAAAATATAAAAATTGTTTATTATGGGAGTTTTTTCTCATCAAGGAAATTTTAACATAAAAGAAAATTACTAATATATTGACCTGCTAGCTATGTACATATTTATCATGTAAGGGTGTGCATTATTGCCCTGGTTGATTTTTTTCAAGAGCACCTTCAATTTCGGTTCATTACAGCCATATTAATAGTGACAAAATTTTGCACTACAAATTGTATTTCATTCGTAATTCTTGATTTCTTTCTCGTAATAATTGTAATGGACACTAAAATTATTTACATAATGTTTATGTGATGCCAATGATAAATTGATAAATGAATTTTTTTCCTTAAAATATAATTAAAAGTAGTATTATTTAACGCAAAGCTTCTTCCTTAATTTTTGTGAACCCAAAAGTCTGTGTGAAAATTGTTTAAGATTTTTATTGATATGCCAGTTAGGATCTAAATTCTTAATAAATAAAAGAAATGGTAGTTTTTCCATTAGATATATGCTATTATGCATTGCTACGTGCTATAATAGAATATCCCTTCCTTCTCAAAAAAAAGAAAGTATATCAAATACTCGCATATCGCTTATATTTAACTACTTATTAACTGTTCACAAATTATGTTTTCAGTTGTTATATTTTCCAAATAATTTTGTCTAATGTTTTGAATACAACAACATTAAATAATGCGGTTTTGAATTGCTTTGGCAAACATTGTTATCTTATTTTTTAGAAAAATACATCACATTGTTTTATAATAAATCTTCAGTATTTACGAAATGCTGGAATGAATAAATGGGGCGGGCAAGCCGGGCGACTGCCTGCGGTGCCAAATTGGAACGGGCGCTGAATCAAAAATAAAATTTTGTGAGAATTTTATATTTTTTTTTTCAATTTCTTTGTATGTTTAATGTTCACCGATGGTTCGAAAACAAAAAATAACGCGGGCTGCGCCTTTGTAGCTGATCAGGAAAAACGGGGGATTAGGCTGTCCAATTACAGTTCATCTTATACAACCGAACTAAAAGCAATATATGAGGCACTAAAGTATATCTCAGATCGACCGGGGGATAATTTTGTCATTTGTACCGACTCCCTTAGCGCTATAAATTCGCTAAGGGTGAGAGTTCGAGAGACTTGGTGGGAGACATGAGATCCAGAATATGGCGTCTGGGTCCAAGAGTGACACTTATGTGGGTCCCGGAGCACATTGGCATAGAAGGGAATGAAAGGGTTGACATCCTTGCTAGGGAAGCCGCCATAAATGGTTTGAGAGACCACAAGGCCTCATCAAGTGACTTGCTGGCGGAAGTAAAAACCAATCTTCAACAGAGTTGGCAAAGCGAGTGGGGAGTCTCCTTCGACCTTCTGAGATCGTTTAAGCCTCTAGTTGGGAGCTTGACCACTTTTGGTGATCTCGGCAGACGGGGAGAGGTGGTCCTTACTCGCTTAAGAACGGGTCACACCAAGCTGACACACAGCTGCCTGCTAACGGGAACATCGAGGCCTCTATGTTCATCCTGTGGCGAAGCACTAACCGCCGCACGACTTCTGACGGGATGTGGCTCGGCCCAACACCATTCGATGCCTCCCGTGAATCTGAACCCGGAGAGCACGGGTTTTCTGGAGTGTTGGCGAGCCATAAGGAGAGCAGCGTTCTACTCCCACATATAGGCCTGGACTGACTTACATCATATATCATTACATCATCAAATTATACTATATTGTATTGTTATTTATATTGTTATATTAACTATATTGTATTAGGACTGTATTGTGTACCATGTGAAATATGGACTGAGCTAAAATTTAGCAAGTCGCGACCTAGCCTTAGCAGCTAGAGCGACTATAAATAAATAAAATTAAAAAAAAAAAAATTTTCACCATATTTCGTTAAATTTGTTGCAAATTTGTACATTGGTATATAAAAGAGCGCCAAAATTTGTTTTGCTCGAGTCGCTCAAAACCGTAGAACCGACACTGTGGATATGATTAAAATTTTCTTAGTCTTTAATAAAAAAATTAATTCCTAATCATTAATGACGAAATCATATCCTTTATAAGGATACCTTAATTATTGATGTTTGTTTTGAATGAAAATATAAAATGGAAGTCTCTGAAAAACAGAGGAATCAAATTTCAATGATATGTATTACAAGATTAATTAAGCTGTCATTAATGAAACAATAGATGTTATGTAATACAATATTCGTTGCAATGTTGAAGAATAATTTGCCATGTTTGAATAAATACATAGTTCTTGATTATTTTTTTTTTGTAAGCTCGTTCTTTACAACACTAAAAACAAGGATTGTTTGTAAGGCAAAAGTGGGATTTTTTTCGCCTCAGTTATTTAGTAATTGAATGAAAGCAGGAATGTTCTATGTCGTGTTTATTATCAACCACTGATATTATTGTCACCAATGTTAATAGACTTTTGCCGTATAAACGTAGTGGGCACGTTCATCTTACGTGCGCATTATCTAACCGTAATCGCATTCCTTGAAGCGAAAGACAGTAGGAACGCCATAACATTAATATATCCAACATTAAAAGATTGTCTATCGAAGGTAAAGGGATGTAAAAGTAAAGGAAGTTCTCTCTAGTTCAAACATTAAAATATCTCGTTCACACACGTAGGCCTATAATATATCCGTAGTTGCGAGCTTAGATTACGTTGCCTTCTGCTCTGTTGCTAACGTGATATTATATTTAATGTTACATGTACCGTAGACGAAGCGAATACAAGTTGTCTAAAGCACATATCTATATAGCTATATGAATAGAGTTGTTGTGTAAATGTATGCCTGCCTTGAAAAATTTGTCCTCGTGAAATAGCGAATATGGTGTGTTGGGAAAATTGTAGGTGAAAACCAAAACAGTAGCTGTTCTATTAGTGATATTATTGTCGTTGTTTCTGCAAGATACATAGGTATCTACAATTTTTGTGTATTGTTGAGTCACGCGTTCTAACACCGACAAGGGCACTAACTTGCGTGACAAAAGGTCTGACAACCGAATGTATATTATAATATATGTACATAATAACACATACGACACAAAATATTTTTTTAAAATTTGTCTACAACGTAAATTTCTATCACTAAACTCGTATATTTTAATATTTCTCTACCTCATTAACTACTACTTAATATCAAATTCATATCACAAAGAAAACCAACGCTGGAAAATATGTTTTAAACATAAACTGAATAAGTCTTCACAGTGTAATTCTTTTCACTTATACATATTGTGTATAAGATACCAGAAGAAATTTATTTTTAATGACAATTAATTATTCGAGAAATTTATTCATAATTCAAGTTTCGTTTTCAAAAAAATGCTAAAGAGAATTATTTATTGTATTCTCTTCTATTTTATTAAAAAAATAATTATATTTCGCTGGTACATAAAGTAAATACTTCTTTAATTCATTGTTAAAACCGTTAAAATATTTTTTTTCTTATACTAAAATTTTTATTTCAATTTACTTAGCGAGCTTTACAGAGGAAAATTCATTTTCACTTAAATTTGGATTATTCATTTCAATTCTTGCAATTTATATTTCCACAAAACGCAAATTTTTGATCCAAAGTAAAATATCAACTTGGACTAAAGTTCTGCCAACAAAATTCCTTATTTTGAATGTTTGTCAATCGTGAAAACCGAATGGGTCATCGACCGCAATTACCACCCATAATGTTTATTGATTATTGATAGTATTGTTTGATTAATTGTAATTTAATATATTTAAATGGCTTCACAAAGAAGCAAACGTATGACATGAACCTTTGTTGTTGTATAATCACACATATTCAGCTAATTTTTTACTTTGTTTGGGATATTAATATATCGTGAGTTGGTAAACCCAGTTAGCTTGCTAAATTAATGCTTTAAAATATTTTTTACCTTTATTTATCGTCACTGTACAATCACCATTGTTTAAGAGACTTTAGGGTAAATAAAAATCCATAAATCGAGAAATATAGACAATTTTCTCAATGCAAGATTCGAATCCAATACCTACCAGTTTTGGTAGAGGCCACTTTAACCACTCAACCGCCATTAAGCTTAAAAATTTATTATTATTATATTTTTGATGATAAAACTTTATTCCCTCTAAAGAAAAGGATCTTCTTCTTAAGAAGAAGTGTGATCTATTAGATTACAATTGGAAAGAAATCCAAAATTATTTGATCACAACTGAAGTATTATAAATTTGACAGTCAAAATACGTAACATATACGTAAAGAAGTGTTGAACATTGTTTTTTTGCTCTTTTGGTGAAAACAACGTATAAAATTTAGGATTAGTATATAAGTTATATTTGTGTAACGACAATAAATTGTTTACAGTATTACAGTCAACGAAAAAAAAAAAATTTAGATTGTTCCTTTACTACCGTCATATTATTTTCCTTTAATATACTGAGTGCAACAAAAATATTGTAAATATTTTATGTTTTTTTTTTACAAATTTAAATAAGTATTAAAGGATTGATAGATGTTAAGAAAATCAACGGATGGAGCTATTTAATATAGCGGAACGTCTCACTTTAATATTGCAGTTGGTTTTTATGATCCCTCAATCCTGTAACATTTATTTAGATTTCTCTTATTTAATTTTATTAAAATCTAATTTAAGTTTTTTACTGATAAAAATGGCAACTCAAAGTTACTAAAAATGTGTATAATTTGATCGACGTCTTATGAAACTGAGTCCAAGATTATTAATAAACAAGTTCAGACAAGCTTCAGGGGCAAATTTACCATAAAATCATAAAAATTGGGGTCAAAAAGAATAAAGGGTAGACTAGGAAGAGTGTTTTCTACTTAACACTTTAAGTTTTGTATGATTTTTATAATATTTGAATAGAAAAACTTTCTTTTTCTTAAGAGTCATAACCCTTAAAGATGCAGATCACTAAATTTTTAAATGCAGCACTATCTTCTATCTTAAAGTTTTGGAAACTTGAGATTATATATTGTTATGTAAACTGTTACATACATTTTGTGTCTCAGATTTAAAGCTATATCTTAAATAAGAAGAAAGTTCAGGTTATTTAAGATCTAAAAGAATAAAAAATAAAAAGATCTTAAATAACCTGAATTTTCTTATTTAAAAAAATATAAAAGCTGAGATCTGAATTTTATCAGCTATATCTTACATGATGACATATTTCAACGGTGACATATTTATAAAATTTCAACATAATAACTAACCGGTTATCGATGTTAACCATAAGATTACCAATAAGATTTTGAGATAAAAAATAGTTCAAAGACTTAAGGGTTCAGTTTAATATACTAAAAAAACTTTGTAAAAAATTATGATCTTCCTGATTGGATATTCCAATATATTTCAAGGTTTAAAAGTTTTGCAATAAAATGAAATAAAAAACTAACTTTTAATATTTTTTTTAGTTTTCGAAAAAAAATATATTTATCACGATTAAAAAAAGAATTAAAATTTAGTTTAAAATTAGTACTCTACAAAAGTCAGTCAACACCATTGAACACTGACTTATTGATCGTAGGTTTATTAATAAGCTATTGACAAAGAGATTGATGCCAACTAATGAAACTGAATCAATCACTGATTATTCACAAAATTTGACGGGTTGTTTGCCTCATTTAATTATTTAATAAACGCATTTCGTATATATTTGAAAACCATTTTTCACGTTATTGCGGTTTAAACGATCGAACACAGAAAAACGTAACTTTTGCTTGATATTCTCGTTTAATAAATGGCCTGAACTGAATTGTGAAAATTAAGCATCGTAATTTATTTTTTTAAGTTACTCATTTCACTTCTTTCAATTTTTGATTTATTTTTAAGGTGAATAGAACCACGTGTGCTTTATATTGAAAAATTTAAACTAATTTTTTTCTCTTTCGCTTTATTAAAACTTGTTTGAAGGTTAACAAAGAATTTTTGCTAGACAAAGGGAAAGCTTTATTATTCAATTTTACAAAATTAATTAACTTTTTGCTAATGTTGAGAAGAGAATTTTCACAACGATTTTTTGTCGTTATTTTGTTTTCATGTTTTTTTTTTTAACATGTTACTTCAAATAAAATTACTATTCACTAAAGCATGTTCCCAAATTCAATTTGCAACGAATGACCAGATTACGGAATCTTTTCTCTGCTTTTTTTAATCTTCAGATTAAATAAACTTAAAATCCTCAACACTAACTTTGACATTATAACATTAATACGCCTAAACCTTATATTCAATTTTATTTATAAGAAACGATTAAAAAAGCCTCACTTATTAAAAATTAACATTGAATATTTTTCTTTTGATAATAGCATCGACTTGTAATGAAATTCTATTCCCCTTAAGATAAAACAAAACTAGAGTCATTTTCGAACTATAATATATTTATCATCATGTTTTATCACACGTTTATAGTTCAAAATCCTTTTCGTAACTGGACAGTGACCATTGGGATTGTAAACTATATTCCTAGATTTTCTCTAGCTTAATCCTGCGAATCAAATAGGATATCATCCACTCATGTCAGGATTAAATACTTGATTTAATCAATTTTAAAGACCATACTGATTAAATAAAGGTAACATTAGTATTGTAATCTTAATATTTAGAGAAATATAGCGTGCTTTTATGAAGAACTACTCATTTTTTTTCTTACTTATATAATCTTCTTTTTGTCTTTTGATACATAACAAATATGTCAACAATGGGGTTATTTTTAACTGAAGTAATGTCGTTCATCAATAAAAAAAAATATTTATCATTTTAGTTAGAAAGAAGGTAAACTTTAGAGGTAATCTTATGCATTAAAATTTAAAACTGGGCTAAGGAACCGAAGCTTCAAAATTACGATTTTTTAAAAGAACAGGAGGAATTTTTTTTTACCCACGGATTTAAGGCATTATAAATTTATACCTCAGTTATAACAATTTAGGTAGGAATGAAATTTGGAACCAGTGTCAAATATTGATTTCGAAGCTAAAACCTGAACTAATTGAAACTAGCTTTCCATTCTTGATCTCAAATTGGAATGAAAAATTCAACAGTTACTAAGAACAATTTTAGCTTAACTATATATAAATCATACCATTTAGAACTAGCTAGTCAATTTTTTTTAAAAATTATTTATCGGATGACAAAAATGATAATATTTTAATAAAAACAGAATATTTGTGTTTAATAGTACAATGTCTAAAGAACCAAATTTCTCCGAACTATCCTGTAAAGCAAAATCGAAAACAAAAAACCCAAAAGATCCAAAAGACTCTCCTGATAGCAAAATATTTAAAGATAAAGTAACCTTAGGGTAAAAGTACTGTCTAAAATTTCTCCTCGATGATCCCTAACGTCCAGAATGAATGAGCAAAAAGAACTTTACTTTTTGTGAAAAATATTTTTCATATTACTGCTAATAGGTCATAATTACTAGACATTTTATTTGCATTAATTTTTTCATCTTCTCTACAAACCCATGAAAAAGTTAACTTTCCTTTGTAAAAGCATTATTTAACGCTGACAAACATTTGAATAAGGAATAATAAATAAATCATATTAAATATTTCACTGCCACCGGGAGAACTAGAGGAACACTGAAGTTTTAAACAAACATTAATAATCTAGTTTTAAAATGATTTTTATTTCCTAAACTACAAAAAAAGTTCATCTATTTTTTAAAGTTGTAACTATCGCCGATGAATAGAACCCGTTATTGTTGCCTGAAAAATAAATAGTTAATAGAATTTTAAAGTTATTAATTTCAAAATAATAATAATGGAATGAAAATTCATGCCACCAATTATTATTTCTTTTTCTACTTTTGAAATAAAATCACGCGAAATACACTTTAGCAAGTCATTTATAATTTTTAAATGTAAAAACATATCGGAGGATCATACAACTGCATACTCGCATATACACTCCTATTGCGGTAAAAGATTAAAATCTCTTTTATTCCGAACTGATTGATTAGTTACAATTAGGTAAAATTTTTACTATGTATATGGATAGAATAAAAAAAAATGGAAAAGGAAAAATTTTCTTTAAGATTAATTAGTCTTAGAATGGCATATGTTGAGAAAGTAATGCCTTCCGTTCTTTTTCTTTTCACTTATGTAGGTTCTTATTGGATAACATTTGAATGTATACATTTTGATTGTTGTGAATCTTGTTATCATTTGCATAATTCTTATGTAATTCATTGCGATTTGCATGTTTTGTTATTTTTTGTTTTACTCAGTATTTCCATAAATGGAACAAATGAATAATAATGTAAAGCCTGGTGGCCGAGTGGTTTAGCTGACCGCTCCAAAACTGGTAGGTTTTGGGTTCAATCCTTGTATCGAGCAAATTTTCGATATTTCTCGATTTTTACTAAACTTAGAGTCCGTTGAAAACCTTAGTAGTTATAAAGTACGGTAAATAACAATTAAAAGAAGAAAATAATATTATACGGAAAAATTCATCCTAGAGAAATGAAATTTGTGAGGTAACTTCTAGAAGTTTCATAATTGGTTTCATATTTTCTTGTGACACATTTGCAATTTTAATCTGTCACAACTTGATTAAATTGTAAACAAAATGACACCTAAGCTCATGAAAATTGAATCTTCCATCTATCTTACGTAGACGATGCGACGTGGTAAATACATTGATGCGAATTATCTAAGTTTAAATTTTATTTGGTTCACTACATGTTTCATAGAATGATTAGATTCTGGATGTTCTTGAATGTATTTCGCCGACATATAGCAGCGTGTTCACTTCACTTGTGAAATACTTTCAATATAACTTTTATATTGTGTCTAATGTTTTTGCCCTATGTGGTATCCCAAGATAAATTTAATATCAGATACCGAGATGACTCAAGTACTACAACTTCTGTTCAACTTTACGATACATCGACACGGACTGCATCCTCCGGAAAGTATAACTGAGTTCACACGTACCAAATGTTTAATACAAAAATTTAAGAATAAGCGTTTGATTTATAAATGGAAAACTTTGCTGCTCACATGAACAGTGACACTTTTTGTCTCATTTTTTTACAAACAAATAAATCATTTGGAAAATTTATGAAGTTGGAAAAAGTATTTTTTATTGATTTTCGAAACGTTGATGAATTTATTCGAATAAATAAAAAACTTACATTTCACTTAACTATTAAAAATCGTTCTTGAATCCAAAAAAAATATTCAACTATATGTTTTATGAAAATGAATAAAATTGTTGCAATTTAAGGGATAACATATTATTAATTCATTTCTTTTTTTTGTAAATGAGCTTATGAATTAATAATTACGGTTTATCATGAACAAATTTTAATGTAGAGTATAAACAATGATAACAGTAGCAAAACGCGTACAATATTAATGTAGTAATCATAATTAAACTTTTCAAATATTTGCCTAATTATTTCACATGATTTCAATTTAAATGATATATACAAACTTATAAAATCCATTTAAACTTTAATTAGAACTGATTTTATAAACTCAACGATACTTTATAAAGGTTATAGTTTTGGATTGAAAAAGATACACAAATGCAATCAAAACATTTTTCCTTCTTAATGAAAAGGAAGTGGTTTTATATCAGACACTACACATATTGTTAATCAACGTTATTGATAATTCCTTTGAGTTTTCTGTCACGATTAATAACTTCTTTTATTTCTCTCGAATTCTCTCGTCGATAACAAACTCTTTAATATTACTTTCAGCAGAAATATAACACCTCAAAGATTTGAGACATATTGCGCTAGTGCATTCTTAAATTATTTTCCTGCCAACGATTTTCTTTCTTGATGCTTTTGTTTGTAGGGTAGTATTTTCATGAATCATTGGAATGAGGTTTACTAACCTGTTTTCAAAGATTTATAGTTTTTAAATATATTAGCTATTTCTACCATAAATGAGAGCATTTACACGAAATACCACTAACTTCGTTATATTTGTACCAGAAAAAAAAATCAATGCATCATAAATTTTATAAAGTTAATGTTTAAAGTTTAATGTAATTATTTAATATTGGCATAACTCCTGCAAATTTTTATTCTATTATTCACAAAAGTTTCAAATGTTAATATTTGTATAATGATTTCGAATAAAATGTATTTTTAGTCATAATTAATTTTATTGAGTTATAGGGTTTTTACTACCCTTGACTTAAAAGAAGCAACGAAAAATAAAATCAATGTAAAACATTTAAATAAATAAATTATCAGTTCAAATTGGTAAAATGGATGTGATTCTTGAATATTTGGTGTTCAAAGTTTTAACTCCATTTATTACTTTTTCTATATTTTATTCGACAATAGGTAACTCGAAAGTTTCCCGCGTGGTTGAACTTTTCCCTCTTGCTTCATCTATCTTTAGCAAAGATTTTCAAATCAGGGCAGTCTATTTATCTTCGTCATTTGTTCAAAATTTAAAACCGTCTTTTTCTTTCTTCTTAGATACCATTAATTTTTATAGTAATTTGATGGTAATTTTGAAATTTTGATGATAAAATGTTTGTTAAAAGTCAATCATGAGTACGTTGTGGCTATAGAAGTGTAGTATAGAAGACCCATGTTTAACTTTTGTTGACATCGCATTCGATTCGGAGATCCTATCTCTCTCTTTCAGCTATCATTTCCTCAACGAACTCCAGGTAAACAGAGTTAGAATATCCGAAAATTTTAGGTGTAATGTTTGGTCTTGAGAAAAGTATTAGTTAAATACATGAGCACTCTATATAGTATGTCTGTGACCATGCCTCGGCTAAAGCAATCTATGAGTAATTAATATTATAATCAAATCAATATAATTCGTCGAACTAAAGTGCTCACCTGCTAAGTCCATTTTTAATTATTTTTTATTCAATTAGGTAGGGAATACAAAATTCAATCGAGTGACAAACATAAATCACATTAAATACAGAAATTTCATAATATAGCATGAAACGAAAACCGTCTTATATTTATTTTTTCATTCCTCTGTAAAATTTCTTAAAATGAACTTAGCAGGTTAACACTTTAGGCCGACGATATTATACAATATTATAATACTTTGTGTATAATTGTAGTTGATCAACTTAATGCAAAATTTTTGCTCTGAAATTTAATTTACTACTGTAACGCAATAGTCCAAAAGCAGAATTATTCACACATCTGGATCCCTTTTGCGTAATAGTATCCATAGAATAGTTTATACTTGTTTGTGTCGCAAAATATATATATGCCAAACTTTCAATGTATTTTACAGTTAGTCAATATTATTATGCAATATATTTACGTTAATATTGATCGCATAAGGGCGGCTAAAGTTTGACATTTGTACTGATAGTGTTTATCTAATTTTTGTCGTAAAAATTATGGTTTTTTTTTCGGTATGTGTAATAATATTGATGACACAAGTGTAAATTTATAATGTTATCGATTTTAATTGAATTCAAAGATTGAATTTTACAAACTTATTTGCTTTTTCATTTTTGTTACTTAATAGCTATATTGGAACAAACAATACACCTCCTTTTTAAGGGTGAGAATTTTACGACGGAGGATAACAATATGGAAATATCAAACTTTCATAATATCTTTTTTTGAGAATATAATAATGCTTGAATTATGTTTTCTTTTGAGGATAAGTATCTAATTTTAGGTTTTATGCCGTTAAAATCAATAACAAAAAGATTATCTGTAAAGACTAAAAATTTTGATGATTTTGGGAATATGTTTACAGTTTGTTTGCATTCTATAAATAGCTTTCTTCTGTTCTCTTTTTGTGAGCTATTCAAAAGTTATCGCGTGATTTTCAACTTTTCCTTTTTTTTCCTTATATATTTTACGTAGATACATGAATGCCGGTTTACATACACATATATTTATGTATTTGAACTCTATGTAGATATGGTGAGATATTTTCTGTATATGCGGTCGTAACGCAGCATTTCACTACATATTTGATTTTTCTCAATGTAGAAAAATGTGATAAAATCTCGGTAAAATGAAATACGAAGTGTTTAGCGTTTTGTACGTACATATACGTTTTTTTTTTTTTTTTTTTTTGAAATTCGTACACGCGTTATATTGAAGTTGTTCTATTCTTTTGCAACGCTGTATTAGATTTATTGTTGTACGTAAATATACGAACAGAAAAACATTAGTGTAAAATTGTGAAGAAAATGTTAATGGTTAAAGCAGAAATTGTATTGCGTTGTTAGTTTGAAATAAAATTTTGGAGATTATTGGACCACTATTAAAAATTAAAATCTAATTTTGACATTAAAATGTTTCAGTTTCCTAATAAAAGTACAGAAAGTTGAATTACCATGAATTTACCGCAAAACAAAATTAAGGATATTTCATATCCCTTTAGATAAAAAGGTAGTTGGAAGTTTATTACGCAGAAGATTAATACATAACTGTCCTGACTTTCATCACATTGCTTAACTTTTAATAATGATTTACGGGGTTGTTTTCTGTCTTTATTACTCTTTCGCACGAGTCTTTATAAAAACACAGCTCGTGCGTATATAATTTGAATTAATATGCATGAATATAACCCAAATGTTAACGTGACTTTGCCAGACAAGGAGCTCCTATCGCAAATTTTATGTAAGTGTAGGTAGTATATTATTCACTTTTGATGTATGGCAAATGTATGGAGAAAATTTAGCGAAACTTCAATTATAAAAATATGTTACACAGTAGACACTTGCTAACGAAAACTAGTATTGACTATTGTTAGTTGTAAAAGAAAATAACACCATATTGTCAGATAAATAAAAGCAATAATTTTCAAGTAGCAGAAGGAAAACCGTGAATTTAATTTAAGAAATTATTGTTCATCAATAATTTTCCAAAGAATCTTTACTAATTTGAATGTTGTAAGAGAATTTCAGAAAGATTCACTGATCCGTATTTTTCCAAGTGATAGATTCAATTAATGACGCTAATTTTTATTATAATTGGAATGATCTGTGTTCATTATCTTCGGATAAGGTTCAATGATTTATTTTCAAGATTCCATAGTTCACTGTATCGATTTAACGCGATTGTACGTTGGAAAATAACAGCGACAAAAAAATTTATTTAAATATCCAGAATGACTTCAAAGTACACATTTAATATTTCAACGGCAAAATTGTTTCGTGGGGTGAAATGTATATTTGTTCCTTGGTGACTGGGGGCTGAGATACATGGGCTCGTCATTGACGTGGAATGCGAGACGAATGTGATCAGCTTTTCCAATAACTTGTGAATGTATCGTCCATAATAAATTACTTCGTGTCAGAATGATGTACTATTTGCTTTTATAACAATCAAATAGAATTCAAATAAACTTTACAACAATACGAATAATACGATAATAAAATACTTTGCTGTTTTCTTATTCACAATTTTTCTATCACGAAAATCGTGGTTCGCAGTCAACTGCATTTTTACAGCTGAAATGTAAGAAATGAATGTTCCGTCTTAGAAATATAACGCCATGAAATATCTATTATCAAATTAAAATTCCAATTTCCATGTAAATTAGATACATTAACATTCATTTTATTTTGCTATTCTTCAATATCGACATTGCATACTTCATAAAAACAGTTTTTAATATTATTGCAACGATTTGAAAACTTGGCTTTATCTAAAATTGATCTAAAGGAATTGAATAACGAACGAGAGACGCTTGAACAGGAGCTTTTTACTATTTTTATCTTGAGGCGTAAAATGAAAGAGATTCTATTATTTATTATAGTTTCGAAGAAGTCCGTTATTTCACATTTATGTAACAGAAAAAAGGTATTTTCTTTTAAATTCTCACGAGTTTCATTTACGTTGCAAATTTTGTTTTTTGTGGAGTAGTAGTTTCGTAGTATCGTAGTATTGTAGTAACGTGTGATTGGAAAAAGAGATAAATCTGATGAGCGCGTAATTGAAGCAATGGTTGATATTCAATACTCTTAAAAAAAATAAAGTACTAACTATTTAATAGATCTGTGATTTTCACATAAATTACTCGAGACTCAACACGATTATTTAAATTGATATTTTTTTCACCTTATGCGTAGGATACATGTTTACTATATATTTAATCATCCGCAAATCAATCAGCTATGTATGAATAAAAAATGTCATAAGATCGATAAGACGGGCGTTAGTTGAAGTATGACTTAAGGTATACAAGTAAAAAAATATTTCCAAATTCCCCTTCTTTTAAATGGATATATTATGTTGAAATAGTTATTGAAATTGGGTAGAAAATTCAAAAGCATAGAATCCTATTTTTTTGTAAATTTGTGGGATCTCCCGACACTGTTCCAATTTTCGAATGAATTTTTGTCCCAGAATCACTACCCTACTGGGCACAATCTCCAATTTGAATTTTTAACAATTTTAAAAAACCAAATTCCGGATAACACGATCACATGCTTATATACGAATAATCATAACGTTAATTCAACCACTACATAACGAAACAAGTATATTAACGTTATTTGAGTTTTATACAATGAAACTATTGGACGAAACAAGATACTGTTAGACTTAACAATTTCAAAATATCACCGCGCTATAGTAATATTTAATTAGAGCGCCATTTTTTCATGATGGCCAATAAAATTCAGAGAATCCGCCTTATTGTTTTATAAATATCCTGATAAATGAACAAGTAATTTACTGACTAAAATAGTAACAATAAAAAAGGTGGCAATTTTATATCACTAATTGTTACACAAATGAAAAATATATTTTTAAAATGGAAAAGTATTGATTTTATTTAAAATTTACGAATGATCGATGAAAATCTAATATTCTTTTTTGGGTATTTCTTTATATATATATTTAAGGATTTCGGGAAGATGAAGGATATCTTGGCTGGCTAACTATTTTGGTTGATTTGGCAGAAACACGCAAGAGCTTTTCCGCGCTGTAGTGTGTAAAAAACAAAGGTAGTCATTATGATCGTCAGTCTTCAGAGTTACAAGAAGAAAAATATCTAAAAGAACTTTCTTCTTCTTCTTCTGGTACCATTCTTAGCGATACTAACCTAGCCTGCAACAGCAATCGTTTTTTGAATCGTTTATGATCAGTGGTTTTTTTGAAAGTCTTCTGCAGTTAATTATAGTTGTCCATTTCTTAATTTAAGCTATTTTTCCTCGATTTTACCTATCATGGTACCATTTTAAGAGTGTTAAATTCTCATATCTCTTCAGTACTTAACAAGCTTCAATATTTGTTGACCAGTGAAAAGAAACTTATAATACTTGGGTCAGTCTCAAGGTTTATAAAATACACAGGTGCCCTCATGCGCCACGTGGCGTATCCAGAAGAAATTCGTACATATCTTCAGATTGATTCAAATTTCAAAATTTTTCGTATGACGTCATTTTTTTTTCTAACGGGGCAACCTGTGTAATTTATAAACTTTGGGTCAGTCCAGGATATAAGGAACATTTTTGTAACACTTAATTTCACAGTTCCAGATGCTTCGTTGTGAAAGTTTTAAGGTTAAAGTGTCACAAATTTTTGGCTTAAATGCTTAAAAAAGACTCTGACTGCTTTAAGAGTACAGAATTGCATGAATTTTTTTATGATTAAAATTTTCTCTGCTTTAATAAAAAGGGAATTTGACTACAATTCATTTCTGCACTCATCAATCTATCAAACTGCAAAGATGTCTCTCATATATAATACCTACACAGTACACAGTACATACGTATTCTGGTAAGCTGAAATATGTAGAAGGAATGATGAAGGCAAAGGTTTCCTCTTTAGCAAGATTTGAATCCAGACGCTGGTGTAATTCACATAGCCTTAGTCGCAAAGTGATGGATGTAAGCGAGATAGATGATGCACTTTGTTTTGCTTCAGCCGTGAAATAAACAGCGATTTATCAGTCAGTGAAACACATATCACTTGTCATGCCATCTACTAAACAGAAAATTTCTACCACTACCACCATACCCGCAAGTTTTCATACTATCGCACACATTCCCCTGAATATACGTGTGAGAAAGTGTTGGTATTGAACGCTATACAGAAATATATTCCGCTACACATTAAATCACATTCTCTTATATTTGTTGGAGACTATTTTTTTATTTCACTCACTTACATATCTAAAACATGGATTTTATTTAAAGAAAAAAAAAAGCTTTTGAATTTTTCTTTTGCCATGACAACTTTTGCTTAACTAAGTATTCATGAGTAAATGTTTATTTTTATTACATTTTTCATTTTGTTGTATTTCTGGGTGTTATTTATTCAACAATTTTTCATTTTTATTTTTCAACAAAATGAAAATATTTGTTTCTTATGAATTTTCAATTGCTGAATATTAAAGAGAAACTTTAAAAAATTCCAGATTCCTATTTTTCTTACATAATTTCTTCACAAAGCGCATCTAAAATCACCAAAGGAAGAATTTAGTTTTATACTTCATTTTTGGTTGATATGTTAGCATATAATGATTTTATTGAAAAAAATAGTTGTTAGTCAACATCAGAGATACTTAAAAAATACGTTTTATAGCGCTGATTGTTGAATATATCATAATTTAAAGTATTGATAAAGTATTGGGTCACATAAGATTGAATTGAAGTTAATAGCCAAAACCAATAAAAGTAGAGTAGATTAGTTTATTTGCAAAGTATAGTTTTGGAATAAAGTGGATTTGAAAATGAATACCTGGAATAGAATACATTTGAAAATTACCATTTAGGAAAAGATGCGCTTTGAATTTAAATCTAAATCCCTGGAATAGATTCATTTTGAATGTACTAAAACAGCTAGTAGTCTTAAAAATTATTTATACACAGAAATAAAATCACAATTCATCAAAAATTTAATTCATTTTGTACAAAAAGGGTACACATTTCATTTGAACTCTTGAGTCGGGAATTTTTCGTTCAGTATAAAATAAAATACGTCCAAAATAAAGAAAAAACTATTTACTATTATAGATTTATCTTTGTAGTTTGGTTGTTATAAATTTTGTAATTAAAAATCTAGAGTCTATAGTTTATTATATATTTATTATATTATTAGTACTTATTAGCAGTATTACCAGAATTGTATATTAGACATCAAACTAAACAAATTAAACCTTAAAATGTGAATATTAAAATATATTAGACAATAACTATTATAATATAATATGTTAAACATTGATATATATAGTCGCTAATAACCAGGGTAGTTGAAGCGACTTTAAAGAAAGCTAAATAAAAAAAAAAAATAAAAAACAAAATTAATAATGCTTTAACATTTAGAAGATCTTTAAGCTGAAGGAAACACATGTTAAGATATGAAATTATTCAACAACTAGAATTTTTCCGTGATAGTAAAAATACACATAGTTTGGTTCAATTATTTAATAATAGTATAGTAATAGGGTTATTTGATGCACAAATTGGAATAGAAAAGTTTTGATTTTTAACATTTGGAATACATTACTTTTGAAACAAACCCCAAAAATAAATAGGAAGTAACTTTGGAATGAATTTGATTTTGTAAACTTTGAAAATAGCTATCGTTAGTACTTAATAGTGGGAGAAAAAATCGATTATTTACACATTTTTTTTGAAAGTAGAACATATTACCTTCGATTCTATAAGATACATTTAGAATTTACGTTTCTTTTCACATTATGTTTATCTTTATGTATAAAATTCTTCTGTACGTGAGTCCAGGGCTGAACTTCTCCTAAAACGCCGGACCTTTTCAACTGAAAGTTTTTGTATGTATTTGAATGAGATTCATGATGGTTTTGATTCATAATTGGACCATATAGGTGAAAAGCTAAATATAGCCTTCCGACATCAACTGACGTTACCGGACAGAACTTGAAATTCGACGGAATTTCCAGAGATCTCTTCAAGATCTCTTTATGCAGAATTTGTCCGGTGCCATTGATAAAAGCATCAATTTTCTTTATACCTTCAAGACCGTAGTTTTTATACAAAACTGCATTTAATTTGCACAGAGGAAGGTTTCTAAATTTTCAAATATATCGAGTATATTGCTGAAATGTGTTGCAATTAGAGCAATTTTTTTATTAACTATATCTATATACTCTATACTCTCTAATCTTTTCTTTATTTTCCATACTCTTCTTTATCTCTCTATACTTTTCCATTACTATAATCCATGCACTAAACAGGTGTTGTAATGCAATTTTGGGTAGAATACTTTCAGAGCTTGACGTTAGGTGGCGTATCGACGGCATAATACAATACGCCTTACATGTATAACTACTGAAATTATCAGTCAATGAAAAAATAGTAAAATATGCAATAACGCTATAAAAATAGAACTATATGCATTTGTGTAACCAAACATTCAAGTGCAAATAATCAAATGTCTATTCATTAGTAAATTTGTGCAAAAAAATATCCAATTCAGATGTCTTATAAATATTTGAAGATTGTATAGTTACCCAAAATATGGTAAACCCACCATCATCAATCATTTTTTGTATCATTTTAATTGATTATCATGAAAATCCAACAGAAATTAGTTTTTCCTTACACATGAATTACAGTGAACAAATTTAGATAATTTATTCAATTTTGCATTTATATTTCTCTTGTTTTTCCAATGTTGTAAAATAACCAATAACACAATGAGGCTCAAACTTTGATGAAGGTTGACAGGTTTGTTATACCTACATAAAAACTTGTGCTTTTAAACAACAATCATTGTATTCCATGTTACCAAAATTTGTTGTCATCTATGAACTAATAGAAAAATGTCAAGCATGAAACTCCACAATTAATCCGTAAATTTATATTTTCTTCAGAAAATATTAAACTTGAAATCTGCATTAATACCCAAAAAGATGAAAATCTACAATTTGTTTTGTTTCAAACATAATTCCTTAAGAAAAGAGTATGTTGGAAAGGTTTGATGAAAAGGAGGTTTAACTTTGTTATGTTTTCATTTACAATACAAATATTTGAAATCCCAATAAGTCGTAACCCATGGCTATATTTATAATTTGACTAAATGGTGTGCACCATCGTACTTCTGTTCCCAAATTTTACTATTTAATAAATAAACTAACCAGGAAAAAATGTATGGTTAAAATGGCTTCAAGTAAGCTTAATATAGTTTTATTTTCGTTATTTTTGTTCACCAATTACATTCAAAGAAATAAGGAATAAGCACAAAGCTAAACAAATAGAAATGAGGGTGTTTTAAGCAAGAAGAAAACAGGACTTAATTGCTATTAAAGTCTCTGTATAAAGACTGGGAAGGCACTTTTCTCTTGCCTTCTCAGTAACGCAATTACAACTCACGTACCTGCACAACTTCCTTTGCAATGAAAATATTTAATTAAAATATTTATTAATTAACAAAAATTATATTTCGAGAAACTAAAATTATGACGTTTCTTTGAGTGGCTTATAAGTACACGTCTAATAATAATTTAATTCATTCAATTTTCATTGCGGTAAATATGATTAGTTGAAAAACTGCTAATGATCCTTTTTTTTAACTTAGAATAATCAAAACTGCTATTGCTTCGTTTTTATACTAAAAGCAATGAATGAATAATTTTGCCTAAAAAAGAAAATATTAGTTCAGTAAATAGTATTTTAATCGTTTCAAGTGGAACTATTTGAAGCTTATTTTTATAGTATTTTATATGCAATCGACCTGATACTCAATTGGTGCTATACAATAAGCAATAATAAACTTAATATATTTGAAATATGTAAGTGCGGCTTTATTTTTATTGATTTTAAATAGGTAAATTTATTTTTTCAGTCGTACAAGGATAATTTTAATGATAAGTTTAAAGCTGAAATTAAAAAAAAGAAACATATGATTTTAAATGGCTTTTATAAAATAAGATAATCTTATAAAAAGCGTGGTAATAAAATATACAATTAATTAGCATATTTCAACAATAATTATTAGTCAAATGTGTTCGCATATAAAATAACTTGTCTAATAAAATATTTCACTCACTAATATTCCATGTAATGAGAAATTAGAATATAAAATTTTGACGACTTGAAAGTATGAAAAACGTGTACAAAAAAGGGAAGGTAAATTTGCATATAAAATAAAATATTTTTTTATTATTATTAATTTACTTTAAACGTTATTTTCTCCGAACCCCTGAACACATACATACAAATATATTCATATATAGACAATATAGGTACGCTTTTTACACTTAAGTTGTTTTGGGACAATGAGGGTTTATAACATATGACATACATGTTTTACATTTTACAGCATTTGATTTGACTGGCTTGACGAATTCTTTTCAACATTAAAACATAATTAGTTAACAAATTAAAACAAAGACAAAAAAATTTTTATACCAAAATATGAAATTAAATGTGAATATTTTATTTGAATTGATAAGGTTTTTTTTATGGGAAAATAAATCTACATTTCTATTTAGTTTCATAATTCAGTTGAAACTCTTTTATTTTTTTTATTTTTTAATAAATTTATATTTATTTATGTTTTTCATTGTCAGCGTTGGCTGGAATAAAGCAATCTTAACAGAACAATCAAAAAGACTTGAAACTTATATGAAAAGTATTATTATTTCTGTGGATCTTTTATTTCTTCAACAAGTTTATGTTTATTGTTGCCAGCAAGTACCAACTTGTCCAGTTATTGAAAAACTTTTAAGCGGAAGAAATAAGTAAATAAAGTTATCGATACTTGAAAATGGAACCTATAAATTGATTCTTCTTAGTTCTTTCATAATTGTTATACCATATATTCTTCAACAATACTTTTTATATAGGATTACCTATATTAAAACTTCATATAAAATGACGAACAATTTTTTCAGTTTTTACTCAATTCCTCACAATCATTATATTGCTTAAATTGAATAATCCTTTTTATAGTCAATCTCTATTTAATAAATTAAGAAGAAGAAAAAAAAAATGTTATGATTGGTGAAAAAAATGCAGAAACTTGAAAATAGCAAATATTAAATAGCAATGCCAAGTTGATTATTCATTAATATAATGGCATTGTTTGGTATTATCAATGTGTGTATTCAAATAAGTATTCAGTATTCAAACTATGATATTAATATCCATTTGCTTGCATATGTAGTGCAAGTTATTGTGCAATGACTCTTGGGAAAACCAAATTTTACATCGATTAAACAATCAATGAACATAAAAGAGTTTTTAACGATAGAAAAATCGACAAATTTTTGCCCACTTGTGAAAGTTGCGTAACTATGAATATCTTAAAAAAGGTATTGAAATACGTACAAACTCGAAAAAAAAGTCAGACGAATTTTGTCACTGTTTTGCTATCGAAATTGAAAATTTTTCTTTACCATTTACAATGCTAGTTTTTATCCATGGTATTAATATTATTGTATTAAGAATATATGAAGAAGTACCTATATTTGAGTTAATGTTATAATACGGTTTTGTCCAACCCAGTTTTAACAACCAAGGTTTTCGAATAGTTTCACAAACATTAGGTTGTATGAGTTGTCGATATTTCAAATAGAACCCAATAGAAAATGCATGTTAGTGTGAAACTTTAAGAAAGATTCTCAATACTAAAGCATTTGAACATGATAAAACACATAAGTTCTTGAACCCAACCAATAAAAAAACTTAATTATAGATTGAGGAATATCAAATTTTACAAAAAAATCATTCCTCCCAGTTCTACCAAAAGAAAAGAAGAAGTATGTAAGATCTTGTATCTATAATATATTTTCAACTACTTAATTTTCTCAAACCTTGGGAAAACAACTAAATTTCACTCGAAAATAAGACCGAAATATATAAAAATAAATGTATTAACTCTACATTAACTAAACCGGTAGATCAAATTCAGTCGAAACAAATGACAGCAATCAGCAAGGTTTATAAAATACACAGGTGGCCTCATGGTGGCTACGTGATGGGTACGTGACGTATCCAGAAGAAATTCGTACATATCTTCAGACTGATCAATTTCAAAATTCTTCGGATGACGTCATTTTTTTTTCTAATGGAGCAACCTGTGTAAATTACAAAACTTGAGCAATCAGTAGGTTCAAAATTGTGACAATGGTTAAAACTATAATTGATTTTCACTACACGTAGGTGTTAACATTCTTTGATCTCTGTTTTTGCCGTCATACATACATAATAATTATTATATAAATGTTTACCTATATTGTTGTAAAATTCACAAACTTAATTCAGCTAATAAACGTAATGACTAATTATTTACAACAAACACCTTGTATGAAATTTATTTAAATTTTGATTAAATAAAAAACCGCCTAATTATGACAGCTAACTGTTGTTGAAACACGTAATGAAAAATAAATTGAGTAATTTTTACAAATAATGCCAAATATAATTATGATACGGAAGTAATAAAATATTTATCGATGTTTTTATTCATAAACTTTGATATAGGTATATAAAATATTTAAAGAAAAAATTTTTGCAACGCTTTGAATATATTTTTAAGTATTATATTCCATATTAATAAGGTCTACGTATTTTAAATTTTTTAATATGTAGTGGAAAAAAATAATTAAAACCACTTTCGCACTTAATATGATTTGCGCTAACTTTCAACCTGAGTATTATGTATATAAATAGTATACACAAAAAATTTAAAAAAATTCAAACTTAAAAACTTTTTTTTCATTAAGTTTTCCATATATTTCCAATATTATTTTTCAAATATCCCAAAAAATAAAAATTCAAAACCTATCAATACGGTTATTGTATGTTTTTGTTATTGTATGGTAATCTATTAGTGCTTTGTTAATACAAGTAGAATGTATTGAACAATACATTGATATCTAATGACTGCATTCATTCTTTGTTCAATG
This sequence comes from Sisyra terminalis, assembly GCA_958496175.1. Taxonomy (NCBI): domain Eukaryota; kingdom Metazoa; phylum Arthropoda; class Insecta; order Neuroptera; family Sisyridae; genus Sisyra; species Sisyra terminalis. The sequence continues at coordinate 55,872,449 of OY292274.1, forward strand.
CAAGAGGCAAGTAGCCAATGGGATTGCAAGATTTATAGATGTTCATTTGTTTTGATTATTGAAATTTTGAAAATTTAAGATAACCACTCCCACTGCCACGTTAATGTTAATGCTTATACGATTAAATGATTTTTGCACCGACGTCATTCGAGGCCCATCACTACGTGAAATTATAATTAAATAAATTTGATTAAAAATACTTAAAGCCAAATCATAAAATAAACGAGTTTGTTTATTAGAAACAAAAAATAATAAAATTCAAGATAAATGAAATAATTAACAGAAAATTTATTACAACTGAAGATAATAATATAAGGAGGATTGTAAAAATGGGTATCGATTTTGTCAAATAAAAATCAAATAAAGCAAATAAAATACTTTCCTGAATAAAATAATTTTAAAAACTATAGAAAAAACAGCCTTTAATGAACTGTTGTATCTCTGAAATTTATTATTAATTCCAATCTTAAGTTTGTCTTCAGTTATTATGTTTTCAAGGAATATTGAGAATCTTAAGTTGCAGTAATAAACTGTTATTAAGTTGCAATACGTCAGTAATTTGTTTAAACTTTTGTTCAAATTTATGTTTATAGTTTACTTTCCTAAGTTATAATAGGACCTTACTATATTTTATAAACAGTATAACTGTTCAGTCAGCGAAAAAAAATTGAATATTTGAACTATTGTATCTAAATTTTATCTTTACATCTGTTGTCTATTACTCAATTTTTTTATAGAAGTTTTCACAAATATTATATGTTAAGACATTGGTCTTGTAATTCCTTCTTATATATTAAAAAATTATAGGATGGTATGCATCAATGAAGATCTAAGTTTTCCAAGCTATTCTGTTTCTATTTATAGAATCACTGCTTTTTAAATTTTAATTGAATACCAATAAGGAAAAACGTGGGTATAAAAGGTTTCGTATTTTATTGTCATTACATCATTTTTTCTTCTCAATTTTTCACCGTTTATAATTTTATCCATTTGATTTCCTTCAATTAGAGATCAAAGTTCTTAAAATACTTTCAATGTAGTTTTTCAAAATTCCAAATTATGCAGTGCTATACTTTGCACATTGCGCTTTAGTAATGGTTATCGAAACTTTGGTTCTATTTTGAATAATTTTTTCGAGTTCGTCTACTTAGCCTTAATTATAGCAAAAAGCTATTTTTTTCAATATTGTGCTCTTTTTTTTTGAAAATTTTTCTTATTTATCATCACAAACTTGACTTACATTTTAATTGACTTTTCTTACAATTACAAATGAACAGACGTTGTGGCTTGAAGCGGTGGAAAATATTTTTATTTACCTTGTAATTATATAAAAGCTCTCACAACCAGACTCACAAGTTTTAGTTGACTAATTTTTGTTGGTTTTATATTTTATTGTTTAGTTGAGTTCCTGGAGAGTAAAGTAACGTGTGGATTATATACAGCATGGTCGTATGCTGACTCGGCAACGCGTTAATTAAATCCTGAAATTAATTAGTTATGTTAGTTAGCGACTATTACACACCATTCCTGATAGTTGGGTGAATTCTAAGTGCCTTTACTTTAGTCGTTTTGTTGTTCTCTTGCTATTATTGTACGGAGTCACATTCACTCAGGTGATGCTGGGTATTGTTTCCAGGCAGCCTCCCTTAATGTACTGCTTCATAACTCGGTTTTCATACATCCTTCTTCAATTTGATTCTTATTTTGCAGAATAATGGATTTTAAGTAGCTTATAAACTCAACGCTATACGTTTTTTTAACAATCACTTTAAATAAAACAGTTTGCTTTTATGATTCGCTTTTCATTACAAGAATAAACAATTGTAATTTAAAAAGATTTTTCAGATCGATAAAAAACGTATTAAATCTTTTCTTTATTCTTTTCAGGAAGTACAATTACACATGTTCAAGCTGTTGCCAAAGGAACCGCTTTGCTTCCATGTGATTTAACTCCTCCAACAACCAATGATAGCGCATTTCTCATAGTATGGTATAAAAATGAACAAACTCCAATCTACAGGTAAGAGTTTCATTATAGTAAAAAAAATAATATAAGGTTTTTTTATTTGTAAAATGTATACTTTCAAGTATTAGTACTTGAAATTTATTTCATTTATTAGTTTTTTTTTTACAATTAATTTTAAATCAATTAAATTAGTTAATTATAACTCTATTTTTCTGTTCCACATGCGATAAAGTTATCATAATTGTGTCCAATTTTTCGTAAATAAGTTTTGAGTTGCGTGCAAGCAAAATTCATACTCGCAAATATTTCTTTAATTAAAATTGGGAAAAATATATTATTTTCTCTGTGAAAAAATAAAGAGTGGTGTAGAAAAAATGTAATGCTATATGATGATTATCACATCCTGAAAATATGACATTTGGTCTTTAAAAATAATGGACCTTATATTACCCCAAAAAAATAACAAAGATTTAGGAATGTCTAGTGTATATGAGATTATTTTTCATTTTATTTGCAAGATCCACAAAAACAAGGTTTTTGAGTACGATAAGAGCGATTGTATATTTTCTAAGATTCTATTCATTTCTATACAATTCCAACACATATTTGTGTATAAAAATAATTTAATATTTACGTTTTTCGGTATATTTTTTTATTAAACAGAATTCTGAATATTTGTACAATATAAACAATTTATTGTGGTCTTACTTATAAAATATAATTTACAAAAATAATCTATAAACATAAATTTGAACAAAAGTTCAAACTAATGTATTACTGATATATTGCCCGGATACGTATTTTAAGCAATTTTCCTCAGTGGTCATTAAGTAGTATTGGAGCGCTTCGCATACGTTTGTGGGCAAACGTCAGTGATACATTTGTTTAAACTTTTGTTCATATTTATAGCTGGGTTTTGTAAATTATATTACATAAATAAAACCAAAATATATTTTATATAATGTATTAGCAATAAAACTATTCAAAATCAGCGGAACAAATCTAATTTGATAGAATTCTAAAATTCTTTTACCATTCCACCAAATTGAATACTTGAACTATTGTATGTAATTTTATCTTTGCATCTGTTGTCTATTGCTCCATTCTTTTATAGAGGCATTCAAAAAAACGATGATTAAGGACATTATTCTTGTAATTTCTTCTTATATATTAAAAAATTTATAGGAATAAAGTATATACATAAAGTCTTAATTTTCCAAGCGATTCTCTTTTAATATATGGTACAGCAGCTTTTAAAATTTCAATTCAATGCCAATATTACAAAACGTGGGTGTAAAAGGTTTTATATTTTATTTCCACTATATCAATTTTTTACCGTTTATAATTTTGTCCATTTGATTTCGTCCAATCGTCTCTAGCATTAGAGGTCAAAGTTCTTAAAATATTTTCATCATTGTTTTCCATAATTCCCAATTATGCAGTGCTAGACTTTGCACATAACACTATAGTAGTTGTTATTAAAGCTTCGGTTTTAGTTTGAATAACTTGAATTTTTCAGGGTTCATTTACTTAGTTTTATATTGGCCTTATATTATATTGGTCAAAGCCTTCAGCGAAGCTAGAGCTTATAATAATGCATAATTAGAGAAATATTAGCAATGTACTCGTTACCAAGTTCGATTCCAGCATATATTAGTTTTAGATCGGCCACCTTGTAGACTCGTCGTTACTCGTTCACTTGTTTGTACTTTGATGTTGCACGCTTAAAATAAGTAAAAATTTGAGTATTTTTCCTTATCAAAATTCGGTTAATCTGCACAAACCCACTTGAAAAAAGGACCCAGAAAGTTATCACCCTTTTTAGCCCTAGTACGTTTATCAATATGAATAAAATGATATATTGTTTTGAAAAACTATTGAAGAGTTGTTTACTTGCTAAAACTATAGGAATAAGTTTTTCTTTAGAATTAAATTATCATAGAAAAAGATTTGGAATTGTATGTCTATCATTGATAGATAGAACATGGTGTGTAGTTTCGATACTACACTTTATTATTATATAGGAGATATCTTAGTAAGGTTATTGATTCTTCTGAAAGTGGCAAGCTTTAGGGTGCATAATTGTAAACGAAAGATAAAGAAGACATTTTCCGGACATTTGAAACACGCATTGGATATCATAGAATCACGTTCTAGTGGTTTATTAAATAACAAAACTAATACCGAAGTATTGCCTTTTGAACTTGATTCTGACAAGATGTCAAATAAAAATCCAGGATTTTTTTTTCATTTTGAAAGTAAAAAGAATGATGCGTGTAAGTTTTGTGAAGATCCAAAACTGGCAACTAATAACAACGAGACGGCTAAATATTTCCTACACTTATGGAATAAAGATGACGGGAATTAATGGACAGCTTAGGATGAAACATGTCCGCCAGATGGATATTTAGTGTTGCCAGTCACGTGACACAAGTCGTATGTTCCCGCCAAACCTCGTGTTCCCTATTCGACGACGGGATATAAATAAATCTTAAAGTGAGTGATGTCAAACGGGCTCTATATCAACTCTGTCAAGTTCCAACAGAATTTAGCGGTGCTTCCACCATTTGTTTATTCTGTTGGCCGTTTCTTACCGGCACCCGCTTCTCAACCTTTATCCTGACATCAACCACGTATTTCATATTTTTATATTATATACGTTATTTTTCTTTTCCTTAAATGGACTTAAACTTTAGGTATATAGAAATATAGAAAAATGCGATTTATGGAAGCTTTTTATCATAAATGCTTCATAGCTTCATAGAGCTTTTTAAACCACACAAATTCTACACTTGCTGCTACGTATAATACGATTTAATATATTTTATTTTTCATTTCTCCTCTAACCCACCAGCGGGAAAAAGCTCAGTTGCAATGAGATTGATTGTGTATCAACAACGTTTAATAAATTTCATTTTTAATATTTCAAATCACGTTTCATACGGAATGATTATATTTTGAGTTTCAGATCATTCATAAAATTTCAAACTTTGCGTTGCGAAGAATAAACTCAATTGAAACTTGTCTGAGCAAATTGAAACTTTCAAATACAAAACTAGTTTGAGTGAATTAAAACACTAAGATTGGGTACCAGAGAAGTTGAATGCAAAAACTTTATTTACATTGGAATAATTAATTTGAAAATTTTTCTTTCAAAGCTATTTTTATTTTGATCAGGTAGCTGTTAATGAGTAATGTTTTCTCTTTTATTTGTGCTTTCGGGCATCTATTATGACAACACTATTAATTTTAATGGGGGTGAAACGAGCTAAATACAATACTGTGACATGTCGGGCTGCCGAGTTTTTACTCCTTTGTAGATATTCTGCAAAGTGTGCAGAGTTGTACTAAGTCACACCACTTATTTCAGACGATCCGACCGTTGGGAAATCTCCTCCATGATGTAGAATGCTTTTTATCTTAATCTTTCTCCGACAACGGCAATCAGCTGGCCAACTCGTGACTCAAGCTTTAATGACTGGTTATTTTCCCTTCTAAGTTATATTATTATCATTCCATGTTTCATCTTCTTATTAATATTACGGATGTTCATTTTTTTCTTGGAGTGAAAATTTCGGTACTTGAATTATATTTTGTTACTGTAATGGTTTTTCCTTCATTTACATCTGTAAATTGTTCGTCCAGCTTGTACAGTATGAAAGTACATAAACTCAAATTTGTTTATAAACTTTTAAACAATCATAGTTCCGATAGTTAACTGGCAGTTATAAAACTTCTATTCTACTTTAAATATAAAGCTGTGCTTCTTTCAAACGAGTAAAATATTATACAGGAAAAAAATATGTTTTTTAAGAAATAATGCAAAAAGAAAACTGTTTTGAAAACATTTTTGTTGGAGAATTGCATTTTTGGCAATAAAAACTTTCCCACACAAAGTCAACAAATCGTTGCAGCAACAAAATTTTCTAAATCATATTGCCTTCCATTGTAAAAATAACAATTTCAATTGTAAAGAGACAAAATTCTTTTTATTTTTGGTTATTTTTAAAATTGATCTTTTGGTCTAAACCTGGCTTTTATAATTGGTAATATAGAAACCTTTATCCAAACTTTGTATCTATTGCTTTATTTTAACAAAAATTTAAAACAATTAATGAAAAAGTTCATTTCCATTAACTTTTTATTGTATTTTTATCATTATTTGTTCAATTATTGATTTAAGGCTAATTTTACATTATCAGTATGTTATTGACGTTCATCATGCTGTACATATAGAACTTTGGAATTTTTAAAAATTAACTTTGAAATATTTTGGTGTTTTTGTCGTTCTAGAAAAAAAATTGTCAATCTCTTATTATCTAGATGAGATCTGTGTAATGCTTAAACAACATTTAGAGCTTTTCTTTTAAAATTGAAATTTTGAACTTGTTTACGTTTCTAATTGGTGTTTTCTTTCATTCGAGAATTTGAAAAGGCAAAACTTTATCGTTTGCATATTTTTCCAGAAAACGCCATTTTATAAAAAAGCTCTTTTTGGTTCATTTTTCAAGCATTTAAAAATCCAACTTTTTAGCGCTATTAGTCGCTGTCCTAATGAATTGGTGCTCTAGAGTTCTGAGGGTTGAGTTTTAAAAATGTAATGCTATCCTGATGGACGTATTTCATTGGTTTTTACTATTACAATTCTTAAGTAGGTGCAGGTGATAAGGGAGCTAAGGGAGCTTTGTATCCAAATTTACAAATTAGAATAATAATTAAACTCATAATTTACTATTAAATGTAAAAAGAAAATGGGTACTGTTAGCGTAAACATAAACCAAACTCATTTTAAAAAACCTTGTCAGTAGGATTTATTTTAACAACACTCATAAATAATGAAAAAAGTTTTATAACATTTGCCAATTGTGATCAACAATATTGATAATGATTTACATTAAACCCGCTTAAAGACTTGGAAAAAATAGATTTATTTGTTCAACAGCCGATTTAAATTATGCAGGATAACTCCAAAATATCTGTTTCCTCCACTGATAAACTAACGCACTCTCATGATACCACCTGCCTTATTTACAACATTGCCTCATGATTAGTTATTTTTAGTACTAGTATCTTTGGGGGTTGAGATCTTTTATCTTTCTTTTTTCTTCATTGTTTCTCCCATTCATGTTTTTAGCGATTGGAATTTGGTAATAGCTACCAACAATACCTGAAGAAATAAAATAAAAACATTATTTGTACCTTGATATGGTATTTAAACAGGAAAAGTCATAGAAGCATGAAATAAAAGAAAATATAGTGCTAAAATATTCGCAATATATACTTAAAATATTACAATTGATACTTCCGATTAATTTGCACGATTTCTTACCATTCGCTAACACCAATGAGTGTAAACGACTTATAAGTGTAATCTCAAGTGATTTCGATAATTTTGATTTCTTTTATCATTTAGGGATAGGTTTTATTAGCCTATGTGCCTTATTTCCCGCTCCTACTTACATATTTTAATATCGGATTATAATTGAATTCCAACATTAAACTAACATTCCTCAAATTCAACTTCTTACTGATTCATTTTTATAAAACTCAATTTTTTGGTTTGATATTACTATAATGTAAAAATACGATTAATCTTGCATATTTGGAAACTTCATTAAAAGAACGCCAAACAAATAAACTTTCATACTTTTTGGCTTTATAGGTTTCTCTGGGCATGAGCTGAAAATCGTTCGTAGGAACCCTGCCTCTTGCTAAAATTTATCTTAGACGCAGATCTTACCAATTGGGACCAGGAACAGTGTAGAGCTCTTATAATCTTTGTAGATTGCAACGCCAAAGTTTTCGTAGAAATTACTGTTTTTCTTTTTTCGTCTTATTTCCGGGGAGCCTATTTTACGATTTCTTCTGCGTTATATTCTATGAATATTGAATATGAATACTGACCTCTATGCTGTTTTTAATTTCAATTGGTTCGAACTGCTTCTGGGACAACTCTTAGCAGACAATCAATTGAATCCCTATGGATATTTTTCAGCATACGTTAGTTTATAAAGCTAAAAATCTCTTAGTTGTTCTCATTAATTAAACGATACAATGAGTTACGGTATTGTCACACTGGATACATTTATAAATAATCATCATCATGTTTAGTAATATTAATACAATTAATTTTCTAAAAGGATTTCTTAAATATTCAACTTCAATTTCGTTAAGACTGTTAAGTGAATATTTTGAAATTACGTTACAATTGTCATAGAAAAAACCATTTTTTTAAATTTTAAAACCTATTTTAGCGCAACTTTATAAATTCCCACAATTCTACAAAACATTAAAAAAAAACTACCATTAAAATCCATTTAGAGTTGATTTGAACGGCATCTGAATGAATACAAAGAATTTTTTTATGCGTATTTTTTATTTGGGTTGCTATTCTTTCACTGATTTAAAAAAAGTGATGTTTTCACAACAACATAAATCTCTTGTTTAAAAATTGTGGATTGTGGAAGCCGGTTACAAATTAGAACGAAGAAAAAGTTACACGTTCAGAAAGTGAAGAAAAAAAATTTCAATGAAATTGTTTTCATTTTGATTAAATCTTCCATGAGGATGGAAATATCATATGTTAGTTGTTGTGACAGACGGTATTTATTATGTTTTGTATACCTATTTCTCTTTGGAACGCGTCACTGGTAAGTGCAGGTGGTTTATATTCCTGTGCGTACAATATTTACTTACCTACCACCTAAAAGGATGAACGGGAAGAGTCCTCTCTTTACACATATAGTATCCCAGTATCACCTAGGATAATTTGATGTACGACTTTGAATTGATCGCCGTACATTAATCATTTACCATTTGTGTATACTAGTGGTAGGTTGTAAATAGACTCCATTATTTACATTCAGGTGAATTTCTATGCGATGGAAATTTTTAGATTGGCACACACCGAACGTTTAATATTGTATAGAACTAAAATATATACACATTTAAACGAATAGTGGAAGAAGAAAAAAAACGTAGAAAATAAAATGTAATATTGATCATTGAATGTCGTAATGTAATATTGAATGCCTATGTGATATTTCGGCAAAGATTGCAAAAGAAAGTTTCGGCGGAAAATAATAATGGGAATTCTTGAAAACTTTAACAACTTCTTTTTTATTTATTTCTATTGTTTTCAATTATTTCATTTATTACAGAAAACGAGCTTTTACAGACTTTCATATTATTTAGATGTAAAGAAAAACTCTCGTATACTTCTTTTATTAATCTTTTCTTTTTTATAAATTACAATTGTTAATTAAAATTATCAATTTATGTATAAATTCGATACGAAAACTTATTCTTACTTCTTACATCATTCATTTTATAAAATTTAATGCCTTTTTTTTGTTTAATTAAAAGGCAAAAGAAAAAATTAATCATCTTATGATAATTTTAATTAAGTTAAATTATTAGTTTGAAAAATTGTTATTTTATTTGTACAAGAATTCATAAAGTAGTTTTTTTTTAAAGAAAAACTTTACCAAGATGCAGTAATTCTGTTGAAAAAAAAAACGATATTTTCGTACTTATAAAATTCATACAACCATAATTATCCTCGTTGGAATTTCAAAAGAGTTATTTTAGTGTTTATTCTCAAGTAACTAGCGTTTATTCTTAAGTTGATGCTTGAAATACCACTTCTTTATAAAGTACACCACTATTTATTTTTTAAATTTAAGATTGTTAGTGGTAACAAAAATGGTTTTAGCTTTGAATTATGTAGTATTCACCGATTTTGAAAGAACTTAAATTCGTTCTTAAATAATCAATAGACACCTACCAATGTATTGCAAATATATACTTTTTATAAAAACCGAATAGACTGTGAAAAGTAGATAAAAGAAGTAATTTTAAAATGAGTGTAAGCTGTTCATCGTAAATAATTCTGCAAATATAAAACGGTATTCCATTTTTATTAACTCTATTATTGCACATAAAGTATACATAAAGCCAGTTGTAAATTTTCGCTTTAATTTTTTCATATATTTTAGAAAACCATCTTCTCTTTTGTGTGCGATTTTTTTATATTTTTTCAATTAGATTAAACATAAGAAATTTATTATATAGGTAAAGTTGAATTATTTTCACTTTCGTTGATCTTTTAGTTTTTTTCTTTAAGTTACCTTTTTTACTATTCTTACTTTCAATATGAATTCATAATAGGTACGACTACATGGCGAAATTGATATTTCATTGTAAAGCGATATTGTCTTCGGTCTATTATATAATTATTTGAAGTGATCCTAAATTTTGGAAAATCAAAAATCTAGACTTATCAAAATGATGAAGGCAGAATTCTAAATAACAACAATTGGGGTAATTTAAACTCAAAAAATTGAAATCCAAAAATTCCAATTTAAAACTAGAGGAAGCCCGGGCAAGACGAATATGTTAAGGGAAAGGCTAAAAAACACACACAAATTTCTAATCAACAACAGTCTTTTTATTATTAATTTGTACTTTAGTTAATCATCTTTAGAAAATGCTAGTAAAAAATTAGAAACTTAAATAATCTCTACATAAATTTTTGACAACAAAAAAATGGCATATTATCCGTTTTGCCCAACGTCACCGGGTAAAATGGATATACCACCAGGGCAAAAAGGTTAAGTAAAGCAAATGGTGTTTTAATTTTCGCAGTCATCGCAATAGCAACTGCCTAGCCTTAAATAAGAAGTACAGTTCTCGTGTGCCCCCCTCTTGCATTGGTTGCACTCTATCCAGTCTTCTATAGGTGGTTCAATATATACTTCTGAGCATACTAAACATAAACAACTTGTTTCATCCTTCTGATAAGTCTTTTTAATAATATAATACTAATAATATCACTAATTGCATAGTACTACACTTATATGCTCATGGACTTAATTAAATGTGTTTAATTTCGATAAAAAAAGTATTATTGGGCTACCGGGCTAAACGAATAGCCATCCGTTTTGCTCATATCCGTCTTGCCCAAAGCATTAATATTCAAAAGTTATATGATCCTACTGTAAAATTTCAACCTGTAATTAAAAATTACAAACACAAACTAAACTTCAAAAAATACGCGATCGAATAAACAGAGTCTATTCGTTAACAGTTAATACATAATACCAAAAATCATTATACACAATTTGCCAAAAATCGTAACAAAACAGCAAAAAACTGTTATTTTTTTTTTACGACATGTTCACTCATTTATTCTTTTGAACTAACTGTCATGTCATGACTGAGTTGCTGTTTTACCACCTGAGTTCGTCCAGTAGCGCTATCGATTGTAGATTTTTAATAACATTGAGTATTCGTCTTACCCACACTATGCATCTTGCCCGGGCTTCCCCTAAGTATTCAAAACGAAAGGTAAATCAAGGATATATCAACCATCGATGATCATATATCATCGCAAATAATATCAATCATAACTAAACACTTCTGATTATGTTACTAAAAATTTAGTTACTAACGTAATATTTTGCATTTACCATTACACAACTAATCATTCGTACCACAAATTTGTAAAAACGAGAAGTCTGATGACTGTCATTAATAAGAAACACCTGTGAAAGCCAAAACCCTTGCCGAAAAGTAGTACAATGCTATACAAAATCAGTATGTAGATGGTGGATACATAAGTAGATGGTTTACAAGAATTATTGACATTTTTTAAAACAAGGAATCGTGTATATCTATGGCATTTCTAAAGAACAGCGTTACAAAATCCTCCTGCACATAATCAAAGGTAAAATCAAGAGCCGTAGAGGAGTAGAAAGAAAACAGATACAAAGGCGAAAGAAAATTCGCGATTGGACTGGTAAACGCACTACCATATAATTTTTTATTGGTTGTTCGGAAAATTTTTCTTTTCTTTTTCTTGAGGGAGGAGAGGAACAATGAAAAATAATTTTCGTATAGTGTGTTTATAAATATTGTTTGCATTATAGTCCATTCTGGTTTAATATCTTCTGCCATCTTTCTTGTAGTTGCATAATTTCATGCTCATAAAATTTGTTTCTATGGTAAAATTGATTCATGTGACCTTAGACCTCGTTAGACCCTACTTGCGTTAAGGTTTTACCGTCTTAAAAAGCTCTTACATGTTTGGTAACACGTCAAAAGCTTTTGCAGCTTTAATGAGATGTAATGTCACACTTAACATATTTATCAAATTTAGTACTTTTAAATAATTATTGGTTTTGGTTTTGGCCAAATTTTTTGCATGTCTTAACCTTTGCATCAAATGAAGATATCAAAAATCATCTACGTCTGTTATTAGTCATAAAAGAATAAAAATTCTATCAGTATGAAATTATAGTACTACCAAAAAGACGGCAGAAAATATTGGACAAGGTTACACAATAAATAATCCAATACGCTATAAAAACATCGTGAATCATTTTTCCAAAAAAATATACTCCAAAGAACCAAATAAATTCATCGAAAGTCGTGAATAACGTGAATAAAGTCAATGTAATTGACAACGTCAAGGGAACCTTATATGGCACTAAGAGAAGAAAAAATGGAACTCAAATTTTACAGCGTACGTTTCAAATATAGTTTTTATTGATCGAAACGGTTAAACTGATAAACTAGTACTGGTAACAGTAAGTTGATTATCTATATTTTTCAATTACTTATCTGTTATGAATTAACAAGCAATAACTATTGCATTTCCTCGATTTTATGTTCCATATTTAAAAATATCATTTATTTTTCCCTCGAATCGTGTAGTCGATATTAAAATTCCAAGATTGAAAGTAAGCTGATAATTGAATATGTGTTTTGCCAATAGAGAATACATTAACTTTAATACATACAAAAATAACATATATTTATCTTTAATTCATCATTTGAAATGATTGTTTTCGATTTCGGTTGTTTCTGATAAATTTGTTTTGGATTTTTCTTTGTTGAGAAATTAAAAAAAAAATCAATTGCCTACTTATATATTTTGTGATTTAAATAGAAGGACTAAAAGCCAACCAATTACAAACTTTTTAATTAATAAACAAAATTCTTATTTTCTCAGTCGAAACCTCAAATACTCTAAATTATAAATCATAATTAAACACTGATTTTTTGGTGAATGATGAATATTTTAGTGGTATGAAATATAGTATACATTTTTCTTAAGTGGGCGATAAAAATAAAATCAATGTAGAATGTTGTGCTACAAAAATTTTTAAAATGTAAAAAATGTATATTTTAAATATCATCATTAAATATCAAAATATTATCCACCAATTTTGAGGGTTCCGTGTTTAACATAATAAATTCGTTCTCAACTCATTTGTTTGAAATAATGACCATGAACATAAGCTTGATAAATATTACAAAGTATTTCTCAGAACTAAAATTAAATTTTCTTTTCAGCAATGAAAAAAGTAACCCACATTTTAAGCTTTAAGTATAATAATTAGTTTTTATTGTAGCAATTGTAAAACAACTGCCACTTCTTTTTCTCATCCAAAGTATTAGGTGCAATTAAGGAAAAATAATTGTGTATGACTAAATTAAAAACAAAAATAATTCATATTAATGAGTCAGCTAATATCGTTTACAAAATAAAGGTTACTTATAAAGGATACAAAAGGGATTTGATGTTTGCAGATTTCACAAGAAGATAACAAGACCAAATGCAATGTAAACATTAATTCATGTTATAATCATGTGCACATGTTCATAACGTGGACTAAACACATATTAGACTATGTCTCTATCAACATGAAGGTTTTATCCTTAAGAAGCTTTTAGACATTAAAGATGGAATTTTCTTGGAAAGTATCTTCAAAGGAAAAAAAAAACCAAGCCTTTTGTTTCAACTTTCTTACAATCAAAATATTTTGTAGACATTTAATGCGTACTTTTCATTCTACAGTACAACTGTGCTTAATTTAATTTAAAATCAGTTTCGTTCATATTTTCCATTTTCATGTTGTATTGAGATAAATTACACTAGAACAATATAAAGTTGAGACGAGTCTAGCTCCTGATTTTGGGTAACTATTTTACCGAAACTATGTTTTAAGTTTCTATGCCGCATTAAATTATTAGACAGGTATTGTTATAATATGGACGATAGACAGAAACCGAGTTTTCATCATTTAATTCTATTAGCCCGGCTCTGTAATTCACTAAGCTACTGCCAACAGGATATAAGGGCATCCTGCCGATGGCGTAGAGTGAAGGGGTGTGTTCACATTGCTCGGATTACGTGTCTGCTGGTATCATCCAGGGTTAATCCCGATTGTCACCTACCACATTTTCTATCCTCACCCTTTGTTAACAAGCGCCGAATTACTTGTAAAAAATTTATCAAAAAAGAAAAATATATATCTCGGATGGTCGCTAGATTTCATTTTTATATGTCATATTTAATCGAAATCCATTTTTTTTGCCGTTTACAAAATTTTCACCCAACGGGGATTGATTTTTTTCCACTCCCAAATCCATTTCACCCATTAATATTTTTCAAGCTTTTCAACTTAAACTTTATATTCAAGATACCATCAGTACGTACGAGTATATACACATTTAACTTGAATTCCTCACTTAAATTAAACAAAATTTGAACTTAGAAAAGAGCACATGTATAACTTTTATCAAAAAGAAAATTCTACCTTTATTGATGTTTGAAAATATCAGCACAAAAAATTTAATAAAAATTCTTTAGATTTTTTTTTATTACAACAGCTTTTCAACCTATGTTTTCATATAAAGTTTAAGTAGTTTCAACACATAACATTTTCAAAGAGTTTCACGTAACCACAATTTCTCAAGCATATGAATGAAATTCGTTTATAAGTTTTTCTACGACTTGGACAAATTCCCTAAAAAACACTTGCATTTGATGTTAAAGATTGGAATTTACATAATGATTATAGTTATCAATATTACAGAAAAACTAAATACTACGAAGATAATAGCAATAATAATAACAACAATCCATGTAGTTTAATCACAATTGTGTAACAACACAATTAAATTCAGAAACATCTTTTATATTTTTATATAAACTTTTTTTTTTCCTTTTTAATAAAAACGATTCTATAAGTTTTGTATTCACAACACAATATGCAACAGCAGATGTTCATAGTCCTCAGAAAGTTTCCTAGCGTTTTTACTTGATTCACGATAATTCTTTTTAAGTTCGGATAATCTTCTTTTTTTGTTTTATTACGGTACTAGGAGTTTGTAAAGCTTTTATAGCGAACCTATTTTATTTATTTCTTATAAAGTAGTTTGTACCGAGTAATGCGTAAGTTTTCAACATAACAATTAAATTTAATGGCAACTGAATTTAACAGCTAAGGTCATTCACAATTATAAAAGCAAATGGAAATATTTCATCACTCCATACATATACATTTATATATACTGCTTTTATACAGTGCTACAAAATTATTCAACTTTTAAGGTCAGCAATAAAAAGATATGGCTTTGATTTAAATTAAGTCTGCATCGAATAATGTGAACTGCAATTTTTTCACAGATGGTCGGAAAAGATTTTTGGGTTGACCGGAAAAACTTTTTGTGACTATCTCTTTTACAAATTTAAATATTGCGATTTCAGCATATCATATTTTTATATAAAGAAATATTGATATAATGATTGCTTTTCAATATAAAAATGTTACTAATAATTTTTAAAATGGGTTTTTCCATTTAAGCAGATACTTTAACATTAAATGAAACAAGCATTTTCATTGATTTCACAGAAGTTTTAATAGATAATTGAGATATCAATTTTGCCATTTATATATGAAAAAATGATTTGACAAAAAACCATATGTGCCACTCTTTTGCTTAAGTTTTGAATAACATTTTGATATAATTGCTGGTCTATTACTTAGACGGAACAGTGGATAATAAATATGAATGAGGCAAAAATGCCAATGGTTAACTTCACCCTGAGAAGAGGCAACTCCCTCCTTGTTTATGTTAAGGGGTTGAGGATATCAGAATTAAGTTTGGCGAAATACCTTCGATTTCACCTGGATAAAAGACTTACTTGGCGAACTTATATAGTTTAAAAAGAGAATCCAAACAATGCTAAGATTTACATAGCTATAATGGCTTTGGGAAAGAAATCCGTAATGTCTTTGGAAAATAAACTACTTCTTTACAAGGCCATAGTAGTACCGATATGAAGCTATGGAATCGGATTGTGAGTTAGTGCCAGCAAATCAAGTACTGCAATGATCTAAAGATGTAAGTCCACTATTTTACGAACTACCGCTGATGTGCCTTGGTATGTTATCAACGATACTGTATAAAGACCTGCACATAAGTCCTATCACAGATATGGTCAAACAAAGATGTGAAACTTATTTATGGCGGATAGAGCATACAAACCCGTTGAAGGACCCACTTCTAAATCTACCAGCAGAAGACTAAAATTAAAGTGAATTCCAAATGAGCTGAGATCAAATTATTAGGAAGATGTTCCACTGAGAACTACTTCATCCAGCCATTAGGAGTTAAAGAGGTTTAGCCAGGACTCCATATTACCTTATAATTTGTATAAACTAATTGCTAATTTTAAAAAAAACCTTTAGTTCTGGAATCGATTATGGACAGTTTTTTTACAAAACCCCAAAGAAAATAGTCCAACCGTGTTAGATCACACGATCTTGGGGATAAACAACCATCACCATTTCTGGCAAAAATTCTTCCAGAAAAAGTTTATCTCAATAAAGCAATTGTTATTTTAGTTAAATGAGGTGTTCTACCGTAGTGCTGTTGATGCCATTAAACCATTTGATCAATAATTCCTAAACTATGGGTCGCGACCTGCCAGTGAACTGTGAACGAATATTTAGTGGTTCCTAATGGACGAATAACTCGTCGAATAATTATAACTCCCAAAAATTTGAATAAATTTAAGTTACGGATTGTCAGATTTTTGGTTATCGTTAACATTAAAACTATTTAAAAATTGGATTTATTAAACTTAGTAGGACTAAAGTTAAATTTGATATTAAAACTGTAATGAAGAAAAAAAGGAAACAAACATCATTTCCAATGAAATTATTTTGTAAAAAGGCTTTGAATATTGTTTTCAGTTAGAACTTAGAACAAATAAGACAGCATGAAGTAGTTCCACAAGGAAATCTAAACATTAGCAATTTTTATGGCCGCTTTTTTCTAAAACGCCTGAAAGGTGGTTCTCAAGATTGAATTTTTTTTAAAATGGATCAAAGCCCAATCAGCTTTGGGAACTACTTAATATCAATAAACAATATATATTAATCAGTTTAAACCATAGGAACTCAGATAATACACTATCGAAAACCATTCACAGGATTTCTACCAGCATTTTCAAAGAAATATTGACCAATTTACTTGACCATTATACACACTAAGCTACCCTTAACACCATACTACTCTTTATCTCCCCCTGAACTAATTTGTTGAAAATTTTCTATTTTGAAATTATTATTACATTTAGATTAATTTTTCTGTCGTACAAAATCATAACATAAATTTTGAAAAACATTTTCCCTAACGCTAATTTACATCTAATTGTTGAAAAATTTGAACATTTTGTTGTATTGGGTACAAAATCATTGTTACAAATAAGATAATTGGCACTTACATATGTTAAAATTTAGGCCAGAATTCACATTGCCATTTGTGTTTTTTAAGTGAATAAAAAAAATGCCAAACTTGGTTCTATACCATTTTTTTATGACTGCTTAATAGATTAGTTTTTCACTCTATGTAAACCAGTAAGCTAACCAAATTATGATGGCGAAAAGTTGTACATAATACTTGCAAATGCGATCATATAATATTATATACAAAAATAACTTATTTTAAAATACGGAAATTTTACAAAAGTTCTCTTAAATATATCATTTTTATAATAGTCAATACTTTATTGTAAGTAAAGCTCGAAAGCTCAAATTTCTATGCATTGAAATGTACCACACATATTTATAGCTAGAACTTTAGAATTTTGAAGGGGTAACGTTAAAATGATAAAATATATTCCAAAAAGTATTAATTTACCAAAAAAGAAAAAATTTTTTGGCCTCAATATTTTTGCCAATTTTTTCCATGATTTTTTTCATATGTTTCTTTATTACAAACACTATGTTTCTGTGTCTACACTCATCATATAAATCCAGCTAGATTTCCCGTCTCACCTCTTGGTCATAACCTTTGTTTATGGCAAATCCTTATGAAAATATTATCAAAAGTATAACCAACAAACGAAATTGATTTTTCAATCCTTTTAAGGCTTTATAAATTTTTAAAAGCTTCTTTTCTCTTATATTTTTTGAATGATTTTTTTAAATCGCAATAGAAAAAAGATGGGACAATTTACTCTTGTTTATAATTTAACTTTTTTTTTTACAAACTCCTTGGAACTCACGTTGCTTTCTTTTTATATCAACTTAACACAATACCCTAAAATTTGCATTTCAATCAAAAAATGCAAATTTGACCTCAACTCGTACCTTTGTGAAAAAATTGTCCAAATCTGTGGGATGATTTTTACAAGATGGAAAACGGGCATTCGAATAGAATTTTTTTTTTGCAAAAGTTTAGAATTAATATCACACGTTTAATTTGATGAAGGTTGAAAATCTGTAAATCCATTGATTAAATATTTTAAGTCTGAGAATTTCAGTAAACTAGTATTACGATGTAGGAGTTTTGCTGGTTCGATATTTCGTCGTAACAATGGCAAAATTTTTTTAACTTTTTTTTTATTCAAATAAAAACACAATGGATGATTTAACTATTTGAATTCCAGTGCTAATTAAGCTAAAAAAAATGGTACTTCAGAACTGTATATCTAACGTGAGAATGTAGAGCAATTTTAAGGCTTCGTTACATTAGAGTTTTTTCACGCTATTTTTTGTTGTAGTTTTTATATATATGACTATCATATTATAGTAATTGGTACCAAAAATAATATATATTTTTATATTTTTTAATATTTGTTAATTACCTAATTGATAATTATAATGATGAAAGTTGATTGCATTGATTAAAATTAGCATCCTTTCCAATTAAAAACATCTCCTAAAGGGGTTTTATTCAATTAACTTTCGATGTAATTGGCTGTGAAAAAATTACGCTTTTGTCTCTACTACTCGCACAGGTCGACAAATGGCCACAGTTAATGAACGTTTATAAATGATAAATTAATAAATTGTCAATAGGTTGGAACAAAATTCGGAATAAAATCTGAGCTTATGATGAAAATCGCGGTCGATTAATCAGAGTGGGCACATCAAATTGACAGAAAACCCGCACTAAATGTCCATATTTGACTACATGAAAATACCGTGAGGGGGTGAAGAGACTTAGGATAAATGTGAGGGCATAATGCAAGTAATTCGCAAGCTGGTTCACAAAAGCATCATTTTTTTTATTTTCACATTCCAATTATTTCGGCTATTGTTTCATGTTCAATATTCCACAAGGTTTTATTGATATTATAGGAGTTATTGAAAAAAAAAATATGATTCGTATTTATAAAACTTTCAATCATTTTAAATGTAATTCTATAAATCGAACAGTAAAAACAACTTAGATTAAATTGCCGCAAAAAAACTGCACCTAAGTAAAAATGTCATTTCTTAAATCGTAGAGGATAAAATCGAACAATTTGATTTATTATTTCCATTATGTTATTGATAGCATTTGGAAGGTTTACTCATTTCATTGTATTTGAAAAATATCAAAAAGTATTTCTTTTTTCTTTTTAACTAATGCGTATTAAACATATTTTATTTTTTGTCTAGTTTTACAAATTTTAATTTTTAACAATTTATTGCGAGCTTTTATATTTTAATGCATTGTTAATTTAGTGAATCAAATAATAACTGTTCCCAAAAAAATTAAAACCATCAGTTAATGTATAGTTCAGTAATAAATCGATTTGATTATTTAGATAGTGAATTATTTTAAAAACGACAAAGAGAATTTCATAATATTCGAAATTTAACTTAAAAAAATATATTTTTTATGTTTCTTTTGTCTTGAAAATATAATCATATCTTGCAATCAATGATATTGAAATAAATGTCAAAGAACATAACAGTGACAATTTAATAAAAAAAATAATTTTATTAACAGCAATATTCAAAGCAAATATTTTTGGTATTTTGAATAAAAGAAAGATACCTACCCTGATAAAAGAGTTGGAAGTTGTAGGGTTACCCATGGGAAAATAAATCATCTCCTGCACACATTATACATGTTGTGATGTCTCTTCTGCTGTGACTCTGATTGTGTTACGGATATATCACATGGTTTTAAATTAAAATAAACTACCTAGATTTACGAATGTATCAAAATACAGAAGAATATTAACCATGAAGGGGTAAACGAACTGCAACTAATGAAGTAAAATTACAGTTTTTATGAGGTCTCTATGTGATAATGTACTCAAAGTTTATCATTGTTTATTTTTTCCCGGCAATTTTTTTGCTGTTTTAGAATGTTATTTTTGTAAAAAATATGTTCACGGGATTTACTTCAAGGTATAAAGCACTTATTTTGTTACAGTTCTACATTTATCAGTGGTTAAGCTATGAAAAAACGATATACTATTTTATTTTATAAAAAATTTTGAATTTTGCATCAAAGAACCAATTGAATCTTCAAAAGATTAACTAGTTAAATCATAATTGATTACTTATTAGAAATACAAATTTGTCGTTTTTATCTTCTATATAAATAAAGCCAAGTAATGTTAATTAGACTACTTATAACTAAAGAATGGCTGAACCAATTTTGCAGAAATTATATTGTACTAATGCAGAAAGATAAGCCATCTTTCCATGTACTGAAGTATCAAATGGTTAAAAAATACAAATATTCTGTTTAAAAAAGTACTAAAGAAAACAGTAAGCATCCAATCCCTGACTAATAGCGACCTAAGAAGCGAATTGCCCAAAAGAACAATATAATTTCCTATGGTTCTATTTTTCTTAAAAACATTTTTAATTTTTAAACAACTAAGATTAACTAATTACAAAAATCTTTATTTTTAATATGTACCGTAAAGTAATCGATGAGTGCCTATTTAAAATACACGTATAATGATTTATAATGATTTGAGCAATGCACTAATATCTGGTGACAGCATTCACTCTATGTTCAATGCATGTGACTATTAGCCAATAGGATTGCTTGATTTGAAAATGTTCAATTGTTTTGATTGTTGAAATTTTGAAAATTTAAGAAAACCACTCCCACTGCCTCGTTAATGCCAATGCATATACATATACGAATACGTATATGGAATTATAAGACGTTTTCTGCCCTGACGTCATTCGAGGCCTATCGATGCATGAATTATAATTAAATGAATAGTTTCAAAAATACTTTAAAATATACAATAAAATACCTTAATATGAATTTGTTTAAATTAAAAAGGGTATATAAAATAATTAATTGAGAATATGACTACAATTAAGTGTATTAATATATCTTTTAATTTCATATGCATATTTTTTATGAACTTCATAAAGCCATACAGTTGTTATTTTTCATAAAAAAATTCATTATGAACCCATAGATTAAATTTTAATTTTTCATCTAACAATTTAATTATTACTAGAATTTTTTTTCTGATTTTCACTTATAGAAATAGAAAAATGAAACTTCCAGGATCTTAATCTTTCATTAGTACCTACACATTTTTTAAGTATCATTGAATCATTGAAATATTTTTCTGGAGTCGATTAACTAGCCTTATACCTGTTGGTCCTTTTATCGATTTAGTCTTATCGATTCATTCCAAATAGTTCGGTCTTCCTTAAATCAAGCTGCGTTCAATAAAGTTTTCATTATTAATATTCGTTAGTCCAAAACAAGAATTACTAGGATATAATTTTACCAGAAATATTTTCTTTGTAAATCATTTAATATTTTGCACCAGTTTAGCAATGAGTAATTATATCATGGTGGTGATATCCGGCAATTGATATTTGGCGAAGTTTTACTAGTTAAGGGATCGGAACTTCATTCTTCTGTCCATAATTATTTGTTTCATAAGGTCATATCTCTGTTAGCTCTTGGAACTCTAAAGGAAGTTTCCGCTTCATCTTTTTTTAATTTATAATTTCCCTTAAGCCTAGTCCAACTGCATTAGGACAATTTTCTAGACCGTTAAAGAAATTCTGTGCAATTTGAAAGTAGTTTATGTATGGGACATTTATTGTAGGTCATTGAAATTTTTCTTTCGGCATGGAAGCCAAATATCTACGCATGTGTTTATGAGAAATGGCCTAATCTAATGACCAACTTGTATATATGTAGGTATATATGTTTATATATATCATCATTAAACATTCCATACTTAAATGAGACCTTATGTTAATAAGTGGGTATAGTTTAATGCGACGAATGTTGGCTGCTCTGATATAACTTAAAATGAGGTTTTGCAGGGTTAGTTTTGAGTTCATTAATATTCCCTAATATTTAATAGACGTTTTTTTCTCACTTTACGGAATTTTCTTACGATTCATCACGATAGGCTTCAGTTGGTTGGAGATGGGTCTTTAAAAAAAGGTTTTGGCGACGCTTTTAGATGGATTAATAAGAATTTTCCAATAATTGAAAATCCAGAAAAATATTTTTAAGAAAATTAATTCTAAAAACAAATTAAATCCTATTTTTTATTGAATTATTGTTTTGATAACTTTTAACAGTACAAAAGCAATCTTTGTAAAATGAAACACTCTTACGCCGCCAATGTTCCTTTAAGTTATCAAGCCGAGCTTTCGGTGCTTTATTCCTTTTAAAGTGTAAAATATAAGCTAAAGACAAAATCGATTTTTAACATTCATGGTTTGAGATTATAATTTTTTGTGAAAACAAAAATGAAAGGATGTAACCACGCTTAAGCTAAAAGCCCAAATAAAATGAAGTATTATTCTAATCTTTTTCATATTTGACGAAAACAATACATATCGCACCAGTCTTATATTTCTGAATATTAAAATAATGTAATGGCAAAAAAGAATATTTAAATCTTTGGAGAATGTGCTACCATTACCATACGTCACGTCTAAGATCAAAGCAACGCGATAATGTGACGTAAGTCGGCAGGTGTAACGTTTTTATTCAAATGTACAAAAGCTTCTTTTTACTCCCTGTGTCGTTTATAAAGCACTGCAACAACTTTACATTTTACTTTTAGATTGGAATTTACTTTGATTATGAAACAAATTAAATTTTCAGCCAAGGGAAAATTCGTGCAATCAATTAAACTACTTTTAATAATGAAAAGTATTACACAAATCATTGCCCATTTTATGCTTGCTTCCATTTTCCATTACAAACAGCATAAAACTAATACTCTGTCAAATGTTTCGAGTAAATTTAAAATATTTCAGTCAAATAACTTCAATCAGGCTAATAGCATTTTGTTTCTTTTTTTTGGCCAGAAACAAATGTCCATTAAATAAATTTTTTAAAATAAATTTTCATAAATTTTACGTAATATCTTACCAATAAATAACACAGTTTTCCTTCCTCTCTGGAATTATTATCGGCAAATTGGTTGTTTCCACAAGACTTGAACGAAAATAAAACAGACATTCACCGTTTGACAGTTATTTTGATTTACAACTCTATAAATTCACTTCTTCGCAAAAACCGCCTAATTATAATTCAATCGACTTTCATTATCTACGTTGTAGATAAAATAGAAGTTGTCTGATTTAATATCGTATATCAGAGTTCTTTTATAATTTCGTTCTTTCAATTAACCAAAGGAAAATTGAAAAAATTATTTTTGTACTACTTTTGATCAGAATTGATAAAGATTATTTTTGGCTATTTATTCACGATTTAAAGAAGAAACTTAAGAAGAACTTTTGAAAAAAAAACGATATATGTACTTATGGAAGTGCTTAAGAAGATATAGGTACTTCTGTAGTATAATTAAAAAGTTGTTTTCAATCTACTATCGTAGCCTCTACCGGTAGTGTCTGAACTGGCACATTAGTTATAAGTTGTTTGTGATAACTAAAATACGAAACAATTATAAACACATTTACTGTTAATAACAAATTACATAAGCAAGCGTATGTGGTACAGCAACGGCAAAGACAAAGAATATAAAGTTGGAAACACATCCATGTGAATAAAATAAAAATATTATAATTATCGTCTCAAATTTGAACTATCATGTCATTAGTATCAACTGTCATTTAGATTTCATTCAATTGCTAATTTTAGTCATTTATCAGTTGTGTCAGTGTTGGGCTGTGAACATTTTACAGAATGTAACTGGGTTTCAAATAAAAGATTAAATTGGCTATTTATACAATGGATACTATATGTTTATTTACATTTGGTTACTTATACAAAATTTATAATACATATTATATGAATTAACCGTTTAACCGAATTAACAAATTGAGTCACATGTTTGAAAAATACTTACCAAAAACCTTTACCATATCGAAGTAGATTGTTGCCATAAAATATAATGTATAGATATGTATAAACAATCCTAAAGAGCAATGTCCTAAAAATTATATTTATAAAATAGTGATTGTATAGTAGGGTGTCCGTTATTTCCCAAATTGATTTCTTTACAGCGATCGTCCCCTGAATTTTTAGTTTGAGATATAAAAAAAATTATCCAATACAATTAAGCTCTTAATTTCTTTTTTAAACCGTGCCGGAATCATGTTACTTTTACCATTTAAATAACATGGGATTATTTGACTTTTTATTTTTTTTTCTCAGAAACAAATAGATGAAAAGATTTAAAATCAAATTATTCTGACATAAAATTTAATGCTCTACAAAAAAGGTCTCTTACGAATATTCCGTTAAACCACTTCATTAAAAGTTATTGAACATTTAACTTGTGCCTAATATATCTTGCAATATTTTCAACTTTTTGCTCATTTTTACTTTTTTTAACTATAAAATCATTGAAAGAGAAAATAAAAATTATTATCATTAGAGTGCCAGTGATTATTTGTGTTAATTTTATGGCTTGAACTAAAAGTTAAACAAAAAAAAACATTTTTTGACAATTTAAACAGGTGACCATAGGTGACATAAGATCTGAATTCCTTATAGTCAAAAATTCAATTTATCCAGGATAAATTTTCACTTTAATCAATATTGTACCTACGAAGTGAGTTTCATACTATTTAATGAGACTATCGACAAAAGTTCAATCAAAATTCGAATTTTTACCATTTTACCTGACGCCATCTATGAGAAATTTCTTAGAACTTGTAGTCAACATAGACACAAGTTAAATGTTGAATAACTTTTAATGGAGTGATTTAATCGAAAATTTATAAGAGACCTTTTCTGTAGAGCGTTAAATTTTACGTCAGAATAATTTGATTTTAAATCTTTTCATCTATTTGTTTCTGAGAAAAAAAATAAAAATAAAAAGTCAAATAATCCCATGTTATTTAAATGGTAAAAGTAACATGATTCCGGCACGGTTTAATCAAGAAATTAAGAGCTTAATTATATTAGATAATTTTTTTGTATATCTTAAACTAAAAATTCAGGGGGCGATTGCTGTAAAAAAAACAATTTGGGAAATAACGGACACCCTATTGTATAGTTTATTTACCCATTTATAAATATCTATTGAAACTGATTTTTAATTCAAATATAGAAAAATTTAATGTAATATGATGTGTCAATCGACTTTTATTACATTATTTTAAAAATTACACTGAATAACTTCAGAAAAATATCTTTCTTTTTAATGCATTTTAATTCTCATAATTATAATAATTGGTAAACGTAAGTAATATGCATGCATATATTTCTGGTAGACAAATATTGTAAACACATACGTGCGAGTGAAACAAAATCATTATCTCAAATTTGCTTGTTGCCATTTCTAGTAGTATCAGTATTGAGCGATGAATATTTCACGGGAAATTACTAGTTGTGTATTAATGTAATAGGTGTAATTTTTAAACTTCGTTTCTGGTTCGAGATTGTTCGGGACGATCGAGTCTGGTTCGTTCCCCCTTTAGACAAACAAAAACATGAGAGTTCTGAGATCGGCTCAATAGTCAATAGAGCCAAAGATTGGCCACCTTTCGCCCCCCCCCAGAAGTTTATTGTTAAACGTTAACCGTTCTAATTTTATGAAAAATTCAGTCTGATTATTTATTCATAACGCTGTTAAAGAAGTATAACTTCAAAAATCACCTTTTGAAATAAACTTGTGTTTCGTTATTTCTACTGAAACAAGTTTGAAATACAAATGCAACAAGTTCTGATTAAAATAATTGAACTATGTCAAAAGTTTTGAATATTTCTCGTAAGTCATAACAGTGTGATATCGCATTGAGTTATTTGTTCAATTAATTTTCTAGCTTCTTGAGCCGTTAACCTCAATGAAGAAGTTGTCGCAAGGATAAATTTGAGAATAAATAAGCATGAACATGAAACATTATCTATTCGCAGTAGAAAACAAAGTATGAATGTAGTGCATGTTTCGTTAGAAATTCAGTGAGCAAACAAACGCACTACCGTTCACAGTCATCTAAGCACATAAGTAAACATCAGTAAAGTCAATAAGCAGCTGTAACAGACAATAGCAAATGACAGTGGAGAATGGAGAACAAGAATCTTCTAGCTGCAAACCTTCATTTAACAATTGTTCTAATCTGCAGTTCGCTAACGTACTCTAAGCTAACATTCGATTGTTATATTTGGCATAGACATTTACTTCGTAGCATAATCAATAAAAGGCGGTCTTATTAAATCGAACCCTTTTGTCCTCTATTCTTGTAACTCCTTGAATTCATTATAGTGTTTGTCAAAGAACGACTATTTAGAGAAACGCTCCGTTTCCCTGATAATTAAAACTATAACAGTATTGAATGTCGATTACCAAACTGTTGATTCTCATTTCAAATATATTGCATGTAAATACCTTCTTTATTATATTTATACCAAATCCAATGTCAGTCTGTTAAATCCAAAGTCTGTCTGTTAAAAGTTCCATGAGTTGAAATCTAATCCAATTTGAGTAAATATTTTTTTGATTTATTGATAAAATAAACTCATTGGTTTCAATATACCTATTCAATAAACCAATATATTCTTGCCTTTACGGCTCCAAACGTAAAACGTTAGAAACTTCAATATTATATGTATCAAAAATAGTTTCATTTAATATTTACTTTTAATACTCTAACTTCGCCCAATATATTTTAGTTACCATCCTAAGTTCCTGTTAAAACATTTTTTGAGGCAATGATAATATTTTTACTTAAATAGAAGAAATTGAAACCATTTTGATATGCTTTCCTGACAAGTCATTAAAATTAATCAGTACTGTTTTATTTTGTTGACAAAGCGTTTGGTGTAAACTATAAACCTACGATATGATATCAATTTAATAAAAGTGGTATTATACGTAATATGTTATTATTTTACATCATTCTAGATATTTTCTTCTGAAATTATTTTTAAGGAAGAAATAGTATACCAACACACATTTACTTTTATATATTGAAAGTTTCCATTTACTGAAATAATTAATTCATAACTACAACTTTTAGTTCTGAAGCTTATGTGAGCTAAAATAAATTATGCAATGTTTAACAGACTCATAACTAAAAAGGATCCATTAGACTTAAAAAGCCGCAACCGTATTTAATATGAAAAAATTAAATAAATATCGCTAATCTATTCCATTTAACCATCTTGACAAATGTTAAAAATTCTACGTTTGGTCTGTACATTTTATGATTAAAACCGGAAAAATGCTTTTTAAAAAGTATCTTTCTTTTATTTTTATTTAAATTATTTACCTTTAAATCTTCTAATAACTCAAATTTGATATTTAACGGTTAAAATACAATTCAAGTTTTCCCATATAATTGGATACATATTAAATAACTTTTAAGCAATAGTTAATAGTTCAATGGCAAGCGTTAATTTCCTTATTTTCTATACAACTTTAAAATTTGTACATAAATGAAAAGTTTACTCCGTAAAGTTTATTCCGTTCAATGGCTTATTTTGTAACCATTCCACGCTGTTAGGAGGCTTTATAAGTATTAATTTTTAATCTAAAATAGCATTTGAACTTTGTAAAAACTGTAATTTTTTCTGTGATCTCAGAAATATACCGAATCTGTAAGTACGAAACTCTCGTATATCGCCATTGCCAATTTCATGATATTGTTGAGATTTTGCTTATTCCATGAATTGCGGTATAAATGGCAGGAATTGATTGAAAAATATCATATAAGTTGACATAACATATGTTTACTTATTAAAACAAATCAAAAAACCCTAAATACATTGTGTTATTTTTGGATTAATATTGTCTGTTGGGATTCATATTAACAGTATGTTCAATTACAAGTAACAGTAATTATTTATTGTTTAAATTCGTGGAAAAACCTAATTTCAAAAATCATCATGTCATGTTTATTTAATTTTGATTGTCGTCGAAATTCGTCAATAATCAAACTTATTAATAGAATCATTATGGTCACTTTGTTGACAAATTACGTGGGTACAGTTTTTATGGTAACTAAAACCAATAGCTGCCAATAGCTGTCAATTGAGTGCCGTTAAGCGCCAGCCTACACAATTAAGCGCTTGAAAGAAGCACTTGCATTTTACTTGTTTTGATTGCTTTTTGTTGATTGCTTTTTGATATCCACACCAGAAAAGAAGGACTTCCTCATATAGGTCTCTTTTCCAACGCTTCCAACACAGGCGCTGTTGCGTTTTGCTTAGTTCATTTCGAATTTGTACCCACATAGACGGCGCTTGCAGTAACTACTAGTATGATTGGTCATTTACTGTACAATAATTTATACAGACATTAGGCATTGATAAGCATTACCTTCTATCTCTTCATCGTTTGTTCACTTGTATGTTTTTACTACAGAGATAATACGAAAGAATAGCGGTGTGAAAGTAATCAAAAATGTAAAATTGAATAAAAAGAATATAACAGATATAATCAGTGCCATTTTAATTTAGTGTCTGATACAAAATTTTGTGGTAGTACCAATTAAATAACTCTTATTTCCAATGTTGGTATGGATTACTCTTTTAGTAGTCCTAGTCTTTAAGCTTTTATTTCCTTGGGTAAATTATAATCAACCATATTAAGCTTTAGAAATAAGTTTTAGAAAATCTTTCGGAGACCCAAGCTTATTTGTAGGAATTTAATGAAATTGGATAAAAAATATTTGTTAATTATTCCACTGTATAGGCTCCTTAAAATAAAAAATAATTCGCATGGTTTGCAAAAGTATACCATAAACATTTAAATCAAAGATTAATAATATTAGAGGATAAGAACTGAATCAAAAAGTAACAAAATCAATTTATACATAGTATGTTAGAAAATTGAAAAAAATTGCATGTTTTTAGTTGTAGTGTAGATTGTGACGGGTTAAACTTTAGGATTAACTTTGTTCTTCATATGATTTCATAATTAATTTCTGCTAACGTAAAATGAATGGTTAAATTTCATAATTTTCAATGGAACAAAACTTTGAGTTCATCTCTATTTCACAATGATTGTGTAATTCGGTGATTGTTTCAAGTGTTGTAAAAAGATAATTTTGAAAACGCTCTGTTTGAATTTATGTTTCATTCTATCTTCGGTATCTGAACGATATCAAGTTTATCGTTTATAAAACATTTACTCCTGTAATGAAGCTGGTATTAATTATAACAATTCATGCACAGATACAAGATAACAAAAACAAAAGTATAGAATGACCTATAATTCTTGTACAATACCAAACAGTTTAAAGCTTATAACGAATGATATCCTTGTACAGTATAGACATTATATTATCCAGGTGGTAGTGTTATTTATATAGTTTTCTATTGGGATGAGATTGTAGCTCTTAAAGAACAAGTTGTGTGAACTCCGCCCAAACACTAGTGCCGAGAGAAGAACTGAATACTTGTTACTTCCAAATAAACAAAGTGCCATTACTCTGACATATCGTTATGTCAGAGACAGCTACCGAGTCCTTTTACATAAGGATAACAGACGTTCAAGTCAGTATCATTTCGTTTTTGTATTATACTTACGCCTTTACATATATATTTCGAAGAGAATTGACAGTAACTAAACCACCCTAAAGCATTTTATAATACAATAAATATTCAAAAACACTGTCTTACAACTTGGTTTAATTTAAATTTCCCTTTTTCTAAGGCTTTAATTCACTCTTTCTTGTAATTTAGGTTCTTATGCTCTTCTAAAATAATATATTTATAAAAAAAAAAAAAACCGAGAAAATGTTACCTCCCTTTTTATTATTTTCCCGGACAGTAAGTTCAGTCCATTGTTGCCTGGTAACCTGGAAGATATAGGATACTTTCGAGTATTTGTTTTTTTTTTCTTCAGATGTTCCAAAATTTTGATTTTCTTTAGTTTTTTTCTTCAACATCTAGTATCAATCAGGTTCCTTCCCAGATAAAATTATTTTATATGAATTAGGTACTTTGTTAATCATCAATTTCTTTGCTGATTTTCCTTAATATCATAGAATCCATATCTATCATGATAAAGTGGCTATAGGTTTATACTTAGCTTAAATGCTTTATTTGTTAGTTATGTTGCCCAAATAAATAAATATTGGTTTTATTTTTTTTCTTCAACTTTTGAACTAAAATAGTGAAATATTTATGGGGTTTTCCAGTTTCCTGTAGTTTTTAACCACCAAACAGCCCTTTTAGAATCCAAACACTCTTTAATCCTCATTAGATCCAAGTCACAAATAATTCGAATTATTAAGAGCTTTATTCTTTATGAGTACTATAATTCGAAACTTTCAAGATATTTCCATTCTTATTTCCGATAAAAACAATTCAATCTTCGATTTACAACTTTGGGATTTATTTTTAAAATTTTCGAAAGAAAAGTAAATATTAAGTTTGCAGTTGCACTTTAAAGATAGGTATCATAACGGAAATATAAAATTTTATTTTTAATTTTATTTTATTCCATAACTTGTAATGGCTTTCAAGAATTTTTAAAGAATTAACCACAACAGTAGATACTTTTAAGAAAAGAACTTTATTCGCCGTATTGTCATTGGTTACATGAAAACAAATTTGAACTATACATTTTGATAGTAATCGTAAATCAGGACTAGGATGTGAGCCACTAGACTTTGAAAGTGGTCCAAGTCCAATTCAATAACAGTTCATATATATACCAACTTTTTTTTAACCGTGAATACATAAATTTTTCAACTAATAGAGCTACTACTAGCGTGTCGAAAACGAATATTATATCAAAGATTTAATAGTACAAATATCAGGATAATCTGGTCTATCATCAAAACAAAAGTTGTCGTATGGATTATTCTTGAATTTGACTTAGATCACTTCCAAAATAAACGGCTTACATATCTTGGTTTTCGCATTGTTTCATTTTTAAATTTTCTCTTTTCATTTAAGTTTTAGCGTTCTGACCATCGTAGTTTACAATGCAGAATAAACCAGTATTTCTTATCCTCTGGTCACGATTTGTGTTTATATTTGTAGTACTTAAATAAACATATCGAAACTTTTGCTGATTTTATTTTATTAAAGTAGTTTTTGAAATCGGGCTTGATTTTCTTAGAATTCCGCGGACTAATAACGTTAAGAAATGCTGCTATAAACCTAAGTGTAGGTTTTCCTAGTGCTGATACTAGAAACATCTGCTTTTATCAAATTAATTTTCAATTTCTACTTTTTCTAGTTTACTGTTTGATGGGGATTTAATTATTTTAGATACTTTACACTTTAACAGAAACAGAAAACCCTACGGGTGTAAGAGTGCTTACGGTAACTGCTCCAGAACAGAGGTTGACTCTCCTTACGTATAAATTGTTAGATTACGAATTTTTATTAATGCTAAAATCGTTAAAGATCTTAATTATTGCAATGGTTAAAGCAATGGTAAATTATTATTAAAAAAAATGAACAGAAACTAGAGATCCTTTATGAGGAGTACATATTGCTGATAATGTTCCAACTAAAACTAGTTTTTTCCGCCAAAACCGGGGACTTAAAGTTAACTTCTTTTTTTTAATCGAAAATAGTAATATGAGATCTCTCACTAGGAATGCTGGTGTCGTTTTATTTTCCGATGGTAGGAAAAATGAACTGATGAGATAACGGTAATGATTGCTTGTTTCGGTCTAACCCTAATTACTGACTTCTGAAAGAAATTTTTCTTAAAGTTGATGTTAAGTAAATCTTCAGCTGTAGGTTTTACAGCAAAAGAAGAATTATATGTAAAGTAAAGCACGAAATAATAAATAATTTATAATTAAATAATCCAGGTACTCCAGTCAAATTAAATTGAAATTATTGATTGATAGTATCTTTTGGTAGTATCTTTATCACGTGTGGTTTCATTATTTTTGGAATAATGTGAAAATGTTCATTGTATTTAGTTTCATAAATTTAGTGTTTTATATATGTTTTTTGGTCCGTTATGAAATAATAATGTTTTATATTAGATTTACTAGTTTATAACGATTTTATAAGTTTAAATTCCGTCATAAAGGAAATGATAAATGAATTAAAGTGTAAAGCTGGATGAAAAGAATATCGCTAATGCCTTTATGCATTTATAAGTGCAAATTATTTATCATCGTTATTGAGTTCAGTGTCGCATTCAGATAGCATTTTATGCAATGTGCGATATATGGATATAAAATCAAACATCCCACCGCGTCGGGATGTTATAAGAAGAACGTGAAGAGATAGGGAATAAGAAGTGCCTACCTCAGTAGCTCTGGCGATAATGGCAGAATTATTCTGAACAGAACAAGCCCGAACAATCACAGGAACTAGTCGACTCATCACCATTATGCAAATGAATCACCCATCATAATTTGCATATATTTTAGGAACAATTTAAATGAACATAATTTTAGTTTGCTAATGTTCGAATCCTTCCCGCGCCATTTCGTTATTATCCACTGCTGCTGTCACCGAGTAGTATTAAATACGTCATAACAATATCAGTTATGTTCTTATGTTCGAATGTTGGCGCCAACTTGTTAGCGCTGAAAGTATTCCATCGTCCATCCTTCACAAACAACAAAGCGCTTTTGTTTGAATATAATTAAATGAGTTTCTAAATGAATTTTCGCATTTCTCTCTAGTTCTCACTTATAATGGTATCTAAGACTCATTCCAGTTTTAGATCTAATTATATTTCCAAAAATATATATTTAGAAGTTGACAATTTGGCACACGTTTCGTTAATGATAATTGCTTTCCACCAATAACATTTTTACTTGCGCGAAATGTGAAATAATTTCAATTTTATTAGTGAAATATAATTTTCCGAGGCAAACTTTTACAAATTAAATGAATAATTCAAAACACAATGTTTTGATTTACACTCATTAAACTTTTAACGTGACATGACTTACAAGAAATGTACGAAATGCATTTGAAATGCTTTTTGCTGGTGCCGTACGTTTCTTGTTTACAATTATTTCTAATATGTGCATCTTTTGATTAGAAATTATTTCTTACGATTAATTAAAACCAAAGTCAATATATACGGTTCGTAAAATATGCTCGAAACATAACTCAGTGTATGTTTATTGCTGTAGGTAGAAGCACCTAATGTGTAATGAGCAAGTCTCATTCTAATTCCACGAATGTTCATTAAATGTCTGTAATTTGAAAATACAAAAGGAGAAAATCCTGCAAGCTTTGCTACTTTGCCATTTTCTCAAAATGTTGTCTGATATCTTCTTCGTAAATAACATAGATCGCGAACACAACATTGGCCGGATGAAGAAAAACATAACACCTGGGAATAATTATAATGGAAATATAGCAAGTTGAAATTAAAAGACATCCGTTTAATTTACACAAGGACGATGGAAAGTTTTAAACATCAACCTACCGTGTAAATCAAATCTACTGTATCACATTGAACAGTCTACCTACCTACTTATTATACATATCTTTACTTTAAAGTCTAAACTGTACATGAAAATTCAAAATTCCATTCATATTTTTTTTTGTATTACACGATCGACAAAATAAAATTAAAACTTCAAATAAACCTGCATTTTATGCATTATATATTTATCATTATAATTGGACAACTTTCAATTACTAGCACAGTTTTTCAATCATAGAATTTAAATATTTGTTTAAATTTTTCATAG
Source organism: Sisyra terminalis (assembly GCA_958496175.1). Lineage (NCBI taxonomy): Eukaryota > Metazoa > Arthropoda > Insecta > Neuroptera > Sisyridae > Sisyra > Sisyra terminalis. Next base: position 55,906,556 of record OY292274.1, read on the forward strand.
GAAATTATTTTTTGCATTTTATTACTCAAATATTTGTCGGAAAGTGATTGATTATTCTAATTCATCAATTTCAAAAGCTCAAATGAAGTGTTATTTTAGTTTTGAAGATTTTGAGGCAAGGAAATTGATTTTATTACGTAAATAGTTCAAAACAAGGCCAATAATTGGAAAACCTTTTTTGGTCAAATTTACGAATCGTAATTGATTACACGTTAATCAATCATTGAAAGTAAATTTAGGGAAAATGTATATTTTTATTTTTGTATCAATGTTTCTTTGTGATTTCGGTAAAAAAGCAACCTGAATTAATTTTAAATTCCGTTCATAATATAATGAAAAATCTATAAATTCACTATGTAATTAATATTAAAACAGACCATTTTATTGTAATAAAAAATTCCTTTGATGTTTGAATAGAATCTTGCTTTCAATTATATATGTTGGACTAAAACCTTCAAAAAATCATAATATTATAAAAATTTGTGCTTTTAAGTTCGCCCGTGAAAAGTTTGTTTGTTTTTAAGTTATTCTTATACTTTTTATGGTACTAGATATATCAATCCTAGACCAAAATTTTAACTAATTTTTAATACTTAAGGGGGGAAGCTGGTCTAAGGCGTGAAAAAAATGGGCATAATTAATGAATTTTTTGTGACTCAACAAAAAGATTAATCGAAAATCTGTGAAAAAGATTTTATAATTTAGATTTTAATATACAAATACAAATTTTTTCGTGTCAATTAAATTTAAAATGGCGGCTGTCCAGCATTTCTTCGAAGCATTTTGGTCCTGGAACAAAATCCTGAAAAATTTTAGTTTCTATATAACAACAGCAAGAGATGTTCGTAGGATTTTTTCGATTATTTATTTTTTCACGAAATGGTGCACGTTTGAACAAAACATTAAAATTTTCACTTTAAAAAAACGACAAAATTGTTGATTAAAAAGAACTATGCAATATAAAAAAAAATCCTTAGTACGTCTCCGGAGAAAGGTATTTCGAATTTACTGTCAAAATTTCGTATAGATCGGTGAAGATTTGCTTGAGTTATGTCTTCGGCCAGTTCAAAAAAGTGATTTCGAGAAAAACGCGTTTAAAGTTTTAAGTACTTTAAAATCATATTAAATGCGCATATACCTTTAATCTGCGATGCCTTTAATCTGCGAAAGTTTGGGCATTTAGACATTTTTGCCGGCATCCATCCTTTGGTATGTTATTTTTAAGACCCTAAAGTACCTTTTAAGACAAAAAAAAAATTTCGGTTTCCTCAAAATTCTAGACCAGCTTCCCCCCTTAAGTGAAGGATCTGAACATCCGCTGCTTTTACGGTGAATTCAATATTTTCTGAACCGTAGCAAAGGTGTAATAAAGCGATCGACACTAAATAATTTGAAATAGAAAAAAATTTACTCTGAAAAATTATGAATGTTTTGTTTTATAATACATCTAAATTAGATTAAATTGTCCAAGAAAATATGGATTAAAGGGTTTACTAATTTTTCCAATGTTATAACATTTCAACTGACGCCAATGGACAGAAGTGATTAATTTAAATTGATACCTCTAAAATTATAAATGGGGAACATGAAAGTAATAATACTACATATTACATATTCTTGAGGGTGAGCTTTGAAGTGTAATTTAAACACAAGCGGTTCATTTTTGAATGAAAAGTCAAATGTTGCTATAATAATGCACAATCAAACTCTCAAACAAAGACTATCAAATAAATTTTTGATTAATAATTGCAAGTCAAAGGCAATTTTGAGACTGGCAATAGGCCATGCATTTTTAACGCATCTCCACTTGAATGAATACTAATGCAATGGAAAACTGCATTGAATGAGAAGAACTATTAGTAAGTTTTATTGTTTTTTTATCTGATGCCAATTTACTGTCTCATTAAGTATTTATATTTCAACTGAATTAACGGAAAAAGAAGTATGACTTCCAAAAAAAAAAATAGTTGTTCTTTGAAAATGTAAAATTTATTATTACAAGAATTTGATTATATCACATTTGAAGTACCTTTTTTGCTACATGCTTTGACAAGTTTAAATTATTAAATTTGTTTTGGCTTTTTTTAAAATGAAAATAATTCTTTACTGATATCTGTTTGATATAAAAAAATACAAAAACTTTCGTTAATCGATTTCATTGTCAGCTTTTTAAAATTTGCATTTCATATCTGCATATTAAGCACCATTTTCTTTCCCAATTTTTTTCGGTTTCTGGCGCCCTTAATGTTACAGAATTTTTCTGCAGATATAATGGATTGTTATGCAGGAATTATTTAACCAGATGAATTGGAAAAACAAAACTTATATTTTTTTCACCAAGTCATAATTACCAAACCTTTTACGAACCATTTGCCCCTTTGCGAGTAAGAATATGTTCTTATTTTTTTAATTGAACAGGCAATACCATTATCAATCTCCAACTCTCCGGAAATAATCACTATGCAATAATCACTATTCAAAATTGTATTTTGAAAACTCTCACTTGTATTGATTATTACCATTATTGATTTACATTTATTATTAACTATAAGTTATGAAATTAGGTATTGTTGACAGTATTAAAGAATTCAGTTGTTAATTCAAGTGCTCCTTCAGGCTGATCTTTTATCGAATTGTAACTGTAGTATATTTTGTATTCTCCAGAAAGTTTGGCAATTGAGTTATTGTTAGTTTTATCAACATCTTTGTTCATAACAAATTAATTTTAATTAGCCTTGCAATTACCATATTCTTAATCAATAATATTATCGCTAGAAATTTTACTTTACAGCAATTCAATTTCCTCCATTGTATGTTCCAGTTAACCGTGTCTGATTTTAAAAAATAGTTAGCAAATTTTGACATTGAAACTCGATAAGAGATTGTTTGATTATTTTAAAAATGATTGATGTAAAAATAGAATAATAATTGATAGTAATTGTCATATTAGTATAGTATAGTTATTATATTAGTTATATTCATACTGGCACATACTTAAAATTTACATCAACACATGGCGCAACTATTTTTTTGTGAGCTTTTTCAGTTTTTCGTGGAAATTTGCGTTTTTCTATTGAAGACAACTTTACAATTAATCTTAATAACAAAACTCTATTGAATTACAAATTTTCATCAAAATCGTTACAGCTGTTTTCAGAAACCATAACACATACAAGAAAAGGTCGATTAATATATAAAACTAGATAATTTGTTTACTGCGCACCAAATGAATTGCTACGGCGCACAGTTTGGGAAATCCTGGTTTAACCAATTATTAATAACGTTTAAGAAAATAGAATTAGTACTATCAAAAGTTTTTTTAAATCGGAATTTTCAAGCTAATTGCATATTGAATGATATATAAGATTTCTTAGTCTGGAAAAATTGTCTACGACGTTCAGCATATTTTCCTGTCACCAATCATTATACTATAAACGAAAAGGGCTAATCGTTAACTGGGCGTATCCCGCTAAACTAAAGCGTATGGTAATAGTAAAAGTACGCTATATCTCGTCGATAGATGTACATAGGAGTAGTAAACTATATTCGGATATAAAAAAATTGAAAAATGTTATTTTTTTGGGGAATATTAATAAAAAATTAAAAAACAATGATTGATTGATTCAAATAAATGTTCTTATGTAATTTCCAAGAATTTATAATATTTTTTTTTTATGTTTAAATAAAGTGTGAAATGCACTTTTTCTTATTTTTTCGAAATAAAATTTTATGGTTTTAAACGTATTTGCTCGTATCTCATTAATCATTTTAATAAGACTATAACTGCCGAAAATTCTATTTAAAGTACAATTTAATGCCATATTATGTAAACATTTACGGGTCTACGAACACGAATTAATTTTAATAGAATACTTACAAATTTATGATAAAATGCAAACAATGAAATATTTTTAAATAGAAAAAAAAATATCTCAGATAATGAAAAGATGATGTTTCTTAAGCAAAGATTTTCTTTTGACTCCCCAAGAGACTAGCGAATATGAAATCTTAAATTTACCGAAGGACTTTTGCGTTTTGAAGAACAAATAAAATATAAAATTTCTTGCCAATATATTTGAAAATGTAATGTTTAAATGTATATACTTTTTTTATCAATTACCTTGAATATACATATTATATTTATTTAATATGTTCACGTAAGCATTGAAAATATTTTCATACTAACAAAACAGACCATTTTTGTATCAATCAATCATTAGAAATTTCATTTTCCGCTATTTTTTATCAATAAAGTGAAGGTGTTACTGTCAAATCCTTGGGGACATTACTTACCAGCTTGGTTATAGAAGTTTTACTGCGCTTTGAATGCTATTCCTTTGAAAGCTCGTTCATCTGACTAAGCTTCCTTATTCAAGCGCAGCTATTTAAGAAAACCACCCGGTGAAAAGGATGCCAAAATGTATTCATTGAAAACAGATTGACTCCCTTTTGTACATAATGATTTTTACTTGTTTTTATTTGTTTCATCAACATTTCCGTTTTATATTCAGTAGTTCTGTTTTTATGCTCGTATTATATATTGAGCTGTTCCCGTAGGATTTTGACCAAAATTCATGAGAAATTTATCAACATAAAAGAGAAATTAGTCTTATTTGAATTAAATTCTTGACAAATTGATGTATTTTTTGTTCAGAAAAAATGATTGAAAAAGGGAAATTTAGTTTATGTGGACATTTTCGATTGGTCGTGATTGAATATATTTTTTTCGTCGGCACACAAAAGTATTTTAATTTGAAATAAAAAGAAATATTATTTTTTTTTTTTTGAAAAAGAGAGCTTAGTTCAGTTCAATGGTTTCGCAAATAAAAAAATAAATGTTCAGTGAATGCTATTAAAATTGAATTTTAAATCAATACACATACCTAAGAAAAGAAGAGATCGGAAAATAAATTGTGTTCAGCTGTTTAATTTTCAGGAAGCATATGTTTTTTTGATATGTAGAGATGCGACTAATGGACCATGACGAAAAGATATTCGTCTTTTTCTCTCATTTTATTTCATGTTCTGGAACAAAATGTAAATGCATTAAACAAATACTCCCCGTCTTCTATATATGTATATCTGTAAAGTATGGTCGGGACGGTGAGAGGAACATCCATTTATTACAGCACCCTGTATGACTGGATAAGTATATATGTATGTGTACACGAAAAGAAAAACTTATTCGATTTCTGTCTTTTAATGTCTTATATGGTTTTCATTTTACTTGAGTTTCGCCCCTACTGTAATTTTGAAGAATTGTATAGTCACAAAAGATAGCGCCCATTCTTTACATTCACATCTCCCTTCTTTTGACTCACTTTTTTGATCACAATGATGAAAAATTCACTTTGAGCTTTATACATAGATCATTGAATTGTTTGTTTATCACTGGTTTTCTTTTGTGACTTCCCGTGATTGACTATTAAAAAATGGGGAAAGATTAGAGTTAACTTTTATCATCATTTTGACTTTTACATTTCTTACTATTAGAGTAACCATTATATTTAATCGATCGTAAAATTATGTTAACTAGTAAATTTAGAAAAACGTTAACCCATATAATCATTACAAAGAGAGCAAATTTCAAAAACTTAAAAGATTAAAAACTTATTCTAAAACTTTTCCATGAATATAATTGTCCATCGCATTTTTTTGAATCTTTTAATAAGTAGTAACCAATTAACTCGATTTAATTGATATCACTTATATCTTTGCACACATGAAACAAAATTACCATTCTTTTTTTGTTAATTGCAAGTTTGATTTTATGATTCAATATCTTTGAAGTTTTAAGGGCCATGTCCTAAACGCTAATCTTAATGATAAGATTTGTTATTGTTTATATTTTTCATTAAACTTGGCAGATAAGTACAAAAAAATTATTTGCTATAAGAAGTGATAATTATATGTTATGTTAACGATTAGCTCAAATAAGGTATTTCATGAAGACGAAATGAATAATAAATCCCTATAGGATTTAAAACTTAAGACTAACTAATTATGATTTTTTTTCCTACGAAAACATGACCTTATATGAAAACTTCGGTTTCGGTCGAAACTGAGATTGATATCAAATTCGGTTTTGGTTTCAATTTCGGCCGTAAATAATAATTTCGGTCGGACATTACAAATAAGTAATTTAAAAATATTTATCTAAACTCTAGATTCGCAATCAAGAACCGATGTGGTATGAACTTGTTTTAATGGGAGAAATTTTCCGTAAAACTTGAGAAAATTTGATTAATATTTAAAATTAAGAATTAATAAAAATCTTAGGCCCGTAAAGTAAAACTACGAAGCAACAATCGGCCCAATGGTAAATTAAAGAGAATTAAATAATGATAATCAAAAGTTACGCTTAAAATTTAAAAAAATAATCTTGAATAATTGAATTTAATAGTTGTCAGTATTGAAGTTCCTTAACGCGATTATTTTGGGCTCAAGTGTACTTTAGCACACCCACAATCTGGCAAAGTTGTATTTTCGACTTTGTTTTTAATTTAATTCGCGATGTTTTTGTTATTTCAATTTTAATATGGTATAATTCTCTCTTTTGAGGGTAAATTTTCATTATAGGCCGATTTAATCGCGAATTAAATTAAAAAAATAGTCGAAAATGCAACGTTGTCAGATTATGGGTGTGTTAAAGTACAAATGAGCCGCTTTTTGTTTTAATATAAAAAAAATAATTAATAATCAAACTTGGAGAAGTTTTTAAGAATTTGTAATTTGTAATAAATCATGATTTCAAAATGAACACTTGACATTATTTTTATTTATTTTTTTTTATTTGCTTGGGACGAATGTACTCTTAGTGGTTCATTAAATCTATTGCACATCACTCAAAAAGTCTGTTTTGTCACTTTTGATTTAAGACTCTTCGTCGTTTTTGTATTTACGAAGAAGCTGTCTTATTTCAGTTCCAAGATAAATGATACCCAAATCATTGTATGCATCCTTTTTAATGTACTACGCCGGTTTTTATAAGCTTTGAGTCCCTCTTTTTGTGAATAAACTTATTTCATTGCACTTTTTTGGTAACCACTATTAACCAAACTGCGATTCTCCTCTTTCATTTACGGTAATTCCTTTTCTAATTGAATCTTCAAAGCTTAGATTTAACAAATTTGCTCAATGGTTTAGCTAAATGAAACTTAGGTAAAGCAATTGGTTCACATAATGAGATTTAATGCAATGTGACCTATTTGGCGCATATCATTGAAACGGACTGGCTTCGTCATTGCACCAGGAAGGTGTTACGTGGTGGTCAACGTCAGCAGCCACATACTCGTCGGAGGTCAGGAGGTCAGTTTTCTCCACTAGAACATACTGTTACAGTGTCCACTTCTATATTATATGTCGACATGTCACGTTATACTACCTTGACGACGCGCTATACTACCACCTCTTTTATATTGGCTTTGAATTATTTCCGTGGATCAATGTCCAACTGCATGTAACTGCATTGCTTCGATTCGTGTCTTTCTGTATTATTTATTACAATTAACTTCCATTTAATCTTGGCGTTTTTATTAAAACTGAAAAGCAAAAAAGGTAATTTACATTTGAAAGTTAATTAATACAACCGTTTCAACTTTCATAAGAAATTTAATCGAATTTGAAATTACCAATGGTGTTTATAAATATTTATTATAAATCAAATTCAATCATATATTATATTTATATAAACCATTTATATTTCAGTTCCTTTTCTTAGTTTAAAAGGCATATGAAAATAATTTCTGTAGTTACAGTAGTGGCCAAAAATTTTGAGATTTTCTTTTTTTTTCTTTTACTATCCTAGAAGAGATATTTTTGTCGTTGATTAAAAATCTGTAACAAAATAATGTAACTTAAGGATATTACGATGGTGGATTTATGGGAACCTGAGATTTTAAAATTAATTAGGCGGAACTGTTTTGAAACTTGGAGGTGAAGTATAGGATTTAAAAGCTAAGGATTGGTCTAACGAACTAATAAAAATTTCGGAGTTTAGAAATTTGTCCCTCGGATCAGCTAAACATAAATTTAGAACACATACGGAATATGAAACTAACTTAATACTAAAAAAGGCAATTGTTTTCTGTGCATAAAAGTTAGTAGTTGTATCTTCAATTAAGCTTCTCGAATATGGGGTCGAAATTCCATAACATGGACTAAGAAAAGAGCGTTGAAATAATATAACTCCGTATCGTATTACTTTCATATATTTAAGTAAACAATACAATGTTATGAAAAAATTAATATTAAGTAATGAAGGGGGGAAGCTGGTCTAGAGCGTGAAAAAATGGGCATAATTTATGAATTTTTTGTGACTCAACAAAAAGATCAATCGAAAATCTGTGGAAATGGTTTTATAATTTAGGTTTTAATATACAAATACAATTTTTTTCGTGTCAATTAAATTCAAAATGGCGGCTGTCCAGCATTTCTTCGGAGGCGTCTCATTTTTTAGACGGGTCCATGGCCGAAGATGTAACCTCCTTAATTTTGGTCTTGGAACAAAATCTTGAAAAATTTTAGTTTGTATGTAACAACAGCAAGAGACGTACGTAGAATTTTTTCGATATTTTATTTTTCACGAAATGGTGCACGTTTGAACAAAACATTAAATTTTCACTGTAAAAAACGACAAAATTTTTTATTAAAAAAAACTATGCAATATAAAAAAACATCCTTCGTACGTCCCCGGAGAAAAGTATTTCGAATGTACTGTCAAAATTTCGTATAGATCGGTGAAGATTTTCTCGAATTATGTCTTCGGCCAGTTCAAAAAAAGTGATTTCGAGAAAAACGCGTTTAAAGTTTTAAGCACTATAAAATCATATTAAATGCGTATATACCTTTAATCTGCGAAAGTTTGGGCATTTAGACAATTTTTTCCGGAATCCATCCTTTGGTAAGTTATTTTTAAGACCCTAAAGTACCTTTTAGACAAAAAAAAATTTTTGTTTCTTCAAAATTCTAGACCAGCTTCCCCCCCTTAAACAAAGAAATAAAAGTAAATTATTACATTGTTATAATTTTCCCGGTTGAAATAGCTTCTTCTTAGTATAGTTTGGTTTGTCTTCGTCTCTGTAATAACGCCCTCTAGTATTGCGTTCTCCTAATGCGACTCAATTACTAAAATTTTTATATTTTTTGAGCATTACTTGTATAATACATAAATTCTCTATTTTCAACTGTAAATAAACCTTTAAAAAAAATGGTGTCCGACGCCTGACCGACATTATAGGATATGCTCTTGAGAGTAACTACAATCCCTGGCCATATTATTAAACGCACTTAAGATTTAATACAAAATATACATATTCTACTAAATTAAATTTAATATTGTTAACTTTTTACAGTATAAAAAGTTGTATTAATTTTAAAGAAATATATTTTTTGGATAAAGGTAAAACCTTGTCTATTATTTCTACTACCCAACTTTAAGATAATAGCCTTTATTTGAAACCCATTGAAAATATACGGAATTGGCTGAAGAAAAAAGTAGCTAAAGAGGTGGTCACAACTGAAAAATAGCTCTTTGAAAAAATATTCACGTATGGTATCATCATCCACAAATATAGTAGATGGTATTGTCCTACATAGACAGCATACTGCGCAGAATGGGAACTTAAATATCAGTAAATGGGCTTTCAATTAAATATTTAGCAATTCAGCTCACCATAATTAAGAAGATGTTTAATTAATTTGATGTTAAAAATTTATTTTTAGTAAATATGATTTTTGGTCACACTAGTTGGTAATAAGTGTAATAAATAAAATTTGTACAGGAAAGTTAAACTCAATCAAAAATATGGATCCAAAATAAAATAGCTCTTACTATAGGTCTTATACAAAACCTATAGTGCGTCTATTAATATGGCCAGGGACTGTAGGTTGGGAGCCTCTGATCTAGCCCAATGTTGTATGCTATACCCTCCTTTATACGAGTATTTTAGGGTGTTTTTCAAATTTCATTCAAAGTATTTCCGCATTATTTAATAATCAGTATTTAGTGCAATTCAGCTTTGTCACACCCGAACATACCTTTAATTGTAATCGACATTTTATAGAGAGAAACAGAAGAGCGCTGGATAATGTTTAATTTATGTATACAGTAGGAAGTTTTCCATGCAATATTTAGTAATTGATTCATTTCGATTTAGAATGAAGCATTTATTTCAATTTAAGTGAACCTATTTTTGTGTGAGTGGTCAGTTATTCGCTCGTTTATTATGTATTCAGAGTAAAATATAGACATGTATGTATAGTGACAGGTCATGGTTGTCGAAAGGTGACACTGGAGGTTTGCAAAGCCATGGGTAACAACGATGGGTTTGAGTCGTGTGACGCCAACATTGGCCGCGTGCAGTGCTGATGTGACCGGTAGTTGTACGTGACATCTCCCGGAAATTGCATTCCGGACTCAGTATTCCGGTTACACCCACAAGTATTCATTCTACTCTTCTCTAAACGTGGACACACAAATATAATGCAAAACATGCACAACGAAATGCTCAGCACGATGCAACCATTATTTCTACAGTGATTAAATACGTAGCACCGAAAGCTCTTATGACCGAAAATAACATCGTCGGTGGACAAGAAGACATATTATAATGGCACTGTTAAAAATAAAAGAAAAATGTTTGTTTTCCTTATCATTATCAAATATGCTGCGGCATTTACTTCCTTTTTATTCTTTTCAAAAAAAGAAATGTTTACTTTTAGTTAAATAACAATAATTTTTTGTTTTTCAAATATATATAATTTTTGTACACGCATAATCAACAAAAAACTTTTTTTTACTTTCATTTCTATTGAAAAAACTTTTTTTACGTTAAACAAAACATCGAAAAAACAACACGGAAAATCGATTTTTCAACATTTGAACAGCTTACTGTATGTATAGTGTTCCATACTTTATAATGTGTAAAATAAAATATGAAATATGTTTGACAAAAAAAAATTGTATGAAAGGGACATAGCATAAAGTAGATACTTATTAATCACTTAATGGTTTAAAAAAACTTTTAAACACGGTCGCTATTATCAGTCTTCACAATATATCAAAAACAAATCAGTGAATTGCTTTTTTTGTTGTTGTCATTCCCTTCAATACGGTTCTCCGAATAACTTTGCCTTCGAATAACTTCTTGCATGAATGAACTTTCCCCAAAATTTAAAAGCTATTTTCGAACTTAAAATGTAACAATCGTTAAAAAAAGTCCGATATAGGATTCAAAAAAATAAAGAAAAGGAAAGGATATTTCATAGATAATCATTATAGTTATATGTACAATAGGGTCTCTGTTATTTCCCAAATTGGGTTTTGTTCTGCAAACGCCCTCCAAATTTTCAGGTTATGACCTAAAAAAATATCAGACCAGACCAGCCCTTTATATTCACATTAACCCGGGCCTAAATCATAATACATTTCCCATTTAAATAACATAGGATTTTTGCATTTTTTGCAGTTAATTTTTTTCACGGAAACAAATGTAGCTAAAAATATTTGAACAGCTCTACAAAAAAGATCTGAATCCTCTTTTCGATAAACTTTACCGTTTAAAAGTTACTCAACAATAAAGAAGTATTCATAATCAAATTCATTGTTTTCCTATTAACCTGAAAATTTAGGGGGCGTTTGCAGAACAAAACCCAATTTGGGAAATAACGGACCCCCTATTGTACATATAACTATAATGATGTATCTATGAAATATCCTTTCCTTTTCTTTATTCTTTTGAATCCTACCTGAAAATTAGGGGGGGGGCGTTTGCTGAACAAAACCCAATTTGGGAAATAATGGACACCCTAATGTACAATCCGAATTGCGTACATTTGGTATTACGTATTTACGTTGAGTGAAAGAAGGTCTCTCATACATGACTACAGAAAATAAGTCCAAATCTTACTATCACCCCCAATTGATGAACTAACAGAATTCAGAGAAAATTGATTCTGGAAAATGGTCATTCAAGAGATGAAATTTCAAAAAATCGGCCAGCAACCCTTTTTGTTTTTGGCCAGACCAAATTCATGATAGCCAAATTCTTAATACTAGCGATTTCTATTGCTTTTTAGCGTGAAAAAACGCAACTGGAAGTTTAACTAATGTGATATTTTTCTTCATTTTTACATTTTTCGTATCTTTTGCTTCTGTCCTTTCACCTCTATAAGCTTGGTGATATTACCTATGTTAGGTGTGCTGTTTCAGGCAATGAGTGCCCAATCAGCTCCCATATACGGTTAAACCATCGTATGGAGGATCTTCCTCGACTAAGTTTGCCTTCCACTATACCTTCAATTATAAATAGTTCCAATTCTTCAGTTCTCTGATCAAAGTACCATAAGTTTATCTTGTTTTTTCAACTTAAGTGTTTATTTATTGCAAGAAGAATTTGTTAGTTCTTTTTTCCATCCATGAGACTCTTAGTGCTGTCTGTACAATATACATACCAATAGTTTGATGATTCCAATCTTTTACTTATCGATTTTTTTAAGAACCAAGATTCATAGGTATTTTTATTATTTGGAAAAATCAACGCGTTTATTAGTAGATTAGTATTTTTCCGAATATATTCACCTTTCTATATTATCGTTAATTTCGCGGTCGATATTCTGGCTATCGCTATAAAAGTCGTATGATTTCTTCTCTACATCTTCTGCTGTTAGTACTTAGCTTTCCTATGTATATAATTTTTGGGGGCACTTTCCAAACTATTATTTATCTGATTTCTGGTGAGTTTTCACTCTCTATTTTGAGTATAGGTTCCATAAACAATTAAACAATTTTTTTTTATTTGATTATGAAAAAGATTAATGAGCCACAGTTTCCAAAGACAGTTTTTAAAGCAAGTGTGAAGTATTTACATATAAAACTACTATATAAACCTATTAATTTTAATCCAATTAGCGGCCTGTTGAGCTTTATCTTAGAAGTAGAATAGATCAATTGGAACTAGAAAAAAGCTGTACTGCAATAGTTCTTGTAGGACGCAACGCTGAGGAACTCTTATGAGAAACCCCTAGTACAATGAAATAGAAGAACCTTTTTTTCTATGCAAGAAAACATAGGCTCAATACTTTGTTTATTTTATTAAGAAGATATATACTTGTTTTCTATTTTCGTTCGTTTGATGAAAACCTCTTAATTTAGGTATTATATAATCCTCGTGAATAAACTCCAAATATAATTGAAAATATAACGCAAAATATCTTTAAACTTTTCAATTGTGATTTTACGCATACATTAATAGGATTGTAGTACTTTAGATATTTAAATTAAATATTGTATATAGTTTAAAGATGAAATAATAATTAAGTTTATTCAGAATGCTAAGCATTTTCTGCTATGTGTACATTGCAGCAATGTCCTATTCAAATTCCTAACCAAATGAAATCATTTTCTATTGTTTTGTTACGTTTTGTACTTCCATTTACTACATACCGTATTCAATCTAAACATTTTCTCATTTCTCTTCGTTATTATTCAACTCAAATGCTTGTTATAATATTCACAATACTATAGAATAAACAATAGAACACAAACTTTATAAGTACCTTCCTGTTTCTTTGCAAAAAATATCATTATTTTTAAACGATCGTAATACTAAAAAGTGTGCATTTCAAATAATTATTTTTAAATAAAATTCTAGTTCTAGGTACATTTAATTTATTTGTCAATAATAATATTTCTTTACTCAACTATGCGGTTTTTAAATTGGTTGAAAACTTTTGAAAATATAATTTCAAAAGCTTAAGTTAAAATCATAAACTACCGAAACTTTTTTCAAGGAAAATTTTATTCAAAAATCTAAAATTTAATTCCCTTGTATTAATTTAATTTATTGTTTTCTTCAGTTTAAAATTAACCGAATAGGGTAATGCAATATGAATTATGCATTAAAATAAAACTCAAGTGATTATTTTGCATACAAAACTATAACGTAAAACGTGTCTTTAAATGATTTGTAACATTAGATTATTATTAAAAACTTTTCGAAATGTTCATTTTACATTCAAAGCTTTTGCTTCAAATTGCTTAATTTGTTATAAAAGACTTATACTTCGTATGCATTGAACAACAAAATTAAACGAATTATGCAAATTGTTTGAAACATTTCGATGCATATTGTTGCACACTCTATTCAGGATAAAATATGTGTTTTATATAGAAAATCTGAGAATTAAAGTTTTGTTTGATTCATTAAGCAGAATTGGGTACTTATTATTGTTTGCTTGAAATTTTAAAATAAAAATAAAGTAGTTGTAAATGTTTGAAATCTGTTTTCCTGTGCACTGATTTTTGTTTAGTTTTGTTCTGTAATAGTTGTTAACCCTTGGATTGAGGATGACCTATTTTTTTTGCCAACCAGTTGAACGATTTTTACGTGAACTTTTATAAACTAAACTATTTTCGTCGAAAGACAAGTTGATGTTTGTTTGCTACTCATCAATATTATAAATCATTTGGTCTCTTTGCCAAGTAATAAAAAGTTTAAAAAGTTACCAAGTTTTAAATTGTTGAAATCATAAGTACCCGAAATGGAAAAGATTGGTTTTATAAAGTCAATGGAAATTTTTTACATACAATTCTTCTGTACGTGTGCTTGTTACTATACTCCTCTGAAACCGTCGGACCAATTCTGCTGAAATTTTTTGAGTATATTTATGTGGAATATTTAAATGGACCATACAGATGAACATGGTGCAAAGCGGTGTTTTTCTAACCAACAATCAAAAAACTGTAACGTTCGTTTACAACGAAACATAATGACGAATTATTTTTTTTTTGTGGATCATTATGTCTTTTGCTCCAGTTTAGCGATTTGCTGCTGCATCATAGTGGTGTTAATAGGCAATTGATCATAAATAAAATTGAATTGCAAAATTTGTTGTATTTGTCATGTAAAAATACATATCTATACTATTGCTTATTAAATTCTAACCAATGTGAAGTTTTAGGAATAAAATACTATTTAAAACGTGCACAACGAATTAATAGAGCTAATGCCATTAAAGGAAATTAAATGGTTTTCTTCAAAAAATTCAACAATCGGGAAATAAAAAAATTGGTGAAAATGCAGAAATAAAGTTTATACATGGAAATTATATTAAACAACAAATTATCGAGAAATGCAAAATCGATCATTGATTCCTTATATGTATTTATGATATCTCAGAATAATAATTAAGTTTACAAGAAAACTTCTTTCTACATTTTCATGTGATTTACTACCATAACCATATTATCATAGCATATAGTAAACTCTACTCTCTTTTTTCTACGAGAGCTTAATTTAATAACTTCCGTTTCAATTAAAAAAAATTGTATTTAATTTATAAATTAATTATTGTTAACTACTAGATATAGTTGTATATAAAAGAGCATACAAAAACTAGTACTTTTTTGGCCATCAGACGTAAAGACCAAAGTTGTCAGTTTCCAATTTTACTGAATTGTTATGTATGAAACAATTTTAAAAATTATGCTTTAACAATTAGAGTTATTGGAAGAATAATTGTACTTTTGACATTGATAAATATTTTATTTATTTCCGAGTCACAATTAATTAATGTTTAATAATATTTGTCTTATGACTCAATTTTTTCTTTATTACGATACATTTTATCAGTTTTTTGGCTGTCATCATCAGCTAATGGTTATTTTTTCCAAAATAATCATTACCTGAAGAATTAAGAAGAGTTAAATTGAATCATAAGACATATTTTATTATTCTTTTATTGAATAATTGTACTATATATTTATATCACTAAATAAAGTTTCAGGATCCTATTGTCGTTACTAAAACTCTTTTTTCATAAAATCAGTAAATAGTCGACAAAACTTTACAAATTCTAAGCTTTTTGATTGATTTGCAATCTTGTCTTAATTTCGGGAAGTATGTTTTGCCAAATTCTTAGGATATAATAAGTTTGTATGCACGATGCGTGAACATATTGCATGAAATATACAAAGCAAAAATATCTAGTAACAATAGTTAAATATTCATAGTTAAAATATTCAAAATAAGATTTTTTTCGCTGTTTTTGAACAGTTATACTGTGTATACAATATATAGAATATATTGCGGTCCAATTTATGTAGTATAATTTAATATAACAATATATAAAAATCATACCATAAACATAAATTGGAACAGAAGTTCAAACAAAAATATTCGTGACATATTGCCCAGATACGTATTTCGATTGCCAAGCAATCTTCCTCAGTGGTCATCAAGTAGTTTGGATCACTCCGTAACTGCTTTGTGATGAATCATCAACCGCAATATATTCTATATATTGTATACATAATAAAAATATTTGCCTGTAATAAATTAACACTAAAAATAACAATAAAAAAAAGTAAGTTTTTCAAATATTTTTTGTAGCAAATTAAAGCTTGAAATTTTTAAATCCGATTCGTTTTGCGCAGCAAGATTGTGGTTAAACGACAAAAATGCAACTTTAAATTCATATAAATGAAATATTTAAAACAATTTTTGAACTCAATCCAAAAATGACATATAAATAAAAGGTACATGTTCGATTTAAATGCGCTTTAAATTGTAACAAAGTTTTAATTTAATTAATAAAAATTCGTATTTGACAAAAAAAAATAGTAATCTGATGAAACACAAAACAAATTGACCATGTTTAAAACAGTGAACAGCTTTCAAATAGTGGAGCATAAAAACCGGCACAATTGTCTTTTTTATTTATTTGCATAAATGGTCTTTTTTTGTTTAAAAGAGTTGGATGCAATAAGTGTTTGTATTCAAATTTTATTTGAAGCTTTACCAAATTATCGGAAATTATTAAAAAAAATATATGTATGTATCTTTTAATAAAACATATTACAAACAAATTTTAAATTGTTATTCGAATGGGATAAACGATAACAAAAATCACTTTCAAAACATGACAATATCGACAATGCATGTAGTCTAATTATTTACGCATGAAATATATCAATTAGTGTGTATTAAATACAACCGCTGGAATTTGAAACTTTACGTCCTTATTTAGATGTTTATGCAATATAAAATGAAAATTAAACATAGATTTAATGTTTAAACGATATAAATTTATACAAATGCGTGATTTGCAAATGAGATAAATAGTATATTGGCGGACATTTTCTGCGGTTTCGTTACACTAGTATGATAAAAGTAATTAATTTAGTGATTTATTAATATTTAATTTAGATTGCGCGCAACTCATATTTCATATTTACCCTTCAATAATTTGCATACCGACAAATCTAAATATACAATCGCAACATTACATTTCGTGTTTCCAAATAATAATTGCGAATGAATGTATCAATTGCAAATTGAGTTGTCTGTCAATTGCATTTTCTTTGATAGGTTCATCAGTCTGAGTTATGGGCAAATGCTGTTTCGTGCATTGGTTTCAAAATTCATTCGACATCTATTTTTCAAACGATAAACGGCTGTGATTATATGGATAATTTATGCCCAAATTGAATTTTCCAACCATTCATGGCATTCATGTTTTCTTGTTTCAGTTACGACACAAGAGGAAGACAAACGGAACATGCCAAACATTGGCGAGATGGTGACATCCTGGATGAACGAGCTTACTTCCGAACGATTACTGAACCTGCTACTTTGTCCATTGATAATATTAGTGAACGCGATGAAGGGGACTATCGATGCCGAATTGACTTCCTGAAATCTCCTACTAAAAACAGTCTAGTCCGTTTAACTGTTATAGGTAAGATTTAATTTTCTTTTACACACATCAACTTTATTTTTGTTATAGTCAATATTTAAAACATTTAAGTTCAATTATCCACCACCAATTATAGCTAAAATAATGACAAAAAGTTTACTTTGGCCAATTTACCGTAGGATATAAGAAAGTCTGAAAGCTCATTTCCATTGCAGCAATAGTGATGACATATGTCATTCGACATGTGTTATTTTGTCGTTAAATACTACCGTACTTCAACATATTTTATCGCAAATTGATTGTCACCTAAGAATCAGAGATTTTACTTACAGCTCTATCTATTACTTGTAAATAATATCATAAATAATTTACATACATATGTAGTTGATGAAGAGTTATGCAACAAAAATTCCACATGTAGCAGGCGACCTAGTCCTTAAGTTTGTCTAATGGAAATGACCCGTTAAATTGGGTAGTGAAAATTCCACATTAAAATAAAATGGTGAAGAAAGAGACGGCTTGTTTAGTAATTATTTAGCAAATACACATTGATAAGATCACTAAATGACGTAGTGATTATGACGAAGATTTTATGCGCCAGTAGGTGAGGTACATCCAATGGCGGATTTAGGTCCTAAGCTGCTTTAGGTCCCATTTAATATTTTGCCCATTTAGCTCCGTAACAAGTAGGTTATCTAGATAAAACTTCTAAGTTTTAAATCAAATACATATGTTATGAATTAATTTTTATTATTTTTGACAAAAATTCTGAATTAACTTATTTTTTTTTAATATCTTTAACTTATTAATTCCAATAATTTTTGTCAAAGTTTAATAAACACAGCTTTTTTCCGGGATCACTTAAGATGTTAACTTTCGTTGCCTAACTTTGGTTTACGTAAAAATGTCAATTATATAATCGTAATCGATTTTTTGCACTAATTAAGTTTCAATATATAAATAATAAATCCTGGGTATCAAGCGTATCTTAGTCAATACTTCCACATTAGTAGCTTTTCATTCTTTCTAAAGTTGAAAAATATCTTTCTCTTAAACAATTTGTCGTATTGACTTAAAAAAATGCGTATTATCATGCGCGTTAACATTAGGGTACACATCTCAAAGATTCCGTGAATGCGATGTATTCCATATATTTTGCACAAAGCGGAAATTTCTAGTACTTTGTAATGAATCTTAAAATAGATAATGTTTGTGAATATATTCATCTATTAAGGCATCTCCTTAACTGCCAGGATACTTTAATATTTTAAATAAATACGACGTATTGCGACTACCAGAGTTTGCAAAGGACTTTAAATGTTCTGACAAAAATGGATCGAATTTAGCAAGAAGTTCCACGGTTCCTTAAAATTTACCATTATAAGGATCTTTAGTTTTTCGAAATGTCTCGAAAATGACAGTCCTCTGTTTACCAGTGATTTAATAATTGAAAAATTGATGAGATAAACTGAAAAATAAATTCAATAAATATTTTGCATATTTTATTGAAGATTTTCATACATTCATAGCTCAACTAGCTCAAATCAACCTTTAAATATGAATTGCCCGTACATTATTTTGCCTTTAAAATATTGGCATTTCGAAAATTTTATCGCCCCTATCATCATTTCGCACTAGATAATCAAGCCCCACGGGCCTAGGCTTAGATTCTTCTCTGGGTACATTCCTTGGATTTCTGAGTTAATGATGACCCATTAATTAGAAAATCACTGTAAAAAACAACCATCTCAATTACAATTTGAAATCATTAAAAATTTGATATTTTATATATAATGCGTTCATAGCAAAAACGCTGTAAAGCACCAACAAACTTATACAAAAGCAAATTCAAAAATAGTTTCTCTATTTTTTTTCTAACTTAAATTATAAACGCATACTCAAAATTTGCATTGACAAATTGAAATACTAAAAAAATAAAAAAGTACATTGATTTTTTTCATTTTTAATTGGAAGTTTTCAATGAAATTTTCCAACAAAAAAAATATTAATTAAGTCTGATTGATTTTTCTGTCGATATTTGATATTTAATAAAAAACACAAACAATACATAGTTGATAAAACTTTAATGAAAACTGTTCATTATTCATGAACTAATTCCCAACTTGCTCAAGTCAAAGAAAACAATGTCTAGACTTAACATTTAAATTTCTGCCATGTTAGTTTAGCTTTCTTGTCAATTAAAAGAATCAAAACGTAATTATTTATTAATTGTTAAATCCCCTAAAATATTTGATTTTTGTTAAATTTATGTCAATTAACTTATTTTATCAAAGAAAAAATTGACTGGTACAAGTAAAAACTTTTAGTCAAAAAGAAATTGAAATATTGCTTCGAAAAATTATTAGTTTTAATTCATTTGGCTACTTATTTAAGGAGAAAGTAATTGATACAGTCTATAATACTTTCGTCTGATGAACTTTTTTATTATTTTTTTATACATCATACATGTTTAATTAACTAATTATAGATTGAACTTTTATTTATATACTCTGCGAATATTTGAAGTGAAAATAATTTTTATGTCAAAGTATTAATTTCAAATAAAATATGTTATATCATTTATTAATAAACGTTGATATTCAAAACCATAATAAAGCAACCATCAATTTATTAAACTTTTTCCTTCAATATTTTAAAGATTTGAAGTTTTAGAGACAAAATTTTATAGTCCTTATATTCTTATATTTATTTTCCGCAAATTTTTTTAAGTAATATTTAAATACAATTATAAATGCATATTCTTTTATTGAGCAATAAAAATATATAATCATTGGCTTAGATTTGAACCAACTGATTGTTGTCATTTCTTTCATTAGTTATTTCGATTTTATTCGAAATTATAATATGTGGGGTTAACTAAAGCAAGTAAAATGCAAGATCTTGGAAAGACTCTTATTTCCAGAAAAAAAATCAAGATTTTTCTAAATAGTTTAACCTCTTACGTGCATCCATCAGTACACAAACCCTGCTTTTATAAATAAAACTTTTATAAAAATAAATAAATATTGTTTTAACATAAACTTGGAAAGAAAATTAAAAATCTTTCTAAGCCTCATAAAAAACAGTAATAATTCTCGTTTTAAGTTTAAAAAGTTGTGGAAAATAATACTTAATGAGTCTTCATAAGGAAAAAAAAGAACAAAAATAGATGTTGAAAAGTTCCATTTTTCTTATCTCAAGTTTTGTAAACTTAGTTTAAAAAATTACCCAGACGCAAACGATATTATAAATTTTAATTTAGCTACTCTCACCATGTCCTAAACAAGTTGCGGTATGTTTCAACCTCTCATGGGTATTTATTTTTTACTAAGAGTACCTGAAAGTTTTCAAACTGTCTTTCAGTAAAAGAAGAGTAGCATGTGTTCGATTATACATGGCTCGCATATCGAGTTCTTAAAAGCTGCTGAATATTTAATTTTGCGTCACTTCCAGAACCTACGGCTACGGTCTACCAATAGCTTTCATCATTTCACTCTTAAATTTTTGCCAATAATTCAGATATTGCTTACGTATTTATTCACGAGGTATTTTTTCATTTTCGACCGATCAAACTGCACATTAGCATTTTATAGAAGGGCCTAGGACTATAGCGAATAGACCCCGGAACATTATTTTAATGATATTTTATATCAAAAGTTATGAGAGTATTGATGAAGTACTAAATTCATGGAAGTTTCGTTTCAAATCTCTATCATAAAAATAGAACAAAAATCATTGCACTACTGAACCCTTAGATCTAAAATTTAAAATGATTAATGAATCAATGGTCAATAATAAACAAATATATGGCTTCATAAATTTTATAAACAATAATATTTTCTTGATAAATTTTTGTAACCATGAAAAAATTATTGTGGTACCGCTCTGAAAATGTTGTATTAAGTTATACATGCTATCTTTATAATGTCTTGATATTTTTGGAAAAAAATGTAACCATTTCCTTGCTTAATGTCCCATACTTTTATTTAGTCTAAATATGTAATACTAACCTGATCCCCGCAACTTCGTCTGCGTAACGTAGGTGTAGATTATGTTTTCTTTTCAAATTTGCCATTTGTAGTGGTATATGAAAATTTTTATTTTTCTTATTTCTTTTACGAAAAACATAATCATACTTAAAAACACTATTTTGTCAACTTTAAAAAGACATATTTAATAAATTGTTGCAAAGAATAAAATAGTTCTATGTAATAATCAATTAATTTTCAAAAAATATTTATAAATATCTAAAAAGAGTATGTCTATTGCGTATAGCTACGGTAGGTATACCTAACGTAGACCAAATAATCTATAAATCAATCAGCATCTATACATAAATAAAAAATATTGCCAAGTTCAATAAAGTTGGTCTTAATTATAAGTAAAGAGCGGTGACCATGCGACATTTTTCAAATAACTTACATTTTTAAACTTGTGATATCTTTCGAATGGAATGTTCAAATTGACTAACTTAAAAAGTTATATAATGATATTGAAGCAAACTTAAATATGAAGTCATTTATTTTGATAAGGATTAATCCCAAAGTATAAATAAAAGAGCTTTTATAGCGGTGGCATTTATATATATTTTTTAAAATGAAAAAAACACTTATTGTGACATAACTATAATAGTTAGACATATGCTGTCGGTCTATTTTTTGTAAATAATGATATGTTCTGCAAAATTGTACTAATTTTGTTCTATAACCAATAGTTTTCGCAGCGCACGCGATAAAAGAATGTTTTTTGGTAATTTTTTCAGACCTTGGGTTACATTATTGGAGTTTTATTATGGATATCTAACTTTTTTGAAAATTTAATATAGCCTATGTTCACCGGAAATAGTGAAGCTTCCCAACAGTGAAAGCATTTTTCAAATCGGTCAAGTAGTTTCGGAGCCTATTCAAAGCAAACAAACAATCAAATATTTCCTCTTTATAATAATAGATACACTTAAAAAGAAGAAAATAATTTCTGGTTTCTAAATAATAATTTCATATTGTTTTCCTGCATTTTAAAAAAAATATTCCAGGAAAATATTATTCAATATATATCAAGAAGCTAAAAGTCTGTTTAGTATGGTAAGCTATAAGCGCTTTGTTAATACAAGTAGAATGGATTGAGCGATGCACTAATATCTGATGAGAGCACCACACACTCCAATGCAAAAGGCAAGTAGCCAATGGGCTTACGAGATTTGTTGATGTTCACTTGTTTTGATTATTGAAAATTTGAAAATTTAAGAAAACCACTCCCACTGCTAAGCTAATGCCACTGCATATACATATATCAATACGTATAAGCTACATGAATCGTTTTGTGCAATGACGTCATTCGGGGCCTATCGATATATGCATTATAATTAATGGAGCATACTTAAAGTTAATATAAAGTAGACAGCAGAAATTTAAAATTAAGTTTTCCTAATTGAAAAAAGCGATGTGTGTACTTTAATATGCGCATGATAAGTTATACTTATTTGTCCTAATTAACAAAAATATACTTAATTCACTGCCATTATAAATTCCGGTAGTGCCAAAAATGGCACATCAGCTATTAGTAGTTTGTGATAGTTAAAAAAAATGATACAATTTTAAATATATTTTGTCTTCTAATGTTAATATAATAGACAAAGGTATATATGGCAGCAAAGTCAGAGAACCGAAAATGTAAACACATACATGTGAATGTAATACAAATAAAATTATTATGGTCTCAATTTTGAATTAATTTATTGTTTTCATTGGTTTTAATTGTTATTTCGTTTTCATTCAATTACCAATTTTTGCTATTTATCCCTTTTGTTAGTTATGGGCTGGGAATTTTTCCCAGAAATTTATTAGTTTTCAAGTAATTGATCAAATAGATGGCTCATGTCCTTTTTAGCGACATCTATATCTGGTAAAGCTTTTAACGCGTTTTTAATTTTCTGATTTGCTTTTAATTTATTTCGTGATTTTCTTGTTATTTCAGTTCTAATATCGTTCAGTCTGCTCGTTTGTTGGTAAATTTTCATTATGGCCTGATTTACTAGTGAATCAAAGTAAAACAAAAGTAGAAAATGCAACGTTACCAGAAATACTGATGTTGCTAAAAGGACATAAGCCAAATTGACTTTTTTTATATTCTATATGTATACACAGTTGGTAATTTTTACAAACTACATAGTATTTTACAATATTATACACGATTGACTACTTATAGAAGTTTGTATCTTACATATTTTATGAATTAACTATTTATCAATATTGTATGGGTCACTTGCTCGAAAAATAGTTATCAAAAACAATTAGGTACCATATAGAAGTGGATTGTTGTCAGAAACTATCATGTTTAGGTATGTATAAACAGTCAATTGCCTATACATACAGTTTGTCCAAATAGTCAATTTTGTATACCTACAACATGTGTATATCGCAACATAATTATAATTAAGTTAATACGAAAGTAATACTATATTTCTATTATCAATTTATATCTTTGTATTAAAACTAATTTTTAATTCAAATGTTGAAAAACACATTGCAATTTTATGTATCAATCGACTTTCTTTCCATTATTTTAAATATTGCATTGAATAATTTCAAAAAAAAATCTTTCTTTTAAATGTATTTAAACTATTCTGTATTAATATGGATATAATTTAAACTATAAAAATTTAAAATTTTAAGTACGATGATATCGATGTTTTAAATATTGAATAACAACTGATGGGGACTGTTACATTGTTGTCGATCATTTCAGTTGGTTTCCCTTACCTAACGACAAAAGAAATATTTTTGAAAAGTTGAATGAAATTAAAATTTATTTAGGTAGATACCTAAAGTTATTTCCTGATCTGTAAGTAATTTTTGTACATATACAGGCTAAAAAATTGTGTTCCAATGTCAACTAAGTACTTAATTTAATGTATATTAGTATATTTTTAGAAAATCCACACCTTATAGAGGGAAATTGTAAATATCATATATACCTCTACATAGGAACGGAAAATAGTCTAGATAAACAATGAAGGATACTAAGAGATGAGAAATAACACTTTTTAATGGCATGCATGATATATTTTACTTAAATTGAGTTTACTTTCTTATTTTATTCAATATATTTTTTATTTTTATTTTTGAATCAATCATTGTTACACAAAACTATCTTCCAAAAGTGATATTGAAAGCCATTACTACTTTAAGTTTTCACCATTGATGTATTCAAATATTGACCGAAAAAATATAACTTTATGGCTTTTATCAAGCAAATGTATGTTTAAGTAGGTTTATATGAACCAATTTAGTTTTAAGGGCGTTTCGTTAAAGAAAACAGAATTAGGCTAACCTTTGTTATTTTATAATGGTTATAAATTCAGTTGAAAAATTATACATTTTAATTACCTACTAATTTAAAATGTTCAAATTACAATTCGTATTTGTTCTCGAAATGTCAACTTAAAATGCAAACCATTAAAGTTTCCATATTTTATATTCATTGAATTTACAGAACAACCTCTATTTACATGAAAGGTTGCAATATTAGTCTGCTGGAAATCTACCCCTTTCAATTTAAATCTTACTCGCTTTCTCATCCAGTCACTTATAAATATTCTAAATAAATAATGACGATTAAATTTATTCTGCACACTAAATTCAAAAATGAATCTCGCATAATCAAAGCATAAGAAATCTCCGTTCTGCCAAGTGCAATTTTGTATTATTTAATTTAGTATGCAAATAGGTTTTTTCGTGAAATGAACTGGACAGCGGCGTTTAGTTTTAAAAGCGGCAAACAAAGAACAGTGGAAAACAGAACGAATAAAAATATCAAGTACTGTAGTGCAGTATTAGATTTTATTTTGTAATTAAATGGAGCTTTTTTTTAGTTGTGTATTTAAACATTGGAAAAAAGTAAATCAAATAATTCCGGGACAAAGGCTAATGAGAAGACGTGCATATTTCATCTTCCTCGGGCTTGAACTTTATTTCGTCACACATCAATGTAACAAGAGAACGTGTACAAAACCATGGAATTTGATCATTAAAAGTTGGTACGTTATTCGTGGTTACAGAATGTCTAATACCTGTCGAGTTCTCTCATGCAAAATGCATTTTTAAATTCAAATTGTAGATTCTCATGAGGAATTTAATATTAAATATTTAAATAGCATGTCTTTCTAATCTCCACTCTTTAGCATTAAAATACATGAAGCTTCATTTTTTCTACTTTTTGATTGTTTCTGTCACTTGTGTTTATTTTCATGTAATCTACCTACATTATGTACAAAAGTTTCAGGGAAATGCCAACATAACATAGCAATTTTATTTGCACTGTGGTGTCTTGTTATATAAACTTTGAATCTTATCCTTGAATGCGGATATATCGAAGCTTTCTTTCAAGTTTATTTTCTGCTCTTCCAAAGTTAAGAAGGAAATCACGACCAACGAAAAAAAACTCACCACTGCTTTACAGCTCATTTCAACGATAACTTCCCTAAACTAAGCCTTACCACTCACTAAAACTATATTTTATACAAAGTCCTGATACTCACAAATAGTGTATCTCTTCATATAGTGTATCATCGGCCTTATTCAAATCTATTTTCACATAGTTTAGGTATCGAAGACAAACCGAGCATTTTAACATTGATAAGCTATTTTTTTTTCAAGTCCACATTAATGAATTAATATCGTATTTCTTCATTTCTTTTTAACAACGCATTTTAGCAGCCCTTAGTATTTTAGTATTGTATTTTGTCATATGTAACCAAATTTTATGCAAGGTGCTTGTAGTAAATAATTTGTCGTTAAAGATATTGATGAGATGAAGTTTGTGGGCTTTATATATTTCATATTCTTCCAAGGTGTTCAAATGTGATCCTTACTTGCAAATATGAGAAGGTTTAAAGTTTGTTTCAAAATTTATGTATTTATGGTTTTCGTAAATACATAAAACATAAAAATTGCATCACTTGACATTGTAGACTAGTCAACATTGTTAGCAAATGTCCCGGTCGAAGAAACTTTCAGAGGTGTAGAATATCTAACAACTTCAACAGTACATCATTTTATGATAATCAACAGTATAATGAACTTATTAAACACCATCTTGGTGCAAAATTATGTTATTTTCTATCATAAATTTTATCACTAAAATGAAGGCTTATCCATGGGTTCCCCTTTATCAGGACTATTAGTAAAGGTTTATTTGTACCACTTTAAAAAGAAATACATTATGAACATTTACATAAAAATAAAATAATATAATAAGGAAGATATGCAGAATACTTTTATATTCTATAATGGAACTACCGGACAGATTGACAATATTGACAAAAAGAACAGAAATACAAAATAAAGTTTCAATAACATCTTTTCAACTACAATCGCCGTTTTTCGAATAAAAAGTAATATTAACAATGCATTTTCGACATATAACATAATGCAGATTCTCAAACCATGGGAGAACAACCAAATCACATTGGAAAATAAAAGCGGAATAAATAAAAATAATTGTGGAAAATTACATTGGCCAAACTTTAAAAATCTTTCGGGATTAGATAAAAGAAACTGGTGATCCAGAAAACCTGGTTCATCTTTAAAATTTTACAAAATATCTATTCGATGAAAACCATAAATGCATACATTTGGAAATAAACTTTAAAGCCCTACATATTTGCAACAAAAGATTACATATAGATACCCTAGAAGAGTATGAAATGTATAAAGCCCAAAAACAAATTATTTATATAGGTTGTCCCATAAGCTCATTATTTTTTCCAATATGAAATGAATACACATATTATTATTTGTTTTATTAAATAAAAACTCTTTTATTTTTACTCTTTTACTCAGAACTTTTTACTCTTTTACTCAGAAAGACTCATTATGGTTTCTTTCCAAAATTTATGTAGTTTAGACACCAAATAGTCCTAAAGGTGCAATTTTATTTCACTGCTGGTTTTAAAGAACTAATCGAAATAAAAAAAATTTCAAGGGTAGAAAGAAGTTATAATTAGATGGAGCATGATTTGGGCAGTATGCAGAATATAGAAAAACACCCCATTCAAACTATTTGAGCTTTTCTCTTACCACTAAGGCAGTAAGTGGTAATATGCTATCATGATGAAAATCGCATTTCCAAGAATAACATTGGTCCAAAACTCAACAATTTAAAAAAAAAATACAAAATGAGGCTTCCTGAGAAATGGAAGAATTTAGTAGAGAAAAAAGGTTCTTTTGTACTGAAATAAATCATATTGAAACAGTAAATATTGTATCTTCATTTCATATTAGAAAAAGGAACTAATAAGACAACCTAATACAACAAACACTTTGTATGAAATTTGTTTACAACTGACAAAATAAAATACTTCCTGCCGATCGCAGCTTACGGCTGTTGGACCGCATTGTAAAAAATTTGATCATTCGACATTAGTTTAAGTCATTAGTTTACTTAAACACTGTTAAAAACTCGTTATTTCTTATAACTGTCTTTTATATTTTGAAAATGATATCTGTTATCTCAAAATCTTTAGGTTAATTTTCTCTGAACAATTTTAGGTTGGTAGAATTCAATTTACTTAATAATGAAGTGGTAGGTTCTAAACTTTCATCAAGGCTTCTAAAAGATTCTTTGGAATTCTTAAAATTAGTTGAAAACATTTAATTTAAACAAAAATTATAAAGATCAACTTATAAACTAACAAAATCGTGGTTAATACAAGATGAAATAAATTCAGCTCAACGAAATTTACTATCAAACAATATGCTAGTTTATTTTACAGTAATAATTTATAGCTAATTAAAAGTCAGTCGATCTCAAAATTCATAATTTTAATAAATGTTAACATTTATCTTTTCGTTAGTGCAACTGAAGGAAAGACAAGTTTAATATTGCATTTCACCTGCAAAACATATTGCGACATATTGTACCATATTCAAATACATGAGGACCGAAGTGACATAATAACAAAATGTTCCGGTAAGGAATCAAAGTAAGAACATATATTAAAGTAAAGCAAAATTGTTGCCACTGTACAAAGTAATCCAGATGTGTGATTTCTAGTTGCATTCACATAATGAGTCATATTTTATACCAAATTCTAATTACGAACGTAACACCTAGAAAACTAGCTATTTATAAATTAGAAAGCATCAAGCCTCATTACTCATAAAATATGGGGAAACAAAAATAATTTTTGAAGTTTATTATGCAAAAAACGACATTTCATTAGTTTTGATAAATAATATGTTTATTTCTTTGGATATTGAAAGAAAAAGTTTTATCTAGTAGTCAAAAGTTCAGTTATAGTTTTTAAAGAAAACATTCATGAATTAATATGAATTTTTAGGCTTATAAATTCTTATTTAATTCTGTGTTAATTTTCCCACTTAATTATAAAAATGTATCTAATTGGTATATTGAAAATATGAAAATATTAAACACAATATTAAAAAACAATTTTTAAGAATGGTGCAACGTAATGTGATCGTTACAGGCAAAACGATTCATTTTTGGGATGATAATATTTCACAGGAAAAAAAGTATTTGCAAGGGATTCTTTTTGGTTTCTGTGTTTTTAGACTGCATTATTGGGGATCCAAAGCTTTTTAGAATAACTGTGATCTACTAAATACTTAATAAGAGACAGCGGATTTGCCGTTAAAGGAACAGATTTACAACTTTTTCATTTAAATTTAGTTAGAGTGGTCTTCTTACTAAGCTACCAAACCTTAAGTGACAAAGTAAGTTTGTAAAAGGTAAATCACAAAAAAAATATGTCATAAATTGCTACTGATTTGAGGCCTGCTTTGCTGCTTTAGGAAGTGGGATCTTTTATTAAAAACATTTCTTTTTTTCTGATTGAGAAAATCCGAAAACCCGTTGTAGTAACAATGGTTGTTATTTCAATTTGACGTCGTTAAATTTTTAAAATAACAATAAAGGATATTTTCGACATAGTCTAAATTATTGTGCTAATTTTAATGAAAATCATATATTAAATTTTCATCTTAAATCAACAATTATAACCAGTATGAATAGAATTAAACAAATGTTGTGTAAATACTTGTGTAATACTGTAAAATTAAATGTTTTCCGTGTAATAATATTCGATTGTAGATTTTACACAGGTATTTTGTACGGTTAATACGAATTTATAGAAGGGTCATAAAGCAATCTGTATGTTCGCACAATTTAATTCAATATGTAACTTACTTAAACCCGAAAACGACAAAAACATTAATCATGGATTCACTCCACCCACTAACGATGAGTTTGTATTAGTAGAAGAAGAGAAATAAGATAGGTTTGTTCGGCAGTGTCCCAGTTGACCACAAATCCACAGCAGATATCACCACAAAACTGGGGAGTGAGGGTGGCCACTAGGGGTTTTCGGGAGCACTGCGACCGGCAATGTGCCATTCCACCGGTGGGACTCTCGTCGCTCGGTTTAGCTTACTATGCAGACGTGATATTACACTCGCACTATAATCCTGCGAATTCCATCTTTCACTACATAGACCGGTCGTGCATTTATTACATAAATCCTGTTGGAATGAAATTTACAACTAGGTGAAATGAGTATATATTTCGGAAAGTACTTTTTAAATTAATTTTTTTTCTAAACAAAATAAAACGTCCACTTCAAGTACATCCCCAAAATCTTTTTTTAGCATCCAAAAAAAAAAAATTGTACCCAAAGGTCTCCAAAAATGAACAATTTTCAAACAACTATTGATAGAACTTCAAAAAATTGATTCAAATTCTAAATAACAACATTTTAAGTACAATATTTTATTTTAAATTTAAGAAGTGGGAAGAAAATATATTTCATCGTTTTTTAATTATTTAAAAGGGACCCAAATTTTCAAGCTATTATTGCTATGAAATTCAAAATTATTATATAAAAAAAAAAAAAAAATCGACTACTTATGCCGCTACTCAATTCATATTTAAATATTCAGGGGAGTTCCTAGTATCTCTGGTGTCGCGATTTAAGAACGTATTATGATAGAAGAATCAAAAATTCAAGAATACCAAAATACCAAAATACGAGTTTTCGCTTCGTTTTCAAAGAAAATAGGTTTTTAGTTTAAAAATATCATTATTTCCTACAGGAAAAAAATTAGTTTTACGTTTAAAAAACGCTCATTAAAAGCCCTGTCATTGGCTAAGACTGGCTTTAACTATGACCATTCAAAAGGTTAGATAATGGACGTAACGCGATTATCTCGCGAAAAACTTTAGGGTGTTCTGGGGTATGTAAAAATGGTACGATACAAATCAAAGTTCAGTAAAATGTTTCTGATATAATATTGAAGCACCTATGAAAATTTCAAATCGATTTACTAGATCGTTAAAAAGTTATTGCAATTTAGAAATACTACGATTTTACATGTAATCTTATGTAGAATTGGTGATTGAATAGACTAAAGTTATTTTTATTAGCAAAAAAATGCTACATGGTACCCAAATTTTTTTTAATATGTAGTTTTTTATACTTTAAAGAACAACTTTTTTGAAATCTCTATAAGGTTTTTAAGAAAAAAATTATTAACAGACCGAAAATGTGCTTTTTACTTGATAAATTATGTTGAATTATATACTTTATTTGTTAAAATTGTCTAAAAAACATAATAGTTTAATGTTTAATTTATTATTTAATCATATTAAATTATAAATAATAAAAATAAATAATAAAAATTCTACATTCATAATTTATGACCATCTAAATCAATAATATTTTTGTTGAAGGGTTGAAATCAAGATATATTCTCTCCCAAATGTTAGTTACAAATTTTCTAAATTCCTTGTTTTGTTTAAATTTTTTGATGAAATTTCCGATTTCCGATTTTCGGTTTAACTTTTTACATGTTTTTAAGTATCGCTCAGTTTCTTGACTTAATGGTATGCTATACGCCGTAATTATTCACGAATTTTAATTAAAAGAAAATTATGGAAATTAAATATATTATACCGTAAATTAAAGGAAATTGAATAAATTCAACAGAATTTATAAAAACTAATCACACAAAAGTGTTTTTTCACTCTTGTTTTCATTCATTAAAAGTTAATTCTCTCGTTAAATATAAGTTTTAAAGAATAAAACTTTCTTTTTTTCAAATTTAAATTATTTTATACATTTAGAGTTTTACGTTCAAAATAATAGTAATGTTTTTAAGATATAAAAAACCTTAAATTATAAAGTTTATTAGAACTTTATAAAATTCAATTGTTTTCAAATCCATATTTCTTACGTTAATCTATGATTTTTTCTGCTATTAATTTTAATTTTATCTGAAAGTAATTTTTGTAGAAAAAAATCATTATTTTACTCATATCTATCTTACATCTCCTGTAAACCATTGTAATCTGCCACCAAATTTTGTGGACCACCTGTTGGTAATCGTTGGGTTATAACCATAAAAATGTCCTAATTAAAATATGTTTATGAAGTATATCCTAAAGTTTATTTGAATATTAACCTACATTTACGAAATAAAAGTAAGCCAAAAAATATTTGCATATAAAGATGAAAATTGAGGAATATAATTTTAATTGTTCGTTGTGGCGTTTTATTCATTCATTTGAATCACTTAAGTTTTCACATATATTTTTCCCAATTAATTCGAGAGGGATTTTGAAATGCAAGTATGTTCCACTTCAATTATTGAATTAATGAGAGGAAATTTCTTTTCAATGAATACAATTGTAATTAATAACTATTTAAGATGGAGATCTTTTCAATGATTCCAAATATTAATGAGGGTTGATATTTATGAGTAGTTATTACCATATTTTAGTCAATATTTCAGAAAAAAAGAGCGATAAATCTTTGCTTTGAATAATTAACGTTTCTTTTTTGAATTTAAAGTGATATATCAAAAAGTCCATTTTACTTCTGCTGTAATAAGGGACTTGATTGAATGCTAAAGCGTTTGGGTACCGTCCAGTGCCAGGCGTTCAATATCTCAAGCTCTTTTTAATTCCTAACAGTATTGATTGGCATGACATTACTCTAGTCGTAACATTACAGTTCAATCTCGCTATTTATAAAGAGACGGTTTATCAAACGGTTTAATTCTATCAGTAAAGACTTTACCTATCAAAGTGCATAGGTATTCGAATACATAGAAGTTTAATCGCAGCCTCACTTTAGTCAGTAAGAGCTTTGATAGAAATGTGATAACACAACGAGACATCAACAACGTTAGAAACGTTTGTCAATTTTATCATCTCAATAGTTACACATAAAGTGAAATATACGAACGCTTAAACTATTATAGCACTCACTTTCCACATATGACTTCAGAGTAGGTAATTGGTTTCTATTTATTAAAGCCATCCCTAGAGCCATTGTACTGCCTTAATAGTTTCTACTGACGTTTATCTTAAATGCACATCTAAAGCGCAATTATATTCAAATGTTCCTTGCAATCGCTATTTATTGTAATGTTCTTAACGTTTATATTTATCTAACCAAAGTTGGAAAATAATATCGTTAATTTTCAAACATTCTTCAGCAAATATTTATCTTACAGTACAATTTAACATCAAGCTTTTGTTGACATTCATCGGTTATTCTGATACTACTTTTCGTTTGTAACCCTTATCAACATTTCATCGATCACAATACAAAATAATATAATTAGAACTTTTGTAGTAGGTACCTATTTGAAAAAAAAATTATTTTCGATGAAAAAATTAGATATGGGTTATATAAATAGAATGTTTTATTATAGAATAGCTGATTATTCATTGAAATTCAATATAATGAATAAATAATGTAAAACAATATGTGTAAACACTAAAAAAACTTAGTGTTACGATTTTTTCGTCATTGAAATATTCCATTAAATAAATATTGAAAGAATTATTAATTAAAGCAAATAAATTAAATTGTGTTTAGTAAACAATAATTGTTCGTCCATTTATTATTTTAAATGTTTCACATTTTAACATTAATTGTCAAAACGTAAATGATATTCAATTAAACGAAAATTAGAACCTTTTTTTCCATTCTTATTGAGTGACCCAAAAGTGTCCCAAAAACAAGATTCTAGAGTGCTTTTCATAAAAACATTTTGCACATGACAATTTAAAATTTAATTTCTGTTTACATCGCAAAAATTTCAAAACTTAATAGTACGTGTTTAAAAATGTTGTCATTAAGAAAAAATATTGCATTTCAAGGAAACAAATAGTAACACAATTATAAAAAATCGGTTTTTGTTACATATCCTAATAATTTTTATTTTCAAATATAAGTAGAACTTAAATTTGAATTTCCCACGATTTTGAACTGAAATCAAAAAAATCAATACCAGTTTGGTCTAGCTTAGATACGGTTAAACGGAAGGAAATCTGTTCCTCCCCACGGCATGGTATAATATATTTGTAAAATAAAAGAAACATAAGCAAAATGATTTTGCGGAAAACTTCAAAAAATGTTATTATTCTATTAAATTACGTTAATATTTTAACACAAATATTTCCGAGTTACTTTTGTTAATAAGCTTTAACTAAGATAATATCGTTTTCTTGTCAAGTCGTTTCTAATGCCCAAAATCATGACAAAGCCCTTAATGCAACTATAAGTTAGTAGGTATATTTATACATCCAATTCTGTTTTACACTATATTTTTTACACTCATTGGTTTTTCGAGAATAACGTCATTTGAGCCTCAGCACTGTAACCTCCGGGCTTATTGTATTTCCTGGGTTCCTACTACGCCTAGTCAAGACCAAGCAGTTGGGCGAATCTTAGCACTAGGTGCTTTTCGACTATTTCAATTCCAGCGCTTAATGTCCCTAATTCCTCATGTTTCCATTCATTCATAGCACCGCTTTACCATAAAATCTGCATTTAGGATTATCCACACGTATGCTGGTGCTTCCTCATTCCACAGTGGCCGGTTATTGTTATTAGGCCCATTTCCATTCGAATCTACTTTCTTGTAAAACCAGGTATTTCAGAAGTTAGTTTCTCTGGTGGTTTCTCCTTCATACTTTTACTGTCCTTTTGACCGGTGGTATTCTTCCATGTTATAAAGAAATTTTTATAAACCGAATTTTTGATGATTTTTTTCCACATCCGATTATGTAACGCCAAGTACACCAGACTGCAGGTCTGTGAATAATGCTTGTAATCCTTGCCGGGCAAGGGCGTTAGTCTATTCATTACGTTTGATATCGTTATAGCCTGACACCTATCCTTAGTTGACTTAGTAGATGTTTATAATCTTGGAACATATTTCTAATAAAATAGTATTCAAATTTGTAAGTTTTAACTGGAAAACAAATAATTCGATCGATTTGAACATTGAAGTTAACAAACTTGTAACCAGCATTTTCTCTTTCGCATGAATATTTGTCGATTGAGTAAAAATTGAACTTTGATAAGCAAAAAATTAATCTGCCATTTTGCTAGACTTCAATAATTTTCTTTCGTTTAGTTGTAGTTCATGGTATGAGTTATATAACTTGACAAACTATTTTTAATATTGAACATTCTGAAAACCCCAATTATTGCAAAAGTGATTTTTTTTTTGTTATTTTTAAACAAATATTTAGTCGAATACAAATTAATATGATTTTTAATGAATTCCTGAAAATAACTTCTTCCAATTTATTGTTTTGCATTCCATTTCAATTTTGGTTTATTTTTAAGAAAAATTTTGTTAAATAATCCGATTTGTGCTTAAAACACAAGGACATTATTTGATTTTAATTTTTTAATAATTAATTTTCAATGGATTTTGTTCCCCTTTATATTCAATAGAGTTTTTTTAAATTTGTTTACATTGTTTACTATTTCAATGCATTATGTTTTCGTTTTAAAACTAGCACCGGAAAACTTAATATTCGTGAACATGTATGTTCAAATACAGTAAGAAAGCTTTTGTTTAAACAAGTTAACCTTTACAATTATAATTTTGTATTTTATAAATTTTATCCAAAAACAGACAGTTTGTATTCAAGTGTGTATCAATGGTGAGAGCGACTGAAGCAACATGAACTTTATTATTTTTAAAAAAAGCAATCATAAAAATGTTCTGTATTTGAATACAAATGATCAATAATGAGAACGAAAATGTTTAACGGTAACTATATGGTAGCAGATGGTTTCAGAACCTGAACTATTTATATGCCTTCAAATAGTGAAAATGACCCTTTTTCCTCTGCATAGCGATGAAATGTACGATAAAATAAACAATTTCAGAAATATTGTGCTAATGATTTATGTGTCATTTTCATGTTGGAACTGCGATGATGCTAATAAGAGTATTAGATTAATAAGATTTTAATAAATATTTAAACTATTTACAGGATGAAATTAATTTAAATTTACTTTAGTGGATTATTAAGCGTCAACTTGCACACGTTGTTTGAAGAAATCGGTTATCACCAGTAATATTTCTATCAATTTCACTTTATTAAAATACGCCCCATCGTTTTAAACAATAACCCTTCACTGCTAATGTTGATATGGAGACAAAACACCAAAAAGCCCATATAATCAACCCGTGCATTTCGCTTACTCTTAACATACAGCGCAAATTCTGCTGTACGTTGTTTAAAATAATGAAAATCCTCAAATGAATTGATTTTGTTGTTTATTATAAACAACCTGCTGCTTTAAATCTAATTAAAATGTAAAAGATGTTTTACATATACCAGCATCTCATCTTATTTAATGAACATCTTATAATTAACTTAGCTCAATAAACCACTTGGATATTTTTTTTAATTTTCTTTTAGAAATTATTTTTAAAAAAAAGTGTCAAAATGGTGTTATTTTTATACCTAAGTTGATTACTGTTATACTAAAAATTTAACAAAATAATTATTTTTTTTATTAATAAGTATGTGGTATGATCAGCAATATTTTGTTACTCTATAACAATTTTTTTTATAGAACAACGTTTACGAATAAGCTAAAATTGAACTGATAATTTAAAAGTCAAAATTATCAATATGATGTTTATTAAATTTTAATATTTGATTATAAATATAATCAAAAATATTGAGTCCAATTATACAAGCCAAAAACTGACTCTTATAGATACAAGAAAATATTTCATATTTATTTAATTCAAGTGTTCAGAAACCATAAATAATGTTCACATTCTTAAAAGTTTTAGTACACTAAATCATTGATAAAATCAAATTAAAATTTATTTATAAACTTGGAAAATCTTTCAATGGATTTATACGTTTTAAAGAGATATGAATTTTGAAATGTTTCCAGTTAAAGCTTTTTGCTGTCAAAAATTTTATGGTTTAGTTATGAGTCAGCATTTGTCCATCGTTGGAAATATCAAACACAAGGCTTACTCAAATATTGATGGGTTTATATTATCGTAAAATTTTATACACATGGCATTTCTTTAGTATTATAATACTTATTAGAATATAATATTTATGCTTTAAAATTTCCAGTACATGAAATTTAGGTTTTGTTATACTTTCCTTTAAAGCTTTATATTCTCTTTTTCTGCCATTCAATGAATATTAACTGAGAAGCATAATGAACAAAAGAATGAAAAGTTGTAAAATTGATTGCTTGTTATAAACCCTCAAAACTTATAAAAAGTAATAAGTAAGAGTATCTTGCTAAGTATTTAATTTTTCGGGAAACTATTATAAAAATGTAATGGAAAATATTTTATGAAAAAAACAAGTTCAAGAAAGAAGTAAAATTATTAAGAAAAGAAGAATTTGTTTTCAGTTTATTTTCACAAGTTTTCAAATACGAAAATATTCCAAATATAATGGCAACGATTTACATTGAAAAGTAACGCTGCATTTAAATATCTCACGTTTGTGTCACAAGCATAAAACGTATTCACTTGCCTGTTTTATACTTGTAACAATTTAAATAGATACATATTTCTAACAAATAATATAAGTTTGCATTACAAAGTACACCGGCTGCAAACGACTGCAGAAAAGTTTTGTATTGCCATATTCAGAAGTGCAACAGTCCTACGAACTTTATACTACGTACTTCTCATGTAATATCAAATTTAGCTCAATGTGAATAATATTTAAATGATCATTGCATAAGCACACCATACTTGGCTCGTCGTCGAACACTTTGCCGTGCAAAAAGTTTTCAAAGATTTTATTAAAAAGCAAAAAAAATAAACACTCAATTATATTTAAAAAAAAATCAGCACTTTGATATTTTTGCAAGCGTTTTATTGCATTGAAAATTTAATGTACGGAATGGGATTTTATTCTTGCGATTCTTTTGTGTACTTTTTAAATATTTTTTCAAATCGATATTTTCGATATTTTAATCGATTTTTTTCATAGAAATTCGGAAAAATATTTTTTTCAAATATTGACGTTTCATTTATTTTTCTTAACCCTCATCAAAAGTTAATTACTGGACCAATCCCAGCAGGTTACAATATCTATGTTTAAAAAAAATCCTCAACTTTAAATAGTTCTTTAGTTAAAACGACGAAAAAAGAAACAGAAAAGAGAAAAATAGTGATGGAATTTAAATTGTTGTATTTTTGACGCTTCCAAGACAACGACACGTGTTTTAAAGTTATTAATGTTAGTCATAATGAAATGTTGCAATAATCAAATGCAACAAGGTGTATTTGAATAACGTTAATTAAGACGTCAGTCTTAAGCCGTTTTTAACAATCGAACCATTTTTGTGAAACTTTTGAAACTTCATAAAAAAAAACAAATATAAAAATAAAATAAAAACAACCGACAGTATTGCTTTTTCAAAAAAAATCTAAGATTATCAAGTTAACGTTCTTAGCGACAAAATTCATGTATGTAAGAACGATTTCTTAGAATTTTCGGGAAGTAGGAAAATAGTTGCAAATTATTGCTGGGATTATTTTCATTTTCATAAATTTTCGAATTGACGAATATCATTCCAAATTTAATCTAAGAAGCCATCAATTAACCTCTTTTTTTCGCCTGTAAAGGACGATTTGAATATTTAAATTTAAAATGGGACTAACGTCTATGTACATCCTATCCAATAAAAAAGAGTTTAAAAAATATTGTGGAAAATAATGGATGGTTATTCATACAAAAAAATATACTTATTGATCTGAGAGCTTGAATTTCTTTCCGTGGATTACAAAATTTAATAAGTTTCAATTTTTTTTAAAAATTCTCTAGGGGGACAGCACATTAGAGCTTTGCACAAATGGGGCCGACACCTTAGGATTGGCCCTGAATATTAATTTAAAACAACTAAATTTTTAGCTATAAGTTATTTATTTAATAATTGGTGATATTTAATTAAAAGTTAAAAAAAATCTAGGGAAGAAAAATATTCCAAAAATATAGTTAAAAGTTCTTTTTACGTTAAAGTTTAGAGTGACTTCTAAAAAAACGATGGAATAGGATAAATAGAATTGTTGAAAAAATATTCGGTAAAAAAACTCCTAAGCCTTCATTCGAAAAGTTGAGATATCTTTTAAGTTTCGTACTATTGCTTCGATCGTTAACTCAACATTGTGCTTATTTCCTTCATTTTGTGATTGCAGTTCCACCACAAGCTCCAACCATCTTTGACGACAATGGGAAAGATGTTCCTTCGATAGCCGGACCGTACGTGGAGGGTGGCGATATGAAGTTAACGTGCATGGTATCCGGAGGTGAGTAAACACCATCTTTATCTGTATCCGAAACCTAAGCTTCCGCCAAATGTGTAGCAAATACGTGCCATGCCTGTTACACGAGCGCAATAAGATGATGACCGCCGCAAGTAACCAGGATGAATCAAATTGACTATGTTGAACGAGCAAACACACCCTTTAAACGAAAATAATCAAGCTTTAACTAACCCTAATCAACCGACCATAAGATTAACTTATTACAACTTTAATTTGAGTCAAGTAGCAGTTTCAAAGACGACACCACATTGGATAGTTAATGAAGGGGTGCAAAAATAAATTAATTTATATAACGTGGCAGATATCCGATTGACTTCAATCATTTCAATTCTACCTTCTGAGTTAACAATGAAACTTGGAATAGTTCCGAAAAGCTCATCACACTCATTGAGTATTCTTCTTAAACAAATAAGAAGTTAAGGATATTAAAAATAACTAATTATTCTTCCTTGTAAAACTATATATTAGATATTCATATTCAACTAGTAATTTAATATTAAACACTCATAAAAAGTCAATATCTTTCTTGAAATTACTAAAAATAAAGGAATTTTATAGGGGGGTGCGATGCACCACGTTTTTATTGAATAAATTTTTATTGGCGATAAACAAAAGCGAACTGTTTATCTATGTTAGAAATGTTAAACTTGAAGTTAGAGATTCTTACGTTATAAATATTAATTAATAAAAGTCCTTATTTTAGCTGATAATTTCTGTTTTATGACAATGTTTTATCGTTTTGGAACCACTTTTATCTTTTATTACAATTCCCGTGGTAAACAGTTTTCAAAAATAAATATCTTAATTATATAACATTCAAAAGCTTTAATGGAAATGCTTTTGTAATCTTTAATTTAATTTATTGATATTCCAAAAAAAAATCATTATTTAATGTTTTTATCCTTTGAAAATTTTTAACTGTTTAGAGTTTAGTGTTAAGGGAGTATTCTAGTCTAGAGGCATGAATTTCAGGTAATTTTTGAAGTGTCATAAAAAATAACCAATTAATATTTTTAGTATACATTTTTTATCAGTTATTTATTAATATTTCTAGAATACAGAAAAAAATAAAAAAAGTTAAAAATTTCAAAAATTAGCAGCTGATGAAGTGGGGGGTCTCAAAAAATTGGCACGTGACCATACCCACGATTTCAATCCTCCTAGTAATCATAAACCAAAAAAAAAAACAGATAATTAATCTAGAATAATGTCGCAATGTCTGGAACTACGGAAAAGTATGGAAAAAAAATTTTCACGAAATGGCGACTACCTGAAAAAAAAAACAATTTTTGTACCACTTTTTTTTGACTGTTTCGATTTTTTTAAAAATAGTAAAAATCAAAATTTGAGGATGGGGATAGTTCCAGACATAGACAAGTCTATAAAGAAGACTCTCTAAAAATTTCAGGTAAATCGGTTCAGTAGAATCTGAGAAATCGTTGGTATCGTTTTGAAAAAGACAGTTTCGAGAAAAACGCGTTTAAAGTTTTACGTTAAGTTTCAGGCAGCGTAATTGATAGAATAGTATGTATTACTTACATTCTCATAATCAGCCATCCCAGCTTCATACAAAACCGCTATAACTTCGGAAATAATTTGAATTTTGAAAAATCCTTTTAGGAGGATATTTTTCAATATCTAAACTTTCGGATTATGAAAAAAAAAATTTTTTGATTTCTTCAAATTTCTAGAGTAGAATACCCCCTTAAAGTAACAATTTAAGACATGATATTATTAGTAAACTTTTTTATTTAAATAGTCTAAGTTTAACCCATTGATGCAAACCATTGTTGATTACTCTCATGTTAAAGATTTACATGAGTGGAAAAAATGCCCAATTTTCATATTTTTTTTCCTTATAAAAAAAATATTTTTTATTAACTTTTTAATGTTTTAAACATACACATTTGACAAAGAATTTCCAAAAACTTTTCATTACGACGTCATTTCTGATGATCCTTCGGAAAAAAATGTGTCCCATTGACAGCAGAACTCTAATGGCAAGATAATTCAAAGCGAAGAAAATTCGAAAGTTCTTTCAATACAAAAAAATGTAAATTGCGATGAAATTAATTTTCAATATTGCTACTTAATTCGTTTAAAGTCTCTTCCCTTACTCTATATTTGTATCTTGCTGATGTTCATATTTATTGACGATCTTTCTAATTCTTTGCATTATAATTTCGCTGTTAATTATTTTCATTGATCAACGTCTAGTCATAGGATAACAGCTAAAAAGTTCCGAAATATTTATGAAGAATAAAAAAATTGATTTACAACACAAAGGCATATAAAATACTAGCAAAAAAATTGTAATATAAAATGTCTTACTTTTCACACTTAGTTTCCATCCCTCTAGAGATATTTGATTCGAAAATTCGTGAGACGAATAGTTCAAACTATTCAAATTAGAACACTTAAAATTAATTACTGGGAATCTTAATTGCTCAAATTAATAATATTTATGAAAATATGTAAGCTTTGTAAACCCATGTTTCATTAAGTAGAACCATCCATCAATTCACTCAATCAAAGCTGGGGTCAACATTATCTTACTATCACAAACTATTTCAAGCAAAACGCAAACATTGTTATATGAATCTAAAATGTAATGTAAACTACTTAGTTATGAGTAGTTATAGTAGTAAATGCTTGTAATTCCATTAAAAAGAAAATCTTTTTGATAAACAAAAATGATTTAAGGTGAATTTTATTTTTCTTATAAGAAACATATATAAAATTTAATTCATTTGGAAAATTTTATTTTTAATTGGAAATTTTTTTATTAATTTTATGCGTGGTTTTCGTATAATTTTGAATGTATACCTATATCGCACTTTTAAAGTAAAATGATTTTACAAGAACGACCAAATA
Organism: Sisyra terminalis; assembly: GCA_958496175.1. Lineage (NCBI taxonomy): Eukaryota > Metazoa > Arthropoda > Insecta > Neuroptera > Sisyridae > Sisyra > Sisyra terminalis. The sequence continues at coordinate 55,948,774 of OY292274.1, forward strand.
CAATCTGAGAAATTATTTAAATTCGATATAACTACATTAAACGTTCGCAAAATAAGAACACCAATTCCATTTCTGTGCTCAATTAAGCAAATGAACATTGGATAATTAATAACTTTGTAATAATGAAACGTCACAGCTGTTCATTAAAGCTTATTTTGTTTCTCAATAAGAGACTAAAATTAGCTGCAATTTATATAATTTATGTCGCCGATTTTATTCTTCCATTTACTTTGCATTTCATCTATTTAAATCGTTTGCGACTGATTGCATCAATGTTGAAATGTTTGGTGTTTGTTATACGATACGCACATTGTATTGAAAACTTGGGTATGAAATATTATTTGGAATTTATTTTATTGTAGACTCTTTTGAAATGTTTGCTTCGTTTTTATATATTTTTTTTTCATTTAAAACAACTTACGTTTTCATGGGTTATATTACATAAGTATATTTACTTACACAAAAACATTATGTCAAAAGATTGTTTTTTAATAAAATATTCATTTTCTTGAAGTGTAATTCTTAGTACCTGCCAAGTTATGAAAAAAAATCCGAAGCGAAACATTTTTTTCGTATCTTTAATAAAAAATGAAATTATTAAAAGTTATACACGAACAAGTATGCTATTTGAACTTTTATACTTTTGAAAGCTTTTGGCCTTCATTTATTACTGTGTTCTCAAACTCTTAAAAAGCTTACGTAAACCTCAAGGCAATAACTACAAAAAAATTATCTCTTCTAAAAACGTACATTGTATTCAATAAATTCAATAAAGCATAGGCAAAACAGAAACATAAATGTTCGCAACTTTTTCAGCGAACGTTGGTGGTGGTGGTGTTGTGCATCGTGTAACCCATGATGGATGTTGAATTCTATTTTTCTGTTATTGTCTAGATAATAAAGGAAAATTTACAAACAATTTCAAAGTATAAAAGACAGCATTTGCGTTTTCTATTCGAGAAAAGTTTTTACAAATTTTAGCAAATTCAACTTCGTCTTCGTCTTCTTCTTCTTTTCTGAATATCAAAGTGAAAAAGAAAACAAACTTTTCCAGCAAATCAGTGACACACATAAATAGAGCTGGATTGCTCTAGTAAAGCAAAAAAATTCAATCAAATTTTCAAACTTTCTGTGGTTTGCAACTGTGGTATAATAATGATATTTGACTTTAGATATTCTTTTTTGCTTGCTTTTTTTTTCTTTCTATTCCTGTAATTTAATTCTTATGCAATTACGTTTCCGATTTTTTATTACCTACCATCTTAATGATTTTCTATTTTGTAACAAAAGATATTCTATACTTGGTTGTCTACATCATTATCTACGTGAAAATTAGACCAAGCTAAGCTTAACGTAAAGATGTAAGATGACCTTAGTTCTAGTTAGTAATTATGTACCTAATAACATTGTGACCTCCACAAAGGATCTGTCTTATTAGATTAACTCTGTCTAATTGAGGTTAATAATAACTATGCAGAAGAAAGGAAACCTATATTCACATATTTTATAGCCAAACTTCTGATGGTGAATTTACTATAGAAAAAATACGTTTTTATTTCGTTCATCAAGTCTTAACCAATAAATTCACATTCTTTGAGATACATAATATCTATACATCAGAAAATTATAAATTATATATAGAGAATGCAAGATCATTGTAATTAAACATCCTTTTATTTATTGCATTCATTTAAGGTTTTTTATCTTTTACTGACGTTGGCAGCAAGCATTACATTATCTATTAACTATTTGCAATCGTTTCTGTATTTTTCATTTCCACTAAATTACAACCCATTTCAAAGTTCGATTGTATATTGACTGGCTATTGAAATACGTTTTACCCAAATAACAGTAGTCTTTCCACTCGAAACATCGAAATTATTTGCTTGAACCGATAACATATTTCATGTTATCAGTAAATTTAATTGTTAATAAATTACGCTCCCACCATTATCTGTAACTGTTGGCTTTTACTAATTATAACATTAAATGTCAGGGCAGATCAATGCTTGAATTTTCATCTTTAATTAATTAATGCGAATCAGTTATGCTGAAAATTTCACACTAATTATGTGTGCTATCACTTTCAATTGATATTTACAAATAGCATAGATTGTTTCATACTGGGTGGATTGAAAACTCGTTTTTTTATTGATTAAATAAATATTTGAAGTTAATAATTACACTCAACATATTCTTGATAGATTTAAAGTATTCCGATTCTTCTTTTCATATGCTATCAATACGCATTTTGTTTACATAATACGCAATCTTTAATCATATGTATTAGATGATATAGTTTTGAGAGAATTGATTGTTGATCATTTTACTTAGTAGAAATTTTAAATTTAATACTTCATTAACTTTCTTTATTATCAAATTAATTTATGCATGAAAAAGTATTGATCTAATTGTTTTCAGTAAAAAAAAGGGGAACTGAAGTTGATTTACAGTTTGACAATATTATTGCCGGGAATACTCACGCCTCTTAGGACAATGATCTCATAATTTTTGCTTTAGTATAATTTAAAAGTATATAGTTGGTAAGTTTAAGTAAACAACTAACAACTAACTAAAATCACATTAATATTTGTGGGTTAATTTTAGTAATTAATCGTAATTTATAAGTCTCTATGAAATTATATCAAGAATTTTTCATCAAGACATGGCAGTACTTATCATAGACTCCAATTTGTATTTGCTGAATGTCAGATGTTATAATTTACATCACGAGACTATGTGTTTTCAATGAATATTTTCAGATATACGAGGTGTGATCAAAAAGTTCCCGGAATAAACCCCGTTTGGCGCTCCCATTATTCCGATTTGAATTCTGTGTTTTTTGTTTAGTTGATACATTTGTTGTTAATATTCCCTCTAAATCTTAGCGTCATTGCTTGACATTTGTAAAAGTTACGTAGCCAAGAGTACATCTATTTTTGTGTATTTTGGCGATTTTTTACAATTTTAGAAATGGATTTAAATTTGTAACAACTAATTTGTATTAAATTTTGCGTAAAAAACGGATTTTATGTGGCGCGAACGGGAAATGGAATTGTTGGAAAAGTATTTCGGTAAAGATTCTCTAAAGAAAACCAGTGGCACGGGCGATTCAAAGGTGGTCGTGACTCAATCGAAGATGATGGACGTCGTGGCAGACCATCGACATCGAAAACCAACGAAAACATTGATAAAGTAAAAAAAATGTTGGTCAATAACCGTAAATTAACCATCAGAGAGATAGCGGAGGGCTTGAACATTGTCTATGAATCCGTCCAAAACAATTTGGTTAATGATTTGGGTTTCCGTCGTATAGCAGTAAAGTTGGATTTTGCACCATGATAATGCAGCATCTCACAGTGCCATCATTATTCGAAATTTTTTGACGAAAAATACAACGAATACCATCCAACAGCCACCGAATTCACCTGTTATGATTCTCTATGATTTCTTTCTGTTCAATCGAGTTTAAAAACTACTACGGGGAACGCGTTTCAGCAATCGAGAGGAAGTAATGGAAAAATCGCAGGAAGCACTGATGGGCATATCGAAAATCGAATATAAAAATATTTCGAGGATTGGATCAAACGCTGGCATAAGTGTGTTGCAGTCGATGAGGATTACTTTGAAGGGGACAATAAAGATTAAGATGAATAAACTTGTATATTTATTTTTCTAGACAAATTCCGGGCACTTTTTGAACACACCTCGTATATTTTCTTAATAATGATTTTAATTGTATGTTTTTTAATATTGTTACACGTAGGTTACCTGATGAAGTCAGAATTACACTGACGAAACGTTGCAAATTAAATTAATTAAAAGAAAACATTGATAAATTGGTCTACAACATCCTGAACTTTTTTTTTGTTTTACATATATATTTGGATCTGAAACAATGGAGATACTTAGTATACAAAAACTGATAATATATACAAGGCAAACTTGCTGAACTTTGGGCATTTAACTCGAAGAACTGAAGAATTGGAGTTACTTATAGTTGAAAGAAAAGTAATCATAGTAAAGGAAAACTCTCCACTTGATGGTATAACCGTACAAAGGATCTAACAGGGATGAAAAGACAAAAGAAAGGGACTCTTTTGTTACATTTAAAATTTTATAAGGATCTATATAGTTCATAGAATTATAGTTTTATTTGAACACTTTTGCATTTCTAAACATTAAAGAAAAGATTTACACGTAAAGCTTTGTATAGTTATTTTCGATACATATGCGTAAAGTGAGGTTTTCTAGTAGGATGAAATTGATGCACGGGTTGAAGGGACTGATCATTCACAACGAGATCGAGTGCGCTGTGTACCCCCACACAGCGCACTCGATCTCGTTGGGTATGATCAGTCCCTTCAGCAAAAGTCTCAATTTCGTCCAACTAGATACCTCACTTTAAGCATAAGTATCGAACAAAATTTTTTGTAACGACTGCTTCTAAATTTCAACAGAAACAGATTGAGAAATTAATTATTGTTATTTATATATGAAAAATTTCAACTCTATAGTAAGAATAATTTATAGAAAAATTATGAATAAAAACAACATTTTAGTTTAAACTACAGTCTAAATAATTACCTATATTACTTATTTCTTATCAAAGTTTATTTAGGTATCAATTTATTTTACTTTTCCGCACTGTTATTTACTTTCGCGCACGGTTTCTCTACTTTCGCGCACGCTTGCCACCACGATGAGAAAATGGCTCTTTATCCCCGCCACACAACGCACGAAAGTTCAACTTTAGAAGAAGTCGTTACAAAAAATTATTTTTAACCAATTTTATTTAGTTCTACACTAGCATTTAGCACAAACTGATATATTTTTAGTATTTTAACTGTAGGTACCTTTAAAAGCAGCAATCTTTTTAACATTGAAATTGGAAAGTTTTTTTCTCAGTATTTGTTTTTGAATATGAATAAAAACAAAACTATATATTTGGAAAGTTCAGTGCCTCAATGCTTTTCGGTTTGATAAAATAAGTAACCTTAGTAGTTTGGTTTTGAAGAAGTCTTACAAAATTGAGGACATTAGGCAATCATGGGTTCAAAAATTTTTAAAAATTATTTGAATCACTTGTAAAATAGTTATAGTCAAACGTTCTAATTCAAAAATAGGAAGAAATTATATTTAATCTTAAAAAATACAAAATTAATTGAGGACATTAATCAATAGTACATTGTATACACACCAAACCGTATACAAATTTGGTACAAATATATGGTCAAGTATAATTGAAAATATTTTGTAACTGCCCCGTATAATTTACTAGTTAATGATCCAGTTATACTTGTTTCGACAAACAAGTAGTAAAACTAATTATTATTTCTACTTAGATATAGGTACTTTAAAATTCAACTTGTTGCTAAAATATTATATCTTATACTTGAAAAAGGATATTTTTTTCCTGAATTCACAATTATATTTTTCAAATATTTATTTGCAATAAAATTGTATTTCGAATAAAAATAAGAAACGATAATAAAACTTTTTTATACTCACTGATTCTTAAACTAATGCTTGTAGCATCGCAATTTCATTGCTCAAGCACTGAACAAATATTAAACTTTAAAACCATATTTTATCACACAAACTTTCAACATAAACTTTTTGTTTCATTTTTAATACACCAATAGCTTAGCCATAATAAAAAAAATATCAATAATAATTATATCTGTATAAAATTGAACTATTCTTTTTTTTATGGGAAAAGTATATAAATTTATCACGTTTTAATTTAAAACTAACGCCATTGTATAATTTTTGCCTTATTTATCATTATATCACACTAATCTCTAGATATTTGATTAATTTTTAAAAAAGTTCGACTATAATAATGTTTTGAAACATTGTACAATATGATAGGGTATCTATGTTTTTTATTATTGCATCACAATATTCCAGAAAACGTGCTAAATAGTTTTTATAGAGCTTTAATAATGCTTGTTTATTAATATGTTTCCAACTGATATGATATTGTAATTTTCATTTGTAAAATGTAAATGAATTAATAGGTAACATTTTTGTTTTATATGTTTACCATCAAGGGAATAAATAATACCAACTACAATCTATGCACTGTTTAAATATTTCCCACTATATTCGTTTCATTACCTGGCGTCGATATTAAAAATTAAATTGAAATTAATACTCGAACATTTGAAAATCATGTTTAAATAGATATTTGCTTTTCCAATTTCTAGCTTAATTAGTTAATACTAGCAGGATTTGAATGTACTGTGTATTGAATTAATTTGTTTTTCTTAATATAATTTGGAAATTGGAAATTGAATAGTTTTGATAATTGATTAGTTGGTGATAATTATAATGAACTAACTTAAAAAACGTACATAAATGTATTAATCATTAATTGCACATTAATTACACATGTGTAAAGTATATTGCCAACATTCTTTTCTAAAACAAGAAAAAAAAACGTTGAATGTTATTTGAGAATTTTTTGCGAAGTTTTATTTTAAAATTTTCTGAAAGTTTTAAATAAAATTTCATACTTCGCTTTGGAATGAAATTTTAAAAATCTACACAAAACAAGCAATGAAAATGGTGTATGTAATAAAAATTGCTTAAGCGCGGAAAAAATTTGCTTTTTTTGTAATGTAAAATATTAATCAGCCAGCACAAACATAGTAACAATGTATTAGTAAAATTTGTAATTGTTTTACAAAATCGATACGTTTGTCGTATTTTATACAAAAAGTACAGTTGTAGAACTGAAAGTTATCTGATTTGAATAGAATAATGAGATTTTTTTTTCCAAATCGAAAATGAGAAATAAACTTTTCAAATCTAGTCATCAATCAAAAGGAAAAAAATGGCACCGTTTGACTATAATTGCAATTAAAATTGACCTTACTTTAATTGTACACTATATAGGCAGAATGCACGCAAGCAATAAATAACGCATACACTGCAGGCGAGCGTATTGATGATATGTTTCAATGATTATATTTCATACTTCCATATATCATTGGAATGTTAAAATTTGACAGTGGCTTTTTACATTTAATTAAGTGTTTGTATATCAGTGATATATCCAAGAATTAATTGTAAATGATAGTTGATATGAAAACTTGATTTAAGTTGAATTTAACCAGTGAATTCGTAAATTGAAGTTTCTAATAATTTTTTGCTCAATTTTAATAAAGAAAACATAAAAATGAAGAGAATTTTTTATTGAAGTAGTCTTCAAGTGGTTTACATATTTAATATTCATCCCATTCCCAAAAATATAGGATCTATAAGTTCAAAACTCATGCCCATCAATACATTTCGATTTGTTTATTCAAATTGTATAGCCCACCTAATGATTTTATTGAGTATTAAAATAATCAGTTGAATATAGTTTTCACATATAATCGAATAAAATTGATTTCTTAAGAACAAATAAATTTTGAATAGAGAAGCGTGATAGACATGCCGACAACAATCAAAGATTGTCTTAAATACAGATGAAGAAACTAGAAAGACCTTAGAACTCCTTAAAAAAAATTATATGATAAAATAAAAACAAAAAAATAAACCAATCAAATATTATCAATAAATGTACATATAAGTTACGTTTGTTTAACTCTATATTTAATCTTATACTTATTGTACAATTTATTTATTTTTTATTACTTAAGAATCGAACACTGTAATTACCAATTTTTAACATGTATTTGAATTAGTCATTAATAACTATGTTGTTATATAGTGACTCTAAATAAAACAAAAAAAAAATTTGAATAAGTCAAGCAATGCACTAACGTCATATGATAGCGTTCACTCTATGTTCAATGCACGTAGCTATCAGCCAATGGGATTGCGAGATTTAAAAATTTTCATTTGTTTTGATTGTTGAAATTTTAAAAATTTAAGAAAACCACTCCCACTGCCAAGCTAATGCAATGCATGTGCATATGCATATACAAATACGTATAGGGAAATATGGAACGCTTTGTGCTCTGACGTCATTCGGGGCCTATCAATACATGGATTATGATTGATGGGCTAGAATTAAAAATTCTTTAAAATAAATAGCGAAAAGTTAAAATTAAGTTTATTTAATAGGAAATAACCTTTCATAAAAATTACAGATAAATGAAATAATTAACTAGAGAGAGAGAGAGAATATTATTGCAGTTAATTGTAATAGTAAAATGAATATTGTTAATAAATGCAATTATGAATTTCGAATTTGTCAGTTTCCATGTATGATAATAATATTAGGATATTAGGAAAATAATTTCAAAATCTTTGTTTATCTTAGAATATACTAATTATCATTAGTGTTATGATTATATCCACAGTAACATTTATCTTTTTTAATTACTTTTTTTAGAAAGATCATAATAGCACCACAGGTGTGTCCTATCCAGAAAAAAAATTATTGCAGTTCTTAGTGCAAAATATAACTCCGTTAAATCTATCATTGCTACAGTTTTATGAATATTTTTTTAGATGAATTCCTACTAATAACATTTAAAGTAATAACGCATTTATTATAATTAGTTTTGTGTGAAGATTTATATATTTACTCAAAAAATATGGTCTCTGAAATAATAAATAGCATTGCCTATACAAGGTAGATTTTTTGTTGATTTTTATTGTATTTATATATGTGTTGTTCAATCATTTATCTTGTGTTCCAGGCCGACCAGAACCGACTGTTCGATGGTGGAGAAATGGTACCTTGATTGATTCCACGGATAGATCTACTTCATTTAAAAACGTTCGTACCAATGAACTATTGGTGCGAAACCTTCGCCGAGAAGACCAACATGCTACCTACACATGCCAAGCTTCAAATAACAACATCAGTCAACCAGTGTCAGCCACTGTAACAATAGAAATATACTGTAAGTTTTCCTTAAATTTTATACCCAAACCTTTTTGCAATTCCATATCTCACTTTAATCAAATTGGAAATAATTATAAACTGTATTTTTTTAAATAAATGCCTCGTTATCCTGTACCTTCTTTTCAAAAATTGCATCTACCGTAAAAAATTTTGATATAATGGAGGAATAACTTTTTAATGATGATTTAAAATTACCTACTTTTTTCTGCAACCCATGCTACAATAATGTTGGTACATGTACAAACAAATACGGATAGAGTATAAAACTAATATAGTGTTGTATAATGAATATTGGCAAACATTAATTATTGAGATTGAAGGTTTATAATTGATACTCGTACAGTGGCTAACCTCGATCAACCCTCGTCGTCATTGCACAAAAGCTACAATTATTGAGCGAAAATAAACGCAACAAAATCAGTATTTGCCACATCTATGACCACAGAGTGTTAAATATTTCGTTTAGATTCTAAAATTATTTACATATACTGTAACATTTCAATGGCCTTAATTTTTGTTTTGACAACTTTGAAATTGACTCCTATTCAGGTTAACAAATTCAAAAAAAAATTAATTAGCATCTACCTCCTATTCAAAGATAATACATCTATTTGGTATTCAAAATATAAAAAGCTATATTTGAATAGAAAAAAATATCGTTCATTATGTTATCATTTTCAATTACATATTTTAAGGTCGGTATTTTCACATTTAGAAAGTGGCATTTTATCTTTTAGTTTAAATTTTATCCGGAGAATCAAAAATACATGTGTAATTTGCGTCTAAGAATAGTGATATGTTTAGGATAAATGTATACAGTTTATTGCACAGATAAATATTGATGTGTCAAATTGCTATCCTATGGATATGATTTGGCAATCAAAAATATTTCTAAAATATATTTGTCTTTTATATATATATATCTTTCTTACCGTAAAAAATAAGGTTAATACTTCGATGTAAGCGACTCTCCCACGATGGTAATTTTAGCGCAACAAAAATTCACAATAAATTATAATATCTTTAATACCTTATAATAGTTCATATTAACTTTAATAGCTTTTTTGTTACTTTGTGTAATACACAACTTAGAACTGTAGTTTGTCCCGTAAGTGTAAGGCCAGGCAAAGATAATGGAAAAGGGTTAGCTCAGTATTACCAGAGGTCCCTAATTTTGCAAGATCTCCCGGGTTTGGACTAATAGATTGTCTTGCTCAGGACCGCTTTATTTATGAACTATTCAATAAAATTGTTATGAATTGAGTGATCTATTTATTATATCATTAACTATCACTTATGACGAAATATAATGTTTCGGAAATAACTTAATTCCAATATAACTAGCAAAAATATTTTTGAATACTATGGGTAAAGTGACAAAAGGAAGCCCAATAGGAACTACTATTGTCGGTATTTATTTTTTTTATTAGGTTGTCTCGTTTTGTGCACCTTAATCCCGATTTTTCTAATTACATACATTTTAAGAATCCCGATTTGGTAAAATAAAAACGTGGTGACTTTGGAGTAGCGGTTTTTCCTACAGTTTGATGAGTGTATATTTTTGTAATTTATATTACAAAAGCAACAAGAAAAATTTGAGAAATCTTCGACTATTACTGTTAATTTATGTTGGTCATAATTATTTAATAAAATCAAACACTTATTTGGGATAGTAATCTTCTAGTTTTGGTTCTTTACACAAACAATTGTTTTTCCCTCCTCATTGCACCTCCCCCTTCTGGCCAAATCTTGGACCCGTTTATGATATATACACAGATCATAATAAACATCAATATGAAAGGACAAAATATATTATTGGAAAGTAGGATTTGTCAGGACAAATAACAGCTACTCCACCTAATTTGGGACTAGTTATATAGAAAAGCGATTTTTACTAAAAAATATTTCCAAATCGGAGTTTGAAATTCTAATCATAATTTACATTTTTGATGATGAGTATTGCTGGTTAAAAAGAAAAGAAAAGAAAAGGATGCACAGCTGTGTTAACTAACAATTCTTAATTTCATTCCTGTAATTATATAAAAAAAAAACGATTGTGTTGTATGTTGTACTTTGTTGTGATTTCCAACTAAAACAAATGGCATTACCATTGTGACCTATAATTTTTTGATACTAATTAAAGCTCCTTTTGCATAAAATTACGAGACTCTATTTTACAGTAATTATTTCAATGGAAGTTATTTTGAAAAATTAAATTATATGTTTTCACCTGAACTCATTATAAAAACGTTAATATTCCAACAACTGTTCTAGTTGACAATTTATTAAATAAATTGTTAGGTTCCTCTATAGAACATCTAAGTGGTATAGCAAACACTTAAGTTTTAAGAGGTACTTCTCTCGCAAAGAAGAAGCTATTACAATTATTGACACAATAAACAGCGAACACTAGTGTCATAAGTGTGATCCTTGGGGCGTAGGTCATACGTTCGATCATAATTTCTCCTAAAGTGACCAACATTTTATTGGTTGTAACCTTTCGAAGTCACCAACTTGCCAACTTCCATTATTGATTGCTTTCACAACCTTATACATAAATGTATATTTTCGTGGTGTGATAAATTTATATGAAACGTTTTGAAACTTTGAATAAGACAGTCAATATTAATTTCGAAAAAGTTTTAATATCGGAATTCATTTTAATAAAATATTTGGTATTTTCGTCTCGTTTGAGAAACCAATATCAATAACTCACGTGATACTATCGTACAATGTGTCCCCATTCAGAGCAGCTTCAAGTATAATATTTAGTTGTCTATTTGAATACATGATAAAGTGGTAGACGGTAGCATCTGCATTTGAAACATTAAGAAAGAGAATCTTCAAAGGCGCTAAAGGGATATCTAAATTTGAAATTCATGATGATAGAGAAAATTTCAATTACCATAACTCACAGAAGAAAGAATACGTCCTCAACAAACTACGATCCATATGCATTTATTTTAGTAAAGCAGTAAAAGATTACGCTTTGCTCATTGATTACTAATAGAACCGTATTGTTTGCATGAATTATGAGTTCGTGAAGCACATTTGCTACTCAAATTCAATATTAATATTTATGTTTCCTTCACGTAAACTCTATAGTACAAAGTGACCCTAATATAAAGTTCACATTTTAATCAGTTATAGCCTCAAAGCAAAAACTTTGAAATATTAAACTTTCTTGCTTCCGCTTGCCCTTATTCTGATTTTCAATTATGTAGTTTTGACTCTTTTATGTTTATGTGGGTAATTTCCAGTTACACAAATATACGTTGAGTTGAAAAAATTTTTTTTCTTCTTAAATTATTGTATTTGGTTTTCAGTAGAAAATAAAATATTTTTAAAAAAAGTTTTTTCATTTGATGCTACTCGTATACATAGATATCATCAGAGAAAACTCTCAGAAAACACTTAAGCATAAAAAATAATTTAATAGAGATATTCGTAAACCTTAATAAGTAAACATTTTTCTTTTCTTATTGTCTAATATAAATAATTTTAATAATTTAATATACAAAAGCACATGAGCCGAAAAAAAAAGATGGGAATTTTTGGTTTCTAGATTTAAAAAAAATATGATAATTTCTCTATGATTAATTATTAAAAAACTTATCAATTATGATTTAAAAAAAATTATTACTGTTTTGAAGTATAATCTAGAAAATGATAGATAAACCATTAATAAAATTGAAGTAGAAATAATTGTTTTAGTAACGCTCTTTAAAAAATAATATGCCATGGCGATTTTAAAATTGAAATATTACCATCAAAATACACAAAACATTTCATCTTTCACAAAAAAATTCACACTTGTTCTGTTTGAAAAATAAATGGGAATTTATACATAGATATGATGACATCTGATTTATCAAAAGTACACAACCTTATTGCATTGGATATATACGATGAGCAGCATACAATGTTACTGTAAATATGATGTCGATTTGTCTACCTTACAATTGTCCATTTATTATTTTAACTTTTATTGTACTCAACTAAACACTTGCAATATATTTTTGTTGCACATAAAAATTCTTCTGTTAAGTAATTTAACACGGGCACATTATGCTTCCATCAAATTTCATTCCTCCAAAAAAAAAATTTTAATCTATACACATTTCTATAATTCTAAAAAGAATGTTTTTTGGTCCTCATTTCAATAAATTTTACAATTAGAATATTCAAACTTTTAGACGAAATTAGACGACATATCGAAATGCTAGAATTGGCGTGACACAACTGCCTAAAGTATGGAAATATCGCAACATTTTAAAAGCCACTAAAAGCGAATTGGTTATACGCTAGTTTTTCCTATCTTCTCCTATACTTCGGAATCTTAGGCTATCTGTACAGCTGATCGGCGACGAATCGATGCCTCCGAAATTTGGGATGGCTAAAAGAACTGTTGTCTATATCTTGAACGAAGTTCAGCCAGTCCAAAGTCTCTTTTCCCTGACGTAATGTTAAATCCTCAGGTTTTTCGGACATATAGCACATCACGAAACCATGGAAAAGCTGATTATACAGGAACGACCTGAAGGGAAAAGAAAAGGAGAGTGATCACCGATCCGTTGGACAGAAGTGGTGGAAAAGCTCATTAATTTGAGTTTCATATCCGCTACGCGATAGGTGGAAAAGCTTTATCACTGAAGAAGGACCGTTCACATGGTTCTGAGAATTCTGAAACTCCCCAAATGACAGCCATTTAAATCACCATATATCGGCAGTGATATTTGGATTAGAAAAAAAAAAGCTTTAGTAAAATTTTCTTTCAACCAACCTTCGAAAATCGGGTTTAAGATACCGACCTAAAGAACTGATAACATTGATAAGTCTTAGCATAATATATGTAAACATTAAGCATAAAAATCTAGTACAAAACTGTTACTTTAAATATTTGACAACTTTACAGTCAATATTTTTTCAGGTAATTAACCAACCAATAAATAAATACCTTATAAAGACTAAGGTCTCTAGGTATATGCTTTTTGGAACTATTTCGCAACGGTTTTTTTTCTCTGATTTTTGGTGAACTTATATTATCTGTCACAAAAGAGGACTAAATCAACTGTAGTTTTTAATTTTTCCAAAAGCAAGACAAAATATCAGTTAACAAAAAAGACCAAAAATTAAAATTGTTTTTACTTTAAAACACCGTTTTTAAGTTTGATATTCATACAGGTTATACAGGATATATCTACATATATCCCAATCTTATCATTACAATACAATACAATATCCCAATTTATAATCTTCAAATCATTTGTAATAACTTAAAGCTTTTCGAAAAATTAAAAACTACAGTTGATTTAGTCCTCTTTTGTGACAGATAATATAAGTTCACCAAAAATCAGAGAAAAAAAACCGTTGCGAAATAGTTCCAAAAAGCATATACCTAGAGACCTTAGTCTCACCGGAGGATTCAATGAAGAATTTTAAATGACTTATAGCAATAGCCAGAACAGCGACGAAAAACTAACGAAAATATAGGAAAGTACATTCATATGGAAAAACGCTAAAATAAAGTCTAACTAACGCACTGATTTTCCCAATTGCTAATAATCCTGCGAAACTTGGTCTCTAAAAAAAGAAAGATTGAAGACACATACTAAAAGTCTCATGGATAGAAAAAAGAATTAATAAATCCATCTTGTAAGAACTAAACATACAGGATTAGGACTCATAGGTAAAATAAAAAAAGCATACCTGCGGTATTTTGGTTTTATGATCAAGAGAACTGAAAAAATGGATCTATTTATGGTTGAAGGAAAAGTGGAATGCAAACATGATAGAAGATCCTTCACACGATAGTTTGCCCGTATAAAGGAGCTTACTCATTACCTAATGCGACACATCAGCGCAGGACCGGAAGACATACAAGGCGACCTATCCAAACCCATAAGTGTGGAAGTGTAGAAAAAAATATATTCATTCATTATTTTTTCTTTTGTGAAATTTTAAGTACTTTCATTTTTGTAAGCTTTAATTAGTTACCAATTGCCGTGAAAAAAGGTTTAAACATAATAACTGCATAAAATAATAATGTTAATTTGTAATTTCGTTGCCATAAATTAACTCCTTTCCGTTCTATTTATATGTAATTGTTACAATTTCATAAAGAGTAATTACATTTAGAAACATGTTAAATGAAAAACAATATAATATAAATGGTGAAATTATAAACAATCGATTATTATTGGAACAACAACGTTGAACAAAATGCATCTCTATTATATTGTGTATAATAATTGTTTGAGGGTTGTAACTTGTATTTATCCTGTTGTTCCGACATATGTATAGTTGTATGTATGTATACAATGTGGGTACGTTTTGTTTACGTGCATGTTACACACATTTATTGACATTATTTTCTCGTGATGTGTTTATTTTCCCATTTTATTCTCCAACATTTGAATATTATATTTTTAATATGCACAAGTGGAACAGCTCTCTACACTTACTCTTTTGTTGTTTTTCATGTTTTATGAAATTATTATTAGCTCTTTTTCTCTTTACAAAACTCTACATCGGTCCGTGGTCATGTTGTCAAATTATCAAAGCAATTTAAGTTTTTTGGACTCCACATTTCATGTACGGTCATGTGGCTTTTGCAACAAAAAGATAACAAATTTGTATTGTTGGAAGCAGTTGTTGCTTCGAACTTGTATTAATTGACTTTGTTAATAAAGTAATTTACATAATTCCAAAATACAGTTTATGAAGTGGCTTGTTCCATCAACACTGGCAATTCCGGAATATAATTTTGTTATATTCTGCGTTGCATTTATCGTAAAACTCATTTTGTAAGGTTGACGCTATAAAATATAATAATTTACTAATATGTAGTGCCGTAAATATAGTGCTTTTACATTCGCAAAACTTTAAATTTCTGTGCATATTCAAATACCATATAACATAAAATATATGTTAGCACACAACTTCACATAAATCGAAGCAATAGTATTATCATTTAGTACTACTCGTTAAGTTATAAACAAATATTTTCCAGTTTTCAATAAGTTTGTATTAAAATAGTTTCTAAATTTTAGTTTTAAAAATGAAGTTAGATAGAATAAGACAAAATGGAGGTATTGGTAGGTGTTAGGTTCGATTCTCTTATCGAGTAAATTTTCGATGTTTTCGATTACGGATTTCTATTGACCCTAGAGTCACTAAAGACCATAGTAATTATAAAGCGATGGTAAAAAAAAACGTTGATTTTTTTCATCTGACTAAGCCGTTCTTAATTAAAAGAAATTAAATGACTTCTAGTGCAATTATTTTCATATTGCTTAAAAAATTATAAACATCAAGTAACCTTTTTTAAACTGGAGTGCATCCATATTTGTGAATTGCAAATCTCTTTTCTTATATGCATATATTATATTAATAATTAGCTCAAATATTAGAGACTGCATGAATGATTAATTCTTATGCGATTTACAAATAAAGACTGACAAATTATGATTAACTTTTTTTGTCATTGAAAACATGATCTTATATGAAATTTTCGGTTTCGGTCGTAAAAACTAGTTTCGGTCGGATACTACAAATTACTATAAAATATTTATTTTTTTTGTTTAAAAGTAAATAGTAACTTTTAGTATAAACAAAAGCAAAAGAAAACATTTTTTAAATTTTTGCTAGTAGATCTTATTATATTATATTATAGTAGGATAATAAGACCATATACCTATAATAATAATAATAACCTATAATAATAATAATAAGACCTATAAATAGCCAAAAAAGTTTTCTTATATCTGGTAATTGTGTTCAGTTGTAATAGATATACATTAAAAATGCTTTAAGATCACGTAATAAAAACAATCTTTATTAAACAGACATTATAAATTATAAATATCACTCAAAAATATATGTTTCATTCGCTGATATACCAACGCATATTACACATTTGTAACATTTCCTCAGGGTTGGTTATTTTTTGTCCTTGTACATTTGAGGGTTGAGATCTTTATAATTTGTTTCTTCTTATTTGTTTTTCCCACTTTGATTTTTGATTACTGGAATTAAGTAGGCCTCAATAACCGCTGTAATCATGTGTAAAGAAAAACTATTCAAACACCAAAAATCATACAAGCATAAAATAAAATAAAAATGTAGCACAAAAATTATATACATAAGTGTTATATTCCAAAGAAAAAAAATACTTCCGATTAATTTGCACGATTACTTACCATTCGTGGCGTACAACCACCTTTCAATATAAATGTCTGGAATAATGGCAGCGATCAATCTAACCTTGCCAAAATTATGAAATATATAATCTTGCCGAAAGTTTCAGGCACCAACAATGAATGTCAGCGACCTGAAAGTGTATTTTTAAACGATATCGATTATTTTAAACAGTATTTTTGTCACATAAGCCTTATTAACCGACAAGCTTATTACCCGCACCTCTCTCTTTACTCTAAATGATTCAACAATATATACCTACAACAAAATACCAATAATAAACTATGTATGATTTTTGTAATGAAAAAAACTATGCATATAATTACACAAAAAGGATAACTAGGATTTTACTTATTATTTTAAAAATAAATGTTAAAAAAATAAATAGGACAATAATAATTCGTTATTTGATTTCAAATAGCCTCAGGGGCTAAAAATATATCTTATAAATAATATTTTAAGAAGGAAGGTCCAAAGCTTTGTGGTAACGGATTTAGTTCAAATTTTTAAGGGAGATAGATTTAGTTTTCTTATAGATGAAGGTATATGATTATTAGGGTGTCCGTTATTTCCCAAATTGATTTTTTTACAGCGATCGTCCCCTGAATTTTTAATTTAAGATATAAAAAAAATTATCCAATACAATTAAGCTCTTAATTTCTTGATTAAACCGTGCCGGAATCATGTTACTTTTACCATTTAAATAACATGGGATTATTTGACTTTTAACTTGTAATTTTTTTTCTCAGAAACAAATAGATGAAGAGAGTTAAGATTAAATTATTCTGACGTAACATTTAACGTTCTACAAAAAAGGTATGTTATGAATTTTCGATTAAATCACTCCATTAAAAGTTATTCATCATTTAGCTTCTTAACGACAAATCAACCGACTATAGGCTCAATAAAAATGATGTTGACTACAAGTTCTAAGAAATTTCTCATAGATAGCGTCAGGTGAAATAGTAAAAATTCGAATAACAATTTAACTTTTGTCGACAGTCTCATTAATTAGTATGAAATTCACTTCGTAGGTCCAAATATTGATTAAAGTACGAAAATTTATCCTGGATAAATTGAATTTCACGACTATAGCGAATTCGGATCTTATGTCACCGGTTTTAATTGCCAAAAAATGATTTTTTGTATGTTTAATTTTCTGTTCAAGCCATAAAATTAACACAAATAATCACTTGCGCTCTAATGATAATAATTTTTATCTTCTCTTCCAATGATTTTATACTTACAAAAAGTAAAAATGAGCAAAAAGTTGAAAATATTGCAAGATTTATATTAGGCACAAGTTAAATGTTAAATAACTTTTAATGGAGTGATTTAATCGAAAATTCATAACATACCTTTTTTGTAGAACGTTAAATTTTACGTCAGAATAATTTGACCTTAACTCTCTTGCTCTATTTGTTTCTGAGAAAAAAAAAATAAAAGTAAAAAGTCAAATAATCCCATGTTATTTAAATGGCAAAAGTAACATGATTCCGGTACGGTTTAATCAAGAAATTAAGAGCTTAATTGTATTGGATAATTTTTTTTATATCTTAAACTAAAAATTCAGGGGGCGATTGCTGTAAAAAAATCAATTTGGGAAATAACGGACACCCTAATGATTATAGGGATTAATACTCAAAAATTTTTAGAAGATATTTGCAATTGCTTCGTTTGAAGAACAAAAAGTATGAATTTGAAAATTAATCAGTAGATGATTCATTTCTATGTAGTTTTATTATAAAGAGCAGAAAAATAATAAATTTGAGTATTGGAAAGCCATGAGTGTTTATAATTTTTTTGCCAGTATATTGAAATAGTGTTAAAAGTTTCTTGAGTATATTCAAAGTTGTAAGGAATTTCCTGATAAATTGGTATTTATTTTAATAAATTGTTTTTCTCTTAAAAAAAATAAATAAAATAAAATTCATTGAATAAGGAGATAACTGAATTAACAAGGTTTCATGTATCAAATTATCACCCTCATAAAATCAATTTCAAATCACACATTCCACAGAATAATGAAACCATCGCGGTCTGATAATATGTACAATGTAGAGCTTTATAAAATAAATTGTATTCCTAATGAGCTTGAAAAAGTGTCATCCATTTATTTACAATAGCATGATAAATTGGAAAAAATCATCAACAATATTCGAAGCTGACTTAATTAAGCTTAGGTTTTGGCATCTCTCTTTCTCTTTTGCTCATTCTTCTTGCATACACACGTACTCATACAATAGAACTCTCAAAAGTAAAACCGCCCCAGGGCAGTTAGTCTATCGTAACAATTCACCAGCTCATTGATATGCGAGAAGAGTCTTGGGAGTTAACCAGCTCAACCGAGTTTGAAGCTACACCAAACTTCTCTTTCCTTTTATCTGTTACTGTTCGCCTTTACAAGACACGCAAAACATCTCCTTTACGTTTTTCCATCATCTAACACTAACTTTTCTTTAATGCCTTTTTCATGCTTTTTATTTTCTTTAGTGACACGAAAAATCTAATATTAACAATGTTTCGTATACTTTTATTTGAGTTTGCCTCATAAAACAGAAGCAGAAATATTTCATGTCCAAAATCAAAGCCCTTAAGAAATTGATATTATTCGGTATTGCCTACGCATAAAAGCTCAATAAGTCAGTGGTTTTTGAAAATCAATTATTTCTTCTTTTATCATTCTTATAACAAACACTTTTTGATTTACCATTAAAAAATGTACTGTTTATTTTTAATGAATAATAATATATATATATATATATATGTCTTACTAGCTGATCCCCGCAACTTCGTCTGCGTAACGTAGGTGTAGATTATGTTTTCTTTTCAAATTTGCCATTTGTAGTGGTATATGAAAATTTTTATTTTTCCTATTTCTTTTACGAAAAACATAATCATACTTAAAAACACTATTTTGTCAACTTTAAAAAGACACATTTAATAAACTGTTGCAAAGAATAAAATTGTTCCATGTAATAATCAATTAATTTTCAAAAAATATTTATAAATATCTAAAAAGAGTATGTCTATTGCGTATAGCTACGGTAGGTATACCTACCGTAGACCAAATAATCTATAAATCAATCAGCATCTATACATAAATAAAAAATATCGCCAAGTTCAATAAAGTTGGTCTTAATTATAAGTAAAATGAGGTGACCATGCGACATTTTTCAAATAACTTACATTTTTAAACTTGTGATATCTTTCGAATGGAATGTTCAAATTGAATAACTCAAAAAGTTATATAATAGTATTGAAGCAAACTTAAATATGAAGTCATTTATTTTGACAAGGATTAATCCCAAAGTATAAATAAAAGAGCTTTTATAGCGGTGGCATTTGTATATATTTTTTAAAATGAAAAAACACTTATTGTGACATAACTATAATAGTTAAACATATACTCTCGCTCTATTTTTTGTAGATAATGATATGTTCTACAAAATCGTACTACATTATTTTGTTCTATAACCAATAGTTTTCGCAGCACACGCGATAAAAGAATGTTTTTTGGTACTTTTTTCAGACCTTGGGTTACATTATTGGAGTTTTAATATGGGTCCCTAACTTTTTTGAAAATTTAATATAGCCTATGTTCACCGGAAATAATGTAGCTTCCCAACAGTGAAAGAATTTTTCAAATCAGTCAAGTAGTTTCGGAGCCTATTCAAAGCAAACAAACAATCAAATCTTTCCTCTTTATAATAATAGATAGATGATACTCGATTTCTTCTTTATTACGACGCGTTTCAACAGTTTTTGACTGTCATCATCAGGTAATAATTATTTTGTCAATTGTAAATCATGATCAAAAAAATAATAAATTGTTTACCAAAATCTTATAAAATACTTTCAAAACGTAGTAATTTACATTTGATAATATTATTTCTGCTTAATGGCAGATTTAGTTTCCCCGGTGGTTAAATTTTAAAAATTCTTCTGTTTATGTTATTTACTACAAGATTTGCCCATGAAAATTTATAAGAAGAATTTTTTATTGTAACACTTTAATTTTTTATTCTGTATAAAAAAAACATCTTACGACATTTGCTAACGACTGTCATCATTTGTAAATTAAATTTACAACTCTTTGAAATTTATAAACTCATTTATATTTCAATTAATTATCTTTAAATGTGAAATATTACATAAGCAAGTATTATTGTATAACAATCAACTGAAGAGTTGTAATCTTGACGGATAAAGAACATTTACAAATCTTTTTACGAAGAAAATACTATGGTATTCACGATCACAGTATAATATTCACAGCAAAGAAGAATGATTGATTATCCTGTGCGACTTTACTAAAGATTCTTACTGAATTTCAATTTAAGAAATTTAAACAAACAATAAATTTTCATTATTTTGAAATGCTCGTTGTTGAAAATAATTACATTTTGATAGGTTTTCTTAATTATGTCATACACTAGAACTCATATATTATGTTGAACAATTTTCGGCATCAATTTTTACTAACAAAAGCTGGAAATATCACTCAAAGTGATTAAAAGGAAATATTTCTTTAAATTGTTATTTATCGTCGCTTTATAACTGCTTACTTTAGGGTTAATTATAAACCGTGATCGAGAAATACCATTAATTTGCTCGGTACGAGGATAGAATCATACTTTTGCCCAATTGCTGGCAGTAAAAATGGCTTGATGAAGGACCTCACAGCGGAGTCCTTTCCTGCTTGAATCAACGTAGTTTATCTATTAGTTCTTCTGGTGTTCTCCTTTTGTGTCGTTTTTGGCTTTTTTATTCAGTAGAGGATGAATTATTGGATTGATGTGGTTCTTCAATATCCCATAGTGAACCTCACTCTTTGGGTTAATCATACCCTGAATAGTTCTTATTTTTAAGCCTACTGAAGGGTTTTATTTATTACATACCACGATTGGTTTGCAAACTTTAGGTTCAGCTCTCTAAACGCGTGATATTATTAACGAACGGTAGGTTAAGTTATATTGTAATCTAAAGACTTTAGATTATAAACTAAAGATCACAATTTTACGGTATGTTTTTGGTTATAAAACATCGAAAAAAATTATATATCATTCTTAAACGTCGATGTTAAACTTTTAAGAATATCGATTATCAAATATTGATATTTTTTATGAGGAATGTTGCGTCGCTGGTCATGACGGCTTATTATAGCTATACCTATATTATACCTATACCTATAATAAATAAAAGCGTACCCATATACTATGAACCTCTTACTCTTATCTGAAAAATCGGGAATTTAGAACTAAAGTCAATGAGGGAACATCTTATACCTAAATCATAAATCAGAGCAGGCATTTCGCAAGGAAGTGTCCTGGATCCTATTCCTTAACTTTTATTTGCCGCTGATTTGCCAACGACTGTTGATACTGAAACAGGAACGAATCACCAAAAAAAAATTAGCAAATCTCAAAATTGTTTTTGACTAAGTAACACATCATGAATCTACTATTTTAAAATAACCATTTGAAATTCAATTGGACCTAAAAAGAATTGTCAGCTGATATTTTATTCTAGAAAGTATTGGTACTAGGAACAATTGGTAAAAAATGTATTAGTTTTAAATGGAAAGAATTGATCCCTTATCCCGTGCTTTTTTTAAGCGCTGATTTCCAATACTTGCGATTCCTTAACTGAAGATATAGTAATGATTGTTGATTAAAATTCTACACAATTGAATAATCAAAATATTATTTAAATAATATATTTATCCCCATTTATAAAGATCTGTTTTATTATAATGATAAATTGTTTGGCAAATATACATTTTATATAACCTTTAAGAATACAAGTTTTTTCGCTCATTCAAATATTTTATTTGCATTTTTTTCAACTTTTACATAAAAATACTTGTAAAATACATATTGACATAGTCAATATATCAAAAAACCTCTTAAAATTCAAATAAACATTTACGTTGCTAAGACGTGCATTTCTATAAGTGTGCATATTACATACCTATATTTGTATATGTTTATAATTGTATACATAAATATGTTTATACAATTCCAAAGTAACTTTATTACTTCACCTCAAACACATTAATATAAGTTTACTTGCTATTAAATTAGTGTATATTTTCGCACAATTGCAAGTGCAATAATTCAATCGAGACAAACGACAACAATAATAATAATAATATTGTACACTTACTATACGAATATTGTTTATCTTATTCTAATTTATTCACTATTATCTAAATTTCGCTGTGCATATTACATATGTATGTTGTGTGCATGTGGAGGAATAGGGAGCATATTACAACGTACATCTACTTCAGTAATTTGTAACGGGTTATGTATAGGGGCATAATGTTTCGAAGTATGATAATGTAGACGGCAAAATACGATATATTCGAATAAAATGAGTTATTATTTTCATTGCACTAAGCATTCTATTTGAATTTGAGCCAAACTATTATCTTTATATGTTCGTATTGCTGTACTACAAACTAGCCTTTGCTTGCAACTACTATTCACATTAAAATGTTAATGACATTTATATTTTCATGTACTATTCTCTGCCGTTTTTCAATTGACAAACTGTTACATATTATGTAGGTGCATATGTTACTATCTTGTAACGTGATCTTTTAATGTTTTTTTTTTTTGGAGAAAAAAAATTATGGGAAATTTTAATTGGATTTTTTTTTCTTTGAATAAAAAGATACAATATTTGACAATTTTTTCGCTGTATATAAAGCTTCATTTCTTATTATCCTTCTTTACTTTTTAATTATATTGGCACTTATGTTTTATAAATAATTAAATATCTTCTTATGAATTTCCGTATATTTTGCAAATACTTGACATACTTTTTTTTTTCTTTTTGGCTTTATTTCTTAACGTTTATTTATGTATATAATCCAAATCTCATCTTTCAGTCGAGCATCCTAAACATTATTATCGTTTTTATATAAATGTACAAACAAATACGTAATTCTACAAGACCAAGTAAATAAGAAGGAAATATATTAAAAAAATTATTTTATGTATTTGCCTGTATTTACCAAGAGATTTTTTTCCTGTTTGTTGTTTCAAAAACGTGAATATTTTCACATGCTTTTTTGTATTCAAAATAAATGTTAGAAGAGCTAAAAGTAATAATAAATGAAGGCTTTTTATCCTCGAGAAACTCTAATCCCTAACATGAAATCAAAATAATAGGTGAAATATGAGCGGATTTTGATCACAGCCGTATCATGTAAAATTCAAGTAGCAGTGTCAGTCGTTTCAAATCTTCAATGTAATCCTTTGAACGGTCGACGCACACAACACCTACCTATACAGTATACACCATAAGTAAACCACTCCTCATTATGTGAAGCTCTAAAGCTCCATGCCATACTCACTTTTTGATAAAGCACTTTTTATACGAAAGAATATCATTTATATATTACTTTTGTAAATTGATACTTGTTTCACAAACACGTTAATTCATTTTGTTCCATTTTTTCCATGTTTTCATTGACTTTTATTTGTCTTTCAGTTAAACCTTTGACGGTGGAAATTTTGAGCAGTAACCAACCCCTATCCGCTGATAGAAAGTACGAAATTCCATGTCAGAGTATTGGTTCTCGACCACCTGCAATTATTTCCTGGTGGATGGATGGTAAACAACTTCACAACCATTCACAACAGGTAAGTAATTCAGATTTTTTTAACTGAATTAAACGATTTTTTTTATTATAATTTTTTCATTTTTTCTTTAGAAAAACGATCAAATTTATATTTATAACTTGTGATAAAATAAAAAAACAATTCAGAAGAATAATCAAAGTAACAAAAATTTGATAATTATTAATTTGTTTATAAAATAAAAACCCAATGTTTGTTAAGTTTCACGTATTTATGCATAGTCTCAAAGTCAATTAAAAACGTAGTAATTACGAGGTGTGTTAATATGAAATCGGAATATTATACCAACTAGTAGTTGCCCGTTGCATTCGCAACTAAAGGTTTTATCTCAATAAAATGTTTAATATGAGATAATATAGAGTTAATTAACAATCGAAATTTTAAATTTAATAATCAAAGTGTTTTGATATAAAAAAAAGTTTATCTAAAATTATATTAAGAAATAAAATATAAGTGTTTTTCTTTATATCATTTTAATAACAATATTTTAAATAACGTCATTTCACTAAATCAGTATGAAATTTAATACTTATGTAGTACTTATACCAAATAGGCGATTTTAAATTTTGGTTCGTTTTTCAACAATCAAACTTTTTAAAATATATTTTTTATGAACCAATGGTTGTGATCTGGAGTAATTATATATTCGGCTGAAAAGCATTAAGATAGCAATTTTTTGCCATATATTTCACTGGCAATTCAAACATAAAATCTTCGATACTAACTTTTTTTCGGTATTTAGAACTATTTAAAAACCAATTAATTTTTTTGAAAATAAATAAAATAATCGAATTTACTTCCACGCTTTCCACCTATTTCCAACAATTTTGTATATCGACGTCCAAATGTGCGAGATCGAATATCTTTTTAGTCATGTTAACTAACATAAAGAAGGTCATTATTTTTTTTCGTTTTACATTGTATTTTCAAATATAAGTGCACACTTGTGTCTATGAAATTTGGAAACTGTTTTCCTTATACGATTCAGATTTATAATAACAAAGAGTTTTTGAAAATTCCTCCCCTAAAAGAGTGAAAAACGGTAGCAAAGTTTGTAAGGGATAACGTTTAATAAACAATCGAAATTTCAAATTTAATAATCAATTAAAGTTCGTTAAAAGCGAAACGTTATTACTGCTTAGTATAAAACAAAGTTGATTTATTATTAGAAACAAAAACTTAGGGTCTGCTTAAAAATTTAAACTCTGATAAGTAGATATATCTGAAAAGGTTAAATTAAGTTTATAAATGAGCATTATGTTTTTTGGCTTTCACATATTGTAGACCTGAAAATTCGAAATACTAATTCACAAATAAATGCATTAGTGAGTGAGTACCTTTACCAACGTTTTGAATGCGTAAATGGGGATAACAGAGCGAATGCGTATAATCTATTCTGCACGGATACATGGTAAGACAGCCAATTTATATATAAGATAAGTAGTGGCGGTCAATAGAGAATCTGCTAAATATATCATTGAAGCTTTTTTTTTTATTTTTGATATCTAATAAAGGTTTTCATGTATTTTGTATGTATTAACGGATTATATTGAATGATATTGTTATCTAGGCGCTAATGTCCATGTTGTTGAAGCGACTTTAAATAAATTTAAATAAAAATAAAAAAAAAGATTTTCAATTCGCCAAAATGTAAATTTTCTACGACTTTATCATTTATAATAGCTTAAGCATGTGAAGTTTTGTGCTTAAAAACGGACGATTCGTGAACAGCATTGATTTTCTATAACCAACAAAAACTGCTGCGAAATTGTATCGAATGCAATGCTTGTCGAAGCTTATGTTGAGCTTACTCTTAGAAAATCTCAATGTTTTAAGGAATTTTAAAAATTTTAAAAGGGCGATATCGACGTGAAGAACAAAAATCGTGGAAAATCACCGGAAAAGTGTGAAGACATCGAATTGTAAGAATTGCTAGATGCAAATGGTAGTCAAACGCAACAACGACTTGTGATGGTAGGTTTGGACAAAGCTTTAGTGCAAAAAATTGGCCAGAATATCGAAATAGGCAATACGAAGAGACCTTGTTCCATGATAATTTATAATTCCTCTGACCACACAGAAAACTCAATGAAGGATATGCTTGAGCATAAAGTTTGGAAATTCTTTCGCATTTTCGCATCGGTTTTCTATTCGGACTTAGCTTCTTTAGATTATACTGAACAGCATTTCACATCTTATGAAGATCTACAAAAGGACTCGATGACGGGCTTTGATCAAAGATTTTAATATGATATCGTTACGTTGAAAATGTATACTTAATAGAGGAAACTAATATGAACAAAATAAGAATTTTCCTGTAGAAATAAGGAAAGCTTATTATCCAGAAAAAAATGGTTTCATATTAACACACCTAGTAAGTTTGCAATTGATAGAAAATTTTGGGGCGAGGAGGGCCACAAAATCATTATAATTATTATACATTTTTAGCTATCTTTAAAAATTGGTATTTGTTTTTCAACTGAAATCTGCATATCTATTTTTTCGAAGTTTTGATTAATCTGAATTTCTTAATTCCCTTCGGCTTGTAAAAATTAATAAAAAAACTATTGAATCTATAATAATATGAATACTTATATACGTATTTTGCTTTTGTTACATAAATACTAATATTCTCTAGTTATTTTTATTAAGAAATATCTATCCAATTTTTAATTTTGATAGTAGAATCTGTGATACAAATTATCGTGCTTTGTTCAATGCAGTTTAATTTGTAATATTTGAATAGAGAAAATGTATCTTGTTACATTTAAGTGTTTGGTAGTAATTCCAAAGGATAATATAGTACATTGTTTTCTATTCATCTTAAAGTAAATAACACGAAATCGGACAAACCTTCAAGAAACACGATAATGATGAACCTAATTGCTTCTTTCAATGGTGGTATTTGATTAGTGAATTTCGACCCTGTGTATCATTTAAATCCGATGATATTCATTAATTGATACCATGTTTATTAAAGCATGATTTGGATATTCTTATTTTTACATACAGTTTAATTGGTATCTACTAGTTACACCTGTTCTTTGTTCTTTAAATTTCCATGAAAGAGCTATATTGATCCACCATGTGTATTTATTCAGTGATTTATATATCTACAATTTATTTCTTTGTTACAGTGTGTGATTTATTTTCTTTTTATTGTATTTGCATTTCTTTAAGAATGAATGTCGTTACAAAATGAAGACTTCTTATAGCTGTTTTTGTATCCAATTTAATCTTTAATGATTTTTATAAGTATACATACCACCTTAAAAGTGAAAAAGTTATGAATATTAAAAATTATAATGATAGTTCTTTTAAAAAAGTATTTTATAGAAAAAAACATACTCGTTACTTTCTCACAATTGATACTTACTTTTCTTCGGTCAGCATTATGATAACTAGGAAAAGTTTGTTTTCCATCGAAAATTAGGACTAGTATAAAGATGTAGTACGCAACACGTTATGCTGACTAATGTATGTGATTGTTTGTTTCCAGAATTCACTGGACGGTAATGTCAGCACTTCCACATTGACATTGTTGCCTTTACGTTCTGACAACGACAAGTCTCTTACGTGCCGTGCAGAAAACCCCCAAGTGCACGGCGGCGTCGAGGAAGCAACCCTTCGGCTCAATGTGTTTTGTTAGTTTTATGTTTCTACTTTTATTTACGTTAATTTGAGCTTTGTTGACAAAATATATAAGTATACTTTTGTCTTCTAATCTACTATCTATTCAACTAATTTTTTAAAAACTAATTCTTTGCGATTAAAGTTAAATCTAATTTTATATTTATAATCCAATTAACTATTGGTTGAAATTAATTAAAGAATGATTTATTTTGTAGTTGTTCCAATTCTTCAATTGCAACTGGGATCCAATCTAAATCCTGATGATATCGAAGAAGGTGATGATGTATATTTTGAGTGCAAAGTACATGCAAATCCTCAAGCTTATAAAGTACTTTGGAAACATAATGTGAGTATCAAATATAAACAATTAACACAACGACTAAGTTCATTAAAATAAAGAAGCTCCGTTTTCTTATATTTTTCTAACTAACAATATAATAGTAATCCCTCCAACTGCACGATAGTTCTGTTCCCAAAAAACAGCGCACAGTACTTTATACCAGTGGTTCCCAACATATTTCAGGCCTTGCCTAAGGTGACCATACGTCCCGTTTTGAGTGGGACAGTCCCGCTTTTGGGTCTTGTGTCCCGCCGTCCTTGAAGAACCTAAAAATGTCCCGCTTTAAGAAAAAGTGACCTGTGATAGGTATTAATTCATCACAACCAAAAACATTATGCAGGTAAACTACATATACCTATAGTGTAAAACTCATAGGCCATAAACCTACAGTACATGGAAAACCAAACCGGATACTTTAAAGCAAATTTGTGCATCCGAAAAATATAGAAAACCGGTCGAATAATTTATCTACTCTATTATTAAATTATTATTACAATATTTTATTAGTTTTTTTTTGTCGTCATTTTTAAATAAAAAATTAATATTTTTTTCTAACAAAGGAGCACTGAGTTTTACTATATTTCTAGTGTTGTCAATTTACGCAAAATCATAATATGGTTTTCCAGTTTTCGTATTCAAATTTACAGATGTCCCGCTTTGAAGCAAAAAAATTATGGTCACGTTAGCCATGCCCCACCTAGACATTTCTAAAATCCTGATGCCCCCCCCTCGTAATATTAAAATTTTTTATTCAAAATTTTACGGTTATTCACCTGGAGGAAACTTAAAAGGTCATTAACTTGGTATCTAAACAAGCTTTCAAAGAATAAATCATCCATGAAAGAGAAAAATAAAAAATGAAAAAACAATTAAATAAATAAAGTTTCCAAACATATAATGGAGAATTGAAATGCAGCAATAGCAAATATTTGAATACAAACATTATTTGAAATGAATGAAAAACAAATTCACTGTTATTAACTCATTCTCTAATTACCCCATAGTCTTTGGTATAGTCAGCCAAAGGGTGCACATCCTGCCCATGACTCACCGGTAAAATATTACCATACCCCACCGGTGGGGCTTGCACCCCACGTTGGGAATGATTGCCTTATACAATACCTACAATACTTATTGAGCATGAAAATAGGTTCTAAATTTTAGAAAATTTTCAAAATAATGAGATAAAATTAGTATTCAAACAAAAATTAACACTACAAATATGTATTTTAAACATAAAAACCAAAATGCGGTTCCAAAAACCTATTAAAATTAAAAAAATATCAATAATATGAACTTGTTCAAAAAAATTTAGCCATGAAAAAGGCTTTCTGCGATAAAAAAAGATAAGTCGCTGCTATATTCTGATGAGCTTTTTTATCTTGGAAAAGCAAAAACTAGTTATCTAAGAATGGGTACCAGTCTTTTTCCTGCTGGTAAAAATCTTTTCATAAGTAGCCACAGCCCATGATAAATTCCTGTTCAAATTTAAGGCATGCATGAAGTAAACATTTCAAAAACTGTACAATGTGAAATTTTAATCGTGCAGTGAGAAAATCAGTATTAAAAACCCAACTTGCGCAGTAGAAAACCGCGCAGTGAAAACCTGCACAGTGGGAAGGATTACTGTATATTATAGTAGTTAGTATTAAAAATTTTTACGTAATATTAAATAATTACGTAATATTTTTTAATAATATTAAAATAGACCAATATTTTTTTTCTAAGAAAATATTGGAAACATATTCAATAAACATGTGGAATAGTACAAACTTTTATGCAGTTCTTTACGATTTTTTCTTAATTTTCCACTAGATTAAAGGAAAAGTATGATATATCTCGACATGAAAACGAATTAAAGAAAAACCGCAAATTTATAAAATGTAATCCAGAATCTCCCAAACAAGCTTTAGAACTCCAAATAAATAAAAAATAAAGGGGTGATCAACCTTCCAAAACCTACTTTACCTTTTTACCAAATTTTAAAAAAATAATTTTAACTTTTCGTATGTTTCTGTTGAATAGTAAACTTTTATTATTGAAATCAAAGTCTAAACAAATGATTATAGTATTTTATAACATTAAATGTTATAATTTTCACGAAATTGTCTCTTTTCATTAGTTACTTTATTATTTACGAAACAAACATGAATTCAGAAGCCCAAAGCTAATGAGGAGAAATTATTACGTCTTTCGAATATATGAAGTAATTAATCTTATAATTTACATAAAAACCTCCTTTTTTCAGGGCCATGTTATTCAACATAATCAAAAAGCTGGTGTTATACTTAGCAATCATGATTTAGCGTTACAAAATGTGGCTCGATATCAATCAGGAAATTACACTTGCGTGGCATCGAATGTTGAAGGAGACGGAGTCAGCAATGTAGTACAACTTAAAATAATGTGTAAGTTTAGTGTTATGGGAAAAATATTCTTTTATAAAACAAGTTGCGTTTTATATATTCGTTTTTTAGTCAAACCTATTTGTCGTAATGAACAAAAACGGGTGTATGGTGTTGCTAGACATGAAAACGCACAAGTCTTATGTGAAGTCGAATCGTTTCCGCCTCCTGATAGCTTTAAATGGTCATTTAACAATACAGCTGAGACTATAGATGTACCTCAGGTGCGATACAAATCAACTTCTGTTCTATCCATATCAACATTGTCGTACACTCCCGTCACTGAAATGGACTATGGAACTGTGATGTGTTGGGCCAATAATTTGGCAGGACGTCAAATAGAACCATGTGTATTTCATATCATCGCAGCCGGAAAACCTGATCCACCATACAATTGCTCTTTAGTGAACCAGTCAACACATTCGTTGCAAATTGAATGCATTGAAGGATTTGATGGTGGTCAGCCCCAATACTTCATTTTGGAAGTTTTCGATCAACAAAACAACATTTTACAAGCAAACATGACATCGAAATTTCCCGTTTTCACCGTCACCGGACTAGCAGCGGGAAAAACTCTCAAAATCGTTGTCTATGCCGCAAACTCAAAGGGAAAAAGTGAAACGGTACTTTTAGAAGGGCTTACATTGAAAATTGCAGAAAAACAAACTGGTAAAATAAGTTTTAATCATCGTAAATTTTGTTATCTAAATAGTGGTTTTGCTTTTATAGGAACTCCAACCGAATTTACACCTATGTTGTCCGTATTGATTGGAATCGTGGCCGCATGCTTGTTCATTATTTTTATTATTGTTGGAGCTTTACGTATGAAAGCTCAACGTAGTTCACCGCAACCAGCTGTAATGCCTCTTAAACAAAAACCACCAATTTCTTTACCATTACATTCTGACTCTGAGGAATTAAAAGATGATAAAAATCCTGATGTGATTCCGGCTAATAAAGGTAAAGAGTTCGTTTAAAACTACTGGGTAATAATTATTTTTGTATCAATAAATCTCTACTAATGTTATTTTTTCATAGTAAATAAAATGAAAATGTTTGTACCAAAACCTAACATACTACTATAGCCGCTCGGCTTCAAAAGTCAAATAAAGATTAACACAGTTAACACATTAACTCATTAACATTAACACATTAATTGCAACACATAAATTATAATTCTGAAATCTCTTATTTTTGGTCTTACTTATAAAGTTCTTTGTTATATTGGTTTGTTAAGGATTTGGGCCAAACGGAATTCAGGAATATAATTCCTGTGTTACTATAATCTTTATTTGACTTTTGAGGCCAAGCCGCTACACTATTAGAGTAGTATCAGTACACATTGTATATACATAAAGCTATATGCCCATAAATTTAGTTCCTTATCCTCTTTTAGATTCTGATTATCAACTTACGTCAGCCGTTCAAACTCCAGGAGAACGAACTTACAGTGTCCATTCCGATAGCGTTCATACTTTGCAAACCACCCCACTTACTGCTGTAGAACCAGTTGCATACCAAAATGGAAACAGTCGAGACCAACGATTAACCTCCCCCGTAAGTTTAACGGTTTTTGAAACTAAACATTTTCTAAATAATTTTACTGAAATATTTTCACTTTAGGTGAGCAATGAGATTACATATGCTGAGCTTTGTCTTGCTCGCCCAGTTGCAGATGGAACTTTAAGAAAAGATGATACAACCGTATATGCACAAATCGACCATAATCGAAGACCACCAGCATCTGCTGGAATGTACCACCATCGTGAAGTGGTAACAG
The DNA here is from genome assembly GCA_958496175.1 of Sisyra terminalis. Lineage (NCBI taxonomy): Eukaryota > Metazoa > Arthropoda > Insecta > Neuroptera > Sisyridae > Sisyra > Sisyra terminalis. The sequence continues at coordinate 55,981,652 of OY292274.1, forward strand.
TACGAACACCATTAATGGGATGTCAACAGGAAAGCTGCGTTTAAACGAATACAGTATAACAAGGAAATTTTAAACTAAAGTCATTTGGTCTCCAATCGTTTTTAAAACAAATCGGACCAGAAATCTTAATGAATTTGTATGTATCGTTTTAAAATAATTTGACAAATTATTTGTACAGAACTGCAAGATTAAAGTTGTATATTATATGAAACCAAAATATATTGTATGTGATTCCTCAAATTAGTATAAATATCTCTTCTTATTAAAGTATTATTTAAATAGCTAAATTAAATTAATTTAATTTAGTATTTTAATTTGTACATATCATAAAAATATCGAAACGAACATATTAAAGAACACAAATCAACTAATTTTAAATTACTCTCTTACTTTCTATATTTCTTAAATAAAAGAAGATTTCACTATTTGGTTTGTATAAACTATATCCAAACTATAATATTTTATATAATAACTATAAAACTATAAAAATTATTGTAATTGTATTTACATCACAAACTTGTAGCAAAATTATAGATTGTCATTTATGTGTGACAAATAATGTGAAATATTTAAATGAAAATTTAACTTCATAAAGTTATATTAGGACAATAGTAAGGTTATTGATAAAATCGATAAATCAAAAATGTATTGAAACTTATATCGTCTCATAAGAATTATTATCCAAATATTATGTATAAAACTCTTTGTAAATAAATGTATATATTTCTAATGTATAACTAATGAATACAAATAATAAATGTGATAATAAATGTCGACCTTCGTCATTTTTAATTAAGGAAATCCATTTTTCAAAGTATCGACATTTAGACTAAATTTTTATTTTAGGAATGTATCGGAAAATTGGTTGTTCTAAATGGTTCTAAAAATGGAACCAAAATAGACCATGGAAAAGAATTGCTTTTGAAAATAACGTAAAATTATTTTTTTAATTAGAATTTAATCAAAACAAACAAGAATAAATAGTAAGAGGGCCGCATGAATAGGGTTCGACTTTATTTTTTATTCTATTCGTGATTTTTTTGTTAATCCAATTCCTATATGATAAACTTTTCTTTTTTGTGGGTAAATTTTTGATCCAAAAATTGTTCCATAATACTTTGATAAAATATACCCTCATAAGTAAATCTCACCCCTCAAGAACAACCAATTATAGGGCAAATTTGGTGCATATATTTTTATATCCTTTATTTTCCGTTTTGATTTCTCAAGGATCTTACCATTATATGCAAACTATTTTTTTACAATTTCATTAAGAATCATTCAGTCTTTAATCTTCTGCTCAATTTCAGCGAAAAAAACCGTCCCTTATATGCAACTTGAAATTTTTCCTTTTTGAAACTTTGAAATGGTATTGCGAGTGTCCTTTTGCACACAAGACAAAAAAAATTCACATAACAATTCATGTAAGGCTCTTATTTTTTAAATCGTCAAAACAGTTTACCCTTATCAGGAAATGCCATCCTTGCGTTTATCGGTTTTTTTAAAGTTGTTGAAGTTAGGCAACTAATTTTTTAGCTATGTATTTGGGCTGCGGCGAAAGCTCCCTTGTTTTCAACTTAATATAAATTGGACGTATGATTTGTTTTATTAATTTAAATCAATGTTTTTTTACTAATTCATCAAATCTGTAAATTGAGGACAAGAGCACTTTTTTGGGGTTGAAAAAAGTATCAGCTATTGATACTTGTAAATATTGTTCTATAATCTGTTTGAATTTATCTGTACAGAGGAAGCAGACCGAAGACGTAAGAGCATTCATTGAATTTGAATTGTTCATCCTTTCCAAATGGAAGTTTGAGGAATGTATACGGATCATTCGAGTATCATCAACTTCATCATGAATATCATTTTTAACAATTGATATCTACCGAGAAGAATACGATATTACAATCAATTATTATTACTACAACAATCAATGGTGTAAACTTTTGTTTCCTTAAATTAGTGACCGTGAAGTGATAAAGTGATTAAAGTGAAAACTAATTAAATTATCCGAATAATCAAACCGTTCTTATAATTTTACTATTTCTTGAAGATTGTAACAATACTTTGACATAAATTATATACACTTTTATAAAATTGAAAAAAACTCATATTGTATCAATGTATAAATTATTTCATTCATATTTAACATTAATAAATTAATTTTAATAGAATAAATGGTTTCAATTCGATTTATCGCACCTATCGTCTTGCATTTTATATTTCAGAGATTTTTTTACAGTTAGAAATAGAATATATAGAAGAGTTAACTTAATACAACGAGAAGATAGCTAAGGTTAGTACAATGTTTTTCGAAAGATTATCAAATAATGCGATGAAAGCCAATATCGAAAAATATCATAAATGTTAGATGACTTTAATCGTTTTTTTTTTATAATTATAAATTTGAATTTTAATACGAAATCATTTGGAAAAATTTTTGAAAAAAAAAATATTTATTATTTCATTTTGTTTTAAAAAACGGACGAATGACCTTAAAATATTACTATGTGATTGGTCAAATTTATTTTTATATTATTTTTTAATGTAAAGTTTGAGTGATTAACATATCAAATAGCTTGATTGGTAAATTGGATTTCTTAATTGTTGTAAAATTTTCTTGACAACAATCCAATTTTTTATCTTCTCCAATCTATGAAACATCAAGTTGTTTAGAAATTCAGTTTTAAGTTTGTTTTTACTGATCAATTTTATATTTTTCATTTCAAAAATTTTAATTTTTCTAAGATTATATGTTTTTATTGATGTATCACTTCATAAGCTAATGTTACTTTCCTTTTACTATTGAAACCAATAAAGTTTTTGTGTAAATTGTAAAAAGTGATTTTATTTAAATTTTCCTTTATTTGTTTTTCAGAAACTTTAAAAAGCACTTTTTTCTTCAAATATCAAATGAGTTTTTACCCTCAAATTTAAAAGCTTCAATATAATTTTAAGAAAAACACATATGATATCATTATTTACGGAATTGTTGGATATAATGAATATAATTCATTGTTAAAATATTTTGAATTATTTAAAGATGAAGAAAAATGTACTTTTTTGTGATCGGTTGGATCCGAAAGTTAAGAAATAATTCTTCTAGGTAAGTAATTTTTTTATCATTAATCGAATATTTTTGGAAAGATCTTATTATTTCGATCGAAAAAATTGCATGTTTGGAAATCTCATAAGAATTGTTCAAATATAAGTTTAAAGGTCTTAAAGTTAAATTCTATTGTAACCGAGTGGTTAAGAGCAACGAGACCGGTTCGAAAGATCCGAGATCGATTCCAGGCTTAGCAATTTTTTTTAATTTTTTAATTTATAATTATTTGATTTCTCTTTAATTCCTAGTGCTAAATTAATCATTTTCGATCGATAAAAATTTTTCTCTCATTCTTACAGCCAAAATATTCGATCATCACTTTCGACCTTTCAACGATCGTACGGTTGTATGAATTTATTTCATATATCTGACCTGACTAATGACGTAACTAATAAAATCATTCAATGATGTCACTAATAACGTCACAAAATAAAAATCCCGTTTATTGATTTATTTTTTTGAAATTTGAATTTCCAACCCAATACTTTTCGATATTATGAAAATAATTATGCTTCATGAAAAAAATATCGAATAATAGTTTTCGATCTTTCACATAATATTCGAACCATGGGTGCGTAGTGTAACGATCAGACATCCTAACGAACAAAAAGTTAACATATCGAAAACATATAATAAATCAATTTATTCGAAATAATTAATTAACATAACACGAATGCAATGTTATTCAAAATTAAAATTGTTTTTTCGAAAATAAAGGACGAAGGAACTTAAAATATTACCATGTTTCATTCGATTAAGAAATCTTTATATATGAGTTTAAACGATCAATAAATATATCTTCCAATGGCCGAATCGATAAGCGCACGGAAAATGTGATGGAACGGAAAGACGAGGGATCGATCCCCCAATAAGGTAAAAGATTTTTATATTTCTACTAACCAATTTCTAATTAATATCTATTCGTTATAGCTTAAATTATCACTTTCGATCGTTACTAGTATCCTTTCTAAAGTTTCAATCGAATTATTCGATCATCACTTCCAACCTTTCGAGGTTGAGAAGTGATCGATCGATTACGTATATTTTTTTTTTTTGGTTTGTACATATGACGTCATACATACGTCGTCTCATAACGACGTCCCGAATGACGTCACCCAATGACGTCATTCCCGAAAAATTTCGAAAAATGGACGAATTTTCGATTTTCCTGTATTAGAAATCTGGGAATGGCTTAGTTACGTCACGAGAGGCCTAAAAAACATATCCTATAGTCAATATTTTTCAATTTCTTTCAAAAATTTTAGGGCCGATATTCCGAAAAACCCCAAAAATAGGCTAAATATCTCGATTTTTTTCACTTTTTTCAACTTTAACGTCGATTTACGCGTTAACTATCGATCGTACGATAACAAGTGATAGCTTATTCGATAGCGCTTGAATTACCCTATCGATGGTGTAAATTTGGTTCCGGAAAAGCTAAAGGGGAAAAACTTTTTTTTTCAACTCTTAAGAAATTTCAAAACGTCGATGAAATGGTCGACGATTTTTTGAATTTTTTTTTTTCGAATTTTTCGATAAAATTCACTGCATAGGTGCATATCGTTACGATTTAAATGAATATATAAAAAGTTTATAGCTATTTGATACACTACATCGAATTATTCGATAATGATTTTTTTTATGAACGTCTTAATACTTTACATATGTTAACTTGTTTTATCGAATAATTCGATGAAGGGTATCAAATAGCTATAAACTTTTTATATATTCATTTAAATCGTAGCGATATGCACCTATGCTTTGAATTTTATCGAAAAATTCGAAAAAAAAAATTCAAAAAATCGTCGACCATTTCATCGACGTTTTGAAATTTCTTAAGAGTTGAAAAAAAAAGTTTTTCCCCTTTAGCTTTTCCGGAACCAAATTTACACCATCGATAGGGTAATTCAAGCGCTATCGAATAAGCTATCACTTGTTATCGTACGATCGATAGTTAACGCGTAAATCGACGTTAAAGTTGAAAAAAGTGAAAAAAATCGAGATATTTAGCCTATTTTTGGGGTTTTTCGGAATATCGGCCCTAAAATTTTTGAAAGAAATTGAAAAATATTGACTATAGGATATGTTTTTTAGGCCTCTCGTGACGTAACTAAGCCATTCCCAGATTTCTAATACAGGAAAATCGAAAATTCGCCCATTTTTCGAAATTTTTCGGGAATGACGTCATTGGGTGACGTCATTCGGGACGTCGTTATGAGACGACGTATGTATGACGTCATATGTACAAACCAAAAAAAAAATATACGTAATCGATCGATCACTTCTCAACCTCGAAAGGTTGGAAGTGATGATCGAATAATTCGATTGAAACTTTAGAAAGGATACTAGTAACGATCGAAAGTGATAATTTAAGCTATAACGAATAGATATTAATTAGAAATTGGTTAGTAGAAATATAAAAATCTTTTACCTTATTGGGGGATCGATCCCTCGTCTTTCCGTTCCATCACATTTTCCGTGCGCTTATCGATTCGGCCATTGGAAGATATATTTATTGATCGTTTAAACTCATATATAAAGATTTCTTAATCGAATGAAACTCAAAAAAAATTTTCGATCGAAGGAATTGGAATGTTCCAAAAATATTTTAACCATAGCTGCTCCATGTTAATTCCGGAAAATTTGTCAAAGGATATTGTATTATTTTATAGTCCTTCATCCTTTTTTTCGAGAAAACAAATTTGTATTTGAATAGCATTATCTTGCATAATATATAGTTCTGCAATATCAAATTGCAAAACGTTAATTTTCAACAATCGATCGATTTTCTAGGAATTTTCCGGATAAATTTGAACCATTGCTTCTTCATGTTACGTTCGGAAAAGTTGTGGAACCACATTGAAAAATTTTTAAGTCCTTCATCCTTTTTCTCAAGAAAACAATTTACAATTGCATTGCATTATGATGCATAATACGAAAATTTTTAATTTCGTAAAATTCGTTTATGGTTATCGAAAAGTTCATAATTTTTTAGTATAATAGCTTCGATCGTATCATAATGCATCTGTGGTTAGAATTTCATCGCGAAATTCGACCAAACATTTTCGACAAATATTTCATAAAATCGATAGGCATTTGGTGATAGATTTTCAATTTCTGAAAAGTTGAAAAAACAAGTTTTTCCCCTTAAGCTTTTCCAGAATCAAATTTATACCATCGATAGAGTAATTCAAGCACTACCGAATGAGCTATCACTCGTTTCCGTACGATCGATAGTTAACGCACAAATCGACGTTAAAGTTACAAAAAGTGAAAGAAAGTGCCGATTTTGCCTTATTTTTGAGAATTTCTGAAAAATCGGTCGAAAAATTTCCCCATAAAAATGAAAAATTCAATTAAAGGATATGTTTTTTAAGCTTCCCACAGCGTGGTGATGCCACTCCCGAAATCCTATTTCTTTTAAAAAAGAAAATTTGATTTCCTCCTCCCCATTTTTCGAGTTTTTTTTTCCCGTTCGAAATTAAGTGACGTCACAGTTCTATGACGTCACAGTCAGCAAAAATAAAAATGAAAAATATATCAAGCAATGTCTGGAAACAATTATTAATGTTAATTTTATATATTATTAGCTGAAAGGAATAGAATTCAATTATTAGAAATAAGTAAAAACACTTACCCCTCTAACGGGTTCCGAACCAGCAATCCTCAGCTCCATATCGAACGGCGACCATGACGACTCGGCCATTAGAAGATATATTTAAACGACGTTAAAACTCATATATGAACAATCCTTATGAGATTTATAGAAAATTGATTTTTTTTTCTCAATCGAAATAATTTTAATTTCCCGAAAATACTCGAACTATAGCTGCTCCGTGTAAAACCCGGAAAATTTGACCAACCACATGGTAATATTTTAAGGTCCTTCGTCCTTTATTTTCGAAAAAACAATTTTAATTTTGAGTAACATTGCATTCATGTTATGTTTATTAATTATATCGAATAAATTGATTTATGATATGTTTTCGATAAGTTAAGTTTTTGTTCGTTAGGATATCTGATCGTTACACTACACACCTATGGTTCGAATATTATGTGAAAGATCGAAAACTATTATTCGATATTTTTTTCATGAATCAAAATTATTTTCATAATATCGAAAAGTATTGGGTTGGAAAATCAAATTTTAAAAAAATATATCAATAAACGGGATTTTTATTTTGTGACGTTATTAGTGACATCATTGAATGATTTTATTAGTTACGTCATTAGTCAGGTCAGATATATGAAATAAATTCATACAACCGTACGATCGTTGAAAGGTCGAAAGTGATGATCGAATATTTTGGCTGTAAGAATGAGAGAAAAATTTTTATCGATCGAAAATGATTAATTTAGCACTAGGAATTAAAGAGAAATCAAATAATTATAAATTAAAAAATTAAAAAAAATTGCTAAGCCTGGAATCGATCTCGGATCTTTCGAACCGGTCTCGTTGCTCTTAACCACTCGGTTACAATAGAATTTAACTTTAAGACCTTTAAACTTATATTTGAACAATTCTTATGAGATTTCCAAACATGCAATTTTTTTCGATCGATATAATAAGATCTTTTCAAAAATATTCGATTAATGATAAAAAAATTACTTACCTAGAAGAATTATTTTTTTACTTTCGGGTCCATCCGATCACAATAAAGTACATTTTTCTTCATTTTAAATAATTCAAAATATTTTAACAATGAATGATATTCATTATTTCCAACAGTTACTTAAATAATGATATCATATGTGTTTTTCTTAAAATTAAATTTAAGCTTTTAAATTTGAGGGTAAAAACTCATTTGATATTTGAAGAAAAAAGTGCTTTTTAAAGTTTCTGAAAAACAAATAAAGGAAAATTTAAATAAAATTACTTTTTACAATTTACACAAAAACTTTATTGGTTTCAATAGTAAAAGGAAAGTAACATTAGCTTATGAAGTGATAAATCAATAAAAACATAAAATCATAGAAAAATGAAAATTAATGAAATGACAAATATAAATTTAATCAGTAAAAACAAACTAAAAACTGAATTTCTAAACAACTTGATGCTTCATAGATTGGAGAAGATAGAAAATTGGATTGTTGTCAAGAATATTTTACAACAATTAAGAAATCCAATTTACCAATCAAGCTTTTTGATATGTTAACCATTCAAACTTTACTTTAAAAAATAATATAAAAATAAATATACAATTTCCCAAAAAATTTGAAGCCAAAAATAAATTGTATTATCTAAATACATAAATAAACATAAATAAACATCTAAATACATAAATAAATATATTTTAATTGCAATTTCTTTCGAAAAAAAAAAATTATTTAGTACATGTATAATATGAGTATACTAAGAAATAACAAAAAGTTAATAAATAAAGTAAATTTTTACTATAAAACTATATAATCCCTTGGTTGACTTCATGCTTTACATTCTTCAATGTTTCAATCAACACAACTGATACCACTGTACTAGATGATAACACTATATAAGCTATAATTAAAAAAAAACAATCGTCAAAAAATAAAAAACAAAAACCCATAGAAACTTTTTCCGTAATATTTAACATTTACGAAATAGATGGCCAGGAAATCAAAACAGGAAGTTAAGGAGGTAAAATTACATGTGACAAATTTGGACTGCAATTGGGCCATTTCAAGGGGTGAGCTTTTAGTACGAGGTCTAGTTTTCTCAATAGATTATCAAGCAAGTCCTTTAAGTGAATTGTAATGTGAAAATTATTTTCGTCCTGTGTGCAATAGGACAACCCCAATTCCATTTCAACGTTTCATAATGGACACTTTTCAAGTGCATATAGAGGATATAAAAGATGGTTTCTTTGACTGAAATTGAACAAAATATTTAAAACTGAATCTTGTTTAAGGAATTGTACCAAAAAAAATCGCATTTAACGGCTTGATCTTTGAGAAATCAAATCGAAAAGTTATGGATGTAAATATTTTTGTACCACATTTGCGGCTAAATCTTTAGGAAATCAAAACGAAAAGTTATGGATGTAAAAATAAATGCACCAAATTTGCCCTAAAATTGGTCATTTTTGAGGGGTGAAATTTCCTTATAATAGTATATTTTACCATCGTAATATGGAACAATGTTCTAGCGTGAGAAGAATGTAAAAAAAATTTGACCTGGGTGCAAAAGGACACCTGCAATATCTTTTCAAAGTTTCAAAAAGAATAATTTTCAAGTGCATTAAAAGGAAATAAGGGATGGGGTTTTTCGCTTAAATTTGAGCAGAATATTTTAGACTGAATCATCTTTAACGGTATTGCAAAAAGCAGCTCCTCGAGAGCTCATCGGAAGGGCTTACATATACAACAATTATTTTGTCGTTTTATGCCTATTTCGGTGATTAAAATTTGTTGTATTATTTAACCCGTGTTATCAAGACTTGTAGATATAGAAATTCTTCTGATATTCACAATAATTATGCTGTACTAATGGCATACATTTACAAATGATTTGATTAGATTCTTCTCTGCATGATTTCTTTTAATAATATATCATATTTTGTTATCATTAGTTCGTAAAACATTTAAAAAAATGATAAAAAGTACCTACTTGTAATCTTATGTAAACATTGCATCCATACCCACAATTTCACAATAAATATTAGCTGTTTCACATTTATTTGGATTGCTTCTGATTTTATGAAGTTGAATTTTCCATACTGTAGTTCTATACTAAATATTGCAATTGAGGGGTTGCCAGATTTGAATGAGCTAAAAGGGACTTGAGACAAAACTCTTAAGTATTTGCTCCAATGATTCGAAAACTTCCAATATTTGCGGGCATTATTTTGGAAAAATTCGAAATTAATTTCTCTTGTTCGGAAATAAATAAATTTGAAAGAAAATAATAATTCTAATCCAAGGCTATAGTGGACAAACTTCATATTAAAATTTTATTTTCTTACAATTTTTTGAACTATTCGATGGTAACGTCGTAAAAAATAGCTATACTATTTGCTTTATTGTTAAGATATAATTAGTTTAGGAACTGTTCCACTTTATGAATTTTTGTTTGCATTTGTAACAAGTAAAAGTACAAACTAGCGACATCTCGGAGGGAACCTCTAACATATACACCACCATTGAACCGATTGAACCATTAAGCCCATTAAGCTCTTAGCAAATATTTGAACCACATTTTCTTAGCCGTCGTAAAGATATACCCTGTAAACCCGGTAAACTATACCGAATAAGCATTGTTCCATAATTATCAATACTCATAACATAAAACTAACACCATTGTTATTCAAAACTGGTTTTTATCGATCCATGTTTACAATCAGCTATTACATGCTGAATTGCCCCAGAAAGATATTTTCGATATTTTTATGATATTATTATTTTTAAATTGGTTTTTATCTTCGCTTTATAACAACTAAGATTTTTAGCGACTCTAAAATAAATAAAAATCTATTATGAATAAATATCGAAAATTTGCTCGATACGAAGATCGAACGAAAAAGCTACCAGTTTTGAAGCGGTTACAAAAACCACTCGAACACTAATAGGTTTTCTAAAAATATTTGAGAGATACAAGTATAACAATCTTTTATAATAATCTACTTCAAACTTGAAACAAAAAAAAATTTCGTCAAAAAAAAAAAGTGGGTTAACCATCGTTGATTTTCCACGAAAATTGTCAAATTATAATTTTTTTGTACAAAAAATCGAAAATCTACGTCCATCCGTACGTACTGGGCAAATTTTTCCGAAAATAAAACCCGTTTAAGGGACGAAATCGATCATCAAAGTTTCAGAAGAAATCATCAATCCATTAAAAGTTCAATTGCATATAAGATTGTTATATAAGGGATGATTTTCGAATCAAAGAGAGCTTCGGGTCCATAAAAATGTATCAAACGATAATATAACAATCTACTTCGAATTCGAAACAAAAAAATTTTTCCTCAAAAAAACCGTGGGGAAACCATGGTTGATTTTTCACAAAAATCGTCAAATTTCAAAATTTTTTTTTACGATGCAAATCAAAAATATACGTTCATCGTAAAAATTTTTCTTAAAATTTGATGATTTTCATGAAAAATCAACGATGGTTAACCCACGGTTTTTTTGAGGAAAAATTTTTTTGTTTCGAATTCGAAGTAGATTGTTATATTATCGTTTGATACATTGTTACGAACCCGAAACTGTCTTTGAATTTCCTTTTGTTTTGATTGTTGAAATTTTAAAAATCGAACAAAACCAGTCCCAGTTTATAAGCCAATATAATACAAATACAAATAAATTTCATGATACGTATAGTAGTGTCATCTTTCAGGCAAGCAATGAACTTTTAGTGTAAGCTTTTACCAAACCACCCCAATTGTAAGGGTGGAAAACTTTGTTTAAAAGTATTTCAATAAACCTTTATGCTTTCAATAATCATTGCGGTTTTTTGTACTTTAGATATTCTATTTAGGTTGATCCAACCTTTTTTTACCTAGGGTTGATCTTTTAAACATAGAATAAAAATTATTTCACAAAAACACTACTGACAAAAGCTGTTTTCGAAAAAGTGTCGTAACAAATACCTCGTATATATAAGAAAAACAGCTCCTTTAAATTTGCTTTCTTCTTCTTCTTTGTTATGGTGATTTCTCCTAAGATTTTCTCTACATTGCGCCCGAAAAGAACTATTGCGCCCCTGGTAGGGTTCCAATCCCCAAGTTTCTAGTTCCAATAAGTCAAGTCTGCTTCTGAGATAAATCTCAATAGAGAAGCAATCGGATTTGCAATCGGCAATTGGATCTTTGTGTCTGTTTTTCTGCTTATGTCCAGGTGGACCAAAAGAGCTGAGGCGATTTTGAGTCTGGATAATCAAATAAGAAGTGGAAGGCAATTTTTTCTTACACACCATATTTCCTGGAGGAACTTTACTCTTGTATCTTTCCTTATAGTTTGGAGGTGTTTTCTAAAATTGCAGTGCCCCTTTAGTAGACCTTAAATTATACTCCTTTCTTCCTGAGTTCAGAAGAAATTTATTAAATTCTTTCAGAGGTTTCATTACCATCATCTTCGAAAATTTGCATTCTGAGTAATTATTCTAAGATTTTATTTGCTCATTTTGAATCTAAATTTGCTTACATTTTTTTTGCTAAAAAACTTTTTCGAGTAATTATTCTTATTTTTAACTAATTTTTTGTAGTTACCTCAAATGTACCAATGCATATATATGCAAATTAAATCTATTAAATAGCAACTAAGGTAAAGCTATTTATTTTTAATATTAATTAAAAATAGTCCTTTACGTAAACATTGAAACATTACCTTCAAAAAATAGTTTTATAACGGTTGCTTTGAATCTGCTAGTAATATTGAAGAATATTTTCTATTCAAAAATATGTTCATTTTTTCAAGCCCTAAACCCTTACAAAAGTTTTTGATATCTTTAATTCATGCAAAATCCATGATGTATGACTTTATATATTTGTTTATCATCGAATTGTATTTTGTAATGGTATTTTAGCATTTAATCTCGAAAGAAAATCGAACTAAATACTTCTATTACACTGTAAACTATTTTCGGAAAAGTGGTGCAAAAACAAAACGTGGAAAACATATAATGAAGATGTCTTTTGTCAAATTTAATGTTAAATTTTAAAAAAAATCAACAATAAAAAGTTCATCATATATTTTTTAATTTAAAATACACTTAAAAACAATTTTTACGTTGGCATAATTGAAGTCAATTTCACTTCAACATTAATTGACTCTTGAAAATTCATCATTTATGTTGATTGATTTTTCTGAATAAAATTTTAAATCATGATAACTTTTCAATTTAAAATGCTAAAGATATGTTCCAATTTATCGAACAAACAATGAACGGTAACATTTTAAGGTAGATTTAGTGAATACCTATATATTTTTCAATACCGTCAAGTATTGTATTTTACACATTTACACGAATTGAAACATCTTAAAACTATTATAGTAGTAATCCAAATCGAAAATCTCAATAAATTCAAGCAGGTTTTCTTATCTCGACCAACGGAATTGCGTTTGATAATCGGGAATTTCCTCGGCAGGATTTTCCTAAATAAGATATAGCTCTGTGGCCTCGATCTTTGTACCTCCAGGCATTAATTTTTCGTCGAAGTTCTAGTCGGACTTCTCCATTCAAAATGCAGTACAACATAGCTACGCAGAATCCCTGCAAAAAATTAAACTGAAATTAATTTGCTCCAATAAGTCACACAAAAGAAATCAATTTCTTACTTGAAACGATGAGAAAAACTGATCACAAAACAACCAAACCAATAAAACAGTTGGTTTTGTATCGACAGTATAAGACATAGCTAAAAACACGCTATAGTGAACTCCAAATAATGGGACAAGGACTAATGTAGATCGGACCAAACGTTTGTATCGAACTTTTCGTCTTTGAATATAAACAGAGTTCAATTTAACCAGTAAGACTCGCACAATATTCAAAAACAATCCAAAACTCGTCTGAAAAGCAAATAAAAAATTTCAATATCATTTTATTAAACAAAACTAGAAACGTATTTCTTACAAGAACTGATAGTACAATTGGCATTCGTATTAACATAAAAATGTATTGATTTGCATGAGTCGTCCAACATAAAATATCTTCAAAATATATTCGGCATACAATCCATGATATGGTAAATATTGAAGGAACTCCTATTGATCAAAAAAACATAATGTTAGTTATGAAATCGAAAACATCTTTATAATAAAATTCAAAATGCTAACTTATATATCAAACGTGTTGCATATGAATACATACGTTGAGATATTTTTCAACCATTTCAATGAAATCTTACAAATTGATTGTACTTTATAATGGCATTCATTATTTAACTGACATACAATAAAATCAAATTTAAGGAATGTAGTAATTAAATTCAAATATGCAAACTTACCCCAACCAAAACAGATGTATAACGTGATTGCGCTATTATCAGAAAACAATGATGTGAATATAAGATTATGTAGATACAACCCTTCCATTAAAATCCATGTGTAGTTAGCCAAAATGAAATATTCCCATGCGCTCGTGATTAATTTACACACCCAAGCCTAAAAAAAATGTTCAACTTAAAAAAATATAACAGTACCATTTCACAATTTAAAATGATAAATAATGTTGGTACTCTTTTATAGCTGGGGTGGGCAAATGGTCGAATGCAGACATTTTATATAGTTTTTAAGGTAAACTTCAAATCTTTTAATTGAAAATTTGTACTAAAAATTCAGCAGACAATGAAACTTGAATTTAAAATTTTACTCTTATCTGTTCTACAACGGATATTACTGATTTCCAAACGGAGCTTCTAATTCTGTCTTTAAGTTTGTACCAGTTTGTTTTTGATTTAACCCATTTTTCGAAGTTGATCACGTTTAAATGAGAAAAAATATTGTCGATCATACCTGAGTTTAGTTTGCTAACCCTTGCTTTATAGTTTAATTCAATAGCGCAATAATTCAATGGACTATGAACTAGTGAGTATGGATTTGAGCCCCCAATATTTAATAACAAATTTACTTTCTTAAACTGCAATAATAGAAAACCTAAAAAATGACAAAACGCACGTATGTAAATGGCAATTTGTATTTTACAAGAAATACAATACATATTACACTCGTACATATGTAAATTAATTTCAGAATTCAATGTTCGTTTGTTCAAAATCGTTTATCTCCTAAAGTTCTTTATCGATCGTTTTAAAATGTGTACATAACTTTTACTAAAAAGTTTCACTTCACAAGGTGCCGTAAACTACTACGTGTCATATATAGAGGCTTTTTTATCGTTTTTCTATGCTAAAATTGGCAGTTTTATAGATCATGCGATTTTTTTCAAAACTAAATTGATAATGTATGTCTTGAAGATAAATTACAATAGGTGTAAAGAAAAATGCTGCTGCTTGCTAAGGGTTGCTAAGGGTTTAAATGTTTCACGAAAATATATTTTTTCAATTCTGAATCATTGAGAAAAACTCAAGCGAACTACTCGTAATTCATTACTTTTTAATGTAGAAATTATTAATCGAAGAATATTTTTAGAATATTTTTTCTAATCAAGATGATGACAATTATAAATAGAATTTTTAAATTCGCTGGAAGTCTCCGGATTATTACCTCATAATCTGTAATTAAAAGTCGGATCAGTAATCATTGATGTGTCGTGGAACATATAGACTAACCACGTCTTTGTAATATCACCCAGCTTGCGGTGAAAAATTAATGAACAATATTATCGAAGCAACAATATTGAAATGAAAATATAAAGGTGAAGACGTTGGGGTTCACACATCCCTATGATTCTGAACGGCAGGACGTGCGACTTGAAAGCATTACAATTTTCAGTGTAGTACCTTGCATATTTTGTACTGCCGATAAATAAATTGCAATATATGTTTTACGAATCGGCATCATTGTGATAAACAATTGGTCAACTCAATAATAATAAAGAAATGTTGTGACTTGTGATTGATTAGTAATTGGTAAATTTCAATAATCACGTAAAGTAAGATTAGAAATATAGAAGCAGAGGTAAATCATAAAATTTGTCTATATTAATTTGTTATATAAAATATATGTTTATTTCTCTGGCAGGTCAATGTATGCTTTCTACTAGTATATTAAAAATAACTATGAATGAAGAAGTTAATGTGGAAATTTTATGTTTTATTGTATTACTGAAATAGTTAATGAATGTTTTACATACCCAAAAACAGTAAAAAATATTTCTTAAAGAAAATGTTCATAAAAATATCTATTATAAAATATCTTCAAATAGAATTTATATAATACCAACATTTGATTTGAAGGTATTATTTTTTTTCGTAATCTCCTTTTTTGAAATTCATGACTAAGAAAACAATTCCTCCGTATTAATTTCGAAAAAACAAATCAAATGTTTTGTATTTTATTCTCTCAAAAACAATAAATTAAATTATCTTAAAAAATAACTTAAAAATTTTATTTTTATAGTTTTTCCTTAGTCTATTCAATGATTTATTTTTTGAATAGCTTTTTATTTTTTTCCGATATAAAATTAATTATTAAATGTTATTTAATATAATTAATCACCGTAGAAGAAATTCTACAAATGAAAAAAAAAATATTCGGAGAAGAAATGAAAAATATAAACGACAAAGAAAATAAGGTAAGACATAAGTAGGTACAGGATTAGCAATGAGGGATAGCATTTTCCAGACAAATTTACTTTTACTTTCTGCAGCTTTGTTCTAAACCCAATTGATAAATATTTAATTTGCAATTGAAATAAATGCAAATAAATGCTTTTATAATCGTCATAATATTAGAATCATGATGATAATTTAAAATTTATAAATGCAAAGAGCAAATGAATCTTTCTCTCTATTTTTCTGTACTTTCGCTTAAGCTATGAAACTTACATTAAGTGGAACCATTTACATCTTATGATTTAAACTAAAACGTAAAAAATTGAGTCAAAACTTTAAATGAATATGTTACAATTATTTTTATCAATTATATGCTAGAACATTCTAAAAAATAAGATATAAGGTATAAGAGAAAAAAGTAAGATATGAAAATTCTGAGAATTTTTATTTTTGAAAAAAAAAGAGTAACAATGATATGCTAAAATCGTCAAAAATGTATGTTTTATAAGTTTTTTTCTATAAAGTTATAAAATTCTTTAAGATCTAAAAAAAAATCTAAAAATATACAGAATTATTTTTATTGGGAACCTTTTGTTACGTCTCATAAATACTGAGAAAATATATCAGTCAAATGCCCTTGCTGAAATTGAAATTTCCAATAACACGTTAAGAAAAATAATGTAGAATTTAATTTAATTCTTCGAAAATTTTGATCTTATAATTTTATTTTATTTTTTCAATAGCTGCGATTCTAGGATAAAGTATGCTAAATGAAGATAATTTGGTCAATATTCCTTTTGGGTTCAATTGTCTGATAAAGTTATCTGAGTTTATAAAAAATTAAAAATTTTAAAAAGAAGTCAACCACCAAAGTGAAAAATTACCCTTCTTATTACAGTTTTTGGCTTTGTTAAAACTGTAGGTACATCTTAAACAAGTTTAAAGGTACTAATGTAAAGTATTTAGTGAAGTTGACAATGAAAAGTTTGTTTCGGTTTGAAGTTTTGTAGCTTTAAAGTTAACAGAAGTTTACCGTAACAAAGCAAATATTTTGTGTGAAA
Organism: Sisyra terminalis; assembly: GCA_958496175.1. Lineage (NCBI taxonomy): Eukaryota > Metazoa > Arthropoda > Insecta > Neuroptera > Sisyridae > Sisyra > Sisyra terminalis. Next base: position 55,998,979 of record OY292274.1, read on the forward strand.
CTGCGACAATGATAAAGGTAATTTTTGCAAAAAATAAAATAACTTTAGGTTCAAGACACAAACTTGATTTACCTATTTATCAGTCTTAAAATTATAACCGTTAATTTTAAAGGAATTCTGCCCAAATTTTATTTATTTTTATAATTTATGAATTACAATTATAAGACGAATAATAATTGGTAAATATTATATAGCTAAAAAGTATTACATTCAATGAAGCATGAAGCATGATTTATGAAGCTTAATTTATTTTATTGTATCATTTTGAAAGTATTTATACCTTTACCATTTTTGAAACAAAATAATCCAATTTAATCAGATTAACCAGAAGCTTTATAATTGAAAATACGCAATGAAGTGCATACTGATCCTTTAATCACAAATTCATTTGATACAAAAATTAAGCTTTTGTTCAGGTATTATTTTTTCGGTATACATTAGAATTATGATTAACGTTATTTAAATTCATGATTATATTTCAAAATATTAAGTTGATGCGTATGAAATGTCGGGTTTTGAAAAGAATATTTAACACTACATACCATTTTTCAAAATCTATTTATTTTATCAAAATATGCTTTATTCGCTCCAATACACTTTTCTTAGTGAGATTTTAAGGTATAGATGATCTTTAAAATCAAAAAACTTCCATAACTAATTGTTCAAACTGTCTTTATTGGCATACTACTTAGCCCGTAAAACAGATCTATGTAAAGATTTAAGAAAATTAAAATTACTTTGCTAGAGATACGGTGAATATGATAAATGCTGCAAAACTGTATACTTCGATGAAATCTGGAAAAAATCAGATTAATAACGATCAACGCACGTTTCACTAATCCAGCTTTTTTCGCTCGGTTAGTTCGTGCGGTACCCACTTATCCATTTTCTTCCCCTTTCCAATTTGAGAAATATGTCAATATATTGCTTTATATATATTCCATAATGATACAGTTAAAAGTTAAATGTGCAGTTAAATTTGCACCCTCGAAATTCATTCTGATTAACATTTTTCACAAACGTGTTGGATCACAGTTTGATGTTGAAAAATCATCAAAATTATTTATTTTCAAACTAACGCTGCACTTTACGATTAGTAACAATATACTATACATCTCAACGGTTTTTTTTAAGTTTCTTGTTGCTTTTCACCATTATTATCTATTTTATACTCGAACACTAATAAAGTACATTAGCATTGGTTGAATTCATATCAATACAAAATTGAAAACAAATAATAAAATATATCTTTTCGAGAAAATCTGCTTTGTTGAGTAGAATGATTATAAGTTCAAGATTTTACCAAAAACGAAAGCAGAAAGACAAACATATGTATGTAAGAGAAATCATACATTTCATATGCAGGAACCCATTATATCTTAGGATTACAAAACATACCTACTATCGCAAATTATGACAAATTATTACACTTCATAAGTCAATTGTTCAATTATTTTTACCGACAACTTCTGCAAAGACTATTTTAATATAATAAATAAAATCTATTTTATAAAAATGAGTTGAGACGTGTGGGTCTTGCAAAAGCTTGAAAGCGTCTGGACCGCTTTGGCACATTTTGGTGTTGAATTATTTGTCGAAGGCAAAGGAAGTTTTAAATGATAAGAAAACAGGAAGAAGTTGTAAGGAAAACAGTAAAAGCAATAAAAAAGATTTCCCTACATAAACTGTTAATACCTGTCAAATTGGCCAAATAGCCAGAATAGGCGCTGACACCAATAAATATTTGACAACAAACGGATATGTCATTTCATGGCTTTGTTATTTAACAAAAGTACTGCCATTTCCTTTTATGTACATATTTTACTTAATATTTATTGTAATCTACAACAATTGGGGAAATGACAATCATTCGTCAATATTGTAAGGCGTTAAAATACAGCAGTCAATCTTTCTGGGTCATATTGTGCTGGTGGAAAAGTAAAATTGCCACAATTGGTCCCACCACAAGATCCATTACGCTCGTTTGTATATGAGATAGGAAATGATTTTAAAAACTCCTTGGCCAATATTCAAAAATATAACAGTTTTTTTTAAATGACGTCGTTTGACGCAGAAAACAAATATTATGTTTAAGGAAGTATTGAAGAAAACAGGAACATTTCCAGTAAGCTCCCAGTCCTTGACTAATAGCGATCTTAGGATCGATTTGGCTAAGAGAATAATTCAATTTCGAGGAACACAAACAGAGAAAATCAAAAATATTTTTAGAAATATCTACCTTTGTCTTTAAACTCATGAATAGGTGCGAATTTAAGAATTTTTTGTATGCGTATGAGTTTTAACATGTTTAATGTTTTATTGGTGTAAATCTAAATAAGTAAAATATTTTTTTTTAAATAAGAAGAAAATTCAGGTTATTTAAGATGTTTTTGTTTTTTATTTTTTATTTAATATTTTTTTGTTCAATTAGCTACGTTTCGTTACTAATCGTAACTTCCTCAGGCTTCTTGATTCACAAAATTCACTAATTGAACAATAAAAATATTAAATAAAAAATAAAAAACAAAAACATCTTAAATAACCTGAATTTTCTTCTTATTTTTTATCATCTATTAAGTAAAATACAATATTTAGTAATTTAATTGTAAATAATTATTGTTATTGATGGTAATTTAATAGAAATGTAGCAATATTACCGATATCAATTAATTTTTGCAATTCAATTCTAGCTGGTTTGCCGGGTCCTCTGATATATTATACAAAAATATTTGCATATAATATAATCAAGTACATATCAATTGTAACACAGGCAACTTGTAAAATGTTTTTTTAAATGTTAAATACATTTAATTATATTATTATCATATTATTCCCATACACAAAAGAATTTAATGAAACCATGAAATGAAATTTGGTTTGTTTGTAAAAACATTAAAAATATTATTAAATTGTATGTATACGAAAAATTCAAGTATATGCTTAAATGGTGATATGAAATAACATAGTGAAAGCATTAAGGCCAAAATATGCAGTACGAAATAATGGCAGGTATAAATATTTTATTCTGGAATTTGGAACCAGTTTGAGATAATTCTTATTTGTTGTCAATTGTACATACATTTACAACTGTTTCCGAATCCATAAATGGCACCTTTGAATCTGCCTTTTTCTCACATTTTGGTCTTCAAGGTTTTACTATGCTCTTTCAAAGCACCAATTGAGACCAGGTAAAATTCCTTACAATTTTACGCCAGCTTGGAATTAAGCCAGTTTTGGTCACAATATTGAACATTATGGAACATAAATTGATAAAATTAATCTAATATTCGAATTTTGATTATAATTTTATGTTTTTAAATCGGTGAAGTGTACACTGTTTTTCTTTAAATTTCAACCAAGGTGGAATTAAAAAATTTTAATAACTGCATTATGGAGCTTATTTGAGTATTTAAATATTTCTTGAGCAAAAATACTTCAAAACGTTTTCAAAAGTTTACATTTTTTTGCAAAAAAAAAAGTAATGTGGCTTATCACAAATGATGTGAGTTTTATTTCTAAAATCAACAGCAATAATATTCTCTCAAAATTACATTTACTTTGAACTCTTATTTAAACATACTTTTAATTAAAATTTTGAACTCATTTGCATGAATAAAAAGTCGTACTTATACTTCACTTTTTTACCGTTTTGAAAGATAATTATCTTAAACTGGTAATTTCATTATAATTAAAGAACAATAAAAGGATATTTTTTAGAAATACTTTTTGCTTAATACTTTCTTTCAAACGAATAAAATTTATTCAAAAAAGAAAGAACTTTATTGCGTTGTATTTTTCTTAAGATATTAATGACAATTTAAAAATTTAAATTAGTTGAAGAGCAATAACTAATCAAATAATTTTATTTAAAAAAAACCAGAAAATGTTCCTCTACAGTTGAAATTATAAAATTGAAGATCCAAAGTACGTATCAGGAAATTTAATTTTTCTTTATGTTTGGTTACTTATAAGTAATTTTGATCAAAATAATTCAATTTCCTTCATTTACTTTCTTCAAATGTATGCCTCCTGGTAAAATTGATTTAGCTGAAATTTCATTATTAATTGTATTTTCGATCTAACTTGAATTTTTTAACGTTATTTTTCTTTTATCAGAAAGTATAATTTTAGAGATTATGTATATTATGGGGGGAAATACGTGTAGTGGATTTGAAATATCTCTTCTTTTGCTTCATATGTAGCTTGTAAAATTATTTAAAAATATATTATTAAAATTTTCGCAGGTTATTTCACAAGTAGCGTTCATAATTACCTCAAATATTAAAGACTTAATAATAAAAAAAAAAAGTTATAGGATTTAAAAGTAAAGTTTGACTAATTATGATTAACTTTTTTTCCTACCAAAACATGACCTTATATGGAAGTTTAGGTTTCGGTTTCGACCAAAACTGAGATTGGTGCTAAAATTCGGTTTCGACCGTAAAAACTTAATTTGGTCGGACACCAAATATATACGAATAGAGAACCTCAAAGTTTCAATAAAATATTACCTTACATAGTAAAAAAATCGTGCTAATTACCCTAAATATGCCATCCTTTACCGATTTCTCTTCTAAAGATAAAGAAATGATTAACTTTTATGGATGCTATGGTGAATTAGGAATTACTAAATAATCAAAAGCTTTTCAAAATTATAAACACAACATTTTTGTTTAGTGTAAACTTCTATCACTACCATTGTCTGAAGAATTACAAAATAAATAATTTATTCAAATTGCATTTGAAAAGCTCTTCTAATTGCCATTTCAGACTAATACAAATGTTATTTCAGACAGGAATAGTGTAAATGGAAAAGAAAATGAAAGAAAATTGGCAAAAACGGATAATTAATGGTAATGTACTTTCTATCTGAAGTACCTACAAGAACTTTTAGGTCATTATTTCGTTTATATTTGTTTTACTAAATATAATTCCTTTAAAGATGGTGTTTTCTTAGGTAATGAAATTTATCTTTCAGATAAAATTTTGTTTGGAGCATAAACAAAACATCCGTATTTTGCTGATATTTGTACGATCTTTGTATGATATTTGTAGGATTAACCTGTAGGGTTTATCTAGAAGATAATTTTTCATCTAATAAATAGCTATCATAAGACTATGGTTTACTCATCCAAGAATGGAAATACCGGCTCTTTGAATTATAAACTTTTTGGTGAAGTTTATTTTTTATTTCCTAGGATCGCGAAATAAAGTTATTAACTAATAGGTTTAAACATATACCTATTAGACCATTTAAACATAAACATGTATTCAGTGTTTCTTTTTTCATGTATATATTATTTTAAGAACTAGAAATATTGCAAAATGAATTATTAATTCTCAAATTTATATTCATTCATTGGGATTCTTGAAATAATTCAATTTTCTTTTATAAATTTCAGTAAGAATTTCATTATGTAAAAGCTTATTGAAAGCGTTTTGTGTTATGATTATAGTTTTAATAAAATATACGCAGAATATCATGATAAAAACTTGGCATTCAGATTTATTTTTCGTTGAGACTAATAATAATAAAATGAAATTATGAATTTATTTGAAAACAAATTCCTCTTAAGAGGTTTATATTGTGGCAAACATAAATAAGAAAATCGTACTACTTACTTTCTGAAAACTTTATAGGATTACAGAATTCAAAAGACTTACTTCAGGATCATTGAAGGATATACTTTGGCCATCTGTAATAAAACGCGTGTTTGGCATGGCAAGTCCATCGACAAATAATGTATCCTTTAATAAAGCCATAAAAGCTCGCATGCTGAACGACATGAACAAATGCATGTGTAAACGATTCCGAGCACATTGAAGTTTTCTGCAAAAATTAAATAGGATTTATTATAAACTAGAAATAAAGGTATAAACTGGTAAACTATAAACTAATAAACTAATACGTTTACATTTATGCACGTAAGAAATCCAAATTAAATGTATAAAAGTCGTTACTTTACGTTATTCAAATTTGGCTTTGCAGAAAATAATCTTCAAGATACATTTCGAAAGAATATTCAATTATTTTTTTTTTAATTAAATATTCATAACCTGATGTTTTTATTTCATAAAGCTTTTCATAGATTTTACATATTTGGATTGAAGTAAAATAAATTATAAACAAAATTCAAAGTTTAAATATTTCTATTAAAAATTTATGTAAATTAAACTTCTAAAGTTCACCATTTACTGAAATTACAAGTAGAAATGAAGATAACTTTTTGTTATAATCGTAACAACTCTCACCATTTTACGAAAATAAAGCAATTTTCTTCTTTAAAATTACCTAATTAAGATTAAGATCAAATACTTTGGCTAACTTGCTTTGTAAAATTAAATTAAAATTACCGGCTTGACTTCATTTATATGTTTATCTAAATCTCATAACAATAATTCGATTAAAATTTGTATAAATTTAATGAGATTGCATTGTATTTGAATTAAAATATATGTGTTGTAGGGAAATTATATTTTATGTTTTATTTAGAGTAGATAAAAAATTATAATTTTTACTTTTTAAAATGATATCATCACTAAAATCACATAAAATCACTAGCCAATTGACTAAATACTGACTTTTAATTTCATATTGACAATAAGCATATATGTACCTAATTTAAAGTGTTAAATATAAGACAAATAATAAGTTAAATATATTAAAGTAAAACAATGTAATAAAATGTAATAAAAATTTAAACTATTTTCTAAAATCACTTGGTATGTTTGATTTTTTATTGAAAGTTAATTTTAAGCTTTTTTTCTTGCAGTTTCACAAACGTTATTAATTGATCCCGGTTTGAAATTTCCTTGCATTCAAATTCGAGAATTTAGCAACTGAAATTCAGGATCTGTATTAAGAGTTGTAGAACGTTAAAAAAAATTATTTCGAAACGCAAAAAGAAAAGTAAAGCTTTATGCAAAGCTTTTCGTTTAATGGTGTAACTTCTATCATATCCCTTAGGATGCCACTGCTATAGAAATCGGTTGCAATAGGCATGTCGTTCAAAAGACGATACTAGAAAAAATATCAGGAACAGAACATAAAATCGTCAAATTGTTGTGTCTATTAACAATACTTTACTACTTCTTTTGAAAATTATAATTAAAATGCATATGTTTATATTACATCTTAATTCAATGCGTAAGCCCAGAAAAATTAGTTTTCATAAATTTATAAGCATTAACGACAAAGGTAAACCTTTTTACTTATTTATGGATTTTTAGATGAATATTTTTTCTAATTCTCTTAAAAAATTATTATAAAATGAAAAATACCTTCTGACTGTTGTATTTATGGTTCAAATGGAAAAAGCTTTTTCAAAACTGATGTTTTTTTTTATAAATTATGAATTTTAAATTGACCTACTTTACGCCTATAGAATTTATGATTGAATGATGATATTGAAAACTTTTATTTCTTAATTTGATTTATTAGGACTCCTATTCCAACAATCCCAAAACTTTTTCGATTTCATCATTTTTCGTACCAAGTGAAACTTTCATCAATATTTAAGAAAACAGCATAAAATATGAAATTTCTAAGAAAGTATTTTAAAAAAGTTTTGAAAGAACAAAAAGTTTATTTGAAATTGGAAATCAAATCAATCTTGATTATAAGTTTCGTTATCAGATTGTGAAACAATTATAGGTAGGCATGGGTTCTTATCGACTTGGAAACTTACTTAATAGATGAGAAGATAACAATTGCAATCACTAGCGTAGCTAAGGATACCCCATAACCAGTTTGAGATACAATTTTAATAACCGGGAACCATCGTTTAAATTCTTGATTATCTTCAATTGTTTTCGGAAATAGATCTGGTAAACATTCTGTGTAATTAGTCCATGATTCGTTGGCATTCGTTTTTGTATACCATGTTCCATCGCCTCGGCAATATCGACTTGCTGAGTTCTGAAAATAACAAAAAATTTCGTTTTTATTTTGTCATTACTCCAAAACTAATGATTTATTGTTTTAATTTTGTTAATTAAGAAATTATTAGATTACCAATATAAGATTTCATAGATAACGTTAAGTTCATAAATCAAATGAAATGAGTTTCCATTTTTAATTTTTATTGGATAATTCGAAATTAGAAAAATGCTTAAAATTGATATTATAATACTGATCAACGAAATTTTGTAACAAGAAAAGTAAGCAATAATTTCGAAATATCTACCTAACCTCTCCACAAAATCATATGTATATTAATTTGAGTAGGTCTAGTTTCCGTGATATTTTGTAACAATGTCTATGGTGTTATGAATATTTTGGGAATACAATACAAAATTGAAGAGTGGCGTTTATTTATTGATGCTTCAAAAACACCTTAAAGGCGGTTTTGTTACAATGGTAATAATCTTCCCTCTGTACCGGTAGGTTATGGTGCTTACATGAAAGAATCCTATGAAATAATGAAATTTCTTTTAGAAAAGATTAAATATGACGAACATAAATGGAAAATTTGCGGAGATTTAAAAGTTGTTGCCCTTTTATTAGGATTGCAACTTGGGTATACAAAATTTTGTTGTTTTCTTTGTGAATGGGACAGTAGGAATAGGGAAAACCATTACGAAAAAAAAAACTTTATGAAAGCAATGGATAAAAATGGCGCTGGATTTCAATACCTAAAAGAAAAATTCCCAAAAATCAGTGACGCTAAGCTTAAAAAAGGTGTGTTTGTAGGTCCTCAAATCAGGCAAGTGATAAAAGATGATATACCTAAAGAACAACTCGATGGTCCAGAAAAACCAGCTTGGAAAGCACTTATAAAAATCACTGAAAATTTTCTTGGAAATCACCGATCAAATGACTATAAAACTATTATCGAGGAACTTTTAGAGAATTATAAAGCATAAGGCTGCAATATGTCCTTAAAAATACATTTTTTACATTCACATTTAGACTTTTTTCCCCCAAACTTGGGTGCCGTTAGTGATGAACACGGGAAAAGATTCCACCAAGACATTTTTACCATTGAAAAACGACACCAGGAAAAATGGAGTGCAGCTATGCTGGCAGATTATTGCAGGGGATTATAGAAGGACGTTCCTGACGTAAAATATAGGAGAAAATCATAAGCAAGTACATATATTAATATTATTACATTGATAAAAATTTAATTTTTGTTAAAATAATTTGTAATTTAAGAAAAGTAAAAAAAATCATATTACAATAAAACTATTCGTATTTAAAAGTTTAGACTACTAATTCTACTCTACTTGACCTTATTCCTAACAGAATCAGCCAAAATTTTTATTGTTACACAGAAAAAAGTTTTTTTGTTGATCACTAATATGTACGATGATGTACGGTTCAATTATTTTTCTCTTCTATTATGTAATTGAGCAGTTGATTTGTAGTTTTCTTAACCAAATTATTTTTATGCTTCTGTTTATGATCGAATAAATTCGAATCCTATTCTTCTATAGAATTCCTAGGGCCTTACTTGAGTACTTTGCTCGGTTTGTTAAATAGGTTATTGTGTCTCAGGCTTGATTCTAGTTCCATCAGAATTCTTTTGAATTTAGACTTAAAAGTCAGCTAACTGGACCCCAAAGGATAGGGCCGATCCTAGGGTGTCTGGCGATCATGTACAAATATGTAATGCACCATCTCTGTAAAGAATTTTTCGAAAAATCGACATTTAATTTAATCTCTAACTAACGGAAAAAATGAGGTTTTCAATTAGACACGTATACGTTTTTTTGTATGTTTATCCAGTCAGCATTTTTCACAGAGTCATCCGATATTCATAATTCTTTTTTTATTGGACAGGATATACATTTCAATAAACAATTCAAATCATCTTCGAAGGGTGGAAAATTGGGGTTGATAGAAAGCTTGTGCATTAAATTTAAAATATAATTCTCTATTTCAACCGTAATAATATATTGCATTGAAGTTTTTGATTCAAAAATACTAAGAACTTAAGGACTTCCAAAAAGTAATTTGAAACTATAAACCCGGAATGCTCACTAAGGGTTTGATTTTTGCTTTTTTAATTTTTTTATAAAACAATATTTCTAAACATTCAAAGGATTCCCGGAAAACTGAAAAAAATGTTCGTTTAAATCGAATGATATTATATCGACTGATCGGCTTAAGGAAAAATAATAAAACGCAATATTAAGGTAAAATAGTACAGTATGAGCCTGTCTTCACAAATCGGGTTAAATTTCCCGGAAATATTATTGCAAAATTTGATACTTAAAGAGACACACTTAATAAACTTGTATTGTTTTAAGCCAATCAAGAATGCTGGAAAGTATGTATAAATTTTTATAGTTGGAAAATTCGAAAATGAAATTCTGAAATTTTCTTAAGACTAATATCTATTGACGTATCAAAATTTCAAACCTACCCCAAGTAACGTGATGGAAAAACCTAATAAACTGAATATTTTCAAACTCTGGAAAATTGAGGAAAATATTTTGTCCGAGAAATCAATTATCATAGTTTTTTATACTAAAGGATATTTTTAATTAATATTCCAACGCACGAAGCTGGGTTTGATTTTTTAGATGGAGGGTTTTTTTTTTAAATTTTTCCCTCTTTAATTGAGTTTTTCCGTCGGTGGTTTTTTTTTTTATATTAAGAGATTTACTCGACTTAAACCAAGCAATCTAATAGTATGTGGAAAGCAACTCCAACCATATTTCCTGAATGTACTTGACTTAGTACTCGTTTTTATTCCTGTTTTCAAAAATTTCCCTGTCCTGTTAACAGGCATACCAAAATTTTGATTTCTTTCAATTACTTTGTAAGTTAATTTAATAACAACTTTAATTTTTACCGTACAAATTAAGCAGTTTAATTTCCTTTAGATTACAACAATTTCCTGTTAGTATTTGAAAATCCTTTAAACTTTCACAAGTTTTAATATATGTTTAAGTAGTTCCACTTTTATCTGATGAAATAAAAGTAATTTGGAAAGCTGAAAAATAAAGTCCACGTTATGTAACTTTAATTCAAGTCCGCGTAGAATCATATAAGTATAAAATATAAAAACATTTAAATGACTCATTAAGTATGACATTTTATTTGAGAAAAGTAACAATTGGGGATGAATATTAAACTGGACCATTAATCTTCCCTCAGAGAACCAATTATAATAATTTATGAGCTTTCTAATGAAACTTTTAAATCCTTTTCGCTTCAAAACATAAAATATTTTCATAAATGCAAAGCCAAAAGTCAAAACATAGTTGTATGACTATTTAACTGAAATTAAATCTCAAGGAAATAATTTTAATTTAATGGGTAACAAAAATATTAAAAAAAAAAATGTTAGAACAAACAATTTTTAATGGCTTTAATACTTTATTAGTTAATATACGTGTACAATCATATACTAATTATTAATATAATATCTATAAACTATATTTTTCAATTATTATTTATCGTCGCTAATCCATAATCGAGAAATTACGAAAAAATAAAAATATCCAAATTTTTTCGATAGGTCGAATTCAACATCTATTATTTTGGCCACCAGCAATAGATTAGATAATCTTTAATTTGTCTAATGAAAATAAAATAGTTTTTATTTAAAATGTATTTACTCTGCTTTCAATACTTAGAATTTGTAGTTTTATCTATTACTTGAAGTCAGATATATAATTTATTCCTATGTTACAATGATTTCGGTATAGAGAATCAATAAAAAAGATACATGCAATAATTCGAAAGTAATAAAACCAGCATATTAACTGAATACTACAATAACGAATCAACAGTTAATTAAATGCACCCTAATACCTCTACTTTAATTTATGTCAACGCACGAATACTAAGAAAATATTCCAGAATTCTTTCCCGGATAGAATGATTTCCGTAATTGAATTCTTCGTTGTCATGTTCTACGGAAATGAGGGATTCATCCAAATCTTCTGCGAAAAGCTATAACCTTTAAATTTTTATATACATCGGACAATGTTTGGATTTTTTTTTTGGCAGACAAAGCTTATAATAATACAAGAACGTTTTTGTAAAGATATCTTGAAGAAAAGGAAGTGAGATTTACATTAGAAAAAGTGGAAAGCTTATAAATTTTAAAGATAAGTACGAATAATATTTCTAATTTGATCACAAAGGGAAATATTTGAGCAATAAAGAAAATCAGCTACAATACTATACTACTTGCTATATACTATAATACTCTAATTAATCGAAATCGGTAATTATTTGAGGAAGATTTGTAATATTTTGTTGAGAATGCTCAAGCTCGAATTTACGTAACATAATTTCTTAATCAATGATTATTCGCAACAATTTAACTCACAACTTTAATTACTTACATGAATTTAATTGCTAACTAATAAAGTGCCATATTATTTCGTATTCTACAATCGTTAAAATATTTATGAGGTACGTTTTTATATGTTTTTTATTCTAATGCATTCAATTTATCTTACTAAAATTTATATTCAAAGTTTCGGAATCGTTAAAAGGCCGAATGGAATCGTAGTACTGTTTGTCATAATGGCTGTCGAGGTTCGAAGAAAATAAGAGAAATGGATGAAAAAAAGAAGAAAATTAGGCTCTACTTAACATTTTACTGAAATACCTAATACCCAACCAAGTCATTATTGAAAATTGCTTTAACTCCCAATCTGCCTAAATCAGATTTGTTACATTCTACCTAACTATTTATCATTGTAAATCCCTAAGAATAAAGGGTGCAAAACAGTTAGAGACAGATGACTAATTTATTGCCACCTATAGACCTCATGCATAGAGTTCGTATTGCTCATAACTTAAATATTGATTTTCAATCTTTTATCCTCTACGCATTATATATAAACTTAAAATCATTAAATTTAAGTGTTTTTTTGTAAATTTATATTACATAACTCCTATGCCATTGGTGACTTTCGACAATTTCTTTAAAAATTAAAGGAAAATAAGATTACGTAATAAGAAAAAGTATTAAAATGTATTTTATAGGAACTGTATTTAAACTACACAGTTTGTTTTAATTGTTATTTACCGTCGCTTTATAATTACTAAGGATTTAGTGACTCAAGGTTTAATGAAAATTCGTTATCGAGAAATATAGAAAATTTGCTCGGTACGAGAATAGAACCCAAAATCTACCAGTTTTGGAGCGGTAATCCACCACTAGTAGGCTACAAAATACTTTAAAATTACAGCAAATTTTTAAAGCTTTAGAAATGAAAATTCGGTACTGAATTTTGCACAAAAATACATGCAAACGTCCACGTTTGGGTGTCAAGTTGATCTTCTTAAAGTTTGTTTGGACGAATTGTCACTAATTTCATAGATTTTGAAAGAAATCTATCGGTATAGTATGTTCAAAGAAAAGTATATTGTTCCAACAAAATCAAATTTTCTATACTGAGTTTATGTATTTGAAATTCTGGCTACAAATGAGCCAAGGGATGAATCGGCCTCGGGAAGATATTTTAATAATACTTAAGAGGTATGAAAGTATTAACAAACGACTTAGAGATCCTGGAAATTTCAGATATCAATATACATCTTAATAAGTTTCTGTGAAAAATAACAATAAGTAAAAAAAAAAAAAATCATCCAGTTTACTTAACAAATTGGATTCATAAAGTTCTAATGAAATCTACAACAGGAATATATTTTCTTGAAAAAAGTATGATAGTACACTTAAATATAATAATAATTTCAGTTAATTATTTTATTTACCTTGAAAAAAGTAAATTTTAAGTTTTTACTGTGTCTAAAAATATTTTTACATCGAATCCATTCATTATAATTCAAGTGTTGATAAACCTTGAATGACTTCAGAGCGCAAAGCATTCCACATCGTGTATACAAAGAGGAATATGTATATGCATAGCGTTAGCATGGCAGGTGGTCTTCTTAAATTTTCAAAATTTCAATAATTAAAACAAATGAACATTTTTAAATCTCGCAATCCCATTGGCTAATAGCCTCTTGCATTGAACATAGAGTAAATGCTATTATCGGATATTAATGCATTGTTCAAACTATTACATTTGTATTAACTAACTGCTTATCGCTTACCAATGTATATTAAACTCTTCCCGTCTTATGATAAAATACTTTCCCTATCGGAATATTAATAAAAAAATAAAGCGGGAAACAGTATGAAATAAATATTTGCATACCAAACTTAAATTGTTTTAATTTTTTATTGATACATTTATATTAAATAATAGCATTTAAAATTAAGCGTTGAAGTGGTTTTAATTTTATTTTTTCCACTTATAATACCTATTTCGAAAATCTTTTAGAAACGATACATTATGTACATTTAATAAAACAATTAAAAAAAAAAATTCCTAAAGCGTTAACAAAATTTTTTCTTGAGTATTTTTTTTTTGTCAAACAGATGATATTATTGTTTCGTTGAAATCTTAAAGTTCAAAAGTTGTTTTTTTTATATTAAAACAATTATTGCCAGCTCCTTAATCATATTAAAATTTTGGATCAATCAATTGCAATATTTCATTGAATTATACCCGAAAAAATATTTTGAAACTTAATTGTATAGAGATCATGACGCATTGAACCATGTTTATTTTATTAATGCTTATTATATAATAGATCGATTATGTTAAGCCATGGTTAAATAAAAAATAATAATTAAGGTGAAGATCAATTTCTGGAAGAATAATTTTTCCACCCAATGGATATAATATTTGATTATTACTTAATAATCGGTAGGCACTCAGTAATTAGTTAGTATAATACTTACCCTTACGTCGTTAAAGATTTCACTCAGTTTAAACGTTAAAAATTCGCTGGTTAATGCCTAATATAAAAATTAAAACATTTATTATCTTTATACGCATGTAATACTTAGGACATCTGTAAATATTCAATTTCACAAAAAAAAAGCATTTTTTAACTTAATTGGGTTCTTATGCATTCGAGCTTTCTCTCCTCCGTTGTTTTATTATTTCATATTTTTAAATTAATCATTTTATTTTAAATTATGAGAAACTTCATGTTTGTAAGTTCTCAATGAACAGAACGTAGCGTAATCCAATAAATGAGTCTTAATTAGAGCACAACAGTTTAGTAACTTCATTACAGTAGAACTAAAGAGATCTTGTTAACTTGGAAATTCACTTTAATGCACTTTGAAATATTTAATACCATTCATATATTTTTAACTTCCGTATACTTTTGCTAGGCTATGACGTAAATGAACATAAAAACCTATTTTCTTTATGCACTATTGGGAAAAATAAATTGTCCATAATTAGGTTGAAAATAGTTTTGAATTAAAACCGTCAATTGAAAATTATTTTTAAATAACATAGGTACGATTTTGTGGTGTTAGTTCGTAAAACTTTTCTTCTTTTTTATGCTTTTAAAAGCAATAGTGTTTTTTTTAAATAGCAATGCCTTATTTATCAAATGATCAAAAATGAAGAGACAATAAACAGTCTTAGAAACAGCATTGGCATAAAACGATAGATTAAATATGAAATTGGTAAAAACTGTACATAAAACTTTTACTTCTATATTCCTTCAAATAATTTCGTTACATATAATTTGGGTTAACACTCCTGTTATTTGTTTTTTATTTATTCTTTGTACAGGATTGTCTTTTCTTTTAAGAGTGACATCATAAATAATGTACATTTGGTAATATTTTCACACTTAAGCTTACTTATAGTGAAAAATTGTAGTTGTGTATTCAACTTAAAAATACTAAGAATATATCAACCAAGAAATAATTCATAAATAAAAAAACATTTTCTTCTTTTGATGAAGAGGCTGTCATGAACAACAAATATTGTATATTGTAGCTTTGCAAACGAAAAAATATTATATTCTTTATTTAAGGAAATGTGTGCTTAATATATATTTTGTAAATATTAATATACACTCCATTAATATGTATTAATTACTGTCATGTTTTTTGTAACATTCTCTTTGGGGTATTTATCATTAAAATCACTCTTCTATAAAAACTAATACGAATATTAATTTCTCTTCTATGTAAAGTTAGTATATATCAATATATACTTTTATACATAAAGGCTAAAAATAGCGAAAACTAGTCCTTCTTGAATGAATTTCACTTTTCTTTGTTCCGAAATAATAAAAATGATCGTTTTGCGTAATAATTCTTAAACAATTTCAGTAAAATCAAATTAATATTAAAAGCTTCTTCTTTGGAAAGCAGCCAAGTTTCATAGAATCGATTGGACATATTTTATTACTTTTTACAATTTGAACAATTTTGAAAAACACTTTACAAATTTGTGTTCAATTTTATCGTTAGTCTCAAGACGAACCAACTTTAACGTTATAGAGTTTACAGTTTGTTCGATGTAATGAGTTTCAATTATTGTTAATTACAATAGCCAAGCATTAAGGAACACACACTATTCACGAATGAAAAATTTTCAAAAATACAACTAAAATTAAGAAAGAGATGGATATGTAGAAAATATAAATATGTTAATAACTGTGCAAAGTTTAATGCAATTTAATTTCAACAGATACTACCGACATGCTTATTGAATTATTTAATTTTAAAATTCCAAAAATGAATCGTTAAATAAATTGCTAGAAAAGTGCATGATTAATTGCCAATTAAATCTGGTAATTGTATCATTGTGATCAGATATAGGAGTCGATTAATTGGTTGTAAAAAACATTGTGAAACTAATTAAAATTGGTTAGTAAAATCACATAATGTTGAATCATTACTATCACTTTCAATTATTTTTTAAAGCTCACTTGAATTATTTTTTAGTTGACAAAGTTTAATTTCAACATTGAAAATGATCTCAGTTCTAGGAAATATATTATAAACATATATAAAAATATGCCGTTTATTTACTAATGTATTTTCCTTTACAATACGGGCTGTTTACGGATTGAAATTTTTATTGAGAAGCTTTCAGGTGTTAAAAAATCTTTTATGTGTCTATTCTTTACGTACAAATGTAACAAAAAATATATTTTCTATTCATCTGATGGTTGAGAAATGTCCTAATATTTAAACTTATGAATTTTATTTCAGTCGAAACTGAAAATGATAAAATTTATAAAGACAAACTTTAAATGTGAACAGTATTGATTACATTAAATTCAAAGTTGAATTGCAAACATTTTCTTTGTTTATTTTTGAGATCAAAATTTGTAATGCATTTGTGTTACAACATGAACAACTAAGCATGAAATGTGAGGATTATTTGTTGTTTAATTTATACCTGTTTTGTCGAAATAATGCAGAGGAATGCAAGGAGGAATTTAATGTTTCTTTGACATCCCTTTTGTAAAATATTTTAACAATATTTAATGAAAAAGGGTTATACTTTTAGTTGGGTTTTTATAAAAACCACTCTACTTTTATGCCACTATTAAAAAGTATATTTTTTTTAAATAATGGTTGAGTCACGATTACCACTTAACATGAGAATTACATAAAGTGTTATATTTTCAAGTATATGTTTATGTCGTTAAAAAAATAATGAATTTATCTCGGATTTCACAACTAATGATTTCTTGTAAGTGAAAATACAAATGCAAAAATAATAAAAATATTGAATTAATAAAGATATTAGTGTCTGACTGAAACTTGTTTTACGACCGAAACCGAAACTTCCATAGGAAGTCATATTTTCGTAAAAAAGTTAATTACAATTAGTCAGTCTTAACTTCTAAATCCGAAAGGAATTTATTATACATTAAGTCTCTTATATTTGAATTAATCATTACCATAACATATTATAATCACTTCATATTTCAAATAAACTATTTGTGGTGAAATAAGGGGTTGATTTGAAAGAAATGCACCTAATAATTCTTGTCAATATTAGTTACGAATAACACAATAATGAAAAAAGATACAAAACAAAATTTCATTAATACACAAACCAGAAAGTACTCTTTATTACAATTTAAAAACAAAATATTCTTTTTGTAACGACTGCTTCTAAAGTTGAACTTTCGTGCGTTGTGTGGTGGGGGTAAAGAGCCGTTTTCTCATCGTGGTGGCAAGCGTACGCGAAAGTAGAGAAACCGTGCGCAAAAGTAAATAACAGTGCGCAAAAGTAAAATAAATTGATACCTAAATAAACTTTGATAAGAAATAATTAATATAGGTAATTATTTAGACTGTAGTTTAAACTAAAATGTTGTTTTTATTCATAATTTTTCTATAAATTATTCTTACTATAGAGTTGAAATTTTTCGTATGTAAATAACAATAATTAATTTCTCAATCTGTTTCTGTTAAACTTTAGAAGCAGTCGTTACAAAAAATTTTGTTCGATACTTATGCCTAAAGTGAGGTAGGGGAGGCCGGGGTTCAAAGTACCGGGGGTAGATTGTTCCGATTCAAATAGCTCCTTGAAGGAAAGAGATAACAGTAGGTGTGAAGTGTGTTGGGAAATGTCATACAATCGCATTATTAAATTAGCCATTATAGTGACGGTTTGTCGGCGTGTGAAAGTAGTAATCGGATATTGGCACAAAAACATTACGTAAGTAAATTTTTTCGTCCTCAAACTTTTTGGTCTATTTCAATCAATTTTCTAGTTATTTTCAAATGCCTTGCTATTAACAGTTTGGCAAACCAGTGAGGTTATTTTTAAAATATCATTGTTGACTTTTTAAAACCTATTCTAATATAATTGGAGATAGCTTTGAAAATGCGATTTGGGGTTCAAAGTTCCTCCGCTGGGGGGCTAGTTGTTCCGCGGAACAATGTGCCCCGTAACGAAACACAAATATTAAATTTAAAACTTCATTGTAGGATGAGAAATTATAAACGGAAAACCGAACGAGGCAAGGTTTCGATTGACCTTTTGCAGCAGGCAGCTAATGCTGTTATTAAGGATGGTCGTAAGCTTAAAACGGTAGCTCGGGAATTAGAGATATGCCATACGACATTATTTCGTTATGTCAAAAAGTTGAAGGCCGGTATAACACCAACTGTGGGTTATTACTCTAGACAGGTGTTCAACAATGACCAGGAGAAGACATTGGCAGATTATTTGTTAAAATGTGCGTCCATTTACTTTGGTCTCTTGCCAGGGGATGTAAAAAAGTTAGCATATTCTTGTGCTATTAAATTTGAAATGCTTAACATTCCAGTCTCCTGGCATAAAAATAAAGAAGCCGGAGCTGATTGGTTCACAGGTTTCCTGAAAAGAAACCCGTGTTTGTCCGTACGAACTCCGGAAGCCACAAGTGCAGGGCGCGCATCTTGTTTCAACCGGCATAATGTCAGAGAATTCTTTGATAAGTTCGGAGATGTGTTATTAAAATATAATTTGTTACCATCTAGAATATGGAACTTGGACGAAACAGGAGTCACCACAGCATTAAAACCAAAGAAAATAATCGCTGCCAAGGGCGTTAAGCAAGTAGGGGCCATAGTGTCTGCGGAGCGAGGAACTTTAGTTACCGTTGAATTAGCAGTGAATGCAGTTGGAAATACTATACCCCCAATGTTTGTTTTTCCTCGCCTTAAGTATAAGGATCTATTTATTCGTGATGGCCCCCTAGAAAGTATTGGAGCTGGAAATAGCTCGGGATGGATGACGTCTAAAGAATTCCTCATCTTTATGGACCATTTTATAAAACATACAAAGCCCACTCCCGAGGACCCAGTATTGTTACTACTTGATAACCATCAATCACATGTTGACATTGATGTTGTTGAAAAGGCAAAGGCCAATTCGATTATAATGTTGTCTTTCCCGCCGCATTGCACCCATAATTTGCAGCCACTGGATGTTGGCGTTATTGGACCGTTTAAAACATATTGTACTAAAGCTCAAGATAACTGGATACGTACTAACCCAGGCAAGATAATGTCTATTTATGAGATACCTGGAATTGTAAAACATGCATGGCCTCTAGCAGCGACCCCAAATAACATTATTAACGCATTTAAAAAAGCAGGAATAAGTCCATACAATCCTGATATATTTACGGATGTAGATTTTGCTCCGTCTTACGTAACTGACCGACTTATGTCCGACTCAAATATTTCATTTGAGTTGGGGCAAAATATGGATTCACAACTCCAAAAAATAGCAGAATCTGAAGAGCTTCAGATGGATCAAAATATGGAAACCATCCCAAGTAGCCAGGTAGGTCCAGCGACAACAAGATCAGTTAACGACCGACCTCGACCAGGACCCACGAACATTGCTTATTTGCCAAATAACATAAATAAAGTCACACCTAACACATTTTCTCCTGAAACTATCAAGCCCTTACCAAAAGCACCACCAAGATCATCTACAGCAACTAAGCGACGAACAAGAAAATCAGCAGTATTGACAGATAGTCCTGAAATGATTGCTTTGGCTGAGGAAAAAGCAAGAAGAGCGACGAATATTAGTAAAATAAAAAAGAAGGAAATTGAAAAAAACGGCGGAAATATTAAGGCGACTCGTAAAAACAAGCAAAATTGTAAAATTTTATATAAATCCGCAAATGTTAAGGAAAATGCGAAACGGAAAGTCCTGAAAGAAGATGATCAGGGAAGTGATAGTGATAGTGACAGCTTGGAATGGTACTGTTTATTATGTTGTGACTCATATTCCAATTCACAACCAGGGGAACAATGGATTGAATGTATCAGGTGTAAGAATTGGGTTCATTTAAAATGTCTGAAATCTAAACATGTTCATTCCTATGTTTGTCAGAATTGTAATTCTGACGACGAATCCTTTGAATAATTATTTTTAATTATAATTAAGTTAACTTTTCTTGAGTGTTTTTTTTTTAAATTGAAATAAATAATTTTGTGAACTAAAATTGCTTTATTAATTATTGGAGTTAACAGCGGAACAATTTACCTCAACTGAGGAACAACCAGCCCCTTTCTGGGGCGAGTTGTTCCTTGTCGACTTACTATAGAAAAATTATCCTGAGACAAAATTTATTATTAATTCAAAAAATTTGACTTTAGAATTTAAAACTAGGATATATTCTGCATTTATATATATATGAACATTACATTTTTAATCACTTTATTTCATTCATATTCCGCTTTTCTCTAAAATCGGAACTTCGAACCCCGGCCTCCCCTACCTAGTAGGACGAAATTGACACTTGCTAAAGGAACTGATCATACACAACTTGATCTCGTGCCCCACTCGCCTGGCGGCCTCGTGGGAGTACATAGCGCACTCGATCTCGTTGTGTATGATTAGTCCCTTCAGCTCGTGCATCAATTTCATCCTACTAGAAAACCTCACTTTACGCATATGTATCGAAAATAACTATTTAAACTGTAATCAGTTTTCTTTCGAACTAAAAAAAACAATATTGAAAATTATTTTAATCAACTGATAATTATTAGTATTCTTAATTGAAGAATCTAATATTATAAATGAGAAACAAAAATTGCTCAATATTTTTATCTTATGAATTCAGTTTCGGTTGTAATTTCGGCTCCACGACAGCCGAAACTGAAACTAAGCCGAAACTAATTTTCTTGCCGATACTAGGCCGAAGCCGAAAGTTCGATCGGACACTTATGAATATACAAAAATAAGTAGTGAATGATTTACATAAAAAAGTTAAAAAATTGCAAATCATTTTCTTAAGTGAGCGAAAATTTAAATTCGTAAAACAAAAGTCGAATATTCAATTTCATTTTTATCTTTATCACTCTTATCTTTTACTTCTTTGATGTTTATTTTGTTGTTTGTCACTAGGTATGATAAAACAGGTTCTTTGCTCCAGTAACAAGTTAATCTTATGCCTAAATTTAAAATTTATGTGATATCTCTCACGAGTTTACAATCAAATTTGATTTTTTTTCAAAAAATGTATATTACATTCACTGCGGTTTGCAGTAAAAGGAAATTTATACTTTAGACCATAATAAATATTTTATATTAAAAAATATCCGAACCCTATGTCAGTCCTTTACTTCCAATATTGAGAATTGTAAATCAGAAATCCATTATGAGATATTTTATTCGTCATAAGTTATCACCAACAAGTATATGAGGTAATAAAAGCATTAAATCACAACCAATAGCAGCAGGAAAGCTTTATACGAGTATAGTTGATCTTATTGATAAATCTTATAGATTATCTTAACAATTCCATTTTTATTCAGTAGTCATCTTTGAAAATAAATATTTTTTTTCTTTTGATTTTATGTTCAATTTTATAGTTTAGATTCAAAACTACTGTTATAAACAATAACTGTTACAAAAAAACTCAACTAAACGTTACAAAAACGTCGTCAAAATAACTTTGTGTGATAAGTGAAATTCATAGGACAATCACAATAACATATGTGTACATTATGTAGGTACTTATTCATTTTTAAGCCCTTTGACAAATATATAGTACACTTGAGAAAAATTTTCAAACGTTTCGAGAATTTATAGAATACAATATCTGCAGATAATGCTTGTTCCACGCAATATTTTACTTCAAAATCATTCATTTAAAAAGTATACATATAAATTTAAACAATAACCATACCATTTAGGTAGTTGTAGATACATTGATATTAGTTAACCAAAATTTATTTGATTTTTCAAATAATTTGCTCTGTTATTTAATGCTATGATATTTTTAAAAATTTAGCGCATCGTCCTAGAATTGCGTCATTTGTTAAAAAAACATAATTAATAATTAATGTTGTCTATGTGTATACAATATATAAAATATATTGCAGTCCAATTTATGTAGTATAATTTAACATAATAATATACAAATTTAATATAATAATATACAAATTTAATATAATAATATACAAATTTAATATAATAATATATAAACTTAATATAATAATATATAAAAATCATACCACCAACATAAATTTGAACAGAAGTTTAAACAAAAAATCTTATTTTGATTAATGTTGTCTACTTAATTTAATTTTGACAAAAAAAAATTATTCTTAAATCATTCATTGAATTTCTGGCCAGTATTGCGCAACTTTATAAATGTAAAAATATAAATACATTGATATTAGTTAACCAAAATTTAGTTGACTTTTCAAATAATTTGCTCTATTTTTAATGCTATGATATTTTTTATATTTAGCGCATTGTCCTAGAATTGGGCTATTAGTTAAAAAAAACATAATTAAGAATTACTATTGCCTACTTAACTTAATTTTGACAAAGAAAAATAATTCTTAATCTGAATATTTCTGATTAGCGCAACTTTATAAATGTTAAAATATCTATTATTTGACTATTGAATAAGGGTCAACTAAAAAGTAAGGCATTTAAAAGTATTCTAATTTTCTTGCTTTCAATGAAATTTGCTGATAATGAGCACCGGTAATACTATTTTAAGATGAGAAAAAAGCACAAATAGTTTTGTACGTTTAGCACATTGTGAGGATTCTTACGTATTTTTTTGTGAATTTCATTTAAATTACTCTAACTTTAAAAACAAAGTAATAATAATAAAAATAATAATAATAATAATAACTTACTACATAACTTATTAAGCATGAGCATGTAACATATGAGCCAAAATATAATTTATTCACTTGACGATTTTCATTTTTAAATATAATAATTAATCTTTTAAGAAGACTTCTAGTTGTTGATAATTAATAATTTATTTACTTTTTATTTTGCTGTGTGATATGTTGGTTTTTTAAGCATGAAAAATGATTCACTGTCTTCAGTTGCCAATTTTAAATTTGATGAAATTAAATGTATTGTAAATAATCTAAATTATATTTCTAAATTTCATTCGTATACTGCAGCAAGTGTCATTTCGCAAACATTATCAGTAAAGGCAAAACTAGTTAAGTCGTTTGTTTTTCTACTTTTCAGGAAATAAAATGTACTTCAATTATCCTAGTCTTCTAATAAAAGCTGCAAATGTGTTGTTTTGATTATAAAGCATGGAATAAAGTGCAGTGAAAATTTATTGTTATATTTCTTAAATCCTCATAAAAAACCACAATCATAATAAAAATAGTATTGTAGACAGTAAAATTAGATCTGGATTTGACGAATAGGGTGAAAAGGCTTCAGCCTACACCCTCGCATCTTGAAGAATTTTATTCAAATTTTACATTTTAGTTTTCTAGACTTCACAAAAATAAAGAATTTAAAGACATGTAAAAGACGTCTTAATTGTTGATTTTAAAATCAAGTATATAACCCCTCCAGTCAATCACCAAAATAAATATGTTAATTATTTATAGAAGTTTTGTTAAAACTGTTGAAAGTAAATGGATTTCGTGATGTGATGGATATTAGTTAATGCCATATTTTGAAAAAAGGTTATGTCAAACTTTGAGAATAAATATGCTTGATGGCTATTCAGTAGTTAGAAAAAGTATGTTTCATTTTCACAAAACATATTTCACGAACCCAAAGTGTCAAGCAGGTAAAAGTCTATAAAAGAAAATTTTCAGTTTTTAATAAATAAAAGCTTTTATATAAAAAGGAAGTTTAATTTAAACTCCAGGAAGTTCAATTTTCTTTTTCTTTTCAAAAACTCAAATGAAAAATAAATCTTGGTTAAGAATTTCAAACCTTATTTCAATTTGTTTATTTGTAAAATAGTTTTTTTTTTACTTTGAAATTTTTTTTTAATTAATGCCAAATGCAATAATTTAATTAAAAAAATTTTACAATTAAAATTTAAAATAAATATCAAAACATAAAGACAATATAAGAGAATAAGTTTAATTTTAATTTACTCGCAGATGATTAACTTATTATGCTGTTAATTTGTTCAGGTTAACAAAATATTCATTCAATGTAAAAGAACACATTTGCGGTTCAATTTCAAGAATTTTATTCAAATTGTTACCATATTTCAATAAAATATTGATTTTAGATAAAATATTCATATGAAATAAGAAACGATTGCAAAATGTATGTTTAAAAACATTAGATTCCTTATGCCAACTGAAGCATTAAACCGTTTATTTCAGATTCTCAAAGCGGATACGAATAACTTAAGGACAAAATATAAAATATCAATCCTTTTTTAAATTGAAAAACATAGCTACATATTCCCAATATATGAAAATTATAACGTAAGCATATTCTGAAAAGAATATGCATTTAAGTGTACTATGATATAAAAAATAGATGATAAATTAAACTTGAACACTTTTGGGAAATCAGGAAACGATAAATTACCTCCCTTTGAAAAACTAAGGTTTTGTGAAAAGACAAGCTTTTGGTAACGTCAACTATCAACATTGACGTAAGCTAAAACTAATGACAACGAAGTTAGAAAATCTTTTTATTTTTATTGATGGCAATTTTTTTCTCGAAAACAAATTTTCTTAAAAATATCTACCCAAGCAAATATAATTATATCAATGCTGAAAAAAAATCGTTTCTAACATTTACGTACTAATTTATCATTATATCAAATTGAATGTAAAAGATCATTTATACTTGTAATAAAGACCATTTTTGGACAAATAGCTTTCATAAGTTACATAAGCTTTTATGAAAAAAATAATTCCACATCAAACAATAGATGGTTCCTTTTTTACATAATGAAAATATAAATTACTAATTTATCGATAAATCTGAATTTTCTTATTTTATCATTCGAATTAGATTTGTTCTTTCAAATAAATTTATTCCAACAATTAACAAATCAGAAATCCTTTTGATTTCAAATTAATTTTATTATTATTATTATGAAAAAATAAGTTAAAAGTTATTAGGTGAATAAAAATAGATGATTCTAATTAGTGAATAATTCATGATAAAATTAAGGTATACAACCGAAAGGAAAATGTAATTATTTCTTCATAAATTTCCAAATAAGCCAATGTACGACATATAATAATTCATTGAAATTTCCTTTGCAAGTTTAAAATATACTTTCAAAAAAATCTTATGCTAAATAACAAAACTTTATTTTGATAAGGTTATATAGGGATATAGGTATACTAACTAACCCTATCTTTTGAAAGGGTAAAAATCCTAATTACTACATTTTTAATGCATAAAAGAGTTTAAATTTAAAAATAATAATTGTGAAGTTTTTATATGAAAATTTAGCTACAAAATTAAATTGTAAATTTTATTTATAAATGAGAAATCAGTAGCACTTACGGAAACTCAATATTTAATTAAAGCAAATAATTATCTTTAAAAAAATAATAGTATAGATAAATCAATTTTACAGTACATTATTTTGATGCTATATTTTAAGGTCATGGAAATCTGTAAAAGCTACAGCCATAACAGTGATTAATTATTACGAGCTTTCTCGACCCTATTATGCTAGCAAAATTCAGACGTGCTTATTTATTTTTTATTAAAAGGCTACAGAGTTTTGCAAAGTTTCAATAAAATCTGGACAAGAATTTACTTAATTTGTCTAGAGAATAAAAAAATAGCATTATTTTTCTTTAATTGAAACAATACACAACTAATTTTTAAAATCAAAAGAATAACATAATAAAAATATTTTACAATACATAAAATAACAGAGGTCAATAAATATTTGGTGAAATAGAAGGGTATTTGATTAATTTGATTTTAAAAATTAAAAATTATATTTTTTGCTTAAAGGCTATAATACATAATTGTGTGAAAAAGTATAAAATTATACATGAAATAATTAAAACCAAATGGTTGGGAAGAAGTCCCAAAAATTATATACCTAGGAAACCTAATCACTAACACCAGAGGATGGAGTGAAGATATCAAAAGTTATTTACCGATAGCCCGAACAACGATGGTGAAACTAATGAAAATACGGAAAAGTACATCTATCCGGAAAAACACTAAAATAAAACTATTTCACGTGCTGATTTTTCCAATCGCCACATAATGGCTTTCCCTAAAATTGATTTAACCGTTTGATCTTAAGTTAAATTATGCTTTAGGGGTTGGTAATGGTTTCTTTATAAAAAATATTTTTTATATAATTATTATATAATATTTTTTGAGCTTTCACAACCTATTAGGCTGGTAAACTTTAAGTTTGTTTATTTATTATTTATGAAAAAACTACAGAATTTTGAAAAATTTCAAAAAGCTAGCCTAAAATTTGCTTAATTTGTCTGTATTAAAAAAAAAATAATTAAAACAATAAGGACCTATTTTTAAAATGAAAAGAAAAATATCATACAAATAATACACATTACTCATAGTAACAGAGGTCAATAAATTTTTGTTGAACATCTAATAGTTTTGAATTGATTTCTTTCTTAAAAGTATAAATTTCTTTTTTTACTTAAAACTTTTTTAAACTTTTTTTTCTTTTTTTCCCTCCGGAAATACACTAAAATAAAACTATCTAAAGTGCTGATTTTTCCAATGGCCCCAAATTTTTGCCTTAAAGTTGATATAGCCGTCTGATCTAAAGTAAAATTATGATGTACGGTTTGATAATGCTTTCTTTATAAAGAGAAACCTACAACTCTGAACATATGACCAGTGTAAATATACTAATGTCATGAATTTGAAAAAAATCATATTTAATTTTTCCAATTACGGAGATTTCGATGAATGCACTTATGAAACTGGTAGGGGTAATAACAACAAGGGTAACAAAGGTAGAACCACTGAATTATGCCTTAAAAAGTTATGTTCCGATTTTTTTCAAACTATCTTTTGATTATTTTAAAGATTCTATTCACTGAAAATTATTGAAAAGAAAGTGCTATAGCTAATATTAAACAAAATTGCAATTTGAGATGAACCGTCCATGAAGAAAAAAATAGTAAATTTTGAAGACTGATTTAACATTTCCAAATATTTTGCACACATTTGAAATTATTTCACCTAATCTATACTTAAAAATTATCTCATTTATATATAAGTACATAGGTCGTAAAAAACCAAGGTTTATAAAATACACAGGTGGTCTCATGCGCTACGAGACGTATCCAGAAGAAATTCATACATATCTTCAGACTGATTAAAATTTCAAAATTCTTCGTATGACGTCATTTTTTTTCTAATGGGGCAACTTGTGTAATTTATAAACCTTGCAACTCTACAGCTTTATGAAGTCCATAAAAAATTATTATTTCTTTATATAATTTTATTATTACTCTTGTTTAATAATATTCTCATTTAATTATTATATTCCAATAATCTTTATTTTAAGGAAGTATTTATTTTAATAAAACAAAATAAATTTTAAGTTTTTGCTATTTATTTTCAAATCTAATCCGTTAATTATAATGCATGTTTCGATAGGCCTCAAACGACATCATTGCACAAAACGACTATATTGCGTTTTCGTATATTATGTATATGTATTGGCATTGAGTGGAAGTGGTTTTCTTAAGATTTTAAAATTTCAACAATCAAAACAAAAGAACATTTTTAAATTACGGTATCTGATTGGCTAATAGCCTCGTGCATTGAATATAGAGTAAATGTTATCAGATATCAATGAATTGCTCGATCCAATATATTTGTATTAACTAGACGCTTATCGTTTATCTCACTGACCATATTATATTAAGCTCATAGGTAATATAAAAAAATATTACACTTTCCTGAAATATTTTTAACAAATGCAGCAAAAACAGTATGAAATAAATATTTTATATCTGAGATTATTTTCATCTTCTGCTTTTTGGGTGTGTAGTAACCCTTTATGAACTTGAGAAATTAACGTTTAGCGCGGGAGTAGTTTTAATTTTTTTCTCTATTTAATACCCTCTCGAAAAATATAACTTATTCTAAAGAAAATATTAAGTTTAGAAGACATTAAGCTTAGAAAATATATTTTCAGAACGGTAGACTCCAAAATTATTTAATGGTTATTTTTTTAGCATTCATAAAGCATTGTTTGTTTGTTATAAAATAGGCATTCTTAACTTCCAAGGCATATTAAAATTTAAAATCCAATAATAAATTCTAAAAATTAGATATTTCTATTTTTATTGCAATATTTTTATACATACAACTAAGTTAGAACTGAGTTAGAAGTTTGAAACGTTGATGATAATAGCATTTTATTAGTACCTATACATTTCATCAATAAGGTATAGTCACCAAATTTCGTCCCCAAGCTTAATTTCGCCCCCTTGGGTATCTTTTTTTCTAAATAACGCCACCTAATTTTTAAAATTTGAATTTAAAGTCAGTTAAGTCATACAACCATTTCAAATGTTTAGCGGTGAAATGTTGGGTCTGTGCCAAGATATTTAAAAAAATAAAAAACTTGTCAAGGTAAGTTTTTGATTGAAATACTATCGATAAAGTTTAAATGGTGATGTTCTTGAATTATTTAAACGAAATTTTGCCAAAATTTGATGTTATCGCTTAAAATTAAATCGATTATATTTTCATTTAGGTTATGACATGCGTTTTTGGTTGAATACAAATTGTCAACACAACTGGCAAATTCCTAATATCGTCCCCTTACATAAGCCTAATATCGCCCCCGGGACTATATTGAGATTACTTCGTTATTCGGCAGTTGTATTTTTTCAACAATAATTTTTTCAATAAAATATTTAGTTGAACGAAACAGGGATCAGCACCATGATAAAATGGGAGAAAAGTGGATAGGATGCACAAAATGTTTCCAATGGATGCATGAGGATTGTGTTGAAAATCCAGGGCCTAACTTTATCTGTTCAATTTGCTTAGAGAATTAAAATTACTTAAAGTTTAAACTATAGGTATATCAATGATTAATAAGTCTGATTAGATATTGTTATTATTATGATTATACTAATAATTTTATATTGTTAAAAATATAGTTTATGTTTATGTAAGTCCTAATTATTGTGATCTCAATATCGTCCTCGGGACGTAATTAGGTGCCCAAAAAATTATTTTCAGAATGTCTACTTTTTTGTAAAGAATATTTTTGTATAAATAATAAAGAATTTAATAGATTTTTTTTTATTTAAAATAAAAAAGAAATGTTATAACTCAACTTTGACGTTATATTGATTACTTTAATCGCAACATTTTTTTCAAAATTTTTATTTTTCAAAAAGGGGACGTTATTTGGTGACTCTACCTTATTATTAATATATCTTTCTGGGGCCAATTGACCGTAACTACAGTCCTTTAAATAAGTTTCTTATTCATTTAAATTCTTTATTGACGAAAAACTGAAACTTTATTTGGTTTATGAAGAGCTACTATAAAAATTTGATTGTTTAATAAATATAACTTAAAACTTAATTACATACAACAAAGCACGCGGTACACATAACAAATTTTCATTGTAATTCCTGAGTTGATAGGTACATAAAATATATAAACCGTAGTAGAAAGTTTAAATAAAGCTGTATATTTTAATACAAAAGAATGATTAAAGATTTAATCTTTTATAAGTTTTATTTTGTTTAACAACTTTTATTCTCCTTTTGAAGCATTTTTTCCGAATTAATTTTTAAACAATGATATTAAATTAAAAAATAATTTCTTTAATGTTACAAATGTTTTCTGGTTTAGTTTTATTGCTCTACTTAGAAAAATATATATCGAAATGAAAATTGTATATAACACAATAATTTCATGATATATTTTATAGTTGGAAACTTTTTTGTCAGATTGGCTTAAAAAAAGTTACCACGAAAGTTGTAAGTTATTAGTGATTGTGGTACAAATTTTGAACTTATGTGACCAAAATTGCGTGAACATAATTCAAGATGAAAATCAAATAAAACTTATCTCTTTCATAGGGTCAATTGTTGTACTAAGATCTACTTTCTTAAAAAAATTATATGTGGTACAACAACTTATTAAGAAACATGATCATAACTTAATTTTGGATTTATATAACTTGCTTTTATACAATGAATATAAAAATATTTCTATAAAATTTTAATATAAATTTTTCACAACTGTTTTTCCAATAGTGTGAAACTTTGTGATAACCTTTTCAAGAAAAAGGTATGATGAAATTCTTTAAATCTAAGATCAAATCTTTAATCACAAAAAAAAAGTTTTCTGACATGTTTTACTAAGCGAATTCCAAAGGAATTTCCTTGCAAAATTATCTCTAGATAAAATCAAACTTGAGATTATCCAAAAGGTAACAGAATTTTGAAAAATCAGGATTTCGTTCCATTTTATTTCCATTATGATATGTTATCTTAAATTAAGATCAAATTTACATTAAGATTATTCATACTTTTTTGTTGATTTCAAACAAATAATATTTAGCATTGGTTAATCGAAAAAGAAATTAAAGTTGAAAAAAAAACCAAGTCATTTAAAAATGACTAAATTTCAATATCTTCTGGCGTATTCAGGTATCTAGTTATTTTAATGGAATATGTAAAAGCGTTTAAATTGCATTAATACATTATTATCCTACGTGATTTTAACAAGACTACTTCAAATATAAATATTTTGAATGAAATGTATTTCAAGTATTAATAATAAATTATGGAGGTAATATAAATAGACTTTAAACTATTTATATGTTATTCAGTTTAAACTTGAAGTTTTATTATTTATACATTCATAATTGTATTATGCCATCAGCTCAGGAAAAGTTGTTTTTGTAACAATGTAATGATTAATTAATTTAAGTCTACTTGTTATTTTAAAAGTAAACAACAGCAGTTAAAGGTGAAACTTAATATTTTTGAATTGATTATATTCGATATGTACAAATATAGTTAATATTTGTGTTTACCTAATTAATAAATAATTATACCTATAGTATTAGTAATTGAGAACCCGGTGAACTTCGTACCACCTAAAGTCGAATAGCAAAAACTAATTGACATCGGTAATATGGCTTAATTTTGAATTATTTATATGAATATTATAAAATAAAATACTAACTTAAACTTGATTAAAACAAATTAAGTGCGTTTTTTGCTGTTGTGAAATTGCATTGTTTTTTTGGCCAATTTGCTTCTAAGATCGCTTTTAGTCTGAGACTGGATGCTTACCGGGAATGTTCCTGTTTTCTTCAGTACTTTTTTAAACAAAATATTTGTTTGTTTTTTTATCATTTGATATTTCAGCTCAAGGTTTAGATGGCTCAACTTTCTGTATTAGTACAATGCAGCTGCTTAAATAGGCTACAATAATGTCCCAATCTTATTCTGGTAATTATTTATAACCTTCCTGTGCTTAAGTCATAGTACGATGTGTAATATATTAGGAGTTTTTTGATATATTAATTTCTCATTTTTGATGTAATCTTCAATTTTTGGTTCGAAAATTGATCTTTTTCAGATTGTAAAATGGCAAATGAAGACTTATACATGTTTCTTTTTAATTGATTTGTCGACTCTCTTTGTGACCTGGTATCCATAATATAATTAATAATTTTGATTTCTTGTAATGTTTACCATAGTACTGCTTCTCATTATAAAAATAGTGTCTTACCTTTCACTTCTCATTACACAAAAAAAAATTATCTTTTCTATTTTCTTTCAGATTATGTCACAATACTATTAATGGTTTTGGTTCTTATTTGGAAAACTTCAGAAATATATTCAGAATTATATATTCAAAATATTTTTAAATCAAATATCCTTTACGAATAATATTGTCATTTTATTTCAAACATATTACTTAAAATTAAAGTTTCACCACAAAAAGCACTACTATCTTTATAACATTATATATGTAATCAAGATTTAGTTTGTACTTTATAATCGAATGATATAAATAAAAGATGGTCAAAAATATATTTTTAGACCTTATTAAGTATGGAAATTGGTAACTCTGAGTCAACATACATTTATTAATTAGCACTTAACGTATTAGTACTGAAATCCATTATTTTGCCTCCTACATAACCCATTATGTGATTGATTAAAACCAATAACGTATAAATAAATGGAATGAAAAATTAATGCATACAAATTTCAGATCTGCTGGTCAAAATTAAACTGCACATTTCCATTTTAATTTTCAACAAGGCTGATTTTTTGTTCTTATAACATTACTGATTGTTTATTATTGTCAAAAATAGAATATGGTTTTTTGAGACACTTTTATAATTTTTCTTGTTAATTGTCAAATTAGGAGGATAATATATCATCCTTACAACTTAACGTTAGAAATACAATGATTAAGCTTTAAAAATAAAAATTTAAATTTCAGAAAAGTAACTAATAAGTTCGCTTTAAAGATCTTTAAAGTACGGTAATATAGGTAATCTTTGAAAAATTTCATTAAAGAAAGTATCGATTGAGAGGAAATCGTGCATATACCGTCACTCTTGCGGTCAGAAATCAAATCATGCTAAAAGGCTACGAATTGAGCATACTGATCTAATTCACGTACACTAGAGGCGAAGGAATTACCCCAAATTCGAGGTAATTACAATCAAACCCTAACAGTTAACCACTAAATTAACGAATTTCCCAAGCTTGTTACCTCTACAGAACCATAACTATATTATCAGTGTCAATCAAAGATATAAAAATTCAATAGAAGAAAGTAGAAAAATAAAAAGTTACTAAAAACTTCCAAATTATGTGAAACTGTTTTTATGTTTTATTTCAATATGAGTCTACTTAAGTTACCTATTATTAATTATTGTATTTCTTTTCTTTTTGTTTTCCCAATATATCTAATTTTTGTATGAAATATCATTAAAATAACCTTTCTTGTTGTTGTTTTCATTATCTATAAACCATTTAACAACCAGTAAACATAACTGCAACTTGCTTCTTATAAAAAGCGATAAAGTTCAATGAAATAATAATTTTAAGTGAAAAATTCTATAACATTTAAAGAATCGATAAGAATAGGGAATAGGTCATAATTGCCTTAGAAAGGGGACGCGCATTTATTAGAAACACATCAAAGAGAGCTTTATTTATTTCATTAATCGTTTATTAACTTTACTATTTTAATCATATCAACTGCTTAATTAGTTACTTGAAAATTAAAAGAATTCAACTAGGAAATAAAATATTAGCACAAAGGATATAATGTGTAGATACTATTTTAAATATGTACTACAAAAATACATTAGGAAGAGGATTTAAATATTTTACCACAATTTGTGAATATTATATTTTCTAATTAGGAAAAGGCAAACGCAAAACCTTCATATTTTAATAGTTTTTCACGAATTGTAATAGAATGCTTTTACTTGAATTCAATGCGTTACAGAATTTAAACATAATTTCAGATGATAACATCAATTATGAATCAATTTATCATAAAATAAACGAATTTTGAAGTTAGTAAAATTCGATATTGAGTTGATTTCAGCGCGGGTATAGGTTTCTCGTTTGTCGGTAAAGAAAACGAACTGGAATAATCCCCCGGATACACCCATAGGAAGTTTACCTTATAGGAACTTATATTACCTTATACCTTATAGGAAGTTTAAATCATCGAATCGGTTGAAACCAATGACAACAATCAGTAAATTCAAGACAATAATTATTATATTTGTATTCCACTCACAAGGATGTTTTTACATTCTTTGTTCTCTGTCTATTATATGTTAGTATTAAAAGCAAAAAATGTGTTTATAACTGAATCATATATTAGTTATCATAAACCACTTATAGCTGATTTGCTAATTCTAGCACTACCGAAAGGGGCAATAGCAGTGAATTTAAAATATTTTTTATTACACCAAAGAAGTATAATTTCTCACGCATGTACATAAGTATGGGAACACGGGGCGGAATGGGTAC
Organism: Sisyra terminalis; assembly: GCA_958496175.1. Lineage (NCBI taxonomy): Eukaryota > Metazoa > Arthropoda > Insecta > Neuroptera > Sisyridae > Sisyra > Sisyra terminalis. The sequence goes on from OY292274.1 coordinate 56,033,514, forward strand.
CGGGGCGGAATGGGAAATGGAATTAGCGCTTGTTACAGGTGACAAAAATGCGTAAAAATCATACTCAATGTTCAATTAGCTGTGCTGAATTATAAAAAATGGCTTTCGCCAGTAAAGAGTGCAGTTGTTTTTATTTTTATCAAAAGTCGAAATAAACGTTTCCGAATTCTAATTTTTGCAAAGTAATACTAAGGTTATTATCCAATGTTCTATTTTTTGTTGGAATATTAACATGACATGTTTGTTAAAATATACTGTTGACTAACTAATAGCCCAGTGATAATTCAAATATAACCAATATATCCTGCCATAATAGTCATCCATGTGGAAAAGGTGCTTTGGGGCACAATGGGTGGGGCGGAATGGGATATACCATTCAGATAGTATTTCCCATTCAGATAGACATTTTTATTTTATCAGCAGATAGTGCATCCATATTTAAGGAAAACTATCCGACAGTCCATATATATGAAAGGTCGGAAGATGCAGAGATAATCTGCTTATACTATGAGGATTTAAATCTAAATCTAATGAAAGTTGGTGTTATTGCAGTATTTGTCAAAAATGGGCACATTTGACATGTGCTGGACTAAACACGATGATGACAGTGTCTTCATCTGCGAACTAAGCCAATAACAAGTATCCTATTGCGCCTCAGGCTCATTTCTCATTGTGCCCCAGAGGGTGTGGCAGAATGGGAAATTTCCATTTATTTTTGAAACCTAAATTTTTAATATCAATTATTAATTTAAATCAATAAAACCTTTTCTTATTTGTAAAAAATGAATTAAATAAATATATAAATTACAAAACAATGAGATTGTTTCTTTAAGTCTCTCGTAAACTGTAATTAAAACTTAGGTACCCCGTTCCACCCCAGGTTCTCCAACACACCATTTTTTGCAATTGTTATTTATCGTTGTTTTATAACTACTAAGGCAAGTCTAGGGTCGCTTAAAGGATTAGCACGGGATTTAGTTCAGGATTCTATCAGTAATCGAGAAATATCGAAAATTTTCTCGATACGAGCTTCGAACCAAAACACTTTCCAGTTTAGAAGCGATCACTTTGATCACTCGGCCACCAGTATAAACAAATATAAACAAATTTATTTTTTTCATCAAATTCTTACTGCAACGACAAAATTCAAATTGCAAGAAAATTTATAAGTTGAATTTTAAGTTAAATATACTCTTTTTCTTAGTATAGTAATCTTTAGAAGTTTGCATTTAATTATAATTTTCTTATCTTGAAAAAACAAAATGCTCTCTTCATGGATGTACTTATTCAAAACAAAATCTTGTCGGAAGGAATCATGGAAACACTGTGATATTCTTCGTTGAAGTTAATTTTCATAATATTATGAGATAATTCAAAAGTAAGTATCTTCCCAGCATTTCCATAATGGTATAACGATTACGGTTATAAAAGAAAGAGCAATTGAATAATAATTTTTAAACGAAATTATATTTACCTTTTTCGGACTACTCAACTGAAAACCGAAGAATGGGCAGGGTTGAAGTGCGAGAACCCCAGCTGGTGTTTTAGGCCAACACAATATTGAATCCCAAATAGCATCACAAAATAGTTTAGTTTCACCACTGATATTGAATGAATTTTTGGTTGTCACATCATCCGGCACATGAAAAGTAACGTCATATCCAGTATCACTGTCCAAGCACTCATTTTGTTTTAACGCATACTCTTCTACAAACACTTGTCCCATATTAGTTCTTTAACTACAAATGTTAGTTATTTGAATATTCATTGTCTGGGAAATTTATTAACTTTTGGGTTAAATATACAATTTCCATCATTTATTGTTTTGATTAAAGTTGTTCTATTTGTACCAAAAAAAAGTTATTAAATATATTTGGTATCATTCATAAATAGCATGCTTAACTATGAGATCCAAAAAAGTTAGTGACTGTTTTCGTAACTTACTTTTGAAATTGGTTAAATAAGCTTCTAAAGTTTATATAATGTTGTTTTCCCATTTTTCAATCCTTTCTGACCGTCAGAACATAATTTTATGCCATTAATAATAGAAACTTGAAACTCTTAAGGCTTGTTTTATTCTCTGTTGTGAAAATCAAATCGCCACCTATTCTCTACTGAAATATTTCGAAATTAAAAAAAAACATTTCTTTTCTTCATAATACGAAGTAAATTACAATTCACAATCCAAACTTTCTAAAACTAACTTCTATTAACCGGGCTAATACTTAAAAAATCGGATATTTTTTAAATTTTTTAAATGTTATAGTACTAAGTTGTACTCCCACTTAACCAATTAATGAGCTTTGTCAATCTTCTGATTAAAATATCTGGACAAAATATTTCGAAAGAATACGAATAAATGAGAAATCAACAAAACATAAACTTTATAATTTTTTTTTGCTTCAGTCTAATAGTTCGGAAAAGCATGAACTTTAATATTTTAGTTAAAACCTTTTATACTAATATTATTAGTTCTATTTGAAGTGCAAAAAAATAAGATTTTTCCTCTGACATAAAAACTCTATCACAAATAACTGTTGATTAAATTTTACAAAATATATTTTAAATCTTATTTCGTTAACGTTTATTTATACTTTTTACTATCAACGTACTTATAATTCTCACTTGTTTAAATTATTCGGCGTTTAGTGCGTACGTGTAGACGGTTACTTCATTTCCGTAAATAATGATAGAAGAGAAAAGCTTTTTCCTGATAGAAGTAATGACCCAAAGCTCGTTAAAGCACGCATGTAATTTCGTGCTCGGCATGTAAAAAATCAAATTTAAGCAAGAAATAAAAAAAAAAATCAAACTTTATATATAATTTTAGACTTTCAAAATTAATTATTTTTTCACTAACAGTATTAACTAATTAGTTTTTTTTTGATAATTGATATTCCAATTAAAAAATATCAATAGTATCACTTTTAAATGCAGAAACATGATATGTTTTTTCTACTACAATAAATCAAATTTATTTTTAACACTTTTTTTGAGCTTTCATTTTTCATCATTAGAAAACAAATTTATCACTGAGGCACAAATTTATGTATACCTAGAACAACTAACATTCTATAAAGATGTGTTAAGTATAGTAAAACCTCTTTTCTTTTTAATTTAGATTTATTTACAAGAAAACTAGTAACTTGCTAGCAATTTTGTCGAGGCGAACTTGATGTCCAGCAGCTTTCTATAGTCAATATCCCACTGGGCACTAAATGCGTTTGTCGTTACTTAACTTTAGTGATCAGGAATAAAATATTATTCACGTTATGTCTATGCTTATACAAATCGGTAAATAAGTTATTATTATAACATCTCAACAACATCATCTGATCGTATTTGTTAGATATGGAAAATGGAAAATGTTATTTTCTAATAAATATTTGTATTACGTAGATATATACATATTTTCGAATACCTTCAAGCAAACTTCATCTTGAATCAAATTCTGAACCTTATTACAATCATAACTCCAAGAATTTCATAATATTTCCGATCGATATTCAAAGTAATTCATTTAATAATGACTTTATAATACGATTTACATTAAATATTTCATAACTTCAATACAACTTATTTAATATTAATTTATTCACAACTTGCTTCATATTTGAGCATTGGGCATATAACTTACAAAAATTTAATAAAAACATTCATTTTTCTTTATTCTATTTCAAAATTAATAAACAATAATGTTTCAAAGCATGGTCGTATATGAAGGTGTGTGCTCTTCAAAAGATAAGGAATATTAAAATTTTGTGAAATTAAATTTTTCGTTGACTTGGAGTAGTATACTTTTGAAGCAATATATTGTGGTCATATTTATACAGTATAATTAGCAAAGGTAAACTTTAAACATAAATTTAAACAAAACCTCAAACAGTGAATCAAATGGCAAGATCCTTAAAATAAGAACAGTCGCTGATGACCTTAGATATTCCAAGTGACTTTAAATAACCCAAAGAAAAAAAAAAGTTCAAACAAATATGTTGTTGACATATGGTCCAGGTACGTATTTTGGTAGCCACACAATCTACTTCAGTAGTCACCAAGTAATATTCCTCGCTAATCATACAAAAGGTAAATAACCAGATATGTCCGATGTTAATAGTAGAAACTTTTCAATAAATATAAAAATTTAATTGTTTTCATTAATAAATTACATTTATCAACAGTTCATTTAACATAACATTTCCAAATGTCATATCCGTGGATTATTCCAGAATTTAAATTTAACAGATTTTGAGGAAAATCTCTTATTCAAGACCCCTCGAGACAAAATAAGTTTTCTTATCAGTTTTCACTTATCAAAGTTACAAATCATAATAAAATTTCATTTTAGAATTCATGCTAATAAAATATTGTAAGTTCCAGATGAAGTCGTAAAAACTACCAAATTAGATTTTCTAAAGATAGGACATACTTTAATTACGTTTTTTCCTATCTATATTCCAGGATGTAGAAAAAAAAAATTTTTTTCAATGGTTATAGATTTTTTAATGGCGGAACATAACAATTACTTATAATATAAACAAGTTTACGGGTGACCCCTTTAAAATCGTTAGATATTAGGTTAGATCCATTTTCAATATTTTTCAAATAAATATTTTATATACCCTAGAGTCGCTAAAAAGCTAAATAGTCATAAAGCGACGGTAAACAACAATTAAAAAATAATAATTTGAACAGCATGGTATATAATAACAAGGGAATCCATAAGAAACATTGCATTTATTAGTTGAAAAAAGCAACTAACAATTATTTAAAGCCAATGGAATATTTTTAAGTTTTGTCAGTAAAAATGAAAGAAAAATGTTTAAATTTAATTTATGGCGTTAAATCAAGAGTTCGTTTTGTACAAAGGATGGAAACTTGCACAATCCATGAAATGGAAAATGGTTATATCCATGAGTTTTGCAATTATAAATTCGCCTGAAATCCTAAGCCCCAGGAAATTCAATTTTTTTAACAAGATATAAATCGAATTTTTCTATAGATAATTAATATTTATATCTCCCCTTTAAGCCGTTAAATGATTAAAAAATATCATCCTGTTTTAGGAATGAGGAAGATGTTGTTCAACAGTCTATATCATACTTTGTGCCTAGTTAACTCTTATACGCACGTACCAACTCGTATTACAAGCACATTTATTTTATTACTTGAATTTTTATTTTAATATTATGTACTTTAAATTCATCTAAAAAAATTAAAAAATGAACCAAAAATTATAAATTCAACTTTGAATCAAATCGATATGCAATGATCAGTTCGTATGTTTTCTTACTTTAAAGTAAAATTATTAAAACTTTTTTGTATTTAAACGTACATCAAAATTTTTCTTTGAGTTAACTAAAAATAGTTCAACAGGAATGAACTTCACTATAAAATTACTAACATTTATTTTTGTGACTTCCAAATAAATATCAACTTGCAATATGATAGGTCGAAATTGGAACAAAAATATATATTTATAAAATAATTTTAGGAAATAGCGAATGGAAAACTGTCAGTCATAATTCAGGTTTTGATGGTCAATTATCGCTAGTGACATGTCAAAAAAGGATAAAATTTATGTCTTATATTGAAAATGGCACGTAATATAGTCACATTATTTCGTCCTACTATTGAAAAGATCGTGAAAATGAATTATTGATGAAGTAAATAAATAAGTTGTTATATACGAAAGGACGAATTTGTACAAATTGATTTTTTTTTTTTCACTTTTTTTACATTTTCCTAAGTGGTGAAATTTTTTGAAAACTTAAGGTACCAATTCTGTTGTCCTATTTCATTTATGAATTTACGAGTGAACGTCTCTAATAAAGTGGGTACATGATGCCACGTAGGCAGATATATAGCGATTTTTCCTGAGTAAAATAAGTAACAATTGTGATAACTACTCGTACTTGAAAAAATTGACCATTTACGATATTTTTATTGTTTAATAGAACTAGTAGTTTTCTTCACTTTCCTTATTTGAAAAATTGAACCTTTTTATTCAAAAGAATATATTTTCTAATAATATGCCAATGGATTTGTCAGCTTATTTTCAACATCAAATTTTTGGCAGAAAATTATCTTTAGGGTGTTTTTATATAAAAGTTCAACTTTAGTATTTATGAAACATGAAAGTAAATACTACCAATCTACCAATACTCCAAAAATGAACTCATTGATGCTTATATTTCCAATAAACTTATCATAGGAAAACTTGTTTCAAAAATTATTATTTTGAAATCTTTTAAATTGAAAAGAAAAACTTTAAAAGAAAGAAGATATTTTTCCTGTATTCTTACTCCTCTGTTTCTTAAAAGTTTTTCGTATTATTATTTTACTTTTAATATTTTCGCAACAAAACATTATGTTTTTGTCACAATCTTATTTAAAACAGTATCTTAAAATAAAATCATTTTAGTAATTGTGTAAAATATAACAAATAATTTCATTTCAATTTTCTTTTGTACAATATTCATTTTATCTTCCCGTTCAGAAACAAATGAAGAATTTTATTTGAAGATACAACTGTATGAAATTATAAATCTTTCGGGAAATTTCATTTCCTTAAGTATAGGTATTATAATTTAAGCTTTTCCAACGATTTCTCAGATGTACAAAGATATTATACGTGATTCGTTTAAAAAGACAGTAAAAAATATTTATTTCCAGTTTGGAATTTAAGAGTGCGTCAAAGTTTACTTTAAAAAATATTACACTGGCCTGCGATGGTAAAATTGTCCTAAATATAATAACAGATTTTTGTAATATTTTTTGCCTTGATTATGGAAAAAATAATGAAAAGATTTCATCCCATATGGTTTTGTTACAAATTACATCTTTAAATTTTTTGTTATTTTCTCTGTTGACACATAAATGTAAGCCAGTAATTTTCAAATAATCCCTACAATATATCTACTTAGTATTTGACTACTTAAAACATATACTGAAAAGTTCGGAAACCATTACAGACTGGTTAAAATAACAGTGCCAAAATTTTACCGTGGATTCAAAATTTTTTTATTCCCTATTAAATAAGGAGTCATAAAGCAATTTGTTAAGGTATTACTAAAGGAAGGAAAATGTTTTAATATCTTTCTGAGCAATTCTTTGGTTTGTCCGAGACGCAATAGAAAAAAAGTACATATATTTGTTAGACCGGATATTAGAAAACTTTGACGAATGGCAGTTTTGTCACGAAAATAACAGAAAAAGAAAAACTAACTTAGTTATCTTTTAAGTTTGCTTTAAGCAGTATTTTTGGAACCAAAAGGATCCTAACTACAAATCTATTATACCTGAAATGTTCGAAAATTTCAAGTAGTTAGGTTAGAGCCTAAAAGTCCATTTTCTCCATTCACCTACTGGCTTCTTTCCAAACAATCTTGAAGCTATTAGCAAGGAACAAGGGGAGAAATTTCATCAAGATAATAAAGGAATAGAAAAAGAAATAAAGAAAGATGGAACACAAACATGATTGCCGATAGCCGCTGGATGTAAAGAGGGACGATACATAATGAGCTTACAATAGAAAAAGCACTAAAAGAAGTTTTGATAGAAAGCTCAAACAGCTCTCCAAGGACTTATAACCCTGATAATTATGTTAAATGTCTATGTTTAATTAATTTTAATGTGATTAAATTATGTTACTCAAGATATTTATCCAATTTAAGATATTTTTCCGATGAGAAAAACATTTTTTTTAAATTGCATTCTTCGCTATTTATACTTCATATATTACCTCATTTTGTGGGAAAACCTTACGTGATGCATGAAAAAGGATTTCATATTTAAAATAACGCACAAAAACACATTGAAATGACCCATTGCACAATCTTCAAAAAATATTTTTGCAGGCTTGTGTGATATACTAAAAATTCCTTGTTTTATTAAAAATTATCTTTGTACTGATTAAATAATGTTTGGATATTTATTTTATTAAAAAAAATTTTTGGCTATTTGAACTTGAGAGATATAAGGGAGGAAAGTCATATATAGGGCAATATCAAAAAATATACGACTTTGTTTTGGAAAAAAATGTAACAAATATCAAATTTAATCAGCCTAAGTATTTGTTTATTTAATTTATAAGTTCCTATTAAATAAATGAAAAAAAATGTTAAATGGTATATAAATCTTTAAGCTATCCTTCTCAAATTGAAAACAACTGTGTTGTCTTTTAAACAAATTATTAGCTTCTTATTGAGTATCTAGATTTAATATGGCTGCTTTGGTTGTATATTTTTATTCTTGTATTGATTCAATAAATTAAAAAAAAAGCTTCAAATAGAGCCCAAAATATAATAAACTTATTGGTATTAAATCGAAAAAAATGATTTGATGAGACATGTATTTTGTATAATATGAATTTACAAGCTTTGGGTGGCACGTGTTAGCCTTATTGATAAAGTCTAAAAATTTACTATGTTTTGAAGCTCAATATGAATATATATAATATTTTTAGATGAGATCGAATAAATTTGAAAATAACTACAAAAAAATATCCAATTTGGTGTGTCATCGTCTTTTGAAACGCTGGATTTTCTATGAATTTTTTCAAACATGTTATCAAAGAATAGTTCTCCTCGGTGTTACTATTGATTAACGGAATTAACCAGCTTTAATTTTATTTTTAAAAGCAGTATTCTAATGCGATAATGCACTCAGCGTATACGATGTGACTAATTTTAAAGCTATTATTCCATTATGTCTTCCTAAATCAAAGTTTTAAATCTCATTAAAAATGTACATTTAGCTATTTTACTGAAATCAAATATTCTTCACTTTTAACTAAGAAGCTAAGATAATTTAACCCAGTGATAAAAATAATTCAATTTTTATGGCAAATATGTCCCAATGCTAACAAAATATGAGAATACTTTTGCTTTCCAATCCGAATAATCTTTGTTTTGCATTTTTTTTTTTTTGCAGAAAAAAATCAAATCGAATTTTTTGATTATCCTAAGGATCCAACGGAATATCTTATTTGATTGAAATTTCACTTCATATAGAAGTTATATTACTTTTAAGCTTTATATCCTCTCAAAGCCCTGTAACTTATTTTACCATTAGTCTCATGTCAGGTAATTGGAATTGGGATTTAATAATTTAAAAATTAAAAAGAACTTCCCTCTCGAAACATAGAATATGTTTTTCTTTTTAAACATTTTACATTTTTTTTCAATGTAAAGACATTATAAAAACAACCATTGAAAGATTCTTTAATGGAATAAAAATAAAACATTTTTTTTTATTCACTAAAAAAGTTTCGCCGTCATTTTATGTGTCATAAAAATGGTAATTCCTTGAAATTATGTAAAATATTTAAATATATAATTCAATTATTTATTAGTTTTTTTATGTGAAATATCAGTAAGATAAAAATAAGTTACAATGCTTCTCGAAAAGTTTTACCGTATAAAAGTGAGTAAAAAGTTTAATTTACTATTATAGAAATTTCCTGTAAGCTATATTATTCATTACCGAAGAAGTAGTACTCATAGTTATCTACAAACTTTAAAAAGTTGCACATACACACACACACACAAACACTTAAATTTAATTTTATAGGGATAATTTTTTGTAAACAGTCCACTTAAAAATATCTTGTAAAAATTTGAATTTAATATCCCTTAACGTTCACGAATTTAATTTAAACGCGATCTATTACCGAGATGGAGCTTGACGAGCTTGACAACACGTGCGTTCCTGAAGATAATTCAGAAATGAATAGATTCTGTACCGTAAGCTTGAGCTTTCCTATTGCTGCCATACGCGTACCTACGCATTAAAGCTTTTGTTTGCATAAGCGCAATCGCAGAAATTTTTCACCAATATTATCATTTCAAATAAAGCTCTAAAAAAATCCAATCATCCCCGACGATAAATGGTCAGTTGATATTTTTGATTTTAATCGTATTGTTAAACATAATTGCAAAAAAAAACGATCAATAGCTTCATATTTTCACCATAAATAGTATCTTAATGTTGTGTTTTATGTTTTCCGGCTAAAATTTATCGTTGATCCAAATTTTTAATGGGTTTCCTATTTGTGTACTATTTTGAAACATTTTTTCAAACAAAATTTTCTATTATGTATTTTTAAGAATAATAAAATTTAAGTAGGACAAAGAAAAAAAATAAATCTTTATGAGTATATTTACATGTTGATGTAATGGATATATTTTATACTAGGCATTATTAAAAAAATATAATCATAAGAAAGAGATTTAATTTTCGTTAAGACTCTCTTTCTCTCTTCTCTGGTAGGCAAATTTTAAGCTCTTAAAAATAAAAGTTGTTTTGAAACTTCTTTATGATTTTTCTTGACTTATCTAATGTTATAATACCTCACATTATTATGTAAACTGTAAATTTTTTATCTTATATTTTAATGGACGGTGTGTTTACTCGTAACCTTTTGTCTGAAATTTTTCCACATAGCTATATAGCAGTGTATAGAAAAGATCATTTCTTCCAACTTACATGATTTAGATACTGTTAAAAGTATCTAAATTAAATGGCTATGATATTCCTACTAAGTTATGATGGGGACAACTAAATCGATCAGCTAAAAGCGTTTAAATCAATCTGAAGTCGGATCAATAATTTGATACTACCACTGTTTAATTTTTTTGAAATTTCTTTGTAACTTTTTGCGTTCCTTTGGGATTGTACACTAATAGTTTTGTGTGGGTTTTTTTGAGTTTTCCTACTATTCTTTTCTACTGTTCAATAAATTATGACTATATCCAAAATTTTAACTCAACTGTAAAACAGTAATAGCTTTTCCTTCTTATTGCATGCTATATTAAGTGCAACAGGAGAAAAAATGGCTTAGAGCCGATATTTATTCACACTGAATAAATAAGATCATATCATTAAGATAGCTATTTAATATATATAAATGTATCTTATAGATAAATCCTATGCAATCATCTCAACTATGGCTCTATTCTTGGAATAAATATGCATATTTACTCAATCCTCTGGATAAAATTCAATCTAGGAAATAAATGTCATTTTATTTACATGTGAAAATAGTGACACCCTAAAAAATCTTTAATAATTAAGGTTCGATTTAAAATTAATAATTTCTTATCTACAGTAACCATAAAGTACTTTTTAAGGTGGACGAGTGGTCAATGTGGGTACCTACTATGCAAATGAGCGGGTGATTCAGTGACTGAATTTTGAGTGAGTAAAATTTCTAATATTTGTCAGTTGACGGATTTTCATTAATCCTAATACTTTTAACAACCTCGGTAGAGATAATGATTTTTTTTACTAAGATCGATATTCTAGGATGAGGTTGATTGTGCCTTTCTGGGACCCTATTTCACCTTTTTGAGACCGAATAGCTTGATAAACCTTAACAACCGGCGTACTAGGTGTTTTTCGACTTCTAGATTCCAAGATTTGTCATCCCTAGTTCCTATCGTCCCCAATCATTCAGAATGCTGCATTCTCATAGAACTGGGGCGATAGTTTCGTCCTTTAGGTACCTTACAGAATCTACAAATTGGATCAACCATAAGTATTGCAATTTTATTCATATACTATTTTATATGTTCACCAACGATGCTTGGTCTGGATTGCCCGGTTATTTGACCCGTTACCACTCAAACCGCGGCAAAACCATAGTCAATAATCAATAAAAACTGCCATTAAACGTATTTTTATTTTTTTAAAAGGAAATATATTGCAATTTAGAATACTAACTGAATTGTATTACAAAAAAATACAAATTTTTTATTGTTATTTTTCGTCGCTTTATAGTAGTCTTTAGCGGCTCAAGAGTTAATAAGAGACCGTAAATCGAAAAATATTGAAAATTTACTCGACACGAGGATGGAACCTAACACCCAAGGTTTATAAATTACACAAATAGCTCCATTAGAAAAAAAAATGACTTCATACGAAGAATTTTTAAATTTGAATCAGTCTGAAGATATGTACAAATTTCTTCTGGGTGCGTCACGTAGCGCATGAGGCCACCTGTGTATTTTATAAACCTTGCCTAACACCTACCAGTTTTAGAGTGTCCATCTTGACCACTTGGCCACCAGTAGTCTTAAGCACTATTTGTTTTTAGAGAAAAATTTAAAATAAAAATTTCTAAACTATAAAGATTAATACATTTGTTTTGATCCACTACTTAATATGAGCAATAATAAATTCTTAAGTTTTATATAAAAGCAAATGCTAAATTTTTAACATTCTTCTACACATGATAATTTATCCTTGATATATTACAATCAACTTAAAAACAATTTTAAACTTAATATCCTATTTCAGTAAAACAAAAAATCATCCAATTTACATATTCTTTGTATTTTTCAAAGCAAAAATGTTGATTTGTGATTTAAAAGCGTAGACGGCATTTAATTTAATTGTTTAATCAAATCTTTGTGACAAACAGAATAAACTTCAAACTTAAAGAAAATTACAGCAATTTGAATTATAAAAAACGAAGAATAACAAAACATGTTTATCTATTTCTCATGTTAATATATGTTTACATTTTTACGTAACTTTAAATTTCCCATTGAACGTAAAATTATTTCTCATATTATGCGAATTATGTATTACGCCGTTCATCGTTTATTTGTTTTAAAGCTTGCCTTTTTATATTTTTTATGCCACAATATGCTCACTTATTACATCATCTAATTTTATAAATTGATTTACTAAACATACAAAACGCAAATTCAACATAACGCACCCTTATATTAAATTAAAAGTAAAAATATCATATATCTATGATAGTAATGTACGTTGTTCACTTCCATAACCGCTATGAAATAGACATTAAAAATCGAAAATTTCGTAACAATTTCGATATAATTTTTGATAAATTATGCAAATAAGTTTTGGTATGTTTTTCAATTTTTTCATATTCATTTTTTTTACATTTAAAAACACCACATATATTTTTAACTCAATATTTGTTTTTACCTTCGAATTAAGTGATTTGAATATAAAGATAATGAGTTTTACAAAGTTTTAAATTCTATAAACTTATATTGTTTAGTTAAATTACAATTTTAAATGCATACAAGAGTATAAAAAACCACAAACTGTTTTGTTTTTCTTTCTTTTATTATGAAGTTGTTCTGAATGTGTACTCGAAAGTTTTATAAAAGTTTAACATCAAAGACTAATACTGAGTTAACCACAGGGTAAATATTCCCTGTTTTTAACATAGTGACCTCAATCCTAAACCATAATTGTTATAAAAAAACCCAAGCTCTTTTTAACTTCTAATTGTTCTAAAACAAAATGTTTCTTTTCTTTTATAACTTGGTAATTTTTTTATAAATTTTACTCGCACTTAGTTATATATTAGGTAAATTTCTTCCCTTACTGTAGTCATCTTCTTCTTTTAATAAAATAAAACGAAGTAATTGCAATGAAATATCATTAATCATTTATTATAGCAAATTGTAAGATATTTTTTCACCTTATGACTTGGTGATACTTTTCATTTTTTGCATTTTATAAAATTGTCTATTTACTTTCATTCTTTCTTAATTTTTTTGATGTTTGTAAGATCCATAACAAAAGCATAAACCATATACATAATAAGGAATTTTATAAGAAAATATTTCCAAAAAAAAAGTGGAAAATATATATTTTTTTAAAGCTAGTTGAACCTGACAGATGTTGTCCTGGCAGTCTATATTAAAATGGATTTAAATATATAAATTTCATTTTAATAAAAAGATGCAAAAGAACCTCCCTTAGCAACCAGTGGCGTGCATTTCATACAGACAAAAAGACACTGCCTACCCTACATAATTCAGATTAATATTTATAATCTTGTTCTGATATCTAATTTTATTTTATTTACGAGTACTATCAAACATCAATAAACAAAAAATCGTAACGGATATCATCTATACAGTATACAGATTATGCTAGCTCGTTCGTTTGTTCAATTTCAAGTAAGTGACTGGTAATATTTGCATTGCGATACACTAGCGCTACTGAGTCCAGCAGCGGGAAAGACACAAACTATTCGTGTCTAAATATTTATATGTATGCGCTAATAGCCATATGTGTATCAGTGTATGCGTTCGTATACAAATAATAATACAAACATACAATATCACACATGCGCACGCACACAACCTCATAGAAAAACACTGTCTTCTTACACGACAAATTACGATAATTACCGAGGTAGCATCATTCCTTATACATTTTCGCTGAAATAACAAGTTTGAATTTGATTAATTTCAATAATCGATTTAACGATCGGTAATCTACGTACATTGTTATTATTTAATTCTAATAAATGTGTATAATGTATGTATTATCTATTATCTGTATTATTTAATCCTGACGATTATATTGTAGTTCTTAAATAAAGTTTACAAAATGAGTCTATCTATGGATATTTGTGGTTGAAAATATCAACATCATTATTTACCCTATACCGATTAGCCAACAAAATTTTAGTGTGAATTTTCCGAAATATTTTTTTTGCTAATCGATGGGAAATCGGTCGTAGGGGTTTCCGAAACCTTTTCGTTTGTGACAAAATAGTTTAGCGGTAATTAAATAAATAAGATTAATTAATTAAGTAGTCATTGATTTAGTAAAATGTTAAAAAAATAAGGTTTAAAGCGACATACAATAACAAAAATGAGGAAAAATTTAGGAAACGGTTGGTTAAAACTAAAACTAAAAAAAAATTTAAAGAAAAATATTTTCCGAATTTCAAATAACACTTAATAATCTACTTCGTATATATATTTTCAAAAGTTTTTGGTGTGTAAAGTTGATTTTCACAAACGATGAAAGTTTATGTGTGAAAAGCCTGTTTAATATGGTATTGATTTTTACTAGTTTGGAAAATTTGGTTGGATCAGAAAGTGCGGAAAATATTATACGAATTTCAAAAAACACCTAATGTTCTACTTCGTATATATATTTTTTCCAAAATTTTTGTGTGAAAGGTTGATTTTCACAAACGATGAAAAAATTTGGAAGAAAAGTCTGTTTAATTATGTTTCGATTATTGTTATTTTGTAACATTTTGGGAAAATATTATTTGAGGAAAAAAATTAATATCATAATTGCCTTTTTTCCATTTTTTTTTCGAAGGGGGGCAGATTTTGTTTAGTTTTCCTTAACTTTTTTTTTTAGTTATACATTTCACCAACCGTTTCCTTAATTTCTCCGCATTTTTGTTATTGTATGTTGCTTTGAACCATATTTACTTAACATTTTATTATATCAATGACGAATTAATTAATTTTTCTTAATTAATTTATTACCGCTAAACTATTTTGTCACAAACAAAGCGGTTTTTTTCTCAAACGTCTACGAACGATTTCCCATCGATTGTCAAAAATAAATTTCCGAAAATTCACACTTTAAAATTTTGTTGGCTAATCGGTATAAGGTTCATTATTTAGTCATCATGACAACGAACTAAGCAGCATTTTTGATTATATTAAAGTAGCTTTTAAAAATTTCTGCCTATTCTGCCTAAAATCTCTGTGCACGCCACTGTTAGCAACCCTGAGTATCCATCTCTTTACTTCTCATAATTTACCTTGCCGATGATCATTTTGCAATTAAATTTGATGATATGTCGCTGTACCTTCAAAAATATTGATTTTTATGCTAAAATAATGAAAAAAAACCTCCTTTGACAACTCGCAGCCTACCTTGCCGTACTTGTTGATATGAAACTCTATTGAGTCCACTAATTTGTTGGGTAAGAAATTCAAAGGGGTCAGTAAAGAACTTTATGAGATTAGCGATTTTGAATAAAAGAAGCATTGAATTTTATTACATAAAAATTAAATAGATATAACCATTACTTTTTGATAAAATTTAAAGCTTATCAATCCCTCTAATAACCGAATTAGACGTAGAAATGTTTCAAATTATAAAAATGATATTTTTGATATTTATTTTTGAAATCATATAACTCTAAGTCACTATCAGCAATGTACTCTAAATTGAAATTGAACGAGTTTACATGTTTTCAATGATTATATGTCAACGTCTCGATGCAAATTGTAAATCAATTTTGTAAGTAGTACTCATACAAATAATGCCAACAATTATACAATACAAACATTGCGCCTCAATAGGTATAACAGGAATAGCACTTTTGCATCAACATTAAACGCTCCCATGGAAAACACTTTCAGCACAAATTGTAAATCAGTTTTATAAAGGATGTATTAATCAGAAAAATGAAACTAATGCATCATTCGTTGACATCAATATTGAATACTTGTTTAGTGTTCGAAATTGCGTCTGATTTTTTAATATACATTATTTTTCCTTGTGTTCATTATTCTACTTAATAAATTTTTTTTCTTTTAATCATCGCCAAACCATTTTTTTAGGTAAACTAGCGCTTTATAAAGTCAAAATATAACGGATAATAATAATCTTAAAGAAAATATCATATTCAGAGAAAGAAAACGTCAAATATAGAAAATAATCACACATGTGAACTGATATTTTTCTATGAAAGTTATAATATTTTTGAATATTTTGTAAAATTATTTTTTAAGGAAATATGAATATTAACCGAAAGTATTTTTCCCTTCCATCTCACACGTAATTTATGGAGCTCAGTTGAATAATTAAAAATATCATTTTTTTTTCCTCGGTGTCTTTATTAACATAATGTTATCAAAGGGTTCACATAGTTATAATTTAACCCTTTTAACAGTTAAAAATTAGGAACTTTTAATTTCATCAGCTTTTAACATTTAATAAATGTTAAAATTTATAAACTGAATTCTTTGTTGTTATAATTGAACAAAAATGACTATTTGTAAATACAGAATTAATGTTTTTGCATTTTCATGAAAATTTATAAAGCGTTGTCATAATGGAGATTATATCGAACCTACATTTATACATTTAAATCAATTTATTTTATAGAAATGTAAATTGAATTAAATGTCAATAGTATTAGAATTTCATTTATTTAAGTGTTTCATATTTGTGTTGGTGAATGTATTGCTTTTTGTAGGATAATGGTTGCAATTTCTCTAACAGATTAGTGTAACTATTCAATTTGTTAATTGCTTTAATTTATGGGAAATATTATATGCAAAAAGAGATTGTACCAAAATACTGAATCAAAATTGTAGAATCAATATGTTATTTTTGTTACATTAGTTGATTAATATAAATTACTAGACAAAGAACATACAAGAGTTCAGGGCTTAAAGCTACAGGCATGATAATTTTTTTAACAATGAAATAATTTTGCTTTTATGGTAACTGCTTCTTTTTAACCTAAATATACACACAAAAGAAGATAATCTTAAGCAAGAATACAAAGATTCATTTAATACTGTGTTTTCTATTTTTTTTTAAATATTTTAGAAAAATAGTTTTCCATAAGAGTCTATAAGCTGAATGTAAAAGTTAAAGCTTAATATTTATACGAAATATGTACACGAATATTTGATGACAGCATTCGCTCTATGTTAATGCAAGAGGCTATTAGCATTAGCCAATAGGATTGCGAGATTAAATGGTATTCATTTGTTTCGATTGTTGAAATTTTGAAAATTTAACAAAGCCACTCCCCAATTCAATGCCAATGCATATACGTATGCAATGTTTTGTATATTGACGTCAATCAGGGTTTTCGATACATGATTTTTCCATATAAGATACATTACATAATATAAGTAGATGAAAATGAGAATTAAAGAGTTAAATTTAAAAAAAGGCTTTAAAGCAATCAGCAAAAACTAAAATCAAATTCGTTTAATTGGAAAGAAAGTTTCAATAAAATTAATGGTAAATGAAATAATTAACTGAGAATATAATTACAATTAAGTGTAATTATATATATTATAGTAATTTCCAAATAAATACAACTTTTTTCAAAGAATTTGTCAATTTAGCCAATTTAATGATTTTTTTTTTTGGCTTTAATTTACTTATTTTGATTTTCAAAATAACTAATTAATATAGATCTTAAACTTCCAACTACTTGGTATTTTATTAGACTATTACAAAGTATCTATCATTTAAATATATTTCCGGGATCGATTCCTCAAGCTTATACCCATAGGAGTTCTTACATTTCTCATAGACATATTTTAGTGGGAATTGGGGAAATAATATTATTGTTTAATTCGCTTAAATTTCTTCAGTTTTAAATAGAGTTTATTTTTATTAAATAAACAAACTTCACGTCTTAGATTATTAGCCTGCATCATTTTACATGATAAACCTGGTAATACTTTGAAGATAAGAAGGGTTGATGAAGGTTACCGAAATTATAAACTTGATAAATCTGCAAATAAACAAAACTTTTAACTATTCAATAAAAAATCTAAAAATAAATAAATACTAAATTTTAAATTAAATTATATACAACTTTAATGATATTATTGATTGGGTCTTTACGAAATGATATGTTTTGTTTTCAAATAATTTGTCTATTTTATTATATTCCGTTAATAATTTGATTTAAAAAAAAAATCCCATATCTTGACTATGATTTTTCCAAAAAATTTTAATTAGCAGGTGATGATAGTTTTCTTAATAAATTCAGTATTGAAATTTCATTAACGATTTTTAAGAACTTATCTAAAATGAAAAATGCAATTAAAGCACAGCTTTTTAATTCTTGCTTACTGTTACATCGTTGTATGGTATATAGTTACTGATCATTTTTTATGTGACACAATTTTAATTTAAAAAAGCAAAATATTTAAACCAATTATGAAAGCAATAAATAAAGAGATAATTCATTATTAAATCGTAGAATACATTTTAACAAAATTGTCAACATAAATTTAACAGAAATTCGTACAAATGAGTCTTTCAGTTATAGATGTAGATTTTAATTACGCAAATAAACCTCTGAGGTAGTGGTTTGGATTTAATTAACGCTCAATGAGTATTTACACGTTTACTTCCGCAAATAAGAATATTTATATAATCCAACTCCTATGACATTTAACAATATCAATTATTATGTAAAACATTTTTAACGATTGTTTTTCTATACATATAAGTATCTCAAGTTATGCCAATTTTTTATGTTTACTAAATCGTCGATTCTATGTTTACATGATTTCTGGTATTCATTGAGTGATTTACACTTTGTAGGTAGAGGAATAAACTATGCTGATTTACGGAATCTCGTCTAGAATAGACGAAGCTTTAGAGAAGAATTCAACCGCGCGGGAATTTCTTATTAAATTGAATAAATTTTTACTATCATGTATAATGTTTAGAGTTTCCTTTATTAAAGTTTCCAATTTGAATTTATTATAATTTTTTTTTTTTTTTTTTTTTTTATTTATTTATTTTAAGTCGCTTCAACAGCTTGGTCATTAGCGACTAAAATTTGATAGGTTTTACAGTTTTACATTCATATTTAACATAAAAGGTATCAAAACAGACTTAAATAGATTTAAACAAATTAAAATAGATTATTCTAGTCATTGAATATATTTGGATTGAATATACTCCGACAAAATTTTTTGGTGGTATGAATTTATGGAAACTCGTGCTCTTGCAGTCTTTTGCTTAACCGCGTGCATCTGTTTTTTAAACTTGGGCTCATTTTTGGGTGGAGTTGTTGAAGTGTGCTGATGAGGTCTTCTATGCTTGTGACGTAATCCAGGTCCAAATCGTTTAGGTCTTGGTTGCTGCGGGCATTTTCCATGATATTCCTTATCTGGTCAATGTTTAGTGGAAGATTGAGTTGGGATTGAAATATTTTGATTGTGGCCCAATCCTCTTCCTCAGAAGTTTCGTTTTCTGTTTTTTTTGATTTAGATTTTATTTTTTTTCTAACTTGTCGTCTGGTGGTAGACTCTTTGTTTCCCCTTTGTTCCGGGTTGCTGTTTCCTTCAGTATCGTCATCGGCAATTTCTGACTGGGATTGATTGTTTCCTTTAATACCTTCAGATGATGAGTTCGATACTGTCGGCTGTCGGGTTCTCTTTACTCTCTTGGGGTGGGGTTTATTATTATCATTTTTGCTGGTTATTGGGGGTGGCATTTCGATAACTTCGTCCGCTTCGTTGTGTCTGGTGGTTTGGGTTATATTTATGTTGTTATTTTCTATTGTTGGTGGTTCTGGTTGGGAAATGGTAGAGTTTTGATTATTGTTATTTAAATTGATTGGTTTTGATATGGTGTTCGTGGTATCGCTGTCGGGATTGAATTGGTGTTCGACTGTGTTGGTATTTTTCCCACTGTTGTCAGTTTTCTGCAATTGGTAAGCGGGTTCTCCTAGAAAGATGCGGTATTCTTCGTTGTCGTGTTTTATAATGAGAGAGTCTGGATGGATTTTGGGGTCATATGCTTTGACGAATACGAATCGTCTAAAGCTATAGATATGTTTAAATCTCTCCTCCTGCATTCCTATTCGAATGAATTGCATCCCGGACATTATTTCTAATCCTGTTTGGGCTAACGCTGCTATAATAATATGGTGTGGAATAGATGGGCAAACGTTTGAAATGATAAGTTTCGTTGTTGGTGCAATTAATCGCCTGCATGATATGGTCGTCTCGTTTACTGTAATGTTTTTGAAATTGTTTATGTATGTGTCGACGGTATCAGTTGATTTTAAATATATACAGATACGATTGTTGGACAGTCGGGATGCAAACATGATATTTCTTGGGTCGATTTGATTTCCAACTGCTTTTATGTACTCTGCTATTTTTGTATTAGAGATGCTCTCGAACACAATTGCTTGTTTTTTTGTAGGGAAGGTTGGAATAACTGTTGTGGTTTTTTGAGTTATTTGTGCGTAGGATGAGGTGTTATTGGAAACGGTGGTGGTCATTTTTTTTGGTTTTTAGTAGGTTTTAGTGATGTTTTTGGTGTTTATTTGATTGATTCACTCACCGGGTTGTGAGCGAATTTGGGCCTGGCTTGGCTATTGTCGGTTTCACTATTTTTAGTTCAAACTTGTTTTTAACTGTTGTAGATCAACTGCCTTTGGACTGCATTTGACCGAGGTCAGATTTCGACTGTGACAATTTATTATAATTCCTAAATATAAAATCATATTTATGAAATTATAAATTTAACAATAAGTAAGAGTGGAATTCAAAGCGTCCGAATTTCAACTGGTGATATGAAATAACATAATAATAGCATGAAGGCCAAAATGAGAGAATGGCAGGTTTAAATATGTAGTTCAGGAATTTGAAACCAGTTTGAGGAATTTATTATTTGTTGTCAATTGTACTTACATTTACAACTGTTTCCGAATCCATAAATAACACCTTTGAGTCTGCCTTTTTCTCACTATTAATCATTATGGAACCTGAATTCTACCTACCTACCTGAATTCTATCGTACAATTCGAGAGCAGGTTAATCGATATCGATAATATTTTGTTTTCAATAATATCTTAGTGTTTCGCAAAAAAAAAAATTAAGGTCACAAACAAATCTAATCTAAATAGTTGTATCAATATTTTATTCTGAATTCACTTATGGTTCCAATTTAAAGACAGCTTTACTGATTTGATAGAAAATTTGTAATAAAGTTCAACTAATTTTTCCTCAGAAAAAAGGTTGTCTCTTTACATTTTATTATTAATAATAAAAGTAGCATTCAGGAGAAGGCCGATTAAAATAAATAAACGGACACCCATTAATTGGATATAAATTGGACCCTTTTATTAAATATCAATGTTTTTTTAAGATATCGAAAAATGAGCACACTTGAAATTAGGGGTGGCCCACCCAAATGATATTGCGGGCCATTTCGGAAATCCATTATAACTCCGTGGGCCACTTTGAAGTTATATCTCAAATTTTCCAAACTAAATTTAGATACTCTGTATACGTTTTAAATATATTGGTTTTCACCACTTTAGTCATTATAAAATGTTTAAATTTTATAAAAGTCAGATGCCTTTTGCGGTCCGCGGGTTGGTCACCTCTAACAACCTTTGATTTGAATAAACAATGAATGTCTTTCGTTTATCTACATATATTCGTTATATTGGTTTGAAAAACTCAAAAAGTTCTGTTTTGATTTAGTTCAAATTTTGCCACGATATACAATCCGCTTCTAATATTGTTTTTACCATTTTCTTACGTCGGTAACACACCTTCGACTGCAAGAAAACGGCTTTTTCAACGGTCAATACAAAAGTCACTTACTGTCATTACTTCATTGCTATGATCGTGTAGTGATTTTTAGAGGTAGAACAAATTTTGGCTCAAGAGTACTTTAGCACATCCACAATCTGGCAATGCTGCATTTTCGACTTTGTCTTTAATTTAATTCGCGATATTATTGTTTATTCAATTTTTATATGGTATAATTCTCTCTTTTGTGGCTAAATTTTCATTATGGACCTACTTAATCGCGAATTAAATTAAAAACAAAGTCGAAAATGCAACATTGCCAGATTGTGGGTGTGCTAAAGTACACATGAGCCCAAATGTTCTCAAAACGTAATTGATAGGTAAGTGTATATCTTGAAGGTAAGTTATAATTGGTACATCGAGGGATGCTGCGGGTTGATAAGGGAGGTGATTCTCATAATTCACAAGCTTTTTTTCCTTAATTCAATTTATTTTTTTTCAACCATCGGCTGGCAGGACAACGTCTGCCGGGTTCAGCTAATAATTAAATAAAATAACGGTTACTAATAGTTACACTTGAAAAAAACACTATATCCATTGGTTAAATGACATTCATACTATTCTGATTTTTCCCTTTGATTCAAAAAATATTTTCATATATACAATATATTATATTTGATACGGTTTTGCAAAAAAATGGATGAAAACAGAAATTATTACTTTAATAATATGTGTAACTCTACCTGGCCATCCCAACAATCCGATAGAAATAATGTATATCCCGGGTCAGCTCGGTCACGGAGTTCAGCTCTACGGGAATATTATCATTTAGAAGGCGATGGCTCTTATTCCGATACAAATTCAGACCGAATGAGTGATTTAAACTCTAGTCGTAGTTTGGGTAGCAATTCTCATCACTCTGCATTCCAATACCAGCACATGGATCTTGACAATAATATTCTTACCAGACGCTATAGCTCTGTGGATGAGTACCCCGTAAACGCGTCATTTTCTCGAGCATCGTTTCATGATAAAAATTATGAAATCATGTGCAAATCTTTACAAGCGGAGTTGAAAAGGAAAACCGATTCGTTGAACGAAATGGAAAAACAGAAACAAGAGCTAAAAGATGAAAATAATCGTCTTAGTGTCCAGTACTACAAAAACCGAATTGAAATCTACAAAAAATCATTTTTAATTTACCACTACGTCTTTTTACAGATTGGCGTTAGAACGACGAAAAGCGGTTAACATCAATAAAAAAATTAAAAGTATACAAGAAAATCAAGCAGTTTTGATACGTCTTAAAGAAGAGTACACTTCTTCAAAAGCAAACCAAAGTGGTGTTAAACAAGCAAGTACAGAAGAGAATGAATCTCAAACAGACAACGATTACGAATGTCCACATTGTGTTCAAACTTTCGAGTGGCGGAAAAAAATTGACGAAGAACAACGACAAAAAGTTGAACTAACAAAAGATACTGTACAAGTAAAACTGTAAAATTTTCCGGGAAAAAGTATTGAAAGGAATCAACTATACAATATTTTTTTAGATCGCAAATTAGCGCCATTGAATCAACGATAGGTTTGTTAAAGTCAAAGCTTCAAGAAAGTCAATTTGGGTTTGCGACATTGCACGATTTTGCCGGTAACAAATATCTAAAGAATATTCAGGCGTTAAAAAAAGAAATAGAGTTGTTGAAGAAAGAGGTGGAAAATCAGGAAAACAAGAACACTTCCTTGGAAAGCACAGTAAATTCTCAAATTTTGACCATCGGTAAACAAAAAAGATATAAAGATATACTTAAACGTATTATTGTTAAACTTGAGCGACGTCAAAGGTAAACCTTCAAAAATATTACAATTATAGTACCTAATTATTGTGAAGAATGTTTCAAAAGTAATTGACAGCAAAAAGGGTATGAATAAGGAATGACATTTTGAAACGAAAAGTCCTCTGTTTTCTTTTTTTCTGAACTACCCTCAACTAGGGTTAATGAAGTAGCCAATCACAAGGGTGTCTTAGGAGAATAAGGTGAATTAGGAAAATTGATATTAAGGTGGCAATGATTCGAACGGGAAGCAGACTTTCCCCATCACACAGTAATTCTTTTTTTTGTGGACCATTATGGGTTCTAACAGACAATTGATCTTTGGCGGCGTTTATCTAGCTGAAGGAGTTGAACTTCATTATTCTGTCTTATTTATTTAATTCATTTTTTTTCTGGTGTAAATTATTGTTTTTGTCTCTTCACTGTCGTTTTTTCGTTTCATCAAATTTCAAATCACAACGATGCTAAATAATTTTTCCCCTCAATAAATATAAATTGGAACAAAACATAGAAATAAACAAAAAAATTTGTTTAAAGATTAAATTCAAACGATTCATGATCGAATGTTATTTAAGTAGTTGCACTGAATAATTTTTAACTAGCAAACTATGAAAACTTGTAGATCTGATTTCAATGCGTTAATTTCGCTAAATAATTTTTAAAAATTGCATTATTTCAAAATTTGCTAACTAATTGTTACCTAAAAAAATAAATATAATATTTAAATATAATAAATTGATTTTAACTAACCTTTTGCAATTAATTAATCATGAAAATCATTTTTAGATTTCCTTTCCTTTTGTTATTTTTGTTGATCGTATTTTTGATAACTAATTCTCATTACTAGGAATTCATTTAAAAACGTATGCTTCTTTTACTCACAAAAATAATAATAGTAGTCATACAATAAACTTTGATATTAACAAATAATTGACCACCCTAATATAAACTTTCTTAAGTTGCCTATTTTTTTCTTAAACACACTTCTAATTGGTTACCTAATTTATTTATAGTTACATCAGGAAAGTCACAAAGGATTTTTCGTCTCGAAATTTCAGCACCTATAAGTGATATTACTGATGTTTACTACTTTTGGAACAAATTAGTATAAGTATAAACCCGAGAAACACCTAATGTTGGCTTTTGGTGGTACAATTTGCAAAGTTGTTAACCAAAATGAAACATGCACTAAGAGACAAACTAGTACTTTAACTATCCAAGTTTTTTTTTCCTATCCTGATATTTATTTCAATCAATGTATACTTCTGAGGAAGTTAGTATATTAGTATATTACTGATGTTTACTACTTTTGGAACAAATTAGTATAAGTATAAACCCGAGAAACACCTAATGTTGGCTTTTGGTGGTACAATTTGCAAAGTTGTTAACCAAAATGAAATATGCACTAAGAGACAAACTACTACTTTAACTATCCAAGTTTTTTTTTCCTATCCTGATATTTATTTCAATCAATGTATACTTCTGAGGAAGTTAGTATACATTTGAGACTGGTTAATAAATGTTTTTTTCATTATTTTTTACAACCATTTGAAATTTATTATTTCTTCTTCAGGCGATAATAAAACGTTTAACATCGTCGATGATGTCCAATAATTTATCTTCCACAACAGTCCAGTTCTTTTATTATCTAATGCAGAGCTTAAATTTTTTTTATTCACGACCCCATTTATGGTTGCGAGTTTCCTAGCGACCCTATATAAATATAAAAGAAAGATAAATAATTATTTTTTGATGACTTATTTATTAGGTAACAATATACATATTTGAAAATATAGTTTTAGAATTCGTTTAGAAACATACAAAAATCTCAAATCAAAAATTGTACAAAAAATTGTTAAATTGTATTTATTATAGTTAGGAAAATTATTTTTCATTAAAATTGCATTTTTTGGAATTTAACATAAATAAAAGGGAATTCTGACCGTCTTAGTTCGCTTGAATATATTCGACCGCAATCGTTGAGTTGTAATGAATTAAATCAAAACTAAAGGAAACAAATGAACGAGATAGATGTACTTGTTTAAATATTCGACCTTAAAATATTTTTTGACGAAAATTTCGCATGGGGCCTCATTTGGGTTGCGACCCGTGGTTTAAGAAGGCCTGGTCTAATGAAATGTATCATCTTATATTCTAATGTATCTGCTATGGACGATACATTATTGGACATCGACGGTGCTAATTTAAAAGTTTTATGATACAATATTACATTTTGAAACGTTGCGACAAATAAAAAACATTTATTTACCAGTCTCAAATGGATCCTAATTTCCTCAGAAATATACAAAAATTGAGATAAATATCAGGATTGGAAAAGAAAATTAACAAAACTTTGATTTATTTTCGTCAATAATTGACGAAATTTTATTGGTAACAAATATTTTTTTTAATGACTGATTATATTTTTCACACTAGACAAATGACAAAAGAGTTTAATATCAATGAAAGTAAAAGTCGACCAACCATTAGTCACCAAGAGAAAGTAATTGTGCAAGAAATTGTACGCAGGTAATTTGAGATCAAATAAAATTAACTTTATGAAAATGAGTCTTACATATTAGATACATTGTGGAAAAAAAATTTGGCAAGCGGTCGATGCAAAACTCTTTGCGCTCTAGTGTTCACCGAACAGTATCACAGACAATAATAACAAACAGTAGTTCAACCGCAACAGAAGCCTCAGTGATACAAGCTCCAAGTAATATCGATTACTTGGCAACCATACCATCTGCAGACGTATCGATTTCACAGGAACGCACGTCTCTAAAAGCCCAATTTTTATCCAGAAACTATGAAACAGATGCAAAAGAAAATCAACGCCCAAGAACCCGAAGTTTGTCAAAAACAAAACATCGACACTTAGATTTGGATAGTTTCGAGAATAGATCGTTAACATCGAAAAGTTTAAATAATCTTCACGAAACTTGTGTCAATGAAAACGAATTTTTAACTAATACTGATGATTTCAGTTCGATACCAAAGAATAATGAAAATATTTGTGACTCGAAAAATGAAAACGATTTTAAAAATTCTATATCTTATTGTGGAGATCAAACAAAAGCTCAAATCAATGAAAAAGCTGTTGTTTCTGAAAGAACAAAGAAAATGAAGGGTAGATTTAGTATCTCTACCAAAAAATAATCGGAATTTAAAGAAAAACACACTTTGGGATAGGATTTCAAATTCAATATTGAAAAACACGCATACATTTTAGTAGTATTCAAAATACAATGAAATTTTATACGTTTTTAATGTTCACATTTATTGCAAATAAATCACAATTGTTTTCCACTACATTAACTTTTTAATACAAAAAACAAGTGCTTAAAACGGGCGTTGAAAATTGTTAACATCATCTAATTTTCCTGTTTCACACATCATATCCTCTTCAAAGAATTGTGCATATTTTAAACTATATTGTTGACGAGTTATTTTTCGCTCAATGTTCACAGTATTTCTTTTTGATATAATTCTTCTCAAAATTATCGTAGAGACTAGTGTGACACAAATAAAAAATACCAGAAAATAAATTATGATATCATCTCTTTCCAAAGCGTTTGCTAATATAAAACCATAATTTGTATAGTAAAATGTCATTGATTTTTCTTATTTTTTAATTAATTTACCAATTTTTGTGATTTCAGTGTTTTCAGGATATGAAGTGTCTTCTATTATTTCACTTTCAGAAGTATTCAAATATGTTTCAGTTGTAGTTCTGGAAAAAAAAAACGTATTCTTAGTTTGAATATTCCTTCCAAGTCTATTTTCTTATAAGGCTATGCAATTCTAAACATGGTATAATATTTTTAGTAAATACAAGTACCTAACTTACCGTTATATGCTTTAGTTCTGTACTAATTTTAGGTGAACCGGAAAGTAATTTGGTTTTTTAATATACAATTAAAACACAAAACTTTGTTACAACTTTTGATTTGCAATCAATAATATAATCAGCCTCAGTAGCATCAACGTTTTGACTCTAGCATGCAAATTTTGAATACCAAATTAGTAAAAATCAATTGATTATTAAAGAAAATATCAAAAAATTACATTTTTAGCATCATTTAAGCTTTCAATTTTTTTTACGACTTAGTAAATGTCGTAACGATTGAAATAAATAGAAATCCGATGAAATAATTTTGGACGATTATAGTGAGTATAGTGAGCAATATCACCTCCTCCTCTTAATTTATTAGTTTTTCCAGGGCTTTTCTTCTGCAGAGGAGTTTTGCATTACCGTGTTGCAGCATAGAATTTTTTCTAGAGTTTTCTAAACAGTTCTTGAATACTTTTCGGGATTTGTTAGATCGACCAAGATTGATTTGGAATATTTGACAGGTCTTCGTCTTTCTGGCATATATTTGTCACCATTTCCTCCCTTAGTATCATATTGGTTAAATTTTTTGCCATTCTTCGTTGGTACCAGTTGGAATGGTACCATTTGCCATTAATGAACATTAAATGCACTTGATAAACATTGTAAACGTTTTTAGCAACTTTGAGTTGCTACCCTGTGAAACCCGAAGAGCATACAATACCGAATTTGTATTCCTTCGGGTTTTTGGTCTTACCATTTCAATATAGCTTTCGAAATAATAAATATTTTGTACTTTTTATAAATAAATAAATCACTCTCATCATACAATGTCTTTAGTACTACTTGGAAATATCTTATTAGCAGATAAATGGTAATTGAATGACTATAGGTTTAAAGACGAAATTACTTTCCGGTACACCCAATGTATTAATATATAACAGCGAATATAATAAATAGATTTAAATTTTATTTTTATTTTCTCGTTGTTTTACACAATTAATTTAAAAGAGTGAAAATAATAATACTTGTTGATTTGCTAGCAGGACACTGTCATTTTAAGAAAATTCTCAACTTTTCTTTGATACTTCTCGCAGTTAAAATAAATACTTAAAAAACTAATTCATGTCCTTTTGATTAATTTAAATATTTCGTTTCAGCTTTCTTAGACTATTAGGATATAAGCTAGGAAATATCCTAAGAAAAATATCTGATTAATTGCCTTCTAGTATCAATATCAAAAGTAAAACTAATCGATTGAAACTAAAAATAAAGTTGAGTTGGAATATTTCTTCTAGAATGCAATGCATAAGAAACCAAGAAACATCTCCAAAACTTAGAATAAAATTTTAAATATAGAAAAATTAGTTAGAAATGGATTGGAAAATTAGAAATAAAGTAATAGAAAAGTACAAGCATAGTATTTAAGTACTAAAAATTATCAATCCCTAAGGACAAAATGGGATATATTTAATTTCTTAGATACCAAATTAGCAAAGAAAGTTTACATATTCATTGATATGCCTATTAAACCCCAGCAAATCAAATATTTGTCTCTTTTTGGCATTACGAAACAAAGCCCTCGTAATACTAAAAATATTTCTCTTCTTCGTTTACTGAATGATAAATAGAACAACTACAAAATGACACGCATAATAAAGCTAAGGTAATAATAATTTAAAAATTTCTAAGAAATAAATGCATAACAGTTTGAACCTTTCAGCAACAAACATTAAATTTGTGACCATAAATCTAGAAGTTTTATGACATTATTTTCTATCATAATTATTTAAGAAATATAATCAATACAAAACTTTTTTTTTAATATAATTGAACTCAAAAAATGAAGTTAATGTATTTTTCTTGTGTTGTCTAATCAAAGAAAATGGCTTTCTCCAAAAAGAGAAGTAATTGAACCAATTAAACATTCACTTTCAATTATTGAAATTCAAAAATACATGAGCTACATTACATACCCAATAAAATCTACTTCCTATTTCGTTTAAAATTAAATTTTTAAATATTATTGAAAACGAAATTAATTAATGTTAACTTATTAAAATGTCTCATTTTCATATTTCTTTAATTAAAATAAATCAATACCTTATATCATTTTTTTCAGTATTTACTTTATTTTCTTCTTCATTTTTTTCCAACAGTCTGAAACAAAAGTCTATGTTAATTATCTGGAGACAACAAAATTTATCCCTTACGAATATAATCCGAGGTACCGGCAATCTAAATATAAGATATCTTGGGACGGAATAACATTGCTGCACACATTTTTATTCTCATTTCCATTGTTCCAATACGTTAACTGTTAATAAAAATAATTTAATAAATAGTTGAAAAAATTAGTGAAATATATTTACCTTAAATTTCTGTTTGCTTGTTAAGTTGACTGGAATATGAAACTGAATAATGTTTTGTTCATTAGGGCTAAGGTTTAAGAGGGCGTTATTTCCTTTTTCGAAAACTTCGACTCCAAATCGATTTTCTTGAGATGTTTGGGATAATATTTCACTAAATAGAAATTTGGCGACGCAGTAGTCATAATTCCTTAAATACTTTCGTATTAAGGGTAGGAATCGCATTTTTATGTTTCTTCGTTGATTCCTTGTCTTGAATGGTATGAAATGTAAAACTTTGTCAAATCGATTTGAAATTGTTAAGTGTTCCAATCCAATTTTTAGCGTTGGAGTTACTTAAAAATTAAAAATGATATTATAAAATAAAATAAAACCAAAAAAAGTATGTGTATTATAACAGGACAAGAAAAAACAGAGAATTTTTAAGCTTTATTTTTGAACCAAATATTTATTTGACATAAGACTAATTTGACGTAAAACTAATTTGAAACAATATCTTATAACTTCTAATATTTGAAAAATAATTTTCAGAATATAATTCGTTTGAAACAAATGTAAAACTATTTATACAATATATATAATATATTGTGGTCTTATTTATGTAATTGAATTCATAAAAGTGAATGATAAACTTAAATTTGAACTAAAGTTTAGACAAATGTTTTACTGACGTATTGTCCAGATACGTATTTCGATTGCCAAGCAATATTCCTCAGTGATCGCTTTGTAACTTCGTAGAAGAATTAAGACCACAATATCAGATTTATATATTCCGTAAACAGTATAACTTCAAAGTAAGCGAAAAAATCAAACTTGCTTTAATTGTAAAACTATTCTATATAAATTCAATATTAATAAATGACCGATAGTCAAATCGATTCTTTAATAATCACAATTGCATCATAGTTTTTTATAATGGACTTACAAACCTGGGAGATGTTGTCCTTACCAATCGTTGGATTTTTATTTAGTTGGCATAATTAGTATGATTTCAACAATCAAACATAATATAAAATCATCACAATTAAAGATTCCCAATTAGTGAGTCACACAATTTTTTGACTTTCAAGTTCATCAATACAATAAACAACATATTATAGAATTTTATGAATCAATAGTATAGAAATGTATTTAGTTAAAAGATGATATCAATTTTTTACATTACAATCACTATATACAACAACCCTATAATTTTATTTATTTAGGAATGTATTGTTTAGATAAGCAGTAACAATTTTTTGTGTTTAACGGTCTTTTGATTATTAAATTTGAAATTTTGATTATTGATTATAAAAATTTTGTCACCGCTTTTCACCTTCTTCCCTCTAGAGCCCATTTCTGAATCTAATATATCCAGGATCCCACTTAAATCCAGACAAAAAATTTAATCAGAATACAGTATTGTACAAATTAATGTGAACATTACTAAAAAAAGATTGTTTTGTTTGATTTTAGAGAGGTTTTTCATTCCCAGGACTAGGAAATCGTTTTCTAGTTGAAAGAATTATAAATAACAAAATATATAAAACAATTGTAGATCAATGTTAGGTTCAGGAGTTAAAAAATTAAGACCAAAGGAAATTTAAGGTTTTAGCTCCATTCCATGTTTCTAAAACAATATGATGAAATTTTTCAAGGACAAGAAGATATGAATTCTGAACTGGCTTGGAAACTCATCTGATCTGCAAAAAATAGACTGGGAGAAGTTCAGTAACAAACAAACGTTCCTACAGTAGAATTATATAATAAACAAAGATAATTTAACTGTCTTATTAATTTATACTTTAATAGCCAGTTGGGGTATTAAATGATCTTGATATCGAGATGTCAAAGTTGAAGTTTACGCAAGATCTCTAAGCCGATATAATTAACACTAGTAGCGGATCCAGGAAAGAAGCTAAGAGGCTCAAGTTCTGTTTACCCCCCCCCCCCCAACACCTGAATTTTCCCGTAACAAATCCTAATTAAAATTAAACTTGGCTAGGGAGTAGGTCGCTATCTTCATCCTATTCTAGTATCTATAGTACAAATTTGTTTCTTTTTATTGTTTACCTTGATAAAACCATCTTTTAACAAATTAAGCCCTCCTCCTGTTCCTTAAACTCAAATCCTCAACCCGTTACTGATTATCACTTTTAGCTTATGAAGATATTTCAGTATTTTACCAAAATAATCCTTGGGTACTTTAATACTTTTATTAACGATCAGATGATTTAAATCAGAAAAAATGTATTATTTAAAAAATCAATTACAATTAACCCTGTGTTCAATCATGTAAGTGTTGAATAACGATAATATCCCTTCAGTGTCTGTTGTTATTAAAATACTTCTGATAGCATCAAAAGGCAAATGAACAAGGAAATGATTGGATTAAATTATTCCCACGTGGATGATAAACATTCGTATTTTCTTACTTTATATTCTGCGATTTACTGTTTTCTTAATAGGCTAATTAGTTTTAGCTCTCTACATTTTAAATTAATTTAAAATGTTTTTGAAACGTGCTTATCATTCTTAAGTTTATCATGGTTCTATTGTCATGCAGAATAGTCCTTCAATTATTGTTTTGCAAATATTTATACCACAAAATGCTCGTAAACAAGCCTACACTACTTTTTAAAGCAGAAATATTTATACGTACCTATTTCAATTTCATCATCTGATATTACTTGACAAAGCTGAGCTAAATACATATTTAACTTTCCAAAAAAAATCCGGAAAGTTTCATCACTTATGTCGGTCGTCCTTTTCATTAATTCGTCATTTAAGCTAATGAAATTTTTTACAATATCAATCGAAACGAAATTTGAGCTGGGAACAATATTTTCTGTATCTGTACTGCGTTTTTTACGAGCCAAATCCGATTGAAAAGATAATATTTCATCATGAAGCTTAAATATTTCCTGAAACATTAATCTTTTATTTTTGTTTATTATATTTGATTCGATTTTACTTACTTGTAAAAACAATGTTTTTTCTCTCATAAATCCGACAATTTTTGTTATATCACCGACAAAAGACTTGACGTATTTCCAATTATCACTCGTGAGATTTAATAAAAAGTTTATTTCTTTTGACAGTTCTTCTTCAAGAAACTTATCCATTTGTTGACATGTATCGTAGGATGTCTTGTTAAAAGTATATAGCAAAGTATATGCAAAATTAAATGCTTCCGAATATTCTTTATGAACAACCATTTCATGAATTTTTTCCATGTATGACCTGAGAATTGTAAATTTTATAATTTTCGTTTTTGATATTTTCAATTTAATCCTTATATACTTACTTAAGTGTACTTTCGGTTACTGCAGCAGGTTTCGTTGTTTTCACATACTTTACTAATGGCTCTGAACAAGCATTCCAGGAATCACAAACAATTAGCTTGCAAGATATTTCTACATCTTTTTAAACCAAAAAAAAGTATATAATGATTATTGTTTCTAATCGAAGAAATTAAGTGTTTAAAAATGTACGGGAATTGTTTTAGGTAATATGCGATTAATAAAAAATGTATTTGATTTTTTCAGAAATTGCTGTTATAATAATATTAAGATGTTTAAATTTCAGTCCAATCAATAAATTTACTCAAAAAAGATTGTTTTGTTTGATATTTTAAACTTTTGAGATTGAAATTTCAGAACCCTTTAACTTATTGATAACAGTTCCTAGTAAAATTTGACATAAATATGGATTGCAATACCGGGACCAAATACCGGTATTTTGAGCCATTTGTACAATGCTAAAATACCGGTTTTCAAAAGTTAATATACCGTTTTTTCGGTATTTACTAGAAATTTTTAAATTATTTTCACTATATGTTGAGAAATCAAATATGAAGAATAAGAATTCAAATATGTTTTTACGTCGCCCTAACGGGTGAAATTAAATAGGTGAATAAAAAGTTAAAATTAAAAACTGTCTTAGGGTATTTACATAACTATAATGATTTTAAAAAAGAATAATAAATACTATCGTATTCGAATTTAATCAAGTTCATAGTAAATTTTCTTTAATTTTTTTACCCACAAACCTATTCACATTCAGAAGAATTTGATGAAGGTATCGAAGATGATGACGACACTTGTGTTGATAGTGAAATGGAATTGCTTCTTAAACAAAAATTAGGGTTATCGATAACTTTTCAAAAATTTCAACAAACCAAAAACAATACAGAATTTAGTTATACCCTAAACTTTCCGACGACTATTCGATTTATTTGAAAATTATAAATTTAGAAGTAAATCCTTGGAAAAAGAGTATCACGAAAAAGTATATTTAATTACTATTGCGGTCTTAGAACATTCGAAAGCTCTAATTGTTAGAACTTTCGAATATTCTAATAATTAGATCGAAGGGAGACGGAAGACGTTCCAGAACACTCTTCGTGAGGTTCTTATATAGGGGGTAGAAAGAAACAGAAAACATCTGATACTACAAGAAGTATCTAGAACAGTCTCGAACTTCCCAGAATCTGCAAAACGGAATGTAAATAAGGCAATCAACCGTTGTCAGTTATGAACAATCAAAGTATCGAAAAAGTTACAAGAATCAATTACGAAACAGTTACAAATATGTTTAACAATTACAACCGTTTAAAATAGTTGTTATAATGAATAAATTAGGGTATTAATAAAAGTGTGTGTAATGTGTATTAAAATAAATGGTGTTATTGTTTTATACCCAAAAACAAATCCTTACGAACCCCTCAATATAAATAACCGTAAAAACGTAATATACAATGTTCATTATTTCTTTACGTTTTTTCGATTCTTTATGTACTGTTATAATTTATATTGTTACTGTTATAATTTATAAGTTTTAAATGATTTTTTTATAATATTTACTCTCTTATTAAATTGGCAAACAAAACAAATGAACGCCTGTGTTTTCTTTGTTTTCCAAAGATTCTTACTATCGGTATTTAAACCGGTTTTAAGATCTAAACCGAATACCGGTATTGAACTTTTGGCCCGATACTGCAATCCCTAGACATAGTCCATCCTTGTTTCTCTTTTCATCCTGTAATAAATTTGAAAAAAATCTCACCGGAATATGGTAAAACTACTTGATGAGTACAATTTTCATAACACGAGCCAAGTTGAATTTCAGGTTCATTAAAATCAGATTGATAACTCCATTTGTATAAAAGAGGGTAATCCGATTTTCGATCTTGTGCCAATTCCGCTTTCAACTCAAAAACCGTTTCCAAGGCCTGACCAATTGCTGGATATATCTAAAAAGTTAAATGTTTTTTTTTATAAATTTAATCTTTGGACAAATGTATCGATTCTTACAAAAATATTATCAATTGTTGGCGGTGCATTTGTTTGCACGACTATTTCGGCAAAAATATATTCCATATCTTTGTCCAGTTCACTTACACGTGCAAATGAAGATCTATTTAAACTTAGTTCTACGTTATGGTTTACGTCTACTAATGTATAATTTAAATCATTGAAAAAAATGAAGATATTTTGAGTCTCTATTGTATTAAAAATCAACTCGGTTTTAGATTGAGTGGTTGATAGTTCTGTATTGTTCATTGGAAGTGTAGTCAAACAATTTTGAGTGGTTGAAGTTTGGGTAGAATGAGTAGTTTTCATTTCTTTATCTTTTATTACGTAGCCGTATTCATCGGTTTCTGCCGTAATATCCGTGGATAGTGTATTCAATGATGTATGTACGGAAGTAGTGAAAGAAGAGCTTTCAGTAATTGAACTTGCTGTTGATGTAACTTTCGACACTTTATCATGTACGAAATATCCATATTCATCGGTTTCTCCTAATATTTCTGAGTCCGTTGTAGAAGATGTCGATGTCGATGATCCATTGATTGTGGAGTCAACATTTCTTGTTATAATAGGCAACGAACTTATGTTTGCATCTATAAATAAATCTATTGCAAATGAATGGGATGACATGTTCCCTGTATTTAATAATGTATTGGCATGTTCTGCAGTTCCATTAGTTGAATTTGCTGTAACCAAAGTTATAGAGCTACCTGATATATATCCAAACCCAGCATTTCCGCTTGTATTACTAAATACGGATTCTATTGTGTGCTCTGAAATTAATTTTGTGGAAGTATTTTGAAGAGCTCCGGCTTGAGTAACAGGTAATTCCTTTGTTGCGGGTACGAAATGAGATATGTTTGTCATAAAACCACTGAAATCGACAGGTGATTCGGTATTCGGCTTTGGATAATAATTTTCATCGTTTCGATCAGGACACGCAACAGTTAAACGAAAACGATAGCATTTATCGCCTTCTAAAAGAGCTAAAATATCATGTGAGTTTATTCCAATTAAAAATTTAATTATGGAAACTTACAATCTTCTCTAATTTGTAGGTTCAAATTAAAATTCATGTCTATTGATTCATTCCCAAATTCTACAAGATCTTCCAAAAAATGCAATTCTCGCGACCTTATTTTATAATGCAATTGATTTGTTTGTACCTAAATGTAATTGATAGATTTTGATCAAATGGAAATACTGCTGTAATTACTACGTTTACATATTGAGATCAAGAACATGAAAAATTAAACTCCGAATGAAATTTTTCCGTATAATAAATCAATCATTTTTCAATTCAATCACAATGTTATTGAAAAGCATTAAAAATTTTATAAGATGATTGTACAATTCCTATCGTTTGCAAGTCTTTTAATCTGCATCAAATTTTATTTTGATCAGAAAATCTGATTAGATTACAATTTTTATAATATTTCAATTGAATTTTAACCAATTTTATTGTAATGCAAACGTAATAATTAATAAAAAAAATAATAATTTGATTACCAATTTTTCTAAAGCTAAGTATTCACATTCAGGATCGTTGGAGCTTGACCAATTCATTTCACATCCTGGCCATAAATTTGAGACCATAGCTTGAATTTTAAAGTTGGATCTGGGATTTAAGACTTGCCATCCTACTTGGCCTTTGATTTCAATATTTGGCATTTGAAATTTTTTGGGTAGCACTTCTATAATTGTATGAGCGGTAGAGTGGAAATTACTTTTGGTTACTTCAACTTCTACTTCATGCCTTAAGAAAAAAATAAAAGTCAGTTTTACAATTTTAAATGAATGATTCGTTATTTTCATAGGATTTTTGGTCTAAAAAAATAATCAAAATTTTTTTTAATGATTTTCTTTGATTTTCGTACGACATTTCATCGCAAGGGTATTAAAGTCTCGAAAGGCGACGAAACGTCGATGAAAAGTGAAATAAAACTTTTATGAAAAAAAATAATTATTCTTTTAGTCAAAAAACCTTTGAAAATAACTAATTTAACAAAAAATGGACATTAAGCGGGTAAAAAATTAATGGTTTATCATATTGACTTTCGTTTTCGATAAAATTTAAATGTATTTTTCAAGTTTACGAATTATTAAAAACTGTTTATTTGCCGTCAAAATAAAATTTCTAATCTTGAGCGATTCTAGGGTTTATAAAAGTCCGCAAACCGAGAAATAGTAGAATAATTACTCATTGCAAAATTATTGGTTGTTCGGGAAATACCTAATTTGTTTTTTGTTTTGTTTTTTTAGGAGCGGGGGGGGGTAATTGAAGACAAAACCTCTACGTCAAATGAGAAGGTCGAAAATAACCTGGAACAACTTTTGTCTAAGTTATGAGCGTAAAACTATCTACTACCAGGAAGATGATAGAAGGTATTGAACAATATATTTATAATCAAATAAAATATCTATACATTATAAGAACATCGTCTTTCATTTTCCCAAAATGAAAATATAAAAAAAATGCTTTCCAAACAATAAAATTCTGTAGTTATTGATCATTCTAAACTACTTGCTTACCATTAAGCTTTATTTTAGTTTTGGGCTTATTTTTTTTAAACTTAAATGTGTACGCTGCACTTTCATGCAATCATTTAACTGGGATCAAAAAATTATTATCAAATATCGAAGGTCGTTTCAGAAGTATTGTTTATTTCTTCTTTAATTCTTAGAATATTAAAATTGAATCGTAATAAGTTAAAATGGGATTCTATGAACTATTGCAAAGTTCCACTACTAACCAACTTGAATTTTTTAAAGAATCGTAAAATAAATCAAAGCTTGTCCTTTAAGAGTGTTAAGGCATTTGATTGACAATATTTACTTTTGTCCAAATGAATGTAAAAACGATGAGGGTAGATATTTACAAAATGTGTATACAAAAGAAAAAAAACTGTTCTTTAATCAAGCTTTCATAAAAAAGCTGATGTTATTTTTTTTTAATTTTAAACATTGGTCACAAAAAATAAAATGAGATATCCTCAGACAAATGAATAATAAAATAATATCCTTACATTCCTTCTGATGTAAATCCTTCATTAATAGCCATGTTATTGATGTTTTTATTTTCAAAGTTCTCACAACTCGCGTCATTGATTTTACAACTCCAGTGAAACTAAAATCAATTAAAAAATGGTTAAAAACAATGAAAATCGTTTAATATTAAAAATAAACTCAAATACTTAAATTTCAAACCATGAATTAAAGAAATGAACTTCAGTGCGTAGAATACTTTGTGTAGTATTTCAATAAAAAATACTTTTTTGAAATAAACGAGTTTATTATTTTGTGGTTCAATAATCATCATCTCCTATACTATTTTCTTTCCTTAATACTCACATTCAAACTACTTTCAACGTCCTCTCTTGAAATTTCATTTTCACTGTGCAATATATCAGTATCTATATGGACAGGAAAATTCTGACCTGTCGAAATAAATGATGGGCTAGCATAAATATTTAGTAACCTTTCCAAAACTGTTACGTAGGTTGTATCCTAAACGAAAAAATTGCTAAAAACTTTTTTTGTGAAGTAAAAGTAATCACTTTACCGAACTTAAAGCCCTCATTTTATTATTGAATACACTGCACGTAACTTTGTAGGTTTCAAACGACAAAAAAGTATTAGCCTCTATTTCCATCCATGGGGTAGAACTTATATGAACATATAAAAGTTGATCATTTTGATTAGTTACGTTCCATTTGAACTAAAACAAATTTAATACAAAAAATCGAGCATAGATATATTTTTGATACAATAATTTACTTTCATATAATTTATATTGTTTGAACAAAGAACCATTTCAGCGCGGACTATATATGGAATATCCGAAAAAATATATTCTGGACCTTTTAATTTAAATGATATTATATCGTCGCTATCGTTATAAATTGACACATTTTTTTGGGGATTAACATAATCGATAAGGAAATATTTTCCACTTTCCTTTATATTATTTTTTCGATTTCGCATCGTTAAATTAAACGTGTATTTAACTCCTGGTAATAACTGCAAACGTTAGCATTGATTGGATATAATGTGCAGAATATTTCATTGAGCAAATTACCATACTGTTTTGCAGTCTCAATTCTCCTTGCTTAATTATATCGGCTGTTTGTCTAGAAAGCATACGTTGTAATGTTCGCACACGTTCCCAGACCAATAAATTAATTCGCTGCGAATATTTGGAATAGTCTTCGTTTAGTTTGAAACTAATGTCCCATTTGTATTGCATTTGAGGATTAAAGTGCTCCACTAATCTGTCAATTTATCATTTATGAATTGAAACTAAATTTTACAAATTCTTTTGTTACTTACTTTATTGTGGTAAATTCTCCTACACCGTAGGTTATTGAACCATTGCAATGTCTTTGAGGTAAACCAATTTGATACTTAAAAATTCAACAACAAAAATATTTTAAATCAGAAATGTGTTATTTATACCTTACCTCATGTTGGCCAAATATTTTAATGGTAAAAACAGCAATAATAATACAAAAATGATGGAAAATTTTTTTCATTTTTATTGAAGCTTGAGAAATGTATAAAGCACGGAAACAAAGCAAACAATAGGAATGAAGCTTTCGTAAGCATTGAATTGAATTGAATATTGAGTTGTTTTTTTTATAAAGAACGGAATTATAAAGCTATAAAGGTGATGCTTTTTGTCGCATGTTTATTACAATTAACTAAGTGTATATATAAATATATTTACAAGTAATCGTTCAACCCATATTGTTTGACAAACTTTTATATACAAGTGTATATAGCATAACCTATTTACCCTTCATTGCATAATAACAATAATGCTAATATAAGAGCATCAATCTTTCACACTATATGATTTTTTTAAACAATTTTTTGAGTTTTATTTGATTTTAAACTTTCCTTTCATTAAACAAATTAAGATGCAGTAATCTATTATGAAAATACTATTTTACAAGTACTTTGCTCAAATCACCTACTTCCTTTGTAGTCAATGATTAAATTAATATTTATATAGAAGAAAAAAATAAAGGTTATTCATTAAATTGTACCCACGTGTCAGTGAAATAAGTATGTCATTTAGATAAAATATATTGATTTATCGATTGAATATTTAACATTAGCTTTTTACAATAGCTTTATTTGAAAACACATTTATAAGTGATTTTATATTTAAAACAATCCACCAAATCGCTTTTATTTCCAACTTATGGAATAAATAAAATATTAATTTAATATTAAATATTTCAATAATAATAGTATTTATAAATAACAGAGCTTGTGCCTCTTTTAGGTCGGTCAATATCTGGAAACGTTGCATTTTCGATTTTACTTTTTATTCTAGCAATTTTTTTTTTAAATTTGCACTATGGGCCGATTTATTCGCCAATTAAATTAAAAACAAAGTAGAAAATGCATTATTTCTAGATATTGGGGTACTTAAAAGGACTTGAACCAATAAAAGAATCAGATCTTGATTTTTTTTCCCATTGTCTGTCTGGATAGTAATAATCAGTAGTATACAACAACAGCATAACGGGAATTTTTCATTCTAATTTCAATTCTAAATTCAATTATAAAAAAATTGATACAATTAGGTGTATGAATATTATGTTATAAAATGCTTCACACTATAATCCTAGTCCGAAAGTTTACGACTACCTATATGTTTCTACAAATCATGATTAACTAGTTACTACCCGTGATACATTCACAGCCTTACACTGACCCAACTAGGGTTGCAATTTTTTTTGTACAAACAAAGTTCATTAGATATTTATGCTAGAAAAAAAGTATTTTATACATTGCATCGAAAAAAAGTTTGATTTATTTTACTTTATCATTTTAAAACATATTTTGCATTACTTGAAACAAATTTTAACACGTTATAATCACTGTTAAGTCTATATTAAAATTATATTTCTATTGCGCTTAAAAATTCTTTCAACTGACCTTTTTTTGTTTGGCATTCGCTAAATGAATCTCAAAGAAATCAATTCATGTGAAATAAAGTATTTTTGCGTGCGTTATTTATCTTATTAAGTATAGAGTTCCACTAAATAACGTACAATACTTTATAATGAAGTACGGGTGGGTCAACCCTAGACAGGCCCTGCTCTAGCAAATTTGCCGCCCTGGGCAAGATGAAAAAATGCCGCCCCTTCAGGGTTGAAAAAACACAGAGTTTTAATATCACAAAATTTTTAATTTTTTGGAAAAATAATTTTTTAACTAAAAACTATTTTTTTCACATTTTTGTTCATATTGTATATCAAATATGACAAAATACCGCCCCTGAAATTTTCCGCCCCGGGCAACCACCCGGGTTGCCCACCCCTAAAGCGGGGGCTGACCCTAGACAAAACTGACAAATGACAACAATTGCCAATTAAATTAAATCGCAATGACAGTTGAAACAAACGGCAACAATCCGTTAATTCTAATTAGAGACAATGGTCATCATATTTATATTTGGTTTTCACACGTATGATTTCAAGTAAGTTCTTTTTTTTCTTGTTTTGTTTTTATTATATTGATTTTCTAGTGCAACAATTAGTAGTTACCAATATTTGCAAGTGAAGTTGGCTATTCTATTATTCATAAGTATTAAAATGAAGAAAATGCAAGCAATTTTATACTCAATGGTGCACTCTGCCATTTTACTGTCCTATATAAAACCTTTTTTTCTCTCAATTCTAATTAAATTGTAAAAATTTGGAATAACCTTCCTAAAGTATTAACAACTACTTAACAATATGTTGGCGAGATCAAGGGCTGTTTTAGTAAGGATAGTTTAACAAAAACTTATGTAATGACTTATTTTATTTTTTTGTTACTACTAAACCAGCTGTTTAATTTCAGTTTTCTTAATTTTTCATTCAAAACAAATTTCATACTCGGTTTTTCGACATTATATAATATTTAAGTGGTCTGGATTTTATGTACAGAGATTTTATATAACCGAACTCTCAAACACGTGCAAAAATGTAATACGAATGGAAAATTGGATATTCTAAAACTAAAATAGGTAAATCTTTTCTAATGCTTTATTCAAAAATATTATTGTTTAACTAAGAATATGACTTTTTTAGAGCATTTGAGTGGAGTTATTTCATGAATGAATAATTTAACTTGAACGAATATTATTCAAGCCAAGTACTGTTAATATGTTTCCCAACTTTCCTGGAGCATTTTTCCTGATAAATGTCATTTTGGGGCTTCCTAATTTTCTCGCAGACTTGAATACTTATAAGGTTTGAAAGTTACATAACAAAATTACAATTCAAATAAGAGAAATTTAGACTAAAATAGTTTAATTAAGGTTTATTTATATCTTTCTATGATTCTAGACACTACCATAATAAATAATGTTGGGAAAATATGTTTCGTAAACATAACTTCAAGAATTAATGCAAAGCTCGTCTAGATCTGGGAGCCATTTCTCCCCAATAGAGAGTATTATTGAAACGATCAAGTGATGATATCGTATGCAATGCCGAAGGCTTACTATCAACTTCGATCAAATTTCTTTGAAAGAATGTCTTTTTGATTGAAGTTTTTCGAGAACAAAACGATGTGATGGCCAAATAAAAAAACTCAATAATACTAAGAACTGATCCTCCTACACAAAGACCAAAGAATCCTCCAAATGCAGCTTTAAAACAAACATATAACTTAATGACGGTAATTCCATTCAAAATCTCATTTATTTTTGCTTACCAACTAAATCGTGCCAACTCACAAAAGACCTTTTCAGATACTTGGTGCATGTTATATCTTTGTATTTGAGATTGAAAATGGAATAGTTTTTAAAATATTTTGTAGTATTTCTGAAATGAGAGCAATGTTTACAAATTTATGATAAAATTGGGTAGAGTATTACATTAATGGTGAGACCGTTATTGCATCCATTGTCATCTCTAAAGATTGAGTCGTTGTTTCGTACAGAGTATCGGTGCATTGAGGGAAACATCCACAAGAACCAATCGAATGCTCTAATTGAAGTATTTGATTATCTAGTTTTAAAAAATATTTTTTATAATAACAGTAATTATTTCAGCTTTTTGGCTTACGTTTATGTCTATATAAACAAGGAACATCTGCTAGTGTACAAAATGGAACTTTAACTGGAACAATATAATATATATTTACTCAAAATCGAACGCTTTTAATATAAGTATATTTTTTACTTACGATTACTTTCATAGAAGAAGGGTAAACAACCACAACCTTCTACTATTTTAACAACGTTACAATCTGTTATACAAGTTTGATAACTATAATCTTCGAAGCCTTAAAGCAAAGAAAGTAATTATTATTTTATCCCAATTTATATATATTTC
This sequence comes from Sisyra terminalis, assembly GCA_958496175.1. NCBI lineage: Eukaryota > Metazoa > Arthropoda > Insecta > Neuroptera > Sisyridae > Sisyra > Sisyra terminalis. Next base: position 56,077,253 of record OY292274.1, read on the forward strand.
CAAATTTTATTTCACCCATGGAAAAGTTATTAACTTCATCTTCAAAATAGCAGCGACGCGTTTCTATTGGAAAGCCACGAATATTGTTTGAGCTTTCAATTACTGAAGGAATAATAAACGAGGAAACTTCATGTCCTGGTTGAATTAATGAAACTTTAATAGTTATTTCAGGATAATCGATTGGTTGATGAATCATTGCCTAGATAGAAAATTATTTAAAGTATAAGCCGAAACTGAATCAAAAAATATATAACACCTCGGCACCGTATAATGGTCGTGTTGATGTGTAATAGTTATCAGGTTGCAAGTCAATTAACATATTCATACTGAAACTACTTCCAGCACTTGGTAAACGATAACTTCTGTAATCCTCGTTTTTTTCCTTTGCATTCCTAACAGTACAGGAAATATTTATTAAAATTTTCAATTTGTATATAATTAATAAAACATACGTCAAACTTCCGTTGTACATTTTACGTGCATAATTAAAAGCACAACAAAATCCACTGGCGGTTTTAATTGCTCCAATATTTACACAATCTTCCCCCAACCACAAACATTTAATTATTAATTTATCGCAAGGTTGTGCAAGCTTTTAAAAAAAATATAAAATACAATAATTTAAATAATATCTACCAAATGTATTAAAGTTGAAATACATCGGTGAAGAAAATAACATGAAAATGAATATATAAAAGAAAGTATTCACAAGTCGAATACTTAGTCTCTTCAAGTGAAAACAAAGCTAACATAATTATCAACAAATAAATTATAGAACAATCTATTATCTTTCTTTGGCGTTATTTTTATGTATAAATAAAATAGTTTTTCAGTCGGGTGTATCTGCTCTATCTAATTAAAATTTGCACCAAATATCGAACAAAAATCAAGGTAAAAAATTCAAAACTAAATTAAGAAAATCATTTAATTTAATGGTGAAAATCATTAAATTTTCTCCATTATCAGAATTTAAGAGTAAAAAAAATATTTATAGAATCAAATGACTAAACAAAGAATTCAACCTAAAGTTTTCCAAATAACATTGTGAGATGACACCGACGATTAAAAATTCGGAATTTTTCAATTGTGTTCACACTGTTTTTATTTAAAATTCCATGAATTAGATATTCGCTTCAGACCTACGTAAAAGACATCTAAACCTACGAAGGAAAGATATCAGAATGATGGTAGACCTATTAACAGGATACTACAATTTGCGTTAACACTCCCTAATTATAGAGATATTATTATAAAGAAGAAAGATTTGATTGTTTGTTTGCTTTGAATAGGCTTCGAAACTACTTGACCGATTTGAAAAATTCTTTCACTGTTGAAAAGCTACACTATTTCCGGTGAACATAGGCTATATTAAATTTTCAAAAAAGTTAGGGATCTATACTAAAACTCCAATAATGTAACCCAAGGTCTGAAAAAATTACCAAAAAACATTCTTTTATCGCGTGTGCTGCGAAAACTATTGGTTATAGAACAAAATAATGTGCTACGATTTTGTAGAACATATCATTATCTACGAAAAATAGAGCGACAGCATAGGTCTAACTATTATACTTATGTCACCAAAAGTGTTTTTTCATTTTAAAAAATTTATATAAATGCCACCGTTAAAAAAGCTCTTTTATTTATACTTTAGGGTTAATCCTTATCAAAATAAATGACTTCCTATTTAAGTTTGCTTCAATACCATTATATTACTTTTTGAGTTATTCAATTTGAACATTCCATTCGAAATATATCACAAATTTAAAAATGTTAGTTATTTGAAAAATGTCGCATGGTCACCCCATTTTACTTATAATTAAGACCAACTTTATTGAACTTGGCGATATTTTTTATTTATGTATAGATGCTGATTGATTTACAGATTATTTGGTCTACGGTAGGTATACCTACCGTAGCTATACGCAATAGAAATACTCTTTTTAGATATTTATAAATATTTTTTTAAAAATTAATTAATTATTACATAGAATAATTTTATTCTTGGCAACAGTTTATTAAATGTGTCTTTTTAAAGTTGACAAAATAGTGTTTTTAAGTATGATTATGTTTTTCGTAAAAGAAATAAGAAAAATAAAAATTTTCATATACCACTACAAATGGCAAGTTTGAAAAGAAAACATAATCTACACCTACGTTACGCAGACGAAGTTGCGGGGATCAGCTAGTAGAGATATAATTGACTAATCCCTATAACTATAAGGAACTATACTGCGCTAAGGGCTTGTAGGAAATTCAACGGGGGAGAGGAAAAGTCTCCTACATACTATTTGACTGCCCTACTATGACTCAAGTAGGCTTGGTTCTCTTGGGCAACCTGGATATGGTATATACAAGTATATATACAAAACTTGAGGAAATTAACATTATAAAGATCCTATTTTTTTCAATTTTAATTAATTCATCTATTTTTTCGCGAATTAAACTAAAAACCAAGTAGAAAATTCATCGTTGCCAGATATTGACGTCCTAAAGTAGAGAATTACCCGATATTATTGTATCAGCTGTGGATTTTAATTGAATTTTCGCGAATATATTGGACTATAATGATCTTGAATACACGCTGACGTGTCTGATTCATGGGAATATCTAATGAACTAAATACTACAAACGTTATGTTTTATCTTCTAGAAAACCAGAAATGTTTCGAAAATAGAACGAGACGTTTGAATTAAATTGTGATCGAGATTTAAATATAAAGGATTTGGAATGCAAACTATGTTTTTACGGGTTTCTTTTTGCAAACCCTATATTAAGGTTTTGTCTTCAAAACTTTCAAAATGTATGGGGTATATTGTTACCTACAATTTATTAGATCATTGATGATCATTTATTTCGATGAGTTACAATCCAATGGTTAGATATCTAATATTAATTTTTGGTCTAATTCAAGTACAAGTCAAAGTAATGACTGAGGCCATATCTTTTCAACAAAAATCAGTGGAAAAGGGTTACCACTAGAATACACAACATATTTGTAACAGAATTCAGAAAAAAAACTACTAGTGGTTGAGTGATCTTGATGACCGTTAAAAGCTGGTAGGTTATGGGTTCGATCCTAGTATGGAGCAAATTTTTGATATTTATCGATGACGGATTTTTATTAACACTAAAGTCGCTAAAAACCTTAGTAGTTATAGAGTGACGGTAAATTATGATTTAAAAGAATGAAATATATTTCAAATATAACAATGACCAACCAAAAGATCCAATTGCCAATATCTCAAAATCAATTAGATGTGACATCATTGTTTATGCATGCTTTTCCCATTGGTTTTCATTTTCTTACTTTTATTAAATGTTAACGATATTTATTCTAAAATAATAAACACCCAATGTTGTTTTTAAAAAATAAGCCCTCCTTGTATAATTGATAAATCCCTTAGGAATTTAGTTAAACAAATAGGTATATCCTGCATACTATTCTTATATGTAAATTAAAGGTGTTAAATATAATTATGCATTCTTAATAACATTTGCTGTCATAAATACAAGAATAACTTTCATATTTCAAATCAATTTGATGTGGGAAAATAAACCTCTTATCGATATTTTTCTTACCTCAAACATCAATTTCTCAGTAGTGTAGCCCATTTTGGTCAGGGCGTCTGTGATTTCATGATATGGTGGTACATTCATTTTAAAAGTAAGCAAAAACTGTAAATCTTTGAAAAACTTTAACAGTTCTTTTCTTTCAAAACCTTGCTCAACACTGAAACATAAAATATTTTGGCATAAATTTAAATTTAAGAGGAAAAGTAATTATCCAGATGAATGACAGATTGTTAATTAACTTAAATAGAAATGAATATCTACATTATTGCAAGGGAGAATATCAATTAATTTATGTAGAATATCAAGTTATAAATATTTAGTATTCACTTACAGTTTTGATAATATTTTATTCATTGCGGGTTTGTATACTTTATTAAGATTGCAAATTGTTACTGCCGGAAATAAGACTTTTGATGTAGGATAGTGAATATCGTCTATATTTGTTACAACTGGTGTCATTGTAAAATCTTGCCACTGTATGCATAGTAATATAATCAAGAAAGAAAATCCAGTTAAACATATAATCAACCAAAAGATGCCTTCAATTAAGGAACTGTATTTCTTGTAAAATGAAGATGTGCTTCGTGTATTAGAAGGTGATTGTGGTGAAGGAGATTCTGTTATATACTTAAAACCATGCAACGATGTTACTTTGCAATAAGTTTTAATAAATTGCCAAATTGTTTTTTTGTAACTTCTTTTAAATGATTTTGAATCTAAAAATTAGTCCTTATAAAATAGTATATAAATTTAAATTGTTTAAAAACCTTCAGCCATGGTGACTAAACAAATTTCATTAAAACATTAAACATTTTCATGAGCCTGATTTATATTTAATTTAAAAAAAATATGTAAAAAGAATAAATTTAATGTTACTGGTAATAGTCTACGTGTTTTTTAAAAGGTTAATTTTTTTACATTGATAAAAATTGACTCTTGAAAAATGCAAAATCAATGCACACATCCAATAAAAAAACAAACAGAGTTGGCATTTCATAATTAACAAATATTAAGCAAATAATAGAAACATGAAAATTTTCTATTTTCTGTGCTTAAATTTTTTTATTGTATATCATAATCTTAAAAGATGCCAAGAGAAAAAAAATCATTGTTTTTACAGAAAATTATAATATTTAATAAAAGTTAATTAAGTACATGTACCTACAAAAATAAATACTATACTATTTGAGCCGCATCTGTAAAAAAATTTCAATGACAGTAAAAATGATTAATAGGAAAAATAATATTGTGTGATTTTAGTGAATTAAAAGCTCTTGAAATCATTAATGTACAATTTGCATGCCTTTTCAAATTATAATTCGAAAATATATGTTTTTAGTTTTAATATTTTCACTTATACTATTCAATTTTTCAAATAAAATTGATTTTAAACTCAAGTTGAAAAACATTATTGTAATTTTCTCTAAAATAACAAAACAAATTTAATTAAAAATCAAAATTCTAATGAAAAATGGGCTCAAGTGTATTTTAGCACACCCACAATCTGGCAACGTTGCATTTTCGACTTTGTTTTTAATTTAATTCGCGATATTTTTGTTAATTCAATTCTAATATGGTATAATTCTCTCTGTTGTAGCTAAATTTTCATTATGGACCTATTTAATCGCGAATTAAAATTAAAACAAAGTCGAAAATACAACATTGCCAGATTGTGGGTGTGCTAAAGTACACATGAGCCAAAAAATTAATAAAAAAAAATAACTCTGAATAATTCATTGAAAGAAAAATACAATGTAGTTAGTATTTATACTCAAACTAAGCATAAGTATAGTAAGTAGTTGGGATACTTTCAAAAACTCTTTAAAGAATAACAATTATTTCTGCTATTATTTAATTCATATAGATTACAACTAAGTTTTAAAAAAAAATCTCTACATCCTTGATTTATAAAAATTAATGTTCAATTATTATGTACTTTTTACAAATGACATTTTTTCAATGTTAATTACTTGTTTTCACCGGTCATTCGGTCATTTCTTAGAGCTGGTCGATATATCAGGAATGACATCATTCAGCGGGACCTAACCGTTGATGATGTCATTCGATTCATTAAGAAGCTCACAATTCGATGCGTAGCAAGGGTAGATACGTAGAAACACTCAAACTCAAAGTTGCCCTTGCGAACACTAAATGGACCCACTAACAAGTGACTAAAAAGACAGCACATGATTTGTAATTTTAAAAATTTTTAACAATTTTTATCAAGCCGTTGTATGGTTTTAGATTAAGTCTTGTTTATTTTTTTTATTTTTTTTCTTGTATATAGTTGTTAAGATTTCTGCCACCATTGTTCCCTCATGACGATGATCAGAGGAATGTAAATATTTTCTAACTTTGTAAAGTCAGACTAATGTAGGCTAGGGACCCTACGGGCTCAATTTCTACCAAATAAATTAAAAAGTTAAAAAAAAAATCTAATCATCCATAAGTTATGGTCTCTTTCCTCGTCTTCATCATTTTATTCAAATGGTGGTAAAAATTTATTCGAACGATGATATACCATCTATACGGTGGAAAATTAATTATTGTTTTCGAATGCTCTAAATCTTGGATAAAATTGAAAATTCTATCCAAGAACACAAAGAAATTAATAACATCATAGAAATTGGGTTCGATCCTCGTATCGTGCAAAATTAAAAAAAAAATATTATAGAAATAAAAAAATTAAGTCTTTATTATTAGTACCAATATACATTGATGTTTAAGTATAAATGGAAACCAAATGAAGAAAAATGTTTTCTAGTCGTTTTTAAATATTTTTTTGCGATTTTTTAAGACTAAAAAATAATAATACCATTGAAGTAAAATTGAAGTGAAGAACGGTGTTACATACGTAAATTAAAGGACACCCTGATAAAAAAGCATTTTGAAATCATTACAATTTAAATGACCTTGATAAATTTAAACGACTTTAAATTACTTCCATTTTTTGAACAATTAAAATGGCTTAAATGTCTTTTTAGCCGGGCTTACATTTCATTTTTACAGTATTGTTATCAATATTAACATTAAAGTAATATATTTGTTTATGGATGATAAAGGTGATGTGATTGGGTTTGGGGGCAAAGACGATAACTGCCTCCCCATTCTGGAAAGCTAATATTTACTGTCTTAAAATTATTTCTTTTTTAGATTTACTAAAACGACACTTAAATCTATCCTACATTTATTGTATGATACCTGTTTATTTAAGTCCTTTGTTAAAATTACAAATCGGAAAAAAAATCTACCGACACTGTGAATGTGTCACTACGTCATTAATACGTCATTAATACATTTGGCAATAGACTTGTTTTTATTTTATTCAGAATAAAATAATTTAAATAAAGTCTCTAGAAACTGCATGACGAATAACTGCACTTATACGTTCTTCATACAATTTTTCGTTATTAGAAATGAAAGTACTTGAATCAATGTCTGATATGTTTTCTGGTACTTCATGAGAATCCAGGGTGAATAACGGAATCAAATGCAAGGCTGTCACAACTCCATAATAAAAATACTTTTTAATCTGATTCTGTAGCTCGGAAAATGGATATAGCTCATTTGAATCATATCCGATTCTTCGTGTAACATATGAAAGATTTTCATAGTAATATTGAATCAAATCATCAAAATGGGCATCACGTACATCACTTCCTGTACATAAATAGAGAAAATAGGACAGATCAATTACTGGTACACTCCATTGTGCAATTTGCCAATCAAGTAAACATAATTTAGTTGGATTTTCTGGATCTGCAGTATTCTAAAAAAAAAAATATTTTACATATTTACATTTCTCGTGGATAAAATCTATGTAAAAATAAAAAAGGAAACGATAAAATACTAATGATTCTAAACGTGTTTACTCTATATAAGTATTATCTGTATATAATATATAGTTTTATATAAGAAAATAAATCCATTCGATATTGTTTTTATGTGCGTTCGTCAAAAATTTATCTTATCTTTATAATTAAATACTCACTTCATATTTAAATAGAAAATTATTCGTCCAACAGTCTCCATGAATAAATGTGCAAAATGACTCGTTTTCTTTAATACTTGAAATATCATCCATTTTTTCCATAATAGTTTCGGAAAATTTTTGAAACCTTGAAATAACTGCTGTGTCATTATCAGTGTTTAAAGCTCTTAATGCTTTTTCAATTCTAGTTGTTGTTAATTTTTTGAAAAATGATCGTTGTTTTTTCAGAAACAATTCCATTAACAAATTGTCTAAAGTATTTACATATTTTGCCGCTTCATTAGGTTGTTTCGCTTTATAACAAAAGGCAAGGCCGTGTAGATATCCCAAATTTTTCAGTACTAGTCGTGTATGGTTGATATCTAAAGTCTTTTTTCGATCTGCCATTTTAAATGACATTTCTCTCATGTTTTCAAATATTAAAAATTCGTCTCCTATTATTGCAGAGCTGCGATGAAGAATTGGCAAGTGGAAGATATCTTGTATTTCAAGAAGGTTTTTCAAGTTCGGTATCATGACAGAGTACGAAAATATCTCACGAGAAAAAAATTTGTAATGATCTCCAAAATCACTCATCGATCCTCCTCGAATTGAGCATTTAACAATCAGAGAAAATATTTTTTTCTTTGTGTCTTTATCTTCCACTTGAATTTCGTATATTGGACCACCGTAATTATCTCCTTTTGTTGTACCTGGTAGAATTTTTCTCGTACATTTATCAAATGAAAATCCATTTTCCACTATTACCATATTGATGGAATCACTTAACTTTCCTTCAGGTAATTTATCACACGTAACGGACACTGAATTACCCATTATTAAAAATTAATTATTACTAATTTAATTTTTACTTTCACTGCTATTAACGCCTGTGTTTTATTTAAACTAAAACAGATAATTATATGATGAACTTGTTACGTTTTGTTGTGCAACTGATTAAGTCACTTGTTAGATTAAATACTCGACCAACCGAATCCGATGACCATGATATAAAGATGTCTTTAGAAGAACGTCGTCTAAGCCTAACGGCTATTTTATTTCCGATGAAAAGAGAGAAAAATATTTTTCTGAACAGAGCCAAAAACCAATACTATATAAAATAAATTGAAAAGTCATTTTTTCTTTTAAATTTTACGAAATCTTTGGCCCAATAACGTTTTAAATTTATTTGCGGGTAACTTGCAGAAAAATTTTATTATCTGCTTAATATTCATATATTCATATTTGCTTTATATGAGTAAAATGAGTTTAACAAAACACATACAATGAATAAACAATAATTTGCATTGATTCAGTGGCGTAGCTACAGAGTAGCAATGCTTCCGGGGCTCCGGAACTACCGGAACTCCTTAAACAATGTATTCACTTTTTTATCGTTGTTATTCATCTTAGCGTTATAATTGACAAGGTTTTTCGCACTTCTATTATTGATAATAAATATTGAAAATTTACTTGAAACGAGGATCGAACACACCATCTACCAGTTTTGGAGTGGCCACGTCAACCACTCGGCCACCAGTAGGCTCACATTTATTTATTATTTGCTTTCATATCAAAAACCATTAATTTTTAGATGCTGCATGGGAGAGAAAAAATAAATTTATCATGGAAATCGGTTACCGATGATTGTTACAGAAGTTAATTTGGTTGTTGTGTTTACTGAAAAGAATACCATTCTAGATTCAACTAAAGAAAAAGCAATTGCGTATGGTATGTACCAATTTTTTGTTTTTTTTTTTATATGTAGGGGGGGGGAATTTCGAATGACACCCTAGAGGAAAGGTAGTATCGGATTCGCCTAAAGCACCTACCAGCTAAAGCTCCCAATTTCCTGGTTACCATCCCATTAGGTTATAAACCAAGTGAAGAAGAAACTTCACTTTCAGTATCACTGTATCAGTGATTAACAGTGAAGTGAAGCTAGAAGAAAAAAAAATCAAATCGTCTGAAACGAAAAAAAACGCCTGGCATAAAAATGGACATCGATGCCTGTGAGATACCCAATGTGGAGTATCCTTCGTCACGATCGGATCGGCCGATAGGTATCCAATAGGTAACGTCTCTTATATTTAAAATATGAATCACGAGATAACAGACCTACATGCAGTGGCGTGCATTACATATAGACAAAAAGACACTGCCTACCCTACATAATTCAGATAAATATTTATAATTTTGTACTGATATCTATTTTTATTTTATTTACGAGTCCTATCAAATATCAATAAACAAAAAATCTTAACGAATATCATCTATACAGTATACAGATTATGCTAGCTCGTTCGTTTGTTCAATTTCAAGTAAGTGACTGGTAATATTTGCATTGCGATACACTAGCGCTACTGAGTCCAGCAGCGGGAAAGACACAAACTATTCGTGTCTAAATATTTATACGTATGCGCTAATAGCCATATGTGTATCAGTGTGTGCGTTCGTATAAAATCAATTATACAAATATACAATTCTACACATACGCACGCACACAATCTCATAGAAAGACACTGTCTTTTTACAATACGACAAATTACGAAAATTCCCGAAGTAGCATCGTTTCTTATTCATTGTCGAAGTTTGAATTTGATTGATCTCAATAATCGATTTAACGATCATTAATCTACGTACATTGTTATTATTTAATTTTAATAAATTTTTATAATGTATTATCTATTATCTGTATTATTTAATCGTGACGATTATACTATATTTCTTTAATAAAGTTTACAAAATGAGTCTCTGGATATCTGTGGTTAAAAATATCAACATCATTATTTACCCTTTACCGATTAGCCAATAAAATTTTGTAGTGTGTATTTTCCGAAATTTTTTTTTTGCTAATCGAAGGGAAATCGTTCGAAGAGGTTTGTGAAAGAAACCGTTTCGTTTGTAACAAATTAGATTAGTGGTAATAAATAAATTAAGAAAAAGTAACTAATTAGTCATTGATATAGTAAAATGTTAAAAAAATAAGGTTTAAAGCAGTATACAGTAACAAAAATGAGGGAATATTCAGGAAACGGTTGATTAAAACTAGAAATAAAAAAAAAGTTAAAGAAAAATATTTTCCGAATTTGAAAAAAACACTTAATGTTCTACTTCGTATATATATTTTCAAAAATTTTTGGTGTGAATAATTGAATTTTACAAACGATGAAAAAATTTGGGAGAAAAGCCTGTTTAATTATGTTTCTATTTTTATTATTTTGTAAAATTTTGGTCAAATATAATTTGAGGAAAATAATTTCATAATTGCCTTTTTTTCCATTTTTTTCGAAGGGGGGAGGTTCTGTTTAATTTTCCTTAACTTGTTTTTTTAGTTTTACATTTAACCAACCGTTTCTTTAATTTTCCCGCATTTTGTTATTGTATGTTGCTTTGAACCATATTTTCTTAACAATTTACTATATCAATGACGACTAATTAATTATTTTTTTTTAAATTAATTTATTATCGCTTAACTATTTTGTCACAAACGAATCGGATTCTTCACATACCTCTACGAACGATTTCCCATCGATTGTCAAAAAAAAACAAATCCGAAAATTCACACTTTAAAATTTTGTTGGCTAATCGGTATAGGGTTCATTGTTTACTCATCATGACGACGAACTAAGCAGCATTTTTGATTATATTAAAGTAGCTTTAAAAAATTTCTGCCTACCCTGCCTAAAATCTCTGTGCACGCCATTGCCTACATGATATAATAAATTTGCTTCTTGAATCTTTTAATGTTTGAAATTTTGTTGATTATTCATTTCATAGCGACAAATAAACTATTCGTTTAATTTTAATCAAATTTTATAATATTTGCTAAGTTAAATTAAAAGCCTAATATTTAAATTAATATAATTATAGCCTAATGTCGGTTTATATTATGTCGCAAAGACAGAGGACAAAGAATGTAAACCTAATCATATCAGAGTAAACCACAATGATAATAAAAAAATTTTTACTAATTGCTTCAAATTTATTCTAATTGTTGTTATTTCATTCATCTGTCGATTTCATTCGAAAGTGCATGTGTGGATATCTGAAGCAAGTAAAATGCAAACGTTTATTTGTGTAGATCCTTATTCCCAGGAAAAAATAAACTCTTACAAAATAGTTTAATTTCTTACGTACAAATCAGTACACATACATTTTTTTTAAATATATACAATGAATTTATTACTGCAAAATAATATTATTAAGATATAATCATAACTACTGCGCAGAAAAGCAATTTAAATGAATCTAAGTCAATAAAGTACTTTGAAAATATTATAGCTGAAAAAATTAGTCGCTTGGAAAATGATCTGTCTGAAGTACAATAAAGGTACAATGGTTATTGTAATTTTTACTTTGCCAATGACTATTGCTAATTTAGAAAGATCATTCAGCATAATAAAAATTATAAAACATTAGTAAAGAAGCTCAATTCGACAATTTCGTCTGAAATTCTTGGCATTGATTGCTTTTGAGAATAAAGAACCAATTCAATTAAATATTAAGACCCTAATTGACAGATTTGCAATTACAAAATCTAGACGCAAAAATTTATAAACAACTTTCTTTACATTTATTTATTCTCAAATATCTTTTACTCTTTTATTTATAATCCGTTCTTTAACGTTTAATACTCGTTTTTAAATGTATTTAAAACAATTGAATGTATAAATATTATACATGTTTCATTCAATATATCTATTTTCAAAATTTCCCTGTTCCCAAGTCAAAAAAATAACTTTTATTTGTATAAATAGTTCAAATAAAAAAAATACATTAGAAGGGGCCTCGTTGTAAAAATTTGCTAATGTACCCAAAAAGTTTAGATACTTCACTGCATTGAATATCTTATCAGTCAAAATAATTTTTTTTATCTTTCCGCACCAACTTTAATTAATATTAATAAACTCCTCATAATCAATCTACCGAAAATAAATTGTTCCAAAGACAAAAAGTAATTTTATTTGTTAAGTGAAGTGCAGTATTTCCCGAGGATAAAAGAAGCAGCTTTGATGTTTTGAACTCATTTTATTCAACATTAGAGTCTTAAGTATTCTTTGATTAATTGTTGCTCCAAAGAATAAATTTAATAGTTTATGCTTATTTAAATAAAGAAAATATTTAATAAGAAAAGTGTGCTTCGTTGAAGTTGATAATTATGTAAAGAATTAGAATTAGTCAATGTTTTATGTGTTTATTTATATTTTTGAAGTTGAATCCCTGTTAAAAAAAACATTCAATGGCATTTTAAATATTCAAAAACCCCATTAGAAGTTGTTTAAAATTATTAAAGTATTTAGCATTTTAAATGTAATAATTTCAAAATGGCTCGAAATTGCCTTTTTTAGCAGTGGTTATTATTGCATCTAATTATTGAAATATGAACGAAAGATAGATGCCTAAAATTGAATAAAAACTCCGTCTAATAATGCCAGGGCTAATTTCCCACAATATTACTTATACAATAGATTAAGAGTAGTCCGGCAAATAATTTAATGAAACCTAACAAAAAAAAATCAGGTCTTAAGAAGTGCAATCTGAAAATATTAGTGGGATTATTAATTAGGGCTCAATAGTAAGGTGGCGAAAAAACCAACTATGTTTTTTTTTTCTAAAATAATTTATTTTATTTAGTTTTAACATCCTCTCAAAACATCAGCACCAAAATAATTACTTAAAGATCGGCCAAGAATGTTAAAAGTTTAAGAGGACCTAAAGAAGAAATCTTTGAAAAATAGTCAATTTTTTTTAACCAATTTTGAAACTATAACTCTTTCCGAGTAATTTGATACTAATTTCTTGTGATTCTAACCACTGTAACTGCTTTAAAATTTGCTTTACCACATTTAAAAATCTATTACCTATAGTGATATTTCAATAGAATTACATAGAATAACAAACCGGTTTTCTCTAGTTTTCAAACAATTGGTTCTCCTGAAAAATCGTATTTTTTTATATTTGACCAATTTTCTCCTAAACTACTAAAGCAAATAGTTTAAACTTTTGTGACGATATTTATATAGTATTTAAGCAGATTGGATAAAGGAATTCGAAATCGTATGATTATATTTAAAAATAAAAATAAATTAATAACAAAGTTTTAGTCATTTTTTCAAATATTTGTAACTTTTTTTTAATTGATTATTCTAAATATTAGTTATTCAGTTTGTTATAATTGGAGACTAAAGTAAGCCTGCCAAGTTTCATTAAAATTGGTTAAAGAGTTTCGGAAAAAATAAGGCAAATTTCATAATTTTCATATATTAAAAATCTCGATTTGTTACTTTTGTAGTTTTTGTTCTAATGAATTATTCTAAACTAAAACTATTCAGCTTGTTCCAATTAAAGAGTAAATTAAGTCTGCTAAGTTTCATTGAAATTGGTGAAGGATTTTTAGAGAAAATGGGTCAAGAAGTTCGAGTTTTCATAATGGAACATCTAGGTTTCGGGTCCCCTTAAGAACAGTCAAAATTCGATTTTTTAAGATCTTTTTTCGGTGCGATTAGATTTGGTACAGAGAAAAAAAATATTAGTTTCCGAAATTTTAACCCTCAATATTCAAAAAAGATAACTCAAAATTTATTTTATCTTTTAAATTAAGAATTATCAATATGAATATTTAAATGTCACCCAAAAATACAAAAAAATAAATCTGAAACTTTTTTTTTTGTAAAAAATTTAACTGTATCGAGAAACTAAGTAAGAATATTTGGCTATTTTTGGAACTTTGGAAAAAATCCTGAGCGACCTCAAAAAAATTTTTTTGTGGCTGATTTTTGGAGATGGGTTTTTCGTAATTTATACAATACCTCTATTTCAGTATGAGTCTCAAAAATAATAATAAATTTTAATGCGCCACCTTAATAATGAGGACTACTTAATTATTATATATTTACTATTAGTTTTTTTTCGCAAACGTAAATCGTAATTTAGAAATTATAAATCTTAAATTTATAAACTACTATCTAATTCACATTGGATTTCAATAAAAATATTTTTGCTTGTAAGATTAGATAACAAGCCGTGATAATGTTGTAAATATATAATATTTGTTTTTCCAATAATTTAATTTATTTCAAAGCTTTATTTATCTCTAGTCTTAATTTTATTAAAGATGATTTTCCTCCATATCTACGTTTTAACTTTTCAAGGGATTAGAGTTTTGAATAAAAAATTATTTTATACTTAAAACGTATATTTGCTGATTATATGATATTTACAGAAAATTATAATATTTAATAAAAGTTAATTAAGTACATGTACCTACAAAAATAACAACTGTACTATTTGAGCCGCATCTGTAAAAAAATTTCAATGACAGTAAAAATGATTAATAGGAAAAATAATATTGTGTGATTTTAGTGAATTAAAAGCTCTTGAAATCATTAATGTACAATTTGCATGCCTTTTCAAATTATAATTCGAAAATATATGTTTTTAGTTTTAATATTTTCACTTATACTATTCAATTTTTCAAATAAAATTGATTTTAAACTCAAGTTGAAAAACATTATTGTAATTTTCTCTAAAATAGCAAAGCAAATTTAATTAAAAATCAAAATTCTAATGAAAAATGGGCTCAAGTGTATTTAAGCACACCCACAATCTGGCAACGTTGCATTTTCGACTTTGTTTTTAATTTAAGTCGCGATATTTTTGTTAATTCAATTCTAATATGGTATAATTCTCTCTGTTGTGGCTAAACTTTCATTATGAACCGATTTAATCGCGAATTAAATTAAAAACAAAGTCGAAAATACAACATTGCCAGATTGTGGGTGTGCTAAAGTACACATGAGCCAAAAAATTAATAAAAAAAATAACTCTGAAAAATGCATTAAAAGAAAAATACAATGTAGTTAGTATTTATACTCAAACTAAGCATAAGTATAGTAAGTAGTTGGGATACTTTCAAAAACTCTTTAAAGAATAACAATTATTTCTGCTATTATTTAATTCATATAGATTACAACTAAGTTTTAAAAAAAAATCTCTACATCCTTGATTTATGAAAATTAATGTTCAATTATTATGTACTTTTTACAAATGACATTTTTTCAATGTTAATTACTTGTTTTCACCTATAGGTAGATCGAAAAGTTACATTACTCGTCTTTGATTTTCATCAAAGATATTGATTTTATCAATATTATAAAAAGACAAACGAAGAAGCAGATTCATAGCTCACAATGTTAATAATAGGAAGCTTGATATAATATATATAGCCATGAAATAATTAAATTCATTGTAAATATTGGGAAAAAAATTAGGGTTAGTGGTTTAAATGAACACAAAAAGGAATTTCAAATATTTGCAGTGATTTCTTAGGCCAATCGCAAAATTCTGAAGAAGCAAAAATATAAACGTTTCAATAAAAAATATTTTTCAAAAGTCACAAAAATCTTAAATTTTATTACTGGAGGTAAAGTTCCACTATTAATCTAATCATTCATAAGTTATCCACATAAGTAAAATCCATCGGTCATTTCTTGTAGCTGGTCTATTTATAGGAATGATATCATTCAGCGGGACCTAAACGTTGAGGATGTCATTCAATTCATTTTCATGTTTCAAACAAGTTGGCCTTGAGAAAACTAAATGAACTACCCCACAAGAAACTAAAAAGAGGGAACATTAATGTTTTCTTGTAATTTTAAGAATGGTTAATCAATTTTTATCAAGCCGTTGTATAGTTTTAGATTTAATGTCCTGTTTCTTTTTTTTTCTTGTATATAAATGCTAAAATTTTTGTCACCATTATTCCTTCATGACGATGGTCAGAGGAATGTAAATATTTTCTAATTTTGTAAAGTCAGACTAATGTAGGCTAGGGACCCTACGGGTTCAATTCCTACCAAATAAATTAAAAATTTTAAAAAAAAACATCTAATCATCCATAAGTTATGGTTTCTTTCCTCGTCTTCATCATTTTATTCAAATGGTGGTAAAAATTTATTCGAACGATGATATACCATCTATACGGTGGAAAATTAATTATTGTTTTCGAATGCTCTAAATCTTGGATAAAATTGAAAATTCTATCCAAGAACTCAATTTTTAAAACAAAGAAATTAATAAAATAATAGAAATTGGGTTCGATCCTCGTATCGTGCAAATTTTCAATATTTCTCGATAACGGATTTAATTAACCCTAAAGTCGCTAACGGACCTTAGTAGTTATAAAGCGACGGTAAATAACAATTAAAAAAAAACATTATAGAAATAAAAAAATTAAGTCTTTATTATAAGTACCAATATACATTGAAGTTTAAGTATAAATGGAAACCTAATGAAGAAAAATGTTTTCTAGTCGATTTAAATATTCTTTTGCGAATTTTTAAGACTTAAAAATAATAATACCATTGAAGTAAAGTTGAAGTGAAGAACGGTGTTACCTACGTAAATTAAAGGACACCCTGATAAAAAAGCATTTTGAAATCATTACATTTTAAATGACCTTGATAAATTTAAACGACTTTAAATTACTTCCATTTTTTGAACAATTAAAATGGCTTAAATGTCTTTTTACCAGGGCTTACATTTCATTTTTACAGTATTGTTATCAATATTAACATTAAAGTAATATATTTGTTTATGGATGATAAAGGTGATGGGATTGGGTTTGGGGGCAAAGACGGTAACTGCCTCCCCATTCTGGAAAGCTAATATTTACTGTCTTAAAATTATTTCTTTTTTAGATTTACTAAAACGACACTTAAATCTATCCTACATTTATTGTATGATACCTGTTTATTTAAGTCCATTGTTAAAATTGCAAATCGGAAAAAAAATCTACCGACACTGTGAATGTGTCACTACGTCATTAATACGTCATTAATACATTTGGCAATAGACTTGTTTTTATTTTATTCAGAATAAAATAATTTAAATAAAGTCTCTAGAAACTGCATGACGAATTACTGCACTTATACGTTCTTCATACAATTTTTCGTTATTAGAAATGAAAGTACTTGAATCAATGTCTGATATGTTTTCTGGTACTTCATGAGAATCCAGGGTGAATAACGGAATCAAATGCAAGGCTGTCACAACTCCATAATAAAAATACTTTTTAATCTGATTCTGTAGCTCGGAAAATGGATATAGCTCATTTGAATCATATCCGATTCTTCGTGTAACATATGAAAGATTTTCATAGTAATATTGAATCAAATCATCAAAATGGGCATCACGTACATCACTTCCTGTACATAAATAGAGAAAATAGGACAGATCAATTACTGGTACACTCCATTGTGCAATTTGCCAATCAAGTAAACATAATTTAGTTGGATTTTCTGGATCTGCAGTATTCTAAAAAAAAAAGAAATATTTTACATATTTACATTTCTCGTTGATAAAATCTATGTAAAAATAAAAATGGAAACGATAAAATACTAATGATTCTAAACGTATTTACTCTATATAAGTATTATGTGTATATAATATATAGTTTTATATAAAAAAATAAATCCATTCGATGTTGTTTTTATGAGCGTTTGTCAAAAATGTAATTAACATAATATGTATATAATACGTATATAGTACGTACATAATACGTATTTAATTATAAAGAAATACTCACTTCATATTTAAATAGAAAATTATTCGTCCAACAGTCTCCATGTATAAATGTGCAAAATGGCTCGCTTTCTTTAATACTTGAAATATCATCCATTTTTTCCATAATAGTTTCGGAAAATTTTTGAAACCTTGAAATAACTGCTGTGTCATTATCAGTGTTTAAAGCTCTTAATGCTTTTTCAATTCTAGTTGTTGTTAATTTTTTGAAAAATGATCGTTGTTTTTTCAGAAACAATTCCATTAACAAATTGTCTAAAGTATTTACATATTTTGCCGCTTCATTAGGTTGTTTCGCTTTATAACAAAAGGCAAGGCCGTGTAGATATCCCAAATTTTTCAGTACTAGTCGTGTATGATTGATATCTAAAGTCTTTTTTCGATCTGCCATTTTAAATGACATTTCCCTCATGTTTTCAAATATTAAAAATTCGTCTCCTATTATTGCAGAACTGCGATGAAGAATTGGCACGTGGAAGATATCTTGTATTTCAAGAAGTTTTTTCAAGTTCGGTATCATGACAGAGTAAGAAAATATCTCACGAGAAAAAAATTTATAATGGTCTGCAAAATCACTCATCGATCCTCCTCGAATTGAGCATTTAACAATCAGAGAAAATAATTTTTTCTTTGTGTCTTTATCTTCCACTTGAATTTCGTATATTGGACCCCCGTAATTATCTCCTTTGATTGTACCTGGTAGAATTTTTCTCGTACATTTATCAAAGGAAAATCCATTTTCCACTATTACCATATTGATGGAATCACTTAACTTTCCTTCGGGTAATTTACCACACGTAACGGACACTGAATTACCCATTATTAAAAATTAATTATTACTAATTTTATTTTTTACTTTCACTGCTATTAACGCCTGTGTTTTATTTAAACTAAAACAGATAATTATATGATGAACTTGTAACGTTTTGTTGTGCAACTAATTGAATCACTTGTTAGATTTAATCCACGACCAATCGAAACCGATTGCCATGATGTGAATGATGTGAAGATGTCTTTAGGAAAGGGCCTTCGATGCGTAGCTGCTAATTCTATTCTCGATGAAAGGAGAGAAAAAATTTAAACCCAACGCTAATCAGTACAATTTAAAAAAAAATTGAATGGTTTTTTTTCTTTTAAATTTTTGCGAAATCTTTGGCCCAATAACGTTTTAAATTTATTTGCGGGTAACTTGCAGACAAGTTTTATTATCTGCTTAATATTCATATATTCATATTTGCTTTATATGAGTAAAATGAGTTTAACAAAACACATACAATGAATAAACAACAATTTGCATTGATTCAGTGGCGTAGCTACAAAGTAGCAATGCTTCCGGGGTCCGGAACTACCGGAACTCCTTAAACAATGTATTAACTTTTTTGTCGTTGTTGTTCATCTTAGCGTTATAATTGACAAGGTTTTTCGCACTTCTATTATTGATAATAATTATTGATAAATATCGAAAATTTACTTGGAACGAGGATCGAACACACTATCTACCAGTTTTGGAGTGGCCACGTCAACCACTCGGCCACCAGTAGGCTCACGTTTATTTATTATTTGCTTTCATATCAAAAACCATTAATTTTTAGGTGCTGCATGGGAGAGAAAAAATAAATTTATCATGGAAATCGGTTACCGATGATTGTTACAGAAGTTAATTTGGTTGTTGTGTTTACTGAAAAGAATACCATTCTAGATTCAACTAAAAAAGCAAAAGCAATTGCGTATGGTATGTACCAATTTTTTGTTTTTTTTTATATGTAAGGGGGGGGGAATTTTCGAATGACACCCTAAAGGAAAGGTAGTGTCGGATTCGCCTAAAGCACCTACCAGCTAAAGCTCCCAATTTCCTGGTTACCAACCCATTAGGTTATAAACCAAGTGAAGAAGAAACTTCACTTTCAGTATCACTGTATCAGTGATTAACAGTGAAGTGAAGCTAGAAGAAAAAAAAAATCAAATCGTCTGAAACGAAAAGAAACGCCTGACTAGTAAAGTGGACATCGATGCCTGTGGGATACCCAATGTGGAGTATTTCGTCACGATCGGATCGGCCGATAGGTATCCAATAGGTAACGTCTCTTATATTTAAAATATGAATCACGAGATAACAGACCTACATGCAGTGGCGTGCATTACATATAGACAAAAAGACACTGCCTACCCTGCATAATTCAGATAAATATTTATAATTTTGTTCTGATATCTAGTTTTATTTTATTTACGAGTCCTATCAAATATCAATAAACAAAAAATCTTAACGGATATCATCTATAAGGTATACAGATTATGCTAGCTCGTTCGTTTGTTCAATTTCAAGTAAGTGACTGGTAATATTTGCATTGCGATACACTAGCGCTACTGAGTCCAGCAGCGGGAAAGACACAAACTATTCGTGTCTAAATATTTATATGAATGCGCTTATAGCCATATGTGTATCAGTGTGTGCGTTCGTATAAAATCAATTATACAAATATACAATTCTACACATACGCATGCACACAATCTCATAGAAAGACACTGTCTTTTTACAATACGACAAATTACGAAAATTCCCGAAGTAGCATCGTTTCTTATTCATTATCAAAGTTTGAATTTGATTGATCTCAATAATCGATTTAACGATCATTAATCTACGTACATTGTTATTATTTAATTTTAATAAATTTTTAATGTATTATCTATTATCTGTATTATTTAATCGTGACGATTATACTATATTTCTTTAATAAAGTTTACAAAATGAGTCTATGGATATCTGTGGTTGAAAATATCAACATCATTATTTACCCTTTACCGATTAGCCAATAAAATTTTGTAGTGTGAATTTTCCGAAATTTTTTTTTTTGCTAATCGAAGGGAAATCGTTCGAAGAGGTTTGTCAAAGAAACCGTTTCGTTTGTAACAAATTAGATTAGTGGTAATAAATTAATTAAGAAAAAGTAACTAATTAGTCATTGATATAGTAAAATGTTAAAAAAATAAGGTTTAAAGCAGTATACAGTAACAAAAATGAGGGAATATTCAGGAAACGGTTGATTAAAACTAGAAATAAAAAAAAAGTTAAAGAAAAATATTTTCCGAATTTGAAAAAAACACTTAATGTTCTACTTCGTATATATATTTTCAAAAATTTTTGGTGTGAATAATCGAATTTCACAAACGATGAAAAAATTTGGGAGAAAAGCCGGTTTAATTATGTTTCTATTTTTATTATTTTGTAAAATTTTGGTCAAATATAATTTGAGGAAAATAATTAATTTCATAATTGCCTTTTTTTCCATTTTTTTCGAAGAGGGGAGGTTCTGTTTAATTTTCCTTAACTTTTTTTTTTAGTTTTACATTTAACCAACCGTTTCCTTAACTTTCCGCATTTTTGTTGGTGTATGTTGCTTTGAACCATATTTTCTTAACAATTTACTATATCAATGATGACTAATTAATTAATTTTTCTTAATTAATTTATTATCGCTAAACTATTTTGTCACAAACGAATCGGTTTCTTCACATACCTCTACGAACGATTTCCCATCGATTGTCAAAAAAAAACAAATCCGAAAATTCACACTTTAAAATTTTGTTGGCTAATCGGTATAGGGTTCATTGTTTACTCATCATGACGACGAACTAAGCAGCATTTTTGATTATATTAAAGTAGCTTTAAAAATTTTCTGCCTACCTTGCCTAAAATCTCTGTTCACGCCACTGCCTACATGATATAATAAATTTGCTTCTTGAAGCTTTTAAGGTTTGAAATTTTGTAAGTTGATTATTCATTTCGTAGCGACAAATAAACTATTCGTTTAATTTTAATCAAATTTTCCAATTTTTACTAAGTTAAATTAAAAGCCTAATATTTAAATTAATATAATTATAGCCTAATGTCGGTTTATATTATGTCGCAAAGACAGAGGACAAAGAATGTAAACATAAACATATCAGAGTAAACCACAATGATAATAAAAAAAATTATACTAATTGCTTCAAATTTATACTGATTGTTGTTATTTCATTTATCTGTCGATTTCATTCGAAAGTGCATGTGTGGATATTTGAAGCAAGTAAAATGCAAACGCTTATTTGTGTAGATCCTTATTTCCAGGAAAAAAAAACAAACTTTTACAAAATAGTTTAATTTCTTACGTACAATTCAGTACACATACTTCTCTTTTTTTTTTTAAATAAATACTTAAAATGAAATTATTACTGCAAAATAATATTATTAAGATATAATCATAACTACTACGCAAAAAAGCAATTTAAATGAATCCAAGTCAATAAAGTACTTTGAAAATATTATAACTGAAAAATTTAGTTGCTTGGAAAATGATCTATCTTAAATATCCAATTATTATTATAATTTTTCAGAGAAATTCAAGAAATTCAATTCGACAATCTCGTCTGATATTCTTAGCATTGAAGGCTTTTGAGAATAAAGAATGAACTCAAATAAATATGAAGACCCTAATTGACAGATTTGCAAATGCAAAATCTAGACGTAAAATTTTAAAAATAACTTTCTATACATTTATTTATTTTAAAATATATTTTACTCTTTTATTTATAATCCGTTTCTTATCGTTTAATACTCATTTTTAAATGTACTTTAAAACACTCGAGTATATAAATACTATACATGTTTCATTCAATATATCTTTTTTCAAAGTTCCCCTTATCCCAAGTTAAAAAATATCTTTCCTTTGTATAAATAGTTGAAATAAAAAAATTATATTAGAAGAGGCTCCGTAGTTAAAATTTGCTTATGTGCCCAAAAAGTTTAGATACGTCACTGCATTGAATATCTTATCAGTCAAAATATTTTTTTTTATCTTTCCGCACCAACTTTAATTAATATATATACACTTTTCATAATCAATCTACCGAAAATAAATTGTTGCAAAGACAAAAATTAATTTCATTTTCAAAGAGGAGTGCAGGATTTTCCGAGGATAAAAAAAGCAGTTTTGATGTTTTTGAACTCAACTTTATTCAACATTAGAGTCTTAAGTATTCTGTAATTAATTTTTGCCGCAAAGAATAAATTTAGTAGTTCATACTTATTTGAATAAAGAAAATACTTAATAAGGAAAATGTGCTTCGTTGAAGTTAATAATTATGTAAAGAATAAAAATTAGTCAAAGTTTTATGGGCTTACATATATTTTTGAAGTGATCCCTGTTAAAAAAAGCACTCAAAGGCATTTAAAATGTTCAAAAACCCATTAGAAGTCGTTTAAAGTTATTAAAGCATTTTAAATTTAATAATTTCAAAATGGCTCTAAATTGCCTTTTTTAGCAGTGGTTATTATTGGATCTAATTATTGAAATATGAACGAAAAATAGTAAAGAATATCAAAAGCCCATCTTCATCTGCTTTGTGGATTTTGAGAAGGCGTTTGACAGGGTGGAGTATTCTAAGCTGATAGAGGCAATTTACCGTATAGGGTTGGATGATCGAGGAAACTGGAAACAATCAGCTAGTTTTGTCACTTACACTTTTCAATGTCTACTCGGAAATGGTTTTCAGTGAAGCGGAAAATATCGGAATGGGAGGTATCAAGATAGGAGGTGGAAGCATAAGTGATGTGCGTTTTGCCGATGATGCGGCCCTAAGAGCAGAGAGCTGTCACGATGTCCAACGGTCGGTGGATGCTGTGGATAGAGCCGGCGCCAAATATGGGTTATCCATAAATATGGATAAAATCAAGTTTATGGTTATTGTGGATGATGGTCAAGAACCGTATAGTCTATCTATTCGGGGAAAGGCGATCGAGCGTGTGACCCATTTTAAATACCTTGGTGCTTGGCTTAATGAAGCAGCTGATCCCAACGAGGAAATACGATCGCGAATAGAAATTGCACGGAATGCATTCACCCGGCTTAGAACGCTGTTGTGCAAACGGACCCTGAAATTATCTGTTCGCCTGAAGGTTCTCAGATGCTATGTGTGGTCGAGTCTCCTTTACGGCTGTGAGACCTGGACACTCAAGGTGGCCATGATGAATCGCCTAGAGTCCTTCGAGATGTGGTGCTACCGTCGAATATTAAGAATATCATGGAGGGAACGGGTCACCAATGAGCGCGTTTTGCAAAGGTTGCAAAAAAACAGAGAGCTCTTGGCAACGATAAAACGGCGCAAATTGGAGTACTTTGGACACTTGATGCGTGGACCTAAGTACCAATTACTGCAGACCATCTTGCAGGGGAAAATCGAAGGAAAGAGGAGGGTAGGTCGAAAGAATTTATCATGGCTGCGAAATCTCCGAGCGTGGACAGGGCTCTCAGTCGAGGAACTCGCTAGGGTGGCATCCAATCGAGAACGCTTCAGGGAACTAGTGACAGCTGTATGATGGTCGCCGTAAGCTTGAACCAGGAAAAAAAAACAAGCAAGGCACCATAAGAAGAAGATTATTGCATCTAATTATTGAAATATGAACGAAAGATAGATGCCTAAAATTGAATAAAAACTCCGTCTATTAATACCAAGGCTAATTTCCCACAATATAACTTATACAATAGATCAAGAGTAGTCCGGCAAATGATTTAATGAAACCAAACAAAAAAAAATCAGGACTTAAGAAGTACAATCTGAAAATATTAGTGGGGCTATTAATTAAGGCTCAATAGTAAGGTAAATCCAATTCTACACAAAAGTGTAGGGAGGAATAATTACTTTGGTTTCTTTAGATTTGGTTTTAGACTTAAGACTTGTAATAAATTTTGTTAGAGATATATTTATATCTGATTCAAAAATTATAAATAAAAATGATAAAAAAAAAAAATAGTAAGGTGGTGAAAAGACCAACTATGTTTTTTTTTCTAAAATAAGTTATTTTATTTAGTTTAAGATCCTCTCAAAACATCAGCACCAAAATAATTACTTAAAGATCGACCAAGAATGTTAAAAGTTTAAGGGCACCCAAAGAAGAAATCTTTGAAAAAAAGTCCAAATTATTTTAACCAATTTTGAAACTATAACTCTTTCCAAGTAATTTGGTTCTAATTTCTTGTGATTCTAACCACTATAACTGCTTTAAAATTTGCTTTACCACATTTAAAAATCGATTACCTATAGTGATATTTCAATAGAATTACATTGAATAACAAAAATCGTATAAAAATTCGTAGAAAAATCGTTTTTTTTTGTTTGTATTTGACCTATTTTCTCCTAAACTACTAAAGCAAATGTCACCCAAAAATATAAAAAAATAAATCTGAAACTTTTTTTTTGTTAAAAATTTAACTGTATCGAGAAACTTAGTAAAATAAGAAAGTTTGGCTATTTTTGGAACTTTGGAAAAATCCCTAGCGACCTCAAAAAAAAAATTTTTGTGGCTGATTTTTGGAAATGGGTTTTTCGTAGTTTATACCTCTATTTCAGTATGAGTCTCAAAAAAAATAGTAAATTTTTATGCGCCACCTTAATAATGAGGACATTACTTAATTATTATATATTTATTATTAGTTTTTAAAAATCGTAATTTAGAAATTATAAATCTTAAATGTTTAAACCAGAACCTAATTCACATTATACTTCAAGAAAAATATTTTTGATTGTTAGATTAGATAACAATCCGTGATAATGTAAATATATGATATTTGTTTTTCAAATAATTTAATTTATTTCAAAGCTTTATTTATCTTTAGTCTTTATTTTATTGAAGATGATTTTCCTCCATATCTACGTTTTAACTTTTCAAGGGATTAGCGTTTTGAATAAAAAATTATTTTATACTTAAAACGTATATTTGCTGATTATACACATTTGGTAAAACAAATCTTTACATGAACATTTTTATTTTGTGTGTATAACATTGTCTAAAATTGAAGAGATTAAAATTAAAATATATAATTAAAAATACACGATATTAACTTTGTTGAATAAAATACTTAAAAATAATTTCTTGATGCGGCATGTCTTATTATACCGCCCAATCTTTCTACAAATAAATCATTATTTTTCGATACAAAATTCCACATTTTTGCATTTTCTTTGTCCAAAGAGTTTTCTGTGACATCGGGAATTTCATCTTTGTCACTTACAAATAGTGGCATAGTGTTGATTGCCATCATGACACCAAAGCAGAAAAACTTTTCCATATGATCCTGAAGAGCGGCACGCGGATATACCTCGTTTGCATTAGCGCCCAATTGTTGTATCATCCACGTTGCTCGTTCATAATAGAAATCAATCATTTCATCAAAATGATTATTTCGTAATTCCGTTCCTGTACAGTTGTAAATGAAGTAAGATAATTCAAGTGCAGGCGAACACCATCGAGATATTTGCCAGTCAAGTAAACAGGCACCGGTTGGTTTGTCAGGGTCGTTTTTATCCTGAATAAAATGAGCTCATTTTAATGGAAATATTTTTGAATTAATTTGAGTAATTTATTTAATGAGGCCAAACATATCTATACATTGGAACAATATGTGTGAGTTAGAAACCGAGAAAATAAATACAACGAAAGTGGTTGTGTATTGATAATAGTAATAACTTACTATCTTTAAATACTTGAAAAATCAAGGATAAAACAATTTTCTTTTGCATTCACACAGCATGTTGTGTACAAATAATGTTCAATGCCACAAAATTACTTACTTCATATTTAAATAGAAGATTATTAGTCCAGCAATCTCCATGCATCACAACAAAATAATCGTCGGCTAATTTAGGGTCGGCAAAGAGTTTTAGACGAGGAATTATTCCCTTGGTAAATTCTTCAAATCGTTCCTTTACATCTTTGTCTTGTTCAGGATCTAACGTGGCCATCGCTTTCTCCACTTTCAACAGCAAATGTTCAGCTAGAAAACTGCCAATTTCTCCTTCCAAAAATTCTCTCCAGATTTCGTCCTTCATTGTATCACAGTAGTGCTGATGTAAATCGGGATTGGTTTGCTTCAATGCCAAAGAAAACGCGTGCAAATATCCCAATTGTTCCAATATCATTTTACAGTGTTGCAAATCAAATGTTTTTTGTCGATCTTTCATGACGAAACCCAATTCTTTTAAATCTTGAAATATTAAATATTCATCGTTATCAACAAGTGAATAGCCATACAACTTAGCTAATGGTTCTAGTCCCTTTTCAACGTTCGCCTCAGCTTGCATTTTTTCAAAAGTCGGAATTATATCAGTGTAAATCCGAACTTCACGTTGAAAAACTTTATTGTTTATGTTGGCCAAATTGCGCAGTTTTTGGGATCGCACAGAACATTTTAGAATAAAACTTATAGTTCTTGTTTGATTATTTGCGTCAGTTCCATTTACTATAACACGATAAATTGGTCCAGAATAATTATCACCTTTCGATGATCCAGCTTCCACGCGGAGATTATGCGAAACAAGTCCTTCATTTTCAATTATTTCTTTTAATTTATCAGCTGCACTTCCCTCCGGTAAAGTTGTTAAATCAACTGTTACAACATTACCCATGATTTAACGAATTTCAACCCCAGTAAATATATTCAATGCACTAATGTTGGTTAATAATAGCGCAAATTGCTAACGCAAGATATCGCCAATCACTGAATAAAGTTGAAAAGCAAACTACACTCTTCTATATATCTAAACTGACGAGGTATGAAGGTCGTTTAATCCATGACGATGTTGCAGTGCACTGATTGCAAAAAAATAAAATTGCATTTAAGGGTTTGATAATATGATGCAACAAGTAAACAAAAATATGGAATATACCTGTTTAATGAATAATATCTTGGGGATAATTTTGAAAAAATACCCCTTCTTTTAAATTGCGTTATCTTATGCAAGTTATTTTTGATTTATTGTAGTCACTGAAATTTAAACATCCTAAAAAAAACCTGCAAATTTTTGATATAAAGTCATTCATCTGTTGCATGAAAGCCAAAAACTTAATGAGAGTTAACTAGTTCATATAAGTAGAATACTAATTATGTAAATAATTTTTCCAAACCGAAATAAACTTTCTGTAGATATTTTATTCGTTTAATAAAATTCAACTCACATTTTTCATGCTCATTGTTGAAAACCAATATTGATAATTTTATGATGAAAATAATTATGAACTGTACAATATTTTTTTGGTAATGAATGATGTATAGAACTTTTGTATTAATTATTATTTTTATTATCATGGGCAAAAAATTTATATTTTCTAGGAACTAAATTAACGAATCGGATGATAACAATTCCACTGTTTTTTTAATATATATTATAATATGAAAACTACTTAGATTGTACAGTTCAAAAATATCTTAAAAAATTTTGAAACATTGGCAATTTTATTTTTCTGATTTTTTTCTTTTCAAAAAATCTCTATTTTTTTACAAAGTGTAGATAAACCATGCGATATAGCATAAGGTGTGATAAAAATTTCACAATCTTATGTTAGCTTTATGAGGCTAGAATAAGTGACCTAATTATTTTTCTCAAAAAAAAAATGAAGTTTTCCATCGCTTTAAAAATAAATGAAAGTTAATTTTTGTTGAACTTATTTTTAAGAGGAAATATTTCCGTTAGAAACCTGTTTCGTTATTTAATCGAATTATTTATTTCTATTGAAAACAGAACAACATATTTTTTCTGTCATTGTTTCCTACAAAATCTTGACAAGTAAAAGCACTCGTTTTAATGGAAAATAACAAAAGGTAAAGAAAATATTTCAGATACAAAATAAATCCTTTAATCTAATAGAGTCCCATCAATGTTTGGCAAATGTAAATTTGCTATATAAATTTAACAGGATAGTCAATAATCCAAGCAAACACTGTTTAATTAATTATTGACAACCTTTTGTAAAACAGTTTCACTATTTCATTAGTTTTTCTTTAACCGTAACAAATTTTCCTATAGAGATTTTCTTTCGTAATATTAATTAGAGAAAAAGGATAATGTGACATGTTTAAACTAAAACTTAGCGTTAAGATTGAGTAAATATCAATGTTTGCTTCTGCTAAAAGTTTAAAATGCCATCAAGGCAGTTTACCACTTAAGCTTTATAAGATAAGTAAATGGATATGTTTAAAACAAAATTGTTCTGATTAAACTGTGATTTTTCAGCAATTAAAAGTATGAAGATTAATTATTCGACTAAAATAAACGATCATGTAAAAGCAACCAACGAAACTTTGTAGAGATTCACGATGAACACGTACATTATAGAAACTATAAATTAAGCAAGTTTAAATACATACGAATATTTAAAAATATAAAGCAAATATTAAGGGTGACGATTAAATATAAAAAAATATCTCAAATCTGAGTTTTAATGTAGAGTTCTGAAGATACTTTCCTTTTTCTCAAGCTTTTTTCTTCATCTTCATTTTATTTATTTTTTTCCAAATTTTTGAATTATTTTTTTGCAATATTTCATATTTAGTAATTCAATACTTAGATATTTCATTCTTTTTACAAAGCTACTGGCCGATTACTTTCACTCTTAGATACCTCCAGAAAGGTGACCAGACATTTGCCCTCTAGAAAAATCCTCACACTGAAATTTACGCACAATGATAAATCCCCACATGGAATTTATCCCACAGGAAAGAAAATATTTAATATTTTTCTAGTGGGCAATTATCATAGAACCACTTGGAAATCGTCGTCATAAAGTAATATCCTCAAAAATAAATTCAAAACGTTACTTTATATGAGTGATACCCAAAATAGTCAATATCGACTCCAAAGGGAAGATGATAACTTTCAAGAAATTCATACGAAAGAATAAAACGAGGACCTGTAAGGTATTGGGAATCCAAGAGAGAATCTCATTTATTAATTTTGTTTTCTGAAAAGGGGTCTTATATATAGGTCTATGCAATTAATTTTAGAATAATTTTTTTTAAAAGCATGATAAATCAATCGAGAAAGAATGATTTAATAATACTTAAGAAGTGTGTAAGTACTTATACAATACGGAGTTCCAGGAAGTTTCTGATCTCTATCTCATTTAGTTTTGGCGAAAAAAAAATAAGAAAATAAAAAAAAATAAAAGCAAAACAGTTGAACAACAATTTGTTACTTAGAATTTATCAAGCCAATTAATCGAAAACTTGAATATGAATTAAGGGTAAATAATGCCTTACTAAGGAAAAATTAACAACTACCTAGCTATATGAAATTATTTAAAAAAAATTATTAAAGTTTTGTAAATACATATTCTTATCAAATAATTATTTCATTTACCTTTAATTCAAGTGAAGGGTTTTATTCCAACTAAGCAAACTTATTTTTTTGTTTTTACTGTCTATTTTAAAGGGGTTTTTACTCTAACCCTTTGATTATAATTCATGTATTGATACACCCCGCTTGACGCCACTGCACGAAACGTTCTATGTTTCCATCTACGTATTCTTATAGGCATAAGCATTGTCATTAGTTTGGCAGAGGGAATGGTATTCCTAAATTTTCAAAATTTCAACAATTAAAATAAGTGAATATTTTTAAATTTCGCAATGCTATTGGCTAATAGCCTCTTGCATTGAACATGGCGTAAATACTGTCATTAAATGCTAATCAAATCATATAACCAGTTTATTACCTAGGCTGATCGTATACTCTAATGATAAGTTCATTGATATTTACAGGAAAATACTTTCTTAACATTTTAAAATATAAATGGAGAAAAAACAATATGAAATGACTAATTTTATACACGAAATTATATTCTTTTCTTTTTTTTTTTGGGTATTTTATTCACATAATTCACATATTTTTAAAGCTGTTCTAAAATTATTTCATGATTAAAAATAAATTTTAAAAATTATTTTTTAACAGATTTCATAAAGTTATATACCTACATTGTTGTTAACTTTTTATATACAAGGCAGTATTGAGCCCTATTCATAATAAAATATAAGATTCATTAGTTAAATAAATTCTTGAACAAAAACTGTTTTCTATTTTTTACTTATTGTTTTATTTTTTCCACGAAAACTTATTGGGATAGAACTCTGAAACTTCAAGATTTTAAGTACTTTATTAGTACCTTCATGTTTCTCTAGTATCATTAATATGTCTTTCCGGGACCGATGCACCATCTTTTTAGCCTTAGGCCCTTTCGTGAATAGTTTTAAAACTTAATATCCGTTTTTTTTATTTAAATTGTTTTACTTTTTTCTTCTCACTTAAGCTATATAAACTAGTAAAAAAATATGAAGTTGATGAATTTACAAAAATATTAGTAACAAGAAGTATATTCAACATCACAAGGATGCGTTTACCAGACTTAAAAATTTAGAGATTTTAGCTTTATATTGACTACATTCATCATAAGTGTTTTATATAACATTCAGATAAATAGTGTTAAGTATCATAAATATTTTTCAAAAGTAAATTGCGTTTAATTTTTCGTATTGTCATGTTCTAGTTTTTCTTTTATTTAATTTCAAATAAAATTGAACTTAAAACATTTTGTTGAAATGAATATTAAGTGTTTAATTACTTCAAACGTCATAATAGTACTTTCCTCTTTTAATTAGTTCAAATAACTTTCAATTGATTAACAACTAAGCCGTTATAAATTAAAATGGAAAATTTAATCCACGTCAAGGGCGACACATTTGGCGCTTGAAGCATACGACTTCGTATTATCAATTATTATTTTTCGATTTTCTAAATGTTGCCAAGTAATTATTTGCAAATTAAGTTTTAGAATTTAATAGAAAATATTCGAAATTCGAAAAAAATAAGTATAGAGTAACGTATAATTGTTGAATAATGTGGCTAAAACTTTAAATTTAAATGATAAAACAGAATAAAGTACATATACAATTTTCCCGTTGGATATGAAATAATTTTTTTGGTAATGGTATCGTAAATAGTACGAGAACTTTAAGGTAAAAGACATGGAAAATAATATGTTTTTCAATAAACTTACTTATGGACTATAATTTAATGAAAAAAATCACTAAATCTCTATTATTACTAGAAACATAGTTTAGAGTAGTAAAAGATATGTCATACAGTGTAATGAATATGAACATTTTACTATTCACAACTTGAAGTACTATTGAACCATCTACCACGGAAGATTTTCTCATGTTTGGAAAAATGGTACTTGCCATGTCGGCAAATTAAGGCAAATCCAAAAAAACCTTACCCCATTTAAGAAGCCCTCCAAGCATAAGAATTTAAAATAAAGTTGTAAACGTCCTAATCGATCTAGACAATCCACGGTATAGCTAAAGATAAATTAATGCAATACCAATGATCTAAAATCTTCAAGAACTTAAGAATGAAAAAAATCAAAATATATAATTAATATATTCAAAAAAATTTAGTACTACAATTTTGATAAATACTTTAAATAAGAAATTTTGAGAATTCCCAAAAAATATTTTGAAAGTTTTTTTCGTACTATTAATCTTTTTTATTGGTTTTCTTGAAAATTTCTAAATAAGTACAATGAGAACCACATATTACAACTCAATCGTACTTAAATATAGATCAATTTAATTAATTGTTAATTCTTGCAATGAATATGAGAAAAACTACCCTAATAAATTTCCTTTAAAGTTTAAAAGAAATTCTTAGATGCTGCATGGATTAAAACACCTCGTATTCGTTTTACATAGTCATCATAATTGTTGCTATTACTAAACCAATTTTTTTCTTCTTCTACTGTTAAAATTTCACCTTCTTTCGGTATTTCTTCACTGTCACTTAATGTCATTGGCAATGCTATTACATTCAATATTACACCAAATCGAAAATATTTTTCAATATGTCTCTCAAGGGCACTAAATGGATATACTTTTTCAGGTTCTACCCCCAACTGTTTTATCATCGAGCAAGCACTTTCGTAATAATATTTAATGAAATAGTCGAAATGTTTTTGGTAAATTTCTGGGTCCATACAGTTGTAGATGAAATAGGACAAATCAAACACAGGAGAGGCCCATTTCGATGTTTGCCAATCAATAAAACATACCTCTGTCGGATTTTCTTCATTGCTGATATCCTATAAAAATATCAGAAATATCACCTTTATATATCAATTTTCAAAAAATCATTTTTTTTAGAACTTTAATGATATGGAAACATATCATTAAAGGTTAATAATTGGCTTTATTATTATAAAAAAATATTTTTAAATATTGGGTTTTACCAGCAACATTGATACAATATGTAGGCAAATATTGGACTTTGAACAGTATAACTGTTCAGTCAACGCAAAAAAAAATCTTTTGATAGATATTAATAAAAAAAAGTTAATGCAATTTTTTTTAAATATTTGTTCGTCTTAAGTTTTGTATTTCATAGATTAAGGGTCGGTATTTTCACATCTAGATAGTGACATTTATTTTTTAGGTAAAGTTTCACCTGGAAGATATTATATATGCGCGTATATAATATGCGCGTAATTTCACCAAAAAATAATGCTAGGCATGTGTAGGATTTATGAAACAGATTTTTTTTATCTATCTTAGAATATAATTTGCCTATCCATGAATCCATATTACAAGAGCAAAAAAAAAACACTTACTTTATATTTAAAAAGCAAATTATTTATCCAACAATCTCCATGAATCAATACAAAATATTCATCTTTATTATCCAAGCTAACCAAATCCTTCAACTGATCTGTACTTGTATTTAAAAATTTCAAAATCCTATTTTGCAAATGTTTTTCAGAAATTGGGTCAAAAGTTTCGATTGCCC
The DNA here is from genome assembly GCA_958496175.1 of Sisyra terminalis. NCBI lineage: Eukaryota > Metazoa > Arthropoda > Insecta > Neuroptera > Sisyridae > Sisyra > Sisyra terminalis. The sequence goes on from OY292274.1 coordinate 56,111,025, forward strand.
TTTTATTTTTTTCCTTGATTTGATTGATGAAAGTATTTTTCAGTTTGTTTTTGAAGAATTGCGTTATGGAAACATCTTCATATGCTTCGCTCATATGCTTATGAAGCTCTGGATCAAGTTCTTTAAGAGTCAATGCAAAAGCATGCAAGTATCCCAACTGTTTTAACACCAGTTTACAGTGATGAATATTTAACGGTTTTAAACGATTCGCAATTTTAAACCCTTGAGCTTTTTTGTTTTCCATAAAGATAAACTCATCCAAAACTTTATCTGACCAGCCATACACTTTTGCAAACGGAAAAAATCCATTTTGAATGGCAGCATTGTTTTGCATTTCAAAAAATTTAGGTAACACCACTGTATAAATTTGAATTTCACGATGAAACTGCACAGTATTTATGCCATCTGGAGTAGAGTCTCGATATTGTTCATCACGTCCGGAACACTTTAAAATCAAATCTAACTCTTTCGGTTTCTGATTGTTATCTACGCCTTTAATTTTAATTTGAAAAATAGCTCCCATATAGTTCTCTCCGGTTGTAGATCCTGGTCCAATATGTAATTGATAATCCTGGATTCCTTCTTGCAAAATGATCCTCTTTAATTTCTCAGTTTCTTCTCCTTTTGGAAGCACACTATAATCCATTGGAATATTTCCCATTTTTATAAAAAACGACTTGCTTCTAGAAACAGGTAACTAAAAATAAATTTATTGAAACTATTTACTGCTTTGGAATAGTTTTTTCAAGGTAAATATTATAAATATTATCACATTTTTGTAAAAAAAAATTCCGCTGCAAATATTTTTTATACTAGGTAATTATACCTTTTAATTTCAAAGATAATTAACAGACTTGTAAACAATATTTGCTTTTTGACCTTTAACCACAAACGTACCTAGATATTGTTCAAATTGAAAATTTTAAAGTCTCCATTTTTTTCTTTTCTATTTTCTTCAACAAAAATTTAATTTCATTATAATCTGAAGAATTGCACAGATAGTTCAGTAAAAATTTTAGGCATTGAAGACTTCAGTTTTGTATATACTGTTTCTTATTTTTTTACTTCGCTTCCCTAACTCACTTTGTAGATTATTTGTAAGGTACGGAACTTATAATTTTATTTTTCACCTACTTACCAGCACTTTATCGTGCTGAATTTTGGCATACCAGCTTACTCTCGATGACAACATATGAATTTGTCGTAAAATTTAATAACCACCAAGTATTTCTATTCGAATTAACAATTTAATTTTGAAAAACTCTAGCTGCCTACCTTCATAGGCGCATGTAAAAGTAAATCAATTTAATGACAATTGAAATGACAGTTGAAATAAATATCAACAATCAAATAGTGCAAATTTGTGATAATGATTATCGAAATTGATTAAAATATATTGAAAGACTAAAAAGGAGAAAATCGATATTAAGGTGATATTATCCAGTTAATAAGAATCGAAAGCTAATCAGTTGTACATCAAAGCAAGGGGTGCAATTTTGTTTACAATTTGGTAAGATGGAACACTTCTCGTTTTGATGTACAACTAGATAGCTTACGATTCTCATTAATTGGCTAATATTCCCTTAATATCGATGGTGGTGCAATCATTACAAAGATTCAGTTCATAAATTTTTTTTTCACCATTTTAGTGCATTTTATTAATAGAAGCGGTTTTTAAAACTTTCATTTAAATATTATTTGTTAGATGGTATTGTATCAATGATAAAATTTTAAAATTTAAGAAAATCAAGCTCTTATTATTCTGGAAGATTACTTTAAAAAATATGAATGAAATTGTTAATTCGTTTTATATAGTTAAAATATCGCATAGCATTTATTTTATTTTCAAGATTAAATGCTTGTTGAAAATGCAATTGATTTTATACCTTTAAAAAATATCAAAAAGAAGAATTTGCACAATGAAAGTGAAAATTTTAATTTAGACTTTCGTTTTAATCATTACCTATGATAATATCTTCTTATGCAATCTATCATTCTTTTATTAAGTCGTAATATTAAAACTAAAAGTCTAATAAAATTATTCAACCTTTTTTCGGTGCATTTTTTCTTTAACTTTACTACCAATCTCAACGTCAAATTAATCGATATGTATTACCTAATTATAAATTGAAGTTATTATAGAATTTATTCAATATATACTCGTTAAAACTTATCCTTACCATTTACATAATGGATTATTGTGATTTTAAAACTATTTTAGTTGTCATCATATTTTTACCTATATGCTCGGTATATTAGTTAATTGCCTTTAGGGATGATGATTTTGAATTCACTATTCTGTGCCTAATATTTTAAAGTTACTAAATCTGCTTTAAAAACAGTAAAATATTTGTCCAGACAATTATTTTCCCTTATAAAATGTTTTACATCTTGCTGAAATTTGACATAATATTTGTAAGAAATATTTTTACCTGCCAATAAAACTATTTTCAAGCAAATATCAAACAAGAATTACATAAACTATTGAATGAACAAGTTACTTTCGTATTGAGTAAATAATTTTATTTTTGTAATTACATATAATTCAGAGAAAAATAAAAATAATTAAACGTTGTTATACAAAATTTAAAAAAAAAGGAAAAACTTTCTTTCATTTCCTCAATAAACTAATTATCATATTAAACTCAATATTTCGTAATGACAAATTACTTATTAACTGTACACTTCGCTCAGATAAACTTCGACTATATACCTACACACGTTACAGTAAAAGTTGTTTAATCAGTAAAAACTGGCTGTTAAGAAAATGACATAAATAATAATTGCATTATAAAGTAGTAAATTAATTTGCGATTTGAAGTTTATAGTAAGTTTGATATTTGAATAATCCTTGCGCTAATTCTTAAGTTGTGGCAGCTAATACAAGTAGATAATATTTGTAGATATGGAAACATCAACTTTTCAATTACTGATTTAGTTGAAACTATATCTTTAATTGTTAAAGTTTTAAGTTAAAGTTTTTCAAGTTTTAAGTATTTTAGTTCATTGTATTTTTAAATCTTCAATTCGCATATTTTTATTGGTAGTTGTTGAAGAATTTTATCTTTATATCTTATCATTCAATTTTCATAAATTATAAGAAATGAAAACTTACAATTGGAATTTTACTTTTTATCAAATATTCTGAATAATTTTAAATTTAATATTAAATAATATTTATCTTGCTGTCAAGCTATTTTTATTTCGTTACATATAGTATACTTTTTCCTTATTATTGACATACATTAATATTTACCATGCGATAATTATCGTATTAACATTTTTTTCCTCAATTTAAACTTATTAAAAACAGATTGCTTTCACTTTCAAGTAATCGAATCGACTTAAATTGATTAAAATTTATATGTAGTAACGAACCTAATACAATTTTAATGTAAATTTTATTTGAATTATATAAATACAATATTATAACATTACTAATCGCTGCTTTTTTATTTCTAAGTTAATAAATCAGCAATTTTAGTATTGAAAATCAAAGAAAACTATTTTCGTTATACAAAAATTTATTCCGTGCTACATTTTCAATTCCTGGAAAATATTTTTCAATACTTATTGAAGATAATTTAAGCCTAATTTATTTTCTATTAACTCCTAATCTTAATACCACGAAAATGGCTTGAGTAATGCATTGATATCAAATGACAGCATTCACTCTATGTTAAATGCAAGAGGTTATCAGCCAATGGGAATGCAAGATTTGAAAATGTTCATTTGTTTTGATTATTTAAATTTTGGAAATTCAAGAGTACTCCCACTGCCAAGCTAATGTCAATGCATGTACATATACGAATGCGTATAAGCATATTCATTTTGTGCAATGACGTCATTCAAGGCCTATCGATACATGAATTATAATTAAAGGGTAAGATTTAAAAGTATTACAAAATTGCCAGTAAAAAGTTATTATTAATTTTGTATAATTGGAAAATACGTTTCATTAAGATTTAAGGTAAATGAAATAATTAACTGAGAATATTATGAAAACTAAGCATAATAATATGATTTTAAAAAATTTAGATCTCATAAAGCATTGTCAATCTCTTAATCTTCAATCCCTTAAATCCATTGTTAGGTAACTTTGAAAAAAAATAACAATAATCAAGTAAGATAGAGATCTAAAACTTCCAAGATTATTGTATTTTATTAGTATCTTTATACTCCTCTTTAGTATTAGATATTAAGTCATCTTTTCTGGGTCGATTCACTATGTTTATATTTCTTACTTCATTATCATCTTAAATTTTAAATAAAATAATATTGGATGGTTACTGAAATTCACTTTGTCACAAGCAAGGTCTTTAGGGACTATAGCGTTTATAAAATTGTGGAAAATGAGAAACATAGAAATATGGTAATTACAAAATTAAAAATGTCCGAATTTGGCACCTATCAACTTTAAAGTGACCACCTGAACGACTTGTTAATGTTTTTTTTTACTCTGTAGCAAGGGAAAGCTACCTGTGGCTCGTGAACCACATGTGGCTCTTTGAAAGATTATTTATGGCTCATTTTGGAAATTCATACCAAAGTCGAAGTATATCCTAATTTAAAAAGGCTGCTTGTCGAATTATGTATTGCAATATTCGGAACAACGTACTTTCCAGAATCATTATATTCCACTTTAAAATTCATGAAAATCAAACACCGATCAATTTAATTAATTAAATAAATAACATCTCAAAGAACTCCTGAAGAGTGTTGTCACCAAATTTTAATGCCTTTTAAATCCGTATTTGATTGCGGGTTGTGAATAATTTCAAATTTTGGAAAATGGCTCGAACTACCAAGGAACTTGGTCACCCATGCTCTATAGTTATGCTCAATATTAATATTTATATCACAGCACAATAGCGTGCACTATGCAGTACTTAGGCGGTCATTAGCATTCGTAACAAAGTTATTTATTATAATTTATTTTTTATCATATAAATCCCCAATTTGGTCGACTAATCTGCTTCTTTTAAGTCTTCTACGTGAAACTGATCGCGGCGGGATCACCATAGCTGCTAAAATTTTGTTGGGATATTCCCGTAGAGAAGTCCATCTAAAATTTCTTAAGTGTGTCATCAATAAACGGCATGCCCCGATATGTCCCTGTAGAATATGGCCCCTCACGTACCACGGGATTCACGTTATCATTCTTAAAACTCTATTTTGGAAGATTTGCACCCTTATTTTTGCATTTTGGTCATTTTTTTATCACAACTCTCCAATTGGTGTACCATTGCTCTACTATGACGCATTTACTTTTACGATTAATTGCCTAAACCACACTAACTTGTAATCCTTTATATATTGAAAGAGTCCAAGTATTCATCTCAGTGAATTAAAAATATACAAAACAGAGTTTCACTTATTAAAAATTTCTAAAAATATTATATTTGGGAAAAATTCATATGAGAAAGAAATTTCGGAGAAATAATCAAAAAGCGGAAATAAATTTTAGGGTTAGTTTACTCTCTATAATCAAAATTTTCTTACTTAAATTCTAATCCTCTAATTATTGCATGTTGCAATATTTATTCAAACAAAAGTCGAGTATATTTGCATAGGGTCCATAAAAAAGTCCTTTACTGAAGCATTAGATATAATCTATTGCATGATTAAATGATAATATCGTTAATTATCGTTTTCCAATACATCAAAATAACGAAAAAAATTGTTATATAACTGGCAGTAAAAAATATCTGCTAATAATCTTGCACTTAAGTTGGATTAGATATTTATTATTCATATACGTATACGCTATAACATACCACTTGAATTAATCGAATATCATTGCGTTATTATTGCAGGATGACTAAATCAGTTTGGATATCTTAATTGAACTTTATCTTTAAAAATACTTTTGTAATTAATTTTGATACCAATATTCATCGTTTATTTTTGATTTTTACTAGTAAAGAAACAAATACGAAGTAAAAAATAAAGAATAATTATTTAAAAATTTAATTGTTACTGAAAAAAGGAAAGTATTATTCTTCCATATTCCGCGTTATATATATATATATATATATATATATATAATTACTAATATGTATAAATATAATTATTTTTATACTACTACTAATAACTATATAACTAATAACTAATCTTCCATAATTCTAAATATTTAGGTACTTATTTTCTCTTTAAAACACTGCCTAAGACTCAAAGTACAAATAAATATCAATTTTCGTGATTAAATATATTTTTTTTTACTATTTTTTTGTGTACAATTGTATATTTTTGAAATATTTATTTAAATATATAAATTTATTTTCTTATATTTTTTACATACAACATGTATTTATATTTCAACACTAATATTATTTCAACAATTAACAAATAAAAATATGGAAATTGCAAATTAAAATAAATTAAATTACCCGTTTATTTTACTTTTGTGTGCATTTTGTTTAAATTTAACAAAATCTTTTTGCAACCCCTATTTTACTTTATCTACATAAACTATTTAAAAAATAACAAACTATAATGCATAACTGCTGCTTAGATGTTAAGTATGAATTTAAATAGATAAGATTAAAAAACGAAAATTTTTAACTTAATAAAGGTTTTTTTTGTCATGAGTATCCATCTTATCCATATTTAAAAACAATACAATCAGGTAGCTAAATAAAATTCTTCTTAGCAGCATGCCGTAGTATTCCGCCCATTCGTTCATTGTATTTGTCGTGATTTTTGGATTTGTAGTTTATTTTTGCAATTAATGCAGGATCTGTTATATCACCGACTAATTCTGGAATTTCATCACTTTCACTTGTAAACAAATGAATTGTATGGACCGCTGTTGAGACACCAAATGAAAAGTATTTGTTCAGATGTTCCTCTAACGCTTTTAAGGGGTAATTTTTCTCTGGATCAACTCCCAAATTTGATAGCATTTCGCATGCACTATTGTGATAAATCTTTATCAACTCATCAAAATGTTTATCGCGAAATTCAGTTCCAGTGCAATTGTAAATGAAATATGATAAATCATATGCTGGAGAAGCCCATCGTGAAATTTGCCAATCAATCAAACATAAGTCGGTTGGAGTATCTGGATTTTCTGGATCCTATTGGAAAAACATGGTTTAATTAATCATTTTTATCATTATTTTTTAAAACTTACATCATATTGAAACAAAATATTATTGTTCCAGCAATCTCCATGAATGCAAACAAAATAATCATCAGGCACCGGAGGATTATTAATCATATCAGCCAAATTCGTTTCGGAAAATTTAAAGAATCTTTGTTGGATGTCAGCTTCTGTTTCGGGATCTAATGAATCCGCTGCCTTTTTAACCATATTTTGCATTGTTTCAAGGTACAAATCTAAAGCATTATTTTCCTTAAAGCATTTCATAAAAACATCTTCTAATGTATCACAATAATGTTGACGCAAGTTTGGATCTTTTTCTTTTAAAGCCAAAGAAAATGCATGTAAATATCCTAATTGTGTTAGCACTAATTTGCAATGGTTGAAATCGAGAGTCGATTTGCGATTTTTCATCACAAATCCCTTTGGTTTTTGATCATCCAACACAATAAACTCGTCCAGTTCTTCCAAAGAGTAGCCATAAATTTTTGGTATTGGTCGCAAACCTTTCGTCACATTTGCTTCTGCTTGCATTTTTAAAAATTTCGGGACCACTTCAGTGTACATAGTGGTTTCACGTTGGTATAGAAAATTATGAGGCATCATAGCTCTCATTGATGGAATTCGAACTGAACACTTGAGTATCAAATTTAAAGTTTTCATTTCACCATTGTTTAGAGTCCCATCGATAATGATTCGATAAATAGCACCGGTATAATTTTCACCTTTTTCCGATCCTGCTTCAACTTTGATATTATATTCGTTGAAATTTTCATTTTTTATTATTTCACCAATCTTTTCACTTTCTGCACCCTGCGGAAGCACAGTACTATCCACAGAAGAATTATTCCCCATCTTTATAGAATCACAATAATATTTCACTTTCGGATTTATTCAATTTAATTCCCAATAATTGCAATAAATTATACAACTCCAAAATGACTAGTATATCTCAATGAACCAGAATGCAAGTGAGAAATGTGTGCTCTCTTCGCACATCGAACGAAGTGCTATTGAGAAAGGAAGGGAAATACAAATTGGGAGTTGTGGAAAATGTTAAAATTACCGAAGGCCAATTCTTCAATTATAGATAATAGAAGCTAGCAGCATTAATAAATATCATGTACCACTTGAATTTCCCTCTCTTACTTATCTTCTTCTGCCACTAAGTCTACTATATGGTACTCACAAAAAATATCAATCACTTTATCGTTTTGATTTTGCCATTATTATCTTTTTTATTGATTCATTTTCAAATAGAAACACTATTGTCTCCTATTTACTTACGTATTTCTATTTATACAAAACGCTATCACGGTTGAATAATTTAATACAATTTATCGTGTTTAATTAAACATAAAAATATCCCAATTATAATGAGTTTCAAATATTTACTCAATTGGCATAGACATAATCAAATCTTTGTCGAAACTAAGCATAGCATCTTTAAATATGTTTTATTAAGCTCGTTAGTAAAACTTTTTAAGACAATTAAAATTGTCATATTGAATCTAGTGGTTTATTAATTAAAATATTTGGAATTTATTCTTAATATAAACAAACGCGAGATTGCACAATTTAAAGCAATGATTTCATGCCTTTTATTGTATTTAATCAAATTCTTTTCAAGGTCTCTGTGATGAAATGATGTTCATAATTATATATTTCCACTATAGTAACTGGCATAATTACATATTATGATGAAAAAATTATGAATAGGAATAAACAAAAAACATCCTTTTTATACATGCAGACAAAACTTTTGAATTTATTATGTTATAAAATTTAAACTTGTCCACATATATAAAAATATTTTAATATTATTATGTCTCTTAATAACTGTCTTCTACTTATGTGACTACCATGAAAACCCAAAAACACTCATACTAGAACTTCTTTGTTTGATATTGTTTTGTATTATCGTTTACAGCAGTGATTCCCAAAGTGGTCTATATCGACCCCTAGAGGTCTATGACAACTTGTAAGGGGTCTACGTCAGCGAAAAAAAAATTTGGGGGTCCATGAAATGAAAATGGGGGTCCACGATAGTGGATCTCAACACATACACGGATAGTACCTATTTACTTACATCATACAATCTTATAATATCAAGTCATATACATTATTTATAAAAGTACCTATGAAGTTATTAAAGTACCTATGTTTTTACTTTAAGGTTTTAATACTAAACTCCACTGCAGTTAGAAATTTACAGGAAATCAATATCAGGTAAGTAGGGGGTCTACCCAACACGGAAAAACATGGCAAGGGGTCTACGACACAAAAAAGTTTGGGGAACTCTGGTTTACAGTATTCAAGAAGTTAATATTTCATGAAAATAATAATAAGCATTTCGCGACGCCTCTTTAACACTCTTTTTTCATTAAAATGTCGCCGTATACAAAACATTTAAAATATTTATTTTGTTCAACACTTAAGCAAATACTGATCTAAGTAGTGATGAAATTTATAAATCTTCATTCATTATCTTCACCAATTCCAGTTCTATGAAAAAAATATCTCACTAAGGATCGGTATTTTCATTCATGGAGGGCAATTATGGGCTTTGTACCAGTTCAGCGATGTATCGTTATATCATAATGGTGATAACAGGCAAGCCTAACCCCTAAACCTAGTTTTACTGCACTAGGACAATTTTCCAGGCCGTTAAGGAAATTCCATGTGAATACGATTAGGAATTCTTTTATGTATGGGATGTTCATTTCGTGGTGAAATTGGTTGTATAATATGGTGCTTTGTTGATGATTCTCAAAACTCAGTTTTGGAACATTTGTAGGTCATAAAAATTTTTCTTAGAGAATGGAAGCCAGATTACGAATGAGTATGTGAGAAGTAGCCTAATGACTGATTTGTATACCATCCTTGAATACTCCATACTTAGACGAGACCTTCTGTTGATAAGTGGGTAGAATTTGATGAGGCTAATGTTGGCTTCCTTGATTTTACTTGAAATATGGCTTTTCTAGATTAATTTGGATGGTTAATTTAACAGACGTATTTTTCTCACTCCACGGAATTTCCATGTGGTCCATCCGATAAGCTCCAGATGGTTGGCGAAGCATCTTAGAGAAAAAAATTTAGCAACGCTTTTGGGTGGATTAATAAAAAAATTCCAACTACTGAACAAGGTAGAAAGATTTTCTGAACGGCTCTTTGAAGATCATTGTCCAGATTGATAATGGCTATATCTATCCTCGTACTTATGCATTGATCTAGTGTCGGAAAATCCGCGACGTAGAGGTTGAAAAGGATTGGACCTAGTACCGATTCCTGAGGGACCCCCAAATTAATAGGTTTTTCCTTTAATAGCTGATCGTCCATTTTGATTTGCGAGAAGCAATTGCTCATAAACAAAGAAATAATGTCAATTAAATACTCAGAGATACGATACTTTTGTTGATTTATTAGTGACCCTTGGTGCCAAATCCGATCGAATGCTTGCATCGCGCCCAAAAAGAGACCCATTGAGTATTATTTTTTTTCTTCAAAACCCTCTTCAATTACTACTTCAAATCTTAATATTTGTTGTTGCGAAGTTGAGTGGTGAGGCCTAAAGCTGAATTGCGTATTGAGTAAAATTTGTTTAATTTCTATCCATGTTTGAAGTTGTTGTTAAGAAGACCATACTCTTAGGATAGCTATTTATTAGATAAAATGTATATGATAGTTAAATTCTACACTTTTATCCTACACTTATCACTATTCATAGGTAAAATATGTGTGTTTTCTCTTTCTTTCAAATAAAATTTTATCGGAAAGAAATATATCATTATCTTGATATGAAAATACTGCGACCCTAAGTGGTCAGATATTGTAAATTTAATATTTTCTTCAAAAAATAAATGCTCTACTAATTCTTCTATCTATTTAAATGTACTATATTAATCAAAGTACTAATAAATTCAGTACAGCTTTGACAAATAAACTTTTTTATTATTTATCCTTATCTTATAAACGAAGAGACGTAAATATTTTTGTTGATAAATTTCTATAAAAAAATTATGCATTGTTCATTTCTTAATAATTATTAATCATCGAGCTATAAAACTGTGTTTTCCAGATAGTATCATTTGAATGTTTGAATAAAAAAAAATATATTAAAACCCCTTTTTTATAGTACCCACTTATGTCCATTGTATATATTTAGACTTACGAAAACATTATTTACAAAATATAACTATATAAATCATAATTTTTCGTTAAAATTATATACTTTATTTCCTTTGCTTCAAAATAATCGAGCCTTTTCCGTTTTTGTTGTTTTTATGATCAAAACAAATATACACGTGTATAACTTTGGTAGTCATAAAAAAGAACAAAGAATCAAAGATGAAGATTTATTTTGTCAATCATCAAAAAACCTCACAGAAAATAAATTATAAGAAATATTTTTGAAAACATATATGTTTTTTATCTTCCTATAACTGAAGTCGTTATGAGTTAGATACATATATTACATGTACGTTTATTTTTAGCTCCAATAACTGATTATTTTTTGTCTAAATTATCAAAATTATCTTGGAAAGATGGCACATTTATTTAATGGGAATCTACTCAATTTTTACATATTTTTTTCTTTAAATTATAGTTAATAAGTGTAAAACATCTTGTACAACTATTATTATTTAAAATAAAATTTCTATAAGATATGTGTGCTTATAGCTAATGTATCATTGAAGTAATTATTCTCAAACGTAAAAGAATAATACCAAAATTAAAGCGACATACTCTTGAAGTCATGAACCTAATGCATTAGAAAATAAAATATATTTAAAATCATTTTATCATTGACTCATAATTAGCATAATAAAACATCAAAATAAAATAAAAAACAAGTTTTCGGGGGCAATCATTTACAAGGCCAGTGGCTGTCTCCCATTAAAACTTAAGCGATCATTACAATTTCGTTTAGTATTTTTACTCATTGATATATTTTGAAATTTGTTTTACCCATGGTAAATTATTTCTGTTTTCTAAACTAACATAAACTATTTTAATTAATTGCAACAGCTGCTCTCGGTTTACTAGATAATTAAATGTTAGAACTCTAATGACATCTAATTATGACAAACGTTCGTCAGGTTGTTTTAGTATTGCAATATTTAATTTGAATGTTTTGGAAAAAAATTGTTACTAAATTCATTAATTTGCTGTTTATATTTTTGAACAAATTTTTGGTACCATTTATTTGAAAATGTCATTACACACACTATAATTTTTTAACTGCTCTAATTTATCTTTAGTTTGACTTTATTACTATTTTTAAACGGCAATATTTGCATTAACTTTGCTATTTTATTCACACGTGTAAAACATGCAAGGTTACTTTGTTCATTTGTGGAATTTATATTGGAATGTCATTTTCATATAACGTAACAAATTTTTGAATTTAAATATATGATATACTCTCTAGTCTATGGCATTAGTGATGTAATATTCATATTACAATTATTAGGAGCTTTGTAAAGCGCTTTGCAGGAATATACGGAAACATTGACAGAGGCCAAAGAATTATTATGATTTAAGGGGCGATAGCTGATTGAAAAATGGTCTGTGTGAAATGTATCAAGTCTTATTAATTGTGGCGCAATTTTATACCAAGAACTGGTTTTAAGCATAGGCATTTATTCATTCGTAACTAAATATAAAAAACATATACTAAATTGTATCGCTTTTTTTTGTACGCATTTCCTGCGTTACAAAAAGGTAATACAAATCTTTAATTTTTTTTCATTTAATCGATTTTTTAGCATCATCCTAGATAAAAATATATTTTTTGAAAATTCTTACCCTAAAAGAGTGAAAAGGGGTGACTAAGTTTGTATGAGATAATGTAGAGTTGATCATCAGTCGAAATTTTAAATTTTATAATCAAAGTGCTGTTGAAGGCGAAACATTATTATCGTTTATGTTATAACCAATGAACAAAGCTCATCTATATTTAGAAATATATTTTTTCCCCGTTTTCGTGTATTTGCAATCTGTCCCTGGACAATAAGCAAATTTGATCTACGCCCATGCTCCATATTGAGTCAAATCGGTTCCTTGAACGTACTCCCTGTGAGGCAATTCCAGAAACGTGTAGCGCTTCAGTCTATTGTTCTCTCCGCTGTTGTCAAGTAGGCTGATCGCCAGATGATTGGCATGGTCTTCCAGTCTTTTTTGATATTTTTGGCTGAATCTGGTGATCTCTTCTCTCACGGTGGCCACCTTCAGGTCTTTATGTATGTCGTGGTTAGTGATATATCATGGGGCAATCGTAATGAGCCTGAGTGTCTTAGACTGAAAGTGCTGGATGATATCCATATTGGAGTTGCTAGTTGTTCCCCACAGCTCGATGCCGTAGGTCCAGACTGGCTTCAGAATTACTTTGTATATCAGTAGTTTATTGTCCAGAGACAATTGCGACCTCCAACCAATCAGCGACTGCAGTTGACGGCATTTGGCTTTAAGCTGGTCTCTTTTGGCAGCTATATGTCTCCGCCACATTAGTCTTCTGTCCAAGTGCATTCCGAAATACTTGACTTCTGTCGCCTGCGGCTACTGATGGTTGTTGAGATATACCGGTAGACAGGTATCTCGCCGAGAAGTGAATGTCACATGAACAGATTTGGCTTCATTGACTTTTATTTGCCATTTATTAAGCCATGGTTCCAGATCGTTGAGGGCCCTTTGTAATTTTTCGGTCGCAACCTGTGGGCATTGATCTGTCGCCATGATCGCAGTGACGTCCGCGTACGTTGCAATTACCACAAGAAATATAATATGAATGTATTTTTTTGTTATATTAGAATGAAAGTTTATGTTGTAGGTACTTAAACCAAATACCAACGAGGCGGTTTTTAAGTTTCTGTTTGTTTTTCAATAATCAAACCTTTTTAAATCTAATTTTTATGAACGAATGATTGTGGCCTGGAGCAATTATATATTCTGCTGAAAAGCATTAAGGGAGTAATTTTTTGTCATATATTTCATTATAAAATAAAATATAAAATATTCCATACTAACGTTTCTTCGGTATTTAGAACAATTTGAAAACCAATTATTGTTATTGAAAATCAATAAAATATTCTAATTTACTTCCACCTATTTCCAACCATTTTGTATGTACAACGTCCAAATGTGCGAAATCGAAAAGCTTTTTAGTCATGATAATCAAAATAAAGAGAGTCATAATTTTTTCGTTTTACATTATATTTTCAAATATAAGTGCATATTTGTGTCGATGAAATTTGGAAAGTGTTTCTCTTATACGATGCAGATATATAATTAGAAAGAGTTTTAGAAAATTCCTCCCCTAAAAGAGTGAAAAATGGTAGCAAAGTTTGTACGCGATAACGTCTAATAAACAATCGAAATTTCAAATTTCATAATGCAAAGGCCGTTTAAAACGAAAAGATATTACAAGGGTTGCCACCCGTACTTTATTATTAAATTTGTAAGTTATTTAGGATAACAGTACCTTATAAGGCAAATAAAGTACGTGAAAATATGTACTTTATTTCGCAAAATGTGATTTCCCTGGGATTAATTTTAAGTATAATATATAAAATAAGGTTTGTTCTTTGAATTTTTTCAGTACCATGGAAATCAATTTAAATATAGATGGTAAAGATGCTGTGCAGCTTTTTAGCAGTGATAATGCTTGCGAAAAGTAATTCAAAGTTTGTAAAGTATACTTTATTTGCACAGAAAAGAGTTATAACCCTGGTTAATACCAGTTGCATACTTACGTATTCTTGTCCATAATTACGAACATGTTAATAAAATTAAAGTGAAAAACTTATAGTTTATGTATGCAAAAATAGAAATATACGAGTATACCGTTGATTTAGTAAATGCTAACCACTGTGAAATTTGTGAATTAGGATAAAGCACAATTCTTGAATTCTTTTAACTGGTAAATACTCGTAGGTTAATTATTTGTGTAGATATGGGAAAATTATTGGGAGATTGCACCAGAACGTTATAAACTTTTTAAACAAATTTTACTTTGCTGAATTTTTAAATCGTTCATACTTTGTTAGCTGAAATGAACTGATTTACATAGCTCAAATATATTCAAACATAAATCATTGAAATTTTAAAATCAAAAACATTTATTACACATCTAATTATCTTAAATAAATAAATTTTATTTTGACCGACTAACTGCGTGATAAACTTCATATAATAAAAAAGAACATTTTGTAGACAGTTAAGATAAAACTTTTGACAACTTTATTGCTTTGGTTAAAAACATTTTTTTTGTCTTTTTACAAATACATAAAAATTTAAACAACAAATAAAAAGAAAAATATCATGAGACCTAGTGCAACCTAGTGTGTTACAAACAACTAACTGTAGGAAATAAATTTTAAAAATAACCTTAATATATCAATAGTAAAATACTGACCTTTCAATACAATAGAGCTTTCAACAAATTTATCGCTTCCAATTAGATAATACAACAGAATGACTGTTATAAAACATTGCAAATGAAGTTTAATTTAAAGAACTTTTTAAATCTGCGAAAATTAAGTGTATTGTATTATCACTTTCTATGCAAAAGTATTTACATTTTTTATACCAACTTATATTCCAAATTAAATAAAAGAGGAATTTAAATATAGGAAAATTACTATTGAAAATGTTGTTTAGAACTTTTTAAATAAAATTTGAATTTTAAAACAACATACTACTCTAAAGCTTGGAAGTTTTTGAAGCAAATTTCTTATTAACCCGTAGACTATTAATCTCTGTAATAGTAATAAAAACAAATTTAATCTTGGACAAATTTTTCTTCTTATTAGGTATATTAAATGTTAATAGTAATACATTTAAATTTTTTATATAATTTCTACAACAAAAGAAAAAAATAATAATTTTTCCGCTTCAATACTATTTTTTTTATTTGCTAAGCAGCTTTTATTAATTTTTTCAATCATGATTCTCAATATCCAAAAATCCATTATCGTAACCATGTCGTATAATGTTTGACAATCTTTCTTTAAATATTTCATTATTTTTCGATTCAAAACTCCATTTTGAAAAGTCAACATTACCATCCAATTCCATTTCAGCAAAAGATGGAATCTCGTCACTATCACTTGTAAATAAGTGAATAGTAAAACATGCCATCAACACACCATAGCGAAAATATTTTTTACATTGATTTTGCAGTTCATGAAATGGAAATAAAATGTCTGGATTGCTTCCCATCTTTCTCAACAAAAACGACAAATGAGAGTGGTATATTTTCAGCAGTGTATCAAAATGAGCTTTCCTCGTTTCGGTTGATGTACAATTATAAATAAAATATGACAAATCTAAAACAGGACTTCCCATACGCATTATTTGCCAATCTAAAAGACGAACATCTGTTGGTTTTGTTGGATTTTCGGGATCCTAAAAACAAAATGAAGTTTAACTTTTTTGGAAGAAATAAAATTAATTTATAGATACCTCATATTTGAATTGCATGTTGTTATTCCAACAATCACCATGGCATAAGACGGAATATTGATCAACTGCAGTAGCGATATTTTCCAATATATCGAAAAAATTGTCGACATAATATTGAAAACAATTATAGACATCTTTGTCAAGTTCAGGATCTAATGTTTTGAGAGCTTTTATTGCCAAATGCTGGCTTTGGTTTTTAAAATCATCATTTGCGTACTTAAAAAAATTATCATCTCCAATTTCTACCAAACGTTCAAATGTAACTTTATCTTGATCACGTAAAATAAACATGTAAGCATGAATTGCGGCTAATTGTCGCAAAACTATCGTCAAATGATCTAAATCAAAAGTTAATTTTCGATCTAACATAACGAACCCCTCCGGTTTTAAATCCTTCATCAAAAGGAATTCATCCATCTTTGTGTCAGAATGTTTGTAAACAATTGCTGTACCTAAAATTCCATCCTTCGAAATATTGAACTTTTTTTGCAAATTCAAAAATACTGGCAACACTTCAGTGTAAGCGTTTATTTCTCGGTTAAAAAACCGATCAATCGGCATAGTTTTCCGTAAAGAATTCAATCGTGGTGATGTCTTTAAAATTAAATCCAAACGAATACTTTGATTAGTTCCTTTTTTTGTTCCTTTTACTATAATTCTATAAATTGAACCCATATAATTATCTCCGTGCTTTGAACCAGCCGAAACCTCAACGTTATAATTCACAACTCCCATTTCATCGATTACTTCATTTATTGCTTCTCGCTCATATCCCGCGGGAATGCCTCCCTTCTCAAACACTTCTTGGTTTAACAATGCCATTTCACATAAACACAAATCAACAAGTCTTAAAAGTATATCAAACACAATTGAACAGATCAAACTATCCCGACAATAGCAAAATTGATAATGGTTCGTAAAAACACTTTGCGTCTCCTATTTATCATTTTATAACGAGGATATGAATAATTATTTAAAATCATTACTCTTATAGAATTGACTATTTGTTCATTGTCATTGAAAATGCACACACATCTCCTTCATCAAACTTTATTTGCATAGCAATATTATTTTACACATTTACACTTTATATCCTTTGAATTAGCTTTGCATTGAAATGCATTACATGGTAACATATTATTTCATTATAAAACACTGTAATCTGCGAATAAGTTGTACTTAAATATTTAAGGAAAAGTACAGAGTGTTCTTATATGAGATTTAATAGTAATATTTTCATGTTAAGAACAAGGTCAAAGCCATTAACATTACATGCACAACGTATCTTCGTCTTTAATATGACATAAATTTAATAATAATTTTTTGAATTATAGTAAAGATAATATATTATTCGAACCAACAATTGGACTAGTGAATTTATATCTCTCAATATCAACTGTTTTGGTCGCCTTAATTTATTTGCTCAGATAATATTTTTTCGATTTCCTGAATTTACTGATGCTTTATTTCATGGCTATTTCTATTAAATAAACCTGCTTTAACAACACAGACTATGCATCTAATCATAACATTTTAAAGAATGATAATTATAGTAATGACTTAAGCACGTTTCCAATTTACAATTGCATAAATGTCTGATTGAATGTTTTGGTTCAAATATCCTTGATAATAAATAAAAAATATGAAATTTTTCTTTTTTAAATATTTACAGTTCATAAGCATCATGCTTTTTAACTTTATTAGAGGTACATCACAGGAACCAAACCACTAATCTTCGAAAATTTAGTCCCATATGGTCTAAGATACGGCTGCGAAATAAGTATATGAATAATGTAGAAAATCAAAATCTAATTTTTAAGTATTTTTACCAGTGGGATAATTTATTCGCAGCTAAGCCCTGTGCTAATAGTTGACTTTATAATAATTGTGAGATTTTTCTTTATATTCATAGGCATTCTTAGACTTCAGAATCACATAAAACTTATAGAAAGAGCTCAAAAGGAATAACAAGTAATAGTCTCTTCTTTTTGAGACGTTTCGTACGAATCATGCAATCGATTTTGTTGAATCTTAAAAAATATGCTTAGTTTGGAGTATTAACAGGAAAATAATCACCAGCATTTAGCGAGTTTCAAGCGCAAAGACAAAGAAGCCAAAAAAACATTTTCAAAGTTGATCAAATTTGCGTCATTTAAACTATGATTTTTTTTTTCTAATATTACAATATAATACACGTAAAGTGCACCAAGGTCTATCAAAGTTAGATGAATGGTGCCTGAGAAAAGTGGACATCCATTTGAGTCTTGAAGGCCTTGACTTTTTGAAAACATAAAACTCATAAAGATAGAAAATACTTTGTTGCTTTATATTATATAGTTAGTTCAAAAAGGCGAAGCAAAAACATTACTGATTATAGTTCTTTTTTCTTTTAACTTCTTCTTGTTTAGTCATTTCCCTCAATCAAGGGCTAAACTAGCGTTTTTTAACCGTTTTCATCGAATTGCATCTCTGACCAAAAGTAAATAAAAGTATTTAAAAACGATTTTTAAGACCTCGTTTATATTAATATAATGCACAAAAAATTGAAGAAAAATTCTTTTACTTCAAAGCGAGGGATGTTCCTTACAAACAAGGTTTTGAAATTCATTTTATAATACTTTTATTTATTTATTTTTTGTCATACAATATATTTTTAATATTTTATGCATGTTAATATTGGTGCGCCTTGAAGGTAGGCAATATGATATTTTTCCTTACTTAAAGTTAAATATTGAATTATAGTGGAAATTCACAGCGCTTATTAAATTTTACAATGGATTCATGCGTTGTCATCGAGAGTAAGCAGGTGTACCAAAATTCAGCACGATAAAGTTCTGGGAAGTAGGTTAAAAATGAAATTATAAGTTTCGTACCTTACAAACTAACAACAAAGTGACCTAAAAATAAAAGCGAGATAAAAATCGTAATACTATGAATCAGCAGTGGGTTTAAAGTAAGAATAAGAGCTGGAGGAGATGGGATAGAACTGAAGGTTTCGTATTTTTTATAAAATAATTTAATTTTACAATACCAAGAACAAAACTGGGATAAATTCCGGGTAGAAGACTACCTCTCAAAAGGAATAAAGATGTTTAAAATTGACAAAAGAAGCACTGCAAGAAATTCACTGAATATTATCGAAATAGCGTCATCGTGTAATTTCGAAGAAAATGCCTTAGCTTTGTGGTACATTTGGTTGAAAACCACTGGAATAATGACTGAATATTTTTTCAAACATATTGGATTTCTAAAGAGGAAAATAAACATCTGATTAGTTAATAAATGAAACCCATAGTTTTAAAAAAATGATTATAAGTAGAAATGAAACTGATAACAGCTAATCACATTAATTTTCATTGATATTACTGTAATTTTGCACTCCCAACTTAACATTGGCGAATGTTTATCAAATATGATTGCATACAGCCTATAGCCTTCGATAACGTATTTTTGTTGGCGACAAATTTTCAAAGATGGAAATCTTTTCTACTTCTGTTTCCAACCTAATCAACACCCTTGAATCTAAACTCTAATACATTTTTTTCTTTGTTATATATTAAGTTATTTATTTCATTAAAATTTTTAAATTAAATTAAAAGTAAAAATGTTTTGATTTTTATCATTAATTTTTATTGAAAATTATAATTGATTATTATGAGTAAAAAAATTATATATCAAATCAATGGAAATGATGAAAATAGCTAAAGCCATTATGTTTTATCTACATATTCAAACCATCAATAAAAAAATTTATAGACAATAAAGTTTTTTCAGGAATGCGAAAACGAATTTACGCAACATATATTTGCTATTGTATTATACACTTGCCATTCAATAAAAAATTTAATAAAGACTATTCAAAAAAGTCAACAAATTTTGATTAATGGATGTGATTACCCAAAATAATAACCTTTAATTGCACAAATACCTAATTTATGGTAACAATAAATTTGCCTCTGATGAAATTGAAATTTTATTTTTGATGTCTCAATAGCCAAAAAAGTAATGCTTATTAAATATATAGAGAACTAATGATCGCTCTAATTTGGGAATGGAGCATGCTTTATAATTAAATGACCATTTTTTTAAGTACATTTAGTTAAAACATATTCATCCCCAAAAATCAAAATTAGTTACTTAGACATTGTTTGACCTTTAGATCAACTAAATTTCCCGAGCAGATTCTTTTTCTTGAGCCTAACGAAGCAGATAACGTATGGACTTTAGCTAAACTTAGCTGATTATGGACTTTAGACAATTTTTCTTCCCTTGTAGAATTATATTCTTGAATTCTCTCGTTTTTACTTTCAATACACAAACCATGCTCAACTATATGTAGACAACTATAAGTTTCCCTTACTAAAAAACAAAAAACAGGTGCTATCGATCGAGTCGATCGACTGGACCGTGTTTTTAGTACTATCAAAATCACTCCCAAAATCGGCCAGCTTTGGTCTAAAGTTTGAATTCACCTAATGTATTTTTCTTCTAAGTTCTAAATTTTCACCAAAACAATTACTTTGGTTATTCTGATATTATAAGCAATTGTTTTATTTTAAAAAACATCACTTATTTTATTTAATTGGTATGTGAAACTTTTATGAACATATCTCGTTAAAATTTACTGGGAGAAAAATATTTTTAAAACATAATGATTGCAACTGTTAGACTTTATTGTGACATAGCTAAAAGTAAATTTCTGTAATTATGAATTGTATTTACTAAACCTTGGTTTTTACAATTTGACATAGCTAGTATCAAATTAAAGATTAGCTTATTTGCTATGCACAACATAGGGTATTTGCATATCTTTTAAATTCATAATTTACTACGTTACTTAAAAAAAAATTATTAAACTTTTTCTTTTAAAACAACTACATGATATTTTAAATGTTTTTTATCTTTATTTGCTAAAATATTTTATACCAAAATTTTTACAAAACGATGCCCTCAATTTTGAAGCCCCAAATTTATTTCCATTACAAAATATACCGAAGAGGTCAAAGCAGATCAAACTATTTCTACTTCAATCTTAAAACTAGATATATCAACATATCTTGGGTTCCAAAAATTTAATGAAAACCAACTAATCGGTCAATATTAAATTATCTCTTATTTAAGATATTTTATTGTCAGTTTTTGATTATCTTTAAGATAGAATCGTTGCTCATTTAAGGCTTTTTTCTTATTTATATTTAAACATAAATTTTTCTCGTCAATCTACTACTACAATTTAATCATACTAGTAGTAAATAGTTTAATATATAATCATGTTATAAATTTAAATTTTATTTTCTTAAAATTAATAATAAATACAAACATTATTAGTTACGATTACATTAGATTATATTGAAATACTTAAAGATAATTTTTTTTATTTAAGTAAAATTGATATCATAAGTTTGATAAATTAAATTATTGTCCGATAAAACTATTTAAAACTATGATAACTAAGTTGTTTTCGATTTTAATATTTTTTACAAAATAAATTTAAATTTATGTGTACTTTAATGCTCTTTGAAAATGGTAATTTCATCAATAATAATCGTTCATTGTGAATGGTAAATAGTTTATCAAAAATTTTAATTGAAACTGTATCATATATCAATGTGTATGGAATTTTTAATTAAAATCGCATAAATTTATTACCCTTAATACATTTATATGGTACAAGTATTATGACTTAGGGAATTTTAAATGAAGCTTTATTCTTTTTAAATTATAAGGAGCAATAAATCAACACATCCAAGATTCACTTGACATGTGTTTTCAATCAATTAAAGAAAAAAATATTTATACGCGTATAACAAAGTTCATGTCACTATTTTTAAAAAAAAAATAAGTTTTTCTAGTGACTATATTTTCGTTCCGTTTCATTAACGTAAGAAGTCATGTACTAAATATCCATTACATAGTATTCTGTAAATCTGATTACTAAATAAGTAATTATATGCATACTAGAGCATCCGGTGAACTCCGTATCACCTAAAATTTTTAGCCACATTTTGAGCTATTAATATGAATATAATTAAACACACATACTTATACTTGATTATAACAAATTAAGTATATTTTATATAGATACTTAAAGTAGATGTATCTATTATTATAAAGAGGAAAGATTTGATTGTTTGTTTGCTTTGAATAGTCTCCGAAACTACTTGACCGATTTGAAAAATTTTTTCACTGTTGCGAAGCTACATTATTTCCGGTGAACATAGACTATACTAAATTTTCAAAAAAGTTAAGGATCCATACTAAAACTCCAATAATGTAAGCCAAGGTCTGAAAAAATTACCAAAAAACATTCTTTTATCGCGTGCGCTGCGAAAACTATTGGTTATTGAACAAAATAATGTACTACGATTTTGCAGAACATATCATTATCTACAAAAAATAGAACGACAGCATATGTCTACCTATTATAGTTATGTCACAATAAGTGTTTTTTCATTTTAAAAAATATATATAAATGCCACCGCTATAAAAGCTCTTTTATTTATACTTTGGGATTAATCCTTAACAAAATAAATGTCTTCATATTTAAGTTTGCTTTAATGCCATTATATAACGTAAAATCGTAAAATACGTAAAATCGTGTACATAAAATACATAAAATTAAAATTTTAAAATTCAGTGTATTCCTTATAAGAAGTAGGCATGTGAAAAGATTTTTTTTTTGATAATTTCTACCCTTAAAGAGTGAATTGGGGTGATAAAGTTTCTTTGAGAAAATGTAGAGTTAACCAACAATCGAAATTTTGAATTTACTAAGTATAATTAATAAATAAATAATTTATTAGTAATAAGTTTCTGTTTTTGTTATATAATTTTAACTACAACATTTTAAATAACGTTATTTCACTTAATTAGTATGAAAGTTTAGGAAGTAGGTACTTATACCAAATACCATAGAGGCGGTTTTTAATTTTTGTTTGTTTTTCAATAATCAAACTTTTTAAATCTAATTTTTATGAACCAATGATTGTGACCTGGAGCAATTATATATTCTGCTGAAAAGGATTAAGGGAGCAATTTTTTGTCATATATTTCATTATCATCAATAAATATATAAAATCTCCCATACTAACTTTTCTACGGTTTGTAGAACAATTTTAAAACCAATTATTGTTACTGAATATAAATAAAATATTCGATTTTACTTCCACGCTTTCCACCTATTTCCAATAATTTTGTATGTACAACGCCCAAATGTGCGAAATCGAATTGCTTTTTAATAATAACTAAAATATAGAAAATCATATTTTTTTTCATTTTACATTGTATTTTCAAATATAATTGCATATTTGTGTCGATGAAATTTGGAAAGTGTTTTCCTTATAGAATGCCGTTATATAATAAGAAAGGGTTTTCGATAATTCCCCCCACTAAAAGAGTGAAAAAAGGGTGGCTAAGTTTGTGCGGCATAACGTCTTATAAACAATTGAAATTTCAAATTTTAAAATCAAAGTCCGTTAAAGGAGAAACGTTATTACTGCTTAGTATAAAACAAACTTGGAGTCTGCTTAAAAATTTAAACTGATAAATATATCTGAAAAAACTTAAGTTTATAAATGAGCTTTAAGTTTTTTGGCTTTCACATATTGTAAACCTGAAAATCTGAAATAATTACATTAGTGAGCGAGTACCCTTGAAATTCGGTGAACTAAAAGAAAATACCGACGTTTTTACCGTAAGCCATAGTGATAAAAGAAATTTAAAATGCTCTTCCAGAACAAACGGCATACGCCAAATCATGTATGGTGAACTCTAGACTATCCAATATGGTTTAATTATATAGTTAAAATTCAGATATTTAATAATAAGTTTATAGATACATAATGGTTATACTTGATTATGGAAGAACTGGGTTTCGTGCCATTGTACAAATTTCAATTTCTCGGTTGTGTTGTACATTGCAATAGTGTAATAGTTTTTGGAAAAAGGTTCATTCGGGAATCGAAACAGTGAGATGGGATTCTTACTAATATTCAAAAATCTAGATCCTTAACTTCTGTTATTTTGACGCGAGTATTTTGATAACTTTCGACTTTTTTTAAATCATAACTTAGACCGACTTTATTGAACTTGGCGATATTTTTTATTTATGTATAGATGCTAATTTATTTATGAATTATTGGGTCACTGTTGGTATACCTACCGTAGGTATACGCAATAGACCATACTCTTTTTAGATATTTATAAATATTTTTTGAAGTTTAATTGATCATTATATACAACTATTTTATTCTAAGTAACAGTTTATTAAATGTGGCTTTTTAAAATTGACAAAATAGTGTTTTTTTTTAAGTATGATTATGTCTTTCGTAAAAGAAATAAGAAAAATTAAAATTTTCATATACCAGTACTAATAGCAAATCTTAAAAGAAAATATAATCTACACCTACGTTACGCAGACAAAGTTGCGGGGATCAGCTAGTTTTAAATATAGAAATACTTCAAGTAAATTTTGTTTCAAGCTAAAACATTATTGAAAACCTAATCATTATTAATTATTTTTTTCACTGACGAATCATTTTCAACCATTTTGTACTCATTGTTAATTTAAATTAGTCCCAACATATTTATTCAACAACTAAAGGCTATATACAATAGTACCTATTAATTTGGCCTTGTTACTATATTACATGTGTTTATAAAACTTTGCCTTCATTTGATTTGAATATATGTTTATTTATTTGATAAAATTAATATTACTCTAAGTAAAATAGATATTGATTTCAAAAGCTAATTCAAACGAAAATTAATCATTTATTTATACATAAACTTTACGACAAACGTATACGTATATTAATTAAATTCTGAAACTAGGCTGCAATTGATATATGGAGTTTAGTGATAGAAATATTGTTTCCAATTTACAATTATTTTCTGTAGGGTAATTTATTTTCAACTATAAATCGTGAGAAATATTTATCTTTAAAGCTGGAATGAAAAGAAATATTTAAAAACTTTCTTTTCAATTCATTGAATATATTTTGAAATATTTTACAATATTTAAATGTAAATATTCAAATACTTTAAAATATTTGAAATATTTAAGTTGCATTGTCACCAAGGATGAAAAATCCACTTGTAAATTTAAAAAACGTCTTACTTTGCTGAAAATGACGTTCAGCATCGTGAAAATTTTTTTATTAGAAAATTAGAACTTTAACACTGGAAGCATTTGCGAAAATTTGGTATAGAGCACTATATGAATCGAAAACGTATACTCTCGGGAAATAAAAAATATCTGTTAAGAATTAAAACAGGGGGGTGAGGGAGTAAAATTCAAATAATCCGATAAAGTCACCATTAAAACTACGTGGTGATAAGAAAAAAAACTGCTTAAATATAGACAACTTTCTAAAATATAAAGATCCCAAATTGATTGCTATGAAAGAAAAATTTATTTAAATTCTGTGTCTGCTAAAATAAAGAATGAACTCGAGTTTTATTTTCAAGTGGGTCTTGTAGGATCCCAATTGGGGCTCTTTATATCTTCTTAATCCAACATCACTGCCGATGTATGGCGATTAAAACAAAACTCTTAAAACTCTTTATATAGATCCCAAATATAAACTACTTAACGCAAAAACCTGTTGGGCCCTAATTGTGCAATTAGTAGATAGATGATAAAATTCAGATCTCAGCTTTTATTTTTTGAAATAAGAAGACAATTCAGGTTGTTTAAGATCGGTTTTATTTTATTTAATATTTTATTATTCAATTAGCTACGTTTCGTTACTTATCGTAACTTCATCAGGCTTCTTCATTCACAAAAATAAAATATTTTCAATTTAAATTCAATAAATAAATTGCAATTAGTCTTACACCCTAATAAGAAATAATCCTATTACAACCATTCTACCCCGGGGTCCAAATAATAATCTTTACTTTTTTTACCATTTCACTAACAACCGTCCTTTATTTCTATATTTTTTTTATTTTCTTTTATTTGGTTTGTAATTAAGAAAAACGGAGGTTTCCCAGTAGGTCAATAGGTCCTCCACACAATCAGTAAAATTACCTAATCAGTAAAATTGGATAATATTTTTTGTTTTCACATCGAATTTTCGTACTATAGTTTCACACCAAAACGGATCGGGAAAAACTGATAATAATTTTACTTCTAAATAGAATTTCCCATTTGGATATTCATTGAACTCTAACTATGATATCTTTATTACAATAAATATGTCTTGTTGGAACCATCAATCCTACAGAAAACTAAACCTGTCATTAGATAAACGAACAATATCGACTATTTCAGGTGAATACGGAACTCTAAAAGTAAAATTGTAATGAATTTTTGGAGATGAAGGGCTTAAAATTTCTGGAGCAGTAATTTATTTGTATGACCTATCAATACACCTAACACTCTTTAAAATGTATAAATACTATAGTTACAAAAACGGTTTTATATAGTTATTTTTAAAATAACGTAAACATTGTCATAAAATAGCACAAAAAGGTATCAAAAAATAAGATTTGAACTCATATTGTAATAATATCGAAAAAATTAAAGACCAAATAAGACATTTTACACGATAAGTTAATTGAAACAGACTTTATTGTGTCTTAACTTTAACTATTATTGAAAATATATTAAATTGTGATAAATGTTTACAACTTGGATAAGGTTTTTGCTTTTTATATTATTCAACATCATCAGTTGTAATGCAAAATGTGGATATGAGGTTCCTTAACTATCGATTATATTTTTGTTTATATTATATGAAAGAAAATTCTTGCAAATTTCTCTTTTATTTTAAAGGCATGTCACCCAACTGAAGAATACACGATAAATGTTCATATTATTTGCCATTCCCATAATGATGTTGGATGGGTCAAGACTCCAGATGAATATTTTGATCAAGGTTTGAAAATATTCGAAATAGAAATAATTATAATTTGTAACTTAATGAATTTTTTTAAGATGTTAGTATGATTATTCGAAATGTTTTAACTTCGTTAGAAAAAAATCCTTCAAGAAAGTAACTAGTATTAATGTAAACGTTTTTTGAAGAGACATTTAATTGTCTTTTTTCAAAACACAGGTATATTCAAGTGGAAAGCTACTATCTTTTCAAGTACTTGGAAGCATACCCAAAGGAATTAGAAAGAATCAAAAAATTATTCGAAAATGGCCAATTTGAAATCACTGGAGGTGGATGGTCTATGAATGACGAAGCTGTGACTCATTATCAATCGATTATCGATCAAATGACTTTCGCTTTGCGGTAATTCTACTGAATTGCTCTAATGCTTTTGTTAGTTAATGTAAAAAATAAATATTTCTAGAAAGCTCAACGATACTTTTGGTAAGTGTGCTTTACCACGAGTTGGATGGCAGATAGACCCGTTTGGCCATAGTCGAGAAATGGCCTCTATTTTTGCCCTCATGGGATACGATGAACTATTTTTTGCTCGTATTAGTTTTGATGACTTGAAATTAAGAACTGAAAATTTGCGATTAGAAGAAATTTGGTCTGGAAACGATGATTTAGGTGAGATTCATTTCAAAAGAAATAATTTACATATGTAAACAATTTAAATATTTAGGAAAAGCTAATGAAATTTTCTTCAGTATTTTGAAAAACCACTATACTACCCCATCTGAAAGACTGTTTTTCGAAGACAAATTTTTCAAATTTAGCGATTTAAATCAAACGGCAAGTGACACAATTCTTTTTCAAACAATAAGCTAAAGAATATTATCATTTTATTTAAATAGCTTCAACATGTATATAAAATTGTTATGAACACAGCATCTTCTTATCGATCAAGAAATATAATATTGCTAATGGGAGGTGATTTCACATATCGACAAGCAGAAAATTGGTTTTCAAATATTGATGGTTTAATTGAGTATGAAATGAAAAATTCTTAAATCAATTTCTTAAAAATATAAGTATTCATTTTGCAGGCACAGTAAAAAAGTGCAACTAGACGATGATTATGAATTCGATATATTCTATTCAACACCTGCTTGTTATATTAAGGCTTTAAATGATGAAAAATTCCCTTGGACCGTATATAGTGGTGACTTTTTTCCTTACGCAACCGACAACTACTCTTATTGGACTGGATTTTTTACGTCTCGTCCGGCTTTTAAATATTTCGAACGACGGAGCAATAATTTACTACAAGTATAAAATAGTTTAAATAATTTATAAGTTAAACTAAAAGTTTGTTATAATCAGGTGGCAAAACAAATACAATTTTGGTCCAATGGCACAAATAAGTACATAAAAAAATTGCAATCTCAAATGGGAGTTATACAACACCATGATTCTATCACAGGAACATCAACACAAGATGTTAACAAAGATTATAGAAGCAAACTTAATGACGCTTTTGAAAAAGCTCAAAATGAAACATTTCAAAATATAAAGTAAAGTAATACAAATATTTGATAGTAGATAACATACTGTAATTAGGATTTAGTTGAAAAATATTCATTTCCTTCCACTTAATTATTGATTTACCTTTGAATCTATTTGTTTTAGTGCAATTTTGGGTGAAAATTTACCATTTGAAAAATGTAATTACTTCAATTTGAGTCAATGTCACTTGACAGAGAATGCAGAACAATTCATTACATTTATCTATAACCCTCTAGGTCAATATGTATCCCAGTATGTAAGACTGCCAATTCAAAATTATTCTTACGAAATATTTGATTCCAAAGGTTTTACTTTGATAAAATGAATAATTTACACCTCTAAAGTTTAAAAAATTTTAGGCAACAGTGTCAACAATGATGTCATTCCAATAGGGAAAAGAGTTTTAGATTTGCTTGGTAGAGAAAGCAATGCAACTCATGAAATTGTCTTTCTAGCCGAGAACATACCACCCTTAGGTTTTTCATTGTTCTTTTTACAAAGAAGTAACGAAACGAAAAATGTGCGAAAATTTGAGGATAATTTGACTTTGATCAAAGGACAGGTCAGGAAAAGTTATGTTATATTATAAACAAATGTTGAATTTTTATTTATAATTTAGAATGTTGTTATAAGTTTCGACTATCGTCATCGAATGTATTCAGTTTCCTTTGGCAACGTGACCATACCTGTAAATCAAGATTTTTTTATTTACTCTACTGATGAAACGCTACCCTCAGGATTATATGTTTCAAGACCTATAGCAATTTTCCCTGAAACTAAGCAACACTTTCCAGTAACAAAACTTATTTTGGGATCTCTAGTTGAAGAAGTTCATCAGGAATTGAATAATTACATTTCACAAGTAATTCGCATTTATAAAACAGAAAACCATGTGGAACTTGATTGGATTATAGGACCACTACCAAAGTATATATTATTTAATCATTATGTTTTCTTAACGCTTATTTTTGAATTTATCTTACTGAAAAATTAGCAACACAGCATATGAATTAATTATGCAATTTACTACGTCGCTAAATTCCAAAAGGATATTTTATACTGATTCCAATGGTCGTCAAACACTGAAAAGAGAATCAAAAAACGGCAAAAAGTTTTTTCCAATTTCAAAAAATTACTATCCAGTTACATCAAAAATCTCCATAGAAGATGAAGTTCTAAGATTTTCGGTTTTAACTGATAGATCTCAAGGTGGAAGTAGCTTACAAGACGGTGAATTACAGCTTTTGGTGAGAAAAAAACATTTTTTATTTACAAAGACATTTAACTGTACAGAAGGGAGTAAAATATATTGACAATTTAGGTTCATCGTCGTTTAACAAAAGTGAATGCATTTGGCCTATATGAATGGGCCGGTGGATTAGAAGACATGAATTATCCCATGAATTTGCAAATACGAGGACAGCATTATCTCTTTGGTGGAGCATTTACAAGTATACAAATCACATTTGTTGTCGTACAATATTTTCAATAAATTTGTCCTTAAATAAATTAAAACTTGATTTTAGATAAGTCTCTTCGCTTTGAGGAACGTCAGTTGGCCTTAAAAAAGCTATTGAAGGTTTGGTACTTCTTAATTCCAGCCAACAAATCGGTTTGGAATAATTTATTGAGAAACCGAAACTTTACTAAGTTTGGATTGAAAAACCCCCTACCGGATAACGTTCATTTGCTCACTTTAGAAAAAATTGATAATGTCACAATCCTTTTGCGCTTTGAACATTTATCAGAAGCTAGCGATAATTCAAAGTCATCGCAACATGCCATTGTAGATATTTCGGTAAACAATTTTTTTTGTCGATATGTAACTCTAATTATGTAGAACTAGTAACTTTCCGTGAAATATCCACATCCAACATTGATACAACTAGAAAAAATTTGAAATGACAATTGAAACAAATGACAACAATCAGGGTGCGCAAATTAGAGAAAATTATTATTATTTGGTTTTCACTCACTTTTGTATGTGTTTAAATACATTTTTTGTTCACTATCTTTGACGCCATTCATACATATATACGTTTCCTTATTATTATATTTACTCGTAACTTCCCTTAGAATATTCGTAGTCCAACACTGACACAACTGACCAATGGTAAAGGCAATTCAATGAAATCGAATTGATAGTTGAAACCACAAAAATAATCAACTATTTTAAATTTGATCCAACTACATTTGGTTTTCACTTACATATATGTGATTACATACGTTTACTTATTATTAATATCATTGTTTTCATTTAGAATATTTTTAATAACATCAAAATTCAAAAAATGCGAGAAACAACACTAGCAGCCAACCAATGGATTTCAGAATCTAGACGTTTCAAATGGCATAAATGGTTTGTTCCTGAAAGTGATGAGCCAGAAGTGGATACTAAATTTTTCCAATGGAATAATTCTAATTTCGAAATCAAACTGAAACCAATGGAAATAAGAACGTTTATTGCAAAAATATATTATTAGTTTTCTTTATTTTCGGTAATTAAAAACTATTGACATTGACATCGAAATAAACATCCAATTCATCTATATTTAAAATATAATTTGTATGATATATTCTATTCGAATTAAAGTTATTAACTTTTGATGAAATTATTTTATTTATTGCTATTTACCATCGCTTTACTTCTACCTACCAGGCCTTTAGCACCTCAAGGGTTAATAAAAATCCATAAATCGAGAAATATCGAAAATTCGCTCGACACGAAATTCGAACCCAACACCTACCAGTTTTGGAGCGGTCACCTAAACCTCTCAGCCACCAGTAGGCTTGAATTTGTTTTATTATTAAAAAAAGTATCAACGAAATTTTCTTTAAATCTTCCCCTTTTCCTATCATTCAGGTATCATATCAAAACCCTATTATTGTATACATACAGTACCAACAAGCTAAAAAAAATCCTAAATCAAAATTAGCTAGTAATATACCTGAAATAAATCGACTTAATTCTGAAATTTTAGGATTAGACTTAAGATTAGAATATATTTTAAAGTTATAATTTATCATATAACTATGATTCTGAGTGGATGGAAATTATGTTAAAAAGACAAAACAAAAATTTTTAAAAAAATTTGCTAAAAATTTATTTTTGATTTTGAAATAGGAATTTGGCTTCTTTTAGTTATAAACTTTATATCAATGGTATAATATTGTGTCCAAACTGACTCTAGCTAAAAATAATTTAAGACTAAAATACTAACTAAAATACATTATCTAATCGGAAAAAAATGTGTATCATTGTAAAGCAGAAGTATTCAAACTATGGCATCAATTTTATGCAAATTTGAAACTCCGAGCATTCAAAACTAGAAACAAATTTGATTAACAAGAAATCAAACTGTGGTAAATTATATTTTATACATACAATTATATTTTTATTTATGATCGCTTGAAGAAACAGGAATAAACTGTGTCACGTTGCGACGAATAAGGAAAAACTGTTAATTATTTAAACTATAAGAAGTCTTTAAGCCTTCGAAACTAATAATTGAAGAAATCAATCTTTTTTTTATAAAATAATTCAACATTTTATACTGCATCCATCGTACTCAATTGTATCGAGCCAGCTTATATAAACTTTTAAATTTTGGAATTTAGTGGTGATAGTATGCCTAAAGAGTTATAGAACCTCTTGTAAAAATAAAAATTAGATTTGCATATTACCTTTATAAATTATCACAATGACTGTCTATCTTAAGATTAAAAATATAATTTTGATAATTGTTTGTGATCATTGATCAATTTTTAAATTTACTGATTGAATTGTTATTATATTATTTCAATATCCTGATCAATATTTGAGTTACACAGAATACCTGTTTTATATAAAGATCAATATATCTATTAGAGTATCTCTAGTAAAACTTAAAATGATTCTTTTTGCTGTTGTTATATTGCTTCTTTTTAATAATTTGTCTTCTATCAATGGAGAGTGTGGATATAAGGTAAATGTTACTTATGTAATTGTATAGAGAATAATACACTTGTGTGATCAATATATTTCATGAACAAAAATCATTTATTTTCTTAACCACTACCACTTAATTTTAGTTATATTGTTACGTTTTTACGGTTATTTTATTTATTTGATGGGTTTGTTAGGATTTGTTTCAGAACATATAACACTTAAATCATTTATTTTAATACACAGACGTTTTTTATTACACATTTAATTACTTATTTCAGCAATTGTCGCGATTTACTTCGAACTTTGTAACTTATACTGATCGTAACTTATTCGTAATTGATCTGGCAACGGTCGATTGCCTTATTTGTATACCTATTTGCGGTTTTCTGGAAACTTCCAGTACATTAAAACGACTTCTGACTCTTTCCACCCCGCATTAGATCTCACGGGAATCTACTCATCCGTCTCACTTCAACCTCATTATTAGAACTTTCCAATATTCCGCAACAATATTCTACAAAATTATCAATCTTGAACAATAATATTTTTTGGAACATTGTTTCCTATACATCTTTATGTTATTGAATTTTTCCTTAATAACTTATTTTCAGTCAACACATTGATAATATCTTCTTTTTTTTTCCTTTGATCTGGGGGCCTCTCCTACGAGTTCCTCTGCGCTGCGTCCTAAAAGGACTATTTCGCCCTTGATAATATCTACCTTATTGTTCTTATTATTAATTAAAAATTCATTTTTTTAAATGTATTAGTTTATAGATATAAAAGTTTAATGTTCGTTTGGACAAAACTGCTAATCTCCTAAAGTGCCTTTACGATCGTTTTGAAATTTTTACACAACGGTATACTATACACGCGTATTATAAACTATATACCTACTATATACATGCATTTATTTATAAAGTCAAAAGACAGAATAGAGTTTTACAATAATAGGTACAACGAAGGATGCTCCGGATTGTCAAGGGAAGTGTTTTATCATTATTTTTGTTAAAATCCATGTTTATAGAGATATAGCGATTTTACTCAATAATTTTTTGAAAAATATATATCTTGAAGATAAGTAACAATAAATATAGCAAGGAATGCTGCAGGTTCCTAGAGAGGATACTTTTAGTGATTCACGAACTTATTTTTATTAAAATTATTTTTTTTAATTGTTATTTACCATCGCTTTATAACAACCAAAGTCTTTAGCGACTCTAGGCTTAATAAAAATCCCTTAATCGAGAAATATTGAAAATTCGCTCGATATGCGATTTTATCCCAACACCTAGCAGTTTTCAAGCGGCCACCTAGACTACTCGGCTACACGTAGGGTTCCAATTATTTCTTTAAGGCTATTGTACTATAATACTGGGTTTAGCTGGGTATGTATATAATATTTTAATAGAGTTAAAGATTTTAGTGAAATTTAACGAGAAGTAGGTACTTATATAACTTTCACGTTTTTCAAAGTTTTTTTAAAGCTTTCAAAATCAAGGAATCATTCTTCGAATACTCTCTTTAAATTCTTCTATCATTAAAAATGTCTGTTTTATGTAATCATATACCGTAATGATCATCTACCATATGTTTCTGTATATTTTCTTTAAATACTCGCATCAGTCACATGTGGATATATTAGTTTTAATTCATATTAAAAATAATTGAATTTAATTAATTAAATGAATTTAATTGTTTAGTCTTGTCCAAGAGTCAAGGAAAATATGATCAATGTTCACCTCGTTTGTCATTCTCATGATGATGTTGGATGGCTTAAAACTCCTCAGGATTATTTTGATGAAAGTAAGGAATCTTAAAACATTTATAAGGTTTAATTTGTTAATTTAACTAGGTATGTCAAATATTGATTAAATTAGCTGTATTCCGAATAATTTTCGTTGATATTTCAGGAACTAGTTGAAAATGAAATCCTCAAAGAAATTGCATTCGTTGTTAATATTATCAAACTATTTATAAAAACGAACTTACACTGCTTTTACTAGAAGCAATCCATCATATTAAATTTGACTTAAAATAAAAATCTTTCGATGTAAAAAGTTTAAGTATTTTATCATTATAAAATAGAAGCTTGCATTCTTTTTTCAACAATCACTTTTGATTAAGACGATAATGATAATGATAGTACCGAAATTAATATTTGACTTCAACTACGATTATTTATCTTACAAAAATCGTTGATTTTATATAAACTATAAACTATAAAAGATATAATCTAAATTTTATAGGAATCATTTACTTTGAAAGTGATCTAAATCCATTAAAACAATCCCTATAATAAATTATATTTGTAACTTTAGAACCATAATAGTAATAACTTCTTTGATAATTAATTTTATGTTTTCGCAGTTGAAAAAATATAAAATATGAATCATTTTTGAAATGGACTTAGATCACTTCCAAAATAAACAGTTGAAGTCATCCAAATTACAAAATTTGGACTTATTTCTTAGTTCGTATAGTCAAAAACAAAATACTTTTGGCATGTAAAAGTAGAAGAAATTTTGAAAACCTGTTTCCGAATTGGCGTATATAACGTTATTTTTTCTTTTTAATTTTTAGATGTCAACGAAATAATTAAATCTGTCTTAGATGCTTTAGAAAAGGATGTTACAAGAAAGTATGTAATAGATAAATTTCATTATTTTACTCAAATTAAACCATAAATTATATTATTGGCTTTAATGACCATTAATTTTCTTCATTGAAAAGTGATTTAAAATTAAAATAAAAAACCTTATATTATTGTACATGGAGCTAACAATTAAATATCAAATTAAAATCTAAAGTTAACTTGAAATGATAACTAATTAATGGTACCAATCTAATTAGATATTTATAAATCTATATAATAAGTTAACTCTACATAATTCAATATATTTTTCCAGGTATATACAAGTTGAATCATATTTTTTTTATAAATACATGGACAATAATCCTCAAGATGTTAATCGCATACAAAGCTTAATTACAAACGGCCAATTAGAAATTACTGGCGGTGGATGGTCTATGAATGACGAAGCTGCTAGCCACTATCAATCAATAATCGATCAAATGTCTTATGGTTTACGGTTTGAAATCTAATGCAAAACTTGAAATAAAAAACAACTCACGTTATTACCTCCTTAGAAAATTGAATTCTTCGTTTGGTGAATGTGGACGCCCTCGAATCGGCTGGCAAATAGATCCATTTGGTCACAGCAAAGAAATGGCATCCTTATTTGCCCTTATGGGTTATGATGGTATTATTTTTCCTCGTATGGATTACGAAGACAAATCTTCAAGAATATCTCAACAAAAATTGGAGGAAATTTGGTCTGGAAATAAGGACTTAGGTTTTGTTTTAAAAATGAAAAGTTTGTGAACCTGCAATGATATTATTCTATTCTTCAGGGCAAACTGGCGATATATTTTTAAGCATACTGAAGAACCATTATTCGGAACCAGATGGATTTAATTTTGAGTATAATAGTGATTATATTAATGATGACCCAAACGATCCGTTTTTTAATGCTGATATTAAAGTATTATAAAATCAATATTTGTCATTAAGTCTCTCTTTACTAAATTACATCATTTTTTTACTAAGACTGCAGATTTTTTTTCGATAGTTCAAGACACATCCAGTGCATATAGAACAAATCAAGTATTGATTCCAATGGGAGATGACTTCTATTATCATGAGGCAGAAAATTGGTTTTCTAACTTAGATGCTCTAATACGGTTAGAATTTGTACTAATCTATTTTTTATTTTAAACTTGTTTTAATTTAAAAAAATATTTTTCGTTCAGGTATAGCAATAAGTTACAAAAAGAACAAGGTTCAAATATAAATATCATGTATTCAACACCGGCTTGTTACATCCAAGCTGTTAATAATGAAAATATATCATGGACCGAATACTCTGATGACTTTTTTCCTTATGCAAGTGACTCAAATTCTTTTTGGACAGGTTATTTCACTTCACGTCCAGCATTTAAGTATTTTGAGCGTCATAGCAATAATTTATTACAAGTAAGAAAATATTATAAAAGTAGACGATAAAACCCAGATCTCAGATTTTTAAGAAGAAAACTCAGGTTGTTTAAGATCCGTAAGATGTTTTATTTTTCCATATTGGCGACGTTTCGTTACCTATTGCAACTTCTCAGGCGTCTTGGATCCCAAAAACATTTCAGTTTTGGTCCATAGCATTCTGGGACCGATCTTATACCTGATCTTTACATCCGACATGCCGACTGGGGAAGGGGTCGTTACAGCCACCTATGCAGACGACACCGCTTTACTTGCAAATAACGATAGCCCTAAT
Organism: Sisyra terminalis; assembly: GCA_958496175.1. Lineage (NCBI taxonomy): Eukaryota > Metazoa > Arthropoda > Insecta > Neuroptera > Sisyridae > Sisyra > Sisyra terminalis. Next base: position 56,148,246 of record OY292274.1, read on the forward strand.
GCTGCATCTGACGATCTACAGGGGGCAATAAATAGTCTGCAGAAATGGTTCCGTAAATGGAAAATCACAATTAATGAAGCTAAATCTGTCCACGTGACCTTTACAACCAGGAGAGGGCTATGTCCCCCAGTTTATATATATGACCTACAAGTCCCTCAGAAGGACGAGGTTAGGTACCTCGGGATTTACCTGGATAAACGCCTCACCTGGCACAAGCACATTGTCACCAAACGGGAACAGCTGGGGGCCAAACTAAGAAAGCTGTGGTGGATGTTGAAAAGCGATTCAGGTCTGTCCCTGAACAGTAGGCTGATGATCTATAAAGCCGTTATAAAACCGGTCTGAACGTATGGAATGCGACTATGGGGAACTGCTAGCAGCTCCAACATCAACATCATACAAAGATTCCAGTCTAAGACTCTTCGATTAATCACAGGTGCCCTCTGGTATGTCAACAACTTTGACATACACAAGGATTAAAAAATAACCACGGTCAGGGAGGAGGTGGTCAAATTCAGCGCAAGCTATCAAACACGACTAAACGATCACCCCAATCATCTGGCCGTTGGGCTCTTAGACAACAGTGAGGAAGTTATTAGACTGCGACGCATCTCATTTTTGGAGCTGCCATTCCGAAAAGTAGTAAAAGGGGTACCCTATGAAGGTGTACCTCACCCGTCCATACGTTCATCATATTCGCTTATTGTCCAGGGACAGATCGCGAATTAAAACAGCGAGAAAAAAAAAAGTTTTGGTCCAAACTCATCTAATAAAACTACACACTCGCATTTGGTAAACAACCTGGGTTTTCTTTTATAATTTAATTATAAAAGTATTAAGTTAAAAAAATAAACCTAAATTTTTAGTAATTAATAATCAAATATATAATATTTTTAGGTAGCTCAACAGTTACAAGTCTTGTCTAATAGTTCTAATGACAATATCGACAAATTACAATCTCAAATGGGAGTGGTGCAACATCATGACAGCATTACAGGAACAGAAAAGCAAGATGTCGATTATAATTACCGTAGTATTTTAAATGAGGCATTTGAAAGTGTTGAAAAAGGTGTTCAAGACAATTTGATGTAAGTTTTCTATTGACTTCAAAGCTAGCAATACATCCTTTCCTCCGTATTTAAGATCTGATAGAGTTTTAAAAAAATTTAGTCCTTTATCTAGTATACCCAACTAAGAAAACCTTTTTTATTAATTAAATTTATTAATGAAATTTTCTAATTTTTAGTGGAATATTTGGTGGAAACGTGCAATTTGAAAATTGTAACTTGCTTAACATAAGTCAATGTGATGTAACTGAAAATTATGAAAAAGTTCTATTTGTTATTTACAATCCTTTAAGTCGTTTAGTGACTCACTACGTTCGGCTTCCAGTTCAAAATTACTCTTATGAAATTCTAGATTCTAATGGTAAGTAATTGGTGGATTGTTTATACCTAATATATGAATGGACAAGATAAAATTATTAATTAAAATAGCATTAAAAAAATATTCACATCGACACCATCACTCATTAGATGAAGAGAGATGATTAACTTTCCCTTGCAAAAGGAAATGTAACGTTATTTTTAAGCACATTTATCATACCTTTATTTTATTTTTTCGACTAGAATTATTTAAATTTTCAATTTTACAATATTGCTACTAACATTGTTATGAGGTATCCGACAGTAAAAAATTTATTTTTTAGGTAAAAGTTTAGATGTTGACGTAGTACCGATTGCTGATGGTATTCTGAACTTATTTGGTCGAAATAGTACTGCTACTCATGAAATTGTTTTTACTGCTAAAGATATTCCTCCATTAGGATATCACTCATATTTTATACAGAGAAATCAAAACGAAAATTCTGAAATTAAGTATCAGTCTAGTGATGATCCTTTTTCCATAAGTGGAGAAGTAACATTAAAACTCATTTTTGTAGTTCAAGTTGTACTGTAATCTCTGATTTTTAGTTTGTTTCCGTGAATTTTGTTGATAATCGTTTAAATTCAATAGCTTTCAATAACCAATCCATAGACACAATTCAAGACTTTGAAACATACAATTCGAATTACCATTTACCATCAGGAGCCTATGTTTCGAGACCATCGCAAACTTCCACTCCTATTGTTAACTATCCATTACCTACACAAATAATAAGAGGTTCTTTAGTCGAAGAAGTTCACCAAAAATTCAATGATTATATTTCGCAAGTAACACGTGTCTATAAGACAGCAAATCATGCAGAAATTGATTGGGTGATTGGTCCATTGCCTGAGTACTTTCAATATCCCTTTCTTTGATTTTTGGAAAATAATAACAATTAATTTCAGCAATGAGCCTAATGAAGTAATTACAAAATTTAAAACAAATCTAAAAACGAATGGAACTTTCAGTACCGATGCCAACGGTAGGCAAATTTTAAAACGAAATCGAATTTATGGTTCTGATCTCTTCAAATCTATCATGGGAAATTATTATCCTATTGCTGCAAAAATAAGTTTGGAAGATGAAGTGCAAAGATTTTCGGTTTTGAATGATCGATCACAAGGAGGAAGCAGTTTAAATGATGGTGATTTGGAGTTAATGGTAAATTAATCGATGGTCGTTGAAGACACGTCATTTATATACTGATCGATTAAATTTTGGAGTTCGTAAAAGTAAAAATACTTTTTGTATCCAACTTTTCCAAAAGGGAATGCAAAGAGGCAGTTACGCTTACCAGACACAGTAACTGCATTTCCATAAGGATCCTTAAAGAAATAAAGTCCTTTCTAAAGTTATTCCACAAAATACTGAAGCCCTACGGGGCGCAATTGACTTGTATAAACCTATCAGCAATAAAACCCAGTTCTCAAAAACGCTTCTCCAAGTTAATATTTGTAGGCTTAGTAAAAGAATGCTTAGTATTGAAATAGCACATAAAAGATCTTTGTTTTAAAATAATTTAATATTTATTTTAAAAAAAACAAAATTCAATTACCTTCACTCTTTCTTCGGTTGTAAATGTATTCATGATTAAATTTCCAAAGATTTTACTTTGTTATCCTGAAAAGAAACAAAAATAATTAATAATAAAAAAGATATTCCATTTTAATATAATAAAGTAACTTATGCGCCATCCTAATTTGTAAAATTTGCGATGAATCAATGTTCCAAAAATTTAGAAGTTAATTCGTTAAATGATATTTCTCTATTTAAGTTACACCGACGTTTGGTGCTAGATGATGGATTCGGTGTAGGCGAAGCACTAAATGAAAGATCTTATGGACATGGACTACAAATTCGAGGACAACATCAATTACTAGGAGGAACATTAACAAGTATTCATATTTTCATATTTTTTTCTTTTAAATAATCGACATTATCTGTAAACAATATAAACTATAGATTCTTTGTATTTTCAGATAATTCCTTTCCCTTCCAAGAGCGAGAATTGGTTTTGAAAAATCTATTGCGGCCCTGGTATTTCTTAGCTCCTGCTTCCAATAGTAACTGGGAAGCTCTAAAAGAACAGCATTGTTTAACATACTCTGGATTAACTAAACCATTACCCGATAACATTCACTTATTAACATTGGAAAAAATTAATGACTTTACCATTCTTTTACGTTTAGAACACATATTAGCATCTGATGATGATCCAATTTTATCGAAATCTGTGACCATTGATATTTCTGTAAAAAAATAAGCATCTAATTTGTTCATTTTTATCAAATTAATTTATTTATTTTTGTAGACAATGTTTGCGAGTATCAAAGTAAAAGCGATATGTGAAACAACATTAGGAGCTAATCAATGGATTTCTGATATGAAAAGGTTAAACTGGAGAAAAACTAGTAATGAAGAGAAAAATATGGAAACGAAATTTTTCGAGTGGAACTATTCGGATTTTGAAGTTGAATTACAACCTATGCAAATTCGAACATTTATGTTACAAGTTGAATGAGGTTTTCAATACATATTTCCTTGTACAAATTGTATTAAAAATTGAACTCTAATAAAAAATGCAAAATATTTAAGTATAACTCTTTCCCTATTAGTAGATTTGTACAATGATAATCTGAACTAGAAAGAATAGCAAGAAGAGGAAATAAAAACCACAAAATGGTGCAAGCTTATATTCCATTATTTATTACAATTTTGTTAAAAAAAAGGCATTTATGTGTATACAACTCAATAAAAAAATTGCCAAATTGAAATTTCTTTAATTAATTTGATGAACAATATTTGAAGATCGATTTAAAACACAAGATTTTTTAAGAAATGTATTAAAAGTTTCATTAATGGTCTACTAATATATTTTATATATAGAATACTAATACATAACTACTAATATACTACTTATATATGGAATACAGTGCATTCATGGAACCTTAAAGATGTGTACCTTAATGTATACATTTGCTTTGCACATTTTTTTTTTAATCTAAACGACAAATTGTTCAGGAAAAAGATCTTTTTCTACTCGATAACGGGTAAAAAGCTACCAACTTGCAAATATTAGTTATATTACTCTGGATTTATTATCTATTGAAGCTTAATGATATCTATTGAAGCTAGGGAGAGGAAGTTAATATCTTAAGTGAAGTGGGAAGAAAGTTGTGAATTATATTAAACTTTGAAAAAATTATTGGAGGTAATAAGTTTTATTTAAAAAAATTATAAGTAAATTCATAAGAATTTTTGTAAAAACTAATAACAATTAATTCATAACTGAAGTATTTGATTTGATAATTAGATATTCAATCTTGATAACCTACTTGTTACGGAACAAAAAAGCTGGAATATTGAATGGGGGCTAGGGCGGCTTCGGACTTAAACCCGCCACCGATGGCAATCGAAACGTTTTAATCACAAAAAGCTTTGTACTTAAAGTATTTTTTTTTGTAAAAAGTCACAAAAATTTGACCCTCTTTCATAATATAAAATAATAGACAGGAAGACAAATAATTATCTCTTATTATAACTTATTAATAAAAATGTTTTAAAAAATAAATCGCTGTTACCTAATATAATTGGCATTAATAATTCAAAATGAAGATTCATTTTTAATTTGAATATATTACAACAATTACTGTATCAATCATAGAAATATCAAATATATGTTATTATTTTACCATATTTATTATATTATACCCATTTACACAAATTTCATTCATACAATTTTATTCAATGTCCATTAAAATGTGGATAATTTCAATAAATTTAGAAGAATTTCATTAAGTTTTCATAAAGATATTAAATATAACACTTACATATAATATCATTGCATGCTTTATTCAGATATTCAATTTCCTGATCATTTTATGTTACTCACTTCTAAATATCTAAGCAGTTTATAACTTTTGAAAATATACAATTGAATAAAATTAAAACCTTCTTGCAATAGAATCACGATGCCTGAAATTATTTATAAGAAAGAGTGGTTAAAAAAAAATATTTGGTTTATTAAAGTAACTGGATTTTATCCAAATAAATACAAGTGGATCGGAATTATAATCGCTGCAAGTTTCCTACTTCAACTTTTCGGGAGTATTCTGCATGTGCTTTTTAATTCACTTTCGTTTTTTAAATTATATAAGTCAATAATTTCTATTATATTTATATTTCTTAGTTTCAATTCTGTGTTTTTTAAATTTTTGAATTCCCATTGTTTGCTTTCTATAGAGGACGTATTTCACACTAGTTTCATCGAATCGCCCATGTCGATTAAAACGGAAGTACGTCTCCGTTTTATTGCTAAATTAACAAAAATATTCGCCATTATTCATATAATACTTACCGTTGCTGCGCCTTTATATTCTTTTTTACTAGAAAAAAAATATGAATTCTTACCAATTTGGCTTCCGGAATTTATAGAAGGAACGCAATTCGAAACTGTAGTGAAGATTTTTCAATGCTTTGTGATGATGTGTACAGGATTGAATGGAATGCCTTTTACATTGTTTATTTACGCTGTTATTGCCCATATATGTGCCCAGTTGCGTATTTTATGTAAAAATTTAGAAAACTTTCCCGATTTTAATCCTATATTAGCACGGAAAAAATTTAAAAAATGTATTAAACATCATCAATCAATTATTAAGTAACTAATATATTTTACATGTATTCAATCAATTTTCAATTCTTTTTTTTGTAGATGTGTGCAGTATCTTCAAATTTATATTGGCTATCTCCTATTCGTAGCCTATCTAACACTAGCAATCTTATTTTGTTTCATTCTTTTCAGTTTGGTTTTAGTAAAATTACCAATAAAATGATCCTTTTAAAATGCTCATATTTTGATTTTTTCAGATTATTAAAGAGGGTTATAGTTTTTCCGAAATGCCTCAATTATTGGAAATAATTGTTATTGGATCAATTGGAATTTTACTAATAGGATTCTGGGGACAACTGTTAATTGATGAAGTAGAGTATAATATATTATTTGTATATACATATGGTTTAATTCATTTCATTTTTATTGATTTTTTGAAGAGTATGAGAGTTCACGATGTAATTTTTGAGATTAATTGGCAAAATTTACCACTCGATATACAAAAAGATTTACTGATATTTGCAAACCGCGTACGAAATCCTTTGTGCATTAAAATTGGAATCTATCCTTTATCATTTAATTTTACACAATGGGTAAGTTAATGTATTTAACAACTTTATATTTAGCATTGGCTTTGAAATAAAACCTACTTCTAAAAGAATAGAAATTTACATACAGATTTTTCGAACCATATATACTTACTTCATGTATTTATGGAATACAATGAGTAAAAGGAATTTTTGATTGAATAATATATACTGACTGCAAGTCATTTATTTTTAAATATGTAAGTACATACGTTGTATTATAAATTTATAATAAAAATGTTTTCAAGTTCTACTAATTACGTAATTTAAAAAAACTATAATTTACATATGTCTACATGATAGTGAAAACTTCGTTTACTAACTTCATTAAGTTACAAATACATACATCTTACCGACCATATTTCATGAAAGTAAAAATTATTAATGGTTTGAATGTTGAAGTTTTGTTTAAATTATTTTTTGGTTTTCGTTTCAGAAAATTGCATCCTTCATCTGTTTTGATTCAGCATATTATTTAGTATTAATTTTTTTGTTAAAATGATAGTGCTTAGCTACTAAAACTATATATTACGACATATATATGTATACTTGGTAAACTCTAGTACTTCATCAAAATAAAATACAACAATGCAAACCTTATGTATATACATTTTACATTCATTTCACTTTATCAAAAATAAAATTGACGATTAGGTTTACAATCTTCTATTGTAGGAGATTAACAATAATGTGACTTTTTTACATACATTTAATCTTTTGTATTTTCCGACTACTTACATTAATACACTATAATTTTAGGTAAATTTATATTATAATGTATATCTCTATCGGTTTTATTATCTTGTGTAGATGTTTTTTAAGATGGTTCTTTCATATTTCAGAAAAAAAATCGTTTTCTTGATTTATAATGAAAAATGATATTTTAAACACAATAACTATTTTTTTTTATTCAATGTATCCACGGGCAACAATATCTCGTAAAACTCCACTCATCCGTTCTTTGTATATTTCATCGTTTTTGGATTTAAAATTAAAATGTTTAAAATCAATTTCTCCTTCCTTCTGTAATTCTTCATAATCGGGAATTTCTTCACCATTACTGGTAAACAATTGTATTGTCACAAAGGCCATACATAAGCCATACTTAAAATATTTTTTCATATGTCTAAACAATTGTGATTGGGGAAATAACTCTTCGGGATCACAATCAAAGTTGCGTATCATTTCGCAGAGGCTCGAGTAATAATAATCAATCAATTCATGAAAATGGGCTTGGCGCAATTCCAAACTAGTCGAGTTGTAAAAGAAATAAGACAAATCAATCGCTGGTGAACCCCAATGCATCAATTGCCAATCTAAAAATCGTAATTCCGTTGGCTCTGGGTTTTTCTGAAAGTTCTGGAAACAATGTGAAAGATTTAAACAATATAAAGAATCGTAACTTATGTTACTTACATCATATTTAAATAAAATATTATTGTTCCAACAATCGCCATGGATAAGTACGCAATACTCATCATCGTATTTTGGATCAGCAATTTTTAAAAGTGTATCAAACACATTATCCATAATTGGTTCAAGTTTCAGCAAAATATCTCGATCCTGTATTGAATCCAATGTTCCTGCAGCTTTTAACGCTAATTGTTTGCATTGTTCTCGAAACATGTCCTTGTTTAAATTTTTGAAGAATATATCAGGCGTGGAATTTTTAAATTTATCATAGGTTCGAGAATCAACTTTTTTAAGGACAAAAGAAAACGCGTGTAAGTAACCCAATTGTTGTAAGACAAGCTTACAATGTGATAAGTCTAAAGTAGAAATACGGTCTCTCATAACAAATCCTTCATTTTTTAAATCGTTCATTATCATGAACTCATCCAAACATGAGCTAGAGCTTTTATATAATTTTGCTGTTGGCATTAATTTAGAACCACTTGAAATCAAAGCGTTTGATTGCAATTTGTGGAAATATGGAAGCACTTCAGTATACGCAAATATTTCACGCTTGAAAAACTCATTATAAGGAGCATAGTTGCGCATTACAATTTCCCGTGGTGCCAATTTAACAATGAAACTTTTACGTTTTGTTAACTTTTTCGAATTATCTATTATCACAATTTTCTTCAGTAATCCCAAATAGTTATCGCCTTTTTCAGATCCAGCAGAAACTTCAATATCGTAGTTTGTTATACCTTCCGACAAAATAATTTCGCTGATAGCAATTCTCACTAATTCATTTGATATTTCGTGAGTAATTTTTTCCATTTTATTATTAATTTTTACAAATATAGTTTTATTTTAAGTTTATATTAATAAATATTAACCTTTACTTTCTTTTAGCACTCTTAATTTCAATTGCAAATAAATCGTAATAGTTTTGCGAATGTAAAAAACTGAAATGCTACTTGTACTAAAAATTCGCTCTTATAAATAGATAAAAAATGATAATAACAACATATTTTTAAAAAAAAATTGAAGATAATTAATTTAATTCACCAAAAGGTGAAAAAATACTCAATTTCAATGATCTGCGTGTAGATAATATAAGTTATTTCATTCTCATTAGTAAAAATTAAAAACTAAATATATAATAGTAATTACAAAGTGAATTAAAAAAATGATATATTTGTAGTTGATATGAAGGTACATACAAAAATGAAGTAATTATATAAATTGTCAGCTCAATTAATGTATGAGTATGAAAGGAAATCACGATATTTATCATTTTAAAAGGACAATTGAAATTATTTCTCTAATTGATTTAATAATCTACTGTTTATGCATTTATACGTAGATTTAAAATATTGTATTCATTATACTTCAAAACTAGTAGTCATTAAAATATTTTTATATTTTTGGGATATAAACAAATTAAAATTCTGCAAGTTTATTTCTTAATAAAAAATACTATGAAATATTTGCATATTATATAGTTGTAACAATAGATTTCTCAACATTTTTCTGTCATTGAAATCTTACAGAAAAACAAAGCAGCATTTTATTTTAAATTAAAAATGTTGAATTTTTCACTCTGGAATTTTTTTTCTGAGTACAATTAATCAGAAGTGATTTTATGTCAAAGTCAATATAAAAATAATAAAAATATTTTTAAACAAAAAATATTGATTAATGCCTACAAGTTATAGAAATGAAACTATTTGGATGGTATTTTTAATGTATTTAAATAACAGGTACTTACCCTGCTTTCATGTATAAATATACCCAGCTCAATTCATTGTTCACATTTTAGTTAATCAACGGTCAGAAATATAACTTTGATATTGAGTCGAGGTAACGTAATTTTCAACTGTTACCCAGCTAACTTGAAGATTTCTATAGTTTAGTTTCATAGTTGGTATATGTAAAAAATACATTGTTTCTTTATTTTCTGTGTTTTATTGTAAGTAACTATATATACATTATTCCCATTGGTTGTTTTACACTTTTATTTACAGTAACATTATGAAAAAGCACAATTTTATGGAAAAAATTTCAGATTTTTTAAATCAAAATGATAAATCTTTACTTTTTAGGCAAGCCCATTAAACTATACTTATCCATATTTTGAATACCGGTGTCAAAATACCAAAATTGGTGTTCAGAATAGTCGTTAACCGAATGTCGGTATCGGAAAAATTGGTATCGGTTAAATTAGTTCACAAGCGTCTATATTTGTTTTAAACTTTATTACGTTTTATATTTACTTTTATTACTCAATAACGATACATATCTTGCATAAGTTTTGTACTAAAAAAGTATAATAATTTAAATTTAACTTCATTTAATGTGATAAATTAGATTAAATTTAAATTAATTGAATTAACGTTTTTTTTAATCTTAAACCAATTTAACATTAAATTCATGCTTAATTTTTTTCTGTTATGACTTAGTTTAATTAATATTTATAAGAAAACAAAGATTCAAAAGTATAAACATAATGAATGTGTACCGAAAAAATATTTCAGTAATACTTTCAATACTTAAGAGATGTGATACTTATAAAATAGTCCAAAATTGAAAATTAAAAAAAGTTGCTTCCTTCTCCTTTGATTCAATAAAATTTCTGTTCATTTTCCCTAGATTTCTCTAGCTGCTAGACTTCTTAAGAATGTACTGAGGTAAACAGTATACAGACTTAATAAATGATCCATACATTACAATGTTAGATTTTGAAGTTATTTCCCAAACATCCCTACAACATTATTACGCAATAGAAAAAATTCAAATCTCACTATTGCACTTGCTACAGTGTTTATATTACACTTCATTGTAATATTTTCCTCCGTTAATTATTTCATTTATTTCTAATTTGAATGAATTATTTCCTCCAATTAAAGAAACTCAATTTTAAGTTTCGGCTGTCCATTTTAAAGTATTTTTAATCTAATCCTTTAATTATAATTCATCCACCGATAGAACCCGAGCGACGTCAGAGCACAAATAGTTGCATATATGCAGTGACATTAACTTGGCAGTGGGAGTGGTTTTCGTAAATTTTCAAAATTTCAACAATCAAAACAAATGAACATCATTAAATTTCGCAATCCCATTGGCTAATTGTCTTTTACGTTCAAAAGCATGCATGCTACCATCAGATATGAGTGCATTGATCAAAACATTGTAATCGTAAGAGTATTCATTAACAGTATTAACGGCGCTCATCGCTTACTTCTCTAAACATATATTAAGCTCAATGATAGCTCAATAGCTGTGGTAAAATATTTTCCAGAAATATTTGGAAAAAATTAAGAAAAAAATTATATAAAGAATATTTTTTATATGATTTTTTATGGGCTTATTTATGTGCGTATTCAAATTGAACAACAGAAGTGATTTTTATTTTTATTTATTTTTTCCACTATGTAGTACTCGTAGTACTCTTTCAAAAAAAAAGTTTTTATATTATATGGATAGTCTTGGATAGTATGTAAAATTTTAAAAAAATATTTTCAAAACGTTACCAAAGTTCATTGACTTCCTAAAGCTCTATAGTCGTTATTTTATTCTAAAAAAGGCATTATCAATCGTTCAATTGGGATTATCAGTCATTTTAGATTATTCAATTAAGTAAACTCTAAGAAAAAAAAAATTTTTTATCACTTATTTTATTTTTTTGCTAAAACTAATTGAGATAAAACTCGGAACCTGCCAGGATCGTAGTATTTTATTACTACCTACATTCTTAGAAAATATGATTAAAATATCTTCCCGGAGTCGATCCAACATGCTTAATATTATACTTTTTTAAGGCCCTTAATAAATTACATTTGTTTACCATTTTTACCTATTTCGCCCATTCGTATTGAAAATGATAAGATTTCCCAATGATATGTTTTCCGTCTTTTATATTTCCGGGATATTCTATTTTCTGCGCATGAGACGTTGCGCATATTGTTTCGATTACTTTACGCAGTGTCAGTTCTAATCAATGAAATGTCAACAAAATAGAAAAATGACTTCAATAATCATATAAAAAGGAAAACGTTTCAGACGTTTTCTTTTTTTCAAAAATATTGAAATCAAATTCTAGTCCTACACACTTAATAAAATGTGATCTGTGTTTAAATAACTTCTTATTCAGCCACATAACACTCACCAAGGTAAAAGCATTGCCCTAAAATTACGTAGGTACAATGATTGTATTGTATAATTTTTTGCAGTCAAACTTCCACGATGATTTCCCAATCAACTTTTTCGATTGTGTCTGATGCAAAAAACACTAATTCACAAACAATGAAACTACAAACATCCACTCTTCAAGATCAAAAATTCGAAAAAAAATTTACAAAGGAAGTTGACATAATGGTTTCATCTGCTTGTTCAAGTTTGGCATCTCCTGGAGATTCTGGTGTACAACTGTTGGATAGTGAAAGCGAAGTAACATCTATTATGTCAATAAGTGGATGTGACACACTTAGTGATGGAAATGATAAATCTGAATTCAAAAAACGGACACCACAAGGAAGAAGTTTGTCCTCAAGCGATACAAATTCAGATTTAGATAGTCCCTTTGACAATAATCGTTGTTCAATCGTTTTAAACACTAATTTCAAGTATGAAACTCAAGTAGACGAAACTAATCCTTCTGAATCTATTACTGAAAAGAAGTTCTCTTCAACAAATATGTTTCTAAATACTACACCTTTAGTAATGACTACAAGTGATATAGCTAACCAAAATACAACACCACCGATTTACGATTTGAAAATTTACTCCCAGTCTGCACCAGTTGATTGTTTAAATATTACAAAATCTGAAATTTCAAATTCACCACACATCCATGAAGTTACTGATGATTTAAACACAGCTAGCGTCATCATAGATAAAAGTACAGAAAATAATCTAATTTTGAATTCCCCTGAAATAGAAGTACCAAAGGCAGAAGAAAACGAACCATCTGTTAGTGAAAATTCTAATACAGCCGAAGACCTAATGCAAACTTCGATAATCACTCCAATGCCGGATGAACAAATTGTTTTTCGTCGTCAACGTCGAAAAAAATCAAAAAGTCAAGATGCTCCTAAAAAACGGGTTTCGTTTCACGAAGATATACTAAACAGCACGAAAATCGACGACATCCACATTGAACGAGGATTTATCACACACCAACCAGAAATATCTATGAGTTTTTTCGGGGAAGATTCAATTCGTCGTAAAGGGGTTGTTAAAGGTCGTTACAGTTGGGCAGCTGAAGGAGATTCTCCCTATTATCAAAACGCCATACCTGAGCGTGCCATAAAATCTGAAATGTATGTTAACAATTATTTCTGCTACAACTCATCAAGTTCGTCAGTAAGTCTGGATTCAACCAACAGCAGCAACAGTAGTGATAATTCACCCCACGAAGAATATCCCATAAGTGTCGCTAGCGGATTACAAAATATCAAGAAAGTACCAAAATCAAGTTGTTTAAAAAAACCAAAACACGGTCACAAATATATCGACACGAAAATAGTGCATGAAGAACTACCAACAACTCGTCGAAAAATTTCCGATTCAAATATTTTAGATACAGCCACAATATTTGGAAGCTTGAAAAACATTTATAAAACTTTATCATCTTCAGTTCCTTTGGCAGAAAGAGGTGTACCAGAAGGACAGGAAGATTTCACTATGTATTCGTCATCTCACAGTATCTCTTCAAAAAGAAACTCCTACTCGAGCAATGAAACACTGCAGCAAAATAATTGCGAGGAGTACAATGGGCCGAGTGTTTGTGAACCTGAAGAAATAATTCAAACAGGTCCAATTTACAAAAAGCCCAACTTACGCTTAAGTCGCAGTGAAGGATTTTATCCTACCTATGTTAACAACATGGAAAATCAACCAGAAAACATTATCCTGTGTGATAGTAACGTTTACGAACACAAAGGGATTAGTTATTCATACGAATATGATAAATTCCAAAGTAAATTTAATCAGGAAAATAATAAACCAAAAAGTTCGACTGTATATCAAATGCTTCTTAATGATCTCAATTTTTTAAAACGATCAGAGAGAAATATCGTAGAGAAAACGAAACCAGACCCACCATCCCTGCCTGCTAACAAGGAAACAAAGAGTAATTCCAAACCAAATTCAAATAATTCATCACCAATCAAAGGACAAACCGAATCAAAAAACCCTCGAAAAATTTCTTCAGTCTCTTCTGGAACGGACTGGAGTTCTGATACTGAAACTTTGTCCGATTTATCTGAAAAACCAGTTTCAAAGCACTTACAATCGCCACTTAGAAAAAGAAACATGAAGGCCAACCATTACGCAATGCAAAACACCAACATAAAAGTGTCCGATTTTGATATTTCAATCGATTTAAACTCTGAAAGTTCAGAAAAAATAAATATATCTCAAATAAAACCAACAACCAAAAACTCTCTAATCAATCGATTTTTACGAAACGTAACGCAACGTAAAATGATTGAAGCAAAATTGGCTCTGAATCCGAAAAAAGGAGTAACACATCAACTTTTTCAGTTTTTTATGAAAAATGTTAAACCTAGCGAAAGTCTAACCAAAGAATTGGAAAATGAAATCAATGAAGAACTACAAACGTTTCTTGCTTCAACTAAAATCCAAAACCAACAATCTCAATGCCATTTAGAAGCTAATAATAAAAGTTTAAAAATAAGAACCATCTTTCGAAGTCCAGATGAAATTTTGAAAAAGGTAAATGTGCACTACTGTTTGTAGTATCCGACTGAAACTAAAATTTCTTTTTGAGAAAATTATTTTATTTACTTATTTTTGTGGCTTTTGTGTATTACTTCAAATAAATCGTTCAAAATGAAAATGGAGTAAGTTTATATTAGGAAGTTAAGTTTGGTCGGACACTACTCTTATGTAATAGATTTCGTTAAAAAATTATTAATTTTAATTTCTTTTTTTTTTAGGAATACAAAGTCTTTAGTGCCTATAATTTACAAGGGGAGAGTAGACCTCTTATTGTAGTCTTGACTAATACAACTTTTTATATTTGTTCTATTAGCTTTGATCAAACATACTGCAAAGAATTAGTCCTTCCTTATACTGAACTTAGTTTTATTATGATTGGTCCTAATCGTCAAACTTTATATATATCTAACTCCGATAAAGACATGTATTTTTTCATTATAACGAAAGATGCCGATGTTACATCTGATTTAATTGGTCAAATTGAAATTGCGATGCGCCGAGATACTCAAAAACCAGCATTACCTTATATAAAACAACTTACTATGCAAGATATGCACCAGTTGAGATATGCTATATACCAGCAGACTGCTGTTACTAAAGTAATTGTTATAATCTACTTTAAAAATTTTCGTATTTTTAGGAAGAAATATTAAGAATGTTTATTTTTTCCAGGATGAAGATATATATCATTACGGTATTGTTAACATAAACAATGATTTGTTAAGTCCTTCAAGTACTCCATTAGGTCCTTCAAGAGAAGGATTTTTAATGCATCGAAAAGCACGTAGTGATGATCGATGGGAATTTGGTTATTTCATTTTAAAGTAATTTTTGTTTTTATAATGTTTTACAGTATCTTAAAGATTTTTTTTCAGGGGAGGAGTTTTATATACTCTTACGTCTCCTACTCGTCGCATTCCTGAAAAAGTTACTCCATTATATGGTGGTGCATGTCAAGGAGCCCATCGTACTCCTCCACGTCCTCGTCCACACACATTTGAATTATTGACCGAAAGTAATTCTTTTGAGTTTGCAGCATCCGATGAATATGAAACCAGTGATTGGCTTCAGTGTCTTATTCAAACGGCAAGCACGGTAAATTTTTAATTTATTTTGTTTTGATTGTTTGGAATTACCTTAGTTCGATTTGTAGTATAGACTGCATCGCTGATTGAAAGAAACTGCGACAATTAAAATTTCTGAAAAGTTAGCAAAGCTTTTAATAAAATAATAATTGAAAATTCGATGTTTATTTTTTCGTATTTTTTTACTGTTTCTCTAAAGAAATTATAAATAGAAAACAAGATGGCTAACATAAAATATAAAAAATAAGTTGTAACATGTTTCATTAAGTTCGAAAGTTGCAACGAATTGATCGGTCCGATCTCGTTATTTCGAAAAATCGCTTAGTTTATTTTTGAAAATCAGGAATTAATTCTGAACTTTTTAATTTACAGATGCAAATGCATAATTTTGAAGAACTGCCTCAAACTCGAATGTGTAGTTTGATAGTAACTACTGATCATTTAATAACTGCTAGAGAATGTTTTCAACAAAATCAATCAGAAAATGATTCTGAAACATTTAACAAGGTTCGTACATTATCGTACGCAGCCATAGCTGATTTAGTAGCATTTCGTTTGCCTCTTGCTGCACAAAGTTGGTGTGTATTGGTAAGTATTAAGTCTATAATACTATGAAAAAGTATAACAATTAAGTAAATTAAATTAACAGGAGTTTGCCTGCCGTGAGGCTCATGAACTAAGTGGTGACTGGATTATTTATTTTACGACAAGCTCAGAATTAGATAAGTTTTTGTCTACAATTGAAATGTTATGGTCTTATAATAACTCACAGGTAAAATATATTTATTTTTTTGTAAAAAAGGATATTGATATATATAATTTTGATTAATTTTAGGGTGATGCATTCCCTTTAAGCACAATTGCTGAAACTGAAGTCTTAATTCGTCAAGCGTCGGCAAATTATAAAATATTACAAGATGCATGGTCTTAATTCTAAATATCTTTCAATTTGGTAAAAGCAAATAGTAAACTTTTCATTTATTAAACAAAAGGTCTAACGCCATTGAATTTGATCTCGATTAGTTTTTACTGTAGATAATTATTTACTGTAAGCCTCAGTAATTTATAATTATTTAAATTTAATTATGTTTTTTTTTAATTTTTCATCTTTAATGAATTTATTTTTTATACAATGTTATTTAAATAATTTAGGCGAATATTAAAAATACAATAATTAATATCTTTGAATAAATTACATTTAAGCTACATAATAAACGCTTAATAGTAATTATAGTCATAAGATACCATTATATATTTTATATGATATAATTCCGTTATATTTCCTAGTTAGAGCTATACAGTTTTAAATATGCTTTTAACGTAACTTGTAACTAAATGTTTTTTCACATATCTTTACCATGATATCTATCGTATAATATAGTTATAGCAAAAAAAAACTAAGCTCTTACTAGTTACTAAAAATGCGCTTATTTTTTTCATTTGTTATTTCAAATATTGAAACACTTCTGAGTTTATTTACTATAAATTTTGCTTTTCTTTAATGAGAATAATTTTGACTAACGTATATATGTAACACCTATTTCTATAAATCCAAATAAAAAATAATTTTTAGTATTAATGTGTTAAATATGTACTTCTTGAAGGCACATATTTAACAACGATTAATTCTGATTTAAATGATATTAATCTTTATATAACCATGTAATTTATATATTCATGTTACCAAATGACTTTAGAGTAGAAATATATACTCTAACAACTATTGAAAATATTTCCGGTGCTGCTTTAATTATTTTATTTAGGTTAAGTTTAGTTATCATAACGAGATATTCTAACATAATGCTCAAAATTTTAATATTTTATTTAAATCATAAAAAATAGCTTTCAAATTTGCAATTAAAATACTATGAAATGCGGATGTATCGATATACGAAAAATTGAGTTTGTAACTGTTTAAAGTTGAGCTAAATGTACAAGCATCGAGTGTATAGGATATATCCAACATACAAGTTTTTGGGAAACAGATTCAATTGATGGATTGTTATAATCATAGTCTTGTAAACCGGTCTGTGCAATCTATCGTAAAATAGGTCTTAAATTATTTGGAAGGGAATATAAAACCCTAGAATGCCTGGCACTAAAAATAACAAAATCGTAATAAGCGTTTACATTTAAGCTCTTGGTAGCTTTGGTGTTTGTATAAAGTATTGAAGAAATTTATGGTATGCTGAATATGGCTAAATAGAAAAGATTAAATATTAGTCCCTTCAAAGTTCATTTATCGCGTCCTTAAAACATCTCCAACACATTTGGTCTTTAATAACTCTAGGGTTTTTAATAATTCAGTAAACCGAGTATTAAATCTTTTGTTCGTTTACGAGTCAACTGATTAAAAAGTCCTCATCTAAACGGCCAAGGCACTATTAGAGCAATACTAGTATTTAAGTTAATGATTTCCGAAGACCCAAAGAAAAAGTCGTTAAACCGTTTGACATACGAATGATTTAATCAGAATATTCTATTCTATGTTTATTAAGTTAATGATTACCGATTGATTTTTTTTAAATTATTAAATATTTTTCCAATATCAGGACAGATATAATTTTGGCAAGAACATTGCAGTTCATATGCTGATATTTAATCCATAATCGATTATAATGGATTATTTGAAAGTGAATATTTTTTTAAAAATATGACAGCTAAGTTGCTTACTACATTTATTCCATGTTTTTAAAATTCAATAATTCTTTACAAATGTTATGAATAATTTGATAGATCTCAAAATATTTAAATTCAATTTCTACTTTAAACAAAAGGTAGTCAAATTTTAGTACTGTTAGCTATTGAATCTAAACTATTTATGTATTTTTATTTAGCAAATACACATCATTGTGATCATTTTTTAGATAATATTTTCTACTTAATTTCGAAAATATTTTTTTTTTGTATTACATTCATTATTATAAAAAAAAATTAATATGATTTATTTATCTTTATTCATTATATTAATGTGCTCTTAATACAATAATAAATAAACTATATAATCAAATCCATTTCAAGGTACTGAATGACTTCTTGCTTTTTTATCATTTTTAGCTTTTTCTATATTAACTGAAGGATATTGTTCTTTAACCGCTTCCATGTCCAAATTTGGAAAACGTTTGATCAACTGGACGACATGATTGTAATCTCGACTAAAATAATAATAAAATTTAAAAACTTTTTACGATTAGTTAATTTACAATATATACTTATGTTTTTTACGCTTTTCGTTCCATAATTTTTCTCGGTATAGTTTTTTGAATTTACTAACAGCAGTGCTAGGTTTATAAAAGAACATTTTATTTTTCCACGATGAGTTCATATATTTCGGTATGACGTGTTCCGACATTCTAAGACAATATTTTTTTAAGTATAAAAATTAATGGTTATCTTATAATATTGAATTTATCATTTAGGTGTACTGAACATAACAATAAGTAATTTACTAGACCAAAAGGAAAGGATACGAGGTTACAGGTATGATACTTAGAGATCCAGGATAGCTATAATGTATTTAAATCACATTGGCTTAAAACCACACTAAGAGTTGCTTAGAGTGTTCAACTACTTCAAATCATCTAATGCCATGTGTACATCTAAGTATATAGAGAATGAAAGGCTGTTGAGTTACAATATAACTGTAATTGGAAGACAACAAAGGTGCTATAAGCTGCTTATAGTGCCTAGTAATATAGGATGTAGTGTTTGGTTTAGAAAAATAAACTATCTTTAGTTTTTAGTGTAAGTTAAAAACATGATATAAATAAATTATCCAAAAAAAAAGGGTTAAGCCATTGTTAGTAAAAGCATTAACATTTTCAGTTATTATCAAATAAAAAAATATAGTTTGTATATAAGTACTATCAGTGTTACTCAAGTCGTTATATAAAACTTTTCACATCTTAATCACTGTGTTCTTTTACCTGTAATAATACTTAAGTCCTATGATACTTTCAGTAAGTTTCCCAGGCCGTTCACCACTTTCCCCAGTTTCTAAGAGATAATATGCTTCATTTCGCTCCCGGACCACGGCCTCTAAATTTTCCATTGATTCTTTTACTTTATCTATCCTTTCTGGATTAGGAAATAATTTGAACTGTTCTTTACTTTCATGTTCCATTGTAAGCAGCATATTTCTCTCTTTTAATAATATATACCTACAATATTCTTAGTCTTATAAAGAAAATTTCAATAATAAATGAATTTACCATATCTTGTGTAGATCGGTGTTTGATTTCAGTCGAAGTTCTTCTTTTTTCCATGAACGACCAACTTTAACTTCATTTTGGCCCCAATTTTTTTCGTCATCGAAAAATTCCATAAGCCCATTATTTATCGACGATTTATGAAATTTACTGTTTTGAAAATATATTGCGGTGGATTCATTGAAAAGGTTAGTTGCAGGTAAAATTGTATTTCGTAGTATTCCTGTTGATTTATTGGTTGACAAATTGGAAGATAAGATTGATAAATTTTTTAATTGTAAGCAAAAGTTAAATGCAGACTTATTAGTATTGATTGGTTTGACAAATGATAACAATTTTTGAAAACTTGCCATTCTGTCTTCATAGCATGAGAAAATATCAATTTAAATCAACCCGAATTGCTCGAATTGAATTCTAGTGTAATCTGATACCAACCTAAAACGTTTTGAAGATAAAAAGAAACTCCCTATTTATTTCCTTTAAAAGAATTCGAGATTATTTCCGATGTTTACATCTGTCATTATCGGTCATCATTACACAATGTAAGAAATATGATACAAGTAAAAGAACTGAATATTTCTAAGCATTACTTATAAGTATTAAAAAAATGTGGTAAATATTTTAATAATTCTAACTATGATGACACCATTGGACGATTTTATTTATTTAATTAACCAAGTACTCTTAGGTGAAGAACCGGTAAGTGTATATTCATACATAAATGGTGAAGATAAATACAAAATTACTTGATTCTATTCTAGACTATTGAAGATTTTATCTTACTAGTTGGAACTCTTGTGGCTTTTGTAGCATTTATTTTATGGTGCTGTTGTCCTGCAACACCACGAGAGTTACAAAACCCACCTCAGTATGAATACCAAGAACAATACACTAGACATCAACAGAAACGTAATAATAAATATCAGCATTATTATTAACCATTTCATATTGTCATTCATAATTATCTATAGTATACAAGACCCTCGATTTCACGTATTATTTAATAGTTTTAAAAAAATGTTTATGCAGTAATTTCTAGTCAAGTTAAAATAAGTTATTTTAAAAAAAAAGCTATAAGTATTCAACCATTTTTTGTATAAAAAGCTTATTTACAAATTGTCAGTATTTAAGAACAATATAAAACCAAAGTTAAAAGATTTATTTAAGATGATAAGTTTAAATCCTTGTAAAACGCACTGATTATGAACGAATTTTTAAGTCCGTTCTTGAACCAACGTAATCGGCATCACCAATAGAAAAAATATGACAACAGTATTCAAAACTGGCGCTGTTATTTTAATTTTGTTCCTTGTTAGTTTTTAATTTTATAATAGCATTATTACTGATGGAAAACGATTGCGTACAATTTAAAATTTACATGAGAATGGGAGACAAATGCAAAATAATTGGTTTCTAACCAGGGTTTTTTAATAAAAAGATACTGATCAGTTGGTGAAATTAAAATACGAACTTACTTTTGACTGACAATATGAATATTATTTTTTTTGCTAAGCTACTAAGAAATTACTGTTGGTCAATTAATAGTCTACGTATTGTGGTGAAACATCAATTATATTATATAAGTTAATAATTAAAACAGTGTGCTTTGGAACAAGTATTACTAGTCAAAAACAATGATATTGTGTTATTAAAATAAGCAATTTAGATTATTTTAACATCTAATTTTAATTCGCTTCATTCTTCCACATCTCTGTTATGATCTCATGTTTTTGTCTCTGATAGTGATAAATTTTAATGACTTTTTAACATAACTTAATTGTAAATATAAAAATGTATACTTAAACAATTGTATATAAAGTTAATATAATTTATTTATATTTTTTCAAGAAAATTGTTTACATAATATAAAAGTTTTTATTTAAATAAAACATCAATTATACACATGCAATTATTGGTTTGTTTTTTACTATTTTTGCGTTGTCATAGCTTTAATTATAATCAAAATTTGTTAGCTTGGTTTAAAAGAATTTAATATGTCGGGCATAGAATGTCCCGGAATCGCTCCTCCGCGTTTAGAAAAATGTGGAGGTTTGAAACCGGCAAAAGAATATGCGGAGAAACTTCTGAATTTACTTGAACAACCCATGGCCAGTTTAATGATTGAGAGACAAATTGATTTACTTAATAAATTTGTAGAAGCGTCACCGTATGGATTGGTAAGCAAATTATATTTGCAGTAAAAGTAGGCCGTAATTTTTGGCCACTTATATTAAAAATAATAATGACGTCATATAGTGACCACTTTATGATGTTTTTACGCATTACGTATTAGGAACTTACATATAGCTGTGCCACGTGTGATTAAGTGCGATCGAGAAGTATCGGAAGAGTCGAATTTTCTCGATCACATTATATAGAATCAATATCGGTGGATTTCTTAATATTATTAGGAGTATGATATATTCCCTCTTGCTTAATTTTTAATTTAATAATGGAAATATTAATAACGCTTTTAAAAGTATTTAGCTGATATATCGACAGTATGTAAAATTGTCGATTTATTGCTCAATCGATTAAACGCTTGCGAATCATATCGACCTCATTTAATGGAAGTACTAAAGCTGTTTTCTATTCCATTGTTATTAAAGAAAACTTCAGATGAATTAAACTTTAGGGAAGAGTTCGCTAACTATTTTACATACTTGGGTATTTTTTTAAAAAAAATATATACATAATATAATAATTACACATTTAATATTTCAGGATACTTCATTGCTCGATTAGAAGACGAAGAGTTACAATTACTTTTATTAACATCAATAATTTATTCCTTATATCGTCCCATCCGTCCTATTTTAGACTCAGTACAAATTTCCAGTACGAAATTGGCAATTGAAGAGAGTTTTTTACCAGAAATAGTTGTTCATTTAATGGATATAGCCAACAAACAATTATTCCCATTTTTGTTAAAATTAGGAATTATTTTCGCTAACATTTCGCCAAGATCCTGTAAGCTTAAGTACATGAAATAAAAAGGTTTTTAAATATGTTCTTGTTCAATTATTACAGGTGAAAAAATGAGTACGATGGGAGTTATTAATTTTGTTTTAACGCGTTTGTATCCTGATTGGAAGATTATATCTATACCTGATTGTGAAAAAGACTTAGAAGAATTGGACCATGATATAAAAGCAAATTACGAAAATATATCGAATTTTATGTGGAATTTATTGTTAGGCTTGAAACATCTACCTTCCGAAAAAATCAAGAAATTGCCGCCTCCAAATGTAAATCAGATATGGTAATTTCTTAACTTTTTTTTAATTAATATTTATTTACGAAAATAGTAAAATTGAGCAATTTGACGTTTTAATATTTTACTAGGTATGTTCGTTATATATTTCGATTGTTTGTAATGAAGAAAAATTTTTCTCGATTACGTAATGATTTAATGGGAATTATTCTATTGATTATTTCTGTTTTTAACCATAAGAATATCATTGGAACAGGTCTATCCGATGGTTTGTTTATTATTTTTTTATTTCTAAAGTTTCCCATAACTTATAATTGGTTTATGTAGATATAGCTTTGCTAGCTGTACAAAGTGAAATTGGATCAACCGAGAACTGGGCAAAGTCCATTAAATTTTTACCCAGCAATGAGGACTTAAATTTTAAGAAAATGTTGATAGTATCCACATGTTATCTTTTAAAGCACTATGCTCAAGTTCAAGTCAGTAACTATAAATTAAACAAAATGATTGCAATGTTTAAAATAGAATTTTAGTCTGATTGAATTTTTGATCCTATGTACTGTTCTGTATCTTATGGCCGGTTGGTATAGCATATTGTTAAAAAAGTCAATTTTAATCTTGATATTTTACTCCACATTTGTTATAGTACAGTTTTGGAAGTTCGATATATAAAGAGGTAATTTATTTCGTTGCAATTTTTTCGGCGCAAAATAGCTTCATTTTGCTATGGTTATACATAAATTATAATAAATCAAGCTTCTATATTTCCAAATTTAAGAACTTATCATATAACGTTATCATATAACGCTATAATCAGACTTAATTGAAGTTTTTATTCCAATGAGATTCACAGATTTTAAGTTTGTAAGTTTTTCATTAATGGATCTATTGTATTACCTAACAATAAACAAATGGCTGTTGTCATTATATTTATATTTAAATTAGACGAAAGCACAAGTTTCAGGTAGTTTGATAGTTACAACGAATTAACTATACTTTTCTATTACTCGGATATTTCAAATTATGTGGAAAAAGAAAAAATAAAGATCAAAAAATCAGTCTTCTAAAAATTCTTTTAAGCTCTTACATTAATATTATGAAAATATAATTTTAAAATTGATAATTTCACGTATTATTTAGATTATTTTTGACCGAAATGTTATTAGTGGAATTATCCATCTTATCAACACTGATTGGAAAGCGTCGTCTATCCCTTGGAGCGAGGCGCAATTCAAAGATTTATTATTAACCGCATTACGGGCACTATCCATATTGGTAGTCGCTGTTCCTCAAAAATTTATCGCTAGCAATGGTTTTACTAAGTATTAGTCAATTTTTGTGGGTAATTTTTAATTTTTCTAACAATTATTTATTTTCAGATTACTTATGTTTATAGAGTATTACACTATAAGTCCATTTGATAAAGAAATCTTGTATGCCATAATTAAAACTTTGAACCAAATTGTACCATCAACAAACAAATATCTACTCGGATATATCCGAGATAGAGCAACAATTGATATTTTGTTAGGCTTAACGAAATATCTTTTCGATCAAGAACCTCTTAATTCAGTAAATCAAAGAATATTTTGTTATATTTTTAACATTTTGGAAACCATTGTTACACATCATTCAAACGTATTAGATCATTTTGGGGAACAAACCATAAGCATTATTAAAGATGTTATTGGACGCTCGTTGCAACCGTGCATTCAAGATATGATTATTGATCCAAAAATGTTAATGTGTTTAGCTGGATTCCTTTGGGAAGGGGTTGTTTGGCATCCGGAACACTTACAAAAATTTGTTCAAGAAGGTGGAGTTTACTTAATTTTAGATCTGATTGAAGTATGTATAAATTTGAAAAATTTAATTAAGGAAAACAAATTTTGAAAAAATATTTATCAATAGGGTAGTATTTTTCCAGTAAAACTTATTTTTCTCAGCATATTAGTTGATTTATGTGACGATGGAAAATGTCTGAGTCATTTGATAACTTGGCGAGGTGGTAAAAAGAAGGAAATTACTATTTTATCCCTTCTTTTGTCAATTTTTAGAGAAGATGGTAGACGACTAGGTGTACAAGTAACTCTCGATGGGTGTATTGAAGGTGAGGAAAAATATAAAAGGAAATGCAAGTTTTCATTAAAATTTGATTTAATGAAAATAGATATCGATCTGCCTATAATGGGTGAACAACAATGGTATGAAACATACTATTTGCGTAAAGAGACGACAAGTAGTCCAGCTACTGTTGATATGCTTTGTTCTTGCCGTCCAAAAGTATATGCAATTGTAGAGTTATTGCGAATTCGTTATAGTCATAAAATCAATATAGCCAATGAGCATTACAACATTTATAATCAAAACTTTAGTACCTTAGATAAGGTGAAACTACTAAAATAAGCTCATATTGAACAAAATATAAAACAATGTTTTAAAATTAACAGGTCACTATGTTGGTAGTAGAAAATTTTCTAGCTTTGAAACTAGCAGAAATATGGGTAGAAGTTCGCAGAGATTTGGAAATGGCGAGTATCAAGCCATTGGGAGTTGATGGCGAAACTGTTGAAATGCTTACCAACCGACATCGGCGATGGGCCCAACATTTAAAAGAAAAACAATACGACATACGAAACGAACAATATCATTCCGAGTTAATTGTTGAAGATGAATTATTTATTTCACTGATGGAACAGCGATTAAATGCAGCATTGTTAGCCTTTAAAGAATTAGAACATGTAGCAATGACAAGCCACCATCAATACCGTATTCGAAAAAAAGCAACCCAAAATAGTCAAATTTCTCGTTTCTTCCTTCAGCCAAAAGATGCATACACAATTAATGTACATCGCACTTTTATGGTTAAACCAAATATTACGGTATAATACTTTTATAAGATTGACAAATATCAAGAAACATTAAACTTCTTGTTTTCAGCATGTTTTTAAGCTCAACGCAGTTTTGGAAAGTACAAAACTATTTACTAACGTTGAGGAAATTGAAGATGAAAATTTACAAGAAATTATCGAATTAGATGAAAGCCCCTTACAATTAGTTCATAATGAAGATCCGAGCTTTATGTTCGATGAAAAACAGTATGAAAATATTTTTTTCGGATAATAATTAGGCTAAATAAAGCGTCTACGAATAGAGGAATCTATTGTTTAATACTGTTATCAACTGTAATAAAAGTTAATAAACGAAAATTTTAAATATTTAATACTTAACGATTATTCAAATGAAACCGTTGAAAAATAAGAATTGTCTTTAAATAATCAAACAAAATAACAATAGAAAGGATTTCAGATCTTTTAATCTGAAAAAAGGTTCAGTGAGATTTTTATAAAATTGTTCGGATTAAAATGGAATGTAAGAAGCACTTATTTTACTAATACTGGGGCAAAAATATAAAATTTGGATTATTAAAGATTTGTTGAAAGGAATATTTGTCCATAAACGAAAATGTACATATAGACAGACTAGAAATTTATTAAGGTACTGACGGACCCAGTTCTAATAAAATGAATGCAAGTAAAATTGTTTGTCTCGTATTATTCAACTAATATTTAACTCATTTCCTCCTTTTCTTAGAAAAAAGTATTTTAGTTATTTAGTACCTTTAGTTGCGTTTAATAACTATAAACGACTTCTAATGGGTTCAATGAACGTTTTTTTAATTGTCATTTACCGTCGCAATTTAACTAATAAGGCCTTTAGTGACTAAAGGGTTAATAAAAATCCGTATTCGAAAAATATTGAAAATTTGTTCAAATTGGGGATTGAACCCAACATCTACCGGTTTTGGAGAAGTCACCTTGACCACTTGGCCACCAGTAGGTTTTTTGAATATTTGAAGTGCATTTAAATGTGTTTTTTTATCAGAGATACTTTTTAAAAAAATAACTTATCTAGTATCTAGATACTTTCCAAAAATTAACAAGGTAACTGACCCAGGGAGAGACTTCATAACTTATTTTTTTATCATGTCATCAGATCTCCCCTTAACTTATGTACCTCCGATATTTACCATCTCTAATGTACAAGTGATACACAGTCCCTGGTCATATAGGTTTTGACGCACTATGGGTTTTGCATAAAACCTGAAGTAAGAGCTATTTTATTTTAGGTCCATATTTTTGTTTGGGTTTAACTTTCCTGTACAAGTTTTGTTTATTATGCTTATTACCAACTAGCGCGGCCAATAATCATATTTTCTAAAAATAAATTTTTACCATCAAATAAACTAACCATCTTCTTAATTATGAAGAGCTTAATTGTTTGATATCTACTTGAAAGCCCCTTTACTGATATTTAAGTTTTCATTCGGCACAGTATGCTGTCTATATAGGACAATACCATCTGCTGTATTTGTGGATGATGAATCCATACGTGAATATTTTTTCTAAGGCCTATTTTTCAGTTGTGACCACCTCTTTAGCTCCTTTTTTCTCCAGTAATTTCCACATATTTTCAATGGGTTTCAAATCAAGGCTGTTACCCCAAAGTAGGATAATAGGGATAATAAACAAGGTTTTACCTTTACCCAGAAAATATATTTCTTAACAACCAGTATAACTTTTTATAATGTAAAAAGTAAACAATATTAAATTTAATTTAGTAGAATATGTACATTTTTTATAAAACTTATAAAAGTGTGTCTATAATAATATGGTCAGGGACTGTATATACTGATTCATTTTCTAATTTGCCGTTTTATACCAGTAGAAGCGGAAAATGATTTCGAGCATTTTTTTAATCATCAAATGAAGCTTGAAGTGTTAATATAAGTACATTGTATACCTCTTTTATTATTATAGGAAAATAGTATCAAAAAATTAAAAAAAAAATATTTAAAGAGGCGTTTAGGTAGAAATTAGATCCGGGCGCTAATAACTCTACACCGGAGTTGGGTATTAATATATCTAATATATACTATACTATAGATTGTGAATTTGATTGTTGAAACAAAGCAAAAATAAAATAAGTTATGAAAGATATAAAAAACATGTTTTTTATTTAACAAATCATTTAAGAGTTTAAGGAGTAATTGTATACATTTATAAAGTTGTGTATAAATTTTTACGATGTAAGTATACAAATTCAATACCTACATAGTAAATAATGCATTGTTATTACGTCTACCATTATTGATTGAATGAACCAAAATATCTATAATTTTTAAGATAATATAATGTTAAATTAACCAAGACTCAACTCTATGCGTTAAATGATAAACCATTGATAATTTTTTGCAAGAATCTACGAGAAATAACTCATAATATATGACTATGACAAAAATATTTTGCTTTCAATATTACGAGACTATGTCCCGTCCCTACTTAAATCAGTATATAGTTTTTCGAACTCTACGTATTGCAGTCATTCGACTGATACATTCTCGGTTATATTCCGTTAGCGTGGTGATGTTTTGACGTCAGTCTTTGGTGGAAGTAAAAATGGCGAGCGAGTGCGTGCTGTGTGTAAAACTCTGTACAATTTTCTTGTTATTTACTGTTATAAATACGACTTCATTATCTGAATCAAATAAAGGCAAGGATAATTTATATAATACATTTGCAAAACATACTCTAACTGGATTCCAATTCACCCCATTCTCTTGTAAATATGAATTAATCGCTCATTTGTATTCAATATGTATTATAGAAAATGTGAATTCTTCTACCTATATATTTTATTAAGAAGAATTTGTATTTTTAAATAACTCGTAGAACTTCTTAAACTCCATGAAATATTTTAAGTGGTCTTCATTGTCATTAAGTAAATTTATCATTTAAGAAAATAGTTGTAATGCGATTTATTCATTTTCTCGGTCATTAATTGTTAAATGTTCTCCATGCATTAACTTGCAATGAACCCAATGCGTAGTATATTTCAATAACTTATTGAATTTAATTAATATCAAAATGAAATTTCATTGAAATTAAAATTACTTAATGTCACTCTAACAAATAAATATTCAAGTACATTATCTTCATAAAATAACTTTCTTATGCAAATATTCCAATAACAAAAATTGCATATTCTTCTTTTCAAACTACATTCACACAATAAAAAAAATACAATCTTTGTTGCTTCTAGGATATTTTTAAAGTTAAATAAAATCAAGTTCTACCTACTATTATATGCGTCACATAAGACGGGTTTCAGAAGATCATATTATACGTATTTGGAACCTATATAAACTGTAAAAGAAAAAACCAAACAAGTTCATCAACCACAATATTTTTTCTGAGCCCCTAACAACCTGTGAATAATAAGTACTAAATCCTTTGTTTCTCATTTAATTTATTTAAAAATATCAATGAATATATAATATTCACAAAAAAGTGCAACTTAATATTAATTATGACGAATATTTTATATAAAATGCCAACATAACAAAATAGAAAAAAGCAAATAAATCAAAAAATAATATTCAAAAAATAAATATTTTATTCGCATCCTCATTATTCAGTATTGCAATAATTTCTCCCAATATCAATATCGTATATTTTATTTTTAAACAAATGTTTATATCTAATTTCCGTTATTGCTATTTCTATGTTTCAACATTGGATGAATCACAGCTTTTTTGCTACACAATCTAAATAGATACTTATGTATTCACTGACTAGAACTCCCTAATGATCAAATGCTCGGATGATTTTCGCTATATCATTTTGAGGAATTCATCAATGTGCCCCATTTATTCAATTTAAAACAATCTGTATGTGAAATAAAATAATTTTATTGTCACTTTTACATAGTAGTGACTATTTAATTGATTATAGAAGAGTTAAGGCCACTTTTTTGTTCAATTAGTTGTGCAATGAAGACTTGCAATAATTGCCATATCTGGGTATAAAATTCAAGATGCAAATTATTTGATTAATTATTTTTCCCATTTATCTTTATTGCATCACCATAATCGAAGTTGAAATGAACTTTTTCAATAATATTCCTTATATTTTTTGTTATTTTATTTTATCAAATTATACATTTATGTAATTAAATTCGTACATTTATGATTTTATCTATGACTTAATAATTTTTTATCCAAATAATATAAAAATATATATAAGAGGATTGAATTGAAAAGATCAATAAGTGGACTACTTTCTTTGGAATTCAAATATTGATATTTGTCATGAATACGTTATCATTTGGTTTTCGTAAATTTTCTAACCATTAAAACCGATAGCAATGCATTTGTACTTTTAACAAGTGTATTTTTTTTCTTTTTGAAAAGATACTTATTTAATTATTTTTTTATAAACACTTCACCACTCTAAATCACAAAGATAAAACTCATAAACTAAAATGTCATTGATTTAAGTTTGGAAAATAAAAATATTTTGTGTTATAAATAACTACCGTTTTATCTTTATTTCATTAAATAATAATCGCACTATTTTTAATACTATATGATATGATATCTTAATGTACCATACAAGTACCTAGGGATGCAAACGATGCATCGATTTTTTCAAACATCAATATATCGTTTATTAACATCGATGTTCTAACATCGATATTGAAACCCCAAATCATCGATGATACATCGTTCTTTATAGCGATGTTTTATGAACGATATTTTATCATAGCACCACCCCACAGTTCTGTTCATAATTTATAGCTGTCTATAGCTACACATATAAACTGATATCTCTCAGTCACTAGCGTAGATTTGTGGACTCCATCAGTTTATAAAATAATGCGTTAAACTATAAAGTAATGGTAGGCTAGGTTAGATTGTAATCTAACGACATCAGATTATTAACAGACGGACTTTACAATTTTACGGTATTGTTTATTGTTATTTAAGAATAATTTTATATAAATATATTTCAATGTTGGTAAAAACCACCGAAAAAAAATCGATGTATCGTTCATAAACTTCGATGTTTTTAAAATCGATGTTTCATTTTTAAAAATGTCGGCGTTTTTATGAGCAATGTTCCATCTCTACGAGTACTATACCGACGTTACCGTTAAAGTATGAAAACCATTAACGTATACACCAATAAGACAATGTTATTTCATTTATTCACTGTTATTAATCTTCTAATGCATTTTTTTGGGGCTCTATTGTAACAATTTACATTATTACCGATTTTTTAATCGGGTTTTCAGCTTTATTTTCGTCGTACCTAAAAATGTAAATAAAAGGTGCGCAGAAAATCTGTAGACTAGTTTCATAAAAAAAATCGTGAATTATAAAGTAAAGCAATTATAGTATAGTATTCGTTTATCTGAGATTAAGATTATAACTATTTTGTAATTAAGATGGGTGCTAAAAACAATGCAGACGTAGATCATATTTTAAAGTGATTAGTGTATTGTATTCACCTTGTTATGCTTATTTTAAAGTTAACACTGGTATTATTCTAAAGTAATTCATAAATCAATAATAAATAAAACATTATGCTTTGGGGTCTTCCAATTGTCACATAAAAGTCACCAAATTTATTTTTAGCACTAATTTAATTACAACTCATTTTTACATCATTTTTAATAATTTATTTGAACACATACTTATCTTATCACTATTTATTACAATAAACCGATAATTTATTTGCACTGAGATACTCGCAAATCATTACAATGAATTTTTCTTAACTTATTTTTGTATAGACTTTATTTGACTTGACTTACTATTTCGTGTTTTAAGGGATCGAATTTATATTAAAAAGCAAAATTTCTCAAACATGTAAATTCTATATTTATCATAACACGGTCTTCTTAAATCAATAAATTTCTCAAAACTTGAGATATTTCGTTGTTTTTCCGTTATTGAAATCTTAATGATACAATTGATAATGGAAGAGGGTTTCGCAACTCTCAAATTTTATGACGCATATTTGAACGACATAAATAGTAGAGTAAATAGCGAAAAGAGCCATGTTATTATTGCAATGTAGATAAGCTATTGCTTTTTTCCCCATTGAAACATTTTTGTGCCAATTTTTTTAAAAGTACCAAAACTCTCAAACTGCCATGTTGTCCAATGGGTTTCACCTTTCTTATCATCTTGTAGTTTCAGTCTCTCTTCTATCGCCTTTAATCTCCGAAAGTGAAATTATTATGACCAAACTTTAAAAGAAAAGGTTTCGTTTATCATCTCTAAAAGGAGAAAATACATTTGTAAGCATTAAGAAATGTTTGACTTTAAAGCGATTTTTTAAAAAAAATGTGTAATATGAAAGTATACCTTACATCTCAAGAGAGTTGAAAGATTCAATTTACAAAAAAGTTATTAATATTAACCCTTGAATTCTGAAAAACAACCCGAACCCTGAATTAGACTATATTTTTATATGAACATTCATTTTTGAATGATTTTTTATGAATTTTGAACACTTAAAAGTAATATTTTAAAAACCTTTTGTCAATTATGATTGCATTTCTTATGTATTTTTTTCTTTCTAGAATTTAATCCAAATGACCGATATTTATATACAGAACAATCAGATACCTCTTCGAGTCTTGATGTACATTTTATACACAAGAGAACTGCAACCACACTGCAGCCACTAAATACCAATCGTAGCGATCAAATTTTATCAAATAGTAACACAACCACTACAATTCCATCAGAAAATAAAAGTCCTAATGTTAGCATCAATAAAACCACAACGGATTTAAGTCATTCTATAAGCAACGTGACAGAAAATAACACAACAGGTAACGAGTAAATTGAATTTAAGTATATAAATAAAATGTTTAATATTTTTCTAGGACCCACCACGGCTATAAACAATAATACAACGAAAACTAAAACTACTCCTGGACTCAAAACTATAACTACAACGAATCCAACAGTAGCAAAAAATAATCAGAGCAATAATGATAGCGACGAATTTTCCATTTCAAATTTTTCAGACGAAAAAATCTATTTAAATAAAACATTAAAAGAACATAATATTACTAAAAATGAGACAGATAATCGTTTGTACTACAATAGTTCGTTCACAATTGATCCAGTTGCGGCTCAACATTATTGGGTTAACATGACAAATCGTACAGATGTAAAAGTAAATGAACTACTATCGCAATCACATCGTAGGGCTGCAGTAAGTTTACTTTGAAATTTAGGTTTATTAATTTTTTTTCATTTTGTCTTTTTATTATTAGACTGTTAAACTTTCGTTTGATTTTCCATTTTATGGACATTTGATTCGAAACGTAACAATTGCCACTGGAGGCTTTCTTTATACTGGTGAATATGTTCATTCATGGTTAGCAGCTACGCAGTATATAGCCCCATTAATGGCTAATTTCGATACAAGTTTATCTAACGAAAGCTTTGTTAAATATGTGGACAATGGTACAGCGTTTACAGTTCAATGGGAAAATGTAGCACTACAAGATAAACCAAATGATGGAAATTTCACATTTCAAGCGACATTGCATAGCAATGGAGATATTATCTTTGTTTATAAACATGTTCCCGTTGTTATAACTGAAATTCAGGACGACCACCATCCTGTTAAAGTTGGATTGTCAGATGCTTACATAATAGATCGCGTGATTGTTTGTAAGTTGGATAGTATACTTAATAAATTGATTTTTTTAACTAATGGTACGCATGTTTAACAGTTGTCCGAAGAAAAACTATCTATGAATATCATCGAGTGGAATTTTCGCGAGAACAAATAAAAAATTGGACTGTAATCTATTTAAAAGCAGCTCCAACCTGTTTGGGATTAAAGGATTGTGAAAGTTGTCTATCTCAGAAAACAGCTTTTGACTGCACTTGGTGTAAAACAACGAATCGATGCTCCAATGGTATGGATCGTTATCGCCAAGAGTGGTTAGTCAAACGTTGTGAACAAAATCAAATAATAAATACTAGCGAATGTAAGGCACCAAATTACAACGATGATTTCATTAACCATCGAAGTATAGCAAATAATAGTGATACTCATCCTCTAAATCATGAAGACATTATGGATGCTAAAGCATCTCGTATTGCACACCAAGGCAATCTACAAGATCAAGCGCATTCTTCACACATTGGAGTTTCAGGAGCAGTCGCTGTGTTGTTTTTCATTGGTCTAATAGCTGCTACTGGAGCTTGGGTTTTATATGCATATAGAAATCCCCACACTACCAGTGGACAATTACTTATTCGGGTAAGTTAGTACATTAGTATATTTAGTTTTGATCAATTTATGAAACTAAACGATAAATTAAGAAAATATTTAATTAATTATTAAATTAATGCAGCGTGGATGGGATTGTTGTTCAATGTTGCAGGTTGGTGCATTGATTCATTATATAATACACAATTTTCATTTTTTTTTCTTAAATAGTTTATTTTAATAGTTCGTTAACAAAAAAATATTGTTTCCTATTTTCAAATTAAAAAACTCATGATTGCTTGAGGCATTTGAAAGATGTTTAATAGGTATTGGTGTGACTTGGTGTTTTGTTCCCAATTTTGAAATTTTAGTCAAAAATTCAGTTAGTGTTGATGTTTTAGAGAACTTTAAGCGGGGTTAAAAGTTTTAAATAAATGTTCGGAAACACTGCTTTAGATTTTATAGTAATAAATAATGTTTACACTAATGGTTCTCAACGGGAGTGTTATCCCACCAATGTGTGCTAAAACTATCAGAGGAGGCGGCAGCAATTGCACAGAAAGATTGGATGTTGTCGCTCTTTTCTTTTTATAAAATTGGTATGTGGTATTGTACTGCTTAAGAGTGAAGGGGGAATTATTGTTTTTATTCGTTAAATTGGTGGTTTATCAAGGTTTGAGAACTTAATATTTACATTTTATTTGGGAACACTTGGAAACATTTTATCGTTCGGTATCGCAAATATTTGCATTTATATAGAAAAAATACTCTTACAAATCCCAAGCGTAACATAAATATTCAACTCTGGGAAAATAAGTTAAAAAATCATATTTATATTTTCTGCTGTTTTTACCTTATTATTGTGCGAAATGAAATAATTGCAGTACACGTTTAAAATCCCCAAAGAGCAGTTATTCTAAACCTCCAGAGTCTAAAGTTAAATAAATATGTTCTGGTGTTTTTACTTATACCCATTTATAATCGGTCATAAATTGATCAAGTTTTTTCTTGGCTATTTCCACTACTTCCCCTCCCCTTTTTTCTTGATAAAGTTGTTATATAAACTTCAATTCTAATGCTATTTCATCCACTTATAAATGTATTAGCTTTGTAATGGCTCTTTTATAAATCTTTTGCATTATTCAAAATATGTGAAAAATTTGTTAAACGTTTAATATTCTTTGGAAAGATAATTCTTATATCCTGATGGATACATTAGTGAGACTCAATTCTAACTTTTATATACAAACAACCCCGCTTATGCATATTTTGAAACGTTTATTATTAAATTTATATAAAATTTAAGGTATCCTAATAATTTAGGAGTTTTTTTTAATGTATACTTTAAGGAGCTATTCATAAACCATGACACTTCTTTATGAGATCAAAGCATTTTTTCTAGTATATCAATGGATACATTGTATAAAATGTTTGTATCGAATTTGATATTAAACGACTTTAACAACATATATCTCTTAGATTTCATATTTATAACTTTTTTTTCGATTTTATTTTATCGGATAACATTGTTAACTCATTTTATACAAAAACTTCTATTTATAAAACGGAACGGACGAATTAAACGAAACCTTTCTTATTTTTTATCAGTTGTCTACTTGAGGCCTTAATTTTGATTATATGTTATATAAAATAATCAAAGAGGAAAGGGGAACAATAATAAGCCTAAATAGTTTTAAATATTAGGAAGGGTGTCAACAAGGAAGGAAAAATGTATTACATGGTTTATGTAGAGCTCATTATTGTATTTTTTGGGCTAA
Source organism: Sisyra terminalis (assembly GCA_958496175.1). Taxonomy (NCBI): domain Eukaryota; kingdom Metazoa; phylum Arthropoda; class Insecta; order Neuroptera; family Sisyridae; genus Sisyra; species Sisyra terminalis. Next base: position 56,184,378 of record OY292274.1, read on the forward strand.
TTTTTTTTTTATTTCAGTACCGTCCTACGAAATGGAGCTGGCGAAGGGGCGAAGCTCGTTATACAGCTGCAACAATTCATATGTGACCTAATTCGTAATTATTACCTACTTTTCTCATGATATAGATCTAAACTTGATTATTTAGTATTCTAATTTTAATTTTTTTAAAATAGCCTAATACCAAAATTTTATTGTTAATCAATCATATGCAATTGATTTTAATTATTTTTTACTTTCGTTATACTTGTTCAATGTCATTAGATGATACACAGACGACGGGAAACAAAAAAAAAATACTCCCGAGCTAATTTTAATAGAAGAAAAAAAAATCAGTTCTTATTTTTGTTTTTAAAAAATATTTATGATAAAAGGATATAGTATTGTATATTAAATTGAACCCAATTGTATATTAAATCAGTAGCATGTTTTCCTATTGTGTTTTTAAATGGGATTTTATACACTAAAACATAAACCTTACGTACATCGATTTGTGCACATTTTATTTGTGCTAGGAAATAAAAATTGTAGTGGTTTGCATTAAATGGATTTATAAATAAGGTTTTAATAGCTTTTTTTAACTAAAAATAATTTTTCCTCGCAATTTTAGACATTAAAATATTAAATTTGAAAACATTACTTTTAACTTGGTAAAAAAATAACTGCTATAAATTTTGTTTTTTTGTTTCTTTTCAAGTTTAGTTTTTTTTCAAAGGAATCATTGGAAATAAATCGATGAATATAGTTTACGGTAAACTTAAACAGAAATGTTAATCAAGGCAACTTAAGAAAGCTGGCAACTATGAATGATTAAAGATACTCAATGTCAGACTTCTACAGATTTATTTAATCGCTTGTGTTTATTTTATTGTTATAGCACTTTTAAAAAAAATGTTTTATGTTTGTTTGAAAAATCTGAAGTATATTAATGAAACGACTTTATACCGAAACATTTAAACGGCACGTTAAAGATTATATTGTAAAAATAAAAGCACTTAGTTAATCTATTTTTCGGTTGATCAGTCGTTAATGTTTATCGTGAAACGATAAAGCATTTAATTTATTTAGCGTATAAGTATTACAACGCATAAATTTTGAAGCGCAAAAAATTATTAAAGTAACTTTTAACTCATTGACAAAATCTAAACCAATTTTTATACGTTTCGAATTATTATGTATACTTACGAATTACAAATAAGTGACGATAAGATAAATTTTGTATCACTTATGGTCAAAATTATACTTTATTTTTATTTTTTGCTAATCAAAACAGTATAAACGATTTCATATGATAACACAAAATACGATAGGAAATCACGTTTTGTTGTATCTTGGTAATTTTTTTCTTCAATAATTTTGCTATCCAACATTACAATATTGAATTATTTCTTAAGTTTTACAAATTTATTAAAAAGAATTCGCTACAATAAACATGGTAGCGAAACTAACCTTCCAATTTAAGAAACGAAAAACAATAAAGCTATTTATTAGATTTTGTGTAATATCGTTTTTGTATTGTAAAACTATAATGCTAAATAAAGGTAGTCCTTACTTGAAGATTTACTCCCTTAACAATTTTTACACATAACCATATAATATTATTAAGTTCCAGTTTGATATTGGAGGAATATATTATCCGATAAACTCGTCATCTAATCCTATTTTTGTAAAATAATTTTATAAATACAGTCAATATTGACATATTCTGGTCCAGTTATTAGCAAAATAGTAGTTCAGCTCACTTATAGCTTAATACGATTTATTCCCACCATAAGAAGTATTGTCTTTCCAAACATTCGATTATCCAAGGTTCTAAGCAGAATAACTTCCTCTATGGGTTTTCAGTGAGATTAAATCCGCAAGTAGTTTCTGTAAAATATCATCGTTAAATTGTAATTAAACTAAAAAAAAAACACTGATAATAACAAAATAATTAAATAGGAAGATGCTTGATAAACATTGAGGGATGTAATTTATAATTTTCTATCAATTTTATATTTTCAATATAACGTCACACTTAACACCGTTGATCAATGCAATACTAGACAACAAAGTGAGGACTACCTGTAAATTTAAAAGACTACTCTTTCTTTAAAAGAAAAAAAGCATTTAAATAATATGAAGTGTATGTAAGTTTGTGAAATTAATAATAACAAGTATACCTTTGCTTATATCAGTCAAACTCAAAAATTTGATATCAAAGAAAATATAAATGCTCTCTTGTAATTAAATTCCTATCGTATTTAATCATAGAGATCAACAGTATTAATTAAACTGATTTTAACACATCGTATTATTTATGAACGTAGGATGAATACAATTAATATTTTATCTTTAAAATTTGTCATTTATGAATTCATATTTTTGTCATAGTTCTAAATTAATAAAATATGCATTACTTGCTCGTTAATTTCTTTTCCAAAGCAAATATATCCAGTATGAAAAACGTCTTCTTTATAACTTAAAATCTATTACGTAACTTTCATTTTAAAAACGATTTTTTCAAACTATTTCAGTTGTAAAATAATAAAAAAATATTTTCCATTTAGTTATTTCCTTAAGTTACACATTACCTTATTCAAATATATTTGCTTTAAAACAACGAGCATGATATTTGTATAAACAAAAAAAGGAAATTAAAAAACGACCAATCAATCTACTTGAACATATCTAAATTTCACAGAGTTATCAAAAATAATACGCTTACATTTTTGATGAGTAGAGTTACAGTAATATTTATAAATTTTATAAACTGTTTTGATTTGTCATTTTATTTGCAAGTTAAACACTTATTCATAGCAATATGCATTTTATTTTAAAAAACAAAAAAATATGTAAGTCTTCGACAAAGTAAATCATAATGATTGCGTTTTTTTCATTAATGTTCACAAATTGCTTCATAAAATATACTTCTGAACATTTGGTGAAGGTTTATAGGATTGAGTTGATAGAACTACTTGCCTACATCCGGGACTGTGTATTATGTTATAGAACAATATATAACGATACCAACGATTTACGAAACTTCGTCGTTCTCTATTTTGTTTACTATAACTCTTTTCTGTTTACGTTTTTTTACTATAAAACCAATAGTATGATACTATTTTTTCCTCATTTAAAAAACGCAAGAATTATGATTCTAAGTTTCTAAGGCCTTATTGTAAAAAAAACATAAAAGAAGCAATAATTTTCAAATAATCATACATTTAATATATAAAATTTTAAACCTAGAAACTTTTGTAAATAAAAATATTTATGTATCAAAACTTTCATAATTCGACAAAAATGTCTTATATCAGTCCAAAATTGTATATTTTGTAAAAAAAGAACAATATTTTAATAGTATTAGCATTGCTTTAGTTGAAAGATTGTGTTAATATTACTGTGAAACTAAGTGAGTTAATTTTATGTATTATTATTAAATATATATTATTATCATAATTATAAAGTATTAAATAAATGCAATGAAAATTATTATAATTAAAAAAAATACATAATATTATTTTGAATAGAGGCAAAGTGATTCAAATTTGTTTAACTAATGGTGCCTTTTTATTCAGTGTTATGACTCCAAAGTGTTAATTGTATTCTTAATTGCTTCATATTATGTCCGTTGATAAATAAAAGAGTTAAGATTACTACTTTTCAGCTATATCTTGAGAGTTATTCACGTTTTCTTTTTCTCATTATTTTACCATCTACCCTAGTACTTAACCATTAACCATATTTTCTTTTTTTAGAACCAACCAATTAGAATCTTTAAAAAAAGTTGGACAAACTACTTTCCTATTCATAATTGAGTTCATCAGTGTTTTTTTCCTATCTATCTCTTCAAGGATAATGATAGTCCTTTTTTCGGTGTATCCATCTTTTCATTGCCATTCATCGCATCTTCAATACAATACTTTTAGTATTTTTAAATGAATGATGATCGTAAGTAATAAATAAGAATACTTTATTCAGCTCAATGATACTAAGATATGGTCATAAGGTTGTTAAAGGAATATGTTAGGAAAGATATAGAAAAATACCACACTTGATTGTTTATGTTAAAATTTTAATTAATCACCAAATAAATGGTGCTCTTTCTCTTAATACTTTAACTCCAATTTTCTCCCATTCATTTCGATGTATCCACAATTCATTAGAAGATTCCAGACATGACATTATTGCTGCACCTTTCCACGCAGTCATTGCAGGATCCATTTCTTTTGGAGTCGTTATAATATCCATTTGTTCTAAAACTAATATTGTACAGCAAATATTTTGTTAATTTATACAATTTAGTTTACCTGCTCGATATAAATATGGAATTTGTAATGATATTCTATTTTGCAACCAAGTTCCAATACCCTTAAACTTCATTCCACCTCCAACAATTAAGATGCAACCATACATTTTCCTCTTTAAATCTTCATTAGCTAAAAAAGTTATTTTAGTTATAAAACATTCCTTACAAGATAGTCTATTTAACTTGAGAAAATTCGATACCTCAAAAACAACGTTTTTTTTAATTTATGCTTTAAATAAAAGTTATTCCTTCAAAGATACAGGAAACAAAATTATGACACTTATTGTTGATCTCGACAAATGATTTTCTTTAATGATAATTATTTTTATTTACTACAAAATACTATGCTTCGAAAAAAGATAGATTACTTTTGAAAACTTAGTTGTAATCGTTTTGAAAATTTTTACGAAACAATTTTTATTATTGGTATTAGATTGAAATAATGTTTCGGTAAATGCTTTTTCATTATTTTTTGGGCCAAAAAAAAAAGCCCCAAGAAAAATGGTTTCAGAAAGTTGTTTATTTTGCAAAAAAAAATCTGTAATAAAAATTTATACTTTTGTTAAAGAAAATACGAATAGGTTGGCCAGGAAAAAAAACTTGACCATTTTATCAAGGTCAACAATAAACGTTATTGCTTCATTTTCTCCTCAGTATCTAATACTTTCATTTACTTTTTGTAAAAAGTATTCTGTTCTTAAGATATCAGATTGTTTCAATTTCAGTGAACCATTCAATATATCTTTTTAAAATACGTACGACACCGTTCAATGCTTTGTAAAACCGCTTGATCTAAACCAAGAATTTGATCTGGGTTAATTACAAATTCTTTATCGGGGCCAGATGGCACGACGATATCAATTGCATCAACCACAATATCTTCGTCTGGTTGTGTAGAATTTGCTCCTCCTTCTCCATCTACACCACTTAATAGTTCACCTGAATTTGGTTCCAAAGCTTCTTTTAAGCCTCGCCGCTAAAGCCATATTAAAATGAAATAATTTGGTTTGTAATAAATAGTTTCCAACACATACGCTTGTTTCTCTTAAATAATTGTCGTCATGTGGATCTTCGGGATCACCTGAAGATCTCTTTTGAGTGTGTACTTGTTTCGGTCCTGTAACCCCGAACAATTCAGGGCTAAATAAACTTAACGGTGCCACAATACACTCGTCTCCTACTTGTAATGTATACGACTCGGGTACACGATTTGGTTGGTTGACTTCAAAAGTTTTTTCCTGGGCTCCACATATATCCTGTGAACATAATACTACTTCACACTCTATTTAGCCAGATATAGTATAGTATCCATACTAGATTGACGTGGCAATAATTTTCTTTTAGTTTTCGTAATAACATTGTATCTAATTTATTTTCTTCGCTGCAATCTTTATATGGGAATGCACATTTTTGAAGTAACCAGTAAAATGTTTGCGTGATATCACCACCCCCGTATTCCATTCTTACCTACAATAAAAAATTTAAAAATTTAGATTTTTCTGTTAATTATTTCTTCGCTAATTCGCTTTTCCTTAAAATATTGTTTCATTGAATTCAGTTTTTTTATCCTTTTAGTGAAATTTTTTGATAATTTACACAAGCAGTGCCAGTTGTTCTAGATTTTTGAAAAACTGAATCCGTTATTTTTTGGTATGTGTTATTTTGCATATAAATTAGTTTTACTCCATAAAGTACACAGATAACAAATTTTTGAAAGATTTAGAAACTGCTGTTTTAATGGGATTTTAGATTTCTAACTGGAATTTAGAGTTCTCATATTGTAGAAAATTAATAAAAATTAAGTTACTCGAGTAGTTCGATGTGATATTCCATCTTCCACACACGAAACAGATGTTTTTTGGTCTCCAACATCAACTACACATGCATATCCAAGACCAGCCCCAAAAGTAGCAGCTACATGATCCTATAAAACAAGTTTAGACGACATTAATGTTTGGTACAACAAAATAATTCAACCATTATAAAAATACCTGCAATAAAAAACATGCACCAAAATCCATTCTGCATAATAATAAGGTCATTAACTCTCGTAAATAACCACGATTATATATGTCTGGTATAATTAATACTGCTTTATATTTATTTAAGTCACACTTTTTAATATTTAACTCTTTTTCTAATACATGTGTCCAAATAGTTTCTAAGTCCGCTAGCACTGATGTTAAGGATCCTCCAACATCAGAGTGAATATTTAAATCTCCTCGACGATAAGGAAAATGTATATTGAAATCTAACGTTGGGTCTAATTGAAGAATCTAAACAACAAATTTTTTTAATATTTTTTTCAAAAAATATTTGATGTCTTAACGAACTTCATCACCAACTATAATGTCAACTTTACGTTCAGGTTTGACCCAAACTGTAGGAATAGCATTTACACAATGTGATTCAGGTACAGATCTACGGTTAAAGGCTGCAATTTGTTGTGGAGGTGTAGCATATCGTCGTCGGCCATCTGATTGCAAACATGATTGTAAAGTATGTGAAACGGCAAGACGAGACTCTTCCATTTCTTGTAATAGTTCCTTGGTCTATAATTTTAGAAAGAAATAAGAATATCTAAGTTATTCTTCTAAATCATATACGATTTATTCGGTGAATTTGCACTATACGTATTTCGATTGCAAATATACTTTACTAGTGGTCATCAAGTATTGTAATTGTTTTAAAATATACCTTTTCGACGGATGGAGATATAAATGGATCTACATGAACGATGCCTTCAAATTTTCGCCGTCGAGCAATTGCATGCAAGACTGTATGTGGATTTAAATCTGAGGCTCTTCCTATTCTTAAATATAAAGATCCTGGGTGTATTATAATAGTAGATTTTGTTTGGATATGCTAAACACAAAAAAATAAAATTTAAGTATTATAATCATAATTTCTTTATGAAAAATATTTATAAATTACCTCTAATGGAGCCGGAACATCACTAGAAATGGGCATGATGCAAATTATGCCGTAATGTATTTCTTTTTAATATTTTTTTTGATTACTCAAATAAATTGACACTTTTCAATGGAATAGTTTGATTACAAAAAAAGCTTGATAAAACTATACCATGTCGTTATTTTATTTTAAGGATAAATTTTAAACGAAGAATACCGACGTTAAAGTTCGTCTTGTACGAAGCATAGTTTTATGTTTGTAATTGAATTTGACATTTGAATGAAAAATTCAAATTTGATTAAAGTCAGCTAAAGTTTCTAAAAAATTATATTTTGCCTGTGATGTTTTAGCATAGAATTAGATTTTTTTAACAATGTTATCAAGAGGTTATAGAACTGAAGCAGATTTACGCAAAAGGCAAATAGATACATTAAAAATTTTCAATGATAAGTAAGTTGTAATGGTGTTGCCAATTACCATTAAATAATAATTTTCATTGTGTTTTTCTTCAAGTGTGACTGAAATACAAGAAGGAGCCGAATATAAAGTTGTATTCACTTCAGGAAATAATGAGTTAATACTATCGGTTTATTTAACCGGAGAATTTCCAAAGGAGCCTCCACAAATTCGAATAAATCCGACAATTGTTCATCCATGGGTTACTCAAGAAGGTCAAGTAACAGGAGCTCCAGGACTTATAAATGTAAATTATCATTACTTATGAAGTGAATAATTAGTTCAATAAATCTAATTTTAATGATAAAATTGTAGTTTACAGTCCATTCGGATTTAGGTCGTGTTGTTCAAGCGATTATACGTGAGTTCGAAAGAACGCCTCCACCTCTAGCATCTGAAATAGTTTCTGGCGCGTACAGTAAAAGAAAAACTACCAAATTTGATTTTATATTAAGATTAACATTTTTATTCTTCTAGCTTCAGATATAGACAGAACCAGTCCTGTATTGCAAAATTTTAATAATACGTATCAATCTAGGAATATTAACTCTCCGATACTTAATTCAGTTATCAATTCAAGACCAGCATACTTTCAAGAACTATCTAAGTTAACTTTGGAAGAATTGCAGTTTTTAAATGATTGTGAGGATAAACAAGATGAATTCTTAAATAATTTACAATCCGTAACAGAAGTTAATAACACTATAGACAATTTGATAAGTCAAATAGAAACACTTACAGGTTTGTAAAAGAAAATATAAATTAGACTGCTATTTAAGTTGTTTTTTTTCAGATTCAAATTTATCAAAACAATCAATCCTTGAGCAAAAGAAACAAGAATTATTAACAAAAATTAATGCAGTTCTTAATTTGAGAAATAAATGCGAAAATTTAAACCAGGTGTACCAGCAATTATCCGAAAAATACTCACCGAACAATATTAAAGTAGTATTGTAATTCTTTTAAAATTGAAATATTTTGTTTATATTTGAAACTGTTGTAGGACTTGTTACACAAAGAAGTAATTTGTAGTGATGAAGATAGTGAAAAGATTGCTGAAAAATTTTTGAGTGGAAATTTAACTATAGAAAATTTTCTTCAGTTATATATTGAGACGCGGTCATTAAATCAAATACGTAAAACTAAAGAAGAAAAGTTATCTCATCAATTATATGAACTAAAAAGAGCTGGCTACTAATTAAATGTATATTTTCCACAATAAAAAAAAAATACTTCTCAGATATATTTATTTCAATAACTGAACATAATATATTTTACACTTAGTTTGAATTTCTAAGTGTAAATTTTAAAAATTATTTTTTGTATAAAAATGATTGAAATATTAGCTTTAAATGTAAAAAAATATCCTTTTTTAATAAGAAATATAAGCTAATATTTATTACTTAATAAAATGTATAATTTTTTCAAAAATTTTAAAAATAAAGGAAAAATATAAGTATTCAACTAAAAATGGTTATTTTTTCACTCTAATTTTATTTAATAAAAGAAAAAAAATACAACTAATTCTAACAAATTCATTTTTCATCTTAATAATTATCATAATATATACACTAAAATGCTTCAAAAATAACTTAAATTATGGGAATTCATTATACATCAAAATTCATTTCTATGATTTTAAAATACCATCAATTTTATTTATTGTATACTAAGAGGAATAACGTGGTTAGGTCATTTATGTGTACAATTTAATAAATACTGTTAATTAAAGTAATTTTTCAAATAGCCAATTTTTTAAGAATGTTGAATAGTCTTTTTATGTCTAAATCATTTAAAAACAGCATACATTGTATGTATTTGACAATTGACAAAAATAAAATGTATAGTTTGAGTACTACTAACAGTAAATCTTACAAGAATTTTAAATTAGATAAATATACGTAACTCATTGATTCATTCAATTATAATAGATTTATATTATGACGAACCCTATACATTTGTATATGTTTAATGACAAAAATACCTAGTTGAAGATTTTTGAAGATTTATTAAATTTTTAAAATGCAAGAATCGACTTTTTATTTTATTGTGTGAAATTTTAATTAAGTGTCTCATTTTTTTCCATATATTATATAAAACAGTATAAAAAAATTACACCTATATCTTCAATGTCTCAGACTTGAAACACTTTCAATATTAAATTACGCAATATCTAAAAATAATTTCACTTTTTCCGAAATTGAAATAAAACTTTCATAAAAACGGAATAAAGCATACGCAAGCGAAAGTTATCAATAAAGCATATAAGAGAAATTTGAATAATAAATATTCTGTTAGATAAGATTAAAAATAAGTATAATAAATTCGTTTGTTGAGCAAAGCGAAACTGATTTTTATTTGAACTTTTGTAAATAGAAGTGGACCTTTCTATTTTAAGTCGGAAAATGTGAGCTTATTTTTGTAAATGTCATAATTTATTATTAAAGGTGCTGTAAAAGAATGAATTAAAGCATAACAGTTTTTAATTATAGAGATATCAAATATTTTTGCAATTGTTATACTAACACAAAATAGATTCGACTCTAAGGTGTTGGTACTGTAACAGTGGAATTTTGATTGTTAAATTATAAACCTTTAGTAAACGGAAAGTGGTCATAGAAGGTTACATTGTTTTATTGAATGGTTAGTTATAGATGTTTTTTCTGTAATGAATTAACTTTCTTAAAGGTTAAATTTACTACCTTAAATGTTGAATCATTTAAAAAGTTTTTAAATTGATTTTAAAAAATGTTAATTACTTTTATTAAAAAGTATTTTAATGAGATGAAAATTAATTCTATCTATTGCTCAATAGAATTATTTTTTTATTAAGAATAGAAGTCATTCAATGTTTCCAGGGAAAATCTCTTATGGTCAGTTCCTGACCTTTTTAAAGTTATAATTGATCAAAATTTCAAAATCTTTCAATTTCAAATCTCAAAATTTCACTAATAGAGTGCCAACATCCTGGAGTTAATGAAACAATTTTTTGTCTTATTTCTGCCATATATATCATACCATACAAAGTGATAAAATATGAATTCCAAAAAAACTTGTTTTGTGTCAATAGATATAGTGCTATATTAGTGACAAATTAAAGTTTGGTCGAAAATATTTGAAAAAAAGATTTTTACTAACTATTGCATGCTACCGAGTATAGCAGACTTTACGATAGCTAAAGTGGCTACACGATTTTCAATAAGAGTATTACGATCAATATTTTCCAAAACATTAGTGACATTAGTTCGATCCATATGTACTTTTTTATGAGTTTTTAACGCAGAGCTTTGTCTAAATGCTTGACCACATACATCGCAAATGTAGGGTTTCTCACCGGTGTGAATCCGCAGATGGGAGCTCAAATCATTACTTTGGGAAAAGGCTTTGGAACAAAAAGTACAAACATACGGCTTCTCTCCAGTATGTGTTCTTTTATGACGAGCCAAAATCCCACTTCGAGAAAACTTCATATGGCATACGTCACATTCATATGGTTTTTCACCACTGTGAATTCTTTTATGCTTTGTTAGTGAACTAGAAGTAGTAAACCCATGATTACAGATGTTACAAACGTACGGTCTAGCGCCTGTGTGTTTTCGCAGATGGGCACCTAGTTCTCCTTTGCTAGCGAATCCGTTACCACAAATATTGCACAAATGTGCTTTAATTCCACTGTGTCTTACAGTATGCTGCCTTAAATTGCCCAGTTGATTGAAACCTTTTCCACAGGTCGAGCACAAAAATGGTTTTTCACCGTTATGAGTTCGCATATGATCTTTAAGATTACTAATTTGATTGAAGCCTTTTTCACATATTTTACAAACATGTGGCTTGACTCCGGAATGTACATTCATATGATTAATGAGTTGTTCACCACGGGCAAAACCTTTTCCACATAATTGACAAATGTGCGGTTTTACTGATGCATGGATTTTGGTATGGCGCGTTAATTGACTTGGTTTGTTAAACTTTTTCGTGCATACTTCACAAGACAAAACTTTTCGTAAAACACCAGTATGCGTTCTCATATGGGATGCTAGACTCTCTTTTTTGTTAAATACTTTTTCACAGATTGTACAATTTAATTTTATATCAAGATTTTCACTTATGGCATCACCTTCTTGGTTACTAATTTGTATTTGAGGTGTGTGTACTATTTTATGTCTAAGTAATAAATCATTACGAGTAAATCCTTTACTACATACAGGACAAACGAATGGCTTTGCATTGCTATGCACTCGTAAATGACGATTTAAATGACTTCCACGATTAAACACTTTTTTACATTTTGGACATTTGTGAGATTTTTTATTTTGAACTATTGTACTTCCCAATTCTGATTGGTCTGGCAGTTTATTTAGATTGTTTTCTAAGACATTTTTAATATCTTCATCTTCTGATTCGATGATTTCCGCATGAGTATCACATTCGTATTCCTCTTCATCTTCATTCAATTCTTTGATCTCTGGTTTGATGACGATTTCTTCAGAATCAAAAACGGCTGTTGTGTTTAACGTTTGTAAAATCTCTTCTTTTGGTAAAATCAATTTTTCCAATCCCAATCTTTCGCGTAAGGCTGCGTCAGACTTTTCACATTGTAATTTGAACATGTAAGTTTTAGTTACTTGGGCTGCACAATCCAAGCAAATTTGCTCGGGTAAGCCATCGCCAAGGGTAATCTTAATCAAAAAATAAAATGTTACTGAGTTATATATGCTTTAAAATTGATTAAAGTATAATTAAGTAGAATGTTGTTTACCTGAACAGCAGCATACGCCATTATCATTTCTGACAGATGTATGTTTGTATCAACGTTTTCATCCGAAACGAAAATTGAACGCATTTCCACATTTTCTGCCATACAAGCGCGGCAAGTTTTAACTAAAGATGCTTCGTTTAATTCCTCCATTATAATTAATTTTAATTCATTTAACGCAAACTTAACTCAATGGCAGACATAGTTTACATATGTTATACAGTCTTCATCATATTTGCATTACCACAATTGTACACTATTGTACCATACTATTTCTTTTGGTATATAGGATATTTGTTGGCTCGAAGGTTTAAATCAATTTCAAACAGATTGTTTGTTAACTTCTACCAAGTTAAAATTCAATAATATTTCCATAATTTTTTTTCTTTTTCTTATACTTTATATTGCTAATAATCTACGTGATTGCGTAGTTCGTTTTGATGCAGTAGGTATATGAAAAAATTCTCAATTAAAGTATCTTAATATTAAGAAGTATTCATTTAAAGTACCTTCTTATATACGACATTTCCAATTTCTCCTTCAGGTCTTAGGTAGCTAGGTGGACATAAAACTGGCCGTGAAGTACCCAATCTCCTTTCTGATTGATTTCTGTTGATTTCAGTGATTGACCCTGTGCTTTATTTATCGCAAAGCGGGAAATAAATTAAGGAAAAACTGTAGTTTTTAAACTTAAATGGATACTCTAATGGTATAAATACTGATTCATTTCAAACGCAGCTGGTATCTAAATATAGTGGCCTCTACCACCCACTTTTAAGACAAATGTATAAGACGAAAGACCAGGGGGTCTTTAGGTTTATAGTTTCTTTAGGAACTACACAGGATGGTATATATGGTATATATCATCATCCGTATGCGCCAAAATTGTTACAAATTTATGCTATTATTTTGACCCCTTAAACATCAACAAAGTAGTGTCCGACCGAAACCAAAACCGAATTTCAACATCAATCGTAATTTCCGCCGAAACCGCAACTACCATATACGGCCATTTATGCATAGAAAAAAAAGTTATTCATAATAGTCAGTCTTTACTTTTAAATCCTATAGAATTTCTCAACATTTTCTATGCCTCATTCATTTTGCCGAAATCGAAAGTTCGGTCGGACACTTCAAATTAGTCATTAGCATTTTTTTCCTTTAAAAGCGGCAGTATGTTTGTTTTTATTTCAAATCCAAACAATCGATTTCCAATCGAAAAAGTTATTGAATCGCCAAAATCGTTTAATGTTTCGAATTTAACTTTGATTATTAAATTTGAAATTTCGATTGTTGATTAGGTCACGTGTTATCATATACAAACTTTTTCGCGCCTTTCCATCTTGTTAGGGGAGAAATTTCCAAAATTCCTTTTTCATCAGATGCCTATGTCATGTAAAGAATATACGCTCCAAATTTTAGATATCTACGGCCAGTGGTTGTGCACAAGGCTGTGCTTTGTTCCATAAATCAGGACGATCAGGACTTATGATTTTGTATACATAGACTCTTTTATATAACAGTACTGGTAAAATTTTGCTAAAGTATTTGCAAGTATTTGCTAAAATTTTAATAATAAAATAGTAAAGAAAAGGAAATTTGTATTCTTGTAATTTGTATTATCTACCCCTGTAGAGAGATAAATATTATTCACCATGTATAATATAAATATTTAAATAAATATATTAGATAGAAGAAGGAGATTTAAAACACTAATTCATGTAAAACAACTATATCTTTAAAGTGGGTTCGATCCTCGTATCGTGCAAATTGTCAATATTTCTCGATAACGTATTTAATTAATCCTAGATTCGCTAAAGGATCTTAGTAGTTATAAAGCGACGGTATATAACAATTTAAAAAAATCTATATCTACAGTTCTTGTATACTCGTAGCAAAGGTGTATATAATTTAAGCCATTAAGTGTCTTTGAGAGTTTTGAAAAAAATCCTATGTAAAATCTCCAAGAGAAACGTAAAATTAAATAGGTTAAAAATGTTGTTTATATTGGTAAGCATAGGATAGCCTTTATTCATTCGAAAAACCCATCGGTTAAAAAAGGATTTAATCACTTGTGCAACTGACGGTTTTAAACTTGAACAAACATTTCACTCTTTCCTAAATAATAATTATTGAAAACTCGAAGCAAATGTCCTGCTTACGCTAAGTTTCACAATTACGTTGTTATAGGTAAGTAAAACGTGAAGTTATTTTAAAATAACATTATTTTTGTTCCCTTTTATTTTATACTGTAATTATTTATTTTACAAAGGAAAATAATGTGTGTTTCGATTCAGGTGTAATTTCATAAACAACAGTGAAACGGGAATATTATCTGCAAACAAAAGTTTTCCACGTTTTTCCTCATCCTCCGCCACGTGTTCTTCATCTCAATAAAACATTTATTATTATTTGCAGATGGCTTGTTTCTCTTTATCGTGAAATTTTCTAAATATAGATAAAATTAAAACTTTTCTTTTCTATGATGCCTAAATTAGTACAGAATAAATACATTCTATAAATAACAGTAGACTGTATGTAACAATTATTTTGTAAAATTATTGGAAAATATAGCACAAATCTTATTGTAGATTGTAAGTAGGTAAAACACATTACGCCTTCCTTACATACTTATTTAATAGTATGTATTTCATTATGGATTAGAAACGTTAAATATATTGATTTTTACTAAATAATATTTAAATATTCATAATCAATGACAAGTTTTTTTTTATTTTCGTTTTTGAATGGTGTTTTTTCAATTGATTTTGATTACGTGCCAATTTACATGTGTTTAAAGCCTCTTTAGTCGGATCTTCTTTTGTAGAGTATCATTATAGTCAGATGCATACAGTTCTCATTCATATCTTTCATTAATAACATTAAACGAAATCATTCCATACTCACTTTGAATTGAAAATGTCGTTTGTAAATTTATTTTCAAATTACACTTGCAAAAAGTGGTGAAAAACCGATTATACTTACTATTCGTTCCTAGTTATGACGACAAAAAATAGTTTTTAATTCTTTTCAACCAAAAACTGTGCCTTTACAGAATATGGGTTTTATAAATTATTTATTGTGTGTATATATTTATGCAGGTGTATCTATTTTTAAATCATATCATTTAAGTTCATATTATTTTTATAATATCAGGAATTAAGTTGATTAGTAGTGAAATTAAATAAGAGGTGTTGGTTAATTCGTTTAATATTTTTTTCTTGGAATTGAAGAAAGAAATATCTTCGAAAGTAGTTGGTCTCTTAGGTCAATTGATTCTTCGTATTAAAATTTTTCCATTCTGAATCACTGTTTTCGAAAAGATTTACATTCCAATTTTTCGACAAAAAATTTTTTTATTCGCTAGTATGTATATTATTTATACCAGAACTGTATTTGAAAACTTTTAGTTTAGGAAAATATTTAGCTTTCTAAAACAGCTAAAGAAGGTCAGGTTTTAAAAACGATATGAGTATTAAACAATTTTAGCGAATTCTATTTCATCAATTGTGTTAAATGTTTTTCTACATTTTGCCCGTAAAATTTGATAATTGATTGGTTTCATTTCATAAGTTACAGTTGTTCAAAAATGGTATGCAAACTAATCTGATGGATGAAACATAGATATGTAACTGATAATTTTTCAGATGAGTTATAAATCGCTCCGTATTTATCTGTGTTACTGAGCTTTTTCTTTTACTACAAAGTTCTAACTTTTACTTAAGTTCTGAGACACAAGAATGATGACAATTGTCAACAACAATTTTGGGATCATATTCTTAAAACTGAGAGGTTTTTCGAAAGATTCACGATTCGGAAAAGTTATAATAAAAATAAACCTCAATTCTTGCAAGTAGATCTCTTTTTAGGTTTCTTTAAAGAGCGTTAGTCCTGCAATACTGTCTTCAAAATTTAATGTTTACAAACAACTCTTGAAACCTTTTCTTTGCAATTCATTACCTTATTTTATTATACAAAAACAATAATACCTTGTATAATTGTGGCATTTATTTCAAAATATAATATGTCATGGTCTATAATATATGGTATTGCCTTTGCGTAAAATAAAGCTCGATACAGTTAATAACTATTGCTGAAGCGTTCTATACTATAATAAAGCTCCATGAAATGACTAAACCATACACTTTGACCAAAATGTAGGATTTGTAGAGTTAGGACTTAGGGATTTGGCTCTTCTTGAGATCTGACAACTACTATAAAGCGAAACTATGAGCTTGCAGGCTTTGGCAACCTGTTTTACATGAAATTATTATGATGAGATTAATTTTTCTTTTGCAAGATATCTCGGTTCTTTTATTTTTTTGAACTATAGTTTTGGTGCGTCAGCTATGTATGCGTCATTGGAATTAAATATAAAATAACAGTTTAATACAGAAACTTAGCAAGTCAGAGTAAAAGAACACTATAAAAATTTAAATGAAGGACCGAAATAATAACAGATTCACATTAACGAATAAAATATTGGTTCAACTAGTTAGATTAGACTTGTCTGTGACCTTCCTTATACTTTTTTTTTGGGCGAAACACTAAGAAGTACCTGAAAACAAAATATTATCGAAATCGATAAACCTGTTCTTCAATCATAAGATAGAATATAGGTAGACAAAAATTTACGTTCATTTTATCAACCTTTGCTCCATAATGTGAAATTGAAAAGAATTTTACCTGCTCTCAACTGGCGATATTAAATAATGTTAATGTAGTAATGAAATAGGGAGATTCAAAGGTGTTATTTATGGAATCGGGAAAAGGTGTTAATGTAATTTTAATTGACAACAAATAATAAATACCTCAAACTGGTTCAGATTCCTTAAACGAAATATATATCTGCCATTCTATTATTTTGGCCTTCAAACTTTGACTATGTTATTTCATATCATCAGTTGAGCATATACTTGATTTTTTTGTGTTTATACAATTTAATAGCA
Organism: Sisyra terminalis; assembly: GCA_958496175.1. NCBI lineage: Eukaryota > Metazoa > Arthropoda > Insecta > Neuroptera > Sisyridae > Sisyra > Sisyra terminalis. Next base: position 56,201,740 of record OY292274.1, read on the forward strand.
TTTTTAATGTTTTTACAAACAAACCAAATTTCAAATTTCATGGTTTCGTTAAATTCTTTTGTGTATGGCAACAATATTAAATACATTTGAAAAATAAAGCATTTTCCAAATTGCTTGCGTTACAAGTGATATGTACTGGGTTATATATTATATGCAAATATTTTTTTAATAAAATACCAGAGGACCTGATGAACTTCGTACTAATTAATTGATATCGGTAATATTGCTACATTTCTGTTAAATTACCAACAATAACAATAATTATTAACAATTAAATAAATATTCATTGTATTTTACTTATTTAGATTTACACCTATGAAAACATTAAACATGTTAAACCTCATATGCATACAAAAAATCCTTAAATTCTCACCTATTCATGAGTTTAAAGACATACATAGAAATATACATATTTTTGTTTTTGTGTATTTGTGTCCTTCGAAATTGTATTATTCTTTTGGCCAATTTGATCCTAAAGTTACTATTAGTAAGGGACTGGAAGCTTACTAGGAATATTCCTATTTTCTTCAGAACTACCTTAAATATAATATTCGTTTTAGGGGCCAAACGTTGTCATTTGAAAACAATTGTTTGAATATTGACCAAGGAGTTTTTAGAATTGTTACCTATCCCATATGAGCATATGAGCATAATGAATCTGGTGATAGGACTAATTATGGCAATTTTACTTTTTCCCCAGCACAATATGACCCAGTAGATTCACTGCTGTATTTTAACGGTTTACAACATTGACAAATGATTTTCATTTCCCCAACTGTTACAGATTACAATAAATATTATGTAATATATATAAATATAAGTAAATTGCAATACTTTGGCAAAATCACAAAGCTAAGAAATGAGATATTCGTTTGTTGTCAATTATTTATTGGTGTCAGCACCCAAGGGCGGATTTAAGGGAGGGGGGCACGTGCCCCCCTAAGATATTTTTGTGTACTTAGAAGTACATAGTTAGAAGCAAATCAAATTATTAGAGTTGTTAAAATACATGAATAAAATAACAGAAAGAACATTAGTGAAACTCTTGTCTATTTCTGGCTGGAATTTCGAATTGTTTTCCCCCATCCCCTGGGGCACAATGGGAAATGAGCCTGGAGTGCAATGGGATTCTTGTTATTGGCATAGTTCGCAGATGAAGACACTGCCATCGTCGTGTTTAATCCAGCACATGCCAAATGTGCCCATTTTTGACAAATACTGCAGGAACACCAGCTTTCATTATATTTAGAGTTTAAATCCTGACAGTATAAGCAGATTACCTCTGCATCTTCCGACCTTTCATATATATATGGACTGTCGGCTAGTTTTCTTTATATATGTACGCACTATCAGAATGGGAAATACTATATGAATGGTATATCCCATTCCGCCCCCCGCCATTGTGCCCCAAAGCACCTTCCACAGAAGCAAAACTATTATGGCAGGATATATTGGTTATATTTGAATTATCACTAAGCTTTTAGTTAGTCAACAGTATGTTTTAACAAACATGTCATGTTAATATTCAAACAAAAAATAGAACATAGGATAATTACCTTAGTGTTACTTTGCAAAAATTAGAATTCGGAAACATTTATTTCGACTTTTGATAAAAATAAAAATAACTGCACTCTTTACTGGCGATAGCCACATTTTATAATGCAGCACAGTTTATTAAACATTGAGTATGATTTTTACGCGTTTTTGTCACCTGTAACAAGCGCTAATTCCATTTCCCATTCCGCCCCGTTACCCCATTCTGCCCCGTGTTCCCATACTTTCCTTACAACTTTTTCTTGTTTTCTCATCTTTTAAACCTTCTTTTGCCTTCTACAAATATTTCAACACCAAAATGAACCAAAGCGGCCCAGACGTTTTTGTTTTTGCGATACCCACACGTCTCAACTCATTTATATAATAGATGTGGTAATAAGGGAAAACGAACTATATCGGCCACGTAGTGAAAAGAAATAGAACCAAATGGGATATCACAGAGGGTAAACCGAAAAAGTCCTATTAAAAAGGAAGAAGAAGAATTCTAGACCAGTCGATCTGAAAAGTCACACCGTAGGCAGATATAACTGAAATAGGGAGTACAACTATGGGTACTAAGCTTATAGTAAGAAAAGAAATGGATATTTTGAATTTCCTACATTTAATTGGTATTTTTAATAGAATTGTAGGAAGATGTTAAAGTTCATAAGATTTTACTTATGCAATCGTTTTTGTTTGTAATATATAATTTCTGCTACGAAAAAATTTCCATTTCTGATGCGTAAAAAGTATAGACAGTTGTTTTGTGACGAACTTAACTGCCAAAATTAGCTTATTTAACAATTAGTTGTTAAAATTATATCTGTGGGAATCTTTCGCCAATGTATGTGTTGTATATATATATATGTGGCTGATATGCGATAAATAATAGTTTGAAAACATATATATGTTTGAGGGCACAATCATAAACTCGTGTCTTTGTGCAGTTCTCCTTCTATTTTCATGGACTAACGGACTATTAGTTGGAGTAAAAAAGATAGAATGAGAGTATCTTGGAGGTTTGTTATGAATAAGCGCGAGTTTCTCACGTGGCCGGCTACGTGAATTTTCCGAAACATATAGACATTGTGGGAGAAAGTGGGGACTGGCGGCATAGACTTGTGACATCCATGCAACAAAGGTATAACATTCGTCAAGTGTATTTCAAATATATCGTTTCTAAATATTATCGAACTTTAATTATATACCTACTAATTATTCCTCGATCAAATATAAAGGATCAGTACAGTTTCTTTACGAAAAATGGAATATAACGTTATTTATCAAGTTACGTGAAAAGTGTCTTTATTATCAACCAAAGAAGTGCTTATCGAATATTTATACGAAAAAAAAATAATCTTTACGATTAAAGATTATTGAGAACAACAAAACTTACAGTTAAAGTGTTAATTTTTGAAATTTCCGCTATCGAAATTTTCTTGGTAAGTGCTGACAATTTTTTTCCATGTGTCTATGTAGAATACTCGTTTCTATTTTTGCGAACCCAGTGTTCGACAACGTGCAATTCAACAACCGCACGTGGCTTCCAAACGATTATATTGATAGGATTTTTATATTTTTTATGTTTAATTTTCATAATTAACGTGAGTAGATTTGATGTTGTAACAACCAATGAAATTAAAATAACGTATACCAGTTATAAAATAATGAATTAAAAACTCAAATATTTAAATATTATATGATTAATTCGATGGGAATACCATACTTACTCCATTCAATTATAGTTAATCCATCATCGTATATTTTTCTTCCTTCTTACAATTAAATTATTTACAGCTAAATGATAAGAACAATTCAATTTCTAAAACCATAAAGTTTATACTGCACCCATATTATAATTTATAACTGTAATTAAAGGGTTACTAAGTGATCTATATCGAAACTATAAGGACCACTTATTGCCTTATTGTCAATATGTTCATATATTATTCAATATGTTATTATTGAAGTCTTATTGTTTATAAATAAAAACCGTTATTTGAATTTTCTTATATTCCCGGTATTTTTCCTAAAATAGAAATACTAAAAGGGGTCCATCGTTACATTCCCAAAACTATGTTTTCTAGTTGTTTTTTTTTAAATTTCCTAAACATTTATAACATAGCGATTTTCAATTTTTGTATCAATTATATGATTGGAACAATTTTTTTGTTTCACCTGATTTTCGCTAGGAACTTATCCGTTTTATATTTGATTGAGTTCCTAGAGGTCCTAGGATCTAAAATATCATTATCGATAAGCTCAAATGCCTACTAATTATACTATTTTATAGTCACAGAGGTTATACATCACTTTTAAGCTCAAATTATATGATGCTGAATGATTGGACCCGAGTTGTGTATAGTTCGACTTAAGTTCTTAAGTATTATTTTCCTAATCCTCTTGTTTATTTTTTTTCTTTAATTGCCTCTGTCATCTTTATTAAGCTACTGGTTTTAAAATAATATTGTTTTTTATTTAAAATTAACCAATAATAGTTGGTAAAAACCATTGGGTAAAATGTCTTTAGAGATTATTTTAGAAAGAATAGTTTGGTACTAGTCCTATTAGCGACGTTAAAACCTGGTAAAGTTTTAATTTTTTCTTTGTTTTTAATTCATGGTTTATTTTACATAGACGAAAGATTTAATTCACGAATTCGTTGGTGAATCATTTCTACTATCGTCTAATTTTCCGTTTTTTTGCAAAATTTTCATTATGGCTCGATTTATTCGTGAATTAAATTATAAACAAAGTTGAAAATGAAACGTCGCTAGAAAGGACATGTACCAATAGTTTTAGAAAATGTGGATTAGGAATAAGCCATTTGCCACTTTACTTTGCTATATTCAAATGGGATATAAGGCCGGATTAAATCCGGATACAGAAAGATCCTTGATCTCTAACGAGGCCCTACAATTTTGTTCCTATACTCTTCCATTCCTCTATATAATCCTCCCAAGGAGAATCTATTATAAATTTTACCGAAATTAGAAAGTCAAAAAGAAGATTCCAAGTTTCATAGTTCATAGTCTAATTGATTATTCAATTTGAGTGGATCTTTTTTGATTTTTAGGCACTAGGTTGAAACCTAATTAGCGTTAAGGTTTACCGTTCAGTTTACTGTTTAGAGTATTCGATTTTTTTAATTATTTCCAAATTAAGAGCAAAAAAAAAATCTATTATTTATCAAACCACTTCGATTCATTTAATTAGGGTCATTACTTCATGTGTTGATTGTAAATTGTGCCAAAGCAGCATTTAATACATATTTCAGATTCTTATCAACTTTTTTTAAACTTCCGTGAATGTCCTAACATGTAACACATTATTAGTCATTTAGAATTTTGGTGAAATTATAAATAATTTAGGAGATAGGTGAATTATGATAGTTGATATTTAAATATACTTTTAGTATATCAAGAATGAATTTAAAAAGAAAAAAAAAGTTTAAAAGATCTTAACTCTTTCACATAAAAAGAGTTTTACAAATTTTAACAAAATTTTCGTTAAATGTTACATCACTACTATATACATTAAAATTAGTCCATGTTGTTTAAGTCCTTGTCTTTTTAAATATAATAACTAAATTGTGGGCAATAAGGACAAAGCTTCTTGTGGAATCTTATTTATTTTTTCGCCAATGTTTCGTCAGTTATTCCTGACTTCTTCAGGGCTCAAACTTTAAAAATTACTCCACAAATGTCATAAAAATAAAATGTAAAATGACCCAACTGGTAGGACAACAGACCAAGAATACAATTTGGTATTGATAAATAAAAAAATATTTAAATAACATTATTTGAAAAACACAAATACACATGTTATAATAATAATAATCAATCCACAAGAAGCTTCGTCCTTATTGCCCACAATTTAATTATTATAATTAAAATTAGTTTTTTTTTTGTTCAATTCATTGGAAATGGTTGCTTTTACAAATAATCAATGAAGCAGATTTTACTGTGCATTCATTGCCACCGTAAAAAGGCAGTTTTTTATCAACAAAATAAAAACGACATAATATTTGTTTTCAAAGTAATGTCTACACCAAATTAGATACAATACCGTACCAAGAGATCAATTAAATCATATTAAGTTCATTCTGCTTGTGGTGAACCAAAAACATAACAATAACCGAATGATTCTTTATATCAAAATTCAATTAACACTGATAGAATTTTTGTCGGAGATAATATTTTGATGAATTAACTGAAACCTTATATATCTAAAATAGGTACATTGTATATAGTAGCTTTATTAGATGATCAAGCCGAATCATTGTTGAAATGTTCAATCGATTAAATGAGAATTGAAAATAATAGATATAGTAAATAAATCTTAAAGATTCCATTAGCATTTAAATAGAAATTGAAAGTTACAGCTAATAATTGTCTAATTGTTTTTAATAAAAATTCTCCCAAGCAGGTTTTCTTTTTTAAAAGCTTTGTTAAAAGAAAAGGCATTCTGTGAAAATGAATACATATCATATACATTGATAAATATACATAATTAAATAATTACATAAATTTGGTAAGGATACATAATTTATGTAACTATTAATTATTGTAAAAGTAGTTTAAAGCAAAGTCCTTAAATCATTCAAAACTTTAAAGGGATGGAAAATAAGATTTGCTTTTCTAAAATTATTTTCTGGGGATAAAGTTACTAATAGCGGAAAAATTAATATCGAATTCACATTAAACTGGTTGGTAATGTACACTATATGAACATTATAAATAAAAGTCCGTCCATAATTTCCTTTTCATTTAATAGTTAATATACAATCGTTCATTGAACGGTCCTTGAATATGATGACTTATAACTGCATAGTTTTATACGTTGTATCTATGTCAATGGAAGTAAAGTGCAGTAAACTTTCTCATTAAAAATGTTTATTATATAGAGTTAGGAAAAATGCCGAAGGTTATTTGCAATTTTAATTATTAATATAGTTTATTTTATTTATTAGTTAATTGTTTTTAAATACTTTTGCTTCGATATTATATTTTTTTAAATTTTAGGGAAGGTTGTTTTAAAAATGAAAATAATCATTTTTGCAACTGATTATCTTTTTTAATAATTCAATGTTTAACAATGATAATTTTTTATATTTATTATCTTAACAAGTGGTTTTAAGCAAGTAATTTGTTTCTATAAATTTTTATTGTTAAAGAAAAATAAATCTCTCTTAAACTATAATATACACTGAAGTTATAAAGCCATAATTTTCCGGAGATTCTTACCGAATTTATTGGTTCAAACTTAAAGGAAAGTAATCACTAATTTTATAGTTTAAAAGACCTCAAAGGAAGAAGTCTTTGTGAAAGAGGTTTCTAGTTTCAGTTTTGTTTTCCGGTGCTTTGGTATCAAAGCTTATGAAAAAGCTTTTTACCAGTTAATATCACTATAAATTTCAATAATTCCAATATCAAAAGCATCAGCTTGATTTATATTACAAAACATATCTTTAAACATCTAAATTTTTTATTCTAATCATTCAAAACTTTAGATCAAATTGAAAAAAAAAATACACCATAAGATCCTGACCAAGGTCAACCTTAGCTTATCCTTTTTTGTTGAAATATTTTTTTATCAAGTCCACACTCAAAACTCAACAAGCTTGGATAAAATATTTGAAAATATTATTGTCTCATAAGCTCGTTAAATGATTTGTCGTTATGTTCATTATCCTGTGAACCGTAGGGATAACATACAAATAAACAAAGACGCTGGAGTTGCCGTCTTATATCCCAGTAAGGAAAATATGTTTTTTTATGTCCCAACTTCAGTATTTTTACAAACGTTTGATCTAATCTTGCTTGGTTGAATAAAAGTTCAAAATAAATATATAAATTAATAAATATAATTTTTGGAATTGAAAGTTTGAGACAAGTATTGAGGAACAATAATCTGCAATCTTTAGTTATTTTAGAATATTTAAGCTCAGTGTTATTTCTTAATTAATGAAAATTCGACGCTATTGTATATCATAGTATATACTTTTAAATTTCCCAATAATGTCACCGATAAATAAAGTTCAAAATTGAAATGATAATTGGAGTCAATGCAAGCAACTGTATTTAGTATTTTAACATATTGAGAGATGTTAATTTTATTGTCTAAAAAACTTATTTCATTAATTGATTTATATAAAAGTAGTGATTTTATAATAATCCCGAAAGATAACTCAAAACCATTTATTTAGATTGAAAGGTTAATGTACGGTACTAATCCAAGCTACTATATTCCATTTGCTACTATATCCAAGACAATTTTACGAGTATAAAGTGTTTGACTTAATAAATTATAGTTTAACGAAAATTTACATATTTAACGATAAATCTGCAAAAAGTTATAGCGAAAAAGTATTTCTGGATACATTAAATTTTTGAAATTTAATGAAGACCGTTTATAAATCATCGTTGAACTACATTGAAACTAAATGTTTTATTATTCAATATCACAACTAAAGTATCGTAAATATATGATAATGAAATTCGGACCTCTGAACTCATTGATGAAGGCTAACATTTGCCAAAAATAAATGACTGTTTCCTTATATACCGAATATTGGTAATATCAACAAATTTATGCAGACAGCTTCTAAAATAATCAAAATGTATTCACAATTTTTTAAAAATAGTTTGCAAACATAATGAGATATAAATGTTCGTTTTGCATAACCAACGGCTAAATATATTTTTAAAAATTATTCATATTTTTAGCTTTTGTTTGAGTATTTATTGAACTGAATTATATAATATTTTTTTTTGTTATATGTTGAATGAATAAACTTTGAGTACTGCAAACTTAATTAATTTCTTCTAATTTTAAGTTTGCCGTATTATTTAAAAAATAAATATTTCAACATAGAATTATTCGAAACTCATTATACAAATATAAAGATTGAATTGTAGAGGTAAAACTATGATATCTTATAATTTTTTTCATAGACTTAAAGTAGAAAGAGTTCAGATCTTAGAATTAGTAGGGTAGTTACAGCTTATTAGTTTGTCGTTGAAGACAGTATGCAATCACAACCCTCTAAGTCTCTAATATTTACCCTCAAATATTTTGATCAAATTCCGCATAAGCTAGAGGAGAAACTCCCTATTTTAAATCGTACTGAATATAAAATCAACAGAAACGAACTATTTTTAATAAATATAAATAATAGGAAGGTTATAAAAGAACTTCAATATCTTCAGTGAAAAACTATATATTCCAGTCAAGTAAAATTTCCGGTAGATGGAGTATTATTTGGTATTAAGTATGGTAGAAATAAATAATTTATTTGAGTATTATTATTCTGTTCTGGAGGATAAAATAAATAAAAATATATAAGCATTATTTGGTTATTCTTTGTCAGTAGTACATAATTATTTTTCTTTTTATTTATGCCATCCTTTTTTATTCAACAAGCACGTTGCAAAAACGTGTTGTTCACAGAACTGAAAAAAGAAAGAATTATCTACTGATTTGTTTTTATTAATCAAGAATATCTTTTACCTATACATTTATTCTCTATACTTTGTCAACTTTCTATAATCTATATTTTCATAATACGTTTTTATCATAACAAAATAATACAAATTTATAGCGATACAAACTTAATTTTTGCCTTTAAGCTTACAGTTTTAGTTTCGTTCATTTTCCAGTTTTGTTCTAAAGTTTTGATTGACTGTAAATATGTGGGTGCTAAAATTTGAGCTTTAAAATTTTGATATTTAGGTGTTCTCTATAATGGGTTTATTTATGGCTCAAGTGCACTTTAGCACACCCACAATCTGGCAACGTTGCATTTTCGACTTTGTTTTTAATTTAATTCGCGATATTTTTGTTTATTCAATTCTAATATGGTATAATTCTCTCTTGTGTGGTTAAATTTTCATTATGGATCGATTTAATCGCGAATTAAATTAAAAAAAAGGTCGAAAATGCAACAATGCCAGATTGTGGGTGTGCTAAAGTACACATGAGCCTTATTTATTAACTGATAAGAACTAAACATATTTTAAAGCTCCGAAAAGCTCTACTATCTAAATTGATTTAGTTTTCTTTTTGCACATATACTTCCTCAAAAGTTATTTGTGATCAATATTTTCATTTTAAAATAAATTTCTTTTCTTGGAACAACTTACAGATTAATCTCTAAAAATAGAAAGTTTATTATAAAATATTAAATTTTTTTCAAAATTTATTTTTTTAAGTCACTCAAGAATGTTAAGTTGTTGGCATTTATAGATAATTTCATTCAATTGGTTTTGAGAGATAAAAAATGTTCAAATATAAAATACTTATCATAAAATGTACTTTTTTGGTGAGTTTTTACTTAAAAAAATAAATAAACGAAAGCAAATATTATGACGTACAAAATTATACAAATTAAAATTGCATAGTTAATAGTATTTTTTGTTTAATTCTTATGTACCTTCGCTTTATAACTACTAAGGTCTTTAGCGACTATAAGATTAACAAAAATCCGTAATCGAGAAATATCGAAAATTCGCTTGTTACGTGATTTGAACCCAACCTTTACTATTTTTGGAGTAGTCTAAGAGCTTCTAATTAAAGGCATTTCGCCAGCCCTTTTGTAATTAAAATTTGTCTTAGAAAAACCCTTTTTTTACAGCGCTTATTCCGGTAGATATATTTCGCTATCACCAAATTTTCAATGTTAACTGAATTGTATGGAGTTGTGAGTTTTTCCAAGAAAAGGATTGATTTTACTACAATTGATTATAGATAATGATAATTTACTTTTTCAGTTTAATTTTTGGTAGAGGTAAAGTCAAATTTTGTCAGGGGCCCCAAAGAACCTTGTTTAGGATCTAACGATTATTTTCTACCTATTTACCTTTTGATATTTGTAATATTGAAATAAAGCTTAATAAAAAGAAGATAGATTCTTTTAACATTTAAAAATACAATTGGATTATAGCATTTAAACATTGCCACATGTTTTGTGTACCAACCTAATTGGAGAAGGAAGTCAAAGATTACATTAAACCTAATCAATATGTAAAAAATCAAGGTGAACGAATAGTCTGATTAGGAATTTTCATATACTACCTACAGTTTGTTTATAAAAGTTATTTCCCAACATTTTATTTAAAGGTCAGAAAATTCAAAAAACAGTTTATTTCTGTCACTAAATATTCAATACGAGATATTTTCCTGAAAATAAAACTTATGTAATGAAAAATAGATAGAACTTTGAAGAAGTTACGTATAACAATTTATTAATTCGGTATTTTTCTGTGATATATTTATCCTTTTTTGATCGAAGCTCAAAGACACAGGCATTTGAAATATACATTGAAGTATTAAGTTTCATAATAAACTTATATAAAATGCTTAATTGTATGAACCAATGATGAATTCCTAAGGTAGAAACTAGTTACAAGTAAGAACCCTTATAGCTTTTCTTACCTCAGCTGTAAATTAAAGTAAGGAAGGCAAAAGTTTATTTATAGTTTAAATAGGAATAGGAATGTTAGAAATTGATCGATTTTTCCAAAATTAGACTTATCCAGATTTATTTTTGTTATAAATGAAGTATTATAATTATGGAATCACTGAAAATTTAATTCTTTTTGCCCTGAATATATAGATAGATTTCCATTGTACGATTTCGACAGCTGGTACCACATTGATTATGTGAAAACTCTAATTATTTTCCCGACTAAACGCCCATGAGAGATTGAAATTATAAGTATAAAATGGTTTATTTTAATAATAATCGACAAATGTTACGCAATTGAACGTTTGTTATAATTTTGTCTTTAGTTGACATTTTATTAATTACGTCGAGATAGATATGTTTTCGTTTTATAACACAGTTGTACCTATATTTAATGTAGAAAGCAACGATTACATAAATTAATTCAATACAAATTTATTTATAAATTTTCAGAGAGGGATGAAATTTACGTTTCGTATGCTTATTTGTGTGTCATATTTTTTGAAAAATAAATTACAATAGAAATAACTTATGCTTCTCTTTTCTCTGGTAACTATTATTTAATTACATAAGCATTGAAAATAATGATTTTTGAGTCAATGGACAAAAACGTAATGACTAAAGCTATATTTTAGTTAAATAAAATTGATTTTACCATATTTTTCTCTCATTTAATATCTAGACCAAAGTTATTCATTTTCTTCAATCGGTAAATAAAGTTTGATTTGGCACGAGTATTAGTCTTAAGCAACTTTTACACTTGTGCCAAATTTGTACTATACTAAACATGTAATAACATTTAGTTCGTATACCTTTAAGCGTGTAGGACTTGTCTAGCATATGAATCGATTTAAAATCAAAATATTTTTTAAAATTTATTTATCACTAATTACTAATATATTTTTTTAAAATCAAAATATTTTTCAAAATTTATTTATCACTAATTACTAATATATTTTTATCACCAAGATACTAACTAATATACTTACTTTCTGATTAAACAATAAAATCAATAAGTCGAGGGCTTTCTTCTTAAACAGTTCCTCAATGTCTTTAATTTATTAATTAATTTTTCTAGTATAGTTTACTTACTCAAGTAAATGCTTACAATTCTAAAAATTAATAAAAAATTATAAATGTGAATCAGATTTTGTTGTACGCAGACGTATTTATAAAATTTTTCAATTGACAATGTTGTGGTACGGTTTTCACAAAATCACGGAAAACTAGGAATTCGGTGATTTTTTTTAATAATCAAGTATGGGATTAATATTTTCCAAATCTCGGTTTTGTTGTGCGATTGTTCGTTTTTGCAATACTTATCAAGTAAATTATTTGTAATTTTGGTTCAACTTCTTGACATTCTGTTACTTTATCTTACTATTGAAATGAAATATTTGCAGAATAAGTTTTGCAATCGGATGAAAATTTGAAGTCGAAGTTATGAATTTATGAAGATGTAAACGTTTTGAAATTTCTTAAAGTTCACATACAGGTAAAGTTATAGTTATACATAGGTTTTAATGTTTTTTGTCATTTTAATGGACCACCGTAACCGTGCATTTTCTTTAAAAATTATCCAATTGAATTAACTTTCTTAGGCAAATAGTTAATATAGGTTGGAAGCAAAAGTAATATTTTATTTGAAATAGACATTATTTATATATTATTAGAAATAAATCTATATCAGACTATGTTACATCGAGAATCCTCCAGTATGTAGTTTTCCAGTAGTTGCTCATTTGGAAGAGTAATCATCCTTCCAGAAGTTCGAATCCCTTGGTATAAATTGTCATTTTGTTAGATGTAATTTCACTATTCTGGTTTATAAATTCCTCTTTTTTATAATAATGTTTTTTTTTTGTATCAATAAACTAGTAATAAAATAATATTCCATGCATAAATGAATGGAATAGGCTATTTCAATAGATTTCTTAGTTGTATTTAGATAAGACTAAACAATACTTGTCAATTTCAAGGCAGAAGTCATAAAGCAATTATAATAAGCAGGTATATACTTACACCCTTGCTAACTAGACTATGAAAGGTAAATGTGATTTAAAATAATATAATTTCCTAGAAACGTTACCGAACGTGGTTACATAAATGAACAAATATATTTTATATCTAAAGAGAACAAAATATTTATGGATTTTCAATAAAATGTGCTTATTTTTGCACGTGGGTCTGGCATATGTACATGGATTAGATAATAAGAAAGAGGGCAAAAGACAAAGGCATGAGCAGGGTATTATATAAATTACTCACAAATATATTCCATTAATGTCAATATGTACGATTCTTTATACATATACTTTTGACAATGATGATTGTCATTTAATTTCAATATTTTAAGTTTTATATCGACCACTTTTACTTTAAGTTTGTTGTTAATTTTATTTATAACAATTTTAATGTATTAGTTATTCAGACATATTATATACTGTCCACTTATTACGTATTTCAAACAGTGAAGATAATTACCTAACAAAAATCCATAGTAGAAACTGTTCCAGACGAAATCGAAAACTAACAATGGTCGTTAATAACAAATATGTACGTAAAAGTTAATATATGCAGATACGTTATTGAATTTTTTTTAAATAATAAATCAATGTCAAAATACTATCCTAACTTTACTGCAAAGGAATGCAATATTTTAAATTCTGCAACAATAATGAGCCATAGAAGCATTTAAGGTTCTATCTTTATTTATTTAACCATGAAAACATAATTAAAGATAATTAAATCAGTCGGTAGAATATATTTAAACAAGAGTCGAAAACTTTTATCAATAGGTAATGTGCTGTGATTAATTATTACTGATTATAAAAACTATCTTCTACACTTGAATGCCTCTTGCATACATTCCATACTGCAATACAATGATACAGAAATGAAAACCGGGTAGTCTATATTGAAAGCCTAGCAAATAGCAATAATTATTGGAATACCAAACGCGTCTACCGAAAATTCCAGTTTTTTATTTGAATGTGCAGATAATCAATTTATATAGACTGTTAAGTAGGTCAAGAGTAGTAAATAAATGAAAAAAAATATCAAAATTATAAGTATGGCTTACGTATATTGGTAACTTTAACTTTAAATATGTCAGAAGTCGTCAATAGAAAATTTAAATTATTTCTTTGACCAACCATAACATTCATTATACCACTCAGTGTCATAACTGACTACTTTTGCTACACCGTTATAAACTTTAATACTAAATTTTGATTTACAAATTGTATACAAACTGTTATGTATTAATAATTAGTAAAGGCACATATGTAAATAGAAAACTGTTGCGTATTTATATGAATTATACACACTTAATTAAGAATAACATTTAGATGGGCAGAATAAATAAAACTATAAAATAATAGAAGCATAAAACTGTTAAACAGACGTTAGAATAATGAACATAAGTGAACATTGTTATGAAAATGAAACTAGTAAATGCGTTGATCCGACAAAATGTGAAATCAGTATTTACTGTAACGTTGATAAGAAAATAAAGCCTTTAAAAAAATGAAATATTCTGCTAATAAAACAAACATACTAAACCTGAGTATGACGTAGTTTATATGCGTCATGATGTATTTTACATATGTAAGTATATAAATATACGAATACTTAACCAAGCGTATAATTATTTTTTATGTACCTTGATTACACTTTTATTGTTTATTATGTATGGTAAGCCAAAGTTATTCTTTAAACAGATCTAACATATTGTTGAAATACATAGTACTTACCTACTTGAGGTCCTATGGCCACCGGTACTAAAGATCTAGAGGGAAGATTAACTACCACATTTTATAATTTTAATTTTTATAATCAATAATATTGCCTTACTTTTTTTATTTGTTTTATCAATCATTAAAATTTCGGATCTACGAAAGTAATATTTGGTAACAATCAAAACCGATGAAGCTAATAAAATTACGTATTCGAAAATTTTTAAAATTAAATAAAAATAAATGAGGAGTTATCCTGGTTATCCTCTCTTCTTACCAACTACTTAATTACATTCAGCGCTACTTATGTAAATAGTTTAGCTAATTTTTATGTACATTAAATACTCCAATAGGATTGGCGTAAATTGGTGTAAATTGTGCATTAATATTTAAACAACAAAGAATCATAGTGCATTTATGATTATTATTTAACTTCAATGACATGCTTACAAAAATGATTAATGAGGTACATAATTATATGCACAGGTGTATATGTTTTTAAAAGAATATTTTCATTATATGTAAATGGTAAACAAAAAGCCAACTTAACTCAAAGTTCAATTGTTGAAAAACTATGCTTTGAATGATAATCAAATGAACAGATAATTTCAAATGATATAGAAATATAAGGATTTTTTCTGATAGGATTTATGAGATTTATTTTAACGATTTTCTACACACTTTCGACTTTTATCGTACGCCGCTGGTAATTTGATAAATCGCTTATTAGTGGTTTCTAGATTTTTTTTAAAATATATAGTATAATGCACGAGGCAGATAACATATTGCAGCGTTTTCACCAAAGCGACTATGGTTAGCAAAATTTTTATACACATTTTGCAATTCAAATGCTTAAATTTCTTAAGGGAATACATTCCAAGAGTGTCTTGGGCTATTTGCTTTTTTGAAAGCTGTAATATGTAAAACAGCATTAAACAATTAATCTCAAATTAACACCTTTTACGTGCATCTAACACCTGTTAATTCGTTATATTCTGTAAATAATGTATATACTAATCATTTTTTATAATATTATCTAACTAAATATTATTTATTTAACCTATATCATATATTTATAATACAAGTACCTACCTACTAGGTTTCTTATAATATGTACTATATTTATACTATAGGTATACTATAGTTCTGAAAATATGTGCTTAAGACCAAGGAGATATAAATACTTTCAAGGGATTTAAGAGATAAACAATTTAAAATAAATACTTCTAAGAAGTAAGGAGAGTATAGTACCTATATGCAATTGATTGATATATCTATTTATTCTAAGCTTCAACTATAGTTTGTTCTACAAACTTGAGTCCTTATACTCGTAAAACGGTTTGGTATCCTACACAGGCATTCGTAATTCTCTCAATATAGGTATACAATTTTCTATTTATGTAATTTATATTCTTTATTCTATTATTTTGAAACTTGTCTGTTAAAATTTCAACTTTACGGCATCCATTTTTGTCAAGAATTTATTAATTTGATGTTATGTATCGTAAGGAAGGCATTTGCATTCACTACCTTCACTTCTTTCTTCGATAGCTATGTTTGAAGAAAGGCAAATTAAATTTCATGCCTTTCTCTAAAGGACCTCTGAAAGTAAAAGCCTCGACATATTTTGGATATTTCATTGTTACGTAATGATGTTGTATGAGATGTGTAGGTGATAATTAGTTTTAGTAAGCGATGTCAATTGGTCAATTAGTAAGCGATTGGCAAATAGTAAATGCAAGTATAATGTTTTAAATTTTATTTATCTGTAATTTTAATGAACTGTTTCAATTAACTGTTTTCTCTAATAAAACAAGGTTAGTTTTAAGTTTTTGTTATCAATTTCAAAGTACTTTTAAATCTAATTCTTCAATTATAATTCATGTATTCATAGGGCCCTAATGACGTCACAGCATACACGATCCGTATTGTGTATACGTATTTGTATACATACAATGTACATGCATTGGCATTGCTCTGGGTGTGGTTTCGTTAAATTTTTAAAATTTCAACAATCAAAACAAATGAATATTTTTAAATCTCGCATTCCCATTGGCTAATAGTCTCTTACCTTGAAAGGTGTGAAAGCTATCCACAGATGTCAGTGCATCGCTCAAAGCTCACTACTTCTATTAACAAGGCGCTCATATCGCTTAGTTCATTGAATATAATACCCCATATTGAGCTTGCTATGGAAAAATACATATCTGCAATATTTATAAAAAAATGCAAAAAAAAATAGTTCATATATTTGTATAGATATAATTTTTTTTTTTTTTGTATATATTTATGTACCCAGGTCAAAAGAGAAGTTACGTTAAGCCCGAAAGTGATTTTTATTTTTTTCACTATATAGTACTCTTTCCAAAAATTTTATAAATCTCAGACATTATATTTGAATATGTATAACCTTCACAGTTTGTAAAAACTTAAAAACAATATTTTTATACGACATCAAATTTGTACCATGATTAATATTTTTTTTAAGGAATTCATAAATCTATATAGTCCTAAATTTTTTTATAAGAAATGCATTATCAACTCACTAAATCATACTTAAATTTTAGATCAAGGTATTTGGTCAATTCTAAGAAAAAAAAAATATTTCTGGTTTTCACTTATTATTGTTTTTTCACAGCTAATTTAGATAGAGATCTGAAACTTTCAGGATCTAAGTAATTTTTATAAAGCTTTTTGTACTTGAATAACATTAATCAAATAAAACTTTTATGCTTCAATAATGAAACATTAGATGATATATTTGTTCTTTTTTTGTTTTACAGTATTTTGTCGACATTCCATTCAAAAAATTCAAAGCAATGGAGTCTGAATCTGGAACAAACAAGGTTTCGGATTCCGGGTATTCTAACAGCTGTAGTAACAGCCAATCTCAAAGGAGGTAAGTTTTTATTCGGCTTTGTTACTAAGTTAACAAAATAAAATAACCGGCGATTTAAAAACATTTATTTTAGTGGCAGTTCAAAGTCAAGAAATAGTGGAAGTAATTCTAGTCGCAGTAGTGGTTACTGTGGAGGACATCAATCTACTGTAACTAGCAGGTTTGTGAGCTTTTTTTAAATGTTTTCAACCTTTGGACCTAATGTTTTCATAATTAATTTATTATTATTTTTTCGAGCACATTTTGCAGTTTATATATGCTTGGTAACCCATAAGCTGAGAAAAATATCATTCGTTTAATTAAAGTATACGTAAAAAGCAACTTGGTATCTGCAACGATTTTTAAAGAATTCTTCGGTTTTTATTACAAAATTCTGCGAAGAATAGTACGTTTCCTTCAAGAAATAACTTAAATAGTAAAATAATATATTAATGTCTTTATAATACGTTATTCCAACAAGAAAATTGTGTCAGCAACTTTACAATACATTGGAAAAATATTAAATCTTTAGTATCTTTTTGGCAAACCGTTTTACGTTACAAATGCTTTTTTGACATTTTTTATGATTTTTCTCAGTTTTTATCTTTGATTTGATTGAGCATACCATTAAAACAAATAAGTTTGAATAAAATTTAATATTTCGTTGTATCATGTTTTACTTATTTAATAAGTTGTATTCCTATGTTTTAGTACATTTAAAATCGATAAAGTTACTTTAATACTATACCTCAGTAAATGTTTATATATCTATATGTGGTTATATATTTAAGTCGCTATGAAGTACCTTTAAGTATCGTATCATAAATATTTAAAAAAATAATTACTGGGCTATTGGCGTTGAAACCGTAGCACCAGAATACATGATTAAGTAATAACTTATAAATGTTTTCTTAAATATCACAAACCGAGATTGGAGAATATAACAATTAAATATATTTTTCTAAATAAATATTCATGAATTAATCAATAAAAACAATATTTTAATTTGATAATACATTTTGATGACTTTGACTTAGGTACATTATCTAAAATATATATAAAACGTTGAACTATAAGCAACTTAGTAATTATTTATGAATCATGAGAGTTGTATAATTTGTAAACTATTTAGTACGTTTATAAAGCGTTAAAATTTTTTTATGGTAACGAAATTTGAATTTCAAATATTATTTGTGGATGATAAAATAAATCAACAATCCTTAAGGAAAAAGATTTAACTTTTAATAATGGTGTACTTAAGTCCTATAGAAACTAATCTTTTCGCTCTTTACTTTGCTTTTATTTTTCATTTACCTTTATTTTTATCATAGCTTCTTCATTTAAATATAGTTATTCTTTTTAATTAGTTATATTATTTAAAGTTTTTCCCAACTTGAAATGTGTGATGAATTTATTAGTCAATGAATTGAATAGATTTAGGTATTATAAATTTGAATTAACTTTATTTTTTTTTAATTTCTTAACTTTAATATTTAATATTACCGTAAATAAATAGTTTATAGGAAAAGTTAGTGTTATTCTTGGTTCTACGAAATGACCATGCAAACAAACCCAAAAGAAGAAACCTCATAAATGCTACACTAAGTACAAACTACCACTACATATATATGACGTTAAAAGTTCGTATACTCACGGAAAATAATTATAATGATAAATATTCTATAAGAAACCATGAACGTTCTCAAGCTTTAACATCAAAGTTGAAAAATGCTATGGAAAATTGCAAGTTTTGGACAAACCATTGCAATTATTGAAGAAAATATTCAAAAACAACACTACATGTAATACATTTTTAAATGCTTAGATTATATGTTTACCATCTTCAAATTTACAAAAGATTAAAAGGGCTTCTCTTTCAGTATAAGATGGGTACAATTTTAGTATTAACAAAAGCGCTTTTTATTACTTTCCATCTTTTATTAACAGCTTAATAAGCACGTATTAGTAATATTTTTTTCAAATTGGTATAATATTCATCGTCGCTTTACAACTACACTATAGAGCTAATGGATAGATTTAGAGTTAATAAAGATTTGTAAATCGAGAAATATTGAAAATTTGTTCGATACGAGATTCGAACCCAACACCTAGCAGTTTTACGAAACCTTAATTTTGGGAAAACAAGCTAATTTGAATGGACCCCATTTATCTATTCTTTTACGAAATGAAATCCAAATATTACGTAGAGCTTTTTGTTATTATCAAAGTAATAAATGTAGGTACACAAAACTTCTAGCGAAATATTCTTTTGATACTTAGTCTTATTCCAATATTAATGAATGAATTTTTTTTTGCGGTGCTTCTTTTAGAAAGATTGATACACTACAGCGCTGTCATGTTTCGATCTCGAAATAATGTAAAATATTTTCCTTTTAACAGCTAGAAGCAAAACAATTTCCCAAGTGGGTAACATAACTACAGGACATAAGTGCTAATTTAAATGTTTCACTAAAGTAAAGCAACATGACTTATAGACCATTTTTATATAGTATTTCAGGATTGTAACAAGTATATGGAGATTTGGACTACATTCATTTGAAGTACCTAAATTAAGATTTCCTTCGTAAACAAATAATTTATATTATTTTAAATATTCAATTTTTTGACATAAAATTACAAAGTAATAAAAATTAGTAAAGTAATAAAATAAAGCAAAGATTTAAATAATAATTTTCAGATTTTAATGGATAGAGATATTTTTTTTCCATTTATTTCCTTTTATTTTTTACCAGTTTGATACCTACTATATTTAATTTCCATTACTTTCGTCCTATTCTTTTAATATTTAACTAACATTTCATTTTTAAATTACTAATAAAATCTGAAAATTTTTCGTTCTTTAATTTTCTCTTACGTGGCGATAAAGATAATAGTTGGGAAATACTGAGATCAATTTGTGTTTATAAGTTCAGCCCTAATTAGGAACATTTTCTTTTATAAATTCTAGTATTGGCGAAGTGACGCCTCAGCCAATTGGAAAAAGAAATAAAGAGCTTAAAAAGAAAAAATCTGCTACAAATACAGTGACGACGAAAACAGATAATGTCACCATCGATCCAACTATATTACAAACGGGCGTATCTGAAGCAACAGAAAAATGTGAATTTCCTAATATTTTCAACAGAAAAATAAATAATAATGAACACAACTAAAACACTTCTTGCTTTAAAGAATTGATTTTGTAACTTTGGTTGTTTTAAATTTATTTATTTTTTGTCTTGATACACAAATGTATGTTGTGATAAAATTCAAATAGGATAGTCTATTTTAAATTTCAGCAACGAAACAAGTGGAGGAAGTGAAACCATGTGAATCCACAGTTTCCCGAAGTTCAAATCAATTATGCACAACGGAGACCATTGGCCAGGAAAGTGCTACTATTCAAAAGTCTACACAAGCAGGTTGGTCCTGGAAAATGTTTGCCTTCATGTTTTCTATTTTTAATGATTTTTTTCATGATCAAACTATTGTTTAATTTTCTTTCTCATTAACATTTTAAAACGAAACGGGTGTAACAAATAGCCGGTCCGGCTGGCTTGATTTTGTCTGTCCTAGCGGAATCTTCCCAAGTCGATTCTGCTTGTGGAAAGTCACGGAAAGCAAATTGCTCTACTAAAGGATTATTATCACCACCGAGTCTTAATTTTCCTAAAACACAACCGACAGAAAATGAGTCTGCTTTTCCACCCCACACCTCAAGTAGTTCGGATCAACTACCAACTAATAATAGCAACGTTAATAGTAATAATAATCTCAACAACAACAATAATTACAGTACAAAACAGTTGTGTAAAAATGGAAATCAAGTAGATGTAAGTACAAATAAATGAATTTAAAGAATTTGCAAAATAAAATGTAATTTGCCTAAAACTAAACTATCGTTTTTTCCACTTTATCTTCAATTTATTGTTATGTTGAAAATAATTTCAATTGTAAATTCGTTTTATTCGATTTTATAATGATCTGTTTAATTTTTTTAGGACGGATTCTGTTGTGTGATATCAATGCATGACGGTGTTATTTTATATTCTACATCTAATATGACGTCTATATTAGGATTTTCTCAGGACATGTGGGTTGGCAGATCATTTATTGATTTTATTAATCCAAAAGATCGAAATACATTCACTAATCATATTATGAACGGTGTAACAGAGTTGTTAATGAATCCCGTTGAACAGCGTACAAAAGGTACAATACAACTCATTTTTATGTTAATTTATTAAAATGTTGATTTTAAAGTCAAATTTCTATTCTAATCACTGTAAATATATTTATGTTACTTCTTAGATTCATCCAACTTGCTTTATGTATCATTACGAAAATATCGTGGACTTAACTCATCTGGATTTGGTGTTGTTGAAAAAGTTGTTCAATATGTACCTTTTTATTTGCTCTTAACATTTCGTCAAATTAATGATAAAGTTGATGCCAGTAGTTCAGACGAAAAAGGGATTTTTCTAGTCATTGCTGCAATGCCAGTACATTCTCCGTATAAGGGTATATACTTACTTATAAATATATGTATCTTACGGGAGAAATATTAAATTAATGATTATTAATCAAATTTCTTTATTATGTTATAGTTCCTAATGAAACTCAAGAATCATCTAAATTTTGCATTCGACATTCCGCAACAGGCGAAATTTTACATGTTGATGCTGACGTTGTTGCTAATTTTGGATTTTTTCCGCAAGACATGTTGGGGAAACCAATATTTAGTTATTATCATTACGAAGACTTACCACTTTTGAAAGATATTTATAAAACTGGTAATTACTAAAAAAAGAAAGACTTATGTTTATTGATTAATCATTAAAATATTTTTTTTCCAGTAATTCAAAAAGCTCATATAACTGAGTCAGTTTTCCGAAGTAGACCTTATCGATTTTTGACCCAAAATGGTACATATGCCTTAATAGAAACTGATTGGAGTTGCTTTGTTAATCCATGGTCTCAAAAAATGGAATTTGTTATATGTCACCATCGTATTCTACAGGTTTGTAACATTTCTTTGAAATATCTTCATAAACAAGACGTATACTTCCCTATACAGTTTTGAACTTGAGATCACAATACTTTTCTTAATATTTCGAAAGGTTAATATGAGAAATCAAATAAAGCATCCATTATATTTCTTTAACTTTAGGGTCCGAGCAATCCGAATGTATTTGATGTTAGTCAGGACGATTCAGTACAAATGTCTGAAGAAACTCAAAGAGAAAGTAAAGCCATTGAGTATGAAATCAAATACATTTTGAATTCAGAAATAACACGAACAGGAGAACCATCAAAACATCAAGTTTCAAAACGTTGCAAAGATTTAGCAACATTTATGGAACGATTAATGAATGAAGTATCGAAAACTAGTCAAGTGAAAATTGATATGATTCAAGAAACGGAACAAAGCTTTTCTGAACGTGAATCTGTAATGTTAGGAGAAATATCCCCACATCATGATTACTACGACAGTAAATCATCCACAGAAACTCCACCCAGTTATAATCAACTTAATTACAATGAAAATTTGCAACGTTTTTTTGAAAGCAAGCCAGTAACAACAGTGTCGTCAGATGAAGGTGGACAAGCCGGATTGTTAAGTGTTCCAAACGAAACAGATATTGAAAGAAAAGATCGGTAATTTTACAATTTTGCAAAAGGGATTACAAAATATTCATCTTACACTCGTATATTTTTTAGAAAATATTTTTCCCCCATGCAATGTAGTGGAGATTCAGGAAGTGGTAGTGCTGATAATAGTTCTGCCAGTAATCCAAACATGGATTGTGGAAACACCAGTGGAACAAATGGATCATATTATCATTCTTATCAAGCTCCCCATTTAACAGAAGCGCTACTTATGAGGTAAATCATTGTTTTTTTGTTTAAAAATCACATTTTTTTCGAGTGAATATTGGCATTTAATAGCAAAGTTTATCTTGAAACAAGCTTTAAAGCGTACCAAGTTCAAAATGAACTCCCGTGTATTCAAATATGTATCAAAATTATTTGTTATAGGCATAATGAAGATATGGAAAAAATAATGGCAAAAAAACATAGGGATCACAGAAGTGGGTACAAGCATGATTTGAAAAATAAAGCTTTACAAAAGGCTGGCTTTCCTCCTTCAAATCGTGATAAAAATGGAGATAATCAAGTAAGAAATCTAAATCAAAATTTTTCTTTAAAAAAATTAACTAAATTTAATTACCAAAGGCTCATGGACATGGTGTAAAAAGAAGTGGGTCTTATTCTTGGGAAGGTGATTATAGCAAACATTCCAAGCATTTACACACAGAACAAGCAAATAAAGTTGCAGAGCTTTCTAATACTGTTACAAATGCCATTTCTTCAACAATGATGCGATCGTCTACTATCAATGCCACAGCTACAGAATCCTCAGCAGATAAGCAATGCCAGCGTTCGGTAGGAAATTGATTTTAATAACACAATTATATGACAAAATATTGATTATATTTTATTTTTCAGAACACAAATGTGAATTTATGGCCACCATTTTCTGTTAGTATAACACCAGTACAAACAACTCAACGAACAACGCCAGGTTATGCGACTAGCATGTTCCCAGTATATTATATCCCTACTCAAGCAGGCCAACAGCCTCAGGAACATCCGGGACCACCTAGTACGCCTTATCAAAGTAAGCTTATTAGATAATAGTCAATTATTTAAGCCCAAACTAATTATATATATTTTAATGAAAAGGAAATGATGATATTGTAAAATGTCCTCACTAATCATTTAAAATCTAATATTTTCTTTTGGCTTTTGTTGTACAACATTTACGAAAAACGTACTTTAATTTTGGTTGACAAAACCATATTATCGATTTTTTAAAAACAATTAGTTCGAGAAATTTGAGTTTTAAAAAAATCTTTTTTTTGATTTCAGTTCCTTTTGTTCCTGGAATGGTGTATCCATCATTATTTCCAACACCTATGATGTATTCATCCGTAGCTATGCTACAACCGTTAGCAATGCCAATTACATCTATTACTTCGTTAAAATCAACCCCAACTTCCATTAGTCCAGCACCGCCACCAACTCCTATGGGTGGATATACCGATCGAAAGAAAAGCTCTGATAACACCTGGAAATCTCAAAGACCTGCAAGTCAAGCTACATCGGTAAAAGCAGAACCGGGTAGTGCAATGGGAAGCATAGCTTCTGGCAGTGTCGCTAATAGAGTGAGTTATTTTATCTTTATAAGTTTCAAAAAAACGAAGTTTATTTTTTTGTGTATTTTCTTCTTTTTTTTTTGTAAATTATTTAATTTTGTATATATAGATAATTTAGTTTAAAGCTTAAGTACAACACGACGATATCCCTTACAGGCCATGTCAGAGTGTTCTAAGCGAGATCTTGGTGTGCAATCGGTGTGCTCCCCCTGGTCACCACGTGTCAGTCTGCCCGATCAAGATGTTCCCGAGGGCACACCTGCACCTCCTTCCACCAAGGTCACACTATATGAATGATACATTCATCCAATCTCTTTTATTTAATTTAAAAGATCTTGTCTACGATTTTTTTTATTTTATTTTTTTTGCTTTTCGAATAACAGTATGTATTGTAAACATTACGAGGCGAGGTTTATCTTAATTTTGAAGTGATAAACAATATATACCTATATTGTTTGATTTCATTATTTGGCGTAACTATATGTTTATAATACATTCTGGGTATAGATTTTGTTTTAATAATAACTAAGGGCTTTATTTTCTAAACAAAGTAAATTCTTAAATAAAACCTTTATTTTTATAAGAACGAATTTGTATAAATTTCAATAGCCATTATTAACAATCAATCTTATAGTTATTGACAAAATATTTTAATTCGGTTATTGATCAACTTGTACTTTAAATTTAGTTTATGTACAAACTATTCGTAAAGCTTTATGAATTTGCGATGTTTTTCAGTTTTATGAACACTGGCTAATTAAAATTCTAGGTAAAATTTTTATTATACCATAGACATATTATAGAATTACTACAAAATATTATTTTTTCCGAAATTTCGGATAGTTCAAATTTTTAACGATTCTTTCAAACTTGTTGTTATCGAAAGTTCACTATATTTAAATTTTGCTGTACATTTGCTTTGTTTTCAAAATAATAAATTTAGTTATCACGAATATATTCGAACGTACATACGTTCTCTGAACACTTTAGCTAAAATATAACGTTATACTTTTAAAGTCGGTATAAAAGATTCTAATCATTTCAATCGATTTTTTACTTTGAAAATACTAACTTTTCTGAATATACGCCGTAGGATATCAACTCCTGACCTCTGGGTTCGAAGAGAAAAAAAAAGAGTAAAATATATACTCTTTCATATCTTTATACAGATATATATGATAACCTATTCTTTTTTGTATTGAATCTATCGAGAGTTTGTACTTCATTGTATGAGCTACCAATACGTAATTTAGAATCATACATGATTACATAATTTTACTTATTTGGGGGTACCAATTTTATAATTAATATATTTGTTTTAAGCAAACATTAAGCAAAGATTCAGTTCTACTTGAATCAAAGATATAGAACTTCCATTTTCAAACAATCCTAATGATGATTTTCTTTACTCAAATATTTAACTTGTTTAGCGATTATTCATAGCAAGTTTTACAAATTCATAAATATAGTTATAGCGAGTGGGAGAAGGAATAAAAGACCCTGGTTTACACGGTAATTCACAGGGGGGAATTAAAATGTTTTAAAGAGAAACAATTTTATTTACCACCTATGTTTTCTGGGGAAAAAAAGCATGAAGGAAATATCCAGAGGTACCTGTTTGGTATGTTATACTACTGCTTACGTAAAAAAATCCTTCAATTGTCATAGTATGTACAATAATATTTTTTTAAGTCAGTAAACAATTATAATATTATTTATGGTAGCGTACAACAAATTGAAATGGTTTTCAAATATACAATAATTTTTGACTAAATATTTTGAATCTTAATCATGAATTTAGCTACAGTGTACAGAGAATTGGTATTTTGGTTTCCTACTTTGTAAATTATATCTAATCAAACTTGAAAAACACGTAAAAACCAGTAACCATAACCATTTCTTTTTTTTTTAATTTTAGCAGTATGAAACGATTAAACCTCAAACCAACTCCAATAAATTTCCAGCGACTCTCGAAGGTGATGCTGAAAGCAGTTACTCTTCATTTTATTCATCATTTCTAAAAACCGAAACATCCCTTTCTAATGATGAAAGTAACACTGATAAAAAAAACAATGATAACTCTAAGGTATGATTAAAAATTGTATTTCTTTTACTGTTTTGTTACCTTAATCTTATTTTTCTTTAATTATATTTCTGAACTGTTGATTTTTCATAGAATGAAGATGAATGGACAGCACATGAAAAACCCCAACGACCCAAACGAAAAAACACACCACCTTGGTTGGAAGCTGTTAGTCTGACGCCTGAATTAATATACCAATATCAACTTTGTACCAAGGATATGAGAGAAATATTGAGTGCAGATTTACAAACATTAAGAACAATTAATCAGGTAATATATAAATCATATTTGCAAATTTACTAACATATGTGTAACTGGTTATTAATTGAAATCAATGTCGTCTGTTTCTTTGTAGCCTGAATTGGTTAATGATCAGTTAAGTCAGTTGTATCTGGACTTAGAGCTCGAAGGTTTGTCTTCAAAGCTTACTTTAGAAGACGGTATTACTTCTAGTAGTAGTAGTGGAGAAGAGACAATAGGAAATAAAAAGGTGGGCCTAAATTTATGTTGTTTTATCAGATAAAACTTATTATATTTTTTGATTTTACAGGTAGACATTTTTAGTTTTTTATTAACTCTGAAATTTACACAATTATTTTAAGTCAATATTAGTACATTCATAAAGGGGGCAAATGGTTTTATGCACATTTACACATAAATTTTTAATTTTATATTTTTACTTTTTTAGAAAGTGAAAATTCACATTTTGAGCAGAAAGTTTTTTTTTCATTATTATTTCTAATAAGTACTTTACATACAAGTTTAATTAAATTTGTAGTCATATTGATATCATTAATACTTGTTTTTCATTATAGATTGAATCATCAAAGGTAAGTACTTTCTACGGGATTTGAACTAACAATATAATTTATAACTTCATAAATAGATGATTATTTAATTTTATATATTTTTATAACATTTAATTCTTCTTAAAAATGCTACTTAAAACTTTCCTCCTTGATACATCTATTTTTCGTAGTTTGAAGCTTTGTTGGAGCGCGTTTACAGATACAGCAATACTAATTTTCTTTACTTCCAGAAATCAAAAAGACGTCGATCCTATAGTCAGTTAGTAATGATTTATGAAGAAAATGCTCCATTACCCCCCTCTGAAGAAGTGTCGCCAAACCGTAACCAAACCAGTTCTACAACATTTACTAAAATTACCACGATATCAAAATGAAATAATCAGAAAAATTGTATTTTTGATTAACAATTCATTGTATTGTCTTGAAGCGCACACAGTCGCGTTTATATTTTTGTAATTGAAACTTTGAAGAAAAAAACTTTTAAAACAATAAACATTGTAGTATTAGTAGACTAAATTTGGTAAATTCTAAGTGTTATTAATGAAATATTTTTAGATATTACTTACTTATACTTATTAATATTTTTATATAAATGCAACTTATCTAATCGTTAAAATTATTAAATGTGTATTATTAGATCAGATTTTTTTTATTTAAATATTTTTTGTAATAACGATAACTTTTGTTTGTCAATCACTTCATAAATTTGTACTTGTAATGTTTTGTGCTTTTTGTATTTACAATTTTAAGAAAATATTAATTGCATTAATACAAATATAATTATTATGAATTATTTCTTTTCTTATATATTTACTATACTTTATTTTTTTTATAACGTTTCTCCTGTATTACTTCCCAGAATAAAAGATTTTTTTTTGCTAGATCTTAAAAAACAAGAATGCTAATAGTCTTTTAGCTTTTAATTAAATGATCCATTCACTCTTCGGAAGTTTTCTGAATACAAATAAACCAAATATGTAGGTATTTCGTATATTATACAACGACTAACGTTTGCAGTAAACCTTTTATGTGCAGATATTAATGTTTTTTGCTTCATAATAAATCTCCAATTAAATAATATCTGATAAATAAACTAACTTCCAATATTCATTGTTCTGTTTTGTCGTTGTTCTCGTTTGTCTAGTATGTCTCTCATTCCTACATAACAAGGTATTGCTTTTTTATCGAACTTCATTCAAAGCTCCATAATAACGATTGAATAAAGAAATTCCAAATACTAAGTTCGGGAAAAACCAAAAGTTGGGAAAAATCATCCGAATCAGAGACGAAAAATTTTGTAACAATGGTACTTGACGTAATCAGAATTCAAAATAATAGACTAATCAGTTATCTAAAAGGAGACTTCTGGGGACTTCCTTCTGAAGGAGCTAGAGAAAGAAACAATCGGCCGCTAGCTTACTTCTGAACTACGGTAAAATTAGGCTGATAAGGGTGAAAGAAGAGCGCTTTTTTTCAATAGTGAAATTCGAAAAAAAATGATCCAAATTTGGTGTGCTAACGGATTCATATGATTACACTTTAAAGAAATTTTTAGTTATTTATAACCAAACCCGAGAACTCTAAATTTTGTAACTTGGACAATTGAGTAATTTCTTGATTAGAAATATTCGCGTTTTTCTTGAAAAAAGGCATTAATTGGTTCAGAAAAAAATTTTTTTTTTCGATATATTTTTCCTTTTACCAACAAAATTTTCAATAAAACTAAGAATTCCCATCATTTACTGGTCCATACTAAACAATACTGGCCTCAACTCCAAATTTAACTCCAAATTCCATTTTAAAGTTTCAAAAAGGACAATTTTCAACTGCAAAATAAGGATATAAGGGATGGTTAAACTTCCATAAAATGAACTTAATATTGTTGGTTGAATCATTCTTAACGATACTAACTTGAAATATTTAACAGTTACGGGATAGATGGCCAGGAAATCAAAATGGGGATATAAGGATGTTAAAATACATGCGACAAATTTCGACGGAATTCGGGACATTTCAGGTGGTGAGTTTTTATTATAAGGTCTAGGTTTCTCAACGGATTATCAAACAAGGCTTTGGGTAGAATAGAAATGTGAACAAATTTTTTTCCTGTTTGTAACAGGACGCCCTCAATTCCATTTTAAGGTTTCAAAAAGGACAATTTTCAACTGCAAAATAAGGATATAAGGGATGGTTAAACTTCCATAAAATGAACTTAATATTGTTGATTAAATCATTCTCAACGATACTAACTAGAAATATTTTACAGTTACGGAATAAACGGCGGGGAAATCAAATCGGTAAAATAAGGAGGTAAAATTACATGCGACAAATTTCGGCTGAAATCGGAACATTTCAGGGGGTGAGTTTTTATTATGAGGTCTAGTTTTCTCAACGGATTATCAAACAAGGTCTTTGATAGAATTATAATGTGAAAATTTTTTTGTCCTGTTTGTAATAGGACATCCACAATTCCATTTTGAAGTTTTAAAAAGGACAATTTTTTGCAGCATAATAGAAATATAAGGGATGGTTTATTTTTCTAAGAATGGACTGAATTATATGGTTTAATTGGACCTTAACGATACTGACTAATTTTTTTTTTACAGTAACGGGATAGATGCTCGAGAAATCAAAACGAAATTTAATGGGTTTAAAAATAGATGCACAAATTTTGCTAAAAAATAATCGTTTTTAAGTGGGGTCTTTTTCTATTTACGTCATATTATCGGGTTATAAAACAATCCGTTTTACATGAGTTGTTATGAGAAAAAAAAATCCTGAGTGCAAGACTTAATTATCCTTAACTGACTGCTTAAAAATAATTTACATTTCGTCAATAAATCCTTATTTTTTCAAAATGGCTTTTGAGGTAAAATGCATGCAGTAAAATTTTCCTGAAATTTATCGTTTTCGAGGGATGGCAGCATATTTTACCAACTGATTATAATGCAATGCCCTTAATTGAGTAGTTGTGAGAAAAATTGTTTTTCCTTTGTACAAAAGGACCACCGAAATATTGTTTCAAATTTTCTAAATGTAAATTTTCAAATGTACAAAAAGGGTATAAGGGGTATTTTTTTTGCTGAATTTGATATTCATTTCATATTCACACTTCACATTTTTAAAAAAAATGTTCTACTTTTACTACCCTACTACTACTCTATTTTATTATTTGAAACTTTTTTTATAGTAATCGATAACCGCACGATTATTTTCTCTTGTCTCATCAGCCAAAAGAAAACCACAAGCCTTTAAGAGTAAAAGACCAAATTTACAACCACCATGGAAAAACATTATAAATTCTTTGGTCACATTTATAAGGTATGAATCTTATTTTACGAAATTGAAATGCAACACTAACATCAATTCAAGCAATCATCACCACCCTCCCCGTTCAAGTGAAAGTTTATTTGGGTAAAGTAAATTCAAATTTAATTTGACAACTCTCAAAATAAATTGTAAGATTCGTGAATGTCATTTACATCAAATTTCGAAAAATTAAGTCTTGGTTAGTCTTGGTTCGTTTTATTTTTAATTGCAAAACATAAATGTCAATGAAATTTTAATTATATTTTGCTACATTTTGGGAAAAAAATATTTAAAATGGATGAAGAATCGAAAATATCCATACTAGGAAATGGAATAACAACTCGAATGTTAGAACGTAGACTTACTTTAGAGTTAGATATGAATAAAGTAAAATAATAAAATCTTTTATGATTATCGAATTTCATTGACTATAATTTCAGCGAAATTCTGATTTAAAAGCGACAAATCAAAAAGGTAAAGTTGGTGTTAACAATATTGATTATAAATTTTTGCAAGGAGCATCTATACCAAACTCAGTGGCTAGGAAAAGTCTACAACCTAAAGTAGAAGAAAATAAACCTAAAAGAACACACCGTAATCGTTCTTTTGATATGGTATTGGCAATAACCATATTTTATGAAAGACTATAAATTTTCTTTTAGCCACAGGAAAGTATAGCAGAAGAAAGAGAAAAATTTAATCAAAGCTTAACTACTTCACTTAAGGAATTGCGTAGAGTTTATCTAGAGGCGGTATTTTATTTATTTATCTATTTTTTTTAAATAATTTATTCCAAGCTGTAATGTATTATTTTAAGGAAAAACCAACTCAATCTAGTAATACATCCAACGAAACATCCTATGGTAACATTATTCGTATAAAAGATCGAATTTTATAAAAAGCATTTTTCATTAGGTTTGTGGGAAAAAATGAAAACAAAGAGAAATATATTTAATACTTTGGTAAATTTCAAAAGGTATCCTTTTTATATTTAAAAATTTAACTAACATGTTTTAGATCCCAAAAATGTCTACAATTGAAGAAAAAAGCATTGATACAACAATAAATACTTCACCTCAAAAATCAAGTCAAGGTACTTCTTTGAAAACTTTAAAAGGATCAAAAATTTCATCTAAAGAATCGAGTAAATTAAGTTTGAAGATGAATTTGGATGCAAAGTCAAATACTTCTCAAGAGTATAAGGATAATATTGGTCCTTTAAAACCGTTTTCCAAAACATTAACTAAACGTAAAGATTCATCAGGTATTTCAGTTACCAATTATTTTAATATTTAAGTTTAAAGTAAAATAGGTACCTAGATATTATAAGTTTCTCATGTTTAAGGGAGGGGTTAGGGTTTCAAGGTAAAAAAATACTTTTTTTGCGATTTTTTTTTCTTAAATATGGATTGATTAATTTTATTCGGACCTTTTGTACATTATTGAACATACTTTCGACAATATAGGGTAATTTTTTCATGCTGAAATATTGAAGCATAAGCCGGTAACAGAGCTTCCCCCAGAACGTCTTGAGAAAAAAACAATTTGCGGTGTTCACCATAACTCGGCTAGAAATTATTTGAAAATAAAAAACCAAGAAAAATTTGTCAAATTGTGATCAAATCTTCCCTCCTACGTTCTCTGATAATTATTTTTTTCATTTAAAAATTTTTGGCGGCCATTTAAAGTGTAAGCTGTTATTTTCCAATAAAAATTCAGCCTTTTTGGGGGTGGAAAGCCCCCTTAATGTAAAAAAAAAATTTTACTAAACGTTGGGGGGGCGGTATTTTATATGTCAAAAATGTGTATAAAGTTTGAAATTAATCGGTCAAATAGTTTTGAAATGACAGTGAACACGGACTTTGAAAAAGTAGTTTTGAGAAAAACGCATCTAAAGTTTATGAATTACCCCGACTGCCCGCAGCTGTTAGAGTTGGAGCGTTAAATGCCAGGAGATTAATAAGACAATAACTTTAAGAATATTGCTTCTATCGACCTAAAATTTTAAGGACATATTCTTGAAATGTTAAACAATAAGATAAGACAAAAAATAAAATATCGATTTTTCAAAAGTAAAAACCCTAACCCCCCTCCCTTAATCAGAAATACATATTAAACAATGTTTGTAGAAAATAACTTTTATTTACTATTTTTCTGTTGAATAAATATTATAATTCTGTTTATTCAATAAGAAATGATAAATTTCCAGTAGAAGAAAATGTCATGAAATGGACACATATGATGAAATTATACAGAATATTTTTGAGAGTTAAATGGTTAAGAATCTCAAAATTATTACTTCTATATAGGCAACTATGCAAACACTTGGATAGACAAGATTGCTTAGCTTTTTATTAACCAAATTGTTTCGTCAATTCTATTGATTTTCATCGTTTTCATCAAAGAGCTAAGAGTGTTCGCTTTTAATTACATTAAATACATACAATCCTTTGAAAAATATTCTGCAGAAAATTATAAAAATCAGAATAAATAAATATTCAATAAGCCATAGGTTTGTAACGTGATTTACATAGTCTAATCTATAAGTTATAGTATCTAGTTTCTTTCTTATTATTTATTGGCACTTATTCCAGGTCGAAAAAAGAAATGGGTGTATAAAAAAGCTCCAAGATATTACTGAAAAATGTTTTATCTTTCAATACAATTTTTATACTTTTAATAAAAATATTTTTTGCAAAATAAAAACAGTTTTTTTTTTAATTTAGGTGCATCTATTCGGCCAAAAATTACTAGAAAAAGAAGAAAAAGTAACGTTCCATTATAATAATTAAATCTCGGTTCTACATTCATTGATAAAAAACAGAAAAAATAAATTGAAGTTTATATTTTTTCCATTCATAAGTTTCCTTTTTTAAGTATTTGAATTTTCAATGCATAAAAGGACATTTTTTTAAGTGCGAAATTGAAATTTGAAGTATTAATTTTATGTTGAAACCTGTAATAAGTTTAATAGAAAATTCGGCTCTAGAGAAATCATTTTTCTAGAAGATTCAATGGAAACTTCTAGTCTTCAGTTCAGATTCCCATGCTTTTAAAGAGTTAGGCTTTGTCTCAAAAAATTGCGATGAAGAATACGCAATAATACTATTCTAAGATTACGAGTTGCTTGGTAAGTTTTTGTAGGTCACGGTGCTTTTCAAGAACTTATTAGAACAAGATTATCAGATAGTTCCTTAAAAACAAGTCTGATCCAGAAACGTAAAGTAGGGAATATGGAAACTCCAAATCTATTTGGGGAACAATAATAAAATAGATGATACATCTAAGGGGTACTATTGATACTAAACTAACCTGGTTGTCTTCTTTAAATAGTGTAGTGTCCAAGGGTATTGAAACACTGATGATGATCAGGAAAAACTTTGGAAAGTCCTGAGGCCTAAATCACCTAAATCCACGCATTATGTACTGGTTGGTGAATAGCGACGATGAAACCCAAAATGAGTTATGGCTGATTTGGTAAACGATAGAGCTGTAAGAAAAAAAATATCATTAGTAATTTTGAAATAACTTAGTGACTTTAAAGTTTCTAACAGTGCCTATCAAAGAACCTTAGTTCCTTTATTAAATTCCAAAAAGTAACTAGTATCTTAAATACTTCTTAAAAGGAACTGTATCTTGTAACTTAGACATAAAAAGTATCTTAGATTCAGAAAAGCAACTTAGATACTGAGATATCCAGATATTAGATTTAGAATTTTATTTTGTTTTGTTTTATAAGATTCAATTTATACCTCTTATATTAACCTTCTATCGGTTTACAGGGAGCTGTGCTCACAGGGGATTAAGCAAAAAAAAATATTTTCTTCTAAATTATTGAAGATAAGAAATGCATCAAATATACACCAAATCTGATTACCAAAGAACTTTACCTAATATGTTACCTAAGTAGCGCATACAAAATGTGCAAAGTAATTTTTTAAGTATCATAAAAGTAATTTAGGATCAGTATTTAAGTTACTTTTTTAAAAAGTTACTAGATATTCAAAGTAGTTTTAGATACTTTCCTAAAGTATCTTTGACAGCTCTGGTAGCGGAAAGTTGATCAAACAGTGATAAGCAGGGAGCTTAGTAAAGTTAAAGACTTGTTTGCCCTTGCATAACGGGATCTATGAGAAGTTCAACTACCGCTATCTTGAAGCACTTTTGTCTAATATAGCCCAATTATTAATCTAAACTATTGAAAATCGCCCTCAAATATTCTCATAAAATTTCAATAGCCTAGTGGTCAAGATAACCGCTCCAAAACCGGTAGGTTTTGGATCGATCGATAGCTTTTGAATTATGCTTTAATCGGTCACAAACTTGATAAATCGGATTCAATTTTTGTTGATGTAATCGATTCGTGTACCAATTTGTTAAGTCCACACTATGGTTTTGTAAAGCTTGGGTGAAATTGTGAAAAAATTGAAAATATCAGGCAAGTCAAAGCTCTGAAATTCTTCACGATTTCAATCGATCGGTGTCTTTGGAAAGTCTACGATTGTCTGCAGAAAAAAAGATTCTGTGAATTGGGGAGTTATTTTCTTCCCCGAAAGAGAAATAAGAGATCCAATTTAAACATATGGTTTAGGGTATGAATAAAAAAATACATTAATCGACATGGTTTAAAAAACGGCTGTAATTTTTCTAAGATGTGTATGTAATTTCTGTACATTTGTGTACATTGCTTGCCTATACCAAACACCTAGTAGACCTAGTCCCTAGTAAATTACATGAATGTAATTTTCATTAAACGCTAGTACCTAGTATTCAAGTATTCTAAACGCAAAATTCTATTTTTTTTAGGAAATACCAAAAAGTTTAAAGAAGGTCACAAACAAGTCTAATCTAAATAGTTGTACCAATATTTTATTCTGATTTGGCTTATGGTTCCAATGTAAAGAGAGCTTTACTGGTTTGAAAGGAACTTTTTAATCAAGTTAAACTAATTTTTCTTCGGAAGAAAAGGTTACCTATTTACATATAATTATTAATAATAAAAGCAGCATTCTGAAGAAGGCTGATTAAAATAAATCAACGGACACCCATTAATTGGTTAAAAACTGGACCCTTTAATTAAATATCTATGTTCTTTTTGAAATATCAAAAAATCAACTTATTTTCAATCAGGGGCGACCAACCCAAATGATGTTACGGGTCACTTCGAAAATGCATCATAACTCTGCGGGCCCCTTTTGAAGTTATATCTCAAATTCTCCATACTAAATTTAGATACACTGTAAACATTTTTCATATAATGATTTTTACCACTTTGGTCATTATAAAATGTATATATTTTATAAAAAGTCTGATGCATATCGCGGGTCGATAAGATTGTCAAGGTGTGCCTTTTGCGGTCTGCGAGTTGGCCACCTCTGACAACCTCTGATTTAAATAAACATTGAATAAAGTATCTTTTGTCTACATATATCAAATTGTTATGTTGGCTTGTGTAAATTTCAAAAACTCAAAAAGTTCTGCATCGATTTAGCTTAAATTTTGCCACGATATACAATCCGCTTCAAAGATTGTTATTATCTTTTTCTGGTGTCAGAAACATACTTACGATTGCAAGGAAACAGCTTTTTCAATGGTCAATGTAATAGCCGCTGTCAATATTTCATTGTTATGATCTTGTAGTGATTTTTAGAGGTAGAGCAAATTTTCTCAAAACATAATTGATAAATGGGCTCAAGTGTACCTTAGCACACCCACAATCTGGCAACGTTACATTTTCGACTTTGTTTTTAATTTAATTCGCGATTAAATAGGTCCATAATGAAAATTTAGCTACAAAAGAGAGAATTACACCATTACACCAAAACAAAGTCGAAAATGTAACGTTGCCAGATTGTGGGTGTGCTAAAGTACATTTGAGCCGATAAATATATATCTTGAAGATAAGTTGTAATTGGTATAGTGAGGGATACTGCGAGTTGATAAGGGAAGTGATTCTTATAATTAACAAGCTTTTTATTCCTCAACTAAATTTACTTATTTACAACCACTCCAACCATAGGGTAGCAAAACAACGTCTTCCGGATTCAGCTTGTTCAATATAGATTTCGTGAGAATCAAGAATAGAACTAATCTTCTCCGTCTTAGAAACATAATTTTAAGGCATAAACCATATTAATTATACTCAATAATTGTTGAGGATAAAGATCAAAAATTAATATAATCCGAAATTTTAAAATAGGTAATTACTGTTAGATAATATTCTTAGTATCTAGTAAAAACCACTTAGCCTATCGAATAGTTTACAATTTACATCATTTATCAATAGAATTTACATTAGAAACTATATAATGACTAATGCTACAAAGAATTTGCAGTTATTTTTTAAATGAAATGTCGGCAAATTTTTGAAATAATATTTTGATTTAAGGGGTATGACCGTATGAATCATATGCATCAATGTATATTATATTGTGTTAGTTATGAGGAAGTGCATATAAGCGGGAGCAAAGAAAAAAAGCTTCGTGAAATTATGATATGGCGAATAAAAGATTCGGTTACGTTTTTTTTAATGAAATTTGCATGTGGCTTTGTATAATTTTAAAATAATGTAAGGGATAAAAAGGATGTGAATCATAGTGAATCAATGCCTCCAGTGAATATACTTTATATTGTTTGTATTCGTCGAGGAAGTGCACGTGGAGGGGCATTCTAGCGAGTTAGAACAAGTTTAAGTTTAAAGTTGGTATTGAAATAAAGAAATAACACTAAACAAAATTCCCAAGACAAATATAATCAATGTGCGCAATCGTAACGACGCAGACCTCTTGCTGTTTCTCGTATACATTCCATATTGATACACCGATCGTTTTGAGCGTGAGATCAGAATTGAATTTT
This sequence comes from Sisyra terminalis, assembly GCA_958496175.1. NCBI lineage: Eukaryota > Metazoa > Arthropoda > Insecta > Neuroptera > Sisyridae > Sisyra > Sisyra terminalis. The sequence goes on from OY292274.1 coordinate 56,239,630, forward strand.
GTATTCTTTAAACCTATACACATTTTGTTTACATTCAGTTTTCGTTGTAAAAAACGAAAAAAATATACACAAGTGAATATTATAAATTTCAATTCTTATCAGTGGGAAACTCAGGTGGTGCCTATTTTGTGTAAATTTAACGAAATAAACTTGCAAATGAACGTACAAAACCCTGTGTTTATTTACGGGCGCGTTTTGATGTTGTGTCCTGACCAGAAATATGGAAACAATTACGAAACATTTAACTAATTCTACCATTATTTGAAATGAAAAGTTATTAACGTGTGTTCGGTTATGTTTGTATCACCCCCAATTACAATAATAATTAAATGAGTGCATTCAGCCCCTTCGAGTGCTGATTTACACTGTTTTCAATTGATTTTTTATTTGAAATTGATAATCAAACAGCTACCAAAGTGTTGCTGAATAAAGAATCCGCTATGGTGAAAAGGTATAATCTTTAAAATAATTTTACATTTTTTTATTCTTTTAGTAAATTTAATTAAGAAACACAAAAGTAGTAGGTTTACTTATAAAGCATCCACGCAATTACTTAAAACATTTCTTATAATTTCCACATTCAAATCTACGTAGGATTTAAATATTCAAGTAGTAGGTATTTTAATATTATTAAAAACATTTACACCTATTCACCTTAAATGACTTCGTTAAAATCAAATGATCTATAAGACAATATTACAGTTTACTAACGTAACCATAGCATTATGTAAATAAAACATAATGTAATTACTGCTAAAACAATAGACAAAACTATAAAATGTTTTCTTGCCCTTTTTATTGTTAATATTATAAGAGAAGTTAAGTTATTAAAATATGGAATGCACAAAAAATATTTTTGCAGTCTGCATACTTTATTTAGCGTAAAAAACTTCTTTAAAATGTGCTGTCACAAGACACCAACTAGGCCGAAATAGGCTTTTAGTTTCCATAGATACTCGTACGTTGAAAAGTATCCTGTAATGTGTATACAATATATAGAATATATTGCGGTCCAATTTATGTAGTATAATTTAATATAATAATATATAATTTATTATAAAAATATATAATTTACACAGTATAACTGTTCAAAGTCAGCGAAAAAATCTTATTTTGATTATCCTGTAATGCTTTACTACCAAAAATACAGCACAAAAAGGAAAATGCTGGGCTCTTGGGTGGTACAACCACTAGGACTTGGAAGAATAGAATTGCTATGCTCGTATAAATATGTTTTTCAGTAAACGAAAGAAATACTTATTTCCTGGGTATCCAGTAGTCAGGGAAATCTGGAAATTTAAGTTAATTTCTTTAGATTGGAAAAGATGTAGACGGTATCGTAAATAAGCATATGATATAGTAAATGTATATGTAAAACAATAAGTCTAATAGAATATATATGAAAAAGCATAACGTTGTTTAATGTTACTTAACATCATTTTTTTACAAAATTGATCATTTGAGAAGTTTTCGATAAACAGGGACAATAAAAAAGCGAATTTCGGTCTGAAAAGTCTGAGGTTCTTTTTGAACAAAAAGCTGGATACTCTGAATTAATTTTTCATGTTCGTTTTATGATGTTTAAGACTTAGGGAAGTAGCGTCCTGTTATTCGCTTTTAAGATTAAGTAAACTAAATATAGAGAACAATTCAAATTTTATCCAGATTTTTGTTTCATGAAAATTGGAGAATTTATAAAAAAAATTAGTCAATTATTATAGATGACGAAAGGGATGAAGCCAAATTATTTGGATTACTTTGTTATTTGTAATACTTAAACAATTGAATTTGTATAGTTTTTCTGTATATTGTAACGTCCTCCTTAATCTTTTCATCGTCTAACTATCATACATATAGATAGTGCTGTGCACACATGTGCTAAGTGCAAAGTATCAATTTTCAAGACCGAGTTGTAAACATTATACGAAATATAAACTATATCGTACTTATCACTTTTGAAACAAACTGTTTCAAAAAGAAGAATTAAGACATCACTTACCACATTTGTGCACAATACCATCAATATTTGTGATATGTGTTAATCTTAATATTTGCCCGTAAGTAGTTATGGTAGTTTGTACATGTACTTAATATGTACTGCAAAAGACACTACGATGTTCACTTATATATTTTGTTACAATGAAAAAACGTTTTTTATAAATTGTTATGAAAAACTTCCAAAATTAAACAACTAATTAATTTTTTTGAAAAAGAGTTTAAGAAATAATTGCAGCACATTTATAAAGATATTATTCTTAATTGATAAAATGAAAAGACTACATTATAAACGAGCTGCTATTTATTATTTACAAAGAACTTTAAAATTAAATGTTAATAAAGATGGATTGATACCAAAAATTGGATTGTAATTATATATTTTAATTGGTAATAACAACAGTGGCTCATAAGCTGCATGCGGCTCTTATAAAAATTTGATGTAGCTCTTAATAGATATAACTAGCAAAATGTTAAATTTTAATAGAACAAATGAGCATTTCAACTTTAATATAATTAGCTATTATTTTAACTATGAAAATTTAACACTAAAAATTATGTACAAATATTTCTAATTGGACAAGAGTGTATAAATCTTATTTAATGAGTATGTAAAAACCATAAAAATAAATACGTAATAAGGCATGTTTTTTTTTTACATTGAGAACTTGAGGTTGAGTAGCCACGGATTTTTAAGTGTGTAATTTTTTCTGCTGAAAAAAGCTTAATCAACTCGGAATTGTACTATATCCTCTACAGTCTACAGTAAATTTATTCTCTTATTGTCGGTTGTAAATAAATTGCCTTTATAGCGCAATAGTATAGTTCCATTTTAGTATTAAAAGTTGTGATTCATTTTGCGATAAATAAACTTATATTTTCGGGTTTTGGGATCACTAATATTTATTTGTGGTTTATTTTTTGCTTATAATCATATTCAATTAAGATAAAATAAAATTATAAAGAAAAATCAGTTACTTTATCAATTCGTAATTGATCGAAAGTCAAAATACCCACATGGATATCATTGAGTCATTTATATCTTATTTATTGCAAAAGGAAATTAAAAGTGCTCTCAACTGCATCTTTTATTTCTTCTCTACATCTACACTTGACTTACAAAAGTGGAAAAACTAGAATTATTTGAATAAGAATATATGGGAAAACAACATTGAAACTATTAGATAAACGTGGTAACATTATAAAAATGCAATGATTTCATTGTTACGACATAATGAACGTGAAATTGAAAATATGCGACAACCTGATAAACAACAATGTGCAGGTGTAATTCCTTAATTGGGAATTCGATGTTTCATTATGTAGCAATTTAGATAACTTTCAATGACTCTACACCAATTTCTACATTTTCATTTTCTCGCTATGTTACATTATTGAAAGTTATGTTAATCTATTTATTATTTTATTTGAAATATTATTGTTATCTTCTTCGAAGTGTTTACATTTTTGTAAAGATTACTAAATTTTATCTTCATTGACAAGGAATTGTAAAATATAATAGATAGCGGTAAACTAGAATTACTTTGAATAATTAATGACCATACCAAAAATATTTGATCTACAATTAGTCTTTTGAAGTATGTACATTCTTTTCTAGGTTTGTCCTTTTTCTCCTTTACTAATCCTACTCTTCTAAACATCGCCATTTAGTTGTCTCAGATATCCCAAATATTTATATAGTATCAAAATGGCAAGTAAATTATGTTTTACTCTAATTTGTTGAAGACAAAAACGCCAACATAATACACTTAAACTACAGAACATTTTACGATGGTAAAGCAGACATACTTCCTATATTATATAATTGTGCTATCATACATTCTTACAATTTTCTTAAGCTTCTTAAAATAGCACCTTGACTTTTGATAAATATGCATAGTGAATACCCTCAAGAGTACGATATTTTTAATGTAATTTTAGTTGTATAATCTGCGTTATACATTTTTCTGCATCATTTATATTTGAAAATATTGTTTTTGTGGTGATGCTTATAATTTTTAGGCTTACTTTTTTAATTTAATAAAAGAAAACGTTAATTTTTTCGGACTGTTTGATAGAAAATAGGATTATCTACTTCGGTTATTCCAAGTGTTATTCCAAGAATAAAATGATTAAATGAAATATTGTAAAAATGATTTGCTATGACTAATTTTTTTGAGATTAGGTAAAAATAAACTATGGATTTGTTTAATTGATTTGCAGAACTATTTCAATTCGTGTGATTATTTCTTTCACAAATCATGAATTGCTAGCCATAGGAATTGATATTCTGTTCTCTACTCTGCTGGTGGAAAATATTGATTTTTCATTACAAAAAATAAAAAATATATTATAATAGAATAAACTTTAAAGTATTAAATTGATGTAAGGCAAGAAAGGGTTATTGTTTACTGTCCATGCTTGATAGACATGCAGAGTAGTTAGGTAGCGATTGGTCTGGAACTCAGACTCATGAAAATATCGGTCTGGTACGAAAAGTGTTGAATTTCAGTCGATAAATATTCTAAAAATAATAATCATAATACCTTATACATTTTTGTATGCTTCTTTAATTTTCACTCGTTATAGTTAATACATAAATTTAGTTGCGTATTTTTTTTTAGTAATTGTTACACGTAGGTACTATTTATGAAGTACTTTCCTTAATTTCCTCGTTGTAGCTGTTCAAACATTTCTATTGTTAGACATTATGTTATGTAAATCATTCTTTATACACTTCGCAGTATTATTTGTCAGATTGTACTTAATGTTTTTTGACATATTCTTGCAAATATGTAAAAACAAAAAAAAACATGTTTTTAAAGTGACGGGTTTTAATAATGGCAAATTGAATACTTAATTTGATTTCATAGTTCAAATTTAAGATTTTCACATGATGTGATTCTTGAAATGTTAGCAAATGACAAAATAACAAAACTCTTACTAGGGATATATACATTTTGGCATCTTAGTAAACTAATACTTGGATAAATTCACTGAGATGTAGTACATAGATGTATTTTTCTTACCCAGCCCATTAAATTTGAAGTCCAATTTGTCAACTATGATAATTTCAACCTTACTTCTACGTAGACTTAAAGAGGAGAGGATAAATTTTGTAGAAATAGCCTATCAAAATGGTACGAGGACTCAACAAATTGAGGGGAAATGAGTATTTAAATTTACCATTGAGGTTATGGAATACATTCGCTCTAGTCTACAGCTCAATGGGTAAGTCTGTACATCCCATAGCTGAATGGATAATATACGTAATGATTGGACGTTTCTTAGCGTGTAAAATGGAACTTATCTATACTTGACAGTAAATGATTGACAGTAATGTTTACTAATCACCTTTCGTTCAACTGATTTATGGTGTATAAGACCTTAAATGTTGCTAAAAATCAAATAGTTTTGTAGAACATATTTGTAACGTTAATGATAAACATAATTTATAAGCTAATTTAATTTAAGGTACTGCTGAAATATAGTACTTTGATTTCCTTTATAATTTGTTATGCTTACACTTAAAAGAAGTCGCCTTCGAAAAAGTAATAAATCTGAAAAATAATTATTTCATTAAAATCGCTGAAGTAAGCAATAAAAACATAAAACAAACCCAAGCAGTTCCACTTATATGATTGTCGATTGTCCGATTATGGTGACGGTCTTTCGAATAATTGGTTTCGGATAATTTTCCTAAATGCTTTTAAAACTTCAAATTATCTGATTTTTGTGGATCAGACAGTTTGATATATTTTGAAATATCTATATTATATAGTAGGGTGTTCGTTATTTCCCAAATTGATTTTTTACAGCGATCGCCCCCTGAATTTTTAGTTTAAGATATAAAAAAAAATATCCAATACAATTAAGCTCTTAATTTCTTGATTAAATCGTGCCGGAATCATGTTACTTTTACCATTTAAATAACATTGGCTTATTTGACTTTTTACTTTTAATTTTTTTTCTCAGAAACAAATGGATGAAAAGATTTAAGGTCAAATTATTCTGATGTAAAATTTAACGCTCTACAAAAAAGGTCTCTTATGAATTTTCGATTAAATCACTCCATTAAAAATTATTCAACATTTAACTTTTTAACGACAAATCAACCGACTATAGGCTCAATAAAAATGATGTTGACTACAAGTTCTAAGAAATTTCTCATAGATGGCGTCAGGTGAAATGGTAAAAATTCGAATAATAATTGAACTTTTGTCGATAGTCTCATTACTTAGTATGAAATTTACTTCGTAGGTACAAAATATTGATTAAAGTACGAAAATTTATCCTGGATAAATTGAATTTCACGACTATAGCGAATTCGGATCTTATGTCACCGGTTTTAATTGTCAAAAAATAATTTTTTGTTTGTTTAATTTTCTCTTCAAGCCATAAAACTAACACAAATAATCACTTGCGTTCTAATGATAATAATTTGTATCTTCTCTTCCAATGATTTTGTAGTTAAAAATTATAAAAATGAGCAAAAAGTTGAAAATATTGCAAGATTTATATTAGGCACAAGTTAAATGTTGAATAACTTTTAATGGAGTGATTTAATCGAAAATTCATAAGAGACCTTTTTTGTAGAGCGTTAAATTTTAAATCAGAATAATTTGACCTTAAATCTTTTCATCCATTTGTTTCTGAGAAAAAAAAATTAAAAGTAAAAAGTCAAATAATCCCATGTTATTTAAATGGTAAAAGTAACATGATTCCGGCATGGTTTAATCAAGAAATTAAGAGCTTAAATGTATTAGATTTTTTTTTTATATCTTAAACTAAAAATTTAGGGGGCGATCGCTGTAAAAAAAATCAATTTGTGAAATAATGGACACCCTATTATACAGAGACTCGTTTGAAAATCTACGTAGGTACGCTTAGTAACTAATCAAGCAAAATATTCTTTTGCTTTAGTGGGCTTTAGTTATTTTATTGAAAAACAAAAACCATGTTGGTAATTTTTATAAATTTTCTTTTCTTATGTAAGAATTTTTAAAAATTACTTTAGATTACATTAAGGCATTTACTAATGGCTTAAAATATTAATTTAATTTAATATTTTCTTTATAAAAACATTAATTACCACCAATTGAATTTGTATTTTAATAGTTTCAGATAATTATGTTATAAAATACGACCGAAAATAGCTATTTATTTAAATAAATGAATCTAATTAGACGATTAAATGTAGAATTAAACTAAAAATATATATTTTTTAACAAATTATAATGAATTATTCTTACAGAATACCTTGAAATAAAGAAAGGTTTCTACACTCTACAGTTCAATGATTCGTAATATATTTTTTGTTCGTAACTGACGGAACTTCTTATAACAATGGTTTTGTTCTTTTTTGTTGGGTTTGTCTGTATGTAATTTAATTATCTATAAACTGTCACAATATATATTTTTTTAATCTAAGATAGCGTTTGTTTGTAAGAAATATATCTTGATGCAATGTTTAATCATTACCACAAAATAAGGATATCCGTGCAGGCCGTACATAACAGAACTGATCTAGCAGGTTTAAAATTACACATTATAAAAGTATATAGAAATTAAATGGTTGTGCTTCTGACTTTTGCCATTTTATATTCCGTTATAATTGTCTAACTCACGTAAATTTGGGCATCATTACTAAACCTGAGCCATAATATTAACTTGTTTTATTGTAGAAACATGGTATAAATATTTTGAGCTACAAAAATTTATGCTTTAATTGCAGAGAAAAAGTTCAAAAAAAAAAAAAGAAGTGAAGTAATTTAAGAGAGTAGGAAAATTATTAAGGTTAATAACTTCTTATAATTATGGCAAATATTTTTTTAAGTCTGAATTTAAAAAAAATCCGTATCATACTTTGAAACAATTAAGTAAAGTTTGGTATTTAGATTCAATTTTTTGTTCCACTTATCGTAGGGTATGTATTATCACGGAAGACAAATAAGAGTAGGCACTTCCTTCATATAACTGTGGTATAAAAAAATCAGTCGTTAATAATTCGATAGATCTTTAAGATTAATTTAAAAAATATATATTTAATATTTTTTTTATTTAAACTAATCGAAAGGAAAAAGGAAATTTGTATTATACAGCAAGGGACAAATCTAAACAACATAACTCGACTTATTGATAAGCCACGCAGACGAAGTTGCAGATATCAGCTAGCATCCTGTTAGATTTAAATTCATTATAAAATTATTGAATAGAAATAATCTTATAACTGATAAATAATACAAATGAGTATTTGTAAGGACAAATATATGTCTATTTTATTCATATCGTCGTTCTGTAAAGCCGAAATCATTTATGATAAGTTGATAACAAATGTTGTATTTTTTAAATCTAGCGAATTATTTAAATTGGTCAGAAAAATTAATAGAATTTTTTTTATTTAAAAAAATTTATTAACGAACATATTGAAAAAAAATGCCAAGGGCTTTTAAAAATATTAATAAATCCAAGCAACATACTTGTTGAAGTACTAGTAATACTACTTTACTTAGCCAGAATATATTATAATATGTAGATATAAAAATATAGATATCGCTTTCATAATTTTTGTAAGAGGATAGTTGATAATGTCCCGTTATTGTGAAACGTTATATAGATAAATATATAATCTGAATTCTGAAGAGAAGAAAAAGTTAATACTTATTCTTCAATTGTATTTGCATATTTTTAACTTATTCACTATCCAAAATCGAAATTTATCGCCAGTTTTAAATTTTAATTTCCATGTATTCCTCTCATATATTTTTTGATTGAAACACAGTACTTGATATCAAGTTGAAGAAATAATCCACTTATGGTTTTAAAAAATTATTCTCTTCATAAATGTTTAATCATTGCAACCGTTTAAAAAATTAATTACGTATGATAATGAAGATATATTTACTTTGAATGTCGAAAAGAGAAAATACATATTTGAAATTTTTCAGATTCACTATAAATTTATTGGCTATTTATATTATATTTTAATTTAATATGATTTGAAGAAAGGTAGTACATAACCATATTGAAATTATCGTACGAAAAATTCATAGTAATTCTCAAATATAATATTATGGAAAATATTTTGTACCTCAAAAATGACGTCACATATTTGTTCAAACCAATTTTCATTGAAAGTGTTCTTAGTTTTTTCTGGCATTCTCACTTTTAACAAATAAAGAATTTAACATACGTTTTCGTTCTTTACTTAATTTTGGAAAAAAATGTCCAAGTTTTACAAAAAGTTTAATGTAATAAATTAATCAATGATTTTTCTTAAACTTGTATGTTAAAATCCGTTAAATATGTATTTTTTGTACCTTAGAAAGACAGGATGTCTCGTAAGCAGGGAAATCTAGAAATCATGGAATTTCATTGGATCAAAGAACTTGGCAAAAATTCTGATTTTTTTAAAGTTATTTATAATAGAGTGTTTGAATAATTTTGGGAAATTGTTTTAAATTGTTCTATTTAACATTATTATCAAAGAACATAAATATTTTCGAAAAATCTACTGTATTATCATTAAAAACCGATGTTAAAGTTTCAAATCCCAAAACCGCTATTTCTGTAATGGTGGTGCCGTGTGACGTCATTTGCAAGGATGTATACAAGTTAATCTAATTCATCTAAAAGAATTTTGTCATTTTTCTTTTAATTAATTGGATAGAATGATGTACAAATTATGTGTTGTGCTTAAATGTATAAATCCGTCTACAAAAGCTGCGCATAAACTGTTGGCTTCCGATCCAACAAATCAAATGAAATTTTACAGAACTTCTGAATGACCAGACAAACGTTTGTAAATAATTAATTCTCTATCTATATCCTGTCTACCTTGGGTTATAAATTGGAGCTATCAACTCACACAAAATTTAACTCTATTTTAAGGTTAAAAATGAAGGTTCTTATATTTCTTATTAGATTTTATAAAACATTATCCAAAAACTAAATCAGTAATAGCACAAAAATGGAATATGACATTTAGAAAATATAAAATGCGAGCAACAATCAATCAAGGAAGGCATGTTTACTGGCATATGACGTCACGAGAATTACAACTAATCACAAGTCATTCTTGTCCCGGTTAAAATTTCAAAAATTGTTATATTTTTTTCGTGGAATGTGCTCAACATGTACACAATTTAATATGAATTATGTTTTTTGACGCTAATATTTGTAGAATTACAAACAATTTGTTCTTTATTTCCAACGTTGTCGCATACCCTATTTAATTGGTGTTTTTGGAATGTAGGAATGTTTGGTATGTAGACATTACAGTAAATAATGAATATTTCTTTAAAGAATTTGTACCAATATTAAATTCAATAGAATATAGATGAAAATTACAAGTTTTTTAATTGTTATTTACCGTCGTTGTATAATTACTAAGATCTTTAGCGACTCTAGGGCTTATAAAAATTCGTATTAGAGAAATATCGAAAATTTGCTCGATACGACGATCGAACCTAACACCTATTAATTTTGGAGTGGTCACCTTGTCCACTCGGTCACCAGAAGGCAAATTAAAAGTTTGTTTAATTTTATTTCACAAATGAACAAAATCTCTAATCAACAAGTTTTTTTTAAGGAAGACCAGGAAAAAAGTAAATTTTGATCTGGACAGTCCGGAAATTTCTGTTAAAAAGCTGGATACGTTAAAACAAGTATGTCTGGTTTCGAAATATTCATTGGCTTCGTTTAAGTACTATGACCTCTTTAAATAATATTGCTTATTCGTTTGTTTAGCTTTTCACGATTTTATGTGTGAAAGAAATGTGCAATATAATAACGAAATTATTAATAATGTGTTTGTTGCAATAGTAAAACAATATTTGTTGTTTATTCATTGATTAGCTCTTGTTAGTAGGTGTTGCATACTAAATATGCCACTTGCTATTAGAGTGTTGTTCCTATATGGGATATCATTAACCTTTAATGCATATACGCCTGTCATGTACTTTTTGAAATAGAATACTCCAATTTTGTTATTTGTTTACAATTGCAAGTCTTACACAATATGATAATGCATTTGTAAAGAGTGTTTAAACACGTGGTGATCAATAAGGCCGGATCTGTTAGCAGTCGGTGGATTCGAATGTGTTTCAGGTGTTATCGTTTATAAATAGTTTGACTAGACTAATTATAAGCAAAGATAACAATGAACGATAATGATAATGGCAGATTATTACGAAAGTTTGTTTCGAATAAGAAGAGTGCATGCGGTTCGTCGTTACAATGAAGTGTCTATTAGGAGTTGAACGACCGCAAAACGTGCAATCAACCAACATGAATTAACTTCGGACCAAGTTGTGCGAGGTAAAGACAAGCAAAACCGCTTATCCGTAATATATAGGACATACATCACTGACCGAAAACGTAAATTGGAAGGAATAAATTGCAAATTCGATACGTTCAAGAGTTTACGAAACTTTAATAACCGAAATATTATGTAAGGTTTGTTCGAAAGTTCCGTATGCCAATTACGTCTCTCTTTTAGATTCTTGACACAAGAGGATCATTTTCCTAATTAATTTTAGCTATTTTCGAGTCGATCACCACGCAAGAACATAGTTTTACTATTTGATGAAATTTGATTTGAAATTATCCTGAGATTTTTGGTCTAAATCATGTGACTATCGTTTAAGAAAGACTGCAAAACTAAAGAACTTAGGTATATTCTAGTATTTACTAGCTGATCCCCGCAACTTCGTCTGCGGAACGTAGGTGTAGATTATGTTTTCTTTTCAAATTTGCCATTTGTAGTGGTATATGAAAATTTTTATTTTTCTTATTTCTTTTACGAAAAACATAATCATACCTGAAAACACTATTTTGTCAACTTTAAAAAGACACATTTAATAAACTGTTGCAAAGAATAAAATTGTTCTATGTAATAATCAATTAATTTTCAAAAAATATTTATAAATATCTAAAAAGAGTATGTCTAATGCGTATAGCTACGGTAGGTATACCTACCGTAGACCAAATAATATGTAAATCAATCAGCATCTATACATAAATAAAAAATATCGCCAAGTTCAATAAAGTTGGTCTTAATTATAAGTAAAGATCGGTGACCCTGCGACATTTTTCAAATAACTTACATTTTTAAACTTGTGATATCTTTCGAATGGAATGTTCAAATTGAATAACTCAAAAAGTTATATAATGGTATTGAAGCAAACTTAAATATGAAGTCATTTATTTTGATAAGGATTAATCCCAAAGTATAAATAAAAGAGCTTTTATAACGGTGGCATTTATATATATTTTTTAAAATGAAAAAAACACTCATTGTGACATAATTATAATAGTTAGACATATGCTGTCGCTCTATTTTTTTGTAGATAATGATATGTTCTGCAAAATCGTAGCACATTATTTTGTTCTAAAACCAATAGTTTTCGCAGCGCACGCGATGTAAGAATGTTTTTTGGTAATTTTTTCAGACCTTGGGTTACATTATTGGAGTTTTAGTGTAGATCCCTAACTTTTTTTGAAAATTTAATACAGCCTATGTTCACCGGAAATAGTGTAGCTTCCCAACAGTTAAAGAATTTTTCAAATCGGTCAAGCAGTTTCGGAGCCTATTCAAAGCAAACAAACAATCAAATCTTTCCTCTTTATAATAATAGATAGAAGAAGAAGATAACCTGTAGGTATATCCAGTAGTCAGTAGAATACATATAAAAATCACGAGTCTATGAAAAAGTTTTTTAGGAATACGGTAGCTGGAAAACAGCAAATTTTAGTATGAAGCAGTGGCGTAGCTAGGTAACCAAGGGCCCTGGGGCAAATTAAAAAATGGGGCCCACTGCTATGTAAGCTGATTAGGTTTTATCAAATAAAAACATGAAATAAACAAATACTTTAAAATGCTAATCTACTTAAGCTCTTTTTTTTGCACTGCAGGGCATGTAATAAAAATATTAAACAGTAACAACATAAATTACAATTCATATTTAGTGTAGGTTTGGCTAATAAAACGAAATAAAGAAGATTCAAGGGTTTATTATATTAAGGTCGGGCCTACCAACTTACTAAATAACTATTATATTTGCCATTTTTTCCTAGCTTTAGTTTTCGCAAAAGTATCAATGACTTCGTTTAAATCCACGCTTGATGCAGTTTTGTTTTCAATTGCTATTAGCGATAAATATCGGAGTCGAGTTTGGCCCATATTATTTCTTAAATAATATTTTATTATTTTTAATTTGCTAAATGACCTTTCAGCTGCTGTAGAAGTGACAGGAATTGTAAAGAATAATTATATTGCTGTAAATACTTCCGTTAGGTCGCATTCTAGCACTCCATATTTGTATATTATTTCCTTAAATAATTGGTGAACTTCCAACTGAATTTCCAAAAGTTCAGTTCGATGGAGATTTCTGGTAAGGATTCGAAGGCCCTCTGAGCATGAAGGTCCCGGGGCACTACCCCGCCTAGCCCCTAGGTAGCTACGCCACTGGTCTGAAGTCTGGGGAAAACCAAGAAATTTGTGTTGAATCAACATCCTGTAAATGGAATAGTAATGTTCATATCTTAAAATGAACGTTGTTTAGTTAATACTTTAAACTATCTTGGGAAGTAAAAATGCCGAAAAAGAAGTCCAAAAAATGAATTATTGATTTATTACAACAAAATAAGGCGAATTCTAGGAAAGAAGTCTTGTCTTGTAAAAGCCAACATCAGGATTGTCTTGAATCAAAATCCGTTAAGAAATGGAGCTGCAAATTTTCATGGCGATCGCCAAGTGATTACTTTCGAAGCTTTGGAAAAAACATTTTATTTCACCGAGGCCACATTTCGAATCAAATATCATTAGTATTCGTGAATATCATTTAATCAATTACGAAGCTATTATTCTGAATGATGATTGCCAGATTTCAAGTATATTAATGTGGGTTCCTATGATTTTAATTTGAAATTAACACTGAAGCAACCAAGAGAAAAAAACCTTTCATAATGGTGGAAATTAGAATGTCTTTTATGGTACTGTAGGCTGTAATATTTTCTCATCTTTGCATTTGAACCTATCTAAGTTTTGAACATTCAAATCTTGCAGGAAGCAAATATTTAATCAAAATCGATTGGGTGTTTTTCTAGAAAAATAAATATTACTATAGTATTTGAATTTCTCTTAAGTTCCCAAAATATTTTTTTTTCTAGAAAAGATACGTTGGTTAAGCAAAATATAGCTTCTGCTACAAAAATACACTATGTAATTACATTCATATCATTATTCCATTCCTTAGAAAAATTGTTTCTGGGAATTTTCTGCAGAGTATCAAAAAGTGAATTTGTATTTCTGTAGATTTATCTTATGCAAGAAATTTAATAAAAAATATTTATTTTATCGGAAAAGAACTTCGGACAGACCTATTTTCGTATAAGTGATAAACCATTTAGATTTTAGTAATAATTGTTTCCCAGCTTGATTATTTAAGATAATACTCTAGATAATATTGATAATATTCTTTAATTATTATTAAATACTTTATCTTTGTATTATAATTGATATTACTTACTAAATACGATAAAAAATTAAATAAATGAGATGAGAAATACTTGAATTAAATTCTAGACTTTCAACGAATTAGAAAGGTATGCTTTCTCAGCGATTTGTTTTTATTTATAATTTTTAAATACAAAGACAATTTAATTAAAATGAATTGAAATGCATTTTAACACCTTAACATCTTTTTTCTTTTAAATATAATTGCTGGTACATTTGCATAGAAAATTACCCAATTTCTTTTTTACCAATGTTAATCGTATTAACAGGAACTTGTTAAACAATGAAATCTATTCGAAGAATAGCCAAAATATTGACGAAAGATTAAGGTTTGCCGTTAATAACAAAAATGAAAATATTTGTCCATGTATCTCTATAAATATGAAAGAAGTGAACAAAAATTTGAATTTTCAAATGAATTACAATTGAATCTATTGAAACGTTTAATTTGGTGAAATCGTTTAGAATTGTGATTTTGATTTGTTAAAAAATAATTCAAAATTTAATTTAATTAAAGTATTTGTCACTTGTTACAACTGTCACGTATTTTTATTGTTTTCCGTGAAAGTTTTTGATAAATTTTTAAAATATTTGATTAGAGCTAATTACATTTATTTCATGTTTTCACGTTTTGGTGTAACGTCATTATCTAAGACTAATGGATGCCTAGTGACATCATATTTTTGGTAAATTTAACTAGATAAAAAACATAATTTCTGTAAAATTCGATATCTCATTTTTTGTTATTAGAATACACATAACCAGCAGTGGCGTGCATTACATATAGACAAAAAGACACTGCCTACCCTACATAATTCAGATAAATATTTATAATCTTGTTCTGATATCTAATTTTATTTTATTTACGAGTACTATCAAATATCAATAAACAAAAAATCTTAACGGATATCATCTATACATTATACAGATTATTCCAGCTCCTTTGTTCGTTCAATATTAAGTAAGCGACTGGTAATATTTGTATTGCGATACACTAGCGCTCCTGGTAACGCCGCGGGAAAGACACAAACTATTCGTGCCTGAATATTTATGTGTGCACTAATAGCTATATATGTGACATTGTGTGCGTTCGTATAATACAAATATACAATTCTACACATACGCACGCACACAACCTCATAGAAAGACACTGTCTTTTTACAATACGACAAATTACGAAAATTACCGAAGCAGCATCGTTTCTTATTCATTATCAAAGTTTGAATTTGATTGATCTCAATAATCGATTTAACGATCAGTAATCTACGTACATTGTTATTATTTAATTCTAATAAATTTTAATAATGTATTATCTATTATCTGTATTATTTAATCCTGACGATTATATTGTATTTCTTTAATAAAGTTTACAAAATGAGTCTATGGATATCTGTGGTTAAAAATATCAACATCATTATTCACGCTATACCGATTAGCCAATAAAATTTTAAAGTGTGAATTTTCCGAAATTTGTTTTTGCTAATCGATGGGAAATCGTTCGTAGAGGTTTGTGAAAGAAACCGTTTCGTTTGTGACAAATTAAATTAGCGGTAATAAATTAATTAAGAAAAAGTAATTAATTAGTCATTGATATAGTAAAATGTTAAAAAAATAAGGTTTAAAGCAGCATACAGTAATAAAAATGAGGGAAAATTTAAGAAACGGTTGGTTAAAACTAGAACTAAAAAAAAAGTTAAAGAAAAATATTTTCCGAACTTCAAAAACCACTTAATGTTCTACTTCGTATATATATTATCAAAAATTGTTGGTGTGAATAATTGAATTTCACAAACGATGAAAAAATTTGGGAGAAAAGCCTGTTTAATTATATTTCTATTTGTATTATTTTGTAAAATTTTGGGAAAATATAATTTGAGGAAAAAAATTAATTTCATAATTGCCTTTTTTTCCATTTTTTTCGAAGGGGGGAGGTTCTGTTTAATTTTCCTTAACTTTTCCTTAATTTTTGTTTTTGTATGTTACTTTGAACCATATTTTCTTAACATTTTACTATATCAATGATGACTAATTAATTAATTAATTTTTCTTAATTGATTTATTATCGCTAAACTATTTTGTCACAAACGAATCGGTTTCTTCACATACCTCTACGAACGATTTCCCATCGATTGTCAAAAAAAAAATCGGAAAATTCACACTTTAAAATTTTGTTGGCTAATCGGTATAGGGTTCATTATTTACTCATCATGACGATGAACTAAGCAGCATTTTTGATTATATTAAAGTAGCTTTAAAAAATTTCTGCCTACCCTACCTAAAATCTCTGTGAACGCCACTGATAACCAGTAGATATGGCTAGGGTTAGTTTATACCAATTACTTATTCATATATTTCTTTTAAATCGAAATCGAAATGTTAAACGATTAAAAGTTATGCAATAACCATTATTCGCAAATGGTGTACACTTTTTGCTCGTTGTTGTGATTTGCAATATAAGAGTGTGGAAAAATTGATGAGTATGACGGAAGACGTTTTTGCGAATGTGGCCATCTGAGGAAGACCACCTGTGAAACATTCGTCTTCTAACTCAATTATATTTTTACCTTTTCAAATTTCATTGTTTTCAATTTAGGTTCTTGACAGATTAGTGTAGGTACTTGTATGTAAAGTTGCATTACCTTTTCAAAATAAAATACTTTCTTTGTAAATTAATGTACTTCAATAATTCTTTCATGTTCGCAAAGCTTAAAATTTGCAATTTTAATTTGATTATGTTTGAAAAATGATAGCACGTAAATAGCCCATGGTTTAAGCTTTACAAACATCAGCTCTTTGTAAGGCTTTTTCCATGACATTTCTTAGTATCTGAGATTGTATGGATCTAATTTCCTCCTCTGTTTGCTTTAAGTTATTTGAGAGTTCGAGGCTAATTTACATAAACCTTTTCTTTAATATATCCCTTTAAAAATTTCGAAAAATTATTCGATCTGGAAACATTGCAGTTAAAATTTGCATAGACTCTAACCTTTTGTGCATTTGCACTATCTTGTTGCAACCAATACCCTGCCATATTTTCTATCTCGGACTTCACTAAATTTACCAGCTTTTCTCAGCAATTTACCACCAGTCACTGCGATTTCCTATTTCATAAGAATCCTTAAAGAAATAAAGTCTACTAATCTTTTCTGAAGTTACTCCACACCATACTGTAACCCTACGTAGGTGCAATTGCCATAAACATTACGT
Organism: Sisyra terminalis; assembly: GCA_958496175.1. Classification (NCBI taxonomy): domain Eukaryota; kingdom Metazoa; phylum Arthropoda; class Insecta; order Neuroptera; family Sisyridae; genus Sisyra; species Sisyra terminalis. The sequence goes on from OY292274.1 coordinate 56,257,349, forward strand.
GGATAAGCAATAGAACCCTATTTTCGAAAATGCTTCACCAAGTTAATTAATGTAGGGTTAGTAAGAGAATGCCTAACATAGGAATAGTGCATTAAAGGTCTTTGTATTCAAATAATTGAGTGCTTATTTTCAAAATAAAATTCATTTACCTTGACTCTTTCTTCGGTTGTAAATTTATTCAGGGTTAGGTTTCCAAAGGTTTTATTACTTCATTACTTTTTTCGTTAATATTTCCTTATTGAGCAACCCTAAGGATTTATTTTCAACAATTTTGTGAAAAAAAAAATAGTTTACTGTAAGATTCGAACCCAAGTCTCTTTTATTGTGAGCATAAGAATGTCAGATACGTAAGCGAATGCGCTATGAACGTATAATTACATTAAGTGTTTATAAACAAGCGCGTTTTTGTCTTTTAAATTAAATTACTGTGATTTTTATTAGTTCAACTAAATGATTAATACAGATCATTCTCTAACTTTTAAATACCTTTCCAATGATATATAACTCGCCTGTCTAAAGTAAAATATTTTTTTTCATCCCTCAGTTTTTACGTAAGATATACATTCCCTTATTATTTTTAAGGAATGATAAGCTGTCTAACGTGTGTGGGTAATAGTGTTGTATCTTAATATAAAGTTTCATTAAATCCGGATGTTCCGTTCCTTACTATAGTGCCGTCTATCCGAGCGGTGACCATGCGACATTTTTCAAATAACTTACATTTTTAAACTTGTGATATCTTTCGAATGAAATGTTCAATTTGAATAACTCAAAAAGTTATATAATGATATTGAAGCAAACTTAAATATGAAGTCATTTATTTTGATAAGGATTAATCCCAAAGTATAAATAAAAGAGCTTTTATAACGGTGACATTTATATATATTTTTTAAAATGAAAAAAACACTCATTGTGACATAATTATAATAGTTAGACATATGCTGTCGCTCTATTTTTTTGTAGATAATGATATGTTCTGCAAAATCGTAGCACATTATTTTGTTCTAAAACCAATAGTTTTCGCAGCGCACGCGATGTAAGAATGTTTTTTGGTAATTTTTTCAGACCTTGGGTTACATTATTGGAGTTTTAGTGTAGATCCCTAACTTTTTTTGAAAATTTAATATAGCCTATGTTCACCGGAAATAGTGTAGCTTCCCAACAGTGAAAGAATTTTTCAAATCGGTCAAGTAATTTCGGAGCCTATTCAAAGCAAACAAACAATCAAATATTTCCTCTTTATAATAATAGATAGATAGTCCGGAAAAGAAACAAAAATAATATATTGCATTTTAATATGGTAAAGTGACTTATTTGCCACTTTATATGCCACCGACATACCTCGAAGGAAATTTTTGCTTCATGTAACTATCTCTGTTAAGTAATATGAATTGAAATGTAAAGAATCTAATTTTAGGTATAAATGAATAAGTAAAAAATAAATAATCGATATAAGTACAGAATATAAATTGCAGACATTATTGTTACATTTCATCGTAGAAGGGTTGTGTAAGAGATGTACTCGTAAACTTGACAGCAGTTAGTTAACCTAATTTTATTTTCAACTTTTACATTTAGTTCCGTAATACTTTAAGCACGACTAACGTGGATTTTTTTTTTAAAATTCAATATTTTTAAACATTGAAACATTTGAAACACAAATAAAAGCAAATTGGTTCAAGCAAGTTTACTTTGTTAAAAAAACCTTATTACAAATTAGAAGTTCATAACCTATTATATACTTACAGCCGTATTCATAATGATTCCTTAAGCAGGCTTCAATATTTAGGCGACCTTTAATCAGTTTTACTAAAATTTGTTATTCATAAATGATTTTCGACCTTTACTTAACTAAGTAACGTTCACGGGTTGTAAACTAAATTTTATCCGTAACGTCTGGTAACGTCGCTGTCAAAACTTAATAGAAACTAACATTCTACTACTGAATGCTATTACAACTCTATTACAGTTCTCTTTTCTGCTATTACGGCTATTACTTTTTAGTTGTTAAACTAAAATTTTCAATTTGTTCTCTATTTTTTTTTAACAAAGAGTGATTTCTTTAAGATAATTGTTCAATATGAAGAAGTCCGGAAAACGAAACTATTAAAATTTACTCTTTTGGATTTTTCAAATTTGTTAAAAATTGAAATTTATAGCATTTTTGTTATTAAGAAATTTGAATTCCAATGTTCAATGTCGAGTTTTACTAAGTTTACTTTTTTTAATGTCTCCACTGAATTTTTTAAATGACTCAAAGTATATAAATATTATAATATAAATAGTTGTTCTTCTAGTCCTGGGCCGTAGTACCCTTAATACTTTTAAGTCTCTAATAATTTGCTGATATTCCATTATTATTATTTTTGCGTTGGAGATATTTAAATAATTATAAACCAAATTGAAACCAATCAGATATATTATAATAAATCAATTTCATCGAAATATCAATATTTACGCAGAATTTAATCAACCTTTAAACGCACAAATTTGCGTTTTACTTAAGCGACCTTTAATCAAAGCTGCTTAAATCCAAAAATTGATTATGAATAAGGATTTTCTGCTTAAGTACTGCTCAAAGCTCGCTTATATTTAGGCGGGCTTTAAAATTTGATTATGAATACGGCTGTTAGAATTTTGAAATCAAAATAAGACTTTTTACTTCAGATTCATTTTCTTTTTACTTTTTACACAAAAGCTAAACGACTAATGTTAATTATATTTTAATCGTTTAATTATAATTTAACTCGCCTTTTTCCAGTATTTGTAATATTAACTAGGTATTTTTTTAGTAGTAGCCAATATGCTAACATCGACTTCTTAATGGCACCTAATTTGGAACCATTTTTTTAAACATTTAGTTAATTTCGTAAAAAAAGTATAAGGCAAACCAAAATAAACTATCCAGGAAAACAATACAGATGAATGACTTAAGTTTTATTATATTATGTTATTTTACTAAAATTGCACAAGATGTATTTCGATCTCAATAATTTTTTTTAACTTAGTTTTGAATTATTTTGCATGTATACTGTATATGATACTTTTATAAAAGATTTTTCCGGTTTTTAATGAAAACGAGTAATTATTTATGGAGCTATTATTTACATATATATTACAATATAGTGTTGGGTTTACTAGATGAATAAAAATGCATTTCCGGGTTTTTGTCCCCATTCTTTCATTGTTTTCAACTACTATTTTATAAATGTTTGTATTTTCAAATTGAACAATTAATAACTTTGGTTAAACATTTTTAGCTTCAGAAAAAATTAAGCCTCAAGAGTTTAACACCAATTTTAAGAATAACAATTAAAATTTTGAAAAAAAATTCTGTGTTTAACGTCTTGTTAAGCACAACGTCAATAGAACTTTTATAATTATTTGTACTAAACAGCTACTTTAAGGGTCTTTTCTATATTTCCATAATATTTTTATTTTTCAGGACGGATGGAACAGAGTCACCTATTCTTGAAGAGCAGGACTCCGTTCCAAGTGAAAAACCAAAACAACTTGTAAAATATGGTGAACTAGTCATTTTAGGGTATGTATTTTGCTCGTTTTTTTTTTTTTTTTTTTTTTTTTGTAATTATTGATTAAACTAATAATTACTTATTTATTTCAACTAAGGAAGACTCATTGAAAGTGAAGACGAATTTAAAAATAATCTATCGAACAGGTGTAATAGTGAAACTGAAGAGCAATTGTATGAAGATTGCTCAAGTTTAAAACATGGTATAACAAGCAGTCTATTATTATATTATGGAAAAAATAATTTAATACAATTAAATGTTTTATTCTACGGAGTACGCCGGATGTTTAAATGACATTCACGTCTGAGGTCATTTTAAAACAGCAAATGTGCTTAAGAGCGACGAGAGTGGATCTTTTATTTATTTTTTAATAAATTCATCATATAAATGTTTTTATATCTCTTGCAGTTGTGTATAGCACTGTTTAGTAATGTAAATATTTGGACAGATATTTAATTTATTATTTAATGTTTCAAATTTTCTGCCTTACAAATACAGTATTTATTCTTTGTTCGGATTAAATTTTCATTAGAAATATCTAATGTAAATAAATATTGGCATTAAATATAATACAAACTAGTAAATGTAACACTAAATTAATCTTTGTACTCTTTAAATCATTAAGTTTATTTTATGAGGTAAAAGTGCTTGAAAATATAAGTACACAGATGGCAAAAATGGAGGTTTGATCAAACCTCCTTTGTCATAATTTCCCTGCGAAATATATATTTAAATGTAATTTAATGATTTCCCGGCTATCATAATTTTTTATTTTTAAATTTTATATGTACTTTGAACTTCATAACACACGACCCGTACTAAATCGTTATAGCCGAGTTTAATTATATTCAATTACTTTTTTAATAAAAGTAATTTATGTTTTCTTTAATAAAATTAAAACATTATTTCTGCAGATATTGTAATTTTTGTAACACAATCTACTGTACCATTTTTTGGTTCTTTGTTTAGCAAGTATTCCCAAACTTTTCAATTCGTGATGCGTTTACAGGTTCTGTTATTATACCTCGATTGGTCTCGGTGCTGTAGTTTGTTGCAATATAATGGCAGTAATATCATAAAAGAACAAAATTTAATTTTTGGAAAAAATAGACATCGCCTAGACCTTCAATATCCTGAGGTTCTACGACCAGCTACGATGATGCTTTAGGAACCATTAATTTACGTAATTGTATCAACTCTCGGCTAATTGTTTACCTGCAAATTTGTTACAATTGACTATTGTATTGGTATAAAAACTGAAAAATGTCAATTTCAATCAAAAATCTGTCAATTTCGCAAATCCTATGTAAGTATTAGAATTTGGGCAGTATTATATAAATTTATAGGTACCCAAGGCTATAAAATGATAATATGATTAATTATGCACAACCTCTAGGAAAAGTAGGTAACAATGATTTTAAATCTAGTCGAACTATTTGCATCATAAACTTTAATTTGTTTTTTGTTTAGTAAGGTGTAAAATAGTGATTAACTAAATAATCAGAAATTCTAAAATAGTTAATAAAAAAACGATTTTAACTTTAATGATACATAATTATTGAGTAAACAATTCAAAAAATAATATCGGTATTTCATGCATAAGATTAGTATTTCTTTATTAAAAAATTAGTTTTGAGGTCGCATTTTTTGCTTTATTAATAGGTGTACCGGAAAATAATTTCGTTTTTAAATCTATTCATTCAATTGCCATTTATCTACTTATAAGTTATTTCAAAGTGGTAGATACTTAAGACATTTTCAATGTTTATCTAAATGCATTAGGTGTTCGTTAATGCCAAATGAGTTTTTCTTAGTTCGAATTCGATAATTTTAATTTCTCCAACTGTACCAATTAAAAATGGCAAAAAACTTAACCAATATGAAGTTAAGGGAGGAAATGGTGCCAAATATATGACAAAAAGTCAAAGAGCTATCAAATAACCCTGATCAATCTTAGACGATCATTCTTGATCAATCTTGAATTTTGAATCTTAATTGATCAGTCTTGATCAATCTTAGTACATTACCCATAAGTGCTCAAAAATTGTTAACAGAGAAAATTCTGTGCTGCAACACGGTAATGCAGTACTCCTCTGCAGAAGAAAAGCCTTGGAAAATACTAATTAATTAAGGGGGGAGGTGATATTGCCGTACCCACTACAATTGTTCAAAGTTATTCCATCGAATTTATATTTATTTCAATCGTTACATTTACTAAGTGGCAAAAAATTGAAAACTTGAGTTGGCTTAAGTGATGTTCAAAATGTATTTTTTTGATATTTTCCTTAGTAATCAATTGATTTTTACTAATTTGGCATTACAAATTTGCACCCTAGATGTTAAAACTAACTGACTATTACCATTGATTTAAAATCAAAAGTTGTAACAAAATTTTGTGTTTTAAGTCTATATTGAAAAAAACGTAATTATTTTTCGGTACACCTGATAGAATTATAAAACCAATATAGTTCTCTTAATCATTATCAAAAATATTTTGCCGTAGAATTAAAAACGAAAAAATCTGATTTTTAGCGTCGCTTGAATTTAGATTTAGAATTAAACGGAAAATAAAAGAATATTTATAAGTATCGTAAGAAATAATGAACAATTTATAGGTAAAAGTGTTTATTAACAATATTTCGTTAGTGTATGCAAATAGCTGATTAGGACTGTCGATTTTTAAAAATAAGACATTAATTTCATTGTTTCATTAGTTATGTTTTACGGTTTAAACAACGCCGTATTAAGACAATTGTATTTAAGTATGTACGTACATATAATAGTAATTTACCGACATATTTTAGTGTCTTTTTATGATAATATTTAATTATTAACTATTGTTACAACTTCTGTTCGTTTGAATTACTTTTTTTTCAACTACAAATGCCGTCAGTCACAAAACGTAGTCAAATTTTTTAGATATTAAATCTAAAAGGGTTTGTTTTTATTCATTATAATTTTAAGAAATAGTTATTATATATCCTAAATGCGTAAAGAGTATTTGTAAGGTCCTTAATTTGAAAATCTAAAGATTGATAGATTTTGTTCTGTTTTACTTTTGTATTAATAATGATAATGAAATAATCTAATTTTATCCTTATTAAATAAGTTCCAGTAAAAGTTTAATCAAAATTCCTTGTAACCGTTATTTCTATTAAATTAAATTTTATAGTTAGCACGTAACGTTTTATCGTCAATTACGTCTCTATCTAGTTTCGGTCAAATGTTAATTAAATGACCTCATCGTATTTAACGATACGTTGCTTATGACAGAGATCAGTAGTACGTTAATTTAATTAAATATATTTTTAAAATGCATTTAAAAAGTTCACACCATCTTTCTAAACTGACAGGGAACATATCGAGCAATTAATAAGATTTCGAATGTTAAGCGATAATGAAATATTTAATATCGTCTAACATAGTTTATATCTTCGATTCAGACGTCACGTAATTATAATTTATATTTTTTTATTTATTTAGATATAACGGATCACTTATTCCACAAGGCGATCGAGGTCGACGTCGGAGTAAATTTGTATTATATAAGCGACAAACAGCGAATGGAGTTAAACGTTCAAAACACTATGTGGTCAAAACGCCTCACTCATCACAAGCTATTTTGGATGTTCGAAGACATTCTATTTCTTACACATTATCGAGAAATCAAGCGGTGATAGTTGAATACAACCAAGATGATGACACGGATATGTTTCAAGTATGTGTGATTTTCAGGATTTTTTTTAATTTACCCATGTCATAAGAGTAGTTGAAGTAGTAGTGGTTGTAAGTTGTTTGAATTCAGAGAAAAATTAATCAAATCAAATTCACAATCTTGATTGGTCATATGTTTCTGAACTCCAAGATAATGTATCAGGAACTTGAGCCTATCATAGATTTTACCTACCAGCTTAGGATATTGTATATTTACGTATGTGGAACTATTCATTGTAATCAACGAGTTTCCAAGAGACAAATCGAAGTTATATTTAACCTTTTATTTAGTTCGGTTGACTAGAATGAGGTTTAGTGGATCTCAGCACTGTAGCCTCAGGTCTTATTGTTCTTCTATATTTCACCTTTAATATATTAGTGATAACAATAATAGATGTTTAAAAGGCATTTTCGAAAAGTAATTTTTGTTGTAAACCAATTTTTTTGCTAAACGGTCGATTAAGTTACCGGCGCAATTGAACTTCTTCCTCCAACAGCTTGTTCTTCAAGTTATTCAATTTTCAATATCTAAGATCTGAAAATCCAATTTTTCTACGTATTTTTTCTTTGATCCTTCTCATTATGTTAACTTCTGAAGAAAAAAAAAATGCTATTGGAATGGATCTAAAGATTCCATGTATATTTTTTACTTGTACTCAAAACCCTGTGCTTACGCGTTTTCATTGCGAATGTTTTTTTGGGCTTATACCTAATTGTACAGGAATGATCAAAAATAATTTGGACTCCAAAATTGACTCTTTTTTCAATATTACTATCCGACCCATTGAAAAGAAGTAATAAAAAAAAACAGGACTAACAATTTTTTGTTAACACTATACCGTTTTAACTTTTCTTTCTTCTAGTCCAGACGTGTCCAACAAACGGCCCGCGAAGACTCTTATCCGACTCACGAATTTGTTAAATTTTAAGCCATTTATGTATAATTATAGCTATTGCTTTACTTTTGGACATTTCTATTGACCTGCTGCGGAATTAAACATTTTAAATCTGACTCTACACAAAATCTTGTTGGACACCCCTGTTCTAGGCAAATCTAGCGTTCGTAGGAGCAGTAGTTTAAAACTTTAATATAAGATCCTGCAAGTTCTTTTACTTATTTAGGTTAAATCAGGGGTTTGCAGGCGGTAGTGGACTAGCCCTGCCGCAAGCTCCATTTTTTAAGGATCAAATAAAAGTATTCGTTTTTTTACTGCAAAAATATTAAAAATTTCTTATAAATTATACTTTTTAGTTTGAAGTATTGATGAATTCGAATTCTTGTATAATAATGATCCATTTAGGTTTGTATTACCCAATTTCTTTTGTATAATGAAATTATGTATTGATTGTAAGACTATCACTTAATTTATTAAGGATTGGCAATATTTTTTTCAAGGACAAATATGTACGCATTTATTTTTTTCCTATACAATATTATGCATATTTCAAAATGTTAAATAACTGCTTACAAATATCCGACTTTATTCGTCGCAAAATACAACTTCAAAGTTCTATATACTTACATCTAGTGTAAAGCTTTCGAGTCACGTTGAACTTACATAATATTCGATTTGTCACATTGCATGCCATGCCTTCTCTTTATAGTCTTAAAATATTTTTTCTGTATGGATTCAATTAGCTAACATCCAATTATGGCGCGGTTATAACTTAACTTTAAAGCATTTAACATCTAAAGCACTTATCAAATGAAAATAAACAATGATAAAAAACTAGTCTAATGTTTTTATTTATTCATAATGAATTCCTTAAAAGAATAACTATTCTATGTATTTTAATTTCAACATTAATTTTAGATTGGTAGATCATCGGAAGTGCCTATCGATTTTGTGGTGATGGATACCATTCCTGGTGACAAAACAGCAGAAAATAAAGTATATCAAAGCACGATATCACGATTTGCATGTCGGATATTAGCTGACCGCAACAATACTGATATAGTTCGAATATATGCGGCTGGGTTTGATTCTTCACGAAATATATTTTTAGGGGTTTGTATAATTATATTTCAATATTATGCGTTTTTTATTCTACAAAACTTGAATACTACATCATAAATGAAGTATGAGTTTTCAAGTGTTATCAAACTAGGGAGATTTTACTTTAAAATCCTTTAAAGCTTTGACTGCAAAACTAGGACATGACCGAACAATGGCGTTAATATGTGCCCTATATACATATTTTCAGTTTCTCACCCTCATTATCTAGGTTACTTTTTCTAAGGACATTATTACGTTTTCAAGCGGAGTTCTTCTTTTCAAAGTAATCAATAACTATCATTGATTTATTTAAATAAAATATGACTCGGAACTATTACTTAATTTTCTGTTTTTATGTACGTGAAAATTAACTTGACCTGATTTTTTTCCTTCTATGCGATGCTTATTTTATTAAACATTAAACTTTTATGTCACTATACGGACGTATTAGGTATTAATAAAGTATGGGTACATTGTATTAAGATATTATAAATAAACAGTACTTATCGAGTAAATATTTCTCTATAACAAATTCATTAATAATTTATACTTGACGACCTAAAACTATATTTTATGATTTTTTTTTTTTTTTGATAGAAATTACTTTTTATAAATGATACCTATTTTGAAAACCTGGAGAAAACTTAGAAAAAGCGTAAATATTAAAAACTATAATTATTTGCCCTGTCTGATTTCTTATAAGCGTGGCTTTAGTTTATGCTTTGTAAAGAAAAGACGAATGTATCATGCATTTTCATCGGGTGTCCTTTTTTCTTATCGAAGTCTTAGATCAGCGCTTCTCAAACTTTCCGTATTTGTGACCTTCATATTTTTCGCCTCCTACCGTATAACAACGTATTGTATGATTTATCGAAAATTTGGTACAAGTAGCATTTATGCAATCGTAATCCGAATAACGTCTCATTTCATTCTGCCATAGCCTTATTTTCTCTTTTATCGTTGAATTTTCATTATTTATTCTCGAATTGAATTATTACAAACTAGAAAATGAGCCGTTACCGAACAATGCGTTATGTAAAAGCTACTTCTGCCGATAATTTTTTGCAGTCACTTCTTTGAAAGGAAAATATAGTTCTAAGATAACTATAACGAATTAATTTAAACTGCTAATTTTCAATATTAAAGTTGGAAAAATATTTATTTTTTCGCTTTATGAATTAGGAAAAAGCAACAAAGTGGCAAGAAAATCGAGAAATTGATGGACTGACAACTAATGGGGTTCTTATAATGCATCCTCGAGGTTCATTTTGTGGAGGAGCTGCAAAATCTGGTCACTGGCGAGAAGTATCAGTGGGGGGAGGAGTGTACTCCTTAAGAGAATCCCGTTCAGCTCAACAAAAAGGCAGTGTCGTGAGTATTGATATTTTGCTTATGTAATGAACAAATTTTACAGTAGATTTATTCATATGTTTAAGGTTGAAGATGAAAATAATATTCTTCAGGATGGTACTTTAATAGACTTATGTGGTGCAACGTTATTATGGAGGTCTGCGGAAGGTCTTGCGAATTCACCTGTAGGAATAATTGCGTTGTGCTATCTGCCATGCATGTTATTATTTTTAATCATTGCTTATTTCTTGTAGAGTAAACGGGATTTAGAGGAGCAAGTAGATGAAATAAATGCTGGAAGACCTCAGTGTCCTGTAGGATTAAATACGTTAGTAATACCGCGAAAAGTTACGTCTAGTGAAAATCAACAGCAACAACCTTATGTCTATTTAAATTGTGGTCATGTTCAGGGTCATCATGATTGGGGCCAAGATAAAGATTCTGGTGCTCGAAGATGTCCAATGTGTCTAGAAGTACTAAAAAATAGAATTATATTAGATAGAAAAATAATTACAAATGTAATTTTATTTATAGGTGGGGCCTGTAGTTCGTTTATGCATGGGTATTGAACCTACGTTTTATGTAGATTCAGGACCACCCACATTTGCATTTAATCCTTGTGGGCATATGGCCACAGAGAAAACCGTAAAGTAAGTGTTTATTTTTTTCCCCTTTCATGCATTTCTAATAAAAAAATTTGCAGATATTGGGCAAATGTTGACATTCCTCATGGAACTAACGGATTTCATGCAATTTGTCCATTTTGTGCATCACCGTTAACGGGAAGTCCAGGCTACGTTCGACTTATTTTTCAAGATAATGTTGATTAAAAATTATTTTAATATTCGTGTGAAATAATTACAATTATTTATTATTACGTGTGCACGCTATTTAGTGAAACATAAAAACTTAAATATATCAAATTAATAAAATAAATTTCTAAGAATATATATTTCGCAAATATTTTTCTAAATACAATAAATAGTAGTCGTTTAAATAATGTTTCGTTAAAAATAAACAATCTTATATTTAAAGAAATGTAAAAATATACCATTCTATATAGAAAGTCTCTTATGAATTATTCCTAAATATGTGAAATAATAAATAATTAAAGAAAAACATGGATTTTGATTGTAAATATATGAACAAGTTAAATTGGCTTGGAGTTGCAAAATATATTTTCATGAAACGAAAAAAAATATTGTTCAGTTAAGACTTAGTATAATATCGAATATATTATACCTACAATATTTTATATTTTAAAAATTTAATCATTTAAATCAATTGTATTTATTTTCTTGGAGATTAATAAGCAAAATTAAAAGTTAAAATTTTCTCCGTGAAATATAAACAAGAATAACTCTTAAAATATAAATACCCGGTAATTTTTATTTTAAGAATCTTGTAAATGTGTGAAAATAAATATTTGATGATATGATAGTGATTGCTGTATGTATTTTATTTTAATTAATTAATTAAAAAAGAATGATATTCTTGGCGAAGTAAGTTTTTTGTAAGTAAAATTAATTTGTTTTCATTGCATTAAAGTTTTTATTTTTTACATTGTATCTTTTTTTCAAATTCACAATACCAATTATTTAGGAATAATATTTACTTCAAAACAGAACACGTCTTGTCTATTGGACTGCAGTGTATAACGTACTAATGTTTTTACCTGAAAAAAAAGTGTTTTAATCGAGAAGTAAAATTGAATTAATTTTCCTTACATTTGGAGTAAATCCTGGAATGGTCAAAGATTGAACTAACATATATGTTTTATTTGCTTTCAAAGGACATGGAGCTGGTGTTCCGTCGGGATTTGTCACCTTGGGGCAAACATTTTTTCCAGAAACTCCAAGAAAGGGAAGAGAAAAACTGCCAAGGAAATTGACTCTCAATGTATTTATAAGTTCCTGAACCGGTGCAGCTAAAAATAACGTTTTTATACTATAACAATATAAAGAAAATATGGGAATTACTTGGTTTGAATAAAACTGCGATTTCAAATGGAGTTCCTTTTTGTATCACACAAGGCTGTTGGTCACAATCACTTATGGCGACTCGTCTTGCTAAATAGTCTGGGTCGACATCTAAACAAGATTCAAATAATTAAAAAAGGCAAACATTATCTAATTTCAGCAAAATAATCACCGTTTTTTGCGCCTGCAGAACACTTGTTCACTTGGGTACATTCAAATGAAGAAATACCGATAAAGAAAACATATAAGAAAACGGTTAACTTAAGGAAAAACATTGTGTTGTTTTTTCTTTTACTTTAAAAAGAAATTGTTCCTTCTTCGAACATGATACTATTTATATAGTTCCAAAATAATCTATTAGTAATAATTTTTATTGCTCTATATTTCGCTTTTAAAATGGTATAATTTTATAATGGTGTTATGGCGGTTTTACACAAAAAGGTGATAAAATGATGTATTTTAATGCCTCATTTTTATGCTTCAATTTTATTTATAAAATAAGATAATTATTATTCGACACAAATTCAATTTTTCTAAAGTTGCAAAAATTTTAATTTTTTTGTGCAACCACATATTTATTTATCGACTTACAGGCATTGTAGGTTCCAGTTGAGAACCTTTGTTTTAACTGTTTAAATCAATTTAACATGTCTTCAGCATCGAATGATACTATTAGAAATACATATATGAAGACAATATAGGCGTCTTACTTTGGATTTACTCGGAAGTTATTTTAGGGATAGATTTACAGGGAACATAATGATACATTAATGATAGTTGTAAAGGAGTGTCTCTCATATTAATGATATTGAAAATAAAAGAAACAAATTAGCCCATAAATAATAAACTAGACGAGGAAAATATTTTTTCGGGTGCTTTAAAGTCTAAAGCCTGTTTGGCTAGGACATCTGAATGGAAAATATTAAAAAGTAATTTCTTGATGAGGAATTCAGCGTTTTTCCGTCTAATATCTGAGGGCCTATTATTTATATCGGTGATGGAGGCCAGAGTTTCTATAGAAAGATTAGCCACCAAAGAAGTGCAGACTCCATGTAATTAGCGACAAACTTAAAAATGATTTATTAATAAGATAACAGTTATTTCACATTGTTCATCGATTTCTCATATTGTTAATGGGATTTAAATTCATTGGTGAAATTTCACATCATCGAGTGTTATTGAGGAATTGTATGGTTGGAGCCTGCAGGGAGCGATCTATTTACTTTACTTTATATTTCCGAGCCCTGCATACAGTACTGCATTAATGTGAAGGTGAATTGAACAAAAAACTCATTTAAGAATAATACCTTACACTCAATCATAGAAATAATTCAGAGAACTTAATTAAAAGTTTTTCAAAATATATTGACTTTTTTCAATGACAAGAAGGCCCTGAACTGTACTACCTATAGATTACTAAAACCGGTTGTATATTTATATTTTTATCAATTTGGGCGCTCATCAGAGCTGTTAGGCAATATTGTAAAACTCGTTTTTCACACATAAGTCTAGGTGTGTAAAACCGAGTTTGATATAAGTCCAGTTCAATCCGAATCCGATACACAACCTGACCGAAGCGATCCATGAAAACAATAAATGTAAAACTACCTTAAACAGTTACGTACATGGGACCTCTATAAAAATCAAGAGCTTGAATCAGAAGATTGAAAACAAAGTAAGTAATGTGTATAAAGTGTATTCTGTATAAAGATCAAGACATATGGAAAAGAGATGTTTAGTACGTTAAATTGGTTTTTCAAGCCAAGAAAGACATACACATTAACTTGTACAAGCAACAGTACAATAATCCTTATTCATTATTGTTTAGCTCAGCAGTACCAAATGCATTCTTTTCTACCGTGCTGTTTACTGTTATTATGTGAAAGAGATTGTGGCCCACGGAAGAAACATTTCTCTAAAAAATTGCGAAAAGTTATCAGAAGTCAGACCGAGGTTTATTCTGAGAAATAATTCAACCAGAGGTGTCAATCACTTTCACACAACGCCAGTAACATACTAATGGAAAGGAATGCCTATTCTGTCTTAGCTTTATTTTGGTTTCTTAAGACTTCTTCAATTTTTCAAAATTTCAAATAATTATTTTCATCACGAGTGACTATTTTAATCGCTTTATCGCATATATCTTTTGGTCTATCGATCTTTCCACCAATTGGTATATTTGGAGATATAGCGCTGGATACCCCTTACAATTGAAATGTATAATATAATGAGTAACACGGGTAATAATCATTATTGTCAAGTGAGATGTCCAAAAAATTATATTCATACTTCTACCTTTAATTTGGTAAAATTTATTGTTCGAGTACTAACTTACATAATTTTTTTTATTGCAATTTATGGTTTGATGTTTTGTATTAACCAAGGCCATTTGCGACGTTGGTGCTCTTTATAATTTCATAAAATATTTTATAGCTTTAAGATATAAATTTAATTAAAATATAACTTCTTAAAAACGAATTTTTTAAAATAGAAAATATTTTTTTTTTTAGAAAACCAAGTAAGTAGAAGAAATACTTTTTTTAAAGGTCTCATAATAGAGTTCCATTCTGAGATAATTTTCCTTAATCCTTGAATCCTTACAAACCTATCCTGTTTTAGTGCTTATAAACCTACTAATTACGTATAGATTATACAATGTTCATACTTGCGTTTACCTATAATAATTGAACAATAACAGGCTTTAGGTCGCTTTTTTCATTATAAACAACAAAAAATTGAGGAAAGGCCTAAGGTTATATACTTTAATGATACTTAAAGGATGTTTAGGTATTAATGAAATACTTAAACGTAAACGCTGAGTGCCTACTGCCTACTTAATATCGTTAATACGAGCGAAATGTTTTAAGGATTTTAAGCAATGCACTTATATCTAATAATAGCACAAATGCTTCAATGCAGGAGGCTATTAACCAATAGGATTGCAAGATTTAAAGATGTTCATTTGTTTTGATTGTTGAAATTTTGAAAATTTAGGAAACTCACTCCCACTGCTAAGCTAATGCGAAATGTATATATACATTATAGGTACCTATACGAATACGTATATGCAATATGAATCCTTTTGTGCAATGACGTCATTCGCGGTATATCGATACATGAATTATAATTGAAGGATTAGATTTATATACTTTGAAAAAGATAAAAAAAAATACTTTGAATTTTTGAAAAAACATTTAATTTACATTAAGGTAAAACGAAATGATTGATTGAGAATATTATTACCTATTAATTCCTACAATCACGTGCAATTATATATTGAACATTGTAAAAAATGCAATAATGAGGTTTGAATTTCTGAAACAACAACCAATTAAAATACTTTCCTGATTGAAATATTTATAAAAAATGTAAGAAAAACAGTATATGAAGTTAATATTTATACCTGAAACTATATCCTTTATTGTGAGTAAAATTATGTATTTTATATTCAAGAAAAAATGGGATTGAATTTACGGAAGTGCCTACAAAAATTTTAGATCAATCGGTTAGATAAATTTTAGGAAAAATAATGTTTCCTGTGTGTCATTTCACAAAAAACTACTAAGCGTATTGAGATAGAGATATGAAATTTCCAGGATCTTAATGTTTTTTAGTACTAACACATGTCTTAAGTATCATTAAAATATTTTTTCGGGGTCATCCTTATACCTCTAAGCTCTTTAATCTTAATAACGTTTAGTATTAAAGTTGTATAACATTAAAAATAAAAATGTAAAAAAAAATGATAAGAATTAAAGTTTTGGCTATACATTTATTTTACTTGCTCCATAAAATAATAAAACTACTACTAATGCTCTAATTAACATAGAAGACGCCCATAAGGGGATGTTATCATTGAAAAACAATAGATCTTATATATATTTTAACAAAAATTAAAAATTAAATTTTCGTTCTGTACAGACCTGTGTTTATTTTTTGTGTATGAGAAATGCGGATGCAAGAGGCTGTACTGTGATTTATTTGGCAAAAGAGTTGCGAGGATGATAATAAAAAACTAATAATCTATAACTTCAAAATTATTTCATCAATAGTCATAATCAAATTCATACTTATATTCATTTAAATTTGTTCAAAATTGGATGCATAAGGTATCAATTAAGTACTTAGTGGCCAAAATTTTTACAAAAAGAAAGCCTTGTAATAAAAGCTATTTGGCAAAAGAGTTGCGATAAATGAAAACTAATCATTTATAACTTCAAAATTAATTCATCAATAGTCTTAATCAAATTCATACTTATATTCATTTAAATTTGTTTAAAAAGAAAGCCTTGTAACAAAAGAAAAGTTAACTTTAGAAACCGTAAATGGTAAATAGAGGTGAAGAAATTACATAACTATATTTACAGTAAATAATCAGTATGAGGATATGTGCCTTTAAGCTTCTTCTCTTTTAAAGGATTATAATAGATTATGATTAATATAAAAACTTTCAACACGTTAAATTATATAGTACACCGACAATTTATTCAAAATTACTATTGGAAAAAAACTTTTTAAACTATTATGTTTGTGGAATAGATAAACCATGAATCAGCAGTTTATTATTTCAAATAAAACTTGATTAAAAGTCCTTTATTATTTAAGTCCTTGATTATTGATTATTTAAAGTCCTCACTTCGCTAGTTTGATTATTTTTTCAAATAACAATAATTATGTAAGCCTAATGGGAGCCGAGTGGTCTAATCGACCAATACAAAATTGGTAAGTTTTGGGTTTGATCCTCGTATCGAGCAAATTTTCGATAAAAGGAATGCAAAACTTAATTTCAAATTTCTTCTATACGTAAAAATAAGGTTTTTTTTTTGTTAAATGCGATACTTTTATGTACAGTTGATTATTTTGTTCCTTTTTTATTTTTTCAAAATGAACCTATTTGTCTTACTTTTTCCACCTCTTATTGTTCTTATTGTTGAAAATTATCTCACTTGACAATGATATGTACTATATAAGGAAAAAATATAAAAGCTATACACACGAGGTAAAAATTTTTTTATTACTGAATTAATTAACTGGATATAAAGTAATACATTTTTTAAATAATAAAGTTAAATATAACATACATAGATAAAAAAGGAGTTATATTATGAATTTACTTATACAATTTTGGCAGGGACTTCAAAGCAGAAAATGTCCTTATTTTTATTTGTTAAAGCCCAGTGAACAACTAACTTTATCTAAAAAAAAATCATTCGTTAGTTCAAGTATTGTTTTAATTGTGAATACTATATTTATAATACGTACCTTTGGATAAATTTCTAAGACTTTAAATGAGTCTTTGTACAAATATGTTGTTCCTGCTTTTAAAGGACAATCTGCTTTAGTACCGTCAGGATAGGTGATCTTGGAGCAAACATTAGTTCCATCGACTCCAATAAATGGAAATGGGATCCCAACAATTTGAGCATTTACAGAACTAATAACGTTGTTAACATCATGGTCTAAAAAATATTTAAAAATACTATTGAGTAAAATGATTAAATCCTTAATTTCATTATATTTGTGATCATATCCTTGATGTACTTAATTTTATACGCTTATTCTTTGATGAAAAAACAAGGCAAAATGTATAATTATTTAATGAAACGCGAATGTAAGTATAATAAATTTTTGATTTCCAATAGAAACTATATTGTGTGCAATAAAAAAATATACTTTTAATTGAAGAGATCATTAAAGTAAAAGTAATACAAAAACTTTATTTATTTTTTAAATTATTTCTCGAAAAAAATTTAGTCATATAATCATTAGAATACATCAATTCAGTCATTGTAAAATTAATAATATCTTACCTGGAGTAAATTCGAATTGCAATTTGGCAACAGTTTTTCGTCGTAAGATACATGGACCTTTGTCACAATCGGTGATATTAACTGCGGCTGATAGTTCTGCTGGATTAGAACCTATTGAAAAACGTTTAAGTATTAATTTATTTTTAAATTTTATTTTAATATCAAATGATAGTGAATATAGAGTCGGGATGATTTATTTGGAGTATTCTTGTTTCATTTGTAAAAATTGTATCAAATAAAAGATATTTTAAAAGACCGAATAGATAAATAGATAACGAGCAACAATAATAGTTATGTTAGGATTGGTGATAGTTCCACTGCTAAAGAAGTTTCCTGAAGAAAAGCGAAGTGCATATTTGAAATTATGCAACTATTTTTTTTCTTTGGTAGGACTAGAACTTGGATATATTGTAGGTGGCTGATTTGGTATTTTGAGAATGCAGGGAATTTTCAATGAAGGTATCTATTTGTTAAAATAAAACTATTTTCAGCTTAGTTGTATCAGCTTAAAAGCTGTATGAATTTCTAAAATTATGGACTACTCTAACTAGATACGCAATACCCATTTTTTTTTAAAAAGAAAATAACAATTTATATTGTTTTGTAAATTGTTGTAACCAAACTTATATTTATAGTGATTTGTGTTTTTAACAATGGATCATAATACGTTTACACTTTTACAGTGTTGTTAAATAAGTTATTTCAGTTATCGTATAAACTATATATTGGGGAAATTTACTTACTAGTAACATTTAATTAATCTCATTCTTATATTCTTAAGAAAGTATAATTTTAATAAGTATGTTTTTTAATATTATTTATTTCACAATTGGCGACGTAACGATTTCATTTATTTTTTCAATTTTGAGATTTATATAATTAAATTTAAAATTTGATGTTATGAAAAATGACACTATGCTTACATTTAAATTTTCAAAATGCTTCACATTTTTTAAGAATATGAAACGAGAAATAATTAAGCCTATTAATACGTCTTGACTATTGATAATTGATTAACAATTCATTAATCTCAACAATCTAACTGAATTTTATCTAACAGAAATTCTTTGATTTTTTCTTTGATTTATAATGAAAATTTAAATATTTAATGATTTTTGGATTTCTACTTTGGTCCTGGTAAATTATTGCTGTAGGCTAATACAAAAAATTAGTTAAAATATTCACTAAAAATGTTCTGATTCTATATCATTTTTCAATTATCAAATTATTACAGATAGAATATATATTGTAGGTGTATTAGATAATAATGCGAATTATGTCAATTCAACCTTGTGGAAAAACTCATCTCATAATGAACTGTGTAGTGATCGTTATTCGATTTATAAAAACAAACCAAGTTTCTTATGTACATATATAATCAATTATAATAAATAATTATGTCATAATAATTCCTTTGACACAAAAACTGTAAATTTTGCACTAAAGAACAAGCTTAAAATTAAAAAATATACTTAACGATAATAACTGTTTAAAATTCATTAAATTTGCATACACATTTTAGTAATAGTTATATTAGTTACAAAATAAAAACAAAATTACTTCAATCAAATCTAATTTTTATTGTTTTACTGCTATTAACGTAATTAAATTGTCATAAACTTTGGAAAGTGAAATTTTCCTTTAAAGATAAAAGATTGTTTTTTTAATAAATGATTTTATAAATCTACTTTTATTTGATGTAATGAGACTTAAGCCTATAAAAGCTATAGAAACTATAACTTCATCGATTTATAAGCCGGTAATTTTAAGCAATTTTGAAGCAAATATTTTGAAAGTAGTACAGTAGGATTTATACGATTTATATGCTTAAATGTTTTAAAACACTTCAAACTTTTGAGTTTTAAGCAATTTAAAGTTAGCGAAAAAATCTTTTTTGTGTAACTGTTGAAGAAATATTTCGAATTATACAATACGGGAAGTTTTAACATTGGTATGTATAGTTTCGTACAGTTGTACAGTTTGTATAGGTTTATTTATATTTTGCTCAGTTCTACTAATAGGAAAAAAAATATGACCTTCTCTTATATCTTTTTAAACAAAAATCTCTTAAAATCTCGTTTCTTATTAGTTACATACCGTGAAGTCAAAAGGAATCTACCGATTATATAAGAAGACCGTATATTGTTGAGATATATGGTATTTATAAGTCATTTAAGTTGGAGAAGGTATAACAAAAAACGAAATTGTTTCCCTGACTTTTTATTAGTTTGTAGATAATTAAAAGTTAGTAAAGCTGCTATTATAATAATGAAGCAAAGAAAAATTATTATGAAAAGGTGTTTATTACATGTGAGGGAAAAGTTCATCTGTAGTATTACTTTACAGTAAAATTGATTAATAATGGGATTGTAAAACATTTGCTAATTTTTCTCAAACTGCATTTAAAATGAAAGAATTAAAAAATATGTACTCTATATTCATAATAATATTTTCTAGTAAAATATTTAATAGTTATTCAAAGAAGCCTAATGGTGACCGAGTGGTCAAAATGATCGCTCCAAAACTGGTAAGTTTTAGGTTTGATCCTCGTATCGAGCAAATTTTCGATTTTTCTCCATTACGGATTTTTAAAGCCCTAGAATCACTAAAGACCTTAGTAGTTATAAAGCGACGGTAAATAACAATTAAAAAAAAATGTTATACAAAATGAAAATTCTTCAATGGTGTCATTGTTATCAAAAATTGTAAAAAATGATGTTATTAAATAATTCTTTAACAAAAGATAAATTGAATTCCCCATTCTCATGTTTGAATGGTGCATCAAACTATGACTGCATAGTAATGTGGTACTACAAATCAAAACTTACAACCATAGTAAGTGATCAAAACATATTAGCAGTTATATTCTAGACAAGAATGGGGGTTGAGAGATAAAGGCGTAGACAAAACTTATAAAAGTTCTGTTTCTGTAGCCTAATTCTTATTTTCTTCAATAACTAGATTACTATATAATGTGGGATTAAAAAAGAATTTGAAATAAGAATAACTTAATTCAAGTTTTTAATTATGAAAATCAAATAATTATTGCAAGTTAATTATAATATATTAAATGGTTGTATTAAAATATATGAAAAATATTTAAAATGTTTGCAGAATAAATGGTTTTATTGTGATAGGAAACTAAACATTTTAGTTTAATATTTCATTCATTCTTTCCAATTTTTTTATCTTTTTAAAATAAATATCTTTCTAGTAATTGCTTTTGTATTAATTGAGAAAATATGCTTTATGAGTCCTTTCATACCAGGAGATTTGAACGCAGCGCCTATTGGTTTGAGAGTAACCACCTTGACCACTCGTCCATCGGTAGACTTTTTGCTATGTTTATGTGTAATGAAAAAAGTATGTGACACATGTGGAAAGTGGCAATCTCGAGAATGTGCTAATTTCTTGAATGAACCAGTTTACATGTCTTTTTACTTCTATCACACTTTGCCTTTGCATGTACTGCTTTAAAAAGTCAAGAAATCTTTTGATAATTTAAATTTTGGTGGGAATATAGTGTATAATGCAATATGTGTAGAAAAATAATATATTGGAGTATGTATATACTGAAAATGATTATTTGTAGAATTTATAAGTAATTGAGAAACTAAAATGCGTTGACTAAATTAATATCTAAAATTTATTAGTCATTCTATAAGAGCTTATTATTACAGTGGATTATGATTGTGAAGCAATTATGTATAATAATACTTGGTTAAACGCAATTACATTTCAAAACTGTCGATGAGATATCACTAGATTAATTTTTAATATTTTGACAAAGCTAATACGTTGTTCAAAAAAATATTTACCTTTTTTTTTGTGTAAAAATGACAGAATTTTCTTCGAATACATTTTTATTCTATATATTGTTATCTTTTTGATATAGCATGGTTCCACGCTTTGAAAATTTTTGATTTTCAAAGAGTTAAAATTCACCAAAGTTATTTTTGATGCCTTTACTTGGATTAAAGACTTTATTGTGGAAAATAATATTTTAACTTCCCAAAATATTTCATAATTTGAATGGAGTGTATTACCAAATCTTTCATAATTTTGGTACTTGGTATCTTACGATTAGTACCTCTTCTGGTGCTTTAGATGAAATAAAATATATTTGACGATAAAATTTTTACCTCAAATGACTTGGCGCAGATTTTGATCATGAAAGATCAAAAGTATTAAAAGTCTAGAATTAGGCTCCTGATGGTCAACAAGCCACAAGAGGTAGGCCGAAATACGTTCAAGACAAAACGTTATTCTCCAAGAAGTTAAGTTTTAAAAAAGGATAAGTAGGTACTTATTATTCACAACGCTTACGGTATAATATATAAGTGTAATGCTTTTAACTTAAACAATTTTCGATAGTTTTTAAGTCAATCATAATTTTAAATACAAAAGTCGGTAATAATTTTGTACCTTCACTTTTATTTAATCGCTACTTGTTAGTACCTCGAATATGACCTTAACTAAATATAAATTTATTTCACTACTGACCGTTGCAATTGAATATATGCATAATTAAAAAATCAATGCTTCAACTTCAATGTGTATATTGTGCATGTATCATTAACATGTATTGCTATTCTATCAAAACGACTTCATAACATTTTAAAATAATTTTTCACCATCTAAAATTTATCAAACCTCAGATACGACAAACCAAATTAAATTATCATATTTTATAAATTACGATTTATCAAATAATCATTCATTAGTTAAGTTGCATGAAACACCTGCTAATGGTATTAATGATAGTTATTAATTTTTTTCTACAATAGTAAAAAAAAATATTATTTTGTAACATTGGTCTCTTTTATTCAAAACTAAAATAGTTTCAATCCATTTAAATCAATGTCATGAATGTGTGAATGTGATAAGAATTTTAATGCAATATTCACTAAAATAATTACGATCGATAATTTGTGTAGGAAGCTAAAGCTAATGCAACTTTAATATGAATTAAATTATAAAATATTATTATATTTATATTTTTTATTCTTCTACAGACCAATGTTTTCTAACTTTTTTTTTGCCCAACGAAGTGCCTCGTATGTCCGGTATGTAATATTAACATAATATTTAATTGTTCATTAAAGGAATATTGCAGCAGCTATATTAAATCGCTAGGTATTAATTATTAATCATTTATTTAATATTAGTTCATAAATGTAATTAATAGTATTTATTTTTTTAAAAATAATAGACATTCTTTACAAAGAAGTGTTTTTCAAATTATGGCTCACGCTTTAGAGAAGAATAGTTCAAAAATCAGTACTTTAACTAATTATACATCAAAATTTTCATTAGTTTTTTTAACCCGTCTATATTTAGGAGAGTCTAAGAGTTCCAGAAAGATTTAAATCTTTTATGTATAGGTCGTTGTATGAATTACCTAAAAATGATAAATATATAATAGTTCTACGTTCTTTTCAACCTTTCCCCGTTGTATTTCTATAACCACTTCTGCATCTTTCACTAATTACAGCACCTACCGAAGAAGGATATCGCCCCCGTAGTTTAGTCATTTTTGTTGTATGATAGATACACAATACAAACAAAATTAGGAACCAGTTAAATTCAACGTTCTTCTAATTTCATAATTGTTGATTAGTGATATCACTCTACTAAACAAAATATGAGTTGCAAAATCAAAAAATAAAACTTGAAAAAATTAACATTTTAAATAGTCAATAACAATGGCTCTATCCAATAATACCTATTACTCTTTGTGTTGCAAAAAGAAGTCTTATAAACAATATAAACGTTTTCACGGGAAAGTTTTCACTACGCATTGCCTAAGTGGCTCAAAATTTTGTTTCCATTTTCCATTACCTCCTTGGAAAATCGAATTTCCTCCAGTGGTGCAAAGATCAACAATGAGAACCACTGAGCTAGAGTGTCGGCCATACTAAATTTTACTTTTAACACAACGCAATCGTATATTTTCATTCAATTGATCTACTTTTCATTGGAATGTTTTAAATTGCAAAAATAAATAGTATATGTGGAAATCACACTCTACGTATATTAAAATACTACTTAAGAAAAATAATGATACTAAAGATATTCAAATTTGATTTCAATAATTTTTTCATGTTTAGTTGTCTTCATTTAAAATACTGATTGATTAATTATGAGGCCTTGATAGTTTTCCTCCATTGAGTTTTAAAGTCATGACCATGAAATTTCACTTTGAAGTTTATCAGGGTTTCAGTTTGCGGACAAACCATAACCGATTTATTAATACATGAAATTTAATAATCCTATTTAGTAAAATGGAAAAATTTACAATAATGCCTGATATATTTTATTGGTATATGTAACATGAGAGATTTAAATGAAAGAATAGGTTGCATTGATTTTGAACTGAGTTTGCTGAAAAGTATTCTAAATAATTTTTTCATCTTTTAAACAATGGCTTTAGTTTGGTACTTGGTAATATTTATTTTTGAAATATTTAATGGTGTAGTGACGTTATGTTGTAATATTTATCATTATCTTACACTTTGCTTTAACTTGCTTAAATATGTTATGTTTACTTATTATTATTATTGAAAAAGTAAATAATTGCTGGTAGTAGTTTTATCAGGAAACCCCAAAAACAACTTTCACTAATAAAAATAACTAGTAAGTATGAGAAGAAATAAATTTGTAAATTTTCTTTGTATTTAATAATTTACCTGCTTTGGCTCCAGTTTTACAGTTCTTTACTTGTGTTGCTTGAATCCAATCAGGAATAGCACAAACCACCAAAACAAACAAAGCGATTTTTAGTTGGTTTTTATTTAAATGAACCATTTTGATCAAATGACGACAATGTTGTCAATGTGAAATCGTTCCAGTATCTTGCTGAAGTCGTACAATGTTACCGCTATTTATACATATACAATATATAAGAATTTCTTTCTACCTCCACTCATTTATAATGTGTTTAGGTATGTCTTTGTTCAAAGAGATAGAAGCAGAAATATTATTACGGATATCTTGATGGAAGGAAAAATTACGGATGAAACACTCTGGCTACTATGAAGAGTCTATTTTTGAAAGATTTTCTTCACGATAAAACAAAAACAGAAGATTACATGAGAAGAATAAAACATAGCCATGTGTTTCAAATGTGGTTTTATGTTGCATTCAAAATAAATTTGTCAAAGGTTGAAGAAAAAAATATAAATATTGATAAAATCTAAAAAATACCTATGTAGATTCATCCGTTACAAACATGTTAAAAATCTATTGTATTTTTGTTGGAGGTATATTTTATTTTTCTATTGAATATTTGTATTCTTGTGTTATAATAATCTAATCACAAAAGTCAAAAGAATTAATTGAAAATCACGTTTGAAGTTATCTAATCAAAGAAAAATGTTTTACAATTGAATAAAACACGTTTGAAAGGAAAAAAGAAAGACTTTTGTTTGAAACGCATTTTCAAACTTAACTATTCCACATAATTCTCAGGAGAATCTTAAAAAATATATAGCAAAATTTGCGACCAATTTGTTTATATGAAGAAATTATTTAAATGAAGAATTATCTTTAGGCGATACAAATAAAACTGTTGTGTTGATCTTAAGGGTTCATTAACTTTGTTTTGCCCCTGTTTTTCGCAATACAACCAAAAAAATGAGAATTTGACTTTTTTTGTCGTAATATAAGAATACTAAGATAAATATTTTTGGTGATTTTTTTGTTGAAAAGTAATGAGAATTTGACGTAAATATAAATGTTGTTTTCAAGTAGATTGCTACGATAATACTTGAAATCAAGCATACACTTATCTTCACCAGAAAATGGTGAAAAAAAAACAAGTCATTTCATTTTCTGACAAATTTGTAAATTTCTTACAAGCAAAAGTGAGTTCAAAGTTACCTTGTAATTCGGATTTCAAAAAATTGGGGTCTTTGTTTGTCAGAATCAATACAATTGATGTCAAACACTATATAACACGTATGAAACACAAGTGAATTTTTTTGATATTTATACAATTTCCTTGGTTTTTTCGTTAATATTTTATATAATTTGTTATAATTCTTGAAATTAATAAATATTGTTTCTTGGGGGTTGGTTCATATTGGAACAGTAATATAACAAATCACATGAGATTATAAAATTCCATTTTTGACTATAATGGAGTGTTTAATTCAATGATATTAACCCTTTGCACTCAAGGTTTCTTTCGCTTGCTCAAACCAGCAACTCAAGACGATTTCAGCCAAATTAAAGCAAAAAATTAACAAGTAGGTACTTTAAAATCATATATGAATAAACAAATATAAAAATTTCTTAAGGCCTCACCATTCCATTTCACAACAAGTTTTAAGGCTTGTAGAAGTAATTGAAAAGGGTTTTGAAAAAAAAACTTCATAGGTCTGTTCTTGGACGCGACGCAAGCATTCGATCGAATTTGGTACCAAGGGCTACTAACAAAGTTACAAAAGTATTTATTTAACATCATGGATCATGTGATCATGGATCACATCTGGGGAGGTACCCCAGAGATTGGTACTGGGTTCAATCCTTTTCAATCTCTGCATCGCGGATTTTCCGACACTAGACCACTGCATAACTACAATGTACGCGGATGACATAGCCATCATCAATCTGGACAATCAAAGGACAATGATCCTCAAAGGACCGGCCAGAAAACTCAGCAGTCAATCAACCACTGTATTACCTGATTCAGTAGTCGGAAAATTCTTATTAATTCATCCATAAGTGTTGGCAAAACATTGATCCAAAAACACTGATCTACAATAAATGAATAATAATATATGTCTTATGAGATTCAATTTCTTCTTTATTACGACGTGTTTCAATAGTTTTTGACTGTCATCATCTGCTAATCATAAAAGATTACTCAATTTAATATTAAATTAATAAAGAAGAAATTGAGTCCCATATATTATTATCCATATATTATTAGAGACATATATTATTATCCATTAATTTATTGTGACTCGGAAATAAATAAAATACTTATCAATGTTAAACTGATCTACAGTTTTAGCAGTCATTCCAAAATAAGTTATATGATCTAAATTTAAAATTTATTGCGCATTAGTTGTTTGTTGGGTTAATTCAGTCTTAAACCTTAAAAATAGTTTACTATATAGCATCGTAAGGATAGACAAAAACACAATACTGAATAGAATGAACATTTATGATAGTTAATTGCTATAGTATCTTCATATATATTTGTCTTACTTTGATGCATCTTATATGAATTTTATGCCTCTATTCTTTCAATATAATTAATTATAATTTAAATTTTTGTGTTATTAATTAAATACTAAGAACGCCATTTAAGGTACGCAGTAAAAATTAGAATTTTTTGATAGGGCAAAAACAGAAACGACGAATTTTTTTAGTGTTTACTAATATAGTGATTTGAGCTTATTTTTTATATACTACGTTTTTTTCTTTAAAACACGCTACACTTACGCACTTGTTTGTCGAAGTGCCAAATGGTAAAGAGTATATATAAAGGGCTGATTTATTTGAAATAAAAATTCAAAGAGCAATTTGTTAACAACTAAGCATTGAATCTCAATCAACTAAAAATGGTTTTGTTGTTAGTAAAAAGTTGCTAAAAAAGAACTATTTTTTACTCTATTTTCAGAAATTCTTTTAAGAAGGAGACTTTTTATTTAAATAAATACGCTATATTCATTATTTGAAAGTGTAAAAAATCAATGGTTTCTAAATTGGTTGAAAATTCATACAATCATAATTTCAATATACCCATCATCAAATCCATTTATTAGAAGATCAGAAAAACTTATTTATGCTCGTAATAGTACCTAACAATCATAGTATAAAAATACATGTAATTAGCTTCTTTTAAGGATTTTTAAAAAATAAAAAACTGGGTAAATTTTTTGCCTTAAAAAAATTAAGGAAAATCCCACTTTAAATTTGAAAACATTTCATATTTTTTGTAACATTCTTAATATATATAATCATACCTAGTAGTCCAAGAACCAATATGGCCGGCTATAAGTAAATGATCAACAATATAAGCTTTTAATATTTTCATAAATAAATAGCAGGCTTTTGAAATTTTCAAATTTTTCTCAACCTCACTAATGTCTTGGTAATCGTCTGTCATTGTTATTGTTATCTCATAGTAGTTGTATACTTTTGTTAGAGTAACTAGAAAGTTAACCTCACCAGGCCTAGCGGGATCCCATTTCATGGATGATGTTTTTATATGAGACTCACAGGACAAAATTTTAAAATTGAACATTTATCTATAGGTAACTGGCCACTGGTTCTTAGACTATAGGTGTATTACTTTTTGATGATGTCTTATGATGAATTATAACTTTTATTGCCACTTATAAAGTTTATGGTAACTTAAACTAGAACTTAAAGTTGTAATATAAAGTCTTCTACAGCTTAGCAATATGTATTTTACAATTTTGTTTTGTATAAGGCCTCTTAATCCTTATTTTTAGATAAATAGTTTGTAAAACGATAAATTGGAAACCAAATAATATTTAAAGTTTATGATATGGTTATAACATATGACCGAAGATGAAAATACATCAAAGATCGATGATATCTTCGATGAAATACAAGTTGACTTTTGTAATTTATTATATTTTTTTTAATAAAAATATTACAAGTATTTGAAAATTTACCATTTTATTTGAATAAACTTTAACTGTAAAAAGATTATTGTTTTCACCATCAGCTAGTTAAAGCTTGTGACATACGTGTTACAAAGCAGGGGTAGGGTTAAAAGCTCAATGGTGTACACAATTTTAAGCTCCAGTAAACATTATTAATTGCGATAATTTTTAAATTCTTGTCCATTTCTATGAAATCGAATATAAGTATTGCTACTTTAATAGAAACAAATACGTTTTATATAGGTATAATTAAATAAAAACATTAAAAACATATTTAATGAATGCACAAATTATATAATTGTGTAATATATATGTACATATTCAATATACATCAATATACAAATCGGACACCAAAGCATTCAAAGTTCAACATTTGAAGGTAATATGAAATTAAAATGATATGAGGCAAAAAATGCAGGAAAAAAAAATCAAGTTTTAATTTTACAGAAAACCAAAATTATATATGATAATATTGACTTTGATCAAATTTATTAATAAAAAATTCAAGAATTATTTTACTTTCCGCTAATAGAAATTATGTTTAAATTATAAGCTTGTTGACGTCATTACGCAATTCTAAAGCGTCTTAGTCTTGGCCTTATGTTCGGAAAAAAAATTAATAAAATTGAATTAGAGCATAGCGAGTTAAATAAATTCAAATACACTATACATAAAAAATAAATGCGAATTAAAAATTTACAAATTAAAAGATTATCTTCTTTTTTTTACAAATGATGTAATAAATCTTATAGAGCTGAAATGTAAATTAATTATATTAATTAAATAAATACTCTTTCATGTAATATCGATTCTTGGATTAGAAATTCAATTTTTGTAGTTTAAAAACTACACGTTTCTCAAAGTAGTTCCTTAAAAATTCTACGACAAAAGTAAGCTGACTCTATAAATAAATACATCCAAGTATTTTAAAATAAAATGCTTTTAATTTTTAAGTAGGTATTTACGTAGTAACTTATGCTTAGTAAATAAAAAAATAGTATATTTTTATAATTTAAGCAAAAAAATATTTTTTCTGCCTTTAACCTTGTCCAGATTTGAATAATGATTCCATATAAAAATAATTATACAATTTTTTTTTCTTCATTTAATATTAATATTTCAGGTGCTTCAATATTGTTAAAAATAGAACAATTTGTCATTAATTTTAATTTAATTTTTAAGTATTTTTTTAATAAATGGTTTCAGTCAATGCAAAAAATGAAACTTAAAAACCAAAAAAGAATAATTGTAGGTATCCCAAAAAAATAATAATTAAATTAAAGATTATAATTTTTTTTTCTATTTATTTATGAATGTTATTAAAGCGGATATATAATAAAAATAAATTATAATTGATAGTTTTTGAATAGAGTATTGTTGTATAAATGGAAAAAAAATTATTGACGACGCAAACGCCAATTTGGCTAATTTGATTTGGATTTGGGGAAAAATGCAATGTGGAACAAAGAAAGTAGTTTAATTTGATGATTTGGTGCATTTTTTTTTGTGTGGGTATTGGTAATTTAAATTAACCTACCAATTATGTTTTTTTTTTACATAAATCTAAATCTTCAAATTCCAAAAAACCCCACAGTACATTAATCAGTTTACTTGTATTACAATTTAAATGTTATAGGTCTTTACAATTTTCTGGTTGTTTTTTCCATTGTTTATTTTGTTTGTCTCTCATATTGTAGTTAAGAATTAATTAATTCAAAAGTTAAAATTAAATATTTCAATATTCATTGTGATTAATGTACGTGAGTCTTAATAATGTTATTAGTAATGCTTCTAAGAATGTTTCTTCTTATTTATTGCATGAAATATTTTTACTGTAGTTATACAAAATATTTACAATAATGTTTGATATGAACATTACAGAACACAATTCAAACTTTTTTCTTATAGATAAAATATTTGGTACACAATCTGTGGATTCTGTTGTAATAAATCCTTCAATTTATAACTATAACACCAGTGGGAATCGAAATATCGCATTTTATCTTTAAATAAAGTGATCACTACTTCTCCAAAAGCGTTTATCCTGTTAATAATAGTATGCTGGAGAAGAATGGAGAAAATTAAAAGGACAAATGGAGTCACAGACGTGGAAGTATTGAAAAGGATTAACAAAGAAATAATAATCATCCATGTGGCGACAAGGAGAAAAGGTTACTAGATGGGTCACATTTTTAGTGAAAAAGAATTCTTTCTTAATGTTATAAACTAGAAAGTCCTAAAAACATGGAAGAGGATGAATTGAAATCTAAATTAATAAAAAAGAGGAATGAATTGGCACTATTAAGCATTTAAAGAACCTCACTAAGGATAAACAACGCTGGAAGAAATAATTCAATTGCCTGTAAAATTGAAGCTGGTGTCAAAACACCAAAAAAAAAAAAATGTAGATGGAATACAACATATTAATTAAGTAGTTGATGTTCATAAGTATTTGGACTAATAAGACTGTTATTATTTTAACAATTCTTTATTTTCATTGTACAACGTTTTGTCTCTTTCAAGACTTCTTCAGGTACTCGATAACGAATTATTAAATGTCAGTACTAATACTAAAAATCTACTATTAGTACTGACATTTAATAATTCGTTATCGAGTACCTGAAGAAGTCTCGAAAAAGACGAAACGTTGTACAATGATAGTAAAGAATTGTTAAAATAATAACAGTCTTATTAGTTTTTTTAAATGAGAAGACAATATTCTGGTTATTTAAGATCTTTTTTATTATTATTTAATATTTTTATTATTCAATTAGCTACGCTTCGTTACTAATCGTAACTTCATCAGGCTTCTTGATTCGCAAAAATAAAATATTTTCAATTTAATTCAATAAAAAAATAAAGAAAAAGTCTTATTAATTAAAAAGTCTTATTAGTCCAAATATCTATGAACATCAACTACATATTATTATCATGGATATGAATACGATAAATCATATAAATTAAGGATTTTTGTTTTCCTTATACTCGATTAATTATTAGAGCAGATATGGTGAACCTTTTTGAGGTGTTGGTCAAATTTTGTTCACATTTTTTAGTACTATCTTGTGGGTCACTAATGTGTATAACGCCCATTAGCACCTTACAAGAGGAAACAGAGAGGAGGTGATATAAGCGCTATGAAAGTCTCTTTCTACAAGCATAACAAATGAATGGTTGCCTAGCCATTATGTTAAAAAGCTTACGTTAGTGTCTAACCCACGGGTCATAGGTTCGCCATCACTGTACTAGGGTAATACACAACTTTTCTTGGTGGCTCCACTTTCACACTTCTTCCCTCATAAGTATTCTCAATTATATTTCCATTCACACTATCATTATCAGTTTAATCTTCACAATAATTTTCACATGGGCGCACTTAATCAAATGTCTTGGAATAATTCCGCAACTGAACACTTGAATCCTTCTACCCATATTTAAACATCCCTTAATGTCCAGCGATACTTTGCCCTTCTCTGTTTTCTCTAAGTAAAGCTGGCATTGCAAAAAATATGGTCCATTGTTGATTAGTGCCTTTATCTCCTGCATCCTATCCATTCACCGAATATCAGATGAGAGTGGGTCAAGGTGGTATGCAAGGTGGTATGACCGACTCTCAGTCTGGAGGACACCCACCATTCCTGCTTGTCAGGATATTTAAAGGTGGACTATGATAATAACAATGATCTGACCTACTACAGCTTTTGCGGATGGTACTTCCATACTAATATCATCTCATAATATACAAATTCTTTTTTGGCATACTTCAACGGTGTCCTCCATGGCGAGTCCATTATGGGTTGATCCTTAAGAAATTAATTAATCTAATTTCTTGCTTCTTAGCTTGTAAAATTTTCATTTGGAGCTATTTAATCTATATCTTTAAATTTTAAGTCATTTTATTTAGTAATTGTCTTTATATGATACTGAAGGATTATTGTTTCATTAAAACTTGGGTATTGAAAATCCTTCCTTATTGCTTTCATATAAGAAACATTAGAGACTATATGTGCTGCATATATTGGACACATAAAACATACATTCCAAAAAAAGTCGTGCTTTTTTAAAAAAAAAAAACAATTTCATTCCCCACAGACCCTGTATTTTTTACAGGAAACTAACAAAAGTAAAAAATTACTTTATTTTTTCAATCAATGGTACTTAAAATGTTGCTCCATACATTTAAAATAAAAAAAAAAAAACGATTTTTGTAGCTACTATGAAATTGATTATTTCTCTTCCACGAATTTATTTCACTAATTTGTTTTAAGACAATCAACCGATTATCTTCTTGACGTAAATTACACAGAATTTTTTGATTTTTCTTTCTACTGAGTCGTTAGCCTTGCCAATAATTTATTTCATTATTGTTTGATGAAATTGAAATTGTTAATTACACAAGTTATTTTTCAAAATTTCAAATTTGTTAAGTACCAGCTAAACACTTGTTGATTGTAAAAACTGTTTTCTTCGATCAAATTTAAATTTCTGCTTACATTAATTATTAGTGGGTATATAATGTTTATTTACCAGTTCCCTGGTTTATTGATCAATGAATATGAATGTATACATTGAGAAAAAATATTATTTCCTTATAAATACAATATTCTACAATACATTTTTATGTATATCACAGAAACTTATGTATAATAAAAATATAGAAATACAGAAGCCTTATTGCGAAACAATGAACTATATCACTGGATTTTAAGATAAGTACGTCAAGGTGGATTGCCAGCTGAGAAATGAGAAACCATAAAAACATGAATTCAATTTGCATTCTATAAATATGTAATGAATATTGAATGCAATTTTCGTACAAAAAAGTAATCTCGGAAAGAATTCTTATTTATAAACTTTTTTTTTGATTTTGTATAATTTATAAATGAATATTTTTCTCTATTTGCAGTGGAAAAATTCATTAGACTAATTCTATATTTATACAGTTTAACCAATACATTTTAAGTATAGCAAATAACAATCAATTTTAGTTGTTTCTTTTATTAATTATTATTAATCATTACTAATTATTCATTCTAATTATCTTCCATTCTTATTTGTAAATTAAGATTCTATCGGAACTATTGAAATCTTTAGATTATTGCTAGCAATTACAAGATATAACTTTGTTAATGTAGGTTTATGTATATGCAAATTTGATGAGCCTTTATAGGCATAATATTTTGCGTATTATTTGAAAAATGCATTGTCTAAGAATTATGATGAGACATTAATGAAGCGATGATACATTCAATGATATCCACAATTACCTTAATCGTTTAATGGACATAATCAAGCCAATCTTTTGCATTGAAAAGCTGTAAAAACTAATAATTCTTACAAATGAAGAAGATAAACGTATTTTATTTGCTTTTAAATTGATTTTGCTAACTATGCTAAAAATAAATTGACAAGAAAAGATATGAATATATTCATTAAATATTTTTTGTTATATTTGTTGGCATATCGAATTTGATAAATCAACAAAATTTAATTTTCCTTTTTACATATTTGTGAAAAATATAAGGCCATAAATTAATTATTAAATCAATTTATTGACTTTCTTTTTCTATCGAAATATCCTTAAGTTTTGTTTTGTTCTGTTTTGTTATTTTTAAATAGAAATGCCATTATATTATGATTAAAAATAATTATTTAGGGTGGATCATATGTCTTTTCGAGAGATTATTCCTTTTGTGATGTAGGCATCCGAAACGAAAAGTTTTTAAAAATTCCTCCCGTAGAAAAGGTGAAAAGAGGTGACAAAGCTTGTATGGAACCTGACGTGTGACCTGACCAACAATCAAAATTTAAAATTTAATAATCAAAGTCCCGTTAATCACGTTATTCATTGAATATCATAAATCAACATCATTTAACAGAATATTAATGCAAATCTGTAAGCTACTCTGTGGCAACTCTTAATCCACGGGGTCATACGTTTCACACACTTATCAAAAAATGGGATGCTTCGGTAATGCTACCACGAAATCGTAATGGATCAGGTTATGTACGAAAGCTTTGCATAAAAAATTGATAGAGGACACATATTAATTAGTGTGTTTACCACGGATATCCCTTATACCGTTAGAGTATCCATTTGAATTTAAAGGACTGCAGTTCTGCCTTAAATTGTATTTTTCCATAACAATAAATAAAGCACAGGGTTAACTGGTGAAAGCAGTAGGAGTCGATCTGAAGAGAACTGCTTCCCACACGGCTAGTTTTATGAGCTGCCCGAAATTGAGTTCACTTAGCGATCTGATATTGCTAGCTTCTTTTTCTTCTTAATCCCACATCACTGACGATGTATGGCCATTAAAAAAATGGCTGTTACGTAGGGAGCTCCAGGTTTTTCAGAACCTGTTGGATGGTCCTTCTCCAGCGATTACGCTCTTTTCCCTGTCGCTCTTTTGACGCGAAACTCGAATCAACTAGCTTTTCCACCACTTCCGTCCAACGGGTTGGCGATCGCCCTCGTTTTCTTTTCACTTCAGGTCGTCCTTGTACCATTAGCTTTTCCATGGTCTCGTGGCGCGCGATATGTCCGAAAAACCTGAGGGTTCGTCCATACGTCAGTGAAGAGAGTCTTTGGATTGGCTTATCTTCGTTCAAGACAGAGACATAAGTTCTTTTAGCCGTCCATAGGATCCGTCGCATTCTCCTCCAGACCCACATTTCGAAGGCATCAATTCGTCGCCGATCAGCTGCACGGATAGTCCACGTTTCCGAAGCGTAGGAGAAGATAGGAAAAATCAGTGTACCAACCAATCTGATTTTAGTAGCTTTTAATATGTTGCGGTACTTCCATATTTTGGACAGTTGTATCATCGATAAGCAAAGCTATCCACAACTAAGAAGGGACCTATTCTTTCCGGCTGATATTAATGTTCGGTAGCACAGTCAACGATCATTATTTTAGTCTTATTGGCGTTAATTTTTAAACCAAAATCTTGGCTCACGACTTCAATCCTTCGAATGAGTTCCAACATCTCCTTCTCCGCTAGCACCTGAAGGGAAAACCAAGAATGACGTATATAAGAGATCATATATAAGAATGAATAAAATATGTAACTATTATGGAATTCTCGGTCTATAGCTGTAAGTTAACAAATATTTTATTTAAAAATGCGAATAAACTCTTCGAGCATATATCCCCTAGCTTAGGTTTACGTAAAAATGTCGATTATATAATCGTAATCGATTTCTTGCACTAATTATGCTTCAATAGATAATAAAGCCAGGGCATTAAGCCTATCTTGGCCAATACTTGCACGTTAATAGCTTTTCACCCCTTCCAAAGTGAAAAACAAGCTTTCTTCTGAACAATTTGTCGTTTCGATTACAAAAAAAAAAAAAAATGCGAAAAGCAATGTTAAGATTAGGGTACACATCTTTATGATTCCGCGAATGCAATATTTTGTGCGAAGCCGATATCCTCAATATTTTGTAATATATCTTTAAATAGATAATGTTTATGCTTATATTGGCCTATTAAGGTCTCTCCTAAATTGTCAGGGTACTATAATGTTTTAAATAAATACGATGTATTGAGACTACCAGGGATTGCATAGGACTTTAAATGTACTGACAAAAATGGATAGAATTTAACAAGAAGTTTCATGGCTCCTAAAAATCCCCATCATAAGGATCTTCAATTTGTTCTGAATGTTCCCGAAATGGTAATTCTCTAACTACCAGTGATTTAACAATTGAAAAATGTGATGAGATAAATTGGAAAGTAAATTCAATAAAATAAATATTTTATAAACTTTATTGAAGATAGCTGATCCCCGCGACTTCGTCTGCGTAACGTAGGTGTAGATTATATTTTCTTTTTAAATTTATCAAAATAAATATGTATGCACGGTTTTAAAAACGTATTTAATTTAAGTTTTATAACTATTATTATTATTATTACTACTACTATAACTTTTTTTCGTTAATATTTCCTTATTGAGCAACTCTAAGGGTCTATTTACAACAATTTTGTAAAAAAATAAATAAAAAAAAAAAGTTTACTGTAATATTCGAACCCACGTCTTTATAATTAGGAGCATCAGAATGTTAGATACGTAAGCCTTTACGCTATTAACATTAACTATGTGTTTTATATATAAAGGTTTATATTTCAAAGAGACAATTTTTTTGATTTTAAATTGAATTTATTGTGCTTTTTATCGGTTGAACTAAAAATATTTTTGCAGATTATTTTCTAACTTTAAATTTACTTTCCAATGATATATTACTTACCTGTCTAGTGTAAAAATGTATGTTTTCATCCCTAAGGAATACCTACCCTTATTATTTTTTTGGAATGATAAGTAGCCTATAGTCTGTGGGAAATTATGTTGTATCTTAATACCAAATTTCATTAAATTCGGTTGTTCCGTTCTTTAGTTAAATCGGGACACACAGACAGACAGACAGACAGACAAAAATTTTAAAAAGGTTAAATTTGGAATAAGGGCCTCTTGAAACAAATATTTACCCTAAAATTGGGTTCAAAATCGAAATGTACAGACAGACGTAAGAATTTTATATATTAGTATAGATGTTCCATAAATCATACTTAGTAAGACTAGCTCAAATCAATTTTTAATTTTAAATTGCCCGTACATTGTTTCGCCTCTTAAATGTTGGCGTTTCGAAAATTTTACTGCCCCTAAAATCGTGCCATCCTAGGCCCGGGCCTCACGATCCCAGGCTTACATCCATCACTGCATATAGCCCATATAAATGTTCTAATCATGTTTTAAGTCTAAATTTTATAATCCGTCCAGTAAAGCGGAGTGATAACGGCTTATGCAAGGATAAAACATATTCCTTAACGTTAAAATATTCACCGTGGTTTCTTATACAGTTTATCATTTTAACATCAACATTTTCGAACACTTTCAATACTGATAGCTGGTTTATTCCCATCCATTAAAGATTCTATATTGCAAAATTGAAAATATGATCACATAATGATTTTAAGGGGTCAATTAACTTTAGAAATCTTTGAAATTATCCGATCGATTTTCATTGTAAATACTGCGATTTTTCATGGCTTGGGTGTAATATTAAGTTTATTTTCTAAATCAAAGATCATCATTCAGAATTCATTGATTTCTTACTATAAGAATTCAGTTAACATTCCGCCACAATGAAACATTATTAATGATTCTTTGCGATCATTTTCACAGAAAAGCGGTGCAAAACGCCATCTGCTTATAAAAGCTTATTTTTTTAATGAAAAAGGATATCCATTAAAAAATTTAGCATTTATCAATCAAGAAATTTAATATTTTTGTTCATCCACAGAAATGTAACTGAGGCTCACTTGAAAGATGATTTTTCATGAAAAACTTACCGTTTTTGTCATACAATTACCAAAATGATGATATTTTAGATTATTACAAAAGTTAGGACTATAAATAAATACGTGTGATTTTGATGAAAAGAAAGCAGAAAAAAATGTTAATGTCTTTATTTTTTTAAAATAATTTTATTTTATTTCATGTACAAAAATTTGCTTGGTTTTAAACCAATAAAATTTACACTTTCATTTAAATCCAAAAGAAGTCTTACTTTTGTTTTCGATGATAAAATAATTCATAAAATGGTAAACTATTTTTTTTGATCTCCTGATTTGGCTAAAATGCTGGTTTTAATAGGATTTGATGACAGTAGTTTGATTTTTTTAAATTCCGTTTGAATAAACTCTGAAAGTAATGTTGGCGTCTCTTTACTATCTATAAAATTGGACTTTAATAACCGATAGATGAAACTGAAAAGTTTAAAAAATATTCGATTAATTAAAATGGTATCAATTCGAATTACAATGTTATAAAACAAACTTACTCTGAAATTTTTTTTAAAATCTTATGCACCTGTTTAAAACCAGGTATATTCAGTAAAATATTTATCCAGGAATTTAAATCGTTATTTATCAATCGTGTTACATCTAAACCTTTGCTCCATAAATTAAGAGCGTCAATTTTAATTATTAAAAGAGACTCAATAATCTTTGGATCTGTTAGAAAAAAAAATAGTTTCTCATTAAATGGGGCAAATAAAAGAATTACAATAGTTTACCTATAATTGAATGATATAAATATATGTTGTTTTTCAGGCCTATTGTTGCTCGATGAAACCTCAGTAATGCATTTAAAAATTTCTTTAAGCCTTTTATTATGTCCTGACAATATTTTAATGTATTTCCTATAATTAATTGTGGATCCATCAATAGATAAGATTCAAAAGAAGTTTTAGTGTATTCATCAAGAGCAGTTTCTTCAAATTCATCGTTTTGTAACAAAGAGTGGACGTTACTAATCTGAAATAATGAATCATTTCATAATTTAAGTCATAGTTTATATAGTAGAGGAAACTATAAAAAAGCATTTGTACTATACTAAACATTAATTTTGAATCTTATTAACTTGATCTCTGTTATTTTGTTTTAAATATTCTTTTTAATTATTTAAGCAAGTAGGAAATACAAAATCAATGATGAAGAATGTGGCAATGATAATTTTCTAAGATTTAGTGAGGAAATAGGAAGGTTAATAATTGAGTAAGTTTGATATTGCAAGAAACAAATTAGAATGGAACAAAAATATTCAGCATAAGAATTTACAATTAGTAGATATAACTACTTAAATGGCAAAGGTAATTTGTTGTAAGCTGATTTATTAAGACTTTTACTGGCATTTTATTTTATTTTTAATTCAGTTAGCTACTTGGAAAACATTTATTTGGAAAAAAAACTTTTTTTTATTGATTTTAAATGAATATATTTATCAATAAACTCTGGTAACTAAATAACTATCCGATCAGACCGGAATTAAAAATCAGTGAGAGTTTCATTTGGATACCTTTGTATTTGTGTTAATGGAAAGCATCCAAAGATGATGAAACTATACATATTATAAGGAACACGAAAACGTATACAAAAACGATAAAAAATATTAAAAATAGTAACACCCTTTTTTTTTCAATTTTTACCAGAAATGTATGAGTTTTTAACCCATTCCATTTAAATCAATTGCAACGTCAAACTGATAGTATATAGTATAGATAAATAGCGAATAAATAAAGGTCATGTCCATTGCTTTAATAAAACCATAAAAACCATAATCATAGCCATTAGAGTTTTAAATCATTAGTTTTGACTTCGCTTCTGTTACCTCGCTTTGTCGTTAGTTTGTAGGATACGGAACTTATAATCTCATTTTTCATCTACTTCCCAGCACCTAATAGTGCTGAATTTTGACACACCTGCTTACCTTCGATCTAAACACATGAATCCGTTGGGATATTAAATAATCCCCAAGTACTTCGACTTTAATTAAATATTTTCTTTTTTTAACAAACTATGGTTACCTACCTTCAAGGCGCATGTAAAAGTAAGGCAATTTAATGACTATCGAAATAACATTCGAAATAAACTACAACAATCAGTGAATTCAAATCTGAGACAATGAATGACAAAATTGATATGAAATAAAAGAGAGGAAATAAAAATTTATGAAAAATATTTAGAAACCTCACAGCTATTGATAAAATGCACTTAGAAGGTAAATTTTTTTTTCCCTGTTTTCGTGTATTTGCAATCTGTCCCTGGACAATGAGCAAATTTGATCTACGTCCACGCTCCATATTGACTCTATATTGAGTCAAATCGGTTCCTTGAACTTAATGCTCTTCAACAGTGAAATTAAGTTCAATTTCAATGATTTCAAAAGAAATCAAAAAATGCACTTAGATGGTAAAATTATGAGGTAAAAAATATATTTATGAACTGAATCTTCGTACCTAATGCACCATCAATTTTAAGGCAATATTAGTCAATTAGTGAGAATCGTAAGCTATTTAGTTATATATCATAGCGAAGGGAGCAATTTTGTTTAAAATTTGATAATGTAGAACACCCCTTGCTTTGATGTATAACTAGATAGCATACAATTCTCATTAATTAACTAATATCGCCTTAAAACCGATGGTGCAGTAGGTACGAAGATTCAGACCATAAATTTATTTGTTACCTTTTTAGTGAATTTGATTAATAGAAGCGATTTTTCTAAAAAGTTTTTAAATTTGTTTTTTTTTGGAAATTAGTTTGGAAGTCAATTACATTAAGTTTTCCAACAGAACCGATAATAAATGTATAGTAAATTAGATTCAAACGTGTATTTAGTTCTCGAATTTGGATTTTTATTAAGTTGGTTAAGTAGATGATAAAATTCTGATCTCAGCTTTTATTTTTTTAAAAAAGAAGACAATCCAGGTTGTTTAAGATACTAGATAAAACATTAGATAAAACATCTAAGTTTCAAATACTTATATTTTGTGTTTATTGTCATTAATTTTAAGTTAACTTGTAGGTATATATAATTTTTGAAAGTTTATAAGTAACCTACTGGGGTTCGTGAAGAGCTTTAAATGTTCAGACAAAAATGAATCGAATTTAGCAAGGCATTCTACGGCACCTAAAATATCACTATGGGTATCTCCAATTTATTGTAAATGTCCCCGAAATGGCAGTCTTTATATTGCCAGTGATTTAATAATTGAAAATTTAGATATGGTAAATAGAAAAGGTTATTAAATATACTTTGTTGAAGATGTTCCATATATTCCAAGCAAAGCAACCAAAATTTTTGAATTTAAATTGTCTAAACTTTTTTTTCTTTTTAATATTTTAGCCCAAGTTTTACGGGCCTAGGCATAAATCCATCACTGACGAACCATGCAATTGCAAAGAATAAGAGAATAATAAGAGAATAAAAAAAGCTAATTATTATAGTTTAATGTAGACCTTATTGTTTGTCATTATTTACCACTCATTTTGTCCTTCGATCCTTGACATTTATTTTCTTCGAATTATTTTTGACATAAAAATGAGGTTCTATCATTATAAGTGTTCAAATAAAGCTAAAAGTAATGTTAACCGTTCAAACTTGATTTTCAAAAAAATAATTCAAAAAGTAAATTTGTATAAAACATTACTTTTAATCATATTCAAAAAAATGTGCACGTTTAATAAATTTTATTACACTAAGTATATGAATAAATTAAGTTTTTAAAGATTACATTTGATATTATCTTGAGGATATAATTCGTGGTCATTTACTTTTATGTGTTGGAAATAAGGAACCACTTTACGGTTATTCCATCATCAACAGATGTAATTTGTTTAATTTGAATTTATGTTCATCATTATGCAAACTTTTTTTGGTTTTTTATAATTTATTTGCTGATAGTTGAAAATTTATAAGTTCTGTAACGTTTTCCATGAAACTAACCATTTGAATCAACTTCATGTTTAAAACTATTTTTTTTGTTATGAAAAAAAAATTATAAAGTTTCCGTATTACTATTAAGGAAGAAGGTTGACTTACTGTTAAAAGAATTACAAATCCAACCAAATTGTTATAACAATTCAAAAGTAACATTTTCACAAAAACTTTGACTAGTGCTGTTCAAAGTAACTAATGCGGTTTTGAAATTGAAACTCATCGTAATTAAACAGTGTAACGTTTTATATGATTTTTTATTTACAAAATGTGCATTTATAATTTTTCTCAATTTTTGTCACATTTAATAGCAATAACAAACGTACCATATAATTTGAATATTATGATGTTTCAAATTTCCAAAATATTATATTTCAGAAGTATACTATTGCAATTCTAGTATTTGTTTCAATTTTTGCCAGAAAACTAGTTCAGTATGCTGAATTCAGAAGCAAAGATAAACAACTATCAATTTTATCAGTTATGAGTTATGATAAGATCTGATTAGATAAGAAAATTCATTTTAAAAAGAAAACTCATTAATATCTGAAAGGAGTAGGTACATTGAGTATCCGTTAACATTTTCATTTCAAATTCTGTTCATTAAATTTTAATTTCTTACTAGGTTTGTTCTTCTAATGATTTTTTTTTATTGTTTTGATTTTTTTTTAATATAGATTAATGAGAAAAAAATTCAAAGAAAATAAATACGTTGTGTTACTACATCTCTTTATGTCGCGCCAATATCCATTGACTAAAATTGTTATCAATTTTTCAATTGGATTCACTTAATGAGCTACTAATTATTTCATGTTTAAATTGAAACCTTACACCCACGTATTATGCTTCATTGAATGGAAACACATTTTTTTTTTAAATGAAAGCACTTATAAGCCATTGATTAACCATTATGAACTCTAAAATATTATAGATGGTGTTTAAAGTGTCCTACACTGCTGCTGTATGGAAAGCATTTAAAAATAGCTTCTCATTTTTTTTTTTAATTTTTCTCTATTAAAGAACTTTTTGATTGCATTTTATAGTTACAGTGCCAAAATTCATTATTGTGTAACAATTGAACAAAAGTACAGGTCATATTTAAAATTTCCGTATGTGTACAATGCCAACACATTCGCAAGTAAATGTTCTAATACGGTAATTGTTAAATCAAATGCCAAATATATAAACTAATATTATATTTTAGGAAAGCTACCTAATTACATATAGATTCATGCACAGTTTGAAACTTAATGGTTTAATTAACTTATCAACATTATAGTAAAGAAATTGAATTATATCACAAGCTTTGGAAATCCGTTTAGGCTTTTAATTGTACTCATGCTTTCAACGACAAATAAAAGTAATCTTTAGGTAGTCTTGTTTTGCTTGATGTGGCAAACATACCCTGCTTAAATCGAAAAATTATTAATAAAAATATTTTTTAACAACATTTAAACGGAATTAAAAATACACATTTACAAAAATAAAATATACATTTCGGACCTACACGAACCTTACAATTTTAAGGGTAATTGAAATAGCACTTTACATGATTTGTAAGTTTTCTATAGTCTTTCCTCCATACCCCCTGCTAAGTGACGCTTGCACCATGACACTTCCACCCTAATATTTAATATTTGAAAAAATGTTTACTTAATATTTTACTCAATTTGAATAGATAAAAGTTGGTAAAACTTAGCACTAGAAAAAAGTATCTGATAACCAATCTAAGGATCGAAAAGTAAATTTCTTAAGGATTCGAC
This sequence comes from Sisyra terminalis, assembly GCA_958496175.1. Classification (NCBI taxonomy): domain Eukaryota; kingdom Metazoa; phylum Arthropoda; class Insecta; order Neuroptera; family Sisyridae; genus Sisyra; species Sisyra terminalis. The sequence goes on from OY292274.1 coordinate 56,301,421, forward strand.
ATTGTGGCAATTATTCATTTAAAAGACCCCTTAAATATCTATATCATGTTTTGGTCACAAATATTAGATAAATCTCCTATCCTCAAACTTATGTCATAATTTATGGATTTGATTCTTAGTGTTTACCAAAATTTAAATTACCAAAAAGGTATAATCGTTGGTGATTCCACAAAACTGTACACTAAGATTTGGTTCAATTTATATCTCCCTATTTCAACCACTTAAACTTTTTTCAATTTTTTAGAAGATTTTGATAATAATTCATTTGAACAATTAGAAAAATAACAAATTTGTTTCGTTGGAATTAAAAATTATACTTTTATATTTTATTGATAAGCACACGGAGTATAGATACAAGGAGTCCAAACGGTATGAGCTTTTTTACAATATTTATGTACATAATAACAGACCCAGATCATAGTACTGTTTTCTGCCACTAACAATCTAAGTACACCTATTTACCCCCGATTTACACTGAAGATAGGCTCCAGACAAATCCGTGTAAAATGATATATTTGTTTTCTCTATATAAAACCGTGTAAAACGAAAAAAACTGCGCAATTAAGTCATTTATTCAAATGGAACAAGAGTAAAACATATCCAGAAACTTTAAACTAGGTATAGTTTGCCCAAAAAATGGCGTGATGTCGTAGTGAACTTATTCTAAAAATGAAAACAAAAATAAAAACGAAAAATTTTTCAAAAAGTACCTGCTGAAACTTAACAAATTCAGGTATGTTCGAAATTTATTCGCCATAACTTTGAGGAACTACCAGAAAGGGGAATCCCTTGTTATTGCAATCAGTGTTGCCAAATGAAAGAAACTCAAAAATAATTTCAACATATGTATTGTGGATATAATTATGTAACCAAAATACATGTTTAGAAATTTTACGAATTTCATTAGTTTATGAACCGTGTAAAAGCGAAATCGTGTAAAACGAGTATCGTGTAAATCGGGGGATAGGTGTAATTAAGTAACTCCTTGGTTGTTTCTTTGTTAAAATGGAAAGTGAAAAAGATAAATGTATAATTTTATAACAACAATCTTACCAAATGTCCTTAATTTCTTTTTGTCTTTACTTTTAAATTTAAAACTATTTAAAAGTTATTTAGTAATTGTTAAGCTTTATTTTATAAGTAATTTGAATTATTTTTGTACAAATATTAAAAATTTTAATAACAAAATAGTTTTGGCTATGTTATTCTTAAGCTCAAGTATGTATACGCATTCTCATGCAAAAACATTCATCGAATGGGCCTCAGTACATATTCGTTTTTTCTGGTTTTTATAATTCAAAAATAATTAACACTTATAAATTTAAATCCCCAATCAAGAGGATTGAACACATATCAAGAGGTTTTCTCTGAATAATTTCATTGATGGACGTAAATGTAAAGAATTAAGTTCTCCATAATGGTCAGGTAAAATAGCACGTATCCACTCTTATACACATTTTTATTAACTTTACTAAGTGAGTTTTTTGATAAAATTATTTTATAAAACGAAACTGAACGATAAAATAATGCAACAATAAATAAATAAAATTTGAATTTGTCAAGAAAAGTACGTTTTTACTGGCATGTAACTTCGAAATGAGTTTTAACATTGTTGAAGTAAGTACTACAAAATGATTTATTTCGAATGAAAAATAAAATTAAACAATTTTCTAAAATTTTATTACTTTGGAAATGAATTCGTTTCAAATATATTATTTCCAAAATTCAATTTTAATTTAAAACACATTTCTACAGCACCCAAATGTAGTTGTGAATAGGTTCTAATAGATATTTTATCTTTTTAATTTACGACAACTTTTCATTTACAGAATGCAAACATTTTCCAACTTTTCAATACAACCTACATAGTAATTACACTTAATTATTAAATCTCCTACACGATTAATCAAGTATATATTCAAAATTTATATTTTCATATAAAACATAAGAAAGGAGTATACCTTTTCATATAATGCAAAGTTAATGTTGGTTTATGTGCCATATACCTGAAAAGTGTTAATTAAATGTTTGGTACATGAAATTAGTTTTTCCATTTAAATCGTAACTAAGCTAAAACAAATAAAAAATGAATTTAAAATTGTTAATTTCTGTTGCAATAATTTTAACTACTTGTGTTCAAAATTCTAAGGTAATGAAAATAAATAACGGCTTAAGTGGAAACTGAATAATCTAACTTATTATAGACCGGTGTGATCTATTCGTATAATCCGGAAGAGTATAAAGGTCCCAACCATATCATCTACAACACAGAGTTACAACTTTCATCTGACAATGGTGCTGAAGAAGTGACGAAAAAGTTTATGAACATTTATCAACTTTGGAATGATATTTTGAAAAATACGATTTCCATTATCAATCCATTTGCATGGTTTTTATCGCGACACCAAAATACAAGTTTCTTTTCAAATATTAAGCAGGGAATTGGCACAATTTACACCGAAATAATATCGATATATCTTACCCTTTGGAAACTATTGCCACGCAAGGGCTATCTTTTAGGATGTATTTATGCTATCATAATTTTCCTGAAATCTGCTGTTTTTGGATATATTAGATACTTGTGTAATAGATATATTCACATACTTTTTGGACTATTTTTTGGATGGGGAAAAGAATAGTTCAATTCGTTTGAAAAATAATTTTGCACAATAAATTTTTTCTTGTCTATTAGGTGAAATATTTTAATGCTTTCCTAAAATAAAATGTAAATGCAAATATATTTAAGTGTTTTAATAATTTTATAACAAAATTCAAATCATATCTTCTTTTTTTTATAAATTTAATAATTTTATAACACAGGATCAATAAAACTGTAAAACAAATTTTTACAAATAATCATAATAAGTTTGGAAACAAACTTTTATAAATTTCAGAAAAAAAATCAGTTGCTGTTTTAAGCAGTGGTTGCGGAGAACTACGAATAACGTTAAGCAATGTGAATTTTTAAATATTCATTAACAATTTTTGTTTCTCTAAGTATCATTTTTTTAAACTAATGAAAGTATTTCAGGTGTTTAATATTAAACATTTGAAAGTTTTAAAAAGTTATTTTCAATAGTTTTTAAACGATATAATCATAGAAAAGAGGTGAAGTTATTTTGGTGGTTCCTATGACATGTTATTTTGCAGTTTAGTTCTGAGAAATAAACATAAATTTTCAATAAATTCAATTAATTTTCATCGATTTTCCAGAACGGTAAGTAAAATAACACAGAAGCTGTGTTGTTTGCTATTATATTGATCTCCACCTAATAAGACAGAAAGGTTTTTAGGAGGCATCGCAATATATTTACTTTCAAATTTGGTTGCTTAAATTATAATAAATTATTAATCCGAAGTTTTCAATGCGTAGTTTGGAGTAATAATTACAAAAATGAAAAACAAATACTCGTATTTTCAGTATCTTTTAGCACCAGTTTACTGGTTTACACTATGGCAACTATATCCACATACTATACATTTTACTTGCCTAAGCTTAGGGCTGGTATTTTCATTCATGAGTAGATAGACCATATCTTTAAGGTAGCTATTTAATAAACTAAAAGTCCCCGGTTAATTAAATTATAAACAATTATTCTACATAAATTGTACATTTTATGTTGTAAGATGAATATACGAATGCTTTTTCTATTCCCCGGATAAAATTGTATTTGTTAAATAAATGTCACTATCTTGATATGAAAATAACTGTGGTAAATAAAGTGAATTGAGCCCCTTTCTTATATATAAATTGGTCATCTTGTCGTCCGTCCGTGCAGAATGGTCTATGCGCATGCGCTTTGTTATCCCCACTTACGCATTCAAAACGTTGGAAAGGGTACTCACTCACTAATGTATTTATTTGTGAATACGTATTTCGGATCTTCAGGTTTACAATATGTGAAAGCCAAAAAACATAATGCTCATTTATAAACTTAACTTGACCTTTTCAGATATATCTACTTATCAGAGTTTAAATTTTTAAGCAGACCCTTAGTTTTTGTTTCTAATAATAAGTCAAATTTGTTTTGTAATAAGCAGTAATAACGTTTCGCTTTTAACGGACTTTGATTGATTATTAAATTTGAAATTTCGATTGTTTATTATACGTTATCCCTTACAAACTTGGCTACCGTTTTTCACTCTGTTAGGGGAGAAATTTTCAAAAATCCTTTCTTATTGTATATCTGCATCGTATAAGGAAAACACTTTCCAAATTTCATCGACACTTATATTTGAAAACACAATGTAAAACGAAAAAAAATAATGACCTTCTTTATGTTAGTTAACATGACTAAAAAGCTATTCGGTTTCGCACATTTGGACGTTGTACATACAAAATTGTTGGAAATAGGTGGAAAGCGTGGAAGTAAATTCGAATATTTTATTTATTTTCAATAACAATAATTGGTTTTCAAATTGTTCTAAATACCAAAAAAAGTTAGTATCGAAGATTTTATATTTGAATTGACAGTGAAATATATGGCAAAAAATTGCTACCTTAATGCTTTTCAGCCGAATATATAATTACTTCAGATCACAACCATTGGTTCATAAAATAAAATAGATTTTAAAAAGTTTGATTGTTGAAAAACGAACCAAAATATAAAATCGCCTATTTGGTGTAAGTACTACATAAGTATTAAACTTTCATACTAATTTAGTGAAATGACGTTATTTAAAATGTTATTAAAATGATATAAAAAACACTTATATTTTATTTCTTAATATAATTTTAGATAAACTTTTTTATATTAACAACACTTTGATTATTAAATTTGAAATTTCGGTTGTTGATTAACTCTACTTTATCTCATATTAAACATTTTATTGAGATAAAACCTTTAGTTGTGAATGCCATGGGCAACTACTAGTACTATTATAAGTTATTATTAACATTTATCTAGAGTCTATATATTTCAAACATGTCATTAAAAGCTATATGAATTATTATAAAATCATTTTTGATCGTCTTACTCATTTGATAATATAAAATGAAATACATTAAATATATAAAACAAATCAATTTTGCATACATTACACACATTAGATAGCAAGATATAGCGAAGATAAATATAACATGCTAACAAATATAAATGCTGTTTCATAGGCATATATTTATACATTTCCTCTTACAGTGTAGCGTAAATGATAGAAACCAATTCAATGAATAGCATTTACCATTGAGAATGTTTTTCAATATTACTTGAGAACAGAGTGGTTGCATATACAATTACCTACTAATATTCTAATGAAAAATACGATAATCGTATTGAAATAAAATATGTTTAAAGTTAAATCATACTGCGTGGTAAAAACTATGCTTTAATTTTGATATGACCTAATTTTTTAGAACCGTTTTTTTCTTTCTTTATAAGATTCTTTGGTAAATATACTCTAGGTTTGATAGTTTCCGTTTTCAAATATTTTTATGCTTTTTAATGAAATTAGATTAAATTAAATTTTTAAATTAGGTAGTCCTATCGAAGAGAGTGGAATTTTATTTCATAGTTATTATATTGGGTACATTATATGTTTTCAATTATTGTAATTCTGTTTATTGTCTTGTATTCTATCCGAACTATCCTCAGCTTACGTCATTTATTATTCACTTGAACGTTTATTTGATGGATTATTGTTTTTAATTAATAATTTAACTATCTATCTTCTGCTAGTCCATTACTTGAGAATCCCTTGAATATTAATATTTGTAAAAATACATTCATTGTTTTATATAGTTTTTGTGGAAAGAATGTCCGTGAAAATTTGCTACAAAAACGCAGCCTACATTTAAAACAATTCATTGCGGCACGTTATTATTAATCACTAGGAAATTACTAGCAGAATGTAAATATTACGATAAGACTTTGTATTTAAAAAAGATTTTTAAAATTTTACTTTCATTTGAAGTTTTGTTCGTTATAATTTTAACTGTAGTTTATACATTTTTGTGAAAATGCTTTCAAAATTAATATATATATTATTAATAATGTTGATGATTTTTCTCAAGGAAAAGGTAAAGTAGCAAATATTGCATAATACTAACTATAATGATGGTCGCAGAATTTTGTAATTTTTTTAATATTTTTCCAGGGTGTTAATTCTTCAGTTCATTTTGCTAACTATAAATATAATGGTTTTGAGGTGTCTCATAGTAAACCTGTACTATTTCCTGGTCCGGTTATTAAATTGGATTATAGTGAAATTATTTCTTTTGGAGTTATTCAAATTATTCATTTGATTAAATCATCCCTCTCTCTATTGTTTTCCAAAACATTGAATCCATTTGTTTTTTCGATAGAAAGAAATTTTTCAATTTTTAAAATTGGAGAAAATTTAATTTATCTTTTGTTAACATTAATTGGGTTTGTAAAAGTTTTTGTCAACATTTATTTGACGTATGGTTTAATTTTTGGAACTTTTAAGTCTATATGGGCAGTAATATTAGGTAGTATATCGATAATTGGTAAACTAATCTATGCCGATTTGCCTGTTTTTTTTAAAGCAATTTCAAAAAATTGACCTAGATGAAACTTTTTGTACATCATATTACTACTTGTATATATTTAATGCATTTATGTAAGAAACAAAAACATTTGTAAAAGATAAGATTTATTTAAAATTAATATATATTTTTTTTTAAATTGTATTCGATTATTGCTTTATCCATATTAAAAAACTATCCTATTCAAATATTTTTTCTACAGAAAACCTTCTAGTTTAACAATACATTTTGATAAAAACTAAAAATAAATGAACCTAGGCAATATGATTTAATATTGTTAATTTTGTTTATGAAACTTTTAAAGGTCAATACTATTATAAACATTTAGTATTCTTACAATAAATATTTCAACTACGATCAATAAGAAAATGATACTAAATGAAGCGAAGTGTAGTACCTACTGGAAAACAATTTGATAATTTTTCAAGCAAAACACATTTCTTTCATTCATTTAATAGCTTTGTAGGCGAGTTGCATGGATCATAAAATTTAATGATGAATGAAACTCTGTTAAAATTGAAAGACAAAAATTGAAATGAGAATTGCATTATTTCATTTGCACTAAAATATTTTTGCTATTTCTTTTTTATTAAGTGTAGTAAAATTTTAAACATAAAACTATGATAATGGAAAATTAATGAAAATTTGATACACATTTCAATTTTGTTTAAAGCATTAAAATGAGAAAAAATTATTTTAAATTTATTTTAAATTTTGAACACTTTTGTAATGCAAAGGAAATGAAAAGCAAAGTTTCAATCTTATATATAAAAATCTCGTGTCACGGTGTTTGTAGCCAAACTCCTCCAAAACGGCTGGACCGATTTTCATAAAATTTTCTATGTATATTCGGTAGGCATGAGAATCGAATGTAAAGTATATTTCATACCTCTAGAAGATTAAGGTGTCCCTCGGCATCTTCTGCAAATTTTTACGCCTGACATTTTTATTTATTTAATTTGTATTAAAATAATTATATAATTCATAATATGGGAGAGTGTTGTAAGTCCACGTCATTTTGGCAATTCATTTTGCATTTATTATGTATTACAACGCAGTGCGTGCAAAATTGTGTACGATTTATTTTAATTTATAAAAATATAGTTTATTTGTGAACAGGCGATATATATTTGGCTATGTGAAGAACATGAATTTTTAAAATTGATGCCCCAAACATTGAATAACTGCTGTTGCATTTTATTTATCGGCATTGCAAAATTGTAATGCTTTCAAGTCGCACGGCTTGTCGCTTGGAATCATAGGGATGTGTAAACCCCAACGTCTTCACCTTCATATTTTCATTACAATATTGTTACTTCGAAAACATTGTTCCTTAATTTTTTCACCGCAAGCTGGGTGCTATTACAAAGACGCGATTAGTCTACATATTCCACAACACATTAATGGTTACTGATCCAACTTTTAATTACAGATTATGAGTTGGTAATCCGAAGACTTCCAGCGAATTTGAAAATTCTATTTTTATTCTATATTATTCTCAACATCAGCTTGATTAGTAATGGAATCAACCAAGTTGCATGGCATAAATTCGCCAGTTATCTTATTTTGAATCTGAATACTCATTTTGTTGCACCTAATCAACGTTTTTTGGAGCCAATATAACATGTTTGCTTAACCAGATATAATTTTTGTAATTTTGAGCAAAGTTTGGGAACACCATCTCGATGAGTTCGGTCTTTAACTTAGTAAAGTTGGTAACTTAGTTACGTGACCAAAATTAGTAGGAAATGTACTGTATTGAGATGATGTGTCAACAGAAATTTTGCCATTACCAATATCGAGAAATTGTTTGGAAAACACGTTTCCACATTAGGTGTTATGCATTTCGATTTGCTGAAGTGGACGACTTCAGATATTAAGGATCGACTTATGCCTAAAAAATAAATGCTTGACTTAAATTATCAAATTTATGGAACTATATGAAGAAACTTCACTTGGAAGAAAACATAAGAATTGCATTGTTGAACGATCCATCTGCAGAAGATTTATCCTAGAAATGAATGAATATCGGTAATAACCGTGATATTGGTTTGAATTTTTACTCAAATTAAACTGATTAAAACGTTATTTTACTGTTTTGTAAAAAATATTATAATTAGGTTTGAATGAGAATTTTGAATGAGACAAACCATGCCATTACCGATATTCAAAAATTTTTTGGAAAATTCTTCAATAGATGGATCATTCCGCAACGCAACTCATGTTGCCAGCTGAAATTTTTTCACATTGTGGCACAGATTGTATGATTTTAAGAAGGTTTTTATTTTATTGACAGAATCTGAACTTGGAATGATTGGCAATGTTTGGGAGAAATCGCCAATTAGTAAAATCACTGCGCCTTCAAAACAAAGTCAGTCATTGCGTCGAACTTCCAATGGTTTCAATGGTTATATGCGTTTTGTTATTAAAAACTACTGACAATATTAAATTGACATATAAGTGTGGGTGACGTGAACTGCCAATTGCCTAAAATGCCAAGCCTAATTTATTTAAAAACTCATTTTATTCATTTTTTTCGTGAATTGTTAAGATATGTTAATAGTTATTCTACTATTCGGAGTGAAGACGATTCTAACAAATCATATATCATCAAAATCAGTCCAGTCATTTTTTTAGCTCTAATTGGTTTAACGACCCCTACTTTGTTTTATATATTGAAGAAATCTGATTTGACCAACTTCGTATGTCAATATAATGGCAAGATGCTTTAATGGAGAGAATCAATCCGAGAGTAACGCATGAACCCAAACATATAGCTTCAATTAAGTCAATCGTCGGCCTAAAGTCTCAATCTACTAAGTCCACTTTTAAAAATTTTTGTTTTTTTAACTGATAAATCTCTTTAAATATAGAAATTTCTCAATATATAACAAAAAAAAAAAAATAAAACCTGCTTTATGTAGTAACTTATGTAGCTTATATTCCCTTTCTTTCCTTTTCCTGAAAAAACTGTTAAAAAGAACTGAGCAGCTTAACATTTTAGACCGACGAAATGTGGTGGCTTACTTGCAATTGAAATAATTGTTTTTTTTTTATTTAATTTTTGTTTTCTTTTTATATACTTACTATTCTAATGAAGTATTGAACTTAATTTTATTCATTTTATTATTAAAAATTTAAACTAAGTGTAGCTAAAATATTCATTCATAAAACACTACGTTCATTGTCTGTTAGGCAGTACGAAGTTTGCTGGGTCAGCTAGTTAATTATATAAAAACTTATAGAAACATGAATCTGTTATACTAAATTAAATTAAGTGCTTGGATTGTAAAAGATGCATGTAATAAAAGATGTAAATAATAAAATAAATTGTATTAGTATTTGAATTTATCATTTTTTCTGTTTTCTGTCGCTAACAACAATCTCGTATACAGAACGATTAAGTTCTCTCTTACCACCAAAGCGCGTAAAGAACATAAAGCACATTTAACATAAAGCTTTAACCAACGAATACAACAGCTCAATCGTATACAAAATAATATATAATATATTATTAAAAAATCAAATCTTCCAATTCTACCAAAAGAAAAGAAGAAATATATAATCAAGTTTCAATAATATATTGAGTACTACAATCGCCAATTTACTCAAGAAAAATATTATTAACATCGCATATTCAATAAAAAATAACATATTGAAAATTCTTTAGCCATCGGAAAACTACTAAATCACAATGGACAATAAAACCGAAACATTTAAAATGTGATTCATGTGAAAAATTTTACATTGACTAATCTGGTAGATTTTTTGGAACTTGATATAAGGAACATACATCCAGGAAACTTATATCAATAACAGCTTAAATTTTACGAAAAATCTTAATAATGAAAATCATGAATGTCTAAATTTTGATTCAAACATTAAACCTCTACGTATTTGCAAGAAAGGATCACATATGAATACTTCAGAAAAATATGAAATATATAAAGCCCACAAACTAGATCCAACTAATATCCTTAACAACAAATTATAACAAGCACCTTATAGTCCAGGATCCGGTTACAAACTTAGTAGGGGAACCTGGGGTGGACCGGAGTACCTAAGTTTTAATTACAATTTAAGAGAGATTTAAAGAAACAATCTCATTGTTTTGTAATTTATATATTTATTTAATTCATTCTTTACAAATAAAAAAAAGGTTTTATTGATTTAAATTAATAATTAATATTAAAAATTTTGGTTTCAAAAACAAATTAAAATTTCCCATTCTGCCCCACCCACTGGGGCACAATGGGAAATGAGTCTGGGGCGCAATAGGATACTTGTTATTGACTTAGTTCGCAGATGAAGACATTGTCATTATCGTTTAGCCCAACACATGCCAAATGTGTCCATTTTTGACAAATACTGCAGGAACACCAGCAAATTACCTCTGCATCTTCCGACATTTCTTATATTTATATGGACTGTCGGCTAGTTTTCCTTATATATGTACGCACTATCTGCTGATAAAATAAAAATGTCTATCAGAATGGGAAATACTATCTAAATGGTATATCCCATTGTGCCCCAAAGTACTTTTCACACAAGCACGACTATTATGGCAGGATATATTGGTTATATTTGAATTATCACTAGGCTTTTAGTTAGTCAACAGTATCTTTTAACAAACATGTCATGTTAATATTCAAACAAAAAATAGTACATAGTGTAATTACCTTAGTGTTACTTTGCAAAAATTAGAATTCGGAAACATTTATTTCGACTTTTGATGAAAATAAAAATAACTGCCCTCTTTACTGGCGATAGCCACTTCTTATAACGCAGCACAGTTAATTGAACATTGAGTATGATTTTTAAGCGTTTTTGTCACCTGTAACAAGCGTTAATTCCATTTCCCATTCCACCCCGGTACCCCATTCCGCCCCATGTTCCCATACATGAATAATGTAGGTAATCAAAATCTAATTTTTAAGTATTTTTACAAGTGGAGGAGAATTCAATTTTCATAAGGTGCCAAACGAAACGTTTCTGTAAAAGTCAATTAATAATACTTTAATTAATAGTACTGGCGAGCGATTTTTAATTGGTACCTTATGGAAAAATGAATTCCCTCGCTTGTAAAAATACTTAAAAATTAGATATTGGTTATCTTAATTATTCATGTACTAATTTCATAGCTGGATCTTATATAGCCGGACAATTATATGATTTTTTTACAATTGGGACAGTAAACATTACCTGATGATGACAACCAGAGACTGTTGAAATGCGTTGTATTCAACAAAAAAAAAAATAGTTATACAACATACATAATTATTTATTAAATTATTTTTATTATTAAGAACATAAAAGTGACTCTGATCCAGAAATCAGGATGGTTAATGGTAATCTTTTTATCAAATGAAAGCTCTAAAGTTGATAATAAAGAAAATAAATAATGTTAAATGCTTACTGTTTTGAGAGACCCCGGGTGACGTCAGTGGACAAGACGTTCCATAATTCCTTATACCTATTCGTATGCGTACATTGCATATGCATTGACATTGCTCGGGGTGTGGCTTCGTTAAATTTTTAAAATTTCAACAATCAAAACAAATGAACATCTTTAATTTCTCTAATCCCATTGGCTAATAGCACCTTGCATTGATAAGTGATCTGTCATCAGATACGAGTATTAGAGCATTGTTCATAACATTTTTCTAGTATTAACTAAACATTAAGCACTTATTTTTTACTTCAGTGGAACATTCATTGTTAACTTCAAAAAAAAAAAATTTTGGTTATTTTACATATCTAAGCTTATGTATGTTAAAACCAGTAGAATTCAAAACAAATTAAATTCGATGAATATAAATCGCAGCTCTTCAGAAATTGAGTGCTACAATGATGTAGTCAATTCAATAGTATTGACTTTGTAAAAATAGTATTCTTTCATGCATAATTGATTTGAAATATTTTTATGAATAATTTTTAGGCATATTATATTTTTAATGTGGATTCTAAATAAATTAACAATGGGTAGTTAGTAGCTATTAAGTTTTTTAAGTATAACAGTTATTATTGGGTATTATTATCAACTAAATTTTGAAGCTGTTGTTTATCCTACTAAGATAATTAAGATTATTTCACATTCACGGTTATAACATACCAATATTTAAAATTATATTTACATATCTTAAAAAAGTATAAATATAAGAATCAATTCAAATCGTAATTGGGAGCCAACTGTTCTGAAAATCATCACCATGAAGAATATTGTTGTATTATTCGGACTATTCTTTGTTGTTACTGGAAGCACTTTAGCCCAAAGAAATTTTATGAAATCCGTTGAGGTATTTTCATTACTAATAAAAACGTTTCAACAAAAATATCTTTCAATTAATACGAATTGTATTCTTATTTGACTTTATAGGATGACTTCAGTGCTAGGGACGATTCAGGTCTTGAAATTGAACTTGACAATGTTGACTTTGGCCTTGCAAACGTAAGTTCAAAATTATCCATTTAATGAGGTATACTTAATCAAGTCAAAGTATTAATTTTGTTTACTTTTTTAGCGTCGTGGTTTGTTTTGGAAAAGTGAAAGTGAACCCAAATTTGACCCCAATCCTTCAAGCAATCCATCAAATTGGCATGAAGACCTAGCTAAAGAAGTGGTTTATATTTTATCGACTGGGGCAAAAGCAGTGACTGATATTTTTAAAACCCGAAATACTATTCAACTGACTGCTTCAATCACTAAAGCTATACCCAAAATTGGTCGTCTTGCTGCCAAATTGATTCCTTTGCTTACCAAAACTGGATTACATCTTATAACGGAAGGTGGTATAAAAGCTATAATGGATTTAGGAAAAATTATGTATGCTTTTGGGAAAGTTATGTTTTTCTCATAAGTTCTTTAAGTTTCTTCTTTAATTTGAATTAAGCAAGAGTTTTGTAAGAGTTATTTAAAACCAAATATAAATTGGCACTAAAGCTAATCTCTCGTTTATTTTATTATCACCAATTCCTCGTTTTATAGATATTTTGTTTTGGCCATTAAAGACTTATTTATGTTAAGTGTAAAGAACTGTCTATTCTCTACACTACCAAAAGCTTAAATTGGTGGTTCATTTTTTATTTTTTCAGAAGAAGTTAAAAATATAATTACATCAACAATCTATTTAAAATTAAAACTTTATGAAAGGAACTATAGTAGTAGTAAGAATTATGAATAGTGATGGATAAATATATTTTTCCGATTTCATATAAATGAAAAGAATGGGGCAACCGTATTTGTCTTTGTATTGGTTCTTTATATTATGTGTAATTATAAAATTATTCAACTGAATTTGATGTGCCTGAGATTTGAGGGAAAGCATAGTATTCTTGCTCTAAATTCTTCTGCATGTTTGCAATTGATTCATTTTGAAAACCCATGCGAGAAAAATACTACGATTATGGTGGAAGTGCATTTAAAAGCACCACTTGTAATCATAATTACATCATAATTATCCGTCAAAATCCCAACAGATTTAATCATTCCAAAATTCAACAACTTTTAATAAGCACAGGCATTGCTTTTTTATGTTTGAATTAATTTTTAATTAATGGAACATATATTTCATTATATTTGGCTTAATTTTAGACCACTGGTTTAAAAACTTCTTGTTTATTTCGATTTCTTTATAATTTTTAACTTTGTATATTGATAAATGGTTAATACCTAAATACAATTGACGATAAGCAATCGAAAATAAATCAAAGCATTATTAATTAAAATCGTTATTTTAAAAATTCAAAGTTCTGTAAAATGTTGATAAAAGGAAATTATAACACGAAATAATAATTGTTTTATACGATGGATACGAACAGTTCTAAAGACGAAGCTAAGGGAATAAAAATAAACTAGTTTAAAAATATAGTTTTTTTTTTTTTAATTTTCTTGGCCTTGTTTTTCCAGTTTTTGGCCAATTTTTTAACATTATATTTTGCAAATTCTACATATCCAGCATAGCCGAGTGGTACTCTTAAGTTATAAAGAAAGGGAAATTGATCAAATATTACAATGTTTCTGGGGACTACGTTCACTGATCATAGTCGTTTTGAATTTGGGAAACGATCCTTGATTGATTTGATTCCGAAATAAAAATTCTGGAAATGCAAATTGCTATTTACTGATGTTTCTTTCAAAAACTGTATTGGAAAAAAGGTAAAGTCATACTGCCGATTTTGCATTAGAAATAGCTTGATTAACAAAATCAGGAAATTCATTTATGGCTAAACAACCAACTTAAGAAACTGTTATGTACCCTTCGTAAACTAATGGAATTCAATCACGTTAGGGTCACCAATTATGCCCAAAGGAGCAAAAATTTAAAAAATACCAAACACCGGTATTGAACTCTTGGTCCGGTATTGTAATTTCTAATCCTAATGGATTTGCAAACGGAAAAATTAGAACTTAACCCCAATTTACCAAAAAGAAAATTAAGATATAAACGTTTAGTGAAATTCACAAATTATTAGCTATTATCATAACGTTTTTACTGGAAAGCGATTTATAGTGTGGGTGAAAATAGCATAGGTTAAATAAGACCACAAATTATGATAAACAATAAATTTTCAAATAAAATACAAATTGAAAATAAAAAAAAAATATATTTCTGCTGAATTTACTATTATCCGCTTGTTATACCAGCACCAATCTGATGAAAACAAGAATATTTGGTGGGAAATTATTTTGTTCAAATTTGTTTTAAATATATGACCGGTTTATTTTGAAACTGGCTTAAGTCCATTTCAACAATGTTCTTTTACTCTTTTTTCAATTATAACTTAGAAGAACATAAATTTATGCTCCAAAAAAGCGTACCGTTTTGACAAAAACTAATTAAATAAATGTTTAATTTATAAAAATTTAATAGCTTAAATATTAAAAGTAAGATACAGAAAGCTAAAAATTAAAATAGCCTTAGATCACTTTAAAAATTAGCGACTCATTTATGAAAGCTGTAGTAATTAAGAAAGAATTAATTATGCTTATATTTGAAGCCATTGCTTAATGGCTTCAAATAGTTTATTTGACCAAAATATGCAATCAAAAAACTATAATACTAAATATATCATCTTTTCAATTTCGTCACATATGTAAACATTGTTAAAAATTTTCTATTCGTCATTGTTACAAATTTTAAAAAGAGTGATTTGTTTGTTTTTTCTTTATTGTAAAGGGGCCAATTATTGTCAATCAATTATTTGAAATGAATTGTTTTTGTCACACGGTGTGATTTTTTAGTCGTTTTTTTTGCAATACATATTTGATTCCATCTTATAGATGAATTGTTGCGATGTCAATTTGTTTTAAATGATCAATTTAATCTATATGCACACCCCACATAGTTTTGTAATCACAATTTTATACGCTCACTCATTTGATTTCTGGTTTAAATATTTGATAAACGTTGTTAAAGTTTTATAGTATAAAAGACGATTGAATTTTGTAGACCAATTGAAATTCGTTTTTAGTAGTTCAATTATTGTTGGGATACAATGATTGACAAAGTCATTGTTGTGTTTTTGATCTTAACTAGTGTGTTAGCACAAAGTCAGGTAAAATTTATTGTTACTTTTGTGATAAATTTAAATTTGAGTGACCTTAACAATTAATTACAGCCGCAGTATCCTTGGTATGTGCAACAACAACAAAAACTTTCACCAGCGACTTCATGGACTGATGAACTTATTAAAGATCCACATCCTGACGTAACTAGTCCTTTTGCTCCGTTCAATGCTTTTGCTGATCGCAGAGCGTATCAGCCACGTCAAGGAAATACTGTTGGATTTGTTTGGGAAAACTCAGTTGATACGGGGGAATCTCCCACTGAAGTTGATTGGGAAGTAACTTACCAAAAATCGATACAAAATCAAATAACTGGAATACTTGGCTTGCTGTTACGAGCATTCAAACGTTTTGCTAACGTGTTTAATCCATTTACACTGAAGAACAGAGGACAATTATTAATTGATTCCATAACATCCGTTAGAACGGCTTATCGAATGCTTAGGGAACTTCTAAGAACAGTACCTCATGTTCTTTCCTTCTTATTAAGAAATGGAGTCGCATCAACAATACTAAGAGCAATAATCATATTTGTTCCAGCAGTGACGAAAGGTCTTGGAACCTTCTTTGTAAACTTATTTTACTTTATGAGAGCTTAATATTTTTGCTCATAACAAAATGAAGTTGTAAACAAAACACATAATGACATTATTGATTGAAATATATTTATTTTTTATTTATTTACAAAACAAACCGACTAATAAATAGTTATTAGTGAATAAGAAGTTGTTATTTATAATTTTGGTTTTTGAGAAAAGTAAAACGCAATAAATTTCAATTGTAATCTATCTATATAATTGATGACTATTTGGAAAATAATTTTTTCTTCCTATTGGTTTTCCACCGTCGTTTTATACCTATCAAGGTCTTTAACTACTGTAGAGTTAATAAAAGTTCCAAAATCGACAAATCTTCGAAAGCTTGCTCGAACCTATCAATTTCAAAGTGATCACCTGAACCACTTACTCATCAATGGATTGAATATTTGTTTTGGTTTTTATGAGTTTTTAAATTTAAATCATTTTCTTGCACCATGGAAAAATCGAAAATTTTACCA
Organism: Sisyra terminalis; assembly: GCA_958496175.1. Classification (NCBI taxonomy): domain Eukaryota; kingdom Metazoa; phylum Arthropoda; class Insecta; order Neuroptera; family Sisyridae; genus Sisyra; species Sisyra terminalis. The sequence goes on from OY292274.1 coordinate 56,318,548, forward strand.
AAAATCTTTACCTGTTCTTATCAATGAGTTGAAACGTTGGCTTATTAATTTGGCGTAGTTCGTTGGAGCTTTTAATAAAATGCTTTTTTGGGGATATATTTTTTAATATTATTTTCCATTATTATGGAAGTGAAAAAATAAGAAGATTATGCAAAAGATGCAAAAATGGTAGTAAGGTTTGAAGGTTGAGCACTCAGATTAATAATTAAAAGGTTAAGATATTATGGTTTGGAGAAAGGGACATCATTGGGGGTGAGAAAATATTATAACGTAATTAAGAGGGAAGAAAAATTAAAATTTCGGTTTTTATTTGTTAGGGGAATCTTATCCATAAACATATTCTTAATTGTAGACTGAAAGTAGAGGGAAACCAGAAAATTTAGCCGGAGTGGAAAAGCTGGTCTTATTTGCTAGCTTTGTTTCTGATGGATGGAGAATAGAATCAAAGGAAAATATAAAATGGTATAATTGACAATGATGTATGGTCCTTCTAATACCAAGAAAAGAGTATAAGAATGAGTAGAAAAAAATATTGAGATGTATGTATTATAGGTAATAGATGTGTATAGGTAATAGGTAGTACTAAGAGAGGAAATTACTTATGAGAAGGTATGAATTTCAAATAATAAAGATACGGATATTTTCCTTAGAAGCATCTCTGATAGTATACCGGTAATGTTAATAGTAAATCGCTATGCTATTAGTTATAATTTTTGGAAAAAATCATTGTTTTTTTTCCGGCATATATCGAATGAATTTTGACCAGGTTTTTCAATATTTTACGAATATTTATGGTTCCAGTTTAATTCTGCACTTCTGTACACTATTATAAGTAAAGAAAATATTTTTGTACTTACTTTTGATGAATTAAATTATTAATCTCAATCGGATTGGAAAACAAAATAATTGAAGTTGCTGCTGAAGAAATAAGAGATTTTTTTATTTGTTATTTACCGCTGCCTTATGACTACTAAGATCTTTAGCAGTTCTAGAGTTAATAAAAATCCGTAATCGAGAAATATCGAAAATTTGCTTGATACCTACCAGTTTTGGAGCGGTTACTTTGACCACTCGGCCACCAGTAAGCATTAATTTGAGAATTTATCGCCTGCTTGATATTGATAGTTGTTTTCTTAAAAATGATTTTACCGACCAAAGATCTTTAGGTGGATCAAACTTTCTTTCTGAAAATTTAACAACTAGGAATATTTGAAAGAATAGTATGAAAGATAATTACAATCACATCAAGCTGGTCCATAATTTTGATCAAAACTTTCCATTTGTTTATTTCAAAGCAGACACAGTCGCATATTTCTTTAAAAATAATATATAAAATTTTATTGTTGGTTAGAATCAAATTGTACAATTTTGTTAAAAATAATTTTTAATATCACAAGTTTATAATAAAATAAAGTTTTATTTTCGACAGTTGTAATTGTTTAAACAAATCATGATGTAATTTTGTAAACTTTGAAAAAAATTAAAAACGAAATAATATTTACAAATCAGTATGTTCCAAACACGAAGAATGTTATGTACGTCTTGATAAGATCCTTTATTTTTGAGGGTATATTAAAAATAAATTTCAGTATAGCATGGGGAATATATAACAACGCCTTGATTGGTCGGAGAATGGGAAAACTAAAGATAAATTCAAAAACTTCGTTAAAGTTGTGTTTAATTTTTAGGACTGTGACATCAAAATCGTCTAATAGTTGGCCGATTCCTTGAGCAATTCCATGTAAACGATATAGACGATTATCCTCCAAAAGTCCCAATGATTGTAAAACTAAAAGGACTATATCACGGAAAATAGTAAAAATGTCTGGAAACATTCGTCTTAATTCACTTAAGCGGTAAAATCCTCTCCAAGAATTCGGTGACTGCAATAGAAAAATTTAAAATAAAAAAAAAATTGTAAATTGCGCTGTAATTTATAGTTTTTATCATAAATGATTAAATCTACCTACTCTACATTTGTTTCATTGTTCTATTATGAAGAAAACCTACGTTACTATTGTAAACTTATCATAAAATTACTTACGAAAATCATATTTTATAGATTATTGAATTTTATCTAGGCATGAAAAATTTCCTTTTAAACATGACGTTATAAAAATGACTAACTTCAATTTTGCATTTGCTAGTTTTTCAATTAAAAATTTAATTATGGCAATTTTTTTTAGAAGTTTTCCTCCATGTATGAAAATAATAAGATCTTGCTAATTAAAATTATAATAACAATCGATTAAGTGGTATGGGAGAAGTTCTCATTGGTTTGCATTGATAAGAAATAAATCATATTTCTTGAAATAATAAAATCGTCCAAATTTGACGATTTTTTTTTTTTTGATAAAAACGGAATTTATTGAAATCAATCATTATTGTCTTTAATTTGCCATTATCTTTTTCCAATAATAAATGAAATTTAATTTAGAATAATTGTATTATCTATTTTGGCAAAAGCAATTCTTTTTACCTGTATTGTAGAAGCGCCAGTCATCATTCCAGGCATCGTATCTCCGTTATATACCTTCACAGTCATTGAACTGCTTCCAGGATTTATGTAACTGGAATAAGTAGAGCAAGAACTCTGAAATAAAAATATGCATTGATCAAAAAAACATTAATTTTGCTTTAAATTACAAAAGAATCATTTACTAGTTAAGTAATTTTATAATGGAAAATGAACATGTCAAAATTCCAAAAGTGACATTACAGAATGACAATAATATATTCGGCCAAATCAAATTACATCTTTTATTTGTCGAAATGTCGAAAGCTATACCTCCTCAATCAATTTTAAGCTTAGTTTAAGTCTTATTTCAGTTCAAATAAGTTACTAATCAGCTACTTATAGTCTAAAACAGTTGCTTATCCTATTGTACTTATGATTATTTTTTGTTGCTTCTTTTATACTTCATTGAAAAATTTCGGGATTCGTCAAAATATATTGAATGTTATATGTAAGTTAATACAAACAATTAAATAACCTGTAACAAATTGAGGTTTCTTTTTAATTAAAATTGAATAAAAAAATTTTGAACTCTTTCACTGTATTAGTGATTAGAATCTTTACAAAAAAAAAATCCTTTGCCTACATGAATAGTATGTAGACATTTTTCTTAACACATAATAATGCACTTTTAAATTTCAAATGCCTTCATTTACTTGTTGTTATAAATCAAAATAGGAAGCCAGTAACAAGTAACAGTAACAAGCCTGTTTTTAAAAGAAGATATGCAATTGGGAACTCTAAATACTTCTTATATTCATCGTAATTTAAAATAGAATGATAAACAATAAATAAAGTTAAAGTTGGAGGCATTGTTATAGGGTCGAAAGCAGCTTTAAGCAGTAACAATCTATAAACTTTTTTAATGAACGGCTGTGTCTAAAATTTAAAAAAGTAATTTCTTCTTTTGCGGAGAAAAAGGATCCTTATGTTATTTATAAATTGAGCTTATTCTTCTGTTGTACAAAAAAATTATGCTTATAACACATTGGTAATACTAGTAATACACATATCGTAGCTTATATTGTTTAAATGCGATAACAAATATGCTGTTTATTCAAAAAAAAACATAGATATATATTTCTTACTAGGTTCAAATAGTGATGCAAGTAATGTAAACCAACTATTGAAAAGACCGGTAATCTTCCTTACGTGCATAGCACTAGAAATCTCAATTTTTATTTAGTAAGAAATTCGGACATAAAATTAATTCACCTACATAAATTACATTAATTAAATACAATTATCATAATTCTCGACAGTCTCATTATGCATAACAAACGTTTGTTAAACTAGTGATAAAATAATTAACCAAAAAAACAATTAACATATTGATTTTGAATATAAAAAATCAAGTTTTACTACTTGTGCGGTTTCATCTTATGATTTTTTTAAATTGTTTAATTGTTATTTACCGTCACTTAATAATAACTATTAAAATATTAAGCGACTATAGCGTTAATAAAAGCCGGTAATTGAGAAATATTGAAAATTTGCTCGATACGAGGATCCAACCCAAAACCTACTAGTTTTAGAGCGGTCACCGAGACCACTCGGCCATCAGTAGGCTTATGAAAATTTAAATAAAAAAAACAAATCGAAAGATCAGGAATCGTTTCGTATGTTCCGTGGGACGTAGATTGTCAAGGTTTAGTTAAAAATTTAAAAAATCTAAATCAATAAAAAAAATTATGAAGTATTTACTTACTCTTGAAAAGATAATGTATAGTTCATAACTTTCTTATATTACAGGCTCCTCTTTGTAATTTTGAAGGTCCACCAAAATAATGAAACTTTGGGAAACAATTATAAAAAAAATATATCTTTAGAGACTTTTGAGTTATAAAAATATGGTAGTTTGATAAAAAAAAAATGGATAAAATTTGTTGAAATATAAAATATTATCAACAAATCTGAGGCAAATCAAAGTATACGGAAAAACCCCTTATACTTTAAAGGATCAATTAATCAAAATAAAGGATCAATTATTATTGTGTAGGCTGCGAAAAGCTTACACCCTCTTCCTCATGGACATCTTTTGGACAAACGTAAGCCCAGATAAAACTCTAAATGATGTGATATATTATCAGTTACCCCAATCGTATCATATCCAACAACAACTCAATTAAGAACAATACTGTGACTACCCAGTGATATGAGATAGAAACATTATAATATGTCAAATATTCCTAACCAATGAAGCACATTTTGGAAACCCAGACGCTTCTGGATAATATCTTAACACAAACTAAACCTCGTATAATAAGTCTCTAAAGACTAACCAGGTTGATACAGTTTAAAATAAATACACAAAAAAAAACATTGATTTGAATCACCTAATAACGTCGAAGTACTTTGCTGGACTTTTTACACTAGTGTTTTGCATTTACTTAAGAAACTATGGTTTTATCGACCTCATCTACTGACTTTCAATTTTTGGATTTTGGAGCAGTCGCCTTGACCACTCGATCACCAGCAGGCTTGTGTTAAATTTTAGTTTGCACAAACTGATTTAAACAAATTGCTTAACACTGCGTCTCAATGAAATTAATTATACTTTTATTTTTAACAAATATTCTTGATCCGAAATTTTCAATTATTGTCACTGTTGCTTATTTTAAGATTAAAACACTTAGTTTGACTATTTTTTTTACATAATAAAACCGCATTCAAAACGCTTGTTTCATTAACCGCTTGTATTCATAAGAAATATATTTATATTGATATAATATTAAATAAGCTAAATTAACTTATAAGGGAAAAATAGTTAAAATGTTGATTTGGAGAGAAAAAAAGTAGTTTTTTGTACAGTTTACTTACCAAGCTCACTGTAAATAATAAGAAAATAGCCACACACTTTATGAAAGCCATAGTTATAAAATTTTCTTTGATTTAAACGAAAAAAAAAAAACAATTTTGGCAACACAAATGGCTTAAGACGACTGAAATTAACAGATTGACAGAAAAAAATCCACTGCATGCCTATTTATCATCAGCAAAAACTCCTTTATCAAACAATTTCATTACTGCAATATTTTGATTGAGTACCACGCATTTTGGCTATTATGAGTCCAATCAAATCTGAACAGAATAAATGTTTGATATGCACCACCCAATTAATGAAATCTCTATTGCTGTTGCTTACGTTATTTCAGACGATTTTCAATGGATTGAGTATAGCCAAATGTGGGTAGAATTCATTACCTACATTAGGAGTATTTTAAAATATTTTTTTTAAAAAAATTATAGGTACTTGAATTTTGAATAAAATTGTGGTTTATCTAAGTTAGATTTAATTTGTATTTTGGTTTGAAGAGATTTTCGATAAATTTATTTAACGAATCGAAATGATTGAAAAAATTTATTTTTGAAATGGTAAATTGTACTGTTTTGGGAATTAAGTGTTTAAAGTGATTTGTTTAGTGAAAAAAATTTATGATTGGTGATAGACTTACTCATTAACTTAATGATAAAAAACCAATAGTTGGTGATTTCCAAATGATCTGAAATTTCACACAGTTAATTATATTACTTTTTGTGAAACAATATATTTTTTATTAAGTTTTCAATGAACTTAAAAATAAGCAATTAGCATCAATTTGAAACCGCTTTTTTCTTTGTTTTAACCAATTTTTCACCAAAATATTAGTCATGGCGGTCTCTTAAATTAAAAAGTAATAAAATCTTCATTAATTTATGCCTTTATAAAATAGTTATCAGCTAAGAGTTGCAAAATTTATAATAAAATTGCCAAAATTTTTATAGATAAGATAACAGTGGGATTTTTCAACATTTAAAGAGAGATAAAATATGAAAGTAGTTGAAAATTAAAGAAAAACGTACCAAACATAATTTATCTGAATAGAAGTGGGCACACTTGTACAAATTAACGGCGTGGAAAATTGATTGAAATTTAGAATGAATCTCGACTGTATATCATTAAAAAATTTCATTTGTGTATAAGATAAATATAAAAGCTTTACTAGTTTTTACGAGCAACCAATACTTGATATAAAGTTCTTCTGAAATATACATTTACATAAAGACATGTACTTAAAAATATATTTACATATAATTTCGCGAGTACATAAAGCTTTTCATATTTTCATCTCTGTTCCCTCATGTTGATTAAACGTGCCCTTTCATATCAACACGAGTGAATATAATGAAAAACTGTTTTTGTATAGGTCGAGGAAAATTAAATTTGATGAAATGTTTGAATAAGGTTTTTCTCTCATATAGAATTGAGGAATTGATACAAGTTTTATATTCTTCCCACTTAACGTATAGCTCGTCTGTGAATACAAATGCAGTGATGGATAAAATTGTTTCAGTTTTATTCTACATTTCCATCGTTTCGAATATTCCTTTCCCTGCTCGAAAGCTTTACATTTTCCTTTACACATACACTCACCCTTTTCGTTCTATCCACCTCTTGAATCGCATCGTATGTTTTATATTTAATATGGCGCTATTGAAAAAGTTTACCAGCAAAAAAGTTTATCTTTCCTTTTGGAGTTTTTTGATTATTTCTAGATTTTCACCATTTATTTTGTTCTCCTGACAGGAGATATTATTTTAGAAAACATTTGCACAAATTTTGCAAATTATTTTGGTTTTATTCAAAAGTATTTTACAACTTGTGCAAGCGAGATGTTTAGTTAACATTTAGTTAAATCGAAAAATATAATTAAATAAAATAGAGCTTTTTGGTTTATACTTTATAATATAACCACTTATTGTACTATAAATATCTCCCCATTAAATTTTTATTTTATATGTATATTTTTATTAACGAAAAGTTTAAATCTTTTAGTCCGTAGGTCTTTCAATTTAGTATGAGCAATATTTGAAAAAATAAATCCCAGTTTTAGGAAAACACAAGTTTTCCTCTCTGAATTGAGCTTTTGAGCCAGTATGTAAATAAAGTTCTATTAATATTATTAATTTAGAAAACATATGTATTAGATGTACCGGAAACTAATTTCGTTTTTTAAAAAAAATTAAAACACAAAATTTTGTTACAACTTTTGATTTTAAATCAATGATTTAATCAGCCTCAATTGAATCAATGTTTTGATATCTAATGAGCAAATTTTAATGTCCAATTAGTGAACTCAATTGATTGCTAAGGAAAATATCAAAAAATGATATTTTAAACATCACTTAAGCTCACAACTTCTTTACCACTTAGTAAATGTTTTAAAGATTGAAATAAATAAAAATACGATGGAATAAGTTTTGACGATTATAGTGGGTACGACAATATTACCTCCTCCCTTAATTTATTCGTAATTTCCTGAGATTTTCTTCTGTAGAAGTGTCTTACATTACCATGCTCCAGCATAGAATTTTCTCTGTAACAGTTCTTGGGCACTTTTGGATATTTGGTTGATCGACCATGATTAATTAGGATTAATCAAAAGATCCTCAACTTCTGGCATAAAATTGGCACCATTTCCTTCTTTAATTTATGTGGATTAAGTTTTTTGCCATTCTTTGTTGGTACCAGGTGGAGAAATGAAAATTATCGAATTTGAACTTAAAAAAGCTCATTTGGCATTAATAAATATCAAATGCACTTAGATAAACATTGAAAATGTGTTTAGTACCACTTTGAAATATCTTATAACCAGATGAATGACAATTGAATAATAATTTTGAGAAAAAGGAAAATCTGGCACGTATATCTAATAGTAGTAACTTTATAGAATCATAATATATTTTTTTTAAGTTAATACAATTAAATTAAAAGTATAACCTTTCAAAGGTCGTTTAATCCTTATTGCCAAATCTTATAATCTTTCAGTTATGAATTTTCAACTTTGATGGTCCTTTTTCACTAATACTTTTTCACTTATCTTTCAATATTTGTTTTAAATTTTCCGGTCTCGTTTACAATTTTTTATTCATTAATGTTTTGGATTTTTTTCCATTATAACCTCCTGCTCTGTAAATCTGTTATATAAAATTATGAAATAATGTAGGTATAAATAAGTAGAAACGTATTATTGTACTATAACTCTATATTTTTGGATATTATTTAATAAGTTATAAAAAATATCGAAATCATCGGAGTATCGAAGGCAGCAATATCTTTACAAATCATCGTGAAGAATATAAAACCTGATTAAGTAAATCAAATTATATAATATGAGTGAAACAACATCATCAAAAATGAACAAAACTTTAGTGCCTCTAACATATGGACAGTGAAATTAAGAGTTAAGAGTGAAACTTTTTTTGAATAAAGTCCAATTATTGTTGTTTATAAAGGTATCGATAGAAAAACAATTCACGTAGTTATTCTTTTTACCATAATATGATTTTTTGGAGAGTCTTAACCGTTATCAATGCTTGCAGGACTAAAAAGCTTTTAATGGAAATTTTTGAGCTTTTTCTAAATGTTTGATGTTAGTAAGTTGTTTTCAAGAATTGATAACTTACGAAATATTAAAATTTCTATCACCACTTAAGTATGAAAAATTTGGACAACTTATTTGTTGTATTATTTGTTATAAAAATCAAACATAACCTTACGCTATCTCTCAGTGTTTAAAGTTTTATTCTGACCCCATAAGTTTGGAGGTATATTTCATAAAATCTCAAAACCATAAATTATCATAAATGCTACACAACCGAATAAATTTCACAGCGATGACATAGCAGTGTGTATTTACTTTGCGTATCTACTTGATGCATTAAACATTATTTTTACAATTTTAACGTGACAATAAAAAAAGGTCAGTTTCTTAAAGCTTAGTGCAATTGTTAACAATATGAAACTTTGTTTGATAAATTATAATTAGCGAACATCAATATAGTTAGTTTACTTTAGTTTTTTACGGAAATTAAGGGGGTACAATTTTTTGGGTCGGTAATTTGGAAACTATATCTAGGTTTAAATTACATAATATCAACGACTGATGCTTTATAATCATCAATGAAATGTTTTGATATAAATGTAATATGAAATTGATATAGGGAATGTTTTTGATTTGAGTGTACGTTCCCTCAGGATAGGAGGCGGCCCCCTAGTGCTCCGCCTCTACGGTGTCCGCCTGTACGCTACACAAAAGACGCACTCATCCAGATAATTAGGTGCAAATACGATCCTCGCTTGTTAAACCACGAGCTTACCAAATCATACTCGACAACATCCTTGACGAGATCATAATACAGTTTTCTATGTGGTAACCCCCATTAAGGATAATTTCATAAGCTCAGCGGTTTTAAAACGAAATTGAATAAGCTTTACTACTGTACACAATACGGTACCATGTCCTTAAAATTTTTCAGAGTCACTGCTTTTTTTCGACTTATCCTGCTAACAGTTAAATAAAATCGGTTTCGCTTCTATGTATATAATAGGTATGTTGAAATGAATGTAAGGATTTCTGAACGAATGAATAGATTTAGCGATCTTGTTATATTCAGACCATTATAGGTACTTAAAATTGAATATTATCCTGCTTTCATATAATGCCACATTTATAAAAAGAGGTATAGGTACTGTAAAATAATGAAGATAATTTTGGTGAGCTTTCGTTGAATAGAGATGTGCTCGTTTGTTTGTTCTTTGTAAACCGGAAAGAAACGTTGTTTGTCATTAAAAATAATTCCCTAAGGATAAACATCATTTCCTCGTCATTTAAATATAATTTGTCTTATGTTTTACAAACAGTAAATGTTGTATAAATTTTTATAAAATTTTTCTACATTGCAATTACTTAAACAGATGAAGGACATACGTTTTATATTATTAATAGTATGTTTATTATACTAAAATCATATTTGAGTTTAATTTTAATGGCTTTTAGCATTGTTTAAACATAATTATTCATAAAATTTCTTAAAATTCCCTAAATTTATAAAAGTGAATCAAAATATTCTAAATTAGTGTTGTTTATTGTCTTTGAACAAATTAGTTAACTAGACTTTCATCCACGGTGGATAGTAGGTACACCCATGGCACAACACAAAATAAAGTTTAAAGTGAAAAAATAACTTAATATTTGCTTTAAAATTTAATAATTAATACAATTAATATACAGAGTAATCATGGATTGAGATAATATAAACGTTTTCTCGAAAATTGTACACAAATTTCAATTTGCAGTTTCGCGTTAGAAGGGAAAAGTCGATTTTATCAAGCCAAACTTAAGCCACTGATATTGAATTTGATATTGATATTGAAAAAAACAGTAGTTTAAGAAATTAATGATAAAACTTACATAAATTTCAATAATAATGTGAAATAAATCTTTGGAATAACATATTAAGATCTAGAGTAGTTAAGTAAGATATTTACAAAATATAATTATAATTGTTTAAAAATTTGATGAATATTCTTCTTCAAAATTTACATATGACCTACGGCAAAAAAACGAAATTGGTTTGTGGTGAAAAGAAAAACATTAATTGCAGTTAAATTGAAGGCAAAATGAAAATACTTAGTTCTTTTCATTTAGGCCGCGAGATGTATAAAAATTAAAATTAATTCAAAAATTCATTTCTCAATTAATTCATGTTAAACATGTTGTTTGAAATGTTTTGTAAAAGGCAAACCAACCTTCTTTAAATTGACATGTTCGCCTTAATTGAATGGATAAATTGTAGGGTGAATATTTATTTACCATTGAAGATTAAAGAGAATAAAAGGCGCAAAATAGGGATAGAAACACCCACGAAACACAAACTTTGTATCTGCTGTTTGAATACGATTTATTATGATGAATATAAAGCTTCTTAGTTATATGTCACAAAGCTCAGACCAATTTCCCACACAAATGGTGCACTGATTGCCTCTGATTTGTAACATCGCTGTTTCAATTTACAGAAATTAGACCCCTAACGAGACGATTATTTTTGTATATGGGAGTAGATCAACTGTCATCAACCCCACAGTTTATAAAGAGATATTCACAATCATTTGACCTGTATCTACTGTTTGATAAAAAATTACGTACACTCTGTTATTTCAAAGAGGAAAAAAGTTTTATTGTTTCTGCTCCTTTTTTCTTATTTCAATTGAAAATTTTAGATAAAAATAAATTTTCTGTATTTGTTAAGGTTATACTGCCATATCACTGTGTAAATTGAGCTTTTATATAAGTTTCGTATCCGCAGGGTTTCAGTGATATTATCCGTTAATTTACCGAGAAGCTTACCCTCCAGTAATACACCAATTAGCATATCATTCAACTTGCTGCTGTCGTTATTGCTGGCAAATTGCAGCTTACATTATGTTTATCGTCGTTTCTCGAAGAAATAAATTGCGGTATATAAATTTAGAGATTTCATATTAAAAAAAAAAGATGAAGCTAATGATAACCTCAGTTGTTTACATTTTAAGTATACATTCATAATTTTTTTTTAAAGGAAAATTTTTCACAAAACAATATTTTCTTTTCCATAAAAACAGAGTAAAAGTTCTGAAATAAATCTTTAATCTTTGGTTATACTGGTATATACCATTTTTGAACTTTCTCAATTAACGTTATTCATATAAACAAGTAACAAAATAGATGTTGAAATACGTTTTTATGCTAAACTAGCTGATCCCCGTAACTTCGTCTGCGTAACCTAGGTGTAGATTATGTTTTCTTTTCAAATTTGCCATTTGTAGTGGTATATGAAAATTTTTATTTTTCTTATTTCTTTTACGAAAAACATATTCATACTTAAAAACACTATTTTGTCCACTTTAAAAAGACACATTTAATAAACTATTGCAAAGGATAAAATTGTTTTATGCAATAATCAATTATTTTCAAAAAATATTTATAAATATCTAAAAAGAGTATGTCTATTGCGTATAGCTACGGTAGGTATACCTACCGTAGACCAAATAATTTGTAAATCAATCAGCATCTATACATAAATAAAAAATATCGCAAAGTTCAATAAAGTTGGTCTTAATTATAAGTAAAATGGGGTGACCATGCGACATTTTTCAAATAACTTACATTTTTAAACTTGTGATATCTTTCGAATGGAATGTTCAAATTGAAAAACTCAAAAAGTTATATAATGGTATTGAAGCAAACTTAAATATGAAGTCATTTATTTTGATAAGGATTAATCCTAAAGTATAAATAAAAGAGCTTTTATAGCGGTGGCATTTATATATATATTTTTTAAAATGAAAAAACACTTATTGTGACATAACTATGATATAATAGTTAGACATATGATGTCGGTCTATTTTTTGTAGATAATGATATGTTCTGCAAAATCGTAGCACAATATTTTGTTCTATAACCAATAGTTTTCGCAGTGCACGCGATAAAATAATGTTTTTTTGTAATTTTTTCAGACCTTGGGTTACATTATTGGAGTTTTAGTATGGATCCCTAACTTTTTTGAAAACTTAATATAGCCTATGTTCACCGGAAATAGTGTAGCTTCTCAACAGTGAAAGAATTTTTCAAATCGGTCAAGTAGTTTCGGAGCCTTTTCAAAGCAAACAAACAATCAAATCTTTCCTTTTTATAATAATAGATAATAAAGAAGTTTTTATATTTTCAATGCAAATAGAATTGACTATATTGTTACGTTTGTTTTCGGTTAATTTATTTTTACGGATTTGATAGGATTTATTTTAGGACGTATAACAATAACATCGTTTACTTTAAATCACACTTATTTATTTAATTTTTAACTGATTCTTAACTGTACTGGCGATTGCGATTTACGATTTAAATGTATCCTTATTTATCATTTTTTACATTGTTTTGGTTGTTACATAGTTTCTGTACTTATTGTTTAAAACAATATTACCAGATCAGTTTATATGTTTGATTAACTGTATTTTTAATGCTAAGTTATTTATTTATCATTTTCTTTCTGAATAAAAAATTAAAAAAAAAACCTTAAACTGTATTGGCGATGGTCGATCACCTTATTTATATACCTATTTGCCGCGTTCTGGACGTTTCCAGATTGATTGAAATGGTTTTTTCTTTCTACGCCACATAAGAATCTCACAGATAATGTTTTGGAACGTTTTCTGTCTCTCTTCAATTTCATTGTTAGAATATTCGAATGTTCTAAGTCCGTAACAATATTAAAGAAACATGGTGACTTTTGAGAAAGTAGCATAATCGACCATAGATGAATTGATACTTAATATGAAAAAAACAGCACTGTAAAAAAATCCTTCATTCATTATTGTACAAAACTATTGTATAGCATTGATTTGAAAACACTAATAGAAGAAGAAACCAGGTCATTTTCCAAATTTTCCTTTTTCTTAAGCTTTTCTTAACCTGGAAAATCAATCTTTTCATTGTCAATAAATATTTTGCTAAGCATCATTATTTACTTTGAATATTGAATAAATTAGAGCTAATCGTGTTTAATTAATTGTAATAGAAAATACGAAATTGTTTCAAATTAGCTGTATATGTACAAAGCAATGCACTAGGTAAATTGGAAACATGTGTTCTTAGGAAACGAGAAAGGATGTATTTAAAAATATGTGTAATATGTTATTAAACGCAACTCGAGAAAATACAACGACAAATATTGAGTATTGAATAGTATCAAAGTTGAAAAAATGATTATTAAAGGAACAATTATTTTAAATCTTATTCTAAACTCATCTTAGACATATTAAAAATAAAGTTGGGAAAACAGATTATAAAGGGAACATGAGCAGAACGGACCAAGTCACCCTGACTCGCCTAAGAACGGGGCACACCAGGGAAACCCATGACTGGATCCTAAGAGGTAAAGAACACAAATCTTGTTCCATATGTAGGAGCATCCTGGATGTCAACCATATTCTGGTTGGATGTAACGGGGCTCTATCCAGAAATGGGACGCTGAGATGGGAATACCTCAGACCATCGTCGCCCATCGCCCTGGATATTTTACAGTCCCTGAAGAAAACAAATATCAAAATACAATCTGTGATAAGTGAAAAATTTAATCTGTTGTGTAAATCCATTGTACTCACATATTATTTATATCTCAAATTTGTATTTTTACTCTAATTTTAATAATTTTAGCTAAATTTCAATGTTCATAGATAAATACTATTACATATAATCTATACTTAATGTAAAAAACTCACCTATGTAAATATATCTATGGTGCATATGGCCTAAGTTGCTAAGCACCAAAATTTTAAATAAAAAACAAAAAAAAAATTAAATCGCTAACTAAATTTAGTCACATTGGGAAAAGAAATGATCCATATTAGTTATAAGATTATTATTACAAGTACTCATGAAAAAGGGAAGAAAACTAAATAAAACCCTTAAGCATGTTGATTAGAAATGGACTTGTATTTCAATTAAAAAAAAAATCAAAATGCGAATCTTAAAAATGTTAATACATTCCGAAAAAAAATTGTATTGATTTCTGTAGCAATTTAAAAGAATATCATTGTTTTATAACCATTTTTGTTTTTTTGGAATTGACCCAAAATATATGTTAGACAAATCATATCGACACATGATTGACATTGACTCGTTGTAATTCATCCCACAAGTTTACGAAAAAAAATCCTGAATATGGTGTCAAAACATTTCTACTGCAAACCATTTTCAAAATCAAATAATAATAGACCATAAAATTTGAGTAACTACCGAACGTATAAAATAAATCATATCTGTTTTCTATAATTCAAATGATAATTTTTAATTATGGAAAATGTTTTGAAAACAAGAAGAGTTTTCACGTAATTTTCATTTAAAAACTTATTTAATTAGAAACTTTTTGGTAAAAGTTATTTTTAATTGAAAAATTAAATTCGGTTTATTGATTAATATTTATTTAATAGTTTTTTTATTTTCAATTAATATGGATGGAGTTCAGAAAGTGTGTTTCATAAATTACATAACTACTTCCTTATTGTGTATACAATATATAAAATATATTGCAGTCCAATTTATTTACATAAACTGGAACAGAAGTTCAAAAAAAATTATTCGTGACGTATTGCCCTGATACGTATTTCGATTGCCAAGCAATCTTCATCAGTGGTCATCAAGTAGTTTGGATCACTCCGTAACTGCTTTGTGATGATTCACTGGGCAATACGTCACGAATATTTTTGTTTGAACTCCTGTTCAAGTTTATGTTAATAAATTGGACTGCAATATATTTTATATATTGTATACACAGTATAACTGTTCAAAATCAGCGAAAAAATCTTATTTTGATTATACTTCTTGTAACTCTGTACCTACTATATCTAGGTATCATGTGAATTGTTAAATAGTAGTTGATATGTATACTTGTGTGCTAGTTAAAACTTTTTATTACTGATTAAGTTGTTTTGAATATCAGCAAACTAATATATATTCACTCTTCATTCATATTCATTTTGCATACTTTTAAAAGTTCTTCAATAATCCTAAAATAAATTGATTTTCAAGTTTTTTCAAGTTCTACTTTCCATTTAATTATGCTGTTTTTATCTCTATAATTTTTTTCTTGTTTTAATTGCTTTAATAGGCCTTCGCTTTTATGAAGATTTTATTTCGAAATAATGCTTTAATTACGTGTTTTTAAGTGTGTTCTAAATAATTGGCTTTGCACTGCGTGATAAAACAACGAAGAAACAAATGCATTTGATGGGAAAATGCACACGTTCTTGCCCTTATACACGTGTATTCTACTCATCCTGATTTAGATGAAGGGAAAAAAGTAAAGGGTCCATTGGTTTATATGCTACGAGTAGATACATACGTACATACGTTATATGTATGTGCTTTACAATTGCATTTACATTCATAAATATGTACGATGCAGCCTATTGAAAAACCAGTTGGGGGTATTTGAGGCAAGAGGATGTACGTAATGCACGTTAGCTGTGTTCAAATTGCTGGACTTTTCATACTTTAACACGTACAAATGCATTTTTCTTTCATTTCTGTTTTATAGAACTCTTATAAAAATAACAGCATTGAAAAATGAAAAATAAATTAAAAGACAAATTTGTTGAATATGATGGTATGTAGCGTGCTTGTATCGATGCATAACCATTGAATGGATATACAATATACATGTTTCGTATTAAATATCATTTATTTTGATTTTAATGCATTGAATAGTATTTAATTTGAATATATGTAATGCGATAGCCTAGAAAAAAGCCATGAAAAGTGTCACAAAAAATTGATGTTCTTGAGAATTTGAAATTTTTATCTATTTTAAGCATTAAAGTAATTAAATTCATTGTTTCTTTTAATTGTTAACAATTATATTCGTACTTCATTGATAAAATTCTTGAATTTACTATTTTATTTATGTATGTAGATTTATACTTCAATTAATGCATAAAAATATGTAAACGAATGACTTGCCAATCTCTTATAATTTATTTTCTTATAATACCAACATTTTATTCTTACTGATTTTCGATCATCCATTTGTAATTGATTATTGGTGGGAACACCCTGTTTTCTGTTTTGTTCTTCCACTGATAACGATCCCACAGCTTTGATTGGCTGAAGATCAGAACGCCTTTTCTTTGTTTTCTGTTTAGTTCTACCACTGAATTTTGATCCACCAGCTGTGATTGACTATTGGTGGGAATGCCCTCACTATGTTTTATTCAAGGTTCTTTCATTGATTTTCGATCATTTTGCTCTGACTAGCTGTTGGTGGGAATGCCATCTCTTTGTTTTCTGCTTCATTCTTACACTGATATCGATCACACAACTTTGATTGTCTGAAGGTGGGCACGCCTTCTCTATGTTTTCTGTTTGGTTCTTATACTGATTTTCGATTACCTAACTGATGATTGGCTAAAGATGCGAACGCCCTTTCTATGTTAAACAATATACAATGCCACTGTGATTACACAATATTATTGTTATTGTTTTGGCTGTAACTTTTTCCTTGTATTTAATAGAGCGGTTATTTACAGACCAGGAAACAAAAATAATCAAAAATAACTAATTAAAAGAATGAGGAGTTGATATGGGACGTCGGGAAAGGAAAACTGGAAGCGTCCAAGATCCTGGAAAGAAAAAGAATTACAATCCAGTGCCTGTTAAAAGATCAATAATTTTGCCCGATCTAAGACCGACAGTGTCGAAAAGAATTCTTATCAAATGATCAACTGAACTTGCGATAAGGTAGAAAACTTTAAATATTAATATTATAATTTTGGACTGTCAATAAACGCTTCACTATAATACTCATAGTTGGGTTCAATTCTCGTATCGAGCAACCCTAGAATCGCTAAAGACCTTGGGAGTTATAAAGGGATGAAAAATACCAATAAAAAAAATATTCTCATAAATTTTTTGCAACCAACTTGAAATATGAAGTTTTCAGGATAAAATATCAATTTTTGGTAAGTAAACTAAAGAATTATGTTTTTGACCGAGGTGAAAGCTGAATCTAAGACTTATAGTTTTTAGATTAAATATTTATTACTAATATTCGATGTTAATATAATTAAAATGAGTCGTCATATATTTATTTTTGTCAAAAACAACGGTAGGAATAAAGCTATTAATCCTTGGAACTTACCTTTATTCAAAGTACTGCAATACTTACATTCATCTAGGACTTACAAACCTATTGGTCAAATATAATTTGCAATAACCCCTTGATATATAATGATGACTTTAAGATGCAAAACCAATGTCTTGCATGTTTCTCTCTCATGCGAAAAAGGTATAGAGATGGTTATAAAAAATGCTTTTTATTACAAGAAAATCGGTTTTAAATTTTCGATTGAATACTGCAGGTTTACTTTGTAGTTAATTCCGCCAACAGGAATTTTAATAGTATGTCAAGGGGTAAATCACAAATTAAGTTTACTTACAGCGATGATTTCCATAAAATTAATATTCACTTTGTCTCCTTATATTAAGGTATCTACTGTAAAGAATTAAGTCCCTTAAATAAAATTTAATGAGGTAATGAAGATAAATAAGATAAATAAGAAACTTAAGGTGAACAAATACATTTTTCTATTACAAATAAAGTATTTACATTTTTTACTTAGAGTATTTTAGTACATAATAAAACATTTACGAAAAATAATTATACAGCTAAACTACTTGCACTATTAAAACTAAAGTTGGCAACCATGAACATATGTAACATTTCGGAAAATAGCAGCAGCTGTTGTTAAGAAACTACAGGGAGATTGTGGTGCATACGGTCCTGTTGGAGGGCAGCAAGAAGCCGTACCTGTATCAGCGCCGTTTACTGATGTTAATAGCTCTTTTTCCATTGTCGCTTGATGTCGTAATTGCTCCAATCGCAACTGATTTTGTCGTTTCCATTTAGTTCTACAAAAAGCAAATGCAAATGTCTACATAATTCTCATATTTTATTCATAAATTCATAAAGCTCAGGTGATGATTACGTTGAGCTTTTAACGCCAGAGAATATAAACGATGTGGTTTCGTACCTTCGATTCTGGTACCATGTTTTTACTTGGGTTTCGGATAAATTTAGTGTGTCGGCTACATCACTACGATCGGCCACTGATAAGTACTTTTGGCATCTAAATTTCCTTTCCAAGTATGCAAGTTGAGCGTGGGTGAATGCTGTTCGTCGTCGACGAGGCTTGCGACCTTTTACGTTAGAGGAAGTATCTTCTCTACTGTGATTTTCCATATTGGACGTTAATCGCAATGGTGATGACGAATAACTCACATCGTGGCAATCATTGACGTCAATTTCACTTGAACAATTTGAATGATCACGGTCAAAGTCATGATTTTCTGCAATTATAAAATAAAGTTAATTGGAAATTTATTACGATGGTTTAGTTATACCCACATGTTTTTATCTGAACAAACATGTTTTGTGAGTCATTTAAATAAAGATAATGTGGAGAGATTGCTAACAAAAACCACTAATAATATTTCTTAAAAGAAAACATTATTGATTACTGGGTTTCCCTCAATAAATTCACGATTTCTTTAATATTTAATTAAATAAGTCAAAGAATTGTTCTTAATTCTTTGTGGGGAAAATAATTCAGTGGACCATTTGCTAATAGGCAGCAGAGCCTATACGAATCAACGTGTCCACTATATGTTACCGGGTTCAGTAAAAGAGTGCCTAAATTCCAAGGAGGGCATTGAAAAAACTCTAAAATTTTTAAAAACCATCAATTTAATGGACAAAATTTAAAGGAGGAAGCAAGAAACCAATGTGAACTCTTGTTTTTATATATTAGTATTTTTTTATCTTACTTATTCTATGCATTATTCTCCTTATTGTTAGTTGTTTTGTATATTCAGTTATATATATTTATATATCATCTATAAGTATTATGCTATTAAATCATAAATTATATTATATCGTTATTGTTGTTTCTTCGTTTTCTCTTACATATTATCTTCATTGTTATTGTTGTTAAATTATATATATTACTGTTATAGATTTATCTTTATAGTTTGATTGTTATAAATTTTGTAATTAAAATTCTAGAGTCTTTAGTTTATTATATATTTATTATATTATTGGTATGATACTTATTAATATTATTAACATCATTTTAGTTAAAAATTATCAGAATTGTATATAAGCCATCAAGCTAAACAAATTAAACCTTAATATTAAAATATATTAGACAATAACTATTATAATCTAATCTGTTAAACATTGACATCTACAGTCGCTAATAACCAGTGTAGTTGAAGCGACTTTAAAAAAAGCTAAATAAAAAAAAAGTTCTTAAATCTATCTATGGATAATACGTAAGACGAAGTTGATCTTCAGGTGATACCTAAATATGACCGCTAAAATATTTTTGGTAAAAATCATTTAAAAAGCCTATAAATTGTAAGATTATGGGCAATGGTTTCAAAAATTAATATCAGGGGAATTAATGGATAAAAATATATGTCTTATGACTCAATTTCTTCTTTATTACGACGCGTTTCAACAGCTTTTGGCTGTCATCATCGGGTAATGATTATTTTGTCATCATTGGACAAAATAATCATTACCTGATGATGATAGCCAAAAATTGTTGAAACGCGTCGTAATAAAGAAGAAATTGAGTCATAAGACATATATTATTATCCCTTAATTTATTAATTGTGACTCGGAAATAAAAAAAATACTTATCAATGTTAAAATCAAGGGAATTTAAAAGTTTAAAATACGAAATAATTTACAAGGTGTACGAAAATCGTGCTTTAAAATTGATTTAATTTATTTTGAGACGCAGCAAGTGGTCGGGAAGTTTATTTTATGTAAGAGCCCTAAAAGTGGATGAAAAATATCTCTCCTCTGTGGGTGTAATAACATTTTCTCATAATATTTGAAATCAGGCAAAGTTAAGCACATAATGTCGGATCATACTTGAGATTTAACAAGAGGGCGAGCCTCCCACTTTACCCCACTTTGTGAGTTTCAGTGGAACAGATCGTTTGCAAAATATTTTCTGTATACATAGATATGGACGAAGAATAGCTATGAAACTTCGTATATATAATTCACGTAAATAAACGAGGACTGTATGACATAATATGATGTTAACGATAGCGATGAGCAAACATTCCAGAATCTATTCAACTCAATCGTCCCTTCCCTCTACTGAGTCGTTGAACATGCTCAAGTGGTGGTGAAAGCTCTGGACCAAAGCGCACATACAAAATGGAGTGAGCTTTAACCATGGGTAGTCGACATCGTTCTACTATACTTGTGTGCAAGTATATACGTGTATATATATATATAATAGTATAGAATCGCGGTGGTAGTTATCTTGCATGCCCACTGGCATTAATTAAGCTTTGTTCATCCTTTCCTCTATTCATACATAACAAAAGTTAAGTGATTCTCCAATTAGATGAAGACCACATAAAACTATAATGCATACACACATAAATCTCTACATGTACAAATTGTTCTGAGTGAATTTGCGAGGAGTCGAACAGCAAAAAGGAGACATGGCGATTCTTTGAATGCTACAAAACACAATTCTCCCTTGTCTATAAGGACTGAGATATGTTTTAAACTCATCGTTCATGCAGTGAACACATTTTACCACTTACTTTTAATGATGTGTTTTACGCTGTTATACAACACCTACAAAACATATTATTACAATTTTATAATAGCTACCCTACTCTATTTCTTCACTAACTTTCCTTGAGCAATTGTTTATTTTTAGCTATTCACCATATTACAAATATCTTGCTTTTATATTGAAACTACCAGATAGAAGTAGATTAAGCAAAAACTGAATTTTCCAGAAGAAAAAAAAACAACTTACACCTACAGTTCTATAATTATTACTTTAGGTACCCACATGAAAATAAAAAAATCACATAAAACAAATATTTCAATATACCATACATGCAATTTTGTATTAATTTGTATCCTCTTGGTGGAATATTATGGAAGAAGAGCGTCAAAACTTTCTTTCATAACATTGGAGAAAATTATTTGGTTGTAGGTAAGTAATTACCTTTATATCAGGTATAAAATAGCTATTAATGAAGTGATGATGAAGAGTAGCTTGTGAACAACCGGAATAGATAATAATTGATAGAGAAAGAATCAAATTAAGTTTTTAATTAAAATATTATAATTTACGATAAAGAATTAAAATCCACCACTTAGTATAAAACAGAAAACTTACTCTGAACATAATGAATGCACGATGCAAAAGGTTTTAGGATAAATAGATGATAAAATTTAGATCTCAGCTTTTATTAAATAAAGAAGACAATTCAGATTATTTAAGATCATTTTTTTAAATGTTTTTTAATATTCAAAGTTACGTATCATAACTTCATCAGGCTTCTATAAAAAAAATTATTAAATTTTTAATAGAAGTCTGATGAAGTTACGATACGTAACGAAACGTAGCTAATTTGAATATTAAAAAAAAATTAAAAAAATCCGATCTTAAATAACCTGAATTGTTTTTTTTCTTTGTTTTAGGCTAATTAAAGTAGTTAACTTTTTTCTCTTACTGGAAATAGAATGAGGTACATATTTCTTAATACTGTTGTCATCAATATACCATGAAAAATATTTGTTTAATTTGAATAAAAAAATTGTTGCTAAGTTTTCAATAGAAACATATATTGTGAGGTTTGGTGAAAAGAATACAGTGATTTTTTTAAAGTATGGAATATTTCTTGGAATTTATAGGAAACTTTAGCTTAAATAGTGTAAAATTAATAATAATTTACTTTTTTATTTACATTACTTACAATTGGAAGACGTTATGAAAGTCTTTTTATATAATTGATAAATCAACAAAGATATACATTATAGAGGGCTCATGTTTAGTGGCTGATTAACAAATTTGCCGCCTCTACTGACCTCTGAAATTCAATACTCTTTTTCCCAATCATATTAATTACATTTATTCTATCAATTTAATCGCAATTTGTGCTCTATCACCGTTATTACATCAACTTTTCTATGTAATAAGCAAATTTTTAGGTCTTTTCTGCCCTTGGCTTCAGCTTACTCACCTGCTGGTAAATCGACCACTACTCATGTATATAATCAATACTTTCTTCATGGCCCAAAATTTTACCTTCAATTTGGATAAAGTTGGATAAAGATAGGTTCTCCGAATCGAATTCGAGGTCAAAACAAACTAAGCATGAGTCCCCTATACTACCTACACCTCTACGTAAATTAGATGATAAGCTTTTCTATAATAAATAAATTTTCGTGATTTTTATGTTATTAAAAAAAGCTCAAACTATTTATTGCAAATCAAATAAGTTTTTTCACTAACTTTTAATTAATTGAAATTGTAGTCACTATAATATAAAACAAAATATATGTTAATACAAAAGAATTAATTTTTGAAACTTTTTCTTTGAATATTCGTTACTATCCTTTTTTTGTCTTTGAAGACATCAAAGTAAATATTTTTTGTTTAATATCAAATTATTTGGATTCGTTTGCCATATTTTTCTTATATAAATATTTCAAACAAAATGAAGAATAAATTATGTTCTAAGTATAACTTTCCAACAGTATTTTGAACAATATATTTTGAACAATAAGTAATACTTTAATATTAGACCTTCTCTAAGCTTTTTTAAAGTTTTAAGTTATCAATTGGAAGGAATTTTGTCAATATATAAATAGTGCTATCATAATCTTACATGTGTAAGATTACATTTGTCTTGTCTTACATTTGTGATTGTTGGTATTTGCAGACAATTAAAAAAACCATTTTAATGTTCTTTTGTTACTATTAAACTGTAAAAAAGTTATCACTTTTTATGAAGCATGAAAAATATGCAAGCAATTAACTGTTTAATTAATGTTCGATAATAAATATTTTTAATGAAGTTATAATAATTTTGCAGTTATTTCAATAATTTTAACTTTGAAATCAAACTTATAACAATGACATTTTGAATTGATTTTTAATTACATTTTCTGGTTGAAATTTCTTAAATACTTTCAATGATTTTTAAAATCAAAATATTACAAACACAAGTTGTAAAATAACAATTAGCGAAACATAAATCGAATTCAAAGAAAGAATAATAAAATAGTTTTCCGGATAATTTTATCAGTAATTTTTATAAGATTGCGAAACAAAATTAATTTGAATAGCCATTGAAGAAATCAAATCCATTTACTTAATATTATTATTGAATTCGCAATTCTATTTAATGTTAACTGTTGAAAAGCATTAGTTAGCATATTTCGTTTTTATTTTTTATACGGTTTTTATATTGGGCCAACTCACTGATTATTAATTTTTTGTATAAATAATATCTAAACGAGCAATGGGCGTAAGAAAATGATACAATGTAACAATGTGAAAATATATTTTGGTTGAATTATTCCCAAGTCCTTAAATTTCTTCTTTTGTGATATTGTATTTCTTCTAGGTAATAACTAAATAAAATTTAAAAATACGTGGGTGAAAATACTTTCTTTTTCTTCAAAATAGCTATATGGTTTATTTAACAATGTATGTATATGGTTTTTTATCTTCTTCCTTAAAAAATAAAACGAATTATTTCATTTTTTTTCATAAAAACTATTGAAAATTATTTCAAGTGTTACAAATATTCTGGCATTGATTGGATTTAATTAGACCTATGTAACAAAGTGTTCTAGTCAATTAATGAGTTAATCAATTTTATAGTGATTATTTCATTTTACTAGACGATTACATGTTGAATGAATAATTAAGAATTAATTATTAGCTCATTTTCAAACTTCCATGTTTGTCGTTGCACATAGGAGTTAATCCATTTAAAATCGACCAGGTAATGTCGCTCAAAATTTTCTAATTTCTTATTGTTTAATTTAGAATTGGTTATAGGAAGAAAGTAACAAAGAGCGATTTGAAAAAAAATAATAAATTATAGTTCATCATTGATTACAAATGCCTTAACTTGTTAAAGCTCAAGCTTTTGGAAATGTCCGTAAAGCCAAAGTGAATAGCAAAAAGTATTTTTTCCTTCAAAGAATTCACCATACTATTAAAAAACAGGGTTAAAATGACAAGTTACTAATAATTTTCGCACTAAATTAGAGTCCATATTATTAAAAATGTTTGTTAAAAGTCAATAGTTAGAAATCAATTGAAATATTTATAAAAATAAAATGGTACTTGTATTTTTAATAAAAAATGCATGAAATGAGAATATTGTTGGTGGAAGAAACATATTCTTTCATGACATAAACTTTGTGATTTGAACTCCAAACTCAAATTCACAATTCAGTTCCAATTTTGTATTAAAGTAATGTATTAATATTATTTGATAACTTTTCATCCTTTTTATAATATGTTCCTAGATTTATTAAAAATTTATTTAAAAGGGCATAATCGCCAAATAGTGTATAAGGAAGTTTTTGAGCTTTTTACACCATACAATAATTGATTAGAGAAATTTTCTTATTATTCATACTTAGAAATATCTGAATCATAAATAATCCAGTACTGAAGAAAAAACGTTTGAACATAAGTAATTTTGTATGAAAAAAATTTATTGTTTCAATGATGATGTATCAAATACCTAAGCTTTAATCTTTGAGGACCAGGGAACCGTAGATTTGTATTCAGTGGCATAAAAATATTGTCTAACCTAATAGACAAGAATTGAAATTCGTAATCTTTGAGGATAAAATATACTTAAGAAATTCTAGCGTTTTTGTCATACTAATTGAAATTCTTTAAAACAAATTTTGCTCAAATGTAAAGTTCTCGCTTTCGTAACATTTTTTTGTTTGAAAAACAAGAAATATTGTTTTAGAATTTTAATGCAAGCATTTTATGAAGTATTAATGATAAACATTTTTGAATAAAAAATTAATTTACGTTGGTGTCTTATCAATTTCTTACCTGATGTTTGATAAGGTAGTTGAGAAATGAGATGTTAACATTTACGTTTTTACATAGTAATGATATTTTGGTGTTTTCTTATTAGCAACACGTGTGGGAATGAAAATCATTTTCAAACATAGTTTATCAGATAAAAATCAAAATATACGAACAACCAACAATACTTTTGAAACTTTAATAATCTGTAATTGCAAGTGATACAAACGATTGTTTTTAATAATTTTGCAAAATATCTTTTGTCGAAATAATTTTATGTTGAAATTTTTTGTTAATATTATGTTAAGAAGTTATTTAGAAAATTTAATAACTACATAAGTTTGCAACATAAAAAACTTATTAATATTCTTAGTATCAGTTATTGGAAGGTTTAAATTATTAGAATTTAAGCTATTTCATATGCAACTTTATTTCCCAAATAAATATTTTAATGACTACTATTCTTCAAAGTGTTAAATAATTTAATATATTCAATAAATTCATTAATGAAAAACTTACTTATTTCTTAACATTTTCATGGAATTTTCAAAATTATGGTAAACAATTATTAAAGAATTTTTTTAAGTTCCTAAGAAAAATCATAAATAAGAAAAGGTTATAAGTTTTTATTTTAGATAACAATTATTCATACAAATTTTAATAAAAACTGTTCAAAAAAGAGTTCAAATAACTCTAATTCTTTTCTGGAGACATTTACTATTGAATATAAGGTCTTTAAGTGTATACTGTACAACCATTTAGAAAGTATTGGGGATTTTACCTCTAAAATAAAGTAGAGGATTAAAGTTGATTTTTGAAATAAGAATTTGTATTGAGGGTTTTAGATCCAATATTTGGTAACATTCTGTGTGGAAATTCTATCAATTTTGAAGAGGAAAAAAATGCTTAAAACTTTGGATTGGTCTGGTCTTATGACAAAATATATTCAATAAATTATTATTAATAAATGATAAAATTCAGATCTCAGCTTTTATATTTTTTTTTAAATAAGAAGAAAATTCAGGTTATTTAAGATCTTTTTGTTTTTTATTTTTATTATTCAATTAGCTACGTTTCGTTACTAATCGTAACTTCTTCAGGCTTCTATAACAAATTAATGATTGACATGATTGACATAACAAATATGATTGACATATTTTGTAATTATTTTAATTTGTTATAGAAGCCTGAGGAAGTTACGATTAGTAACGAAACGTAGCTAATTGAATAATAAAAATAAAAAACAAAAAGATCTTAAATAACCTGAATTTTTTTCTTATTTAAAAAAAATTATTAATAAAAGTACAGGAAACAAATGGAAAAATTGCAATATGTAAACATGCCTTGTAAAAGTCTGCAGTATGGACAGTTTTGTTACCAATATTGAAAGTATTTCCATTACACATTACAAGTATTTAGTGTAATTAAAAGTGCAAAGTAAAAGTTAAAAAAAATTCTTAAGGGTAACTTTTTTTTCATTTTTAAAACTACCGACATATGTAACATTTAAATCAGGAGAAAGGCTTATAAAATTACCTGTTTCTGACGTTTGTTCCAATACATCGCCAAGTAAATCCCTGATCAAAAATGATTTATGTTCTTGCATCATTTTTAATAATTTCAGCACTTTTCCGTTTTTGTATCAGTTTTGTGCAAAATTTTATTTTCATTCAATAACACCAACTTTGCAAATAAATAAACCGTCAATTTATAAGCTACGATGCCCTATATATTTTGTGAATCAACTTGAACTGTTTCAATGATAGGCAGTATAATTGAAAAAAAAATTATGATAGTAAATTTTACATTTGTTTAAAAACGATTAACAAATTGACTGATGGATGAATTACGAGTGACAAGTAAATGTGCTGAAAACTGTTAAGGGATGAAACGTCGCGACGCTCAACGTCGGCGCCAAAAAGTCCCGCCCCTTGTTTATGAATATTAGGCTGCTATGTACACTCTGTGTAATGATGATAGCCTTATCAAATATATTTTGCTTTTTTGAATTCACTCTTCCACAGAAAATGTAATTATATTGATTGACTATACACTATAAAGACCAGCATTTTAAACCTAATTTCATTAAATTGTTTTTTACAAAAAAAAAAAATATAGTTATCAATTATTTTTTTTTAATAATCAATCAATTTAAAATTAGCTCGAAAAATAATTCTGCAATCATATCTGGAACGATATAGTTGAACATGTAGTCTAACAGTTTGATTGTATTGAGGGGTGACGATACTTTAGTTAATTTGTATCACATTCAAACTTCATCACTGGAAGCACTTATTAATTATAATTAAGAGTTTATTGTGAAAGTGCGTTGATCAGAAAAAAATTATCTACATAAATATCGTATACGATAGTATGGTATTAATCTAAAAATGTAAGCTATATTTAAGCACTATTTTGTGTACCTGGTGATTAAAAGCATAATACTTTAAAATAAGACCTCCTCTATTTTTTTATTATTTCTTCCCCAATAAGTAAAGTACAACTTATGATCTCATTTTATTTCGATAAAAAACCACTTTGTCGTTAAGTAAAGAATTTGAGCCACGTGATTGTTACAAATTTAAAAAATAATAAAACATCGTCCCTAAAAACGTTAAGAATAACGTGTATTTCATATAGTTTGTGCATAGGCTAGTTTGGGCGCTGAAGATTTGGAGCTTTTTTAATTTTATAAATACAAATTCGACTTAATTAATTACCCAAGAGTTTAAATTTCGAAGGTTAAACATTTTGATTAAGAGCCGGTTATTTCATAAAAAGTTAATAGTATTTATCTTCGAGATAAATTTTTATCCATAGAGTAGAAAAAAAATATGTCTATCATATATTCAAAGTTTGTCTACTAGATAAATTGTTATCCATCAGTAAAAATTTTGGCCCTAAATACGGTAAATGGATAACTATTCAATTATAAAAGTGGTCGTTTAATGTACAGAAAATAAGCCTTTCATAGTTATTAACTTTTCTGACAATTTATGTACTAACTAATAAAGAAAACAAATAAGATAACTACATAATGCTTCATTTATTTATTTTTTTGTTATGAAGACATTGAATTATGCATTATCAAAATACCAAAATAATCACAAAAAATGTACAATCAAAAAACCATTTATTATTTAGAATTTACGTATATTTTCAGTCTAGGGTGATTTTTTTTTTTTGGTTTTTTTGACTTCTTTTGGTCCCATCGTGAAATTTTGTTGGAAATACCAAAAAAAAAAAAAAAATCCCTGAAAGTTTGAGCCCTTAATATTAATTTTAAGTCCTCGACCAAGACGTGTAAAGATTTCCCATTGAAAATACACGGAAACTGATTTTTTTATTTTTAAATTTCTATATCTCAGCGGCATTTCATGGGATCGCTTTTACCGAGTATGGTTTTTTCTTAGAATTAAACGCTCTACAAAAGTGCCCATTGCGACAAAGTCGTAATTCAGACCGGTGAGGTAGTACGGGGGGCCACTGAACCTGATTTTTCCATAAAATTCGCGTTTTTTTTTGCATTTATCTCGTAAACAACAAGAGCTACGGAAAAATTATAAATGAAAAACTTGTAGAGAATTTGATTTCCTACAAAAAAGTTCCTGTAGACCAAATCGCGAAGATCAATATTAAACGAGATATTAAGCCTTGAATTTTATGGAAAAATCAGGTTCAGTGGCCCCCCGTACTACCTCACCGGTGTGAGTTACGACTTTGTCGCAATGGGCACTTTTGTAGAGCGTTTAATTCTGAGAAAAAACCATCTTCGGTAAAAGTGATCCCATGAAATGCCGCTGAGATATAAAAATTTAAAAATAAAAAATCAGAGTTTCCGTTTATTTTCAATGGGAAATCTTTATACGTCTTGGTCGAGTACTTAAAATTAATATTAAGGGCTCAAACTTTCAGAAATTTTTTTTTTTGGTATTTCCAACAAAATTTCACGATGGGACCAAAAAAAAAAAAATTTCAAAAAAAAAATCACCCTAATTTTCACATTATATTCATATATTCGTCTGTACGTGTGTAAAGGGCCAAACTCCTCCTAAGTCACCGAACCTATTTTGCTGAAATTTTCTTTGTGTATTTGAGTGGAATTCATTCACAATTGGAATAAATCCACAATTATACCAAATTGGTGAAAAAAGTGAAAAGCTGAAAATGAACTTCCGACGTCAATTGACGTTACCGGACAGAACTTGAAATTTGGCGGAATTTTCAGAGATTATTTCAGGATTTCTTCAAGCATAGTTTATCCGGATAATTGCGTCAATTTTCTATATTTCTCTTTTTTTCTTTATTATCTTTACTTTTTTTCATTTAATTTGCCACGGATCTTTTGCAATAGTTACTCGGACGGGTGTTACTCTGTTTTATCATTTTTTCGAATAATTCCAAGGACTTGCACAGAGGAATGATTCTAGCTTCTCAATTATATCGAGAATATCGCTGAAGGATTGTTAAATGCCAGCTGATTTGAATCAATTTGAATTAATTGCAATGGCAGGCAATGGCATCTGATTTGTCAAATTTTCCAACTTCTTTTTTTATAGCTTTGAAATTCTCAGTATAAAACAATACAGCTTTCTACCAAGTTACTCACCGTGATAATATTGGTTCTGGAGGTAGTGCTACGTTTGGTAGTCACTCTTTATATGCTTTTATTCGCGATGGTGCTTTTGATCTTTTTTTTGTTGAACAAATCAATTTATTGAGTATTTCGAACTCATTTTTGATTTTTTCCACTGCTATATGTAATCCTTGGGATAGACAAATGTAAAGCAATTTTTGGGTAGAATACTTTCAAAGCTTGACGTGAAGCAAACGTGTCGACGACATCATACGACACGTATAACTACTAAAATAACCACTGGTAATAATAATAATAATAACAAAACTTTATTTCCTACAATTAATTTACACGTGTAAGTTAACAAATTTAAAATTTTGTTTACTTATCTTAACATTTTTGTTTAACTTAAAAGTTCCTTCTTGTATTTACCACAATATTTTACCTTTTAACTTTTGCTACTCATTTCCCTTTCCTTTATTTTTTTTTTGATTTCATCATAGGGGTGCCCTTTTAAGCGGGAGAAATTCAAAAACTCCCTCTGTCATTGTTAAAAAAATAAAATAAAAAAAACTTTTTAAGAAATAAAAAACCTATGTTTTAAAGTAAGTAAAATAAAATATAATTTGTTAGGTATTAACAAGTAATAGGTTAATCTCAATTAAGTAATAAAGAATTATTATTTTTCTCCTTTTTTTTTCTTTTATTATATTAGCCCGTGTTTTATTCTTTTGTGTTTGAAGCTACCTTGATCGTAGTGTAGGTCTTTTAGTATGTCCTTATCAGCTATATTTCTCCGCTCATAAATTTTTTTGGCATATTTTTTAATGTGCGTTTTTATAAAGTCTATTTCTAGATCTTCGTGCATTTTTTTTATGTATTAATTTTTTGGATAGTTTCCTGCCAGTCTTAGGAATTTGTTCTGGAGAATCTGTAGTTTGTTATATGTGGATTCGCTAACAGTGTGCCACACGGGACATCCGTATGTTATTACAGGCCTAACCATTACTTTATAACCACTATTAATGAAAAAGTACCGAAGTATGCCATAACGCTATAAAATAGAATTATACGTGTTTGCATATGCAAACATGCAAATAGCTATATAACAATTAATGTTTGTATTGCAAAGATAAATAGATTATAAAGAAATCACAGTTCTTACTTTCATAGTCTAACAACATTTTCCCAATTCAAAGCCACATATTTATTAACTATTATATGCTATAGATAATGCAGCATTTCTCATTACAACAAATGCATTAATTTCACTGATTGCTTGGTTTCGATTGAAAAGAATGGAGAAAATAAGCTTCTAATGAAATAAAAAGCACATTGCCACACAAAACTTAGTGTTTGTATTTTCTTCTGTTAACTAAAGCATTTATCCCATGTTTTAAAATAATGTAATAATTATATTTACAACATTGGATTAATAATTTAACTAAAATTAATTTAACGCGGACTTTGACTCTTTAGTTACACAAGCAATGGAAGAAAAATGAACAAATTAAAAATAATTTTCATTTTTTAATAAGAAAAAGAAAAGTTATCGACAGAACTTTTGGCTGATAAATTTTTGATGGGACAATTTTGAATTTCAAAATTCTTTCTTAAAATACTACGTTAATCTAATTTTATGTACCTACATGTGCATAATGTTATCTTCTTTGATTGTAATATTATGTAGTTTTAATATCCTAGTTTTCTTTATTATATCCTCCAACAATGTCGTAAATTTTTGGAACTACGATGTAAAGCAGGAATCAGCAACCTTTCTGGAGTTAAACGCTATAATTTTCCGTTGGGATAAATTATTTTTTAGAGGAGCAAATATCAATACATACGTCGGTAATGTAAGGTCTACCGGAAAGTTCTATGCATTTTTAGTGTAAAACAAAATACATTTTTTTCTTACTGTCAATAAACTTTATAAAATAGGAAAATTGCCATTCATATTGTTACATTTTTACGGTTAATTCACTTTACAGGATCGTTAAGATTTGATTCAAGACATATAACAATATCACCATTTATTTTATCACACATACGTTTATTATTATATCTTATTT
Organism: Sisyra terminalis; assembly: GCA_958496175.1. Lineage (NCBI taxonomy): Eukaryota > Metazoa > Arthropoda > Insecta > Neuroptera > Sisyridae > Sisyra > Sisyra terminalis. The sequence goes on from OY292274.1 coordinate 56,350,965, forward strand.
ATTTATTTATGACGCGGACAATATTTCTCAGAATTGAGCTTTTCGTTCGGTTATAAAAGTTCATAATGCATTGTTCCTCGAATATCTCTCCATATATGCAACATTTTCTTATTCAGTCAAATTTGCTTCAAAAGTGGAAGGGCTAGGTTTTGTGGGTTCACAATATGCGCTTTTCCATATGATGTTTTCATAGGTAACCCAATTTTAATTCCCAGTTATCTATCCATAGTTTTCAGTTCAGAATAGCTTTCTGAGCTTAATTTAACCTTTCTGCGATAATAAAAGCTCTTGTTCTGACATATAAAAAAATATAAAGGTGACTGATATCTGGTTTGGATTGTTTGATTTGGATTGGATCTGATTGTAAAATCAAAGCCAATTAAAGAAAACGGAAACTTTTGATGCATGCGAAAAGTTGTTTGGCAGCTGCAATATTGGATTTAAATTTTCAATTCGTACTCTTAAACTACTAAAAAGCTACAAGTATGATTCTACTAAGCGACATCTATTGGCTTTGGTTTAGGAGTTTAGGTACATACACATTATATATCTTTTTACTAATGTTTCATTTGGGAAATTCATTGATCATTTTGTTTATTGTAAGCTTCAATACAATTTTCAGTTTTAGATTTGACCAGAAACTGTTGATATCTGCAGCAAATGAAGTTCATATTTTTATCTCAGTCCTATTAGTGAATTTTTTTCTGGCAAAATTCTTAATAAGCTGTTTTAGTTTTAAGATGATAAATATTTCAACTTTAATTTTTTCATAAATATGTACTTAGGACTTTATACGTATTCTGGATGTTTTATTTACCTATTCTGAGTTTATCCTGATTTTTTTTCTTTATCTTCAATTCATAGTAAGAAAGTTTCCGATTATCACATTATCTGATTATTATAGTAAGCTACTGTTTTTAGTTTCAAGGAAATAGTTATTTGAAAAAATGACTAGTAACATCAGTCAAGAAAATTATACCATTTTAATCATCACAATATTTACAATATTAAGTGCTTCTCTCTTTCTTTTTTAATGTTATTAAATTAAAATATAAATTTTATCTATCACAGAATTTGAATTTGGAACACCCAACTTAAGTTATAGTAATCTTGATAAAATATATTACTTTTAATATATTCCTTTTAATCCAATGGTCAAATAAAACGTTTATAGTTCCCGATTTTTTCCCCATATTAAGTAGCTTCCCAAATAAAGCAGAATCTGTTCAATTTGTACAACTTCTGTCTAATGCTAATAAGGAATATTCAAAAATTAAAAAAAAAAACGTTGAAAATTTAAGCCATTACATTTGATAGCATTTTAACAGTATCATTGAATAAAAATTCAATGAACAATTTTTGAATGATTTGATTTTAAAAGTCATTGTTACATCCTACATTATTTTCGTATCCGTTATTATCTTCAGCTGTTTATAGCGGCTTCCAAAATTGTATCAAATTTTTTTAGGGCAAAAATATTTGAATTCTGATATGCAACTTTTTTCTAACAGAATGTTTCACTTTTCCTTCTGTAATTGTTATTTATAATAAAACATAGTAAATTATGTGAGTTTTTGAATTAATTAAATAATTTAATTATCAATTTGTTTTAGACGACGATTAAAAATACTGAATGACAAATTTTTGCAATTTTAACATTAATCAAACCATTATTAATAAAAAATCATTTTTTCAGGAGTAAAAAAAAATATTTTTCTATTAAAATAACTTTAAAGAAATTTAATTTTGAAGGAATTAAAAAAAACACAAAACTATTCTAAGCTTAAATTTTCATCAAAATAAAGTGGAATATTACATAGTTTAATTAAATTTGAATTGTACAGTCATATGAATCATTTTTTTAGCTACAAGTTAAAATAAATAAAAATTTTACTACCGTACCAAATTATCATATTTCACCACAGTTCATCTGGTATAATAATGTACGAGGTGTGTTCAAAAAGTTCCCGGAATAACCCCCGTTTGGCGCTCCCATTATTCCGATTTGAATTCTGTGTTTTTTGTTTAGTTGATACATTTGTTGTTAATATTCCCTCTAAATCTTAGCGTCATTGCTTGACATTTGTAAAAGTTACGTAGCCAAGAGTACATCTATTTTTGTGTATTTTGGCGATTTTTAACAATTTTAGAAATGGATTTAAATTTGTAACAACTAATTTGAATTAAATTTTGCGTAAAAAACGGATTTTATGTGGCGCGAACGGGAAATGGAATTGTTGGAAAAGTATTTCGGTAAAGATTCTCTAAAGAAAACCAGTGGTACGGGCGATTCAAAGGTGGTCGTGACTCAATCGAAGATGATGGACGTCGTGGCAGACCATCGACATCGAAAACCAACGAAAACATTGATAAAGTAAAAAAAAATGTTGGTCAATAACCGTAAATTAACCATCAGAGAGATAGCGGAGGGCTTGAACATTGTCTATGAATCCGTCCAAAACAATTTGGTTAATGATTTGGGTTTCCGTCGTATAGCAGTAAAGTTGGATTTTGCACCATGATAATGCAGCATCTCACAGTGCCATCATTATTCGAAATTTTTTGACGAAAAATACAACGAATACCATCCAACAGCCACCGAATTCACCTGTTATGATTCTCTATGATTTCTTTCTGTTCAATCGAGTTTAAAAACTACTACGGGGAACGCGTTTCAGCAATCGAGAGGAAGTAATGGAAAAATCGCAGGAAGCACTGATGGGCATATCGAAAATCGAATATAAAAATATTTCGAGGATTGGATCAAACGCTGGCATAAGTGTGTTGCAGTCGATGAGGATTACTTTGAAGGGGACAATAAAGATTAAGATGAATAAACTTGTATATTTATTTTTCTAGACAAATTCCGGGTACTTTTTGAACACACCTCGTATATCATGATTCACAATGCAAAGGCATAAATAGGTAATTCTTTCATAAAAACTATTCTTCTATTCCTATATATTTGATTTTATTAAAATTACATAATAAAACCAATTATGCTAGGAATTGTCATCGTTTTGACCATGAAAGAGGATCATTTTGGAAACAAGTATTTAAAAATTATTTATAGAAATAGTAAAAGTAGTTTTCAAGTAATTTACTAGGTCATAAATCTACCTTTCGTCGATATAGAAACACATTTATTTAAATAAGTAGAGTGAATAAATCTATAAATCGCTATAAAATTCTATTATGTTTCTTGTTGTTCCAGAGCTTTAAAGCTCTCAAATTAAAACACAGGCTCCTCTTGCTTCTCTCTGTTATCAAGCTTCAAAACTAAAACTGCACAAAATAGATGTTTGTGTTCTTTGTGTTGTTCATCTTTGAGTTACTACTCTTACAAAATAGATGGCAATATCAGTAACGTTAATGAAGTTCAGTGGGCTCAGTGAATGTCAGTGCATTACTCCTAAACCTCCTTATGGTTTTCAAAAACATGTATAGATGTCGCAATGTGTATGATATTTACCTCTCAGCCACAAGCAGTATTCAAAAATTGTCTATTTTTTAAGTTATTTAACTATTTAGGTGGTTTCAAAATATATTTCATTTATATTTATAATTTTTTTCATTATATAATTTCATTTATATTTATATTATAAAAATATATTTTTATAAAAATGTAAGTTTTGAATTGTACTCTGTTTTAATAATTTTATTAGCTTATAAAAATAAATAGCTTAAAATAGTTAAATTATTGCATGATAATGGTGATAATATGATGAATCTATATCAGTTTCAAAACTTGATAATTATTTTATTATAACTAGGCTAAATAAAAATTTTCCCCTATTGTTATTGTTTTATGTTTCATATGTATATCCTTGAGACAATTTTCGTAATGATGAAACTAAATAAACTACATATAAGAAGGTTCATTTTTCAAGAAGATTCAAATCATGTTAGAAAAATGAAGAACCTGATATGAAAGAAACATTTTTTTCCTATTTTTTTTCGTAAACAATATGTAAAGATTTTATTTTTCTTCTTCTTAATCCAAACATGGCTGCCGATGTATGGTGATATAGTGAATGGGTATACCAAAAAAATTCATTCATTATTTTACATATATTTTCGCTAAAACGTTTTGATTTCGATGTTAACATCGATGTTCAGTTTGATTATATAAGTTAACCTGGTATCATATTTAATTAAAAAGCACATGAATTCGAAAAACAAAACAAAATAAAAGCCATGGATGCATATACCGTCGGCTTAAAGTGTTAACCTGCTAAGTTCAGTTTTAATGATTTTTTTTTGTTTTTTGTTCCATTGGGAAGGCAATAGAAAATTCTATCGAGTAACAAATTGATAAATCATTTTAATGTAGAAATTTTAAAATAATAATAATATGAAACGAAAACCTAATATCTGTACTAACTTATGAAGCTAACATTTAAACATTTAATTTTTTCCTTCCCTTGTAAAAACTGTTAAAAAGGACTTAGCAGGTTAACACTTTAGGCCGACAATATAGATAAAGTGTTTCAAATTTTCTTAAACGCATAATGGTTGTAATAATTGAGTTTAATTGGAATATGGACAGTTGATTATTATATCTAATTACGGTCTAAATACGGTTAAGCATTAAAGTTTCATGACTAGTTCTTTTTGGCTCATATCTAGCATTGTTTTAAATTGTATTATCAAGAAAATGTTACATTCTAATATTACGTAATAAAATTCCAATTTCAAACTATTTAAAAAAAAGATTACACAATTACGAAATTTATAAAGAAAAATCTTTTGAAACGTTTTATGTTTTGACCAGTAACTTTATCTTTTCTATTTACAAATCAAGTTTTATTGGTTATTGAAATTTGTTTATTCGAAGCAAACTATAAAGCAATGAAGAAAGTCCGAACGAAATTACTATTGAAAGATAATAATTTAAATTTTCCTACTCCTGTGCTAAATATTTCCAAATTTTATGACCTTACTGCTTGATCAATGAATATTGTAAAGTGATTTATGTACGCAATGTTTGATTAGTTAGTTAATTGTTCATCTATAAAAAGAAAAATGCATTACTGAATATAGATAATTATTCACGAAATTTCTATATAGTTCTTTTAAACACAATGGCCCAATTGAAAAAGTATTTATGTTTTTCTATTTTTTTCGCATGTCTTATAAATGTAAGTGATGATTTTAAATTAAAATTTACCATTTAACAGCTGAAATTTATTTTGGCAAAATTACTTATTCTAATTGTATTTATAAGAAAAGCAACTCATAATTAAAAACAGTTTTGGACTTTAAACAAGAAATTTTTATATAAAAATAAAATTTTAATAGATTTTGAATTTGAATAATATAGGACACGTTTGAAGCATCCGTAGCAGTCAGTGGCGGTGCATCTGGGTCAGGTGGAGGAAGTGGATCTGGATCTTCTGGAGGCAGTGGTTCCGGATCTTCTGGAGGCAGTGGTTCTGGATCAGCTAGTGGAAGTGCTTCTGCAGACGGTTCTGCTGTTTTCAATAGTATTCTTAATATTCAAAATCAAATAGCCGCTGCTCAACAACAAGCATTGTTGGCTGGAATTCAAGCTTCTCAACAATTAGCTGGCCAACTTGCTGCAAATTTAGAATCTGCTGGCCAGCAAACCTTCGGAGCTGGTAATCAACTCTCATTACTTAGCCAACAAGCCCTGCAAAGTTCTGTACAAGGTTTGCAACAAGCAGCAAATTTAACATTAAATTTACTCGGAAATAGTCAACAATCGGGAGAAGCCGTGGCCCAACAATGGAATGCAGCTGGACAGCAAGCTTTACAAAATATAAGACAATTAACTGAACAAGTCGCTAACACAACTTCACAATTTCTTGCTCAAAGCCAAGCCGTGTCTCAACAAATAGCGAATGCTGCGTTAAAGCAAGGCGCTGCTGTCAATAACCAACTTCAGGATGCCGTTTCTTCAGGTCTCCAAAAAGCACTAGAATTGAATCAACAAACAGTGCAATTAACTGCACAATTAGCGGAAGCGAGTCAAAATACAGCGCAACAGGCTGCACAAACTGCTAATTCGTTAGGTTCACAGTTTGCTAGCCAAATAGCACAAGCAAGTCAAGCTGCAGCACAACAAGCTTCGGCAGTTGGTGCTCAATTGGTTGCAGCTCAACGTGAATTAATAGGTGCAACGATAGCTTCAGGCCAACAGTTAAATAATGCGTCTGTCCAATTATCAGCAGCAGGACAAAATTTAAGCCAGCAAATTTCTCAACAACTTGCTGAAACTGGTCAAAACGCAGTTAAAAACGCTATTGAAGGATCGCAAACTGCAGCTGCAGCTGCTTCTCAACTGTACGCACAAGCTCAAAATAATGCCAAGTTGGCTACTCAAGTGACGAATCAATTAGCATCTCAAATAGCTGGAGAGTTAAATACTGCAGGATCGCAAGCTTTTGAAAGCGGTCTCCAGGCAGCTGAAAATGCGGCTAATCAAAATATTAATGCTTTTAAAGAAAGTCAAGAAGCATTTCAACAAATTGTGCAAACCAATGCACAGTCAGCCCTTCAATTGTCTAAAGAATTACAAAAAATTGGATCTCAAGTTTCACAACAAACAGCTCAACAAGCACAAGCGCTTGGAAGCCAGTTCGAGGCTGCTTCTAATCAACTAACCAATTCAATCGCTCAAAATGTCCAAAATGGAGCAAAACTTACTGCTTTTTTAATTGGTAATGCAACAAAAAATTCCGAAGCGTTAGGCAACCAAGTTGAAAAAATTAATGCTCAAGTAGCTAACACTCTTCAAAATGCTGGAAAGCAATTTTCAGCTCAAATAAATCAACAATTTTCGGCCGCTGGAGCTCAATTTGCATCCGCTAATCAGTTAGCTCTGTCAAATGCATTGAACAGTGCCAATCAATTAGCACGTATAAGTGCGGAAATTTCCGCATCTCAAAATGCTTCTGCCCAAAATGGTGCGGATTTACTTAAAGATTTAGCTGCACAAGCCGCGGAACTTCAAAATAAAACCCTCGCCAGCACTATTGAGGCTGCTCAAAAAGCAGCTGCTGCTGCAGCTCAATTGGTTGCATTAAGTCGCCAAGCAACTGAAACAGCTTCTCAGCAGTTTGCTCAAATCGGAGGACAAATAGCTGCTGCTGCGCAGCAGGAATTATTAAATAGCTCAAAACAAGGTTCTGATATATCAGCGGAACTAGCAGCGTTACAAGCACAAATACAAACTAATATTCAAAAAAGCGCTCTTCAAGTTGGTAATCAAATTGCTGATTCTCAAAGAGATTATGTTAATAATCTTGTTAGTGGAACTCAAGCAGCAGCTAATGCCACAGCAGCATTATTAGCTCAAAGTCAAGCAGCGCTTGCAAACATAAACAATGCAATATCACAACAAAATTATCAATTAGGTACACAAGCGAGTCAAACATTAAATGAAGCAATAGCTATTGGAGTGGAAAATTCACAAAAAATTGCCAATTCTATACAGCAATCAGTTAACGAGGCACAGAACGCAAATAAACAAATTACTCAACAAATTTTGATTGATGCCCAGCAAAGTTTAAAAAATAGTATTGAGGAATTAAACAAAGCTGTTAATCTTGGAATTCAAGTATTTGGAAACCAACAGAGTGCTCAGGGCTCTAATAGTGGATCAAATACTTCAGGATCTTCTTCAAGTGGCAGTGGTGGTTCTGGTAGTAGCTCAGGTGGATCAAGTGGTAGCTCTTCCCAAAGTTCTAGTAGCGGTTCCTCTCAAAGCTCCAGTAGTGGTTCACCGCAAAGTGCGAGTAGTGGATCATCCCAAAGTTCTGGTAGTGGTTCACCTCAAAGCTCCGGTAGTGGTTCGTCACAGAGCTCTGGTTCTAATTCGCCCCAAGGCTCCAGTGGTGGATCTGGGCAAAGCTCTGGTAGTGGTTCTCCTCAAAGCTCAGGTAGTGGTTCATCACAAAGCTCTGGTACTAATTCGCCTCAAAGCTCCAGTGGCGGATCGGGGCAAAGCTCCGGTAGTGGTTCACCCCAGAGTTCTGGTAGTACTTCAACCCAAAAAACTGGAAGTACTTCATCACAAAGCTCTGGTACTAATTCGCCTCAAGGTTCCAGTGGCGGATCTGGTCAAAGCTCCGGGAGTGGTTCAACACAGAGCTCTGGTAGTACTTCAACCCAAAAAACTGGCAGTACTTCATCACAAAGCTCTGGTACTAATTCGCCTCAAGGCTCCAGTGGCGGATCTGGTCAAAGCTCTGGCAGTACTTCAACCCAAAAAACTGGCAGTACTTCATCTCAAAGCTCTGGCAGTACTCCATCCCAAAGCACTAGTAATACTTCAGGCCAAGGCTCCGGTACTGGTTCATCGCAAACCTCCGGTAGTGCTTCAGCTCAGGGTTCTGGTACGGGCTCATCCAAAGGCTCCGGTAGTACTTCAGCTCAGAGCTCCGGTAGTGGTTCATCTCAAAGCTCCAGTAGTGGTTCATCCCAAAGCTCCGGTAGTACTTCAGCTCAGGGCTCCGGTACTGCTTCTGGTGGTGCAAGTGCCAGTGGTTCTGTAACAGTTGGTTCTACTTCTGCAAATGCTAATGTTCAAACAGGTGGAAGTTCCGGTGGTATCTTTTCTGCATTAAAAAATATAGCACAAACTACAGCGGATAAAGCTCAACAAACCATTCAAAATACGTTTTCGTGGGGTGGAAAATAATATATTGTAGCTTTGAGTTAATGGTCAAAGAGGAAATAAGTTCGTTTACATTAATTGAAACGTACATAAAAATACAAATGTAAATACTAATACTATAAATGTTTTATCTGAAAAAGTTTAATAATGTTAAACCAACTATTTGGTATTTTTATATTTAAGATAACACAGACGAAGTCTTTGTCTTTTTTTTGTGCTAAAATTGAATTTATGGAAGTAATATTATGAAATATATAATAACCTCTTGTTTTGCATATTGTTAAATTATGATAATTTTTTTACAATATTGATTAATTGTAATCTTAGAAATTATTCCAAGATTCACAAAATAGTTGAATAAAAAATCCAAATAAAAAAATACAGGATTTAAAAAGACAGGATTTTTTTCTGAACATCTGAAACTTTGAAAAATAAGTTTGTTTTTACTTAACTAAGTTCACTAAAATATTCGACCAGCGTCCCTTAAATATATGCCAATGAACTTTAGTTCAATGGAAGATTTGCCTGCATCACCTGAAAAATTTCAAAAATATTGGTAATAATTTTTTGCTGTTTGACTCATATGAAGACGAGTTCTAAGATAAGATTTAAAAGTTTCGAGAAAATTTATACTTGTTACTTGTACTTTTAATTTTCTTGCAGCTGTTTATCATTTATGGGTTCGGTCCCACAAATAAGAACTTACTATAGGTACTATCGCATATGAGAGGATTATTGTGGAAGGATAGACACTGAATAAGCAGCAGAATATTGCAAAATAAATGTAATATATAATGCAGTTTTAGTATCTATTAAATCTTTGCCTATCCAGCATCGAATTTTTCGATAGGATTATAATTCGAACAGAACGCTATCGAGGTTCAGCGGTAATTTCACCAAAAACATGATATATTAGGTGTGGTAGGACTCCAAACGAAATAAAGTTTTGCAATTTTACCAACGGTATGGCAAAAATAAAAACCAAAATAACAAGTACCGTGGAATCCAGAAAAGTATGTTTACGCTGAAAAACATTAAACAGATATGACCAATGGCGAAATTAAGTACGAAGCTATTCTAGGTCCCATTCAATATTTCGCCTTTTATGCTCCGTAATTAGTAGGTTATCTTTAAAAATCATTCAATTTTCAAATAAATACTTAAGTGATGAATTATTTTTTAATAGTTTTTACAGAACTTTTAATGAATTAAGATATAATTTTTAAATGCAACTTATTAATTTCAATAATGTTTTCAATGTTTAATATAACTCAAAGCTTTTTCGCAGCTTCACTGAAGATGTTAACTTCCTCTCTCAAGCTTTGATTCTGTAAAAATATCGATTATATCAACGTAATCAATTTTTTGCACTAATTATACTTCAATAGATAATAAAGCAAGGGCATTAAGTCTATCTTGGCTAATACTTTCACGTTAGTAGCATTTCATCCCTTCCAAAGTGGAAAAAGCTTTTTTCCCTGAACAATTTGTTCTTTCATCTGCAAAAAAATGCGAAAAGTAATGTCAACGTTAAGGTTCACATCTTTAAGATTCCAGGAATGCGATATATTTTTTTAAATACATGTATTTGAAAATTGTACAATGTGCCGACATGCTTGTAATTCAATTATTCTCTCAACTTGGTGGATAAGTGATATAAAACTTTTATATATCCAGGTTCTATATATTGCATAGCGTGATTTTTTTTTGGGACTATTTTTTTTTGCTCCCATGCCGAAATTTTGTTGGAAATACTTCAAAAAAAATTCCCTGAAAGTTTGAGCTCTTAATATTAAGTACTCGCTCACAGCGTGTGAATATTTTCCATTTAAAATACACGTAAACTTTGATTTTTTTTTTTTAAATTTTTTTAGCTCAGCGGCATTTTATGGTATTGCATACTTGTGTACTTGTGTACAATTGTATGCTCTACAAAAGTGCCTATTGCGACAAAATCGTAATTTACACGGGCGAGGTAGTACGGGTCACTAAACCTAGATTTTTCATAGATTTCTCGTTTTTCTCTCAGTAACTCATGAATTACAAGACCTACAGAAAAAATGTAAAAAGAAAATTTATTGGAAATTTAACTTCCTACAAAAAAGTTCCAGAAAACCAAATTGCTAAGATCGATATTTCTCGAGATATTGAGCCTTGAATTTCTCTTACTATAAAATTTTTACGGATTATTGAGTAAAATTTAAGAAAATATTGATTTTTTATTCCTTATTAAAAATTATTAAAAATAGGCACTTTTGTAGAGCATACAATTGTAAAAAAATCCCGACTTTGAGCGAGGCGATACTATAAAATGCCGCTGAACTATAAAAATGTAAAAAAAAAATCAAAGTTTACGTGTATTTTAAATGGAAAATATTCACACGCTGTGAACGAGTACTTAATATTAATATTAAGAGCTCAAACATTCAGGGATTTTTTTTTGAAGTATTTCCAACAAAATTTCGGCATGGGAGCAAAAAAAAAATAGTCCTAAAAAAAAGCATCCTAATATTGCCATAAACAAGAAATTTGCTGTTAAATTTCTGCTTTAAAGAGAATTAAATAGGGAACTAAGTTTAGTCTATGGAAATTGGTGATTTTAAAGATAATAATATGGATTCAATGGGACTTAATAGAAAGAGAGATGTATTATTTCTATAGGATTCCTATCTTGTCTTGACTTTATTTATACAATATTTTTATTTTAGGCATTCTTTCTTGAATAAAATTTCCTGAAGTGAGGGTGGCAGCCTATTGAATTAATTGTTGAAACATTAAAAAAATGAACTTTGAGCATTAAAATGGAAAATAATTAATAAGTCAGAGTATTTCTGAAATGAAGAAAATCGAGTAAATGGCTGGTTTAATCAACGAATAAATTCTCCTGATTAACTCACTCTAATATTTTGAAATTTCAAACCCTCAAATGACTGATGTTGAAATTATTTCAGTAAGGCTATCTTAACTGTTGATTTGGTAAATATATTTATGGTTCATTATTTCAAAATCTTTTTATTTATTATATAGAGGTACGTAGTGTTTGTTGTTAGCAACAATTTTCTATAATTGTGGTAAAGTAAAACGATTCAATTATTCTTTGACTGAGTAATTGTTTAAAAGCATCAGAAGCTAACGACCGGTAAAGAGGTCAACTTCGTAATACAATTGATAACAAAAATAAGATATAAAATTTGAAATTAAGGTCAAACGTATATAATCTGGCAAGGTTGTTCTCACAGCGAGGCGAGCTGGATAGATAGGAGTCCCAACTAGATTTAAAATTTAAAAATCTACCTTCGATGCCAAAATACAGGATTGGCAGATATCATCAACGTGGAAATGATAACTTTCTAAGATAATCTGGTACAACAGGACTTGAGAATTTGGGCAGTCCAAAATAGGACAGTGTAGAAAGATGAAAAATTTCTTGAATAATCATTTTTATTAACTGAAACAATAATTTTGAAAAAAATATAAAATTAAAGAGGTCTAAAGAAGACTAAAAAAATAACCTAAACTCTGGATTTTTTGCATACTATTAACTGGATGAAATAACAGGAATACAGACCAAGGTAAACACAAGTAAATACAAGGTAAAATACAAGTATTATTTTTGCATATTTGGGCGAGGATTTTGCTAAATTATTTAAAGTGATCAAATTTTATTACAAAATACTTTTATATTTGTTTGACGAGGTTATTAGAATGAAAGCGAAATCTCCTCCAAAACGTTGTGCTATGCACTAATAATAGATAGCTGTATTTTAATTCTTGTATGCTCCTGCTACTTCTGTTAAATAAAACATTCTTTGAGAAGTCAAATCGACATGTATTGTATATCTGTGATTTAAAAAGGTGGAGAAAGTCTTACTGGTTAAAAAGCACTGAAAACAATAAGTAAAGGATATTTCAGAATGTTTTTCGTTTTTAGATGTTAAATAAAAAACAAAATATCAATTAAATCTCGTTTTATTTAATATTAATTTAAAGACCAATTCTTGAAGTTTATTTATGAAAAACAACCGTTTGCAAATGCGCACCATTAATTTGTTCACACTCATTTAATCTGGAGCTAAAATTTTCAATAACTCGCTGGAGCGTCGCTCTTGGAATAGATAGAAAACTCGTTTTAGGAGTTTCAATAACATCTGGTTCTCCGACGAATCGAATTTTCACATCAACGGTCATGTGAATAGACAAAATTGCAGATACTGGGCTTCCGAGTATCCGTTAGAATTGCCAAAGTGTTTGGGCTGCCATATCAAGTCAAGGAATTATCGGTCCTTATTTTTTTGAGGATGGCCGAGGTCGAACTCAGACCGTTAATTCTGACCGATATTGCCACATGATCCGGACTTTTTTGGCTACAGAAATGCAAAACCAGAAAGGCTACAACCGCAACACCTTTTTCCAGCAAGATGGAGCCACTTCTCATGTTACAAATGACTCATTAGCTGGTCTTCATGATTTATTCCCTGGAAGAGTGATAAGTCGCCGAGGAGACATCAATTGGCCACCGAGGAGCCCTGTTTTAACGCCTGCTGATTTCTTCCTATGGGGCTACCTAAAAAGCAAAGTTTACAATCCATTGCCACCCAACCTAAATGTTTTGAAGCAAAGAATCACTGAAGAAATCAACTCTATTCCAAGAGCCATGCTCCAGCGAGTTATTGAAAATTTTAGCTCCAGGTTAAATGAGTGTGAACAAATGAATGGTGCACATTTGCAAACGGTTGTTTTTCATAAATAAACTTCAAAAATTGATGTTTAAATTAACATTAAATAAAACGAGATTTAATTGATATTTTGTTTTTTATTTAATATATAAAAACGAAAAACATTCTGAAACATCCTTTACTTATTATTTTCAGTGCTTTTTAACCAGTAAGACTTTCTCCACCTTTTTAAACCACAGATAAACAATACATGTCGATTTGACTTCTCAAAAAATATCTTATTTAACAGAAGTAGCAGGAGCATACAAGAATTAAAATACAGCTATGTATTATTACTGCATAGCACAACGTTTTGGAGGGGATTTCGCTTTAATTCTTATAACCTCGTCGAACAAACATAATAGTATTTTGTAATAAAATTTGATCACTTTTAATAATTTAGCAAAGTCCTCGTCAAAATATGCAATAATAATACTTGTATTTACCTTGGTCTATATTCCTGTTATTTCATCCAGTTTATAGTATGCAACAAATCCATAGTTTAGGTTATTTTTTCAGTCTTCTTTATACCTCTTTGATTTTGCATTTTTTTCAAAACTTTTGTTTCAGTTAATAAAAATGATTAATGAAAAACATTCTGAAACAGCCTTTATATGTACCATATAAACTATAATTTTTTTAATGGCTTCTTATTGAAAGAAAAAGCGTGGGAAGGATAAAGATAATGAACAAAAGGGATGATATTCTAAACAAACCATGGACAAAAAGTTATAACAAATGTTCGAATGCAGATGGTTGATAGTTAATGATATACGGTTATGAAATTTGATATATATTTCGAAATAAGTTTATAAGAAAAATAGTATAAGGTTTACTTTCAATCGTTTTATTAAAACCTTGAAACGAATAAGGGTATATTAAAAATTTCTAATAGTTATTACTATAATCAATTTTTGTTTAAACATTGAAGTTGATTGCGAAAGAAATAATATTTTTGAATAGTTATAACGGACTAAAATAATATATAAATCAACATGTCACTACATAAAATATAAATTGTTAGTTTTGCATTTGAATTGAGAAAATCTATTCAGTACAGAATGCTTTTGATTATTGTGTGCTTAACGACGTTAGTTACTTCAGCCTTTTCAAATGTAAGAACAAGTATAATTTTAAAATATTATAGTTTTAATTTATAAAATAATAAAAATATTGATTACCAGGGAGCTGGCGGCTCCGCAGGCGCTGGATTCGATCTTTCATCGTTATTGGGTCCAGCGATTAATGCAAGTGGTCAAGCAGCAGCGACTGCAGCATCGGCTGGTCAAGCAGCTATCAAACAAGCTTCCGCTTTAGGTTCTGAAGCTGCTACAAGAGGAAAACAGGCAATCGATGCTGCAGATGCAGTCAATAAAGCGACCGCTTCGGCATCATCCCAACTTTTAGCAAATGCAGCAAACGCTTTCAAAGCCGGGGCTAATAATGCAAATAACGCAGCTGCAAACTCTAACGCAAACGTACAAGTAAGTGGTGGAGCAAGTGCCGGTGGAAATGCTGGAGGAAATTCAAACGGAAACTCAAACGGAAGCTCAAATGGAAGTTCAAATGGAAGTTCAAATGGAAGTTCAAATGGAGGTTCAAATGGAGGTTCAAGTTCAAACAGCAATGGATCAGCAAATTCTGGAAGTAGTCAAGAAAGTTCAGCTCAAGGTGGTTCTAACGGTGGTCAAAGTCAAGCTGGTTCCTCTAATGGCGAAACAGGAGCTAACAATGAATCCTCTAATGCAAATAATGGGGGAGCTAATGGGGAATCAAGCCAACAAGGTTCTTCTGGTGGTGAAACCGCAGCGAACAATGAATCTTCTGGAGGAAGCGGTGGTGCATCTGGCGGTGATGCAAATGGTTCTGGTTCAGGAGATGCTAGCGGAAGTGGTAGTGCCGGGGGTTCTGCAAGTTCTTCTGGAGGAGTATCTTCCTAAGCTTATTAAATAAACAACAATGTAAACATAAAACTGTACTTTAGTTCTTTTGAAGAAATCATAAATTATTATTTAAAATATAGTTTACACGCAATAAAATTTGATGCTTACTTTCAATATAAATGTTGAAATACTATTGCAAATCAGTTTGTTTTAATTTTTTTCTAGTCCATACTTATTTTCTTCGAGATAAAGGCAAATATGTGCCAATATCAGGAACCCAAGCAAAGCTTCCAGCCACATATGGATTAAACTTGAATTCACCGCCAATATTTGAGTTAAGTCGCAAGTTTCCTGATACATTTGGATGAAATTGAAAACCGAATGATGCTTGAGGTGCCAAGTTCATGAGCTTTAACACTCCTCGATTTTTGAAAGCAGACTGTGCCATTTGATAATCGATTAACTCATTTCTGAGGTTTGGACCAGGCATTTCGAAAGATCTTGCTTTATCATTGGCGAAGTAGGGTTTTTCCATTATAGAAGGCATTAACATTGCGTTGTAATTGCGTAAATAGTTTATATAGTCATAGTATGAAAAGGAATATGGTTTTGGGACCCCATAGTTGAAACGCGCTCGCTGAGGGTATAAGTAGCTAAAGTAGTTGTAATATGGATAAACACCGTAATTGATGTTATATGCTGGATAATATTGATGCCACGGATACAATTGTACTTCTTGTGATATGACATTTGACTAAAATGGAAATATTAATTGATTTATTGTTATGATTTGTATAATTTGCTAAATTTTCAAACTTACTTGAAATGAACAATAAGTTAAGAAAAGCAGTAATATTTTTTTCATTTTTAAGCTAGCAAAATGTGATTCTATTATTGTAAATAATTGTTTTCGGGCATAAAAGTATTGTACGAGTAAAACGTTTACGTCTTCATGTATTTAGTTTTATATTTTTGAAATTATAAACATAAAAAACATTCCTTCAATAATTTTATGAGAATTTATGAATGTTTATTATTTGATGATTTTGATCAAAGTACTAAATACAATAAAACGTGTACCCGTGTAGCAAAAAAAAGCAAGGTTTGTCAAAATTAAATCATTGGATTTCGTTAAACGAAACGCAAGATATAAAATAAAATTAATCAACCAATATAGGGAAATTGTGCTCTTTATGGTGTAATATTATATTGAGATGATCTTCGTTGATCACATATGATGTTAATTAAGGGAAAACATAACAACTTTTTACGTATTTAACGAATTTTTCAGCGAAGGTTAATCTTTATAGAAGAAGAAAAACAAATATTCTTGTTATCAATTTATAAGTCTTTCAACGTTGTAATAAAGATTGTAGAAATTACAATTTGACGCCACACGTTTAATTTGGCAAATTTAGCGGATGATTTTAATGAAATATTACAAACTTTGGGATTGAAAAATTTATTTGAGCTTTGACTTGTGAAAAATTGTAAATACATTGTCCCATATAGGATAAGTATTTTCATAAGATAACATTATCATGAAAATTATTTCACTTACTTTTTTTGATATGTAAAGTTTTGTATGGTAAGTTGATAATTAGATTCCTTAAATTTAAATCAACTTTATATAACCATTGTGACCAATTTATTCCAGTTATATCTATGAAAAGAGATATAATTTTTGTACGACTTAACGACTAAAATATTCTTTCAAATTTGGTTTCATGTTTTAAAGTGAATTTAAAATGGATAAGAGAATCATTTTTATATTTGTTATACTTTTAAATGTAATTATTTCAATGAATTCAATGAGCTTGATTAATTTTTTGTTGGATTTTAGGTATATTTTGTGGAATTGTTTCCCATTGAACCATATTATTCAAATCAATGGATGACAGATAACTATTTTGTGTGGGTTTATGACCCAATAGCGTCAACATATGCCCTTCTTCCACAAGATTTTGCCAGTGGGCAGAATCAATTATATAACTACAATCCTAAAGCACGAGCTTTTAACGTATATATGGCACAATCTATGTCTCCACCAGCTTTTAAACAACCACCAATACAGCCACGTCCTTCAATAACCGAAAGTGACATTGATTATAAATTACTAGAAAGAGCCATAGAACATGAAACTTATATAAAAGCCTTGAATCTAGTTCCTGAATTAACTGCGTATGCATCTGTACAACCGGAGGTCGGCTTATCTTTTCCTATAATAGATCCTTTCGTAAGTGCCAAATTTAAAATTGCTCCAGTCATCGGCGGTGGTTTTAAATGGGCACCAAACATCGGTGCCTTTATTCGATTACCAAAATTAATAAATGAATGATAGATTTTAAGTTCAAATTGTCGCTTTTATTAAAAATGTAAAAATTTTCAATAACTTCTTAACAAAATACAAAATTCAAGTAAATTATTTAGTTATTTCTCAAAAATTTTATTTCAGGTGCCCATCGAAATGATCCTCGAGACGATGGATTGAAATTAAAATTGACTCCAATGTTTGGTGTCAGTCGGATTCTTCCGTCAACTTCTGCCATTTTTCTATATGCCAAATATAATTCTGGGGTAAAGAGCGGTGAATTTGTCGTTGGCTTTGTTGAATTTTTGTGGAATAAATTTTTTAAAAACTCAATTTTTTTTGCTAAAAGGGAGAAAGTTCTAGCTTTAGCATTATCAATATGATCAAATTCATTTGACGATACGAAATAGTTTGGATTTTCTTGAAATGACATTCCTTCAGGTGAATAATAATAAGGTGGTCGTTGTTCATAAGAATAAAAATTTAATAAATCATTTTGTCGTTTAAAATAGTCAAGTAAATATTTTCGATTTAATTGATAACGATAATAATCATAAAACGAAGGAAGCCTGTAGCTATATTCGTTATAGTAAGGGTTGAAAAAAAAATCATTACTATAACCGTTTATAGACAACGCACAAGATGTCATTACCTAAAATATATACATGAAATTAAAGAAATACTAAAATATTTATTTAAAATACATCATACGATAAAAAAAGCCGAAATCATCCTAAAAACAACTTTAAGCTCCATTTGAACTTTTTCTATTAAACAATCACTTAAATCACTTATATATTTTAATAGCAATTCCAAAAGCCATTTATATTTAGTGCTTTACAACAAATGCTGACATCAACAATGGAATTTGCATTTGCCCATTTGCTTGGCATTGAAGATATTTCTATGCTAACAATGGTTGTTAAAAACATCGTTAAGGTATTCTTATGAAATTTATCAACCAATTCTTTTATGGTGGTTATTTCGAATGATATCAACACTTAATAAAAAAAAAAAATTAAGATTTTTTTTAATTTAAAATTTAAGAAAGAAATGTATAAGTCAAAAAACTTAAAAAAATTAGTATGTGGCATTTGGACTTTATCTTTAGAAGTATAAAATATAAATTAATTTATAACAATGACGATTCTCGGAATTAAAAAGGCGTAGAATGTTAATGAAACGTGTTATGACAATTTCAAAAGATAAGTAATATTTTTTACTTATTAAATATAAGGTCAATAGAAACTTTTAACTTTTAAAGTTTAAGTACCTTTAACCTTTAAAGTTTAACCTTTTCCATACAAATCTTGAGCTATAAAATCTTACTTTTGTTTCAAAAAGCTCAAAACATTATAATTGAGATATGACTTTAAGAATGATCTCAAAAAAATAGTTATTTTTTTGGATTAAACCCTTTATAACATAAAACGACTAAAGTAATCAAAGCTCAAAGAGCTTTGCAATGTTTCCTGTTTCTTATTCGATGAAATAATTTCATAATGAATTATAAAAATTCACAATACTATTATGTTACTGAATAAAAGGTAGATTCAGAAGAAATGTAATGAAGAAAAACTCAACTCTGAACTTCAACTTTTATAACAACTGTTCATTTTTTGCGTGTAGGTTCTGTAAGAATAAGTATGAGAACATAGAAAAAGTATGAGCTCATTTTAAAAATCAAGCAAACTAAAGACAAAAAATGTTCCCTCAAACTTACCCATCATTTTTTTAAATATTTTGTATCAAACTTGGGAATTACCTGCTGGCCACCGAGTGGTCTAGGTTACCGCTCTAAAACCAGTAGGTTAAAGGTTCGATCCTCGAATCGAGAAAATTGCTGAAGATATTCTCTTCGATTTTCACTACGTAGTAACCAAGAATGATAAAAACTTTAAATACTACGACATTAAGGAAAGAAGTGATACCAAATTCATATCTTTTTTCTTATTTAGCTTTAAAAATTTGGACACTAGATATCAAAAGTTTCTTGATATTGAAAGTTACTACATCCTTGAATTGAAATTAAAACTGGTTAAAAAATGTGCGTTTTAAATTTATGTTTAAGAAACGACATAACTTCCCGGATTCTTTATTATTTTTTAAAATTTTCAATCCATGATTTTAAATTTTGCTCATTTTTGTATTCCAAAATTTTTATAGCCAAAAAGAACTGAACAAATTTTTTGAACAATTTATTAACTAAAATTATTATTTTAAAAATAAAACCTTATAATTTGTAAGTAGGTAAGGTAGAATCACCAAATAACGTCCCCTTTTTGAAAAATAAAAATTTTGGAAAAAATGTTGCGGTTAAAGCAATAAATATAACGTCAAAGTTTAGTTATAACATTTCTTAATTATTTTAAATAAAAAAAAATCTGTTAAATTCTTTATTATTTATAAAAAAATATTCTTTACAAAAAAGTAGACATTCTGAAAAAAATTTTTGGGCACCTAATTACGTCCCGGGAACGATATTGAGATCACAATAATCAGGACTTACATAAACATAAACTATATTTTTAACAATATATAATTATTAGTATAATCATAATAATAAAAATATCTAATCAGACTTATTAATCATTGATGTACCTATAGTTTAAACTTTAAGTAATTTTAATTCTCTAAGCAAAATGAACAGATAAAGTTAGGCCCTGGATTTCCAACACAATCCTCATGCATCCATTGGAAACATTTTGTGCATCCTATCCACTTTTCTCCCATTTTATCATGGTGCTGATCCCTGTTTCGTCCACACTAAATATTTTATTGAAAAATGATTGTTGAAAAAATACAACTGCCGAATAACAAAGTAATTTCAATATCGTCCCGGGGGCGATATTAGGCTTATGTAAGGGGACGATATTAGGAATTTGCCAGTTGTGTTGACAACATGTATTCAACCAAAAACCCGCAAAAACTTAAATGAAAATATAATCGATTTAATTTTAAGCGATAACATCAAATTTTGGCAAAATTTTGTTTAAATAATTCAAGAACATCACCATTTAAACCTTATCGATAGTATTTCAATCAAAAACTTACCTTGACAAGTTTTTTATTTTTTTAAATATCTTGACACAGACCCAACATTTCGCCGCTAAACATTTGAAATGATTGTCTGATTTAACTGACTTGAAATTCAAATAATAAAAACTAGGTGGCGTTATTTAGAAAAAAAGATACCCAAGGGGGCGAAATTAAGCTTGGGGGCGA
The DNA here is from genome assembly GCA_958496175.1 of Sisyra terminalis. Lineage (NCBI taxonomy): Eukaryota > Metazoa > Arthropoda > Insecta > Neuroptera > Sisyridae > Sisyra > Sisyra terminalis. Next base: position 56,371,740 of record OY292274.1, read on the forward strand.
AATTTGGTGACTATACCTTATAAGTACACTTAAATTAATTTCCTATAATCTAATATTTTTGAACGATATAAAAATATAAATAAAATATTATAAAAGCTATCCTTTACAAGAAACTACTTGGAGCCTTTCTTGAGGAATATTTCAGCACTTACTTCTGAACTGCTTTATCAAGAAGGTAAAATATAATGAAGCACTTTTAATAAATGAACTATTATATCGAATCATCAATTTTTGTTTATTACCATAATTTGTTGAAATAATAAGATACTGAAACCGAAATGGCCTTAATTGTCTATACAATAATTTTAAAGGAAAAATTTAAAAAAAAAATATTAAAAGCAGGGTGACCTTTACTGAAAAACATATTTTGTTTTTAAGCGGAAATGAAAAATTATCTATTTGATAATTCCTTGTACATGAGTTACTGTAATTTACGTACTAGTAACCTTGCGGTTATCATACTGTGAATCTTTATTCGTTGTTTTGATAAAAATCTAATAAAATATGAACACAAAATGTAAAATTTACTATTCTATGTTATACTTTAAAGATATTGTAAAAAATATTTATCAGTAATAGACAAAAAAGAAGTTAATGCCAAAAAAAAGTTAGTTTGTTATATTTCCATTAATGAAAGCACCACTATTTTAACGAGATCAAATATAAAATAGAACTTAATAAAAGTAGTGTTCTTTCTTAAAAATGTTATCCTTCATTTTTATATGTGTTATTTTAAGTTTGTATAATGTAAGTGAATATTTATGTTAACATTTAATACAAAAATTTATGTTGTGGTAATATTTTAGATAGTGGAGTCACATCCTCCTGCGGATTATTCTTCGGATTATTCTCAGTATTATTCTCCGTACTATTCTCCGAATTATTCTCCATATAATTCTCCATATTATTCTTCATATGGTTCTCCGAATCATGGTTCTCCGAATCATGGTTCTTATAATGATATTTGGAGAACATATTACCCCAGTTATGGGCACAACAATATGATTTGGAAAACATATCCATATTATGACGTGCACCAAACCATGAATGCTCATTTAAATGCTGCAGAGCTTGAAAAATTCAAAACTCGAAACGAGGCGGACAAATATTACTGGCACCAGAATTTAGGATATACATTGGGAAGCGGTGATTACCCGATGCCACATGCTTTCCCTCAATATGAAGGACCTCCATTGCCAAAACCTTTAAGTTACATCGATTATCAAAACCAAATAAATAATCTTGGTAGATATCCACCGGGAGCAAATAATCTAAAGGCATCTATATTCACAAAAGAACTGCCGGATGTCGATTGGTTGGCACATTCTTCTCCATACTTATATCCTGCCCTAGGACGAGAAGGAGTAGATTCTGGAAACCATGAGTTAGTGTACAAGTCAAGTTTACATCCATTGAGGTCCCATACGCATATTCCGTAATTAAAATTTTAATGATAATACATTTTTGGAACCTTTTGGATGTAAAGGTTTCTTCAAAATTTAATATAAAGTAAAATAAAATAAATAACAAAAATGTATTAATCTGTACATTAAAATAAAGCATTTTATAAACCAATTTATTTAATTTTGAGCTGGAATCAGTTATGAAGTTTGGTTCAAAAATATGTTTTAATGGTTAAAATTTACTAAGAAAAACAACAGTGGTAAAGGTTTAAGTAAATTTTGGTATAGAGAAGAAAATATTTCGCCAAATGTAAAGCTTATTATTTTAAATAGCAATTTGTTTTATTCGTAAGCGACAATTTTCATATGGTTATGGGTTTTTCATTTTCACTTTGTTTGTAATGGAATTAGTTTAAAAATTTAAAATTTTTAGTTGCCACCAAATTTAAACTATGTACTTCCTAATAGTTATTCTGTTTCCTTATTTTCTTTTATTTTATTTTTGGACAATGAGTAATAATTATTAAAAAGTTTAAAATTATACAAGTAAATTTAACATGTTTTAAAAATTATCATTGAACTTGGTCCTTGAAGTCGATGGAAGTCATTTTATAATAAACAATTTATTAATTTTGAAGGTGATATAAAAAGAAATTCTTATATTTGAGAAAAATATAGTTTTATGTGTGATATATATTAGATGTACCGGAAAGTATTTTCGTTTTTTTAAGATACAACTAAAGCACAAAACTTTAATACAACTTTTGATTTTAAATCAATGATAAGTATTATCAGCCCTAATATTATCAACCTTTTTACATATAGTGTGCAATGTGTGTAATGCGAAAGTAGTAAAAATCAATTGGTTACTGAGAAAAATATCAAAATATTTCATTTTAAATATCACTTAAGTTTTCAATTTTAATATCACTAATTTAAATTCAATTTAATATTGCATCGATTAAAATAAATAGAAATACAGTGGAATAATTTTGGACGATTATAGTGGGTACGGCAATATGGTAAGAAAAAATAACTAAACAATGTATAATTTTATACAACTTTTATTAAACAACTCATTTTTATTTTCATAAAACAAATATATATTTATTCTACTATTTCTTGTTAAACGTTTTATTGATGCAATAAATTCCTAAAATAATTAATAAAAGGTCTGCGGAAAAATCATTATGAATTTCAATATTTCTTTCCTGTTCTTCTGGAAGAATATTGTCTTCCATGTCCGAATTCTCATCGGTGTCAAAATTTTCTTCCTTTCGGTCTATCGCTAAATTGTGTAGTACTGCACATTTTTCTTCAATTTGTAAAAATATAAATTCGACCGTAAGTTTTGAAAAATGAAATCTTTGGAAAAATTATTGGTCTGTCTATTTCTTAAAATGATCAATTATTGGCCTTTACGTTATATTGTTGTTCAGGATTTATAAATTCTATAAGTTGAATAAATTCTTCCTCAGGATCATTGAGCAATTTCTAATCATCCATAGTAATTATTTCCACTTTTGTTTCTAACTGTAATATATCAACAAAGTAACAGATTCATATTGTTTAAAGTATCATTACATGAAATTGATGCTTATTTAATTTACACATAGATAATAAACACCAATATATTTACCTAATAAGTTCGTAAATCTCCAAATAGGCAGAAAACTTTGCAATTTCGAAATATATTTTTTTTGCTGTACTAAAGTTTGACAACACTTACTATGTGCAGAAACAATAAGTAGGCGATGTATGCTCTATCTATTAAATAAAAAGACTATTTGGAAGTCTGAGTACTGAATAAACGGCTCAAGTGTACTTTAGCACACCCACAATCTGGCAACGTTGCATTTTCGACTATGTTTTTAATTTAATTCGCGATATTTTTGTTTATTCAATTCTAATATGGTATATTTCTCTCTTTTGTGGCTAAATTTTCATTATGGACCGATTTAATCGTGAATTAAATTAAAAACAAAGTCAAAAATGCAACATCGTCAGATTGTGGGTGTGCTAAAGTTCACATGAGCCGAATAAACAATCTAGGAGATAGTTTAATGTTATCCTGAAGATATGGCTATTTTTATGTGTAAATACTCATGTTTTCTCTATCTTCGGGTTAAAATTTTATCTGGAAGATTAATGTCACTATCTAAATGTGAAAATATCAACCGGGCCTTAGGGCTGATATTTTCACATCTAGATAGTGGCATTTATCTTCAAGATAAAATGTAATTTGGAGGATAGAGAAAACATGCGTATTTTCAACTAAAATAGTAATATGTTGGATAAATATGAAGGATTTATCTAATAGATATGTCGCTATCTATTAAGTAGCTATCAATAGGATAAAGTCTACCTATCCGTAAGTAAAAATACCGACCCTTAGTCATACTACTTCTAATAAAATTAAGTGTGGTAGATTTATTATAGGATATTTCGGTCTAAATGTTTCAATTTTATATTTTTTATAAAAAAAAAATAACCATTTGGATCTTGCTATCGAAATCTTAAAATTTTATATCGACTTTGCACCACATAAGAGGATATGCATACACACATATTTTCTATTGAGAAAAGTTTCATTTTTTCCATCCAAAATAGCACTTTATCTAAAGTTTTCATCTTTTATCAAGCAGCTAAATCCACACACATTTACATCAGAACATATCCAAATATAAAAAGAAAGTTTTGTGGATACGGAAAAGGCAAACGAGTCATAATTCTCAGTTTGTTTTTGGTACTTTTGCCCGTTGTTATTGTACTCGAATGTGTGGGTTTTACGGGTTAAAACCAACCCCTACATACTAACATTCATTTAATAATATATACGTGTACACAGGGTGGGTTGTGTGTGTTTGTTTGAGTTCTCTTCGTCCGTTATATTTATTTTTTCTCGTTTCTTTTGCTTGTTTTTTGCGTAGCGTATGAAATTGGCATCATATCTCAAAGCCGCTGAGATGCTATCTCGTGTGTGTAGTATTGTAGCAGTCACAAAAAGCTTACTTTATGTACGGGCACAAGAAACCGAACTCGTGACCCGTACCAAACACCCGTACGTTTCACTATATTTTCTCTTTTCCTATTCGCTTTGTTGTTTCACAGTCTTATCCTTATTTCTTTTGATTTCTTTTTTTTCCAACAAAACGATATTGAAACATACAGATATGAATAAACTAGATTATTTGTGCAATAATAAAAGTGTTAATCCATTGTCAACTACTAATTGATTTTCCAAAACAATTTCAGTATTCCGTTGGGAAAATGTTAAAAAAATGTTAAATTTCCTTGAGATTAAATTTTAAAACCCTGTAACAACTAAATATAATACCAAAAGGCAAGGGAACTTTGTCCACGTGTGACTACTTAGGCTTAAAAAGTAAAGAATATAAATTATGGAAAAATATATGTTATGCGTCTTAAGGAGTTTAAAATGATTGGGTCTTTTCAATCCTCTAAAAATCATTTCAAAAATACCATTTGTATCTAAGTACAAGAGATTGGAGCGAATATAATTTTACACACTGGTATTGATATTTATTTATTTTTATTTACTTATTCTTTTACTTCTGGTGCTTTACACCTGTTCATAGAACCAAAAGAACTACAAAATTTACACAAAATAGTATGGTTGATAAAATTTATCAAATCAATAATACAAACTAAAATAGATAAACTACATTATTACTTAAAACTATTTTTTTTCTAAAAATTACGTCCTATAGTTGGAATCCCTCTTTCCCAGCTTTTTCCGCAATATCTTTTTGGAGCAAATCAACAATTTCATGTTTTCAGGTAGCATATTATAATATTTATATTAAAAGTTTAAATATAAAATATCTACAGTCCCTGGCCATATTAATAGACGTGGTATAGGTTTTGTATAAAACCTGAAGTAAGAGCTAACTAAAATAGATAAACTACATTATTACTTAAAACTATTTTTTTTCTAAAAATTACGTCCTATAGTTGGAATCCCTCTTTCCCTTTTTCCACTTTTCCGTAATATCTTTTTGGAACAAATCAGCAATTTCATATTTTCAGGTAGCATATTAGAATATTTATATTAAAAGTTTAAATATGAAATATTTACAGTCCCTGGCCATATTAATAGACGTGGTATAGGTTTTGTATAAAACCTGAAGTAAGAGCTATTTTATTTTGGGTCCATATTTTTGATTAGGTTTAACTTTCTTGTACAAATTTTATTTATTACGCTTACTTATCAACTAGCGTTACCAACAATCATATTCACCAAAAAATATTTTGTTACCATCCAATTAGTTAGACATCTTCTTAATTATGGCGAGCTGAATTATTTAAGATTTCATTGAGAGCTCGTTTACTGATATTTAAGTTTCAATTCTGCGCAGTATGCTGTCTTTGTAGGACAATACCGTCTGCTGTATTTGTGGATGATGATTCCAAATGTGAATATTTTTTCTAAGGGCTATTTTTCTGTTGGAACCACCTCTTCAGCTACTTTTTTCTTCAGCAACTTCCACATATTTTCAATGGGTTTCAAATCAAGGCTTTTATTCTAAAGTAGGGTAATATGGATAATAAACAAGGTTATACCTACTTTTAATCAGAAAATTTTTAAAAATCAATATAACTTTTAATAATGTAAAAAGTAAACAACATTAAATTAAATTTAGTAGAATATTTACATTTTGTATAAAATCTTAAGTCTAATAATGTGGCCGAGTGGTTAAGAGGCCCGCTCAAAAACTGGTGGGTGTTTGATTCGATTCTCGTATCGAGCAAATTTTCGATATTTCTCGATTACGGACTTTTATTAACCCTAGAATCGCTATACACCTTAATAGTTATAAAGTTTCGGCAAACAACAATTAAAAAAAAAGGATACTGGTAGGTGTTGGATTTGATTCTATTATCGAGCAAATTTTCAGTAATTCTCAATTACGGATTTTTAATAACTCTAGAGCAGTGGTTCTTAACCTTTTTAGCTACCGGCACCCCTAAAATTTTCAAACAATATTCTCGCACCCCTTACTAGAAATTATTGAGTTATATAAATTAAAAAACAAACATTATGCAAAACATATTTTTTATTAATTTTATGTGCGTAACAAATTTTTTATAAATTTTAATTGTTAGCTGAAATAATCAATTATAAATTATCAAAGTTTTTATTAATGGCTTTTTTGTTGTTGCTTTTCCTCAATTATTTTTGAAAACCGGGGGATCTTTTTTGAAATAGCTACACGCATATCATTACTAACATTAAGTCTATTTCTAGCTTTTGTTTTTATATGCACAAGTGACGAAAATCCCATCTCACACAAATATGTTGTGGCAAATGGAACAAGATGCTGAAGCGCTATTTTAGCTAATCGTGGATATGACATTACTTGAGCACACCAGAAATTTTCCAAATTCTCTGCTTCAAATTCCATTTGATTATGTCCATTTGTCCGTAGTTCAACAAGGTCCTCTTTCAATAAATTACTGTCATCCATTGAGTCCAGATTATAAATAAATGGATCTAATATCCATTTTTCTGATATATCTATATCTCCAGTAGCAAAATATCCCTCAAAAGATTCGCTCAACTTTTGCAAATGATCTTTAATTTCGGTGGTAATATTGTTTCTTTCATCATCTGAAACAAGAACTTCTTCAAGCAAAGGAAAGTTAGCATAATTTATCTTGTCAACACGGTTAATCCAAATTGAAAGTTTTCGACTAAACGCAGTCAACTTCTCTTTCGCTGTTATAGTGTTCACTCCAAATCCTTGGATTGAAATATTTAATTCATTAAGGTGCGTGAATATGTCTGCCAAATACGCTAGCTGAATTATAGCATCTCTATTGCTGAATTCATCAGCTAAACTACTGCCTTGATTATTAAGAAACTGCATTATTTCACTTCGCAATTCGTACACACGATTTAGCATACGTCCACGCGATAGCCATCTTACTTCTGTGTGAAATAAAAGGACAGTATGCTCGGCACCAAGTTCTTCGCATAAAGCACGGAAGAGACGATGATTTAAAGCTCGACCTCTGATAAAATTTACAACTTTGACTGAAGTGATTAATGTTTTCTTTAATTTTTCAGGCAATGTCTTTGTAGCTAGCGCATGTCTATGTAAAATACAATGGGTAATTGTAACGTGAGGCACTTCCTTTTTTACATACGCTACAAATCCAGAATTTTTGCCTAACATGGAAGGAGCTCCATCAGTACAAATTGATCCTATTTTGTTCATCGGTATCTCATATTGTAATAAAAAGTCTTTGACTTTATTAAATATATCAATTCCTTTTGTAGTCAATTCTAATGGTTCACAAAACAAAAATTCTTCAACAATTTCTTTTTCTTTTACATATCGTACAAACACCATCAGCTGAGAACAATTTTCAACATCTGTAGATTCATCCAATTGAATACCCACTGGGACATTACTAGCTTTAATATCTTCAATTACTTGTTGTAAGATGTCTTTACTTATATCAGAAATTCTAGTACGGATTACGTCATTTGACAAAGGAATTTGTTGAAGCTTTTGTTGTGCTTCAGTACCCAACACTATTTTTGCCATTTCTAATGCACAAGGCTTTACAAGTTCTTCAGCTATTGTATGTGGTTTCTTCTTCTTGGCACAGATATATGCAACTTGATAAGACGCTTGCAACAGCGGCTTTTCGTGTGATATAAATCCAAAAGTTGTGATAGTTCCACTTTTATCAAATCGAACTCGTTTAGATTTCAAACTTTCAAAATCATAGCCAGCATCTACACCACCATGCTGTTTGGTAAAATGCTCATTTAGTTTCGACGGCTTGAGATTGGCGTTTGAAAATTTATTGCAGCACAGAATACATTGTGGTCGCTGCGTTCCATCCTTCTCCGTTGTAAATGTAAAACCATAACGAACATAATCGTCATTCCAACATCGTTTCTTTGACATGGCGTAAACTAAATTAAATTCTTTAATAAAACACTAAAAAAATATTAAACTTCTATCTATTATTGCTATATTTTAGCTTACCTTTTGAATTTGACTTTAATGTACCAAATTATATTCTAATAATTAGAATATAAATATTCAACTAAACTTGTAAAATTAACTTGTATTAATTATTTTATATTAATATTTAACTTTTAATATTCAACACGAAAATTCAAACTTGTAATAGTCGACACTAAAATTCAATTATTTTTAAATTTTTATTCAATGTAATGTGCGCATCAACAGTATTTATATTTCTAAGAATAATCGCAACAATCAACTGAAATTTCGAGGAAATATAAAAATTAGTATAGAAACTAGAAACGCATTTGAATTTTTGTAATTGTAGAAAAAATACAAAAATTAATTTGTCTCGATGGTTTATAATTTACAAACATATTTAAAAAATGTTTAGGGAATAAAAAATTTACTAACCAAAATGAATTTTTAAGATTAGTTTTTTATTTTGCTAGCTACACGTGAATTTGTAAAATTACAATTTCGCACCCCAAAATATTCAAGCTCGCACCCTTAAGGGGTGCGTGCACCACCGGTTAAGAACCACTGCTCTAGAGTTTCTAAAGACCTTAATTGTTATAAAGCAACGGTAAATAACACTTAAAAATATATTTGGAACTTGTTAAAATTAAAGCTAAATAGATGCCGAACTTATTGTGTTTTCGAAGCGTATGCAAACCAATATAAAATTTTTATATATTACATAGATTAACAGTTATATAGCCTAATGAAACTATTATATGATTACACTAATACTCACAATTATTTTTTTTCATTTACCTTTAATTTATATAAAACGTTTTTCCCAAAAAATAAAGTAAAAAAAATAATTTCAAGTTTTTTTGTTACAGTAATTTCAATCTAAATCTTTAATTATAATTCATGTATCGATAGGTCTTGAATGACGTCAGTGCAGAAAACGTTCCATAAGCGTATACGTATCTATTCGTATAAATGCATTGGCATTAGCTTGGCAGTGGGAGTGGTTTACTTAAATTTTCAAAATTTCAACAATCAAGACAATTGAATATCAAAAAATCTCGTAATCCTATTGGCTAATAGTCGTTTACATTGAACATTGAGTGAATGTTATCATTAAGTATTAGTGCATGGCTCATGTCATTCTAATTGTATTAACTCGCTTTCTTCAAAAGAAAAACTTATATAACGCACATTGATAGTTTTGGAAAAATATTTTAGTTTCCTGAAGTATTTTTGAAAAATGAAGAAAAAACCGTATGAAATTAACATTTTTATATCAATTATTATTATTTATTTTTTTGTCAATATACATTGACAGTTGGTTAGAGTTGTTGTCACTTGGTCAGTTGGTTAGAGATGAGCAAAATTTAAGGCGGTTTTTACTTCTTTAATTTTCATTTCGGAAGTGCTTTTCCAAAATATCTAAACAAAATTGGACATTATAAAGAAAGCTTGTAAAATTTTCAGAAAACAATTTATTAGAGCAATACTGAAACCGGCTTAAAATTGGTAAAAATATTTTTTTAATAGAATTAAAAAATCTATTAAGTTATTTATCATTTTGTTATATCAAACGTTTTATTAATCCGTAAATTAAATTTTTGTTGTTTTCCACTTACTCTTTTCTGTCACAAAAAATGCTTTAGATAAAGATCCTGAACTTCTTAAAGCTTAGTGCTTTATTTGGATCTACATATCTAAAGAGTATATCACATAGAGAGTATAATTTTTCCGAGTCGATTCAATATGCTAGGCCCTTTTTCCCCCAAACATTTTTTATAGATTCACATTATCGAACTGAGTAGATGAGATTCGCAAATTATTGCATAATACAAGAACAACTGTATTACTGTTTATTTCTACCTTCACCCAAATTTTTCAATATTTTATGGTTTTGTGAATCCCTATGACCACTTCTAGCTTTGGCTGTAAAAATATTTAATAAAATATGACTGAAAACTTTTAGTCTCCTTATCCTTTGCCTCAAATTTAAACAGCTATAAAACAACACAATTATTGATCTATTTAATAGAATTAAAAAACTCTTATTGAAAAAAAGCTCTTGCCACTAAAACTAACAAAGTATTTAGCAGTAATTTTTTTCAAATATCAAATTCAAAATCTTTTAGAAGAAGCCTTTTAGTTAAATTTAAAAAAATCAATTTGATAAGAAAAATATGTTTTCTTGGTTTTTAGTTGGTGTTCATAACATTTTCTAAATAACTTCAAAAAACTACAGTAATAAGCTCTTATGATTGAAAAGTATATTACCTATAAAAGTATATTTTGTCTTACCAATTAGGGCTGGAAGGCTATAGAAATTGCAAAATTTCTCTATTGTATTCGTTGAAAGGTAAGACCCCAATTTTTTTTTTGATGATTGTCGATTTGAAAACTATATTTCAGTTGGTAACTTGCAAGGTTTATAAAAACACAGGTGGCCTCATGCGCTACGTGACGTATCCAGAAGAAATTTGAACATATTTTCTGACTGATTCAAATTTCAAAATTCTTCGTATGACGTCATTTTTTTTTCTAATGGGGCAACCTGTGTAATTTATAAACCTTGGGTGACTTGGACAATATTTGGTACAATCATGAGCAGTTGTCATAATATGGTAGTTGTATTGTATCGACGATTGATCAATATTTCTAAACCATATACCTATGTTAACAAATTTTTGATCACTTGTTTAACGTTACAAAATTACAAAATTACTCCTATCAAATAAAATAATTCTTAATTTATTTATAGAGTTTAGGGAATATTTCTATTGAGTCAAATTATATCAAATGTATCTTATAAGAATAGTTATCATATTAGTTATCTTATAATATTAGTTATCGTATTTTAAGAACTAAATTTCCAAAGAGTCTTAATTTTTTAAAAATTATGAAAATAGCAGCTTAAAATTTTTATGCTTTTATCAAAGAAAAGTTTAGTTATATTGAAAGCTGATAATTAGGAAATTAATTCATTAAAGAAGTAAAATAAAAACATTTGATGAATTTTTCCCTAAAGCAAGGAGTATAGAAACTAAATATGGATTATTCATGAAATAAATATAATATACTTTACAAATAAACAACGGAGTTATTTTGAAAAATTATTATTAACCCATTGTTTTGATAAACATGTTTACATAAGTTTTAAAAATACTTCCGTATACTATAAAAGTAATGGTTCAGACAAGGCCTAGATTGAAATGACAAAACATCGAATTACTTTTTACATTTCAACAATTAACTTATAAATGAATTATTTAAACATAAAACTTAACATTGAAGCAAAGAACATAAAAATACTGTAGCAATTTGTAAGATTGCTCCTTTTAAGTGTAACCCTCACCTTCTGTCAAAAATGATGCCAAATATTTGAAATGAAAATCGAAGCAAGAATATGTCGCAACATTAGATATATTGGAATGTATGAGAAAATCTTACCTAAAGAATAAAATACATTGGAATAAAGCGATACGTTCTAACGATTTGATAATCTTGTCACGATCGTAATGTTGTCTATCGCCTGTCAGATTTACTGAGAAAAACGTCTTCATAATAAACATGTGATGTCTCGTAATAAATAATCATACTACAAACACAGGATCTGTCATTTCTATGGTCAATTATTAGTATTATGTTATATAATATCAGGGTTGATTCTCGGCATTTTAAAAATTTCCTTTTGTAATATGCAAAACTTATTTAATTAGAGGCAGACTTTTCTGCTAGTATAGAAAATTAAATAATTGAATAAGAAAATTATTTTTCTTTTCCCAACTTAAGTGCTTCTATAAGGAATGTATATGAGTTTTTTAAATATATAGACGCAAGATTGTTATTAAATTTTCCTTGTAGTTTGAGAGTTTAATAAATTTTTTTTCCGTAAATGGGTATTTGATATGGTTTTTGTAAATATCTAACACCATATGTAATTATGTATTTGAAATGTATATTATAAGATACATAGATGGATAATATTTTTTTTTAATTGTTACTTTATTTAAAAGCTTTCATATAGAAATAAATACAATACCAATTTTGTAGGGCTTTTTAGGTCTTTTTTCCCAGCATGTATCGAAATGAAAAGAGCTTTTATAAAAATTTAAGTGTTTTAGATTCAATAGAAAAATGCATTCTAAATTCACAAGCATAAGTGTGGAATAGTTTAACTGTTTATAGTAGGTACCTACTGAGCTTAATCTGAGCCTAATGAATTAAAACTTACTTTATTGGATACTAGCTGATCCCCAAAACTTCGTCTGCGTAACGTAGGTGTAGGTAGATTATATTTTCTTTTTAGCTTTGCTATTTGTAGTGGTATATGAAAATTTTTATTTTTCTTATTTCTTTTACGAAAAACATAATCATACTTAAAAACACTATTTTGTCCACTTTAAAAAGACACATTTAATACACTGTTGCAAAGAATAAAATTGTTCTAGGTAATAATCAATTAATTTTCAAAAAATATATATAAATATCCAAAAAGAGTAAGTCTATTGCATATAGCTACGTAGGTATACCTACCGTAGACCAAATAATCTGTAAATCAATCAGCATCTATACATAAATAAAAAATATCGCCAAGTTCAATAAAGTTGGTTTTAATTATAAGTAAAATGGGGTGACCATGCGACATTTTTCAAATAATTTACATTTTTAAACTTGTGATATCTTTCGAATGGAATGTTCAAATTGAATAACTCAAAAAGTTATATAATGGTATTGAAGCAAACTTAAATATGAAGTCATTTATTTTTATACGGATTAATCCCAAAGTATAAATAAAAGAGCTTTTATAGCGGTGGCATTTATATATACTTTTTAAAATGAAAAAACACTTATTGTGACATCACTATAATAGTAAGACATATGCTGTCGCTCTTTTTTTGTAGATAATGATATGTTCTGCAAAATCGTACTGCATTATTTTGTTCTATAACCAATAATTTTCGCAGCGCACGCGATAAAATAATGTTTTTTGGTAATTTTTTTCAGACCTTGGGTTACATTATTGGAGTTTTAGTATGGATTTTTAGATTTTTTGAAAATTTAATATAGCCTATGTTCACCGGAAATAATGTAGCTTCCCAACAGTGAAAGAATTTTTCAAATCGGTCAAGTAGTTTCGGAGCCTATTCAAAGCAAACAAACAATCAAATCTTTCCTCTTTATAATAATAGATAATAGAAGACAAATATTTGTATCTTTTCTGCTGGCTTAGTTACAAACTCTATTGAAATTAAGCTGCTGAAATATAATTTATGTTTGTAAACTTTTACAAAATTCTATTACTGAATCATGTCTTCTCTAATCCAATAGCTTTAGTTCTATGATTTTGATTCAGCACCTTATTTTGCATCTTAATTTTCAACAAGTATCGTTAAACATAATTTAATTGAGGGTCGTTCTGGTGAGGGGTTTTTTCGTAGTAAATGTATATACATGTTTTAAACAACAATAATAATTCACAATAAAAATTCAATTTAAATAAATGAATGGTTAAGTACTATCTGCCTTTAAGTAGTATATGCTTTCGTCGTTCTTTTAGTTTCGAAGAGAATATTGAAGGATATATTCACAAACCAGAGGACCCGGTGAACTTCGTACCACCTAAAATTGATTTGTCATATTTGTGATTATTAATACGGATAGAAATATACAAACATTCGTACATATTATTATGTTTTATTATAACAACATTTTTATTTTACTTTAAATAAGAACTACAGATAACTTCTTTTTCATCGGTTGGAGGTTGGAAAACTTTGGATTAATTTATGAAATATTATGATTAGACTTTGTAATGTTTTAAATTTATTTCATTACTCAAAAATTTATGAGATATATTTAATTCAGAATTAAAAGTTCAAAATTGTAATGACTATATAATAAACTGGAGATTTATTAGTGCTAGTATTGTTGGTGGATTAAAGTTTCAATAGTTTCAATTTTAAACGAGGAATTAAATAAGATTAAAATTTTATCTTTTTTTTTTCGTCTTTTTATGTAAATTGAATACATCAAATATTGAAACAATAAATGAACACTTGAATCATTTATTCTATTAATAGTGAAGCATTTAAATTCAATAAGCAATGGAAATTACATATATTTAAATAAAACCTATCATTTGCAGAATAATAAAGACCACTTAATTTCAATTTTATAAAAAAAAAGGTGACTAACTTGTTTTGAATGCGCAAAACAAATATGGCAGAGGCGTAGGGAATGGAGTTTGTAAGGACAATTTGTATGTAACTAGTGTAGATTTAATTTGCAAACTGAACATGTTCTCGAGTTAATTTCCTCATAAATGAAGGACGTCTATTCAAATGGTCATTACTACGGATATTGTGCAGACAAACAATTTTAAAAATATTTCATAGGAAAGGATTGTTATTTTCTTCAAGTGTTTCTTATTTACAAAACTGCTTTAAAACTCCGTTTATGAATTGATTTTTTAGAACTGAATTTATTGAGGCATATTATGGTAATAAAAGGGCGTCTAATTTGTAAACATTTTTTTGCTTGCAATTAACTCAATTAAATATTGGCTTACCTACTGATGGCCGAGTGGTCAAGATGACTGCTCCAAAACTGGCAGGTGTTGGGTTCAATCCGTGTATCGAGAAAATTTTCACTTTTTCACGATTACGAATTTTTTAAACCCTAGAGTAACTAAAGAGATCAGTAGACCTTTATTTCTCCTAAAATTCGCACATGATAATTGTTCGAGTCTTAATTGTTTGAAGTTAATAAGTTAATTTTACCAAATTTAAAAAGGCATACTCTTAAGGAATCAGAACATAGAAATTTGGAGTTCAATTAATATTATAAATCATCAGTAATTTTGGCTTAACGCATTACGGTTTTGATTCCAATTGGTACAAATTATTTTATTTATAATAATATATCATACATAGATATTAATCATATCACAAATTAATAAG
The DNA here is from genome assembly GCA_958496175.1 of Sisyra terminalis. Classification (NCBI taxonomy): domain Eukaryota; kingdom Metazoa; phylum Arthropoda; class Insecta; order Neuroptera; family Sisyridae; genus Sisyra; species Sisyra terminalis. The sequence goes on from OY292274.1 coordinate 56,387,085, forward strand.
CGTATCTCTAATATTAATGAGCAAAAAATTTTCTTTGACAATCTCATTATTTTACCTGCATTTTTTTTTGCAAAACATTTTATGTAAAAATGGATTTGAATTTCTATTTTTTTGAAGTAAAAATTCAATAAAGCAAAATTTAATAAAGTATATTTTCCAATTTAAATATGAACTATAGAAAATCCTTTATTAAATTACTTCGTGAAGATTGACGAGTATAGATTTGATAGAATTTCAATTCAAATATCGCTTATGTTGAATGCATTCCATCTCATACACTTTTGTTGACGGAAATCCGACAAAATTTAAAAGATCAGACTACCTAAAGCCATTAACAATATTTTTTTTCCACGTGATGGGATTGCCCACATTTCTGTTATTTTCATTTTAATAAGAGATTGCAATTAAAATAAATCAAATCATATCGATTAAATTTTTTATTTCTTCATCTTTTTCTTTACTTTTTTGTCTACGATTTGGATGTTTTGGATGGTTGATTTTAAAATCGTAGATGTCTAGTGGTAAATAGGAAATAAATGAAATTTTTTGTCATATGTATGGCCATATCCGATGACAAGAGAGTCCCAGCCCCAAGGGGATGAAAATCGTGCATAAGTAAAGTTGCTGATTCGTCGCAAGAAGCCCATTTCCTGGTGCGATGTATAACTAATGTAAAAACAGATCATTAGAGGGTGCGACCCTGTTTATATCAAACTGGCGTCGCATGGTGATGGTGATGGTGGCGGCGTTGAGCCAAGCCGCTGGCGTTTTACCACCCCCTTGAGCCACCAACGGAGATATATATTGACTACCATTGCACTACTATTCAATAGAGGTGCCTACACCCTGCCATCATATTATTTAGGTAGCTCAATACCGTGATATTGTTGCCGTCGTCACCACCCGAATACATTAGTGTACGTGTAATGTCTTTTAGATAATGACATAATGAGAATTTTTATCTTTTTGTTAAAGTTGTGACCCCCTTAAGGCTATCTTTGTCGCTTAAAACCCTCTCAGCTGTATTATGCTTTCTTATTTGTATTTATATTTTCATTTTTATATATTTTCATATTATGTTTATGTGTTATAATCATTGACTTTAAAAATCATTGTTAAATTTAATCTATATAATCAGTTATTAGAAATATGATTTATTTGTTTACGGTTTATCTAAAACTAAAATATTTCAGAAAAGTATTCACAATTTAATAATTGCAAAAACTGCGGTACTCATCTACCACAAAAAATGTCTTTTGAGCTTTGTGAGCTTTTTAACAATAATTATGAGATCTTGAAAATTTACTTTTTGCTTTGCAAAGAAAATACGATATGAGATATCAGCAAAGATAGATGGAGTTAAAAATTTAGTTGAAAGAACTAAATATTAAAATACGTTTTCCCCATTTAATTGGTTTTGATTCCGTATAGCTTAAACTTTATGGCCCCCAAGTATTAATTTTATAATTTTCTGTCTCTTTTTTTGCACCAATATAAAAAAGTATGTATCAAGTCCTATTCAGTAAAGAGTAACCTAATGGTAACCTATGAGCTTGTAAAAACCATTTACGTTTTATATTAAGTACGTCAAATACAGCATATAACTAATATTGATACAGTAGCGTTGCTACGCAATCGCTATAAACTGTTAATTCGCGGCTAAAAAGAGAAAGAATGACCCGTTGTAAATCGGTTTCTTTTCATCTAGTTAACGCATATAACGCTTACTTCTACGATTTATTCTTACATGCCTATGGTTTGAAAACATTTAGTCCAAGGAGTCCAATAACAAAGTTAGAAAAGTCTATCAAATCATAAGATATATTATAAGATTTTCCAATTCGTTACCAGTAGAAAATTAGTCAACATTTCTTTCAGAATACATATGGCATAGAGTACTGTTATTTTTTCTACATGTAAGACCACTAAAGTTGTCTTAATTATCAATCATGTCACTATAACCGACAGAAATAGTAGCGAAACATTTGTATAGTAAAACATATGTAAGTAACATTTGTATTAATTCTATGAAAGAAATTCAAAACACAATGCGATTTTTCACATATTCTACTGTACCTATAACATAGACATTCTATAAATAATATATTCTTAACTACGATGATGTCTTCATTTTTTTTCTAATCTTAATACTAACCAAATTATAAGACAATGAAAATTTCCAAAATTTTTTATTGAACCCTCTGATTGATTTGATATTCCTTACGCCAGACTTCCTGGTTTAGAATATAAACGTTTATTTAATACAAGTTTCAGAGGACTAGGATCAAATAAATAGTTAAAACAAGATGTTTACTCGCGACGTATTGGCTTTTTATTAAGTCTTCCTCAGGCATTTATAAACAGTCGCTTTAACCTCGTCAACAATAATCCTCGTCATTATCCATTTTATAAATACGGTAAAGTTAATAAAAAAATAATAATAAGAGCTTCCAGCAATCATAAAATTCAATAAAAATTAGTTATAAATGAAATTGTTAATAAACCTAACCGCTTAGTACAGCTGGTTAGGTTTATTAAAAATATCAATTATAACTATTTTTTTTTTTTTTGAATTTTATTTATCCTGAAAGCTTTTATTATTATCTTTTATTAACTGTACCGTATTTATAAAATGGATCATGACAAGGATTATTGTTGACGATGTTAAAGCGATAACTTATGAACGCCTGAGGAAGGCTTAGTAAAAAAGCCGAAACGTCGCGAGTAAACATCTAGTTTTAACTATTAATTGGATCCTAATCCTCTGAAACTTGTATTAAGTTGTCATCATCAAGGATCTGAAATTTTATCATAGTATACGTTTATCGTTAACCTAATCTGACCAAGAATCTGCAGTAGCTTATTTGGGGCTGAACAAGGTACGTAAGTTTTAATTACAATTTACGAGAGGTTTAAAGAAACAATCTCATTGTTTTGTAATTTATACATTTATTCAATTCATTCTCTACAAATAAACAAGATTTTATTGATTTAAATTAATAAATAATATTAAAAATTTAGGTTTCAACAACAAATGAAAATTTCCCATTCTGCCCCACCCCCTGGGGCACAATGGAAAATGAGCCTTGGGCGCAATGGAATACTTGTTATTGGCGTAGTTCGCAGATGAAAACACTGCCATCGTCGTGTTTAGCCCAGCTCATGCCAAATGTGCCCATTTTTGACAAATACTGCGGGAACACCAGCTTTCATTAGATTTGGAGTATACATCCTGACAGTATAAGCAGATTACCTCTGCATCTTCCGACCTTTCTTATATATGAACTATCGGCTAGTTTTCCTTATATATGTACGCACTATCTACTGATAAAATAGAAAGGTCTATCTGAATGGGAAATACTATCTGAATAGTATACCTCATTTCGCCCCACCCATTGTGCCCCAAAGCCCCTTTCACACAGGCACGACTATTATGGCAGGATATATTGGATATATTTGAGTTATCACTAGGCTTTTAGTTAGTCAATAGTTTGTTTAAACAAACATGTCATGTTAATATTCAATCAAAAAATAGTTCATAGTAAAATTACCTTAGTGTTATTTTGCAAAAATTAGAATTCGGAAACGTTTATTTCGACTTTTGATAAAAATAAAAACAACTACACTCTTTATTGGCGGTAGCCACTTCTTGTAACGCAGCACAGTTAATTGAATATTGAGTATGATTTTTACGCGTTTTTGTCACCTGTAGCAAGCGCTAATTCCATTTCCCATACCACCCCGGTACCCCATTCTGCCCCGTGTTTCCATACTATTATTTATTACTTAGTGTAATGTTCCAAAAAATTGAGGTTTTCTTTTCAATCATAACTTATTGTATGTTATAAAATGCGGTATACATGAGAGGCATGTAAGGTACATGTTATATATATATGTATCTAGTATCCTTCTATATTATGCAGTGCCAATCATTTTTAGTTTGGTTTGGCATTTCGGTCAGGTGATGCCTGATTTTTTTATAAGTAATAATTGGAAAGTGGAAGATCTAAGAAGCTGTACGAGTATATGTTAAATTATGAACGTGGAAGATGGGTAAAGAGGCTGGATACACATCTAAGAATAAAATGATTTTCTTGGATCCATTCGAGTGTTTTGTTATCAATCAAAGATAGTGAGAGTGCTTCTGTAAATGATGTAGATCGACACGGTTGTGTGTCCCATGTGCATGGCCCAACACCCATCAACATTATTGAGAGATAGAACATTCTATATCACACAAATGTAAGACAAGAGCGACATTATTGGAAGAGTTGTGTGCGTTGGACGTGATGTGGAGTCTCATGTGTTCGACGCCCGACTGAGTAAGTGATGTTTGGACTGCGAGGTGACGCCGCAAACATTAGTCAAGTTCTAGGTATAGTACAGGGTTGGATTTCACTCTTAAATTTCCAACCTTCTGCAACCCATTTGTCTTATGTAATCTTAAACGGTCCATTTTAGACAAAATTCAAAAAAAAAAATTGGACACTAGAAAAAAATAGTTTGGTGAGCTTTTGGAAAAAACAAGCAGGGATGCTTAAGAGGGGTGTTTTTTTTTTTATTTAAATTTTCTTTTGGAAAGTACAACTCATTTTCTATATTCCACTAAAAATGGGCATCGCACCTCATTTTCCATTTTCACAGGGTGAGGCATTTTAGGGAGGTTAGTTTTGTGGTGAAGCTATCTATCGATCACTCAGAGCCGTTCTGCTTCGTTCAACGGCTAGGGTTCGAACCGTGACTATACTTCTATGTATGTATGGAATATGTGTAGGAGCCAGCTTCTCTGTATATGTGGTACACAGATGGATTGGATTGCAGAATCAGCCCCTGATACCTCTTCCATCGTCGCATTGCCTTGCTTCTCTTGCATCCCTTTTCCAATGTACCCTTTATACGCACGTGAATTTTACACAGAGCTGGATTAAGAAGAAAGCACAAAAAACCCGTGGAAAAAAAACCAAAACATTTCTAAACCATCCCATCAAAAGTTAAACAAACTTAAACAACTCAACTTCCACACTAAAAAGCAATCCAGAATTTTAGTGAAATAATGAAATTAATTTGACACTTTCATCTATAAAATTGACTTTATGGAAAATTTTTAAATAAACATTTATGGGAAAGGTAATGATTGCGCCAGTAACGGCTTCCGGAAAACATTGAAACACAATAGAATCCCTAGTGCGTCCCGTCGTACTAGAAGTTGAACACTCCACCACCATCCGATATAATTAAGTTTCCAGGCGAACGGACCGGTTGATTCTCATCCCGACCATTACATATCGATGTGCCTTCTTGCATCAAACCCCCAAATTCTCATTTACCACCCCATGAACAAAACGACCCATCACCAAAAACTGATTCATCCCTTCTTTGTTTAGATCTCATCGTGCCTCAAATGCAATTTTATTACATTAGGAGGTGCTACTTCCGATCTTATTTAAACGAACAATTAAGCCATTTGAGTAAAAAACTATTTTTAGATTCATGATTTTCATACTTTATAGACTTCTCTATATAAAACAAACTCTATATAAGGCATATGTATAGTATATACTTCTATGAAACGAAAAAAAACTAATTAGATAAGGTGTTTGCGTATTAGGGTATAACAAGCAATATAATATGACGTGAAGATGTGAGAAATAAGGAACGCTAAAATATGCCTTATTAGCGAAGATTCCAATTTGTTTCAGATTTTAATAAAATTGTATTAAGTATAAGAGGGGTAGTGAACGTGTTCAGAAAATTAACATTAAGAAAACTAGGGAAAATAGATGTAATAACAAAGCGGTAATAAATTTTAATTATCTTTCATTATATCCTCATCCCTTTTTCATGAAATCCTATCTTGTGTTAAAATCTCTTAGCGTGTCTTCGTTCATCTCGTAAAAGTAAGAAAAAAAAAATTATCATTTAATTTTTCTTTCCATCCTTGCGTAAATCTTATTTAAAACTAAAACAATTTTTTTGTAAAACATACTTTTCAATTTTGTGTTCGATGTCTTTGTTTTCCATTAATCATGGTTAGATATCGTATATTGATGTTGGTGGAGTTCAATAATTTATATCTAAAGTCAATTTTTGTAAAAAGAAATGGTAAAAAATTGAAATGGAAGAAGATGTGTTTTAAGAACTACAGCTTTTCTTAGCTGTGCTTCGTTCACGTTGCACTATTAATCTTATTATCCATATTCATATTTTCTTTGATGGTCGGTAAAACTTTAAGTACCAAAGCGCTAATTATGTTCATATTTTTAGTCTAATCAAAATATTAAGGCGTTTCTTTTATACCTTGAGAGGATAGGTTTTGACTAGGTGTCTTCTTTTTTGTCATCCTGTAAATATATTTTTGTTCCCTATTTAAAAAATAATACATCCAGCAGACCGTCAAAATGGTTTCGAAGTAATCCCTTTCATAGCTTACATACAAAAATTACATTTTTAAATAATGATTTTACTGTGCTCAAAATCAGCAAGTTAAAATAACAATCAAAATATTATTAAGATAAATTTTAATCAATAAATTGGTTGAAAATTTAATCTGGAAAATGTGGCACAAAACGAACGAATATCTGAAATGCTTAGTGGAAAAAAATTGATAATAAAGTATAAGATTCTTCTATTGAAAGGACAAGGACATAGGAATTATCTATTGATGATATTGTTGAAATTTAAGTTATTAATTTCTTTATATATTTATTGGTCAATATTAATTAATTGGTCGGTCCATTACAAAATGCTCTGATTTAAATAATCAATGAAGAATCTATTTTATATATACATATATACAATTGTTCTGTTGGTTTGAGTAGATTTCAAAAACTCAAAAAATTCTGCATCGATTTAGCTAAAATTTTGTCACGATATACAATTTGCTTCAAAAATTTTTTTTATATGTTATTTTTCTTACATCAATAACATACCGGCAACCGCAAGAAAACGGCTTTTTCCAACGGTTAATACAATAGCCCCTAACTGTTAATACTTCATTACTATAATCGTGTAGTGATTTTTAGAAGTAGAGCAAATTTTCTCAAAATGTAATTGATAAATGTTTATCTTGAAAGTAAGTTATAATTGGTACAGGGAGGGATGCTGCAGGTTGATAAGGATGGTGATTCTAAAAATTCACATGCTTTTTATTTCCTTAATTCAATAGGAATATTTGTTTATTTACAATCATTTCCAACCATAGGCTGGCAGGACAACGTCTGCCGGGTTCAGGTAGTTTATTTATAATTTTCCTGATCTAATAATTATTCTATTTATAACCTAGGAGTATACGAATCCAACAAATCATATGAAAATTGGTTCTTCAGTTATAAATAGTCTAACTAACAAAACATTGTTTTTATATACAGATAAAGATGCATTCTTATCAATAAATGCACATATAAGTTATGTTACCAATTTTAAAATGTATTTTAATTAGTCATTAATGACCATGTAGTTATATAGTGACTCTAAATAAAGCTAAAAAAAAGATGCATTCATACGATTCAGGGTGTTTTAAATTAATGATGTTACGGAGCTTCCACTTTGACGTCAAAAACTTTCGACTTACAATTGATTTTATACCTCTATCGTTAACTTCAGCTATGAGAATTTTTAAATCGAAATTTAATCGGAGATCAAGCAATCAAATTACTATTGATAACTATTTACTACTTTTAAAATTACCCAAATTGGTGAAAATGTTAAAACTTATTATTTCTTGTTACGTATGTGTTCTATTGTTTATATATAACATTTGGATTTTTTTAAGAATTGGCACCTATTTTTCCCCAACTCAAATAAACAACTACAATATCATAAACTAATCTCTATCCTAGATCAGGATCTACAGAAGCTGCTTGGATGGTTTATGGTACATCACACTTAAAATTAAAAACAAATTGTTAACAAAAGTATTTGTATATATAGTATAAGAGCAATAAATTTTATTTTATTTATGTTATTATATAACTGACCCGGAGGACAGATTTCTTAATTGTACCTATTTCAATCTTCAACATTAGCCTCCGACCTGGACTCCTTTTCCAGCATTTAACATGATTTAAAAAAAATCTATTTAAACCTTCCAATTTTAATAGACCGACCTTCGAAATATTCCTGTTAGAAAAAAAAAAATAAAAGAACTTATCTATAGCTTGAATTAAGAAACACCGCTTGAAAAACCGTATGTAACTCCCGATTATTCATTTAGCAACCAAAGTTATTTTCTTTGGTAATAATACAGAAATATGCAATGGAATTCGATAGTAATATTGAAATGGCTGATGGTTCTTAATCTATAAAGCGCAAGGTAGCTATCTACTCAAATTTTCGAATCATAAATAAAGCTTCTATTCTGCTGTACTGTACTATCTTACAGGCATTTTGGAAATTAGGGATGATAAAGAGCTTTTTTGATATTTTTTTATTAATAAAACAGAATATGCATATTACTAAAGTGGGATGGGGTAGAAGTATTTGTCGGTACCGGATAGTGTCAGGAGAGAAGTTTTCAAAGAAAAGTTTTTATGAATTTGTGAGAATCGATCGTTAGTCCCTCAACAGTCGCCTGCGTTGCGCGCCACAATTTTAGCGACAAATAAAATGTATCCGAAGTTAGCAGCTAACTGCATTACGAGTCTCATGCGACGAATAATTTTTATGTTTCGCTGACAATGCAATCTTGGAGTTAATTTAAAAAATCATGTGCCGTTAAGAACAACCCCGTTCACCATCTAACTTACCCTATTCTTCACATTAACTTTAAAGAGACATTGACTTCATTTCCTTTCGGTTCAATTCGAAAATATTTTACAGGCATCGATTTTTTCTTTTCTAAACTCCATTTTATCATAAAACTAAAATAAAAATATATCAAATTATTTGTATATACGTATATATATCTATGATTTTAGTTGGAATTAAAACTCAGAAATGCAATTAAAATACAGTTCAGTGAATCGAGAACTGAAAATGTGATCAGTAACCACATAGAATTGTTTTTAAGTAGTTTTAAGCTTGAAGAAACTTGGAAAACTTTAATGTTTCAAACCTAATTGATGATTCCTTACTTATAGAATTGTTCACGGTTATTTTTATTAGCTTCTTCGCATAAAGTTTTCAAGTCCATTCACTCTACATTTGACAAGAAATTTAAAACATTCATATTATAATAATACAGTGGAAAAGATGAAATCATTAACTTTTTCTTATTTGAAAACAATAAATTAATATTTTTAGAATGTTAAAGTATAGAATAACATTATCATCGAAAAACTTTTTCAATAAAAGAGCGAGAATGAATCTTTTTCAATATTCAAGTAAATTTCGTGGCTTGAAAAAGTATTTTATGATAAAAAAGCGAACATTTTTTTTTCTTGTGCAAATTCTACAAAAGATTATTATGCTGATGGAAACAATTATTGCAAAACTTAAGAGTCTTTGTCTTTATTTTTTTTTATTGAAATCTTTTTGTAAAATCTATATTAATACTCCAATCAAATTAAAACTTTGTTCAGAAATATAACTAAGTATTATTCTAGAATAAGAAAACCAATAGGATTAGTAGTGGGTTCTTGCACAAGTTGATGAGGAGGAATGGGAAGAATAATTCGGTTGGTGGTTAGTAGGGTTTGAGATTCGTCTTTAACATCCATCCTGCAAGCGGTAGCGAGGCGATTAACGGACCTGTCAAGAACAGAAAAATTCATTTTTTATATACACACCCCCTTATTCTTTCTTTAATTCTCTTTTTATCAGCGCCACAGCATTCATTTGGTCCTTTCATTCGTTACGTGCACCCAAGCTTGGATTATGTGCAGATCATCATCAGTACCAAGTAATATCAAAACAATTTAAGAACGATGTGAACTTGAAAAAAATGCAAGGAATTAAGTATACTGGTTCTTTTCAAACTCACCAAATTAATATCTGATTACATTATTTTTCAGTATTGATACAATCAATGTCTTGGTACATCATTTTTAAATTCTGCAGTGATCTGAACCATTTCATCATTTAACTTTGTAATGATGTAATAAACAGTTAAATCTTAAAATTAAAATCGTTTATTAAATCTTAAAATACCTATAAGAATACGAGCACTTTCCTAAGTAAATGTTCCCGAAAAGTTGTCTTTTTTGCCACCTTGAATAGAAACAGAATATTTTATAAAGTTTTCTAAAAAAATCAATACACGTATGGTATACGATACTATGTCTTGATAATGAAAACATTGCCAGATAGTATCCAACCGAAATTAGTTTTTACGGCCGAAACCGAACTTCAGCATCAGTCTTAGTTTCGGTCGAAACCGAAACATTCATATAAGATCTTCTTTTCGTAAGAAAAAAAGTTAATCATAATTACTCTATCTTTACTTTAAAGTGTCTAAGTTAATTATTAATCATTCAGTCTCTTATATTTGAACTAATCATGAATTTAATATATTGTAACGTGGCGTCTCAAAACTGTATTGAGATGGCGTTTATTCGTTCTTTTAATTTCTTTTAGAAATAATCACTTTTTTATTACACTTGGATACACTTTTTATTACACAATTACACTTATTAACACAATCACTCAAATGACAATAATCACTTTTAATTCAAATCACACTAATAATCGCTTGGTGATCGCTTTGTTGTAACGGAAATTCACAACTGAATTTCAATATAGAACTCTGATACAGAACTGTCAACTGGCTTGACTGAGCGCCTTATATACCCGCAAGCCAACATTCTAGAATATTCCAATGTTCCAGAACAATCTATATGCACATTCTATAGATGTTTCCAGAACAATCTATATGTACATTCGCATTGGTGGGAGAGAGATAGAAGTCACTCAGCCAATCGCGTGCCGGCATGGCACAAAGAGAGAGACAGACTTTGCCCCTTTCTGTTACAATATTATTTTCACTTCATATTTCAAATACATTAGTATTTTTTGCTGAAATAAGGGGTTGATTTAAAAGGAATGCATCTCAAATTTCTTTTTAATATTAGTTTTGAATAACATTAAATAAAGAAAGATACAAAACAAAATTATTTTTAGCTAATTTAGGTACATCTGAACATATACGGTACACCTATACTTTATTCTTCTAAACTTTGGTCTGTTGTCTCTCGAACTGGAAAAAAAATATGAAAATAATTTTAAAAAACTCATAAATATCAGTATTCATAATTGAAGAATCTAATATTATAAGTGAGAAACAGAAACAATAATTTTTCGTCATTATCATCTCATGAATTTAGTTTTGGTTTCGGTCGTAGTTTCGGCTAGCCGAACGACAGCCGGAACCGAAACTAGGCTGAAACCGAAACCGATAGTTTGGTCGGATACTACTATCGGATCTAAGGGGCTACAAAAAATATTGTATTTAATTAATCATTGTAGGACTTTAATGTGGTTCAAACCCTTAACAACATAATATTTAATCATAAAAAAAATTATAGTATTTATGTATCAAAAATTTAGGTTTTTAAACTTTATATAACTTTCTTAATTATGCTAAACAAAAATAATAAACAAGCACCTCATTTATTTACAATAATTACATATAGAGGGGGGACTTTGAAGATCTTCCACCATATATACTTGTTCCCAATAATGGATAAGGAAAAAACGTCTCAAATGGTTGGTTAAGTTTTTCTGTTTTTAACAGCCATTATGATTAAAACTAGTAAGGTAAGAGGTCATATTATGAAACAATGTCCCGGTTTATGGAAAGTATGATAAAAATCGGATTTACAAAAAAAATTTCACTAATTCTGTAATAATAATATTACATTTATAAAGGTTAATAACTATTATAATGCTTATATTAATTCATTTTAATAAGTGCTTTAAAGTTTAAGAAGAAAAAAAAAGATTAAATATCTACTTATTCACCTCCGAAACGTTAGGTAAAAATATAAAAATAGTAAGGTTATCCATTCTACGATTACCAATACATTCTGCTTGTGTAAAAGGCTTTAAATGCAAGAGCCTTAAGTACGTTTGGCTAATGGCTTACACTCCAGATTTGGACATTTTGCTTTGTACAAATCAAAGTTCAACATAAAACCTTAAAAAAGGTGGACATAATTGTTTTTAAATCTATTTTCTGTTTCATGAGTTCAATTTTAATCGATTTTCTTTATTTTTTTTATACGTCTTTTAAATTTTCGCACATTTGAATAATTTATTTTTTCCAATTATTTTTCCATTTAAAAGTTCTATAAAACTGTATACCTTACATCATGTGCATTATTAAAAAGGTCGACAAATGTTGTAATGAGTACAGACTCGTCAATTATACATTTTAAAAGAATAAAATATTTAATTTCCTCTTAAAATTTGTGAGATATATGTATTTTCTTAACGCACATAAAATTTAGAGTAAACTATGAATGAATAATGATTACATTTGGACCGTAAATATTAGGAAACGCTTTAAATGGTTAGAGGGCTTTATATCCAATATTGACATTTTCACCAATGAAATACACGATTGGATTTATCCAATGTTTTATGGAACTGCAGTAGCCGCATCTAACGGTTGACCCTTGCCGTATTTTCCACACATTCCTATCGATATTATTACTACAAATTCGTTTTTCTTTTTTACTTGCTTTTATGGCTTTTATTACAAAAAAAAAATGTATCTCAATAATTGAGCTAAATATTTTTCATCAAAATCTTCAAGTAGTAAATAACATATTTCATTGTAATCAATTTTAATAAATTCTTTGCACTTGTACAAGTGTCATGCATTATTACGTCTAGATATATAAATGATTCTTAAAGCTCTTTCTAATTTTTACTTTTAGATTTAAAAAAATCATTAATGGTTATTTTAATTTGGCGAAAAAATACGCTTTTACTAGTAAAAGTGTATTAATTAAAAATTATAAAATATCTTCAAAGCAATTTCGTTTAGTCAAGTCATATCAATTTCCCAGCGAATTGAATGTATTTTCTAATTAAAAAAATACTTGTCACTGAAACGACAATCTTGATGCAACATTTCAAGTATAATTAATAAAGGGAAAAAATCTCATTTATCCATGATCGTTATCACTTTAATTATTTTTACTGAAATAAATTAGTTTTCAAGATACTTTTATAAAAAATATGTGATATTTCTCTTAAAAAAATTGTTTTACGTGAAATCTGATATTCAAAAGATTAATAACATACATTAACAAATAAAAAATTAAGTTATCACAAAATTAATTTTTTAAGATTTTTTATTTGATACTGGAAAAAATTAAAGAAATAATTTTGATATTATACTTTTTAACCTGGTTTAAAACGGAATCGCGATTGTCTTACCTAGAAAAAAATACCAAACTTTCAATAGCCTATTTTTAAAAAATATTTTTCTTTATATCTTATACAAAATTGCATAAAGTAACAGGAACTATTTTTCAATAATTATAATCTATACGTGATGAATAAGTAAAGTTAGTTCTTGAATGAAATAAAGTAGAAAAAAGAAGATTTTATAAGTTGAAGTGAATATTATTTCTAAGCTCCCTTGATATCCTTTTTTCATCAGCTGAACCCAGCAGACATTGTTCTGCGAGTCTATATAATATTTGTAAATAAATAAATTGATTATTTTCTAAATATAATAAATTAAATATTTCTTTTATATAATAAGTTAATATAGATAATATTTATGATTTCTTTGTGTTTAATTATTGTTCTTTATTATTCAGTTAATATACCAATTACCTACTCTACACATTGATACCGATTCATAAAACCAACAATCGATAAATTGGTTGTGTCCATATTTTACATAATTTGATTTATGTTTAGTAGGATAGTGGACATGAAAGGATGTAGATCCATGTACTAATGTACTAAAGTTTCGATCTTTTATTAGACCTTCATCAGGCTTCTAAAATCATACAAACACATGTATTACAGAATCCTTCAAACATTACTAATTGTTAAATTTCCTTAATATGAAGTACACAATGTGTTGTGTTATTGTGATGTATATTGTGTACTTCATATTAAGGTAATGTAACAATTAGTAAAGTTTGAAGGATTCTGTAATACATGTGTTTGTATAATTTTAGAAGCCTGATGAAGGTCTAATAAAAGACCAAAACGTGTCGCAAAATTAATAATTAGTACATGGATCTACATTCTTTCATGTCCACTATCCTACTAAAAATAAATAAAAAAAAAACCAACAATGTTCTTTAGTTCATTAGTTTCTACACATTAAAAATAAGAAAACCTAATCACTGTTAGTTCCCTTTGATTTTTTGTACTTTTCTGAAAAATAAATTTTATTTTCATAAAACAGAAAACTCCTACCACTGCAACCCGCAACATTCCTTGGTATACCTAGTAACGATTTCACTTTTAAAGGATCCTTGGTTTCTCCCAGGGTCTAGACTGTAGTGTAACACTCTAAATAAAATAACCGTTTTTAGAAAAACATAAAAAAGCATTAATCTTTATTCTATTAAAAAAATGTCTTGGGTTACTTACGATTAAGGCTGCTTACGATTACATTTATTCGATGAAACACAAACGAATATTTCACATACACCGATAACCACCTCCTTGATCAATTAGAAGATGAATGATCGTTTTGTCCTCTAAACGATCAGAGGTTATCAAATATGTTTTTGCATTGTAGTGACAATCCCGTTTTGAACCGTTTTGGGGCATTAAAGACATAGAATTGCCACAAATTAGTGTAAATTATCTTTCAAATATAAACTTCATAATTAAGTTTTTGAGATTGAATTTCTCTGTAATTGAAAATATTGCTTTTAACGCAAAAATAAGGATGAAAAACCTCTCTTGTAAACCCACAGCATCTTTCACTATACCTAAACGTTATGTAAAAACTACAAATGATCGGTTAAGAATTTTCTAAGATCTGCGATTTTGAACAAATTAATATTAAATTTTATACACATATAGATTATGGGATACAAAAGTGGCTTTGTTTTATTATTTGAATGACTAAATCTTTAATAGGAAGGTTTCGGAAGTTAAGTTGTTATATCAATGCCAGTTTTGATACCACCAACTAAGTGAAAAATTTAGAACCCTTTTTAAACCTTTAAAGGCATCTGAAATTAATAACTTGGTTAGAATTTATCAAAATGTGGGGTTTATATATCTATGAATATTAAAGCTTGCGAAAGCTCTCACAAAATTATTATAAAATTTTCTCGTGCATTAATTGTTAAGGTTCAGCATGCCGATAAGAGTTGGTTTTTGACTTTTTAACTCCATAGAACTCCGAACAAGATCATCGAAGGTGGTAAGTTTTTCTCAATTATTTTGTCCTATTTTCGGATATTACTATACTTTGAGAATCATCCACTGATTTGGTTTGACTCCTTGCTAAGGATAGTTTGGAAATAAATATGGTTAGTAATCAAAATATCAATTAAGTCTATAAAAAAATCCATTCCCTCTTCCTTTAATAAGGTAGTATTCACCTGTTTATCATATCACGTACATAAGTAAAAAAGGTTCAAAATAGCCTCTACTTCTTAAGTACAAAAGCCCTATTCTACATTTTGGTATTAATGACGCGTTATATCTGTGACTATATAAAAATAACACAAAAATGGTCATAAAAATATCAATTGTTTAATTCTATGATAATTTCAAATTGTGTTTTCTTGACAAATTCATTAAAGATTATGAAGCATCTAATCAAAATGTAGTATTATGACCAATTGGATTTGTGAATTTTTTTTTTTGTGATAAATGGAAAGATCATATATAAGTTTTAACGCAAAACTATTTTTTGTTTTAGTTTTTTCGCAATAATTTAAAAGTTATTTCAAAATAAAAATTAATTTTTGAATCTAGTACCGAAGACACGCCGACAGCTCCCGAACAAACCCGAGCGCGTGTGACATCATAATGTTAGTTGTCACTCATTGCAGTTGATATAGAAATAATAAGTACAGTGTCTTGATTAATTCTGTTGTGATAGTTAAATATTGAAATTTATATTGAAAATGCCAAGATGGCAAACGTCGAAATAAATAGTTTCAAGCAGTGCAGGAATATTATCAGACCTTTCCTTTATAAATTCTTTATCACACATAGCTAATTGGAATCAACTAACGACTCGTTTTTTAGCAATAAATTTTCAATATTATAATAATAGCTGTAACATTATGACGCCACAACTATGGTGACCACTCATGGCGCGTTTATAGTCACGTGTTTTTTTTTAAAATTTTATCAACTTTTAATCGTTTATAATTAATTGAAAAAAAATTTTTTTGAAGTTTTTTGCATTAAATATCAATATTATTAATAATAAAGTTTTAAAATACATGAAAAAAATCAATAATTTTTTTTTTTCAAAATCCCAATTATTATGGTAAAAGCTCCATGGAAACAAGCAAATTTTCAAAATTTTATTTCAAAGTTATAATTTAACAGAAAATCATTTTCCAAAATGGCAAAGATTGTCCCAAGATAAGTTCAGCAGTTCAATCCTAGAATTTTCTATTTGCAAATTTTCGGGTAATATGTTCTTTGATAACCCTTGTTTTTCACTATTTGGGATATATGGGCTAATTTAAAAAAAATATCCAGAAATATGTTAGTAAACATCAAAAATTAGTAAAATTTAAGCGATAACTTCAAAATTATTTTATAACAAGTGTTAAAAGTGTTAAAAGCTCATATTGTTTTCATTATTGTCATATTGATTTAAATATTTCCTGAAAATTGTTATAATTTTAATGAGAATTCAAATATTATAATGACAAAGAAGAATAAAAAGTGTTTAAGTAAATAAGAGTGGATTGCACCTTGCAAGGATTAAAAAAATATGGTAAAAACTTTGAGTGTTAAAGTTTATTTAAATTGTGTCTACAAACACACATATCAATATAATGTAAACTTCGATAGAACCATTTTGTTATTATCTATACTCCATTTAAACCTTTTCTCGTACATGTAGTACCCGAATAGTCATATATGTGTGCTGTAGTCTCCCTGTCTATTCAACACGAAACCGATATTAATATGGGATGTATAAATAACGATCGAGAATTGGAAATGCCGAATAGCAAGGACACGTCGATAAATATTGAATTCAGCTGTCAAGACAGCAGACCGAGTTCGAGACACGAAATATATATATACATATACATGTAGAACTCTCTAAATACATGTGGCCTCATTGTGTTGTCTATGTTAACGGGCCCGTAAATAATTGACGAGTGTATTCCGTCTATTGAACTATTTTAATCATGCATTCCCTTTTCTATTAATTGTTTACCGTACATATTCGATAATCCCACGCTGATCGAACCGTTGTATTAAAGGTCGATACCTGTATTATTTATTCCACTTTAGTAATAATTACCGTTAGATGAAAATGGATAATTTTAACATTTCGAAGCCTTTTTTATTCTAATATCCAAGTACAATATGGAAATACCAATTATTGGTAAATAGTAAAACAAAATTTCCATGCATTAAGTATTAAAATGGAGCTTTTATGCCATTTTTTTTATAATCTAATAATTTTAATTTGTATGTATAGTTATCACCATAAATCGAAGATGTAGTTGGTGTTCCTTATAAAATATAGAAGAATCACAAAATATAAGGTAGTAAATATATTTAAAATAAGACGAAAATTCAGGTTTTTTTATGTAATTGTAGCTAATTGAATAATAAAAATATTAAATAAAAAAACCGATCTTAAGCAACCTGAATTGTTGGCTTATTTAAAAAAATAAAAGCTGAGATCTGAATTTTATCATCTAGTAAATATAATTATAAATACATTATTTTTAAAGTAAAACAAATAGTTAGAAGGAACCATGATATATCAAACAAACTTCGATTTACACGATTCCACTTTGGCATAGCTTTTTAAGCTATGTTACATTTTTTTAATTCATTTGCTTGCAAACATAAGCGCTAATGTTTGTCATTTTTTGATTTCTCATTCTATTCTGGAGGCTTCTGGTCTATGAAAGTGATAACGGAAATTAAATTTTTGGTTACATTTTTCATTACTATATGTAATATGAAAACATATCCTTTTTTTTTCATTGTTTTATGGGTAGTTTTTTTTTTGTATAAAATGAATGATTGAATTCGAATGTTTCAGTTTGTTTTCAATTTACATGGTTTTACATATAAAAAAGTATTGTCTTCAATAGTTTTATCAAGAACCTATATCTTTGGTGAAAATTCAGGAGATATATTCCCCAAATTCGATTCTTGAAATTTCATTTCCAAAAATGATTTCCCTGAACATTTGTGAATTTTGTGGTATTATAAAAAAATTGATAATGAAAATAAACAAAAATAAAACTGGATATAACATTAGGTGTACTGAAAAGTTATTTCGGTTTTTTATTACACAATCAGAACAAAAAATTTTGTTACAATTTTTGATTTTAAATCAACATTATAATCAGAATCAATAGTATCAACGTTTTGCCATCTAAAATGCAAAATTTTAATGCCAAATTAGTAAAAATCCTATGATCTCTAACGAAAATATAAAAAAATACATTTTGAAGATCACTTAAGCAAGTCGTAAATGTTGTAACGATTAAAATAAATTGATATCCAAAAGAATAACTTTGGACAATTATAGTAGGTACGACAATATCTCCCCCCCTAGTTTGTTAGTTTTTCCAGGGCTTTTCTTCTACAAAGGAATCTTGCATTACCGGGCTGCAGCATAGAATTTTCGCTGTAAACAATTCTTGGGCAATTTTGGGTAATTGGTTGATTAACCAAGATTGATTTGGAATCTTTGACAGCTATTCAACTTTCTGCCATACATTTAGCACCATTTCCATCTTTAACTTCTAATTGGTTAAATTTTTTGCCATTCTTCGTTGGTACCAGTTCGCGAAATGAAAACTATTAAATTTGAACTTAAAAAAACTCATTTGACAATAGTGAACATCAAATGCATTTAGATAAACATTGAAAATGTTTTCAGTAACAACTTTGCGTTGCTTCCCATTGAAACTCAAACAATATTGAATTGGAGCTTTTAGGTCTTACCATTTTAATAAAGATTTCGGAATAAAAAATATTTTGTAATTTTTTATGAGATTTTAAGACACTCTAATCATAAAAGGCCTTCAGTACTTTTTTGAAGTAACATATGAAAATAAATGGTAATTGACTGACTATGGGCTTAAAAATATTACATCTTTTATGTTATAATAGTAAATTGATTGGCTTCCAATGCTTATTTGGATTTACGCAATTTGATTAAACTATTATTACTATTTAATCCGTATTATTGAAAATACAATTCTGGAAAAAATCCTTTGGGAAATTTTTATTTAAGTATTAACGTGGAAGAATTCTTATTTAGAAAAAAAAACAGTATGGGAAATTACTAGATAATCTTTGGTATAAATTATTATCTTCAAACATTAATTAAAATCAGATAGGCAAAATAGCATAGATACATGGTTTCATAATAATACTAACAAGACTTTGGAGAAATTTCCATTGCAAATCTTAATGTAATTTTAATTTCACATAATTACAAAATAAAATGTATTTATTTATTGTACTTTAAAACTATGTTGATTTTCGAACGAGAAACAATTAAATGTGATAACTAGTTTCCATGTTGCCATTGGTGAGAGAATAAAATTGCGATTATAGGCGTGTAATTCGCATAAATGTTTAATCAATAGACGTGTTATTATTATATAGTCATATCAAATTACTGAGCAATCGCTAAACGTATGAAATAAACGTGGTCAGATTTATAATCGGGAACGTGTTTTACTTTTTGTAAAACTCATATGAAATAAACAGTAACGATTCGAATAGAAAAAAAAATCAGACAGGTCAATTAACGATGACTAATTACACGTCTATCACATTTGTAATTCCACATTTTATCAATAAAAGTTATCGTGCATAGACAACACATTTTAATAAAAAACAAAAAAAAACTTTTTTAGTGAAGTCGATTGTCATTATATTGGTAAATTGTTCTTGATTCGTTTAATGTTTTAACTATATACTTAAGAGTTGTATGTAGTGGTATAACTAGCTTTTTGAGGCCCATAAGTGATAATAATAAGAACTAATACCTTATAAAATCTATAAAAAAGTTTTTTTTGGGAAATTTCTATATTAAAGTTAATTGTATTATATTGTCAGTTAATTTATTTTGATATACTATTAATTTTACTTAAATATATTTTCTTATTAATTAAATTTATTATTATTTTTTGGTGTTTATTTTTAAGTTTTTTAAAATCTAACAATATAATCATAATTCATGTATCGATAGGCCCCGAATGACGTCACTACGTTAAACGTTGCACATATCCGTATACACATTCGTATATGCATTAAAGTTGATTCTGGGAGGAGCTTTCTTAAATTTTTAAAATTTCAATAATCAAAACAAATGAACATCAATAAATTTAGCGATCTGATTGGCTAATAGCCTCTTGCATTGAACATAGAGTGAATGCTGTCATCAGATATTAGTGGAATGCTAATGCTATTCAATTTGTATTAAATAGGTGCTTATGGCTTACTTGAATGAACATTATGTATTAAGTTTAATGCTTGTTATGGTATTATACTTTCTTTAACAAAATATTTGAAAATAAAAATATAAGAAAAACAGTATGAAATTAATATTTGTATACCTTAAATTATAATTATTTGTTTTTTTTTTTCGTATATATACATATTCAGATTTAACAGTAGTAATTAATATCTTTTTTGGCCAATTTACCATGTTAGTCATAGGTCCTTTATCTATCTTCTATCTATTGTTATAAAGAGGAAAGATTTGATTGTTTGTTTGCTATGAATAGCTTCCGAAACTACTTGGCCGATTTGAAAAATTCTTTCACTGTTTGGAAGCTACACTGTTTCCGGTGAACATAGGCTATATTAAATTTTCAAAAAATCTAAAAATCAATACTAAAACTCCAATAATGTAACCCAAGGTCTGAAAAAAAAAACCAAAAACCATTATTTTATCGCGTGCGCTGCGAAAACTATTGGTTATAGAACAAAATAATGTACTACGATTTTGCAGAACATATTATTATCTACAAAAAATAGAGCAAGAGCATATATCTAACTATTATAGTTATGTCACAATAAGTGTTTTTTCATTTTAAAAAGTATATATAAATGCCACCGCTATAAAAGCTCTTTTATTTATACTTTGGGATTAATCCTTATCAAAATAAACGACTTCATATTTAAGTTTGCTTCAATACCATTATATAACTTTTTGAGTTATTCAATTTGAACATTCCATTCGAAAGATATCACAAGTTTAAAAATGTAAGTTATTTGAAAAATGTCGCATGGTCACTGCTCTTTACTTATAATTAAGACCAACTTTATTGAACTTAGAGATATTTTTTATTTCTGTATAAATGCTGATTAATTTACAGATCATTTGGTTTACGGTAGATATACCTACCGTAGCTATAGGCAATAGACATACTCTTTTTAGATATTTTTTGAAAATTAATTGATTATTACATAGAACAATTTTATTCTTTGCAACAGTGTATTAAATGTGTCTTTTTCAAGTTGACGAAATAGTGTTTTTAAGTATGATTATGTTTTTGGTAAAAGAAATAAGAAAAATTAACATTTTCATATACCACTACAAATGACAAATTTGAAAAGAAAACATAATCTACACCTACGTTACGCAGACGAAATTGCGGGGATCAGCTAGTAGTATATATTATGAATACTTCTACCAATGTCGGTTTCTTTAGTTAGATAATTTAAATAAGAATTAAAAAGCTTCAATGCAGTGGAAAACCATGTGAAGTAAGTGCATATTTACCTTGAAAGTACGCCATTTTCATTGAATGAAAATCTTACAAATGAAAAAATCAGTTTTGGAAAATTAAGAGCAATACAATGTTTATAACTTCATCATGTTTGAAAAAATGAATTTGCATGCAGATATCGACATTACTCTAACGAGGAAATTCTTTTTATAATTTTCCACTATAAGTCCACCAACTTGGGCTCTGTGGACTTTTTCAATTATTGGAAAACATTTTTTTTTAAATATTGCCACGGCTTTATTAATATACCTAAACTTATCAAAGCAGTTTGTCGAAGAAAACTATTATTTTCGAAATTCTAACATCAATATTTCAGTCCATACAAAATTAATTTTAATAGTATTTTAATAACTCAAAAAAAAACACATTCTAAACGCAATAAAATAAAAGTAATAAAGTAATGTTACTGAAATATAAGCAATGTTTAAGCGACTTCAATTAAAAAATAAAAAAAAGCCATGGTACAAACAAGAGGGCATTAAATTGGTTGTACAAAAATTATCAAGAAATTAACACCAATCAATACTTTTCAGGTAATACTATAGAAAAAAATAGCAATGCACATCAAAAATTGATAAAGAAATGTTTTCCATTTCTAATTACGGTAGAGTTAAGTAATCAGAATAAACTTGCAATGTGCTTACAAACAATCTAACATTGTGCTTTGCGAAAGCATCATTGAGGTCAATGATTGATTTTTCAACTTCCAAAATTTATCATGTTGCAAGTAAAACTACTTTAGATGTTTTACTTAAATCAATTAAAGCTCTAGTAGATGTTGAAGTTCTTTTTCATTCTTTCGAATTGTAGTTCTTGTACAACATATTATGTACCATAGGAATTAATAAACCAACAATAGTTAAATAAATAATATTACCAACTCAGAGCATAGAAACTCTTTTAAAATTCAGAAAAAGAGCAGAAATTAAAACTGGCTTACAATTATATCTAACGCAAATGCAAAGAGTTGCAGGAAAATTTTGGAAATAAATTCTTATTAAAAATTTTGTAAATAAATATGGGTAATATTAACAAATAGAATTAGAGAATAATGTATAGAGAAAACGACAGTAACGTTTGAAATGTAACATTAATAGTGAATTTTAGTGAAAAGCAGTATCGTCAAAACAAAAACAATACAAGTTTATTTGGAAAAACTAATTTTACATCAATTTTTTGAATCTCATTGTTGTTTTTTGATTAGTTTTGGATATTTGAATTTAAGTAATTAATAATGTTCTTGGGAACTTGGATTTAAATAATAAGACGTTGTTTTTCAAATTATCTCAACGTTTTGTTGGTATTTATTTCCAACATTTCAGGAGAATTTTTGATGTTAGCATCCTCGTTGTAATTACTTGGGCTCAAGTGTATTTTAGCACACCCACAATCTTAAACCGTTGCATTTTCGGCTTTGTTTTTAATTTAATTTGCGATTTAATCGGTCCATAACAAAAGAGAGAACTATACCATATTAGAATTGAATTACCAAAATTATCGCGAATTAAATTAAAAACAAAGTCGAAATACAACGTTGCCAAATTGTGGGTGTGCTAAAGTACACTTGAGCCAATACTTGCTTTTTAACAAGATAACCGAGTGAGTACCCTAGTGGCACTTATACTTTGTACATTATATACAATTATACGAGTATAATTGCCAGTAGCGTACTCACTCGGTTATCTTTTTAAAAATATTGTTAAAAAGCCAATATTTACAACGAGGATGCCAACATCAAAAATTCTCCTGAAGAAGTTGGAAATAAATACCAACAAAACGTTGAAATAATTTGAAAAATAACGTCTTATTATTTAAATCCAAGTTCCCAAGAACATTATTAATTATTTACCACACCATGGATGAGAGCAACCAGGAGTTTGAATTTAAGGTTCATGATTTAGATATTTGAAGTGGATTTATAGATCTGCAGCCTCTTTATGAGAGTTTAAAGGTGAAATTTAAGAATTTATCTTTTTATTGTGGCCTGTTTTTAAATCGTACCCTGCGTACCTAAATTTAGTCTTATAGAACTTCTTATAGGACAGTCTTGTAGGTTTTGATTTCTGAGCGAATGGTAAAATCGACTTACTTCCAGTACTAATAAAATTTGAAAGTAACATAGGTATAAAAGGTAAGAAGGTAACATCTAGGATATTTACTAAGTCTGGGAAACTTAATTATTTTATCCTTACAATATGAACTCTGGTTCTTTTCAGGCTGAAGTTACGAAGATAACATGAGGTAACACTTTAACGAAAGGTGCACAGACATTTTGTACCTATGTGCTTTGCTTTGTTTTGGAATAAGAGTACTGAGTACGTAGACCATATGTCCTTTCCATATGACCTGTATTCAATACCATAGTATTGACGATACAATTAATTTCATATCGGAAATTTAAAATTTAAATCGGAAAATTGAATATAAATATGAAAGGACCCCGCACACAATACATGGGAATTTAGCCTCCCGTGGAATTCCCTAAAAACAATTGGAAAAAGTTCTTCTCGACTTTCTGAACAAAAGTTCAAATGCAACCAAGATCTGAAAAGGTCGTCATTCCAAGATATAGCGTGCATGAAGTCCAAAAATCATGCTTGTTTCAGAAAAGCGTATGATTAAACTTCCTTTCTTATATTATATATATATATATATATATACATATATATATATATATATACATATATATATATATATATATATATATATATATATATATATATATATATATATATATACACACATATATATTAATGTCTGGACTCAGGGCTCACGGTTGGGGGGGCGGGGGTGACAAAACACACCCTTTGGGTTCAATATTATTATGTAACGGTTATTTGGTAAGACTTAGATTTTGTGCTAATCTATTTTTTTGTACATGAAAAACATGTACTTATTGTTTAAATATTTTTCGCATTGTTGAGAATGAGATCTATTACGTTTGTTGACTAAGATTTTTTTGGATTAAATGTTCCCTTTTGTATAAATATTGTATAATTGTAACGCTAAAGAATGATTGAATAAGAATAAAATAACAACGATGTATTGTTATCGTGCACGCTACATCTTGGAAGGACGGCCTTTTCAGACCTTGGCTGCATTTGAACTTTTGTTCAGAAAGTCGAGAAGAACATGTTCCAATTGTTTTTAGGGAATTCCATGGGAGGCTAAATTCCCATGTATTGTGTGCGGGGTCCCTTACCAATGCACCTCTACGGGTACATTTTAAATGTTCCAGAAGAGGAAGCAAACTTTCGAAGCAGCCAAGGTACACAGATGCAGGTATCTAACTTTTTTTTTAATTTTCATGAAAAATCAAGATACGTTTCACTGTATAGCAGATATTAAAAACTGAGGAGAAATGATAAAACTTATTGAAAATGATGTAATCCTGGAATATAATGGACGACTGCGATGATCGTTCGAATATAGCTACTTTTTACGGGCATATAGTATAAATGTATGAATGTATGTGTAAGTGGTGGAAAGTAGAGAGGAGAGCAAATAAAAGACAGGACGACGACGGACGAGCAGAGCGGCGTTATTTTAGTAAGAGTGAAAAACGGGATGCGAACGTTTTAGGAATGAGGGTGCAACTAAAGCATTCATAGGAGCCGTTTGATTACATTCCAGAAATGCTTTGCATTTCCATCACTTTAAATTTAACTTTATATTGCTCGTTGTTGGGTGCCCGAAAGCAAGGCGTCTAACATCGGCGCTGATGCCGTTGATATACGTTGACGTTTTTGTGACGTCATTTGCAAATACCTGTGAATATCGTTGGGCGGCGATATTTAAACGAGACTCCATCCCCAACTTGCAAAGCTACCAACTCCAACATCAGCTTCAGTTCTCTATCTCTACCTCATTCTTCGTCGACTTCTTCTTCTTCTTATTATTATTATTAGAAATTGCTATGCTCACTGCTTTAATGTTGTCAAACTTCTCCATTTTCTAGCATTTCACGCAATTCTACGCGGAATAAAACGTTTCGACAAGCACGTTGACACATATGAAAAAGAATAGACAAAACGAAAGCTATTAAGTTTATCAATTTTCTTGGAAAGTTTCTGCGAATTTTATAAAATGGGGACGAGAGCAGCGGCATATATTAAGTTACAATGATAAAGTATATACGGTTTGTTTTTTCGATTTGATTCAAAAAATATAAATGTAAATGGTATACAGGAGAGGGTATCTGGTGCGATATGAATTGAAAGTTTTCTTAAGCAACGTTTTCAAGTTTGGTGTAATCAATGAAAATAATGGTGGCGTTTATCGCTCTTCAACCACCTCTTCACACCCACCTGGTTCTGTCGGTGGAACATTGACTCTGTGTGAAATGAAGGTAGAGTTTTCGAGAAGTACAAGTCGCTACCTCTTCTCACACATACATCAGTTCACTCTTAATGCGATAAGTTTTGCAAGTTTAAAACCATTATCTGCAATTAACTATCATTAAAACGCCAGCGGTGAGCAGGAGCGAAAATGCTTTTCGTGCGCGGAATTATAGTGCCAACATCCACCATGCATTTTGCGCAACCAATCGGCCGTAGAGTTCAAATTTACGGCCCTCAATGAATATTTGATTAAAACGGGCAAATATTACGTTTTTTGTATTTCTATTTGTTTCAGTTTTAGTTTGTTTTATTAATTAATCGTAACAACGACATACAACTTTCAATTTTGCATTTTCCCAACATTTTTGCTAAAATTATTTAACAAATTTACATTGGTAATTGAAATTCGTTAAGACCTTTGATATTCATTTGTATTTTGACGAAAATAAGAGGGTATATTAGGACTCTTACAATACTTTCAGATACTATTTCGGAAAGCTAGGTTTTTTAAGTAAAATTACACTGGCACACAAAAAAAAAAAGTGCTCTGTAATTTTGACCGAACCTACATAAATCTATGTATTTTGACCCCCTGAACACGAATCCGGGGTCGGTTTGACCCGTACACCCTCAAAAATTCTAGAAAACTTTAAAAAACCAAAAAAAATGGTTAAAATCGGCAGTTTTGGTGACATAGAAATTTTTTTAGAACTAAACCGAGAATGATTTTTATGTTTTTTGACCCGCTGAATACAAATTCGAAGTTCATTTAGATCATAAGCTGTTTTAATTGTAAGAAAATTGCAAAAAATCTTTGAAAATTGCGAGAAATTGCAGTAATTGTGTACAAAAATTCTACGGAGCTAGATTAATCGTGATTTTCATGTTTTCTAATCCGCATAATATAAATCTTGAAGGTATTCGGTCCAGCCATTCTTAGAAATCCATGTAAATAGCAAAAAACCCTGAAAGTTTCAGAAAAATCAAAGTTCTTATGATAAATATCAAATTTTTAATGAAATCATAATAAATTTGACATGTTGGCAAATCTGTTGAGTATAAATTTGAAGTTCATTGATCCGGAATTAAAAAAAAAATTTGTTAATCGTAAAAAATCTATAGAAATAACAAAATCGCGGTTAGCCAAATAACCTTCAAAAATCATATTCCAGAAATAGAATAATATGCAAAATATCCTTTGTAGAGATTTAAAAGTTTATTTTCATCATAATATCTCGAATTTTAGAACAATAGCCGAAGAAACAATAACCGCAATTTTTTACAATTTTTAAGGTTTTTTGCAATTTTCTTACAATAAAAACGGCTTATGGTCTACATAAACTTCGAATTTTCATTCAGCGAATCGAAAAACATGAAAATCATGCTCGGTTTAGTTCAAAAAAATTTTTATGTCACCAAAACTGTTGATTTTAACCATTTTTTTCGGTTTTTTAAAGTTTTCTCGAATTTTTGAGGGTGTACGGGTGAAACCGACCCCGGATTCGTGTTCAGGGGGTCAAAATACATAGATTTATGTAGGTCCGGTCAAAAGTACAGAGCACTTTTTTTTTGTGTGCCGGTGTTATTTTTCTGATAATTGGAAAAGATTTCTGGTATGCCAGAAATCGTCAAAACTTTGAAATAAAAAATTTGAATCATTATTATCATCAGTAACACTTGCACTAGGTCTATCCAATTTACAGCCTATGAACCACAATTCAATCCGCAAATTTGTAAAATTTTACGTCATTTATGTATACAGAATCACGGGAAAAAATGGCGATCGGGTTAATGTTCATAAATAGATCGCCGCGCTAACTAACTCGTTAAAAATACGATTAGAGTGTTAAGTGAAAAATTGGGATGAAAACAACATGCAATAACAATCAGCATTACTGTACCGAAAGGTGAACAGTGCAAAATACAAAAAAAACTGTAAAATACGAACATAAAAATTAAGGTTATAATATATAATTCTTAAAATTTAAAACTAAATAACAGTGTGTATGTGTAATATACTCTTGATGCGCCTGAGTGTGGGTGAGTGCAAAAACAAAGTGAACAATAACAGCAGCTCGACAGGTTCCAGCCAAAACACGTGTAAGCGAACTAAGAAATCTGTCAACTTTATCAAAACGAACGAACAATAATATTTATATTTATATGTCATTAAATTGATGTCATTAAACTTATATGTCATTTTAGTAATAATTATTAAATTAAGCGCCTAAATGTTAATATAGAATAAGATTAGTAATAACATTAGTATAAGAATAGATTAAGAATAGAATAAGAAAAAAAATAGATTTAGCAAATTATGAATGAAACAAATATGGACACACCAAATATCAACAAGCATCACACTTGGCAAACAATACCCAAAAAAAGGAAATTGTCCAAAACCATTACTCAGTCCACAGAGAGTCTCCAATTGAACAACCGTTATGAAGTGCTACAAGTCGAAGAAAATATGGAAACAGCAAATTCGCAGGAACAAGTTAAATCACCAAAGCCACCTCCAATATTTATTTATGGCGTAACCAATTATAAAAAAATGATAGAAAATCTGGGAAAAGCCGTTGATGACGAACAGTATATAACAAGAGCTTTAAGTGACAACACTATTAAAATCAACCCGTTAACAGAAGAAACTTACCGAAAGTTGGTTCGACACTTAAGAGATGAAGATATCATTCACCATACGTATCAGCTAAAGCAGGAAAGGGCGTATCGAGTAATCATACGACATTTACATCACTCGATGCCCACAGAGGAAATCATCAACCAACTGGAGAAGCATGGCCACAAAGTAAGAAATATAATCAACGCAAAACAAAAGACAACTAAGGAACCATTGCCTTTGTTTTTCGTTGACTTGGAACCACGCGCAAATAACCGAGACATTTACAACCTACAGTACCTTGGCAATACAAAAGTCGATATAGAGGCTCCACGAATCAAAAAAGACATAATACAATGTACACGTTGTCAGAGATATGGACACTCCAAAACATACTGTAGGAGGCCATACAATTGTGTAAAATGTGGCGAGTCTCACGACACAAAAACTTGTTCTAAACAAAGGAACACGCCTGCTATATGTTTTCATTGTAAAGGTGATCACCCGGCAAACTACAAAGGATGCACTCTATATCGCCAGCTAACAAACGCAAGAAATCATAACGAATCCCCATTACGAAAAGAATCCAAACCAGAACAAACCAACGTCCCCTTCAATACATCACCATTGAAAAATATAACTTATGCCCAAGCTGCAAGGGGAACTCGACCAGAAGACGTCCACGAAACTTCGAATGAAAATAATATCCTTACAAATTTTCTTAACGAATTTAAAAAAACATTCGATCAGCTCATCAATCAAAACAGCATGATACTATCCATGCTCACCACGCTAATCACCAAGTTCACCCAAAATAACTAAATGTCTCAAGCTCTAAGAATCGCTACATGGAACTCAAATGGCTTGGCAAAGCATCTGCACGAGGTCATTCACTACCTAAAAGCAAGTCATATTGATTTATTACTCATCTCAGAAAGCCACTGCACCGATAGATCCAACATTAAAATCCCTAATTACCAGGTTTATTATGCCAATCATCCCGATGGTACGTCTCGAGGGGGGTCAGCGGTAATAATAAGAAGCAGTATAAAGCACCACGTGGAAGAATCATTCCTATCGGAGAAGATCCAAAGTTCAGTCATTAAGGTTCAAGCATTCCCATGGCCAATCAATATAGCTGCCCTGTACAGCCCACCACGCCATACTATTACGTCGAACGAATATCAGGAACTCATTTCCCATCTAGGAGTGAGATTCTTGATAGCAGGAGATTGGAACGCCAAGCATACTGCCTGGGGATCAAGATTGACAACTACAAAAGGCCGAAATCTGTTCAAGGCTCTCCAAACGAACAACGCTACTCATTTGTCAACCGGAGAACCTACTTATTGGCCTACAGATTCCAATAAAATCCCAGATTTGCTTGATTTTGCTGTTATAAAAGGTATCTCGCAGTTGAACGTGGCGGTAGAATCAGATGGAAACACAGATATACTAAGCTCTGACCATTCATCAATCGTCATTACTCTTAGTTCGCATATAATTTTCAAGGCTCCGCGTCCCCAGCTAACCACTCAGAAAACAAACTGGGAACTCTTTGAAAATCATATAAATACAAATGCCAATCTAAAAATACCGCTTAAAACAGAACATGAAATAGAAGAAGCAGTCGAACACTTCACATGTCTAATGCAAAACGCAGCCTGGAAAGCAACCCCGAGGGAAAAGCATCTGTTCCAGACCATAAATTTACCATTAAAAATCAAAGAACTAGTGCAGGAAAAAAGGAGAGCCAGAGGAAAATGGCAAAGAACCAGAAACCAAACGTACAAAACAATATTCAATCGAGCTACACACGCACTGAAAAAAGCTCTTCAAGAACTTAGAAACGAAACGTTTCAAGAATACGTAAATACCCTCTCAACTAAGGATCACTCAATTTGGAAAGCAACCAAAAGAATATTCAAAGCCCCTACTTCATTCATCCCTCCAATAAAACAGTCTAATGGGACCTGGGCGCGATCAGACGATGACAAAGCTAGAGTGTTCGGTGAACAACTTGCAAAAACCTTCTCTCAAAACCCCACCAATGCAAATGATTCCTTAGTCGCTGAGTTTCTTTCAACGCCATGTCAATTTTCCCCACCAGTGAGGTTTGTAACACCTTCTGAAATAAAATCCGAAATCTCTCAAACCAAAACCCATAAGGCTCCTGGGTACGACTTGATTACCTGTGAAGTGCTAAAACATCTACCGAAAAAGGGTATTTTATTGCTAACGGCCATCCTCAACGGTATCCTACGTCTAGGCCACTACCCTATCCAATGGAAGTACGCAAAAGTCATCATGATACTGAAACCCGGTAAAGAAGCGACAGACCCAGCATCATACAGGCCAATAAGTCTTTTAGCGACTGCTTCGAAAATATTTGAAAGGTTGTTACTCAAAAGAATGAAAAACATAATTCCCCCAGAAACCTTCATTCCACAATATCAATTCGGATTTCGGGAAAGACATTCCACAATTCAACAATGCCATAGAATTGTGAACCTTATTCGAGACAGCTTTGAGATCAAAAACGTATGTGCCGGAGTATTTGTCGACATAAAACAAGCATTCGACAAGGTGTGGCATGATGGCCTGCTCTATAAAATCAAAAAAATATACCCGGAGCAAATTTACCGTCTAATCAAGTCGTATTTAGAAGAAAGGAATTTGCAGGTAGTCATCGAGGACTCTGCTTCTGAGATAATACGAATAAAATCGGGAGTTCCACAAGGAAGCGTACTTGGGCCATACCTCTACCTAGTATTTACGTATGACATACCAACTACCACGGAAACAACCATCGCAACATTTGCTGACGATACAGCAATATTCGCCACTGATAAAGACCCAAACGAAGCCACCAAAAAGCTTCAACGACATATCAAGCTCTTTGAAGAATGGTTGACGAATTGGAAAGTCATGATAAACCCTGAAAAGTCGGTACAAATCACATTTACCACAACAAGAAAAACTTGTCCCCAGGCTAAAATATACAACACACCCATTCCAATGAGTGAAGAGGTTAAATACCTGGGACTCAAACTGGACAAACGACTTACATGGAAACCTCACATAATCACCAAAAAAAATCAAATAGACCAAAAAATAAGAAAAATGTGGTGGCTTTTAAGAAGAAACTCAGGCCTTTCCCTGGAGAGCAAATTGAAGGTTTACGACTCGGTAATAAAGCCAATATGGCTGTATGCAATCGAGCTTTGGGGATGTGCCAGGCCCTCAAATATCAATTACATACAAAGACTGCAATCCAAAGCACTGCGAATGATAGCTGAGGCACCTTGGTACGTCTCAAATCGGACAATTCATACGGACCTCCAAGTGCCTTACGTAAGGGAGGTAATAGCAAATAGGACAAAAAAATATAAAGAACGGTGCCAGGATCATGAGAATGATTTGATCAGTGAACTTACGACAGTTCCATTGGCGCGGAGAAGATTAAAACGTACCTGGCCAGAAGATCTAAGGTAGTCGGGCATTAGAATGACCAGAACTTTTATTTCTATTTTTATTTCTTAAACTGTAACAATGTATCTCAACAGTGCGGGCAGCAGTACTTGACTGATACCCGCTTTCTCGCCTTCCATTTATAATTCCCTAATCACAGGTACCCCTTTCCTCTGTTTCCTCCCCCTCCCTCCCACCTGCATTTCCCAACCAAATAAACAACACTTTTACTTATAGCTTGACAAGCTGATTGTAAAAAAAAAAAAAAAAAAAAAAATTTATGTATACAGTCCCTGGCAATATTAATTGACGCACTATAGGTTTTGTATAAAACCTGAAGTAAGAGCTATTTTATTTTGGGCCCATACTTTTGATTGGGTTTAACTTTCCTGTGCAAATTTTATTTATTACGCTTATTACCAACTAGCGTTATCAAAAATCATATTCACCAAAAAATAATTTTTTACCATCCAATTAGTTAAACATCTTAATTATGGTGAGCTGAATTATTTAATATTTAATTGAAAGCTCGTTAACTGATATTTAAGTTCCTATTCTGCGCAATATGCTGTTTATGCAGGACAATACCGTCTGCTGTATTTGTGGATGATGATTCCAAACGTGAATATTTTTTCTAAGGGCTATTTTTTCTGTTATAGCCACCTCTTTAGCTACTTTTTTTTCAGCAATTTCCATTTCAATAGGTTTCAAATCAAAGCTATTATCCTACAGTAGGGTAATAGGAATAATAAACAATGTTTTTCCCTTATCCAGAAAATATATTTCTTATAAATCAATAAATCTTTTTATAATGTAAAAAGTAAGCAATATTAAATTTAATTCAATTGAATTTGTGCATTTTGTTTAAAATATTAAATGCATCTAATTATATGGCCAGGGACTGTATGTATTGCTATTGCTTTACTATTGGATATTTCCTTTGGACTGCTGTGAAAATAAACAATTTAACTCTAGCCCTCCTCAAAATAATAATTTGTACCTCTGACTTATACCATTT
The DNA here is from genome assembly GCA_958496175.1 of Sisyra terminalis. Taxonomy (NCBI): domain Eukaryota; kingdom Metazoa; phylum Arthropoda; class Insecta; order Neuroptera; family Sisyridae; genus Sisyra; species Sisyra terminalis. The sequence goes on from OY292274.1 coordinate 56,420,373, forward strand.
ACCCTATTATAACAATTTATAAAAATATGTTGTTCGTCAGTTGTTATGAAGCATTATTCACCAATAGTGAATTATAAATATAAATATTAGCCTAATGTTTTTCTGGCGTATAATTTCAGAAACGTATTTCAGTTGCCGAGCGTCCATCTTCTATGGTTGTTAAGAAGTATTGAATCTACATCTAACTTTTCTTATGTGATAACTGATAAGTCGCTATAATACTGATAATAAGAGGACCACTGGAAAAGTTGACAACCAAATTTCTATATACAATTCGTTCAATATTTGAAATTTATTTTTAGTGAACTATATCACTCTTTAACTTCTTCTCTTTAATTTCAATATTTGAAATTTATTTTTAGTGAACTATATCACATAAAATTTGACAAAAGAGGCGAATTATTCAAAAAACAGAAGAACGAAAAATATTAACATTTATGTAAAATTAATCTTGCTATTAAATTAAGTTAAATTTAAACAATTTATAAGATAAAAATTTATCAATTCTTTAAAAATTGAAATCTACAATAAATCATAAATTTTGGGGTAAGAAAATATCATAGTTATGATATCATGTATTTCCTATTTTTACCTCATGGTAAACTCAAAAAAAAAGGAAAACTTGAGGAAAACTTTTAAAATACGAAAATTTAATCACAGAAGAAGTACTTCCAATTATCCAGGTATATAATCTCAAAACTTTCATTTCAGGGTTAATTAAAGAGTTAATAGAAATATTATAGACAACTATAATGATTTGAATATCTAGTTAATAAGTATGCAGACAAAATTAATTTTATTTTCAGATCAAAGAAGCAGTCCTATTGAATCAATTCAATGGAATGATAAAAAAGCTTATACTAATTCAGAAAATTTTAAACAGTTGAAAGTTTTATCGATATATTTTCCTAAAAAATTATTTGTATAGTAACTGATTGACTTAATGTTAGAATTTATGACTAAAATTTTTTTTAATTTTCCATTTCTCATGTAGGTGTTAAACATTTTAAGTTTTACCATGTTCTTAAGAAAATGCGATATATGTATTTATGCAAACCATATGAGAAATCGTAATATGAAAATATTACCCTGATAGTTTTTGTCCTATTAAAATGAACTTTCCTTCATTAAAAAATAATTGGGAACACTGGTTTTTAATTCTGTTTTCCTTATTTACTGAATATTTGATGGAATTATTCCATTTAAAATGAGTTGAATTTACTAATTCTGGAAGTAGAAATTATAAAGCTTTAAATATTAGAAAGAAACACAAATAAATAAGAAAAAAGTTTTAAGATGTCTTTTTGCGTGTGTGATATTTTCGGGGAAAATAAATTTCAATCCTCTATATCATTTGATACAAATGTATGTTGTTATTTCTGAAAGCTTTAGTAAGCTCATTTTTAAAATACACGTGGCTCGCCGGTCGTTGTTATATTTGTACATGAGAGACATTCGTCCAATATGTACAGTTTGTGTTGGGACGACGTTATGAAGGAGAAATAAGGATATGAATCTTTGAAAATCGGTTGGACGACAGCTGAAGCTATATATGAGTTAGCTCAGCTAAAACGAACGGAAACCGGAAGTTAGCCAGCGTGGCAGTGGACACAATTTCCGGTCTGTAGATAGTGTATATATACGTTTGTACAAAGATATGTGTGTAGGTTCGTATATCTGTATATATTTGCAAACACAGTCACATAGTCATGTATGTCTCCATCGTACGAATACATCTCCTACAGGATAGACACCGGGGAGTGGTCAGACGCTACCATCTGTCCTTCAGAATTACTTACAACACTAACTAAAAAACACGATCAAAACAGATTCAAATATTATTATTATGTAGAATTTTTTTACTTTATTCCTTGGCGATTCAGACAACTTATTACAAAGACCTTTTTAATTTAATGTTGGAAATTGAGGAAAGCATTTATAAATTACGGGTTGACGTCGCTGGACCGTAGAAACGGGAGATTAAGAGGATTGGGTTTGAGATGTTGAATTCAGCCGCATCAAGGCAACTGTGGACATCTCTGTTCCTATAGCATACACTGACCGGATGCTAGCACGTCGAATCCCATTGCTGATATATGAACCAATCATTTTAAGCTCTGCTCTATCTACACTGTGTCCGTACCGTTTTCCAATATATCCTTCTCTAATAAATACTGTGATCTATGAAAAATATATTACATTTAATTCCAAATTGACAGAATTAAAAATAAGTGATCAAACCAATGACGACAAACATCCACAAAAGCTTCTTACTCATTTTTAAAAAAATAAAGTATGAGTTATATAACAACGTTTTAAATGATGCATAGAAACAGTTTGGTAATATTAGATTGTTCATGGGATTCATGAGATGTGTATGTTCATACTTTGACCGGAACTCAATGTCCACCATTTCTCCGGATTTGAGCTTAAAGGTTTGTTAATTTCCGGCGAATGCCACCGCTCGACTACAGCTGTTGTTGAATGTCCAAGCTATTCTCACTCGAATAAGAGAAGTGTCTATTTACTTCTATTTTTTCATGTGAAATGAACGATAAGTGAATAATGTATCAAATATATTATTCACACCTTAGGATATCGTATAAATTGTAATAATATTTTCGGTTTAGAGTTAAACGACGACATAAATAACACTTTAATAAATCTATACAAATAACTGTGTAAAGCTCTAGATTCAATCTACACATTCATACTTCTGGTTCAATTTCTGGAAACCTAATTGTATTAAAAATATATTCCCTATTTACCAGTTTAAATATTTTTTTCTGTCTTTAGTACCACTTTGAAATGACTTATAAGCAGATAAATGGCAGTTGAATGACTATAGATTTAAAAACGAAATTTCTTTGTAGTACACCTAATAGTTACATAGTTAAACAGTGACAACTTCGAAAACATTAAACACTGAAAAATAAATCGATATCGACAACCATTACTTTAATTATGTGAAATAAATAAATGTTTGTAATAAAATGAATTGTCTATGTTTTATATCCTCAAACATAAACCTAACAAACCCATTAATATAAATGAAGTAAAAACGTAATAATATAATTAAAAGGAACTCTTTCTGGATATAAATAGATTCAATCTACACATTCATATTTGTGGTCCAATTTCTGGAAACCTAACTAATTGTTTTAATAATATATTCCCTATTTACCAGTTTAAATATTTTTTTCTGTCTTTAGTACCACTTTGAAATGACTTATAAGCAGATAAATGGCAATTGAATGACTATAGATTTAAAGACGAAATTTCTTTGTAGTACACCTAATAGTTACATAGTTAAACAGTGACAACTTCGAAAACATTAAGCACTGAAAAATAATTCGATATCGGCAACCACTACTTTAATTATGTGAAATAAATAAACGTTTGTAATAAAATGAATTGTCTATGTTGTATATCCTAAAACCTAAATCCAACGAACCCATTAAGGGGTTATATACAGTTAGCATTTTCAAAAAATCGATTTTTTATTATTTTTTTTTCTTAATGTACATACATTTAAGAATACATACAGAAAATTTCATATCGTTCCGGTGAATATTTTCGAAGTTACACTCAAATTTGAAAAAAAAAATTATCCTATGTAAAGTGCTTTTCAAACTTTAAACGCGTTTTTCTCAAAATGGTGTTTTCAAAGTCGGTGACCAACATTACTCCAAAACGGCTCAACCGATTAGTATCAAATTTTACCACGAGCTTCTTAAATATATTTTTTAGTAATTAATCGAAGATTTTTTCTCACCGATAAATATTATTTCTTTTATATACAATTTGGGGTCGAAATTTTGGTCAAAAATCGATTTTTTTTTTACTAACCGCCATTTTGTCAAAAAAATGTATTTTGCTTATTTCTTCGATCAATTACTAGATTTAACATTACTTTAACGAAATCTGTTTGGTTTTTTAAATTCAGAGAATCCAGTTCAGAGATATAGTGGTCACCGCTAAACATCTTTTTTGAGAGGAGCTCCCGGAGATCAGCTGTAGCTCCTTTCCAAATAAATATTTTTACTAATACTAAGTCTTAAAATACCGTTAAAAGATACCACAATATGTGTACAAATTTTTAGATCAATAAATTTAAAAGTTTTCTCTGAAAAAAATCTGGATTATTCGCTTTTTTTCGGCCTCTTAACTGTATATAACCCCTTAATATAAATAAAGTTAAAAACGTAATAATATAATTAAAAGGAACACTTTCTGGATATAAACTATCTTTATCCTTAAAAAATATCGACTCAAAATAGAACAGTAGATTTCAATTGATGGAATCATTGATGGACAAATATACAGAGAAAAGTTGGATTATATGGACTCGAATAAATTCTTGAAAAATAAAAGCTTCTTTAGCTGAAAAAATCACTACTTTTCCCATATTTCTCTAGAGGTGGCAAAACAAAACAAAAATATTTACGCCTTGTATGTATGTTACCCTAAAATTGTAACATAATGCTAGAATAGAATATAATAACTCTTCATTTAATTTAAGCAAATATGGATATATAAGCATACCAAATAATCCAAATTTTCAATAGCAAATCCAATTATCTACCGTATTTATTTTGAACTAATTTAATTAAAATTTAGAGACCTATTTATTTGCGGAATTTAATAAGCGTGCAATTCTCTGTGAATATTAAACAGGAAAGTGACGATAAAGAAAAGGAAAATGCGGATACGTGGGTAGTAGACTTTTACTTTTATATATAAACTATTTATATACTTTATGTATTTATATGTGACAATGGCTAGTTGGTCGTGGTCAATGGCGAATGCCATTAATTTCTTCAACAAAATCCCATGGTAATCCCGAACCCGACATGCTTGCGTATACCATCATCTTTGAGTAAGATAAGAAGAGCAATGTCCGCAGGCCTATTTAGACATGTCCATCTCCTTATATATAAATGTTGTTACTCACCCTTATGAAAGCAATTCACAGTTGACCACCACCCACTAAATTCACCCCTCATCTATGAGGGACAAACTACTTAGGTCTTAGATTACACTCGCACATTGTAAGTCTCGAGTGATAAATAAACTCAATTTATAAGGAAGGAGTTTGGCTTTCTCTCAATCAAACTAAATGAAGATTTAATTTTTTCTATTTATGATTTAATGAAAGCAAGTTTGCAATGAATTATTTTTTGTGAGTTAAATTAATCAAATATTAAACTACTAAGGTAATAATATACATACAAATACAATTTTTTTATCTTTTGGAAACCATTTTTGTTGCTCCTTTATAAGATGCTGTAGTTTAATTATCGTAATTGAATTATTTTGTGAACTTAAATCGAAATAGTCAATTTTAAGTTTAGTGGAATAATAACATAAAATATGCCTTTATACTGATTATATATGTACATTCGAGAGAATGATAACGATTTATTTTTCCTACAAAATTTCATATGCCAGATTTTATTCTTTTTCACCAATTTTTCGTATTGTTGTAAGGGGATAGCTTCATTTTAGGATACATTTACTAACAATTAATTTATTTTGTCTGCTTTAAGTGGTACAATAGAAAAAATGTTATACTTTTCATTTTCATGCTTGTTTTAAGCGATTTTACAGAAAATAATAGTTTTATATTTACGAATACTACATTTTTGTTCATTTTTTTAATCACGAGGGAATGACTGAAAGCTACAAATTGAGCTTTTTTTTATAACTCTATCTTTGGTCCAGTCGTTTAAGCATATATACTCACTAAAAAGTACATAGAAACAACAATTCCAAAAAAATATCCCTTTTTCTTATAACCTTTGAACCATGATAGAACCAATAAAATAATTCAAATCAAAATGGAAGCTGAGGAAATTTCCAACAAAAAAGATTTTTAATAGTTTTCTGTATGTGTCATAGTTAATGCAAAAATGACGGTAGAAAACATACGAAAATTTACATTTTCAAAAATTGTGTTACTTTATTAATGATACTATCGAAAATTATAAGCAGTTTTGGGAAATTCGGCAGCCAAATGATTAATTTATTTGCAATATTTCCTTACCTGGAAAAGCTTCACTTAAAATTAATAAAAAGTTAGATTTTTAGTAATTTTTCGTTTGAAATTTGTATTTATGAAAATATCAAAATTTTCCTCAATTGTAAACTTACTATCAAAAATTAATTACAGGATGAAACATACTTTCTTAGACACAGAATTTTTAATCTTATAACATTTTAATATTTACTAGACAACTAGAGTTTTTAGTTTGGGTAATTAAAAACTTTCTCAGTAAAATAACGTCAAAATTTGTTAAACATGGTAGGCAACCAAGTTATAAATTGGTCGTTTTTACTTTTCAGTAGAAGTATTCTAAAAATCTCAAGATTTATAGTGATCTCGAGTACAAGAGATTAAAAATTAAAATATTGATATTTTAAAAAACTAATAACTTGGTAGATAATTTTCAAAAAGTAGGGTATAATTAAATAAAACATATTTTAATACTTTTCATCTTAATCTACCTCCTAATATATAAAATAAACTTGTGTTAGTTAGACTATGTGTAACTAAAGAATGGCTGAACCAATTTTCATGATCAATGATTTGCTGGATTTATAAACAGCTAGATTAAGCGAATAACAATTTAAATATTGGAAAATTATGAATTAAAGACGTTTTTAAATAAATTAAGTTTGACATATTCCGTAATTGTTTGCTCACGTTACGCACATCTATATATTATTTGCAATTGTTGATGCCTGTGGTTTGTGAAAAACGCATTCATTGCAACCGTTTCAATTTGACTTTCTTATTTATTGAATTTAAGTGTCAAATTTATAATTTAATTTATATAATGTCTTAGTGTAATTAATAAATCTTATGTTGGGAGTATTAATATGAACAATGCCGCAATCTAAAAGGTATAATTTTTCCAACACGTCAATAAAATACAATCAATTTTCATCGTTTTTTTTTTCGTGCTGATGTTTATAAAATTATATCCGAAATGGTGATTGGATTTCAGGAATATTATTTTTAAATTTAACAAATGCGTAAAAAATGTAAACAGTAGGGAAAGGGTAGAAATTACTTATAAAATCAGAAACAGTACTAAACACAACAAGAAAGTGAAAATCACTATAACTATTAGAGGTACTAAGTCACAAAGAGGGTCACCAGAGGGTTGACAAATTAATTAAAAAGAAACATGTTTAAACCTCCATTCAACATTTTAAAATTTTTAAAAAGCTCAATAAATGTACAAAAAAATGAAGAGTGTACCAAAAGAAGAGAAAGTAACTCATTATACAACTCCTAATATGTAATATATCGTACTATGGCTTAATAACTATGCTTCACTCCAAACTATAGCACAGAATGAATAAAAATAATGATCAGAATAAAATCGGGACATCAGTATAGCACATTCAAACAGCGACATTGTATTAATGCAGAAAGGTGGGCCACCTTAATCACGTACTGAAGTGTCAAATAATAGAAAAACAAACAAATATTCTGCTTAAAATAGTAATGAAGAATACAGGAACATTCCCTGTAATCATTCAGTCTCTACCTAAAAGCGATATTAGGAGCGGATTGGCCAAAAGAAAAATACAATTTCAAGGAACAGAAATAGTCGAAAATAATAATTTGTTTAGAAGTATCTATATTTGTCTAAGAACGTACAAATAAGTGAAATTTTATGAATTTTTGTATGCATATACTTAAATGTATGCTTAAATATATTCAATGTTCGTATAGGTATGGATCTAAATATGTAAAGTAAAATGTACAATTAAACTTATTTTATTATTATCAACCATAAGTATGTGTATTTAACAATATCCATATTATTAACTAAAATTAGGATAATTTAATTTTCGGTGATACGAAGTTCATCGGGTTCTCTAGTCTGATAGTAAAATAAACTTGATAAATGAAATAATTGATTTCAACGTTCTTTTTGAAAATTCACTTATAAATTTCACCTCCTTGGCTGTGCAACTTAGCTTTTTATAGTTCAATGTTAGTGAGTTGAAATAAAAATGTTTAGTTGTTTAAAAAATCAAAATAAAAGGAAACCAATAGTTACAAGTGTTGATAATTAAAGTTGGTTTTTGCAAGTAGAAAGCTTCATTTTTAGATCGACGTTCTTTTGGGAAAATCCACTTATAAATTTCACTATATCTGCTGTGTTACTTGGCTTTTTATAGTTATAATGATAGTGGATTGAAATAAAAATGTTTAATTGTTTAAACAATCAAAAACTAAAGGAAATCAGTAATTACAAGTGTTGATAATTTAAGTTGCTTTTTAAGTACAAAGCTTCATTTATAAAGAAACTTGAAATAGTAATGTATTTAAAATGCTATTGAAGTATCGTCTTTTGTAGTCAAATGTACATAGTTTTTTGCTTTAAATTCAATGTGATATAATTTGATTTAATAAATATCCAATACGCATCGTTATCTTAAGAAAATATGAGAAAATGACGACACTGGTTGTTTGAATAGCTTGTCCTATACCTCCGCTACGCCTTTTTGCTAAGCCGTTAGAGCCAACGCTACTGTTGCCTCTGACATTCGAAGGGGATACATGAATTCAACCCACTGATCCATCCACCTATCCTGCCACCGATTCCAGGCATCCAGGTAACAACATTTTGAGTTAGTCGCTAGAATTTAGGGGAGAAGTCAATGTGGAGGCTTGGAGTAACATGGAGGAGTTCGTTACACAAGTTAGATTACACTCTGCATTGTGCGAGATAGACATGTTTATTGGCAATTTAAGTTTCGCGTTGTTTCCTTATAAACCAACAACCGTCTGCTTGTTACGAATGAGGGAGAATGGGGTGTGAGGTCCTACACTCGCTCTTGTTTTGAACCTTCGGCTTCTGTTCCTATCAACGGGTTATACCTTAACTTACATAAGGCGCAACACCAAACTATCATAAACATTATAATATGCTACAGCCTATCACAAACAGGGTCGGATTTTAGTATCCATTATCCAAATTATCAAATTAGAAAAATTCAGAAAGCCAAAAGTTTTATTCAGTTTAAATATTAGGTTTATAAATTTTCTCTACAAACACAAATTTATGTTTATCATGGTTAAATTTTCTATTGAGTAAGCATTCATTAAATTTCTAATTACTTAACAAATTCACATGAGATATGTTGCTAATTGGAATATAAATTTCCAAAAATTACAATGAGATATCAAAAACGTGGAAGTATTTTCTAATGCGTGCGATAACACCAACTGTAGCTATGGAAAATTCTTGCAAATAATTTATCTTAATTTATGTGTAATAAGTGCACGCACACATGTTCATTCACCAAATGAAATTTGCCTACCTTATCAATTAAACTTCTTGTGTAGCATGAATGCACGTGTGTATGCCTATCCATTATCCAGTTTCCTAAGTACGGGCCTGAGTTAATTAAGCAATGTTAAATAAACAATTACATATCTATGTGCGTTTCCCTAAATTTTAATATATTATTATAAATAAGGCTTGAAGGAAAGTGGTTGTGTGACAAAGACAAATGTTAAAACGTAGACAAACGAAAGACGAAGACATGTTTACATCTAATATACTTGTATGATACATGAACGATTAAAGTAATTAGTAAAGTTTAGTAAAGCTTGGTTTGGTTATTTTGTTTAGGAACATTGTGGATACACATACTGATGTTAGTACATGAAATGTATGGTGGAATACAGGTGAAGCTTTGAATATGTTGATACACTTATGTATATAGAACATATATAGAACAAGAATGTGAAGGTGGAAGTAAATGTCGATGGCGTATGTGAGGCCACAGGGCTATAAGCTTTCAGTAGAGAGCTTTGGTATTAATATGAATATGCGAATCCCGTTTACAAATTATCATTACGTGTATTAGGCTTTATAATGTGAGGGACGTCAATTATATTGTGTTTACCTTTGTTATTCGCCTTTAACTTGAATAAAATATTTCTTCTCGGTTTAATTTGATTAAAGCTAAGCTTTCTGCCTATATATGTTTGTATGTATTTTACATATTATACATTATTCTGTTAAAGAACGAAAATATCCAAAATAAATTTTGTATTTTAATTTTCATATTATTCAAAACTTTTTCAGAATACACCAACTGATTAAATTGTTAAAATATTTTGTTAATGTAAAAGATTGGCAAGAATATAATTTCGTAATTTGGTTTTCCTATATATATATATATATATATTTATACTGGAACTCAAAACAAAAGTACTGTATCGATATTCTTTAATAGTTGAAGGAAAATCTTTGAAAAGATTCATATGAAAATTAAAGTTTACCCCTACGCGAATTAAAGTTACTATAAAGTTATTGGTATTTCTAAATAATAAAAATTTTCCATAAAAGCATTGTAACTTTCGAAGTATCATGATATCTTTTAAAAATCAAAAATCCATAACTTTTTCATTTCTCCCAATAAGGAGTTTAAAAAAGTTTTTTTTGTTCTACAGAGGTTTTTATAATAATATTTCATATTTCTTATTGTAACAAGCTTTTGTTCATTTACTATTTCTCTTTAAATCAAATAGTCCACTTCAATATCATATATGTAATTTATGCTATTCTTTATTATTCATACCATAGTATCAATATATACAATTAAATATATTTACTAATTTGGTTTAAAATGAGAAAGGTTAAGAAAACTTATATAATTGTATACAACTTACCATTTTTGCAGAACTAAAATCTGTAATAACGTAACGAAAAGTCTTAAAACTATCCTTAAAAAAGTCTCTAACTATATATGGATGATTTTTAATTCCGAAACCATCCAAAAAAATATTTCTTTTATAATGATTTGTAATAAAAAGTAAGTTTCAAAAATATTCAAGCATTTTTAAACTGAATTTAATTAAATATATGTTTTACCAGCAAATTAGCTTTTTAGTACCTATCTAAAGCTTGTTGATAATTTTAGAATAAACTTATTTTTTTCATACAATCTTAAACATTGTATTTAAGCAGTCTTCATTTAAGTAAATTTTAAAACTACTTATAATGTTTTTTATAAAATGAGTTTGTGCAATTTAATCAAATTTGGTGCAGTTATACTTGTTTATAATTTTCATAAAATGAGAAATATAAACAAAGCTCTAGTGTGGAAAAAGGGCAACTGCACAAAATATGACTTGGAACATAACTAATAAAGGGCCCAGGGCTATAAACTTTGTGAATTGGGCTCGAAAAATGATTAAAATGAGATATTTAGTAGGAGGTAAAACATACTATTCGAAAAGTACCTACTTTCCGATTTGTATTTCAATCAGTTTTCGTGAAAAAAAAAATATTAATTGAAAAATAGGAATCATTTTTTTCTTATAAATTATCAAGTCTATATGACCTAATATGAAAATATGGTTTAAAGGTTGATATTGCATTTTTTATAAAAAAATAATTACTTGATAGCTGTATGCATTCTATGAAAATTATTATTTTTTTTAAAATCACAAATTCTTTATTGTATTGAACTACGAGGTTAAATATTTTATTTACCTTTCATTTTAATTAAATCTTTTTTCCAGCTTAAAAGACAGCATTAAGTTTTTTCTGTCAAATTTTAAAGAATTTTTAAATCAACCTTTAACTATAACGCATGTTTCGATAGATAAGACAAATGACGTCAGTGCACCACAATGCGGATACGTATTTGTTTATGTATATGTATTGGCATTAGCTTGGAAGTGGGAGTGTTTTTCTTAAATTTTCAAAATTTCAACAATCAAAACAAATGAGCATCTTGAAATCACGCAATCCGATTGGCTAATAGCCTCTTGCATTGAACATAAAGTGAATGCTGTCATAAGATATTGGTGTATTCCTCAAAACATTGCAATTAAATCTAGTTGCTCATCGTTTACTGCACTGAATATGCATTAAACTTAATGATAGTTATGTAAAAATAATTTTGTGAAATACTTTTTCTGTTTTATTTCATGTTTAAAACAAATTTTGTATAGATTTTATAAATCCTTTATTATTTTATTAAAAAAAAACATTACCAACCTCTACTTATGTTAAAAGTTAAGATTCATGGCTCAAGAAAATTCTAAGGTAAATAATTTTCTATTTTTTACTTATTTATTTTACACAAAAAACACTTGAGATCTACGACTATAGAAATCTAAAACTTTCAGAAACTTAGTATTTTATTAGTAACTACATACTTACAAAGTATTATTAAAATCTCATTCCGGGACTGATTCATCATTTTTATAGCCCTAGACCCTTTTAAAACCACACAATTTGTGTAAATTTGACATTAAAAATAATTAATTGATAATTTAATTTGCAATCTGTATACATTATTATACAAAAAGTTAATAAATTGAAAAAATATTCAATATTAAATTCTTTAGTTTTGAGCGAAAAAATATTATTGATATTTTAAAGAAGAAGTTTTACTCTGAAATAGAAAATCAAGATAGAAGAAAATTTTCATTCGTTTTACGTCCCTACTTCCTAATTATACGAAATGTAATTAATGAAAGCCAAAAAATTTATTAATTTAACCATAACACTTTTACTATTTAAAATTTAATCCTCTATTGCATTCTTTTGTTCTCTCTTATTTCTGTGGTCATTATTACCCATATTTTATCTATAGCGTTGTAGCATCCCTGTAAATTAATGCAAGTTTGTACGGTTTTAGATATTAAACTATATAGTGCATATAGATATAAGTTCAAGCGATCATTATACGAAGTAGGATATTGAAAATAATATATTTTTTTATTTATAATGTTGGTATGGATAGAAAAATCAAAAATTTAACTTTATTTGTTCGAAAGATGGAAAAAGTTATTCAATAAAATATTAACTTAAACTTGGTTTTCATTTGGCCTTAAAAGGGTTAATCATTGTATTACTTATTCTTTCCCGACGGAAAATAGATTTTCTTATGTGCATTTTTTACATATTTTCACCCCATATTTAGTCTATAAAACATTAGGAATTGTTGAAATAAAGTATCTATTAGAAAGGAGATATAAATTCATAAAATTTAATCCTCTATTGCTTCCTTTTGTAAGCTCTTATTTCAGTGCTCATTATTACCCATAGCTTTGTCTCAAACTTAAGTAAATCTCAAGCATAGTAGCATTTCTGTAAGCAAATGTAAGTCTGTACGATATTAGATATTAAAGTAAATAGTTCAAACATTAAAGTTCAAGCAATCATCATACAAAGTATACAATTGAAAATAATAAATTTTTCTATTTATAATGTTGGTATGGATAGAAAAATCAAAAATTTAACATTATTTGTTCGAAAGATGAAAAAAGTCATTCAATAAAACATTAATTTAAACTTGATTTTAATTTGGCCTCAAAAGGGTTAATCATTGTATTACTTATTCTTTCCCGACGGAAAAAATATTTTCTTATGTGCATTTTTTACATATTTACTCCCTTTATTTAATCTCTTTAAATCTTAAGGAATTGTTGAAATAAAGGATGTATTAGAAAGAAGATATAAAATCATACTTACTTTTTATTTTGCTGCAACTGTTTTTGAAGTTCCTTGAAAGTAGCAATAATAAATTGCGGACCTGTATAAGTGTAAATGAAGCATCTTCTCAGATTTAAATTCAGTAAAAAGGGTATAAAAATAAAACGCATGAAATTAAGTACACAAGATGTAGCATTTAATGCTCACGTTTCAAAAAAACACTATACAGAGTCACAAGGACATAGTTATATATAGAGGTATTCACATCGCCGTCCTTTCATAAATTACAATATTATAATAATAATAATCATAATATAATAATAATTCATAATAATAATTAATTGTAAGGATATCTCATTAATAAAAAAGCAGAACACAATCATGATTTTACCATAATTTTAGTTGCGTATAAAATCCAGATGCGAATTTGTGCAATAGTTGACTGAAGTTTTCGTTTGATTATATTGATTCATTTTTACGTGATCTAATAATTTGGAATCAAGTTAAAATCAATTAAGAAATTGTTAATTAAATTTGTTAATGAGTGATTGCAATTTTCGAGTGAAAATTAAAAAAATGAGATGATTAAAGTTTTTCAGTCAACTATTTAACAAAAATGCTTGATTCATTGATTTTTTTCCTTTTTTTTTCTTCAAAATTTACTAAACAGACAATTTTTTCTGATAATTTCTTGGTTTTAATTTTCACATTTGTTATACTTTTGATTAGGTTAAATTTTATTCGTATACATTAGGTAAGGCGTACAATGATTTATCAAGTAAACATATTTTCCTTGAAATCATTGAAGATCGTTTATTTTCTTAGTAAACTTACATATTTTTTTTCAATTCATTTCGATAAAACAAATTGTATACAAGACTTTATTGGTTAATTCTTTTATCTAAAAATATACAGTAAAATGAAAAAAATCAAAACTGCATCAGTTATAATTTTATTATTATTATTATTTCGTATTTTTATTAGTAAATTTTTCTTTATTTATATGTGCTCTTGCTTGTTGTGTATTAAAATCGGAGGTATTTTCAACTATTTACAATATTGTGTGTGATTTTATTTATAAATTTACCTTTTTTTATATATAATTTCCTTTTTGTAAAAAAAATTAGATCATTTTTTTTCAATATTTAGAAAAGAAATATAAATTTTATATTTTTCATAAGCGGTGATTTAAAAGATAAATTGATGTTGTCCAATTGCACTTTTAATTAAAACATTCAAATATATTAGATTATAGTTACTTCAAAAACTGAAATAATTTATAGTAAAATTTGATTTGGAATTATTTAAGTATTTTCACCAAATAAAGTTAAACTCTTTATTTGAATTTAGAAACAATTCCTTTGGAAGGTTTTTGATGAAAATGTGTCCATTCAAAGTGGAAAAAAAAATAATAATTTTGTTTTTCACGGAAGTCCAACAACATCAAAATATTCTCTCTATTTTTCTAATGATGAAATATAAAACTTATATCAAATGAAAAATGTATTTCAGTAACGGATATTAAGGATAGAGTGGATTATCGAGAATAACGGGGGTTGATTTTAAAAAGGTTTTTTGCGAGTTAAACTTCTAAAACAAGTATTTACTACCATTACCCATTACTTTCATCGTCTTTTTCATTTTGTATCTAGGTTTCATGTTTTTGGAATGGTTAACGTTATTATAAATTATAGTATACTGCGTACTTAGGCAATACTTGTGATTATAAATTCGCATAAAAAACTATATATTTAGATTATCATTAATTATAGATATTTCTCATTTAAATATAATTTTCTATTTATTTAAATATAACTATGATCTTCTCTTGATTTTTTTTTATTTTAATAATAATAATTAACGTATCATTAGTCTGTATACATTTATGCATTTGATTGTAATTTTTTTAAAAAGGGACACACGACATTAAATATTAACCATTTGGAAAGTGAAGAAGGGATGATGAAAGTAATGGTGCATGCGTATGTGAATATTTTACGGTAAAAGTCAAAGCCTTAACTAATGGTAAAGTAATATGGTTTTCAATGGATGGAAAATCTATTTGTGAAAAAAAAAATAAAACAAAAAAAAATTAAAATAAACCACAGTATTATTTTATTTAAAATTAAAATTAACATCAGAAGGAACAATTATTTAAGATTTTTTTAGGTTTACTTGAAACTATTATAATTTTCATCAATTATAACTTTTCCAAAAATTTCTTCATTTTCTTAATGCCCCCGTTTTCGAAAAACCACTCTTATTTTTTTTTTCTATTGAACACTTGACTCATGTACACAATACTCTCACTCTCTCTTTCTTTCATATTTATGTATTTAGTAGAATTAGCAGTAAAAGTAGTATTTTTCTATTTTTCATCTTTACATGATTATCTAAATACTTCAAGATTCTCTCTTTTATAGTTTTAATTATAAGATATTACTTATATATAAATACAATATTGTACACATATTTTTATATTATTAATAATAATTTGTCTATAAAAACACCAAGAATCACCAAAATTTCGTATACCTACATAAAGTGATCGACACGAAAAGAAATACTTTTTTCTTCTCGTCATTTTCAAGTTTTCGTCTTTAGAAACATATCATTTGCTTCATTTATTTTCTTCTTTAACAAAATCTCAAATGTTATCGCTGCATTCAAACCATAAAATCAACAATCTAATGAAATTCAATCGCAATAAATAGGCGGACTTTTGTTCGGTCAAAACTCTTATTAAATAGTTTCACCACTACTGGAAATGAAATTTCGGAAAAGAGATATGTTTGCAATGAAAACCTATAGCGATTTACAAAGAAATGAGATCAGAAATAATTTCAAATTTCGTTCAGGCAAGTCTATCCTACAAAATAATGATATATCACACATTAGCTATATTCTTAAATTCAAACAAATATGCAAAGCAAAAATATTTCCATAATATAAGAAGAATGTTAGTTGGGGTATTAAATTTAATGTAATATCGTTGGGCTAAAATTTTCAATTTCGTATTTCAAAAGGAAAAACTTATCAATGCAAATATAAAAGAATAAATTGGAAAGCATTTATGTGTGAGGTAAAATTTTACATGTATATTGATGCAGGAAACAGGACCGGTTCAAGAAAAATTCAACTCGTTTCATAAACAAACATTTTTTCAAAACATTTCAATCTTCAATTCTAGACTATTTAAGTTGGGAACTTCAAAGTTAAAGTTTAAAGATTTTATGAATTATAAAATTCCAAGCAAAGCTGGGAACTAACAGGGACATTTCCATACAAAGCCTTGATTTTCCATGATAATTTTTGAGATGAGATAAGTTTTGCTTGAATTCATTGAGACTATCAGCAAATCAAAAAATCAATGACTTAAAAAAACATAGCTTTTAAATCGTTAAAAATTCATTTTTCCTTCCATTACCATCGAAGATTTTACTAATGAAATAAGAGTTAAATTGAAAAATAAGCTTCAAAACTTTTCTGCTATTTTTCACTTGAGTTACTTATTTTATATTAAAAAAAATATACACCCCATGAAAATTATTCCTTAGCTTAAACACCAATATAGTTTTCTTTTTTCCCCCCATAGAAAGTTCATTGTAAACATATCTCGAACGACTAGAAATATTAGTACATACTCATTATTCGCGATTGAAACTATTGAATGGAACTAAGACCTATGTGAAAAGTGCGCCTAACTATTAGTTTTGAATATGAAAATATAATAATTTTCATAAGCGTATTGAATGTAAAAGTATAGAATATTGCTCTAAAAATATGGCGATTGGTTCTCTTTTACATTAAACAAAGGAATTCTCTATGTAAAATTGAAAAATATAATCGTAAATGAAACGAAAATGTTGATATATTAATTGTTTGCTAATTAATTATTTAGTATAATGAATATAATTTTAATAATAATTATAATAACCCTGTATTATTCACGTTGATGATGACGTATGTGTATTCTCTATAATTTAATACATAAACTCAGTGGCACGAAATATTTCTTAATTTTCATACGGAAAATTAAAAAACGTAAATAATATATAGAGAATTTGAAACATAACTGTCCACACACAAACTGATATTTATTGTACTTTTCTCAAAATATGATAAGAATTGGCTGTGCTGTATCATTAACTATTTCATTGACAGTCAATTTTAAAAAATTATTTCCTTTATAAAATTATACATTTAAAATTCGTTATGAAATTTTGTATACTTGTGTTTTATAATATAAATCTTATTTTCATTTTTAAAAATATTTTAATTTCAAACTTATCCTACATAAAGCTATGCAAAGATGAGACACAAAAATATTTCTTCAATTTCAGAGAACGAAAATTTCACGTTACAGTTTAACTAGTTTTTTTGTAAATACGTATATTGTTCATGATTGATTAATATACTTATTATGAACTAACGATTTTTAAATATTTGAAATTTATTTCAGAAATATCGAAACATTGCGTACATACATTTCTTATTATCCAGAGAGAGTTGGAGAGAAATTTAACCTCTTTGATTAGAGCAAAAAATATACATTTAGTATACATTAAAGAATTATATGCAAGAACCCTAATAAGGGGACGTATACTTGAATGATATTGAAAGGCATTTTCATAGTTCAAAACGTTATCAGTCTACTGTTTTGCTCTTAATGCGTTTTTCTTTAACTTTTAACACACTCACCTGGTAACAAGAGGAATAAGGGTAGAATTTTAAAATAAATGATGCTCATTAAGAGATTTTATACAGTTTACATTGTAGGATAAAAATTGATTTGCGTTTACCTTATATTTTTTTTTTACAAATAAAATTACTGTAAGTATACTTAACAAGTCACAACCTTTCAAAATTTCGTAAATCGTATATATTTTGTATATATTTTTTCTTGAAAAATACGCTTGATTTGTTCATATCATTGCATTTGAAATGTTTAACTTAGGTATAACAATATCTAATTTATTTTTCACAAAAATAAAATTCATTAAGATATAATACTCCAGGAATTTCTCACGAATTCAGTGATTTATTTTCGTATACACTTTCATTGTCTAACGTTTTATTTGTGAATGAAGGAAAAATCAAACGTATTTTTCGATGACATTAGACTTGAGGTTCCTCATTAAAACTGATATTCAAGGCTATTCGAATAATTTCTAGATGGAAATTTATTTTGTGTGTGTTTATTTTAAAACATTTACGTAATAATAATCGAAGTGAAAATAAAAAAAAATAAGGATCATATCATTGCACTCGTCATGGAGGTACAGACATTTGAAGCTTTTGTAACATTATTTTTTTCCTTTTTATACAATATTGATAACAAATTTTTAAAAATGAAACTTATATCTGCGTCTAAAACAAAATCTTAGATCCTTAAATTTACTTCTTAAATTAGTTGTTGAAAAGATTGATGGGAACCAAAATGAAAATGATCTAAATAGCGATAATATTTACTTGTGATGGTAGGCGTCGTCGCGTGTAGATATTTCTTCAGTTCGGAACAGTTCTTCGCCATGTTGAGTTCAAAAAAAAAGTATTTCTCTTTGCTCTTCTATTCATATGTATTTCATTAATTAATATTTACATTTCTTTCACTAAAAAGATCGGTTTAAGTCCAACTTCACTTTTATCAACATTCAATTTTATACACAGGGGTTGCGTATAAAATGTTAATTTTTAAAAATTATTTTATTATTACACTATCTGTCCAGGTTTTGTTTTTAATACTTTTGTACAAACTGTTTTTTTTAGTACTCTTTAAAATTTAATTAAAAATTTTATGCGTTAATTATTTAATTAAATGGATATTTTTTCACACTCACTACATATACATTTTGTACAAAGATTTAATCACATTTAAAAAAACTTTTGTTATTTTTCCGATATTTTTTTTATTTTTTATTTTAATTAGTTAAATTTTATTTATTTTTATATTTATAAATGTTTTGTTTGCTCATTTGTAGTTGATTTTTAACTTTTTGAGTTTTCAATTGTCGTTGTATGCATGTGTTATGCTAGTTTTGATGTTTTCGAAACTTTCTTGCACAGTTCATATTTGAGACCCTAGCGAATCTGTAAAGAAAACATTAACATTCTTTAAAATAAAATTCAATCAAGAAAAATCTAAGATCGTACTATAAAAAGTCATTCAAAATTAAGTAAACCAAGTGACGTTTTTTAAGCTGCTTTCCATCCCTTATGCTTAAGTATAACAAATTTGTATTTTAGGCCTACCGGAGGCCTAAAATACAAGCCGAGTGGTCTAGGTGACCGCTTCCAAACTGGTAGGCTATGGGCTCGATTCTTGTATCGAGTAAATTTTCGATATTTCTCGATTACGGATTTTTATTAGCTCTAGAGTCACTAAAGACCTTAGTAGTTATAAAGCGACAGTAAATATCAATTAAAAAAATGTATTTAATTAATAAAACATCACGAAAAAATGATTTCTCTTTTCTCCCAATTGGTTCACATAATTTATGAATGACCCTTAGTTAAAAAGTTACTTACTTGTAAGTATATCAGCATACAGTTTTTGATTGTTAATAACCGGTGGGTGAACTTATAGTAAAACTGTTTAGCACTACAGATGATGGCCGTAATATTCGGCGGGATAGTGCGCATATTGATTATGAAACGTAGGATCACCAGGCGGCCTGTGCATCATTTGTGCTTGTCCGTCCATCATATATCCCATAGATCCGTCAGGACTATAGGCACCACTAGGACCTGCATGAGGAGAAAACACTACATATTAGCATGGTCAGCAGACTGTCCTCATACTAAGTTGGAAATTTTTATTGATGCATAATGACATAGGTAGTATTCTCTTGAAAAAAATATAATGAAAAAAAATGCCAAAGTATAAACACAATGCTTACTTTTAATTAACGATTAGATTATGAAATTATGCATCGATTTGTCCTTAAATTGTAACAATGATTAAGTATTCAAATCTCAATATTTTTAAATGAAAGATAAAAACGAAGAAATCTGTAAAGCAGTAAAAATATCCCTCGGTATTGAGTCAAATTATTTCATCCCTAAATTGTCAAGATAGAATTTCTTGAGTGCAAGCAGTAAATCACAAAATCCAGATCAGCCTATGCGATGAAAATAACTAAAGTGCTTTTATTCGATAAGCTCCAACCACCACCATCGTGGAATTACATATAGATGCATTTGCCTCATGAACTATTTTGCAATAAAATAGATCTGAAATTTCCTCAAGACTCCCATTAGTAAAGGACATCTTTATGAAATGAAATCATCCAATATTTCTTTCTCTTTGTCCAAGTGGTAGCTGGAAGATTTAAACGCTAGCTAAAGGAATTGAATCAATAAGGACAAATAAATAGGAATCAATAGTTTTTTCATTGCGCTTTCACTTTCTACCATTTCGATTATAGTCGAATATATAGTGTATTTGAATGTATATGTCTAGTGATTTGATACATTTTCTCCCTTCATTGTACCCTAGGATTTTTATCTGAGTGAATAGGGTATCCATGTCATCCATCAAGCTTGTCAATGTAACGCTATAATGGCCGCGCTTCGGTTTAATGTCCACCAGGACATGTCTAAGCCCATGATGTTAAAATATGGTCACTAGTACACAAAATACGGATTTGTTCAATTTTTATACGTTTTTCAAATTTATATATTTTATATATAAAACACAAAAAATAAAACAGATTAAATCAAATTCCCATAGCCATTAAATTTCTTTCGGTATTTTACATCATCAACAAAAGATGTGTTCTAAGCCAATAATTTTCATTGGTTTCGAAAATTAATGGAAAAACAAAGTGAAAACTCATGTTTTTTTTTCAATGTTGTAATTTTTTACTGAGTCAATCACGATTTGATTGAAATTACTACTAGAAATTGTATAAAAGCTAAATGCTTTGGTGACAAATTATAAATTTTCAAATGCGAAAATTGAACAAATAAATCTTTTGTTTCCTCAACAAATATTAGTACCTTCATTTAGAAAGAGTATTTTTAACAAATCAATTATTATAATAAATTATTTACATTAATAGCCATTAGAGTGGCTTTTAAAAGATGTAGGACTTTTTTTTGAGTAAGTGCTTTTAAACTTCTCTACTCTGATAATGTAACTTTTATTTTTTACTCTACTTTTAATTTTATATTTTGTAAACATTAACGAGTAATTTTTAAAACGCCATTAAATTGTTTTTAAAAAAAAAGCACTAAAGAAGATAGTGTTGGAGGTAGTTACTAATCGTACAAGAAGATTATTATAGACATTGTAAAATGTGCAAGCTGCAACAATATGTAATATGTGTTTTTCTATCTCATATATTATCCCATCGTCATCCATCTACAAATACATTCATGGAAAACCCTAAATCAGACAAAAGCAATTGGTTCCTCAAGAGTGACGTTTAGTTTCTTGCTCGAGTAACTGAGAAAGCCGTTAAGACTCACATATATACATTGAAACAAATAATAGAAAATGGCCATTTCAACTCTAAATAAAGACGGAAATGCAAAAGATACATTTGCCAATCGTAAGTAATACTTTAATGGTCTTTATCTAACAATTTCGGTTTCGGATAATCGTGGCACCTTTATATAGAATACATCTATGTTGCAAAGATATGTTATAATGTCTTTCGATAGTGATGCTTTCGTTGATGATCCGGAAACCTTATACAGTGGTTTAAGGGGAAATACCGGAACTCGGAAATGTGTTCCGGAATCCCTTAACAATACTCCAGGTTGGAACGATGCGCCTATTTTATATGATTGTTATTATCTTAAAGAGATTTTCAAATTAACATTACCTATTATGTGTGTGGTTGCAATCCAAAAAAAAAAAATTAACTGCAAAAGAAAAAAGTCTATTGTGACACCGTCTGTGGCTTTAGACTGGAGTAATAATAATATTTCTTAAGATTATTTGTACAATAAAAACGCAAGCTTGAAACTCTCTTTTCATGTCAGATTAAAATCCGGAACGTGAAGATTTAATGACAAAGTTGTGACTTATTATAATGACTTGAAATCCTGCATTTGAGATTATGATAAACATGTCTATAGTGAATTATTGCTTTTAGCTTTTACACATTATTACATTGAGATATTCCACGGGTTTTATAGGTGTTTTATAGATATTCATCAAGCTTTTAAAATTTTCTATAATATTATCGAATTCCGGAAAGATCTCATTTTTAAACTAAAACGATTTATTATTAAATTGCTGACAATAAAACATTCATTACGTTTACACGGGATGACATTTTGGTAATTAACTTTGCAATTATTTTATCCATTAGCGCATAAATATTTAATATCGTTTCGGACAGATTTAAAAATAAAATTTAAAAAAAAAAGAGTGGAAAATGTTCAAGTCAACTTTTACAAAATATATGTTCGAAATAAATATTGAGATTTGAATAAATCATTTTAATTAGTTGAAAATTGACTCACCTGCTCGATTCGATTGATCGATCATAGGTTGTACAATTCTACGACGAGCATTTATAAACCTGAAAGAAGAAAAAAAACAATTATATAATGTAATTTCAAAATAAATATATATTTTGTTAAGTTATATTTTTATCAAAATTGGTTGGTATGATGTAAGTTTTTATTGGGGTGAAAAGGTGTTGTAAGTTATACAGAGCTATATTTAATATTCAAGTAGGAGAACATTGAATGATTACTATATTTGTTGGCAATTATTAGCCATTTTTTTTGTCTCAAATTTTTGTCCAATCTGCCAAAATTGGTTTGCAATTAAAATACGTATCTGGGAAATACGTCAAAAATATATTTATTTGAACTTTGGTTCAAATTTATGTTTATAGTTTACTTTTGTAAATTATATTGCGTAAATTAGACTGCAATCTATTTAATACATTGTTTAAACAATATCACTGTTAAAAATCATCGGAAAAGTCTAATTTTATTGGATTAAATGTATTTCGTTGTTTTTGACGTACTTTTTGTGTAGATTTTTAATTTTTTTTTTTATATACAATTTCGAAATAATATTGAAGTTACTGAAATTGTGACATCATAGGCACATGGAATACTTTCATTGCATAATCAGTAATTGAATGACACAATATTTATAAAGAGATTTGATTATTTAATGATTATTTAATAACTACTAAGGTCATTAGTAAACCTAGGGTTATTGGAATACCGTAATCGAGAAATATGGAAAATTTTCTCGATATGAGGATCGAACCTAACATCTATCGGTTTTGGAATGGTCACCTAGACCACTGGGCCATCATTACGCTTAAATTTCATTGTTCTGTAGAATTTAGCAGAATTAAAATTCAGTTATTATATGTAATTTGTGAAATAAACATTTTACTTTGCTAATAGTTTTAATAGAAATGTGTGAAATCGTGGACTTCATAGGCAAAAATAATTGTTGGTTGTTAGTAATTTTCAACCATCAAATCCTTTACTCTACGGATTTAATAAATTTCCAATATTGTACCAAGTAATGGTAATATTAGGATTTAAAAAACATATTTTTCACAAAAATGATGTTAAGAATCAGGAATTGAAACCATTGAACAATAGTAAACCCACGGAAGATATTTATTCACATTACTGAGGTTTTATAAAAGATCTTTATTTAAGATATTCTTAGATATACTACAAATGGACTACCAATAAGAAAATCAATAATACTTTATAACATTTTTGGTAATCTTTTAATCTCTATGAATTTCAGAATTTAGACTGAGATTTAGGTGCTGCTTCGTGTTCATAGGAAAATCCGTTTTTTTAGTAAGACTTAGTAAAAAAGAGCTTTAATTATCAAAGCTCATTGAAAAGACGTTATAAAGAAACTTTGGTAGGCAAATACTGAAGTGTACCTTTTAGTTATTTGGTAAAACAAAAAAAATGATTGATTTATTTCATTTATTGTGAAATTTGCTTTTACTAGGATTAAATTGTTTTGTTTCTTTTCCGGAATTTAATTTATTCGTCTCTTTAGAATGTTTCTTATTTTCCTAAGAATTGTCCAAACAAACAAGCCGGAAATGTCAGTGGAAATTCAAATTTTGCGAAAGTGTTAGTCGGAAAACTTGAACTAATCAAAGATAGAAGAAAACGGAAAGAAAACGAGAAATATTTACGATTGAGTTGTAATATTAGATGAGCGTATATGAGAGGATAAATTGGAGCATAGAACCCAATCACTTCCGGTGTCAGTGGATGTTAGAGCCCATGTGACGTCAATCATGTGTGACAAGCTCAGCTACGCCTTCTCGTTTTAGTTGATCCTCAATTTTGCCAGTCTAGCTCTTTTATTATGTACCTCAGTCTTGTCTTGTTTCATCGACCTTATACGTATTATTTTTTTTTTTTGTTCAATGTTAAAATTAATTTTTTTCTTTCGTTCGTATTTTATAAATAAAATATTTCAATTCATAAATTTGAAAGTGGAATTTAATATAAAACCAACAGATATTTATCTCGCTCGTCGCATTTTTAACAGAAATAATGTTATCAAAAAGAAGAATTTAATATAATAAACAATATTTTGTGAAACACCTGCTCACGTACTGTTAACCTAAATAGATTCAAAGGGAAAAAGCATCCATACAGTAAGTGAAAATATCTTTTAAGAACGAATACGGAAAATAAAATAAGATGAGGAAAAAATGTACGATACAAGTGGAAACTAGAAGCAAGTCCGCCATATCCGTGCAACATAAAGACGGACGAAATTCTTGGCGGCTCACTCATCCCAAAGGAAACTAGTAAATGTTGTGTATATTCTATACACATGCCGCTAATATTTCACAAGGGATGATACAGCAAAAAACCAGCCTCGAATTCTTTACCTTCACTCTCCTTCTTCGTGACCCCCTCATCAAACGTCACACACATATATGTGTGGCCGTACATGTTCGCCTCTTTGGGTCTCTTCATACATTTTTTATGAATAATACAGTAAAATTTGCCATGGGTGCCTCGTGTGTAATCGTTGCCATGGGAAATGCACCGTAATGGATATATCCAACCCCTATATTTGACTGAAGCGTCTTCATCTTCAGGTCATAGGGATACAGAAACTGTGTGCTTATATACTTGAAAAGTATAAACGTATAGGATAAATACTATTCATTGATCCAATTTCACTAATTCATCTCTAAAAAATTTATTTCCAAATTTATCTATCCCCCATTTCCCTATACCTACACTTCACTTTAGAATCGGAAAATATCATTTCTAAATTTATAGCAAAAACTACTTCATTAAATTAGACACACGAAATCCTTTTGATTTGTTACTCCTTTTACTTCTTTGTGTAACATTCAATTTTATTGTTAAAAAAATAATATAAAACATGTTATTTATACTAAAATAAACAAAAAGTATAAAATATAAGTAGTGTATCTGTCGCTATCTATTTACATGATTTAGGGTTGTTTAGTTTCAAACCCTTAAACTATTTATTTTTTCAAATTTAACATGTATTAAGTTCTGTTATCATATTATAATGTTTATGATCAATAAACTTATCATCCACTTACATTTATTACTTAGTACTATAGTTGAATAAAATACAAGTAAGTAACGTGAGTGGCCTATATGTACATATTATAAGCTTGGTCGGCTATAATTTTTTTAAGGGTTATAGGGTTTAGGATTTTAGGTTATAGGATTTTAGCTTGTAGGGTTTTTTTTGCTTAGAACTACGTTTATCATATGTGCAACTAAATTAAAGCTGACCGCAATTTCCCGGTAAAAATGGCAGCTTACAACAGTCTAGTGTACAGAGCGATCTAGTTCCATCTTAGCTTCAAAGCTTGTGAAGAAGAATTTAAGATAACTAAACATATAGCCATTACTAACGGATACAACAGCTCAATCGTAGACAAAATAATATTGAAATTAACTAAAAAAATCATTCTTCCAACTCCACCAAAAGAAAACCAAAAAATATATTAAATCAAACTTCAATAATATATTTAGTTTTACAATCGCCAACTTCCTAAAGAAAAATAACATCAATATCGCATTTTCAATAAACTACAGCATGATGAAAATTCTTAAGCCACTAGAAAACAACCAAATTACAACGAAAAATAAAACCGGCATATATAAAATTAAATGTGGTTCCTGTGAAAAATTCTACATTGGCCAAACTGGTAGACCTTTCAGAACAAGATATAAGGAACATACACCCAAGAAACCTACTCCAACAACAACTTCAAATTTTAGAAAACACTTTTATGACGAAAATCATCAATGCTTAAATTTCAACACAAATTTTAAGCCACTAGATATTTGCAAAAAAGGATCACATATGAACACCCTAGAAGAATATGAAATATACAAAGCCCACAAACTAGAATCAAATAACATCCTTAATGACAAATTATATAAAACAAATCCTATATAAAATTTGTTTACAACTGACAAAATAATCATTATCTGATGATGACAGCCAAAAACTGTTGAAATGAATCGTAATAAAGAAGAAATTGAGTTGTAGGACATATATTATTATTCATTAATTTAAGATTTATCAAGATATGTGGCTGTAATTTTGCATACAGTAAATCATGGAAAAATTATTATTTCTTATTATTTCTGTGCTGTTTGGTGGTGCCATCTGAAGTTTTCTTATGTCTAAATTTTGAGGACTTGATGCTAGAATCGAATGCTTGGCTTGGAAAAATGCAGCTATTATAAATTTTATTGTTCCTCGCCGTAAAATAAAAAACACCGTAGCCAATTATATGTTGCTCAAACTGTACTGTACTTTGGTACAGTTTTCAAATTCGATAAATAACAGTCAATCTATGCAAAACTATACAAATCTAGTTACGAAGTTCAAAGTTTTCATAATTTATTATTTTAGATTTTCATGAAATAAAGACTTCAATAAAATTTGAATGTTTTGACGCTAAAGTTGATACCCTTCCTATTTGCCTATTCGAATTTTGCTGAGGTTCTTGAAACTTTTAGAAAATTTTGTGAAATAAATCAACCTTGGATTAATTCCAGCAAAATCCTATTATGAATGGTAAGGATATGCACATGGAATAGAATGGATGCCTGTATGCATGTGGAAAAACTAAACTTCCAATTTGGTAATTTTCTACTTGAGTGGATTATTGAAAAAAAAAGTTGTGTTTTAATAACATAAATAAATTAAAACTTGACAATTTAAGCAATTAAAGTAACACAATTGATATTTAATGGAAGAATGTGGTACGAAACTTTTCAAATTAAAAGAAACACATACACAATAGTTGATTACTTTGAAGTAGATGGGAGCAAAGAAGAGAGAAAATGTGTGCAGCTAGCAAAGTTGGAGGAACGGTAAACATACGGTTGTGTGATTGATGAATGTAGATCGTTGTTGCGATTGGGTGGCAACGGGGTAATGGAGTAACGAGCTTCAAATGTAAAGTTGAGGAGTTTGGATTGGTAGCGGCAACGATTGTAAGTTTTAGGGAGCCGTGTGAATTACCAAAGTTACTTTACTCCAAGATTTCATTCATCGATAAGTGACACGGGGCGGGTATAATCAAAACTAAATAAACAGAAAGCTTTTCTGACGATTATAATTACCATAAGCTCAAATACTTTGCAGGAGGAAATTTTTGAAAAATTATCACCATTTTCTCTTTATATTTGTGTACAATTTTTTCTGGAATTTATTTCTCGAATGCATATGTTGACGGCGTGTGGAATGAGGTGAATTTCACTTAGGATATGACGGGTGGGAGTAATGCACGGGGGTTGTAATTTCCATAGGTTCCTATATAATGTGAATGCGTACGCGGCTGTAACAATGTTTTTCTAGACAATTTGTTCAGGGAAAAGACATTAATCACACATGGGGGTAGCTTGTGTAAGGGTGACAAGTTCCGCTCGACTTGCGCGCCTGTAGGAAATGGATTACATGAAAGGGGTGCTGTGTATGTATCTGCCCACGCTGCCAATCTTCCACTATACATACTTTCACCTCCTCCTCCTCTTGACATTACACACGAATACATACAAAACTCATCGAACCCCAATAATTTCCAACCTAAATTCAAACCCATCATTTCTGCCCCAGTGAAGATTAGTACATAAACAAATCCCACTTCTTTATAAATATTTCACTATAATTTTATAACAGTTACGTCCAATCAATCTAAAGTTTCTTTCTTGAAATTAACTTTTTTTTAAATATTTCCTTTAAATGCTCACAAATTTGTTGATTTCGGAGAATGGATCAGTTTTGATATTTTAAGGTGACAGGGGAAAGGTCGTGAAAGTTGTCGAGGGTAGTACAGCTGACGCCAGCGATGGTGATGGCTCTGACCCTTGACACAATGATGAAGTCCTCTGTTCGACCCGAACACTCAGTTTCCTCGACGTTATTGCTTTGTAACAGATGTATATGTTAACATTTTCTCGGCTTATTTTCCATCCAATATTTCAAAAGTATAATAC
Organism: Sisyra terminalis; assembly: GCA_958496175.1. Taxonomy (NCBI): domain Eukaryota; kingdom Metazoa; phylum Arthropoda; class Insecta; order Neuroptera; family Sisyridae; genus Sisyra; species Sisyra terminalis. Next base: position 56,449,337 of record OY292274.1, read on the forward strand.
TTATTTATGAATTTATATAATACATGCTACATATTAAACACAACCGTGCAGCTTTCAAACAACTTTTCACAACAACATTTATAACTTGTCCCAAAAAAAAAAGCTCTAAACTTTCATGAAACAAAACAATTGGATTCCTAAATAATCAATTGTGCGTTTTTTTTTCTTGATGTATTTTTCCATATGGGTCTCAATGACAAAACTTGAAAACGTGGATTGTACAATTTATTGTCGGGAGCAAGGGATGAGTTCAGGGATGTTCTTAATTCTTGATTGTGGAAAGAAATAAAATAACCTAAACGTAAGAGATCCACGTACGAGTAATAGTCACTGTAAGATCCCTAGGGATTGAGCTTTCGTCGTCACATTGGATCACATATTATTGGCTACTTGATAACCATTTCTATGCGTAACACATTTGCGGCCCGTCGAGCCAACAAATAAAGAATGAACTCTATATATATTGAACACCTAAACCACCCCAACTAATAGAACAATTCGTTCAATGTTACCAACGGTATTACTCAATTAACACTCATGGTTCCCAAACACTTGACAAAACCAATTAATTAAAATAGTATAAAATTGATTCAAAAAACATTCGAATTTTTTTTGTAACAATCATACAGTAATTTGTTTTATACATTTGTGCTTTTATAACATAGCATTACAATTCTACATTATATCCAATAGCAAATTTTCTCTTCATAAAGCAATTTTGTTTCTTGGCTTGGTCACCAAATGTGACATTTATCTTTTGATTTGTTGTATTTACAAACTCCACACGTGGCACTACGCCATACATTTCAACCACGATCAAATAAAAATAACCTGACCATAAGGGTAAATGCAATATCGCTTTGTTTCGATTTGTTCATATGTTCCTCTTTTATTGGAAACTCTGCATCTATTAATTTATCAATTGAAACAAAGTGTTTCTATATTGTAAACATTATTTCGCTAGTCTCATTTATAATATATATTTAGTGATATTTTGATTTTAAGGGATGAAAATAAAAGAATCGCATTTTTAAAAACAATTGTGTATAGTTCTTGCCACCTTTATCCATCGTTATTAGTTTGATTTCAATTTTTTGCTGCGTCTTTTAAAATATTTCAATAATTTTTCAATACTGTTTATAGAATATTTAAAAAATATTGTGTTCTTATTTATGAAATATAATTTACCAAAGTAAACTGTATGATAAATATAAATTTGAACGAAAATTTAAACAAATGAATCAAACAAATGCGGTGTTGCCACTACTCTTTCATTTCACCAAATTCTTCGTGAGCAACCTAAGAAGTACCAAACTTTGAATTGGTCCATCCAGTTCCTTTGAGAAAGATTGCTTGGCAATAGAAATACGTATCTGGGCAATACATCAATAATACATTTGTTTGAATTTTTGTTCAAATTTGCTTTTGTAAATTATATTGCATAAATAAAACCACAAAATATTTTATATATTGTATAAACAGTAGAACTGTTCAAAGTCGATGAAAAAATTTAATTAAATTTTCAATAGTTTCCGAACGTTTATTGTAATTTACAATCCCCAAAAACTATAATTCGTGATACACAAATCTTTAATTCTTTAATCATTTTTTAAAAAATTTCCCCAATTGTTTATGAAAAATAAAATTTGAATTTCCGTATTGAAAAGGTGGAGATTTTTTAAATGATTTTTCGTTGCTCTACAACTCTGCTCCAATATGCGAATTAAAACCTAGATAATATGGTTTCTAAATAATTTGAGAAACAATATTAAATTAAATAGTGTTCTATTAGTTTAAATGAATAAAAGAAGCTTGTACAAAATAAAACCCGTAAAAAGTGCAAACAAGTTAACATACCCCCTATATTATACAATACATAGCTAAGTGTATACTTGAACTTCTATGTAAATTTTAAATATTACTTCTACAAATATATTTTTCTTCCGTTGATTATCTATTTGAAATTCTTTAAAGCTCTAAATAGAAAACTAAAGGTAACATGTAAAAAAATTTTTTTTGTCATTATTTAACATTTAAATATTGTATCAACAACGCCTAGGCTTTATTCGTGCGAAACAAAAAATAAATGGCCTAACCATTGTATATAAAACGCTTCGTTAAATACTTATATAAACCAAAAACCAAGTTGTCCAAATGAAATTGTTCGGATTTAGCAACAATATTATGATCTACGGCCTTATATGCATTAAAGGTCTAAACTTGTTACTCTCCCCTTCACATTGTGAAGCTCAAAGCTATAAACGCAAAGTAAAATATGGACGTGAAATTTTATTGTTGATTTGAATCTTGGTATTTGAAAATCGTTTCGTTAATTTCACAAAAATAATGTAAGTTAGTTCTGAAAAATAAAATTAATTTTAAAACGTTTTTAAACGTTGGAATTCAGTTACTTTAAATTCATGAAATATAATTGCTGAAGAACAAACTTATTAGAGATATTTGAAATGATTCGAAATTCGAAATTATACGTACGCGTCCCGAATAATATGAATATCTATCAATTTATTACATAAAGGGGATGGTATGATAGAGCACGATGGAAAATATACTGAGCTAGGGATTGTAGGGTGTTGGATTAACATAATATTGACCTCGTCCTTTCATTTCAACCTCTTCTTTCTCTTACGAGTTTGGATGGGTGTTCGTAATATGATAAGGTGATAAGTCCGGCTGTATGTTGTGTTGGGTTTGGGTAAAGCTTACACATTGGGATGTTGAGAGTACTACTTAAATAGCCAATTTGGTGTACACGCACGTCCACAACTAATGTGCATTGTTAGAGATATGTAGTCCGGGAATAGTCCTGGGTCTCTTCGACCATTACAATTAGAGCTACTGTGAAGTAGAGTCAGATATTGCGTTTTGTATTATATGAGCGTAGCACCCCACACTTTTCATATATCCACAATATACCATTTTAGCAAAGGATCATACCTCCATGCATACCTTCCTTAATGATATATATATTTGATACAGAAACTAAGATATTATCATTCCTATCTCAAGAATTACAATTATGAACTTACCTATTCATTTCAAGTAAATTTCAAGGTAAGATAAAAGGAAATACAAGGTGTTTAAACACGACTTAGATTCGAACTATCGAGCTTTATCAAAGCAAAAACTTAGAAATATCTACAACATTTGAATCATTAAAAATACTTAATTCCGTGATTACATTTTAAATTTAATAGTTTGAAAGACATATAGGAGTCTAAGAGAAACTTCTAGTATTAACTACCAAATAATCTGACGATCTTTTAAGTAAAGGAAATTTTTTTTGAGTATTATTTTTTTTAAATTTTTTTGTTTAATTCAAAAAATTGAGTAAGCTTGATTAAAAATTCCTCTTTGAATTATCAGGAAACATCTATATGAAAAATTACATAAACACATTGTGCCTATTACAGTACTTTTATTTAGACACCTTATTTTTCTTAATAGAAAATCCGACTTTATATTAGGTTAATTAATTTTAAAAACCTTACTTTTATTAAGCCAAGAAAAAAATCTTAATTTTTCTTGTAAGGTTTTTGTCATAAAAACTTTTATACAGTCAAAGGTATTTTTATTACAAAGAATTTTAAATTAATTAAAACTTTTACATCTATAAGGCCAAAGAAAAACACTAAAGCATAACTATTATGTACGAAGATTTGCATAAAAACCCCATGCAAGAACTTGAAATTTTTTGCTGATCATTTTAGATAAAATACTAAGTAGATGTGTGTGTTTTTTTTCCGATTTAAAAAATAGGATTTTGAACCATTGAATAAAATTAATACAATTCCTTTTTATTTGCATACAGCCATTTTATCGATCGCAACGTTAACAATAGCCAATTAAAAATTGAGCGCTGCTTTATTGGAGTAAATTCACTAACAAAACCAATTTGATTTTATCTCATTTATCCACAGGCCACGATGCCTATATGTTGGCAATCCTAATTATCGATTTTCTAAGGCATCGATTGTGTTCAAGAATCAACCGATCAATGAACAATAGAAAAGATCCGAAAGTTTCGATAAGTTTCAGATAGTACCTACTTATAAGCATAATATATAATATTCATTAATGTTTTTTTTTAAATATATTTTTGCAGAATAAATCTGATAACAAGCACTGCACGTAGTCTGAAATGTTGTGGCTCAAAATATTGGAATTGTTTTTATTGGAAGCATAATTACTTGTGGAAGAGGAAGTGAGAAAACTGATTTGAGAAAGAGAAATATGTGTATGTGTTAATTGTGATGTACGGGGATGGTGTGAGAGGGTTGTTCTCAATATGTCGCCACGTCGATAATTACAACAAACGTAATGTGTTACGGTCGTTGTTGTCAGCTGTTTGTGTAATTGTTGGGCCGTCGTTGTGAATGAAGAAGGGGCCTTCGCGGCAACTAGATATTATTACATCATTATTTATTATGTAAGTGCAATCAGTGCCATGTGCTTCATGTCCTACACTGATTTATAATGAATGCTGGTCGAAAGCTAAATGCTTCGACCGCCATCTATAAAACACCCCCAAATATATTCCCCATTCCTCATACATCTTTCTAGCCTTACACCACTTGCCTCCAAATCATAAACCCTCTCGGGTGATTGTATTCAGAATAATTGCAATCCAACACTTGGCAAGTGTTGCTTTTAACAAATCTCTTGAGCTTTTCAGTATTGATAATTAAAAAAAAAACGAATGAGGCCATCACATGATTTTCTTTTACTTGACTACACATTTTTACTTCACTTAATTTAAATTACTAGTCGATACTCGCAACTTCATCAACGTAACGTAATAATACGTCAATAATGAGTTAAATTTTTCTGGTTACCGGGAAATATATGTCTAAATCATTTAAAAAAATGACATACTAATCCTTCAAAATGTCTTTTTAACGTTCTTAAAAGTGAAGGTCTTTGAAACCAAAAATGAAACAATTGATTAGTTTAAAAAGTTTGGGAACAGTTAAAAATTCTTTTCAAGTAAACTCGGGTTTGGGTTCAGCAAAAGCATGGAACCCAAAAGCATGATGAGCAAATAGAAGCTTATCAAAGATTGAATAAAATATTACAGCACTCTACAATGTATTATGATGTACGCAAAAACAAACGCAGTGATGGATTTATAGAAGTGTGAAAATTATTAGACTCGAAAGAAGATTTTTACTTTCTTTCAGCAATATTTCGCCCAGACAGCAAAACATCCAAAATCAATTATGGGTTGGAGCTGCATGTCAGTAAAGGGTACCGGTAGGGTATATATTGTGGAAGGTACTATGAGGCAAGACGAATATATACAATTCTTGGAAACGAGGGTATTGCCTCAAACTAAAGAGTGGTTTCCGGAAGAAAATTGTATCTTTATGCAAGATGAGCTCCTTGCCATTAAGTCAAAAAAGTTATAGATTTCCTCAAAAATTTTGGCATTAATGTGCCTTCTTGGCCAGGAAATAGTCCTGACGCTAATCCCATTGAAAATTTCTGGGCCATTGTGAAGAAAAAACTAAAAAAAATAAACAATTACAACACGGGTGGATCTGATTACCGAACTCATTAAGATTTGATATCATAATAAAATATAAATGAAAAAAAATAGTATAGAGCATGTCAGGATGAAAATAATAAATTATAAACAATAAAGGGTACCACAAAAAATATTAGATGAGGGAAATTATTGTATTTTTAAACTTATGGCATTTAAAAACAAAAATGTATTTTTTTTCTAGGAGTCTAGGCGGTATGATTTTAGGAGCGGAATAATTTTCGGAACCCTAAAATTTTATAGGCAAAGAATGTACGGACAATTCAAATTCAAAAAAGGATTTGAGTTAGTTTCGCTTTGAATGTAAAGAACATCTTCAGTAAAGAATAATAAATAATTTTTTAAAGAATTTTTCACATCCTAATTTATCACTTTACATTTTCCAATTGTTAAATCACTGGAAAATAAAGAATTGCCATTTCGGGGACATTCAGAACAAATTGAAGATTCTCGTAATGGTAATTTTTTACCGTAGAGCTTTTTGCTAAACTCGATCCTTTTTTGTTAGAACATTTAAAGTCCTACGCGAATCCTGGTAATCGAAATACGTTGTACTTATCTAAAACAGTCTAGTACGCTAACGATTTGGAAAAGACTGTAAATGAATTTATTTTCGTACATTATCTTCTTAAAGATTCAATATTGAGGATATCCGAAAATAAATGAAATATGTTGCATCACGGAATCTTCGAAATCTAAACCCTAATGTTGACATTATTCTGTGCATTTTTTGAATCCTACCACTAAATTGTTCGGGAGAAAGATCTTTTTCCATCCTGGAAAGAGTGAAAAGTTATTCACGTGCAAGTGTGGGCCCAGATTTACTTAATGCCCTGACATTATTATCTATTGAACCTCAATTAGCGTAAAAAATCGATTACGATAATATAATCGATGTTTTCCCCCGAATCAAGGCTAGAAAGAAGAAGTTTATATCGGAATTGATAGTTCGAAAAAAGCTATAAGTTATATGAATCATTGAAATATATATTATTGAAATTAATAGAATTTAAAGAAAAAATATTTGTAAATTCATACGAAGATTTGTTATAATTAATGAAAATTAATTTATAATTTAAATATTTGAAAAGTAGAATGTTAAGGAACTGCAAGAGTGGCATATCGAATAGGGCGGCAGGTATGTACATATATAGTATAGATGCAAGGCTTAAAATAGTTTAAATGAATATTTTCGTCAAAACCTCATAAACAAAAGATTAAAACACAACTTACGGCAAATAATTTCCTACATTTCATGAATGAATTTATATTTTCGAAACATTAAAAATAAATTATAATCTATCAAGCTACTTTTTATCGTTTTCATTGATAAATTCTTGCCTGAAATTATCAAATTTCGCATTAGTCATCTGCATCATTTACATCACGCTATTCATCAATGACTGCATATGCAAATTCTTTGAATGTTTGTCGAAAAAAAAGTAGAGAAATGGAATTTGTAAACAAAATATTTTCTTTGTATGCATTTCTCCTGGTCATGAAGGTGGACATAGAAAATGCATATTAATCATACAGATGCTGCACATACATATCTAATGTGTTCATCTCTTCTGAACAGCTATAATAAATGTGTAGCATTAGTAAATAGCAAATGACATAAATATATTAGTGTAATTAAAAGATATATAATCACACTAGTAATGTCCACACACTAGCCTCAAACTAGCAATTTCAAACTTCACTTTACAATGAAAGTTTTCCAATGAAAGTAATATTAGATTATATCTTCAAGGAACATAAACATGACAAATATTCAAATGAAAATTATAGCAATGTGATGTAAGGAAAATTCATAAAATTAATACGGTAAGCAATAATTTTTCCTCTCCATTAAAATTGGTAGCCAAAAGAAAAATGAAAGACAATTATCTAAAAAAATCAGAAGAAAAAATCTTCATTGAAGTTTTGTATGGAAACGTTAAAAGAAAATTAGAAAAACAACATTATCAAGTGACCAGAGCACATAATATAAGGAGAGATAAATGGTGCAACGCCCAAATAGCATTTCAGTGCAATCTAAAAGTGACTAACTACATTATAGATGACTGCACTGGGAAAACAAAACAGTTTAGAGACCAATTACGACATAACTACATTGTCCACTCATATTCGTAATTATACAAACAGAGAAAGATGGAGACAATTAATGGAACTCTCCCTATTTATATTTCATGAAAACTTTATCTAACCCTTTCCGTCATAATCCATCCCCGAAGAGAGAAAAATCTCGCACTCTAGAGACAAGACAAACAGATACATCCGTACATGTTCCGCGTATTTCTGTCTTTGTTATACCTAATAGTATTTTAAAAATTGGCCTCATTGGGAAAAGTTGCAGGAAAATGCACACTCACAATTTGGTAAAGCTGAGTCTGATCGTATTTACCCTCAGTGTTGCGGCGGAAATGTAAGTTAGTCACCCCTTTAGTTCGATAAATGACGGATTAGGCTTGAAAGGGTTAAAGGCATTGATGTATTATTTGTTTCAAATAAACAAGGGGTTGTAATGACGCACACACTTATTCACACGTGATGAAGGACATCAGGGATTGGTTTAAGATCACCGGCTTTACACATATGATGAACATATAATCAAAGATTAAAAATTCTGTATTGTTGGTGTTTGAATTTGGCAAATTGATTTATTACGATTTGCGAGAGATGTGCATTTCGTCCGTCTTTCCGTTCTTTGGCGTTATCTTTTATTTTACACATGGGAATGACATTGGCTAGGAGAAATATATAGAAGAACTAGAAGAAAGGGTAGAACTAACAACTAATCCACGTTAATGATCAACGCAGCAATTTGCCCTTAGTTTCCCTTGCAACAGCAAACAATCGCATTAGTGAGCTGCGACATGACCGCTAACTCTAATGCTTTCCACCATTTGACCATTCTCTTTCCACCCTCTCTGATGTATGCACGTACGTGAGAGTATAGCTGGTTAGTGAGTGTAGGGTGGTTATTTGATTTCTCGTCATTATCCCTTTGTGATGTGTTTTATATGACTTCAGTTTATTGTGTTTGTTTTTCTAAACAGATCAATTGTATAAATTATAAACAGCAGCTCAATGTTCCAATTTATTGCATCAGTTCACTTATTCAATTGATCAAAATATTTTTCAAAATATTCATTAATTAAGGGTCAAACTCTATAGCAATGAAATTCGGTAGCTGCATAGAATTATACAGGATATAATTTTATGGGAAAAATTGCACAAAAATACAAACGGCACTAACCGCTAATATTTATTATTGTGAGCTTTCGTTTCCAAAAAGCTTTTCAGAACTATTAGAACTGAATATTTTCATTACTATAAACGAGTGAAAGATCCAAAAGAACAAGGCGGTAAGCATAAATGTAGTAAAAAGCTTATAAGGAATAAGATTTTGAGATATTCCTTAACTATCAGGAAGCAGAGTAGGAAGCTGTCAATTACAATATACAAGCAATAAAGCTTTGTATCATGAATTTTTTTTACTAAGTTTTTTCTGATAAGTTACCTTATAATTAATAACTAATAAAAAGTGGATTAGGCAAAAATTCGATAAATTTATTTTTAAATTACAAATTTTCTTTCTATTTTTTCCGTTTTTCCATTACTTTTTGGACATTGTGCATAAAAGGCTCCGATAAGTTCGTAAAGTTCAGATAAAAAATTCTACCCCAAATTACTGATCAAAGTGTTTGTCTTTTTTCAATAAATTTTACTAAGTACCTAGTTTTGGGAACCTTGATTTTTCATTGTTTTGTTTTATGAAAGATCAAAAGTTTGCAATAACCATAGAAGCTTATTAGCTTTAATTGCTGAAGGCCGCATGCGGCCTCGAGACTAAATTTCTCACCTCTGTTTTATAAGAGAAAAAAAAAAGTTTATCTTTAATATGGTTTACTATGCATACATATGTATTTTTTAAAATATTTATTAATTAAGGGTCAAACTTTATACTGATAAAATTCGGTGGCTGCATAGAATTATACAGGATATAATTTTATGGGAAAAATTGCACAACAATAAAACGGCACTAACCGCTAATATTTACTATTGTGAGCTTTCGTTTCCAAAAACCTTGCTTTTAAGAATTATTAGTTTATGATTATAATGATTTTATAAAGAAAAATCATCTATGATTTTTCTAATATATCCATCAAAATATTTAGAAGTATAAAACATCAATATAATTAAAAAAAAAATAGTTTTTAACTTGTAAATTATAAATGTTGCGGGTATATATTTTTTTTCGGAAAAACTGATGTGTACTTTAAGTCTTGTGTCATCCATTTCATATACGTTCTTTATTCTCATGGAAATTTATGGGACATCAATTTATAGAATAAAATTTTCGTACACTGAGGCTATTTGCCTAAAATTATTTAGGTAAAAAAGCACTATCTTATAATACGATGCTTTTATTATTTTATTACTTTGAACGAGTAAGACCCAAAAGTACTAGGGGGTAAGTTTAAATGTAGTAAAAAGCTTATTAGGATTAATAAAATTTTGATATATTCCTTAATTATCAGGAAGGAAAGTAGGAAGCTGTCAACTACAATATACAAGCGATTAAGCTCATAAATTTTTTCTGATAAGTTACCTTATAGTTAATAACTAATAAAAAGTGAATTCGGTGGAAATTCGATAAGGTTGTATCTGAGTATAAATTTTCTTTCAATACTTTCCGTTTTTCCAATGCTTTTTGAATACTCTACGTACAAAATGGCTCCGATAAGTTTATAAAGTTCAGATAAAAAATTACTGAACTGATCGTTTTTTTATCTTCATTAAATTTTGCTAAATACCGGTTTTTTGGAACCTTGATTTTTCATTGTTTGGTTTTATGAAAGATCAAAAAATATGCAATAACCATAGAAGATTATGAGCTTTAACTGCTGAAGGCCGCATGCGGCCTCGAAACTAAATTTCGCACCTCTGTTTTATAAGAGAAAAAAAAAATGTTTACCTTAAATATGGTTTACTATGCATACATTTTAACATATTTGATATCGAAATTGGCGTTATAGTATAGAAAAGATGTTAACATTTCACGGTGAAATTATACACAAAAGTCATTTTTTGCTGTAGGTGAGAAGTAGGTACCTGTTTCGCTGAAATACATTTTTATATGTTAAGAAAATATTTGATCATTTGATGTAACAATTGAAGTGCATAAGATGAAAACTAGCCGTTCGTGCAATCGTTACGAAAACAGATGCTTAACCGTGCATAATTTGTAATCGTGACTTCAATCTTTTAAACGTGTACAACTCGTAGTTTGGTCTACAGAGAAAAAAAAAATAGGAAAAAAATCCGTAAAGAATTTATCTCTTTGACAGGCGCATCGAAGTATGGAAAGATTAACAATATGATATTCCTATAATTTAAAATTTCCCCAAAAAATTTTTTCGGACCGTAAAATCAAAAGTGTATTTGGTACAAGTGGTAAATGAAGAATATACAAAATACGTATGTGTTAGAAAGGTTGAGGAAGATGAGTACAAGGCCATGTGTTGTTATAATAATACGAATGAGGATGAGACTGACGATGAGACGAAGGCGATGGGGACTCCTGCGCCTGCTATGCTCTTATATGTCGGTAGTTCCGTTACTTGTAGGTGGGTAACGGTGGTGACTCTACTGTAGGGTGGCTCTGGAGCTTTTGCGGGACGAATGCTGCTAAGGGAAGCTTTCCACCCCCGGAGGCCGCGCGCCGGCGGGCACCAGATAAGAGAATTGCACTGTCAAGTCAGAATGATATATTTGGCCAACATTTCCATACTGTTCGCTCTCTCAATGTCGCTATTCTGTCTCACTTACTCACGCCACTCTTTGTTCTACTGCAGATATGCTTAAAATCCAACCAATTGAACGCGCTTTTTTTCTATATTTTCTTTTGCGAAAGTATGTGTGCTGGAATATGCCCGTTGTGACGAGCTTTGTTTGCGGTATTTTTTGAATCTCTGATTTTATTGGAATATGTGGACGCAATTATTTTTATTGTTTTTCTTTCCTTTATATCGTTTGGTTTAACAAAAGGCGAGCAGTGTTATTGTCGGCATCGAATTTCCATATTTTGACAATATAAAAGCAAAAAATATTCTTTTTGTGTTTAAATTATTTACTTAATAGAAAACTGATTTTTTGGCATGGCGTCAAATATTACAGAATCAATTTTCTTTTCTCATCTTACAACTCCCATACGAATATTCGTCAGTGTTCCTTAAAATGAAGTAGCCTTGTCAAAAGTGGAACAGATGGACAAACAGACTGACATGAAAAGCCAAGTAAACATCTGTATCAAGTGATTTAGTATCTCAGGACAAGTTTTGTCATATCAAATCACTAATATTCAATGGAAAATATCGACATGATCACAACAGCTTTTAATTCCATATTTGTATAGTCTTCGTTTTCTTCCGAAAGCTTAAGCTTTCAATATCGTCAAGTTACAAGACTTTGACTAGAACAATAACCATTTTATTAACCTTACTATAAGAATAGATCGTTTTTCTTGAACCAAAGTTTCAGACTTTTTTTATTGAATATTAATTTTTTCGACTGTTGTCGCCTCTTTGGAACTTGTCTCGAGAAAAACCTCTCGTAACATCGATGCCATTAACAACCAGTACGGTTGATGATCTTTTTTCTTCATTCACTTGATTTTTCATTCTCTACAACTATAATAATTATTGATGTTTGTGGTTAAGGTGTACGCTTGACTGGTCCGGTAACAATAAGTGATCATTGTAAGTAGGCGGCTTGCAGCATCATCAGTCATGCGGTTGACAGGCGATTCTTCGCTAATCGTGACTGCATTGTCGGTGGTCAGTCATATGCGAGAATAAAATATCCAGCGAAAGACGCATCTTCACGTTTCTTTGCTCCAAGATGACAGAAAAATCTTACAAATACTATTTTTATATAAAAATATAAATACCGAAGATTTTCAAGACCATGACACCGAATTATATATGTAAGAAAAAAATCCGGTCACTAACTTTTTTTTTCTGATTTAATACGAAGTTCTTTATAGCATATCGATAAATTTATAACAGAATTCAAAATATGTGCTCTCAATTTATAGCTAAACGAACTGATACTAATCAAAAACAATATCATCAATCACCAATTGATGACCCTCAATAAAATAAATAAGTTAAATTTAATTAAATGTCAAGTTTTCATGATTACCGAGGCGTAAAAAGATAGCAAATTTTTCAAAGAAGTCCTAATTTTTTTGAATAATCATTTTAGTCCATGAAAAATGAATATTTATCCATTTCCCATTTTCTTTGCGATTCATTTCCCATATCTGACAAATATCTTTAGTATCACAGGGTTCGAAAAGACCAAATAGATGTATACCTCAACTTTACTAATAACTAAAAAATAAATCGCTATATATTTATAAAGCGTTACCCATTAATTTATTTCTTGATTTAATACTAATTTTTGCACAAAAATTCGAAATCTGTGCAATTAGGAACGATACAAAAGAAATGCAAATAAAAACAATAACTTTAAGTTATTTCTGTGATTTTAGGAAAGAATTGTAAATGTTTATTGTAGAATTGTATCAGCTTTTCTTTTCAAAAATTTCCAATATTCTGTATTTTCCCTACATGTGAGGATAAAATTCATTTCGATTAATTAAGTTTATAAAGGTTACAAAACGCCCAAACACTTTACTCAAATCATCCAATTCAATGATGCTTAACTTCAAAAATAAGATACAAACACTATTTAAAATATTTAAATTTCCGATGTGACCAAAAATTATTGATTAAATACTAACGAAACGTTGGTTACTTTTTGAACAAATATTTTAATTTTTTTTTTCAAAAAAATGGCGAAATATTTCATAACTGAAGATATTAAGAAGTTTGAAATATTTAAATACTTTAAATTGTTTTAAAAGTAAACTAGGAGTGTCAATATGAAACCGGAATTTATCAATATGTAGTAGTGGCGACCAATAGAGAGTCTACCAAACTATGCCATTGAGATAAATGTTTTGTTTTGAAATGTGGTAAAAAAAATTAAATTCATAAAAGTGTAAATTCCGATGATTTCATAGCTTTTAATTGCATTGAACATGTCGAATTTTGTGCCTACAAAGTAGGATTCACGAACAGCATTGATTACTATTTAAACAAAATCTGCTACGGAACCACGTCGAATGCCTATTGAAGCTTTCGTTGAACATACTCTTCGTAAATATCTGTGCTTTAAGAGGTTTTAAAAATTAAAAATGGCGATATTGATGTGAAAAACGAAGAACGTGGAAAACCATCGAAAAAGTGTAGACATCGAATTGTAAGAGTTATTGGATGCTAATGGTTGTCAAACGAAACTTAAACTTTCGATAGTACTTTAAACCCAGCTTTTGGATGAAAAATTAGAATATCAAAATAAGCAATATAAAGTGATTTTGATACATGGTAATTCCCCTGGCCACAAAGAAAAACAAGTGAAATCTATGATTGAGGAGTTCAGTTTAGAAATATTTTCACATGCAGCTTCGTCTCCAGATTTGGTTTCTATAGATTTTTACTTATTTGCGTCGATGGGGTACACACTTCTGAGCAGAACTTTACATCTTACGAAGATCTACAAAAACGAACTTATTGACGGTTTTGCTCAAAAAATGAACATTTTTTATGGCATAGTATCCATTAATAGTTTAAAAGATGGTAAAAATGTAGTTAGTAAAGGAAATTATTTTAAATAAAATAAGTATCTTCAAAATAAAGAAAGCTTTCTTATCAGAAAAAAAATCGGTTTCTAATAAAAGCATCTAGTAATGAGTAGGTAAATTTGTTTATTCAAGGAGTAATCAAACTATTGAAAGATGAAAAAACGATAGTCTGTTATATGATTGTAAAAATATTTCGCTGTAATATATTCAATATTGATTTAAATAGGACTTATAAACATTTAGATTTGATACTTAAGAATTACAATTTATGTTCAAAGTTATTTATTTTATTTAAAACAGTTACAACGTTATAAACATTTATCCAATAAAAAATAAATCTATTAGAGCTTTTATTAGAAACATTATTTGTTTGAGATAAGAGTTTACGGCTCAATAATACACGTGTAAAAAGATAAGAACGTGAATAAAAGCCCTCCAATTTTAAATAGTTTAATCCAAAAGAAAGTTTATCGTATATGGGAAAAGATTTGAGTGTTTGCACGAGTTGTTTGCGAAATTCATCTTTATAAAAATGTAATTACCGAAATTCATAAGACAAACTTCTATCAAATAAAGTTTGTGTTTTATGGCAATGAAATACAATTCAAAATTTATTCAATGACTTGTTTTCTTGTTATTGTCCAAATTCTTTCCTATCTTGAAGACGACGGTTAAGATAAGATTAAATTACGTTGAAAAAAGGGAATCCCATTGAAAATAATATAAATAAAAAAAATATCGAAGAATTTTAATATTTTTTCCAACGAAATGACTGTGTCGACTTCAAAGTAAACCACATCGTTTAACAGCAAGCAAAACGCTCAAGCATTTATGGTTTTGTCGGTGAATAAATCAGATTTTCTCATCAGATAACTAATAAAATATGTCAAACAAGTCTCCAAATGGACAGATAAAGAAATAACCATTGAGAACAGACCAGAAACCAATGTCCAATACGCCCAATGGCTGATGTGGATTATTAACCACTTGGAACTTGTCCATAAACCACGAAATGGATGGGACAGGATGGATCGTTCTATGGAACGACATTATCGTGCGCATTTACAATTTTCAATAATACCTGCTGTGTGTCTTCGTTTTATTTTTTATTTATTTTTTTTTAATTTATCTTTAAAGTTTTTCTCATCGAATCAATTGAATACTCTTGGAATGTGTTTCATATCGAATTATCGAACCAAATTTTTTATCCGTACCTAAAGAAGGTTTTATTTATTTGTAACGAAACGATCTTACCCGAACCAATTCTGATAATGAAGATGCTTGTTGGAAACACTCACCTGAAACGAAAGCAAAAAAATCGATTAGTAAATCAAGTTTTTCTCAAAGTGATAAAACAAATTTAACGGTACACCATTTGCTTTTTTTAACCCAACTAAAGAACTTATGGATTTTTCTGAATAATTGAAAATTGTAACTTTTTTTATAAAAGACAATATCATAAAAATTTAAATGTTATCTCCTCGACAGTGGAATATAATTTAAATTTGGAGCTTTTTTCGTATGGTATTGTATCAAATGCAATCGAATACCATCCCTTCGTTTATTTCTTTGTGTCCAAAATGTATACGTATGTGAGTGTTGCTTTTGAAAAGAAGTTTTCATTGTCGGTTTTGATCGAAGAACGTGTGGAATGTGGACACAGGTATCAAACGTCGCTATGGTTATGTAGTTGTTTGTTTATTTTTTATTCAAAGATACAATGATACAATCTCTATGTCCAGTTTATTGAAAGGAGAGCGAGAGATGGTTTTATGTGACACCGTCTTTATTCATATGTGGACATATGCATTACCCATTTTTATAATGGTCCAACTGTGATTTATCATCGACTCCTATCTTCCAAATCAAGTGTGATGCTTGGTGTTATATTTCCCACACTATTTAGTATCACCTGAGTACGTTGTATTCGTACAGTTTTTATTATCGTTTCACTTCTTTTTTTCTTCTTTTTCTTTCCAACTATTTGCTTGAATTATTTTCATGCTACTCAAAAATATCAATTTAATTTATATGATTTCATATGACAGCATTTATATTTTTATACTTCATATATTTTTTTTCAAATATGCCAATGAACCATATATGTTTC
This sequence comes from Sisyra terminalis, assembly GCA_958496175.1. NCBI lineage: Eukaryota > Metazoa > Arthropoda > Insecta > Neuroptera > Sisyridae > Sisyra > Sisyra terminalis. Next base: position 56,465,729 of record OY292274.1, read on the forward strand.
GTTGATTGGGATTTAATTGATTGAAAATAGTTTTAATTAAGCAATCAATTCTAGTTATTAGTGTAAAAAGTTTCAAATTTCCACGTTTTGAAATATCAATACCAAAAAAATGTTCCATATTAATTTCATTATTCGAACTCTTATCAACAATGTAGGTCAAAGTCAAAAAGTTGAGAATGTTTTTGGTCCATTTTTTCCATGTAAAACCACAAATTATTTTTTTTTGTTGTCGAAATTTTAAATAATTTGTAGTGTTCGACCGAAACTAGCTTTTACGGCCAAAACAAAAACGGAATTTTGGCATTAGTCATAGTTTCAGCCAAAACCGAAATTGTCATATAAGGTCATCTTTTCGAAAGAAAAAAAGTTAATCATAATTAGTCAATTTTTACTTTTAAATTCTGTAGGTATTTAATATTCTTTAATCTTTTATATTTGAGCTAATCTTTATCGTAACATATTATTTCCACTTCTTATTTCAAATAAATTATTTGTGCTAAAATAAGGGGTGGATTTGAAAGAAATACACCTTATATTTATTTTTAATATTAGTTATGAATACCATAAAAAAGTTATGAAACAAAATTACTTTTTGCCTAATATGTTTAGTTACACTAAACAGAAAGCACTGTTTCTTATGGCATAAAAACAAAATAATTTTCTCCAAGCTTTGGTCACTTTGCTCGAACTAGAAAAAATATTAAAACTAATTTTAGTCAACTGATAATTATCTGTATTCATAGTTGAAGAATCTAATATTATAGGTGAGAAACAATAATTTCTCAATATTTTTATCTCACGAATTCAGTTTCGGTTTCGATCATAAGGAGGCTAAACGACAGCCGAAACCGAAAGTTCACCGAATACTAATAGTTTGTTTTTAAAACAATTCTAAGATTTTTAACTTTCTGTAACTTACTAATGAATAAAAGAATTAATACTTTTTTCTTGAAATTTGCTCTTTTATGTTAAATACAAAAGTATTGGAATAATTTTCTTCATAAGTCATCAAAACATGAATCTGTTATTCTGGATAGCTATCGGAACATTTCTAATTAATAAATTGTTGATTAGAAATCACTATTTTTTAAAAAGTAGTAAAGACTTAAGACATACGTTTCTTTAACAAGGGGGAGGAATAGTTTTCACTCAAAATGGTTAAATTTATGAATTTAGGTAAATCTTATTATGTGGTGAGCTTTTTAGGTACTTTATAGTTTTGAAAAGAGGAGTGGTTTTGGAGGGAATAAACACTGTACTAACTCGTAAATAATTTAGATACTGGTGTTGGGGATTTAAATCCTTGCAAGAAGTATTTGAAATGCAATTAAAATTTAATTAAAAATACAAAAGACTAACAGGATTGGCAAATGTTTAGCGTATTGAGTGAAATCGAAGCAAAGCTGAAGCAATGGAATTACCAAAAATGGGTGAGATGAGTCTGAGGACATTGTTTGGATGGTGATGATATGAATGTATTTCGCTCACCATCTACGTCCTCCAACTACCACGACAACTAAGTCTTTTTACTCGATTACAATGCGAGCAACCCCCTGTTAACATAAGTAACTAGATACACGACGAGGATAACATTGTCTGCATAATCTTTTTATTCAAATAAATTCACGTAAGTAATTCATTTAGGTACAAGTATAGTATTACTGATGCATTCGCAGAGCATCCATTACAAAATCCTTTTACATTCCGAACGGCAAGGCAAACAATGGTTCTATTAACGGCTTTTGTTGAAACTCTCCTCACTTCGTGTACACATTCACAAATACACTTACATATATATATATATATATATATTTTCTCGTATCCATCGTTCCAATGTTCCATCGTCCTATTCGTCCTATCGCTTCATCGTCCTATCGTCGTCCTACCACCAACTTCTAGCACTTCTATACTTACCGATACACGATTCAGATAGCAAATTCTATAATATGTGTATGTGTATGTACCAATACTAACCGCCCTCACTTTGAAGCTTTCAACCCCTTACTCGTGGTTTTCATTTGTTATATATACGTATGTATGTAAGGGTGGTTTTGAGGCGGTTCCACTAGTATATGTGACTGTATATCTATACATTTTCTGGATATATGAATGTATTCCATATATATTCTACTTTATTTGTTTTTTGTACAAGCGATCTTGTTTTGTTTGATTTTTACATTATTCTTCAAGTTCCCAACATGAATGTGTATATTTTTTGGAATAAAGGACGAAAAGGGGAATAAAGTAGGATTCGGATTTTGTTTGGAAAACACAAAGCTTTTCAGCAGAAAACACAACTGGACAATGTTATGGAAACGTTTAAGTGAAAATCCAATTTCTCTAATTAATATTGGGTAAATGTTTGATTTGTCTAAATTGGCTGCTTTCTCAATATTTATTTTATAAAATTTATTTGAAACAAAAATGTTTTTTACAAATATGAATATGTTATTAGAGGAGAGCGTTTGTTTATAAGATTTGTGTCATGAATAAATATAAATTTTTCTCATTCCCCGCTGACCAATCCATTACCATCAATTATTATATATAATCCAGAAGAACAAATAATAAATACAATGTTCCAGGTTTTATTTTCCAAAAATCTGTCGTAATCGCATGTCGTTTTTGCAATGATTGATCGCTTTTATATTTTTATTGTTATTCATAAACATTGGGTGTTTCTTTTTATACAATCGCAGGAAAATTAAATATAATGAAAGTCCAAAAAACCATATGATTCACAGTCATTATTTTCTACTACTTTTGATTACTTTTCTAACATTAAATTCTCCATATGAATTTGTACTTTAATGTTCATATGGTTTTTTTTTGTAGTCTTCAAGTTGACAACAATTTTTCCTTTAAATTTGCATGATAGAAACCCAAAATTTTCAAGATTAATAGGTATCGTATTTTTTCAAAATATTTTTTTTCCTTAAATTTTTTTAGTAGCATCAAGGGTACCGGAAAATCTGGGGCAAAATCTGGAAACCACTTGAACAGTTTTCGCATGAAAAAATTAACAAAGCTTTGAACTTCACTTTACAGTAGAAATGGTTCATTGTTAGTTAAAAACTATGAATTTAACCTTTAGAACATTGAATCCTACTGTATACATTTAACCGTTTTTGGTTCGTTTTTATTCCTCCCAAGAATGCAATAACTCAGCAGAGTCCATAAGAGAAATTCATAAAATCACCGAAGAAATTTAAGTTTCATAGTTTCCTGTTTTAAAAGAGAATAAAAGGAAGTACAATGTGTAAAACGAAATTCACAAAAAAATAATGTGAATATTGATTTTAGGCCGTTTTACTCTCGGATGCAGCCCTCATTCTAAAAGTCAACAATGCAATTTTAACCAAAATATCTACATTCAATACACTGTTGAGTCAATGTTGCAATATAACACTAATAGTTCTGATAGTAATAACCACCCTTAATCTGATAGCAGAGATTTTATACAAGCGCACGTTTGTTTACCTACACCATATCCTTTGGGTCGCCGCTATGAATACGTTAGTTATGCACATACATACACCGAATCTATCTTTCTGCATAAGTAATAATTTACGCAAGCAAATGATGGTTTCTGAATTTCTCGTTAATATACAATCACATTATAGATCCAGAAGACAACTAAAAAATAATAAATCTTCTGGAAATTGATTATTATAAATTGTTGTTTTATTACATACGTTTAGTGTTAAAACCATGAAATTATAACTCTTGTTAAGAAAATCTATTATTTTTTGAAAACCATTTAGGCTTCAATAAGGGTACATTAATTGCATATAATTTTGTGTTTACCTTATTAAGATAAAAGAATGGATACTTTTGTGCACGTTTAGCTAACCGCAAATTATAAAGTCATTAATTTTAAAAGTTTTTCCAAATGTTTTGAGCCGACCCAATGTTTAAATTCAATGTGCGATATTTACCTGAAATAGTGAAATGATTGCTATTGGGGATCAAAAATATTGATGGAAAATGTTTGAATTTTTTACAGTGTTGTGAAAATAAATAGAGATTGGTTTCATTGGTATTAGAAATAGAAATATTTACGCACATTGAGTTGCAAATCTTATTTTTTCTGGGATAGGTACGTATGTGTAAATGGTAAGTTTAAAATTGAAGAAATGTGGGATTGAGTTCAAAGTAAATTTGCAGTATAAGAAGGGCCGTGGTATTCCTGTGTGGCAACCTCTGGCTGTATATATCAACATAACACCTTTAACTCAAACTTCACATGTCAGCTGTTTATTTATTGCCTACCTTCTACATATGAAACCCACCAACGCTTGTTGTATGTAGTTGTGCCATAGGATCTCTTCTTATTTCACTCGTTCAACAAACATCAATTCACAAGACAGAACGAAATGAAACGATTCGAAGCGACTCACACTTATAACAATCACCCTTTCATCCCCAAACCCCTACCACGATATCGTTGTGCTCGTTGGTGAAAAGTAGAAAAACTAGGAAAAGAAAATTGCAGAGAAAAACTCTCATGTAGTATAGGTGCTGCTGCCACTAGTCAGGTTTGAACGTTATTTATTACGCTTTTGCCATTTCCACTTGGAAATAAGCACGCTCCTAAGGGGGTAAAAGAGTATGGAAACACACAACTTCTACTATTGCGTATAAAAATAAATACATATATATATATATATACATTCACATATGATAAAGAAATCTCCAAATACAAAACTAACCCTCATTTAATCTTTTTTTTTCTCCAATATCATCCATTGATAATTGAATTTTTTTTGATTAATTTTGAAGTACACGTTTCATTATTTTACTAGAAAAAATTCATTATTTTACTGGAAAAAAATTACTCAATCCAAGTATAAAAAAATGAAACAAATAAATCTAACAAATAATTTCAAAACAACCAACATCGAACGTGTGTATTTTTAACACATACTGTAAAGTAACAGGGCGAAAATAACAGGGTTTTAACAATATAAAACCGCCCTTTATTTATTAAATAAAAAAGCCAAATAATCATCCAACAAACAAAAGAACATCAAGAGAATAGTAACAACAACAACAATAGGTGTATGAACGTCGCGAACAATTTATCGGTGTACACTAAGTAAGGGTAGGTTCTGAGGGTAATAATATGCGAACTACTTCTAACGATCTCCATTACGTATCCTTGTTGCGAATGAAAAAACCTAATATGAGCATGACAAAGATATCCTGATAGGTATGCACTGAATATAAATACAAAACATATGATGAGTGGTATCGAGTTATCTTTAGAACAATAGTAACAATATTTTGTTTGTTCTTTGAAAACAACCCCTTGCAAAATCCAAAACCACATATTCTATTTTAATTTTGTATTTTAATACGTATATGCATGGCAAACTAAAAAAAAATATTGATCTTTTACTTTGATAAACTGTATGCTAAAATATTAGTCAAGTATCAACTCTTATTTTTATACCTGCTAAGATATAATACAAGTAAATGTATCAGTTTCATGTAATTCTATACCTAATTTAAAAGAAATCTGATGATCGCTATAAAATGAACTTAACTAAAATGATTTTCCTTATAATCTCAAAAGGTTTAGCTGGAATACTGGACAATGAAAATTCCAAATTATTTTTGGTAACTGTTTTTATTTTAGTAAGCAAATAAAGGGTTGAACAAAGATAAAACAGAACATGCTAGATTTAGGTTCTTAAAAATTAATTTCACTTGAGCTTTTTTCGATGCAAGGATCTTCCTAATATGTTTTTCTTAAAATTTTCACTCGATCTATTGTAAATAGTTTTTTAATCTAAAGGATATTGATTAAATGCACTCATAAATCACGGAATTTATTATTTACAGTTATTTACAGTTATAATTTTACTATTTACTAGTTATTTTACTATTTATAATATTTATATTAAATTTACTAGTTATAATTATTTACAGTTATAATTTATTATTCTACTGAAACTAAAAAAAAAACATTTGTAGGGGTTGAAGTCTCCTAAAACCATACTTTGAACAACGATTGGAAGTCATGCGGTTATTTGCATACAGACATTTTTTTTCATAATTTAATAATAAAAGAAATCATTTATAACTTGCATATTTACATCAGCTGTAAATGATAAAATAATTTAGTGTGAATGTGCATATGTTTGCCTTTATTTTATTTGTATAGTAGATGGACGATGGCGATATTTGCAAATGTAATCTTTTACAGTTCATCTAAGAGTACCGAGACGTAGAATAAAGATAAAAGCCCGAATGGAAACGATAACGAGCCAACGATTCACCTGCTGGTATATCCATGTGATATTAAAACACATATAATATTGAATGGTCACATTATATTCATCTACATACGATCAGGCAAAGCACCTGTCTTTTGCAATCGTAAAGATATCTTGAGGATGTGTAGATTCATACTTATTCCAATATGGGCATTCGGATCGCTGCTTGATTGCTTATTTGTCATTGCTTATCAATAATTTGTCGTATAATATACGACGTACAAATTAAATGTGACGGAATTGAAATGTACCTATACAATTACAATATATATGTTGGAGAATGTAACTCAAAAATGTTACAGCTTTTCAATGGATGTCTCTAGTTGAAAATAAATTGATGAGTTATCGAATAGCTAGCAAATATAATAGGTACGTGTATCTACTATTTTATGTTATTGTTGTAATTTTTAATTGAAAAGTCAACTAATGTATATTTTAATTATCCTATTCATTAAGAATAACAATTTACCATTTGATAATTCAACTAGTGCATGTACGATTAAAATTGATAAACAAAGAAAATGGCTTGTTTTTTTGTACGATTGTTTTTTATTAAATAGTTTAGTTGTTAACATTTTCAATTAAACTTTGAACCGTGATATTATAATAGCGACATGGCGTGGTTGCGTGTCTCTAATGCTAACAATTGTTAATAGAAACCACTAACTAAGCCACTTACAATGTCACGATTATTTCATATGTTGGTTTGGGCTCACTTTCACGCACACAAAACGTCATATTTACAGGTAATGTTGGGCTTTGCCATTGTCTCTTCCACTAACGATTAGGGATGGAATGCTTGAGAATTCAAATGAAAACAATAACTCTTTCTAATGAACTCCTTCTTGTCGTGAATCCTATTTGAACATCTAGCCACGATAAGGAGAGACTATCGTCAAAATTGAATCAAAAATTAATTGTAAATTATTTTTGTATGTGCTGAGATATGTGTTCCCATGCTTGTATGTCAATGTATCGTTCCAACAGCTTAAAGTCACCCCCTTCAACAGCAGTAGAAAACGGAACGAATTTTCCGTAGCATGAGAAGGCCGCAAATAAAATATACAACATGTTGTTGTAGCCACTTGACATTTTATTTTATTATTTATATCAACAATGAATAACAAAGGAGGTTTTCGTAGAAAATGAAAGAAAAACCACAGCACACAATGTGAAATGGACAAATTGTTCTAATTGTAATAGGAAAGATAAGCATATATTCAGGCAATTGCGCTACATTTCATTTTTAAAAATTAAAACAAGTGTAATTCAAGGAGGTAAAGCATATATTTCCCAGGTGAAAACTATTTGGTTCAATGAATTGTATTGCTCATGTTTAAACTAATCAAATAATTTCATTTACGTAGTAAAGGATTTTCAAGAAAACATATTCAAACAATCTAAATTTTCCATTAAACTAAATTTATATTTTCCTTAAATTTTTGTCTCTCGCTTTTATAATTGTGTTAAATGCATCAATTTGAGTAAATATTGATATATTTTGGATATTATATCATCAAATTGATACTAAATAATGGTAAAATATACAGAAAATTTGGAAAATGTTCTTTGTTATTTTTCCGTTTAAAATTCTCAAAAAAAATATACTTATATCAAAAAGCAGATCAAGTAGAACTTATTTAATGAAAATTCATTTTAATATTGGAAACTTTTAGAGAAAAAATCAGAATTTAACATAGCGGTTTAAGTTTCCTATTAGGTAATTTGCGGTTGGAAATTGTACATTATTTTTATTTTACAATATAATTTGAATATTTCATTGAAATTATACTTAATTGTTTTATGCACATTGTGTAGAATGACAATTGTTTCCATATCCTATTTGAAAAACGTAACGCATGCATAAGCGGATTAATTGTGTATTCCAACGTATGATTTATACACAAAAATAGTATAAGGGAAGGAAAAGACTTTAAAAAAAATAAAAATAAATAATAATGATATGACAAGAAAATAATACTCATTTATATTGGGCTGAGTATAGTCTTAGTTTTACATTGAAATGAAAAACGCAAGAGGTTGATTGGCGAATGTTTCACCCTCGACGGAGTTTCGCGTTTCGTAATGTTGATAGCTTTGGCGGCATTCCTACACACATACACATACTGTATCATTTCATCCACATATTTTATATTTAAGCCCCGTCGCATCAGTAGCGCCACCTAAACAAGACGATATGTACCCATCTAGAAACCAAAACACATTTTCCACTTGCATTTCCAATGATTTCCTTTGAGAATTGTGCCGCAACAGGGGAAAATTGTTCAAGAAAATTCTTTATATAGTCTTTGTCGTTGGTAGATACGCCGCTCTAACTTTTCTTTTTATATCTGTCTAAATATTCCATCCACAACCAAAAAGCTTTAACTTTACCACAAAACACAAATATATATTACCTATTTGCTGTTTTTTATTTATAAAACAAATTGATTCTTTAAACTTTAGCAAACTCAATCTTTTTTTTAAAGCGGGTCGTTGTATCCCTGTAGTCAAAATAAATATCCGTGTAAAAAGTTGGAATCAAGTCAAATTTTATGCAATGGTTAAGGGATGATAAACAAAAAACATTTCTTTGAACAAATAAGTATTAAAAGTACATTTTTAAACGAATTTAACAGGTCATTTGATTGCCAAATAATATCTATTTGTACAATAGACAATCATCAGCTAAAAGTATGCTCGATGATCTCATCACTGTTGGTACCACATTTTAATGTTCATATGTTTTTTTGAATTACTAACGACGACCTATGTTAACAGAATTCATTTAAAGTATTTATCTGATAAAAAATAGCTGATCTGTCTCAATGGTTTCACCATTGAAAATAATTTTTATTTTTATGGATTAAATGTAAGAATAAAGAGTGTTTTGTTCGTTTAAAACATAAAAATGATTATTTTATTACTTAACAAAATAATAAAATAACATAATTTTTATGATTTCTTGGTCTCCAATAAGTTTGACCTTTTTATGTGTTTATATACTCATGAACACATGTTTTACTCTTTAATTTTCTTACGAAATATTCTGTGTTTATTAAAAAAGACACATGCAAACTAAATCTATATAAATTTCATTTTTTGAAAATTATTGAATTACTCGTATACTTCTCAAGAGGCATATTTGTCAAATTTAAAATATTATGACAATATTTTTAAGACGTAAAGCTTCAAAACATAATAAGATGGAATTTTTTTAATTTCATAGTTAAGCAAAATTTGTATTAAAGTTTAAGTTTATTAAAAGTTATAAATAACTAGCAGAATCCGGTTGACGTTGTCCTGTCCGTCTATATTACAATAGCAGTAAGTAAATAGTTTGAATTTAAAAATATGTTATTGAAACATTAAAAACCCATCCCTTAATAACCCGTTGCTATACCTAATATAGCTAACCTTCAAGATACATTTTTTTCAATTAAGGGTTGAGAAAAATTGCTATACCTCAGAAAATCACTATACGATCGTCGATAGCAATATATATAAACTAAGCAAACGATAAAATGTTTATACATTTTTACTATTAATACTATTTTCAGTAATATTTTTTTCTTTACAAACTTTTCAGGGTATATTAACCAAAATTTTGCAGTAAAAAAATAGAATACCATGAGTAATGAGCTCATGCTCTTTTACATGCACAGCAAGTACGTTAACCACTGCGTCAATACGGTGTTCAGTGATGATAATGCTTGTTAGAGTATAAAAATATTTGAATTTCAAAAAGACACTACGTTGTAGATAGACAAATTTTTCACCTTCTTCGCATATATGACCCCATTATAGTTCTAAACCACCCAGGATCCTAGTCAAATATACCCAGAAAATTTCAGCAGAATAGGTCCAGCGGTTTAGGAGCCCACACGTATAGAAGAATTATATATATAAAGATAAGTTTTGTCAATTATAATATGAATCAATGCCAGAAAAGTAATTTATCTGATTAGAAAATATTTGGTTATTTCTATCGAAATACTTTTAAAAGTTTTCTAGATTGACAGTATGTAGGTTTTCTACTTGATATAAATAAAATAACGAGCAGCGTTTAGAATGAATATAGGAATTGACCCTTTCGGAAAAAGCATAGTTTATTATTTATTTGAATTTTTGTCCCAAAGCAAAAAATATATTAGAAAATAAAACAATATGAAAACGGGGTTAGAATGAAGTGAGGTGTTTAGGGGGTGGTGCTGGAAGAGAAGTGAACACGTCCGTCTGGCTGTCGGTTAGCTTTTCCTCTGCCACATTCATAATAAATGATGGGAGTAGCGCTGTGTAGCGCAGCTTTACAATTAGCAAAGGCGCTGTAATTAGCGTAAATTGTTTCTGGTGCGCATCTGGGATCCAGTTTCTACCCCAAACATTGTTCAACCCGCCACCTCAATCTACCCTTCGAAGTGTATATTAGAGAAGCATGAGGACTTATTCAAACCTATTTCATTTATGTGTATACATTTACAATAGCACATTCACGTATGCCTTTACATTCATATTGTTTTATTTTGATTTTTTTTTGTATTGTTTTCTATTATAGAAAAAAAAATTGTTGTACAAGAGATGTAAGTGTGAGGCGTGCGTCCGTTGAAGAAATCAAAGTCAATTTAATTTATATGACACGCACATAATGTTTTGATTAGTGCTGGGTGTAAATCATATGAGAGATGCGAAGGGATAAACGGGAGGTAGATTCCCGAGTCGATTTAAATGTGCTCAGTGACGTCACCAATTGACACTATAAGTCTCTAAATAAGTGACATCCGGCACAGGGTCTGTCTGTCTGCCAGACACTAAATCAAGGAAGTTCACTTAACACTCAATAATAAATCGTTTATTATTATAATCATCATCACATTTTCTTTTTATCATTACAGTAGAATTCACAGTAATACGCACATATAACAAGTATATCTACGTTTTAGGTCAATGAAAATTTAAGTCTGGTAAGTTTTTGATTTTCATCGTAAGAACGATAAATTTAGAGATTATGCGATTCGTAATTGATAAAGGTGTTATAACATGGCAATTTTCATCAAAGAATCGTTTATTTATTCACTTGGTTTTACTACTGGCGCATTGAGCTTTAACTCAACAATTTAACATTGAACAATTTCCCCAAACTAGCGATTGTGTAAAACCTTGCATCCGGTGTCAAAGTGTTTAGTTGAATCCAACGACTGCAGATGACGTCGTTTAGATTTTACGACGCGGGAGGGTCGACATCAAGGAAGTATAAAAGATCTCACCCCGTGTATGTTGTGTGTGTATATACATATAGAGAACAGGGAGCAGTAAGGACTCTACGGGAATATATACAGGAATACTTCTGGAGACGCACACGCACATATAAACAGACGTCGCGAATTAGTCTCTACCCATTCGAATGATTTTATTGTTATATCTTTCACTCACTTTACCTTACTACGTTATGACACATTCGCATTCACCGCACCGACATTTTCTATTTATGTCTCCAACATTATTTCAAGTTATTGTTTTCTATTATAGCATCGTAAATCCTTTAAATTGTATTTACCTAATTTTTCTATTTACTCAAATTATTTGACAAGTCTCTAAACACGTTCTTCTGGAAAACATTTACGACCGTTTCATTTTATAAAAATTGCTTAAATATCTCAAATCTTTATGACTTTTTGCAAGTTATTTTTATTTCTCCTTTGTGTTTTCATATATTTACTCACTTTATATATTACAAAAACATTTTTATTTGTGGGAGCAATCGGATTTTTTTTGTTTGCTAATTAAGAATGTTTACTACTTTACACATACATCCACTGTACATATAAAATTCAGAAACTATTTATACTGAAATTTTGTAAAATACCATTAAATTTTTCAAAAAAATTTCAATGTTTTCATGGGTATTAAAAAGTGGTTTAATGATGTTTTGTATAAACACTTGCAAGATTTGGATTATGTGTAAAATACATATAAAAGAAGAAAGGCAACAAAAACGTGGTTGAATCTTTGAATCAAAACGTCGGAAGTGAAAAATTATCGACATATAGGCGAACAATTCTTAATAAGACATTAAATGCAATTGAAATGAACAGACCCGACCACAACAATGATGATCATTGCCCATTCATTGTTTGAAATCATCATCAAACAATAGGGGAACGAAGGAAAATGATATACTTAAGTGTCTGGAACACTTTCCGTTACGGTTTACCAAGTAGTTACACGGAAATACTTAAAGAGATTTCAATGGAACGAAGAGGAGAATCAACGGTCAAAATAAAGAAAGGAAACCACAACAGAAATTCAAATACAATATGTATAAAAACTTTGGGTGTCATAAACACTGTTATTATAAAATTACACGAATTTGCTATAAATGGAATGTTAATATTGATGTAATTTTTTGCTGTTATTTTTTTATTGCCAAATGGGATATAATTGTGAAATTAATCTCTAGTGAAATGTAAAATTGTTAAATAAAATAAAGACATGACCACGTCTTTTGTCGTATACTAACATCCTGGTTTGGGTAGAAGGAAAGTGCAGAATGGTAGAGGGTAATGATTCTCTTCAGACTCATAAACACGAGTCCGAATGGCCTGTTATAGACAGAGGAAGCAGTCCGGCTGTTAATGGTCCTCGCTAGACATTGATGGTCCTCTTCATGAATTCACTCTTATATCAATATTGTACTTAGGTGTACATTTTATTTTCCTGTTTATTACCCGAACCCTTGTCGTATCTTCTTCTCCTTTTTTTTTTCCAATTGTATATTTTCATTTATTAAGTTTGTAATATAAATATTTCCGCATTAATTCGAAACTTTTTCAGTTGTAGAAATTTAAATTTAGTATGAAATGTTTCCTTCCTCTATGGTCGCTCTGTTCGGCGTAAGTATGGAAAACTTTATGCAGCACTTGTTGGAAATTGAAGCGAAATAAAAAAGTTGTGTTGTTGTATTTCCTCTTTTATACAAAACAAATTTAACAATACCGTCGTGATGGCGGCGGCATGCTTGGGCTATGTTCCGATACATATGAAGTGAATAAAAGCAGAGAGAGACCAAGTTTTTCCCGTAGAAGCGGAAAATGGCGCCCCAAGTCCGGGTGCCTAATTTGCTGGAATGGTTATCCTGCGGAAAACTTTCATCTCAGCAGGAGATTCTTATACGCTTCTTCTACATTTTTTTTTTCGTTCCTTTTATGAAGAAAATACATACACAAATAGATTAATATAAAAATATTTTCTATGTTCATGTTGTGTGCGTCTTTCAACGTTTCATCGTTCAACTTTCCAAATGCCTATAATTGATTTTTTCTGTTTTTCCAAATCCGTAATAGATTTATATTTAGTTTAAGAGTAAATATTGGAGTATATTATATTGTGGTAGTCTTGTAGTGGTACATAATACCCCCCATACACAAGAGTAGTACGAATGAGACCCAGGCGCGTCTTTAGAGGTGTATGTTTTGGGGTCGATGTGAAAACATAGCGACGTACGATACGTAACGATACCGATGGTGGTGAACACATCAGACTGCAGTCATGTGAAATGTGAGCCGTAAAAAGAAAGCCGCAGACAGCCGGTCATAAATTGATGGAAAAGTACACAAGGGAAACATAGCAAACGTGCAAAATAATGGAAAACACAAATCCCGGTGAATACAATGGCATGCGCCTACTACTGATAGACGCTCACGTTCGATATACATACCTATAGTCATACGAATGAAAGAGCTTTTGTGAATATATATGTATATACATCAGCTTTTGGATTTCGATATTCGAAACCGTAATATATTACACACTCATCTATATGGGCTAGGTGCTATTACCAATAAAAGCGCACATCGCTTACAAAACACCAAAATTAATTACAACATAATTTCATCATTATAATCTTATTGTCAGTGAAAACCATCGATCTTTAAAATCATCAAAACAACAATTAAAAGAAATAAAGAAGCAGTTTAATTAAAATCATTAAATTTTAAATCAAGCAAAAGTATACACTTTTAATTTGATCTTCTAGACATTTTCACAGTTTTCAACTTCTTAAAAAATTAGTAATAAGCATAGATGGTGATGAATAACAATTTAAACATATTTTTGATCAATTAATCGGTAAGAATATCAATGTTAAATCTGTGTGGATTTTTTCTTTTGTAGGAAACTTGATTCAATTTAAATTTAATAAAATTGCAAAAATAATTATAAATCTTTGAACGTCTTCGAAATAGCTTACCACATCGTACAGTTTACAAGAGTTGGTTATTATCCACGAAGGATTTCAGTTTGTGTGCGGGGCACACTTGAGCAATTAGCTAAATAGCAACTTAAGATATAATCCTTAATGGTTAATTGTACTGAGATACATAATTATTCTCACAGAGTGGTGAGCTACTTCCGTTTCCTTTACATTCACCGAATGAAACTGTCCTCGTCCTCTCTAAATCGTCGCCACCTTCGCCTTGTCGCATGTATCTCTTTCTATTTGTGCAACCCTTCTCAACCCACTGTGTCTCATTTTAGATTAGTTCGTTAGCATAATGGAGGCAAGTAAAGGATATTATTTAGTAATTGTACATGTTGATTGAATCTGATATTCAATATAAAGGGAAATTTAACTGGCTTATTTACATTTCCTCCTAGTTCAAGTATAAATTTAGAATTTCCCATAATTAGTATTATCAACAGAAATAATGTCGTTGTGGAAAATATGATGAAATCAAATTTCATACAACGCAACCGATGGAATGAGCTCGGATCTGTGTTGTAGGTATGTATAGGATAGTTTAATGTTGGTGGTTGTGACGGCACAACTTGGTTTGTATAACAGTAGCTTGGAGCTAGTGCCGAAGAAATGGCCCTCTAGAGACTCATATCGGGACACCTAATAGCTTCCCAAATAGCCTCTGAAACACCTTTTTAATGAACTATTGTAGCAGGAAATGAAAACAGGGGTTCAAGGTGCCAAACAACCCTGTCTGTTCACTCACGATGTTTGCGCATCACACATACAAACACATCGACTATAAAACAAAAAACACCTCACAATAACACACCCTTATATTAAGGGGTTGATGACATACATTTAACCGAACTTTGCAGAATTATTTCGTAAGAAATAAGTTTAAGTCGTTTCGAAAATGTACACGTATGGAATTGCATTGATGAAACACAATTTCTTTATTAGGGTGTTGGAAAATTGATGCAGCATATTCCCAAAAGACTTTGGTTTAATGGTACCAAATGACGTATAGGAAAAACTGATAATCCACCAAGTAAAAAAAAAAAACACAAACTAAAAAATAAGGGTGTAAAAAGCTAGCGAAGAATGATGTGCGAAAGAGATCAAACCAACATCTTAACGAGAAAAACCAAAGCCCTTCGGTATTTTCTTAAACCAACCAAAATTCATATTACATTCTTCTTTGTATTATCCATTGCACACACATATGAACTATACGGATATGTACATATGCACGATATTTCAACTCTTTTATGAATATAGTAATGATGTCAAGCATATTGGAGACATCGTATCTTATCCAGGATTATTTCTTTTCACGATTTTCCATTTGGTGTAAACTTTTTATTTAAATGTTACGAAAATATTTGGTTATATAATAACTTTTAGCGCTGAAATTTATTTGTAAGACATCAAATATTCTACAAGCTAAATAAACTGCAGTATAATGCAATAAGATTCATTTGAAACGACATGTCAAAGTCTCAAGTTATTATTAAATCCGATTTATTTTAAATTTCGTAATGTTTTCGAATACATATGTAAGTGGGAATATTTACAATAAAGTATACGTTAATGGTGGTGTGAGGGCTGTTTGACCGCTTCTTGGCCGAGCCAAACACAGATTCTTCTATATTACTTGGGATGCTGTGTTTGTAAGTAATTGAGCACAAATCACGAAGAACGGTGACGTTAACGCCACTTTAGTGTTGATGGCGGCTAAGGAATTCACGCAGCTCACTAATTGGCCTCAGTGCTACATCAACAAATATACATACGTTATATAAATATATATATATATATAGTATACATATATGCTTTATCTTCGGTTCATCTTGCAGATCAGTTATGACTCACAAGTCAAGAGCCAATGTTCCACCATCATAAAATAATATATGCGAAAAATTTAAATTTTTTTATCAGATGACAAATTCAAGAATCGTCAACCCAATCTTGTCGTAATTGCATTATTGGCAAATGTTGAAAATGTTCCGTACGTAAAGATTAAGACTAATGAAACGTTGGAATACTTTGATAGCAACATAAATTATTTCGTAATTGAAAATTGTTGTATGAAGTTTAAAACGCTCTTGGAGCACGGCTAATTAAAGATACGAGAGAGGCTCAATTGACTTGTTGTAATAAAAATATTTCCCTTTTATTACGTTGGATCGCTGCTATGTGCTGGTACATTTTCCAAGTGAAACCATTAGTAAATAGACACATAACTTTGATTTTTTTAAACAATAAATATATGCATAATTAGAATAAAATATGATGCGATGCCATCATTATCTCACTGTTATTCATTAAGCTTCTAAAATCACCGAGCTTATGAAGGGACATTTTTTAAAGAAAAAACCGTTGTTAAGTTCATTTACATGGAAATATGAAACGACATTTACGTAGACACGCGTAATATAAAGTCGCCGTAATATAAAATGTGTTCAGTGCGTGGTTCAAGAGAATCTAGATACGTAAGGAAAAAAGTACAGCTCTAAAGAAAAGGAAAAATAAAAAAGATGGGAATGATATAGTAATTTATCTTACCAAAAGAGTATAATATTAGGGGAGGTGACATTGCGTTACTTACTGCACTCATCTCCCATGAGATTCACCTGCACACGAAACCTAAAAACTCATGATGTCGAAAAATACCAACAATAAGATCTTAAAGAGCAGCATTTTTTTGATAAACTATACTTCAATTAAATTTTTTAAGCCCACTGTCATTATTTTCCTCAGTTTATTCTATTAAAAGAAATTATCACGATCTGACTTTCAATCTTCTCATCCAACCTTGAATTACTTTTGTGTTGTTTGCTCTTTATATCATGATTAGTGTTCTAGAACTAATTGCTCTACGCGTATGTGTAAATTCTAATTATATTTTCTGTCTTTTCTGAGATTGTAGCTGATTAATAGAGATTCACGAACATTACACTGATATTCTCAACATTTTCAGCATTTTTTCCAATTAGATTAAGCCAGTGTTTTACAACGTTCAAAACAGAAAACGCTGTAGTTTTGAATGATGAATGAATTAAGCGGCTATACCTATATGCTATCCAGCATCATTGGTGCGTTTTTTTTATTAGCAATGAAATTATAATTATCAGTTTTATTTAGACTTATCTTGCGAGCAAAAAATTTTATTACCGTGAACGAAAAAAAAAATCTTTGAATGAAAATAATTAATACCGATAATGATGATGAAGCTTCTAATGGTATTTTATAATTAGATTATATGAAAATTAATGTACAAACACCGCATAATTATTTATCACATTATCTTTTGCATTATTGCATTGCACCTAGTTATAATTACTGTATCATTCAAGGGCTCATCTTTATTTTATTGCCACATTACAGACATGAACGTGACTTATAGCAGTTAATGATAGCAAGAAAATATGCACTAAAAAAGTAGGCGTTTATTGCAATAAATGACAGTTGCATATAAATAAAAATTTAATTGGAAAAATGCAAAGCCTTCACCATTTCTCACCATATTGTGATAAAGAATTTTTGCTAAGGATCGTAAACTATGCATTTCCTGCAAATAAATCAAAAAAAAAAAATCATTTGCTATACATAGATTCATTGTTGTTTTTAATTACCGGGAAACGAATATTTTTGATTTGACGAGGAATTGCGGTTAAATAAATTACGATACAATTAATAAAGTCATCAAAATAAGTTGGATTTTACAACCGAAATGAAGGATAGATTATTTGGATAAAATCTCATGGGTGGACTGAGAGAAAAATGACATCCATATGTTTTTCCAAGCAGATAATAACTTTGCGTCAAAACGACTTAATTATTCTTTTAGTCAATGTTTGTCGCTCGAATGCTAAGTACCAACGTATTTAAAATCGTAACTCACATCAGTTCCACACACGTTTACTATGACGTGTTAAAGAGATCTCAGCCAAAAAGCTGTAATACAAAATGAAAGCAATAAGCGCACCTGTTTGCAATTCATGCGCAAATTTATAACTCACGTCTGGTGCCAACCTCTCTCGTTTCTTCTCTCATTTTCTTTGAATCATCTATTAAAGTATTAACACTTGTATTTTTTGCTCTGAACAATTTTTAGATATTCATATATTTATAGTAAATGGTTCAATCAGATCCATGAAGCTGTCATATTTGAATGCTTTTTCAAACATCCTGCCACTATGACAACGAAAGCTCATTTCATGAAGTTCATTTCATACTATCTATTATCCTTTTTTCTCCTAAACTTCTAAAAAAACAAGGTTTTCAATTTTGAGCTTTCAATTTATGTTATGAAATTTTCCCAAAAATACAAAATGTTTCATTGTAATGAAATTGTTAACTACCCGAACAGTTCACTAAGTTGGTTTTCTAAAAGATTATAAATAATAATAAATTAATTTGATTTTAGGCGCAAGGCTAGAGACTGCTTATTCAATTTGTGTCTTATGATAGACGTGGAAAGATTGTTACGGAAATCTTTAGTGAAGGAAATCCGTCGTGTATTCCCCCTACTTCTAGCTTTTGCGTTAATAAAACAAATCCATTATCCCTGAACCATACAGTAGTCGTACAATATAATAGTGATAAATAGTGCACACATTACATTGTTATTACATTACAAAAATCAATAACAATTAACGGCGAGGATGGGAACGAAAAGGAATAAGAGGGAGTAACAGTTGCACCTCGATTTTGACTCCTCACATTGGCCCTCTCTGTCCCTGTTATCATTAGTTAAAATTTGCCATCATTGTTTTTCTAATACGTGTTCTGAATGCAACCCTCGGCCGACGTGTGGGAAGCATCCCCCTACAGCACCCCTAAACCTCCAAACTTTTCGAGTAAGTGCATAATATGATGTACCAATGCACTATATCATTCATTTCAATTCGCCAGAATTTTAGCATATTCCTGGTGCATTAATGTTCAGGGTGTTTTAGTTGATAATTATGGGGAAACTGGACGCTCGCTCTCCCTCCCTGGCTCCATTTTCTTGTCACTTGAAAATCGAATAATAATGATATGAAGAGTGTGATAATTTCATTTGATTCAACAATTGAATCTTGAGACTAATCAAATCTGGTGAATGATTCATATATTTAAGTCCTCAAATAGAAAGAGATTAATTGAATGAGTGAATTTAAGTGAATTTCAATTGATTTGATTAAACCCATTTCTATGCATTAGAGACAAAATCAAATAATAAATTGTGTTAATGGTGTACATATATTTTAAGATTTAGTTCATTTTCCAACGTATATAGTGGAACTGTAGTTTATTTTTGGAGAGCTTTTTATATTTAGAATTACATATGGTTTGGAATAAAAATTCCTTTATAAAATCAATGGGTTAAACTGCTTTCCTGAAAAAATTTCACCGGATGTTTTTCCTAAGTATTAAATTTCTATAAAGTAAATGGAGTTTCTAATAATAAATTATTTGGGACTATTTCTATGACACATATACATGGAACAGTTTAAATTCAATTTGGAAATATGTGTAAGTGTTTGGTTGCTTAAATGAATTTAATTACATCAAGTAGTTATGATTGTTTCGTTTTGTTTCGATATAAACGAAATAACTTACTTACGAGAACAATTAAACAAAAATTTAAATTTGAACTAAAATTTCCTGACGCGAATGGGAAATATTTCAACTAAAAATACATTTCTAGTACATCAGCACTCCCATTACTCTAAATTTAGCAAATGTAATTGTAATGCGAATGAAAGCGTCGTCATATGAACATTTTACAAATAATAATAACTATAATAAAAACAGTAGCAACAAAAAACAACGACAAAACAACGAGGAGGTGTCCGACGAACCGTAGTGTATGACTATTTACGAACTATAATCCATGTTTACGGAATTCAACGCGGCTGATGGTGTTGGTGTGGATGCGATAGTGAGTGCATTTTGGTGCATCCAAAATATATAACCAACACAAACACCTCTCCATGCCAGTGAATATATGCAGATATATTGGTGCATAGTGGGCACACTAATAATTCACAGTCATCCCTAATTCAAAACATCACTTTGCTACAATTAAACGTCCCGAAAACACACAAAATTACAACTCTCGGATTTGCCCGTCACGTCCATTCTACGACTGTCCGTTTATCTGTCGACTTCCACTTTTATACATTAACACAATATAATATAAACCATACATGAAATATTTATATTCTGCGATAAACAATTGGTCATCCTATTTATTTTTTTCCTAGTTTAATATCGCCCATTATTATACAACTAGTGTTTGTTATTAGATTTAATTTTTTTAACTTTCAAAACTCTAACATGAAAACCAATGTTAAATTGGTCACAGAATTTAAGATCGTCTTTGGAGAGTATGTTCGTATTAATGAAATATAATGGTGTTAAAAGTTTTGGACTAATCACTTTGATACTTATTACGTTAGACAATTTGGCATCAGAGAAGTTTACGGAATTAATATGAATACCGGAAAGTCATAAGTTATAACCAAATCGCCAAGAGAAATGACCCTTCACACCAATGTGAAGAACATGCAACTAGAAAATGGGGTCTAATTAAAATATTTAAGAAAAAATTTTCAAAATTTAATACTGACAAAACTAGACGATCATTCCAACCATCTTGCAATAAACTTCTTGGGCAACAATGATAAGGAGGTTACAAAAATGGAATGTAATAAATTTGCCTGATAGATTTTGTAACTAAATAAATATTCCTATTAACTATTTATTGCCAAATTATTATTTCTATAGTCTTATTTTTATATATTACTTATATATTAATGTTTCCATTATTAATGGCACTGATATTGTTATTATAGACTATTATTCTTATTCCTATTGATACTGTTGATTCTTTTTATGATTTTTATTATTGCTATAAGAATTAATATTATTGTTTTTGTAGCTATTGATTGTTAAAAATCAATTTTGTACTTATACAACACTAATCTACTGAAACTAGTGCTTATATGTGAATTTTTATGGATTGAATGCACTTATTGCAATTTTATGCAAATTATGCAATTTATTTGAAAATAAAAAAATTGGAACTTCATTTCCGGAAACAATTACTTAAAAACTTGCCAGGTATGAAGATATCATTGTATGGATCAGAAACTTGGACATTAGGAAAACAAGATACAAAATTATTGGAAAGCTTTAAAATGTGGTACTGAAGAAGATAAGAGAACTTTAAATAGACGAATTGAGACACAAAATCGGAAGTATTGTGAAGAGCCAATGGAATAAGAAGTATCATCGATGTGGTGGCCAGAAAAAAAGTGTACTAGATGGATCAAAATTTAAGAGGAAGGGAATTTTTACTTGATTTTGTAGAAGGGAAATTGGAATTACTTAAGAAAATAAGGAGATAAGGGATTTGAATCTTGAAGATATTAAAAAGGGAAATGGACTTCATGAAGTTGGATTTCAAGAACCTTACCAAGGATGGACGAAATTAGGGAGAAAAATTTAACCACTGTCGTTAGACAAAAAACATAAAAAAATGTTACAAATTTGGATTCTGTAAGGGCGGATTTAGGAAGGGGGCACGGGGGCACGTGCCCCCCCAGGGTACTTTTTGTACTGTGGAGATTCCATAACAGTACATACTTAGAAGCAAATCAAATTATTAAAGTTGTGAAAATATATGAATAAAATAACAGAAAGAACATTAGTGAAACTCGAGTCTATTTCTGGCTAGAATTGCGAATTTTTTTCGGGATCCCTTTCACGCACTTACAAATGAAAGATTATATTGTGCCCCCCCCCCAATCCTAAATACACCCTCGGGATTCGGTATTAATTGAAATGTAAGTACTATAATTTGTTTTTCAAAAATAATTCATTATAAAAGCTAAATTTTTACCTGATGTTAAGAAACTATAATACTGTAAGAAAATATAACCAGAGCAGAATAGATGGTCCAAATTACTTTAGACTCTAACTTCGAAACCAACTATTTTTAAACTTTGAATACAGCTCTGATTCCGGAACTGCAGTTCTTAAATTATTAAAACAATTTAACCCATTTTGAAGTGTATTGATATTTCTTTTCATTTGTTCTGCTACATATTAGTAAAATAACCAAAGTGATGGATGTCCGATATTTGCAAAGTCATTTTTTCAGATTAGTACCTCTGGGGTCATGGCGTATATTTACTACGCATTGATGCATTTTATCCTTAAGCTTTAGTTATATTACCATTTCTATCATTTTTACCGTTTTTATGGAAAAAAATAAATTAAATTTTGCACATAACTTACCAGTTATTGACTTGTAAAATCGTGAGCCCTGTATCTTGAGCTAACTGCTTTTTCTGGTCTTCTGAAGGGTACGGATGCTGTAACAAAAGAAAAATTTTAACTATCAACAAAATTTAAAATTAAAAAAAAAATCAAGCAAATACATCTTATAATTATATTTATAATATAAAAAAATATTTCTTAGTTAAAAGAATCAAATATCAGAATTGGATGAATTAGATATTGAATTAGAAATTAAACAATTTTCTATTGTTGTTTTTCTTTAGTTAAAACGGAAAAGCTTGAGAATTAATGAAATTAATGGAATAGAAACAACTGTTTATTTTGCATTCTTAAAAATAATTGGCTTCGTTGAAAATATTTGAAATTCCTGCACCAAAATCTCAGGTAATAATATCCTCGATTATCATAAAAATATCTTCATAGTTTGAACGATACCTTTGAGCCCTACAATCACTAACGGATAAATAAAGACGAAATGAATGATGCGTAATTAAATGAGATGAACCCTATAATTTTCCTATAAACGGGAAAGTGTGGATGATGATGATAATAATAATTTATGATTATTATGATTATTATAGATACGTGACATCGTAATAATATTGTGGTGGATGGATGGCGGTTATTTCTTTCCATGAACAATTACTTAAGCAGGAACATACGTGCGATTAGTAAGAACCTAAACATCATAAAAGAAAAATATAGGTATGATTGTGTTGTCTTTTAACACAGTATCATTATGTGGTAACTTATAATAAAGGTAAACACACCTGTCATCACGACACTATCTCTTAACTGTGTCTGTTTATGTTTTTCTTGTCTCTTTCCTGTGAATATGTGAATAGAGTGCATGTGTGCAAAACCGCATAGAAAGAAGACGAAGGCTGTCATTATTGTTTAAGGTGTTTGCTTTTCCAATTTACACTAAATCTCCCCTATTCTTATTTTCTTGGTACTTCAATTAAAGCTGATATCTACCTAAAGAAATAGACGTACGTTTGAGGATAGTAAAACTTATCATGATTGCTCCGGTAATTTATTTTATGTGGCCATTTATTATAAATGAAATAAGTTATTTTCAATTATTTTTACCATATTTATTTACATTTAACCATTTAAATCAAAGCAATTGTCGTTTTTCATCAAAAGCTCTTTTAAATAAAAGCTCGTTTTTATTGAAAGTCATTACATATGACAATATATGACTCGCAGAACTATCAATTTTCTTTAATTTGAAAAAATATATTCCATGGTACTATGGAAAAATTATCAATTGAAATTTTCAATTTTTGAAAAATTATCTTTAATCACATTACCAAAATTATTTATATTAAACTATTTAAACCAAAACAATCGTGGTTTTCCACCAAAAGCTCTTCTTAATAAAAGCTCGTTTTTATTGAAAATCACTTCATATGACTCGTAGAACTATCGATTTTTTTGAATTGAAAACACATTTTCCTTGGAAATATGGAGTATTTTAAAACAATTGAAATTTTCAATACTGGAAAAATTATCTTACATCACAAATCGCAATTTTTGATAGTTCTTTTTGACAAAATCAACTAATACTAGTACGAGAAAAGTGGCATGAAAACTTAGTTTTTTAAGGAAGAGCAGAAAAATATAAAAGAAAAGGTGTAAATAATATTTGAGCACAAGTTGTAAATTATTACAATATCTAAATAATGTGGCATAACATTTTCCAAAGCAATCATATTTTCAAACTTCTAGCCATTTATCAAAAAATAAGTTGGTTTTTCATAACATATAGGGGTTGAAAAAAGCAAGTTTAAATTATAAATTGACAAAAGAAATTATAAAAAAAATAATTGTTGATATTTAAAATGTTTTTTATTATTCAAATCGCTAAAAAAGAGTTTACTTTAGTTTTGAAAATTTTCACAAAATAATTTATAGGCTGATCTTTCTATTGTCAATTATACCCGCTGCAAGCTTTCTACACTTTTTTGGATTCATTGTTTCTAAATGACATTGATTTTAAAGTAAAAAGGATTTATTTTAATCAAATATCAAAATGAAACATTATTCCTTTTCACATTGTTAATAAATATAGACCTTGAAATATTCTTTAACATATAGACATTGAAAGTACAGGGCATAAAATAGTAAGCTTTTTCATTAAACCATATCGTCTCCAGAGAAATATAACCACGAAAATTAAGACAAAATTAAAGCTTTAACTGAAAAAATACAAAACCTAATGTATCCAGCAAATTATAGTATAGTAATATTGTTATTCGGTTTTTATTTTTATAGATTAAAAAACAATAAAGTGAACTTAAAAATTTATTTTATAGGGACGAAACTATTGAAATGTCGTACCGGTCCTATTTATGGTCGATGAATTATCAAATATTTATGGGTTACAGTTGACCAGTGCTGCTATTTTAAAATTATAATTCGTGCCTCATTCATTTGAAATCTACTACGTAATTGATATCGTTTTCCTCAAAACATAACTCTATCATGCCACTTTTCGTATAGTTATGTAGTTTAAGTTTAAGTCCATATACAAAAGATGATTATTGAAAATTAACATTTTGTGAAACTGCCTCACAAAACTATTGTAATTGTGGTTAACAAACTTTTTGTTCAAATCGCAAAAATACGAAACCCGAAGCTATTTTTTTTTCACAGGTGATTATTTCCATTGTTACAAAATAATATATTGCTTTTATCGCGTTTTTCAACGTTTCATCATTTGATGGTTTTGCGGTTTGAAACTTGCTAATTGTGATATATAATAAGGAGAATGAAATTGCATTTGAGCACAATAAGATTAAATTTCGTGCACATGCAAGGTGGTGAAGGCATCATCAAAAACACCTCCACACCAGATGCCATTATAACCCTCTGTGCACTTCATTTTTCAATAACCGAAATAAATATCTAGGAATGTATCATTTTCACACCTTCAACAGATGGTCTTTATTACATTTAATATCCGGAATGTTTATTTAAGTGTCTCAATTCAAATAAAATAAGACGGAGCTTATTTATGTGAAGTTGTAAATTGATTTCTGAATAATTAATAGAATTCTTATGTTTTTTTTTAAGTGCTGAAATAAATTTGTGTAGAAGGAAATGTAGTTGCATTTGGTGAAGAGATGTAGTAATAAGGATTATTATAAATCTATTATGGGTAGTTTGTTCGTCGCCGGCTATAATTTTTGATATTATATACTGTTGTCATCATTTGTCATTGAATCTAGGAAGCTTTATAGTATGTATAATAACATGGAATCGCGAACAAATGAATTAAAATGTGACAAGTGACAGTAGCTATGTCATTTAACGCTGACACGTCAAATTATCTTTGGCGTTCGTTCGTAGTCCGCGCCAATAATAATTGGGACTAACCTATCTAGTGTAACTATCAAATCACCATTCCAATTGGTATGAATATGCAATACAATGTCCAACATATCATATCAATAGATTCATCCTGATCACGAACATCAGCAAAACTATCAACAAGCTCGGCCGGTTGTGGGGCATGAGTGGTAGTTACAGTTGTAGACAAACAGGATGCGCTATTTTTTGTCCTTCGAACATGGCAGACAGCTTGATTACACTTTATGAGTATGTCTAGATCATATACGCATAGTGCATTTATCGTTCAACTGATTACATTAATTTCATACGGAAATTTGTAAAAAAGCTTATTAGGTCAATTGGTTTAGTTGAGTTGCAGTTGATGTGACGATTAAGGTCAATTATGCAAATTTATGATGATGTTTCAATCTTGTTAGTCGTGTGCAAGGAATCTGCAACTCATGTACAAAACGAAATGCCGCCCATTTTTTTTCTATAATTTGTGATTGAAACTTTGAGTAAATCGCGTGTCAATTATTGGAACCATCGAAACACATCATTAGTGTGTAGTAGTTCCGAGGACTATTGTAAAGTCACACATTGTTCAAACAGTAGTTTCCTGGCAGTTCCGCCCATCAGGTCGACCTTCTCAACAGAATCACATGTCCTGCTGACATCACAGTTCGCAAAGTATATAACGCGAGATCTATTTCTACACATTTGCCATGTCCGTTTGTTCCATCACAATGGCACATACAAAAGAAAGACAAACAGTTCATTTTTCCGAAAGCTTTATTATATTGTATCGATATCCTTCCTCATCCCGTGGTATAACTCATAGTCTATCGAAGCACCGAGAACCAAGTATTTATAAAATGATTGGTGACAAGCGTTTTGAACGAATGTCGCTACGCCCATTCGTTAACGACGCACGCGGTTTTTTGCTATCGTAAGCACATTCGCAAGTTCTTACTTCTTTACGATCTTTCCAGATAAATCTGCTTTAAAACCTCCATTTCACAAATCAAATTAATTATTGGAACAATCCAAAAAGAAAAAAAAAAGTTCTGTTCTGTATAGAAAGTTAATTCCATTGTGTGATACGAGCATATAAAGTAATTTTAGTAATTGCCATCATCTGCGAATGGGTTTGGTCGTTATAACATAGATATACGTTACACTTCTTCCTTTAACTTGTCAGAATATAGCGATGGTGCTGATGCTGTTTCGGATGATGATAGTGGATGCTACAGAGGGATCTCTCGTTTGAATCCCCTTTTCACTGTTGAACACAATCTAATTTCCAGCAGCGGAAACAATATAGATAAGTGTATACATGTCAAGTTCATTTCAACTAACGTTCTTCTGACTTTAAGCAAATATCAATCTTACCTTACATACATAATAAACTACCTGCTACCCTTAGATCTGTCGCTTACTATATCACTTAAATCTGGCACATCCTATACAGGCATAGTTTTACAAAAGACTTTTTGCTATCACGAAACCATAACACTCAATAGAAATTTAATCGGTCTTTAATAAAAAGTATACTTTAGTTTCAAAATAAATTTCCTCCAAATCATAAATGGAATCTCTAGTTAGGATGAAAGATTTACGATTTTGAATTGAAAATATTATTACTGTACTTTACATTAGTCGCAAAGTTATTCGTATATATTGTCTATTAAAATATGTATGACTGAAGACATTAACGCCTAGTTGAATTTCTTTTGCAACATTTCAAACGAATAATTCGCTGAAAATGTATGAATCGAGATAAAACAGTTGACACAGCAAATAATGCAAATAGCAAATATAGAAATAAAGTGATAAACAAATGCGAGGATAACGGGGAACGGTGGAGGATTTTTCTTGATCGTTGGTTAGATATTTAGAATGACAGCTAGTATAGAGAACTACTAGCACTGAGTGTGAACTGTCTGTCTTTCTATAACTTGTGGAGTTGGGAGGTCCCCAGGGATCGTCTCTAGAAGCCATTTCCTGCATCGCACCATCATGCATCTGTCATATTCAAATGTCTGTGACTTAGATATAGAATGTATATTATTATTTTTATTATTTCCATACGATTGCACAGTTGAAAAATATGTCACAAAGGCGACTCTTTGCTCACTTTATGTTTTATTTTGTTTGAATACCTAAGTTCATATACCTAGCTAAATCATCAAATTTATTAAATATTTATTCTCTAAAACTATGTCACTTAAAATAATTCAGTAAATTTTATTTTAACTTTTCCACTTGAAATCTGTCCATTCACTAGGCTATTACAAAAATTAAATGAATACTTTCAAATTTAAATATAAGCATTTGATTTGTTCCATTTTTGATGCAGAAACGCCAAAAGAAGAAGGCAAATTTTGGAAAAATCGTCAAATTCCAACAATGCTGAAGTCTCAAAAACATTTTCGTTAAAATTCATGAAAATATGAAGTTGTAATCCTGTATAGTGATCAGCAGGTTTTAGCATAAGCAATTTTTGTTTTGAATGCTCCTAGCAGTGAATATTAACCAGATAGAGCTTTTAAAGCTTTCAAAGAAAATGCGATCTAACCTAAATGATGATCAAATAATATTCATTTGAATGTCGCCTATATAAATCAGGCAAAATAAATATTTTTATTAAATTTCACAATACTCACTATTTCATTGTTCTCTTGTAACAATAAAAAGCTTCGTTTATGACGCTTTTATGTACATTGAAATGTTTGTCAAGCTATTTGTTTAAGACAAAATGATAAAATGGTAGCTATTTCTGAAATTCATTATTCATTTAATTAAATAACGAAAATATTGTCATTGACTTTTATTTGAATAGAGAATCATTATATTGAAGTGTAAACACCATAATTAAAACAATTGTTGAGTAATTAAGATGTACAATATGGACTTCATTTTCTTGAGATATGTTATATTGTATTATACCTACATAAAAGTACCTATAGTATGTGCATGATATAATTGAGGGCCGGTTTAAATTGTCGGTGTTTTGTTGGTAATTGGTGTTCACAAGAAGCCATCATTGCAGTCAGCCATTTTGCATAGAAAATTGGTTGCATGGTAAGTGAGCATGAACGTTATAACATTTACCTTTCCCCTTTTCCATATATAGTATGTACATGTATATTTATATATAAGGTTTATATGACACATTCATACTCATACATGGTAGGCTATATTGCACATACTCGTATATAATACATATGTAGATACATGCATTGTAAGGTGCGATCTGCTGAAGATAAGAGCGACTAATTGCTGAATACAAAACCACTTTGTTTGTTCTTAGGCTGCACGTTTTCGTATTGAAAATTACCTTTTAAGAAACCCCTCAACGCGCGAATATGGAGTAACTATCCTACATGATAATTATGCATAATATTTAATGGTCTTCATGAGGTAAGATATGCATATAATATTTTCATATAAAAACATAAAAAAATATAAAACCATTATTATGATAAAAACCTCAAAAAAATACTGTCGATATATTTGAGTTAATATAATTCTGCAACGCGGCATAATCCAGTTCTGTTCCCAATTGGAATTCAGGAACCACTTACTAATATTATTTCTGTTGAATGATTCATAACTCGGTGGATATACGCATTTCTAACGGGAGTGTATTTGTGGTATAATATTTGGTTGAGTTCTATGCAATTCCAACTTCTCTTCATCTGTATGGAGGATGGTAGTACATAATTGATTCGAATGATATCTCGGTGCGTTATCCTAGTATTGCGTCGTGACTCGGAGGTGAAATTTGAGCACACTTATAAATTTATGTATGAAGATGGTGCAATATCATTATAATTTTTTCCTCAATAACTAGGCGGTGTTGGAATTGTAAAATTTATAACGATTTGTTGACTATCCATCCATGTTACCATAAAACAATATCAATTTGCAAGCGTATATGTAAAGAAATAGGAAATCACAACCAAATATCCACACATACATTTTCCAATAGGCAGGAAACAGGGAATCGGAGAGTAAAAAATGACGCAAGTCACCCCTTTGGGAAAATATGCGAAATAGATTCAATGCATAGTGATTTTTATGATCATGTTGTGGAGAAGGGTAAGAGATGAGATAAGATCTAAAATTGGTCCCAGTTTCCCCTTTTTCAAAGAAATTGTCTTATTTATTTCTTTTCATATTACATTATTCTTGTATTCTGAAATGGTTTCGAATAGAAATGTAAAGGGACATAGAGGTAAAAGGAAAAAAATAATTTGTTTTGTTTTGTGGCTTCAAAAAAATATACATTGCATTATTATATATGCACGGCGGTTTTTCCATGTGTGCAAGTTTTTGCATACTATTTGTGGACAGATACCAATACCACACACGTCAGAAGAATGACGAGTGAAATTAATATTGAAAAATGTTATTATGATATAGTGAAATTTTGCAGAAAATACGTTTATTTAGTGCTTTAATTTCTGAATAATTACTCACTAAAAAAAAACATTTTGTATTAAATATCTCTGGTAAATAATGAAAAACATATTAGCAGTTCAAGATCAAATTTTTAATAAAAAAATTTCATAAAAAAAACATTATTTACCCCACTTTTTGGCTTAGATGCAGTTCAAAATACAGACAATGTTATATCGCTACTAATACTAAGCGTTATAAACTTTTCATTAGCTAAAAAATTTACTCAATTTTTATGGTACAATAATATTTGATTCGCTTTATTAATAAATAATTTTTATAGCTTGACAAAATTGATGCACTTTACAATTATGTGGAATAATATAAGCTTCCATAAATTTTCCGAGTTGTATGAAAATTTTTAGATAAGTGCAATTTCAATTTGTTTTTTCAGTTTGAAAGTTTAATTTCTATCCTACGTATTTGCTATGCAAAGGAGAATATCGTACAAACGTCGCCAAATTAAGTTCCTAAAGAATTTCTAATTAATTTTTTTCATAATTATTCTTTGAGCGCTATCCTCTACACTTTCGGTCAAAAGATATCTACAGAAAGAGAAATGGAACATGAAAATAATAGAAACTGGAAATATGTATTTTTGCTATTCTATTGCTATTGCTATTCTTAGCCGCACTTGTCTTGTATTTATTACAGATATGTTGCCTGAATTATCAATTCAATTCTATCGGTTAACCAATAGAATCAATACAAATAGTCATTCTTTATGTCTAATTCCACACTGGTCTATTTATCTTTCTTAACTAAAAGTGCAATATAATTGCATAAGTACAACTCTGAAAATATTATTAAAATATATGATTTTTTTAAGGAAAAAGAATTATTAGAAACTTTTAAGTTAAAACTTTTTTTTTTTCAAATAAATTGCACAATCTGCATAGGGTTGCAATAGGGTTGCATTCGATCCATAGACAATCATATGTAAGCACTTGTCCCAGTAGATTAGTGCTGTATAAGTACAAAGATTTTTAACAATCTATAACAACAATTACAATAATCATAGTTCTTATAGAGATAACAACAATCATAAAGACAATTAACAGGAGCAATAAGAATAATAATAATAATAGTCTATAATAAAAATATCAATGCTAATAATAATGTGAAACATTAATTTATAAGTAATATATAAAAATAAGGCTATATAAGTCGAAATAATAATTTGGCAATAAATAGTTAATAGGAATATTTGTTTAGTTACAAAATCTATCAGGCAAATCTAATACATTCCATTTTTGTAACCTTCTTATCATCTTACTGTTGTCCATTAAGTTTAAATTAAAACTTTGAATTGAAATTATTATTTTTCTGTTTCTCAACGAGAATAAAGAATTTTTAAGGATGAATAAGATTAATAATTAATGGAAAAGATTGTCACTGCAACTGTTTAAACAATGATACTTCATTGGTACTGTATGAATTTCATTTTTCCAATTTTAATGGAAGACAACCAAAGCTTTTTTTTTGCTGTCTTTTTGAATATTTTAGTCATTTTAAATCGCTATTTAAGGATGCAAGTTACGATTCATATTGTTATTATTATACAAGAGACATATAATAATAGTCATATAGCTCCACAACACTTCCTGCTTATGATCTGCATGTCATGTCGACTTGTGTGCACTTCCGTTTGTATATATGCTGCGCTGTTTGCTATTTCGTTGTTTCGCTTCTTCTACACTGATGTGCTTTTCTCATCATCAACATCGTCGTCATTTCGCTTTTCTGTTCTTCAGCTTTTCCTGCGTTTATCATTATTATTATTACTATACCACAACGGTTATCAATCCTTTCATTGCTTACATTTCCTGCAGGTACCATTTTCTCATACCTTTCCGTTGTTATGTTTGTCTTTTACATGTTCATATATTTCAACAGTGTCGTATATTATGGAAATTAGAAGAATGAAATTTTATATGTAAATTTCATAAATCGTTTAAGTACATATATAAAATAAGCAAGTACCTTTGTCATTTCATTATCATGTCATTTTAATTTCTTCGTTTAGAGTTTAAAACAAAAAATTGAAACACTACAAAATATGTATGAAAAAGTTAAGTGGCACATTTTCTATGACGAATTCAAATATTTCTCAAAGCTAGCAAGTAGTTGTACATTCTTAATTAACAATACAACGACCGTGTTTAGAATGACGGAAGTTCTGAAGACATTCGTCAGTTGGATTGGGGGAGGGTAATATACCTGTCATTTATGCAAAACATCAGATGCATACCAGTGAGTACATCTGCAAAATGTAATGCATAAATAATCCTTAACAAATTGCTATTGTATGGAGCTGCAAGTTCAACAAGAAGCGAAAAGTCTACATGGTCCTCATTTTAATTACCATGAATAACAACCGTGAATATCTTTGTTGTTCTTACTCTAACTTCACAGGAAAACGAATCTGATTGTAAACTTTTACTCTTATTGGTTTAAATGATGAAGAATTTATTTTATAGCAAACTTGCATAACACGAAAATGTATTTCTTAACAAAATTAAATTGTATTCTTCACGTGGTTAAATTTGATTTACAACTTCGTAAGTTGATGGTGAGAAAAGGCGGGAACATGCATTTTATTATTAACTTTACTATTTTCTTAAATGTTTCAAACCAAGTAATCGTAAAAAAAAATGTTTTATTAAATCTATTATTAAGAAGTAGTAAAATCTTATATGTGTTACAGAGCATGTTAATTCTTTTTATTTCTCTCCTAAATTATGTTTTGAACGCTACAAGCTTGAAATTCGTAAGTACTACGAATATCTAATAGGAGTACATAATGTGTTTTCTTTTTGTGTGTTCTTCAAAGTCTTATGCATATTTATGAAAGTGAACATTATTATGTCTGTTCCTAATTAAATTTTGTTGTTACATATTGTTAAATTTATTGTGAAATTTGAATTTTTTATTTTTTATCGGTAATGAGGTGGTACTGTACGTACATTGAAAGTGGTGGAAATGTTAGGTGTGCAGTGGTCATGGCCGCCTCTGATACGCGAACCGCCGCCAAGTCGCGGAGGCGATAGGCGGCGCTGTTCACGGCCATGGCCCACTCGCAACCTGTCCATACTTCGACCAGTTGAAACCTCCGTTACGAAAGAACCTTACAATATCAAGTCTTACAACTTAGCAAACTAATTTCGATGAGAACAAAACAGTTTCAGCGAAAATCGGAAAATGAAGTTTAAGGGCTCGGTTTCGGTAAAAAGTCGGCCTAAGCTACGACCGAAACCGAAACTCATGAGCTTTCATGTGATCATGGGAAAAAGCTCTGTTCCACCGATTTAGACGAAGTCTTTGGTATGGTAACTAAACTATTAACCACAAATATTAATTCAAGTTCACTTACAACTACCTAACAAGTATAGAAACTAAACATTACTGTACAAAATACAGTAGGTATTATAGTACAAAATTATTGTCTAAAATAACTAGAGAAGCAAAACTTTTCAGTTTTCCCCCAAAGTTCAAAATCTGGATTTTCTTCATTGTCAACTTATGGCGACAAATAATTTCCATGAATGAACATTTTTGGAGTTGTAATCAAAGAAATTATGTCAGGAATTTGGATAGGAAACTTGCATTAGCTTTTCCTAAGACAATTGCAAAAATTCCGACGAAACGTAAATTTCGAAATTGTTAGATTGGCCTTCAAAATTGATCCCAATTTCCGTGATTTTCTTTTAGTTACAGTCTAATAGATGAGCATTAAGAAAAGAAATTTAAAAAAATTATATTTTTTAATTTTGAAAATCCTTTATCAATAGTAAAATGTTAGTCTTGAACAAAAAGTCATTCATACTATAAAGTTGATATTGGCAAAATTTTAAAAGGATATAGTATGTAATGTAATGTAAAGTAACGAAATGTAATGTAACGAAAAGTAAGTATAGGACGTAGGTGCAAGGAAATACACAAATTTTAATTTAATTTAAGCCGAAGATCCTCGGAGATCATGTATTTTGTAGGTCCTATTTGCTAGTAAACAAGATAACTAGTTTTTTAACTGAGAAGAAAAGCTCATCATTTTTGCCAATTGTAAGCTACAATAGTTTTGGGAACTAAGTTGGTATAGCGTTCACCATATAGTCCTGCTTTTTCAATCTATATAATATCATTTGATTGTGTTTCAAGCAGAGCTTTTAAATTCAGCTTTTTTGTATATGTTAGAGTTCCCAATTATAATAGCCAACCTATTGATTTTAAAATTATAAACCTTAAGAACCTTCTAAGGTACGATAGAAATGAAAAGTTTCAAATTGTAATCAGATTAAAACAATTACGAGGAAAAAAATGTTTATGTTAAATAAAATATAAAAATGATTTTTTTAAGAGAGTGCATAAAAGATAACTCAAATAAGCAAAGCTTTTAAACTCTGAATTTTTTGAATAATATGTTAGAATTTCCCATTAAATTAGCCCATCTATTGGTCATAAATTTAAGGTACTACAAAAATGAACAGTTTTAAATGTTAATCAGATTTCCACAATAACAAGCCAAAAAACGATTATTTTTGGTAAAATATTATTACGAAAGTGATTTTTTAAGAGAATGAACAGTCCTTGGCCATATTATTAGACGAACTTAAAATTTCATACAAAATGGACATATTCCACTAAATTAAATTTAATACTGTTTACTTTTAAAATTGTAAAAAGTTGTATTGACTTTAAAGAAATATATTTTCTAGATAAGGGTAAAATCTTATTTATTATCCCTATTACACTTTTGGATAATAGCCTTGATTTGAAACCCACTGAAAGTATGTGGAAATCGCTGAAGAAAAAAGTAGGTAAAGAGGTGGTCACAACAGAAAAATAGTCCTTAGAAAAAATATTCACGAATGGAATCATCATCCATAAATATAGCAGACGGTATTGTCCTACATAGACAGCATACTGTGCAGAATGGGAACTTAAATATCAGTAAACGAGCTTTCAATTCAGTTCAGCACGCCATAATTAAGAAGATGTTTAATTAATTTGATGGTTAACATTTATTTTTTAGTAAATATGATTTTTGGTCACGCTAGTTGGCAATAAGTGTAATAAATAAAATTTGTACAGGAAAGTTAAACCCAATCAAAAATATGGACCCAAAATAAAAAAGCTTTTACTTCAGGTTTTGTACAAAGCCTATAGTACGTCTATTAATATGGCCAGGGACTGTATGTACAATTGATAACTCATTGTGATATAAAAAAGCTTTAAATTTCAAAAAGAACCATTTGATAGTAAACTGTAGAAAAAAATGTAAACTATAATTGGGAAGTAATGTTTGCATCGATCTTTTTGGAAATGACTTTTTACAAATTTCCATTTAAAAATTACTTTTCCGGCTCAATTTCGTACTTTCGTATATATTTACATAAATAAGTATTGATAGTTTGAAAAGATATGAGTTTAAAGT
Source organism: Sisyra terminalis (assembly GCA_958496175.1). Taxonomy (NCBI): domain Eukaryota; kingdom Metazoa; phylum Arthropoda; class Insecta; order Neuroptera; family Sisyridae; genus Sisyra; species Sisyra terminalis. Next base: position 56,501,778 of record OY292274.1, read on the forward strand.
GTCGTTGAAATCAAAACATAAATTTGCGTTTCGGTAAGCTTTTAAAAATTGCTTAGAGCTTTTTTATTGTTTGCTAAGTTATATCTATACCTACTTCTACTAGTTATTCGTTACTTTACAATATAAATGGTAACTGATTGGTCTTTAAACTAAACCGCATTTTCTTGAAACTACAAAAGAGATTATACGACTATCCAAAAGATATAATCAAAACGTTACAACTGTCGCTACGGCCAAATATTCCAAATAGCTTTAATAACGATATTATTCGAAGATACCGGATAGCTTGTAATATTTAAAGTTCCATTTGCTTTCAGCAACTGATTGTTTTTTGTGGTAGTTCTACAGAGAGAATTTGAACCCGTGTCATCTGATGTATTTAGTTTCTCTGTTGGCGTGTGTTACAGTGATAAGCCGAGTACTCTGTCACTGGTGACGTTATCAGTTCCTGGGACGTAATACGTTTAGTAGCACACACTGCACACACCACCATGATCGTCAATTCACAGGACATATATACATATATATATATATATACATTCAGGACGAAAACGTCGCCGTCCTTTTCATCATATCGCACATTTAAAGGAATCCCCAAATAATTACAGTTCGTCTCAATTCATAACCAAATCACCTTCATCATAATATAACCAGTTTAGAAAATTGCTCCTTACCCCACACTCAGCGGGAGCTCTTTCATTTATCATAATGTGCTAATAACATGCTGAATCTAAAGAGGGTTTTATCGTTTATGAGTTCATTATAGTGGTTCCAGTCAAAATATTATACAATTTATAAGTGGGTACCTTACATTAGTGATATTAATGTTATATGAGGTAAAACATGTTCGACAATCGATCAATCGCTATTTTTTTTATTGCTAAACATGGCGAATACATTTTCCAATTGTCTTAACGCCTGTAATGAAGTGAAGCAGTTAAATGTACAGGAATACGAATTCATTGAATGAATTCGATCCTTGTTTAATTCATATAGTTTTTATCTTTTCATTTCTGGTAGGATATGTGTATATGCATTGTCGCCAGCTGCATGTCGTTGTGTTGAGGTTATGTATTGTTCTCGTAGTACGTGCTTATAGGTTATGTTTTGTTATAGACGATTTACGTTATTGTTTGTTTCTGTTTGATCAATAAACAAAAGAATCAGTGTTCGGTTGTTTGTAGCGTCCATTGTCGATAAAATTGATCATGTTATTGGCTCGTTATACTAAATGTAAACTGTTTTGTTTTAGTATATATCTGGCATTATGTTATATTACTTGTATCTGTTTCCTTTTTGTACTACATTCAAGGTTTTTAATAATATCAAAACAGAAGTAATCACAAGTTAGTTTAAGAAAAATCAGAAAAAAATATTTCGGAAAAATTAGTAGATTAACACTTCGTTATGTAGCAGCGTTTTATAACTCCATTTTAGCGCCATTTTAACAGAACGTAATTGCTGTGTAATGGTCAAATATAATTGTTGCTTTTTACAAGGATGTGGTTCATGTAAAGATTCTATCAAGGCGGGGTTAGACTAAACGTATATTTAAAAGTTATAAAAATAAAGTTGATTCGCCTCGTGGATTCCGTAAAGAATGTTGTTGTTCATATAGAAAAAAATCGAGGACTTAAGCGAATGAGAAACTTTATATTTTATGTAATCGGTGCATGAACCTTCAATCATTTTGTATGTGGTTATTATTTTATTATAAACCATCATTACAACTTTGTACACGGCTCCGTCAAGTTGCTTTCCTTACCTCGTGTTGATCTTGGTCATGCAATACAAGAACTCGAACCAATCACGATGTACCTACATACGGCACAAACCTCACCAATAATTTACCTTCCAATGCAAGCCCAGAATGAAGAGTGAAAAAAGTAATTGTCCAATATTATATAATTAGCGCATTAACGAAATTATAGAGCCTAAGAAATGATGCATTTATTTCAGCCAAAAACAACACCGCGCCATAGGTAATACAATTTTCAATCATTTCTGCTTCGATATTGAATTAAACCAATTGTGGTTTTCCGTGAGAAACAAGACATATTTAAATAATTACCAACATTTATTATTTCAATGAAATGAGTCCCGGACCGCTATCGTCGTACCCTTCCATTTGGAGAATTTAATATCATTAAAACCAGAATGAGAGTGGAAGTAAATTTTTTATAAAAATTCAGAATATTTGCCGCAGGATTTACCTCAATTTGCGTGTGTAACATACAAGTTTCTACTTAATTGTGTTGATAATACGATAAATATCCACTTCTAAACTTTTCTCTATTGATACAAAGAAAATTTAATAGTTGGAAAATAGTCAAGAACACGAATAATGACGGTTATTATTATTGAAAAAGCTACAATTGGATTAATTTTGTACTTGATATTAAAACCAAATAATTGACTTTTCAAACTTGAAACAAAAATTGTTACAATCTTTAATCATTGCTTTTAGTTCTCGATTTTTATAAATACGATAAGCTTACTCCATAAATGCAATTTAAGTAAACAAAAGTGAGTCAACGAAAAAAGGATAAATGTACAAAATGTATGCATACAGTCATAGAGATAATGTTTGTCCTGATTGTATTTAATGCAGCGTTGGCTATCATCAACTACCAATAAACTTATATGCTTGCCTCCCCTTCTGCTCAACTAAAACGTAAAACGATTATATTCATCCTCTGGCTTTATACAAATTATGTATTAAAATATATCCTAAAGATCAGTTCGGGGGCTTTTTGTCAATATTAAGCAGAGCTGGACACATTAATGGTGTTTATTTAGGGGTTGATTTTTTTTTTTGAGACTAGTAAAGGCAATGAAAAAGCATTGAACTTTCAACAATTTGCTTAAATTAAATACCCTTTAACATGTAATATTAATATCTTGTTTGAAATAATTTATTGAGGAAATAGTGTGGTTCTATCACCTGTGCTTAAACTTTTTTGGGGTCTCAAAGATTCGAGATGGTTTTTAAAATTTTGTATTTATTAAAGAAATTTTGATCACAGCAGTTGTTGACTGTTGAAAGTTAAGAAATTCAAAGAAAAGAATAAATAATATAGTAAAATAATTTGAACTTACTAAAGTATTAACAAAAGATTTCAGATCCAATTATATATCAATGAATAGGGAAATAATGCAATTCAAAGTGCTACACTAGCCAAATTGTCAAAATAAGCAATCACACTATTTTTTTCATATAATTTCTGTAAAAATTGTTTTACATATAAATCAAGGTTTTCCGGAAAATCGTGCCGATTTTGAATGGAAATTGAAACGCGGTATTCATTTAAATGTTGGTTAAATATTGTTAAAATTTACTCTGTTCTATAATTTTTTTATTGTTCTGACAACTTAAAAATTTCGTCATTCCGAATATCATAGATTTTTAGGGGAAAATTTAGACTTGTCTTTATGTCATTGTACGAAAATCGGCACTAACTATTCGGATAACCACATACTATATTTAAGGCTTAAGTGGCTTTTGTATAGGCCACTTTTTGTCTTCTCATCATCTCCTATATTGTTTCTAATTTATTTAATCGCTAAATTTTTCTCCGGGTTTTCAATAAAATTCTCCGGTTTAAGTGCTAGTGAAGTAGAAATATGATAAATATAATACAACTAAATGTTAAGGCTATATACTGTCAATTAAGGTTTGCAACTGTTGCGTTGAATTGCGGTTTAATAGTATTTTCACAAATTCTAGGAAATTAACATTGTAAATCTCGATTTTTATTATGTTATACCTACAGTTAGTGACGAGGCTCCTCATACAAGACACCTCATAGTACAGGTATCCTTAATATTAGCTTTTTTTTTCCGGGTCAGCAATATCTTAATGTTTTACATTAATAAATAGTTTATTTAATGTTGGCAACCCTAGAACTGCCATAAATTTTGGAGACATATTGAATAAAAATCGCTGGTAAGAACTTAAAATTTAATTAAATATATAAACTTAAGGATATTAATTTTGTAACAGCTTTTTAGGTGCAAATTATTCTACGTTCTTAATATTGTTGAAATTCTTAAAATTGACATGACATACTATCCAAGCTTTAATTCCAAAGCACTATGTATTAGTATTTAATAGAAATTAAGCCAAGAAATGACAAATAGTAAATTTAAAAACTAAACAAATATTTCACTGCTAAAATCTAGCATTAAAAATATTGAAAAATTCACGGAATTTGCCAAATGTGTGGTTTTCAAATTTCGATCCGTTATAATTGTGGCAATATTCTATTCGTATATAATTATAACAATTATCTCTAACATCATAATGTTCGTTTTCACAGGTCATCATTGTCTGAATTTATATAAATGAGATAATAAGAGAAAAATAGCTCTGTAAATCTACGTTTCGAGAAAAAGAGGGTAAAATCTAGGGGGAGAATTTAAAAAAAAAAATCATATTTCTTTTTTGTTTTGAGCGATGAACGCCAGAATGATTTATTTGTAATGGAGCTCAACCACCCGCGGCAGCTCAGGTGCTTCTTTTCTTCATTACTCTTCTCAAAGTCGGTCTCTTATCACAACACATATGGCCCATTTTTTCCTTTTGTATTTGGAGTTTAGAAAATATTTTCGGATGAACGCCTTCGGCATTTGACATTCCTCATTATTACTATGGTTTTCGTTTTGGAAAATGGTTATTGTTATTTCATTTTGTTTTATTTTGGTTCTTCGTTAGTAATTAAATCGTGCGCTTTATCCCTATATAGCATATATAGATATATATAGTCTATCTGTAGGCACACATTATGCTTCGTTTGAACATTAATTACATGTACATATTATATTAATTATTTAAATTTATTCTCGTTACCACCATATGGAAAATTGTTTAATTATTTATTGCTTATTTGTAATTGCACAAAAACGCCGCGTACACTATTCAATTTAAATTTCTCTGTTTGCTCATTGCTTAATTTAAAAAAAAAAAAAGTCCAAATTATATTTGCTGTAAACTGTAAAAATTGATAACAATTATTCTTTCCATATTTTATTGATTACGTGAGCATTACATTATATTTACTAATAAAATTATCTAACACACTAATATCGCACAATATATAAATAGTTCATTTATAGGAAACATAAATATAGAAATTCCCTCGATGATAAAATATATTAAAAAACTCATTATAAGTCTCCCTATCTTGCAAAAGATAAACGATTTATAGCTCTAAGGCTATATGAATTCGCAACTCAAAATAATGGAGAATGAAATTCGACAAATTCATTAGTAACTTTGTATAGAATAATACAAAAATGTTTATTCTAAATTGTTGAAGTTTTCTACTAAAACTTTTAAGTTTTTTTTTTGGTAGAAATATAGTTATTTAAATATATGTTGTTTATTTTATTTTTGTCGCAAGAAATATTTCAAAACTGAACGATTAATGTAATTTATTTTTAATAATTATTTTTTAGAGCTTAATAAATTCCAATTCTCATTTTATTAACATAAAATGCGAGTGTGAACGTGAAAATTTGAGGGGAGTGTGAAAAGAAATTTAAAAAAAAAAAACTATAAGAGAATCCTTGGAAAATACATCATTCTTGGTTCTAGTCTTTTTCCACGTTTTTTTTTTCCAGCGAAGGGAAAGCGTGCGACGTGATAATAAGACGCCAGATTAGCATATTATATAGCATTACAGGGACATTAATCTGACTTTAGTGCAGGATGGAGGCTGGACTCATACTCCTTGGAAAGAACAGGACGTGCTACTGCTGCGACGACCAAAAAGGGGACATACAACATTTTGCCTGCTTTTGCTAAAGTCTTTCTTCAGTTAGTGTCCCAAGTTCTTATTCCCGCCAACTACCCCCCTCAAACTCACCCTCGGTTAATTCTTTAGAGAATTTCGTAACACTCGAAAAAGGAGAGGTGCTTTCTTTTAATTCTCTTTCGTCGCTTATTAGGTGATAAACACTGTGATCAAGAATGTGTGTCTACGTAGAGCGTGGAACCCCTAAATAACGGGGAAATGACATTAAAAACATAAATTATATTAAAACACTTTCTTTTTTATTATATAAAGAAACGATTGAAGAATTTTTACTTCAGATTACTACCGAGTAAAATCTCAAATCGAAAGTTAGTTTTTATGGGGGAATTTGTTTCGATACATCATGATTGGTAGCTGCTTCATGCTGTGAATAAAGTATCAATAAATGTCGAATTTTCAATACATTGTCAATAATTTTAATCCATTATACTATTCATTTAATTGATTAATAAATCTTTTTTTTTAAAAAAAAAAATAATAACGCTTTAGTATTTGATAAAAAAATATGTTTTTTTTTTGAAATGGTATAGATAAGGATATTTGCACGTTGTCACAAAAAATCATATTTTGCCGGAAAGCGAGAACTAAGTGCGCGTCCGTCACAGCAGGGACTATTTCCGGTGAATAGAAGAGTAGGATGTATGATCATTGGTTGGGAGGTAGCACAGGGATATATTTCCGGTTATCCTACTTTATCCCGCAGGAGATCTGGGACTCAGACATGTGTCCTGTATTATTCGTTCAAATCCTCAAGGATTTTCGTGCTCATTTCTATCTGTAGATATTATATACATGGGGAATAAGAACCTGGGATTCTTTACCTATTTTTTTTCGTTTGCTTTCATTATAAATGTCATTATCCCACCAAAAAAAAAAAAGAAATAATATCTCAGAACAAATTTACAGTTTTCGCTATTTTTTCCGAGCGAAAATTTAAAAAAAAAAAAACACAATTTTAAATTTCGTTATTACTATTTGGACACAGGCACTTTTTGTAGGCTGTCGCCATAAATCGAATAAAATTATGAATTCATATTTAATTAGAAAACAAAAGACTTGAAAAAACAAAAACAATACAATAAATAACGAATTTTAATTATCTTATATAATAAAACATTTCAACTGAAAAATCTAAAGGCGTACAAACATAGCACATGGGGCACGTGTGCGTTCATTTCAAAAGTGTTCGGGGGATGGCAATGGGGGGGAAGCGGTTTAGCGGGTGAATTCTGCCAGAGTGAAATAACGGGAGGATATGACAGGATGAAATGAGCGACTCGGAGAAGCCTGGAATGCTCTGTGCGAGCTTTATATTAAGCCTAGTAGATGTGAACGGGTGAATTTGGCCACCTGAGGCCCTATTTCATTCGCTAGATTAGATAGGCCTCGTTATTCGTACATCCATCCGCTTAGTGAATGCACAGTTTTGTGTCCCCATATTCCTCTATGTTCCCCGTAAATGTAATGTCCGTTTTCTTTATGCTCCACTCATTTTCTAGGACCTATCGATTGGAACATACCCTTGGACACATGCAACCCTTAAAAATTTCTACCAATTCCATCTTCACTTGTAAACTGTTCCAAAATAATGAAAAATAATAACAAGCTCATACCAAACAATATATGTGCAAGGGCCAGTTTTAACAAATATTGAGCACTAATGATAATATTTCAAAATATAATACGAGAGTTGAAACAACAAACGTTAATCGTTTAATTTACACAAGCAAATCCTAAATATTTGTTTACGTTTCCTGTCTAAAAATAATCACTAACCAACCCAAACGTTCCCCATTGGAATTTATTTAGACATATTTATAATATGTGCGTAACGTTTACCACATTTCAGAAAATATGCGATTCTTGTAATTTACGTAGGTGGATGAGAAGAAGTAGTTAGGTATGTCAGTATCATTATTCATGAATGAAATATTGACAACGATACAAAAATTATTATAGAAATTTTAAATGGATGTTTCTAACATACATATCTTTGGAATTGTACAAAAATTTAATGTCATAACTTAATTAAGATTAAGTGATAACCGTTGTTGAATCACAAAAGAATTGTTTTACGTTTGCAAAATTTTAATTGAAGCATAGCACTCCCAAATATGAGGGAAATGAAGGTAGTTATTCCATACTACTTTTAGGTTTAGAAAATTGGGAAAAGAGGAAAATAGAAAAATATTTTTAACATTAATAAGTATTTTCTTTATTTCCGAATCACAATAAATTAATGGATAATAATATATATATTATGTATATATGTCTTTGAGATTCAATTAAAAAAATACTTTATTACTACGCGTTTCAACAGTTTTTGACTGTCATCATCAGGTAATAATAATAATAATTAAAATATTTTTATGATTATTAAATTTACTATTTGTTCAAAGGATAGTTGTTGTAGCAGGAAAATCAGTAAATAAGTTAAAAAGTATTATCTAATTTGCCTCCAACAACTATCCTCTGGACATAAAGTAAATTTACCATCAAAGAACTCATACATATTTAGAATGATTATTAAAATTGATGTGTACAATTATAGATACTCGAACTATGAATAAAAACAGCTTTTTTTTTTCAAAGTGGGGTAAAAACAAAAGTACAAAAAATGCTTTTCAAGACCTTAGAGCTTTATTGTAAAAAAAAACAGGAGAACAAAAATAAAAAAACCAAAACTTGGACGCTTTTCTTTTTTGGTCAATTGGCACCTAATATATTAATTTCCTAGTCAAATTTTTAGATTTTAAGGAATATATCAGGAATGGACAAACTTAATTCTTAACAACTCTTAACAAACTAAATTATGAACGATCGACTTTGAAAAATGAGAAAAAATTTAATAAATATTTTTGTTGGTAGTAATAACTAGTGGAAAGCAAAAATAAGGCAAAAAGGGGCAAGAAGTAGGTACCTTGAATTTACTATTTTGTGTAAAATACTTTATTAATAAATATTTTGAGTTAATTTTTTAAAGATTAAAGATTTTTTTTGTAGATTAAATTGAGTTTAACTTTAAATTCATGTTTCCTTTTCTTAAATTTTTAGATTTTCATTTAAAAGATAAGATTTGACATTAAGTTAGTAAATTATTTAAAACGTCTGCGATCGACTGTCAAACCGTTTGCCCATCCTTGAGATCAAGGACGGATTCAGGATTTTTTTCTGGGAGTGGGGCACAATATCATCTTTCATTTGCAAGTGCGTGAAAGGGATCACGAAAAAAACTCGCAATTCCAGTTAGAAAAAGACTAGAGTTTCACTAATGTTCTTTCTGTTATTTTATTCATATATTTTCACAACTTTAATAATTTGATTTGCTTTTAATTTTAATTTACTGTTATGGAATCTCCACATTATACAAAAATACTCTGGGCGGAACGTGCCCCCGTACCCCTCCTAAATCCACCCTTGCTTGGGATAAATGAACCTTAATTTAAAGCACTAGAAGAAGTTTGCGAACCACAAATTGTCGACCTTTGGTCTAAAGGTCTAAAGTAAAAATTTGAAATTGAACTTTGTGAGTTTTTTTTGACTTATTAGTTGAAAGGAACCACCCAAAATCGGTGCTACTAATATTCAATTCAAAATAATACAGTAAGAAATTCTTTTAAAAATGGAAGCTTTTATCAATAAGCTCCATTAATTTAATTAACATTTACATTAAGTTAAAAACAGAAAATTTAAATTAGTTTAATTTATTGTACACAAACTTGTACGCCTAAATCTGAATCCACAAAATATTTCTCGTACAAAATATTCACACCTAAATATATTTTGTGCATAAATCAATACTTGATTTATAAAATTATTTGTTAAACGTTAAGAGGAAAGATGAAAATTATTAACAATATTTATCTACCTAAAAGTAGTCACAACATGAAAATGGTGTAGAAAAGCGAATAAGAGAACGAAGGGTAGTAGCGACTTTAATAAGCCCAGATAGTTAATGAGTCGTACAAGTAAATCCGGGATCAGCGAGTGCCATGCACACATACAGTCATGGCCCACTGGGATGTAACTGATATCAAAATCCATATCGTGCGTTTCATCCTGTACCCTGCACATCCTCTGTTACTTACTCATTCCCGAACATTACACCCTCACATATACATCTATTCATATATTTGTTTTCAATAATGGAGCTTCCACCATCATATTTTAATATTTTAATGCGAACATTATACGGAAAAAATATTCGAAAAAAATCAATTAAATGTAAACAGTTTTGAATAATTTTGTGAATATTTGAATATTTGGAAAGTGTTCGATCGAAATGTGTGCGTAGAAATGCAGATTATTCGATTCGTGATGAGGTTATAACCTCGAATGGGAGGGTGGTTGTATGGATTGGATGAATGCATTGCGCCACATGACGGATAGTAATCTTGTGGTGGTGTCCACTCGACCATGGGCCATTAAAACCATCCCTCTTTGCAGATATATATCATAGGCAACGATCGGGGTTGTAGATCGCTCTCATTGCATTACGAAAAACGATTGAACAAAGAGAGTTTTCGATCGTGGAGTCAATACACGGAGATGGTTATATGCGACTGAGTGAAACGAACGTTCAAAAAGCTAATATAATGTCAAAGAGAACATAATAAATGGTTTTCGTGTGCTAAGATCAACAGCACAAAATTTTATCTATTCTTTTCTCCTTATTTCGGAAAATCTCCCTTAAAAAATTTACAGCGCATAATCATATTTTTCCTATACCCGTAACATATTTTTTCCCGTAGACTTTTGACTAAATTTTGCTCCACTGTTTTATATGAATTTATATACGTGAGCATTGGAATTTATTTTGACGCGTACGACCACACGCAAAAAGTATAATCTAAATGTTCAATCATTTTCTCAATTTTTTTTCTTCTGTGCTTCGCTAAAAGCAAGACGGTTTTTTTAGACATTACAGCAAGCAGCTCACTTTGGTTTCCACATTTTTTTTTTCTCGAAAATTATTAATCTTTTAGGAAGGACGATATCACAACGAGAATGTAAAGCAAATCCCATTTATCCCAACCCTCGTCCTTACGTTTTTCTCACTCCTTTGCCGTCGTTTTTAAACTTATGAGTATAACGGTGTGTGGAGCTAATATTAGAAGTTTGGTTGGGAAAAAACCCTTTTATATATTGTATGTCCTGGAGCCATTTAGCAGTAACTTCTCAGTCCTGTGACTATCCTATGCATACAAAACGTAATTTTGTCCTTTATACATACATTTACGTATAAACATCGCTTACATACAAAGAAAGCTTTACATGCAAAAGCGTACATAAAGTTATGGTCACATATTCACATATAAATACATATCGCGTCCCCTCAACGAGCTTGGATTACTTAGTCATTTGCCTTTAACTATTATTTATCACAACTATCATACCTTTCGGTACTTTCATAATAAAAATTATGGAAAATACTGTTTAACATTTTATTTTTTCCTAAAAGTCTTTATCAAAAAAAACTATCCTTTTGTCTAACTACAAAATAATATTTTCCCGCAATTTTAATATAAATTTCCTCAAACTTGCAGTTTAACTGCAACATTTATCGATAAAGATGTTGACAAAAAATGAACTGAGATAACTGAGTTAGACAGAGACTATACGTTAGTTTATATATAAACCAAGCAGAGGAAAAGTTTAGGAAAATAACTGGATATAGTTTGGTGAAGCCATCTTGGATAAAATAGAAGAAATGTAATGTATGAGTCTCCAGGCTTAGCCGGCATAGAAGGTCCAATTGGCGCGCGGTCATCCTTTAATTCTAGGTGACAGGTAGTATGTGCTCTGGATAAGTATGTATATGTGTGCGTTTACTCTTATAGGGGTGGCTTCGTTTGCAAGGATTTCCAAGGGGAATCAAACACTATCATCTTATATCATTCCTCCCTTCCTCGTGCTCAAATAACAATCCATTCCATTTTCACATAGTCCCTAAAGTCTACAATCAACTTATGCAGTATAAAATGACCAATTTAGTCAAACGGCGTTTAAATTTTCTTTTTGTCTGTCTTTTTTTTTACTTAAAATCGGCTTTTAAGTTTTACCACTCTTTATTGTAAGGCTGTGAAATATGGATCATGATCTTAATATCTGTGAAAAAAAACACGGTTGTCTCTGACGGCAAGGAATATACTGTAAGTGTCAAAGGAATAAAAGGAAACTTGCTGTTGTTGTATATAGACAGGAGGATTGGTGGCCAGTTCAGGTCAAATCCCGTGGGATAAGCGAATGTTGCTTTAAGCGGCGTCGTAGTTTTCCACCGTGGGAATGGGGGAAATGGGGGGCGAAATGGATGTGGCCACTCGTGTCCACTGTGAAGAAAAGTCATGGGCTGTATAAAGTGGGTTGGAAACAACGCTTTCTTGCGATTAAATATTTTATTTGGAAATGTTCTTGTTCTTTATATAAACAAATGGTTTGCTTTGAACACAGTCTATAAACGTTAAAGACATTTAAATATTTGAGCACTCTTCAAGTTCATTTGACATCAACAACTAACAAGCGAACACGACCACATCTTGAAACTACTTTATTTACTTTCGGCCTCACAAATTGCGTGAGTTTTTCTTCAGCATCTTTCCATTTGATCAGAAACAATCTTCTATATTATTAATGTTTTTGGTATTGAGAAATTTATATCATTGCGAGTCATTCTCAAGATTACAGTATTGGAATTAAACATTTGAAAATACTTTTATCCAATAAAAGACATACGAAAGCAATATATTAGATATCGATAACATTTTCAAATGAAATATGAAAATGGGAATCTTTGTTGGTAGCAAAGAAAATCCAATTTAATTTGAATCCGAATTTCAAACTAGCCAATCAAGCCATAAGTCAGCGTGAAAAGAAATCAATGAAAAATAATCAACTTAATTCGATTGAATTGTTTGGATAGTTTATTACCACTCGATACAGGGGGGAATAATATCCCTACAAACAAGTACAATGGAAAGAGAAAGAATGAATAATAGGGAGATCTAAGCTTTATAGTAAACCAAACCCACTTCTTCATTTCTTCGTTTCTGTAACTCTTCGCTATGCTTGTTTTCTGATATCTTATCGCATATTATACCGTTGAATGCAACGTCGGTGCCATTACGATATTAAATTCATAAAGTGTGGTTGTCGGATTCCAACATAGTGCACTTTTTTTTTTAAGAAAAAAGTCTTACGAAAAAGAGTGATAATATTTTATTTTTTTTTCTTCTTCCAACAACGACAAACGTTTTTCCCATACCGATTTCGAATGAAACAAGTGAAATACCAAATCAAGTAGTAAAAAAGACGAAAAACATGAAAATAAAACACATTTGAATGCACCATTTCCATTCGCTGATCTAACCCCCATTGAAGAACCAATTCAAAACATTTAAATAAAAATAAAATGTACGATTTAGGAAACGTAGAACATGTAGAAAACATTTAGATATGGATCGCATCGTATTGCGCCCTCCCAGGGACCTTTCAATGCTAAAAGAGAAGATGAAACGTCTCATAAAATGTCTGGATCACCACAGAATTGCTTATTTTGCATAGACGAAAACCAAATCTCAAGCGATAAAAGTACTATGACTTAGATATATAGAGAAAAAGTTTTTTTTCCTTGATGTATCACGAAAAAACTATCATAAAAAAACTTTGAAAAAACACTTACTAAATTATTTCATAAAAAAAAACACTTTGTCAAAACTTAAAAAAAAATACAATATCTGTTTATTGGAAGGTGTAGAAATCATTATTTCGGTCCTAATTATTTTAAGGAAATTTAATTGAAATAATTGCGTGGATAACATGTAATTGAGGTCATCATTAAATGTTTCAACGCACATAAAGACTTATAACAATAAATGTAATAGCAGATTTGTCCGTGTTTCTTTTCATCTTATTTCCATGTTCCCATTTTATCTTCATATTCCTATCCCAATGTCTCTCTTTATCTTTGTGTATACATATCAGTTTTGCGGTGTTGAACAACATTCCATTTCCGGCAGTGGTGGCAAATATAACGCCTTTTTGCCTCACCAATCCACCACATGGATAATGGTATGGATATTGCTTTCTTAAATGTCCATGTTGGGAATAACACCACCTCAGATTTTAACACATTCTCTTTTGTATGGGATCATGGAATTGTCGAACGTTTTTCTTCTCGTTTAACAATGAAATCAAATCCCACAGACCCTTTTACCGCGTGGTAATATTATAAGAGATACAGAGATTTTTAGCGTGGAAATTTCTTTTATGAAAAATTTTTCGAATTTTCAAACATATTCTTTTTCGGAAAAAAAAACGTGAACTTACCGTTAAATGTTGAAATAACCACGCCCTGAGGATATTTGTCGCTACTTTCGGGAAAATTCCACGTTTCTTTTGGTTTTTCTTTCCGTTTGTGTCATCGTCTTCCTCGCCCGTTCCTTCCCCACTCCCGATACTTGCATTACTTGCATCACCTGAAAAAAAATATTAGTTTTATAATTCAACTAATTTTGAAGATTTCAAACTTTAAAGTAAAAGGTACCTATTACATAGCCATTGATTTTAATAAGACTTTTATACGAATTATTCAAGCATCACATATTCAACATTTTTCTTTTTTATCTTTGGTCATTATTGAAAAACATTTTTTGCGCCACCCTTGTATATCGGTTGAAACTTTTCAGTAATTATTATCGAAAAAACTTTCCTTTTTTTTAATAAGATAAGCGTAAAAGAATCATCATAATCACTAAAGCCCCTATCCTTATAAATATGTAAACAGTATCAAAGGAATTGATACGGCAAAATTATTGGTAGTGCATGGAACCAACATTTACCACCCTCCCATATCAACCCTGTCGTCTTCCTACTCATTGTAGGTTTGATGCAAACCCCCGACTGACGACTACTCTTCGACAGTGTCTCGTGTCGTTTTCAAATTCACCCTCGTCAGTTTAACACAAAGAGAGACATTGTAGACGAAAGTAAGAAAAGGGGAAAATGTTTTACGAAAGAAAAAACAATCAATCAAGCACATACACAGAAAAATAAAAAGTATCAAATTAATCATTCAAATGTTTCAACCTCAATGTATCTACATTTTGTTGTTCTGTACAGTTTGTGAATTCAATTCAATAGAATGAGCAGTTTGGAGCTTTAGTGCAGTTTTCTAAGCACCTTTAAATTAGAAGATATTTCAAGGACTTATTTTCTAAATATTGACAGAAAATGCATGGTTCTTATTGAGGCACTTCCTCAATGGTTCATAAATTAAAATAAATTAATAAAGCATAGGTACAAAAAATATACAGAAATATCAACTTTTAAAGCTTTAGCTTCTATACTTTGCATGCATCTATTAATTTATATTTGGCTTATCAAGGCTTTTTATAGTGTAATACAAAACGGTTCTTTAAACTATAAATTTCAAAAGCTTTTGGTATTGTTATGAAAATAATTGAGAACCTTCGAAAACAAATTTCCTTGGATGCAAATATTTGAGCTTTCAATTGAATGATGCAATAAGAAAATAGCTTTTATACTTTGCACTATCATTAGTGTATCATTCGAGATTAAAGTATCATTCAAAATAATATCGGATAGAAAATTACAATGCTAAATTTGATGGTTGATTTAATAACAACCAATAATATAAAAGTTTAATATTTTCATTTTGGGAAAATTAAATTAACAAAGAAGTCGAGGCGTTTTCCAGTAAATTGAATCGAATAATAGTGACAATACTATTGATATATTATTACATGGACCAAAGAAGCTTGAATTGTAGTATAGCTTTTAAGGTTGCAAGTGTTTGAATGTTTTGTAACAAAAAAAGTTTCCGAATTTAATTTCATTTTTGCTTATTCTTTGTAAAGAATTGTTGCTGTTGGTGAACCTTCAAAAAGATATTTCGTTGGTTAATATTTGAGCTTTCAATTCAAATTCAGGAATTTTATATTTTATATTCAAATTCAGGAATCGTGCAATAGGAAACTAGCTTTTACACTTTGCACTATAAGTGTATCAGTCATGATTAAGGTATCATTCAAAACAATATCGGATAGAAAATTACAATGCAATATTTTATGGTTGATTTAATAACACTCAATAACAAAAAAAGTAAAAGATTTTCATGTGCAGAAAATTGCAAAAAGAAGACGAGGCGTTTCCTTATAAATTGAATCAAATGGTAGTGACAATACTAGTGATATATTGTTATATGGACTAAAGAAGCTTGAATTGTTGTATAGCTTTTAAGGTTGCAAATGTTTTGAATGATTTGTAACATAAAAAATTTCCGAATTTAATTTCATTCTGGCTTATTATTTGTAAACAATTGTCGCTGTTGGGTAGCTTTAAGCACGGGTCTAGTATAACTAGCATCCTTCAAAAAGCTCCATGCATATTTCGAACCAATTTTAGTTGTTGCAGGGAAAAATTACCACATTCTTTAAAATTCGCGAAATTTTTGCAAAACCGTAATTCAATAAAACCGCATTTACTGCCACATAAAAACAGTGAAAAATATTTAAATAAACCGTAAAACTAGAATAAAAAAATTAGCTGCAATGAATGAAATGGGCAATAAAAAAATTGATTTCCCAAACAAACGTAAGCAAGTAAGCAAGCAGCAAATAAATATGATGGGTTTAACTATCAAACATCTGTTATAAAAGACGATAAAAAGATTTAGTACAGTGAATCTTCTTGAGTCTTTAAAAAAAATGACCTATAACTCTCGCAAGTATCTATAAAATCATCATAAAATGGCGTCCAACGAGTGTAAAATAAGTGTCAGGGTGTAAGTCCGTCACTGAATCGGTTTATTCTTATTTTATAGTCGATGCCACCCAAATTATCTACCATAAAATCGCTACACACTAAACAAAGACATCAAATTTGTGATTCCAGCTTCCAACGCTGTGCTCCTCTTTATTTCTTGGGGAAAAAAAGCGCTGGGAAAATGGTAACTAAATATATATGTACACATAGTACGATTATCATAAAAAAAACTGAGATGTAAATAGATTTCAACGAGACTTGAAATACGTAAAACCGTACCCTTCTTTCGGTTTTACCATTTGTCTATCCCTCTCCGTTTTATATTCGTATATATAAAACTATAGTACAAATTCTTGCGGACATAAAACAAACCATTGCAGCTTTTCTTCAACGTTTGCTACGGATCTCAAGATTGACGTGGAAATAAAAAGCTCCAATAAAAAGATAGCTGTAATGGATCGCTGATGAACAAGACAAAGAACGTGTTACGTTTAAGAAAAGTCAAATATTTTTTTATAAAACCGTCTACATCGTCAAAAGTACGATGTTGTGAATGGAGTTTTTACGTTTACGAGTATTATTATGATACGACTTGAAAACCTTTTCTAAATTGTGAATTACATTTTAAATTGATACTGGAATAGTAAAAATCTCATTTCTTCTTATCGCCACTTTTTACTCGTCGAGAATACAACCTGTTAACGTTCGTTTATATGCCTGGAAATCAGTAGCAAATTAATTCTTTCTTTTTTTTTATTTCTTGAATTTTAATTTAACGATCCATTTGTGTGTATAGATAGGTATTTAATTTATTTTGTTAACATTTAAGAGAATTGTGGCCAACAAAAGAGATAATATTCAAATTTCAGTGGAACAAGTAAAACAGACCGTATTATTTTGACAGGGTATGTTAGTTTCTCTTGGTCTAATTTGTGAATTGTGGCAATGATAATTTGATATGTATATGATTGTTGTACTCATACATAATCATGTTTGCATGAACATCCGTCCGTCGGTCTATCTGTACACATCTAAAATGTGAATGCAAAGGAATGAGAAGTAAAGGACTGGAACATGGACAGACCATCGTCACGTTACACTACAATGAATTATGCAATAATAACAACGATGCTTACAACAAAACATAACCTATTGTGGAATAATTTGTCAAAATGTCCATCAACGAAATAATGTCGAGTTACATTTAAGAGAACAACGCTTATAGATACAACAGCAACGTTTAAACTTGCATCCTACACGCATTGAACACATTTCCTTCTTGTCATACATTACAATGGTACCGAGAAAATTACGATAATTTTGAAAACGTATCCTTGAGCTACGATTTCATGAGTAAAAAAATAAAAACCCTATTTCAACATAATCATTATATAGAAACTACATAAATAAATAATAAACCTTATTACACATGAAAAACACCGATATTAAACTTTGTATTATATGTTTTTTTACATAATTTACCAACCAATCATTTAAACCACAAACAAATTGAAAAACTACACCTCGTTTCATAATTTTAAAACAAATTCATGCTTTTGGATACTTTTCATCAATTTATTTTACCGGTTCACACATAAATTAATTGGTTAAACTAAAATCAAACAAAATCACATCCCTATTGACTAAAAACATCAATGTTAAATTCATTATTATTATGTAATTGGGAAACAAATTTTAATCAACATTTTGTCAATGTATTGCCACATAATATCAAACCAAATATTAAAAAGCTCGAGATTAGAGTAATCAATAAAAACATTAAAGTTCACTACTCATTTTTTTGTTTGAGGAGAGCAAAAAATTGTTACTATTTCAATTTACAAGTTAAAACAAGATTGACACCATCAAATTAACTATTGATTACTCTATGTTCTAGAAGCTATAATAGTGCCAGGAATCTCAGAAAATTATGAATAGATCCAAGTATATTTTTGATAGCAAATTTATTTTTTAACATACCTACATGGATAATGATTGGCAAATGAAATCGTGGGAAACCACAAAAATTTTAAAGTAAATCAGGTGGAGTGGACATATCACGAAGCAGATACAAGGAGCCCGAACGCAATGCTAAAAAATTGCATCAGTTTTTCATTTTCCTTCATCCATTAAAACCAAAGTGACCTTAGGTACATTCTTAGGTACTTAGGTACTTAGGTTACTTACGCTGTTAATAACAAAAAAAAAACTATGATCTGGGAAAATTATTGTGTACATAAATATTGTGAAAAAGGCTATACCGTTCGGGCTCCTTGCATCTATACTCCGTGGGACATATCATCAAATATGTTGTCGATTTACTACTGTTGAAAAAAATAGCAAAAAAAAATTAAGCAGTTCTGATTTTTTTGATAACCATCCGAAAATTTATAAGATGAATGTACCTAAACCAAAAAAGTCGAACAACTTTGAAATAAAACTGTCAATGTAAAGAACGTAGAATTAGAAAAATATTTCAACTTACATCATCGGAAGATATCATTACCAAAGACAAAAATCTTCTAATCAAAGAGAGAAGTAGATCACCTGAAGAACCTTTTGATAGTTCCATAAAAGTAGGCGATTTTTGATTTAAAATACCATTTTTTCGTTTAGTTTTATTTGAGAACTGAATTATGAACAACTTTTTCATTTATATAGTTTTCTTTTATTTTATATTTAGCGAAATAAAACCATAATCATGAAAAACGTGGTGAAAATCTCTATATATAGATTAAACCTCCTCCCTCATTTTTATCGGGTTGTCAACATGTTGAACCAGCTACCGAAATTGATTCAATTTTTAATTTTTATCAAATTTGGAGCAACATGAAAAGTTTCCGAAGTTGAAAAAGTTTACATTCATTTTTCCATTTTTCTAGAAAAACTTATAAAAATACAATTTTTTTTGCTTAGTTTTTGTAGAATGTTTAATTTTGAACAACTTGTACTTCTAAGTTGTTTTCCTGAAGTCAAAATGATTCAAGATTGAAACGATTTTGTATCGAAAAACGCGGTGAAAATGTGCAAATGTATTTCATATATATATTCTCCATCCCTTTTTGTTTCCCTTTTTCTGCGACAGAATCAATAGGATGTTAAAATCCACTCAAATTTTCAAATTTCATAAGGATAGATGCTATTTGAAAAAAACGCCCCCTGTTTTTATCCTACTTTTATGGGAAAATTGGAACAAATTTTTCAAAAATATTTCATTAAATCTTAAGTTTTAAACATATATTGAGAAAATAATATGCAAATTATATAAGATTTAGGCATTCTCTGCATGAAAAAGTTAGAACAAAAAATTCGGAATAAGTCAATGATTTGCTAAATGTAAAGCATAGAAACATTACTTTTCTCAACTACTTCACTACTATTTAGAAGTCATTACTATTCTGCCCTCTACCTACGCCTGAAATTTAATGCAGTAATGAAAAGAAAAACTATAGGGCATATTCTATGATCAAATCTTGGACAAGGTTCAACATTTGGACAAGGCTGAAAAAAAATAAAAGTTTTAACACAAATTTTATAAATATTCTTAATTTAACTTTTCTTAAATGTTTCAAATTTTATTGGTTAATATAAGCGGCATGTAAAAAAAATTGCGAAAAAAAAAATAATTTTGAACAAAGTGCAAATTGTGTAATAATATAAATAAGGCAAAATAAAATTGCAAACAAAAATATATAAGTAAACGAAGCATTTTAATCGTCAACAATTAAAATATAATACGTTCTGTAAATAACGAGTAACTACTGTAATAAATAAACACTAGGTGTGTAAATATTGATTTAAATTCTATGCATTGAAATAAAAATAAGTCATTATAATAAAAGAGTAGTGGAAAATTTTGATTTGCTTAATTTTTTATTTCAGACAATTAAGAAATTTCTATGGAAATTTACTATAATTGCATTATCATTTTAAATAAATATATTTTATTCTTCGAAGAAAAAGGTGTATGCATTCAACTGTCATGAGATTTCATAAAAAAAGCTCACTATATACAGGGGTTTGATAAATCTTTTTATTAAATCAAGTTTCATAACATTGTTTCATATATAACGGTGTAGGCATTAGGTTTATTTTTTTGCAAACTAAATGGCTGTTCACTTCATTAAGCTTGACAGAAATTGTTATTCTTTTTTTTTATATTCTGATCGATTAAGACTCAAGTATTAATTAGTTTTGATTTAATCAAGCGTCTATATATAGCATTAGATACGAAACGATAAATCCAGAGAATATAATACAGCAACGTTTATTATAGCAATAATGATTAAGATTTGTTGTAATTCGTGGTTCATTTAACGATTAGAGGAAATGGCAATTACTTTCAGAAACCTATGCTATATCCATTTAAAGTATTTTCATTGATTTCTGTTCATCAAAGTTATTGCTAGAAATAAAAATAAACTGAGTTACATTCAACTGTTGTTACACTAAAAGATTTTAATTTCCAGATAAGGTAAATGTAAATGTTATTAAATTCCCTGATAGCAAATGAATGGTCCGAAAGTTGAAAGGAAAACGAAAAAGAGTGGAATTAAATAAATTGTATATTCGTGCGTTTTAATAAATGGTTTCACATGTCTGTATTGAAGTAAATTTATAAATATATAATTAGATTTGATTAGATGTATTGTAATGGAAAATAATTGTATCCTTCCTTTTTACGCTATTTCAATTTATTTATATAATAATTCTAAATTCCACGGATTATGTAATTTATTCATTGTCAAAAGTAGATATTTGCGATTAATACTTTGTATTAGTAATGCTGTGTTACAATTTAATGAATTCATAAATCTTCAAAAGAATTATTGAGTATGAAATTAACAAACAAGGGCGACAAAGGTAATAGTTCCCTAAAAATCGTTTTTTTTTCCCAAAAATTAAGTTTTATTCTCAATTGATTAAATTTTTATAAACATTTAGGAAAGTTTTATAAAAGCAAGGTCTTCAAATAGTTATGTTGTACGTGATTAACTCCTTCTTTAATTTGCGTATTAAAATAATGATAAACTTATGGTTTAATGTAAAACATATCCTCATGGATCTATGCCAAATTGTGTGGAATAGATTGGTGTCAGAAAAATCATAAACCAAATTTATGTATGACCTAAAACTGCATAATTCTATTCGCTTAAACACTAAAAAGGATAAATCGATATTATTAAAATACCAAAAATACCGTTCACGTATTTGACACAGCCTTTAAAAATCGTTTTTATAAACAATAAAAAACACCATATAAATAGAAAAATTCCGTAAGCAAAAAAAAAAATATAAATGAAACGAAATATCCAAAAAAAAAAAATCGAAATGTAAAACGTACAATTATCATTATCAGAAAAGAGAGGAAATTTAAGAACACAGATCCCAATTCAACTCTGATTAATTGTCAACGACAAAAAACATGCGACCATACTGAATTTCCACGAAAAAACTTGTTTTGAAAAAATTCTGATCTTTGATTTACTAAAGTGATAATAAATTAAACAGCCTTGCTTGGAGAGTTTGAAAATCTACCTTTAAAACTTGAAAATATTTTTACCTTTTATATCTTTAATAATATTTCTCTTATTTCATAAAATACATGGATCATTTACTTTTGTGATTAACACAAGTGAAATACAATATTTTACGATTTTAACTCTAACAAAATTTACTAAAAACATTAAAGTAAACCATTGGTAAACATATTTGAGGTATATTTACAGAAAAAAACAGTTCATGCATAAGTCTATACATGCCCAAGTCCATTACTTGGATGCATGTATTCATTGAGTATCTGGAGAATAGGGCCAAATTAGTAGTTTTGTTTCGTTTACTTCTCTATGGTATTTGTAATTATTTACTTAAACTAACAGAAAAGTTTCCAATCTAAAATCGTACTTTTGGTTACGGTATTTATACAGAAAACTATCGTTTTTTATTATAATGTTATAACTTAAAAATCAAAAAGTACATAACAAATTTTAAAATACAATATTGTTAAGAAATATTGTTTCAATAATATTATTTTATTAGTGAAATTTTAACTGTACTTTTTAACTGAAATATATTTGAAGCTGACTTTGGAATTTAACAAAGCTCTCTCAAATAATATGTAAGTAATGTTAAATTACATAGCTTTAGATACGAGTTAATAATATCCCTAAATCGTGTTTATTATAAATCGAAGCTTTCTGAGCTTCTTTTTGAAATTTTTATTTCAATTAGAAACTTTTCTGACGCCAATCTCTCTAATACTTGCAAAGTCTTTTGGATTATGCTTACATTTTAATAATTAACATTTTGTTTAGTTTTATTTTATATTTAGCCTATTCTATTAGGTTGTCCGGATATTTTGTGCCAATTTTAAAAGAAAATTGAAGCATAACATAATTAAATTTTGGTACAAATTTATATCATTAAATTGGTGTCATTTTATTCTACGAACATCCGTTTTTAAGAGAAAAGCTCAGATCTATCCTTACGCCATCTAACGCAAATCGATGTGAACTTTTCCGACAACTTATTATTCTACAAAATATCGTATCATTAAATAAAATTTTACAACATAAAATAAAGGAACCTTTGTATTATTTTATCTTTTTTTTGCATTTATTTTTTTAATTTAGAATATTTGAGAGCTTTAGGGTATCATTTCTATTTTATTCTAATGTCTGGCGACCTTTTTTGTGAGATCCCAGTGGACACTGGAACTTTCTGGAGGCAAAAGCTTCCCAGACAGAAAAAAAGGATGTCAAGGAAGACTACAATATCAGTCCTGTCTTTTAAAAAAATTATATAACGAACTATTATGAAAACTTTATTTTGTATAGGAAGCAATAATTTATCAAAGGTTAAAAGCCTAAGAATTAATACAACCCAAATATACTGGTCTTTAATGTTTTTCTATATTTAAACAAATTTTTGGAGAAAGAAAAACCATTTTGTTATAATTGGGATGATTAGTACAAAAGAGGGGGAGTTTTTTTACTTCTAGATC
The DNA here is from genome assembly GCA_958496175.1 of Sisyra terminalis. Classification (NCBI taxonomy): domain Eukaryota; kingdom Metazoa; phylum Arthropoda; class Insecta; order Neuroptera; family Sisyridae; genus Sisyra; species Sisyra terminalis. Next base: position 56,525,379 of record OY292274.1, read on the forward strand.
AAGTGATATTTTTCTTCAAGATAAAATTTTATTCGGAGGATAGACAAAAGGCGTTTTTTCTTAAAAAATAGTCATATTTGTAGGATACATGTAGAGGATTTACCTATCAGAATTTTTTTTCTTTTAAATAGCTATCTGAAAAATATGGTCTTTCTATCTCCGAATGAAGATACCAACTTTAAGGGATTTAAAATATTATCGATTGGAAAATAACGGTAACTGTATTTTTAAATATGAAAGTATAAAAGTTTACTGAAGGATTTGCATATTCATAATACCAACGAAATGTTACATTTTGACGCTGATGAGGAAAAATTTTTTACGCTCGCATCGAAATATCATGATATTTTAAATGACACGAGAAAGATTAGTGATATTGTTGAAAATATATCCTTTAAAAAATTCCAATTCAATATTATGAAATAATGAACGTTAACGTTAAAAACTTGGATTATAAATATCCAACGAATTTTGCATAAAGACAACAGACATATAGAGAGCCCAGATAGGATATCCAGGCATACCGGTAGACTGGCACAATAGCTACATACAAAATAAACGAAAATGAAAAAAGGATGTAAATATAATACACAATTCAGCTGATATTGTTTATGAACCTTGTCACAATATTTCAGCATCGCATGTTTAAAAACATCATCGAATATGTTTTAACATGACGGGGGCAGTCATAACTAAAATTTACATTTGTTTATATTAAGTTTTAGGCAGCGTCGAACGCGTAATACACATGCAAATATATCTCATATTAAAAATCATTTACTATCTAAACATTTTAAAGGAAGCAACTGAGAAAAAATGGTAAGTACGATGTGTGATGTTTTTTTTTCTTCTAAATATTTGTTTCTTGTTGGAAACAACGTTTAGATTTTGTGGTTCCCATTAAAATATCCGATTATGTACCTACTAACGATGTACATAAAAGCCATAAGTACATAAGTATCAATAACAACAAAGATCCATTGCATGTAGGAGGGCTTTTTTTGTTTTTTGAAAAAAAAAATACATATACAGATTGAGGTGAGGTCTGGCAATCGGCACTCATCCAAACGCAAGCTTTATGTTTAACCCGTTGGTATAATGATAGGTTGTGTCAGTCATTCACCCATTGGCTGAAAGGCACCATTATAATATGTATTGTAACCATCGTTTAAGATATTAGAAGAAAGTGGTGAGTGGTCCATATCTGAGCCACAAACGATGCTGTGACCAAAAAAGGTCGACCGTATTCATATTGATTTGATGTCGTGTTTTATCGACACTCTACAAATAAGGACAACTGCATATTTAGCATCATTAAACAAGTAAGGATGAAAGTGTCTATGGATCACAAAACAGGAATGGGCTTATTTTTTGCTTCAGTACATTTATATCGGCTTCTTGTGATACTTTTATCTTTCAAAAGTTGAAACTTACAACAAAAAATTGCCATCAGCATCTCACATACATTAAATATGGAGGAATATAGGTAGGTACTTAAAAAATCTCGGCTAACTTTTTGTTCATAACTTTTTTTTTCATTTCGAATACTGTCGATATTATCCGTGGTGTTTCAAAAGGTTAAGAATTTCAAGTTCACCATTACCTTCTTCAGCAAACATAGGTGATTCATAAAATTAATACTCGTCATTTGATATCGTCTCGATATGGTTTCAAAAAATCATTGGAACACCTGAAGGCTCTTCCATCCAATTAAGGATGAAAATTCAACGCAAAATTAAAATCCTATATCTTTATAAGCTTGATTAATTTAACACTTGCAGGTTTGAGAAACTTGTAGTACAGCCTGTATGTTAATCGCCTATAGATATGATAAAATATGATATTGACGGTATGAGCGTTTGATCGTTGCCCGTTGGTTCTGATTCTGAATTATATATGAATAGCGCAACATCTTTGGCTGAAACATTCTTGGGTGGTTCACCCACGCAACAAAATACACATCGATGGGTTCTGATGGATTCTCATATCTCATGATCAACATCTCGCATACAACTATGTTAGCCAAGTGTTTTTTTTTCTTCTTTTTTTAGTGTATTTGAGTACAAACCGACACGTATTCTTTTCTATAAGGCTAATAATCTCTTTTCGTTGGATCAAAAAGAAAAATAATGAAACGACATTTAACCAAAAAAAAAAAATCTCATTAAATTCAACAAAAATTATAATTTTACCGTAAAAACGTATTAGCATATTGAATTTGAGTTTTTTTATCAAACTATAAATAGAATTACGAACAAGTCTTTCAAGGAAAATGAAAAGTACTAAGAATTAATAACAATATTATATTGCTAACAATTAAAAAAGTAATAACACCATTGCAAAGAATTATATACTATGCATCAAATAATATAGAACAAAATGATGGCTAAATTATTGAAATCCGAAAATTTTACAAGATCGTATACACTATCCAACTCAAAGTTCAATTTCCTAGTCCATATAGAAAAAATTATAGCCAAAAAGTTTTAAGAGCATTATTTTAAAGTTACTGAATATAATAGCATTGGTTTCGAACAAATTGGTTTGGTTTTATTTCTCACGTTTATATTTTTTTTTAGTTCCTAATTAAAGTTACCATATACAACAATCATATTACAGTATGTATCAACTGCATATATTCAATAAAAAATTAATAAAAAAATATTTTTGTAAAAAGTCTGTACTAAAACCTAGAGATCTCTTTTACATTTTCATTGAAAGCATAAAATTAGATACTGAAGTAAACCAGAAGGACAATTAAAGAAAAGGACAACCAAGAACTGTAACGATCAATAAATTATCAGTTAAAGAATAATTTTAAACTTGAAGAAATAGAATACCAGGATCGACAACAAAGAAATTTCATGAAGTTTAAAGATGATACTCGAAAAATATATTGTAATTGATTTTGAATATTATTGATAATTGATTTTGAAAACGAAATTTTAACACCAAATACTTTCCAATAATCTTTATTAATAGTTCATTAATAAAACCATTAACATCCGTAGTTGTATAAAACCTTTGACAAAACTTTATGCGGGTTCCAGGCTTTCCAACCAAAGAACTAAGTTTAATGAAAACAACTCTTGAATTTTAAAAATAACTAAACGCAAAAATTTCTAAAAGTTTCTTTAAGTAGAACAACGCTTTTAAGTTTACACAAATTTCCCTTAAAAACTCCCAGACTACTGTAGGGTATTATAAAATTGAGTATTGGTTCTTGTGTTCCACAATGAAAGCCCAAAATAAAGCTCATTGAAATCGCCATCTAGTATACATTCGAACAATCTTTCTCATTAAAAAATAAGAAACTTAGATGATCTAAAAAAGGCACCTCAAGATAAATTTCAGCCGTCAAAACGATTTATTGCCATATCGTCACATTGAATAACATAATTAGTAAAAATTTAAATAGAAAATAGGAAATAGGAAAAAGATAAAGACAAATATTCGTGTAAAGACATAAATTAATTATAAGATAATGTAAGTAAAAAAACATTTAATTTGTATATTTATAGTAGTTATAACTATAATTTTTAAGACGTTGAGATAACGAAAAAAGTGTACAAGAATAAAGAGTAATTTCTGTAAGATGCTTTGAAAAAGTAAAACAAAATCTCTGTAGTAACTATAAGTGTTAATAACTTTTTGGCTTAATTTATAAAATGTGATTCCTTTGATTATCAATCTATTAATTTTAATAAATCTTTAAGCCATATTTAGGAATATATAGCCAGAATATTTAGCCATATATAGCATTGATCGAAAATTGTTAAAAAAATGTAAATTTACAAAAAAATAGTTTTTCCTTTACGTTAAAAAATGCATTTCTCTTAATAAACATTTCTGAAATTTATTAAATAATATAGAACTCAGAAATAAATTTGATAGTTTAAAGAAAACAAACTACTTTATTGATATCAATATTAATGTTATTTTAGATCACATTTGACATATATTACATAAATTACATATCTAATTATTTGATATATTGTAAATAAACCGATATGGCTAACAAAGTATAAGAGCGTCAAATATGAAAAAATAAAGGAAGTGATGGGGTAACATTGTAGGTGTTATTATATATGTACGATGGTGACAACCTATCATTAAAGCAAACCCTACTTTAAAAACTAGGCTTATAAACGCAGCAGGTTATTTTTAATATATTTCGTCATTGTGTTTAGCTCGAAATTATATCAGTTTCGAACTAAAATTATTTTCGGAAAAAAATCTCATGGGAAAAATAGAATTCAGCAGTGAAAATTTTGCAAGAAAAAAATATTTTTTGAAAACCTTGCACAGGCAATAGTAGGATGTAATTCGATGATTGTTTGGTATGATTTTTTGTATGGTTTTGGTAAAATCGAATAATGTCTGTTCCATTTGTGCAGGAATAAATTTTGGCAAATTGTCACATAGTTAACTTTTTAGGTGATAATATATTTGGAAAATGTTTTCGTTATTATTTTTGTTCTGTACAAAATATATCCAACACCAAAGCTGACCGTGGTTCTGCACTGGAAAATATTTGACAATTAACTCAGAGATTTATAATATTTATTATATTTTAGTCATGATCATAAATAATCTAACCATTGCTGCTTTCTCTTTTACGCCGGTGTGGCCAACAAGGACCAAAGCACCTATGTTTGATAAATAGATCAACTTTCCATCACATTCACGTGAATCTGTTATTTTAAACAAATCCTATTTATTGAAACAAATTACCATAATACAAACTTATAAAAAAATACTACTTTATATGAATGAATGAATTTTAAATAACTTCCAGTCATGATTATTAAGTAAATCTATCTATTTGCTTTTTATTTATAGAAATTTGATGATGGGTTGCATTTTTGGTGAATGAAACTCGTTTGAATTATTTTCGTGCAGTTAATTCTTATTTAAATGAGCATTTGTGTGGAACGGTATTTTCCTTTTTTTCAGAAATATCCTCAGTCATTTTACAATGTTTTAATGAGGCTACGTATAGAATAAGACGCACACGTCGATTTCAAACTAGGCGTCGTTATAGAACCATTAGTGACGTGTTTGCATTCGTTGAAAATATATTTTACAGCGAGAGAATTTGATATTTATAAAAATAAATAGAAATTTCTGGATCACGGGTAAATGGGGATCTCATACGACCTACGACGATGACGCCGCAATAACAAACACATGTTAGCAATTGCAATATGTTTTCATGTCAAAACTCAGTCCGTTAAAGTGGCATTTCAAAAACGTAAAGATTTTATTTGATAAAGTCGTTGACCTGTTTTTTCCATATTAAAATGAATCAAGGGAGTATAATGGGAACGTGTCTTCAATAACGTAAATTTTACATCGATTTAATAAAAGTTTTCCCAAATTTTGCGCGATAAATTCAATTGTTATCAATGTAATCAATATGGACATCAATCCCGGAATATCCTGGTGTATTACAGATTAGCTTGCGCACGTTCCTCTTTGGTCGCTGACAGCCGTGTGACAACCGGAGACAGGTGGCGACAGTTCCCAATACAGGCGCCTCTCGAAGTGTAAACAATATCAACTACAACCCTCCAACCCCAACCACTAAATCAAATCGTTCAAGTATTGTACCGATTTCTTATTGATATCAAGTAGTAATTTATAAAAAAAAATCTTGCAAACATTATAAAATAAAACACAAAAAATGTATTGGTTTACTTCAATGGAAATTTTTGTAGCAACGTAAATTATTGTATTCAATAATCTTTTAGTATTGTCAACATTATAGTACACAGAACTTAGAATGCAATATAAGATTCGATAATATTCAACAAAAAAGCCTACATAAAAAATCTTACTTTAAAGAAAATCGGATTCACAGATTTAATAATGAAACAGGGATTTAACAGGGATTAAAAAATTTTGAAAATTTGACCAATTTTTTTAAAAAAACTCAATTTTTGCATTGAATTGCACGATTTTTTCCAGTTCCAACTGCATCGATTATAGAGAAATTTCGTATATTTCTTCCAAATAAGATTATGATATCTTTCCTTAAGATCAAAACATAGTTTACAAGACCTTGGCTAAAATTATAAAGGAAGTTTTTGCTATTAGAAATTATTTACTACCACAAATGAAATTAAATTCAAGTTTGATTAAACTTGCACGCATGTGCAAGTCACACGCTGTAGAAGTGTAACCTTTAAAAATGTGAGCTTTACGATAGTGAAACGAATGAAAAATTTCAGGATTATGATAATTATTTGGTTTATTTTTGATAATATTGATACCAAGTTTAAAACCCGGAGGTGTACTTGAAAGTATAGAAGATTCTTGTTTAAAAATTTTTGTCTTAAAATTGTTCGGAAATCTTACCCCTTTTTAAAGCGTCTATATTTAAGTCTCTCTTCCAAAGCTTTCAACGCATGCGCTGTTGTATTTTACTTAGATCAAAGTTTGTACTTACGTAGACGACGTTGGTAAATACTTCTAAAGCGGTTTTTTATTTACTATACAGTATGTATTTAATATATGGCATGGAAATATGCTATAATGAATTATATATCATTCTTTTGTACGTTAAATCCTATAGATTTATGTGTTTGTTTCTGTCTATACTATCGCTTTTTTGTTTCATCAAATTTCAAATTACAACGATGCTAAAGAAGTTTTCAGTTTAGAAATAGGGAAAACGTAAAATTGCCAACATTGGTATTTTGATCCGGAGACTCCAGGTTTGGCGATGTTTCTCTGGGCTCCGGGTTTTCAATAAAATTTTCCGGGTTTACTGCTAATTAAGTAAATTATCGGAAAACTTGCCATTTGAATTAATTGCGACATTACCTGCGAACAATTTTACTTGTATCTAAAAGTTCCAGAGCAGAAGTCATTGGTGCAAAGTGCACAAAGTTACAAAAAATATAATTTTAGAAAATAATTATTGTAGAGTTTCAGATCCTCGATGATGATAAATTGGTAAAAATATTCAGAGGACTAGGATCAAATAATAATCAGTCAAAACTATGCGCGACGTTTCGGCCCAGTTATTGAGCCTTCCTCAGGCGCTCTGAAATATCATAGTCAATTTTTTATTAATACTAACAATACAAACAATTATTACTGACTGATTATTTGATCCTAGTCCTCTGAATATTTTTACCAATTTAGAAAATAATGTAAAATATGTTTCTTCATCTTTCATAATTTAGTTAAGTACCTACTTATTATCTAAGGCAGAATATTGATAATTTTATATTATATTACGATTGTTTAAGAATAAATAGTTTTAATTTAATAAAATTCCCGATAATTCCAGATAAAATTTGTTATTAAATTTTTGCTTATGGTCAAGTTTTATAAAAATTATTGGTGTGTATAAGAAATTATGGAAAAATTTAATTAAAACCAAATAAAATGAAACGAAAAGTTGTCAATATATGACTTATGGAAAATGTTTAGTATTTTTAGATCATTACCATTCGCCAACCAAGGGGCTCAAAATCTTAAAACCACTCAAGCTCTGCAAAATTTTATTCTTAGATATACCATATTGACGATAGTTTTACAAAACCAGGTAGATATTAGAGGGCAAATATGCAAATAAAACGTTAAGTATGTAACTCAATACCTACATGCATGTTATACCTACTACTAACTATGACTTATAAAAGCATGTAAATAGAGTATGAATTTACAATTTTAAAAACATTTTATCTCAATAATATACTAAAGCAATAGAGTTGTTCAATAATGGCAACATACAATACAAAAGTTTATAAGTAATTAATTGCAAAAGATGTAAATTGAAATTTTTCTATCAAATAAACATGTTTAATATCTATATCTAACGCGAGTGTGCGTGATATGTTCGTGTTATTAATTACAGAAACCAAATATTACATTTACATGTAAAACGATACTCGTGTTCTTCCATTTTGCATCATCTCTTCTATATTCATTTCCACAATTTGAGCGTGAGCAGGAATTTGTAAAACGATGCGGAACTTTGTATTGAACAACAACGCGTGATTCAAAAAAAGGGATGGTCCATTTTTTTGAACATTAATGTTATTGACCTTCTATATTGCATGTTTTCCCATTAATTTATCTAAAAATAAAATTATTTTGCACGATATTAAAAAGAGATGAAAACTTAGAGGCATATTTAATGATAACTTTAAATTAAAACTTCTTTCCTTAATTTGAATATATTTAGATTTGACTAAACCTTTTAAGGCTATTTACCCTTAATAAATATTAACAATATCAATTCATTTGCATAAGAAGCTTATATAATAAAATCCATCTAAATGTGTTTACTGAAATAACATATTAGTGGAGTTCAATAACAAACCGATAAACCCATTGAATAACTTTATTGAAAGTTTTAACTTGGTGAAAATAAAAATTTGCGAGAAGTAGAGAATGAAAAAAATTAAAGTTAAATCGAGGAAAAATGATAGTGCGGTTAGATTACTTATACATACATAGTCATATAGTATAGAATGCTGTATGCAGAAGAGGGTTAATTCATCTCTTTGGTCTTCCTGCTTATACGAATATCCCGTTTTACACACACACGTTTAATCACACATAAATACACAGACAAAAAGAAGTGGTACTAGCATTGCGGGGGTAGTGCAGTTCCCTCGCTGATAATACAGAAAGAGGGCTATGATATATAAACAGCGGGGCATCTAAGCTCTTCATTTCACAAGCTGTCACTTGCAGCAGGACATCACAGTGTGCTATGTCTGTCGTCGTCCACATTCTCCCTTTTTCTCCCATGCCTGCCATGGGATCAGGAGCCTCTTTCGGCCCTTTTACCAGACCTGGTCGTTGGTGCTATATATACATCCACATGTGTTATTTTCCTAGTTTTCGACGCCCCTGCATGAAATTCTCGCTATTTGTTAAAATATGAAATGCAACTATTAAGAACATCGCTAACACAGTGTGTATTTCGTAATAACACTGATAAAATTTATTGAAAATCAATTGTTTTCGGTAGGAAAATATTGCGAGAGAAAATTGATTTTTTTTAATGAAAAAAATTGGGTACATAAAAACCAAAAAAATAATCGTTATGTACGGCAACAATAACCGTTAAAAATATAAAAAAATTGTATTGTTCGAATACGACAAAATAGTTTTTATCAATTCAAATTTTTTTTTTACTTTCTCAATGAAAATTACAAACTATACACCAGTTTAATGACAGTTTAATGAAAATCACTTAAAATTGATTAAGTGTTTTATTGATCTTTCAATGGTAGATTTCATTGCTTTACTTTTCCATTGTCTCCAAATTTCTTCTGTTTTTAGGGAGTTTATAGTTGAGTTACAAAATATTTTATTTTTCATTATTTCTTTTTTTTTTAAATTGTGTAACATTGTTAATTCTACCGCTACACATGGGCATACAAGATGCATCTTCTTTACAATTTGAGTATCAATCAAAACAGAAGATAAAACTTGTAAATGCATTTTATATGCAGTATTGTATTGGTTAGGGAAAAAATCCATTAGTTTTACGTAAATTTCAAAGCTTCTTTAATATGTCTCGGACTGTCCGATTTGGGTCAAATATACACCGTTTTGTTCTATAATTAGTTACCAGTTTAAGGGTAGCTTCAAAATAAAATTGATGAAAAACACTAGTAACTGATTTTCATAATCTTCTCTTGATGACAATTTCTTATCACTAAGAAAGTTTTGTAATGCTAGAAAAAAATGGTAATCGCTTGATGCCAAATCTATACTATATAATGGATGTAACAAAACTTCCTATTCAAGCTCCCGAAATTTTGGAATCCAGCTTTGTGCAATTGGCTTAAAACTGTTTTACGGTCGATATTTAGCTCCTGGTCGATGCTACAACTACAAACATGCCGGTCAACTTCGATTAAAGTTGCAAAAATCGAAAAACCAAAATTGCACTTAAGAAGCTGTTACACTATCGATACCATAAACTTTATTCACAATTTCAGCCGCCTGGCTTGCATTTTCTTCTTTATCAAAGAAAAACTGTAAAACGTACCAAATTTTCTTTTTGTTGAATTCTATTTTAACACCCTGTAACTCACCACTAAATAGTTCATACAAAAAACCGTAAAATAATTAATTAAGTGCAAAATGTCACCTTGCCAAGGAACATAAATCTGAAATTGTTTGATCGATATTTTATGAGATATCGATCACTATAGATATCTACTGAAAAAAATAGATTTCTTTTTCATCAACCTAACACATCTGATATTTCAAAATTGATACAATTGTAATGCATATTTTTTAAATGTAACAATATTACATAGTTCTGATTGGAAAAATTAAAAAAGAGGGATGTTTGGAAACCGAATAAACTATTCTTTAATCTTTATAATACACTTGGATTTATCAATAAATTTTGACTAATTATCATTCGATTAACAGTTTATAATTGATAGTTGTTTAAAAAGATTTCGAGGTTTCATTTTTTTTTTAAATAAAATCATAAAATATTTTTATTAGTATGTTAGTGCTTTTCTTGCTATCATTAAAAAGACAGATGTTAAAATTATTTCTCTAATAATTTTCAAGATTTTATAATTTTAAGAAAATCTATGAAACTATAAAAAAAAACGAATAAAAAGTTGATTTATGTCACACTTGGAAAAAAAGCTCGTATTTCTGCCAAATTCTATTTGATCAATCTAGTGCATTAGATATACAGACGTGTTATCAGATAAAGCTTCAATTATTTCAATGTCAATTTACTGCTTTCAAAGTCTCTTCATCTCCAAATTAAGATAATTACAGTTACATTAAACCGAAAGTAGAATCGTTACTACAATTGTCTACGCTAGTTTCAAATCGAACTAACAATTGAAAAGGTGTCGCTCATCTCCCGGAATCTCTGCGACACATGACAATCAATCAAACGTCAATTGATAATCTAATGACTAATACGAAACCATTAACGAATATTATATTTCCATTAATTTGATATGAAATACAAACACCCTCAACATGTCGAGTCCTCTACGCATGCACTCTAAATAGCCGTTTATTTCTTGTCTGTCGTTTCTAGTTCAAAGGGATGACCGTAAAATATAAAAGTTGCCCATAGCGATATTATTTGTAACGTGCAATTAAATACCTACATACGATATAGGTCTGAACAGAATATGTATAACGTGACATAGGTATTTATAGACGTGGTAATACCATCATACTGGTAGATATCATATAATGCGTAGCGAAATTTTTAATCACATTTGTTCAGCAATTGATTCAAAGCAAAGAAGAGAATTTTATTGTAGTGAAATATTTTTAAATTATATTTCCAACGTTCGATTTTGCAGATTATAATAATATTATCAGTATTATTATTACAATCTATAGGTTTAATGATTTATGCAGGAACGTTCTCCCCGGGCGTACACAGAGCTAAATAGTAATTTCGTGTTGTGTTTTGTATGATATCGTGGAGCGAGGTTTTGATCGTTGGGGGGACGTTGCTTGGTTAGTCTGTCTATACTCTATACGTTCGTTGGTTGTTTGGTTGGATGGATGTTGTTGATGATTATGGTGTGGTATGGTTGTATGGTAGTTATTGCATGGCTGAATGTGGATGGTCAAAGTAGATGGACAACGATGGTGTTTTGTAGTGGACGGTGATGTTCAGACAACGTGAGGATGACCCCGGGTCAATGCGAGAGAGGATCTCTCCCAATGCGTCTGATTGGAGCATCCATCACTCGCACACGTAATTGGTTCCCATGGCCCTGCGGATACCTCTAAACCCTTAACCAACACATGATCACATACAGAAAACATGAGAACGAAATGAACAAAATCAAATGAATCAAAGCGCGTGTTCTTTCAATTTCAACCGCACTTAATTATCAAACTTTACTTATTATATATTTCATTAAAAAATCATTCTAGTATCTGCATTCTATCACTATACCCCAACAAATCAATTTCATTGGCAATTTTTGGAATGAATAAAACATTGACACCTCAAGTCTAAATGATAAACTTCTAGCGAGTAACCCGAAAATATTTCTGTTTTCTGAAAGTTTTCCTGATTAATTATTCAAAGTACCGTAATACCTCGCTTTGCGAATGCTCACTTAATGGAAATTCGATATTACGGACATGATTCATTAAGTATTAAAAGTTCGGTATACGGATGAAATATTCGCCCTTACAGACAATATATGCATATTTTTTCTGTTTTGCTTATAGTTTTTGTGAGCTTTTAGTAGATACATAAATACAGTTTATGCTTGGTTTCATTATACTAGGTGTACCCAAAAAAAATGTCATTTTTAAACCAATAGTCAATCAAATGCCATTTATCTGCTTATAAGTAATTTCAAAGTGGTACCTAAGACATTTTATGATTAGAATAATTTATCAATTTAGTAAAAATTACAAAATATTTTTATTCCGAAATCTATATTGAAATAGTAGGACCAAAAACTCGAAAGAATATAAATTCGGTATTATATGCTCACCAAGTTTCACAGAATAGCAACGCAAAGTTGTTACAAAAAACATTTTCAATGTTTATCTAAATGCATTAGATTTTCATTAATGCCAAAATGAGTTTTTCTAAGTTCAAATTCGATCATTTTCATTTCTCCAACTGGTACCAACGAAATATGACAAAAAATAAGGGGGGAAATGGTACCAAATGTATACCAGAATGTCAAAGACCTGTCAAATAATCCCAACCAATCTTAATCGATCGACCAAATACCCAAAAGGGTCCAAAAACTGTTATCAGATAAGATTCTATGCTGCAATACTGTAATCCAATTGGATCTCATAGTAAAAGTGGTTTCTTTTAACAGATTTTCGGATAGTTTATGAGGAACGCATCCTTTCCGTAAAGCGGAGGATTACTGTATAGCATATGTGTGTTGTGTATACTTGCAAGTAAAGGATATCTTAACTATTTTAGGCAATGTAAAAGAATAAGACATATGGTCTTATAACAAACTGAGAGCAAAAACAATATTCGGGGTTTTTTTAAGAATTGCCATCTATTTTTCCCCAACTACAATAAACAAGTACAATATTGTAAACTAATCTCTATCCTAGATTAGGATCTACAGACACTGCTTGGATGGTTTATGCAAGATACATTACACTTAAAATTAAAAACAAAATGTAAACAAAAGTATTTGTATATATATTCTAAGAGCAATAAATTTTATTTTATTTAACTATTTTAGGCACCTACTTCATTAAATTGTTTGGAAAAAAGCAAGTAAGTTTTTAGGTTAGTATCTATAGGATTTTGCACACTTAAAATGTACTTCAAGCTCCGTATACCTGTATAAATTTTACTTTCAATTTCTACTAGTTTCCTAAGTCCTCGTCTAAGTAGATGAATTAATTTAATTTTGGCAATGTTCCAAAGATAACTCTTTAATGGATCTTTTCAATAACCGAAACGCTCATTAAACAATTTCCCTTCTACATAAAAAGAAAAATTCTAAAGCAACCAAAAGTAAAAAAAAATGTATAGGTATATATTTATTACTTTTTGTTGGAAAACGTCTTTGTAGTTTTATAAGTTCAAAATTATTAATATAAGCATAAACTTGATCCGTTCCTAATTTACATAATGCCGATAATATATATAAGTGTATGCACTAAGAATTTGTTTCATAAATGGAGGTAGATCATTGTCTGATCGGTTTTCAAAGATGCTCAATTTCGTCTTGGGATTATGCCTGAATACAAATCAATGTCGGATTAAAATATTGCCGTGATTATTCAATATTTTTTTTTTAAAATGAATCAGAAAAAAATCATGAAAAAGATTACGAAAATTCTTCGTGTGATCATATACCTTCCTAAACAAATAAATGTCAAGAAATAATTCCCACTAAGCCGATTTATGTCTCTAATATATATGTTATCCATATAGTCCGTAATTTCTTAATTAAGAAATTATTATTAAGGCATTAGACATAAAAATTGTGCTTTTGTAAAAGAATATTAATATTTAGCACATAGACGTCTACAATATTAATTACTCTTTGCTTAATAAGTTTATAATTGGAAATATGTCCTAAGCATTTTTATAGGATCCCATTATAAAAGTGCTGTCGAGTAATTCTATCCCTAGATTTTTTAAATTATATTGCAATTAGCATAATTTTTTTCATTATTAAATCTGTTTAATTACGTTTATGGTTTGAATATTGTCATTAATTTCCTAATCAGCAAATTAATTGCTAGTGAAAAAAAGATTTATTTTTTATGGAAAATCATAAAAGAAGTTATCTTCCTACAACTTTTAAATATAATTTATAGTTTTGTAAAACCAAAAATGTATGTGGAGATACCTATATAGAAGGACTCATAAAGGCAGTTATGTACCTATGTACTTTGTATTTACATATTGCAAATAGATGGTTTTAATTACCAAATTTTAAATGTAAAAATAAAAAGCTTTATGGAAAAACTTGCTAATCATAATTTTTATTTTCCAAATATCGGTTTTGCTAATTGTTTGAATGTAAAAATGGCTTAAAAATACAAGAAGTTTTTAAGAAATAAATTTGAAAAGGAATTATTATAGGTAACCAATCCTACGAGTAGCAATGACAGATAATAAATATTATACTAGCATTAGTATATTATTAAAAAAAAATTATGATAAGAATGAAAACTTGGCACTATTTGCAAGAAAATTTAAATTTTTTACAACTAGCATTATCCATTTTAGGGAATGCTAAGTAATTTTCGAGTATAAAATTTATCGATTTTTTGTAACAGTATAGTCTTTAATACAGTATCATTTTGACATTTTATAGGCCTATTTGAAGAAAATAAACTTTTTAAATCCAAATCATAGAAAACGTATGATTTTTGAACATAATTTCAAGATCCGTACACTAAATTTGCTAACGTATTGGTGAGAAAACTTCCAATGAATCTGGGTTCTCTATTCGTTCTATCGCTATGTTTGTGTAAATTAAACTACATGAAGCGCATGGTTGGTGATAACTAAACGCATGCGTTTAAGCTGAACGCTATGGCCGCAAGGCGGGAATGCAGTTGTTACCATAGCGACCATCATTTCTACCCATACTCTACTAACTCGTACATAAACAATGCACCGTTTCTTTTTATTTCTCCCACTATTTCAAGTTCTCCACACCTTTTACCGAAAACAGTATCTAACCGGCATAAGTCAAAGTGAGACGACATGATAAGTCGCCTTGAATGAAACAAGACAGTACGATCGACGGCTTCGAAGAAAGATATATATACATATACTAAATCAGGTGTGATAAAGACGAAAAATTTGTTAAGCAGTTTGTTTCGGAATTTTGAATGAAACAAAGATAGCCGTATAAAATAATTGATAGTAAAAAGAGTGCGTTTCATATCTGAGGAACAATAATACAAAATTGGGAAAGCAATTTCATTTATAATGTATATAGAAAATTGTTATTTGCACTTGAAGATTAATTTTGTATACATATACGATATACAATTTTTTTTAAAGTGGAGATAAGAAAACGCAATGCAAACCAATTACGATTCAGCGCCATAAAAAATTGCTAGGAATGATATGTCGAAAAATTTTGTAGATTTATGGCTAGGAAGTGATGCTTTTTAATACTAATATTAAAGAAACGAACGCGCGGCAATTGGGATATTTACTCACCAGGACTACCGAGGAAGACGGAGGAATAAAGGACGCCTCTCCGGGCGGCGTCGCTCGCGGCTCTTGCGTCCGGCGGCGACGACCATTCCCGTCTCGGACACCATTTACCTATAACAGATGAAAGTTATCATTAATAACATATTCAGGAATATATTTTTTTCATAAAATGAAAAATAATGATAAGATTTTCTTTAAATGAAACAACTTTCCAAATTTAGTTACCTCTACTTGATGAGTGCCAAATTTCAAACTCTTAAACTACAAAATATTATGTCTTACTTTTGAAATAACTATTCCAGGATTAATTTCGGAAAAATTTCTAACAATTTCATTTAAGCTGTAAATTTTCTCATTGATTTACATAGTATGTACAAGCATTATGAGTTATAGTGAATCTAATGTTAAAAACATTGTTCAAAATTCGAAATGCATTTCCTCGAAATTCTTTGCAAATTAGAGTATTATTTTCTTTCAAAAACCGAAAGCTCATCGTTTTTCGAGAACCCCACTAGCAATTTTGCTGAATCTCAATAGATTTGGTCATATTTTGGTTTTTCTGTGATTAAGCTTTCAGACATTACATCATCTCAAAGAAACAGGGTGGGAAAACGAAGTGGTACCAAAAAAGGGATCACATTGCAAACTTTTATTTTTAACTCACACCAATTCAAAAAATTCCAATACTTTCAAGTATTTTTACTACTTTAATCCTAATCTAACACCAAAAACACTAAAAATGCACCAAAATTTATTTTAATCGGTTCCCAAGAAAAAAAAAAAGTATCCATTTGGGTGTGATTTACCAATACTTTTAAGCAATTTTAACAAAAAGTAATTCTCTAAAATATCATAAAACGATTGTTAATCATGGTTCATTTTTTGCCGAAAGATTAAAAAGTTAACTTAATGGTAAGCGTTAAAATTTTGGTATTTACTTAGCTTATCTATTATGATTATTAATTTGAATGTAGGTATATTTTTTGTTTCAAACTAGTAAAATACTTAAAACAAGAACATAATTGTTTTAATAAAACGTTTCACAACCTTTAAGTGATCATAATTTATTTTTAATGTAGTTTTGTCTTTTTATAAGTAGATAAAAGACATGAGGTCAACATATTCGAAACAAACTCATTATATTTCCATTCTCCATAATTTTTTTCTTGGGTTTTTGATGGTGTATAAAAATATTAATAAAAACAACAAAGTGTATATGTTAAAATTAATATTTTGTATCTTTTGAGTTGATTAGTTTCGAAACTATAACATTTAAGACGAAAATTGTTGTCACTAATAAATCAAAGAGAAAAGAAAATGATGGCAATATGATAATCAATTAGACAACATAACGATGCTCTCATTTCGTTACGAAGCTAAAGAGTTTCTATCAATGGACCACTAACTGTATACAATGATGTGCTCACTCAGCTTTCCAACTAAAATGATTTATTGTTAGTTTAGAAAGAGAAATCCTTATTGTCTTCGGCTATTTATACGTTTGTTGTGTACCTCTACCATTAATATATATGGTGGGAACGGGTATTAATGATTAAGGAACTTTACCTGCTGATATATTTTAAAAGTCAATGGGTACACACAACACACACATGTGAATTTATTCGTAAAGTTTATATTGATCATCAACATTCGTGTCTATTACCCATCATCAATGTGTCTATAACCAGTTATTAACATTGTAATAAAAAAGTTTAAGTCTTTTAGAAGAATCCATCTTTTCTTTTAAGTATTTCATAATCATTTATTCTTTCAAATTGAAGTCTCGAAAAGATTCTTAATTTGTACAAATATTTCAATAAAATTATCAAATAAGTATTCTTCCAAATATTATGTCTTTCTAAATACTTTCTTATGAAAAGAATTTGTAACTTATACTATGTATTTTGATTATGTCCCAATAAACTTTCATTAAAACTAATTTAAAATGTAAAAGTTGTACCTATAATAATGTCAATGAAGAAAATAATAACGATTTTCTTTGAGAAAATCCTATAGGTAAACACATTTCAAATATTCAAAAAACCTATCAGAAACCATTAGAAGTCGTTTAAAGTTATTAAAGGTATTTTACATGTAATTATTTCAAAATGTCTCTAAATGCCTTTCTTAACAGGGAACCGTAATACAGATTTTGCAGAATTATGTAGTATTTTGGTTATGCAAAAGAAAGAAAGACAAAAATTTGTCGAAAAAAGAGATAAATTTCAATTTTTTTGCTCCTTTAATGATAATTTAACAATTAAATATACAAAATACATCAAAGTTATTCCCGAACAAAATTAGATTTTAATTTTCTTAATACTTGATTCACCGTTTTCCTAGAATTTTTCTAGAGAAGTTATAAGTAGTTGTATTGAGTAGTAATTGTTTGTTATTGCGTAGTAGAAGTAGTAGTAGTAGTAGTAGTAGTAATAGTAACATTACCCGTAGAGTTATAAAAATATTCGTACTTTAAGCAATTTTACTAGATTATTCAAAAATTTGTTTCTATACTTTCAAAAAACATAGTTGGAAAAAGTATTCAAGAAAGAAAAAAAAAGCAACTTCCTAAAATGTGATTTAATACGTAAGTCATTAATTTTAGAACTTCACATTAAAAAATGTTTACCTAGCGACTCCCTCAATAAAAAAGAGAAGTAATAAAAATGATTTGATAGTTTTAACAGAATACTATCAAGCACAGAAAACCAAATTCAAATGAACTTAAATATTACCGAAAAAAATTAATAAAACAGGCTCTTTTTCTTAGCCAAAAGATTAGACAAGTAGCATATGGGATTACTCAAAAACAAGCGGTATTTAGCAAAAAAAAAAAATCTTCCATTTTAATTGTAAATCTTATAAATAAATTGATGTGTACAGTGGTAGTTTAAATCCACCAGAATTACTCCTTAAAATTATGTGTTTAAACCACAATATTGATTGCATAAATATTCCCTTTTTAAGTGGTAAATATAGATCAAGGGTAGGTACACTTGCATTATGCCTTGAAAATTAGGTGCTCTTGTATGTTATAAGATTTCATTAATTAGGTGGTAGATACATATAGTATATCTCTATGTCTATGTTAAAAGTATTAGACCATAGTTTAATGAGTTATAAATTAACATGAAAACAAATTTGTTGAAAGTATATCCTCATTTAATTGTACAAGTATTGTTGATATATTGGGTTGACATAATATTGGTACATTATGCATTTAGTGCACCCTTCCCGTCAACCCAATATTTATTATGGTGCAGTGCAGTGGACACTGCTCTATCAGTATCATCAGATTTAATATCTCACTGTGTACCTATATAATATAGAATAGTATGATCTGTTTATAGATATGATAAATAGTTATGGAGAGCGAGAGAAAGGTTGTTGTCGATGCGGATAGCGACGTTTCGGAAGTGTAATGTGGAGAATGGATTCATCGAAGGTATGAGAATGAAGTATAAGGTAAACAATTCACATTGCCTTAGTAAGTTTGTCAGATTTAACTGAGTGAATAATTTCCAAACAATTCATCTCAATTATACAGAGCTATGATTACTATTCTATCCAGTTCTATATAGCTATTGTGATACAAATATTTGGGAATTCCGTACCTAGTACCCAAAGTAAAACGAGCGATGTTTAATTTTTTTTCCATGTTCAAAGAACTCTAAAATAACCGCAATATGAATGTAATAAAAAAATAAAAATGATGTTGTTCTCCTCTGTCTTAAGGACTATTTCACCGACATATTCCATGAATATGATATGAGCCTGTTTCCTTTCCATCATAAAATGTACTTTACAAGTTCAATGTATAGTCGCTCGACTCTCCTATATTCGAAATAAGTTTTCTGCATTTTATTTTCATTCAGTGTCCCGGTTCTTATAAAATGCATAACGACTTTAGATTACAATTTTCCATTCTCATTTTCTATCCCTAACTATTATCGCGGTAGATGCAGATGATCGTGAGCATATGAGATGATGATGTGACGATGGTGATAATAATAACAAAGCGAATGCAACACATAAAAAACACATCATCATTCCATTCAAGTGAGAGAGATCACATGACCTAAACGTAGCGTTTTTCTTATTCAACCTAAGGGTGCCATAGGGGGTAACCTTTTAGATGTTGGAGGAATTGACAATTTAACAAGTTTTTCCTATTTTTTTATAAATGAATTGGGTGTTAAAACGACTATGCTTGATGGCATATCCGATCATCATTGTTTATGATTTTAGGGCTGTAATATGCGACTAATGCTCACATCCCTTATTGTCGTATGGGGAATGGAATGACTATAATGTGTGATTATATTACTAGGTATGTACGAACGTATGTACTATGAATTCTATCTACATTCTACAATATACACCAAAATATTTTGATCCGTGATTTTCTTTAAGTATATTACATTCTAAATTTAGAGGAAAATTGGGGGAACACATTCAGTTGTAATGTTGTAAACATTTTTTTTTCATAATTTATTGCTATAAGGAATTCAGGTTCATAACATATTAATATTCTATTACTATTTATGATAATTTTCCAATAATTTTGTAGGTACATTACTGTATTCAATATAATTTGACCTCTTTTTTTAAGTTTTGGGAATGTCAAAAACTTATGGTTAAAATAGGAAAGAAACTACTAATGATGTTCAAACTTCTAGTTATCATCGATGAAGCTTATAGAATCCAAATGCAAGAAAAAAATAACCGAGACTCAAGAAAACAAGAAATTCTTTCAGATCATTTTGTGAAGAATAGAGCTAAACCCCTCTTTAGTACTTTGTAAAATCCCTAAAGCTCCATATTGTACTCCACATGGATTCTTAGAAAAAAGTTATAAATTGTCGAAAAATATATTAATTTGGTGCCAGAAAAAAAAGATGAAAAAAATCACAAAATTATATTTATAAATAAAACTATTAACTGAAATCGAAGTCGGATTCAGAGATTTGAAATTTGATTTTTTTGGAGTTGGAATGAAAACCGGAGTCGGAGTAGAAGTGATACCATGTTTATTAATAGTTAAGATTAGTTTTTATGAAATAATCGAAACATATTTCAGGATTTATTTTCTAATCACAAACATCAATCACTGCTGGATACGAATGTGCAAATTTTTCACGACGTTTCAATCTTTGCTATAGATTAAAATCCAAAATTTTATAAACCAACATCAGAGGTGTAAAATGAATGGGAATTTTCAACCTTTTAAGGCCATTGAAAACTTAAAGTATCCAACAAAATTAGAAGAAGAATAATCGATATTATGGACCAGCTAAAAAAAAGGACTATATTAACTTTGTGAGGATTTAAAACGGCCATAAGGAAAAAAAAAATAAAAAGTTATTTTAGAATTCTTTATGCACAAGTTCAATCATTGGCTGTATATAATAAGTTTTTGAAATTATTTCTTTTCTTTTACTAGCTATACTTTCGTATAAATGTGCACCGATGCACATCTTACCTTATCGTATTTATTTGAGAATGAAACTTGGTTTTGACTTGGTATTATGTATTACAGTAAAATATATACTACCACTACAATACATTCCAGACGAAATGGATGCTACTCAGAAAAAATGTCAACTTCCAAGACAAAGAGAAAAGTGTGAAAGAATGAGTGGGAATTTGATTTCAAACAATAATTTATTATTTACATACCCATGAATGTAAAATATCGTACAGAAATTCTGGACAAAAAAGTCAACTTTAAACAATAAACGTCAACAAAGAATGCAGCCAATAGCAAAAGTATTAATAAATATTTATCAAACCGTTTCATACAAAAAGTGAAGACAAAATGAACGATAATTGAATCATATATTTTCATAGCTTGATTATTTATAAAGACGTTGCTGTTATTGTGGTCTTTCGTAGGGACAAAGGTATCATCTATAGACTTCGATAAAAATATCAGCGATTTCGATCTGTGTGCTTTCTGCTTGTAAATGTCTATGTTGAATGGGGTTTAACAGGAGCCAAAGAGTTAAAGAATTACTTGGCCTTCTCCTAATACTGTTTCATTTTAACTCATTCTTGCTCGCTCGAATATTATGGTTTAAATACATAATATTATACATAATATATTAATAGGAATTGCAAATTGACTTGGTCATTGTCGAGACGAGTTCTTTCCATTTTCTTCTTCATTGCTTTCTTGTTTGCCGTGCATCGTTATCTACGTTTATGATTTTATTTGTGACATGAATTTTCAAGCACGTTATTTTATCTATTTATCAACTATTTCATTAAATCAAAATTCTGATGACTGTTCTGTCCTTTTTTCTCCAATGAACATTTTTTTTCGGAATATTTTGATTAATATCTAAAACGAAAGTTTTGATTTACAAAGCCAATTTTCTTTGATTCTTACACAAAAAAAAAAGAAGATATTTTTTTTCTATACTTTTTCAACATTTGATTAATAAAGTAAACAGCGCCAAAAAACAAATATCCCATAACATGAAAAAAGAACTCATTCGTTCCACACCGTCAATTCGGTACACATTTAAAACACAATCGTTGCCATTTATTTGACGAAGAACAAGATCAGCCTCTACAGCATTAGCATATACACAATTCCACTTAACACATGAAATATATATCTCCTGTCTTTAAGCCACCCAAATGTTCGTCACACTATTCACAATTTTAAATAATGAGAACAATATCATCACTATTTGAGACTTGCTTACTCCAAATAATTCATCCGAGTAGACCCACCATATTTATCACTTTACAAATTCATATACCTACATGCATTCTCGAATCTGTTTTTTTTTATGCTAAAAGCTCTTGAATGGCCCCGAAAAAATAAATAAATTGAATTACTGCAATCAGTGATATTGGTTTATAATTCCTACCAAGTATCACAACCGAATGCCACCCACGATTTTCTAATTTACCATCAATTAAGATTGACAGGATTTGCAATACATATATATTTTTGGTTGCTGTTAAAAAAAGAAAGACTGCACCGTATCAGGTGCCCTCAAAAATACATTATTTATGAGAATGAAAAGAATCAGACAGGACGTTAAAAAGTTGCTATAGACCGAAATAAATATCAACACAATTAACGAGAGCGTTACATAGGCAATATATTTTTATAATCATTTTATTCTCCCCATGATAATATTAAAAAAAAATCAATTCTTTTCTTCAAAGTTAAAATGATGAGAAACTGGCTATATAAAAGGAAAATGTAAACCTGTATTGACTACAAACGATTGCTGTTGCCTTTTTTTCTTGAACAATATACGTATTTTATTTTAGTGAAGCTTAGTACGTGTAACTCAAGCTTTCTATAATGAGCTTTTAATAAGAATGACAATTTTTGTAAATTTGATTTATTTCATTGAAAAAAAAAATAATGGAAACTACTAAATTTTTATATTCAAGTAGGTGGGTGGTCCTCATACACATTTATCGTTAGAGATTAACATTGAAATCAAACCGGGATTTGATCATATGTATGGTGGGTCTTTTGTCTTCTGAGTCGTCTGATTTGCAGGCAATGGCCAAACTGTCCTTGCATTTATTCGAATATCCTTGTTGCACTTATCATTAATAACGTGAATCCATCCTTCATATTTCATCATTCTTATGGTCTTCAAAGATGTAGTCATTGCTGTTTAATTCGGAACTGCTGTCATTTTAAGTGTCCCCAACTGACTATCGTTGCTTCCTTCTGTCTGTTGTCATTGTAAGCTGTCTTTATATAAAATGTCGTCGGTGGAAATTTATGGCTTTGATTGATTTCAAGTATAACAAACGAACGAATGACAGCAAACAAAAATTATTGTCCTTCCAGTTGTTTTTTTTTTGGTCGAAATTCTTTTTCACGAAATCTTCCTTAAAAGCCCACTGGATATTAACGAAACTTCTTGTCAAAGTAAAAAAAAATAAAATAATTAAGACCAAAAAGATCGATAGTATTAATTATCATTTGTCGAAAAGATTGACAAAACATTCAAGCAAACCATTCAGACAGAAACGTGTAATTAACTGATTATGTAATTAGAAATGGGCATGTTATAAAGTTGATAACGTCTGGATCCATTTGTTGATTGTACAACTCTTTAAAACGTTAAGAGAAATTCATGTCCACACTGTTATCATATAAGTAGGTAATATGTAAATGTTGGAATATTGTATATCATTTGATTTGGCTTCTATTAGTGAGAGGAACTCTTGGGATACTTATCTTTGAAACACAAAATATCAATTTGAAGCTACATGAGACAAATATGTTTCCAGCTATATTAAATCAAATGGACGCGCAAAAGGCTATAAATTATAACCATACATCTATGACACATTCGTTTTGATGAATCTAATTTAAGGATCCGAACCATTCGGAATATATTGAAACTTGGTCAGATCTATTGATACAAGATTGGCAAGTCTAATCATTTGACAATTTCTCGGAGCTGTTCGAATTTCTAACATTTACTAATGCGGCTTTTACTGAAAATTAATGAGTATATCGTCATGAATTACATTTAGTGCAGTAACATAACGATAAGACAATTAATTAAAGGTTGGCCCATTAGGCCCGCGCGCTATTGACGCAAGTTATGACAGTGTCATAGTCCGATACGCGACCTACCATTATCAAGTGCATTACAACAACACGAATATTCCATTATTGGCTGGTACGATAGCGTTTATCATTATTATTACCTTTATTATTTTATATATTAAATTAAATAAATACACATATGGAAGTCGAAAGGATGTTGATTGGAACAAATTGCGTGGGCGAAGCACACACATTTAATGTTGCTAGCATTAATTATTTCGAAGATTGTGAACAAGAAAAACATAAAGATAAATTTAGTCTGTGTGCTGAAAAGCTTATATGTTATATTTCATATTTCAACCAAAGAGTTCAAATAACATACACATGCGTTTATTTCGTTAAATTTCTCCCAACACTTACAAATTCTTAGCAATAATCAATACAAATTTCGTAGACAATCCTGAAAATGATTCTTTTAGTAAAAATTTTTCTATGCAGAAAGTTGGAACATAAAAAAATATTTTTGTTCCTTCTTCGAATGGAATTGGTCTGACATTTGAATATTTGACATAAAAAGCTCCGAAAGCTCCCGAAATTTTAGTTTAGATTCATCAAACCTTTGATTTAGTTAGACCACTTATGAGCGACAGTGGAATCAAAATAAAAAAAATACTTTCTAATGTTTTCATATATTTATTGAAAATGTAGTATCCAAAAAAAAAAAAATTTTACGGATGATCTGGCAAATAACAGTATGGTTAAGAATAAAGGTGCTACACTTGACTTTTGGCTAATGTCCCTTTAAGACTCGTCAAACCTGGCAATGTTTCATTTTCAACTTTTTTTATTCTATTCACGTTTTTTGTTAATTCAGATCTAATAGAGTATAATTTTTTCTTTTGTCGCTAAGTTTTCGGCTCAACTCCTTTTAAAAACCGTCAAATCTGGTAGTGATGTATTTTCAACTTTGTTTTTTACTCTTTTCGCGATTTTTTTGGTAATTCAATTCTAATATTGTATACTTTTCTCTTTGGCGGTTTAAATTTTCATTATGGACCGATTAATTTGCGAATTAAATTAAAAACAAAGTTGAAAATCCAACGTTGCCAGATTTTACTCTTCTAAAAGGGACTTGAATCAAATTTTCATTATGGGCCAATTTATTTGCAAATTAAATAAAAAACACACTAGATAATGTAACGTTGTCAGATTTGACGGTTCTAAAAGATATAAGCCATGTTTTTTCAACTATTCAATTCTGTTGAATAAAAAATTTAGTACTAAAGTTGTGTGTATCACTATTCCACAGTACCAACTTCAAATTAGTTTGGAAATGTAAAATTTGTGTCACTTAGCTGGTGGAATTCAATAGTGTAATATTTAGCTGAATATCACAATTTGTCGGCATTAGAAGAAATAAGATAGCAGATCGGCTTACAATGTAAAAGCAAATTCAAACATACAGTTTATGGGTTCAAAATTATCTATAGGCGTGCCGATTTACGGCGACACTAAATTGGATAGTCGAATGGACTCAAAATAAAAATCCTGGAACAACTACTTAGTAGCAAAAGTTTCCAAGGTTATGGTGAAGGACTTTTCGAGAAAATACAATCAAAGATATTTTACTCTTTGGGAAAGAAAGACATCAGAATGACAATTAACAATATTAACAGGAGACTGTAATCTGAGGGAACATCTCCAAACTATAGAGTTAAATACTGAGGCAAGAATATTTTGAAAATGTGAAAAATGGAAGGAAATTATCTTTCATATCCTATTTAACTTCTGGTTCATAGCTATCTTAGCCCCTAAGAACCAAGGGTATAGACTGGGAACCATTTATAAAGATTTAGTGAACTACCTGCATAGATTTATTTTAGAATCTGGTCTGACCAACTGGAACTAGAAACAACTATGAGATGCAAAAGCCCTTATAGGACGTAGCGTGGAGAAACTCAAAAAAGCTCCCAGAAATCAGAAAAAAAGAAAATATTTCACCAGTATTTTTAAGTCGAACCCTATAAGAAAATACAACCCTACTTAAGAAAATATTTTTCGAAAAGTTTAACTTTAAAATAGAGTAGGTAGTTTTGGTAATAATTTTGAAAAAGTATTTGTTCATTCCAAATACGAGTGTCCATACTATGAAAACTGATATTCAAAAAATAATATTGTTATTAAATTTTTCTCGAAACTTGAACATGAACGGAAAAAATTTCAATCAAAATTATAAAAAGAACAACTGAAAATTTTTATCATTTCAACATTATAACAGCTCCGCACAAAAAGGAAGAAGGAGAACTCCAATATAACTATGTCTATCTAATATAACAGTAGGCGAAAAGCAGGCAAATACAGAATGGAACGTTGTGAAATTTCAAACATAACTCAAAGTGACAGACGTACACATACACTTATGCGAATATGCGCTCCAATATATACATTCTACCATGTACATGTATTCATCGGAGTAGAAATGAAATGAATAAAATTCATAATCATTGGAATTATAAATGTGTGCAAGAGAGACAATATTATGTGTATTTCATATAATAAAGGTATCAAATTTTTCATCACTTCTGTGTAGGAGAGTGAAAATATGAAAATATAAAGGAAGATAGGAAAGTTTGAGATAGGTCATGAACAAATGCCCATTTATCATTAGACACCTTGATATGATCTTTCTTAACAAAGTTGCTGAAGAATATGGAAATTCAAGTGCAATTTGTAACGAACATGTCAGCATCTAATGTTTATTACATACGAATTTCATTTGAACTTAAATCGCTCTTAGATGTAAAAATATGGCCCATTTTTCATTTCTGGTTAAGAAATCATTGTAATTAAATCGTTTATTTTATACGTAAAGAATCATAAAAGTTAACCGTTAAATTAAAACCTAATTAAACAGGACATTTCCGTAATTTTCTACTCAATAAAATACCATATCCTTGCGCGTCAATTACCATTATCATTAATGTATTAAGTCAACATTGGTAGGAGGTAATAAAATTTAAATTACTGATTTCCCAAAATTTATCAGACTAGTAAAAAATCATGTTGATTGATTTTTCTTATAAGACAGTAGAACAACAAATGAAATTTATCAAGAGATAAATGGAGAATAGAAGGTGTCCGTAGCAGTACAGAACCATAACCATTCGCAACGTAAAGGAAGTAATAATTATCTATTATATAACAGAGCTTTAACTATTATATGTACATTTGGGAGATGAGTTTATGGCATAGATAAGTTTATGTGCCACTTTGGTTGTGTGTTACGACTTAATATAATAAATGTATAGTATATGTATAGATGATATTACGAGGATGTCTACGTTCGGTAGGTAGGCAATGAAATCAGTAGAGTATCAAGTTTATCGGTGCAGATCTGTTGCAGATTTTATACGATGTATTCAATTTCATAGCCTAGTGAACATTTTGTCTCTTCATTTTGAATTGTTATAAGTAAACAAACATTACCACCCACATATGTAAACATTGTATACGTTGACTTCGATGAATCAGAAAGGTATATGACATAAAACACAATACCTTATTAACACTTTCTTGTCGAAAATTTCCGATTGTATTTCAGTAGAAAAGCTCAATATTAAAGTTCATATTCGAGGAATTATTCAGTAAGATCTATAACGACTGACCCCTACATTCTGAATGGAATTTCCAGGCTATGGAAATGCCATATTATAACTTAGTAGAGGCAATAAAATTTATCGCAATGGCCATTTAGAAGATTGCAACGGAAAAGATGGCGGGGGATGGCATCAACATCGCAACAATCATCAACAAAATGAATGACTGACATTGAACATTGTAAAAGAGAATCATCGATAAAATGAGACGTAAATACACAATCAAGCGTCAAATTTGAAGCAGTCATCTCTGTTTTATAGAAAAACGAATGAAGAATTCCACAGTAACATTTTCAAAAATCTAGGGAGAAAGACATATTCCATAACTTCTATTAAATTCCAGGTTTTATACCGTCTTTTTCTAATAAAAACCGACGTATCATTTTTGCAAATATTTTCGCTGCACAAGTGGGATAGACATATATGAGAAGTGGATATAAATTATATATCGTCTCTATTATTCAGAGAATTCAAGAATTTGTGAACAAGCGAGTCCTAGTTTTGTAGGGAGGCGTCGTCGGGATGCTGCGGCGGCGTCCCTATACGCGTCAGCCGGTTCTGACATAGCTACCACTGTATTCGACAGGCGTCCTGCTTTTCCGTTTTATTCCCCTTACCTTCTACAGCATCTGTGTGTTTTCTCTCCCCTTTAAATAGTATGAACATGAGACAGACTTATGCAACCCTATATACGTTCCCAATTGCCCTCTCGTTTTTAAATTCGGTTTATGGCAAGACGCATGCGTTCCATGTCAATCCCACAGGAAAGAGACACGTATATGATTTATTATTATTTTCGTATAAGATGTTCTTTGTCTTTAAATGAGCATTAAGTACAGAATAACGCATCGGAAAATCTATTTTCGTCAGCTGTAAGCTTACTGGCAGGCTGCTAATACTGGTGAACTGGTAAGCTTGCAAACTCAGACTAGCGAACCGGTAGATTGGCAGGTTGAGAGGATACGTATAGTTGCAACAAAGATAATGGTACTGTTGGCTATTGGTGTCTGATTAGTTCTCTTTGTCGTGTGGAAATATGACGATTTCTTGCATTAGGTACATACAATTCCCTACGACTCCTACAGCTGGACTTGCCACTTCCGGATGCATTTCCCAGTGAGGAGATGAAATAAATGTTGAATCTAACTGGATGTGAAAGATGGATGGACCACCTCTCAATTTTGATTGACATATGAAATGATGACGCCCTCTTACAAGTTACGAGCGAATCGTCGTCTCCGACGTCTGGACTCCAAACAACGTCGATTATTGCACGATAATCACATGAACGATGCTCCGAAGTCGGAATGCTTTCGTGATGTAACTCTATTTAATCGTAATATTAAATTGAATCAATTTACGTGTTTTTCACTTCGACATCAAGTTGATTTTATTCCATTTTTCGGATATTCTAAATGAATTGAGATATATAAGGAGTCGGGAAAATTCAACTCCTTAAATCCATTACTTCGTCTGTCATACCAGAGTTCCACGCTATTCTAGTATTCTGATTCTTTTCCTCGACGAATATTTGTTATTAGGTATTAGTTACTCTACGATGGATTTGTGTTGAGAATGAACTCGGAAATGTTTGTAACGCAGAGGTCGGTAGGTGGTGCACAATGAACTACTGAAAATCGATATACACAACGCATTACGTCATAGAGTTACTACGCTTTGTCGAGAGGGCGGTTAAAATGATGGAGAATGATGCAATGTTTCACCCAAACACTGCAGATTACATTGAAAATGCTTTTTCATAAGATAGACACTATGACACTATGTTGATTTTGATGTTGTGGTCGCCGTGTGTATCTTGACATGAGGAATATATTTGTATGCTCAGATAATTGTCATAAATATGACATTATCGGCGTTAAACACTCATAAAGTATTAGAAGAATTAGATATGCAAATGGCTAAAATATGAAGATTTCAAGGCACTAATGCGTGTCATAAAATCTAATGACCAATAATTTTCACATTTAAATATCAAGACAATAGGATCTGTATACACTAAAGATAAAAACGCTCTTCATCTTGTGGTCCCGAAGCATCATTAGATTAAAAATCGATTGAATAAAGCCCCAAAAAAGTATCGATAATGACACAAAGAAGTTGTTTTATGAACCTATATTTGAACCGAACCGATACCTAATATCATTGTTAGATCATCATTTCCATGTCTATCATTTTAAACGGTAATGGAAATATCGCGTGGTCATTCGACACAACAACAAAACACACCTAGTCCACACCTGCGTTATTCAAATACCGTGTTTGACACATTTAGTTTTAACATTTCGTATATCGTTCTACGTATCCGTACATATATCCAAACGTATCTTTCTATGTTTATCCATTCTGTTTCTTCTCAACCAATCAGTTTGATTTCCATCAATCGACGAATTATAGGTTTAGATCTGACTTTAAAAACCTTTTAGTGAATAATAACAATAAAAATAAAACTTCTGTTAAAGGTTTTAACGAATATAAATCTAAAGTAGGTACGTTAAGATAATGGATAATGTTCCGAATGTAATTATTAGAAATTCAAATGGTCTTTTGATGTGATTAAATTACCAAAAAAAAAAAAATAAAAACGGCATTTTTGTATTATTAAAATTCAATCTGAAACTATTTAAACGATTAATAAAACAAAATCATAGTAACAAAAACGACTTAATAAAAATGTCCTTTTCAAAGACTATAAAACAATATTAGTAATGAATTGATCGCAAAAGGATATCTGAATAACGTTAAAAAGTATGTTGATACCGATAAGATACATTTATTCCACAAAATAAAGCTCTATGAACTTTGCATAGCTATTTCTTAAAGATTTTCCAACTGACTTGCGTTAAATTTGGACAAATGTATAGAGACATGGTTTCACCAGAAAAATAAAGGAACTCATCATCTTTAATGATTTAAACCGACATTTTAGCCTGCAATTATTATTAATTGCTTCATTATCATGTTTTAGCATAATTGTCAAACTTACGTCGTTTAGATTAGAATCATCTCTAAAATTTTTGACAGTGTGCAATGATGCAGAATATTCAAATTAATAACAACAAAAATAATTGTTGTATAATCTTAGCTTTTATATAATCTTAAAGTCGATTTCATCCCAATACTTAAAGCTTTAAAACAAGAGGCATAAGGCTTTCTAAAACAATGGAAAAGTATAGTTAAATAGTTACACATAACCATGTAAAATTTGATGCGAAATTTAGATATTTATCAAAAATTCTTATGGGACAACTGTACCGAAAAGTTACAACTGTGAATATAGACATTGAAAATTTTGAATAGTTCTCTTAAGAAAAATATTTTCAAGTTGTTTTCCTATTGGCCCAAAAGTTCGCGATAGTCAAAGCTTTGTTATTTTCTCAAATCTGAAAATTTTTCTGCGCATGTCTCCAACACAGGTAAGAACGATCAGCGACTATGAAGTTTGAATGGTGGTTACTTTTGCAGGTAATAGGTAGCAAAGCTATATAAAATAAGACCTCAATTTCGTCAAATTATAAAGGTTAATTTTTTATATTTTCTTCCGAATAATACTAGAAATCACATTTTCCATTGCCAAACACTTACCACGGTTTTTATGCAAGATGTAAAAACTATCAAAAGTATTCAGTCGCTGATCGTCGTTATTTGTGTTCGGGGCATGCGCAGAGAAACTTTGAGCTTTTACGAATAACGAAGGTCCAACCGTCATTGGCTGTCGCTCTTTATCTTTATCTTTACATTTAAAAATTATAGTTATTAGTTAAATCGATTTTTGTAGATATGATAAGTTGTATGATTTGTTTTAATATGATGCCTTTTTGATCAATTGAGAAATTAGAGAAATTATTTAATTTGAAAGAAAGCAAAAGAAAATATCGGGAAAAAAACACTTGCTTGGTATGACTACTACGATATAAAGTGTTTATTTTTTTTTCAAGAGATAATTAATGAAAGCTCTATAATATGTCAATATTTCTTTTAAGCCAAGTAAACTATTAAAATTAATTATTTTTTTAGTGCAAACCCAAATTTGATAGGTTTGATATTTGTAGGATTAAAAAAATCTATAAAAGGAGCAAAAATATATATAGTATTAAAAAGAATTGATAAATGAGATTGGTAGAATAATTTGAAAATTTTCACAAACAGTATGTCTGTTAATCTTGTAATTGTAACATGTCTGCTATGTCTACTGATTAGTTCAAAATGCATTTACGATATTATTACTATTAAAGTTTGAAAGCTCCAATACAGATACATGGATTGAATAGAAAGCTTTCGTTAACTATCTACCAAATGTTTGATAATAGTTCGCTAATGTGTTTGACAGTTGGATGATAAAGCAGACAACACCAAGTCCAGACTCATACGAAACTAGTGCATAAGAGTTAGAAACTAGTGAATTTCACACAGTTTAAAGCTGCAGGCTCACATAACTTCTATAAGCTTGTGACACACGACACAATCCAATTAGCAAACCTCGTATTTCAGATGTGCTATAACTCCCTCAATTGTACAACTCGCAAAAATGGATAAAAGCACACCGTAGAAAAGAAAATCGCTTGGGGCTTAAAAGAACAATATAAACATATGAGATTTGGGGGACAAAGAACATGAACATTTAAATTTAACTTTGAGAAATGAAGCAATAAAAACAAGTAATTAAAATACCTAAAAGTTCGGGAAAGGAAATGCTTAAATATATTGTTTAGAATCTTGCTATGTTTGCCAGAACAAAACGAACACAGTTCGACAATACAGTGAAAATCACGCATGGGTTATTATTTTATTTTATTAGTAATTTTTAATATAAAACACGAAATGTTCTAATTACCTAAATAGCTACATTATGTGTACTATTTCAACATAATTTTCGTAGATTTCAATTGAAAATTCAAAGTGGTGGGTCTTAAAATGTACGCTTGGAAAAAACGTCCGGTTTGCTTGAGTTTCTAACAGTTTTCCATGTTATAAGCTTTCCATCTTATGTTCCTGTTTCTGTCAATTAATAATATTAACATGACAGTCTATTTAAATGTACAAGTTACGGTTTTTACAAACAGTTTTCTTCATGTGTAATAATGATGCTATGGATTAATACTTAGAGCGGCGACGTAATTTTTTTCTATGAGAACATATACGCTCATATGAGTTAACATGTCATATACATGTCAGAGGAAATGTTGGTTTATTTGACGTACACACCCACGCAATAGAAATATAATATAAATTCTATGATTTTGATGACAATTTGAACGAGGAAATTCATTGTACAAGAAAATTTAAAACTTTGGTGAGAAAATACGCGACATTAAATAAATTATCTTGCAAGACTTGGCATCATTAAAATTGCAAGGTTGAAATTATAAAATTATTTTTAAATAATCTTGAAATACAACATTCATTACTTTACTGTGCAAAACATTTTCTTATGCAGGCGTTGATGTGAATTTTTTTTTTTAATACTGGAATTCTTTATTGAAAGAATGAAAATTTGAAGTTTTATATAGATTATAGACAAATGCGCCTAATTGCCACCAAATGTAATGCCGTCAAAAGTGGTTATAAAATTACTTAGGTGGTAAATAGATTAACAATAATATTTTGCTAAGAAAAAGTCGTTAATGTTTAACAATAAAACTAAATCTACCAGAGCACTATTGCCAAATAATTACAGAATAAATTTTATTTCATTGTCTATATCAGGTTCTTAATCGGGGTTCAAAGGAACTCTAAAGGTTCGGTGAGTTAGTCTCGCGGGTTTGGCGGATATCATATTTTAATGGCTTTATTCATTTTGTGCACCTATGATACATACCAATGAATTGATTTTGAAAAACTCAAATATCATTTTACAAATTAAAAAGCGTTCGATAAATAAGCATATGAAATTGGAGAGGGTCAGTACCTCCAATAAGGAGAAGAACCATTAGTTTTTATGATAAAACCAAAAACTTCATTAATTATACCACATATCGTATATCTTACGATACCTTAGCTAGAGTATTAGAAGATATTAGAAATATGGTAGACAATCACATGCACTAGGTTTTTCAAGTTGATTTTAAGTAATAAAAACCTCAAAAAAAAAATGCAATTTTGAAATGATTTTTCTGTCTCAAAAAAATATAAACTTTAAATTTTTAATTTAATATTTTAAAATGATGAAGTGAGAAAATGAAGGATTCCCTAAGGTGCATATCGTATAATTTCATGAAATTTTCTACCAACACGTTTTATTCATGCTTTTGATTTTTCGGTACTGCGTTGAAATTTAATTATTTTTTATTTCAAATTAATATTTTTTTAATATCATTTACATAAATTAAAGTTTTTCCATTGTTGAAATACTCCACGTATTGTTTTCGTTTCCTTCGAATTTTGTACTTTTGCGACTCTAAGTCCATATGGCTTTTATTAATTATAAACAGGTGAACAAAATTGTCAAAACTTACAACTAATAGTAATGGATAACTGATATTTCCGTCAAATTATTGCATACACTCTATAATGTACATTTAATGTAATTTAAACTTTGAGCAATAAATAACCTATTAACTTTAACATTTTATCTTTTTTACGAACACCTTGTGGTAAGTTCATAATATATTGATTGCATACATTAACTATAACAGTATTTAATACTTTATATATATTTTAAATAAAACATTTTATCAATTTTCTTAAGTAATATGAATTTACATAAAAAGTTCACATTAAATGAAACGAAAGCTCTATAGTGTACACTTGCAAGAATTGCATTTTCTAACGTTTCATAAGTTTATTGCCTATAATGTTATTATAACTGTCATTTAATTTGTTTAAAACGTTCATTTGTGATTATTAAAATTAAAATATACAACATACATTTGAGAAGTGAGGCTCTGAAATCAATAGATTTTAGGGTCAAATTTCATTACGAGTAAGCTTTTATTTCCAGTTTACTGTACTATTAAGAACTCTAAAGTTGTGAAAAATCGAT
The DNA here is from genome assembly GCA_958496175.1 of Sisyra terminalis. NCBI lineage: Eukaryota > Metazoa > Arthropoda > Insecta > Neuroptera > Sisyridae > Sisyra > Sisyra terminalis. The sequence goes on from OY292274.1 coordinate 56,560,238, forward strand.
TATTGTTGAAAAGAGACGGTACATAAATAAAATTTCAATAAAAAAAACTCATTTTAATAACGTCATTCTTAATATTTAAGCCATTATGCAAGTGTTTGATATTTCGTTTAATTTAAAAAGTAAGTTTGAACAATAGAATTAAATGTTTTGAAATATTACATAATTGTAATAATATAACAAATTCTGAAATCATTACATCACATTTATCTTCGTCATCAATACTTTATTACCAAGAACGAATCGACATTTGCGTATTTAATTTACAAAAAAATCACAAATTTAAATTGGCAAGGAAATTGGTACACTAATTAATTAGTTTTAAATCACGTTAATGATATTCAATCTATTTTTGACGAAAAAAAATCAATTAGATACGTTCAAATTTCTATACAATTAATAGGACTACTAACTAAGCAAAAAATTAATAATTATATTTAATTATCGTATTTAACTAATGTGAAACTAATTTAGCAGCAAGGAATATTAATTTTATTATAATTAGATGGTCGCACAAATCTGTTCATCTATTGACAATTGGACATTACATTTACACAATGCATGAATGTAATAATAATGTGTTAATTTACGTGATCGACACCAATCAAAAAAGAAGCCAAGAAAAAAGACCGAACAAAAGTGTAGAAAAATTGATGTGGACTTTACACAAATTTATTGTAAACATATCAACCTGTCACGTTTATTATAAATTATATGTTATTATTGTTATATTATCACTATATAATACTTTATAATACAAAAATCAATTAGTTTTTTTCTTCTTTTCAATAGTTTAAATGAAAGAGATTGAAGAAAGATATGTGTGAGTATATAATTAAGTACTTTTTTTTTTAATTTAAATTTGTAATTTCTGGATTATCACTATACATTCCATATTTTTTTTTTCAATTTTTAATTTGGGCAAGTACCAAATAAAACTTAAATTTGTTGCACTAAACTAATAGTATAGTGTGATTAAATTAGGTATACCATGTTAATGACAATTAATATTTTTTAATTATGAATTACAAACGTTTTTTGTTGTAACAATGTGACAATTATTTCTATTAAATTTTCATTCAAGTAAAGTGAGCATCTAATGTAATTAACAATTTGAAAAATTCTCAACCACTTTGTTTTCAACAGCAAAATAATTACGTGTACCTCTATAGTACATTTGTTGGTGTTAATTTTGTAGAATTTTTTCATAACTTACAAAGTTAATTTGTTCCAGATTAATTTCGACTAAAAATGCTATGCACCTAACACTTACGGAATGAATTAGAATAAATAATGTACTATGACGTTTGGTGTTAATTCATGGCATGAAATAGTCTAAGTGTTTTAACAACTGTAGATTTTGGTGTGCAGATAAAAAAGTGTTAAAAATTATTGTTTTTTCGATAGGGATCAAATGAATGTGTAACGTGACGAAATACAACAAATCAATAAATAGTCAAATTCAATCAATTTATAATGGAATATTATGGTAGCAAATAAACACACACTTATAAAACGTAAAGTCCAACACTTAATAAATCAAAAGATAAAATTCCTATATGGTATGGCACATAAATCAAGACGAGTGTGTGTGGTGTAGAGGCAGCGCCCCACATGCACTCTCCTGACCTACGCCACTGGTGCGAGTGTGTGACGTCACGCCCATAAATAACACTTCATAAAGAACGAAACGTACTTAGAACATTAATTACAACTCATCTCTTAGTCTATAATTACAATCACATCTAGAACACACACATCTTCATAACATTAAAGATTTGGGTTTAAAGGAAGAAGCTGATCAGGAGTCAAAAAGTCACAAATTTCAGATAAGATGATAAAATCTAACTATGTCATAGACCATTGATTTAATTACTCTCACCGGCACTCGATGGTATCCACTCACCTAGCATCAAATGCAAATAGAAATCGATTCGCATGCCACCAATAATAAATAATGATAGAGAATACCCGTTGATTGGTAGGTGGACATTTTCAGGCAATTACGACAACGTCCTAGCACCCGTACCATTAGATGATTTATATACATAAACATTATCTTCTTTGGTGATCATCAACCTTGATGTGATAATTAAAACATGATTTATAAACTTTAATTTGAAAAATATACATGACGATCATCTTTGTAGCTTAATTTTTATGCGTTAGCTTTATGAACATTCATAACACTATACTTGTGAAACAATATTTATATCTAAATCCACTTTACAATATTTCTAGCATAGGATCCATTAAAATAGAACATCGGGTAACCAAAGATTTTAAAGTCAATTTTTGCCTGTAAATAACTATCTAAAGAAAACAGGCATAAACATAGAAAACACCAAATTTTATTTTTACTGTATCAAGAAAAATGGTTTAGTTATAGTAGTATTATATTAAAATCTAATCGAATGTCTAATTTTGGCCAAAGTTGAGAACAAAAGTATATTAATTTCTACTTAAAAATGTACAACTACCATTTAAAAATATTGAAAAATCGTAATTCATTCCATGGAAATCATTAAAGTTTCTTACTACATCAGTAACCGTTTTCTGCAAAAACCTTAATATTTTTTTTTTGTATCAGTCCAAGTCCAAGATAGCTTTCAAAAGTTTCATTTCATATTAGCTGATAATCCTAACGTTCAAGCTTTAATTTCCACGTCCCATTTAAACAATCAATCGTGTTGTCTAGAACTGCGATTGTCCCAAAACCTTAGAAAATAGAAAACCAAGTATTGGAATTGAGCAATTATTTAGTAAAGTGGTGCAAACTAACCCTGAATAAACACGCATTTTACTTTTTGTTGTTTGGTTTTTTACTAATGCAAGCAATACTATTATTATGTTTTGTACTATAAGCATGGTTTGTACTATTAGCAGCACACTGCCAATAGTACAAAACATTAAGAATAGCATGGTTGATAACAATAACTTATTGAAGATTTAAAAGAAGTTATTTCTTAATAATTGGTCATGGTTTATGATTTTCATATTTTACAGGTTTATTTGCTTAGCTAATACTTCATATGAGTAAATTTCAAGTCGATGTTTATTATTAAATCAAGCCCTAGTAAATGTTATACTAAGTATAAGTTTATGGTGATTTTTATTAAATTCCTCTAATATAGCCGCTTCCATTCTATAATTCATAAGATTAATAAATAGAATTATTGATCTGCTAATATTACTAAACTGTACCTAAGACAACGGCAACGTTTCAACTCAAGTTGATTAGCGATCATTGTGGAATTAGTAACATATAGGATTAGAAAGCTTTAAAGGTTAGACGCATGTGTAGAAATTCGTTTGTTTTTAGTGTCCATTAAAAAGCATTAATTAATTTTTGCCCAAAATTCCTTCAATATTAAAGAAAATTTACTGACAAATAAGGTTCAATCATAGTTTTTGGACAAAAATTAGTTGATGCTTTTTAATGGTCACCAAAAACAAACGAATTTTTACACATGCGCGTAAGCTTTAAAGCTTTCTAATCTTTTCTAATCTTTGAACCTTATTTGTCAGTTAATTTTCTTTAATATTGTGGGAAAATTCAACGATTTATTGAACATTTCTTTAAAAAAGTACGTACTTAGAATTAAAGTATGCAAATTAGTAGAAACTAAAAAAATCAAAAACTTTTAGTACATAAAAGCAGTTAACCTAATGTTTTTTATTTGATAAGATATAAAAGTTCTGATATAAAAAAAATATGTTAAATCCAACTTTGGGTTTTCATTATCTGTGAGTTAAGTATTTAATGGCAATAAAATATAAAATTAGACTGGTTTTAATGTTAATAATGAATGAATAAGAATTAAAATTCAACTATGAAAATAGGGTAAAATTAAATTTGGTTCTAGTGATACCTTTGGGTATTGTCTTAGGACAATAATGAGCAAGTATAGGGCGGTTGAACTCCAGGGAGTTAGTCGAAAAACATTAAAATCTGTTTATCCTTATGGAGACTAGTTTGGTGACGATGGAAAATAACCCATTTCATACAATAATTGTCGCAAGGGTGAGTGTTCAAATACGGGAATGAGAGAGAGTAAACTTTACCCGTGCTAACCCCAATATTCTTCTGCATCTCTTGGGAGTGGCGCAAACAAGTGGCTGGCAGTAACCATACGGAGAAACACCTCGACCAACTATTTTATCACTTGCTCATTTTCATCCCCTAATAATTGTGCATTAGACTTATTAAAAAAAATAATAGAATAAATTCAATACCTGCGGTCACGGATGAATAATTTCTCGTTAAAAGAATACTTCGATGAAAAAAAAATCATCTTCCTACCTCTCTAATGATAGTTAAGGTATTTTTTTTTCTTTTTAGTAATCTTCATCATGGTTGAGAACAAGTGAACCAGAAGAAAGAAACTCGATGTTAATGGCTCAGCGGGAGATTTATTTTATTATATTTAGTACTTAAGTATAAAGTATCTGATTCATATTATGAAAAAGGCAAAAAAGATCAAGAAGCAAGAAGCAGCAAGACCTGGAGTATTCAATTAAATAATATAAGAAATAAATGAGATTGGTCGACAGAGGGTATATGTGTGCGCCCATATGAATATGTTCATATATGAAACGTTTGTGCACGTTACATGGTGCAGAACGAATTCCGACTACCCTACGCTAATTGCAAATACGTACTTTCGATCTCATAACAAGATACTAAAACTAATTCAGCAATCACTTCTGTTTCTTAACAACTCAAATAAACACAATCCACTCCTCAAACTAAAACAAAACTTCATTGCCACGGGAGCACGTAGAGGCGGAGAAGAAGCCAGAGTAAACCGACCACGAAGCAATCGACCACCAGCAGACAAGACTTCCATCAAAAATCTGAAGAAATATCTGCAGGGTATCGCCCGTTAGTACTCAGTGATTGGTTGCAATGCCTTTTACTTACATTTCAGTTAATAAAGAAAATATTAACTCATTTTATTACACTTAATAAAAAGAAGAGCTAGTTTATACATTTCGTAAATTTATAGCATTCACAATGGTAAATAAATGAGATTTATTACATTTATACGTATGAAATTTAAATACATGTGTAATTCTCTTTGTTTTATTTGTAAAGGATAAGGGTTGTTTGAACGTGTTGAATGACAAGACTGTGCTGATGTAACAAGGCGAACAATCCGCCCCAGGATCTTGTTCGACTTAACCTTTACAGTCATTACCTCGTTTACTGTACAGTAGCTATTTCACCAAATTGCACTAAAATTATTTACAGAAATTATCCCAATCTTAATTCACCTGATATAATATCCAGATATTAAAACAATTTGTGGCACAATTCAAAGCAGATATCTACATTTTTTTTCCCTTATATTTTAAATGAGAAACTATGCCAATATTTTATTTCATTTTTGTTCGTATGTTTTCAAGAACATTAAATTATCGTAATCCCGTCTATTTTTAAATTGCTCGTATAATTTTAATGGCATTCGAAATTTTAATGAAACGAAAAATCATACATAAAAAATCAAGAAATGTCGACAAGCCTCTACCTACACGATGATCAACAGTCATTCATTCTACATCTCTTTTGTTCCGTCTCTTTCTCGATACTTAGATATCATCAACATTTCTAACTACATGGGGAGAATATCCATTAAAAATTTTTTAAAGTGTTAATAAAATGAAATAAAGTTTGTGACTAACAGTGTGAAGAATAACGTTCGTTATGCAGGGTAGTATTATGGGTGCTTTTCTTACGACCATTCAGCTACTAAACATTAAGGTTAGTTAATGTCGCAATAAGACGAAATAGGAACATTAGGCGAGTAGTAACAGAAAGTTTAGTTCGAGTAAAACTAAAATTCAATATTTCATGTTCACTTCATTCGAGAACCTGAATTTATTTTACACACATACAAAAAAAAGTTCAAAATCTATACGATAAATAGAAGGGCATTTGGGTATCAATAAAAAAATCGACACGTGTTTGAATTTCAAAACATTAAAGACTTAAAGTTACGCATTAATGTCTTGTTCGTCAAAAATCATACACTTGATTTATCTGAAATTTGAGAATTTGCTGCACCTAAGTTGATAAAAAACGTAATAAGATCATGTTGTACATCAAATATAAAGTATGCGTGAGTAAAACATGAAAATCTTTTTAGGCAAATATGGAAAGAAAAAAAATGTCTTTATATACATTTTCCTACATTGAAATATGTAAATTTAACAACTTTTGTATTTTGTAACCGTTAAAACTTCCAATAACATTTTCAAAAACTAGAATTGGTTATAAAAGGTAAAACTATAAAACCCAAATTTATGAATGCTCATAGAGAAATGCATGTAACATATTTAAAACCACAGCAATTGGTTTTTTTCCCATTTTCAATGTTATATATTATTGTAATAAAATTTTATTATTTAAGTAGTAAAAATTGTTTAAACAGCACGAATGTTTGATTGAAACTTTAAAAAAAGTAAAGAAATATTTTTATTTCCTTAGAATATGCACTTAACAACTCAAGAAATTAGTTTTATACGAATACACTATAATATATTCACTAAATATTTAGTATATCCAAACTAAATGAAGCAATAGAAATCAGTTACAAAGTTTGAAAATAATTCCATCTCATGTCACCAATAATTACATGGAGCTTTAATGTTTTTATTTCTTTTTTAATAATTTTTATTGTCACATATTATTTTAGTATGCAAATTATGTCTTTGTTCCCCTTAATTATACTAAGGGGAGTTTTTTATAGTAAAAGCTCCTGGAGTCCTAATAAAGTTGAAATTTTTTATGTGACTTTGGAAATTGCGCCTACATTTAACTGGGCTTTATTTATTTCTGCTCAAACTCCTATGTTTTACCGAAAATTGTTCTTAACTAGACATAAAGCACACAGTACTCTATAAATTTTATTTTAAGAATGACAATTTTGTGAATAATTTCACTACAATCAAGCATGCTTTTGAAAATTAACAAAAAATTTTGAATTATTTCCAGTTATTTGTTCAATAAAAATCAAAAGTATATAACCTCTGGTTGACTGTGTAAAATTTCCCAGCTTTTTTTTCGGTAACCGTTATGAAATTATAACGTTAAAACAGGGAAATTTTGAAGGGTTGGTTTTGGAAAATTTCTTATTACATAAACAAAATTAAGCCAAAGTTACCATCGAAGGTGTATTGTCAATGTTTGAAACTAATGTTAACATTTTTTTGGTACTTGAAATCAAAAATATAGAAAAGTAACTAAATTTTTAAATGACATTGCTGAAGGAAAGTCTATGTTGACTTACAAGCTTACGCTTGACTAACAAGCTTTAAGCTTTGACCAAACTACTCTTCTTCATTATATTTTTTTCTTAGTTGTATCAGCAAAGTTTGAGTTGAACAATTTTATTCCGTCGCCCATTGGATTGTAGTAAGAATGTTTCATTCTATCATTAATATTAGTGAATATATATTTTTTGTGCTTTTTAACAATTTTGTTTAGCGATTAGTTTGAAGTGTAGTAAACATGAATTATTAATTTTGTTTTTTCAAATTGAATTAATAATTTTATGATGAAAAGACAATATGGTTTAAAAATAAAAGCTCTCTTAAAATGACCCGCATTTTTTAAATTTGGGTCTTGCTAATATTTGCTTCTTGTTACTTATAAATTACTAAAAATTTAAAAAAGTAAATTAAAGAAATACAAGTCACCCATTTATCGTTAGATTGTTCTGTAAAAATTTATTGGAAATTAGTATAATTTTGTGCATAAAATGATGAAGAAGAAAAAGATAAATACTAAAATGAAGATAAAGAGAACATCGGATATCTATTTTAATTTTTACCATTAATGTAAAGTTAATTTCAGTCAATATTTAGTATAGATACGAATTTTAAGTGTACGATAGGAACACTTTAGTAATATCTTCAGACGTTTTGCACAGAAATTTGTGAGTTTAAGTGCACGAGTTAATCAAAGAATTGCAGTAAAATGCATCCAATAAGTTCGTTTTACTTTACAAGAAACCAATAGTTCCCGAGATTAAAAAATCGCAAGTGTGTTCCTGACCTTAAATTCGATACACTCGCATTATGTACTATGTACATTGGAGTAAAACGACATTGTGGTACACAATCGTTATTACATATTATGGTTTTTTAAATCACTTCTTCTGCAATAAAAATAAGTTTTAAAATGATGTATTTATTACGTATACCGATGTATCTTTATGTTTCTAGTAGGTAGGTATACATTTATGTGCAAGTATAAGTTATATCGCTATGTACAACTATCAAACATCTACTGTTTTATTGTTGTTATGCGTGAGTGAATAAAAAAGAACACTTAATGCCCTTTTATTTTTGACAAAAAATTCTTAGCTTTTGATTTTAGTATAAAAGAACTGGAAATTAGTCGACAAAGTTGTAGAAATGTGTTAATTTTGTAAGAGAATTTGAGCTTGACTTGAAAGTATTAAAAAAGCTTTTGTATTTGGAAAATTATCAAAAGATTATTTTACAAAACAATACGTATTAAACTTAGTCCAAATTTAATGAAATGCAATAGCGATTTGGTGACTCTTTAGTGAAATAAATGTAGGTTTAATTAGAACGAGTTTAGCCATAAAGGTTGAGCTAACCAGCAATTAAAATATCTATTAACGTTACGATAGTAAAAATGTACATGTGGCTGTATTTACATTCATTCATTTTTTTTTATTATTATTTGAGCCGATTTTTTGTCGTTATGAATAAAGCAATAAAAATCCAAAGTCGAACAAAAACAATTAAATGTGGACGAGCAAAAGATTTGCTTCTAGTTTATGCCGAATATGTCACGCTTAAGTCAGTGAGACAAATGACACTGGTATAGCGACAACAACGATTTCCATGGTAACAAACAAATCATAACAAATTTACAGGTGTTCTGAAATGAAAGCTACATAGGTATAAAGCCTGTAATGGGACGGTAGGTGACGGAAGGTGGTTTCGTACCCGGAGGATTTAATGGAAACGAGGTAGCTGCAGCAAAACTGTGAAACGCGTTCTCCATTTAACTAGAATAGACGTAACCAGAAACCATTGACGAGTTAAAATTTGTCCAAGTGCGAATAAAACACGTGTCAATATATGTAGGTACCAGGAGAGCTGGCATGCAGTGGTTATGACAAGGGGGTGCGAGTGGTAAAGGGCAATGTTGGCAAAATAGGAGGGCACCTACCGCAGACCATACATTGATTTATGGTTGCAGAGTGTGAACTTTTATCGCGACAACAATTCTCTGTTCGACTGCCATAAAGCGAATCCAAATGAATTTCATACTGTACCCGCCTCGTCACAACCGAAACTATAACCAAACGTTACATTCCTTTCACACATGCATTTTGTATGCATCTGTTGCCTATGCGTACACTTACGTATCCAAACTTAATGAACCGAAGAATCTACATGCGTAGGTGTTTATAATTTATGTTTAATAAACATAATCTAAATCAAATTTCAGAAAAAAAAAACTCACCAAACAAAAGCTAGCGTCGTTGCAAGTTTTGCAACTTTAAATAAACAACAAGAGTCGTTATCTACTAAAAAAAATATTTTATGACTTTACACTTTTGGGATTAAAAGATATACATATAAAACATAGTAGAATCTCTTTGAACTGCTCTAGTTACGATCTAAGCCTTACATAGACTAAACTCAATTGTATTACTCGATATTCCAACCGTGGTTTTAGTTTAAAATCGATTTTCATTCAATAAACTTTTTCAAGATCCATCGCGAAAAAAAGGAAAATTTTCAAAGGAAAAACCAATGTATTTTTCAATGGTCGCTTAAAGCTTCTATGAACTTTGATTGCAAACTTTCAAGAAATATTTGTAAAATTTAACTATTCAAAACTTTGATTAAGAGTAGCATAATACGATTATTTTTTTTTTCTATATTTTTACATCGAAATCAGTAATTAATTAAATTTATATAGGACACATATCTTCAGTAATTATTTATGCTATGTATATTGGGTACATTATTGTGTTAAAAATATATCAAATTTGAAGCTTTCGCTTAAAACAGGATGATTTTAATGGAGCTTAATATATTTTGTTTTGGTCAGAATTAACTAGATCAGACCAAATCAAAGTTACTTAATCCAGGGGCGAACTAGAATAGTGAGTTCGATAACTTTAATGTGCAAGCAGTATTAAAAATAACCGAATCGAATGCACCAATTGCACCGAATTTTCCTTATGTCAGCCTTTGCCTAATCCCAAATCCCTTCTTTTTTATCTTTTAATTGTTTACCGTCGCTTTATTACTACTAAGGTTTTTAGTAACTCTAGATTTAATTAAAATCCATAATCGAATCGAAAAATATTGAAAATTTGCTTGATACCAGGATCGAACCCAAAACCTATCAGTTTTGGAATGGTCACCTCAATTACTTGGTCACTAGTAGGTTTAGTCCTTCTTTTGGTGAGCTTTTTTTGTTCGAAAAAAAAGAAAGCTTTAATGTTAACCTCAAAAATAATAAATGGTTACAAATCTTAGAATAAGGAAAAACAACTATTGAGCCCATACTACTTATTGAAGAACATTGAACCAAAATTATTAAACTATAAAAAATAACTGAAATATGACGTCATTAGGTTTGTTGGTTTTCAATGCTAAAACTAATCAAATTGATTTTTGTTAAGTAATTGTTATTCCTACTTTTTATTGAATTTAGGTATAACAAACCAATATTTTATTTTATGCAATATTATATGACTTTCAACATAAATTTTCAAAAGCTCTAAAAAAGCTTTCGCTAAATAAAGTCCTTAATTTTTTTCAATGGATCCATAGATTCGATGTTTTTTTCTAACCAGCGAATATATTTTTTAATTATTGCATAGGTTATTGATTATTTATTGCTTATTTCTATTTTCAGTGAAAATTTACGTTAGTCGTTATTAAGCGCCTATAAATAAACGATAAATTTATTATTATTTTGATGAACTATTCTTCGTCGATATAGTTTTCATTTTAATTTGCATGTGACATAAGCAGCATGAGTATAAATAAGTTTCTAATTGATTTTGCATCGGAAAGTAATTATTTGTGCAATTATGTGAGATAATTAATTAAACTCGAATATTTTGTACATAATTTCACATTTTCCCAACTAAATCTAGCTATAGAACTTATTTGAATCATATAGTTATTACTCTACTTAATATGGTAAAATAAGTATTGGAAGTTTTAAACAAAAGATTATAACCATACCTGTAATTAGATATTTTCCAACTGCATTGTAAAAGATATTTTCTTTTTGAAAATTTTTGTTCTTTTATATAGAATTGAATTATGATTATTGGGAGATAACAAATTTGTGTATGGTTTCAAGTGGTTGTGTATAGAAGGAAGTGCAAAAGGTTTAAATATTTAATTTTTCACATCATTGAAATCAGCTGCTTTTAGTCGGAGAAAATTGTTCTTCCCTCTTGAGACCGAAATGACAATAATAACAGTATTGCCACCCTTCTAGTAATAAATAATAATCTATATACAGGAATGCTCGTAAAACGAGTCAGTCTGCCATAAAATATCGTCACTATATAACATAGATATAGATAAGCGAAATTTTATGACAAGTAAAATTTATATTTTGTAGGCGCGTTTGCAATGTACCTATTTGTATTGTGTTCGTTCGATTCGAGGAGATCCGGTTAGACGTATGAATGATTGAACCAACAACAGGTACGAATGTTGCGATAACAAAATTTACGGAAAATATGGAAAAATTATATGAAAATGAATGATTATAGGACATGTGGATCAGGTGTTGCCTGTCAGTTCTGTTCAAATCGGTTTTGTTCGGGATTGAATGAATCGTATGTACGGTTACGGTAGAGGAATATGTGTGTACTTGTGATTGTTGTACTTCCCTAACAGCCTATCAGAATCAGCTGATTGATGACATGTTGTGACGCCATTGATACATATATAACCACAGTTCCAACTGTGTCTAGGTCAGGGTTGAATTACGATGACAATTATGACATTATCAAAATCACAAAATATTTATTGCACTATTGGCCAAAATTGACTTTTTCACAAGTCAATCAACAATGCATCACTGCAATGATACCCCTACTGTAATAGTTTTTAGGATACCTCATTACAAACCTAATTATAAGAAAAAAGCTCAAAAATTTGTTAGATTGATTCGCATAAAGAAAAAAGCCAAAAGCTTCAATATAATTTTCTACTTCTTCATTATCCTTGATGCATTCAGTATTTATGGTGTATACCAATAAATGACTTTCAGGTCAGTGTACGGTATAGTGAATTAGGCAACGTGCCGTGAATTTATCCAATTGATAAAACGGAACAGAACCTCGAGTCCGTTTCCGAAACTTTAAATCAATCATTGTCGACATCAGTTGTCATAATTCAATATTTTTCTTCGCGTTACTCATTGAATGTTGCCAGCATTTATGTGTATTATTCAAACAAAATTATTTTACCATCATCACTAGACTATAAATAAATGTTAAATATTATCTTTTAGAATTAAAATAAACGATTTATCAAATGTTCAAACATTAGATTTAACGATCATTACTAGAGCTTTTTTTTTAGAAATATGTATTTATATACATAACGAGGCTAAATAAATCTGGACAACTGTGAATAATGATTAGCAATGAATTTATTGTTTACTTAACTTATTTACCTCCAAAGTTAAGTTTATGATTTAATTTAAGTCTGGCTATAAAAGCATAGCGAAAATAAAACATATAATTTGGGTAGTTTTACACCAAAATGGGATATTAAGTCATTATTTTTTCGAAATTAAAATATAGTTTTAATTAGTTACCGAATAAAAGGAAACCAACAAAAAAAAAAAAACGATAAAACATTTTTTTCGATTCTGCAATCCTAATTAATCCTAAACTGGAAGATTAGAAATGCTTTTATTCCGGAATTTCAAAGTTTGAATTTAAATGTAAACTTTTTGATTAAGTAAATCCTCTATCATTCAACCAAATTATAGAGTTAGATATACTTTAGAAAGGTCGAGAATTTGCGAATTGGTGGTTTACAACTGGTAATCACTACTAAAATAATTAATTTAGAAAACTTAAGAACTTCTTTAAACACTTTAGTTTTCTGGAAAACCTGGCACCTGGCGATATAAATTACTGTCATACCTATAATAATAAGGGTTAAAATATTTTTATATGTAAGTAATAATGAGTCAAATGAGAAAAATAAATTTTAAAAATCAAAGTGTTGTCAGTCTATCTTTGTAAACAGTAAATAGTTTATTTAGACCTTGATTAGTACTTAAGATTTATATTGATAGAAATTGATTTATTTACAAATATTTTTTTTTTAATTGTATAGAAAATTTGATGATAGATAGCACTTATATAATAAATCTATCAGATCTAAATCTTTCAACACTATACGATAGTGGTTTGCAATGAGGGCGGTATCGCCCCTAAGAGAAAGATAAACAATTCTAAGGGGGCGATAGTAGCTATACGTACAGAGGAATAAAGGAAGAAATACGCTAAATATGCCGATAATTTTCTTTTTCTTTGAACGAAGAAGTCGACTCCTAAAAGATTGAGATTTGTATACTCTAAAACAAGAGTGGGCAAATGGTCGCTCACGAACAGGTTGACAATCAATCGCATGCTTTTTAAACAATTTATAAGTTTAATTACAAATCTTTTAATTGAAAATGTTTTTATAATATAGCAGACAATGAAACTTGAATTTAAAATTAAACTCGCATCTATTCTACAACTGATATTACGTATTCCCAAATAGTGCTTCTAATACTCACTTATAATGATTCTATTGCACTTTTGAATAAAAAAATTGCTATATCTATCATTGATTTAATCATGGATTTTGGTCTTTTGCAAACAAAATAAATAGTTTTCTGATTTTATAGCGGTTCATTGCATAATTCATCTATAAATAGGTATCGCAAAGCAACGTATTTATAGTAATCAATAAAATTTACCTTAATAAAATTTATATTGTTTTCATTTTAACCCATTTTTTGAGGTCATTTTTTGCGAATAAATAAGAAAAATTATTGTCGATCGTACTAGTATTTTAATTATGCTCAACCCTGCTCTAAAGCTTAAGTAAGTTATAAGTATTGTATTAATTTACAAAATGAACGTAAATTGGATGGTATATATTTAATTGTAAGTAAAAAATCGAAAAAGAAGACTAAACCTTTTGTCGTGGAATTTTCCCACTACAAATTATAAGCCATAAGAAAACGAATAAACTTTTTGTTGAAATATTCAATCCGGATAAAATTTTAACTGAAACATTGCGAATTATTGTAAATGTGATAATTACTTTTATTAGTTTTTTTTTTCGTATGTCGAAGTAATATGGAGGAATAAAGGAAAAAGGGCCATAAATGGTTCAACGAATGTGTATGTGAAAAGTGTTCACCGTAGCGGAAGTGAGATTTGTCATTCTTGCCGAATATAAAATAATAAATCCCAAGGGATAAGCGCACATTTTCCACCCCTAATGTATCTATGTAGGGTTAAAGCATCGGTTAAGAAATGGGTAGGGTGTACAGTTTGGATATGTGCGCCTCGTAGCGGACTATCACGTAATCTATTTGCAGTACATGCCGTTGAAAATGTACGGCCCTACATCTAAGTGAGCTGTGGCAACACCACAGCCAACGTGATTGGAATGACATTCGAGTACCATGACGATGATGATTGTGATGATTGTCATAATGTGGATAAAAGTATTGGATTCGTATCCCAATAAACTCTAAATTCAAACTCTGCCAGCGTACATACAACTTTCAATACACGTCTTTTGCACATATATATTCTGTAGAACAAAAAATACATTTTTTATTGTGGCTAAAATACGATGAAATATGAATTGAAAATTTCATTTACCTAATGCGACCGCGAATTTGTTCAATCTAAATGCAAAATTCAATACCATTACTCATCTGTTAGTGATTTTTCTTACTAGTTTAGTACTTGTGATGTTCCAACAAAATTTAAATCAACCACCTAGTTTTATAGAATTGAAGGGGTTGAGTAGGGTAATATTTTTAATTAAAATTGCAATTTTTAAAGACTTGCCAAATCAAAGTAATTGAATCATTTTTGAAGTAAAAGAAATAAGAGCAAAAATGGTAGCCAATGAAGTAGCACCTGGTACCTACAAAACCTACTTGTTTTGTAGGGATGTCTTTGTCTTTGGTGGTGAGAATAGAAAAAGTACAAAATGTAATGTTGATTGAACGTCGTTGCACTATAAAATTTGAAAATGCGAGACACGTAAGACGTCTGTGCAGCCAACAATAAGGAATACAGCATTCCTATTTCACGAGGATTATCACTGGTGACAAGACTCTAACACTTCGTGGCGTCATTTATTGTCACTTGTATGTGGTTCTGCAATAGTCCCAAGTGACTAACAATTTTCTATATATATATTTTTCTCCAAATCCTAATCGTTTATGCATTACATTTCCTAAACAGGGGATTTCATTAAAACAAACTACTTTTATTTTATTAAATTAAACGAAAAAAAAACGATATTTATTTTTCAAAAATAGAACAAAAATAACATAGTATCAAAGTAAAAACGTGTAAGCTTATAATAAAATGCATATGTACCTTATTATATTTTCCATAATATTTGCATTATTTTCGATAGTATCAAGAAAAGTGCTAAAAACATTCCGGATTTTTTTGAATCTCGCACTTTGTTTCTCGCTTCCTTTACATTTCTGTACGAATATGTGCATATTTGCGTGACATTCGACTTTTACGTTTAGCCATATTATATGGCAAACGTGCGTATAAATTTTATTTAAATGGCTCTAATATGAATTGATAAGGTACATGCAATATAAAAATACAAAAATATAATAAATAAGAAGAAAATCAAACAATTTAAGAGAAAAATTAAAAAAACTTAATTCTTTATGATAGAAAACAAGAGTACGTTATAAAAATAGTAATAAATTAAAAAAAAAAGGGAATAATTTTAATTGGAGTTTGGCACATACGTATTTTGATCGAATCATACCATTTGTCTGCATAATGAGGTGTTAATATTGTGAAACAGGTCGCGACCAATGTATTGGTTTGGCATTGTACCACTTACCCATCGCATCTGTAAAAGAAAAAGAGAAAAATAATTAGTTCAGTCGAAATTAAATTATTAATTATACAGTTGAAAACTTCAAATTATTTATGAGAATTCAAGATATTGACAAAATTAGTCATTAAATATTTCATTCACACATATTACATTTTAAATGGAATGTTAGCATTCAACATGTTTAATGAAACAAAAAATTTGAAAATAAATTAGCAGCATTTGGGTTGATAATGTTTGGCAAGATTGATCTCATCCCTGTTGCAGTGGTTTATAAGAGAGTGCGATTGAAAGAGTACAAAAGCAGAGTAAAAAGGCTGGCACGATTTTTCTTAGGTATTCTTGTGTCGAGACGCGATACGAATGTTATGTATTATATTCTTGTGCCGACACTTAAAAAAGAAATACATACCGTGGTATTAATTAACAGGGAGTAGTCGCAGTCTCCCTTTTCACTGTAAACTAATTCACCGTCAATACAATTAAAACCTCAATTCAATTTCCCCAGTCCCCATACTAATTACCTATCTGAAATTTTTCATTTCAATTTTGCATAGCAATTCCAACAATGAGCGATGATAAAAATTCAATTTCTGATTTGGAAACTGTACATTTTCAATTTTTCAAGTTGAAAAAAGATGACGATTTAAAACTTTTATGGGTAGGTTATGCATGTCTCTGTTTACACGATTGTATCAAGCAGTTACTGGTTATATTGATGGACGTTAACGCCGTCTGATGGAGTAGTTTTGTTATAGAAATAAGAACATTAACACGAATGGACTGGTTTTTATCTCTTGATCATCATCATCTTTTTTGCAAATGTAAACTTCTAGCCGAAGAGTTACATTTCGCACATATTTATTTATATGCGAATCATGTGTTGCGTTAAAATCGTTACGTTTTCAGATAGCAAATATCACCATAAGTAAATATTAATTATGTTGTATTTTGATTTGGTCAAGCCCTGAATGATAAGTGATGTATTTTTTTAGATATCACTGAAACTGAAAGAAGTTCAATAATATTCAACTGATTGGTATCAATACAACTTTTTAAAGGAGTTCAGTTAACCCTTTAGTGAATACAAACTGCATATGTTATATTAGGTTGCACTACTATTGTTGAGCTTTTTTTTCTTTGAAAAAAAGCTTCACGTATTGGAATGATTGAATAATGATACCATATGAATAATAATATTCAAGTAAAAAAAAATAATAAATTAACAAGTAATTAACGCAAAAACTTGATACTTTGGATTGTGGATAGTTCACAGATTTTATGTAAAACTCTATACATAACATTTATTCATATAAGTGAAGCATCAAACCATATTATCAACAATAAATAATTGAATTTGTTATTTAAATTGCCTCTAAATGTGTTGAGAATATTAATGAGCCAAAGATTGTCCTTTTATTGAAGTTTTTTCTATAGTTTTGGAATGCAGTTTTCAAAAATTTTTAAAAGAAATAACCCATGAAAGATGCTGGATCATTTGATTACCAGTGTAAAATAGAAATAAATACAGAAAATTAGGAAATTAGAAGGATATATAACTAGAATACATGAGTCAAGTTAAATTTTTGGGAAATATCATCAACAATGATGACCAACTTATGGATGAAATATGAATCAAATTAAATTTTTTAAGTGACTTTAACCAGTTAACCTGTTTATACAATATATAAAATATATTGTGATCTTATTTATGCAATATGATTTACAAAGATAAAGTATAAATATAAATTTGAACAAAAGTTACTTGGGCAATACGTCAGTAATATGTTTGTTCGAACTTTTGTTCAAATTTAGGTTCATAGTGCAATTTTGTTAATTATATTACAGAAATAAGACCGCAATATATTTTATACATTGATAAAATCTCTTTAAGGGAAAATTGATCTGGAAATCCAGAAACATACTGAAATATATCTTAAGATTACTCTGCAGGGATTGGAAATGTAACCTTTCTGGAAACAAAAAAGGAAGTATTTAGAAAAATTTAGAATACATGTTGGAGAAGAGTAAAGAAAATTGCAAATATCCGAAATTTCTTTATGATCGTTTACGATATGTAACGTTGTTTTCATAGACGGGCATGTTTTTAATAAATCCGAAGATTTAAAAAAGTCTCACATAAACAGGTACACTGAAAGAAGTTTTTGATTGTCAAAGCTCCCACCGTTGTCAGGGTTATATTGTTATTGTCGCCATAACATCGATATTTTCGGAGATATATTGATTTTTCTCGGAACTTGCCTTTATTAGCTTACTTGAAAAATATATATCTAAAAATCATTAAGAATAGATACAGTGAGAGATGCTGCGAGTTGTTAAGGAAGATAATTTTAAAAGTTCATATTAAAATTTCATTTTTTAATTTACAGCAATTATAATACAATAACATATAATAGCGATACTTCTAATAGCAGGACAAGATCTGCCAGATTTGGTCAGATTTCTGTTCAAAATAATTTGAAAATTAGCTTACTTTTAAATGTTAATTTTGGGGATGAAATTCCAAAAAAAAATCTCCACGAAACTATCATGGTCAATGCTATTTATTTTTGGTAGTAATTTCTATAATTGTAGCATGAAATCGTATTTTAAATTTCAAAATATATTTCATTATTTTTACGTTGGTTTGTGGTCACGCTGCTGGTACTCGAGTTGTTTAAATAGTAAAACTGATTTTATTTAATAGTGTTTCAATACGTTAACGTCAAATTTATTGTAACAATTGGTTTTGTTGTTCATTTCAATTAATAATTAAATCAAAATTCAATGAAGAAGTGCAAACAATCAATGTGCATGTTTTTTCTGCGTACGATGTCAGACGAGAACATAAACAATGGTTGAGCGGCTTTCATGAGAGATGAAATACGTACTTACATACTATGTAATTCTTGTAATTGTTTCGATTAACTATAGAGCAAACTGAATTCATGCTAAATACATGTACGATAATGTCCATCAGACATTACGATTCGTTTCAATCTGGCATACAATGCGAAAGGTTACAAATACAGAAATAAAATTTATTAGACAAAAACAAGCACATGAAGCAAATATCAAAATAAGACGGCGAAGATGCTTCTTTTTTTTATATTTCTTTTATATAAAGAGAGTCAAAACTGGATTAACAAGTTCTACACATAAGTACTTTGTGGTCATCGAAGTCGACACAGAGATATCAACTAAAAAAAGACACTGAGAAACTAAGAACAGCATTTTGTAATGAAAAAAACTATTTAATATTAAAAGTAACCAGGCATGTGTAAAATATTGTACATATTTAAGTGAAATGTGATACATCCGACCATTGAGAATACTTCAAAAAATAAGCTAAACAGTTTATTATTTAAATGACATCGCAAGTCACATAAATACAATATTTTGTATCGTTTGAATACTAAAAATAATGCTACAAATCGTTCTTCTGTCGCTCGAACCAATAATTCTATTTTCCGATCAATTAGATCGTAAAATAACTAACCGAAAACTAGTGTGGACATTTGGAGCACATGATGTTATATCATCGATTCAATTGTACAATGATTCAAATATTCTCTAGTGAAACATTCGAAAAGTTTCGAATGATTTACGAGTGAAAAACAATTTCGTGCATTGATCATACATAATTTTCAATCCTACACAATTGGTTTTAATAAAGAAATGTGTTGGTTTTTTTGTAGTTTTTCGTTAAAATGAATGTATGACGTGAAAAAATTAATGCACAAGTATTTTTGAAGGGAATGTATGGGGCAGAAGAATTAAGACAATGATATTATGATAGCAATGCCATGCCGCCTTGATGTGACTCACATACACAAGAATCTCTTTCAGCTGGTTTTCCTGGTGTTCTGAAGCATTTACTTGGAACTGAAGATAAAATAACCTAAGGGCAATCATCTCACATAGTTCGCTAGTCCCGTTTGTAGTAACCAGTTTTGCAAACACGAAGGAACGTTTACATATTGTTATTGAAGTGCATTGCTATGATTGCTGTCATGCAATGTAGAACAATTGTTTGTTGACATTTTCCTTTAAAACATTGATTATACGTATTCTCGTTACAAATTATGCCAATATTTTACAAGAACACAAATAATCAGTAACTTTTAACACTTTTTCCAATTATGAACCAAATTACGAACAGTTATCGAGTTATAGTTTGATTTCTTCTTATGAAGTTAACAAACCATCAAATTGTTACAGTTTTAAACATTGTGCGTACATAATATATAAGTATTGTTTGAAATATCAATAAAATAATTTCAAGTAAATTTTTCATAAGAAATTCTATATGTTTATTTAAATGTTAGAAAGAATATTGAATAATGAAACGCTGATCCACTTAATTTATAAGAAATATTTAGTCACTTTAAATTTTCCTATGTGATAGAAATCAATGAAAATATTTCAACACTAGAAATGTATGAAATTATTTTATAATTAACATAAACATTTATTAAGAGAAAGAGGAGAGAAAACGAGAGAGCAATGTGATCAGTAAGAGCTTGGTAGTCCATAAACACTTAAGTGGTATAGCTTGTCTCAAAAAGATAATAACAATTTTTTGTCGCTTGACTTCTTTTGAATTTCTAATTTGTTATAAGAACTTTTATTATAAGCCATAAGCTTCCGCTATCTCGTTCTTTACTTATATGTACATTTATGTGCCTATTTATAAATTTATAAATGACCTATTTGAATACGATTTTCTACCATCATTATCTCCATTAAGGTGTGTTAACTGCAATTTTCACTTCTTTTGACCATCCGCCTTCATTAATTCCATGTTAACGTAATTGGATTTAATTCAAAAAGAGTCAAGATTGTGCAAGCTTAGATTCTTTTATAGTTCTAAAATAAAAACAGATATTTTTCTTTTTAGAAATGAATTTCTTTCGGCGAAGAAAGAATTCAGTCAGTGTGTAAGAGATTAGGAATGAAATTAATTTGGTACATAATATACATTCAAGAGTGGAAAATAACTAAAATATTCGTAAATGATAACGAGTCATCCCAAGCTAAGAAGAACTGACGAAGTGGAAGGAATGAGGACTGAAAGTTACAAAGTTGGTTTCGTCTACGGGCACCACATTGCTCGTTTTCGTAACGTCGCGCTAACTTTTCTTACGAAATATTAAATCTTATGAGGAGAAACATGGAAAGTGCGATGCTTGTGGAAAGAAAGAAAAAGGAAACGAATGGAGAGTATACTATTTCTGTGAGTATCCTATGGGATAACTTAACACTTAACTATATGCGCGCCGCGTTTTAGAATCATGTCTTTGTCTAGCTGGAACTTGAAATGATCTTCTTTCTTCGCACAAACTTTTGCATCTTGTGATGGAGAAAATGTGATGTAATGGCATTTACCCTAATGCTTTATTACAAAGCTGCCAGAAACCATCACGGCTCAACGGCCAAATTCAGCGTCTCATAAAAGTGACGTTTTACTACCACCACCCCTTTATCAACGTTTCTCATTCTTCTCGCAATTCATTTGACATCCACTGTTATTGTTCATATCCTGTGAAAACATTTTCGCAATATAAAATTTACAAATAATTCAATTTGGATTTTAGATTTTATGGCAATTCTGTAATATCTGCAAAGAAAAAATACGTCGCTCATTATTGGTAACTGAACCAATATAATTGCAAATAGGAAAATTTGGGTTTTCGTTGATTTTACACAATGAAATACTTCACACAAAAATTTTAATTTGCAGATAAAGAACGGGGTAAAAAAGGTTACGAGAAAATTATCCCAGTTTTCAAACATTTACCTACATATACAGAGGTGTGAAAACTATTAGACTCAAAAGAAGATTTTTACTTTCTTCCAGCAATGTATCACCCAGACTGTAAAACATCCAAGGGTTTAACGTACGAGTATTTCAAATACTAGTTTTATATTTTTGGAGAGTGATGGATCTCTTGACCCTCTCGAACTTTTAAATACCATATTAAAGTGATGAGTGCTTTTGAAATAAAAACAAAATAATTTTCATTGGAATCATGAAGATTGATACAATGATAGGGAACCACGATTATGAAATTAAGGAGTACCATGTAATGAACTAAGAATGAAATACAGAGGTGTGAAAATTATTAGACTAAAAGAAGATTTGTACTTTCTTCCAGCAATGTATCGCCCAGACTGTAAAACATACAACATCAGTTATGGATTGGAGCTGCAGGTTAGTAAAGGGTACCGGTAGGATAAACATTGTGGAAGGTACTATGAGGCAAGACCAATATATACAAGTCTTGGAAATGAGGTTATTGCCTCAAACTAAAGAGTGGTTTCCGGAAGAAAAATTTATCTTTATGCAGAATGGAGCTCCTTGCCATAAAGCCAAAAAAGTTATGGATTTCCTCAAAAATTCTAACATTAATGTGCCTTCTTGGGCCAGGAAATAGTCCTGATGCTAATCCCATCGAAAATTTTTGGGCCAATGTGAGGAAATACCAAAAAAAATTAAACTATTACAACACGGATGGATCTGATTACCGAACTTATTAAGATTTGGCATCATAATAAAATATAAATGGAAAAAATAGTATAGAGCATGCCAGGATAGGAAAAATTATAAACAATAAATTATAAACAATAAAGGGTACCAGACAAAATATTAGATGAGTGAAATTATTGTAATTTTTAAATTTATGACATTTAAAAAGAAAAATGAGATTTTTTTCTCTTGAGTTGTCTTGAGTCTAATAATTTTCACACCTCTGTATGTTCATGATATTTTATCATAAATGCCTCTTCTGCATTTAATTACAATAAACGCATTGTTAAAAAGATGCAATATGATGACAAAACTTTTTTTTTCTGTAAGCTACCAGCTTAGAAGCAGAGCTTTAAAGTGTCTCACGATTGATTCATCGTTTAACCCTTACCTTGTCACTTGGGATCAATTTGATATCAAAAATCTCTTAAATTAAAAAAATTATTCGCTCAAATTTTTAATATTTTAAAATTGTCTTAAGCAGTTTTTTTTTTGGATAAATCTAGTGAAGCTTTTAATTGAATTTAATGTTTTACCGAAAGCGTAACTAGTGTCTACCCAATCGGCTTAATGAAATCAATCTATCGGAATAGAGTCCTTCATGTTTGATGTTTTGATACTAATAGAAGGAATAATAAAAGCTTTCTGAATTTTATTGGTTACGAAGCATAAAAAATAATGAATTAAGATTATAGCAAGGCAAAGGCAAAAGCTTTCCTATATAAATCAATAGTACGACTATAAATAAGTTGAGTGTAAAAATATTGCTTGTTATTCTCGTTTTTTTCTTATTTCTCGAGTTTTTGAAGAATAACATGTTACTAATGGAAGTTGAAAAACGCAAAACACAGTATAGCGAGTTACTGCTTATACTCAACCTCCCCGGTATTCTAACAAATAATTTTCTTTATTTTTCTTTTTCAGATTCAGTAAGTTCTATCAAGAAACAAGCATATACCAATACACATACACATACAGACGGGCTAATAGCTTTTCACTGATGGAAAACAACTTTCCACCATTTTCATTCTTTCGCCTCATTCTTCTTGACAACCTCCCAACGAACAAACGAACGAATGTTCAGTTACTACATAGCATAGCATAGCATAACATAGCACAACTAGCACAGCGTCCTCTATGTACTTCTGGTATTCCCGTTGTAGCTACCGTCACTTCTGCATCATTTCCAACCCACCCTATGCTCAGTCCATGTAATTCTCTCAGATAATGTTCATTGTACTTTGTATCTTTATCGAACATAAACTGTACATATAGCAATCTTTCTTTCTACGCTTCTTATCTTACGCTTGTCTAACATGGTTTGTTTTAGTTCAATGCTTATTTGAAATGCTATGAGTTTTCATCTGGAAAATGATCATTACGTACGTATATTTTCCATAAGGTGTTTCATAAAATATGTAAAAGAGAATTTAATATTTAAAATAGAATTTTAAATTTATAAAAGAGAAAAGAAAAAAAATATAAAAAAAAAATGAAAACGAAAACACTGTATGATGAGAAAGTTAAATAGCATCTTTTTCCGTTTCAGATAAGACACTCTTCAGTAAAAATGAATGAAGAAAAGAGCCTTTTATATGTACATTTTTTTTGTTATTTGTCATAGAAGCCGTTTGTTAATAAGAACAGGAAATGAGAGCCTGTAGATATATTTTCTAACAATTTAGGCTTTTAATTTTCATAAACCGTTTTTGTTTGTAATAAATGGAAGATACTCTCAACCTCTAAAACCCAAACTTGCGGTTATATTTATAAACAAACAGCTCATAAACATGCTCATAATAAAATTAACACTTTTGTGGCATAATAAATACATAAAGTTACATTTAACAAATCTATTTAAACTTCATGAATAATTCGAATCTTTTACGTTACAACTTTGGTAAAACTTGTAATTTAATAAGTGAAATGTTTTAACGATTGAAATATAGGCAATATTTGTGAATAAATTTAAAATTTGTTATCAGAAACTTCTTAAGAAAAAAATACAGTGATGGATGAGAATTGTTGGTGCCATCTGTTTGTAATAATTGTTACACCCTAATGTTGAGTAAGGGCAAAAAAAAGTTAACAAGTTTTGGATTTTAGGTGAACCCAAAATGCAGTTTCTGCATAAAAGTTTTGAATAAAAGATCATTTCTTTTCGGAGACAACCCTCGTTCTTTCTAGATTTAAAAGTGAGCATATAAGATCTATGCATACATACACAAAATACATGTATACTTATATGCATAATATATACTCATTAACTTTTAAGTCAGCCAAAGATCGAATATCGTGTGTGAGAACGTAAGGGGTTCATAGTGAAACTTGGGGTTTATTTTAACATACACCACATGTCAAAGATAACATAGTTTAAAACTACAGAAGGGGCACAAACCAAAACATCAAACACCAACAACACCAAAAGCTTCAGCCCAACCTAAGCATTTCAATGCAACTTGCGACGGATATGTCTTCACATATGAAGTGTGGGTGTGTTAGTTTGTATTTTACATCCCTTGCGTGTAAATGTTTTAACACTATGAGCATTAAAAAAAAATGAGTGAGGGAAATTATTTTTAACATTTCTTCCGAATGAATTTATATTATTATCATCTTAGCGTGGAATAACGGTACCGCATATTATTTTACATTAGTTGTAATATTAAAGGGGTTGAAAAGAGATAAACTTGCACGCGTGAGTAGGGTAAAATGGTGGTATTTAGAAGAACTGAAAGTCGGAAAGTAAATGTAAGTCTTGGAGATTTTACGCTTCTGTAAATTAATTATTCACAGACAAATAACTCCCCACAAAGTGTAAATAATAATCATCTTTAGCGGGAGCAATGTTTCGCGAACTTGACTGGTTTTCTGTGTGACACACCCCTCACTCATTTCTTACATCTTATATCTCAATCAAAATTCACAAAATCAAATACTTATACCAATTTTTTCATAAAGAAAAAAACATACTCTAAAATTAACATTTCATCAAATTATTTCTAATTCCAAGGAACTTGATTTTTCTATTAAAAGCCAGAAAAATGCAAGACTGAAAATAAGGATTCAGAACAATAAATTCATGCCTTTTAATTAACATGAAAATAATTGAAGTAATTTAGCAAACAATATTATAAATGCATTTATATTCAGACTATTCAGAAACTGGATGTTGATCTATGGAGACTACTTGAGAACCATTGATATTTAAATATAAATAAGGGGAGAATTTTTGTTTAACTAACCATGAAAGCATATTTTTGTTGAAAAAATAAACAAATCATGAGTATAAACAAGTTTTCTATAATAATCAAATATGTTTTATTCAGTATCATACAATATACATAGTTGAATAAATAATATGTAATGCTTATTTGGTATTTGACAAATTTTAGAATAATATTAATTTAAAACTTGTTAACTTATTCAACATATATGCATATTTATTGCCATTTACAAGGAACTCATAGATTTTTAAACTTAGTTGAATTGATAATTAATTGAGTAATTATGTATTTTCTGGTAAAATATCGTATATATTTAACGATGTGCATTTATTAATGCGTATTGGCAAAGGTGATTGAGATGGTAGTGAAGACCATGGACAAGTGGATATAAATATATTATTATTGTATACTATAAATGAGTAATCCTTATATGTTGTAAAAATTCTTATACTAAATTTATACTTGGAATAATTTATGATTCGCAAGTATATTTGTTAGTTTTAAAGAAGTTCTGGAAAGTATTATTATTTGCAGACCAATTTTATCATTAAAAGACATGAAATCAGAAAAAGTATTACTTCTTCAATAAAACATGATACATCATACACGTATGATTACTTTACGATATTAACTATTTTTTTTTTATTTTTGACCGAATATGTATGAATTGTAAGTCAGATATTAATCTTCATTGTTTCAGGTCTAAATATATGTAAAATAAAAAAATAATTCTGGATATCGTAGAACAAATTTGTCAATGTTTCCTCAGTATATATTATTTTGCTGGGGATCCAACCCAAAATTTGTAGACCGTATAAGTCTTACAATTCTTATAAGTAATATTTATATCAATATCTCCCTTAATAATAAAATAATTCAGGGTATCGTAAACCTAATTTGTCAATGTTTTCTTTTATTTATATTAAGTCACGACGTTCGTCAGTGTTATTTCGATTAAGGTTGCCTGATGAAGTCGAAATAACGCTGACGAAACGTCGCGACTTGCGATAAATAAAAGAAAATATGAACAAATTTGGTCTACGAACTTCTGAATTATATTTTTATTAAAAGAGATATTGTTAGAATTATTACTTAAAAGAATTGCATGACTTATAGGGTCTACGAATTTTGGGTTGTTTCCCCAACAAAATAATATATACTGAGGAATACAAAGTAGTTTAATTTGCTTTTGTTTTACTAAAAATAAATGCATATAACTTTGGAAGTTGAATTTTAGTTGGTTTTATAAAAGTTCTGGAATAGAACAACTTTATAATATCGTTCTTCACTTTTGAAGGTTTTGATTAAATAAGTGATAGTATGTTTCATATTGATAAAGGTAAGCAGGAAAATTGAATTGAAGTAAAAAAATAATAATAATTATTACCAATGTTCATTCTTCAGTTGATGACAATTATTATCAGATTGCACATTTTCTGAGCACACAACGCTTTGAATGTTGCATATAAATTAAATGCTAGCTGATCATAAGCTGTAATAATTTAAATCACATTAACGATGACGTTCACTAACGACTTAATGAATAATAACGAGTTGTGTGTGTCAATTTTAAATATAATTTTATTTCCTCACATTTGCTTAGTATTTATCCAAGGTAACTCGTGCTCTTTGTTCCCCTAACAAACGCACGGCAGGCAAATGACAGAGAACGGGCACGAGATAAATGATAAAAACGGATTGAATGTTCCCTTCCATCCATGTTTATGCTAATTGAATGACAGATGTGATTTTTAACAGATTGCAATTACATATTATTAATACCAAGTGAATGCTCAAGATTGCAAGACTTGTCGTTGGACTGTAGACGTCTACAACAGCCATACAACTCCACGTTGTTCCACCTATCAATGTGCTTTTCTCTAAAAGGACAAGTTCGATAAAATTCATGACAAAAAAAAACTATTCGCGAAAGTAATTCCAACGAAAGATTTTTCACATTTCAGCGTGAAAAATGTACAAGTTTAACCCTAAATATGAAATATTTTATAGGGTGGTTTCTATGATACCTTAAGGGTAAATGTGCTTGATAGTAAATTTAGATAGACATAGAGAGATAGTGAACAAAATGAGAAGTTTAATTAACCAGTGATGTCATGAATATTATCTGTAGATGGCGTTGGAATGGAGGTGTCTTAGATGTGAAGGCTGCACCCACCCCTAAGTTTAAGGGTGCAAGCACAACGCTCGCTCACCTCTAATTTCCAGTGTAACTGTCTTGGAATTGTCTCGGAGACATGAAGTCAAGATAACAAGTCGAGCGTCGCTCTCCTGTCCTTTCAGAAGTTCTGACAAAACGAAAACTCCCCCGACTAGAGCTCGGATTCCCGGAAAATTGTTTTCCATTTTTGACAAAACACGAAACATATTCAAAACAACTCCACTTTTTGCTTCTATGCTTTCCATATTAAATTTATTAAGATTTACAGGTTCCTTAACTTTATACCTTCCAACTTCCTCTCCATAAAAAATGGGAGAAGGAATTGGAGACGTTATCACAGATAAAGTGAGATATATCTGTGATAACATTTCCTACTTTTATTGGCTGATTTTCAAACTGTAACAGTTATTTGAAAGGAGGAAAGAACTGGCATTAACTAGCAAGACTAGCAAGAAATTCCCAAAATATCAAAACTATAGTAGTCATATAGACTAACCGAACAAAAGGATGAATAATCACCATACATTTATGATCAAAACTACTATTACTACCAGAATCTGCAACTGTTCGTAACTGTTAATAGAATGCATACTAATGGAGTACAAAGGGGTTACAATTTTAAATTGCAGAATAATCTAAACAGTATTATTCATCTAAAGTTGATAGAATCGTTATTTATGACTGGTGATTTTTCTGAAGAGAGCCTCTAAATCATTAGCATACAATTTTAAAAGTTGCATACTTGTAATGAACAGTATTGAAATTTCTACTTTCATCCAATTATGAAACACTAAGGCCTAAAAGCTCTTCAACATTGTATGATAAAGCTCGTGGTACCTTAATTGTTTCAAGGAGCTTCTTTGTTTTCCTATTAACATATCCAAATCACTGTAAGTGTAATATTTAAATTAAACTCACCCCAAAGAGTGTTTTCAGCCGTCAATGGCTGATCGAATTTATTTTCATGTCACTGTTTTCAAGTTAAGAGGGTGCATTAAACGAACGAGTAGGAGTTTGAGATAATTTTTGATGAAGAGAGAATGGGTTGCCGACTACCCTCGTGTGTTCACCGTACGGGTCACTTATGCAATGTACTCCCCATTTAAATAAGTTAATATGCATTTATATCAAATCAACGACATCTAATAAAACATAATATAATAATGGGGAATCGCTACTTGGAGCTAGTGAAATGTAACAACGTTTGCATAATAAGTGATTTGTGCTGGAAGAATCAAACGAAAGGGGTTGCTTTAATGACAACCACGGATGCTAAACATTGGGATGTCGCTGGTTACATGGATTTTCGTATGATTGCTTACCGACATGTAAAATTATCATTTCCTATTTCATTTAAAAGAAAATGAAAAAAATTTTTTTTAATGAAAATTTTTTAACAAGTTAATAACTTTATGTAATGTAACAGAAAATATGATGTTATACAAAGAAAAACTGTACCGATTTTCTCTCTTTTTCTTTATCTATTCACCCTACATTCCCAATAGAGTGGATTAAAAGTACCATTGACGTCACTTACCAATGAATACGGGCTCTTGAAAGTCTCTTACACCTTATCGAAACCCGAAAACGTTACGATTTGGGGAATGGGGAATACGCAAAGAGGATGCCAGTGAATAAAATGTTGACAACAACTCAAACATCCGTTGTTGTCATTCTTACAAAATCGTCATCTTCCTCGTTAAATTTTCTGATAGCAACATAAATATCAATAGAGTATAACAAGCGACACTCTTTCAAGTACACTTTATAAATATAGAAAGTAACACGTCTTAAATACCTACCCTTCAAATTGATTCAAGACTCTTACAGCGTAATATAATACACCTTCCAAATCTAAATTACATCAATTATAATATTTCTTAAGCCCTTTAAAAAATAGTTGATATTTAAAGATCATAAAATGAAATTACGATTGTAAGGGGGCGCGATTTCACAATTTGTACGATAGACAAGCGAAGACAACGCATTAACAAATGTGTCTGATTACATAAAGGAAACACGTAACGATTAAATTTTTAATTAAACATTTTTTTTTCTCTGTAGTTTATATAATGAATGTCCACAAACAATACAAACTTGAACAAAAAAAAAAATAAAAGTATAAAACAACATTCGTTTGAACAACGAGACGCAGCAGAGCTACATTAAAACATTAAAGGAAATTAAAATATTATCTCAATGTAAATGAATTTCCTTAAGAAATACACTGAATGGTTAAAAACAAAACGAAAAAATATAGATATGTACGAAGATGGAGAAGAATAAGAATTAAAAATAAAAAATGTACCCCTCCATCTCACCCTCATTGAGTATACTGTTTTAGTTGGGTTAGGGGTAGAGTAGTTAACTGTCTCATTTTTCATTTTAAATGATAACAGCGAAATAAGAATAATCATACTTTCGGTTGGGAAAATGACGGCCGGACCGACACGTTCCATATCTTTCCATTTCTAATAACCACCATCGCGTACACCGTTCTACAATGTCGACATCCCCCAATATCTTAATTAAAATAAACCAATTTAAAAATAAATGAACAAGAGCGCTCTTAAATTAAAATTCGACGAAAGAACATTAATGTACACGTGAATGCACATTATATTGTGACGATAATATTTTCCACGAAAACGGGTGTTAAACAATTTTATAACTCGCACTTTAATTCAAATATTTTCATGTTATTTTTCTTCTCGCTATTTCAATTCTATATTTCAGCGGCTACAGAATGCAATAGCACAAAATGGTACTGCGCCAATGCATGTTTTGCTAAATTACACAATTTAAAAAGTTCCGTTCGTGAAATGAATAAGTAAGTATGCCGGCAAAGTATGAACAGTCTGCGACAAGTTTGTGCTCGACGATGGGACAACTCATTTATTCTTATCTGGAATTGCAAGCAATGGCTACACAATATTCATTTTCTTATTCGTTTAAATTTTTTTTTTTACATAAATTTTTGGAAAACGCCATTTAATTGTTGCAGCATTTTTCGAATTTTCAAAAATTATTTTTGCATACATATGTATATTTTACTGACACGTAAACTTTTGTATAAATGAAGTCATTAAAGCTTAAAGCAGGGGGAGCATAATCAGTTCTATATTTTAAAGAATATATCATTTTTTTTAACAAATAAATTTCACTGGTACCTACTGATTAAGGCATAATCAAGTATAACCAATTTGATGGGGCACAGCATATCTTTAATATATGAGGGGGTTAAAGTCATAGTGTTGAAGTCACATTTCTAACAGTTCTGACTTAAGTCTGATAATATAATTTAGAAGGACTTAAGTATTGAAAGAAAAGCAATAACTTTATTATTTCACGATTAATATTCAGTTGGTTCCCTAAACAAAATTGGGACCCATAAATTGATCACATTAATTCTAGAAAAACTGTGTTTTTCAAACATAGATTAATCGACCTAATACACCACTCTGACTTTAGCCCCTTTATATTTTGAAGGGAATCAAACTAATAAAATAAAAATCTTAAAATGCATTCCATAACAATAGTTCATCCAGAATTAGTATCAAAATATTTGGGGTATACACACAAAAAATATCCAGGGAATTCATTAGACTATGAACAAAGCTTAAAAGAGATGAGTTTTTATTCATGATCACCAATAGAATAAATCATAAAAATTTGTGATTCCACCGAAAAAAATTACAAATCAATAGTTTGGTACAGTTTTTTCCTCAAAATTACAAGCCGTATAGCTTTTTCAGCTTTTAAACCAAATAAATATAACACATAAAAATCATATCTGTCGATTATTGCTAACTACCAATGTCTTGTAGATCTCTTTAATTTTTCCAAATACATTTACGATCATATATCAACTTTTCCTGATTCAATGAATTGTTTTGCCACCTATGCAGTTTATCTGTTACTCAAAAGTATACAATTTAAGGAAATTAAATCACATTTTCTACATTAATAGAGGATTCAATTTACATTTTTCTTTTTAAGGTATTAAAAAAAAGTGAGTTTCATTATTGACAGTAAAATTGACATTTTCATTTAAAAAAACAAGTAAAATAGCACATAAACTATAGTACTAATTACAACGATGTTTATTTCAACTAATTAATTACCTCAATTTATTTTAGTTCCAATCTTATCAAATAGTGCGACATTGACTCAAAGTATATGTTACAGGTATTTTAAATTAGTTTAAATTAACAAATCTGATCTTTTATCCACAATGCACTTAAGTAAATGTACCTAATCTATATCCATTTAGTTAGTACGCTAAGAAATTAACATTTTCTACAAAAATAAAAACAACAATCTATATATAGTAAATTTCTTGTTTCATGGCAAAATAAGCTATTAGATAGTAAGTAAAATCGAATGCCGGTAATAGTAACAGAAAGTCGAATGGTCTTTGATTCTATGGCGGCAATCTTTAACTTATTAATTTTATTTTTATAATTGTTTCAATTATTTACTTATTTGTTGCAATATTAAAGTAATTGATTAAAAATGATGCATTCTGGTTTTACCAACAAAAAACTATTAGGTAATGAAAAGCTTATAAAATTGATTTGCAAATCAACCATAAAATCCATTTTGAATAATTGTGACTATTATGATTATTAGGTCTGCTATCGTCATTTATTATCACTTTAATCCTTTACTAATTATTTATTAGCATTAAAAAAACAATTATTTTAATGCATCACCTGTGCACTAATTACAACATAGCTGATAACAACGCCAATGATGATCGGTGATAGTGATGAAACTAAAGGCGATGTCGATGATCACAATGAATATTAAAATTCTATACAAAATATCCATTTGGTTTTGGAAAAGAGATAGATTTATGTGTGTACGATGAAATGGATGAGAGAAAAGCTCTCTGTCATTTGGCACCCCTACTGAAATAGTGCTTTTATATTGTAAATAATAAAAAAGTTCAGGGATCTGATATGATCTACAATAATCTGAAGCCTGTTTTTGTACACGTTTTTAGGAAGGTGTTACCACTTCGTCACCACCACACACTACAAAACTATTAAAAAGGGTAAGTTTTAAAAATTAATAAAACCGTTTTTTAACTTTAAGGAAAGGAAATATTAATTAAAATCCATTTGAGTATCAGTAACAATGATGTGGATGTCTACTGATCATTTGAGAAAAATTTAAAATGAGCATCAAAATTTTTATGTTTACCGTTTTGCTTTCCCGGTGGTTGTGCAAGTTACAGTACACTAGATATCCATATCCTAAGGGGTGAGATGTAAAAACACTCAGTGCAAGGGAAGATGTAAAACTCATCCGAATCACTTTCATTTTGCCTCCAAGTACTCTCTTAAGTATACGACGGGTGTCGTTACTAAACGTCGATAGCGCACTTTTATATATATTTTACAGGTCATTCATCCCCCTATACTCATAACAAAACACCTACTCTTTCCATTCTGTTCGACTTCATACTCCAATTTCGTATCGTTCAACACGTGGCTTTTCCTCAAAAATATCCTGACATTTTCCTTTACCGACACGTTTACTTTATAGACATGTTTCTGTTACTGTCACACTCTTGCCAACATTAATTTCCTTTCTTTTCCGTAAACTTTTTCGAGGGAATTTGACGACAAATAAAAACTATATAGTTCATAAAAAAGTCGTATTTTGTCATTTTTATGAACTGCGTGCCCATCAAAAAACTATGAAACTGAGAAGACCATATTTCGGTTTCTAATCCTAATGGTGAAGAATTACAGATATATGTTATTGGAATGATAAAAAACGACATTTATAATAATTAAAACAATCAAAAATTGATAAAGATTGATATAGATACAATGTGTATGAACAGTTTATAGTATCAAATTTGTTCTAAAAGGTTTCTGGCGACTGAATTTACTGCGAGCAATGTAAGCATGTACATATGTACACGTCTAGATCGTAACACATTCACGATTTACGTTACTACCGACAACATAAAATAACTATTTGACTAACGATCATATGATTATATTTATATGCTATAGAACTTAATTTTACAGTTCACATCAAAACATTATAAAACGAATAAATGGAAAAACGCAATTTTGGCAGTAAATAAAACTACAATGCACATAGCGATATACTACTAATTTTACTGATACATATTCACAAGAGCTTTACGACCGTTTTGAACATTTGCCATTGAACACTTTCGATACAAAATTTAGGGCGTAATTAAGTAATTTATTCCAAATTTCGAAAGCTATTAGTTCAAGTGAATTTTTCATTGTGCACGAGTAACGATAATTATCAAAACAGTCAAACTATTCAGTTCAACTTAAATATTCACTATAATTAAATTATATAACGAGATTGGGGGACTTCAGGTGCTTAAACATATGTTCAAGTTTCCATCTAATGAAAAGGAAAATAAATCGAGCAAATAGGGAAAAATTGGTGAACAATTTCGCACATTATATTGTTCAAACTATAGCATTATGTTTTTTTACAAATTATCTGCTTCCGGTACGTTCACAGTTGTCTCTTCCTGTATATCAAGGTATATCAAAGTTATTAAATTAGATAAGGTTTCAATTGAAATAATGAATTAAAAATTTGCTATTTGATTGGGGAGGTTGCAAAAATTGTTGGTATTTTTTTTATAAGAATTCGCCAAATCACTTTTTTCTTCCTGACTACGTTTTGCCACCTCCTGGGATTATTAATTATACACAGTTGGTAAATGTGTGTTGGTATATGTGCGGTATTTGTATCCCAGATGGATATCGTACCTTTATTCCGTGTATAATTTCAGAAAACAGCTCGAGGGTTAATTATCTAACGCAGATTAAAAACAACAAAACCCCAAACAACAACAGAAATTCTTTTGATCGTACACTTTAATTTTCACCATTTCTTTTTGTATTCGCTACAAAACATCAGCGGTTAACGAAACGAGTGTGGTGCTAACGTTCACAACCCTAATGTTCCACGTTTAAAGTTTTTCGATAACAGAAATTGTTATTTTGAAAATTACAAAATTTAAGATAATAGGTGGTGTATTTTCACGTAAATGTGGAGTTTGTATAAGGACAATAAAGTTTGCCCAAATATTTGGAAATTAATT
Organism: Sisyra terminalis; assembly: GCA_958496175.1. Classification (NCBI taxonomy): domain Eukaryota; kingdom Metazoa; phylum Arthropoda; class Insecta; order Neuroptera; family Sisyridae; genus Sisyra; species Sisyra terminalis. Next base: position 56,595,433 of record OY292274.1, read on the forward strand.
TGTTTCCCTCTTTCCGGCAATTGCGCCATCTTCACTATCTTCATCAGTTTTTCATGATTGCTATCACCATTGTTGTACAACTGAAAATTATCTTTCAGACCGAGACGATTGCAATTTGATTCTTCACATCCCCTCATTGAAAATAAATTCATTCCGTGTGTCTGAATAACAACGATGAGAGATAAACGTGGCCGTGGCTTTGTTTTAATATGAACATAGAAATGTTTTGTTGTGTGTTGTTCACTAATTATTCCACAATAGCCTGAAGGCAACTTCAATTTACTACAAGCCTACTTGGGTCTGCATTGTAACCATCTAACCACCCCAACAGTTCTATCTAGATATTAATTATCTATTTCAGATATATCATCTTCGCATGTCCATTAAGCGCGCGATGTTAGGTTCGCCTTATTAAATTTTCATTGAAAAACGCCTTCAAATTATTCAAACATTATCTACTTCAAAGCTTCAATTACGTGAGCAGGCTCACAAGAAAAAGCCTATCTGGAAAGAAGTTCGAAAGCTCCCATTTTAATTTACCTGGCTTTGTAAATCTATTAAACTTAAAGTTTTATGAAAGTTCCTGAGGCCGGAAGCGTGAATTGCGAATCTATCAACTTTGAGATTTAAAAGTTTGGTATGGCGCACAATCAAGTTTGGCCATAAATTATTTATTAAAGTGATGTGTATTTTAACAAAATGATTTAAATAAACGAGAAACCTTTCCGACAAACTATAGTTCCCGGGATCACTCAATTATGAAATAATTTAAACTGTACGAGAAACTGGCGAAAAGTTTCAAGATTAATTTTCAATTAAAATATTTTAATTAATATTGAAAACAAATTTTAATATTAACAAAGTTGAAAATTTGAAATATGAGCCATCTTTACTGGGGTTTTTTTCATTCCGTCCGGATTCAAAAACCGGGAAGATTACATTTTTATGACATTATATATGACATTCTTCGTAGGTGTCACATATTGCATTTGCAATAACGCAGCATGACTACGAGGACATTTTTGTTCCGAAAAAAAAAAACTTTTATATCTCATTCACGAAGAAAACCACCAAGAATTTTTTAGTACCTTGACAAACTAGTTGGGTGGGATAGAATAGACGGTGTAATGAATTTTTTAATACATTTTCCGCTTGCAAATTCCAGACAGGTAACAGGGTGTCCATAAAAAATGTGCAAACTATTGAAACGATTGGACGATGATAAGTTTTCTCTGTTTTGTATATATATTGCACTTGAAGATTATTTACGTACCTCCGGTTTCACTATGCGACCACCATGATCGTTACCCCGAAATTATATACACCATAAAAATAAATATCCAAACATATTTTCCATTTTCTTTTATTTATATGGTATATGCAATATTATATACAAAACAGTTCTTTGATACGGTGCGACTTGAAATTTATAATATGTGTACACTATTTCCTTCCTCATCAGCATTAGATGATAGCAATAATTTTTTCAAGTAAAAGACTTTTCTTTGGTATGCGCCTTTTGATCTCGTTTGCATTAACACAAGATATTTTATGAGTTTATTATTTGAGAAATAGATTTAGGTGGAAAAAAGTAACTATGTCATTCTCAATGCTTTGAGAAAACCAAAGTCTTTGACATAGGCCGAAATTGAAACATCAAGTTTTCTTTAGGTCGAAACATTCGTGGAAACTAAGAATAGATTGTTTGTATTTTTCACTAAGCTTTGTAAAAATTCCTTTGAGTGATACAAAATTCTCTGTAAATATATATATATATATCTACAAATTCACAAAGTAAAAAAAAATAATTTACTTAAGAAATATTCAAAAGAATCATCTGCAGTGTTGTTTCACACCTACATTCGTCGCAAACATTGAAAATTTGGCGCGAATCCGAAATCGTTGTAACTCTTTTAAACAGATTTCAGATATTTTAAACAGAACTTTGTTTTTTTAAAAATTCTCTATTAATTTAGTTTTTCACAAAAAAAAAAATGTTAAACATTTAAAAACTAATTCATATAAGTTTTATTAACACTTTACATACCTATCTAATAGTTTGTGTCGCTTCATTATTTACAGGTAACAGGTGTTTATCAAGTGACAGTACTAAATCATTATTAAAAGGCAAATAGTAACAGTAGTAGGTAAGTTTTTTTAGTTCTTTTCTAGTAAATAATCTCAAATGTTGATTGTTAGTACTCCAAATTCTTCCCTTCTATCACACAACAAACACTATGTGAAATGATTTGAATAAAGGCCTTTTTTCTCAAGTGATGAGAAAACATAATCTTTCAAACAATCTAACATATCAATAAAAATATCTGAAAAATGTTAAGCAGCTTTGTAAATTATTATAATACGATCGAAAAATATTCTTCTTCCTTTGAAATAAGCTGGTTTCAACTATGCCATTATACTTTAAATTATTCAAACAATGATAAAATTATTAATTAACACGCATGTTATGATTACTTTATTCATATTGTTAAATTCTTTTTTACGCATATTTTTATATTTTTGTGTCAGAGTAGGATTTTTTCTGGTGCTTGTATTTCTTTCAAGGTGGATTGATCGCTTTTATCTATAAATCTCAGAATTACTTTTGAAGTATGTGTGTGTTTTTCTTTAATGGTAACTGTACTTATGACTTCCTTCCACAATCCTTGCATTTATCTTCTCACATCATTTCTTTGTGTTTAATAAGTCCGTCTCTGATTTTTCTTGAATTATATAACAGAAAAAAACCCAAAGACATATCCATAACATGGCTGTAACGACTTGTGCGTGCGTTGGTATTTCAATTTTTTTACTAAGCACAGATATACACGATATCCTGTCGTTTGTGTCAACAGTTTTGTGCATGGCACTACTTTTTTACATATAAACGTGTGTTTTTGATCACAATGAGTTACTTTCAACCCTAACTAGGACATTGAAACAGCATAGAAACATTTTTTTTAGAATAAATAAGTTTCAATTCATTTAGGAAACTTTACATTTCATGTTGAAAATTAACACTCTCATTGAAATATTTTCAGGATTTTTTAGGATCCAAGAATCAATTCCTACATTATACAACAAAATATTCTAGAAAAGCGATACATAAGTAACTCAATATAGATAATACATGATCTACAATGAACTTAAATAATAATTTGAATCACTATCTACTGCTTTCTGCTTCTCATGTAATGCTACTACTATAAGAAGAAGATATATTAGATTGGGGAAAAAGAAATCTATTATTTTTAGTGATCGATTTATCGTCAAATATCAATCAAACATTTTCAAATTTATTTTCATTATCAATGTAATAATTTGCACTAAAAATAATATTTGGTTGTTTTTTATTTGGTCCATTCAGTTGTGAGTTATAGGGCGTTGAAAATAGAAGTCAACAAAGAAAAAATTTGGTACATTTCACAAATTTTCTTCGCTACAGGCGAAAATGCAAGCTAGGTGGTTAAAATTGTAAATGGTGTTTATGGTCCCGATACTGTAAAAGATAAATTCGTAAAATTTTGGTTTCTTCGATTCCATTCGGGTATTTTTGATCTTAAAGACGCACCCTGCACTGGCAAGTCTGTCGTCAAAAATGTCGATAAAATCACAGAGATAATCGAAGTTGATTGGCATATTAGCAGTTATAACATCGGTCAAGAAGTAAATATCGACCTTAAATCAGTTTAAGCCAATTGCACAAAGCTGGATTCAAATAGAAGCTTGATGTTTGGGTGCCACACCAATTTACCCCAAACAACATGATGCATCGAATTTCCATCTGCGAAGCTTTGGCCAAACGGAATAAAATAAACTCATTTCTTTAACACATAGTGACTGGAGATGAAAAATGGGTCACATATGACAACATTGAACAAAAATAATTGTGATAAAAGCACAGTGAAACAGCTCAAACTTCTGCCCAAGTAGAACTAAAGACCAGGAAGCACAACTGTGCATTTATGCAATTGTGGCGACCACGGAAACAAATAAATTAATACAGCATTGTCAAAACTAGAATTTTACTAATAACATCAATAAACTCTAATACAAAACTACCCACAATTGGTAACCCCAACTGAAAAGAATGCAAGATCAACAAAAAGTTAAAAAAATCTGCGTTAAAATACCAACAATATGGAAATATATTTATTATGAGTTGCTTTTATATCAACCAAACACTAAATTTGAATCTCTACTACCAACAACTGAACCGTTTGAAGCTAGCGATTTATCAAAAATGGCCAGAATTGGCCAGCAAAAGACTTATGTTCCATCAGAACAAGGCCAAGCCACACACATTGTATGGACACATGTCCATACAATAACCAAACGAAAAGTAAGGTAGTTAGTATAGCATTTTGGAATGTAAAATTTGAGATGAAAAACAACAGCATTGAATCTACTTGATATGCTAGTGTTCTAAAAGCTTTCAAAGCTTGTACGAGAAAGCCAGTTAAGTTTGGAACTTTCTTACGAAAGACAATTGCGTCTTTGTTGTCACATTGACCCATTTTCTTTGTTGAAAATTAATCTTAGTGTTTGTTAAGAATGTTTCAGCGGAATATTTTATTTATTTCTGAAAAGAAAAATGTTTTAAAATTAAGCTGGCGAATTTTTAGATTTCCTATAGATTTAAATGTCTTTAAAATATCTCTTAATGTATGTGCGAAAATTTTGTAATTTTGAGAAAGATTGTTTCAACGAATCAAAGCCATAATTTTTAAATTGCAATCATCGAGCTCATTCGATCGCAGCGTTGGCGACAACCATTTGAAAGATATCTTTCACTCGTGGGGCTTAAGTTTTAATCAGTTTCAGTTAAACTTTTCCTTGTCTGTCGATACCCATTGGACGAACTCAGCGAACATTAAAAGTGGTGACGTGGGTTTAGTGGACCGGCGCCACTATGCAAATTCAAAATCTACGTTTCATCTAAACGGACAAAGAAAGAGACATTCAACACCAGAAAACGATTTTTATTAATACATTTTCACTACATTATAAAGAAAAAAATTAGCAAAAATAAATTATTCTTGAAAATCTAGAAATTGTTGACGCCACACGTGTTATTTTTGAATAAGATACAAAAAAAATGTGTGGTCGAAAAGTCTGTTGCGACAATATTTCCACTAAGCACGTATAAAAGACGTTTGTGCTTCAGAGTATTGTGTTGAGAAATGAATTCTGTGGGGATGAAGAGTTGGAATGAAATTTTCCAGTCCATTGCAGTTGAAAGAGATTCGTACCCTCTACATTGAGAGGGATGAGATAAGGGGCATTCGACTTTTAATTTGATCAAGCACATACACATATACACAAAGTGCTCATTTGCTGGTTATATTTTGATTGTCCTTCGAGATAAGTTTGTAAATACGCACATGTCATCCTTTTGTTTCCCATTCTATCATAAAATTCGAATTTCCCTTTGGGCTTCCACTTCCATCGCAAATTAAATCATTGTAATCGCTCAGGCTAATCACCTTCCATCAAATTGATACTTTTATAAAAATATTTTTTTTAAAAAACACAAAAGATAAAAAAAATAGGTAAAAATATAAATGGAACACTTATTTGACACTGGTAAGATGAGATGTTGGCTACATATATTTGACATTGATAGACAGGTCGACATTTACACTGGTCTCATCGAAACAATAAGAAAGACGAGGAGAAAACAATAACATCTAAAATAGCCTTTTGCAAATGTATCCAACAGGAAAATGGAAATATCAGCGACAAAAAGATCAAGCCATCATACCTTTTTTTTCATAATAAACGTTGTGAGTAACAAAATAAAATATATCCACTTCTAGTTTTCATTTCTTCAGGTTTATGATAAATGTTAGAAGCTGAAAAGCGGGCGCTTCAGGAATGAATATTCTATAACGCAGATTGATATGAATTATTCATATATCCGTCTTACTTTCCAATGTGAATTTTTAATAAGCGTGTCTTGCTTACTCGTTTTTTATACATTTCTATATAGAAAATGTATCATATACCTTCGCCATATACATATCTATCCATTTTTTCTCTTTGTATTTTTGCGGTGCTACGGGAATCGAACCATCAACTTTTCCAGTATGAACGCATCAAATATTGACAAGTGACACTTTTCATGTTGTCGGCATTTCATAGGAACTCTATTCTATTTCTACGATATTTACATTTTGTTGGTTTTCACGATTATTCGATTTTATTTTATTTTTTTTTTCTCTTTGAAAGATAAAAAGTATAAAATATTGAAAAATAAGGAAATTTTTCTGTAATGTACGTCTGATAGCTTTCAATAAAAATATGCATGGATTTAAACATTTGCAGATCTTCACTGTTTCGACATGCATAAATAGTTATAGATGCATTAAATAAAAGCTTTTTTCTATATGTTAAAATTTGAATTTTACTATTGTACTAAGCTTAAATTTTTGAAAATTAAAGTTTCAAACTTAGCAAATATGAGTCTTCCCCAACGAAAAAAGCTCAATAAAAAGCATATTATCAATTACGTGCAAACTTTAGTATTGGTTAACTTTTATTTCTATAAATACCTAAGTATGAGCTTCTAGTATTAGATCATTGATTGAAAATTAAGAAGTGTCAGTTTTATTATATTTTATTTTTCCAATAAAAAATAGTTTGATAAATGAGAATATGAAATTAGTGGAGGTCATTAACTTCAACAAAGTTAAGAACTGCTGGTCTTGAGGTTGGCAACTTTTTTAAGCTTAAAGACATTATTTGTTGCTTTGGTAAATTAAAATTTTGAAATATATTAATATTATGACTAAAAAAATGTTAACGTTTTCTGCTGTGAAATATGTATGTATTTAGGCAATAGCAATATTGCAGTTGCTTTTTCAATAAGTACTTACTATAAAGCTTCTTATAAGCCACAAGTATAACATTCTATTAAGCCGCAAGTTTCGAACCCTAGTCTAAAGTATAGAAAAAAGATACATTTTTAAAGTTTTATTATCATTTCAAAGTTCAAGAATAATAATAGGCATGTTTTATAAATATTACAGGAAAGCAGCAGAAAATAAAAAGCTTCCATAAAAATACAGAATTGTTATATAGTACTTTCTTCTTGAAATAAATTTAATGATTATTCATTTCCTTTTTAAAAAAAATATTAATAAAATTTTGCTCAAATCCATAAAATAAGAAATAGATGTTCAAAATTTGTAATTGCACTTATGGATGCTTGTAATCCTAGAAGTCTTGGTAATCAATTTTTTAACACTGTTCAGATGTATGAATGCAAACGATACATTGATTTTTTTCAAACATCGATATATGATTCATAAACATCGATCTTGAAACCCAAAACATCGATGATACATCGTTCTTCATGAGCGATAGTTTATGAATGATATTTTATTATAACGCCAGCATCTGTCCCATCAGTAATCTACAACTAAACACACAGATACCTCTTTCAATTACAACCATAAATTTAAACTCTGTCAGTTTATAATATAACGCGTGAGATTATAAACTAACGATCGGTTAGGTTAGCTTATATTGTAATCTAATTATATTAGATACCTCAAAAAGCTCAAAATTTAACGGTATATTACGATTTATAAAATATCATAAAAAAATCGATATATCTTTCATAAACGTCGATTTTTTTAACATCGATGTTAAACTTTTAAAAATATCGATGTTTTAATGAAGAATATTGCATCCCTATTCAAAAGTGATTAAAGAGGTAGCAAAAATTTTAACTGTTGAGCTATGCGAATTTTCTATTGCAGAAAATTCCAGACAGTATAATTTTAAAATTGTCAACGTTTCTTTAAGAATTATGATATTGATTTGATTTCGCTAGTCTTTTGAAAGATTAAAATGGTAGTTGTTAGTACCTAAATGATCTAATAAATGTTAAATACTTTTATATATCCACTTTCCTGTGATTTTCCTATAATTAATGTACCATGATGGATACGAATCACATGAGAATCACATAAGAAGAAATTCTGTGCATATACTATGGTATGTGCATACTTAACTAACGTTATTAGATTCGCTTGCATTGCATTAGATTATTATTGTTTTTGTAGATAGGACTCATAAAATTTTGCACGTTTATCTTTAAAGAGATTAATGAAACATGCTAGGAAATTGTTTAGTGGGTGTTCGATTGGAAAAGGGAGAAAATCAATTATTTTGTCGGTCTGTTTTGTTTATATTAAATGAATGACTGATTTACAGTTTTTGAGGAAATGTGTGAGTTAGATTAATGGATAATTAAATGAATCCGTGACGTACATGCGTCATTCAGTTAATCAAACGATCATGTGAGAGAAAATCATCCACACCTCAAGTCCCATCATCATTTCCCCTTGGTTTTATTAAGTAACAAAGCGAAATCTCGCGTGCATCTTGTCAATATAGAAAATAATATAGAATGATTTTGCGCGCGCCCTTCTGCAGAATTTTTGCGTAAAAGGCCACGATCATCTAGCGATGTAATAAAATGATGGGCAGATACTGAGGTGTGGCAGCCACCCCGTCAATCTTGAGCTTTCACCCCAACGCTGATGATGATCCTGCAGTCAGAACATCCCTATTTTATTACTTCACACCTGCATGCCTAAACTATTGATTCCATACATCATCCACCGTACACGCAACAAACGCGTCAAATACTTAAATTTGTTGAAATGGACAAGCATGTGATTGAAAAATTGTCTTGAAAAAATCAAATATTCATAGAGCTTTATTAGAGAATCTAATTTGCAATGAAATAAAAAAAGCATGTTGAATCGATACAGAAGGAAAAGTGAGGTACAAACGACAATTTCATCATATTAAATGAATTTATCAAGTATGATTTATGGTATAAGCGATAAAATAATAAATGAACATAAATGAATAATTTAAAATTAGATCGATGACTCGATGTCGTCCACTTGGACAGGTATGAAGAGAGAGTTATGTTATCATCGTAAAACAAGTCTAATGAAAATATAATCATCATAATAATAAAATTATCGGACGAATAAAATAATGACAAAGCTCTGTGAACTAACGGACATATGAACTGGCCAAACAGACCAAGAAATGGACAGACGGACAACTCTCGATGGATGAACAAACAACTTCAAACAGCGCCCGGCTTGATCCGTTCAAGCAAACAACAAAATTAATATCATAAATCTATTTAAGCGAGTTGAATGGAAGGAAGGAAAACAGCTGTATCTCTACACCGAAACAACGATCGATCGACAGTGGTCAGGTGTTCGATTCCCAACATCAAATCCAGCAAACTTTAACCATACTAATGACATCCAAAGTAGACACATAGACTTGTTTTTCCTTAAACTACAAATGAGAAATGATCTTTGTCTAAAGCTAAGACCTTCCATAAACCTCAAAACTCTTCAAAAACAAACTTCAGCCAAGGACTGTTTTAATCTCACTGAAAAACATATGTCGGTCCATTTTTTTTTTTTTTTAGAAAAAATATTCCTGGGTTCATTCCACAAGAGTCAAAAGTATTTTATTTCTGAAAAAGATTTCTAAGTTACACTATAATCGTCTACCGCACTTAAAGATTCAAACTTGAATTCTATTCTTACAGAAATGTTGGCAAATTTTCAACGAGCAATTAGAGTAATTATTTATTTTTAGCAATTCGATGAAATTTATTTTTTCAATAATAAAATGAAAATATACAATTGTTTAACTTTTATATTAACATCAATGTTAACCATACCATAACAAAAAAATCCTAGTAAACTTTTACAATCTATTGATTTCAAAAAAAAAATACCTTCAACGCTTATTCTATGCTTTGATACAGAAGTAATCAATATGAAAAATATTAATTTTCCATCAAAATGGCACTTAAGTTGGGAAATAATTCTAATTTTTCCGAATCTTGTTATTGATTTTCCCTGTACTGGTTTCTAGAAGAAATATTCCGCTTCAAACATCAAGGATTGTTATTTTTTTTTGAATCACTCAAATTGTACCGTATTAATATTAGGGGGACCGGACAATCAGTCATTTTTTTAATATACAATTAAAACACAAAATTTTGTTACAACTTTTGATTTTAAATCAATAATATAATCAGCCTCAATAGCATCAACGTTTTGACATCTAGTACACAAATTTTCAATGCCAAATTAGAAAAAGGCCATTTGATTACTGAAGAAAATATCAAAAAATTACATTTTCATCACTACTTAAGAGGTTTTAACTTTGTTACCGCTTAGCAAATGTTATAACGATTGAAATAAATAGAAATCCGATAGAATAACTTTGGATGATTATAGTGAGTACAGCAATATCACTCCCCCCCATTAATTTATTAGTATTTTCTAGAGCTTTTCTTCTGCTATAATAGAATTTTCGCTATAAACAGTTCTTGGGCATTTTTGAGTATTTAGTTGATCGACCAAGAATGATAAGGTTTATTTGACAGCTCCCCGACTTTCTGTCATATATTTGGTACCATTTCCTCCCTTAACTTCTTATTGGTTAAATTTTTTGCCATTCTTAGTTGGTGTCATTTGGAGAAATGAAAATTATTGAATTTAAACTTAAAAAAACTTACTTGACATTAATGAATATCTAATGTGATTAGACAAACATTGAAAATGTTTTTAGTAACAATTTTATGTCGCTACCGTGTGAAATTCGAAGAGCATACAATACCGAATTCGTATTCTTTTGGTTTTACCATTGCAATATAGACTTCAAAAGAAAAAAATATTTTGTAATTTTTTATAACTTAATAAGTCATTCTAATCATAAAATGGTTTTAGTACCACTTAGAAATAACTTATAAGCAGATAAATGGCGATTGAGTGACTATAGATTTAAAAACCAAAATTACATTCCGCTACACCTTATATTTGCTTGAGCAGCTCTATTCAGATTTTGTGTAGTTACTTTTGTTCTTCAACCTCATCAATGAGGAAAATATAGAAAAATTTCCCATGAGTTGGAATGAAAGATAAAAATAGTTCAACTGCATAAAATATGTCATTAAAAACTTAAAGAATCATAAAATTTTGAAAAAACATAGTACTAGAAAGAAAACTATTGTTACACCAAAAAGTTTATTATTTCTTTTGAAATCCAAATTAAATTTGATTATAATCTACCATTGACTGTTATATTTTTATAATTCCAAAAACTAAGTGCTTAACACCTTTGAAAGCTCCATTCATAAAACTTCATGAATTGTTTCACATAAAATAAGATTTGTTTGTAAGACTTAACATATAATTAATTGCCAGTAAAGTCAGGAAACATTTTTCAAGTTAAAATAAACAGTGTGAAGACCCTCCAAGTCACATAATTGCTGCATAGTGCTATATGATTATGTTAAGTGTCTCTATAACCGTATCAAATGCCAGATACCCAAGAAATCCTAAGATAACCATATAAATATACAAACATATTTTAACTACACCGTTTACTTTCCTGGCTACTTTTTTCTCATAGACACTTACTAGTGTTGACTTAATAATCTCGAAAACTAATGTGTGTTTTTTTATGATTTTATTCTAACGCTGGTTCCAGATAGCATAAAAACAAGAAACTTTGAAGCTAATGCTGATAAAAATATTGTATATTTGAATAGTATTTAATAACAAATGGTAGTTTCAGTGCATTGTTCAGGATTTATTAAGAAGTGCGTTTTAATTTTGTTGGGTAATAAAACTATAAAAATTTATTCTCTGATATACAAGTGGCGCCATTTTATTGTAAGACAGATTAGATTATCCATTAATACTGTTTTAACTACTGACTTCGACCTGTTACGCTTTCACCTGATTTAGATAAGATTTTTTTTTTTTGAATATAAAAATTTAAATTTTAATGAATTCTATTCGCAAGAAATTCATTATGTGAATAGGAAGAATCAGATTTTTTTCGTTGTAAAATAACAATCTGCGAATGGCAAATGTCCCCACGAAATTGTTATTCAAATAGGTTGACTCTAAACGAAGGCGTTTAGTGACTTTTTAATCCACTTAGTGGAAAAGCAGACGTAACTTCAAGCAGTGCTTACTAAAGGGAAGGAAGACTGAGGCCACTAATCGGTACCGTTAAAACCTATTAAACGCTATTACACGGCGGGTGTTTTGCTTAAAAAAGCAATATCTGGCGTCCATTGTATAGCACGGCTTTGTACATATATATATATATATTTAATCGCACGCCAGTTTCCCCTGGAAGATTCTCTCTCATTACGGGGCGGCAAAAGAGCGCTTTATTGCCAATAATGAGATTTTATACATTGCAATTCCCCACTTGGACTCAATCTCAATTCCTGTTTCGTATCGCATCGTACGTAGGATCATACCACACCTCACTTATCTCTCACACTGTTTTGTTGAAGGGATGCAAAGATTATTCCTGGTCCTTTAATTTGAATTCAGCGTGAAGATAGTACAATTCGCATGCCTAAAATATATCAAAATTAGGTGGCATGTAATCTTATTAATCTTAGCTCAACATATTGTTTTCATTAAAAGCTTTTTTTGCACGTACCTACAAAAAATATTTTCAAATTATTTCATCAAAAATGTATCACAATATGTAAATCAAAAAAACACCATTAGAATTAAGTACTAAAATTTCAGGATTAGTGTGAAAATCGTTAAGCTTATTATTTTTTTTGAACGTTTTATCAAGCTCTACAGAAAAAAACCGGTAATTTTAGAGTCTCAGAGCTTTTTAGAGCTTTCGATGCAAATATAAATTAGCTGAAACATGAGCTTTAAATTCTTAAGTTTCTAAGGGTGATACAATTCAGGTAAAATAAATGGTAAAGTTCGTAACGATTTTTGTTTATCAAATTCGAAAATTCCTTGGCTATTAAAGTTTATAAATATATTAACGTCATTAAGCCTGATATCACCAATTGAAAAAAATCCAAACGACATGTTTTGTAAAGATAAACAGTTGAACTTTTCAGGAAGTATGTGCAATGAAAACAATTTGCAGTTTATGTTGGAGAATAAATTCATTTTAAATAAACAAGCAATGCTTATTCTGATTAAATTTTTCAAAAATGCAAAAGCATAAACTCGCTAAAAAAAATACTGCAGAGAAATGTTACACCCACCACAACGAAAACAAATTTGTAAAATAAATAAATGTAAGTACAATCTTGCCAGTGGCTAAAGAAATTAAGCATTTCACTTGTGTTTAATTTAAGTATCATAATTTATACATTCATTATTAATATATCAAGTTGAACAAACACATTTAAATTAATACAATAACTATATAACGTCAATGTCCGAACTTGGTCTAATCAGTTGAAGGTTACAGTGATTACAATAATTGTGTCTGCATATAAAAACAAGACAGATTTTTTTCTTACATATTATTGATAAACAAATTATTGGAAATTTCTCTATTTTATAAATATTTCTGCAATTAGCAATAATGACAAGTTAATTATATGCTTATTTTCCACATATTCTAGCCAGGTGCACGAAAATGTAACCGTTGAAAAGGTACGCGTAGAAGTGATTTATAAGTAAATATTACTTTACACTTGCGTATGTTAATCAAATACCTAACATTATGTAAACAAAAGTTATACATATGTTTTAAATGAATATGTAATGTTGAGCCAATAGATATCTTTAATGTTCAAGTAGATGAGCTCTCATGTGTATATACTAACATACTTCGTTTTCTTCTTGACTTTGAAAAGAAAGCTTTTACTGAATTATTACTATCTTTTGTACAAATCATGCCAGAATATAAATTAACGTTAAATTAAATTTGATCACGAAAGCAGTATTTTGTACTTGAAGAACTAAGAAATTCATTTGGATAACTTAATAACATGAATTCGTGTTAAACTTTGTGATAATATGGAAAAAAAATTCTTACGTGCGTACTAATAGATATATATTTAAAATATTATGTTTGAAATGAAGATATTATAAAATTTCAATTTTTTTTTTTGTGAAATGTTATCACATTTCTATTATATTTCAATGGTAAAGTAAAATAAGTTGAAACACAAAAACAGGGATGATTCCGCTGATTAAATCTCTCGTTATATTATGATCGTCCACGGTTGTGTACAAAAAATAAACACCACAGTACTATTTACATTACAAAGAATCAACATTTGCATCGACCAATTGAAATATTTACTAAACAGTTGTGATTTTGAATAATTGTTACAATATCAATATGGAATAAAATGAATGAAACATACAATTTAAATGCATGTAAATATAAAGTAATTTCGAAAAAAAATATGGAGAATCATTCATTTATTTCTTCATTTACCGGTTGCAAATTTCTTGTATTATTTTAATAAAAACAGGATATGTTTGAATGCTGCATACTTGTTGTAAGAAACTTATTTTATATTGGCAATGAATGTTGCTAAAACTCCGCCTATTCTGTCGTTATATATATGATATCGTATGTCTTATATGATTCTCATGCATTGCCATGATAATGAAGTTATCTCAATCACGTACAAGATTTACATTGTATGTAATGAATTTTAAATTGTTATCACGATTCATCATCGATATATTTGGAATAATTAATAAAATGTATGAATACAATTAGTGTGTAAAACATTTAAAATTTTCGTTGAATACTAAAAAGCAGGCCTCCATCCAATGTAGAGTTTAATGGCAGTTATAGGCATTCGGCAAATCAACGGAATAATTGCTTTATTGTTCAATGCAGCATTGTAATTCACTTTTATGCAACTTGGACAGTCAGGCAATTTATTGTCGATTTGAATTAGATAATAAATTATGTTTTTTTGATAACCATACTACCAGTAGGTGATACTGGTTTTTCTACCTTTTTGAAAATTACAGTATACCCATCAATTGAAATTTAGTAGCGTTGTAAAATATGAATAAAAAATTCTCTTCAAAAATGACCGAAGATCAATTTATATAGTTATAAAGCGAATTTATAAAGTTCGTTAATTCGATAAAACTGAGTTTGCGTAAGATGAAAATGAATTTCAGAAATGATCTTGGGCTAAAATTAATTGCTTAAAATTTATCAGTTATAGCAAGTGGATCAGTGTTTAGCTCAATTGATTTATTGCTGAATTGTTAACTTTAAAAATATACAACAAATATTAACCACGTTATTACATATTAAACATATTGGTGTAATTTGGACGCCAGAGGCAGTATTATCTTAGATTAATGGATTTCATTCTTTCGTAATGAGATCAGAACTTAAATTTCAATGCATATTTTTTTACTGAAATAAGTAGATAATTACATCCACTAAAAACAGAAAATAATTTCAGGTATACAAATGTTCATTTCATGCTGTTTTTCCTATAATTTTATAAAAATATTTCAATCAGAAAAATATTTTATTATATCCTTCAACAAGCTTCATATATTTTCAGCAAAGTAAACGATTAGTGGCTAGTTAATAAAAGAAGAATGTTTAGTAGTTAATTGGTCCATTAATAATTATTTAGATTGGAAACATACATTTTTCATAAAAAGCTCAATTGATAATTGAATCAAAACCAACACTGTTGGCAGTACCGATTCTGATTTTCGGAATTTAATATTTCAGTTGCTCCAATAAAAGAATTATTATCTTGATTAATTGAAGACTGATTAAATAATCACATGGATCACTTTTTGGCGTTTAATCAAATAAATACAATTAATTTAGTACAAATCAAGTATGAATAAGTTAAGCAATGTACTAATATCTGATGACAGCAAACACGTGTTAATGCAAGAGGTTATTAGCCAATGGGATTGCAAGATTTCAAGATGTTCATTTGTTTTGATTGTTGAAAATTTGAAAATTTTACAAAGCCACTCCCCGAACTTGATGTACAATGCTAATACAATGTATATAACATAGAGGCTAAACAATTTCCTTTTCACTATGAAGTTAAATCTGAATAGAATATTCAGATTTTATAGCAATTTATGAAAATGTTTAGTTTACAATTTAGTTATATAGTTTCTAAGGTATTTATTTCAATTTTTTCAGCTCTTTTAACAAAAAAAAAATACATAATTTTATTCGGTTAATGTCCATTATTGGTTAAATTATTTATTTTCATACATTTTTGACTAAAAAAAATACTTTCATAAATCGCTATAAAATTTGAATAGAATATTCAGATTTAACTTACAATTAATATCATTTTAGTCTAACATTGTCTATAAATTATACTGTACAGTAATTATTTGGGCACTACGCAATATCTCAGGTTTTGAGTAATCGTGATGACAATGTGACATTCACTTTGTACAAATAGTAACATAATAGTAATTTTACAATTAAACTAAAAAATCTTGCAATTAAACTAAATAGTCTTGAAATCATTCCGAAAACAATCAAAGAAAATGTAACTTGCAAAGTTACTACATACAAACTACTGTGAAAAGAATGTCAGAAAATAAATTGCAATAAAAATAAATTTAAAAGCTTCAACTTGAATTTCACGGATGTCTTTTTCCAACTTGTAGGCCACAATTCTCTTATTTTTCATCTCAATTGTAATTCTAGGTAATTATTCAAAAAAGAAATGGACAAGAAAATTACGTTGTCAAGTTTTGTTTATGATTTTATTACTATTATTATTTGCAAATAATTTAATATTACACACTTGTTGTATATATTTTATTATGTCTATAAATAATTCTAGTGAATGTATCAAAGATACAAAGAATGAGAGGCAATTTCATAAAAACTTTAACTACATAAATAAATTTTCAATGATGGTGGACATTTACTCAGTATAAAATAAAGTCTTAAGAAAATAGTTATTTTTAATTGCAATCTAATAAATGTGCTACTAATAGTTTCATATAATTACTATATTATCACGGAGTATGAAATTTTTCACATATTTTTCTTAAATGAATAGGGAAATCAGCAAAAAAAAATCGACGTTATTTATAGGAGAAGCAGGGTTCATAAACGCATTAACGTAAATCCTATAATTTACGCTAGTTGACTTTGAACACATTTTACCCTAATGGCATTTTATGGTCACCAGGTTGGTCACTCTCTGATGACAATAATGTTTTATTAAGTAGAGGATACAGCTATTCCATCTTCACTCATCTAAATTCAACCAACAGAAGTTCGACTCCACATATAAAGCTCATTTCTACAATCCATTTGGTCTATTTGTTTATTTCACGTCCATCAAATTGAATTGGTATTTAATTCGCCTAGCTTCAACATAAAATGGATAAAGAAAATTATATGAGTTGAGCAAATTAGTGAAATAAATTAAACGAATTAATCCAATCAAATGTATTTATGAGGTGTAAAAATTAACTCTAATTAAAAACAGTAAATTTTGAGTACCAAAGCTATTAGAGATAACAAGTTTATAAGATTGGTGGATCTGAGGAAATTGCAACGTTTAATTATTAGATTTTAAAAGTTTTGAAAAAATAAATCAACACTAAATTTGTATAAAAGTCTTTACAGGGATCTACATATTTTGAATTCGCTTGGGTCATAAAAGTGTATATATACATAACTGCAAAATTAAAATAACTACAACTATTCGGTTTGTTCAAAATGTATAGGCTATTTTCACCATTTAAAAAGTTGCCGTTACTAAATACTGTTTAACTATTTACTGAAAGGTTTTTGGAAAGCAATTTTTAGGGAGAAGTTTAAATCTTTCATGACTTTATTCATGGCACATACATCTTTGTTATCTACGGTTCTCATTACTTCTGTTACTGGCATGTTGGTGGGGTCTTTGACTTGGTCTATGAATCTAAAAAGAGATCTATCTTTCGTTCTTCTGCTGAACACTTTCCTTGAAGCAAAATTTTCTCCATCCCACCCTTTTGTATCACATGACCGAAATATTTAAGTATACACCTCTGGATTGTTGGGAGCAGTTTTTCATGATCAATTTCCCTACTAAAGAAATGTTTTATCAATGTCCAACATCCTACGGTATTAAATCATTTCAAAAGTTTCTATTCTCTTACATTCAGTGTTTAACATTCTGACCCTTCGGTTACAATGGAGAATATCAACGCTTTTAGTCTTATTTTGCTCATTTTTTAGATATTGTGACCTTTCCCGATTTTAATCCCTCTGAGCTTCTTTTGCCATTTCAATGACAAAGCTTCTTTTGATTCTGAGCTTCTTTTGATTTCTGGTTCAGAACCTCTCTTATTAAATAAGATTCAATGTTGTGAGACTAATCTTTTCGTTGTAATTTCGATCAAAATTTGATTCCAGAATCGCTATTTTTTATATTTCCCAGACAAAAGTGCACACGTTTCCTATGTATTTTGGATTTGGTAATTCATTAGTAGATTCATGCTAGAGACATTAGAAGATGAGTTTATCCTAAGATTTAAAATTGGATTTTTCAAAATCGCAGTTTGGATTGAAGTCAAAGTTAAAACCTAAGGTGAAGTCGAAGAGGCATAAGTTAAGAGGAGATCTAATGAAATAATAGAAATATAAGAAGGAATTCTATCTATCTGTTAAGTAGAGTATTTAAATTATAGAATACAATTGTAGAATAGAACAAAAATTTAATAAAAAAATATGTACGTAGTAGTTCGGTAAAGTTATTCTACTTAACTTCCAAAGTAAACACTTACAGAGCCGAAGTTGGAGGTATAAAATCAATTGAAAGCTCCGACTTCTCAGAGAGTTGTAGCATCCCTAGTTCATATCATTCAAATTAATGGTTTACATTTTGGAGTATAAGACTAAAGTATTATGATTTGTAGGTTTATCTTTGAATATCTGAAAATAAGATTTGATAACTTCAGTAATTTACATTTGGATGAATAAGATTTTTATCTTCCTTTATTTTTTTTAATAAAAAAAGTATCAATTTTTGTTATGTTATATTAACAACAGTAATAATCAAAAAAATTAAAACTAGGTCCTCCAATAAATATGCAATATTTCAAAGAATATTTGGACTCTATTGGGAAATTGGTATTTGTTTTATGCATGTATTCGTATAGTACTTTCTAGTTAATCAATGTGTCACCCATTTTTCTAGTGAATCCACTGAGTTTGGTATCAATTATTGACGTTTAAGAATTAGAATAGTAATTGTTACAGTATTTGTTACAGTCTTTAAATGTATATTCAAATGATTCTAAATATAAATCTTTTAGTTATTTGATTGAACTTCGGTATTAATTCGAATATTAAACTACAAAAGAACAATACGAAAAAGTAATTGCAAAACTTTTACTGAGAATTTAATGTCAATTGATCTGCTTGGATTTAAATGAAGACGCATTGATTGAATAATTTACCCATTTTTATTGTCGTTTTTGCTTTTAATCGGAGAATTAAATGTAAAACTTGAAACGATGTCTTGTACAACATGTAAAAGATATACTTATTATGAGTAAAGTGAGACGGGTCATTTATGATTGATCTCGATTGAGATCGCACGACTTTAATAAATATTAGGGTCAGCGTGTGACATTGGTCCATATCACTTACAAAATGAGTGACAGCCAGAACCATTGACTATGTCATCAAAATAATCATACATTCATCAATCGAGCAATTCACATTATTCCTATGCATATACAAAAACTAAAGTTAAATAAACACAAGTGAGTTTTCAATTTTTGCCATAGATCTATGCAAACGTATGGAAAATTAGTTATGAGTGAATTATTTTACTGGTTTGTATTTTAAAATGTAAGTGGTCAGATGATAAAAAATACATTTACTGTAATTTTTACGGCCATTGACTTTTGCTCTTTGGTGCTTCATCAATTATTTGACATTAACTCAAAATTTAACTTCTCATCGAACAGTAAAAACGAAAAATTGATAATCAATCAGGATTTTCAGATTCTATTTATTTATTAGAAAGCTTTTATCGTAATTTTATTACAATCGAACGTTTAAAAATAAATGTCTTGTATTACATTGTGCATGATTAAACAAGGAAATGTTAGCACTGTTAAGGTGAAAGATCAAGTGAAGGCGGTTGTCTGATCAGAGGCCACATTTATAATCAGACGGGAATGTCGCATGAACAGCATCCATAACATCGAATTCATCATTATCTTCATTCCACCACAACATATTTTCTTTCAGCTCGTAAAAGAAAATGTCATTGTTCCTTAGATGCACCCTCAGTGCACTTGTTCAACCTTACATCTTTTATCTCAACAGAATTTTTATCAACCCTTTCAACTTCGGGTTCAATAAGGTTATCACTTTACAATTCCAAATATAAATAATTTACTGTTAAATGAATCATTCCAAAATTTCAATAACTTCTTACATTGAACATATAATTCTGTTAATAAGATATAATCTCATGATAATTTCAACTTACATGTATATAAGTTACTCTAAAAGATAACAATGGAAAGTAACCAGAAAATTATAACATTATATTTTTTCCAAACCTTTTATGTTCAATACAAAAAAAGAAAGTAGTCAAACTAATCATAAAATAATTAAGTTGATTATATGAATTATTGAAATGCACGCGACAAACATTAAATTTTCTAAAATTGTGTAAAACATTGTTAATCGAAAAATAAATAGACTCAATTTTAATATAGTATTTTGTAGTTGATAAGTATTGAAATAGTGCCCAGAAAGCATAGGGAAACGTAGAAAAATTAAATTACATAAAATTGAATTTTTAAATAGATTCAAGATAATTTTCAATGGTTTAAGTTTTGCGTTCAGAACAACTTACCTACACGTGATAGTAATAACCTTTTACTAAATGAGTACGGCACTAATACAAAAATCAATATTCCATTATTAAGCCGTTTGTATGTAAATAGAAGTAAAATTCAATAAGAGGGGGACAGGTGTTTAAACGTGTTCGAATAGAGCTTTTCACAATTGTTATAATTAGCATAAACATTTATGAGGAAAATTTAAAAGATTGCAGTCTCAGTTTTGACATCTCGAATTGTTTCTAGCTGTTCTAATAGTCTGTCATTTATACTTTTCAAAGTTTCCATATGAAATTGCATACGACTATAATATGACTTACCTGGATCTGAGTTGTCGAGACTTTGTTGAGAGGCGGGTGGTTGTGATAGGGGTCCTGGAGTGCCCCCGGAACCGGGACTCCGAACATCGTCGTTCACTCCGGGACCGCCGTATGACAACGACGAAGATGGTGGTCGCTATAACAAAAAAAAACAAACAATTATAACAAAGCAGTGATATTGCCATTAAAATAGTAAACTTGAAATAATTTTTAATGAACATAAATAAATCAAAAACTATGTAGGACAAAATGTCTGAGATAAAGGAAAGAGGATTATGTAAGTAAATGCATGAATTATGTTAAAATATTTCTTAAAATTTTCAAGAAATATAATATTCAAATGTAACAAATTCATTTGGTATTTGAACAGCACTTGAATTCGATCAAGACAGCTGGCTACTTATATTACGTCATAGGACCAACATGTGTTAAATTTGTATGTACAGACATATATATTTGATCAGTTGTTCCTCACTTGAATAAGAATTTTTCATGAATATTTTTGGGATCAAGACGAAAAATATTTTCTAATAAGAAATATATTATGGTTTATGTACAATGTACATACTCAAAGCGCGCATACAGCCATGGATTCAACCTAATTTTATAAAACAAAATATACACATAAGAAAAGCAAGACACTAAATAGTTTACGTAAGTACTATTTACTGAGTCTTTAATATAATTCACCTTAAGGCTTGAGGTCTCTACATTGAATATATAAGTTACTTTATAGGACAGAAACCATTACACATATTTTGGTTAAAAAATATGTCATTTTAGACGCAAGGATCACTAATTATTTAGTTTACAAAATATTTTCTCTTGCATTCCTATTAGAAGAGAAAAGCTCGAATTTTTAAGCTGAATAAAATATACAATTCCGCTTATGCAATCCATTCAAAGAATCAATGATCAACGTCTATAAAAAACAAGATTTCGGTTGAAAAATATTTACAACACATAGAATTGTTGTCTATACTAATAATAGTTATGAATTTTTAGAGCAATTGCCATTTTTATTTCCCTAATATCTCCCCCCAAAAAAAAGGAACGATTAAATGAATTTAAAATTACAAAAATTGGAACGAAATGTAGGTGATATAAAATTATTTTATTAAATGTGTTACGAGCATGTAATTATTCTACAAAATTTTTAAAACATACATTTTACGATTATTTGTATTTAAAAATATCTCGAAAATAACATTTGAGAAATTGAATTGCCTGTGGATAGATTTAAATATTAAAAATTTAATTTTGGCAATATTAGAATTTACAGTAGATATAATAAAGACAAAGATAATTTTTTCATATTTATTTAGAGCTACAAGGCATTCACGCGTTTATTTTGCTTGTTCGACGATAGTAAACACGAAAATAGAACGAAATATCATTTTCCACGAGTTATCTCTGTCTATTTCATTCATTTTCTTGACAGATTTTATGAAATACATGTGCGATAAAATGTTAAATGAATCAGAAAAAATAATATTAATATTAAAATGTCTTTAAATTTGTGTTTTGCATTTTCTTTAAGAAACTTTAATTAAATGTGATGTTGGATTTTTCATTCAGATTTTGCTGCTCTTAATTGGAAAATAATAATTTTTCTGGATTAATCATATGAAGATTAATACGCAAGTTTATAATTTAAATTTCTATCGTTGATGGTATTCATACAATTTCACGTTAACTTAATGAAATTAATGGAAAATAATTTATTAGTGCCGCGAAGCCAACATAACAAAATACGAAAAAAATCTATGTGTCAGATGAACTAACAAGATTTTTTTCATCTCATTTAAACTTTTAGCATTAACTCATCCATTTATCCTTATAAAAAATGTCCAACTATTACATTAGAGATGGAAATATTGTAGATAAAATCATATATATGGAACGATGTCTCTAGCTGATCTAATCTTAATTTGAAAATAGCGATACACTCCATTTGAGGAAGCTGTAACTGAAGCTATACCATTGGTATTTATATAAGAACATAGATAATATTATAGATTCGAGTGCCAAATGTGTTTCCATTGCCAAATAAGAAACTGACAGAGAAATGAAAATAGGAAATATAGCTTCATCATTTTAATTTGCTTCATCCAATTAATTGACCGAATGAAAAATTTTAAAAGCGAATAACGAACTTGAGTTGATTTAATTTTCTCATTTATAAAATGTTAAGGAACTGGCGGAACTTGGTACGTGCTTACTAATTTCGGAATAATTTATCAAACAAAGTATACATTCTTATAATAAATAATCGAATGGATATTGGCGAATGAAACTTTAAAATATCGTTTAATATTCTGTGGATGAAATGTATTTAACGGCGCCAAATTTGTCATTCAATTAAAAACGACAACTTTGTGACGAACATGGAATATTATTGACGATTTTTTTGACGGTTTATTAGAGTTAACTTGAAGTTATATTAAAAATCAAACCGACAGAATTACTGCAAATCATTCATCAAATGTTTAATGGTAATAAACATTACAAATTTTAACCCGCAACTTTTCACTCCCATACCAAATCAGTATCATAATAAGTAGAGTAAATTTGTTAGAAATGTTACGAATTTCATTATAGTAGGAACTAATAGGAGATAATGGAATTATTGAAACGAGGAATGGACTACTCCAATTTAAAGAACCTTGCTAGGGTTAGGTATATTATGTAGGTATAACTTTCATAGTTTTGTCAATGTAAATTTTCTTTTTTTTTCCCCGCATGATTGAATTCTTCCATCAAGCGCTGTCCATTTTTGGTAAGTTCCTTCAGATTAGAATAGTACATTCCTCTTTTCAACGAATCCAGGATTCCAATTTTTCTTCCACTTATTTCATGGATTCCTTGTCCAACATTCAATATGAGTCTTTTTCTTCTTTCTTCTTAGACTAATATCCATTCAGTTCTTTCTTTGTTGACTTTTAATTATTTCTACATTTGTAACCAGATTTGGTCCTTACCCAATGAAATCATAACTATCAAAAGTTTGCCAATACTAACAGTACATTCTATCACAATTTAGCTTACTAAAGCATAATTCCCACCAATAATTCATTTAATTATTAATAACAGGAATAATTTAATTTCTATTTCTTTGATTTGATATCAATTTTACTGGCCTTATATTCCAAATAACTTTCATATTATTCCCGGATTACGCTTAAGAAATCTAATAACTATTGTAGTAATACCTATTTATTTTCCTAGTAGTTCAAATATTTCATATGGCTTCCCATTACAGTTATAAAGCAGGTATGTAAGCTTTTAAGTGTTCGGTAACGTAAATCGGTTTAAAAGACTCAGAAGATTTTTTTCTTTCTATTAGTTCTATGGTATGAAATAAAAGGCGTTTCTACTAATTTGTCGCGGATGGCCAGAATTTATTAATCCGGACATAAATCTTTATAATTGATTGTTTTAAAAAGCAAAAAAAAGCATAGGAAAAAATCATATTTCCACTTCCATAATGTATGAATTATACCAAAAGTTATATACGCAATACTAATTATACATAACAATTTAAGTTAATAAGTTGCAATAGTTTTTAGGAATATACTCATTATGTTGGTCCCTTCAACAATCCCTTCCAAATGTACGGCTCAAGCAGCTCAAATTATGCCAAGAATTTGATTTAATTATGAAAATTGACAAATTTATGACAAAATTTACGGAATCAAAGCCATATTCATTTACTTTTTATTTACAGTTAAGTATGAATACAGTCGCTAATACAAAATTCAATTAACATTCTTATTATTTTTGTAAAAATGTGTGTAGGTTTTAATGGTTTGTGTAACAGGGAAACGAAAAAAAGAACATAATTTACAAACACGAATACGTAAATAAATAATAGAAACTATAAATTATTGGAATATTAAATTACTAGAAATGATTTTAGTAACACTTGAGATAAAAATCTTTACATTATTACTAATAAAATGTGTAAGAGTACAATGTAGATTGATTTTGAACAAAAAAACAGCCAAATAAAGCAATTATCAAAATATCAATTTATCAAACAAAGATAAAACCCATTTTCAAAACGGAAACTAGTTTTATACTTTACTAACAAGGCGGACAAAATTGTACAAAAAAAATTTGTTTTCTTTTGTTCCAAACAAAATTTCTTGAGGAAAATTTAAATGTTAGTAATTTAATTGATGCTCGTATTTTATTCATATTACTATAAAGTTAGAATATATGTAGGTGTTATTTTTTGTGATCTTTGATTAGTTTTCAATCGCTTATAATAACATCAAACGTATCATTCCTCTATTAGAAATTTCATTTGCAAATAAAAATATAAATGTGCCTTTACAAAGTATTAATAAAAATATAATCAAAAAAATCTCATTTGAAAACACTTCCCTCCTGAATAATTAACATATTTTATAGGCGTACCACACTCAGCATGATTCCATATTATACTCACAACAATAATAATAACGAACTCGATATGCAAATTATCCAAGTTACATAGAACACGTAACCTTATTTTAACTTATAACGAATCGATGTCTCCTGAACATCTTAAAATATATTATAAATAAATACACCGAAAAACAAACGTTAACTCAATAAAACGCCACAAAACCTTGAATAACATTTTATCATTGGATTTAAATTAATTGTATGTTTTATATCTCGATTAATCAATAAAAAATAAATTTGATTTCTAATTATTGAAGACCCATAACGAACAAATATACGCCATATTAAATGCATATTAATTGCTCATTAACACCTCTACTCTTTTTTTTTCAAAGTATAATATATCATATGTAATAAGAAATTTATGGTAATTTCATACATAATTTGTCCCATTTTGTGACAAAATATGACACCAATAATTTACTAAATAATGTAAAAAATGTATTTTATATGTCTTTCTATATTCACTCCCCCGCATCATTTTCGAAAAAATACTTTTTAATTTATTATTATAGGCAATTGAAAGTAAGTATTTAAGAACTCGTAAAGAAATTGTACTTTATAGGTTTCCTTCTAGTAGTAGGTATTAATGTAATATTTTTTCGTAAAAAAAAAACCTTTTGTAATTGGATGATGACAATATAAAAACTAATAGTTTTATAAAAGTGGCAATCTTTAATGATTGAAGAGGTTCATTAAAGATATCTGAAGAATTAAGAAAATATTTCAATGATACATCCGACTTGTATTATTTTTTTTTTTGCTATCTCAGTCTGATTTCTATTAATTATATTTTAATACAACAATGTTATTATTGCATAAATAGTAGAATAAGAAGCATTTCCTTCCTCACCGTGGGCACATGAAGCTTGAGTTCTTCAGTTCATTATCCATTTAATGATAACATCTGCACAATGCATATTTTAATGACGCCAACATTTTTTAGCGCGCAAAAATAAATTATCTGATTATAAAAAGTAAGTGTATTTTAATTGCTTTATAATTATCAATTAATTTTAAATTGATTACTATTATAAAAATTATCGAAGTCGGTTTTTTATAATTTCTTTATAACATTGTTTCATTAAAAATATTATTCAGAAACTTAAAAAAAAAAAAACAATGCACGTTATTGAAAATTTTCGTCTATTAGGGTTGCACTTGTTGGTTTTTTTAGAAAAAACATTGATTGAAAAAATTTCAGATACTTGGTGATTAATTAACAGATTAATACAAATTCTCAGAGGAATAGGATCGAAGTTTATATCCTAGATCCTCCTTAGCTCCAGTTTTGATCCCAGTCCTCTGACAATTTGTATTAATCAGTTTCCACCAAGGATCTGAAATTTTACCATAAGAAAAATCAATGTTTTTCCTATATTTCTAAAAAACCAACAAGTGCAACCATAATTGATGAAATTTTTTAATTATTAATTGATTTTTCTTTTCAGAATAGTTACTAAACTTAAAAACTCTGTTTCCAAATTTTTTTTTTCATAATTTTAAGTATACAATTTAACAGGTAATTATCACATCGTTTCAATTCTGCTTAATGCAATTTTGATTACAGTCTAAAAGTTACGGGTTTATAAATTTGGTCAATATTAAAATATATAATTTTTACTAAGAAATTATTTTTTTTTTATGGAAGAAGGAAAATTTTTTACTGTTCACAAAATAGAAAACAAAAGTATTGGACAATTATTTGCCTATTGAAATTGAAATAGGTTGAGCATACCTAGGTACATTTTAATCAAGGCAATTTGGAATTTGCAGGATATAATTAACATTTCTATACCTATATCTAAAAATTGAACGTTATTAACCATATTTTTATGTTTTTAACCATGATACAGTTCGGATTCTATATCTACCATGAGAATTTATTTTTTTTGGTAAAATTATCGAAGGAGATACATTTAGCAAATTGGTTTGTTTCCATATTTCTAAGACTACATTGGTATATACAGCGCTGGATTTATACTAAGGGCAGTAGAGATTTGTGCCTCAATTGCTTCCCAAAGTATAGAAAATATAAGTGTGGTTAGGAATAATGGAGTGGCATTTTTCGATAAATCTTGGATCCGGCCCTTACTATACGCCAGGTTTGTACTATCATCTACAACCACTGGTTTAGAAGAACTATATCCTAAGTGCTATCTAAGGTGCTAGCCCAGCAGTGGGGAAACGGTTGAACGCAAACAGGTCGACAGTGAATCACAGGCTTTTTAAATAATTTTTAAGGTAAATTTCAAATCTTTTAATTGAAAATGTGTACTAAAATTTAGCAGACAATGAAACTTGAATTTAAAATTAAATTCTACAACGGATATTACTGATTCCCAAATAGTGCTTCTAATTTTACTCATTATTTCTTTAAATTAGTATTTGTTTTTAATTTGACCGATTTTTCAAAGCCGATCGCGTATTAATAAGAAAAACTATTGTCGATCATACTAGTTATAAATTTTCCCACCTCTGTCTTAGCCTGTTAAGCTGTATCATGATTGAATGGTTTAAAGTATGGTTTTTGAAAGGTAGTTAAATCTGTAATAAAATGAATGTTACTAGAATACAAAATTGATTTTTGTAGACTTTATAGGGCCAATGATCAGAAATCGCAATTTTCATAAAAGGTGGGAAGATTACAGCGAAAAGAAATAAATTAATTTTCTGTACTATTGAAACAAGAAGGTATCTAATAGAGTTTTTGGGGACAAAGAAAAATGAAAAAATACTCCAAAAGTGACAAAACTTAGCACTATTTAAATATATTAATTTAAAAAGCGAAACATATACAATGATATTTACCTTAAATATAATAGTTTTGGTGTGTTTAAAATAGTTTCTTAATAAAACAGTAATTGTCGTTTAAAAAATCTTTTAAATAACTATAATAAGAACAAGTAGAATTTTCCACGTTTAAAGCAAGACTAATTTAAACGTCCTGTTTGAAGCCGCGTCCACTTTTTATAAGCCGAAGAAATTTTTTTCTCACTGTTAATTAAATTAGCACCGACATTAACAAACCATCTGCTAACCAGCAAAATATTACACACCTATATCAGTCAATACGTGTGCAGATGCGAGACAATTACCCATAACCAAGGCAAGTAAATAGTTAACTTTCGTATCCCACAAAAATTTTCGGCAAAAAATCGAATCCGAAAATTGGTAACGACCATTCCCTAAATAGAAATACAGAACGGTGACCCACCTGCTCAATTTCTCTTAAATTTAATAAATTGAATTATTTATTCGAACATTTCCCAAAACAGTTAAGCTATAAAAGCCGTCGAATTCGAAGGTCTCTAATCTAATTTCCATATGGTGTTGCGTTCTAGTTTGAGAGTTCGATTTAGAATTTGAGGAAAAAATATGAATTTTTCGAGGTCCAATGCTAAAAAAAATTGTTGATATCATTTTTTTGTTAGGGTAAAATTAAAATGAAGCGCAGTGAGAGCACCCTTTAGTGGTCATTAACGCAATCTAACACGAAATAATAAAATTAGTGATATCGTTCCGCTCGATTTCCTATCTAACACCATTTGTCACCCGAAAATAAAATCATCGTTGAAATAATCTTTCTTTTTACTATACGCTTCAATACACCAATTGTCCATATAATAAAATCGAGCATTTTTAAATGTTGATTTTTTTCAATTTTAAAGTGATTTTTTTCCTCAAAATCGAAAACTCATAACAAATTTGTACAGTTGAAATTTCCAAAACGATTTTCTAATTTTACCTAATAAAAAGTAAGTTTTAAAAAATTGGTCACGCGTATCCAGACAACGTTGTCATTCAACGCTCACCAGATGTTTTCTACATTTAGTATGCTGAGACCAGCAATAATAAAAACTCCAAGTTTCAATACCGTTTTAAACGAGACAAACTGCCGAGTGAACAACTTCGATTCCTTTAGAAAAGATGCAAAAAGAAAAAAAAAAGATGTAAGAAAGAAAGTGTGTAACAAGATAAAATTTTAAAATATTGTTTGAAAAAATCTAAGCTGGTTTCTTCGTCTCTTCGTTCTTTGTATCGGTTTCTGTTGAGGGTTCTGTTCAAGAAGAACATTTAACTATCACACCCTTAGCCCTTAATAATGTTACACACGATTCATATGGGATATGTGTGCAAGCGAAATTTTGTTTGAGTAAAGTCGACGTACCACGGACACGACGTTACGTTTTGCTCTATTCAAATTGTTAATTTCATTTTGGTTTATTATTGCTACTATTGTGTGCCTGACCCTGTTGTATACCTGCAGCTTTTGTCACATACTTTGTATTATTCCTATTATAAGGTATATTTACCCCTAAATGAAAAAGGGAAGAAGAAAAAAATCGTCAGAATTTAACTTTTTAAATCAGGAACATTAAACATTTTCCTTTATGTCCCTATAAAAACCAACTATTCCAAATTGATGACATCTAAATTTGATCAGTAATGAGTAGGTGTTAGGTAAGTTTAATATAAAACATATAAACAATAAAGCTTTAATCAAACCTAGTCGTAGCCGGGTGGTCAAGGTAACCACTCCAAAACCAATAGGTGTTAGGTTAAAATCTCATATCGAGCATATTTCCAATATTTCTCGATTTACAGATTATATTAGTACTAGAGTCGCTAGATCTTGAAAGTTAAGCGACGGTAACTATAAAAAGCTTAAATTAGATGTTTCTTCTATCTTTCCATCCCTATGGGTTTGCTCTGCTTCAGGTAAATGCATCCCTGACATCAAAATTTGATCAGTAATAAATCAGTAGGTGTTAACCAAGTTTAAGTATTTTTTCGTAAATTAAAAAGAATGAAAGCTTCAGCTTTGCATAAATATAACCTTGTAATAAATTATACAAACAATAAAGCTTTAATCAAGCCTACTTATGACCGAAGGGTCATGGTGACCGCTCCAAAACTAGTAGGTGATAGGTTCAAATCTTGTATCACGTATATTTTCAATATTTCTCGATTTACAGATTAATATTAACTCTTCATTCGCTAAAGACGTTGGTAGTTAAACAACGGTAAATAGCAACAAAAAAAGCTTAAATTCTTTAAACTATTAGATGCCTGTTCTGTCCTTCCACCCCTATGGGATTGGTAGTATCTTCTTCTACCAGACCTGCTAGATGTCCTGCTTTAGGTTATGCATCCCAGTCAGCTTTTATCAAAGTGTAGGGATCTTCTTTTGCTATGCTAACCTTCAGTTCTTCTAGTTATATAACCGAAGTTCACAAGTATGCCTTTTTTATTATACATATGAGTCTATCATGATTTTAAGTTCTTGCAAAATTAATTAAATAGTTCTTTTTTTCGTCAAAGAAATTTTTAATATTATGGCACTGTACATCCGAAGTTAGAAAAGCTTCACCCGTTTGTTTGTTGGTTTTTAAGGGACCGAGCTTTTGGTGATTGGAAATTTTCTTTAGTCTTATTAAATCTTTATAAATAAAAAGAAATCAACTTATTACTACAAAAAATAAGTCTTTTCCAGAGCTAGGTTATAGGTATTACTGCTTTTTAAAAATAGAAGCAGATCATGGTTATTGTGGTAATGTTAAACCAATGAATTGATTTATTAATTAAAGCTTTAATTATCCAATCAAAGTTTTATAACTTAAACTTTCTATGACGTTCTATTAATGAATTTATGATAGATTCTAATAAAGTAACATTATGAATTAAGAAAATTAAAAAAAAAAGAATACAACTTAGTTGATATTTGTCTTTATTTCAAAATATTTGTGTGATTTCATAGAATAAAAACCTTCGGTTAACTAATTCATATTACATTAAGGTTGTTTAGAATAAAATCACAAGTAATGAGAAAAATTGATACTAATACTGTAAATAGTCAACTATTTGAGCCATGTTTCTGTAAAATTTCAATTCGATTTGGAGCTTATTAACGGAGTAAAGAAATTGTAAAGTTGCGTAATTTTAAACCGCTTAACACAGGGTAAATGGAGAAAGTTGTGCGTGATTGTAATCAACTTGTGAAAGCTCTTTGATTAGAAATGATTTATTTTGAAAAAAAAAAACTATGCATTCTTTGAAATATTCTGCATTGATCAAAACCTAAATCATTGAAATTTGGGGGTTTCTAAGCAAAATTTTTCAATGTAAAGATAGAAAATCGTGTCAAATTCAATCCAAGTATATAAAAGCTTTATAGAAATATCTAAGTATATGGCGGACTTATAAGCATAGAGAAAAGAAGTTTTAAGTAATTATCATATTTTTTTTAAGAATAAATATTTCCTTTTTAAATTTTACTGCTAAGAATATATTCATGCTTTTATATATAAATAGGGAAACATTTTTGGTTTCACTGTTCAAATAACTAAAATATTTTCGGTAGGGATCCAAACATCAAGGATGCTGCTTCTGCCTGCTAATGTCACAAAAGGGAGATCCTCACAAATTCATTTCTATACATCCATTACACACATACATATACAAACACTTTAAACCAAAAATATCAATGCTACAAAGCGAAATAAAACCATAGCGTTTATCCTTTTCGAATGGTTATTCATGAGGTTATAGGCACAGTTGTCAGCTGTCCATCACCATCTTTCCAAAAATACACTCACTGAATATTTATGTTGTTTCTATCGTTTGAAAAATGACGAAAATGGCTTAGTCGAAATAAACCTCTTATATTTTTGTTCGGAGACTTTGGTAGCACAGATAAGTATTAATTAAATTATTACACAAACTTATTGGAATAGTTTTAGATGACTATCTTCCTTTATCTGCTTGAGAAATATGGAAAAAAGTTTCGACAGAAATAACATTAAGTAAGCAATTTGTTCTTATTGTGTTTGTTTCGAACAATTTCATTTGGAGATATTGAGAAAAATACTGAATAAGAAATGGAGATAATAATTTCGACAGATATTCTCTAGATACCTAGATAGTTGGTAACCAATTTATAATTTTTGTACGACAAAATTTAGTAAAACTAAATTGTAATAGTTCTTTTTAATCTTTAATCTTTACTTTTTTATAAGTATTTAATTGAAATTGAAAAAGCCTTCACGTGTAATTATTTAAATTAATTATCGGGAATAAACGAAGCGAAAATTTAACACAAGTTTATGTAGTATTTGAGTATTATGCCTAGTGATTGCAAATTGTATATAATCCAGTTATTTTTTTCAGTTTAAGTGAAAAAACTTATAAGCAATTATAAATAATTGAATGTTTCTATTTTTTATATTGAACAGCGTGTTATTGCTCTTAGTGAATGTATTAAGGCGCTAACTAACTAAACTTTTAAAAGAACAGAAAGCTGAAAGTCGAAATTGATAAAGACACATGTTTTCCAAAGTTTTCTATAAATTTATAACGTGAAGTAGTTGTGATGCGACGATGACGATACAACAAGCGACGCCATGTTTCGATAATAAGATTACATGCATTAGTATGTCACGGTTAATTTTTGTTTGCAACGAAGCGAAACGGTTACATTAAGTATTTAGCAGGGAATAGACCGTTACAAGCCAGGTCTCATCAATAAAAACTAAACTTTAAAAAAAAATGAAAGAAAAAACCACGACAGTTGACAAAGATGTCGCGCATTTTACGTGAGAGGTATTTGTATCACAATTTTGCCATTCAAAGTGGATATGCAGAGTGCTCCCGGTAAATATAGACGAAAAAGTTCTACTGAAATTTCCTACCGAAAAGCTCATTTAAAGGTATGGTCTTTCAATTAATAGATTCTCCTACTATCGTTGGACAGCTTTCCGGCTAACTAGTATTACTACACAATTGAAAGTAGGTACTAATCTAAGAAAATATGTAGTTGGTCTTAATGATAACGATGTGGTCTTTTAAATAGTGATAATAACAGCTAGTAAGAGATATGAAAAAGGAGTTTTTTAATTACTGAAACTTTTTAATTAAAAATATGAAAATTGACTGTCTTTTTTTGTCAGTACTTATCTTGACCATTTTATATATTAACTGTTAAGATTAAGAAGTGAATTATGGAAGGAATTCTAATCTGTGAGTGAAATTTCAACATAATCCACCAGTTTCAGTTTTTAAATATCGTTTAAACCAATGAGTTCGAAAAATATATTCAACACATTGAAGTATTAGGGTTGAATAAAGATTTGTAAACGAAGAAAGGTTCGTTGGAACGGAATCGTTCCAAAGGATCAAATTACAACATCCTTTCGATTTATTTGGCCTTTATTTTAACAAAAAAGGCACCAAAAAATCATATCCTAATGTCTATTACATTGAAGTAAGTTTACAAATCAAATTAAAACTAATTTTCGAAAAAATAAATTATTAAACATTATGAGAAGGAAACCATGTAGAACAAGCGGGTCAGATCTGTTGTATAGGTCAGACGGACCAGAAGAAGGGATGATGATCTCCCGTCGAGCAACACATTGCCTGCACCGCTTGTTTTTGGAACCCTGGCGAGCTTTTTTGTAACGCTGCCATTTGCAGCCATCATTCGGGTTTACATAGAATTGAGACCAAATTCAACATGCTGATGCACCAAGTCCATTACTTGATTGATTAAAACGATTTTCCTCACATCATAACTTCTCGAAAAAATTTCAGGTTATATCTCACTTAAATCAAAAATCCGATTAGCATTTTCAACGATTCATTAGGCACAGAGAACACTTATTGTACGCATACGCCTAAGTTCTAGGTAAAATTAATAGTTGTTTTTCAAAGTTTGATATGCGTAAGTAATAAGACGTACTCGTATACGATAGAAATCTTACATGTTTTCGTACCGCTTTGCCCATTTTGATGTAAATGAATGCATATGGAAACAGACAAATGATAGTGTAAAATTAATTACTTAATTAATGAGAGTGAACTTTCAAACGTCGTATGATGAGTGAGAAATGCTTCGATATAAATCTCCGTATGGCGGAACCAAGTCCATTATAAAAATATATCATGATCACATAAATTAGTCAATTTACCCCTCTCCAACTATTCAAAAAAAAAAATATATATCTTGTATCTTTAATTACTGAATAAATTGTTAACGTTGTACATTATAAATTGATAAAAAGAGAAATAAACTATTTAGATCAAACAACTACCACAAAAAAATTTCAATTAAAATCCTAACAGCCTATTGTGATAGAGTGGAGAGAAAATTGGCCCAATCTGATTACACGTAGGTATAATATGAGAAAAATGCCATTTTATCATGCTAAAACAATAAATAACCGTAACAACGAGTTAAGTTGGTATATTAATTTTAATGAGTAGCTTAAATTCTTACAATCCTTCAACCTATTTAATTCTATTTTATTACATTTAGATGTCACATTACCTTAAATGGCTTAATTATTTCATAGGAAAGAAAAACAGTGTAAAAAATGCACAAGTGTAATAAGCCTCAGTCATGTTCTCCTTCAATGACTATACTTTTTTTTAGTTGCTAAGCCATAATTGTTAAAGCAATGAATTTAATTTGGAAATTAAAAAAAAGGTTCAAAAATAGGATATCTATGCAGAGTGATTAAGGGATGAATTTAAGTGAACAAAGTATATTCCTATTCTGCAGTTATAATTTTGTCCTTATTCTTCCGAATAATTAGTAAAGTATGTAAAAATTATAATGCAATAAGTCAATTAACGTATTTGGAAGTTCAATAGTAGAAAAAAGGCATCAAAATTAACCCAGGTATGGCAAATCAGTATACAAGTGTTATATGATAATGAACTTTATTTGGTTGGAGATGTACGAAACACTGATTTCCATTTTGTATAAGAAAATATGATTTTTTCCCGTTAAAATTTATATTTCACTGTTTTTAAGAAAACCATATCACGCAAGCATTATTTTATTGTCGAAATATTTAACTTTTCAAATCACTATAACTAATTCACTAATTAGAAATAGAGTTAATGGATAAGTCTAAATTGATTATGGAATTCTATATTCTATAGCCCAAGACAAGCTAAAAATTTAAAATGTCCTTACAATTAAACTTTGGACTTATTTAACTTCTCATTTTTTTTTCTTTAGTTAAAAAATTATTTGGAAACATTTAACGTAATTAACCTTTTCAAAAGACAAGGTCTACAATTCGTTAATGAATCTGAGATATTTTTAATGATTTTCTAATGTTTTTTTGTGAATATAAGTTTGATTATTATTCTTATAGATCTTT
This sequence comes from Sisyra terminalis, assembly GCA_958496175.1. Lineage (NCBI taxonomy): Eukaryota > Metazoa > Arthropoda > Insecta > Neuroptera > Sisyridae > Sisyra > Sisyra terminalis. The sequence goes on from OY292274.1 coordinate 56,631,064, forward strand.
TACCTTTAATTTTCTTTTACAAAAGCACTTGTACAACTAAAGACCATTTTCTTTATCCATTAAAAAAATTACTTGTTGGAAAACCATTTTCCATGCCATAATACCACTTTTTACTAACCATAATTACTAAATGTGTATTAAAATATAAATGTATATGTTTTTCTTTTAGATCACCAATTAAATTGTAGAAAGAAACTAATAATTTTCATTTTATTTAATCATTAACAACTCGTATAAGATTAAGCTTTTATTTAAATTCGGGGAGATTATTAAAATTAAGAACATAAAAAATTTAAATTGTACGCCATGAAAACTGAAAATTGGTGTGTACACATAAAAAGATTTAATTAATTTAATAAGATCATTATATCAAATAACATATTTGCTCCTAAAGTTTTATTAGCTGCTCAACAATTATTTTTGTTGTAGTAACATTCATAGTTTTGATGACTGAAAATATCTATTTTCTATGATCATAACAATAAAATAATAATGTTCTAAACATCGAGCTAAAGACAGAAGTAATTAAGTTAAAAACATGGTAATGGAATAGCCTAATAAAATCATAAACCACTGTGTAAAGATAATTAATTCATTTACACACATGTCTTTTTCTCACCGAAAACTCTGCGTAAGATAATAAGAGTAAGAGTAAGGTAGCCTACCACAAGACAATTATTATCATAACTATTCATTTCTCGAGCCGTTTTGTGTGTATTTTACTTGAATCAAAGCAGAAATTTCAATCTGGATAGTAAAGTATTATAAGAGATAATTTTTTTTTTATAAATTGTAAATAACAAAGATTTTAAACGGTTTATGATTCAGTGGTGAGAAAGCTGGTGAGGTGATGACGATCTGGGATGACATATTTTTCCTTCCATAAACTGCTACTTGATACCGCGTAGGTGCTGATAACAAATGACAAGTTAATCCAACGATTTACATTTGGGTTTTACTCGTTAGCAAACATCATCAGCGTCGTGATGATCTCGATGATGACACAAGTTCTTTTCTTAGTCAAATATACAAAAGATAAATAAATGTACTAACAATAAGGCATATATGTACAAACAAGCATCATACACATACATCCGAAGGTAATTGTAAAACAGATTGCATAATAATATGGCTGATTTACTAGTGATCTACCGAGGAAAGAACAGCAATAAAAAAATAATTGAAATGTTTTCATCATGTACTTTTATGGTCTTAATCTAAACGAAATAATTACTTCCTCAAAATACAATTAATATTATTTTTTTTCTCGGCACCAATAATCACATTTTGTTTAGGTACATATAATTTGGTTCTTCAAAAGAGCTTTGGAGCTTTTGCAATCAAAAATTGATCTGCTATTCCTAATCATAATTGTAACCAAATTTGTATTACGATATTACTTATATTTATGTCAACTAGTTATGTGTTCAATATAAATTCTTTTATTCAATAACATCGGACAAATCAATTTTAACGAAGGTAAACCAAGGAAATGTTACTAGGATTTTCAATAGATAAAGTTAACAATTATATATTTTTTATTTGATTTAAAAAGTATTGTATGTAATATGGCTTACATAAAAGTTTGAACTTTAAATTAGCTAAGAAATCTTTTTAACAAACTACCACTGGTGAAGATTAAATTTCAAATAGTGATCATTATTTTTTAGAAATAAACAGGAATGCGTCATTAGTGCTTTCGGTGCATATACCGCATACAGAAACGTGAAATCTTACGTTTTTGTTACTAATAATTTTTAGATTGCAATTCAGCGGAAATAACGAAATTCTAAATGAAAAAATTAAAGGGTTGGAAGGGCAAGTGGTAAAAGTAAAAAATAAAAAAAAATTAAGCGTCTGCTAATGCTACTGCTAGTCATATTTGTCACGTATATAGTAAAGATCGTGTTGTAAAACTTGTGATCAATTTTTTCAATAAGCAATACTTAGTCTAAGAATATAACTAGCTATAGTTATATAAGGGAGCAACTATCCTTTTTAATCCTTATTCGTTCTCGCTATCACTATCTCGTTTTACGAATAGCAAAATATGACCTACCGAATTGTAATTCCATTAATATTGGCCATATTGGAAAATTGTTTTTTTTCTACAATTTCAATTTTAAATTTCTATGGGTAATGGAAGATTTTTTGAATCATCTCATTTTACAAACTGATCTCACTTACAAAGTTTCTCATTTATATGATAGACTGTACTTTTAATGCCATATTTTTACCAAATATAATGCAATTGATAATTGAATACATACATCAACTGAATAGGTCCAATTATATTTTAAATACATTTTTCAAATATAAATTACAAAAACAATTTGTATAGTATAAAATATAAGATAGTATGGAAGATATACGATAAGATAGTATGAAAAGTGAGATATTCCTACCGGAGGATTATAACTGTCGTATTCTTCCGTTCAAACTAACTATGTTTTCTTTATTTACGGTTATTGATTACGATACATGGAAGTTAATTAATTCAACAAATATAAAATACTGAACTATAGCCTATTGGTGACCAAGTGGTCTAGGTGGCCGCTCCAAAACTGGTAAATTTTCGATATTTCTCGATTGCGGATTTTTATTAACCATAGAGTCGTTAAAGATCTTAGTAGTTATAGAGCGACGGTAATTAACAATTAAAAAAATTCTGAAAACAATGAATACTTTCGATTTATAATTTAAGCAATTTTTCGATTCAGTATGACTGAAATTCACACCATATTTGTATTGGTAGTAAATCATACTATTTTCAAGAGTTTTCTTAAGTTTAAATTATCAAAAAAATATTTTTCTAAATTTTTTACAAATACAATTTAAAAGTGTTTCAATATTTTCCCATTCAATTTTTCCAAGTTTATGTTCTTTACTTAAATGTTTATTTTACAAGTTAAATCTTTTCAATTAAAAATTCATTAGTTATGGATTTCGTATAAACACGTCATCATTTTTTTAGCTCTAAATTGAATAATGCTTATAGTTTAACAGAAAGCATTTATTTGACGGTAAATTTATCTCGACAATAATACTTAAAGCGTACAGAGCTATTCATTGTTGATTTTCAACGATTTAATAAAAAAAAAAATAGATTGAATACGCATAAGAAAATGACAATTGGCAAAGAGAAATTTATTGACGTTTTTACAAGATGAAGTAAATAAGAAAATGGAATAACATAACTTAATCACAAATACAATAAATTACAATTTTAAAACCGTTCCTCTTTTTAAAAATAATTGACATTAATCATTTCCAACAACCAAGACAAGTAATTTATTTTCAATATTTTTTGTCTATAAAATAAATATTAACATAAATTTAACCGTCGTACATAAAAGAAAATATATTGTACTCATACGTAAATAGCATTGATAGTAAATTGCAAATTGAAACTTCATATTATATCATTTAATGTATGAAGAAACTGAAAAACAAAGCTCAATTAAAAAGAAGACATAATAATCCGTTTTAAATGCATTTAAGTTGATTTTAAATAGCTACCAATGATATTATTTTATAGCTGAAAAAAATCAGATTACACATTTTCTTTTATTGTACGCAAATAAAACTCTAACTGGCTCATAAATTTTTATATCCACTACGTAAGTGGCTGATTGGAATCTGCTAAGCAAAAAAAATGAACATAGAAAACCGGAAATGCTCTCTGCATTCGTGTGTTTAGCTAATTCTGACTATCTTTTGCAATTTAGATGTACTTTAATTAAAAATAAAAATTATCTCAAATTTAAAACAATTATCATCGTATTTTGGAAGTCTCCCATTTGCATAGAACAGACACCACTTGTGTTTCTATAATAGATTCTTGAACAATTCGTAGATTAATTATGAAATCACATTTACAATTACGACTAATTGTTACCGTTAAAAGAGTTGTGAATGGCAAATAACACGAAAATTATTCGCAAATACTTTATTATGTGTGAACTATTCAATTTTCTTCTGTATTTTACTAATAAAGAAATTATATAAGCGTCTACAAAATTCCCTCTATTCACCAACTGAATTGGATTGCGTCACACAATGATGAACTTGAATGATATTTTTTTCACATCGTATTTCTGAAATTTGTTTAATATATTTGTTAGTACTAAACATTATATAAATTTAATTGAACAATTTTTTTCGCTTTATTTACAAACATTGTGAATTTTCCATCAATTTAGACCAAGAAATATATTTATATGTATATAAAACATAGTCGTGTTAGTTAGACTATTTATAATTGAAAAATGGTAATATCGATTTTCACGATATATGATTAACAGAATAACTATTAGAAAATCAAGAAAATTATGAATAAAATTTGTTTTAAATAAATTAGGTTTACAATATTCCACAATTGTTTGCTCACTATATGCATACTTATCCATTATTTGTAATAATTGATGCCTATGGTTTGCGAAAAACGCATAACAATTTAATTCATATTTTGGGTAAGTGTAACTATAAATCGTAATTTGGAAGTATTATTATAAACAATGCTGCGACCTTAACGATCTAATGTTTCCAGTACATCAACGTAAAACCAATCATCATAATGTTTTTCGTGCTGATATTTATAGAGTTATGACCATAATGGTGATAGGATTACAGGAATATTTTTTTATATTTAGCTAATATGCAAAAATTGTAAAGAGTAGTATGTAAGGGTAGAAATTATATATCAAATTAGAATCAGTATTAAATAACTACAAGAAAATAAAAATCACCAAAACTATATGGGTACCAAGGCATAATGAGGGTCTGAAGAGGGTCGACAAATTAATTAAAAAGTAACATGATCAAACCTTCATTCGCCAATTTAAAATTTAAAGAAAAATATAGGTATGTACAAAGAAATTAAGAGTATACCAAAAGAAGAGAAACTAATTCCTCAAACATCTCTTAATATATTACACGCCCTACAATGGCTTAAGGACTATGATTTAATCCAAAAAACAGCACAGAAAGAGTGAAAATAATTATCAGAATAAAATCGAGACATCATTGTAGCACATTTAAACAGCTACATTGCACTAATGCAGAAAGGTGAGCCACTTTAACCATGTACTGAAGTGTTGAATGTTAAAAAAAGAAACTAATATTATAATAAGAAACTAATCTGCTTAAAAAAGTACTGAACTAAACAGGAATGTTCCCAGGATGCAATTTCTAGGAACACAAACAATTCAAAACAATAATAGACATAGAAATATCTTCGTATGTCTAAAAGCTCATGAATAAGTGAGATTTTATGAATTTTTGAATGCATATGGATCTTAATATGTTCAATGCTCATAAAGGTATGAATCTAAATATTTAAAATAAAATGTTCATTTAAAAACGCACTTTATTTGTTATAATCAAGCATAAATATGTGTGTTAAGTTATATCCATATTAATAATTGAAAATGAGGCAATAATACCGATACCAATTAATTTTCACAATTCAATTTTAGGTGGTACGAAATTCACCGGGTCCTCTAGTGTGTAATAAAAAAATTGTTTGATTTTTCGGAGTACCATCGCGGACTTTTCGACAACTTCCTTAAGGATTAAACTTCATATAGTAGATTTTGTATTGATGTTTTGTTGTATTTTTTTAATAAACATATAAAACAACGAAAACCAGTAATCGTGATTTCCCAGAGTCCTGCCCACGATACCAGCGGAGGGTCCAGCCCAAGGTTTATAAATTACACAGGTTGCCCCATTAGAAAACAAAATGACGTCATACGAAGAATTTTGAAATTTGAATCAGTCTAAAGGTATGTACAAATTTCTTCTGGATATGTCACGTAGCGCATAAGGCCACCTGTGTATTTTCTAAGCCTTGGGTCCAACCAGCCACGTCCAAGACACCATCCGAACATGTTCATGAAACTAAGTGCTAGTGAGGCTGACCCACGAAAATGAGATATTTTTGTTAGATCTCGGATTACGTTCCCGAAACTATTATCCACATATTTTCTTCGGGAAAAAGGAATGTTTTAAATAGTAGTGAAAATTGCATCAAAATCCGTCAGAGACGTTGTTTAGAAAAGCTAAGTCGATACACAGGAAAACAGCCACTAGTAATTTCGTTTTGCTCTATTTATGGTTTCAATTTGTTAGAATTTAGCTTCCTTTATTAATTTAACATGTAAAGAAACCAAAAAGCTTTAGCAAAACTTTCCCAACAGCAATGGTTTGAAAAGCTTCTCATTATAAGTAAGCAAAATTAGTGATTGCTATAGCAAGTAATTCCAAAGGTTATGATTTGGTTGTATTATCAAAAGAAAAACAAACTGAGACCTAAACTATTGTTGAGGCTTAACGCGACGACATGCTTATATGTCAGAGGCCATGTCACAAACACCCGTTGAGGATTACGTGCAATCATCTCGTGCCACGTGGCTCGCCTCGGTTTCGTATTATTGAAGATTGAGCCGTCTGCCCATTTATACAATATTTTATTCTAATACATCAGCGCGTCTGATATAAAACCCACACACCAAACATTACAAAAGCTCAAAGTATTGAATCAGAAAATTATTATCGTTTGCCAAACCGAGTGTGACGGTAATTATAAAAACAAATTATGTACAGAACCGTAATTTGACTCTGATCTGGGATTTTGAAAAAAAAAATGATTGCCGAAATTGATATCAAATTGGAGTTTATCGGAAATAATTTGGGATTAGTTACGTGTGTAATACGATGTTTTCGAATTGTAATTTTAGAACAATCCGATCGTAATTGCTTGTTAGTGATAATCTCTGGACCCACTATTTTCCTGTGCCATATCTGATTCGAAATGATATAACTTCAGTTTCTTCAAGGCAAAAATACATTTGAAAGAATTCAAAAAAAGAAATTTTTTCATTTTTTCTATGTTTATTCCAATATTGATATGAACCCCACATGTGTTCTACTGAAAATGTGATGTATTTGGCGATGACGTTACAGAGGCGACCAAGAACGTCTATCCAATCATTCATCTTGTTTGACAGATAAGGTCGCGTACCAGACAAACCATACAATTTTCTATCCCAATTCCACACATGCAAGAATTCAGTGATTTGCCAAATGAATTTTATTTATGTTCTTTGTTTAATCAGATTCAATGTCCCACCAACAGAGAGATGAGAAGCCATAATTAAAACAATGATACACTTTTTCTTCAAAGTACACCAACAAAAACGAGATGTAATGCCCTGAACTTCTATTCGGAAGTAAAATTCGGTTTTCCTTATTAGAATAGCTGTGTGCTAAATTCAAGTGAAATAAAATGTAAAAGTAATTATATAAAACGTACGTATGTTTCAATAAATGAAAAGAATAAAAATGAAAGGGAACTAAGCGAGCGTAAGGACGATAGGGATGACGATGATGTAAGTTGTTGTTAAAGGGTAAATTCATACAATAATGACAATAATTACACAAGCAATAACAATCATTTCCTTCATTTGAAAATTGAAAGGCAGAAGTAGTAAAAGCAAAGAACAAACAGAAAATGAGTGGTGGTGAACGTACACAATCCCCAGGCCTCCCACGCTATTATTCCAAGGTATTAAGGGTAAAGGATTGAATGCAAACAAAAGAATCAGTTTGTCCGCCGAAATAGATTAAAATATGCCTCGCGTATATGTATGAGTTTCTGATGCGGTTTGGCTATTATACTCATTGAACTTTACTTCCTTTGTAGTGGGTACATACATGTATGGGATGCAGCCATCATCGCCACCCCCATGAATCGTCTCACCCCTTCAATTTCGGATGCAGCAGTAGCAACACAGCCAACAGCAGTCGCTTTCTTTGTTTCTCAATGCCACAAACAGCTGTTTTCAATTTGCACACAAGTATTTGAAGTATTTGTAATCGACAATCATTCACGATGAATGTATTAAATACTATACGTGTGTTATAAGGGTTGGAGGAGATGAACACAAGTAATACGATAGTAAAAAAATCAACCACGCTTTTTGAACTTTACATATATATGCCATCCCTTAAAACAGTATAATGAAATTATCCTTTCAATATACCACTATTTTTTCTACCGATAATTATAATTACAATGGCATTTTTTATTAATTTGAATTAAATAATTAGCACTTCAATCACTTCTTGTCAGAGTAGTCAATTTTTCCAGAGAATTCATTCATTACCTACATAAAAATATTGGAAAATTAAATTAACTATAATCGTTATCCTACTATAACACCCACTGTGGCGTTGGAAAGGGTTTAACGTACGAGTATATATAATACTAGTTTTATATTTTTGGAGAGTGATGGATCTCTTGACCCTCTCGAACTTTTAAATACCATATTAAAGTGATGAGTGCTTTTGAAATAAAAACAAAATAATTTTCATTGGAATCATGAAGATTGATACAATGATAGGGAACCAAGATTATGAAATTAAGGAGTACCATTTAATGAACTAAGTATGAAATACAGAGGTGTGAAAATTATTAGACTCAAAAGAAGATTTTTACTTTCTTCCAGCAATGTCTCGCCCAGACTGTAAAACATCCAACATCAGTTATGGTTTGGAGCTGCATGTTAGCAAAGGGTACCGATAGGATATACATTGTGGAAGGTACTATGAGGCAAGACCAATATATACAAGTCTTGGAAACGAGGTTATTGCCTCAAACTAAAGAATGGTTTCCGGAAGAAAATTTTATCTTTATATAGAATGGAGCTCCTTGTCATAAAGCCAAAAAAGTTATGGATTTCCTCAAAAATTCTAACATTAATGTGCCTTCTTGGGCCAGGTAATAGTCCTGATGCTAATCCCAACGAAAATTTTTGGGCCAATGTGAGGAAATACCAAAAAAAAATTAAACTATTACAGCACGGGTGGATCTGATTACCGAATTTATTAAGATTTGGCATCATAATAAAATATAAATGAAAAAAAATAGTATAGAGCATGCCAGGATGGGAAAAATAAATTATAAACAATAAAGGGTACCACACAAAATATTAGATGAGTGAAACTATTGTAATTTTTAAATTGATGACTTTTAAAAAGAAAAATGTGTTTTTTTTTCTCTTGAGTTGTCTTGAGTCTAATAATTTTCACACCTCTGTAATTAATTTATTAAATGCTGCTTTTATATTGTCTTAAATATACGTTTAACTTAAATGAACGTATTGCATAACCGTAATACTTAGGTCCTTAATATTCTTTTGTAGAAGTGGAACAAATCTAAATAGCAATTCTGCGACAAAGTAGTTTAGGATGAATTTTTTTAGTAGTTTTAGGATGAATGATTACATTGATTTGATTTTCCAAATTTGGCTGTATCAAAATTTTACCAATTTAATATTAACTTAACCGTTGAAATGTTGAAAATTAATAACATTTTCTTTACTAACCTAATGTGAGCTTATTAAAAAAAATATACAAACTTTTAATATACTTTATATTGGCTTACTTACTTCATATTCATACGTTTATTTTTAACTTTTGATACTGATTTTGCAAAGGCAACAGGAAAATTTATTGGAATACAACCCTGCGAATATCTACTTCAAGTGATACATTCTAAAGATTCAAGCTCTACGAATGTAACCCTAAATGAAATGAGAAATCTGTCAAATTCAGAAATCTGCCGTCACGTTAATTACGAAACCTTTAATATAATAAACAGCTACTTATTAGATATGTTACGAAGATACAGAAAAGATCCATTGATCCCGAAAGGGATTTTCTGTTATCAATGTAATGTTCGTTACGATTCCTTTCTTCCGGAATAAATTTGTATGCATTAATACGTATCTAAAACTAACACTGATACAAATCTGGTTATGGGGATGTGATCTGTAGTTGACTTTGAAATCTTTTATTATGTATAAGTCGTACAGGTAGATAAGAGTTAAATGTCTCTATAAACGATAAGTTTTAAGAGTAGTTTTAGTAAAATATTCCCTTATGGTATGAGGATCATAAAGAACATATTGTGTTGGAACAAATGACAAAAAAAAGTGCACTACTTTGTAGGTGTAACTCTCCCATAATTAGATCGTTTCTAAAAGTTAAAATACAACAGTTCTTATCTTTGAAATTTTGATAGAATGTTTGAAGAAAAAAGACAAAATGAAAAAGAAAAGAAGGACGGATAAGCTCTGATTAGGTTCACGGGATTATATTGGCAAGTCGTCCCTTTTTGTATAACTTTAGTCCTTTTTCCCAGCAGGGAGTTATGACTTTTGCACGGTTGGGGGGCGTGGACGCTGCACATATTGACCACTCTACTCGGAAATGCTTACAAAATATAATAAAAAAATACCTAAGACCAATATATTTTTTGTGAAGGAACTACTAGGACAAAATGATGTACAGTTGTAACAAAAAGTAATTATTTGAACGTATATCACCGTACGTTTTGGAGGTTAGCTACGTTTTGTGGAGATCGCACTAAAGAAAAATCGCATTGTGAATCAAATGAAAAACGGGCGAGAGGATGTGATAATATATTTAATTCAGGTGAAGGATATCAGTTAGAGAAATCTATCCATCTGCATCCAATAGGGACCAATACATCAAGTGTGATTCCCGTATCGGCTGTACCCAGAAGAAATGGAAAATCAGAAGGGTGAATTCGCTAAGAAAAAAAGTAGATAGAAAATGTAACGAACATGAATTCTCGCCACTCTCAAAAATAAGAATAACCTATACACAAATGAAAGACGTCGAAGCGAGATGCATAATGCAAAGTAGATGTTGATGTAGATTCGGAAAATGGATGGCGAGAATAGAATACCAACATATATATACATACATAATACCATTTGGCGTTCGTTTCCCCGTTCAAGCGGAGATTTCTAACACTTTGTGATAAATCACAGGGACAAATTTAATTATCCTGGTGTCGCTGATAAGAGCGATGGATGCGTCGGGTTTTATACGAGCGTCGACGAAATGGGCCACACCGCGACGTTCTCCCTTACACATACATACATATACATATATAAATATACATAAAACACCCTTAGTCCTCTTTCTATAATATCACACTCCACCCCCGAAACGTTCGCTATGCATAAATTGCTACGCCTCAAATATCTACGTTCGTACAGACAATATTTAGAAAATAACAGCGCGGTTTTTTGAACTGATACGGTCTTAGGCACTGCTACATAAAGATAAATAAACCTACACCAAATATACCATAGCCAAGCCGTGCTATGGCCACCTTTGAATTTAAATATTTGCCTTAATTTATCCGATCATTCATCTTTAAATGCAAGTAGACATTAATTTTAACTCAAATCCTAATTAAATAAGAACGCTGATAACGAAGAAACTCATTTTTATTCAACCCTTTCAGAAATAAAATGCTATAACCGAAGATAACAGTTTATTAATCGCTTTAAGAACAAATCAGATTATCATCGTGGAACAAATAAAAACTCTTCAGATTTAAATTACACCCTTAAACACTAATGGTTTATACAGAAATGAGATGAACAATATTCAAATAATAAAACACTGGTATATTGTTAAGCTTTGATTATTATTAAAGAAAAATATATGTTTTTAAATTCTATAGTAAGTTTTTTATGATAACTTCTACATTTTGTCACTAATGTTTAAACTGCAACTAAAATAGTTCTATAGAGTATGAAAATTGGTTGCCAAATGCGCTAAAAATCTTAAATTAAAATATGAAATAAATATAGGTACATAGACTGCCACAAAGAAATAATTAATAATCATCAAATATTTAAGTTATTACAACTGTTGGTAATAAAGCTTATAACACAGCTTTGGACGTATATAATTGTATATAGTTGCCAGTAGAGAGCGCTTGAATAACTAGCTACAATTTTAAACTGCGAAAGACTAAAAAAATTCACGAAAGTTTTCAATCAATTTTTCTATTAAAATCCTTAAAAATTGCTTTAATTTTCAAACTCTTTTTAAATAAAATTGTTTGTTAAAAGATTACTATTTCATTTTCGTATGAAATCAAATAAACCAGGATAAAAATTGATTGAAAATTTCAATGTTCAAAGAAAAACCACAAGTAAAGGAAAATTCAATATATAATAAAAAAAAATGCTAGACAAATTTTGTTTTAAATGCAATGAAGGTAGGAACCAAAAATAGGGAATACATGAATAAAACAAACGTTGAACGGGGTTCACATGGAATGAGAGGGATGGATACGGAACGTTAAGGGGTGCTGTTATAATAATTTTAGTTGTTGTTCGATGCAAAGTTAAACTATTTTACCAGCCACGTTCTTGAAACGTGTTAACTTTATAAAATATTCATCCCCTTAATACAATATGAGGAGGGTAAGCACCCTAAACATGGTTCAAGGGTTGGAGGTTTGGTGGAGTTAGTTTCATCATAAGACCGTTATCTGCTTGTCGCTACCAGTGCGCTACCACCAGTCAACAGTCAGTCCCAACTTCCTCGTACATATCCTTCACAATGCTGTTTAAATAACAGAGGACGGATTCTCAACTATCAAATCAATCATTGAGAATTTTAATGGTTGCTGAACTAAAACTTACATTTTTTTTTAATGAAACTTAGAAAAAAAATAAATAAATAAAAAAACAATACTTTCGATAATCTCAGTTGACATTAAGTTTGAATTTGGCACATGTTCAAATTTTCTGCAATGCAGCACATTAACCTCGTATACAAATGGTCAGCGACATACATTTCAACCTTTTTGCAAATTAACGATTTCGTTTAATCAATTATCTTAAAAAATCGCCACTTAAGTACTTTGAACTAAGATTGCTTTGAAGCAAATGGGCATTTTAGACATAACATTGAAATTAAAATATTTAAAAAGCTTAAGTTATAAAATATGTGAACTAACTTGAATACTAACTTTGTTTTTTAAACGGACAGCCCAAAATTTGTCTTCATTAGTTGGAGTGCACTGCATTGAAAAAAAATTAGTTAGTTTCTGTTCTTCAGTATAGTCGTGCATCTTTTATCTTTAAAGTTTATAAGGAATAAGGTAGATGAGACAGTTGTGACAAATGTTATTTGTATAATATTATAATTTATAAATCTGAATATTGAAGCTCCTGTTAACATATAAAGTAACTTCTGAAATAGCGATAACAGTGTTTAGACTACTTAATTCAATAGTCAAATAAAACAAAAAAATTTTGTTTTTTTAACTATTTAATAAAAAAAATTATCAGGTTAAGTATTAAGAAGTGAAATACCGAATACGAAGTACATGAATATCTTCTTTGAACTACGTAATTGTACACCAAAAAATTAATTCAAACATTTATAAAGCTTTAGTGTTAAGTATTTTATAATTTTTTACACAAATATTCGCTTTTTAATAATACTTTCTACAAGCAAACATAAAACTAAAAAGATTTTTTCTTGAATATTAATTCCAAAATCAACTCTGATATTTAGTTTAGAAGCGTGAGAACGGAAGATAAATTGAATAAAGTAGCCCTTTGTTAACTTCTTCAAGACTTAATTTTATTTCTCAAAAATGAAATTAAACATTTTTATATAAACCTCGTGTAAATACACATACGTGTGCATTATAAAATAAATGAATTCATAACAGTGTTTTGTGGGATTTTTTTTAAATCAGGTAAGTTCTTTTTGAAATTTAAAATTTTTAATTCGAATTTATCTATAAAATTTTATTATATTATTTTAATACGCAATGGGGCAGTTAGAATTTCACAGGAAAGTCAATTTAACACCTTGTTCGATTGAATAATAATTAAGTCAATAAATTATAAAATTATCCACGTTATCAGTATGTTTTTAATGCACCTAAAATTGAATTTTAAACATATTGATTCATCATTAACCATTAAAAATAAAATAAAAACTTATAATAAAGATATGAAAGAGAATATTTCAACAATACATCTATCCATCGAAACATTGAAAATGAATCCATTTATTTTTACGACTCAGCATTTTATATTCAATAATTTTAAGTACATGTTATTTTTTACGTTTCCTCGTCTTCGTTCTTTTCAATGAATTAACCTGATAAAAAATCGAATCAATTATCTATCCACTTAACTAAACTCAACTATCGAGTCTTACAAAAGATTGAACTTTTATTTCTTATTTTTTTTTCTAGCGCTTCGTTTAATAATTTTTTCTAGTCGCAGAAATTGAGGTATTAAAAGATAGAATTCATTATTTTTTTTTTTTTGGGGGAGGGAATAATTTAAAACAATGTGGGCTCTTAAACAAAGAAATTATTTTCACGTTTTTCCATTTTCATGGTATTTTCTTTGTGGATGTAGATATCGTTGCAATGGAAAGGGTGAAGGAGAACGATTTTCAGGGATCGTATACTGGCGTTAGGGTGCACGCGTAATCACCCAATCAGTGCGTAGCAAAAGTTATAGAGCCGAGCTTTTAACGAATAGATTGATAGCATATGACGAAAGCTCTCATATATATTTAGACCGTGTAATTCGTGGAGGAGAAAAGCTCAGCAACCATCAATCGTGGTAGGCGCACGTATTGTATTCCAACAAAGAATTATTGAAAAACGAGTGAGTGCTTCTCGATTATGGAACAAAGCAAATGGGGAAACGTGGCTAGCCAAACAGAGTAACCCATATGAAATATCAAAACCAATTCCCTATTTCCCTCACATTCTTTCACAAATTGCGCATATATCATATCAATAAGACTGCGACAAAGCGATACGGTCAATACATGTGACCGCTTTGTCTATTTCTGTTTGTATTTTTTCCATTGGTGAAATGTAGAGACGAAAAAGGAAAAGTTTTTCCTCTCGGCACCATTCTATCTATATATTTAGTTTGAGCGAGAGTAGTTGTTGTACTAATGGTCCCAATGGCCGAGCCAAAGAACAGTGAAACACTTTAATGGAATCGCAAACCTTTTGGGACCATTAAAATGAAATAGTGACAGATAGTACATTATTCTTTTGCCACTTCCTGGGGGAGAGATCGCCGAGCGCTAAGTAAAAGAAACTTTAGTTGCTGAGTTAGCGTCCAGTTTAGCGAGACCCATACCTTCATAAATCTAAATGAATTTCTGTCGATGTCGACAAAGAATGGAACAAAAATACGGTCGAAGTTAGAAACTGGAAACTGCGGATATTAACGATAAATGTACTAATACATTCCTGCTTCAATTTCATCAAAAAACTATTTTACAATTTTCCTAAGCCAGACACACAAGTAGCATTATTTATTAACGGCCAAATAATAAATGACACGGCCAATAAACTGACATATCGAGGTATCATCCGTTATCGATTGATACAAACTTATTTCATGCCATCCCTTTCAGTTCTTTAGTAATAAAGATGCCAACGACTAATAACGTTCAACAAATGGATATTAAAAACTTTTTCTCCACATAACTAACACGCTACAGCTTTTATTTAATCTAAATGTAAAAAGTTTTCATTCCATTTCATTTTTTATACAAACAGGAAAACGGATTATAAAAAATGAAAAACAATAAATCTTTAATGAAGAAAAATAACAAACCTAAAATATTTTCATTTAAAACATCCAAAAAGTTGATAAACTAACTTATAAAATTCGTATAGTAGGTAAATAAAGGATGGTTATTTGCTTTATATTTTATAAGCATCTTCACACTAATAAGCCATTGAAGGTTCTCAACTTTCTATATTAATTGTCGGGATTTTCATAACATTAACATTAACAAAGAAAATGAACAAGAAACAGCAAAATTTACTTTAGACATTTAATCGTAAATCGATTTCTTTGCCCTCTTGAAAATTTGGCACTTGTAGCATATGAGATTGTTAACCTATAACAGCAATACAAAGACAATAATTGATATAGGTACAGTAAAAACAATTCAAAGTTTTAAAAACTCCTTAGAAAAGAGTAAGTTAATAGTTTTTATGGGAAAATGGAAGAAATAATTATCTACGCATTACAATGAAAAAAAAATTTGTAGAATATAATTAAACTACACTTAATTGCACGCTCGATGTGTCAACATTTCAATAAAGCAAAAATTTCCCGTGGATTTAATGGAATTTTTTGGGTCATACCAGATCATATCACAGGATCAGAACCAGAGGATACACATTGTACGTTTCCTCAAAATTGCGATTGTGAGGTCCTTACCTTCTATAGTACTTCAAATTGGAAGCACATTTAAAATTTTAAAATGAGTCCCTCAAATAACATGGAATAAGGAATGCAAAATTGCATTTTTGGAACGATATTCCTCTGGTTCTAGGCCAACGATAGAGAAATCTATACACCTACGATGTCATTAAAATAATTTCATAGAAGTGGACAAAGTTAGCAGTTTTACTAGAGTGAAAGTTTATCGTTAAAATTGTAAGAAAATGTAAGAAATAATTATCTATGTTTAGGTACATGATCAAACTATATACTTAATTGCACGCTTAATGTGCCAACATTTCAATAAAGTAAATACTTTCCCGTGGATTTAATGGGATTTTTTGGTTCATACCAGATCATATCACAGGATCAGAACCAGGAGAATACACATTGTACGTTTCCTCCAAATTACGATTGTGGGGTTCTTACCATCATATAGTGCTTCAAACTAAAAGTACATAACTCTATTTTTATAAATTAGTCTCTTAAATAACATGGAATAAGGAATACAAAATCGCATTTTTGGAACGATGTTCCTCTGGTTCTAGGCCAACGATAGGGAAATCTATACACCTACGATGTTATTAAAATAATAATTTCATAGAACTGGACAAAGTTAGCAGTTTTACTAGAGTGAAAATTTATCGTTAGAATTAATGTAATATTCAGAATTTTTATGTTTTATGGGGATCTGAGGATTCTGTAGGGATATTCAAAACTGTACTGATATAAATTAACGGGGGAGCTTTTTTGAGGATTGTTCTTCAAAGAAAACTGTTTTGAAAATTATACAGAAATTATGTTAATTTCGATAATCGGAAAGCAATTTGAACTTATAAGAAGATCCATAGTCAACGAGTAGATTAGGTTTGAATCCCGAAATGTTAGAAGAAATCAATTTCAAATTTTAGTTAAAAGAATCTCGGTTTTAAAAATGCTAAAGCTTTTCATAAATTAAAAATATTAAGGAAATAACTAAACTTTTAAAGGCTTGAAATTTACCTATATTAATCTAAACTTAGGAATTTAAATAATCTCTATCTTTGTTTTAAGTACTTCCATAAGTTTAATAAGTTTACAGTTTTATAAAAAACTTTTAACTTGCATTAAATATAATGAAAAAATGACACATGAAAGCAGAAATTACTTCATTAGTAATTTTTATAATTAACTGTAAGATCTAATCAAAATTAAATATAAAAGAATATGACGTAAATCTACTTTTATACATTACCATGTCTTTCTAAAACTATACCCTTATGACAATATCATTAAAATGAAGTTACTATGTTTTCACATGATGTAGAATGAGTTAATTATTTATAACCATATTAAGCAAATGGATAATGACTATTAATTGAGATAAAATGCAAGCTATAACCATGTTGAGAACTTAATACAAAACATATATGCCCATACAATTTGCAATTGTATATTTAAAAATAAATTAATTATTTAAATGTTCTAGATTTGAATTATAATTTTTATATTCATACTGTTTTAAATCTTGCTTGTGTCTCTCATTTGAAAATGACAATTTCCATATACACTGTATTTATACATTAAAAGTATTTAATTGGTTTCAAGAAGATTATAGAGAACGCTGCCAAGGAAAAATGAGGAAAAAGACACGAATTATTCGAATTGCAACGTTCATAAAACATACGAGTACCTCTCGTATTATCTTTGGTCGAAAATATTTTTCATGTGGCTTAACTGGACGAATAAACAGTGGAAAATACTAACAAAGAGAAAATGGTGAACAATTATATTCTACTTATGACGAGGAAAAAAGCAGAGGAGTGGTTCCTGGGTGCAACAGTGAGCTTTTACGCGTTTTCCCTTAGATTTGATTCTCTGTTTCATTTCAGAGTATCCGAATAAAATGCATAATATGTTAATACTAATTACATAAGTGCAAGTGAAAACACACGATCAATGGTAGGACATTAAAAGCTTGGGAAATGTGCATTGAGTAAATCTCTTAATAGGATTTAGTACGAAGCGAAATGAGAGTTGGGCAATTACGCCCGTTTAACTCGCCTGGTGCTATTATATCTCTTATATATATATACACACGTCTGTAGTCAGAACAGGGTTCCGTCATACATTTAAAGTGACTTTACCGAAACTACCACCGCCCTCTGAAAAGCTCTGTAATTGAGCATCAATATTTAATAGCACGTTTCTGTGTAAATAAACTCATTTATATTATATACGTACATATTGTATAAATATGTATTGTACGTCTCTAATCATATTAGAAACAAAATCCATCTCACTTACTCATAGAACATCCAATTGCATTCACTTTTATGTCACAATTTTCATTGCTCGCTTACTTTTCATTGGTGGTTACGAACTTGAAAAGCTCCGTTTGTTTTCCATGAATATGATTATGAGTTGTGACATGTAAACGAGATGGGACGTTTATTTTCTCACAATGGCGCATATAACTTTTATTTACCAAGACGTCTGCATGAGCTTTATTATCATTTTAATTTCAAAATTCAAACAAACAAAAAACCAAATTGAAATATATCGTTGACGTTCAATGTTTTTATAAAGTATAAATACAATCATCTGAAGTTTACAATAATTGGTTTATACGTGAACAAATGCAGCTTATTTTTATTTTTAGTTTCTAAAGTTTATTTTTTTCCAACCCTTCAAATAAATGTACCGACTTTTAAATTTGTCACCTTTTTCATGCAACGTTGAAATTTTTACACAAAAACAAAAGTATATTAATCTTTTTACAATTATAATAAAATCAGTTATGACATGTATGTCCATTATAAAGCTTCATTGGTAGTTCCTGATCAAGCACAAATTTGTTAAGAGAACTCAAAATACATTATTAAGATTGACTCTAAACTCATTAAACGTACGATGAGCTTAATGTTCCACTAATTAAATAATAGACACTGATACATACTGGTACTAACAAAAAGCTCTAATGCCCAATGCAGGAAACCAATGATCAATAAGATGTTATTACCGAATATTTGTACATATATTTGAGAATCTGGCATTAAATTTTAACATATTAGGTGTACTGGAAAGTAATTTTGATTTTAAACCTATAGTCATTCAATTATCATTTATTTGCTTATAAATTATTACAAAGATCTACTAAAGACATTTTACGATTAGAGTAACTTATAAAAAATTTAAAAATGCAATGTTGTTACCAAAACTTTTAATGTTTATCTAAGCGCATTAGATGTTTATTAACGTCAAATGAGTCTATTTAAGTTCAAATTTGATAATTTTCATTTCTCCAACTGGTACCAATGAAGAATTGCAAAAAATTTAACCAATAAGATGAGGGAGGGAATGGTGCCAAATGTATACCAGAAAGTTGAAAAACTGACAAATATTTCTAATCAATTTTAGCTAACCGTCCAAAGTTATTTCATCGGATTTCTATTTATTTCAATCGTTACATTTACTAAGTGGAAGGAAATTGAAAGCTTAAGTGATGTTCAAAATGTAATTGTTTGATATTTTTCTTAGTGATCAATTTATTTTTACTATTTCGCATTGAAATTTGCACACTAGATGTCAAAACGTTGATACTATTGAAGATGATTATATCATTGATTTAAAATCAAAAGTTAGAACAAAATTTTGGGTTTTAATTGTATAGTAAATAAAACTACATTATTTTCCAGTCCCCCTAATATATTACTTACTTTTTTCTCGAGACTATTTAAAAAATCATTGAAGACGATTTGTCAAAACTTCAATTTGATTATTTATCAATTATTAGCAAATTATGCGCTTTTTTGTTTACAAATTTGCCGAAAATTCAAAGTTCAATATTTTCCAATTACAAGCTAAGCTAGTTAAAAATTGATTAATTGGAAATCCTCGGTTTTTTATTTGAATTATTTGAAAATAATGATTTATTCTAAAAGGTCTTCAAAAATCAGACACCGATGGTAGTTTTTTTTAAATGGAAATTTCTTTAATAAGAGTATTGTACAAACGTAATCATTGCATGCATGTTAAGTAAAATAAAAAATATTAGCCTTCGAAATTCAAGGAAATAACTCCAAAGCCTTTTATAGTCTTCCAAATTGAGACTTAAATAAAAAGCTCAAGCTTTTTCTTAATTTCCTCAAACTTTTTAAATTGATGGTCTGTTTATTTTTTCCGGAAATAAGAACCGTTGGCATTGAAAGAACTAAAGTATATTTAATGATTTTTGTAAAATGCATCCATAATCACTGCGGAAAACATATAAAACAATAACGTAATATGAAAAAATTCTAGCTAATCAAGCAAATGAGTGATTAACCAAATAATTTATTGTTTTTTTTCTTTCTAATGATTTAATAATTTGCAATTTAGTCTTTGGACAACTTAAGAAAATTATCTTAAAAATCCAAATGAAAATAAAAAAATTATGCTGAATATATTTAATGAATTCAATCAAAAGTGAAATAATTATTTATTTTCTTTTAGTAGATCTTTGTTTGGCTGCTAATGTGTAAATTATACTTTAATTAATATTTGTGTTTATCAAAAAAGAAAAAAAAAACGTAAAACAAAGTTTCTCATAAACTTCAGAGAAATATGTTTATAAATTAAATATTGAAACAATTAATGAATATGCCAGAATAAAACAATATGTATATGTGAGAAGCTTATTACAAACAATGACAACACGATTAAGAATAGCGGAAAGAACTAAAGTAATCTTCAGATTTTGAATAAGCACTTAAAAATAGAAAGATTTCAAAATAATGAAAATAAAAGAAGTATTGTTTATACAGTGGAAGCTGCAAACTGCGTTTGCAGTTGGGCTGCAGGATTTTCGTTACTGTACTGGACCGCACTGGTAACAATATGGAATATTTCATACTGTTTTAAATACGTTTCAAGCTTTAATGGATATTTAATGCAAACAAGAGAGATGTTACTTTTTCTATATAGTAACAACAATTAATAAAAATGTGGGAGAATATGTGCGCCATGTTCTTCTCGTCTGAGGAGGAGGGAATCTTGCAAGGCGATTAAGAAGGCGCCAATTTGCCGCCATTCACAGCGTGCACTCTATGTGTAGATACTTCTTTCATACGATCAACAGAACAACTTTGTGCCAACATTGGAAGGATATGCTGATATTTATCTATATATGTGTATTGCACAAATACACATACAATATGTGTTTGCTTATTTCTTGCTATCTATTTCCACTACAGTATTCTGCACTATTCACTTTTTTCAGGAAAAAAAAACCTTAGTCTAAATTTACCCTAAAATTTAACTTGTAATAATAACAGCTTAAAATTTATTTGGGATATAATAAAGCTTTACTGATGAAATATTTACTACAAGCCCAACATTGTTATTTACCACTAGTTTTTCAAGTAAAAATGTTTATCTTCTAAGAAAATTTTGATTAGCCACCAAGAGTATGTCGTAAAAGTTGTCCTTAGGTAATAATTGAATCACATGTATATGAGATTATCTACTTAACAAACGCCCCAAGAGGATTTTTATCGATGAATTAAGTGTTATTATAAAAAAATTAATTTACCATGAATTTTTATATGGGTAGGTACAATTTTACTATATTAATAACATACAGATAGGTATTGCTTAATCTCCATTTCATTACGTGTTCTAATTGAGTTAAAATTTCATTTGGAACGAGTTCAAGGAAATTGACTTATAATTATGACTAGAATTCGATTTCAATCAATTGTACCCAACTAAAACTTGGCGCGTCAAATTAATTAGTAAGTCTCTATGGATATTAAATCACACATCAATCAGTTAACAATAATTTGATTTTCACATGTAAATTGTTAAAATTTATGAAATTCCCATAAACATACTTAGATATATCGGCATAATTCACGTAAATGTATGGCAAGACATTTCGATTTGTTTTATTATTCATTTAGAAATCGTTTGCATTTAATTTGAGGGTAGATTGAAATCACTTTGTAAAGATTTTCTTGGATATAATACAACACACATTTTCTTCCTGCTAGCAAAAAGGGACGGATGGAAAATTCGACAATAGTAAAACGGAAATTCACTTTCAATAAACTGATACACCCGAGCGCGTTTATATTTGTCGGTAGACCTCAAAAACGGGGAAATCGTTTTCCAGTTATTTTCTTTCCAATGTGTGCTCCCTTCTGAACTACGGTAAAAGAAAAACGATACACCGAAAACATGGAAAACGCCGAAAGACGAAAACACTCTCTTTACAAGTAAGCAAATAATAAAAATTCACATCGGGTGTCTCTGTTTCATCCGTTTTCTTGTATACGTTTGATTTTATTTTCCCAATCCCTAAAACTATAAGACTTTGATGATCGTCACATTTTCGTCTTCGTACATGTTTGAACGCCATATAATTTGCATCGAAACAGTCCTCTTTGAATGTTTATTTTCCTTTGACAATTTGTTCGATTTGAGTGTAGTTTTTCTTAACTTACGGTGTCAAGCTTGATTCGATAACCTAGGGGAAGATCAAGATCATTGTTTTCTTTACAAAACTTCAAATTCAATTAAATTTTTTTCCACTGAAAATAAAATGATTTTTAAAAATTTAATTGAATCGAATTATTTTTTTTCCTTGCTCAGTGGGGGAATGTTGCGGTGAAAAGTTGAGGAATGAAAGAAAACATTATTTGCATGTAATGCTATAGTACTATAGGGGGTTGTTGTTGTTTCGTAGTATATAGCGGCGGAGACATCAGATAGAAGAATCACTTAGAGGACATTTTCTTGTCGGCTGCGTTTGTTTGGGGAGCTTCTTGAGCACCGGGGCGGTACTTTTATTGAGGCATTATCATTTTATTGACTCCAAACAGCTTGTAAAACGTCTGCCAACTTTACCGTATATTCACTAGAGGTATCCTGTAAAAAAAAAGAAAACAAGAAACGACCAAATGATCGTGCTTCCCCTTCTTAAAAACATTTTTCCAGTAGTTACAAAACCATTTTTATTTATCTATTTTATAATGAAAGGACAAATTGGTTCTGTTCCATTCTAATAAAGATAATTTATTACTTTTATACATACTAATTGGGTCAACTAAATCACTAAATCTAATTTAGAAGAAAATTGATTTTTTTTTGGGTGCAAAGATTTTGTGTGATAGTGATTCATTAGAGTAGCCATTTGTTCTAATAACTGATTGATTTTCATCGGAAAAAAATTTAACTTGTCATTCCTGAGATATCAATAGTAAAGAAATACGGGAGACAACAATTAGCCAAACACATTTCATCAGTCGCATAGCAAAGTCTGTCACTCCGGTCGGTCATCAGGAATGTGACAAACGAAGGTATGTTGAAGAGACATATAACGTTTTTCTCAATACCTATACCTAAGCCGTGATTGTCATTTCCAACTGTACATAGTTCAGTTGATACTGTTTCGTTTTTATTCGTATTAGTGTTATTATCGCTTTTTGCGATGCTGTAATCCGTAATAAAATTTTGACAATAAGTTCAACGCAGATGGATGGCCGAAGATTTAGTGTGGCGAAAAGAAATGCAATTGTTATAAATGTATGCGAAGAGGCATTTCACTGCAACTCGCCCGTCATTAACACGGCCAACAACTTGGATGACATCGCGACATCATTCATTCTGTATCCCCAAAACTCTTTACCTCTCATACCCTTGTCAATGTTCTTTCTCTGACTCCATCGTCATTTTAAGAATATTTCAATGTTGGGGTGTTTAAAAGATCTATGAACGTTCAAGTAATCCAAAAAAAGAGGCCCCACACTCGAATGTCTTGCATTTTGATGCTTCTTCTTCTCGAAACTTTTCCAGCTATTTTTAGAATTAGGTAAAGTTTTTTAAATATGCTCGTATTATGATACTGAGGCTAACGTTTAATCCACAATAGCAATTTGTGTCAGTGATTTCCGTTTAAAACGATTATCCTTTCCGACGTTTATAAACCTGACAAATAACATTCATTTTCGAATACATGAATGAATTAATGGGTAAGCTCAATTTTTACAAACGAACGAAATTTTCGTTGGTGTCATTTAGGGAACAAGAAGCACGCGAACGTGTGAAAATTTCGTCTCCGACACACCACATACAAAACAAGACAACACATGCATGTATATATATTCCAATTTTAAGCTGCATTTCTCACAAAGTGTGGTTCTATTTTTACTGTTGAGGAAAGAAGACATTCAAGAATTAGAGAGGTATTTAGACTGAAAGTTCCCGACACAGATCATCGTCTTGATCTGATCATCTCTTGATCCTGAACCGAATAAATAACATTCAACCAACGTATTACATTTTACGAAATCGAAAATTCTACGAAATACTTTTATTAATCTATGCATACCATTACGATGAATCTTAGTGTCGCTTTAAGATGAATTTTCCCAACTTTAACACCTCATAATAACTTGTTGAAAACTCATCTAAATCAAAACAACACATTCATGTCATTGATTGCAAGCTGCGACGGAAGGAAAGCATGTTGAAACGATGACATTTGTAATTCTCAACTCATATTTATAAGGAAAAGTATCAAGGAAATATCAGTGAACACTCAAACTTTTAAGCATTCCAAGGATTTAAGATTGATATTTTGTTTATTTCACCTCATAACTCATAATTTTTTTTCATAACTACAATTAAAATACAATGCTACCTAAACTTGTTACGATATATGTTGTAAACGTTCTCGCGTGAATGTGTTAATATAACAAATATAGATTAATTAATGTCCACACTTGTCAATTAGATTGACACTTATATACATCCTCTTGAAAGAATTATTTATTTGACAATTTTTTCAACGTCTCAATTGCAATGAAAATGTCAAGATGAGATATTGAATATCGGCAATTAAAATATTCAATTAAATTTGCTACTTTTTACAGCAATTTTGACAGCCAATAGAAAATAATATTTCAATTTGTTAAACTTCGTTTAACGAGGTGGACTCTTGACTGGCATATGAAAAAAATTATCTTGTGATTATTTCAAACAATTTACATAGCAAGATTTATTATTGAACTTTTACTTATTAAACATATTATTCAATCAACTTCCATGATCATTAGTGCTAAATAGCGCCAGACCGCTATTATTTATCTAGGACAACTCAGATAGTAATATCATAACATATTAAATAATATTATGATATTTTATTAGACAGAAACCTGTCTCAAGAATTATTTATTTTCTTTTGAAAATTTAAGAAAAATCCCTACAGTGTTTTTGATATGGCATTATGAAATGTTATTAGGTAGTTCGGAAAGTAATTTGCTGCTTTTTTTTTGGGAAAATCATAACGATTTTTTTATAGAGTATGTATAAATATTTTTTTGAATTAGTGTCCATTTTTATCAAATATTTTATGCCATCTTTCTACCATAGTTTCACCGTTTCTAATATTTTAGTTTTTTTAATGACGAAAAATGGATCCAGCTGAATTTTGATCTCCTTATACTTAACATAAAAGTTTTGCTGTTTGAAAAAGCTCATACAAGGTTGGTAACTTACCAAAAGCTTTTGCAGCTTTAGTTAGATTTACCATAACCTCACCCCAACCATATTCTTCAAGTCTGACACCTTTGGATTTATATTGATTCCGATTTCTACAAATTATTTTCAATAGTAAAGCCATTACGTTAAATGAGGAGATCAAAAATCACGTGGACCATTTTTTTTATCAAAGAACATAAATTTTGAGGCGTGGAACTATGCTGCTTTTAGAAGGATGACAGATTGAAAATTGTAGTATAATCCAATAAAATATTTATACAATATAAGAAAGTCGTCTTAAAAATAGCTTTCCGAATAACCCAATATTTGTATGTAGATTGCAAAAAACAACTTCTTCGTTGCAAAAAAGCTCAACAAAGCTTTGATTTTTGTGCTCCAGTCTTGAAAGATTATTTATTTTATTTTTTTGGTATTTTATTCAATTGGATTTGCTTTGAAATATCGTCAATACAAATAATCGAATTATACTATGATTTTGTATCCCTAAGGCGAAAAAATCATGGCTATCCTAATAGAGTGTATATAACTTAATAGTGGGTAATTATTTAAGAACTTATCATTAGATTCAAAATTTTTAGGACCAACTTAGTTACGCTTTAAATCAAAAAACAGAATTCTTTATTATTTTATGAATTTTTCCAAGGATTTTAACCTAATTTTTTTATTTTCCTCCTAACATACAGCCAATGAAACTTCTTTCATGAGATAAAAAACTACATAACAATGAAATACTTCTTAATAGTATAGAATCATCTGTCTCTTCTTATTCTTGCTATATTATTTAAAATATTGATACAATAGGAAATCATTGAAAGCTCTTATACTTTAATGCGCTTGCGCAAAGAACCTATCACTGTATTGTTAATAATCTTTCAAATTTTGCCTATTATTGTTAAAAAAGTAGGGTATTTGGTGTAAAAAAATTGAAAAAATTCATATTCTTTCATTTGTTTTAAAATTTCGATAGTTTATGAAATCATAATGGAAACAAAATATGAAATAAAAAGGCGTTTGAAAAAATATTTACATTTCTCGATTTGCATTTTTATAAGTACTCTTCTTGAAAATCTATAAATTCAATTAGTTCAAAAATGCAGAAAAAATGTATACGTGGAAAATTTCGATTAGTTTTTTTTTCTCCCTCCGTTTTCTTCAAATTTTTAAACAACTAACCATTTATTTTTTAATATTTTTTGTTTTAGTTAAATTAAACAATTTCAGAGAATCCAAAGCTCTTAAAATCTCTAGGAATGTTGTGAGTATTTTTGGAAAGGTTCTTGTAACAATTTTAGATCGAAATAGGATTTTCAAGTTGTTTTTTTATACAACATGGAATACTTGGAAAAAAAATTAAGATTTATTTTGATACAAAACACTATTTAGTTGTAATAAGCATAAGCAAAGGTATTTCAATGTCTACTGAGCATAATTAATATCCAGGAAAATGTTTTATTTGAAAGATGGCCAGATATAACAGGTAGGTAGAAAATATTTTAACAAGCACCAAAGCTAGCGGTACGAGTAAGACAGAGATGGGACACAATGATAAGACTATTTTAGTTTCAGCACACAATACGTAAAATTAGTCCTGTCTCTGTTATATTCTGTTATCACAAACTATTGAATTCCTCATCAGTCCATTCTTCGTAAATACCATTCTCTCTCATGCTTATCATGGTTCATCTTCAACTAGGTAACTAGTCCCTGTCATTATCAACTTGGCCTCTCATATTTCTCTTAACTACAAACAACTAACTAATATGGGATTGAAAAGATTTTAGTCAAAATGTCTTTATAAAAATATTATTAAAACTCGTTTTATGTATGATCTTATAGTTGGTTGGAAATGTAAAATTCTTCGATAAAAGTTGGGACGAATAAGATATGTTTTTGCACTGCACTATGGTTTCAATTTCAGGCGTTATAATTAAAGTTTTTCTTATTTACACATAGTAGAATGTTTCTAATTAATATCGTTAAGACATATGTGGTGTGTTATAGTTGCCACATATTTTTAGTTGGTATATTTTTAGAGAAATATATCGTGGTGTATTTGTAAATGCGAGTGTGTTTGTGTAGTTTATATGGTTGTGTTATAATGAGATTTTGAGAAATGGGATGCTGGATAAACCAACTACTATAAGTAATAGAGTATGTGGCCCGTGTACTAAATTATCACGTAATGAAGAGATGAAGGTCGGTTCAATTTCAATCTTCTCTATTCATCATGAAAAAAGCCTAGGCGATAAATAAAAACTATCCGTACCATTGTTGTAAGCTGGCGAAAAAAAAGCACTTACGAATTTCCAAAAATAACAAATTAAATTGTCCGAGTTGAAAAATTTGTATTGTTAATTTCATTTATGTAAATTAGTGAGTATATAAAAAGAGATGTTAATGTGTATGCAACAAAAATGTCATAGTAAATAAAATTAAACAAGTCATCATAAAACTCAATACTTTAGACACATTAAAGTGGCCACAAAATCGGCAAAAACCACACAATGTGTGCCATAAAAATGATAGTAAAACCGTTATGATAATAATAATAAGAGACCTTTTTTTACTCCTCATTTTTATGACTTCTCATGTGTTCGTGTCTTTATTGAGACGCGTGCGTTCATTGTATAATGAACCATATGGGATGGACACATACGATATATATCTATGTCTTTATGGATTTGAATTTACTTGATTCGAGAAGAAATATTCGGTGAATGAGACACAAGTAGTGGGCGAATTGAAATTGAATAAGCCGTGATAAACCAACGACAAAAAAAAATAGATGGATATTGAATGTATTTCTTCGACTGAGAAGCTTTTAAAAAAATTGGCAACATTTGTTAACAACTAATTATAATTTAAATTTCATGGCCGATTTAAATAGAAATAAATAGCCAGGGTACTTTCTTGTGATTTATAAACATTTGGACACTTTAGACGTTTAGGTAATTGCTACGAAAAGACATAAAATTTTAATTATAAATTTCTTTTCTGGAATTTTTTGAATTTTCCCTCTGGTGGTCCCAAGATAAACCGAATCAAAGTGTCTGTAAATAAAACATAAATTATTTTAAAAGCTACTTAACAGTCAAAGACAATAACGTGTTTTATCACATATTCTAATACCAAAAAACACGACGTCGGTCGCAAATATTATATTTTCGTTCCAAGCCAAGATCATTTCACATATACATACATATATTTGAATACATTCATACTCATACATATTCAAACGGGATATTTCCGAAAAGCAAAAAGAAAGACACAACAAAATTCTAGCACGGCACTTCGTTAAACCAAAACAAACAACAAAACGATAAAAAAAGGAATTTTCTCAAAACTAATAGTAGTCAGAAACGAAGGAACGCCATCATCCTCCATTTACTCATCTTCTTCACATCCCCACATGTTCATTTTCGGCTAAATGTGCCCGCAATGTTAATACATTTTCCGCCCCCGAAAAATATCCAAACTATCTCAGTTCGACCAAATTTCACTTAATCTAACCATCTTTTTTTCAAATCAAAATTTACGTAGACATGTTTAATGAACACCCCGAAATGGTATAAAAATAGATTTTGAACTGAACAGAGGCGAAGGGAAAGTGAGACATATATACATATATACAACTATTTTTGACAACAAGAAGACGCGGTTAGAGCCATTGCCAAGAATAGAACGGACTCTTATGTCTTAAGAAGACGCCAACACACGATCGCATATATTAATGCTTCTTACACACGGATTCAATTAAATCAAAAATATATGAATATTTTCTTAAAGTTGGCGTTGAAATTATTCTCTTCCAAATATCAATCATATAATTAGTACGACAGTGTTGTTTTTTTTCAAAATTTAAACCTTAAACTTTTCAAATCAAAAGATTCTATTTTTATTAGATGACAAAGTATTGAACTTTTGTACGAAAAATATGTATCATGAAAATGAACCGTGAACCACGTTATGCTTCGGGCGATTGTACAGTGGTTCCTTTTGAAAACTATCCGGAGCTTTGAAAAACGCACACATCTACGTACGTGGTATGAATTATTTTTTTTTTTCAAAAAGACGGTTTACGCAGTAAAAATCGCTTTGTATATCTCAAAAAGAGATCATTTTTAAAATGCTCAGCTCATGATTTGCATTCTCGATTCGGTCACGTATAACAGAAAAAATCAAACCCACTCTGAAAAAGAAATGGCTACTCACCATTTGTTGAAATGGGTTCGATATACGTAAAAATAAAACTCTATTTTGAGATCAATGAATAATACATTATCAAAAAAGTAACAGAAAAAAAAATAAATTATGCAAATGTTTGAAACAGAAGGCAAATAGAACCAGTTGAAAACGAATAGAAACCGACAAAAAAAAACACTTACAATATAACGTATTATAATAGTAGCGATTTTATTCGCCATTTCAGCGAAAAAAACAATTGAATTAAACTCTAGTCAAGTTGCATGGCAAGCTTTGATAATATTATGCAGTTTGTAAATGAAATTGAAATCCTATGCAAATATCAAAGCTTGCCTTAAACTGGGGATTGGCACAACGAAGACGTTGCATAAATAAAGATCAAAATATACTTTATACGTATAAAATAATGAGATCTCACTTGCACCATTTGAATTCCATTGACGAAATCAAAATTTCAAGGCAACATTATAACGTACATATAGCTTTTGTCGTCGTCAGTCCTACACATATTTTTCGACAGACGCTTCTTAAGACACTCTTCTAAAGGGGATTGAATATTTGAAACGCGAATCCCAACTCACTTTCCAGTAATTGATGATTTATGGTATATTGCCTTATATGTATTATTATAATTTTTTCAACCTCCCCCCGTCTTATTTCCAAAAAATAAAATTCCACCAACAAAATACAGAGAAATTCTTTACAATTTTCCCTATTTTTTTTAAATGTAAACAAACCAGACATATAGTGAATAATTTGAAAATATGTATCTTAATTTTTTTTAGGACCACACTGTTGCAATAAATATCCCTCGGGAATCGGCTTAAGGGATGCCTTTTGCCTGTCAAAATGTATCCGTCAGTCACTTGAACGCCCATAACAAATTAACAGATACGCATCAGACATGGGCAAAGTTAATGAAATTCATTTCTTCTCGCAAAAAAGTGAACCAAAAAAAAAAATAAATAAAATTACGCGTACATTACATTCATCCCTCAATATTAAATTGTCTATCCTGCTTTAAACGGTTGGTGGGTAAGCGAAGTAAGAGAATAAATAATACAGGAGGATCACCACGACACCCATCAGTCTAGGATTTCAGTTACAGTATTAACTCATTTTCATTGTTATCTACATGTATACGGTATTTATATGAAATAGGGGATGAAATTAGGGGTGCTTTATATTACGTTGACTATTTATGTATAAATGTATAATTTATATAACAAATATAGATTTGCGTGTATCAATATTTTCAAATTTTTATTAAGAAAACTACAAATAAGAAAATTTTTTGGATCATTTCTTTTGGATATCATTTTAATAAGTATAAGACCAAAATTGATTCCAAAACTTTTTGAATCCTTTTGAAAATTGGTATAGTTCAATGGTGAACAGTACAGTGGAAGAAAGTGTAAGATACTCATAAGAGAGTAAATATCCAACATTAAAAAGGGAGCCAGCTAAAATAAGGGAGTTTTGCTGGTAATTGGTGTCAATTTATACAGACACATCAGTCAAATAAGAGTGATGTGGGGAATATTTTTCAGTACAATAGTGTGGAACTAGCGTAAAGGGGATCCCTCTATATGCTTGAATCAGATCAAGTTACCCTTATGTGGTCAGATCACGTGGGAGACAATCATATAGAATCTCCACCATACATTATACATCCAACCCTCGACTTTCATCCCCCACACAAAACATTCACTTTTTAATGCTTAACCAATTTAAAAAACGTGGAAATTTATGAAAAAATAAAAATAAACATTATTTCTTGTAATAATAAGACGGTGATACATTTTTTTTTCATTTTAATGAAATATTTATTCAGTTTCATTTTCAATAAAAAATCCCATCATATTTGCAAAACACAAGTAATGTACACATTCAATAACATAATTAATTAAATTACTATGCAACAAAAAAGAATGAAGATAATAATAATATTTTGAATATATTTTAATAACTAAAACAACGTTCTGCAACAAACTCAAATAATAATTAATAATAATGTGATTCACATTATCACATAATAATTCATACTTAAAAAAAGAACTAATTCCTTGTTGTCAGAGAACACATTCAAAGATAATTAAGAACAGATTTGCCTGTATCACATTAACCCTTACAATACGAAAGAAAATTCACTCAATTCAAATCAAAGATTATTTCTTAGAAGATTTATGAACTCATTGGAAACTGTTGGAACTCTCAAAAGTGTTTTAAGTACCAATTTTTGACAAATGTAAAAAATATTTTTTTAATCATAATTAACTAGTTACTTGCTATAATCCAAGTTAGTATGTCTTACAAATTTTATAATAATAATAGATTTTCTTGAAATCAAAAAGGATTTATCAATGCCAACTTCATTAATATGATTTGAAAGCTCAAAAAGCTCATGTAAATGCAAAGTATTTCGACTAACTTTTGTAGTCAATCAAGTGAAAGTTTAGATGGTCTTTGATTTATTTTAGCAGTAATTTATTAGAAAAAAATTGGTATTGAGAGTTTTAAGATGATAAATACATCAGTCTCTTCACCATATAGTTTTAACAACTATAAGACTATTAAATCCTCCTTCATTTTAATACTATCATTATTGTAAGTATGACGATTTTTGTCGATAGTTTTTCATCATAAGTGAATGATTCAAAATCATAATTTAAATTGTATACATGCCCATTTCGTATATCACTCAAAGTTTGGAAATTATTGAAAAAAAAAAAATCATTTTCCAAAACAAACCCTCCTCCTAACAAAAAAATATACCCTCTTAACACGTAGTATATTATTTATGAACTATTTTACCAGTGACGTTACTATTATATGTACAAAAAATTATTGCAAAAGACTAGTAATAATTTTATTTGGAATTTTATTACTTTAATGCGATTGTCTGGAATGGAAAAAAAAGACTTTTTCTTTCAGCTAAAAAAAAATATTATTTTCTCGATTGCCAATTCGTCACTGATTTACTACTCTAAGTCTAAAAATTGTATACGTTTAAAGTACTTAATTTTATTATTGAAAATTAATTTTGATAATTCTATTTTATCGTATACAAGTTACTGCGTTATCTCATTTACAAATAAAAATATTTCTGTTAAAATGGTTAGTTTTTTTCATGTTTAATTGATTAAATTATTTTATGTAACTAAAACTATTCAAAATGAACCCAATAAACCAAACCAAAAGTTATTAAATTTTTGTACATTAAGCACATTAATATAGGTACTAATTAAAATATTTTAAGTCTGAGCAATTGACTAAGTAAATTTTTAAAAAGCAAACATCGTTTGCTTTTTATAAGAAAGTGTTAAAATCGTATACATTCTGGGGTCCAAAATTATTAAAAACTTGAAAAAAAAAAACAGTTTGTGACTAAGTTATAATCTATAAATCTTTGCCCTGAAGTTGATTCTTTTCGTATACATAATTCAGTCTAATAGTAAGCAAAAATAATTTCGCCATTTTACCAATAATTAAGCTTTTGCTTATTATTGGCACGGCGTCTACGTGAAAAATTCGTATACAGCTTTTTTTTTATTAAATTCATATATAAAGTCTAACCTAATTTTGAATATATTATATCTTAGAGATTTGTGTAAGAAAATCGTATACCTATATATAAGTAAACAGGGCTGTCAAGCGTATTCATCTCAAGTGCGTATACAATTAATTGGCAATGTCATCATATTTTAGGCAATGCCGAACAATGTAGTTTATATAAAATAAGACGCACAAAAATCCTGACAATATTCATTAACAACAAAAATAATAAAAATTATTTTATGTTTTGTATGACTAATTAGAAGGAGGTACTATAATATTAATTCTAGTATATACCATAGTATACATAGCCATTGAATTATATATACTATACATTATATTATTTATGGTATTATTGTTATTGCGAAATAATTATTAACTAGTGTAAGATTTTTACGTTTAGTTTTCATCAAATTGAAAAATTCAATTTTTTATTGACAACATTAAGCAGTTTATTAAAGTTACACTAGTTAACATTAAAAAATAAAAAAATCCATCATGAGTACCGCCGGTGGGTCATCTGGCTTCTCTAGTCACTGTTCTAGGGGCCATGAGACACACCGGTAGGTCCCATGAGGTCTTTTTTAAACCGCGATCTCTAAAATATTAAAATCTCTTATTCATTTTAACCCGAAATAGCAAGTATTGACTATAACAATTACGTTATAATTTGAAATAATTCTCTGCATGAAAATTTAATCAAATCAGTGGAGTGATTTCAAAATTTACATTGAATTGAATGCAGAAAAACGCAAAAGACTAATCGCGATCATATCAAAAATGTACTTTAAATTTTGGGCACATTATTACGTATGTACGTTTATTTAATTTACTATCATTTAAACAAAAGGGTGGATTGAAATTAGACAAAAAAATTGAAATTTTTCATTCACGGGACTACTAGTAACGGGCTTTATTTATGAGACCTGTACGTACTCAGTAAAATAACGTGCCCTACGATAAACAGGGGTGTACCATACCGGTGGTGGCGGCTCTAGAGTTAGTGATAAGATGCGCACTACCATAATAGTGGGCATGCGCTGTCGTAGAATGTGGATGGTGGGGTGTGTGTGGGTGGGGTGAGAGAGGTGAGGGGGTATGGGCTGGTGGGGAAGACGGGGAAGACAGATGATGCATCATGGCGGTACTCACGACGTCTGGTGTGCTCGCTCCGTCCGTATGCGACGTTGAGTCTGCATTTGATCTGGTTCCGGTTCCATCGCCATTCGTTGAACCACCCAATTCTGGTGGTTTTGATGTGTCCCGTTCGTCGATTACTAGGTCTATCGGCATTTTACCTTTCAAGCAGCTGATATATCGATGGCAGAAATTGTCGCATAATTCATGTACCTGGAAAAAAGAAACAATTTTTGGAACCCATAATAACAAAAAGATAGTTTCTACTTCTAAAAAATACACATAATCATCTAGCACCATGATCATTGCTGCAGACTCAAACATTAAAATGAAAATCCATATCGATATAACATTGTCCATCTCAATATACTTCAAATGATTTGTTCCCAAAGGTCATCAAAAAGCTACAGTCAATCCTAAATCAATCCACTACACAAACTATGCCTACAAATAAACCATTAGATTATTTTTTTGTATTTGAAGACATTTTTCAAAAGAAAATATCAAGCAAAATGAAGATTCCAATCTTTTCGAAAGCGATGGCAATTTTAGTTTCTAGAGAATTTGCCAAAATGAATAATTCTTCAACAAACAGGATTAATAAACAATCAATTGATTATATTAATAAATTTTAAATATTCAGTGAAAAAAATTATCATACATAATTTAAAAGAAACTGCAGTAAACTAGAGGAAATAAAAAAAAAAGATTCTGCTTAAATTACGGTAGGGACGGAAGCAGTTGCACCCAATGTTTCCTCCCTGAATCCGTACCTGACTTTTAAGCCTATACGCATAACATATTATCAGAATATTATAGCCAAAACTAAGGTTTTAGTTAAGACATTAAAATCAAAAAGGGTTTTAAGTCTTACTGCAAAATTTCTTAAAGATAATGGAATAAAAAATTTAAATCCAAAATAACACAGCATTGGAATATCATTCCAACAATTAATGCTCATTATTTATTAATCTCTCATGTTTATTAATTAACTTAAATGATTTGCATGACTCAATTGAATTTGACATACTAATTATGTCATAATTTTAATTAACACTTAAGTTTAATAATATAAATTTGTAAAAAATATAAATAAATTTGCGAAGATGTATTAATTGAAAATTATCGTTTCGTAGATATGGTTTAACGTAATGCCATATCATTTGAAAATTTTTCCCAAATTTTCCATTTTATGAAAAAAAAAAAGAATTTCCATTTTAGATTCTAAAATGCAAAAACATAATATCAAGATTGTGATGTCCATTCCATTTTGTCGATATAAGAAAATATTTCAAGTTTATTACTATAATCAAAGAATATTGATCATGTTTTCACTTTGGAGAAACCAATAAAAAGTGCTTACAATCCATACTTATTTTAACAGAGAGTGAAAAAAACGGAGTATTCTTAAGTGGTGTCTATATACTAAAATATTTTTTTTAATGTGAGAGGATAAGAAAAGGTGCAAATATTTTGCTCAACGTTTTTATCACGCGAATTATAAGGATCATAAAGTTGCTTTTTCAACATTTAACAATTTACTCATCTGTTGAAAAGAACACGACGTTTATAGGCATACAAAATCTATATAGCGGTACCAAATAAATGTTGTTAATTTATTGTAGACTTATAAATTTTTTATATCATTGTTCCGTAAGGTGTGAGCTTGTTTAATGCACGTGTGTAATGTTTTCATTCAATTAGTGAAGAGGTCCACGTGCGTGTTATGGCTATTTGAGAATTTACAGCTTACTTTTATTTACAAAACAGAATAAATTACAACGTGGTCTAGTAAATTAAAAAAAAAAGAAAAAAAAAGGAAACAAAAAAGAAGTGTTTATTTTTAACAAATTGAAATACTTTGCATATACTAAAGATAAATGTAATCGATTTGACAGTTGTTGAATTTCTTCTGATTTTTAAAAAGATGTCTTGTGGGCGTCTTAACTACTACGTAATTCTTGCATATCCTGTTCGTTAATTTTTTGAGGAAAAAAAAATTGCTAAGAAACACCAACTATAAAAGAAGTGTTAATGTAGCTACGTCTGAAACGACGTTATGCTATTGGGGGAAAAAATTAATAAATTTTAAAAATCCTGCACTATGAAATTAATAATAATTTCTCTATAAAAAACTGAAATAATAGCTGAGTCGTTTTCTAGAAGGACAAGTTCCAACTTTACGTCACACATTAACGGTTCATTATATAAAAATATATAGAATAAAAGACGATAACGACGCAAAAGAGGTAGTCAAAGTTGATGGCGAGGACGACAAAGATGACAGTATACACATTAAACATAAAAACAGCAGCAGCCACATTTGTTGGAAATAGTTCTTATTGGACCAAAAAAATGTGGATTAAAAAAAGGAAAAATAAACCTGTTGCTGTGCTTGTGTTGAATACATTTTTGACTTCATTATAAATTCCTTGTCTTGAAAAGATGCACAAACGATATCCGTCGTCGTTGATAAAAATCTACCTGACGTGGCCGTTTCTCTCGCCAGCCTATGGTCTTCACAAATGTACACCATCGACAAAACCTTAACTATACCTATATGAAAGCCTTCTGGTGCCTAGTCTAACTTTAATACATAATAATATTCATAACAGATTGTGCACCTTACGCTATAAAAATACTTGATATTATGTAAATATCTAGCCAAAAGCAATCATTCAAATCTTCCATGTCCCGATTAAAGTTTGACCAATCAGAGACCAAAACGGAAAATATAATGGCCAAAAACCATCTTTTCTACCACCCGAAATGTAAACCAGATCGTTTTCATTTTGGATTATAAATTAAAAATTAACATTTTTTCACAATATAATCATTTAATAACTCCAATATTCGCTCATCCCCAAACCATTTCCATACTGTGAAACTCGTAAAACTTTGGTCTGTATCGTACAGTACAAAGAGATATCCAACGTCTACATTGACGTATCATCGCATTATCATCGCAAGGACTCCTAGGTTTTACGATCCACCTGTTGCTACAGCGAATGCCATAAAAATTCCATAAAATAAGTAACAACTCGCTCACTCGCTCGTTTTGTGTAACTTTTAGCACCACATTCTATTATTGTTATTATTAAGTATTATCCTACTTTCCTTGGGTACTAGTACGCCTGTGTCACAGAATGAACTGTTGCATATTCACAAGAGAATCTTTCATGCAAAAAGAGAAACGATAAGATACCCATAAGTATGCATACATTTTTTTAAATGAAAAATAAAACATAGGTCGAATGACTAATGAACGACAGCCATTGAATATTCAATATCTAAAGATATATTTGCTAACACTTAAGTGAAAAGTGAAATTTTTTAATAAACTATATTATTCAACACGTTTTAATTTTACATAATATGCATAATTTCAGTCGTCAAAGTCTAAGTTTTTATATACAAATAGCTTCAACAACACATTATAAGTTTTTTTTTAATGTTCTAAAGTAATTATTAAACAGTTAAGGTTCCTATGATGAATTGTGTTACCGTATAACATATAAGTATAATACATACAAAAATTTGACCACAGAATACGCTTTCTTCAATCACTTAAGTTTAGTCTGAAATTTTCTTCAATAAACAAATTGCAATCGTTTTTTAAAGTCACAACGCAATGCGATTATGTTAAATTGAAACATGAGAAAATAAAATTATAGCGAAACATAAATTTCTTCAAATAATAACGCTAATTCTTTATTTTCTTCATTTTTTCATTACATTAAAACTACTAACAATCTGCGTTTATTGTTGAAACTAAAGATATACGAAAATCAATGGGAATAATTTACATCCAAATCAAAAGGTATAAGCTTGGATTAGGAACGTCGAGATATTCCGAACTGTAGATAACTATTCCGAATGGGTACGTATTGTTCACTCGAATGCAATCTGTACGTAAACTTTGACAAAGCAGAAATGAAGAAGCGACAGTTATTTTTATTATGGACCGATTTAATCGCGAATTAAATTAAAACAAAGTCGAAAATGCAACGTTGCCAAATTGTGGGTGTGCTGAAGTGGACTTGCCCATAGTAGACTTTATTTTATTTAGAAAATTAAATTTTACATAATACAATATAAATACATATTTGAAAATAACAATCACTACTTTATTTCTGACATGTCAAAATTTACGTACAAATTGCATTCGAGTGAACAATACGTACAGGAATAATATCGAAACCATTCAAAAACAATTCTCAAATTTCGACGTTCCTGATCCAAGCTTATACCAATCAAAAGGCAAATGTCTTTAATTCATTGATATGTATTTAAATGGATAGACCGTGTATATGGCGCCAAATAGGAATAAGAAAAATTTGCTGTGGCGTACGAAGGGCCGTCTACGTAAACACAACAGCTAACAATTGATTAAAAGGAAATTAATATCATAAGTGTAATAATACTGATTTTTTTGTATTAAGTTGGGTTTTCCAGTATGAGGTTAATTGGGCCTCAACATTGTAGCCTCAAAACTTATTATGCGTCCTAGGTTCCTACTTCATCTAGTTAAGACTAAACATCTGGGCGAACCTTAGCATTCGTCATACTAGAAGCTTCCCGATAATTTCAATTCCAGAACTTCTAATCCCCAGTTCCTCATTTCTCCATTCATTCTGAGCACCACATTCCCACATAACGTGAGAAGTGGTTTCATCCTTTGCCTTCTTCATTCCACAGTGGCCGGTTATTAGGCCTGTTACCACTCTAATCTGTTTTCTTGTAAAATCAAGTTTTTCAGCAGTTAGTTTTTGTGATGGTTTTCCTATCATCCTTTTACTGTGCTTTTGTTCAGTAGTATTCTTCCATGTTATGCAGTGGTTTTTGTAAACCCATTCCTTGATAGTATTTTTCACTACCAATCTTGTAACTTCAATGATTGGGATATTTTCGGGCAAGAGTGTCGATCTTTTCAATATTTTTGATATCCTATAGCCTGGCATCCACCACAAGTTTACATTGTAATTGATTTTTTTTTAAATAAGAAGAAAATTCAGGTTATTTAACATCTTTTTGTTTTTTATTTTTTATTTAATATTTTTATTAAATTAAATATTTAATTTTGTGAATCAAGAAGCCTGAGGAAGTTACGATTAGTAATGCAACGTAGCTAATTGAACAATAAAAATATTAAATAAAAAATAAAAAATAAAAAGATCTTAAATAACCTGAATTTTCTTCTTATTTAAAAAAATATAAAAGCTGAGATCTGAATTTTATCATCTATTGTAATTGATTAATTTTGGTGTTAAGTTTTTTCTATAAATATTGTTTTTTCATCTGAATAAAAAGAGTTTAGGATATGATTGATGCTTTTAAGTCCTTTAAAAAGGTTTTTTTGAGGTATTGCCAACGTTTTGATCCAAATAAAGAGAATTGAAGTACTTTATATATGTATTTCCTGCAGCTAGTAAAATTAACCAGAAATATTATTGGTATATTTAAAGTTGAACTGACGAAGTCACAGATTTCGGCTAGAAATCATATATTCTTGGTGAAAATTGGAAAATATTCATAGAAGACTGCAAGAAAATAGTTTGGAAACTTTATGTTGGTCTGTAATGTCATATTGAATTTTGTTGGTGGTCGCATTTCCTATATATACTATACATTCATATTTAACATTGTAAGAATGTACAAATTGTACTTACATACATATCATGATCTGTTTTGTTATGAATTAATTTAACTCAATTTATTCTATGAAATGATATGAGCAGAAAAATGATTACATATTCAATCGTTATGCAACGTAAAATGTCAAAATAAACATTTACTTTCAATAAAAATACGTGCTACGTATGACAAACGGAATTACGGAGACAAAAACGTAAATGAAGAGAGAAGTTTCAAAGAAAATGAGCAACAAATAAAAACGTACACAGAGAATAGAGAATATTATATTTAAATAAAACAAAGAATTGATGTGTACTAGCCGTATTGTTATTATTATTAGTTTGTCAGAACACAAAGACGGAAACGAAATCATCATTTTCATGTTGAGACAAACGCAGTTATAATTCACAACTCGCAACACCTTTTCGCGTATCCATTCCTTGGCTGATGAGAATATGGAAATGTACGACTTGAGTTGGTCATCAAGAGGACATAGCAATTGGAGGACATCGACCAAGAAGTT
This sequence comes from Sisyra terminalis, assembly GCA_958496175.1. Taxonomy (NCBI): domain Eukaryota; kingdom Metazoa; phylum Arthropoda; class Insecta; order Neuroptera; family Sisyridae; genus Sisyra; species Sisyra terminalis. The sequence continues at coordinate 56,671,765 of OY292274.1, forward strand.
AACTGAATTTAAATTCTTTTCAACCAAAAGTCATTAAAAAAAACGAGGCAAAATAAACTTTTACAAGTATCTTAGTACTATATTTTTCGTCTTAAAATGTTTTTACTGAGATATAATGAAAGATTTTTTCACTTCGTTAGTTCCTAATTTTTACTTTTTTTTTTAAAGTTTTCAAATTAATTTCCTATAATTATATGTTAAACATACTACATCAAATATGGATCATCATTAAAATATTCTGACCTTACGTCTATGAATGGATCTGAAAATTGTTATTTTGAATCAAGAAAACAGCTCAAGTGTGAATTTTGTTAGAAAATGAGGAAAAAAATCTAAGCGGAACTCAATTATATGTTCTATTTGAAATTTTTACAACAGTCTGAGTTAATGGCTATTTTTTAGCTTCAACTACATTATGTTATTATTTTTAAAGTACTATGGGAAATGTTTTAATACAAACTAAAGCTTTTAACTAAATTTAATCGTTATTCTCATTATAAAAAAATAGTTTGAACATTATTTAAATATCCTGCAAGTTATATTTAAATGCTCATTTACTTTTCAATTAATTATCGACAGTGTTAATTAATTATTTTATAAAATGATATTCAAAACAAGATTACTATTAATGGTGTAATATTTATTTTACGCATATATCAATATGACATAAGTGCCGAATTTCAATTAGTTAATTATTTAATATTCAATAGTGGAAATATTCATTTGAATAAACTACACTTAAGCGATTTGTGTGTACGAGAATTTTGATTAATTTTTTTAATGAAAGACAATGGCATATTATAGTTAATGTAAAATATCAATATTGAAGTGAGAAATGAAATACGTTGAGTTATTATCAAGTTTGTCTCCGCAATACTTTTAATAGATCCGCCTGAAACTATAATAAAGTATGTAATCCAATGAAGTTCAAGGTTAGTAGGTACCAATTTTCCTTGTAAATTAAGCCTTACTTAAAGTCACGTTTTGTGATTTTTAGTGTTTGAATTTTTAAGGCATTTTTTGTATGGAAAAGGTTAACGTTTTGTTACAGATTATTATATGTTTTATGTCTTAAATAATTTTGATGAAAAAAATGCACCTGGTCATTACAATCAGCCCTTCATTTATGACAGATATTAAATTTTTCTCCACCTCTAATAAGGAATATAAAAAAGAATCAATAGCACATGTCTGCACAGGCAAATCGCTGGGTAATTTATTAAAATTTTCTTGGTCACCAAAAATTTACGGAAAAAAAAAGCTAACGCAAAATTGTTATTCGTAAAGTGAACGAAAAAAAAAATAAAAGAAAAAAAATGACAAAATGGAATATTTCAAGGCTTCACGTTTCTATAATTTAAAGTTTTCGGTCTCAAGAATAGCTGTGAGTGGAATAAAAATGATAATTATAGTAAAAGAGTGACTTAATGAAACGTTACAAGAACGAAAAAGATTAAGCTTTTCATTAAGTTTTTCTAATTGAAATATGATAAGAAGCAAGAAAAAATTGAACAGAAAATTTATGTGTTTTTAATTAACGAACATCGCAATAAATAATGTTTTGTGTTACTTTTTTGTTGTACTTTGGATAAAATTTAATTTGCTATTGTTAAGCGTTTGAATGTTGTCGTTTTTTGAATAACAATTATTTTATACGGGGACGATGGGTAATAAAATGTATATTGGTAATCATAAAACCATGGACAGAGAAAAGATGGCACAGTCCGCTACAATGAAACGACACCGAACATTTACGGGCCGTCGAGGACGATAGTAAAAACACAAAATGTTTTACGTTTGTTTTACGGAGGAAAATATTAGCAAAAGATAAAAGCATAGATAGTAAGTAAAAACAATATCTAGCCATGTTGTTCATCGAACGCCATTTTGTTCACTGATAGGTTCAATAGATAATTTAATACTTCCGGCTGGAATCATTACCGGCCACTTACAACAACATTACATTGTTGTTTTACACACGTATTATTTTGTAAATTACAGGTTACATTAAGTGGGATGAAAATGATGATGATGATGATGATGATTATAAATGAAGATGAAGATTATAAGAATCGTTTCAACTCATTCTGATCTACAGCATTTGAATAAACATTCTACAAAGAAAATATTCTTCCTTTACATTAATGCGATGTAATAACGTGCTATTGTTTTTAATAATGTCACAGTTTTGATTCAGACAAAGGCAGAAAAGATTTCAATTGTAGGCGTAATTTTCTCTGTCTGTCCTTTGTACTCGTTTATGGAGTAAATTTGATTGTTTCATTGAATCAACATAAAATGGACGCGATAGCGAAACACAATCTTGATAAAATGTATTCATTGTCATCTTAGTATTTCAGTCATGAGAACTATTTTTTAACTTGTCCAATTATATGACATACCTTTTTTCAAACTCTTGTCTTTTTTTTTCTCCCTTTTGTATGGTTCTTAACCGCTAAGATGAGTGAACTCTTGTTTAAACTTTTTAAATATAAATTGATAAGGTATAACCAACTGAAAACCCAAAGATGGCATGTTTCCGGTACTAGATTTCTAAGACCATGGTATATCAGGTGTAGTCTTAAATTTATATTTAATACAAATTTCGAAATAAATAAGAGCAATTGCAAAAACATATTGCACTAAACATTATTGGATTTTTTAAGAAACTAATGAATAATGTGGAATGTAAATAAACACAAAATAATCAATATTCGAGAGAGAATCGTAAACAAAATTATTCCTCTTTTACAATGTAAGGAATGTAAAGCAGAAAAAACAGTCTTTTCAAGTATTAACCCCCCAATGAAATCGAGAGCTACTTAGCCAAGGAAAAGATTGTACTTAAAAAGGGAAAAATTTTTGGGGAAAAAATTAATCTAAAGCTTTAAAAACAATTATAGAAATATCAAGTATGAAACTGAAATATAGGTAGGTATAGAACTATAGGTAGGTATAAAAATACAGGCAAGAACTATAGGTATGTATGTCCAAGACACAAACCAAAAACTTTCCCCAAACTGTGCGCCCTAGGGCGCCGCGGTTCATCTGTTAAAGTACCGTGAAAATTTTCCTGTAGAAACTATTGATATTATTTTTGTGTAAAATTTTACTGGGACCAACGCAAATTTGACTAGTATTTTAGGTTATTCCCAACGTGGGGCGCAAGTCCATAGGACATAGCGATCTTTTGGTGGATCATGGGCAAAACTGGCACTCTTCGGCTGACTGTACCAAAAACTATGGCATAATTCGAGAATTAGTTATTAACAGTGAATTGTTTTTCAATAATTTCAGAATAAAATTTCATTCAAATATTTGCAATTTCAACATTTCCAGTCTCCATTATATGTTTAGACACTTTATTTATTTAATTGTTCTTTTATTTTTATTTTTCCCTTTCATGGATGACTTATTCTTTGGATGTTTATTTGTATACCAAATTAATGGCTTTTTAAGCTTCCTTCAGGTGAATAACCGTAAAATTTTGAATAACAAAACTTAAATATCACGAGGAGGGCACCAGAATTTTAAAAATGCCTAGATGGGGCATGCCCCAAAATTGGTTGAGAACTACTGCTCTAACTCAATGGCTTTTTAAGTGCCAAACTTTAAGTTTCAAGTATTCAAAGATACAGAAGTAAAATCTAGGAATAAGAATCGATTTCATAAATTGTATTAAATATGTATTAAAACTTGATTTTTTTTTTCTATTTTAGTGATTATAAACAAGAAGCTCACTTTTCCCCAAAAGAAATAAAATAATAAAATCCTTCAAAATTTGACTCCTTAAATCATAAAGGTTTCCATTATGATTTATGATGTAGACTATATTGGAGTGAATAACTTGGCAAAAGCGCTTTACGGGAAATCGTAGTATTCGAGCGCGGTGTTCCTGCTACGGTTTGCCCTGAGAATTGATAAAGGGCACCACGGAAAATTCTGATATATTAAGGTCGCCGGGAACCGAACAAGCTTGGGAGCCCCTAGTCTAGAGTTCCAAACGTAGTGTTGGATAATAAAAAAAATCAATAAACGTATGGATCAAAAACTTAAACGTATTGGGAAAATCTAAAAAAACAACAGTTTTATAACACGAGGGAAAATTGATTGCATAATGGGATGCATAATAGATATCATTAAATAATCCTTAAAGTTTTTGAGTAAGAAAAAATAATTATTATCCTGGACCTTTTAAAAACAAATTATCCTGACCTAGTGGATTGAATCTCGTGGAATTATGAAGGGAAAAGAAAATAAGACATAAACATCTAGTAACAATAAACAAGCTACCCAGAAGACGGTGCTTTATCGAACACATATCTGTATTATCTGTACTATATCTGTAAATACACTTTAAGTAAAAAAAAACTTATAAACCGATTTATTTTTTACAAAAATAATTAAATTTCATTACTGAAACATTTGAACGCAGCATTTGAAATATATTTGAGTGTCAATTGAGGACGTTTTAATATAAGTTATTCATTATAAAATATTAAGTACTCACTTTTTCTAATTCGAGTAGATGAAACCGTAAAACTTGTATTGCCTGGACCATCTGTAAAAAAAAAACGAAATTAAGAAATTAGTCTATGAAAATTTTACTTAATTATTATAATATTTTACTGTTATTTGAAACTAAATATCAGTCGTTAATGATTTAGTCAATCTTAAATTATCTGTTAATTAAATTAATGATAAAGAGAATTTGAGTAGGACACAAAATAAACTCATATATCATCAGTAATATTTATAAAGTAGGGTGGACAATAATTAGTTAGGGAGCAAGCATACCCTGGTATTTAGCATGTCTTAATTGTTTTTAAGTATGACTTTCTTAGACAGCATGTTATTAAAACAATTTTTAATTTTATTTGTGGCTGTTTCATCCACACACTTGATAGATTGGGATCTGTTTTCATCCTGCTCATCAACTTCACATTCTTCATTATTCTCATCATGTGAGCGGCAATGCTTTCATAAAACAGATTTTCCCTTGATTTCATTTTATCATAATAATCCAGGACCGTACTAATCATATGATCAAAACTTGTTTGAAACATTCACTGGCCGACTTCATTGCCTTTGTGTTGTACATTGCGTTTTATAGGTAAATCCAGTCCTGAATCTGGCTATACGTCTTGGAGGCGTTTCTTAAGACGGTATGCAGTAAACCGGAGGACGGTAAATGAGAAACGACTAATATACACGTTGATAGACGTCTGGGCTACCGTAATTTTAATGAAGATTAAAATATTAACTTTTAATTTTATACGCGATCTATTACGATATAGGGGCTTTTTTTTACTTAATGAAATTTATAACTTGAAAAAAATACAGGTTATTACCGACAGTACTGCGAATATTAGGAGGAAGTTTCAGTAATAAACTTATATTTCTTTCGTAATTAAAATTATTGATTAATAATTGGTTTTAATTTTAGTTGTGTCTTAGAATAATACAAAGCCCGTATGAGCTTGGCTCGTTTTAGAATAAATATTTGGATGCGGGCTATTCAAAATATTGATTCAAATTCATCACAATTGGAGATACTAGATGCATACTTATATTTGCCTATTGATGCAATCTTCTTTCCACTTCTGATAAGTTTCATTGTCCAATTTTAAAAAAAAATCCCGAAATAGCTGTTAGATTCAAAAAGAAAACATAATTTGAAACTTATACTTTTTAGATTAACAACTACAGTTTTATAGTATCTGAATCTATAATGCATAAATACCAAATACTTCATAGGTACTAACTAACCAATAGAATTTTGTAACTAGAGTCAATAAGACTTCTATTTTAAATTGTATATACTTCTTTCAAATCCAAATCTATCAAAAAAAAATTCATAAAATTCACTCCAAAAAGAAAGTACGATTAGCAAGGAATAAAAAATATTTTAATATATCTTATGGATTTTAATATATCATGGATATATCTTATGGCGAACCCACCATAGTAAACAACAAACATTATAACACCTAACTTGATTTAAAATAACACTGTATAACAAAAAATACGAGAAATATGGAAATTAGTTTTTTTCCTACCATTTTTTTTAATTAGATAGAAAAATTGCATCTACCGATGATGATGACGGTTACCGCTATAGAACTTACATAAACGTACATGCAACTTTTAGAAACACAGCATATAATTTCAATTTAATTAATATAGTATTAAAATATATTAACTAACTAAATGATTTTTTAAACGGATAAAGTCTTTGGTATTTCAGAAATAAAAAAAATACAGATAAATGTACCAACAATCTGAAATGTCCGTAATTAAGCCCATGAAATTTCGGAAAGAAAATACGATAAAAATTCTTTTTAGGTTTTTTCGTTCATTTCTCGTCATATTAAAAAGTCATTGACATTCCATAGACATTTTTTTTGGCAAGTAGATTTTTTCCCGATAATCGTTATTGATTCACACAGGCCTGATACTTATTGAACGACACCAACTATACATTAAGAGACAGTAATTATAATCCGACAAAATCCATTAGTGTTACTTAAAATAAATGTTTATCTTTATTATTGAAAGTGTTGAATTGTTAATACATCCCAATGGAAGATAATTTTTATGTTTGTAAAAATTATACGGTATATTGATTTCATATATATGTAGACAAGGAAAAAAATTTGCCTGCTTTTTCAAATATTTGATGTCTATTTCAATATTTCCACATCTTTAACATATACCCAAAAAAAAAAATAGGTTTTTATCTCCCCATATTATGGGTTAATTAAATATAACTACATTTTACTGTTTCAATATCTAATCTTCAAAATACAAACTTTATTCTTATTAAAAATAATTTATAATGGTATCTATACAAGAACCTTAAGTTGCCATTAAAAAAATATAATATAATAAAAATTAAAACAGTTTCTTGTAAAACGATAATCGTTTAATTTTTCACGGATTTATCCATGACAATTGAATTTAGAATGCTATTTGTCCAATGGCATAAACCAACTGAAGTATTTTTTTTTCTTTCTATGTCTAGAATTTAAAAATAATTTCTAAGCAAATTATCAAATGTATTGACAAAAAGGTACCTGACCTATAGATACAAGAACTATTTTTATTTGATCTAAATTTAAGTTCCGATAAACGTTATCTATGTTAAATAATCACTTCCTTTATTCTGGTTATTCGGGTTATAATAATTTTACATCTCCAAAATATTTCAGTTTACTCATCTTAATGTTTAGGTGTGTCATTTATAAAGGAATTTAAAAATTTGGTCAGAGGCTTATCTATCAGAAATTCATGGAACTTAATATGCAAACTTCAAGAGTTGTGTTGTTCTATTTTTACTTTTTATGGATTCGGGGATATATGTCATTTTGTTAATGTGTTTGTGGTACATTAAATTGCTCAGAATGTGAATATAGTTGCAACAAAACTAAAATTTTAGTTTTACAAAAATAGCATAGATATCGTATACCTACCGCATTAAAAAATGTGTTTGGTAAATTAACAAGTTACAAAACATTTTTTAAGAGAGAAACTTTTTTCTCATGCATTTAAATTTCTAATTCTCCTTTTTTCTATCAATATCTTCAAATTAAAATAAATGAAATTCATCATAGAATTGCCATTAAAGAACGTTCGCAACACCAGAATTTCCATGTAAATGAAGAGAAGTCAATAAAAATCCTCCTAATATATTAACAAAAACTTGAAAAAATCGACAGATAATAAGAAAGATAATTACAAGCGATTCGATTTATCCAGTTAATTTTATCGCTTTCCAAAAGATCATTATTGGCTATTAATTCGTGATTCTTTTCCGCCAAGATTCTTATTTTACTATTTACTTTTTTTCTCTCGATAATTAGTTGTAATTAAATTAGTGTGGATCTGTGAATTTTATATGTATAAAAAGAAAAAGAAAAGTGGAACATAGCCAGAGGTATCGGTTTTGTGTTCTTGATCGACCACAACAACCAAACGTTGATTTTTTTATTACTTAACTGTTATTGAAAAGAAATACTCCCGTGGAAGTGAGAAACGAAAAAAAAATCACCGAGGAATATTCAAAGATATCATAATATTTAAGAAAAAAAATCGATACTCATTTATATGAAATATATAGTGTGGTGATGATAGCATTGGTTGAGATGGTGATGAACAAAACGTGGTGTCGGTATATTCGTTTTGTAACACACGCAAATGCCAGAAAGTCAATGATTGTGGTCAATCGTCGAGTTAATATCATTCATAAGATATGATTATTGTTATTAAAGTATAGGTAAAATCTTCAAAAGAAACCATCAAAAAAAGAAAGCTCGAATTAGTGCAGCCAATTGTTTAGCTGAAGGGTATTCGTTTTTGATTATATGGCAAGTATTTAAAAAATATTTCGTAAAATTGTTTCATTTAATCTCAACTTTTCCGTACGTATCTACTACACGTTCTCTACTATCCATTAGACATGAAAGGTTTAATTAACTTAAAATAAAAATAAGCTCCATATGAGATCTGTGTGTAACAATATTCTCACAAATTGAGTACCTCAATGTTTACTAATGGAACGAGTTTAATTAAATATCCGTACTGTAATGAGTTTAATATCGACCTGGATAGAAATACAAGAGATATTTTCTACATTAAATCGAGTTGATCTATTAGAAACAACGTAATTATTTATTTCATAGACTAAAACAAGACTGGTCATATCGAGATATTCCATATGGCATTATATTTGTTTTCTAAAACAGGAATATCTTCCATTCTAATCATTACACTTCATACATAGAATTATTAACTCACTTTAAATATGTAAACTTTAACTGATTACCTAAAAATGACTTGCATGACCATCAAATAACAAGCATCATCTTTTTAAATAAATCTTATGGCTACTTCATTATAGCCCTCTTATCATTTAAGAGGTCTTTTTTATTTGACTATTTTCTTCAATAAAAAAAACCATCTAATCTATAATTCAAAACTGATCATACTAATATGAAAGTTTGTAGAGCTTTTACCAAAGAAATTTTTTGTATCCATAATATTATCAACTGTTGTTATTAATTCTTTTTTACTATTTATTTTTTTTAAATTTAGTTAAGATAAGTGGTCGAATAGTTTGTCTTCCCAAAGCCAGTTGTGTTATTAGTGCATCTGATTTGTATGAACTGGATCGTTTTCCAACGAAAAAAAATCATTGATATGATATGTTATGCATTTATATGTATGCAGTGTTTAAAACTAGTTCATTAGTTCTACTTGAACGATACACTTTGAATGTTGCGTTCTTTTTGAACGTAAAATAAAATATTAACCAAGTCACATATGCCACATTTATGCCCTAATAGACATACAGTCGCAGTATCAAAGTTGTGTTCTTTCATTCCATATTCCATGTCCATTCGAAGAGTGGACATACACAGCCGAGAAAGATAAAACATGGGTGGGTGGATTTGAACATGTACAAATGAACATATACATAATATACGTAAATGTATCTTTCCTAAACGATCAAGTGAAAGGAACATTCGTAAAAACATAATGGCAATATTAACAGTCACAATAAACACAATAAATATTTTAATAATAATAATAAAGATAAATTTGCTGTTCGTATCCAGCTGGTATTTGCATGGCCATTAATATTTTTTTCATGAATTCAGTCATTAGTCTATTTAGATGAAGGATAATATCGAAAAAAGTCTGATTGAGAACACTGAAAGTTACTTATTTGCCATTACGTAATGCTGCACTGCTACCCACATGAAATAATCAAATTTGAAATTAAAAAAAAAAAATATATTTCATCATGTTTGAAATTAAATAATTGCAAAATATTATTCATAACTGTAATATTATCTGAGACTTTGAAAAAAAATATTGAATACTATCAACAGTATTTATAATCCTCAAAACTCAGTCACTCCTTTCTAAACCGTTAAAAAGGAAATCTCTAATGATATTTTCAAAATATTGTACCCAATACTCATAGATTCATAGATGCATAAAGTTTGTTTATAAATATTGTATAACTGTAATAATGTTACCTAGATTGAATATTTTCTCGAGTTAAGTATATTCTTCTTTCATAAAGGTCAAGTTCGACTCAATATACATACATGATAATGGCATTAACAGTAATGTGTAGCATTACCTATCTATTTACTATTATAAATTTTGTACAAAAAATTTAAGATAAATAACTAAAAACCACTTTTTAGAAGTTATAATTCTTTAGTGGCGTTATGAAAAAATGATCAGATTTTTCAATAAAAAGTATTACCGTTGCTACAGTAGGAATTTGCTCGCTAACTTCAGACCAAAGCTGGTCAACTTTGATAGTACTAAAAACGCGGTCCAGCCGATCGCTAGCACATGTTTTTTGTTTTTTTGGTAGGGAAAATCAATTAAATTGACCGATGACGAAGTAACCATCACTATCGTCACTATCGGATTTTAATTTATATTTAAAACATCGATACCATCATACTTAACATTTTCAATTTTTATAGTTCGAACCATGCTCTTATTAATACACAATAGTAAAATACATTTGAATGAAAGGTACTTTTTTAAAATTATTCAGAACAATATGTAAAACAATGCAAGGAAAGTCGATTGATAATGATATTGCATAATGTATTTCTATATTTGAGTTAAAATTAGTGTCAATACAAAGATATTAATGTGTAAAAAAATATATAGTTACTATTGTATCAATTTAATTTTTACTAAGTCGCCATTTGTACATGTTGTATGTACATACAATTGACTGTTTATTCATATCTATACATTATAGTGCATGACTACAATCTACTTCTATATGGTAAATGTTTTTGACAAATATTTTTCGAACAAATGACCCATGTATTGATAAACAGTTTATTCATATACGTATGATACAAAGTAAGTATAAGTAGTCAATTGTGTATAATATTGTGAAATACTATACAGTATGTATAAATAGCCAATTTGGCTCATGTCCTTTAAGCGACATCAATATCAGGCAACGTTGCATTTTCTACTATGTTTTTAATTTGATTCACGAGTAAATCAGGCCATAATAAAAATTTACCAACAAAAGAGCAAAGTATACGATATTATAATTGAATGATGGTACATATTGATACATATGTCCCTAAAAAGGACATGAACTACCAATTTAATCTGTTATTTGAAAACTAGTAACTCCCTGGGAAATATTAACACCTCAACCCTGGCAAAACTGACAAATGGTAAAAATTGGCAATTGAATGAAAACGAAATGACAATTGAAACCAATAACAACAATCCGTACAAAATTGAGACAATAATTATTTTATTTGTATTACTCATACATGAATATGTTTACATTCTTTAATCTCTATTTTTGCAGCCTTACATATATTTGCCCAATATATGGACATTAAAAGCAAAAATTGTGTTTAAAATTGTATCATTTTTTAGTTATCACACACTATTAATAACTAATGTGCCATTTCAAGCACTACCGGAAAATACTATGGCAGTGGATTAAAAACATTTTTTTAATTACGACAAATAAGAATAACTTCTCACGAGCATACAAAAGTATACATACCGTTTTTTTTTCTATCTATTTTACGATCTTACACATCTTTATAAATTACCAAAAAAAAATCGGTTTAAATTTTTCAATAGTTTACATATATGTCTACAAACATTAAAAATGCAACATTTAGTTTCAGTTAACGTTCTTTATTTGTAATAAGAAGCAACAATATTTTAAATTGGCAAAACAAAAAATAAAGGGTTATAGTTTTACTTCACCTCATCTAATATTACCTACACATATAAATCAAAGTTTTAATTTTATGGCTAAGTTTGAATACTCGACACATTCAGATGGAAACGAAATACATTGAATTTATTCCCGAATGACCTGCAACCTCTTACGTGAACATATAAAATGAGTTTGGGTGGTCCACATTAGCCACGTGACAAATTTGAAAGGAAATAATATTCACCGAGGAATTCCATTTTAAAAATTAAAAAAAATAGGTATATATATATGTATATATATATATATATATGTAAAAGTTTCAATGAGTTGAGTGGATTTTTTTCTTCAGTTAACATTGAATTAATTAGTTTTATAAATAAAGCCTTAGTTGTTCTCATATGGTATGTAAATATATCAACCCATTTATTTAGGATTAATGATACCGGTAAGAAGTTATTAAAACATAAATTTTAAGTCATTATACTTATTTATGTGCTTTATTGTGCTACGAGAAAAAAAACACTGCACTTATCGATTTATTCGTTCATTTGTTGAGGTATAATAATGTGACGTCATATCGCTGTATTCTTAGAAGCTTTATCTCATCTACACTTTCTTTTGAAAAGGTGTCAATTGATGACAAACATTTTAAACACTTCAGATCCTTTTGTATACTTATGTAAGATAAGAAATAAGAAAAATCCTTCGTCACTCAGATATATCAAGCTATAATCCAATTTTGGGATTTCGCTCTGTCGACTGTATCAACATTTAGAATAGCCACATTACTTACAAGATTTTATCTTCAAGGTTTGATATTATTTGTACTGTATATATGTGCGTATGTGAATATATTAACCATTTTTTTTCAACATAAATTCATTTGACACACAAAAACATCTCAAAACATAAATTGTGCATTTAAAAATCTGTATTAATGAAGATTTTTATTGGTATTTATGGGATTGGGTACACACATTTTGCAGTCATATTTCAAGTTTGTAATTCAAGTGCAAAGATCAACCGTTTCAAAAATAATAATTAAACTACACAATTTGGTGGTCTGACATTCAAAACTAATTTGTAAAAGCTTGTCTAAAAAAATTTGCTTGATCAATTGATAAGCACAGAGAAATTATTCTTCAAAGTTAAAAGAGGCCAAGGGTTAGTAATTTCCCTCATCGATGCATGAGTCATATCCTTCAATAGTAATTTAATAGATAAAAAAATGATCTGTTAGATAAATTCTACAACTAGCTGAAAACACACATATTTTCTCTATCCTCCGAATAAAATTTAACCTGCAAGATAAATGTCACTATCTAGATGTGAAAGTACCGGACCAAATTGGTATAAAAATTATTTGCCTTATTGTCTGGTTGGTGTGTTTATTTGTCTGTTTTTTATTCAAGTAGAACTTGACTGATTTTGATGAAAATTAGTATGTAAATGGATATTATTTTTCCCACATCATAAGGTAAATAATTTTACATCAAAAGTTAAGGGAGACATTCTATATAATTGAGAAAAGAAATCAATTATTGCAAATATATTATCAGTCAGTTTTTAAAAGCTTTGAGAAACGTAGAATTATTGCAATAACTCATGGTAGTAGCCAATATTTTTTTAATTGTTATTTACATTTGTTTTATAACTACTAAGGTCTTTAGCGACTCTAGAGTTAATAAAAAATCGTAATCGAGAAATATCAAAAATTTGCTTGATACGAAAAATTTAAAATTTACTCGACCATCAGAAGGCTTTAGCCAATATTAAATTCGTTAAGTTTACTCTTATTACTAACTCCATTTGTATTGAGAAGAAATATAGCGAATCTTTTATTTGCTCTACTGTCGTTAACCATGAAAAAATAAAATAGGTGATGAATTAACTTTTCAAATTTTCAATATTTCAATATGTTAAGCATTAAGAAATTTCCAATGCACTATTGTAAAAGAAGGTTGGAATTTAATTTTCAGCTACGAAATAATAGTAATATTCAAGCACGTAATATTCAATACCTGAAGTTAATTATTGTGTCAACCAATTGAAATTATTGATTTTTATTTAATTTTTTATGGTGGCCGTAATAAAACGGAATGACTTTTTTCTCATTTACAATTTAAATTGGAAAAGAGTAAATATATACTAATTTTACGACAATAACTTTAAGATAACATAGTGTGATAACGATTTTTGTTCCTTATGTATTGGCTAGAGAATTTTCTAATTTTCTTTTTCATCTAATAAAAGCACGTAAGAAAATAATAATAGAGGGTACCACCAACTTAAGCGGGTGAATTGATTTATTATCATTCGCCACCCCTCATCAAATGTCGTACGAACAAGCATTACGTCACTAGTCTCTGAGGACATCATAATCGTCTCATTATAACAGCTTCAAGTCATGCCACATCATAGTTAGTGATTGACTATTATTTCACATTATTAAGACGAGCCAATTTTCCTCATCAAGCAAATTTATCCAAATAAATTCATTAAAACTCTTCGTAAATACGGAAGCAATTCAGACCATCCCAAAGAATCGTGACTGATATGACATTTGAATAATTTAGAGGCATGCAGACATTATGAATTTAGGTAAAACGATTAAATTGTGCTCAAATTGAAATGATGAATTCGATGCACGTACAGACTGATCAAATAGATACTCATAAATCCCTAGTACGTTAGTTGACTTTGTTGTGGAGTATGTAGCACTATGAGAAATACAAATGGGCCGAGGCATCACAGTGTAAGGTCAACCCGGCCATGGTACTATAACAGCTATTCAGAAGATTTTGGAATGCAAATACATCAAATATGTCGGTTTTGTAACATTTTTTCGATCTACTGTAACTTAAGAAATCCATAGTTTTTATTATCTAGTCCATCGTTACTTTATGAAACTAATGTTTGTAATAGTAAATAGGTTTAATTAACATTATAAGGACATACATACACCTCCTACTTGACAATAGTATTACATGTAACCTGGAGCAAATCGGAAATGATCAGTTATTTAGATCACTTAAGTATCCGAAGAAAGAGCATACACCATGGAATTCTGCATAAAAATTTATTATATATAGGGATTGTAATACTGGACCTAAAGTTTAATCCCGGTAATCGGTATATTTTTGATCTCAATACCGGAACACCAGTTTTAATTCCGGTAGTAGAAAAATAAAGAGAACCAAGGTGATTCATTGTTTTATTTGCCAGTTTAATAAGCAAGAAAAAATATTATAAAAAATATATATAGAGAATCATATATATAATAAATAGAGAATCACAAACAAGTACAGGAACAACGAACATCGTATGTATTTAAATTACAAAAAGTGTAAATATTGCTATTCAGTTTATGGTACTATTTCGAATTTTTTGAAATGTGATCTTAATAAACATAATGCATCAGTTGTACTGTCATAAAGCGCGGACCATAATTTTGTACAAAAATTACCAGCTGACAAAAACGCTCTTATAATATCTACGCTAGTTGATGGTACTATTAGCAAGGCGCGATAATCTTTTCCCAAGTGCTTACTTTTAGATCCCTCATTTACTAATAAATCGAATACTCTTTGGGTAGATTTGGATATGCCTAATTTCCGTACATTGATATAGGAATAGATTGTTGAATACTTTGAAATGTTGAAAAGCTTTTAAAATATGATAAAAGGATATAATTTTGTTAATACGTAAACTAGAGATTAATTCACAATACTTGATCCTCCAGTATAAAATGACACAATATTATTTTAATACCAATCATATTCTGATATATTTCGTTGCTGATATAATTAATTTAATGAGATAATTGAAATATATTAAGCTAGACCAAAGTTTCCAATTTTTGAATACTTTCTAGGATAGATGATAAAATTCTCAGCTTTTAATATTTTTTTAAATAAGAAGAAAATTCTGGTTATTTAAGATCTTTTTGTTTTTTAATTTTTTATTTAATATTTTTATTATTCAATTAGCTACGTTTCGTTACTAACCGTAACTTCCTCATTTATTGAATTTAAATTAAAAATATTGTATTTTTGTGAATCAAGAAGCCTGAGGAAGTTACGATTAGTAACGAAACGTAGCTAATTGAATAATAAAAATATTAAATACAAAATACAAAACAAAAAGATCTTAAATAACCTGAATTTTTTTCTTACTTTCTAGGATATCAGTCGAGCGGCGGACTATTTTTCAAGAAGCTTGATTGTTGTAAATTGTTAATAATACATGTTAGGAAAGCTTCGATACTTTATCATGGTAACGCAGCGGGAGTATACGTAAAATGATCTGCGGGCACCGAAGTGCCCGCGTGTTTAGTACTGGGGACCACTGATCCAAACCATAACCCACACTTTTCGCTAGTCCCACATTATGTAGTTCCAAATTAAAGAAAAAAATGTGATCCCCATGGCCGCGTTGGCCATACACATATCGTAATGGCTTCAATTTTTTCGCTGGTCTGAAAAAAGGCCTTGATTCCAAGCATCAATACAGATTTCGCCATATGTGTAGAATTTGTGTCGAAGAATGAAATTAATTATTCGTGATGGTTTTAGAAGTTTCAATAGAAGCGAAACGAGTATGTCTTTTTATGATATTTCCTCTCGTACATAATAAAACGTTACACAATAAGAATTTCAATAGTTGTAGGTACACACTCACACCCTCAGTGCTAACTTGCAAGCTTTTTACCGTCAATAATATAGATACATCAGAATAATATGGTTTGGGGGCAATGTGGTCACGTCACATGAAACAACTTTCCAGATATTACACCGCAGAAGTGATTTGCATGTATGTGGTTTGAGATAGATAGCGTTTTATACTTTGACACAACTATGAAGATGATGAGTTTGTAAAGTCGTATAAAACGGCGATGACTTTGAAATGAAATTTAATGGCGAGTTAAACCTCAGAAGAGCAAGGCGGTGGTGTTAATTCAGATGTGGGTAATGATGTTCCAAACTAACAAACAACGGTGTCGTAAACTTAAAAGATCCAACCAGGAGTGTTGATGTGCATATGCGCTTTTGTTTATATGCATAAAACCTCGCGTTATGTATACACTATATCTATATGTGAAACTCATGCGGTCGCTAACACTTTAAAAGAAATGAACACGATATTTCGTCTTTTTTAATTTTTTCTCCTTATTTTATTATTGTTACAACAGCATTCCTTCCTTTACTGTCTTCGAAATAACAATCTTTTAAAGCATCAATAAGATAAACACAACTAAGATATTATAGAAATATTCGGGAATCCAAAAAGTGTCTGGTCGAGTAATCTTCAAAGGCCACGGACTTTTTATGACAGATGTGTGGCTATTACGAGTGCTTGAATATAGTCATATGTTATTGACTTTAATTGTCTTGTATAGATAATGTTCTATTGAAAATAGGATGAGGGAAAAGAACTAAATGAAAAATAATCATTTAGTTAATGAGGAATTGCATTGTGTGAAAAAAATATATTTTTTTATAATAAAAGCATTCTTGTCTTCAGAATTGTACTCATAATTTTCTTAGTTCTTCTTTAGCAGCTAACGACATTCTTTATAAAACGTTTTAAATTATTCATATGTAAAAATGCATTTAATTTACTCGTATTTATTAAACCAAGCTATGTCAATTTAGCTTTTGGTTTTAAGCACTTAAAAAGGAAAGAAAAACTTAGTTGAAGCTCATTTTTATTTTAATTTAAGTAAAGGGAAGTTATTTAAATTTTTTATTTAAGAAAAACATTTTGTAAATGTGCACCTTATATTGAAAGCCTAAATATCATTTGTGAGATGGCATGAATTTCTTCTGTGATTCTAGAAAATTTCAAAAGGGGTAACTATGAGTTGGATTGAGATTCTATGAGGTTACTGCTAAATGTCCAACCGATTGCAACTTAATGTGAATATTTAATTTACGTCATTTAAAAATCGAAGCTCAGACCATTGGTTCTAAATTTGGGCTCTCAATTGAATGTGAAGAAATGGAAGTTGCACATTTACAAAAATAAAATATACATTTCGGACCTACACGAACCTTACAATTTTAAGGGTAATTCAAATAGCACTTTACATGATTTGTAAGTTTTCTATAGTCTTTCCTCTATACCCCCTGCTAAGTGACGCTTGCACCATGACACTTCCACCCTAATATTTAATATTTGAAAAAATGTTTACCTAATATTTTACTCAATTTGAATAGATAAAAGTTGGTAAAACTTAGCACTAGAAAAAAATATCTGATAACCAATCTAAGGATTGAAAAATAAATTTCTTAAGGATTCGACATTGTGGCAATTATTCATTTAAAAGATCCCTTAAACATCCATATCATGTTTTGGTCACAAGTATTAAATAAATCTCCTATCCTCAAACTTATGTAATAATTTATGGATTTGATCCTTAGTGTTTACCAAAATTTAAATTACCAAAAAGGTACAATCGTTGATGATTCGACAAAACTGTACACTAAGATTTGGTTCAATTTCTATCTCCCTATTTCAACCACTTAAATTTTTTTCAATTTTTTAGAAGTTTTTGATAATAATTCATTTGAACAATTAGAAAAATAACAAATTTGTTTCGTTGGAATTAAAAATTATACTTTTATATTTTATTGATAAGCACACGGAGTATAGATACAAGGAGTCCAAACGGTATGAGCTTTTTTACAATATTCATGTACATAATAACAGACCCAGATCATAGTACTGTTTTCTGCCACTAACAATCTAAGTACACCTATTTACCCCCGATTTACACTGAAGATAGGTTCCAGACAAATCCGTGTAAAATGAAATCTTTGTTTTTCCCATATAAAACCGTGTAAAACGAAAAAAACTGCGCAATTAAGTCATTAATTCAAATGGAACAAGAGTAAAACATATCCAGAAACTTTAAAGTAGGTATAGTTTACCCAAAAAATGGCGTGATGTCGTAGTGAACTTATTCTAAAAATGAAAACAAAAATAGAAACGAAAAATTTTTCAAAAAGTATCTGCTGAAACTTAACAAATTCAGGTATGTTCGAAATTTATTCGCTATCACTTTGAGGAACTATCAGAAAGGGGAACCCCTTGTTATTGCAATCAGTGTTGCCAAATGAAAGAAACTCAAAAATAATTTCAACATATGTATTGTGGATATGATTATGTAACCAAAAATACATTTTTAAAAAATTTCCGAATTTCATTAATTTATGAACCGTGTAAAAGCGAAATCGTGTAAAACGAGTATCGTGTAAATCAGGGGATAGGTGTATTCAGAATGTACTAAAGGTCTCTAAAGTTTTAATGCATGAAGGAAAATGTGTCAAAAAGTGGCGCTACCATTAGTGTGTTTGCGACACTAAAATTGAAATTTAAGTAAGATAAGTAAGATAACATAAGTTAGTATCCCAAACACTCTTGTGGTAGCACCATATCTAAACAAATTTCACATAGTACAGAAGAGTTGAATTTACAAATTTTAAAAGAACCAACAATTCCCGAGTAATGATTCAAATGCGTACTTTACTAGTACTGAACCCCAAATTGATGCCATTTTTTTAAAAATTGCGTTCGGACTCCTTGTATTATACTCCGTGGGTAAGCACTTAATTTGGGCTAAATTTACTCTCATAGGTACCTTGTTCATTTTTTGGAACAAAAAATAACAATTTTTGAAACTATAAACCAGCAGACATACCTATCGTAAAATACCAAAAAAAAATCCTCAAAACTGGATTCTTTAATTATTATTAATTTCCGTATAATGAACAAAAATGCTAAAAAATTTCTGATTTATCAGTGAGAATTTAAACTTTTAAATCTTCTAAACATAATTCAGTTAGATTATGGAAATTTGGGGCTTAACAATGCGCAAAAAATTGAAATTATCCATCAGAAGCGTCTCTAATATGATTAAATTAAAACTCCAAAAATTTAGACGTTAATTTAATCTTAATCACTAACTTAATAATAATGAATAAAACTTACAAGTGAATCGACTTCCGGGTCTGCTATATAGTAAGGTTTTTCTTGTCGAATCTGAAAAAAATAAAAATAAATAAGTGTTAGATAAATATAATTAAGAAGTGGTAAATTATATGATGATAAATAATCAAAGTATGAATATAAAATTAAGGAATAAATTAATTAAATTATAAGTAGTTTGTTGAGAGTACGAGATTTACAATATGTCCAACATTGATTTAGTTACTTAGTAAATAAACTAAATTGAATCGATACACGATTGAAATCTGAATGCGAAATATCAATGAAGTGTGCTCTTTGTTTTTATTTATCGTGAATGTTTATCTTTTTGCAAAGACGCGAGAATGCCGGACATGCTGGCTTAAAGATAGATAGAGAGATGGATTCTGTGGATACTGATAATAATAATAATAATGGTGTGATTGAATGAATGGAGTGTTTATAGCCGATATATATATAATAAGATAGAGTTGTGGCAAAGCAATTTAATTGCAATAAAATATATGAGACAGCAGTCATAAATATCTGTAGCACACAAGTAATGAATGCTGCAGCAGCTTATACACAAATATTGGGACCGCATGCGCCATGCCATTCGTGTCACTGACTGGTTATAAATTTACACTGTCAGTTTCAATTTAGATATATTATAATGGAATCACATACATAGCAAATAGCGAGACACCAAACCCAAGCCAACCAACAATTATGATGAGATGTGTGATTTTCACTAAAAAACCATTTCAGCATTCAAATCACCATCAAATATAATATAATATCAGCTAACGCACTACGTCATACTAATACACCAAATATCATCCGCTATTTCAACAATTCTTCAACTAAATTTAAAAGTTATTAACTGTTAATATAATAAATCTGTAATGTTTTATGAGGGCCATATTTTTTATTTCATTCATAATAACATGCATGTTAACTTGAACACAATAAATTTTTGTCATTCCTCTTGTTTAAATTCTTATACATTCTTCTAATACACTAATATATATTCTTCATTTGAGATTTATTCGTGCCCATTCTAATAATTTAGCAATAATTTTTTAAATAATCTCACACCGTTTTATATATTCCGATACAACAAAATAATAAATTACCAAATTTTTCCTGATACAACATTTAAAATTAACACATAATGAAAATAATATCTTAATTGTTTCATCAATATACATAAATATTCTCATAACCGTGCAGTTTACAGATGCTTCAACAATAAATAACAAATGATGAATATTTCTTGAAAATTATATAAATTGTTTACGTTTATAAAAATAGACTAGCGGCTTAAATTAGAAACCGTTGTGCAAATTTGTTTAAAACTCCGTGTTTTGCAAAAAGATAAATTTACGTGATTTATTCAATCGATTTAGATCTGAATTTTAAGTAATTTTTAATTGGGTTTAATTGAAAGAGTTGTAAGCAATTTAATAAAAAAGACACTTCCATGACGAGTGAAACATTTCCCAATCAAATCTAGGCTGGGGCCCATGGGCATACAAGAATTTGGGGCCCTTTTGGAAAGTAAGAAAAGCGAATTACAATAACATTTTCTTACTAAGTATGACCATTTATTATAGATAATCAAATACAGTATGATAAAATATGTCATTAATGATATTAAAATCCTACTGGTTTTTTGGTTACGATTATGATAACGGTTTCTTTCGGGATTTCTAGTGAGAAAAATCTTCTATCATATCCTTAAAGTCAATTTTTTGAAGGATATCACTTTCTATGCACATAATTGACAAATTACTCAATCGTTATTGTAACATTGTTGTTTGCAATTCATATTTTTTTCTCTTAAGCTGCAAAAATGATCGCTCTCCATTACAATTGGTAACCATTAGGCAAAGGAATATTCTTGTAGCAATTTCTGCGTTTGGAAAAGTTTCTTCCAATTTATCTGATTTTATTAGGTTATGTAATTCTTTGGGGCCTTCTGAGAATGAGGACCCTGCACATGGACCCCGTGTGCTCTTATGGTATTGGACAGAACCAATTATTGTAAGTTCAAGAAAAATTGAAGTCAAAATATAGTAAATTGCATAAAAAAAAAATCGTAAAATTATTACCGAGAACCAGAAGAATATTGAACTATGCAATTTTGAAATTCATTGTCATATTATAACTAAGTAAATAACCAGTAATGGCTCTGGTATAACTAGGGATGCAAATGATGCATCGATTTTTTCAAATATTGATACATCGTTCATAAATACCGATATTTTAACGATAATGTTGAAGTCCAAAACATCGATGATACATCGTTCTTCATCAGAGATGTTTTATGAACGATATTTTATCAAAGATTTGTAAACTTCATTAGTTTAATTTTTACAGTATTATTATTTAAGATTTCTCAAGTAAATGTAAATATATCTGAATGTTGGTAAAAAACTATCGAAAAAACATCTATATATCATTCATAAACTTTGGGGTTTCACTTTTAAAAATAGGATTTTATGAAATTAAATAATTTTTTAGTATCTAATTTTATTTTGTCGAATATCAATTTCATTTTAAATGATAAATTCTCTTTTGATTTCCTACACATAATAGTGCTAGTTGAAACCACCAATTTGACCCCAACTTAGTAGAATATTTTCCTGAAAAACCAAAGTCAATTAGTTGTTGCCTCCATTTTGATTTCATTTCTTAAAAATTTACTGTGTAATTAAATAAGAACAATTCGCATCTATCATCATAAGACTTCGGATTATAAGTTTTTATTATTACATATTTTCCTTTGTTGCAATGAAATAATTCATTGAATGTCTACAAACGTTTGCATTATAAATAAAATTTGACCAATTTCAATCTAAACAAATTATTATGATTTATTGTGGTAGCAAATAAAATGGGATATTACTAAAAAATTTACTGAATTTTCAAGTAATTAAGGAAATACTGTCCCAATTGTGGTACTTTTCTTTAGAGATTTATTAAATTTGTACCAAAATCAAAAAATAAATATTAATCTACAACACAGTACAAAATCCATTTCTTACAAACAACAAAAAAAGCTACACGGTAAAATTGTATGTACATTATACCATGATGGTTTTATAATTACAGAGCATCCAGTTGTTTTTTTTTTCAGTTGATGTACTTCGTTTTATTAAGGCTACCTTAAAATCCCTGCTTATCTTAGAATATATAGTGTGGATCATTGTTTTTACTTTATTACCAAGGAAATCATATAAGATCTTCTTCGTCGGTTGTGGGACAAAAATTCTTTTTGGATATTATTAAAATATATGTTTCGGTGTATACTATAATTACGGTATGGTATGGTATGCCGGGACATTTAGTTAGTTTTAGGTAGCAAATAACATTTTTCTACCGAAATTCTACCACGCCCCCCACGTGCCCTTACGATCAAGGTGTACAATTTCAATTTTTTTCCATAAACGATTTCTTCTCTTTTTAGCGTTTATTAAACTATTACCGACCACATATTTTTAAGGGGCGTTCGATAATAATAGATAACGAAAATGTGCTAGATTACGTTACCCAAAGACTGTATTTTATATATGCACCCCCCATAATAATCTCTGTAACAAAATCACCACTTTGTTCCTAATATATATTTATCTTTATATTACTTTATAAACGAGTCACCAAGAAACACCATCTTTTTGTAGGTACTGGGTTTTAACCTTTAGCTTCCGATTAATCGGTTTTTCATCATTTTAAAACATTATAATCAACCAAATATTTATTAATACCTTGCAATAACGGTTTAATCATTTCATTTAGCTTCCTAATTTATATTTCTTTCATTAATTTGAATTAAAGTTTCATAACATTTTTATTTTAATCGTTTTTGGATTGAATATCTTGGTTTAAAGAAACATTTGTAGAGCTTTAAGATAGAGCTTTTAATTAGATTTAGAAGCAAACCTTCAAACAATTTCAAAATATAATAATTTCTTTTTTGTTTCTGATGTATTTTTAGTCCATAATAATTAAATATTTTCATAGCTCATAATTGTGCGGATCCAATTAGTTTGAATACCTGTACGATAAAATGATAGATAATAATGGTATAATAGTTCATAAAACAAGTAGTTTTGTACATTTTGTAAATTTATAGGTAATTTATCAATCGCGTCTAAAACATTTCATAATTAAGTACATTTGTGTAAGAATATTGACTTTTATTTATATTGATGCAGCTTTTATTCAAACAAACAATATATAGGACAAAAACAAATAATTTGACTCTCATTATTTGAATGTAATGTTTATTGTTAAAATCGCATTAGTATACCTTATGATTTTAAAAAAAGGGTTTCAAGAATTTATTTTGGAAAGTGTATTTGAAATTTTGAAAAATTATCCGACTGGTTTCAACGTTTTGGTCGTATAAAATTTGGTTTGCAAACTTTATATGTTTTTCATGCACCTGATAGCCTTCTAACGATGTGGGTCTTTATCTGATCCGAGTGTAAAAAAGAAATATATAAAATAGAAAGTCGTTTCAATTTTAAGATCTGATGACTAAACTTAAGTACAGTTATATAATAGACACATAAAAGTTAAGCTAGAAGCTGGTTGAAATTTTATTATTTTCGAAAACGAAACTGAAACACTAAATAATTTAAAACAAATATAGAAATATATTTTACAATGTGTCCTCCATAGCATTCCAACGCACATTAACGGACAGGGGTAATAAAACAATTTAAACAACGTTATAATTTTCGTGGGCCATAAATAATTCTCTTTTAAAGAGATTGACTTTAACTTAAAGACATCTTTTCGTTTATGGTACTACAATAACAATAATTGTTAAATAAGGCTATTAGAATTAACTTTACACTAATTTCACGTATAATAATATTGATTATCAATTAGTTCAGTTTAAAATTATCTTAATTATTCTAATTTGGTCAAAAAAAAACGCAGAACAAAAAGTTTTATCTTTCGTTTTTCTATTTTTAAAATAATATAAATTCAATGTGTTTGAAGAATCTTTCGATATACGTAGAATTTTGTTTGGGTATGGTTTGTTGTTCTTTTTTTTGCTTGATCTTCTTTGCCAAAAACCAATTTCTAAAAACCTTCGTCTGTTCGTTTGGGTTTATTGTTAGTTAGCTCGTTTGAAAAACGGAACGGAACAGAACAAAATATATTGAATACGATTTCTACCTGACCCTGTGTAAAAAAGGATCTTAATATAATGCTCCCATTTAAAGATGATGCTTTTGTGTAAACGAATGCTGAACTGAAATTCAAATGGAAAAAGTTTATTTTGAGTAAATGTTGTATGGTTCTGAATAGAATTTCATAGTTGAATCACCAAAAGAAAAAAAATAACGTAAGGTATTTCTCAAGAGATTTATCCGTTTAATAAATTTAAACATAATTTTTTATCGACTAGCAGTTCCATTCAATTGAGTGAAACTTCCACAATTTGATTAATTTCCATACGTTTGTATTTATTTATTCCGATTTTACCAAGCTCATATTTTATTAATTCTCTATACTTCAACGTCTTTTTCTGGATTTAAAACTAATTACCTACAACTAGAATACACTAGAATTATTTTCCATAAATGTTATCTCTAATACCTAAAAAACATATTTAAATGACACATCTTATCGAAAATCTTTTTGAAATAGATCAGCGACTATTTAAAACTATAACTGACTTTAACTTTTACCATAAAGTCATTTTTTGTACTGGTAGGTTGTATAATACCAATAAATTTTGGATATGGATGCGTTTTCCATAATTCGAAAAATAAGAGATAAGTTTATGAAAAAAAACGAATTATATCCATGTAAGTCCTACAATCCGGATATAGTTAACATTCCTATTTGAAATGTCATCGGAGTCAAAAATTACCATCAGAATAAGGGACACCAACCGTGAACCGCCCCCAACAGTGACACTAATCCGGATTAAATCAACTCAGGGAATAATGACAGTGATTACAATTTAACGTTTTGTGTTAGTTTTTCCCACATTATTGAGGCATTTTACATTCGGTGTTAAATAAAAACGCCAACTTGAACGAAGAAAAGTTTAAAGGTATTAAATAAATACGGATATAAGTATTAACGTCTTCAATGTAAAATTAAATCAATCGTCTTACGTCGTTGCTTGATAATTTTAGATGTTTCGACCAAAATCATCAACAATATTGGCACCATTGTATATGACCAGCATCTAATCGATGTTACAAACTTAAAACTAAGCAGCTGCTAAATATTCTTTGAAAATTACAAGAAAAGTATGTTCAAAATCGTCTCGAGATCTCTAAATATTTATAAGATAAACGTTACTTTACACAAAATGTTTCTTTTTGATTTCAATAAATATTTAAATTGAACTTTTCAAATATACCAAGTGGTCGAAATATTGAATTGGTTTTTCATCTATAAATAAAACAACTCGATACATAGGTGTTACAAATAAATAAAAAAACGATAATTTGACCTAAAAAGTGGATTATTTTTTCTCAAATTTTCAAATCTTTTTATAGATCAGCCGAATGTTTGACTTCACTCCATGGCCAACAGAAAATTCAATCCAAATTTAGTTACAAATGTGTGTTTATAAAATAATATGTATCCCGCTGGGTTTTGCAACGAAAAAATTAAGCTGTAACAATAAAATGAGCATCTCCCAAATAAAAAAAAAAACAGCGAACGCTGTTCATTTCGTTTTTTTATAATAAAGGTGCACAGTACGATAGTAAATTTTAAATCGGATCGTTAGCCAATTCTTTTTCCCTTGTTGTCCTCACGTAATTTTATGTATTATGTAAAATATGAAGGTAGAACCCAAACGAAACCCTTTCACTCGTCTGAATATCTATGCAGAAATTCAAATAATTCTTCGCAGCAGGCGATGCATTCAAAATAGGTAACCACTACGAAATAAGCATCGCATAAAACTAACCCTACAGGGGTTAAGCATCAACCCCATACTGAATTTGGATTAGCAATCAAGGGTTTCGTCTTCCCGTTGACTTGTGTTTAATGTGTTTCGATTTGAGGTTAACTCGTTCATAGTGGATATTTTTCGAAAGGGGTGTGAATCGTTTATTGCCCTTATATCTGCATTTATTAGTCTATTTATAACTTAATCTATTTATAATATTAATTTTGCCTGATGTAAACTGTCAATTACTAGTAAGCAATTGAAAACCTATGAAAAACTGGCTAATTCGAGGCACTTCGTTTACTTGCCAAATTTACCAACAATTTGATTTCCCAATAAAAAAAAATCCTACTAAAAACCATATTTTTTGTTTTAAGAAACATTTACCTAATCAATCAATAATTTAAACAAAAAATTGTTAATTTCATTTGTTTCTAATCGAAACTATAAAAATAAATACATTTCTATGAAGGTAGAATATTTAGCATTGATCTTTTTTGGTATACAATTTGAATGAATTGTCTAAGTATGAATTTTCTGTAGTTATATTACAGAAATTATGTTAATTGGCTAAGAACTAAAGATCCATGCAAGTATATTTCACAGGACTACGAAAGCTAGGTTTTTTGTTTTATGGAGTAAAAACTTTTATAGTATCGTAATAATTTAAAATTTGATGAAACGAAAAAGCGACAGTGAAAAGAGACAAACACATCAATCTATAGAATTTAATATACGAGATAATGAGATAGAAAACATTATAAAGAGTTTCCACTAATATGTTTACAACTAGTTTACAATGAATAGCGTACTATAAAGAAAATAAAAAACCACACTAGAAGTTACTACCAGCGCCGCCTATGTAGGCACAAATTTGGACTGAACTAATCAAAATGCGACAGCACTAGTGTTGGAAGAGAGACTTATATACCTTATATATAGAAGGTTCTCTTTTCTGATGTGGAAAACTAAAGTAAAAGGAGAAAAGTAAAATGCTAGCGCTTATTTGTGTAATCTGGTGCTCATCGGCAATCAATTGCCATCAGTTGTTTTTAGTAACCATAAAAACTGTAAATACGTAGATGGCACTTCATACTTTATACTAGATTTTTCTTATTTCTATTTCACGATATATGCACCGTCAATTAATGCATATATATCAATGATTATGACCAAGTTCGTTGAAGTGAAATGATATTTAGAGAGAGATAAGATTTCCAAATCAATTTCGAGGTAAAAAATAATAAACATCAGTTCTCTATACTACACTTTTATGTTTTAAACTTGGCTCTAATCCTGAAGTTTTATATTCGTCTCATTATCTTAAAGCTTTCGTTTTTGAAGATTTCACTTCTATTGCAATCTGTACACCCGTTTTTTTTTCTGTAATTATTTTTACAATATTAGGTGTTGCAAAATGAGTATAAAGTTTAGGGCGACCATAGCAAAAAAGTTTAATCAAAATTGGTTTAGTTATCCTTAAGTTACAAGAAAACATATCTTAGGACAGACAAAAATTTGGAAGATTAGTCAAAACTAATTTTGAACAAGAACAAATATTTATCCAAAAGTTGATATAAAACCATAACATAAGGAGTCTAGAATTTCTTATTCATATAGATTAAAGAAACCAAATTTATTAAAATCAATTTTGAAATGAAAGTCAGGTTTTGGTGAGGTATTTGAGCGATCTATTAGAGATTATTTGTATCTTCATTATCAATCGTCTGCGCGTTGACGGGTTTGTGAAGCAAGCATTACAACAAAGACGCCAATCTGGATTCTTAATTACAGCGCTTGGTGACGAATCAGTAATTAGTGGCTTTGGAATTAACACAGTTGCAATTAAGACGTGTTTTCGATACCTATAAAGAGTAAAAGCACGTTCTACACTTTTGCTTTCCTACTCCTTTCAACGCACAAACAATAACTTGTCTACTTCTTTTTTGCACTCGTTCCACGTCAACCATTCATTTACAATATAAACTACTTAAAAATCGTATCAACAACCAAACAGGAATTAAAAACTATAAATTCCTTTTAATTTTTTCTGAATAGAAGTGTACGAATTGAACAAAACCAATTTTTACAAAATGCAATTGCCAATTTATACGATACAAATAATTAGAGTCAGTAAATAATTAATTACTTTTTAATTACAAAAAAAAAATGATTAACAAAAAACTTGATTTCATTTTTCAGCGGTTCGATATAAAAACAATTTTTAACTTCTGTTTTAACCAGATAGGCTGGTTACATTGTACCAATGAAAATAAAAAAAAACAAGCCTAAACTTCTTTCTAAACAACTTTTGAATTATTCAACGATTCTGTTCTTCACCAGTCATTTAAAAAGTCTTCTGAATTTATTCCGATACAGTCAATCGTTCATAGTAAATCGGCCAACAGAAAAACAAATGGAACCCGAATTTGCCTCCAATTTTTTCATCATAGCTCGCATACATTCGTTAATTTTCTTGTCTGTATCAATTGAGTTATAAAATTATACCAAATTCCATTCGTAAACTAGCGATGATGAGTATGTAAACACCGAAATAATGCGGTTAATCTCCAAAATGAATATACCTTTTCTGTTTACGATAATTACTCTATTGAATCCCTGATAAGAAAATAATCAATAATTGTTATTGACGTAATAAAATATTATTACTTTTCCATAAATTAGGTTTCCTCGTAAAATTATATTTTCAGTTAATTTGGTATTTTAAAAAAATATTTGGGAACACTTTAAGTAGGTTTACAACAGACTAAAGTTTTTAACTTATTATCAATATAAATTTGCTAATTATACAGATGATAAGACCTAAGCATATATTATAATTCGTATGGAAATGTTTCACCAAAAAAAATTAAATAAACATTTTTGAGAATTATCAGAAAAAAAATATAACAAAAATAATTTGAATAAACTAAAACATTTAGTACGTAATGGTAGGATGGAACAGATTGTACAAACGTCACTAATGATAAATTATCTGATTTGTAATGGATATATAGATACTCGTATTCAGACACTTTAATCACGTACAATTAATTCTATTATTTATTTGATAATAAAATGTATGAAATTGTGTCATTTTAGTAGTAGCTTCACAAGAGGAACTACATACATATACAGTGTTTTATTTGCCTACAAATGGTAAAATCAATGTTATGAAGCAAGATAGACACACAATAACGAATAAAAAGACAATAATGGCTTAATTACGATACCTAAATTTCAATGACTACCATAAAAATGTTATTATCTAATAAATTTTTATAATTCAAATAATATAAAATTAATTCATTATTTCAAACTAATTGCGGTTTATTTGTTTTGTTCATGCTTTTATTCTATCATATCGTTTTGTTTTACGTCTGGTATATCTATATATTGTTAGAATGTATATAATAATTATCGGTTTGTAGGCTAAGTATAAAAACAATTATTGATAGGATAAAAATTCTGAAACAAACCTGTTTGGAGAAAACTGCAATGTCTTCATTAAAAGACTCTGAGGAACATACGTCACCACCAGCGACACCAGGTTCTCGTGGTGTGCATGTCGCTAACTCGCATTTTTCAAAAATGAGAGCAAGCAAAGGAAACAATGGATGTCTGCAAAAGAAAATACAAATTTATTAGTAATCGTTACTTAAATTTAACAGCAAATATTTAATTAGGATTTTTTTTTAAACTCAATTCACTTGTTTTAACTAGGTATATGTAAGTAAAAAATTACACAAAGTACATCGACAATTTTGTTATAATACAAAGAGAAAAGCTTTAGTTATCAAGTTTTAGTCACATAAGGAAATCGGACGCCTATAGTTCCTTCTAAAATCGCGTATGGTTTATCCAATACTTATTTGAATATGGAAAAATATCAGGAAATATTATGAAAATTAGAGTTTTCTAGAAGCACTCATTTTGATAACTTTTCTTATAAGCAAAAGTCCTAAAAATAAGGATAATGTTAATAAAAAAAAATGATTAATTGTTATGCTGATATCGGCAGAAACAAGTATATTGTTACAACTAGGGATGCAAACGATACATCGATTTTTTAAACGATGTATCATTCTAAGCATCAATGCTTTAACGTCGATGTTGAAACTCAAAACATCGATGATATATCGTTCTTCACGAACGTAGATTAGTAAACCCTGTTAATTTATAACGCGTAAGAATATAAACTAACGGTAAGCTATATTAGGTTAGATCAGGAGTGGGCAAACTTAATACTGGTATGATCTACAACAATTTTTCTTATTTATACGCGATCGACATCGAAAAATAAGTTAAACTAAAATAAAATACAAATTTAAAGGGAGAATGAATAGCAGAGAGTATTAGAAAAACTATTTGGGAACCAATATCCTTTGTTGATTAGATACGAATTTCAATTTAAATTCAAGTTTCATTCTGCTAAATTTTTAGAACACATTTTCAATATAAAGAATTGAAGTTTACCAAAAAAATTATTTAAAATACCTTTGATCGACTGTTGTAATTCAACGACATTAGATTATAAAATAATGGAGTTTACAATTTTACGGTACTGAATATTATTATCTTGAAATATTGTATATAAATATATTTAAATGGTGGTAAAAACCATTGAAAAAAAATCCATGTATCGTTCATAAACGTTTCTTGCAAATGTTGCCTGAAATGAGCATTGTCGCATCCCTAGTTACCCCAAGTATTAGTTTTGGATTATTTTTTCGAAACAATTGTCTTAAAGCGTTAAAAATATAATAGTATTTTACATCATTTAAAAATCACTTAATTATTTTAAAGGATAAAAAAGTTAATGATGGATTTGCTATCTATTATTTTAAATTAATAATAATTTCTTGCATTTAATACCAATAAAGTGTTACATGTGTGAAACTAATGTAAAAAAAATCATAAAAAATATTCGCAGTTACGGGTAATATACACTTTAGCGAAAGAAAATTTTATAATTTAATATAATAGATTCAATCATCAATCATTACAAATTATGTACAATAAAGTTAAGCTATGAGAAAAAAAAAAAAAAAAAAAAAAAAAAAAAATCATTACAAAATAATTTAATGTTATTAGTTTAATTCGTTTTTATTGTAACAAAAAAAAAACATAACTATAATAATATAATTATGATAGTTCCAGACGCTATTGCTAGCTGTACAATTACACGGAACTAATATAAATCTCAAACTTATTAAAGCTATGCATCTATGTACAGGTATTTGTTATAAGTAATTTGGTGTAATTCTTACAGAATTTTGATTGCAATTATTGTAAATGAGTTGTAAAAAATGTTCACCTCATTTCTAGGGTGACAAATTCCCGTTAATGTGCAAATTAATGATTGATATATATAAAATGCAAGTTTACGTATGCATTTTACGTACAACCGAAACATATAAATCATTGAAGTTTGTATCTTTCTCCCACATAATTACTATCTTACCTCCTCTTATTATTAATTATACGCGCAGATGTTCCCCGTACGTAATTAATACAATTATCTTACCTAAGGTAGTGACAAGACATTAGAGGAGACCGGAAAAAGAAAAACGCGAACAAAAAAATTGTCTACGCGAATGGTGTCGGATAAAAATAAGCAATTTGTCATTTAGCTGAACAATCAGAACGAATTGTAATTAAGAAAGAAATAAAGGAAAAAAAAACCGCTGACGAATTGTGTGAATGAATTTTAATTTTGTGATTACTTACCCATAGATGGCGTCTTTATCTCGTTTGTGTACGTCAGGTACGGCAGCACCCATAACGTGATTGGCGGTTAGTGCAGGGCTTACGTGATTTGCTGCGGCAACGCTCGCTGCGTGATACGCAGCGGCAGGATGCATTGCGGCTGCCGCAACGGCGGCCGCATGATTCATATGCGGCGAATGGTGCGCTGCCGCCGCTGCCGCTGCGGCAACGCGGTGTGGATCATACATCCCTGCGCCACCACCGCCACTTCCGCCTCCAGACCCTGCATCCATATAACCCGGGTGGATGCCGTCATCGTACTGAAAAAATAATTAACACAATTGACTTTTTAAGAAAACACTATTAACCTACAAAAATTTATGCTTTAAATCAGTGGCGGCTCGTAGCAAAAAATTTTCAACTCCCTCTTAGCACACTCAAATCTGGCAACGTTGCATTTTCGACATTGTTTTTTTATTCGATTCGCTTTTTTTTTTGTTAATTCATTTCTAATATGGTATACGTTCTCTTTTGTGGCTAAATTTTCAATATGAACCGATTTATTCGCGAGTTAAATTAAAAACAAAGTCGAAAATGCCACGTTGCCAATATATGAGTGTGCTATAAGGGACTTAAGCCAATTTTTCTAAAGGCAGACAATTTTTTTTATAAATTTACTATATTAGTATAAAGCTTGTATTTTTTCCAAACTGTAAATAATTTACCCCAGACACAAGTTAACTAAAATTCTTGTGAATTTCAAAAGCTTCTTTAAAATGTAACCCCTCAAACTATCAGGACAGCATTCACTACTTAGATACACGATTGTATGCGCAAGCGTCATAGTACCTATTAAAACTGATCTCCCTTACGTTTTCTTAGTTATATAAATCTACATAAATCCTATGAGAGAAAAAATTGGTACGTACTATATATGAAAAAACATACATATTTTAAGCTTTTAATTTTTAGAAATATTCAACCAAGGAAATTTGAAATCGGAACTGAAATAAACCGATATATATTAAAGGATAATTAACTTAATTAATTAAAGGGTATTAAATCTTTTATCCAAATTTACTGAGAACTGATCATGGTTTTTTCATCCAAAGTAGTATATTTATATATGGGTCATATAGATTTACACATGGCATTATTCAATCAAACTAATAAATAAATAGTTAAGATGAAGGCTGAGGCTTAAGTATTTAGTTTTCAATCAAATGGAAATTAGTGAAAATGCAAATATTAACCTATTTTAAATTTATATCACAAGAGGCCCTGCCTCCCATTGCCGTCATTGACAAGCCGCCACTGCTTTGATTTTCTTATTATAAGCAATCATTACTTTATCGTGCAACCTTTTCGCTCATTTCCCAAAGTCAATATTCTAAAAAAAAAATAAAACACCATGCTAAAAAATATGTTCCCTTCTTAATTCAAAACACGCCATCTTCCTGAATCTTGATAATAATTCAGAAATTATGAATAATTCAAATATTAAAGAACTATAAGTGTATATAAACGTGTAGCACAATTCTAGCACCACTTGATATATTCAAAAAAAAAAAAAAAACTATACCTGTGTAATTAGTGAAACGAAAATATTAAAAATAAATCAAATGAATTCTAAGTTTATATTATAAAGAGTAATATAAATGCAGAATGATGCTATTATATCATTATTATTTAATAATATTATTTTATTTTTCCTAAGTGTACCGGAATCTTTTAAAAATTGTTAGATGATAAATTTAAGGAGAAAATCTCCTACACGTACAACTTGTTAGGAAACGTTTTGTATTTTACGCTTTGTCGTAAGAATATCTAAGAATTTATATTTGATATATTCCATTATACAAAAGAATTGATTAGATTCTTGACCCCTGTTGTGGGTGAAACGTTTCATCACATACAAATAAACATAAATTGTTATTATACCTCATTCATATCCTCATATGACGAGTCCTACAAGTCTACAACCCATCCAAAACTTCAACGAAATGAAAAAAAATGAATTTAAAAATATTTGAATAATTTAGATTTAGAGAGTTTTAATTTAACATACCTAAATTCATCCATTTAATCCTTATGTAGATGGTGTTCTTTAAATTTATTTGAGGTGAATTATATGACAAATTAATCATTTCAAATACTACGCCTAATTTAATTTAATTTAATTGGTTCCGTCATTAGTTGGCAAAGATAAAATAGTTTCAGATGTAAAAAAAAAATATTAAATTTGTATTAGGTCATTAGTCGCATAAGATTTAACAACCTATTTTCGTTTTGTTTCAAAAAATATTTTTAAGCTTCTTAGGTAATTTACTTCACAAGTCTCAAATGAATACCATAAAAGAATTTTAAAAATTCCATTGTAACTTGGTTGCATTTTGGGAAAATTGCAATAGTTCAAAAATAGAAAGTCACAGTTCTAGGTGAGTTAAAAGTTTTTGATCATTGCGATTAATGTGTCTTTGTGTTGAATTTTTAACCAAACAGTATCGAAGAATTGACATTGTTTTACCCAAGGTCAATTTTTTCCTCAGCCTTTTATCATTGGCACAAGCAATCTAGTGTTTGCAGTGAAAAAAATATGGAAAATAATTTCGTTTTTTTTTTCTAATAGGAAAAGAAAGAGACATTTGAATATTTTTTTCCACAGCATTTAATCATGTTTAAAGACTTCACAGTGTTCACTGCCAAAATGTATTTCAAATTAAACGAACTGACCAGAAATAAAACATCCAAATATTTTAATCTGCACAGAAAACCATTGAAAAATTTGATCTAATCAAAAAATAGCTATTCTTATGCAGAAACTAAGTCTGAATTAGGTATGTAGGCAAAGAAATATTCAAAGTACACATTGATCGATTTCACATTAAAATTGTCCATCAATAATTCTTAATAATATTTGTACGTCGCCGTCAGGAGTTCAATTTTGCCGATTTTAACAACAAAAAAGTTTTATTAGTACCTACTAATGCAAAGGCAGAGACAAAGAATATTGTAGAAAATATTGTTTGGTTAAATAAACTTTTATTTTATTTTTGTACAAAGGAGTTTCAAAGGAGAACTACAGATTTATATTATAAACATTTATGCTTTTGATTTATATTTTTTCATAAAGTTTCTATAAAATGGTACGTGAACCTAGAAAATATTAATCGTATTCTACGATTAGGCTAAATTTCCCCTCTGGAACTGTTTGTCTTTCTGTTTTTGTATCAACTGAACCAAATAAGACGCAGCCCTAATAAAAAGAGCTGTTATTTATATGGTACAATTAACGATATAAATTATACTAACTGATATCCCCATCTTTGCCTATAGAATACAATATTGCGTAGAGTGTAGACAATATTTTCGTTACTAAAGTCTATACATTTATTCGTAGTTTATTTTTTCTTTGATTCTAAAGGAATACAGCGAAAAATGCTTTTACTTGTAATTGCCGCATCTAGGAAATCGCTAAACAAACTAGATATTAAGTAGAATATCTCATAAGGAAAAGTATTCTCAACTCCTTTCATAATAAAATACATAACCAATTTAAAATCTTATCACAATAAAAAAGAAAATTGTTAATTTGAGACTTCATCTCATTTCTCTATTTCAAATTGTCTTCGTTGTTTACAGTATAGAGCTTTTTTGCCATACAATGATCAAAAAGCTCTAAAGTTGACTAATTTTATAATTGTTAATGTTCTGTGTTTTCTATCGCAACAAATTGTACCATACAATTTAGGAGAAATAATTCACCTACATATTAAAAAAATAAAAGT
This sequence comes from Sisyra terminalis, assembly GCA_958496175.1. Classification (NCBI taxonomy): domain Eukaryota; kingdom Metazoa; phylum Arthropoda; class Insecta; order Neuroptera; family Sisyridae; genus Sisyra; species Sisyra terminalis. Next base: position 56,707,904 of record OY292274.1, read on the forward strand.
ATTAGATTCCATATATTTGCCAGCCATTATGCATAATTGTCAGTGAAGACCTGCGATATCTACGATAAAAACTACGGATTAAATCTAACATCTAAATTAATCAAATTATGTAAAAGATATAAAAAAATTATAACTTTTATCAAGTAATCAACTTTTATTTTGCGTAAATATAACTTTACCAATCTAATTTTTAAATGCAGTTATTGTATCAGAACCGTTTTTAACGAAAATAAAATAAGCCTGTGTCAAAGAGAATATAAGTATTAATCAAATTTTAATTCCAGATTTTCTTTGACTTAAAATTAATGAAAAATAATGAATTTGTCATTGTTTTATCAACTAAGAGAGTCATTTTTGAAACCATTTTTCATTTAAATGTATATTTTATTAATATTTTTATAATAATATTTATAATAATATATAATAATATTATATTAATATTTATTAATACTTTAAGAAGTCGTACAAATATTTTTAATACAACGTTTTTGGAAAGTTTTAAACTTTTTTTTTCTGTTGGAATAGGTTACATATTTATTGCTAATTGGTAATTGGTAATTCCTAAACTGATATAGGAGGAAAGTATAATTAATGTAATGGGATTTGAACCCAGCTTCAGTGACGCATGTGACGATATTCATGCTCTACTATACTAAATAGACATTTATTAATGGACCACTCATTAATTTAGTTAAAAGAAAGAAATGGATAAAATATTTTAGAAAATACAGTCACAATTAGTATAAAACAATCATACCTATTTTTTATAAAATTAAAAACAATTAAACATATCCCAAGTAAAAAATAATAATTCGATAAGTAATATTCGTAAAAAAATCTACTGAAAAGACATTTGAAGCTTTTATCTCTTAATCTCGTAAGTGCTTGAATTAAGAAAAGACGAAAAAAAAAACGTTCTAATATTCGAGCATAGATTTGAAACTTATAAATGTAAATTTATCTTCAAAAGAATGCATCGGCTTTATTAGAATACTTTTAACAATTTGAAGAATGTTTAGGTCAATCCTTTGTAATTATTTTTTAAAGAAAAACTCCGACACATTGAAGTCCATCAATACTTTTAACATCAATGACTAGGCGATATTTTTTGAACGTTCCATGATTTTTCTTTTATAACGAACTTGAAATCATTTGTAGCTATCTATCTATGAGCAAACAGTCATCGTTGGAGAAACATTTGCAATTTTCTACCCTTTATCTATGCAAATCTATAGTGAGAACAGTGGAGAATCATGAAATTTACGATGCTGCTACACTTGAATGGATACAGAATAGAGTTATTTCTCAAAAAGATTTGATCTTTGGATTGTAAGTTTCAGATTATTTTTTTTTTTTTTTTTGATGTAACCATCAAAATGATATTTCATCTTTATCCCTATTAAGTTGAAAATAAATTCGGTATCGATTGAGGAGTTAATAATAAAATCATAAGAAATGGACGAGGTGAGCAACGCAACCATGAGTTGACATTTTGTATAGGCTTGAGCCACTTGTCTCTTTAGCAGACAACAAAGTGACGATGACTTTCGTATTTCACCCTTACGTATATGGTTACTCTTAAGATTTCTTTTCCTTTATAGATTAATGTAAAATGATAGACATGAAAGCATTCGCCTCTATTCCATGAGTACGCTTTAAAAACTATTCAATCGATAAAAAAAAATCAAATATCAATACTTCGGACATTTCATTTTGTGACTACCAACATCCACTCCATCTATCTATACATATATAAAATTTACCATAAAATCGTCAAATTTAACCGTTTTGGTTAGATTATCATCAAATCAAAAGTCTTTTAATTAATTAATGATCCCATACTCGATGGTATGTTCCATTCTTAAATCATTTTCTATGTTCAAATCGGACTATTTAAATTAATTAATAATGCCCCTGTCTGTCATCTCCATGTCTAGCTTTTGCGTCAGATAAATTCTTTTCAAGATATCAAATTTTATTAACGATTTCTTACGGTTTCTCGAAATTATAGATGAACTAATCGATTATATGGCATTGGCCTAATGAATTTCTTAGTTGAATCATTAATTAAAAGAATATTGACCAATCTGAATAAATCCTACAATCTTAATGGCAGTTTCTTTATATGTTTTTTTTTATATGAATTTATAATTTAAATAGGCATTAAAGATGCCTTAAAAGAAATGAGAAAAGTTAAAAATAACACAATAAGGAGGTAAAAATTGAAGATTTCATTGTGAATTTTTTCCAGCGACAATATGTTTTCTAATCCCAAGGCTTTGGAGTCTTTGTAAAGGATTTTATTAAAAGCTTGTATTGAGATATTCTCTTGTATATGGCAGTGCTTTAAGTGTATGAAGTAAACATATTGAATCCAATATTAAAAGAATTGACGTGGTTAGTCTTTGATGCTGTGTCTCTTTTTGGTCGTTGGCTTACGTATATTTGTTAATACAAGGCATTTTTGTGTATGTGTTTGCAAAGTGAGGACAAGAAGCGAGAGAAGAGGCCTTTCTGTACAAAGTAGCCAGACCTGTTTAAGAGAATGTAGTTAGAGAAAATATCATTTTATGTGAAGATATACTTTGAACAAACATTTCACATTTATTATTATGAAGCGTACCTATATGAAAAATTCAATTTAATATTTGAGAGAAAGAAAAAATGTAGTGTTAAATATTTAATTATTGTAATTTATTTAAATTAAACTGTTATACTATGAGTTCGAATCTTTGATCAATCCAAGATGTAGAGACACGAGAAATTTTAAAATAATTTCAAATTCAATAAATCACGTTAACATGAATCTAAACATTTATTTTAATAGACATGAAGTTATGATCCAAAAAGTTTTGGCAAGATTTTTTTTCTCGAAAATCAAACAACACATGGTATAGTGAAAAGTGAGTATGGAGGAACAATGCGAGAATACGGTTTATGCCTATGTGGTATATATATATAAAAATATACATACATAAGTTTGGTGAGATGTGTTTGTATTACGTTTCGGTAATAAAAACAGGCGCTAAAATCAAATGAGGCTTGAATATTATTAAGGTGAACAAATTTGTGGCGCGCTATATAGTATATATATTATATATATGCCGGAGCTGAGTTTATTACATTCACAATGTTTTCAATCTGTCAGACATTCATCAAAATCATAACACCAACATCTTACGAATGACGGAGTTTGGTATATTTTCAATGTGGTTCAAGTGTGAGCGAATATTTATAAATTTCATTTTTTTAATGATTTTATAGCTAAGAAACTATAAACCACTAAGTTAAATGCTGCTCAATCATTTTTCTTTTACTTTTTATAGTTACAACTGAGAAAATTTGTCAACTATTCCTTTTCCGAACCCATTTTGTCGCCTTATTAAATATTCTTGTTTTTGCAGCAAATTCACGTTAAAATGACAATAGACATATTTTAATAACTAATAATGCACCTAAATTTATTAAATTTATAAGTTCTTTCCATTTTAAACTACATGCAGCATAAATATATTTATGATAACTTAATGCAAACAACATCTTTGTATTCATACTTCAATTACAGAACTCATAAACTGCATTTTACTTATTACTTATTCTAATGCCTTTAAAGAGTATTCAAAATCTCAAAAATATCTTTTGGAATATTTCTTACATTGAAAAATAATATTCAATTTTATTTGTATTTCCTTATTTAACTATAGTACACACGTGAAAATCTTTAACAAATTCCACTTTTTAAAATTTAATTTTTGATAGAAATGAATAAGTTTTTCTTTTGTATTTTTCTTTACTCAATAATGAAATATATTGAAATCATTTTTAAATTCCATTATAAAAACAAAATTACTGCTATACACCTAATTTTTGTCAAATGATCCACAATAATAATTATAAAATAGGTACACCAATTCTATATATCTCATTAAAATTAAAAATTAATTTAATTATTGATTACCCTTTTTAGAGCTTTAATCTATACTGGGGACCTTTCAAAGTAAAATACCGATGCATTTTAACATTAGGCAGCAAGAACCGATATTTGTCCAAAGTTAAAATATTCTAAATAATTGTAACAGTAACGGTAACTTTATATTAATTTTTTTTATCTTTTGGTATTAATGTTTACGTCGTTTTTTTAATATGTGGTACTGGAGAAGAATAAAAAAAATTATAGGGGCGGATCAAGTCGCTAAAGTGGAAGTATTGAGAAAAGACAGCAAAGAAAGAACTATCGTTGATGTGGTGAAAAGAAGAAAAGCTTACGATTCATAATTGATGTTATAGAAGGGAAATTTATTAAGCACCTAGTAATAAGGAAAAAGGCGGATTGAAATTCTTGACTTACTAAAAACAAGAATGGCCAAGGGAACCTCACCAAGGATAGACAACATTGGATGGAAGAAATCAACTACACGGGAATCTTTTTCTGGTAACACTATGGCACTTTTGAATGATAATTTGATTAACGTATATAAGCCTAACATGTCTCAGTATTTTCAAAATTTATTTTATCCTCTTATATTTTTAACCAACAAACAAGTAATTAGGATGTAACATATGTTCAAAGTTTATACCTATATACAGCATACAATAATGGATACAATCTATAAGGTATATAAAATTTATTTAACTTATTGGCTGTTGCATTTGATAGATTATTTCTTATTTATAAAAAACAGTAAAATTGGTTCATAACAGTTCCAGATTTTACCAATATTAAATACTTAAACATATGATTTCCGAGATAATTTTTCCGAATTTTCCGGCGACTTTTACTACATTTAAAAACTTAAACATTCAAATTTGGTTCTGGACATTTAGTTTCCTATTAAAAGTTCAATGTTATAAATAAATATGTATTTTTGTAGTTTTGGGTATCTTAGTAATCGCCTGCTGATAACGGTATCTATTCACGCATTAACTAGTGCAGCTCAGTAAAAATGACAAACTATAGTTTATATACTTCTACACTTAAAATATCTCCTTACAACCTTGTACTTTTGAAAATATTGACATAGTAATTAATTGTGGATGTAGTGAAAAAATCTATATTTTAACCAATGTATTAAGTATTTAAATTTTAATTTAAATGTACAATGCAACTGATATCAAAGTTTTTCCATTTTTTTTACTTTTTATTATATCTTTCTCAATTATTAGTAAAAAACACAATAATATATTCAATGTAAAAGTAGATAACAAAAGCAGATATTATGCTTTTTAAGTTCCTTAAAATTTGGAACTTAAATTATAATGCTAATTTAAACTCGTACATTTACAATTAGTAAACCATATATACAATTTTTATGATAATTTATGCGACTGTTTGTCAAAAAGACCAATTATTGTCAAATTAAGTCGCACTCGGAAAATTATAGTTAAAATATTATGTATTTCATTTTTCAATTTGTTTATACAGTAAATAGCAGCAAATACTCGTAATTTTTATCTCGAAAATGTGTCTGTTTTTGAAGTCATAATTGATATTAATTTTTTAATAAATATCCAATTCGCTGATATTATGAATATCGAATTCATTAGTATTTTATGTGATTCATTGAAATTTGTTTCTACCTGAAACCGTATTTGTACCTGCAATGATTTATTATTATTGGAAATATGAAAAAAAAATATGATTCGCATATATAACTTTTTTTGGTAAAAATATTTTCCAAGACTTTATATTACCATTGAAAACAAAAAAGTTTAAGCTTTGATTAACCAAACAAATGGATAAATATTCTTAACCAATACTTATAATAATTTCAGTACATATTAATTATATTTTTATAAATGTAAATCTCCAAATATAACTTAGTTTTTCAGTATGATCAGATGATTTGATTTTAAGTAACGCCTAAAGAGAAAAAGCCTATTTTTCATTTTAAACTCAAATTTTAACATTGCTGTTTAGGTAACTTTTACATCATAACTTAAACTGCATTCTAAATAAATCTACAAACATTAGTCCTTGTTACCAATTAAAAATTCCGCTTAACTACATATCCAGTAATAAGATATTTACGGAGTTTATACGATACAGACCCAACCTTAAATTTGAATTTCCTGGACTACTGGCGGCTGGCGCACCTCGATGGTTGAATTTAAAAGTATGAAGATAAGTAAATAGAAATGGCAATCAATAAATTTAAATAAAAATGTATATATTCTGAGTACTTAAATTAAATATAGAGTAATGACATCTAAATTTAAGTCATTAGATTTTGTTTTTACTGCAAATTAAAAAAAAAAACCTAAACTGTTATTTTTAGGACCTAAATATAACACCTCATGTCAACTTTACTTTTATTATTGTTAGAAGTTAATTTTGCATTCGTAACCTTGTAAATTTTAAGTAATAAATCTTTTGCATTTTGATATACAATTAAAGAATCCAGGAGCATAGCCTTGTAAAACGCTAGCGCAAATGTTCAGTGATTTTTTTTTAAATTTGGAAGTTTACATGGAAGTTTGTGCATCAAAAACGATAAACGACAATTAAAAAATATATTATAATACTCAATTCTAACCACTAAGTTTAAATTTATTTATTTTTATCAATGTCAATCTTTGTAAAGTTATTCGATTTTCATGGAGTTACAACAAAAATAAAATTTTAACTTCTTTGTAAATATCATTTACTTACTGCACATATCTAAATATAATAGTCGAGATTTTCTTTAATGTTAAACATCTTCATAAAATTATAATGAAAATTAAAAATTTATAATTTTTTCATTGCACCAACCCCTCAATAAATAAATAATTATTTTGTGATTTGAATAGTTTAACCACTCCAAACCCTAGCGGCTGTATTACCAAACTAATTTCATTTGGTGCATTTTATATGTTCTTTTTTTCAATTTATTCTGTTTTATTTTAGAAATAGATCGCTTTTATTTAAATATAAACGTATTTATATGAAAAGTGTTGCAAAAAATTTGTCAGTAAATTTTAAAAATAAATGGAATCATTTTAGCATTCAAATATGTTATACTAAGATCCATACTATAATATGATACCATTGCAAAGCATTGACCGATTGTACTTCGAAAATTTCAAAAATGCAACTTTCATACAATGTTTGGATAAAATTAATATAGAAGTTATTTAAAAAATTATCTTTTGACATTACTTAAGCATATTTAAAGGAAAATGAAGTGCATTGAAAATGGATAAAATATTTTATTAGTTGGTTGAAAATAGTTTAAATGTTTCAAGAAAATAAAATGCGTCGGATAGTTTTATAGACTAGAAAAACAATTAGTGTCGGTGTAAAGACATTTAAATATCAATGTTCAATTAATAATAACTTTATCAAGAACGCGTTACTTAAAAAATAGCTTCAACCTTCAATTGCGATAAAAAAGCAATTTTCAATTTAATTTTTCACTAGACTTGAGACCGACTAGCGTAATGTTTTGCAATGTGGCATAAATATCACTAATTTTTGCCACGTTAAAGATAAGTAGAAATGTATTATTTAGTTGGTTATCTAGCGTTTAAGTACGTAACACATATTTAAGAAACAATTTTATTAACTTTATCTATTCAAATACCAAATGCATTGTTTAGTGAAATAAACAAATGAAATTTGTCTGCTGCTCGCAGTACTTGAGTTCTTTAGATTAATTTCTAATCTAGAAACATTCATAAATGAATTCTAGACTTATTGGATAATTGCTGAGCGAAGATTGTAATGATCCGTCGGATCGGAAAAAAAATCGAAAGGGTTTGTTCATTTTTCGAAAATATATTCTAAGAAGGTAGTTCAAAAACGTCTTCATAAATCATAAAAGGAAGAATGTTAAAAAAGATTTTATTGAATCGTAAAATGTTATAGTGGTCATAGAAACATAGCTCGGGAAATAAAACGGAACATGGGGAGACCGATGATCCATTGGAGAGTTGCAGCCGTTAAATAAAATGCGCGCGGGTTTATCTCATTATCCGACGGCCGGACGATTAACGTGTCGAAACATTCATTTTTACATTCTTTGGGTAGTAATTTGAAATTTTTTCACTTTTAAAAAAATCATATGGAACTTGAATATATTAAACAGTACAATACATATTTTGCCCGCCCGTTTCATCACGACTAACTCTTTTATTATACATTCTGAAGAATTTTAACACTTATTTTTTGTAATGCGACAATAGTGTTTTCTTGCGAAATTTTACAGTACTTTTGTTTTGATTTATTAAAAAATTGTTAAACTTAGATAAAAACCAATAGTTATTGAAATCGCCTACCTATATCAAATTCATTTCAACCGTACTTTGACGTAAACTATGTCTCAAAATAATTGATACTATTTATAATGACTACAAACAAGCGAAATTGAATGCAAAATTTGAGACGAATTATACAATCATTTTTTTTCATTTATCCATAATATAAACTATAAACGACAAAAATGCACTACAATGATTATAAGGAATAATAAAGTTTACTTTTCGAATGAACAAAAATCATATTATAAACTTAACTATTAAATTCAAAGTTACAACTTGTTTGGCCCAAGCAATTTGGTTAATTCTTATATATCTTATCTCTAATCTCAATGGATAATATTAAAAAAAAAATAATAAAATTTGTTTGCTTACATTTAATTATTCACAATAATAGAACGCAATATTTGTAAATGCATATTCAAAAATATCAGAAAATATAGAAGACTTTTGCGGAAAAGAATACTTCTATAATAGTTTTCCAAACTTTACCGATTTTGTCATTGAACAGAGAACCTACCGTTTTTATATTTGAAATTTTCACTACATTCAAAAGACTAGCTGATTTTCCGCAATAATAACCTTAATTTTACTACTCATTTAAAAACTTCTTAAATAGCTAAAATACAAAATGTACCATTCAACCATTCAATTGCTCACTAAAACGAAGAATCTGATTTTTAGCTACGGAAAATAAAATTTCACAATTCTTGTATAAAATTGATGAAATATAACCGTAGGTAAGACCATTTAAATTACACGAATATTAAAAATTAACACAAATTTATTATAGATATGTAAATAACAATCACTTTTTTTCTCGTTTCCAGTCTTATCTTAATAACTATAACAAATTGGTATGTACTTTAATTTTATTACCGAAATATTACAAAATTAAAACGAATAATTAATGTGATTTATACACCCAAGACTATCGTCAAAAATTGTGTTATAAAACAATTTAAGTTGGTTCAAAATTTATTGTTATGTAGTCACTAATAATATAATAATAAAAATTTTACAAATATATAATTAAAATATATTTATAGCTCAAAAGTATAATAATTTCAGTCATAAATACAGTGAAGCCGAAAATTTGTTAAATGTCGATAAAATTTTAGTAACTTATTTTTTTTTTGTGCATTTCTTATTACACAACGTCGCTTGGTAAAAACAAAGAAAATATAATCCCTAAAACCGAAAAAAAATAATTGTTGGAATATTCAGATTTTCATATATGTTATGAACCATGTGGTTTCATTAATGTTAAAAATAATCTAATCATTTTGTAATTGTATTTCGTTGTTCTTTTCTTTATCATTACCAGGATTATTATTAAAATAATGGTGAACGCATTTTTTTATTAATAAAAAAATTAATTTTATTCATTGAATTATAATTTTTGATTTAAATATTTAAATATATTCTCGACTATAGCAGAGAACTAACGTGTGTATACGAACGAACGTTAAATTGAGGGCTTTGCTTAATTATTATTTCAAACAAAAATTTACATATTTTTCCCGTAAAATGATAAACAGTACAAATTTTATGATGGATTCACTCACTTTAAGAAATTCTTTTCCAAATATTCTCGACGGGATTTTATTATCAACAATTTTGTACTATTTAAACACATTAAAAAATTAATAATTTTGTACTTTGGACCAATTAAAAAATATTAAGACTTTAAAAAGTGTCCATTTTTTTTTCTTTCTTTTGAATAGAAGATATGGCCCATATTATCACGTATCACATTAAAATGATATTTTAAAGACGCACGCCAAAGTCCCGCATGAATGTAACATATTGTTATTGTGGACATACATCATCTTAATATGATTATTAAATATTATATTTTGTTTATAAGACATAAAACTACACATTCTAGTACTTCATCTGAAACTTCGAATTCAAAACAGCAAATATCATTGAAATTGTGAATTTAAAAGTGGAAAAAAAGCAAAAACTTAAACTGTTTTTTTCAATAGCGATGCTATTATTACTACACATAATAAACCGTTAAAATGTATTGAAAAGCAGAAAATATTAAATTAAATTCAGACAAATATCATTAAACCAACAAGAAGATTTTAATTTTAGTCAATATTCTCAACTTTTCTACCTAATTTATACATTAGATTTACTGTAAAACCTTGCGTTAAGTTAATCCAAAATTTTATTTTTTTAAGATAAACACAGCCAATTTGGGTACTTTATAACGACGCATTCATATTTACGATTAACCTTCAATGTGCATTAAATGGCTTAGAAGAATTACACCTTTGTATCTTTCATTTGGAAACGGTTGTCTAAAGTTTCCCATAATTACCAACAGGAGAGAACGCATTTCACCGAAAAATCTCTCTGGTCCCTACCGTTTTATCTTCATCTATCCCAACTTTATTTCATCCATTCTCTTTTATTGTTATTATGAATATTATCTCGTTTAGAAACGGCTAAGTGAATAACTGAACAGCAATTTTATTTTCATATCGCTTAATTTTATTTTACACATTAACAATGGAAAATTGACAAAATAATCACAACGGTTATAAAAACCAAAAGATTTTTCCTCCAGAAATTTGTTATACTCCGGTTTCCCCATTGAGTCCATTGATTATATTAATAAAAATTTAAATCGATACGACGCTCATCAATTTCAAAGCGAAAAAAATCCTATTCAATGATTTTATTGGAAGTTTATTTGATATTTATGCCCAAATTAATTAATTATTCCAATAATACATTTATTCAATGTATTTTGTAATACAATTTCCTAAATCCAAAGAAAACAATTGGATAAATTAAAATTTAAATCGCGCTAGTAAATTGCTTTGAGGAGATAATTTGACTTTTAAATTTAGCAAAGGAATGCTGATTTTTTCAAATAAATTTAAAAGAAATAAAAATGTATCAGCTCTTTTCCTTTTTTTGCTAAGAACATTCCTCTAAATTAACTCCATAGGCGTAAAGGATTTTTTTTTTTTTAATTTATATGTTTCCGGTACTAATTTTACGTTATTTTCATATCCCCCTTAAACTTCTTAGTCGAGGTGTTCAATCGTTCATATTAATTTCATAGTTTAACAAAACATAATATGGATAACAACGGAAATTTACTAGTTATATACTTCAAATAAAAAAAGCATTACTAAAACGCGCGCCAAAATTAACAACACAACTCTTTTCTTTTAAGCTTTCATTAAAAATCGCTTTAAAGGGTAAATTGTGTATAATTAAATAATTCTCATTAAGAATATTGTAATTAATTACGAATACTTGATCGCGTCATTATTTAACTCTTTCATTCCTTTTTAAGAAATTCGTCAATCAATTTGGCGATTTAATTACCACGTGTGTAATTAGTTATTACACCATTTTTTTTTTATTTTTTTCGGATAAAAAAGAAATCATGAAGATTTCAAATTAAAGATTATAATCGAATTATTTATTAGATAACGAGTTGCATTTGAAATTAAACACAGTAGTTAACATATAATTTATTGGTTGTAAATCTTTTTATGTATGTAGGTAAATGATTGTATTATTGTGATTATTATTATTTTCTTATTCACTCAACACATTTGGCACTTAAGTGTTAATTGGCCTCACGTTTCTTAAATTTCAACCGTGAGGTATATGGAGCTTTTGAAAAGGTTGCACAGGCCTATTGTCGGGGAGTTTGAACTGATTAAAACTAAATAAGATAAAATGGATGGACACTAACCCTTGGTTGAGCCATGAAAGCTCGACCCGGATTCGGGTACTCAGCGTGTTGGGCCACTTTAACTCACTATGTAAACCAAAAACACAAAAATTTATCAGGGATTTATAAAAATGATTGGTTAACTAAAAATTTTATATATATATATACACTCAACAAGCACTGTCACTGTGATGATAAATGTTGGTTGCCGGTCGGTTAAAAGCCTCAATCATGAGCACATGTTCACATTTGATCATCGAAATATGAATCGCGGATTATTTTCCCGGTGTAATATTTATTTTGACTATATTGTTAAACACATACACACTTGAGAACAAAACAGCCAACACAATTGTAGTTGGAATTTAGGATGAAACCCGAAAATTTGTAAAAGTCCGAAAAATTCACGCACCGATTCCGCACGCTCTGTTTATTCCAATTGTCGTTTAATAGGTATGTTTTAATGTGTATGTTTGCTTATAGATGTATTGTTATTTCTTCCGGTATTCAATTTCCTCCCTTATCGATGAGTTGGTACCCTTGTTGTTTGGTTAGGATTAATTGGCGCGCACGATGATATTAACCCAAATCCACGCGGTGGAGGTTGACATTAACCGGCAAGGACGTCGAAGATACTCTTGTAGAAGTTAACACAGTAGAAAGGGCACGCACGTGATTATTAACTGTGTTATATCAATAGTAATGATGACAACGTGACCGGGTGAGATTGATGCTTGAAAAGATCACACAATAAGAACCAAAACAACAATCCTCAACAGGCACTAACACTAGATGATGCAATTTTTTGCGCCACTTCATTACTTTTACCCGACGTGATCAATGTGTTTCAATGATGCGGTCATTCGGCGACAGTTAGTACTACGACGGTAACGATACGAAATACGATGATGATGATAATAATGCACTCTCGATCCACCCCCAGAACGTCCCGACGTTAAACGTCAACAGCGACGACGGCGTCGGGCGCGAAAACCCCCAATTGTTTTTTCCCGACGAAGGGGGTACGTTTTGCAACTGCGCCCCGGTAGGAATAATCCCTTATAGGAGCACTGTTAGACATAGGTCTTGCGCGGTCCGTAGCTTTATGCCAACTGTCAATCACAACGCACTTCGTAGGAGTGGGGTTCGAATGAATGATCTGTCGGTATCAAGCTCCACCTTTAGGTGGAGTTCAAAAACGTTTTCTTATTAGCTTCGCATGCGCGAACCATTGTTGCAACTCCCACCCAACCGACAACATGAAATGGTAGCGCTAATTTTAAACTCGTAAATATTGAACTATGTTCTATATGTGTGTAGAAATATATATATCTATATGTGTGTCTGTACCATGCGATGATGATGCTGATTCTCTTTCAAGATGCTCGCAATTAACATTACCTGGTACCTTCATCCCTTTTATAACTTCAATAACTTATTTTCCCCCTCATTCACAATAATCAATCCTATGTAATCAAAATTATTTCAATATTTACATTGCACGTCTCTACAAAAATTTATTAAAATTACACAACGACAAAATAGTAGCAATTCAAATGGTCTAGACGTACGATTTCAACTAGCGTCTTAGCCTCAATATAATCCCATATAAATCACTGTCTGTAATTTGACCCTTTCATCAATTTAAGAATTCCCCTCGGATCCTCTTGTTTCAAACCAAATTATAATACCTGTTATGCGTTGCATTTTTATTACAAATAAGTCAAACGTTACATTATTTACTTTGCATGCAAATATAAACCTAATTATTTATACATTTTCATTTTACAAAATTTAGTGATTACTTCAAACATTCAACCCATATAACTGGCATAAATGTGCAACTATTCACTAAGCTTTAGTGCAATGAATTAGTCATTTCTGATTTTTGATTTAAATAAAAATTTAGTAAAGTGTTGTTTGATTAATTAAGATGTATCCAAATAAAAACCATATTTATGCACCTATCAAATCTAAAGGAAAGATATATTTTTCTAATGTCGTTTTTCATGGACTAACATTTCCTATAAGTTAGAAAAAGGTTGGGAAATAGACGATAGGCTTTGTTATAAACTTTCTCAACAAAATGCAACTATTCATTGATTTGTTTATTTCCCAACGACATGCCTACCCTTAAATGGATGATTTATGATTTGTAATTTTATTTATAGATTTTTATTTAGGCTAACTAAAGTGGTTATATTACTAGTTTTTGTTAATATTTTCTATTAGTTAAAGTAAAACAATAAAATTTGGGCGAAATTTAATTTATTTATAGATAATATATAATTCTTAAGGTTTTTGCATGCTACGGTTTTGGTATCTATTCATAATGACAAATGAAATTTATTTACTTTAAGCAATGTGACCATTTCTAAGCTTGAATTTATTACGCATGCGCACTAGACTTGTTATGCAGAAATGTGCCCCCAAATCTTATCATTGTTTATTAGTAGAAAATAGTACAGAAAAAAGTAGCTATATTATGAAAAATATTTTGGTATTTGATAGCTATACTATTAACCTGTAGATAAAAAAGTAAAAAATATAAGTCACTAAATTAGATGGAGGTTGGTTTTGTTTATTTAGTAATTTTTTTATTGCTTTTCTATATTTTCTGTTTTAAAATTGAGTCAATTAATTTTTTTTATAATGAATTATATCATTATTTACCTACCTAACTTTTAAGGTTTAGGCATATTGGCAAGAACAGTAAGTATTTCATTTTGGTATTCATAGTGCCAAATCAAATTGATTTAATTCAAGTGAAGTGAGCTTTTCTATGCTTGAAATTATTACGCATGCGCACTCGACTGCTTTCTAAGGACATGAGCCACTAAATCTTATTTGAGCTTGATTAAGTTTTCCTCATTTGAAAGAATTTAAAATGCAGAATAATCTTTATTAAGAAAATATTTTCATATTTGATATGGTATTAACCAGTAAAATAAATGAAAAAAAATAAGTCACGGATTTAGATGAAGGTGAAGTTGGTTCTGTTTATTTAGTAATTTTTCTATTGCTTTTGTATAATTTCTGGTTTGATTACTTAAAGATAATTATTTTTAATTGATCGTAATGTGTTTATTTGTTTCTATCATTTTGCAATTAATGTAATTCTGTATAAATATTTGGTCATTTTTCCCTACTATTTGTTTGGGAACAGTGGAAGATTTTACATTAGTTTATGTCTTTTAAAACATCAATTTTAATGGTCCCACCTATATTCTTACCAAAAATGTAATAATATATGCCTACTTAGTATTGTTATTTATTATGTAAAGCACTACTTTCTCTTCTATTTCTGATTGAAACCTATTTTTATAAATATTATAGAATTAGTACATTAATGTATAATATTTTTTTAATAGTAGCATCGATTATTAGATTTGTTTATTTAAAAAAACTAATCATAATGTTTCGATTTTTCTTATGGGATTATTAGAGTCGTTATAAGTATATGAAGTATTCGGAGTAATAAAATTGGTAAGCATAAAAGTAAAATAAGAATCAGCATGTACTTGCATAAAATTGATTAAAAATAAAGTTTTCCATAATGGAAAAATTGAGTAGGTATAAAACTAATTTCTTATCTGAAATATAAAAGTATTTTTTATAGAATATATAATTTTATGAAATATTTCCACATAGAGCTTAGTGAAAAGCGAGTTGAAAAGTTTATTGATTACACACAATGTAGTTAATCGCTACTTTCGATATTTTCAGTTATGGCTTACGAGTAGGAATTGAAAATATGATTTTCTTACATTTCACATCCATAGAAGTTAAGTCGAGCATATCGCAATTTAAAATATCGATTATGTGTTTTCTTTATTTTTTCGTTCGTGCAGTCGGTTCGTTCCTTCATGAAGTGTAGGTAGGAGTCCTGACAACTGACATCGAACGATGAGGGGACGAATTCGCCCTATGACAGGCCAACTCTCTGATGCCGAGTCTTTTAAAATGATTGATGATTCTTGAAACAGTGTTACTAATCCACTATAGGACGTTTGTATGTCTGTTCGCCACCGTACACGACATAGATGTTTCAATTTGTTCACCCACAATATTCACATCAATATTATTGTTATTATTTACCTACTTACGATGCAATACCCAACATACGTTACATTTTTCCGATAAAACCGAACAAATTTAAATTCCTGTCTTAAACGTTCCATTTTTTACTTGTGGAACCTTGGAAATACAATTGTGGAACACTAGAAGCACCGTAACATTATTTTTAACACATCCAATTTGAGTTAGAATATCAGACATCCACCAGTCCATATACCTATCGAGAATTTTGTATTTCCAAAAATTAAAGTTTAGATAACAGTTAAATTATTTAATTGCCCGCAGGTGAATGGTTAGTCCTTAATTTCACATTGAGAATCATCTCAAGTAAGTTTCAAAGAAAGCTTCAAGAAAATTTTAATTATAAGTTCGCGTAAAGATGAAAGACTTTATATACTTAGGTGGGTTATATTTTAGATCAGCTAACTTGTAAAATATTATTATTACACCCGTTTTAATTATAATTCTCAAAAAAAAATCTCTTCATGTAAAAATATTCAGGATTTTTTCAAACAATTTTTATACTTATCATTCATCATTATTGTTACAACTATTTTACTGATGATATGTTATCTGCGTTTATCTTATGCTAATTACATATTACCAACCATAGAACTAAGAAAAAGAAACGCTCACATTTTCAAATTATGGGTTGAAAACATTTTTTTTTTTCGAAAATAAAAATTCTCAACATTGTATAATCTCTGTTAGATATCTACACTTTTGGAATACATTTGAATAAAATGAAAACTTGTTTCTTGAATATCTGCTAATTTACTCTTTTTTTTTTGGATTTCATTTATTAAAAATAACTAGCAAAAGCAATACGCCACATACTGCTCTATAAACAGTATTGATTTTTTTCTTTTTCTCGGCTGGTGCTGGTAAAGTATAACTTGGAAAGTATAATATGGTTTTCCAAGTCCGTATAGAGAGCCTATTGTGTTCACATACATTCGTTTCGCATATCTTAGACTTATATGGATACATACAAGACGTTTGAATATTAAAAATTTCATCCAGATTATAAAAGCTTTATGTTCTTACTGCTTAGGTTTTATAAATTTCTTCAATAGGTTTTTATTATGAAGTAAGTGGCTGTTTTAGAACACCCACGAACAGTTCCAACCAGGTATTAAATTATTTTTCATTTGATTCAAACGAGAGACCATAAGGGTGGTGCTTTCTTTTAAATTTAAGGGTTACTTAATGATTATCATATTAAATTTTTTCATACTTGATTTCGGTAGTCACTTTCTCTTAATATTAATAAACAAATTTTGATTAATTAAAGCTATACATTAATAAAATTTAGTTGTTATAAATTTATTTAAAAAATAATGACAAAGAAAGAATGATGGATTTACGAGATTCAAAATACCATAACAAAAAACAATGTAGTTTAACCAAAAATCGTAACTGCGATTTTGTTTCTATAATGCATTATATATTTGGTGAGATAATTAATTGTTAGATTAAAAGAATTAGTATTTGGTTATTTAAGTTTTGACCCTCAATGATGAGAAATAAATTCCAAAATTCCACTGTTGAATTTCATTGTTAAAATTTATTACATTTGAAGATTTCTGAGACAATTTGAATTCCGAAAAAAGTCCCCAATACTTTCTTAGAACCTTTGGTCAACATTGAATTGGCCAAAAACTTTAAGTTTGATTTGGAACAAAAAAAATGATTTTAAGGAAATATTTAATTTCCGCCTGTGATAAATATTAAAATTGTCGACTTTATGAAAAATATCTGTTTTCGTTTGGGCTTTACAAATTAACGAAATTTATTTTATTTTTCGCCGCTTTTTAGTATATTATCCTTAACCCTGAATATTTGAATCCCTGCCCTATGCATAGTAGAGATGTGCTATCCAATATAAGATAGGGTCCCTTCAAAAAGTTTATAAAAATAAATTGCAAGAATTCAAAAAAATTAAACACAAACTCATTACTTTTTTTTTTATTCAAATTCCTATTCAACATTAATCTTTTTATTGTTTATAGTCTTAATAAATTGTATTGCGTGCGAGTTTATAATTACAGTTTCTATCAAAACATCATTATTATTTTGCAATTAATATTGTAATTACACAATTATGATAATTAATCGCATAGATAATAAATTTGTTGGAAAAGTTCAACTTTATAAAGCATCAATGACAGAATTGTCACAGCCTATCTTCCTTAAAATCGCACTCATCTGTAAAATGAGATTTTTATGATTGATTTTTTTTTTTCACTCTAATCTTTAATACGTTGTTTATCTCCCTTAATACAATTTAATGAGCTTTCAATTACAATTTTATGTTTTAGCGGCTAGTTTGAATATTGTATAAATGCCCATCATTTACGAACACTGATTTATTGCTCGTGTTAGAAAATAAAAATGAGATTTTATATTAGTTCAAATTAAGTAATTCAACTATATCGAATTTATTATCCAATTATTAGTAAGTGTATTAAGACGTAAATCAATCATCGTTAAGAGATCCTTATGTTTTTTTTTAAATAGATACTTCGCAAGAATGTACACTTATACAAAATTCATTTGAAGAATTAATCCAATTTTGAAATAGCACCTAGCACCTCTTGGAAACTTAGGTAGGTATCCGACACTTATAGACAAATAATTTAAAAAAATGTAAGTAGATATTTGTAATAAAGATTAAAAAAATTAAATTTATATAGCGAAGTTCATATTCTTTAGTTTCTTTTCCAAGCATTATATTAAAAGAATATTTCTATACTAAAAATAGCTATATCAATTCATACAATGCGTTCTGAATTCAAAGTGAAATTTAATTATTAATCGCATGGAAATAGTAGAGATTTGAAAAACAATTGTATTTGAAAAACTTGAATATATATAAATTATTTTTTTTTTGAGACTTAAGATAAATCGTTACATATAAGTCAAAGTATTTTAAAATATAAGTCAAACGACTAAAGTTAATTGACTAGTATAGCTCAAAGGCAAATTTGACAACTTTATGTAGAGTAGGTAGTTATGTTGAAATACACAAGTACCTATTAAAATTTTTGAGATTATACCTACAGGGATAATTGATTCAATAATGTACCTATTGAAGTATCTTCCTTTACCTAAATGAATGTTTAACATATTAATTAGAAAAAAAAAGTTTCATTAATTTGAGTATTTAGTAGTACCCACGTTTATTTTGAGTGATAAACAAATAATTCAGTTTTAAAACAAACAAAAAATATAAAGAGTTTGAACTACTTTTATAAAAGCTGCATATAATAGGTGTAGATATTTGTTTAATGTACTTGTATTATATCCAATTACGGGTACAAATTATACTTTATAGTTTTTACATAATTTCAAGAATAAGCGTATATAAAATGTACTCTAAAATATATAAACAGTTTATAAAAACTGCATTACAGTATATAGAAATAAGAACATTTCCAATACACACCGTATTCTTTTGCAACATATTATATTTTCTTTTGGAAGAATAAACATGAAGTTAACGAAAAAATCTTTCTTCTAAAATTACGCATCTATGCTCCAATTATCCAATTTTAGTATATCTACCCGTTTATAAAGAGAAAGTAAATATACAAATATTCAGTTTAAAATAATTTACGAAAAATTTAACAGTTTCACATTTGTGATTTTTCGATATTTGCCGGAAGGACAATAGTCAAACTAGGGGGCCTTTATAAACTTTTTATTTATTTCAACAGCTTGTACAAAGGAAAATTATTTTTTAACTTAAGAGCAAAGACTATAATAGATATATTAAGTGAAATATATAGGCTTAAAAGATTTTTCGTCTAGATTTTCCACCCACAAATTTATTATTTAGAGTCCCTGTGTTTAATTAATTAATGCTTCTTTTTTCTCAATAACAATAATTTGACCTTACATTTATTCTGCAAGATGATCTTCCACCGAAAAAAAATCACAAAAAGGTTTCTTTTAGTTCAAAACCCCGCTATTAAAAGGGGCCCCCTAATACCAGGGACCCGAAATCGTTGTTTCCAGTTGCTTCCCTGTAACTATGCCACTATTCGATTTATACACAGAGAAATCTCTAAAAATCTAATGCAAACTCTTTAATATTTTTCAAAAAATAAACGATTTGTGGTAAAAAGTCAATACAAATGAATATATATTAATTTTTAACTCTTATAAATGTCTCAATGTTTGATGATTTTCCTACTCAAAACTTTGCTAATTCGAATTTGATAGATACTTTTTCCCTTGTGACTCAATTCAACGAGATTTCCCTGTATAAATTTTTTTGTAACCATTGTTTCCTGAAAGGAACTGCCTTTTATTCTAATAATTTATACATAAGAACCATTAATACTTTTTCTACATTAAAATTCGCTCCAATTGTAAATTAGACTCCTTATATTATAATCAATACAAATAGCACTTTTACCATGGTGTTTTGGTATTTTTTTTCAATTATTAATTTTCAGCAAGTATTAACTTTCACAAGTAATAAGTATTACATATCTGAATATTTAAAACTAATTGGAAGCTAATTGCAATGAGTAAATGGTATGCATATAATCAACGTATAGTTTTTACAACATGCATCTAAGGATATATGAAGAAAAACTGTTCCGCTTGGAAAAATACGTAATTGCATAATTGGTAATTTAGATTATTTAACATTCCTACATTATCTAATAGTAACTATGGAAAAATATTTCAGCAAAATGGGTAATTTAAATATTGTTTTATAATATTCTATTAATATATTATAATAATAAGGAGAGTTTTATAACAATGATACTATTTTATATTAATGGCATTACCTAACCAATAGTGAACCTTAATTTTTGTGATTCGTTTGGCTAAAATTTAAGATTTTTAGAAAATTTAAGAAGCAACGTAAAAAGTTTTTAATCAAATAAAGATAATGATATTTTTAAACCAAAATTGTACTATCAAAAGATATTTTAGTTTGAAGCAAACAAAAAGGTTCATTAATTGAATGTAAAAACTTTTAATTTAATAGTTAAGAAGGGTTTTCAAATTTTGTTTCATTGATTCTTTACTGGGGATTTCAAATATTGAAATAAAATAGATACAAAGTACTTAACACAATAAATGAAGTTAATTAAAACACCATTTCATTTGTCCCTTTGCTCAGAGTAAAAACAGTGATATGGAATGGTTAACTACATATTAATAAAATTACATTTAAATTGGCATTTGTTCATGACAGCTACTCAAAAAGGGGCAATATTTGCAAATTGATCAACATGTATAGAAATCTATTATGATTAATAACAATAACTTTTGATCGGTAAATATAAAATTTCGAAAAAACTTTTAGCTAAAAAATATAGTATTTCATTATTTTCTAAGATATTAATGAAAAATTAATTAGGAACCTCATATTTCATTGTATATATTCGCACCTATATTCAAATATTGAATACATCCTACATAACCTTCGGATTCCTTAGGTTTTACATTTGGAAAATAATCTTTACAAGGGATATATTATCAGACTCAGTGTCTTTAACCAAATCTATTATCATATTTTTTTCTGAGAAATAAAAAAAAGAGAAGATCCTATAGTAGTTCATTTTGATTTTTAGCTTTTCGGTGATCGAAAAGAAATTTATAAGAATGCAGTCATACTATAACTATATTATTAGATCAGCATGTACAGATTATACACATTAAATACATAATTTTTAAAAATCAATAAAATTTAGATTTCAAGGAACAAAATGATGATTTCAACATGGGGAAGAATGATTTCGGTGGCCCCAAACTATTTGTTGTACATTTAGAACGTAATAAACCATGTTTAACAACAATAAAACAACAAACTTATCTTATAAAAGTGCTTCACGTTTAAAATAATGAAAATAAAAACAGATAGGTGATGATTGAAAGAATTTTATGATGTTTCAAAATGCTATGGAGAATCTGATGGTCAAAGGGCAAACGAAAAAAAAACAATATTTGAACACCAATGCAGAAAGACAAATTCCACATTCTTATTGAAAATCATTAGATTGTTTTTTTCTAACTTTAAATTAGAAAAAATAGAAACAAATAAGTTATCAATAAAATTTCACCAAAATAAAAGTATTTGTTTTGATAATAATACAACATCAAATACGTTAATAAAATGCAATAAATGAGCTAAATAATATTATTTTATTATTATGCATTGCCGTAATTAGCACATAATTTAAGCTATTTTCTATATTATAATTATATTAACATAAACCTGTACATTAAGGATTATAAAATATTTATTGTAACGGTAAGTATAAAATCCATAAAAGTAAAGCAGATATTCAATGTGCTTTGCGTTTGTCGCTACTTCCATCTATGCTAGCTGCCCTTTAATGACGCATTGTCACTCACCAAGGCATCAGTTGAGCCATCTATCGCAACTTCTCAAAACTATAACGTACCGCTTATTACGTTACGATTCAAAGCTCTCGAGCTTTTATTGGTTGTATCGTTTATTTTGAATGTTTAAGGGATTTTTATGATTTTTAATTTTTTTGTAAGATGTATTTTATTTAGTTAATTTTAACCAATTAATGATTTATTTATTTTTTAATCGTAATAATTATAGATGGATAGTTATAAACAATTTTTATTAGGTTTAGTAAAAAAATATGACGGAAAAAATCAAAAGTAACGTATAAGAATCATTATTACTGTTGTCGTTTAACTTAAAAAAAGTATAAATGACATTATATATGTGATCATATTCAAAAGTGCCTACCTCATTCGTTATTTTGAAAATAACGAATACACCAATGGATATAATTTAAACATGGTATAAGCTTAAAAAATAAATAAATTGAAAAAGAAGTTGAAAAACTACTACGGTGTTCTGTACTTTTCAAAAACAACCTAAACTTATGTGAAATGCTATGGCATAGGTTAATAAAGTATGGGATCTCCTTTTGTCCAGGAAAATTTATGGCATGGGACATATGACACTTTCGAATGATTTAAAAAAATAAAAGAAAAAAAAACAATGTCAGTGTATGCGTAAGTAAAAATACTTATACATATGTGAATGTGTTCAAAACAACTTTTAAAAAGACTCAAGAGACGACAACAACGTTGGTCGTTGTCTGAGATCATCTTGAGTGAACGCTTCCACTAAACAGAAATGTATCCGAATAAAAAGGATAAAAACTATCGTAATCACCATCAGTTCTTTGCTTCTCCGATAATCTCTCTGCTATATTAAAAGAATTATTCTCGTACATTTTTTTTACAGTTACATAGACATTATTGTATAATAGAAGTCATAGATACGAGTATTTAGACCAAGGGGAATTTCAGATCGACCCTATAGATCCGAGACGTTTGAGTTTTTGACTAGAAGAACAGATCTTCTGTTGTAAATCATTCGATGGCTTGTTTTACAAGTGGGATTCTGTCCCAAATCATGTCTCTTCATCGACGTACTCTTTCATAAATATTCTGTTCGGATTTTTTCCAACTAATAGATTTCCATTTATCACATTGTTTAAATCTCTTAATTACAAAAAAAAATTAAAACAATTGGGTCGTTGAAGCTGAGCGATGTGTAACACATTACAATATATCATAGGAAATGATTTTGCTAGTACTTGTGCTTGGGATCTATAGCTTGTGGCGCTTGAACTTGAAATATTTCTGACATTTTTACGACAAAACGTTCTATAAATCAAATGTTTGGTGCTTAAAATTATATATGAGACAGTAAAATTATTGTTTTTGGTATTTTTATGTCGTTGTATGACGGATGTTTAACTAACAGGTGAATTGTTTACGCTTTACAACATTTGTTTGATTTTAGGCTGTAGTGCTTGCCAGTAATGGAATTTTGAGTCATAAATGAAGGAAATATCTCACCTTAAGAATATAATAACTAAGTATTTGCTTATTACTTTTTCCTGAAATTCTGTCTGCAACAATAAAACAATATCCTTAAATAGAAAAACAACCCTTTGAAAAATTTCACTTTTACATTTAAATACGAGAACTTTTTAAGTATATACCTACCTAAAAGAGGTTTTAGCAAAAGAAATCTGTTCCATTTTCGGAAATGAAAATTACTTTATTTATGTTAGCCATAATCAATTAAGTAGTTTAATTTTACAATTAATCCAAACTACAGAAAGTCAAAGGGCTAAAAGACATTAAATAAAGTAAAGAAGCAATAAAGTAGAGCTAATTTGAGTATTGCCACGTTTTTATTGATGCAAATAACGACGACACGACCAAAACGAACGAGGAAAGCACGAGGAATATATTTTGAAATTTGTAAAGGATATGAGAATATAATATGAAAAAATCCCTTTTGTTGTAACAATGAGATGAAATGCGAAAACTACAGAACCGTACTAGTCAACGATATTACTAGTTACAAATGTATGGGTGTTTTATATTCAAAGCAAATCTGACTGAGAGTATTCAATTCCAATTCATTTATAAATATTAATATCCCATTTTGTATAAATTTTAGTTTAGCATTCAACGTTGTTATATGTATATCTATATGTATGTACGACAACGATGAATTATATTATATATATGGGGTGTTTCCATCGATTCTTGAGGAAAGAATTTGCATGTTGAAAATGTTTCTTTATAATCATAAGTTTACTTGGTCTTTGATTTGAAATTGGAGTACTATACATAGAATTTCAATGAGTGATTATAAAGTAACCATTTATTTTCCAATTGCATTTGGACTTATGTATTTTCAAACCATTATTTTCTGTTAGAATGGATATTTGAGATACTTTTCTTCTTATATAAATGAAAAAAAATATGTTAATACTTTATTAAAATCCATATATAAAAAATTCAAATGGTTTTTATACGGATGTAAAGATATCTTTGTATATTACATCTGTTGAAGAAAGTTAAGTGTTAATAAGCGATCAGTTGGGCTTAAAAAATGACAATATTACAGATGAGATTTATTTTTTCAGGTTTTACTCTTGTAAAGCATATTTTATCATTTTTTTCTATCTATTTATTCATTTTAGTTATTTTCTAGTAATCAGCCTTCAGCTGATTTAGTTTCTTGATTCATCCAAAGCCAATTGTTCTCGATATAATTCCTCAAGTTGCAGGACATTTATCTTTTAAGTAAATCTATAAAATCAATATTTTTTTCCTTTTTTTGAGTGCTTCCTTGTTTTATTCTATGACATTCAATAAAACCCAATTATTTTTTTCTCTTGTGACCCCACTAATAATTCATAATTACTATTCTTTTTCAAATATTTCTGCATTTGTGATTCGATTTGACTTATTTATTGATACTTCTCCAGTATCAATTTTCAAAGCTATCTAAATACGTCCTCATCATCCCTCTTGACAATACGATTCTAACATTTAGAATTTGAGTTATTGTTACTGAAATTTTCGCTCCATTTTTCCAATTTTTTTGTTTTTTATTCTTTACGTTAACTTAAGAGAGCCTTTCGGCCATTGATATCCTTTTGATTTTTTTTTTCAATTCTTTTTAATTCTTCAAGTTCCGACAGTAATCAAAAAGCTTAACATCTTTTGTAGTGGTTTTTCTGTCTTATTTAATACTCAGCATATTTGCTGGCTTGATTCGCCCACTCATTGCAAAGTCGTCTTTTTTGTTAGGGTTTAATTTATTTGGGTTCCTCCTAATAATTCAAAATTATTAATTTGAGAAATGAATACGCATCATACCACTATAACAAAATTTACTATATTGATCACCTGTTGATAGAGATCATTAGTAGTAATGATGTGGTCAATGTACCAAGGTTTTATCTATAACCCTAAATATAGCTATCCAAACTTTAAGTAACATCAATACATAAATCTTTAATGTTAGTTTTAGTTTATTTCAAAACTTGATTAAACTCTTTTGTTATATTAAAAAAATCAGAAAAAAATCCACTATTTAAATGTAAATACAATCTTCCGTTATGTTGTAGTATACCTAATTATTATTATTATTATTTAATTAAAGCAAATTTAGACATAATGGATATTAATTAGGTAATTACGAGTAAATTCATCTCATTTAAAACGATCATTTTCAAAATAGGTAGTATGTTATTGAAATTACACATTGAAATTTAATTCTACACAATTTTCTTCAATGATTCTAATCCTAATCTTAATGCATCTAACAATAGTTATAGTTATTGAGTAAGTTACGGATTAATGTCATAAACATTTCACAACGTTGAGACATGGAAATTCAAAACTGAGGTCAAAGCACTTATATCAAGTTTTGATTTTAAGCACTATAATTTGGACTTTGATGGGTTGAAAATGTTTACTTATTTTTCTTTTATTAAAACATTGGTCATATTTTCCTTCCATAGATTATGTAAAACTCCTTCTTGTAAGGCGAATGTACAGTTTTGTCGAATTAATAACAATAGTTATAATAGTTACTGAGTAAGTTATGGATTAATGTCTTAAACATTTCACAACGTTGAGACATGGAAATTCAAAACTGAGGTCAGTCAAAGCACTTATATCAAATTTTGATTTAAAGCACTATAACTTAGACTTTGATGGGTTGAAAAAGTTTGCTTATTTTTCTTTTACTAAAGCATTGGTCATATTTTCCTTCCATAGATTACGTAAAGCTCCTTCCTGTAAGGCGAATGTACAGTGGTACAGTTTTGTCGGATTAAACCTTCTGAGATGAAGATCTTTCAAAATTTATTCCACATAATGTTCGAATTTTATTGTTTTGTAAATAAAAATATTGTTCAGCTTCAATAGAAAATTTGAAAATTTTGAATTATACAAAAAGATTCAAAAATTATACTTAGCTCAACGATAAGCTTTAATAGTGAACTGACCACAGTTGAGCTTTTACTAAACAAATGCTTTATAATAAGTTTCTAAATATGAATAAATGAGTAACGTAAGATTTTTCATTCATTAACTTCTCTTAAATGTAAATTAAATGTAAGTGTAAGTGCTAATGATGATTTACATATCTACTTAATTACTATGTAGTCATTATTTTGACGAAAATTTTAAAGATATCTTCAAATTAATTAAAAAAAATAGGTCAAACAAAAACAAATAAACCGTACGCTTTTTAGTACGAAGATAATTCAAAATTTTCTACATGTCTAAATATCAATACTAATATCATTTATCATTACCAAAAGTGTGGCAAATTGGATCACTAACTGTACCATTTAAGGACTAAGCGTGTTCTCTCCAACACATACATGTATACCTATCAAATATCCCACAAACGAGCATGTCTATCAAATGAAAGTTGCTTTGTCATCCTAAAATCTTTGTTAGTCATTCATTTTTACATCTTGATTTTGAGAATTTATATTTGAAACACTTAACGTTTTAATATAGACCCAATATTGCTCAGCTGAAAAAGTGTTAAGGAAATGTGGAAGATATAATATAATTCAGTGACGGTTTGTAACAAAAATCTGCAAAAATTGCACTTAATTTTATCGTTGTACTTACGATTTTAAATAGTTTATATCTCTGAATAACAATCAAGGATAGCCACATAAAAATAAAATTCAATTGGTGTGGATTTTGTACGTTTGGAGAAAATGCTTGAATTAAATATTTGCACCATCTAGAAGTATTTTTTCAAGTCCTGCAAATTACTCTTACGTCCGTCAAAACTTAGTTACGTTTATGTATACTGTACAGTATACACATAATATAGTAGTGCATGGGTTAATGGTATTTGTTGAAAATTGGTTTTCTTTCAGATTTTCAATTTACGAATGTATCTTTAATAGATGCATGCACTTAAGATGCATTTAATAGATATGACTAACAGTTAGCCCAGAGTATATGTTGTTTTGTGTAAAATGCCTTTTTTGCCAAGTATATGTCACATATTAAATGGTTAAATACATTATAGTCACCTACTGAAGTATGCATTATTTTGACATTTTGTGCTTGCAATACCTCTGCTCCTAGTCAAATCTCAAACTCCAAATTTTAGGTGCATAATACTATCATACAGTACTATAATAGGGTGGTATTTCAGATTTTTATCTGGTCCCCCACCAGAGATATTGAGCTCAGAAAATTGTAAATTTTGAAAATTTTTAAATTTTGTTATTTTTTATTTTAAAAAGGCTTAAAGTCTCAGACTTCAAATTTTGTTTTTGAATACAACTAGTACCTAATTGTTTGTAAAAAAAGTTTTGACCTGTAGACACTTTCCCTTCCTTCACAATCTTTTCTTGAAAATTGGAGTTTTTACAAATGAGAGCTAAAAATTTAGGCTGAAATTTCACCCCTTAAAATTACATTTAGGTGAAAACGTCTTGTTACAACAATATAGCTTATATTTTCATGAACCCACTGCTTTTAGTTTCATTTTGATAGGACAAATAGGGCCTGAGATAATCAAGTTTCCGCAAACCCTTAAAAGTGCACAAATGTCTGCGCCTAAACTAATATGGCCACCACTGGAAAACTAAAAACAATAAAATTAAAATAATGATGAATTTGAACTACCACCATGTTGGGGGCGAGCAACCATTTCATTTATTTTTGGACCACTTTATTTGGACTGACCCTATAATACTCAGACCAGTGCTAACATATGCATGCCCAGTCTGGAGTTCAGTAAGCAAAACCAAGTATCTAACAACACAAAGAGTCCAAAATAAACTGCTAAGAATGCTGGGAAACTACCCAGCCAAATATTCAAAATACACGACTTTCATGAGGAATTAAGGATACTATCGCTAAACTTATATATCCTCGCCTTGTCGCGGAAATTCTTCGCAAATTTCAAAAGTGGCTCTAGCCAATTAATTAGAAGCATCAGTGACTTTACCCTCGATGATCTCCAAAAATACAAAAAATACAAACATAAAAGAATAAGACATATTGTATCAGTAAGCTGAAAGCAAAAATAATATTCGGGGTTTTAAGAATTTTTTAAGAAAAAAAGAATTGTCATCGATTTTTCCCAATTTCAAATAAACAACACCTACAATATATTGTAAAATTGAATCTTTGTCTTAGATCAGGATCTACAGATGCTGCTTGGATGGTTTATGCAAGGTACGTCAAAAGTATTGGTATGCCTATTATAAGAGCAATAAATTTTATTTTATTAAGTATTTAGTATCCAAAAAAGAAGATTCATTTAATGTTTATTATAAACCACGGATAAGAACGTGAATAATTACTCTTTAGATTCAGAAAATTTAACATCCTAAAGTTAGTTATTGTTAAATACATATTAGGATTTAATTCCTGGTTCTTTTATCCAAAATATTATTAGAGTGCGTTAGGTGGATATAACATTGTTGAAATCTATTCAATCGAATTAGATATCTAATATATTAATAGTTACCTAAGATGAAAATTGGGATCAAAATTGGTCAAGATGAGATCAAATAAAATATATAATTTTTAATTATTACTATCAGTTTTCAATTTTATAGAAGAGGCTCTACCTTCCATGCCTCCATTGACAAACCGCCCCTGGTAAAATCCGATGAACACTCGGTATAAAAAATCAACTTTGGATGGGGCACAATGGGAACAAGTTACGTCCATCTTACATAATATATATAACATGCGTGGTAATGATATGCGCGGGTAGACAAGGCGACTACGATTCGCGGCGCGTATACACATGAATAAATTTGTTTTGGAAATTCACTTGTTCTCTCCCTGGCACACTACGATCTACTCTTTCGCATGATAAGTTCCAGTGGTATCCTATTATGCGTGTCTAATTTATTTTTGAAAACGGTGCCAAGCGCGTTGCGCTTTCACGTCTTCTTTCCTCCATAAGCAAAATCAAACAAAATTCAAATTACGGGTTGAAACCCCCTTATTCCACTATTTACGCTGTCACACTTTTCATTGGAATCTTAACTCTAATAATTCTCGTTTAAATTGCCTACATTTATGAAATGATCTTTATTTTATTCAGAGATAAAGAAGTCAATGAGCATAATGGGATATTTTTTTTAAATTTATCATAATATGAAAAGCTCATATAACACTCAATGAATATTCTCAATTTTTGCTTAGATGAACACAAATACTTTACTTATAAACACAATATATAAAGATTAGACATTCTATTTTTTCAAATGAGCTATAGTTATCATTGGATTCTTTTAGGTAATCTATAGCTATTCTATAATTTTTATTGACTATCCGACCTTTATCTCTTCAAATTTCATAGTAACACTTTTGATTCAAAAATTGTTTTAAATGAACAAAGCAACAGAAATTAAAAATAAAAATACATAATTTACCATACTTTTATGGAATACAAGTATTTTATTAAAAACAAAAATCCTACTGAGAAGATTAAAAATCACGTATGTAGGTTCGTATGGTACGTTCATCAATAAGAAAAATCTCTTGACACAAAAATTAAAACTGAATCTTCGAAAATAGTTGAAGAAGCGTTATTTGTAGAAAATATCTGAGGTACTTCGAAAATGATGCTGCAGACGATTAAAAGATCAAATCCATAACCACTAAGCCACTAACCACTGTAGCATCAAGAAGAATCAACGAAAGGAGAATCGAAGTGAAACACAAACAAAACTTAGCTTGCTTTTGAATGCCCTAAAAGGAAAACTAAAATATCCAAAGAAATAAGGCAGAATTAGAACTGTAGTTCTAGATTCACTGAAAAAAAGGGTTATATAAGGACCCCACCGATAACAAGTAATATTGAAAAATAGAAAAGGACTACCCGGAGAATTAAACCTAGTGGATAAACCAAAACATAAAACCGTGGAAAATACTTATTTGGGATATATTTTCTCGAGGATTTATAAATTGTTGAGGTTCCATTAAATATCTATTAATTTAATGCATTAGGAAGAAACAACGAAAGGAGAATCAAAGTGAAACACAAACAAAACTTAGCTTACTTTTGAATGTTTTAAAAGGGAAACTAAAATATCCAACGAAATAAGGCAGAATTAGAATTGTAGTTCTTCATTGAGATTCACTGAGAAAAAAATGGGTTATATAAGGACCCCACCGCTAACAAGTAATACTGGAAAATAGAAAAGGACTACCCGGAAAATAAACCTAGTGGATAAACCAAAACATTAAACCATGGAAAATACTTATTTGAGATATATTTTCTTGGAGACTTATAAATTGCTGAAGTTCCAATAAATATTTCCTCAATGGTTGTTAAATGAATCTTGTCTATTAATAATCTAGATAAATGCATTTTTCATAAAGCAAATTCAGTTTTAAGCCAAAGAAATGAAGAAAATGAAATATAAACAATGTAATAGAATTAGAACAAGCTGGATAATGATTGAAAAAATTAAATGAAAATAATATTTAGATGGAAGTGTGTTGACAGGATTTGGACACACACAAATAAGCAATGTCGAAATGTTCTCCAACGATTGTTTATTTTGCTTTCAATTAAAATAATTTGTTTGTATACTCTGACTTTATACCATGTGATGTGGAAGTCTTACTTTTAGGCACTCTGGAATATTCATCAATCACATGCCTTACATGCCTTCATATACCTAATACACTACGGTACTACTTACTACAATATCAAGCATTAATAATATATGGTCGGATACCTATGAAATTAAAAATAAAGCAACGTTTTTTTTATTCAAAATAAATTGTGGTGAATTTAAATAGTAACTCTGGGCCACAAGAGAACATATAGAAGCATCTCGCAGAATCTAACTAAAATAACGCTATTTCATTTTCAAAATTTTTCCGAAGTTAAAAAAAACGTTTTTTTTTTACGGAAAAAATAGTTTCAATACTGAAAAATCTATACAAATTCACGAGAAAAAATTTTTCCCATCATTTAAACTTTCAAAATTTGTATGCGTAGATATCAATGGAATATTATTGATATTTATGCACTAGAAGTATTATTCAATAACTTATAAAGACTTACTTATTTATAGGCAAGAAAAAATTTTAATTGAAAAACAAATTAAATCTTCATTTTAAAAGAATAAATTAACATTGAGATATTACCGCGAGTATATAAAATATTCATATTCGTATTTACATAATATGGTATATTATTTTTTAAGATAAAAAGAAAAACAGCGTATAGTATAAGTACTGTGTAATACTTATAAACACATAAATTCTAAAAGCAATCACTTATAAAATTATGAGTTGTAAAACGAATAGTAAAATATAAAAAAAAAATGGTAAATAGATGGTATAATGTAATAATTGTTGCATAAAGTACGCAACAGTAAGAAAATTATTTCTAACTTCTATGTATGGGAAATAAAAACAATAAATATACCCTAAAACAGGCGTATTAGAATTTAATAAATCGTTGTCAGTTTAAAAATATTGTATTCACTAATAAGAATACTATAAATTAATAATAAACGTGAAAAAAAGGCTAAATATTATTAAAACCGAAAATTACAATATGTGATGTAGCACAATACATTGGTTCATATAGCGACATAGCTGCTTGCCTATATAAGCTGCGGTGTCCGAGTGGTTAAGGAGTTAGACTCGAAATCTAATGGGCTCTGCCCGCACAGGTTCGAATCCTGTCCGCAGCGTTTATTTTTTTTTTTTTTTTTTGAAAAATATTTCTTTATATCAACTATTATTAAATACTATTATATTTTTTCATCAAAATTAATTGTATTTCAACGTGTAACTAATCAATAATTTAAAAAATATAAAAAATAATATGAAATTACTACAATTTGTTTTAGCCAAACCGATAGTACTATCATTAGTATCATTAGTACTGCTATCATTGGAAATCCAAAGGAAACAAGAGAGGGTATTTCCGCTTGGGTTCAATTTTTCCATACTGTAAATTATTAATCTTAAAGGGGTGAAACAAGTGGTAGAAAATACATTTTCAAAATCTTTACTCTTATCTTATCAATTGTAAGAAATTAATTCAGTAATATATTTTTTTAATTTCTTCAATCTTATTCATAGGTTGAAAACATTCCTTAAGGTCTCAAAGAATATTCAAAAAAATTTCATTACCCTGTTATTTGATTTTTAATAAATAAATAACTGCCAACGTTTTCAGGTCTACTTTTGCATATTGGTTACATTGGGGTAGTAAAAATCAGGCGGAGAGATTTCTATTGTTGTAAATTTATTGTATTTATATTAATGTACTATTCATGAGTAATATTAACATTTTTGCGAACAAATACTAGTAATCTAAGTTGAAAAATTGTTTGCTTAATAAACCGTCGGAAGAAATATCACGTTTTAAAATCCAATATTGACTAATAAAATTATAACGTATATAAAACCTTATTATATTTAAAAACTGGTTAATAATAAGTCCAAATGTGAAACTATTTTTTGTTTGCAAATTTTACGAAACGATAGATTTTGATTGGTTCTATAACTGATAATATTTGGTTATAAATAAGGATGTCTTTTTATATGTTTAAGATAATTGGAAACATACGTTTATAAGTACTTATAAGTTTCCTGATTTTTTAAGTACAGCGTTTTTAATGATTTTGGAAAATAGGT
The DNA here is from genome assembly GCA_958496175.1 of Sisyra terminalis. NCBI lineage: Eukaryota > Metazoa > Arthropoda > Insecta > Neuroptera > Sisyridae > Sisyra > Sisyra terminalis. The sequence continues at coordinate 56,741,424 of OY292274.1, forward strand.
AAGGATAGAAAGTCTTTAGATCTTGATTCTATTTTATCCATCTTTTAAAAAAAGCTAATTGAACTTTGTTTGTTTCATATTCCTTTGTTTCTTCCTGACAAGTGCCCTGAAGCTGGAGTGCGAAACGATTATAAATTAGGTGCACATTTTCCCTGTTTGTAAGAGTTTTACAATACAGTTGACTTTACAACAAAGTCAAGTAAAACACAAGGATTTCTCTCTGGTCTCCAGGACTTGATATCCTATGAATATCCTTTTTCCATATATTTTATGTACACGAGTGAGTGTAGTGTGTACTTCGTATATACATTAACATGTGTATCTGTGTCATTGTCTACGACTCCTACGGGGACTCGTTTTAACTATTTATGTTACAATCCTTTACAATTTCCATGATATGTGTGCTAGATAATACACGTTGCGCGTCTTTTCTCCTTTTATTATCCAAATTTATATTCGTTAGCTTCTTCACTCATGCATTCCGTTTTGTATGGATATTGAGCTTGTTATAATGATAATAATATCTAATAATACTAACTTTATCGTTACTCACTTTTAGACTCAATACAAAAAAAAATTCATATATCTTATCTAAAATAACTGTCACTTAATTTTAAAATGACAAAATTTATGAATGAATTTCATTTGAAAAATATATTAGGTACCTACTTAAGTGTTAGCAAAAATATACGATATTTTTTAAGGTTTGGAATCCTTAGTGAAAATTTCCATACAAATATTGTGGCGAAACTTTAAATTTAAATATAATGCATAAATCTTAATCATACTTATGAATATATAATTAACGACTTGACGTATTGATTCAACCAAATTTTATTTCAACTTTGAATGTTGTGATTGATTTTAGTTAGGTAAATGAAATATAATACGACTATGTATCTATCCCACACAAAATGTGATTCTTAAGATTTATTCTTTTTTGGTTTAACATGAAATCAAATTACTTTGTATCAAATTTGAAGGATGTGTATATGCTTAATGTAGCATATGCACATAACTGAATATTTGACACGTGCGATTCAGGTACCTACGTAATAAATTAGTGCTATCGAAAATCGGTTTACGTCAGTTGAGAAACTTGTTAGTTAAAATGAAATTTGATACAGCCATCAAGTGCATTTACAGTATCGCATTTTATTACGCTTTGCATTCATGGAAGTTGTAAAGACATGTAAAATTGATTTTTATTATTTCAAAATTAAAAAAATAAAAAAAAATAAAGAAGCTTTAGATTATATACGATTGCGCGTGTTATAATAAAATTGCAATGCTAACATTTTTAATCCAAATGGAATTGAAGCGTTCAACATTTCTAACATGCAAACAATAACATTAACATTTTATTCCTATTTGTTGACTTAATAAGGCTAGCAGTCGAGGAGGCAAATTATTAGACATCGAAAAGAAAGGCAACCCGCTACACATGTAAATGTGTGTGGCTTATTGTTTTCGAAATATATAGAGCTACTAAATGTACTAAATATAATATTTCATGGTTGCCAACTTTTAATATGTACAACAATTGCGTTGTCAGTCAAACAATACCACCCTCTTTTCACACTCTTCATCTGAGAAAATCGTTAATCATAAATGTAACTGCTACTTTCTTGTGTACACAGAGAGGAGTTGTACATATTTATTTTGGGCCTATCTTGCAATATAGATTGACTTTTTAACTACCTGAAATTAGGTTTTGTGTACACTTAGGTTTCGTACTTTTAATATTTCACATGATTAATGTCTTTTATGTTAGGATACGCCAGTTTTATTTTCAATTTACTTTTCTTACCTACAGCTTTCTTTTAAATTTCAACAGTTCCAAATAAAACAAGGATTCTATCTGCTTTAATAAATTTTATTAATCTACATTCAAAAGTAATCTTTAAATGTGATTTCAGTTAACAAATAAATCATAATTGCAAAATTATTTCAACAGTATAACGTCAAATAAAAACAGCATCTTGTTACAATATACCTACTATATCTTCCCAGGTATAAAAATCGGTGATACTCAATACTTATTCATAAATTTTTATATTTCCCAAAAGCTCAGATTATAGTTAAGATTATAATGTAGATTTGACGTGAAGATACTGAAAAACATTAGCTTTTGTAAATGTTACCGACAATCAAAATTATCATTGGAACTTCATTTAATATAATGCTTTCATCATTATGTGGTTCTAAGAACAAGGTAATACTAAAATTGATTAAAAAAATAACGTTCCTTTTTTGTTACACTTTTGTATTAGTTTAAACTAGTTTCATCTAAAATGGATCTATGGATGTAATGGATGTAAATGCTAGTTTAACATGGGCAAATCTTATTAATACGACAAAACAAGAATATCCTGCTACCTTTGGAAATATTTTTTTATTCAAAATAAGGAAAATTTTATTTTCAAACATTCATTGGTAATTTTTTCCTTGCAAAATGCAACTCGCTGATTTTAGTATAAAATTATATTTAACCGTATTAAATTGTGAACACTGTTCAACCTTTTGATTTAATTTAAGATTTTCTTGGCAATTAGCGACAATTATAACTCATTTCAATTTTAGCAACAAGCTGATATCAATTTCTTACTGTCTATTACTACATCTTATACTACGTATCACTTGATTTTCTATAATTTCCCCGAATAATCATTTTCCAAAATAAGAATTTAACCGAATACCATTTCTTGAACCCTTCTTTCCTGAATTTAATTTTTCAGATCAACTATTATTTCGAAATACCTTTTTTTCGATCGAATTTGACAATTTGATGAATATTATCCAGCGATATGGAATCATTGCGAAGAATCCATAGCTAATCGCACCAATAATTTGAGGGAAGGATAAAACCACAGACTTTTATCTTTCAGGTTCAAGATCATCCAAATCATTTAGATTTCACCTTCAACAAAAAAGTCCAAAAGGAGCAGGGAGATTTCAAAGTTAGTAAATGATAAATAAACATTGGCGGAAAAATGCGTGCGGTTTCATAAAAGAATTGCCCGACTAGAAATCTCTTTGGAATTGTCCAAGGTGTGTATTGGGCCCTCATTGGGCCCCAATGGGGCATACCCAATAGGGAAATCCCTGTTGGGACCTAATGAGGACTTCAATAGGGCATGCCTAGTAGGGAAATCCCTATTTCCTACGAATATCTTGAATAGCTATGCAGATCAACGAAGCAATTTTAAGGATTAAAGAGCAAATGTTGTTCGGAAACTATTTTCTAACCATTAAGAGAAATAAGATATCGTACCCAGGGTATGTTCTGAGTGAAGATCCATAAAAAATCTGTCAGCTTATAATGAAATATGAAATCGAGAGTCGCAGAAGAACTGAAAGAAGGCAAATGTCGTGGCTGAAGAATATTTGCGAATGCAATAATATACGAAGAGCGGAAAACCTATTTTAATTGGACGAAAATCGTGGATAACTCGTCAATGTAATTGTCAACGTCAGGGGGACCTATTATAGTTCTTAATTTTTAAGAAGTTTTCTTTAAATTATTTATGTATAAATACAACATTTCTGCTGTAATGAATCGTAGGTATCAAGTAATTAAATTTAAAAAAGAAACATAATATATTAATGTTTCACATTGTTTTAGCATTGATATTGTTATTATAGACTATTATTATTATTCTTATTGCTACTGTTAATTGTTTGTATGATTGTTGTTATTGCTATAAGAATTATTATTATTGTTATTGTTGCTATTGATTGTTAAAAATCTTTGTACTTATACATCACTAATCTACTGGGACTAGTGCTTACATGTGATTGTCTATGGATTGAATACACTTATTGCAACCCTATGCAGATTGTGCAATTTATTTGAAAATAAATTATTTAAATTATTTAATTTATATTTTAAATTATTTAAAAATTATTATAATTTATTTGAAATTGATTTACTTAATCTGAATTTCCTAATATGTCTAAAAAAGATAGCAATTTTCTTTATTCAAGTTTAAAATTTGAAGCTTAAACTGAGTCAATACTTTTATAAGAACTTGTAATTGAAACAAGAAATCTACTGGCAAATAAATGCGTTAAAACTGGATAATAAATGATCGTTTTATTTTATTTTTGAATCAATTGACCTTAGATCATTAACAAAATGAATTGAATTTGATACATTTCCGACATCTCGTCAAAAGAGGCTCGATCTTGATAATGGTCGAATAAAAAAAAAAGATGATGTATGAATGTTCAACTTGGCGATTGATATGTCTTTTTTTAATGATACAATATACAAATTTTGTAGGTAAAGATGATGTATGAATCTTCAGTTTGTGGTTAATGTTATACAAGGCTGTTAAATGTTTGTTTGTTTCAGAGAAATATAAATTATTTTTACCAACGACTCACATTTTTTTCCCGTATGTTTCACGACGTTCAAAATGATTTGTACACATTTTTACAATTTTCGTCTTCGAATTCAACATCTGGAGGAAAATACCTTTTTTAAGTATGCACGCGTATGCATTTAAATATGTGGTGTTGTATATATCGCACCCCAAAATAATAATCTGGAAAGCTCGTTCATTCCCTCCGAAGGTGTCAGTTTGAACTGTGTTGTTGACCTTCCTCGTTTCCAAATCTGGAATGTAACATCTAATTTTGGTTACCCTAATACTTCATTGTTAAAACAGGAGCGTACCATATTTCAATGTTCTAATTCCAAAAACCGCACACATCATTTCTGAATTGTTAATTGAGAAGATGTTATCCAGAAGAAAATCATTTTTTTTGCTCGATTTCTTTACAGTTTTTGAGCCATATTCCAATATTGAATAATGCAAAATATGTTCGCTTCTTGCGGATTTGGGTTTACTCGAATTACATTTGGGGTACAATTTTCTTCGAAAATTGTACCGACCCTGAATGACTTATAAGAAGGTTAAGATGCAGTCTCAAAGAATGTTAAGACCCGCACAATTCAGGATGGGGTTCGTTGCCTTTGTCTGCCATAATTCACGTCTTCGTGATTGGTTTGTCGACATAAGCACATTTAGAACCAGATTAGTATATTATTTGTAGACGCATTTTTTTTTCTACTTTTACATAATTTTCTAATTTAAATATACGAGCATACATACTTCCACTTTAAGTTCAGAACTGTAAAGAATCCCAAAGATAATTCATTAAATTTTGATTTCGAAAATTTATTTTCCATTGTGATTAGAAAAATTTGTTTGAAAAACTTAGTTTAAAAATTATGTAAAATTTAAATTATTTGGCTATTTAAAAAAACGGGCACATAAAATATATTTAGCAGAATTTCATATTTTAATAATGGTCATATTTTATTTAAATTCATATGATTAAAGTATAATATGAAAAAAAAATATTAAAATATGTTCTTTATATTGAAATTCTAATATATTTTCGTAGTTATACCTACCTACAAAACTACAGATTTTTTATTTGTTCTAACGATAAAGATGCATGTAAAGTAATATGATATAAGCAACACAAGTTATTAATATAAATAATGAAATTGTTAATGAATAGAATATTATCTTTCAGTAAAACGTAGATAATGTTTAGAACTGACATTATGATTATTAAACTAGCGACTAGCTTTCTCAATTTGCATATTATCATTGTAATATTTGTTTTGACTAGATGTGCTTTAGAACTTGATGTGTATGTGCTATACGACCAATAAATTTCACCCTAACGAATGATTTATCCATTTGCATACATATATAGGTACTTACTTCAATATCAATGTTGGGCAAAGTCGAGATAAATTGAGAAATTTGCATTTAGATCGTCCACCATTCTGACAGGTGAACTGTTTTAGAACTATTTCTAGAACTCAAATCGAAAATATCTTATTCAAATCAAACATGAAACAGAAGGTATACAGTTTGCTGACTCAAGAGTAAATTATAAATTAACACGTTTCGTTATACTTCAGTTAGTTCTTATTGAGTAATATAAAGTTTACAGTAGTTTCGGTAAACTTTTCGGATATATGAGGGTGGTAAATATTTGTACGGGAGTAGTAATACAAAGTTGTATTAAAAGAAATAGATTCTGTGAAAATTTCATAATGAATTATAAATAATGGAATTAAAGTGGTTGCAAATGAATTTTAATATTCTTGAGGAATAGATTACAAATAAAAAAATAGAAAATTAAACCTAAAAATATATTATCAATAATCAATATTCAAAGTTCCTAATCTAATGATGAATAACTATATACTACACAATTCATATATTACAATTGAATTCTGGTCGATACGTCAATTTCTACCGTAAATTTCAAGTATATTTCTTTTTTCAAATATATTATAAACCAATAATTATATACCACACAGTGGGAAATGACATTAGCTGCCTAAACACCTGTAAAACTATTTTCAAAAAAAACCAAGTCATATTATTTATTTATTTTTCCAACATACCACACATAAAATTTCACATATTTTTAATCTGCAAATATATAATATATAAATTAAAATATGATACGAAAAATAATAATTTACTTTAAATTACCGAAAACATTTTAAAAGAAGTTTTTCATAATTTACTATGTTCGAAATATACTATTAAACGCACGGTTTAAAATTATTTCAGCACTAAGTAGAATTTTATGCAAAATTTGAAGTTCTTTGAACTAATTCTGCATTATCAGATACACGTGCTTCTGATAATTAATTATTTCCGTATCATTTGTATAAAAATAATATAAAGCGTGGAAAATAGTGCAATTATCTAAGTAGTCATTGTTTTTTTAGCTATACTTACGAAAATATTGTTATTTTGAATTTCAGTAATGATATATTCATTCATTTCCATTGTATCCTTATAATAAAAAAATAAATTTAAATACATTTTCAATTTAGTTTTTAAGTAATACCGTTTGAATAATATTTTGAATAGGAAAATGAATTTGACTATTTCCGACCATCTTTTCTTGTGTTTTGCAGTCCATGCTTATAATAATTGTAATAAAGTTTGCTTTAGTAAGTAGTACTAACATAAAATCCACCATAATAGAAAATGTATCTAAGCACTTAAAGAGGGCAGTTTTTCTAGGGGTGGGAAACACATTTTTATCCCTGATTTTTTCGGTTATTGAAAAATAACAGAAGAAATTTAATAGCTAACAAACGTAAAAAAACTGCATACTTATAAATATATATATTTATATCAAATTAAAATGTAAATCTCGATTTACACTTTGTGTAAAGAAGTTAATTACCAAACAGTTTGATGGATTTATATATTTTTTCTTTTGCTTACTTTATATTTAAACTATTATCTCATATACCAATTTTATGCTAGTGGGATGTTTCTCCTTTTTCAATCAGCAATATTATTATGGGCTACATTAAATTTTCATTTGCTGTCCATTCTAGTAATGTAACAAAATGTTTTATTTGAAGAAAACTTTGCGATCTTGTGCTGATTATTCAAGTCTATGAATAAGCGTGAATACAAGCATGCCTAAATATTGTTTTACTAGTACCATAAAATGCATTTTTTTTTCAAGCTTATCAAATGTTTAACACATTTTACAAAATAGATCAATGTTAGTTATTTAAAAATGCTAGTGTGAATTTGAAATTTTTTGAATACCTAAACAAAATCAAATCAAAGTTTCAGGTTTAAATTAGAATTGAATTTCATTTTCCTCGTAAGTTTTGTTTATTCTTTCCTTTTTTTTTAGATTTTACAATGATTACTTTTCAGTGATGTCACCGCTACTAGATTCCTATAAAACTTTTATGCTATAATGTGGTTGGTCACGTAAACGTATGCGTGTTTGTCGTGCGTTAACGCAATAGTAAGTTAACGATGTTAAATTAACATTGTTTTGTGTATGCTAATACAAACTTGATGTGAAAACACGTAATGTTTTCAGTTTTGGTAGGTATGAACTATTCATTAGGAAATCAGCAGCCAAATATTTTGAATTTATTTTTAAGGGTTGTTTATAATATTTTTTACATTCATGAATATTAAAAAACTGATTCAAAACAATATAATATGAACCTTTCTATTATTGGAACATTAAAAACTTTATAAATCTGGATAATTATTTAAAGACATTTAAAGACAAATATCCCAGATTAAGACATCAAATTGGATTGGTTAATTCCCAATAAACTTTGGTATTTTGAATTAACTAGGATCTCTCAACCTCAGGGATTAAAAAAAATTAGAATCGGTCTAGATATAAGTAATTTCTTTAAATTTTATTTTGTAGAATAATGTTAATGGAATCACAGATGTAATTTCAGAGAAAATAGTTAAAAATTTAAACTTTTCAATTGATATTTCATAAAAAGTATTATAAATTTATTTTCTTAAACCTCCAATCGGCAGTTATGTTCAAAAAGTTCCAAAAGCTTTCAAATCGTTAAATACTCTGCAAGCTTGAAATTTTGTATTTGATACTATCGCTTTTGTTTCATTTTGGTAGGACTATACAACAAGGAAATGCCTAAACAAAGCTAAAAACCAAAACAGTTACCTACATGTACCTAAAGTGGTATAAGCTTGGATCAGGAACGTCGAAATTTGAGAATTGTTTTTGAATGGTTTCAATATTATTCCTGTACGTATTGTTCACTCGAATGCAATTTGTACGTAAATTTTGACATGTCAGAAATAAAGTAGTGATTGTTATTTCCAAATATGTATTTATATTGTATTATGTAAAATTAAATTTTCTAAATAAAGTCTACTTTGGGCAAGACCACTTCAGCACACCCACAATTTGGCAACGTTGTATTTTCGACTTTGTTTTAATTTAATTCGCGATTAAATCGGTCCATAATAAAAATAACAGTCGCTTCTTCATTTCTGGCTTGTCAAAGTTTACGTACACATTGCATTCGAGCGAACAATACGTACCCATTTGGAATAGTTATCTACAGTTCGGAATATCTCGACGTTCCTGATCCAAGCTTATACCAATTTATTTTCTTACATCAACAATTGGCAGTTGTGTCCAAAAACTTTCAAAAGCTTTCAAATAGTTAAATACTCTGCAAGCTTGAAATTTTACATTAGATACTATCGCTTTTGTTTCATTTTGGTGGGACTATACAACAAGGAAATGCCTAAACAAAGCTAAAAACCAAAAGTTAGGGACCTAAAGTTAAGGGAGTAATTACTAGCGGTACGAATCATATAAGTAATAGAAATCCTTGGGTGAGCTTTTAAGCTTTTATCTTTGAAATGTGCCAATAAATGATTTTTGCATTTGTTTAATAATACACAACAACTGTTGTGAAATATTTACAGAAATGTATCAGAGTAAGACAACTACATTGTCAAACATCCAATTTTAAATGTTTCGGTTATATTTTCTTCATTCGTGAATAATTCAAAGTAATTAAAGCTATAAAAGTTTTAAACTAATTTTCCTCAGGTGCTCACGTAAAACTTATTACAGGAAAATAAACAAGACAGTTGAGATTTGCTACAAATTATTGTAATTAATTGTTGATGTAAAGTAAATAGTTAACATCTTCCATTCGTATAAGTGAAAGCGACGAAGCCCAAGTACGAAAGCTCAAATAACTTTATGACATCACAAACGCGAGATTTGCGCCTTTATGATAAAAGATATGATATGATTATTATCTGTCTTTTGGAAGATAGGCGTGTGATGATGGTTACTGATAGCAATCGTCGTCCAGTATCTTCTGGCATATCTGGTGACAGATTATTCTAATGAGAAGGATCGTTCAACCCGTTGATGTCGGGGTGAGGTCTTATGTAATTATGCATATGTGTATGATATCTTTCATCACCTGGATTATGGCTCTCAACGTCTTTCTCACTTATTATTTATTATTGCAGTTATTGCTTATTTAATTAAAGTCATAAGCAAGAGCGGCTAAATTAGACAAGTATTTAAACCGGGAGATAAGTATCACTTCTCTTTTGCTAATTAGCAAAAAATATTCTTTGTATTTTAATTTTTATATGTGGCATTTTAAATGTTTATTTCTGAAAAAGTCGTTATGAATACTTGAACAATTAAAATAAAAATTTTCGAGGAAAATGTTTTGAAGATTAATTTTTTTCCTCAAAAAAAAATTACCACTTTGCGTTAGGTAAAACAAAGAACTTGCCAACAAATTAATAAAGTTGTAATAAAACATGTGCGTGTTTATAAGCTTTTAATTTATAAATACAAAATATCTTTTATGCAAATACATGAAAATCATGTTTAGAATCAACAACCGATTCCCCAGAGAGCATGTGTGGTATGATAATATGCCAAGATTAAATGTTAAAGAAGGATACAAATATATGAGGAGTCAACCTCATTGGTTGTGATTTCTTTGAGTTCTATCGTAAAACTCATTTTTTAAATATATTTAAATAAGTGGTTAATATTACTAAATATAAAAGCTCATTCATATAACGTAACGGTAGAAGTACCTAGTAGAAGTATTCATTAATCAATTTCATACGGAGTTAGTCCTATGGGATGTGTGTGGTCGCACTCGTGTCACTTCTGTCGACACCAAATCCACAAATAGTTACCTATATAGTCGTATTCACATGTTTAAATCCTCCCTCAGGTATATTTGAAATATTTACCCTGGTTCAATGAAACTAATGATAATAAATATAATCGTTTAAACATTCATGAAGAGATTGGTGGGTAACTGAAAATGTCAGACATTTCATAAGTCAAGATTCATTAAAATTTTTGAACAGTGTAATCTCAACAAGTATTTAGTAGGAGTTAATATTTTTAAAACTTAATATAATTTCCCTAGATGAAAATATTGACACTTTTTCTTTATAATTCATTCTCTATAGATAAAAAAACAACCGATTTTATCGATGAAACTAAAACTAACCAAATCAATTTTTGGTAGATCGAAGTATATGGTATCCAAGATCTAGTTATAAATCAGCCCTGGCCAACCCAAATCGCACCCCGGGCCGCATTGACGATGTAAAATTTTCTAAGGGCCGCACATACAGACATCATACAAAATAAATTTCATTTTTTAATCATTATAAATTTTATACTTAATTCCTTTTTTAAAGTATTATAAATTTGATGAATGCAGAGGTAATCTGAAAATACAATCAGGTAAATGCAAGAAAACAATACTATAGCCAGATTTTATAAAAAAAAAAAATTCTTAATACATGACCGCGGGCCGCATGTTTGGACTTCGCGAGCCGCACGTTTGGGTTTCGCAAGCCGCATGCGGCCCGCGGGCCGCGGGTTGGCCAGGACTATTATAAATGATCAAAATCATGCGTGATGATTTAAAAGCTTTCGTTTTCTCGGTGGTTAATACGATTTTTCAAATTTAGATGTATCCCTTACCCTCGCGAATCTAGAAAGTATTTCCATAATTGTGTCAATTAATATTTCTCTTCAAAATAAATTCTTAATAAAATTAAGTAGGGGAGACAAAAGTAACGGCGGGTCGAAAGTAACAAATGCTTTCTGGGCTAATCCAATAGGCGAACTTCGCTTTGCTCCCATCAGGTTATAGCCTAGAGCACCCCCCTCAATCGCATTAAGTCAACGCGTGCGCAGTGAGTTGTTAGGTTATATAATAGGACGTAATGTGTTTTAACGAGCCAAAAGTAAGTTTTTCGACGTTTTCTTATTTATTGTTTAAATAGTAGTAAAAGGATCATAGAAATCCGAATGTTTGCATATCCATTCTTGATTAGATAAATTTTACATTGTTTAAACTCGTTTTTGTCTAGCATGTTCCGTTTGAAGTTATATTACAAGTTTTATTAAAAATGATAATGGGTACAAAAGTAACATAGCCCCATAGGGTACAACAGTAATATGTTACTTTTGTCCTTGTAATGATATTATGACCTATATCATTTTTTATGGGTGTCTACTTCAATAGAATGCTTTTCGATACACTTCCGTGTCGGTAGTTCTTCCTGCAGTAGTTATTATGCATTGTCGTGCCATTTTATTGATTCATTTTCTTAAAATATATATATTTTGAGTATTTAAAATGCTGAATTTGGTTAAATATAAAGTATTTAAATAAGTAATTTGTTGCTTTAACTTGTACTATTGTTTTCATTAGCAACCCTTAGCAGTCTTGTTACTTTCGACCCGCCTACGTGGTCGAAAGTAACAACTGACAATTTTTTTTAATTCTGTTTTATTCATATAAAACACACCATAATTTAATAAATCAAGTTACTATTGTGAAGAACATAAAATAAATTTATATGTGGTTATATTCATTTAATGGTAATAATAACACCCAGCCAGAAATCAAGGTAAAAGTACAAATTGTTACTTTTGTACCCGGTCTCCCCTACTTCATGTATTTATGCCTACTATGCACTCAAAGAATAACCATTGATGTATTTATTTTATTTTAATCCACTTACTTATCATGTTTAAATAATTTAAGATAAAATTATTTCTTCTTTTCCTTGTGCTGAGATATTAGAATTCATTTTTTATAGTTTGAATTTAGATCCAAATCAGCGGTAATCACTTTCTCAACATCTTCAAATACCACACTCTGTGAAACATTTCTATCGCAATGATAGATCAATCATTGAAGATATGTGTGCATATGTCTATGCATATCCATGTAGACAAATATCTCAAGAATACTTTGAATGTGAGACAAGACAACGTTATGGATCTATCGTATTTATAAGATGTTAATCTTTGAGGTGGAAGAGCGAATACTTTGATGGTGTCGGGTAAATAAGTCACCATATAGTGTATAGAGGTAGATATATACTATGTAGTGCATGTGAAGTATGTGTAGTGCATTTACGTATGTAGGTATTTATATAGCAAAGAAATATCTATAAAAGCGGGTGGAGGATTTCGACTTAGCGGACAAAGTCAAGACAACTCACACACACTTCTGTACAGATTTGCCACGCATGAATACACTTATGACACATTTAATATCCCATGCATGATGTAGCGATGTCCCACGCTGGGCGACACCACTTATCTACATCTTTGTTCGTTACCCGCCGCTTTTCTGATCTCCTCAGATCCATCCACAATGATGCCTTCATGCCACTCGAGTAAGAATACAAAAAGAAAAGAAAAGAAAAAAAAAACGACAAACCAAAAAATTAAAGGTAAAAAATCTTTGGAATGTATAGCAGAAATTCTCACTATAAGAGACCTTTCCAGTTCTGATTTCCATACCTAACCATTTATTTCATGCATTTCAAATAATGCAAAATTAACTTCACATGAGACAAAATTTAAGAACAACATTTAATAAAAACCTTTTTAACATATGCAAATAAATTACAAAAAAAAAAAAACATTTCAAGAATCTTATGCTAATTTAAAAAGTACATATTTTTGTGTTTCAATTAAAATGTGATAGTTACAGTTGAACAACATTGCAAATAACTTACAAGTAAATTATTTTTCTTCAAATAAAAATCACCCTTACACTTTGCAATATTTTTATCAATAAAGTTTAATCATTTTATTAACACATATGAATTGTACAACTTGAATTTTGATAAATCAAAAAAAAACTCTTCAAAACAACTAATTATCCACAACTTTGATAAGATGTTCAATTCTTTTGTTCAAAAATGAAAGATTGGGCCATATTAAAGGTTTGTACTTTAGATTAAGAATTAAGAATTTCTGATTGAAACCTATCAATTATCATGCAGGAATACATCTAAATTTTTGGTAAATTTTGTGAAAGTTTTGTTAAAATTGTTCTTATGAACTTGAACTACAGAGAAATAGAGAAATTTCTATTTTTTATTTATTTTTTCTGCTTGATGGTTGATTTAGTAAAATCGTTTCCTATAACATCATTTATTCCAGGCGAGGCATATTAGCTTAGGATATCATTTTCTTCCTTTTTTTTGGGACTTATCAACTTATTTTTTATAACATCAACTATGAATTTTCCTCTAGGAATGCGACCCATCTAATTAGCTTTTCTTCTAATCACCATATATCGTTTATAGGTCTTTCTTCAATAACTTTTCTCAATAAATATACGTTTGTGATTCGATCCATCCATCAATTTTTTCAATTCTTCTTCAGAAGATTATTACTTACTGCCATACTTCTCCTTCAAAAGTCTTTAGCAACTGCTTTCAGAATTTAAGTTCCAATTATTTAATTGATATATCTTTTTGTTAAACAGCGCAATTTTCACCATAGCAAAACGTCGCTTAATTTCACTAGTGGATTTTTCATCTTTGGTGATGGTGCTTCCTAAATATTTGTATTGGGTCATGTTTGTATGTCACGGTAGTTATATGCCAAAAAGAGGCTCAATTTATTTCCAAATTATTGCTTATTATTAAAGCAATTATAGCCAAGTCTCATTTTGAAATAAGTTTCATCAAGATTAACCACAAAAGTTTTGTGAATCATCACAAAGCAGTTACGGAATGATCCAAACTACTTGATGACCACTGATGAAGATTGCTTGGTAATCGAAATACGTATCTGGGCAATACGTCACGAATATTTTTGTTTGAACTTCTGTTCAAATTTATGTTAAAAAATTGAACTGCAATATACACATTAAAGCTTTAAGATATTTTTAAACTCTATTTCCTCAAGACTCTTGAAAAATTGGAGTTATAAACCAATCAATCGATCAACTATAACTAATAATCAACTATAAGTTTTTCACTATAGGAAATTTTGCCCTATAGACCCTATAGTCTTTAAAGTTTTAAATCATAGTTTTGTATTTATTTTTATAGTTACTAGTTATGTTCGAGTTTAGGTTTATTAGTGGCAAAATTTGCCAGCACTGCAACACTGCTCATTGGTTAGATTTATAGATAGTTTTACGATTTCCTAAACAAATCATAGACAATACTTATAATAAGATTATAAAGTATTATAGATTATAAGTTATAATAAGATTATATTTATAAAGTATGATACAGAACTAATATTGTCAGAAAAATACACAAAATTTTTCTCTTGAAAATCGAAAAACATAAAAAATGGATATAAAGTGATATTATTCGAATTGCTCAATATATTCAAAGGATCCATATGAAATTCTTTGCATTTATAATGAAACTTTTTCGTATTGAAGCATCATATCAATAGTTAAAAGTATTAGTAGTTTTTGCTCCAATTCAAAGTTTATTTCAGTAGTTTTTACTTTTTGTTGCACTTTTAGGTGCAATTAACAAGTTAATTAATTGTTTTTAAAGTTAACACCCATAATTATTCAAAGATTATATGGATTTCTTTAAAAGCAAATATTCACTACAAATCTTTACCTACTTTAAAATTTCGTTTTTATTTTTTATAATTTTTTGTTTTTAACCTCCATAAATTTGTGTTCCAGTGAGTTAGCCTAAACTACCAATACGACTGTTTATACAAAATATAAAATATATTGTAGTCTTATTTATGTAGAACAGTATACAAAAGAAAACTATGAAAATAAATTTGAACAAAAATTCAAACAAAAAGTTCAAAAGTTCAAGCTAACTTCTTCGTTGGTCATCAAGTAGTATTGGATTGTAACTGCTTGTGACTCATCACATAGCAGTTCTAAAATGATTCAATACTATTGGATGATCACTGAGGATAAAAACTTGGCAATCGAAATGCATATCTGGGCAATACGTCAGTAATACATTTGTTTAAACTTTTGTTCAAATTCCTTTTTATGGTTTCCTTTAGTAAATTATTTTACATAAGACCTCAATATATTTTATATATTGTATAAACAGTATTTATAACTGTTCAAAGTCAGTGAAAAAATCTAATTTGATATCTATACTACAATTTTAAATGATATCATAAAGTTTTGCTACTAAATTTTAAACTTAGACTCTTAAAATATTTTGTTCAATATCTCTAATTAATTGCAAGTAGTAGCAATTTTTAATATTTAAGAAAAAGTCTGAACAAATTTTCATTCTGTTGTTATTTTGGCACTCGAATCATATAAAAAAGAATTTCGATATATCTGCCTAGATTTTTAATTGAAATGAAAAAAATGAGAGAAAAAAAACGAAGATTTTCTACTGTTTTTGTTAGCAATATATAAATGTTTATGAAAACTTTAAAAGCTTTCGATGAATGTGATATAGTTAGGTGGAAAAATTAATCTTGAAAATGTTGGTTTATTTTTGAAATGAATGGAAATTTGTTAAGATGGCAAACACCTGGCTCCCAATTTTGTTATGATTATTATCCTGATTATTATTATGAATCTTTTTGTTCAGTTTCGTTTAGAGTTTTGACTTCAAGCAAAGGACCGAGTATTGCTCGGCCGAATCAAACTATGAACTGAGCCAGTAACTGACCCTCATCATCTTCTGTCTGACATTTATTTTATATCTTTACAGAAGTTACATTCCATATACAGACGAATGCGATCCGCCTGCCAGTGATGTGAATACTGTCCTAGTCATCTGTGTAAAAACAGATACGGCATGGGGAAATTTTTTGAAATTTCCTTTTAATCAATAACAATGCTTATAGGAGTGCTTATCAATATAATCATGAAATCAACAATTCCATGAAAAATTATTTTTGATTCCAATTTTTAATATCTGCCATCAAATTCAAAGGTAATGATTAATGCTGTGAGGGCAAAGAATTTATGAAATCCAAATCTGCAGCAGTGGATATGTCGAATAATGCGCCCTAATAATACTTGTAGGAATTATATGTGGATGGGAATATATGGGTAGATATATCTGCAGGTACTTTGCGTTTTCCTTTTCTTTATTGTACTCATTTCATTTGTAAATGATATCGAATGCCGCCAACATATCAAGCTTGGGTTCTTCACAAAAAAATAAATCTAATTTTTGTCAAGGTCCATATTTTATTTATCACATTTTTTCCTGTTTCTTTTTTTAGCATTTCAGGGAAATATGGTGATTAAATTTGTGAATTTCAATAGGGTAAAAATCATATGCTCCAATACCTGCTTATACGATATATCGGTAAATAACACTTCGTTATATTTTATATTTATTTATATACTTAGGAAGATGCATCTTATCAATGGAAAATTTATCAAAGTATTAATTTTGAATTTATTGTTTTTTTGAAAGTGATTTTATTAATATTGTATTAAATTTAAAAAAAAAAAATCATTTTATGGACGAAATATTTCTATTTTTGCTAAATTTTATTTTTTAATAACTCTTATATTACTTTTTTAAAAGAATTAACTTCAATCCCCTTAATAGTAAAAATAACGATTATAATAAGAACGGAAATATTTTTAATTGTTATTTACCGTCGTTTTATAACAACTAAGATCTTAAGCGACTTTGGGCTTAATAAAAATTCGTAATCGATAAATATCGAAAATTTGCTTGATACGAGGATCGAACCCAACACTTACCAGTTTTGGGGCAACCACTTTGATAACTCGGCCACCAATAGGCTTAGGAAAGTTTTTACAAATTTCATTTTGATAATATGAACAGAAAATTTCTTAAATATACCATAAAAGAAACCGTAATGCTGTTTCTATTTGAATTTTTAGGTATTTATCAATAGCTCTAATAAATATGAAAATTTAGTTATAATTATTTTATTTTTATTTTTTATTTATTTTATATATTAGTTATGTTTAGTTAAAATTCGTAATTGAAAAATATCGAATATTTATTCGATACGAGGATTGAAACCAAAACTTACCAGTTTTGGAAGTCACCTAGACCACTCGGCCACCAATAGGCTTAGAAAAGTTTAAGTTTTGACCAATTTCATTTTCAATTTCAATTCAATATCTTTATAAATAAAACCATAAGTTGAATCCAGATCTTTATGCGTAGGTATCCTTAAACATTATAAGAGAATTAAAATATAGTTTTAAACTTTGTTCATAAGCCATCAATCTTGCTAGGTAATGTAAGTGATAATTTGAACATAGAAAATTTCTTACATACACCGTAAAAGAAACCGTAATTTTGTTTCTATTTGAACATTTAAACATAAAAAGTTCTAATAATTATAGAAATTTAGTTATAATTACTTTGTTTTTATTTTATCTAAAAGTTATGTTTAGTTGTTAAGATTTCTGCCATAATTATTCCCTCGTGACGAAGATCAGAAGAATGTCTTTTATTATTTTCTATAGTTGGACTAAGGTAGGGTAAGGACCCTGTGGGTTCAATTCCTACCAAATAAGAAGAAATATAATTACAATTGTATTGATGTTATTTAAGGGTAAAGAATTGAAAGTTAAAATCTCAATGTGTGAATATTTAGTCAGTTTTCGATAGAAATAATTTTTTGCTTTAATTAGCTAAGTTTAACATGAAATTGGAAACTAGTGACTGCTTCGCTATCTTTGGTTGGATGTGGAACAATAAGGAACCGAAGGATCGCCACTTATATTTTACGTTTTATAATAATAACTATAATCATAATCACAATAAAACCAGCTTATAACACAACTCTGTATCGTTTGCCTTAACCTTAGATCACTAATAAATTACATGTAACTCTATGTTGTAACGGTGCGGAACCCACTTACGACGCACCAGGGGTTCGAATCCCTGCTGCGGTCTCAACCACATAGCACAACTCAACCTGCGTGCACCTCATTATACACACCAACACATTTACGAGAAATATGAAGCATACATTTGTTGGATTTGTATATATGCGTGCTTACACACATATTTTATCTCGATCTATAGCTTTTCCATTTCTATAGATATCTACTAGAAACGTTATCCTCCACAATGAGCGATTGAATATGAAAAATTCTCTAAGTTCAAATGTATCAGTTCTCAATAAGTCACGCAACCCCATCAACTCACGAAGAAGTGAACAAGATGTTCTTCAAGTAAATAAGTGTCTGTAGTATGTACCGGCAATGGTCTAGGTACAATCAAAAAGATTTAGATTCACTCAAATCAAAACACACCGCCACAGTTTCCCGCGCTATAACGTTATTTATAATGTAAAGCCAATTTTCGAACTTAATCACCAACCGGTTTATGGTATGCTCTCAAATATATAAATCCAAACCCCAAAGATTAAATCAATATTTTGACGAATTTTAAGAAACGATTTGATTTCATGTTTCTGACTGTACGTTCAGTGAACGATTTTAGTGATGACATTGATATATTTGATCAATTCATTCAAACAGGACCGCTGATACCAGACAACGAACTAAATTTGTCTTGAAATATCAATTTGAAGCATTGAAACGATTTGATTTTAAGACGAGATTGGGTTTGGTAAAGTTTATTCGTTGCTTAATTTTCGGTCTATTTAATCAATAAACCATAGAATTCCGACCATTCAATAATAAAATATTGCAGGTATAAATAAAAATGGTGTCATTAAATTTCCCATTTTTTCATCCTATGAAAATAAGCCTTATTCTCTTTGGATATTCAACAAAGATATAGTGAGATATATCTGACTATATCTTTGTTGATATATATAGTACTGTATTACCTAATTACGTAAGTGAATAAAGGGCCCTGGACGTCTAAGAAAGGTGAAAAATTGCTGATTGTTATTTTAATGATGCAGTTAAGAAACTTGGTTCAGGAAACAAGGGGGCCATGAAGTTCGGGTTTTGATTTGAAGCGGTGGTGGTGGGTTTAACAGTGAAAACAATGAAAGTAGCAAAATTGTTTTTATTGTTGACAATTTTGAAAAATAGAGCAAAGAATAAACTATTTAATTATTATAGAGCCGATCGTCGACCTATAAAGTAATGTTACCAAGTTTCTCAACGTAAAGTAATGTACCAAGTTTACCGAAAATAAAAGATTTGTACCAAATTCAATACAAAGAATCACTCAAGTGATATTAATTTTTTGCTTGAGAAAATAAACAGATGCTTTGCAAGCATGAAGGTACTAATTACCTAAATACTAAGATCCTGGAAGTATCAATCCTTATCTCAACTAGGTTTTGTAAAAAAGGTAATAATGAGAGATAAACAAAGAATATTTTTTTTCTTAAAGTTTACTAAATCGATTGATCCAAAATTGACTAAAATATGATTTAGGGGTTAGTAATGCAATTAATATAACAAATAAACAGTTATTCAACTTCATAAAATCACTTGAAAGTTTTTTTTTTAAAAAAATTCAGGCTAAATATACGTAAGAGCGATCGACATTAAACGCGGAGGTGGTTTTTATTTGATTTTTCTTTCACTATATTGTACTCATTTAAAAAAGCTGAAAAAATCTGACATTATAAAGATAGTATGTAAAATTAAAAAAAAAAAATTTTAACCATTAGGCAATTTTGATAAAACTCCAAAAAATTTTTTTTTAATTTTACATACAATCTTTGTAATGTCAGATTTTTTCAGCTTTTTTTTAAATGAGTACAATATAGTGAAAGAAAAATCAAATAAAAACCTCTTCCGTGCTTAATGTCGATCGCTCTTACCTATGCTTAGCCTGAATATGTACATTTTATATGGCATTGCATTTAGTATGGCAGTGGCATTGATAAATTTTCAAAATTTCAACAATCAAAACAAATGAGCATCGTAAAATATCGCAATCCCATTGGTTAATAGCCTCTTGCATTGAACATACAGTGAGTGCTGCCATCAGATATTAGTGTATTAATTGACTTATACTTTATTTGTTCTTTGTTTAATAATTTCATTTGATCAAACGCTTTACCTATGTACCTAAATTTGATATTAATGTACTTACGGAATTTGTATTTTACGATAAATAAAAACAAATGTTTATAATGGGTTTGAAAAGAAAATTACGAAAAAATGTAATTTTGTTAATCTAAAACAGAGGAAAGGAAATGTGGGACAAATATGTACCTTATACCTTGGCTTTACAGGCTTAAATAATAAAGGCTAAAGTAAACTGGCGTTGAAAAGAGTTAAATTGTATAAAATTGCCTTTAAACGCTTAGATAAAGTTTAATCTTAATTAACTTTTTAGATTCGCTTATTTGATTTCCAATTTGGATTTTTGACCAAATTTGTTTAGGATGTACGATTGCTTCGAATAGATGTAGTCAAAGTGATCTATATAAATCTCTTGGGGTCCTTTAATTCTAACGGACGGACAGGTCAATCGAAAATGAAATAAAAACAGTTCTTAAGATGCAATAGCATTATAAATACATCAAATAACATTAGTCTTTCAATATTAAGATCTCTTTTAATTAACTGAAAATTATTTTTATGATAGTCGATAGGGAATTTCAATAATAATGTAGGGGTCGATGTTTAAAACAGTTAGGTGTTCCGTGGCTTAGCAAGTATTGAAACGAGCTTTCGAGAATATAACCAAGGATATCATAAGGATCTAGGATATAGAATCGTTTTTCCTTTAAAATATTTTTTAATATTGGTAATAAAAGATAAAGAGAATTAAAAAATAATTATTGGTTAAAATACTATTGCAAAGAATCTATCGGCCTCAGTCTAAGAAAACTTGGAGTTTTTCATTAGCAAAAAATATTTTTTCTAATAAATTAACCATAAAATTTAAAATGAAGTGAAAGAACATAACTTTCATTTGATTATTGCCTTCTTATAATTTGGTAAATTAGAATTTAAAATTACAAATAGAAAAGCTCATTTACTAATCTTTGTCCGTGGCTTAGAAAGTACTGAAAGGAGCTTTCGAGAATATAATAAGGATTGCGGATAAGAGTCGTTTTTTTCTTTTCAATATATTTCAATATTGGTTATAAAACATAAAGAGAAATAAAAAGTAATTATTGGTTAAATTGAAATGAACAGGATACAGAAAAATTGTTGGTAAAAACTATGGCAAAGAATCTATCGACTTAAGTCTAAGAAAGCTTGGAGTTTTTCATTAGCAAAAAATATCTTTTCTAATGAATTAACTATAAAATTTGCAATGAAGTGAAACACCATAACTTTCATTTGGTAATGTCTTCTTATAATTAGGTAAATTATGAATTAAAGTTTCAATAGAATCGCTCATTTACCAAACTTTGGCTATTAAATTATAAGATTTCAATGTTTTACTTTTTTGTTAAAAAATTTTAATATAAAGTTATAAAAATAAATTGATTTGCCTCAACACTTTTAAAAGTAAGGAGGAAAAAAAATATCTAAAATTAAGAACTGAAAAATAAAATATTTCATACTCAATAAAAAAGAAAACTATACTTTTATTGGCATACCAAAAGTGTGGAATATAAATGAGCTTAATGAAATTTTTGCGTTGACACACATGAGCATTTATAAGGGGAAACAAAAAAATTTCGTAACCTATGTCAGAATTGCTCTCATTTTAGATTTGCTTTTCAAGAGTAACATTTGGCTTTCAAAAATATCGATTACTTATTTGTTCTATCTGAAATATATTATGCAATAGTAATGATTTTTAAATTAAATGTCGCTTAGTGAACAAGTAAAGAAATATACTCTGTGGCGTAATTCCAAGTTTGAAATTTTATGTTTGTATTTAAAAAAAATATTTAATTAAATTATTTTTGTATTGAAATTAAAAGAACTACCTATTGAAGAATGCAAAAAATTTCGGTGAAATAAAATCGTAATGCTTCTTTAAAATAAAATAAAAATGCTTTAATGACATTTTTAAAAACCATTATTAACATGATTCTTCATTTATTGTTAATTAAAATCATACCGTTTTTATTTATGGCTAATATTTGAATACATAAAAATTCAACAAACTCATCAAAGAAACAAGAATCAAATCAATTTTCAAGAGAGCCATTTTAAAATGAGACGCTCTTTTTCTGGTCTTAAGCCCCTCGATACCTATTCCTCTGAACCTGAGCGGCGTATCTAATCGAGCGAGTCCGATGATTAATCAGGTTTTATATATTTGGAATAAAATATTCATTAAAATCATCATTTAAATAACAAAAATAAACTAAATAAAAAGAACGAAAAATTTTGTAGTTTAAGCACCTCACATCCGCTTGGTCAAGATTATTTTTCTACATTTTTTTTTTGGGTTTACGTTTTTTCGTTTTATTTCTTTGAGAAAACATAATAAAATATATTTGTGAAAAAAAAAATGAAATTCCAAATATTCAAGTTTTACATCGGAAAAAAAATCATAATTACCATTCATTTCATTTTATTTTTTTGATTACCGTTTAATTGTGACATCAGCAGTCGGCATTTCTATGATGCTCGTGTCGTTTTCCGATGAAATATTCGATATGGTCAATTTATTCAGTAAGAATGAGACAAAACTGAAATTAAGAAAACAAAAAGGAATGAAGTGTTCCAAGCTGAATATAAAGTTGAACACGTGTTGAAATCGTTATCTCTTTCGTTTTTATTTCTCAAATTATTAATTAATAAAAAAAAATCTTTCATATTGTTCACGTTGGCTGTAAAAAAATTAATAATGCAGCAATAAAAATTCGAGAATTTCGCATCTCATAAAAAATTTATCTATAATCGAGTCATAATAATGTTAATGGAATTTTGACCAATTGACGCTGAAGATAATGTGGAGGTGGAGTTATAATCAAAATTCAAATAAAAAAAAGAAGTTGATGTTTAGGTTCCTTATGGCCTTTTGTCAAAAGATTTTATGTCTACCATTTTGGATTTGTTAAATGAAATATAGAATAAGTCTTTTTACCGATGGTCTATAAATAATATTTTTTCCACAGAATCATTTGGACCATATCAAAATTTTAATTACTTTTTAGGAATTTTGGCGTTTGTGTTTGGCTGCTTTCTAATAATGATGTCATATGATATTCCTTGAATTTAATTCAAAATATTTAGGTACTGAAACACTGATTTCTTATGGATGTATATAGTTTTTATACTAATGTTTGAACGAAACTAATTTTTACGGCTGAAGCCGAATTTCCACATTAGTTTTAGTTTTGGCCAAAACCGAAATTTCCCTATATGATCATGTTTTCGTAAAAAAAGTTAATCTTAATTATTCAGTTTTTATTTTTAAATCCTATAGGTATTTATTAATAATTTTGTATTTAATATTTGAGCTAATCATAGACATAACATATTAATATCATTTCTTATTTCAAATACATTATTTGCGTTGAAATTAGGAGTTGAATTTGAAAGAAATGCCCCTTAAATTTATTTTTAATACTAGTTACAATGTTTTAACGCGAATTTTTCTCCACTTCGAGCGTATTAAATCTCTTTTAAATGCAGTATTTACTAATACTAAGTACCATATATTGTCATCCATTTCAAAAAATATTATAAAGTCATAAACAGTTAAAACCTTATGGTGGAAACACTTGGTTGTGAATCAATTGATTATCAAAGGTTATAGCTAAATTTGATAAATCTAGGTCTTAGAAATTGCAAGAAAAAAGATCCAATTGTTCCAAAGAATTATTCTGAATATTTTCCAAAGTTACCCTTGACATAATCAGGCTTTATAAGGAAAACCCTTCCCTTTTAATAGACTAATTTTTGATCAAATTCAATGAAACTTAGACTTATTTTTTTTAAAGAAATATCCTTTGATTTCAATATATTTTGCTGTAGTTCTCTTAAAATTAAGCCAATTATAATCTTTAAATAAAAAGGATAAGTACTATCCTTTTTGTTTTTACGTCAGACTTGATAATTATTATCATTTTTTAAATTTAAATCAAAACATTTTCCACTCCTTCATCATTGTCTTTCTCATTTTAGATTTTTCTAATTCTGGTTTTGCATTTTCCAGCATAGATCTACTAATCATATCTTTCGTATTATTGGTTTCAATTTTGCATTTTTCCCCCTCGTCATTCTTCACTAGAGCCCAGGAACATAATGGAATATGCAAAATTGAAAACAGTTATGAGAAAGATATGATTGGTACAACTTTGCAGGAAAACGTAAACCAGAAATAGAAAAATTTAATAAGGAGGACATAACAGAACAAAAACAAACAAATGAAAATACAGAATTAACAGCTACCATGTAGTTTAAGCTGGTTTATGTTTTTCAATAAAGTTTCTTTAAAAGAAAAAAAAAATTTTGGGAGATAGAAGTGAATTTGTGATGGTTCCGTAATTTTTGTAAGACTACTCACAGAAATACTTTGTTTTGAAAACAGTTACATAAAATAATTTTTAAGTGGAAAAACCACCCCTTTATATTTTATAGGCTAAATTCAATGCATGTTAGACTTTCTTTCCAAAGAAAATATATTTCTTATATATTCTTAAGATACAATACTTTGCCATGGTTACATTAAAGTTTATTCAACCAATAATATATTTTTAAAAGGGTGAATAACTGTTCAAATTTTATATTTGAAACTTTTTCTATTTAACACTTTGAAGAAAAAAAATATTTATAGAAATATTTAAAGCCAATTAATCAATTATTTATAATGTTAAGCACAAAAACCGTTAAAATTTACAAAAAAGTTTGAACAATTATTGAATTAATTTTTGAAGTATGGTAATGGGGCATAGTTAACTAACATAGACATAGCTCCTATAGCTAATCAAATACTTCATTTTTATGTAGTTATCACAGCTTGTGGAAAATAAAGTTTGTTTTTTTCATATAAAGACTGAAAAATAATGTGTAGGTATACAATATATAAAATATATTGCAGTCCAATTTATGTAGTATAATTTAACATAATAATATACAAATTTAATATAATAATATACAAATTTAATATAATAATATATAAACTTAATATAATAATATATAAAAATCATTTCACCAACATAAATTTGAACAGAAGTTCAAAGAAAAATATTCGTGACGTATTGCCCAGATACGTATTTCGATTGCCAAGCACCTTCATCAGTGGTCATCAAGTAGTTTGGATCACTCCGTAACTGCTATGTGATGATTCACATAGCAATGGAACATAGGTGAATCACTGAGATGACCACTGATGAAGTTGCTTGGCAATCGAAATACGTATCTGGGCAATACGTCACGAATATCTTTGTTTGAACTTCTGTTCAAATTTATGTTGGTGGTATGATTTTTATATATTATTATATTAAGTTTATATATTATTATATTAAATTTGTATATTATTATTTTAAATTTGTATATTATTATGTTAAATTATACTAAATAAATTGGACTGCAATACATTTTATATATTGTATACACAGTATAACGGTTCAAAGTCAGCGAAAAAATCTTATTTTGATGAAAAATAATATTTTAAGCTAATCAGTATAAAAAATCAAAATCAAAGATAATACTCCACAAAGTTAAGCTTCTGGAAAATAAAGAGGAAAAGTTTCATTCAAATCACCATTGTTTACAAGTTTTATCAATAAACTTTTAAAATGCAAAGTTAACCCATTTATTCATACTGGAATACAAATGAACTCTATGAGTGTTTCTATCATTTGACAGAATAAAATATAAAAATCGATCTACAAAATAAATTGTGGTCCTGATTTCATTGAGAAGTTAACTATAGTGTGTGTCGGTGACGGTGCCGATGATTGGGGTTTCTAACGGATATAATCATTAGATAATTTGCATAATAAAATAATACATACTAAGTATATTTATTTGAGTTTTGCAACGTTTCGAACATGAAATTTTGCGTGTTTCTTTGACATTTAAGTGCTACTTAATTATTATAAACGTTCTTATCTTTACGTAATGCTCATTATACATTCGAATTCTTATTTTTATGTTTCATTAAAATCTTTTATACTTTTACGGAGCTGCCTATAGTCTTAAAAAAATATAAATACTGGAATGCTTTTCAATTTCTTTTTTCAGTCACATTCAATTAAACAGTAAAATCTTTTTTTGAATAAATTAATTAATTGGCACGAATGAAAACCTATGGTCTATATGTATATTTTATCGAAATTTTACGAGGTTTTTGTTCAGAATTTTGCGTGCATTTATGATTGTGAAATTCTTGTGTTTATTACCTTTCATATTGAGTTTTGTCATTTATTTTCGGTTTATGTTTCCCAATTATATTTAAATTTTATTTTTAAATTGCTCGTTATTTTATGCATATTTTGGCAGGAGAGTTTCCAATATTCCAATAGCTTAGGCTTTTGAAACTCGTAAACAATATTACTTAAGAAATTATTATCGTATTAATTTATATAGACTTATAATTCAAATTTCATTTTTATTGAGTTAAATTAACTAGAAAAGACAAATTATAATACAAAAACTAGTCGTTTTTGAACTTACAGACATTAAATTGCCACTTATCGATTTATAAGTTATTTCAAAGTTGTACAAAAGACATTTTACGATAAAAGTGACTTGTTAGTTGGTAAAACATTAAAAACTTATTTATTATTTTTAAATTTATATTGAAATAATTAGAAAATGCCCCATTGAATGAAATTCAGTATTGTATCCTCTTTGAGTTTTACAGGATAGTAACGCAAAGTAGCAAAAACATTTTCAATATTTATACAAGTGCATTAGATGTTCATTATTACCAAACGAAGTTCTTTAACTTCAAATTTTATAATTTTGAGTTTACCAACTCGTATCAATCAAGAATAATAAAAATTTTAAATAATTAGACGTTAAGGAAGGAAGTTGTATCAAATCTATGTCACACTATCGAAAAATTGTCACATATTCCTAATCAATCATTTCCAAGAATTATCAATAGAGAAAACTTTATTCTCCAAAACGATAACGTATGATTTATCTGCATAAAGTTCATTTTTATGTATTTCAGCGCTAAAATATTTTCTAAGATATAAAAAATTGAAAACCTAAATGATGTTCAAAATGTAATTTTCAGATATTTAGCATAGTAATCAATTGATTTTTTTACTAATTTGGCAATGTTTAACGGTTGGTGATATTAATAGTGACTTAAAATTAAGACTTGTTTAAAAAATTTGTGTTTTAACTTTATGTTAAAATCGACATTACTTTCCGGTCCCTTTATAACATAAAGCTTTACTTTATTGTGACAATTATTGTTTTACTATCGGAAAATAAGGCTACAAATTGCTTATGTATTAATTTTTTGAATTAGAGAAGGAGCTGATTATCAAAATTGAGGTTCATCGAGATACTAAAATAAAACAAATTTAATTAACCTTTTACAAAATATATAAAAAATTAAGCTGGTGTAGTAATAAGAAACAATAAATCAATAATTGATTAAATATAAAAAATTATGTGTAAAATTTAAAAAAAAAGTTTAATATCTAGTGAATGACTACTTTTATCTTTTATAACTTTAGGGTTATAAATGGAACATATGAAAATATAAACTATCCTCCTATTCGTTATTTTCATCTTTTGATTGATTACTTTTATGATGTAATTATCATATAATTAAGACAATATTATTATCTTTATGCAATATCGTTAAGTATATGCCTGTAAACTATACTTTGTCTTTATACTCTTGGTTAAGTTGTCACTAGTAAGTATGCGTTAGGGTATTATTGTAAGCAAATATGCATTTATATATTTATAATCTAACACCTTTACGACAAGGAAAACACAAGTCATAAAACTTTTACGTTCATTCGTTATTATCTTATTTAGATATTTGCCGTTTTAATAGTAAACTATCAATATTCCATCAATAATTAGTCATAAAACATTTTAAGTACTTTATGTTGCGAACAATGATACTGTCCAATTGACAAGTAGGTAATCTTGAAAAAGCTACGTCATTAAACTTACAATGTAGTAAAATTATGCAAAAAAAATGAATACCCTATTTATAATAATCGTAAAATATGATGCGATTTTAAATTGTGGTTTTCTCTTAATTTACGTTGAAGTAATTCGATAAGTATGCTTAGCTTTTGTTTTATTAATTTCAACGGTAATAACAATTACTAATAGCACATAAATTGTAATTTATTTTCGAAAAAATTATATTTCTAATAGTAAAATTAGTTGCAATATTTCAGGAAATAGATTTTAGTATGCGTTGTTCTAAGCTTGTAATTTGTGT
Organism: Sisyra terminalis; assembly: GCA_958496175.1. Taxonomy (NCBI): domain Eukaryota; kingdom Metazoa; phylum Arthropoda; class Insecta; order Neuroptera; family Sisyridae; genus Sisyra; species Sisyra terminalis. Next base: position 56,770,292 of record OY292274.1, read on the forward strand.
TTAAGTTGAGTGTAGAAAATTAATGGCAGTTTTATTACAATATATTTTCGCATAGGAAAATTAATATAACAATTAACTATGTTGTAGTATTACCTACGTTAATTGCAGTCTTCCGTGAATCCTTAATGATATAAATATTTAAATTTGGGATGGGGAATTTTTACATGATCTACTTAAATGATGAAATGTTAAGAAACTGGTTTTTGAAATTTGACTTTAAATTAAACAAAAATAGTTATGGTAATCTTTTTTGAGTAAAATTTTAGAGTTTTATTTAAAAAAAAAAAAAACTTTAATTAATCACAACGGGGTTCTTTTGAATCTTAACAAAAACATTGGTAAGATCTCATATCAATTTAAATGTTTAATGTTTTAGAGTACTATATTAAAACTATTTTCTTTTTAGTCTACTGGAACTTCTTTAAAATATTAATAGGTGCAATAAATTTTATGTTACAATTTCCATACAAAATAAAAAAATTTAATTTTCAAATAAACATTTTTAAGCTACGCAATACTAAATTAATCAGCAATTAAGTACTGGAAAGTTTGGAGAATTTTTTTTTTTATTTGTATTCATCGAAAATAAAAAGTAAAACCTCTAATATCGCAATCCCACCCTAGAAAGGATCATTAGAATCCTAGAATACCTTTTGTTTGTATCAAGAAAATTCGAAAAATATTTAAATTGTAGCCTTTTAAATCTTTAATTTCAACATATATTATTATCCGACATAAAGTTAATTTTAGTGAAATTTCCATTTTAATTTTAAACCAACTAACTTAATTATTCAATACCAGAGAAAGCATTGCTATGTACAAACACAAAAAATATCGCTATTTACGGGTTTAACTTCAAGTATTTGCAATTTTAATGTTTGTTACAAATACAATGACCTACCCAAACCTCTTTGTTAAATAACAAAGTATAATACACTGTTCATTGTGTATACAATATGTTACAATGTTACATACATTATAGATCAGTACTTACATATATGCCATTAATTCAATGTTAAACCTATGAAGACATAATAATTTATTTTCGCAAAAATCTAATTAAAATATCTCTATAAGTATGAAATTATCGCTAATAATACTTATTAATCATAAATTGCATTTTTATTGTTATTTTTTCTATTTATTAATAAGCAGTGGGCTATTAAATTGCACGTGAACCGTTATTATCAATTCAAGGAAAATATATTCAAGATGTTCTAAAATTCATTATTTTATGCTTTATAATATGAATGCAATTAAGAAATATTGATTACAAATAATTTTCTTCATTGTATTTAAAAGGTTTTTTGTAATTATAGTTTGAAATAGGTAAATCTTTCATTGGCTACATATTTCATAATTGATTTTACATATAAGTTTCCATATTAATAAAAGTTTAAAAATTGCAATTTTTTGGTGTAAATAAAAGGAAATGATACATGAAATTTTTTATTTAGATCCATTTTTGTGTATTAAAGTACGTTTTAATTTTTCATCATTTATAGAAACTTAATCAAGTTGATGCAAATTTATAGCTTCCGACGTGTAATTTACTAATGAAGCTTTGAAATCTTATTAATATTTTTCATAAATTTACCGTACAAGTAGAATTATATTACAGGGAAATTAAGTAGCAGTATATGACTTAACATATAGTAAATCATAGAGAAAAAATGCGCAACTAAATAATGTTAAAAACAATCACTTGATTTTATAAATAGTTTTATTTAAATCTACTAAAACTTTTCATAACTATTTACCAAGAACTTTAAATTACTTTCAAGGGTGATGACATGGAATTCCACCACAAATTTTCCGGTGTTACTATTAGAACGAACTAGTTTGCCAAAGAGGCATCATAAAAGTGTTTTATTTTTTTTAGTGATTAACGAAACTAAACGAGTTAATAGGTACATTTCTTTGAAAAAATATGATTCAAAAAATTCTAGGGAAATATGACTAACTAAATATTTAAAGCGTTTTTTAACAAATAACAGTTATAAAAAATTGACATTTTTTCATGTTATTTCAGTATACATATTTCTGTAAACTAAGAAGTTTGTGTAGTTCGGTTTGCCTATAATTTGTATAGAATTAAGTTTTATTTATTTTTCAGAAGTATAAAGCTCGAAGTTCCAAATACAATATTGAGCTAGTTGAAAAAAACACTACGTTTAACCTTAGGTTCGAAAAGTGGTAACGTTTAAATGCTTTCCTAAAAAATGTTAATTTTTGTAGCATAGTATCTTGTAGTTTTGAAAAATTTCCCCTGGCACTATATACTTTGAGTAATATTTTAATATTGAAAATTTATTTTAATGTTCTGGAAAAATTTTTATACCAAGTTTCATTTCATGCATTTTCTACTTTGTTTTTACTTTTACTCGCAAATAAATTGGGCTATAATGGTTCTGATCCACGCTGACGTGCCTGATTCACGGAAATACCATACTTATCATACTTATTATAATATTTATTATTAATAATAATGTAATTATTTACAACTTTTACATACATATATTGTTATATAAATTTAGGTCAGGTCGATCAAATCTGGAAACGTTGCATTTTCTACTTTGTTTTTTTATTCTATTCGCGATTTTTTTATTAATTTAATTCTAATATGATGTAATTGTCCCTTCTGTGACTAAATTTTCATTATGCCGATTTATTCACCAATTAAATTAAAAACAAAGTAGAAAATGAAACATTGCCAGATTTTGACCGACTTAAAAGGAACATAAGCCTAAATTTAAAAGAAAATAATGCAACAACTTTCTAAAATATGTATAAATATTATAAATTGGGTTCTTTACGCCAAAGAGCTTTTAAACCATCCGGTTATTTTTTACGGCCAATCTTTTCAGTTTTCCGAAATCACGGGAAAACTTCATATTTTTTTGGATTCTCAACGCAATACTTTAAATGGATATTTCAACTTTAATTTTAAATTACTTTTTCATCAGTACTTAAGGTTCAGTCTTTTTCACATCTAGATTGTGAGATTTATCTTCAAGATAAAATTTCATCCAGAGGATAGAGAAAATATACATATTTTCATCTAGCAATAGTGGTAAGTTGTGTAAATGTGTAGAAGTTATCAAACAAATAAATCTTTATCTATCAAATAGCTATCTTAAGGACAAAGTGAATAGTCTTTGTGTCCATGAGTTCAAATAACGGCCCTTAGTGTTGTGAAAATATAACTTTTACATAGTACAACTGAACTTCATTTTTTCAGACAATTTTTTATTTTATTTTTTTGTGAAAGTATAAAGTTCTTTTTATCTCTCAATTTTCATAGTTTTCCAATTTATTTAATTCGGAAATATTAGCAGAAACATACTCGTATGTATGAAAAACAGTAGGTTCCTTATATTGGATCCCTAGTGCTTACAAGCATTATGTTATTGCTGAAGTCATAGTTACGTTCATTGTTGAAGGTATATCAAATAGTTTTGGAAAATAACAATCACATGATTGAATAAAAATGTTTCAAACTATGGGTGGAAAGTTCATATTCTTGTTGAAAAAAATATGTGCAAATTAGTGGACAATTAGATGATTCTTGTGGTGAGTTTGTCATTCAACATTTATCAATTTAATAGAGTTCGCATTTTTATAACCAAATATGCAACTTCATACTATTCAAGATAACATATTAAGTGCATAAAATTAAATATGACTTTTTATTTATTTTGCATAAAAAACTTTTAGCTGTTAAAGTTCTTGTTTATTTTCACATTTTTTTTTCATTTATTGTAATCATTATCAATGCTTTAAACACACTTAAGATAACATCAACATTTTGATATGTCACTATGTTATTGTTATTTTGATTAGCCTTAAGAGTGTTGTGTCATGTCATGTAATGTCATACTATGTTTATTTCAATGATGTATGTAAATCTTGTAAAAACTATTATATTATTCGACATATTAAACATTGCTATCGTCATTTTAACAACAATAATAGCACTTAACGATTTGTATGTAACCGAACAGGAAAAAAGTAGAATTGAACTAATATTGAAGTTATCTATTGCAAACATTGCAATTGAAACAAGTTTTCCTTATCAGTACCTACAGTAAACTTTTTAGCTTGTGTATGGATATGTGTGAGTTTAGTCAGTAAAGTATATTATGTTATATATTTAAAATAACATTCACATGTACACATGTTGAATGTAAATTAGTTCGTATTGGATTAGATGGGTTGAAATGGAAGTTAATGTCGACATAAAAATCTTACACGTGTTTTTAATGTTCACCCAATATTTGTTAAGTAATTAATTGACTGAAAACTCTGCAAATATGAACGTGTGGCGTTTGCATGTCAATTTCCTGTCATTTTTATTTTATTTCAAAATCACTTTATTTTTCTTTTCACATGTTAAAAATCCATCTACTGTTAAATGTCGTTGTTCCTCTTACCTGTTTGTTTAATATAAACAAATAAAAGTAATGTGTAAGTACATCCTATTTATTTAAGATATCTACAAACATATTATTCTAACTTCTAAAATTATTTTTTTAAGTTCATTCACTTCTTAAATTTTTTTTACTACTATGTTTTAAATTTAGAGTATTAACAGGTTCCAGATCCATTCTTCTAAATTCTAGGTAAAATCTATAATTAATTTTGGTGATTCTTCAGTGTTGAAGATTTGCAATCATCATAACAATTTTGATTTTTGATACAGCAGCGCGGAAAAGTCCTATAGTGCTTTTAACCACGTGGCTAAGATGTCCTGCTTTTTCCCAGAGCTTTTTTCCCTTCAATCCAACCTTGAATGATAAGCTGAACTAAGTAGTATTTTTTGTTACACATAAGATGGCCGAAGTACAGTAATCTTCTCTTCTTTATAGAATCATAATATAATATGATATCATAAGAATTCTTGTGGTATTAAGTTTCATTAGTACTTCTTCATTTCGCACGTGCCCCTTCCAAATCTTCAGGATTTGCCGATATACCCACATTTCAAATGTGGTAATTTTATCTTCCAGTTTCTGGATAAGAGTCCATACTTCCATTTCGTATAAGACAATAGGGAACACATAGCACTTGACCATTTTTAATCTCAATTCCAGAGATTAAGTTCGATTCACAAAAATTTTTCTCATCTTATATCAATAAGTAATGAAGGTAAGATTATAATATAAAATATATTTTTTGGACTTAAAAGAGAGGCTTTTTAATTTAATTGGTAAAAGTGCAACCAAAATTCATAAATTTTTAACTTAAAACCATAGTTCTATCTAAATTTATCATTAAGTAAGAAGGTTTCAAAAAAATATAATTTTCTACCAATATTTTTTGAACTTATTTTAAAGGCCTGAGAGAAATAAAGAAAACATTCAAATTTGCTTCAGATTTACATAAAATAAATGTACATACCTACGCAAAGAAGTTTAGTTCTACTTCTAAATGAAAATTGAAAAAAATTAATTACTTCTGATATGCATGAAGGAGTAACGCATTTATTACAATGTTAAAAGTTATTTTATGTTAATATAATGAAATTTGATACATTGAGTTAGAATAACAATTAAGTACAAATTTTTTAGATTCTTAACTCAAAAAAAAATATTTGTTGCGTGTTGAACAACTTGAACATAGAAATTTTAAATGAATTTTTAGACATTTATTGCTTGAAATTATTTTTATGTGATTTAAATAACAGAGAGATTGTTATAGAATTAAATCTATGATATATCTGCACATAAATTTCAATACTATTAAAATTGCCAATTAATTTAAAAAAGCTTTTCATATAATATTTTCAAAGTATACCAGAAAAAATAACTTTTTATAAGTAAGTAATAAGTAAGTACTTTTCATAACACCTTAGGTGTATTATAAGAACCCATTTATCCAATTTCATCTTATAAAGTGATTAATTAGAGGGTGAAAGTTATTTACGGATGTAGTTATTAAATAAACTAAGATAACTAGTTTTCGGTGATTTATTGAAAATGTTAAAATTCAATATTTTCATAAATATATTATTTAACAATACCAATAAATGTTAAAAGTTATGATCATAAGAAATACTTAAGTTTGTTTTTGTTCAGTGGTTTTAAATCATGTGAATTCAATTATTCGCTAAAGTATTGTAACAGAAAGGGACAAGGTCTGTCTCTCTCTTTGTGCCATGCCGGCACGCCATTGGCTGAGTGACTTCTGTCTTTCTCCCACCAATGCAAATGTACATATAGATTGTTCTGGAAACATCTAGTAGGTGATGGAACGTTGGCGACTATTAGAGTATATTCTAGAATGTTGGGTTGCGGGTATATAAGGCGCTCAGTCAAGCCGGTTGACAGTTTCGTATAAGAATTCAGTTGTGAATTTCCTTTACAACAAAGCGATTATTAGTGTGATTTGCTATAAAAGTGATTATTGTCATTTAAGTGATTGTTTTGACAAGTGTAATCGTGTAACAAAAAGTGTATACAAGTGTTATAAAAAAAGTGATTGTTAAGTGTGAAAGTGATTATTTATTTCCAAAAGAAATTAAGAGAACGAATAAACGCCATCTTAATACAGGTTTGAGATTTCACGTTACAGTATTTTACTTTTATTATCACTAATAAAGGTGATAATAAATGAGAATGTTTTCTTGTAACAATAAATACCTTTCATATTTTTTCCAATTCTTCCTTTGTAACCTCGCAATCTTAGATACGTGCCTAGATTGCCTTACAGATAATCCATCTCTGATGTCGTTTATCCCTGGTTCTTTTTCATCTATCCCTGGTTAAAGTTTATTAATCGAAGTAGTTCATTCCTCTTTTTGATAAATCCAGGATTCTAATTCTTTATTCCTTGTTTCTTGTGACCTTCCAATGTCTCTGTTACAACATCAACATCAAGTATGAATCTTTTTCTTCTGAAAGTGTCATCCATTTAATCAGCTTTTCTTCTTGTAATCATATCAATATTAATTCTTTCTTCGTTGATTATCTTCAATACTTCTAACTTCTACCTTACGATTTGGTTATTTATTTTCTCCATTCTTTACCAGCACCAAATTCCAAAGCTCTATAGATACTTTCGTTACTGTTTCCATAGGATTCTGTTTTCTAATACATTCAATGCTATATTCCACAAATAGCACATTAATTTTTAAACTTATTACCGAAATACGGTATTGATACTAGTTTAACGGTATTACGGTAATGACGTATTTACATTGACGTATTTTGGGCATTTATGTAGGAATAGGAGCTTATATACCACATCTATATACCATCAGTAGCTGTTTAACTTTAATTCTTTCAATTGCTCTTCATTTTTTTTATTTTTATTTGTTACGATTTTTAATGATGGGTCACTTATCATCTTCATGCTCAGTGGTAAATTGTTTACCTTTGATGACAATGTTTCCTAACATTTGAGGCCGCTCATGTCTTCCAAATTTTTGCAAGATAAATATTTGTATACATGTTGGCGATTATTTGTTTATCTCCTTACTTGAATATTTTATCATTGAAAATCAAACAATGACATAATTGCGACCCACTTATTTGTATTGAATGTCAAAACATGTTCACCATATTTAAATAGTGCATCAAGTTTCTGTTATAAACCTTCTCGGTGGAAATGCTGGGGGCAAGTTTATGAAAGCTTGAGATTGACCTTAACTTTCTTTATCTCACCAAAGTGAAATTAAGTAACTTGAATTCTTGTATGTAATAACTCTTGAGATTTATATCAGAAGATTTGGCCAATTAAAATTAGAAACAAAGCCAAAGTAAGGTCATCATAATTCTTTTAAGATGCAGTGCAGAGGAAATCCTAGAAGAGGTATTCAGAATCATTCGATACGATAGACTTTTCACCAATATTAAATCCATATTAAATCTTAATTTGGAACTAAGGTTTATGTGGCTTAAGACAATAAAAATAAATTTTGAAAACTGATAAGTAAGTAACGTTTATATTTTTTATGCGTAAAGAACCACAGTAATGATTAGCTGATTGATTTCATAAATCATATTCTCCAGTATGAGTATATTACATTGCGTTAAACATTAGCATTATTTTAATGATGAAAAAAAATTTTCCTCACTCATCATATCTGATTGAAATTTATCGATGTATTTTACATTTGACATTTCAAATGAATTTACGGATAATCATTTAAGAATTTTTGCAATAGAACCTCTAACATTACAAAGGTCATTTACTTTTTTTCCAATGGGTTTTTGAATGGCTCATTTTTTATACATATTGAAACGTTTAGTTATAATTTTTTTTTGAACTAACATGATCGTTGTGTCTAACGTTATGAGTGAACCAAAGATATTTATCACTTTTACATAATAATTTTTCAAATAAACTACACGTTAAAAATAAAGATAATTATCATAAACGCGACATGGGGCGCCTAAGTTTAATGGGTAAAAAAATTACAAGACGCTAGAATATATTTATGCAAAAATGACCCGGGAGACTTGTAACGTTCTATTTTATAAATTTCTATATTATAATGAAGTAGGTATAGTTATGTATATTTTGTACGGATTATTTTATACGAAAAAAAAAAACACAAATAACTAAAATGAATTCAAATTAATTCCTATAAAAGTGTACAAATTATTACTTAAGGTTCGATTGTATTATTTTGTATTTTATTATTATGATACATTTCACATATAAATAAAACTTTTCTTATTTTATGTTTGAAAAAAAAATCTTTTGCAATCTAAACACTAACTTAGTTTTTTTAAAGATCAACTAATGTTCTTCCCTTAGTGCTAAACTAATGCTTCTTATTTTACCTACCCTTTATCAATTCGTTTCATTAATAACTCAAAACTAAAAAAAAATGATTTAAAGGCTAACGATATACGAAAGCAACAATCAATTAATCATAATTTGACCTAAAAAAGATTTGTGAAGATGATTGAAACCCGAAAACAATTTTTTTTTGTTTCAATATGAAGGGTTTGAAATCTAAAGAAGAACTTGGACAAGACTAAGATACCAAATTAAAGATAAAAACGGAACAATTTGTTCACCGATTCCTTGGACTGAATGAAAGGTACATCACTTGATGGTAATCTGTCTTTACCAGCGAACAGTACTTGATAAATCGTTAATTAAGTGACATAAATACATAAGGCCCGTTATTAAATAATGAAGTTAACAACTTATTCGGATGCCCAGCATGTCACCACCACCCCCCAGTGACTTCTTGGACACAACGCCCGGAGTCGCACCGTCATCGTCATACCATCGTTCATCATCATCATCACACAAAATAAACTGAATCATCTGATTTGTGAACGAAAAAACGTTAATTGAAATAAAAAATGAAATGGTAATTTCACTCAAGATAAATTACAATGCGTGTTAAAAAATTAGATCCCAACCGAGCTAAGCATATTTTATGTTTTCTTGATACGACTTTAGTAAGCACTACTATTAATCTTCACTTATTATTAAACAATTAAATACTTTCCAAATTGAAGTAATTTGCCTATATGAAAGTTATAATTTTAAGTTACAAAGCTATGCGATTACAATTCAAGCGAAGGTATCACCGTACAAGTAATATTCTTTAATGGTACTATCTTACATAAATACAAAAAATTGAAATACTTGTACCAGGTATAACCCTTTATTTTATTCAAAACAGTCTACTTGAGACTATACAACAAAACATCGATGTTTATAAACGACATATCGATGTTTGATAGAATCGATATTATTTTTGCATCCCTAGATGTAATAAATTTCATATGAATTATTCCCGTTCAAATCGTAGAACCAAATATACATCGTCTTAATTTTAGCTTCTACAAACATATTTTCTTAGATTAGGTTAATTTGATCAAAATAAGATTTTTTCACTGACTTTGAACAGTTGTACTGTATATATAATTACTAGCTGATCCCCGCAACTTCGTCTGCGTAACGTAGGTGTAGAATTTGTTTTCTTTTCAAATTTGCCATTTGTAGTGGTATATGAAAATTTTTATTTTTCTTATTTCTTTTACGAAAAACATAATCATACTTAAAAACACTATTTTGTCAACTTTAAAAAGACACATTTAATAAACTGTTGCAAAGAATAATTGTTCTATGTAATAATCAATTAATTTTCAAAAAATATTTATAAATATCTAAAAAGAGTATGTCTAATGCGTATAGCTACGGTAGGTATACCTACCGTAGCCCAAATAATCTGTAAATCAATCAGAATCTATACATAAATAAAAAATATCGCCAAGTTTAATAAACTTGGTCTTAATTATAAGTAAAGAGCGGTGACCATGCAACATTTTTCAAAATAAATAACTATAATAGTTAGACATATGCTGTCGCTCTGTTTTTTGTAGATAATGATATGTTCTGCAAAATCGTACTACATTATTTTGTTCTATAACCAATAGTATTCGCAGCGCACACGATAAAAGAATGTTTTTTGGTAGTTTTTTCAAACCTTGGGTTACATTATAGGAGTTTTAATATGGATCCCTAACTTTTTTGAAAATTTAATATAGTCTGCGTTCACCGGAAATAGTGTAGCTTCCCAACAGTGAAAAAAATTTTTAAATCGGTCAAATAGTTTCGGAGCCTATTCAAAGCAAACAAACAATCAAATCTTTCCTCTTTATAATAAACGATAAGATATCATCACAACGCAGTTACGGAGTGGTCCAAACTACTTGATGGCCACTGAGGAAGATTGCTTGGCAATCGAAATACGTATCTGGGCAATACGTCACGAATATTTTTGTTTCAACTTCTGTTCAAATTTATGTTTATGGTTTAACTTTTATGTATTATTATATAAAATTATACTACATAAATTGGACCGCAATATATCTTGTATATTATATACATAGGTTAATTTGGTTATTTCTAATTCAAATTTTGGGGTTTGTTTTCTAATTATATTGGAAGCAACACGTTTCATTGTCAGCCATAATAGTGTATGTACAAAATGTTTGAATTCTTTGGTGGTATCCTTAAAACAAAACGTAAATAACAAAGTGTAAATAAAGACAAACTTTTTGGGAACCCAAATAGTCAAATAAAAGCAAAAAAAAAATATGAATTGGATTCGAAACCTTTCAACTATCATTAAGAAAATCATTATTCAGCAACGACAAATAATCCAAGCGATACACCTATTTCCCAGACTATTCACTAAGATTTCAACAAAAACAGGAAAACTAAATTTTAGTATTCAAAAACTTTGCTAAGCAAATATCACATCATAAACTTCAATAAAACTAGAACTCAGAGATATTCGAAACGAAGAAATGAAGATTCATTTCTTACATCTATCCTTTCTCCATTTTACGTACAAATTGCCTGTTTTTATATCATATTAGTAATAAGTAGTCAAGTTTAATAACTACTAGGCATGCATTGATCTAAAACCTTCAATAATTTTTTCACCCATTTGAATAAAAAAAAATATCTATGTAATTACTTTGTATCTACCTTTGAATACTTGTATTATCTTATAAATATTCTATCAATAATAGTAATCATTAACTTTCCATCATTCTTAGTAACAACCACAGTAAAGTATAGCATTTAATTTTCTTAAGTGTTTCTAAATTCCAAAGTACCATCGAAGTGCTATAAAAACGAGGAATTAAAAACATAAAAAAGAATATACGTGCAGTATATCTCAGCCTTGTATCTTCTATGTAAAATCTAATCAAATGCAAATACTAAATGAATTATAAAAAATCAAAATGTAAAATTGATCGATATATATACAGAAATCATTTACTTGTTACTTTATGCACTTAAGCATTTTATCTATAGGTAAAATATGGAACAAAACTTTATATTTTCTGTTGCAGTACAGTACAGAACAAGCTTAAGCGAATTGAATGGCAGTTATTCAAAATCAAGTAGATATTCCTTTTGAAATCAGAAAGAGAAAATAAATTGAGCTTAGAATCTTTGAAATGTTTCAAACGTTTGATTAATCTTTGATACGATCAGGAAATACAAGTTAGTAAGTTAAAAATGGTAACTAAACCCATGTTCGAGATACGAGATATTGATAACTCTACTTTGTTTTTATTGATTGTTCCATCTATTTAAATTTTAACTGAGCCTCATTCCAATGGTTGGAATTCAATCTTTACTAAAAAAATTGTCTATATTATTAAATAGTACCTCTGTATATGAAGTCACGGTATTGGTAAAGATTTATCTAATATATTGCTATGTAATTTATATTTATTTGAAGAAAATTATTCTTGTAAATTTTGTAAAAATGGGAATAAAAAAAGGGTTAGAAAATGCATCTTATCTTTGAGTATAAATTAAGTTATGTATTTCGTAGTTCTAATTAGCAAGGACTAGTTATTTTTATTTAACCACTACCTATTAAAGTGCACTCATCCAACTCATTAAAGTAAACCAATAAATATATATAATTTTTTACGGAAATAGTTACGGTAGTATAAACATAAACCGCATAAACTTTTCCATTTATTTTTTAACTTTTATAGCTTCTTCTCTAATATGATAATATGCAGGTACAGGTTATTTGTTACTCTCGGCTTACTAAATTCAAAATTTGAATAATTTATGCGATATAAACGATACGGTCCTACCACCACTAAATTCTGGTAAGTCCACCTTTTATTCAATGACAATATTTTTTTTTTCCAAACAGGTAGCGACAAGTGGCTCTTGTTGGACGTCAATTCGATTTACGCGTTTTGTTGCAAAGTAATATTTAAGTTAATGTCGTATGCTTTCCATACTTTGAACAGAATTATATCTGTAGTAAAGGTCTTAATCTTATATGATATGTGAAACTAAATTTATTACTCCTATAATGTAGACATGTGCTATTAATTAGTATATCTACAAATTGATTTGTTTATCCAGTTAGGGCATAAAATTCAGTTTTTAATTTGCTCAAAAATAATTAAAACAATTTTTAAACTTGAAGGTTTCCATTATTTGATATAGTTTTCAATTGGGATTAGGGATTCACATAAAGGGCTAAACAGTTTAAGTTGTAGTCATTGGTTTTGGAAAACAGGATAAAATAAGTGTGGTGTTATCCCTTACAATTTTTATTAAATTCCCTCTTTAATGTTTTTTTTTGGAAAACTTTGAAAATATTACCCTTAGTATATTTAAAGTTTACATTTAATGTGAAGTTAATAATCTTCACCAAATGGAAAAATACAAATAAAATATAAGACATTGAAAAATCAGGGTCATAAAACTTTACAGAAAAAAAATAACTGTTGATTTCCAATTTGTGTTTTTATTTTCTTTATCTACCATCAACATTGAAAAAATGTATTTTTCAAAAATCACCTAAAAGGCAGTGGTGATCTATTTCAGCATATAAGTCAAGATTTTGTGAAATTAAAATTCTTGTTTATAGAAAATATAAAATATGTTTTAGTCTTATTTATAATTTATAAAAGTACCTAAACTATAAACATACCTATATTTGAACAAAAGCTCCAACAATTGTATTTTTTGCCATATTATCCAGATATGTATTGTGATTGCCAAGCAAACTTCTTCTGTGATCATCAAGTAGTTTTGGATCGTTCAGCAACTATATGATGACTCGCTATGATTGCTGTTAAATGCTATGTGCTTTTTTGATGACCACTGAGAAAGATTTCTCGGCAATCAAGTTACGTATCTGACCAATACGTCAAAAATACATTTGTCTGAGCTTTTGTTCAAATTGATTTTTAAAGTCAGTTTTAGTAAATTTTTTTTCATAGATTAAATATATTTCACATATATATTGTATAAACAGTATAACTGTTCAAAGTCAGTGAAAAAATCAAATTGGATTTTTTTCTTTAAATGGATTCGGAAAATACATGAAAATAATATAGTTTTTTCTTTGATGTCTGTTTACTGTTGAATTTTGAACACAATTAAACGACAATTTCAAATTTTGAACTGTAAAATTATGTATAGAAACAAAGTTTATTCAATAAACAGTATATTTTATACAACTAGGTTAAAACTAAAGCAAACTTTCATAAAGTTTCTGCATCTTTGCCCCAGAAAACTATAAAAATTAATGAACCTCTTTTGCTGCGTTTTTTTCGTCAAACGATTTCGTTAGTATTAAATATTCTCTGTTTATGTACATTTCAAATAATGGATGTTGGGTTTACTGCGACCTAACATTGCATTAATTGGAATTGCCATCCTTGCAATCCGTTAACCATTAGAAACAATAAAAATGTAGGTACCAAAGGCAAAAATTTCGAGAAAATTAATTTCATAAAAATGATGATTAAGTATTGATTTTGAACTATGATTAAACAACGTTTAAACTTTTTCCAATGAAATAATATTTGAACAATAATGAGGAATAATAATACTGTCGGCAAAAGTTTAGTTTATACTATAGATTCTTCTAAAAAATTGTTTACTAATAATGAAGAAATAAAATAACTTCTTTACAATTTTCAGCTCTTTGAGTTTACTTTAGTGTTTTTTATCTGGATTAATCTACACCCCACATTACCTAAGTACACATTGATCCCATTACTTATTGTTGTGCACAATTTAGTGATCTCTATTTTATTAATAAATCTCTTCTAGTGACACATATCTTTCTTATATTTCGGTACTTCACAATCAATGTAGGTAAACCGTGAAAGTCAACCGTTAAACATAATTGTTTCATCCCCTACAGTTTATTCAAACAATATCTTAAGAAAAAGTTCCTCCGTTATCGGTTCAACATCAAATATGTTATACGAAATACCTACCCAAATGTATATTTAGATAGGTGCATCTAATTTTAACCGAATAAAAATAAACACAATAATTCAACTTTGTAGCTGAATGAATTGATTTGATCTAAAAATCGTTCCGCTTAAGAGCTTTACCACAATAGAAGCAGAACATTACAGAAGTTATATGCGACCCCTAGTATTTTTATATCTGACGGTTAACATAAAAATGCAATCACCCACTTGTTGATATGTTTAACGCGCGTTTAAAACTCATGTTTGACTTTGTTTTTATTTATATAATAATTTGAGCTTTATTTATTGTCACTTCAATAAAATGACTTACAAAATTAATTGGCATTAAAATTATCAATGAAAATGCTACTTAAAATATTTAATAAAATATGAATTATCGCACAACTGTAACATGAGTACTTCGAGAAAAAGATTTGGTTATATAGTGCACCTTAAGTAATCTATGGAACATTGTTGGTCTTAAGTAGGTGCCATTAGCCATAAATTTACTTATTTGAACGATTATTATAGATAGAGCAGTTATGTAGGTAGGTAGGTACTATAACTGCCAAGATACAGGACCAAATTGGATTAATAAAATGGTTGTGATTATTTTTCAAAACAGTCACTTTAAACAACTAACGTTTAAAATCAATCGAATAGGAGAGATCTTTTTTAGAGACCTATTATCCAAAAAAGGCGTTTATTAAATCTTTCCTTAGTCTCAAAGAAATAAGATCAACGAGCTTTAGTAAAACCAAAAAAAATAATTTGAATATTAATATAGAAAAGATACGTATGATATTTTCTTAATTATTGGTTCTCTGATTATAGGTTGATAATCCCCTTGATATTTTCAGACTCCAATTCAAATGATCCATTCAGAAACTGATCCATTATTTATTAATTCCCGTGAAAGTTAGAACTCTGGTTAATTGATTCCTCTTGCATGCTTTTAAGTAAACAATTAACCTTATGTTAGCATGTGTCTAAATTTGGCAAGAAAACGATGATAGAACGTTTATAATCATTAATCATTCACATTATATGTATTAAGAAATCCATAGGTGTATTTACTGAAAAATAATCAACATAATACAGTTTATTATTCTTTTTGTAACCACCGTTTTCATATTTGACAGTTTGCTGATATCTATGTGTCGATATCACTTGGTAGGAATTTATTTTATATTGCCTCAAGTTAAAGAATTATATCGATATAAAAGAAAATTTTTAATACACTGTTTGATCTTTTCCATCAATTGAATTTTTTTTTAGCCTTTAAGAATTTAACTGAACATAAAAGCTCACGGTATATTTTACTGACTTTGCCAGGTTAGGTTTGCAATAAAAAATATTTTTCATATTGAGCTTTAGCTTGTAGATATTAATGATTACCTATCCAAGCTATAGGTAAGTATGCAAACAAAAAATAATATTTTGGTCTTTATCAGCGATATTGGTCTATATTGCTTGTATTAAAAATCTTCCAAAAAGTATTCTAAGTTTGGGTATTGGGACTTTCATAATTTTTTCGATATTTATTTGAAAGCTGTATATTGTTTTCAAACACATGGTTGTATAAATTATTATCTATAACATCAATAAATATTAATTTATAATATTATAATCTTTATATACCTTTGATTAATGAAAAGTGGTTTTGAAATATTGAAAGTTTGTGAAACTCTGATTTACAATTGTTTTGACTGTTGTTTGAAGGTAATTATAAAGTATTAAATACCTACATAATTTTCAAATGAATAAATTCCCACAAAGTTTTACAAACTAAATAGAAATTGGCTCCTACTATTGGTTTAGATATTGGTAGAATTGGTTCATTGGAATTAGAATTCGTTAAGTTGAAATTGATCGATGATAAACATTTATATAATTGGTTAGAGTATGAATAGAATTTTTGGAGGAGTATAAACCAAGGAAGTAATAACTTGTGTATTAGTATACTCAAATGCACTGAGTGCATCTGCTAAACCGATCTATTTTTGATCCTTTTAATCAATTTTTAAAAAAATATTTTTGGCTTTAGTTATCCTTTTTGGGATTCGGTTTACCATCATTAAATATTTGTTGAGTAGCAGTTTTCATAATTATATGGTCATTGGGATCGCTAACCTTCGACATTCAAAGACGATGGAATTGAAAAGAAGACCCATTTTCCATAAGATACTTAGAACGAGGGCAAATCAGGATTCCCCAGTTCAGATCTAATTATATGGTTTAAAATTAAGCCATTTCTTCGGCTAAGAATGAATATCCAATAGTTCCTTGTCTTTTATTTCTGGTAATAGGTATAAGTATTAAGAAATTAATAAGGGGGAACAATAAAATGAATCTCATCTTTAAATAAGTAATCTTGTTAGAAATTTGCTATAATCAAAAGTCGTAACACACAAAACGAAAGCCCTCTACTGGCAGCTATGAAAATTTGTATAACTATAAGCTTACAGAGGTTTGGGTATTCTATACTGCTTGTAGTATGTATTTTATGATTAATTTGGAATCAAGTTGATAAGTGTTACTAAGTTTATTACATGGGTCTAATATTTTGTAACAATAATTATTATAATTGATCTTGATTGATCTCAGAAATTAGAATTTATTAAATTTTCCAATGTAAAAAAGCAAGACGATTTGCATTTAAGGTTTAAATCAAGAACGTTTTAAATATACAAGTTCTATTCTTAATGATACAGCGATTTTTGACTGGGTAATTTAATTTAAAACGCGGGATTTTTTTTAGCGAATGCCAAATAATTTATTTGTTGTATACTTGTAACACTTATACACATATTTATAGAATATTTTTTCGAGAGATATGTCGTGCTATGGCGACATAAAGGAAAGCGCAATGCGGCCTTCTGAGTACTTCTACATGTACGTTGAAGAACTAAAAGTAACTTAGTTACGTCGAATCAGGCCTGAGGAAGAACTTGTCCCAAGCAGGTTGAGGCCGTTGAGGCTCGTTGAAGCCGTTGAGGCTTAAACGTCTGTTGTCGTTTAGAAGTCCATCTGCGCTCGACTAACAACCACGCCTACTCAACAATATGGCCTCGGCTACGATTGGCGCGAAACGTACGCCCCAGATCTCTATGACAGATGGGTGCCCCACCACGCCCATTTCTAAATGCTTCCAAAAGTACAAAAAGAAAAAACTACGTCATTGTTATAGTCTTTCTTTGATTCGTCGTTGACTTGCTATAGCTCACGCTCGCCTTCGTGACGTCGTTAAATCTATCACGTGGTGCGCGATCGTTTTTAGCTTCACGAGTACCACTGAAGTCTTCAGGTGACAATGGTAGAGAAAGACACATCAACGCAACATTATACGAGTGTCCTTATTTCCGAATGACTAGCCAAGTGGAGTTTCCCTCAATGGATTTATGCTCGTATAATAACTGACCATTCGTATATTGACGAACATTGGAAATAGCATTGTAAAGAGGAAGAAGTCGAACTTGGAATATAGTAAGGGAGCACCGACCGTAATATGATGCGCTCCTTGTTACGCCTCATGTTCACGGCCGGTCGTCGCTGTTGTTGTTGATGTCGGAGCTTGATTGACAGGACAGTTGCATGCAACTAACTGCATTGTTGCAAAAGGTTTTATTGTAAATTACAATGTTCCCGAGTTTTGCATGCTTTGATTTCACAATTTGATGCGTCTACGGCCGATTTAATTGTTAATTAAATTTAATCTACAACCAACGGAATACTTATTAAAATCGACTTTATGTAGGGCTTTTGCAATTCCGTTACGCTTCAATCTCCCACTCTGTGAAGCGCTTACATAAAATAAGAAAAATTAAGTAAAACAATTAGCAAGTTGTAATTTGTTCTTATTCGATACGGGGACGTTTTACAAGGGTAAGTAAATATTTCCTTTACGTAATACAAAAGTGCCTATTATCTCCTCCCGTAATAAATATAAATACCTATTTATGTCCAAACCAATTAATTTTACAAGAAATTATTTCTCCCCACCTTTTCAGCGGTGTAGTGACAAGAGTGTCATATCGTACATTGGTAACTAAAAATGTGGTTTGAACATCAGTAGGTATGACATTTCTCTACAAAAAGGATCACATAAATATGAAATATCAACATCTACTATATTTGGGTTCCGTATACACTCGTAGATCGAAATATGATCACATTAATTACTTTCTGTGATAGTCAATTGTGTCCAAATCTCAAATGTAATCGGGATTACAAATTAAAGATCTCGTTAAGGAGGGCACTAATCAAAGTTGCAAAGAGGTACCAACACAATAGTTTGCTCTTTACTGAAGAACCGGAATAGACAAATACTTAAAAAGGAAACACGGTGAACTATTGAATACCTATGCCATAGTTCCAAGTTATTAATTTTGTATTTGTAACTGATTACTAGAAAAGGAGTACAAAAAAAAAATCTCTTGGACGAAAATTGGTAAGGTGATAAGTTCATAGGTGTGAATTTGTAAATCTGTACCATCAATGACCATACCAATTGGTTACGCTTGGCCATCGTTATATCACTAAAACTAAGCGACTTTGGGCACGACTAGTACCTACTTTGGTAACCGAATATTGCTAATCGACTAGGAAGATTGTATGTCTTTAATGAGTACTTCTTTCTCTTCATAAGAATAAAAGGATAAAATATCGATTCCTTACAAAAAACGAAAGTCTTAACCAAAATATCAACAACACAAAAAATACAATTTCCTCATCTTGGCAAAAAAATGGGACACGATGCAAACCCATCCCAAAAAAATTAAAGAACAAGTGTGTTATTGGACTATACTGAAAGTAGTGTTAACTAGGGATTTAAACAATACATCCATTTTTTCCAACATTGATATTTCGTTCAGAAATATCCTCTCCTGTTTGAATGTTCTGGATGTCTATCATAGGAATCGAGGCCTGCTCAAAAAATACCGGAACTTATTGTCATTAAACCTACAAACTATGTACCTTTGTCTCCTTCTAAATATATTTCTTCTCTGTTTACACACTTATTCCAGCGTTACTACTATTACTACTCAGAATAGTGTTGAATTACCTGGACTGCTTTCTATATTAGTTCCTTTACTAAATTCGTTTTGATGTCAATTGTGGTACTAACGGCTGTCATTAGATTAAAGGGGTTTCCTTCTTGGACCTGCTATTTAGAGAGTGATAACACGCATCACGTAAGTGATGCTTTTCTCCAATGCGACATCCAGCAGATTTTGCTTATCTAAGGATAGATTGAGATTGAAAAAAAATTGACGTTGTTTATTGGATGTTACATCGGATAATTGAAAAACAAGAAAATACTAACATGGGAAAGAGACTGGCAAAAAAAGAAACTTCGACTTTTGATATGGAAAAAATTTTGATCAGAGTTGATATGATAAAATTCTGAAATGTTTTGGATTTCTTCTCAAAATCGACCATTTGTCGACAGTTACGTACTTTTATCGACGAATATGTATTAGGATTTAAGAAGATCGTCTAAATTTTGATACTGATTCGGTAGGTGGAAGGAGAAAAGAGAGAATTTGAGTGCAAAAATTTGTTGTTTCGGATCGATAAATGTACAAAATTTAATAAATACATTTTTTATAAACAATATTTTGAACTCTTCCATGATAGCGGTTCTGTGCGAACGCACCTGTTGCACTTTTCCTGATACGGTACAGATAAGGAATACAACACAATATAGGAAAGCGGTCCATCAGTTATATTTGAACTGCTTGGTTTTTATGAGGCTTTACCTAATATAAAATTTTTACTTCGAAAAAGTTAAGAAATCTTTGTCATTAGATTCAGGTAATAACTTCAATGTAATATTATAGTCGATATATTTCCATTAACGAAACTGACCCAATTATATTATAATAGAAATGATAAGTTCAACAAATATATCGATTCTTAATACTGTTCATTTTTTCCAATATTTTTTTTCTCATTTAACTTCTGCTTACAACCACTTCAAACTCACCAGTTTTAAGAAACTTTGAATATCCTTATTCACTACTACTGGAAAGCTAATTTTCCAGAGTGCATGAAAGATCCATTTATGACATATACCTATAACGCGGTATTTTATCGCTTTGTCATTAAATTATCGTTTAACAACGTCACTACTATCAAAAAGGCAATAAAACTTTGTTTAAGATCATTAAATATAGTTGTTGTTTTTGATGTAAGTAAAAGACCCTTTTATAAAAAAAAGTTGAATTTCAGTTTTTATCCACGAAAAAAGCCAAAAAAATAAATAATTTATGAAGTCATTATCTTTAATGCACCTATCTAAAATCTGTAAAGCTTTAAATCAATAATAAAAACCAAAATAATTGATATTATTAAATGGAAAATACATAAGAAAACCTTATATGCAAGACAGCTACTCCACATTTTGAGTTATACTTATCAGGAATCATATTTAATTTTTAATCACAATTTACCTGACTCACCATTCAAAAGAGCAATGTTCAAAAGGTATTCGATTTTGAATGACTGTGGTTCAATAATCCCTAATGCCTTTTTTGAGTAGCGTTCTTTTCAGCGAACACTTTAAGTTCTATAGATTTTAGCGTTTAACACTGATAAAGCAATAAGTGTTATTTTAAATTAAAGAGTAAAGGTTGTTGATGAATCTTGATAATAACATTAAATTCTTCCTGGTATCGTTTAGTGCTTTTGATTAGGTTCAAAGAATTATAGATAAGAATGAAAATTTTGAAATCGATTTAACTTATTGTTTATTTTTAACTTATTATCAAGCCGTAATAAATTTCGAAGTTTTAATTTCAGATTGTATTTATCTTCGTGATTCCAACATATATCATTCTTTATAATTTTATAGAACAAATTTAGTGGCAAATAGTAAAAATGTTCATTTATTTTTATTTGGTATCTTTGAATTTTGTCGTTGGAAACTTTCCCTCATATATTCCATGTTTATTGGCCTCATGAATTTTTTAGTTGTTGATTTATAAAAGAGCTTTTTTAAAGTATTTGTTTTACTAAGTTTTACCGAGTTTTTTAAATGATTTGCACATTTGGAAGTAAGACTACTGGTTTTATTGTACTATTACAACACCAATTCAAAAAATTATGTTTTTTAAAAAAAACTTAAATTATGCATTCAATCGACCAGTATAACTTTCCGTACTTCCATTGTTACACTTTGATTAACTCACTTTGTTGATCTATATTCCATTCAGCTTTACTGGAGCTTTATGGTTGATACATTTGATTTGTATTGGTCTCGATTTCCATTGTGGGTGTCTACATATGGAATTTCGAACCAACTGCACCTTAATGATAAATGTAAGAGTTTCCTAGTTTGGTTACTACTGCTAATTTGTATACTACCTATAACGTAAAGTGTTCGGTTAGTGGAAAATGCGACGAGTAAATTTTCACAAAATATAGTAAAATAGGGGAAGGTTTGGAAATAGGAGTTCATTGTTAAGTTTTTAGTACTCTTCGTAGCGTCTTTATAGGGATGATTTGTTTTTCCATCCAAACTATGCTGACTACTCTCCTAAGCAACCATTAATACAGCGGCTAGGACATAATACGAAATAAATTAGTTACAAATTAGTATTTGGGTTTGCCCTGTTTTGAAATTAGTATTAAATGATCGTTTTTCCCTGAATTAGAAAAGTTATACTCAGAACTGATTTCGAAAAATATAATTCAAAATACATAGGATAAGAAGCAATTTTGGACTTGTAAAAGCTTTTAAGTTTAGATTCTCATTTATAATATTTTCCAGGAGTGGAAGAAAAAACAACGAAAATTCGGACAATCGATATTAAAATTACCTTTAAAAGTTGTTATTCTTAGTACCAAAAAAAAAAGCTTAGCCAGTAAAATACCTAATTAAAAACCGAAGCACAAAATTTAATCATATAAAAAGTCCTCTAGAAAAGCTTCAAAAAGAATTAAACAATGAACTTCTATTTGCTGCTTTAAAAATTATCAACTATTTAAATTTGTCGTTTTTGATTTACGAATCTATAATAAATTTCTGGAATATTGAATTAATTTAATGAACCAAATAAATAATGTTGGTGTAGTTATTAAGCGTTGTCAACGAAGAAAGAACAGTTATTGATGTGGTAAAAAAATGGAATTTAGTAGAATGTCTAGCAAAAATAACTTCTATTGAATTTTGATAAAAAAAAAATTGGAAAAGTTATAAGACTAAAGAATAAGAACTAGAATTCTACACCTGTAGGAAGAGAGACGAACTACCCCAATCCAAAGTATCCCATTAAGGACAGGCAGTGTGGGAAGGAAAACAGAATCTACTAAACGGTGGAAATCAAAAGTAAATGTTAAGTTGATGTCATTTAGGTCATATATATTACTTCCAAAAACCTTAATAAATAAATCAAAAAATGCTTTAAAATATGTTTTTGAGGTATTATATTTTTTAAACATAAAAAAGAAAATATCCGGTAGGTACTGAATGCAATTATAGCCATTAAATTTTTATAGATATATTATCACATTTCAGAATTTGTTCCTCCAGTGAAACCAATTATATGAGAGAAATAAAAATATAAATCCTAATTTCGAACGAACCAACCTCCATATGTTATAAGAAAAGAGGCGTCGTAAAAAAGATCACTTTTAATTATATTTAAGAACACCATAATTTAATTCTTTAACCAAGATCACAAAAATTTATAATGAAACAAAAGAAAAGATTTTTGCAAATTAAATTTACAAAAAAATTTCGTTAATGAATATTAAAGTTGGCGAGATTTGAAGATTTTTTTTAATCCACTTTTAATTGTGAAGCATTACAAGGGTATACGGATGTGCAAATAAAACTTTGATCTGATTATAGTTTTGAGTTCAAATCTTGTTAATTTATCTGTTCAAAGGGAAAAATAAAATCAATTTATGTAGATAGGATGTCCTTTCAAAAAAAAAAAAATAAGGGTGCAATAAGTACCTTTGTTGCAAAAGACCTGCAGTTTTACACCTGCTTCCCCTTTTAATTATTTTATATGCAAACCTTGGAGGAGTACAGATGGATTTCTTGATATTTTAAACCTTAGACAGTTCCAAATTAATTGTATTGCATAAATCATAGAATTCCGTTTTTCAAACTAACCAATTTATTTTTACATTTTTGTTTTCGTATATCTCCCCAAAAGATGGTTACGCAAAAATGAGGACACGCAGGGATTGCGGACAAAAATGTTATTGTTTAAAAATTTAGCACGAAAATATTTATGGTGAATTTTAAGTAAAAAAGAATATGAGATCTTTGCCTATTTTATACAACCCCTGTGCCTATACCCCCTTTGTGCGAACGATAGATCGCTCCTCATCCCAATATAGGATGCTGCACATTTGAAACACGAAAAGGGCGGAACCGACACCGCCGCTCATGTTATTCTGACAGTTTGTGAGAATTTAAAACCAAACATTTAATTGAATTCGTTCTGAAAAGAATTTTAAACATTCCGACGCAAAGAATGTTGTTAATGAAAACAAACAAATTCCGCGCTTAACGGCCATACTTTACTCTTCTATATATCATCTAACTACCTAAAGGTAGATGGATTGAGATCAAAATGGATTAAAGCTATGTTTTTCTAGAATACTATTTAAAATTATAATGATTTTTTACTAATTATTAGACTTTTGGTTCCATTCAGTCTGAAATCTTCTGTGGTATATTTACAAAGATTATATGAAATTATCATCCCTTCTTTATCTATATAGTCACCTGAATATATTGTAAAGTAACCTATTTATAATTGATTTATTTCTATTTAACCATTACATAAGGTTTCTAAAACATAGCGTTTAGTGTCAATACAATACAATACTTTAATAGTTATGGTTGTTAAGCTATTACATGGAAATGTTACCATTCTCGTTTTTTACATGATTAATTTATGTTTATTATAGAATATAGATAATACAACATTTTATTGATTCTATTCATTAACAATTTAACATATGAAATAAGAGATAATATTAAATTAAGAGCTGATTTTTAGCCATTATCATAATATAAACATTGAATAATCTTCAATTAACCTCTACTACAAAAAGGGGTATATCAGCTTATTATTGGAGAAGGGAAGGTTTACCTTATTACTCAATAAGTTTCATATATGATAGATCAATACATTTTATATAAATGAATGTTTTACTAAACTCTTCTGCTGTATTTATATGTGTAAATATTCTGCGTATTTTATATTCTTCGTGGTTCAAGTTTCAACGTCATATGTTATCAATGTGCGATAATTGCGAAGGAGGGTGTTAACATAACAGAGTATAGCCTATCTTTGCACCCCCGATAATTTGACAGACATTTCTTACATAAACCCTAACATATATTTAGCGTACTTTTGGCTTGCCACTTTTGTAACTGATATAAATTAAAAATAATAAAACTATTTTTTGTTAGATGTAAATAAGTCGAAATTTTCCGTATTATAGCTTAATATATTACTTTGCTAAGGGTTGTAAATTTGGAATGATTGGGCAATGACAATTTTGTGTAATACTTTTGCCTCTAGAGAAAAAAAGAATTCAAATTTGATTATTTTTGGGCTTGCTAGCTAATTGAACTTATATCAGGATGAAAACTTTTTTCTAGTTCATCGGTATAGGCACAGCTGGGGCATATGGATAAAGCACTATTAATTTATCTACCCTGCCTCACTTTCCTGCATTTTCTATAATATATGTAATATATTATTTTTGACATCATTTTTATTTTTTTGAGGAATAAACTGTCGACACAAATTGATGCGACACTAATCTTTCTATTGTTAATTAAAAGATCAATTATTAATTAATTAATAATTCTTTACAGATTTATAATTATTTTCTTTTGCTATTTTTTCCATTTATTTGAGATCATTAGCCATTGCACGTGTACATAGATCTACCCATATAGGTAATTAAGCGAAAATTAAGTATCCTTCACTGCATTAACATTTCGAATTCAGTAATTTATTTTTATCCGTTAATTGAATAGTTCATGTTGTTAATTTTAATTTTAAGTTTTTTTTAACTTAAGTATGAAAACTGGACCATACACATTTAAAAAAGAAATCCTTCAATCATTTCTAAGCTTTTGATAATTTTCCGTTTCCTTTTGTCGTTTTGTGTAAGTATTATAGGTATATAGGCAATCATAGCTTTGATTGGTTCAGATCTTCTGATCCAAATAAAAATTTTCCTACAGGTGAATTGTCCAAACAAAAAAAATATTTTTTTCTAACTTGTAAAGTCCTTTGTGCTGCACCTCAGAAGGACTGCATTCCAGCTCTGTCCCTAGTTTCAGTTGGCCACAGTTGCTTCTGAAATAAATCAAAATAAAATGATATAAGTATATGAATAATTTTTTTAAATAAGAAAAAAATTCAGGTTGCTTAAGATCTTTTTGTTTTTTGTTTTTTTTTTATTTTTTATTTAATATTTTATTATTTCAAAAAGCAACGTTTCGTTACGTAATCGTAACTTCCTCAGGCTTCTTGATTTACAAAATTAAATATTTTTAATTTAAATTCAATAAATAAATAAAAAAAAATATAAAAGCTGAGATCTGATTTTTATCATCTATATGAATAATTAAAATAAAGTATTTTAACAAAATTGTTTGAAAGTAAACTAAAAAAAATATTATAGCAAAATTCATTTAAAAATGCAAAGTATCTTTTTAATATATATCTTGTTGGTTTGTTATAAAGATAAATATAAAATTAAAGAACTATAAACTTTAAATCACACATAGCCAACAATTTGATTTTCGAACAATTAACTTACATTACTTATTAATATTCAATTTCAATTTATTAAAACTTTTTCTTAATCTATTTCAAGTTCAGCCTAGTAGGCATCTTTGCTTAACTTATTATAAAGCACAATAATGACTTTACGATGGATTTTAGTAGCATTATTTGGTAAAATAAAAGACATACATTTCAAAGAATATTATTCAAACGATCCTAATAGAATCTAACTAAAATAAACATTAAGTTTAACTTTTCCTCTATCAAAGTAGAAATTAATTATAAAAAATATCCAGTTCTTAAATTGAACATATTACGCTTGATTTCAAAATATAGAGCTTTATCCCTTAAACCGTGTATACAACTAGGAGATACAGGTATTACGCATGCATAAAGTATAGGTAAAGATTTTGAATTTCTTAGGTGAAGTTTATTTTAATTTCGCCTATTATTCAGGAAATGAAGTTCATTAGTTTTATTTTAATAATGGATCAATTTTATTAAAAATAATAATATTAATGTGAAAAAATATGATAATGGTGAAGCAGTGGGTCAAGTTATACATAGTTAGTCAAAAGTTATTACCTATTTTTGGTAGTCTATTTTAATAATAAGGAATTTGAATTTTCGTCATTAGGTTTTTTTATCGTTAAAAGCTTTCTTTGGCAATTTTTCTGAGCTCTAGTTTTGGTACGAAGTACTCTTTGTAACCATTTATTCTAAGCGTAAATTACGATGGAGCAGTATATTATTTACTTAGTAGTATGAGTTAAAAGCCTTATAAAATGATAATAAAAATAAAAATTTCATTTTCTATCGTAACATTTTATTAGATTTGATTTCATCAAAGAAATTCGAAGAATGTGATTTTATATTAAATCTAGTTTGACTTTTGATTTTCAAATAAGATAGGAAATATGCTAAAGATACGTAAATACCATATTTCTAAATAGTGTAATGAATCTCCGAAACAAAACTAGCAAAAGAAAAAAGAGCACTAATTTATTAAGTACATACAATTTTTATAAAAAAAGATTGTTATTACTTTTCGGTTACTAACGGTTGTGATTTCGTTGAAAATTTCGTTTGTTTAATTATTAAAAAATGTACCAAAACTTTAATTAAAAACACTTTTGATTGAATTTCGTGTTTTACCCACCTATTTAAGATTATGTATTACATGAACGTAATTTGAAATTCAGATAAAGTGAAGAGATATACTTCGTAGATGATTATGATTTTTCTATTCATTTAATTTGTTTTTAAATTAAATTAGAATTTAATTACAAATAAAACCTGAGTAAGATTGAGACTTGGCTTATAGAAGAAGGCCATCGTTTCCAAATTAAATGAGAGTCGATCGCAGGCAAGTGAATAAAACGTGATGTGTGATTATAGGTTCCGTTTTTTAATTTCGTTTTTTTCGCCTCTTTAACGTTGTTTTTGTTATTGGTGTTGGTAGTGGTAATGTTAGTGGGTACCATCCTGTAATTACTGATACTGAAGCGAAGCTAAAAGCCGAGTTAGGCCAAAGCCCTTATATTCACTTGCTCTTCTGCCCTGTATTTCCACGCCTTCCTCTACACATCGCGTGAATCAGGTGCGGCCAATTTTACTATAATCACGTGCAAACTGTTCCAATAATAATTTAGTGTTCGGAACCCTGTACTCCTTTTAACTAAACGCTTTACGAATCATCCAATTCGATTATTATCCTCAACCGTTTTTAATAGGTATTTGATCGTCGCACACGTCGTGGTCTCGACCAATCTATCATATTATTGGCTGCAGTTGCTACCACAAATTGTTATTAAATATGGCGGAAAATTATTTTTACTCGAATTATGAAGGAATATCATGATATACAGAGGTTGGATCAATAAAAAACGTTCCTAACCATTTAATAATACATATTGATCAAATAACTACTTGCACGTTGGAAGATGATGGGAAAAAGAAACGTTCATAGTTCCATTCATTATTTTTAATAAGAGTAGGTGAATTCAAATTAAAGGTACACTGAAAAGATTTCCATACTTGTTTTGAACCCAACAAAACACCAAAATTACCTTTGTGTTAATCCTATGAGACTTCATTTTGCTTTTTCGAAAATAGAATTTTTGCCTACGATTCATAACCATAAAAATTATCATAGTATTTTCATTTACATAGGTACACCTAGCATAACAGCTTACCGGTTTAAAGGTTGCTTGACGTGAGCTTTTCCCCATGCATAAATAGACTTAAATTTAATAACAACTTAAATTTCACATTCCAGATAAGTAATGTTCTAAAATTTCGAAATGTGAATTAGCCGTTTTGGTACCAATTCTGAACAAACGTAATATTTGTTAACATCTTTACAGAATGGACTACCCCAGCCCGAATGGTCAAGATGAGGAAAGATGAGTCCTTTAATTAGGTATGGGAGAAATTGAATATGCTTTAATTTTTAAAATAGGATACGAAATTGTTCTAAAAATTTTGTTGTTTTGTTATTGTAAAGATATAAACCTGTGAATGAACTTGTTTTACTTGTATGTACCGACTTCGAACGGTAGTTGGCCCTTTTAGGGACGTCAATATCTGGGAACGTTGGATTTTCTACTTTACTATTTTTATTCGCGAATTAGTTGCGTCAAAATGAAAATTTGGCGACCAAAAATTAAATTATATGTTATTATATCATAGTTAAATTAACAAAAAAATCGCGAATAAAATTAAAAACAAAGTAGAAATTGCAACGTTGCAAGATATTAAAGTCCCTTTAAAATTTTAATTAAAAGAGACATGAGCAAAATATTCCAAGAAAATGTAGTTTACTTTTGAAGCTTTACAAAAGTTGAAGATAACTTAATATTTTTCAACTTGAAATTAGTAGTCCATTTACAAAAGTAGTCCATTCTATAAAGACTACTTATCTTACCAATATTTAGATATGTCATTTATTTAGTTTTAAGAATAGTTCATATTCTCGTACAGTATCATCGATGTTTGAGAAAAAGGACATAAATTAACGTTTTTACTAAAATAAGTTGTTAAAATAAGTGATTAATTACTTAAAATAAGTGATTTATAGGTGGCACTAACATAAGGTCCCGAATTCGAAAATTTTGCGGTGATTAAGATTCCGATGAGCTGAATAAATTCAAACAAAAAATCAATCGATATTCAAAAAATATATCAACAACCAATACCCATTACAATGCCCTTCACGGTATAGTATTAGGTCGGAAACCATGAATCGGACATTACAAGATATTATTACAGATTTCGAATTCTTCAATAATTTTAAAAATGATGATTTTTTTAAAAAAGGCATATATGACTTGCCTAATTGTTGGCACAAAATCGTAGATGCCAATAAAAATTATTTCGATTAAATATAATAAACTATGAAAAAAAAATGGCTTTTTGTTTTTTATCCTTATTCAACGCCCGTTTTATAGTTTCCGACCTATACTTGGGACATAAAAAACGATAAGAATTTGGTTGAAAAGTTGCAAAAATATTTTCTTTTTTTGGGGATGAGAACTTATAAAGAAATAAAATTATCTGTCGATTTAACCAGTTCGAGATCCACAAACAAAATTAATATCCAAACGAAAATTTAAAAAAATTTAAGTCAATTGGACCAAGGGATTATTCAGAATATTTGTCATATGGTTTACAAACAATACATATTCAGAAAAACGTGTTTAAAGTCTTTTTTACTGAATATGAACAAATAGAGCCTTAATGTTTCCATTTCTTCATATATCGATGTGATATTTGAATCTGTCGCTATTGACTCAATTTGAATGGTAAAGATAACAAAAAACAAAAAAAAAAGATGTAACTTTTTAACCCCTTTAACATACGAAGATTAAAATGATAACTCAAACCATTTTCCCCAAAGATCGATGCTATAGTCTACATATATATAGGCATTCACCTCGACATTTACAAGTTAAATTATCTAGTAGAATATACTTCGATTTTTCATGAAATTAAAACTGTATGCTTTAGTCCTCCTTTCGCTATAAACAAGTCTTAAAAATAACAGTCTGTTGCTCCTGAAATTAATTTATACCATTTTAAATAAATACTTCATTTGAACAATAAAAAATAATATTAATTAATATTTTACTTTAATTTTAAATACAAAAAATTATACTCATAGACGGACTATATGCTTAGTATAAAACCTGAAGTAAGAATTATTTTATTTTGGGTCCATATTTTTGATCGGGTATAACTTTCTTGTACAAATTTTATTTATTACGTTTATTACAAACTAGCGTGACCAAAAATTATATTTACTAAAAATAAATTTTCACCATCAAGTTAGGTAAACATCTTCTTAATTATGGCGAGCTGAATTGTTTAATATTTAATTGAAAGCCCGTTTACTGATATTTAAGTTCCCATTCTCTATAGTATAATGTCAATGTAGGACAATACCGTTTTCTGTATTTGTGGATGATGATTCTATATGTGAATATTTTTTCTAAGGGCTATTTTTCTGTTGTGACTACTTCTTTAGCTACTTTTTTCTTCAGCAACGTCTACATTAGGGTGATTTTTTTTTTACTTTTTTTGGTCCCATCGTGAAATTTTGTTGGAAATACCAAAAACAAAATTCCCTGAAAGTTTGAGCCCTTAATATTAATTTTAAGTCTTCGACCAAGACGTGTAAAGATTTCCCATTGAAAATACACGGAAACTTTGATTTTTTATTTTTAAATTTCTATATCTCAGCGGCATTTCATGGGATCGCTTTTACCGAAGATGGTTTTTTCTCAGAATTAAACGCTCTACAAAAGTGCCCATTGCGACAAACTCGTAACTCACACCGGTGAGGTAGTACGAGCCACTGAACCTGATTTTTCCAAAAAATTCAAGGCTAAATATCTCATTTAATATTGATCTTCGCGATTTGGTCTACAGGAACTTTTTTGTAGGAAATCAAATTCCCTACAAGTTTTTCATTTATAATTTTTCTGTAGCTCTTGTTATTTACGAGATAAATGCAAAAAAAACGCGAATTTTATGGAAAAATCAGCCCGTACTACCTCACCGGTGTGAGTTACGACTTTGTCGCAATGGGCACTTTTGTAGAGCGTTTAATTCTGAGAAAAACCCATCCTCGGTAAAAGCGATCCCATGAAATGCCGCTGAGATATAGAAATTTAAAAATAAAAAATCAAAGTTTCCGTGTATTTTCAATGGGAAATCTTTACACGTCTTGGTCGAGGACTTAAAATTAATATTAAGGGCTCAAACTTTCAGGGAATTTTTTTTTTGGTATTTTCAACAAAATTTCACGATGGGACCAAAAAAAGTAAAAGAAAAAATCACCCTAGTCTACATATTTTCAATGGGTTTCAAACCAAGGCTATTATCTTAAAGTAAGGTAATAGGGATAATAAGGAAGGTTTTACCCTTATCCAGAAAATATATTTCTTAAAAATCAATAGTTAAATTTAATTTAGTAGAATATATACAATGTAGATTTTGTAAAAAATCTTAAGTGCGTCTAATAATATGGCCAGGGACTGAATAATGTATATACTCTTTTTACTTAGATATATTGCTTCAATAGATGTGATTGACTTGTTCAAATTATTCATAGAAACTAAACTACTAATAATTAAATCTTTATATGAAAGTATTAACATCGTTAACATGGTAGCATTTTATTTTAATTACTAAAGACAAGTTCGAAATTAAAATGTGAATGATACATTTTGTTGAAGCAAGTATCACTAAAAATGTTAATGAATATTTTAATAAATTAACGTAGGCATAACTATCGAAACCAAACACGATGCATTATTTGACTCGCGGTGAAGAAGCAAACAGATGATGGCGGGCATTTTGATTAAATACTCGACGACTCTTGGTATTAAACGTGAATGCATACGGGGGTTGGGGTTGGGATCGTTTTGGTTCATTCGCACGCGGTACACAAAACACACATTGCCGGCTGGAATGCGCGGTATTTTTGATATGCTGACTTGTTCAATTTGTCACCCGACTTGCGGGTTTTATATGTGATCGCTGGAATGTTATCTGTAAACGGGAATTATAGACAACCGAATGGAGCCTCCTGTTAGAACAGTGGAGAATGGGAACGGAGGTGAATTGTGCTATAGATACACACTGAAAAGGGTGATATGCTGGAAATGGAAATACGAATACTCACAGCCGTATAAACCAGTGGATTCGGTTATTGTAATTTACAGAGGGATAGAATAGGATATACGAACAGGATAAAAACCTACGAGTACGTACTGCACTCCATCACCACCCTTCGATTCGAATGGGGAGAGTTATCATTACAGACATTTATTTGTTGTATTATTTGATTGTTTTGATTTTATTTTTGTTGTGATGTTTTATTATAAAATATTTGAACACAATAAATTTATAATAAATAGGTTCGATCATTAAATGCTTCACAAAAAGAGCAGCCAATTTCCTTGGGCATTCTCTCAAAAAATATTATTTAGGAAATATCGCTTTAACTGTACTCTTCATTTTATTAAATTTTTGAACTTAACTAAAAATTTTAAAGGGGTAAATATAATTTGAATTTAGAACCCAATGGTTTGACGTTAAAAATTATAATAGTAAGCTATATTTTGGGATTACTGTAGGCTTCATTAGATTATACCAACTGTAGTAAAACAGGGTCAATTTTCATATGTGGTTTCTTGTCAATGATGGTAAAGTATCAAGAAAAATGTTCAATACAATGCAATATATCAATAACTATATGGCCTTTTTTAATATTTTTTAATAATTTTTCGTCAATTTCATTTTACAACAAAACTATATTAAAAAACTAGAAAAAAGTGGCACTCAGAATCTTAATATTAAGTTAATCATATTAAAATGATATCTGTTAATGTCTTACTCTTTGCCAGACCTTTTTAAGAAGACAATTTCGATGAAATTTAATATCAAAATACATTAAATCTGAAATAAGAATATAGGTAACTGCTTAAATTTTATCCTACAAAAATTGTATATGTTAAGATTTTTGCTTTTAATTCGAAAATCTAAAAAACAGTAGGGCTTGTAAGCTTGTACTTTATACTATATCTTAACCGGATAAACTTTAAAGAACACCTGTTTTAATATGTCTTAATACTTCAATCATATAGAGATCTATTAAGAAATTTAAGATCGTTTTTCTGCAATAAAGATATTACGAACATTATCTTTAAATTTTGGTAGGTTAAAAAATATTTTTGTTTATTATTAAAGTAATTTAAAGTCGATTCAACTTCCCAGGTTATTAGCGACTATAGAGCATGATGTAAAGCTATACCTACTACATTATATAGTACATATACATTCGACGTTGTAAATCTATAGTTAATAATTTCAGTAATTCTTATGTTAATAATAATGTTCAATACATCAATAGTAATAGAAATAACAATGTCAGTAACAATAGTAATAAAAAAAGATTTGAAAAGTATCTTTTTCAATGAATTTTAGAAGAAATACCTAGATTTTTATCAAAGAAAATTCAGTCTTTTACCAATTTTTGTTCAAAAATTAAAAGATTATTCGTTGATTTGGCCAAGCATACCAATATTTCTTGGTAGCAATTTAAATGCAGACTTTCGTAGGTTACATAAATTTGAATCCAAGGAAAGTGTACTTGGATTAAAAGTAGGTATTCTCTTACTGCATCAACCTGCTTGAAATACCCGAAAACAATTCGTATTTTAGTACCTATCGTTCATTATTAAGTATACAAATTTAGTATTTAGTAAATTGATGATTAGTAGCTACCCGTATATTCAGGCTAGTAAATACTCGTCATCTGGTTACTAATGTCAACTAATGTGACAAATTATTGAGCTAATTTTATTTATTTTTAGTAGGATAGTGGACAATAAAAAAGATGTAGATCCATGTACTAATTATTAATTTTGCGACATGTTTCGGTCTTTTATTAGACCTTCATCAGGCTTCTAAAATTATACAAACACATGTACAGAATCCTTCAAACATTACTAATTGTTAAATTACCTTAATATGAAGTATACAATATACATCACAATAACATTTGAAACATTTTAAATAATTTTAAATCAACTATTAAGTAGTAGTTGCATCAGGAAAAAAAATTAGTCCTGATCTGGTAGATAGATATTAAAATATCGATACGAAATTTTGCCAGTGACAATTTTAGACGTTTGATGTTCACGTCAAATTTAGTTTATAAGTGCAATACACAAGTCATGATTAGTATCGTTGAATTTTAAAAAATGTTTAATCACCACGATTTTAACTAATTTTATAAATAATTTTAATGAAAATAGAATTTAATATATAAAAAAGATTTAATTTAAATAAAAAAAAAAATTGTAATGTATGTGTGCGATAAGGAAGAAAAAAAATTCGATAAAAGTTATTGTGATGTATATTGTGTACTTCATATTAAGGTAATTTAACAATTAGTAATGTTTGAAGGATTCTGTACATGTGTTTGTATGGTTTTAGAAGCCTGATGAAGGTCTAATAAAAGACCGAAACATGTCGCAAAATTAATAATTAGTACATGGATCTACATCCTTTCATGTCCACTATCCTATTAAAAATAAATAAAATTATGTAAAATATGGACACAACCAATTTATCGAGCTAATTTTAAAAAAAGTATGACGGTTCTAGCGTTTTCATTTAAGCTGTATTACCATTGCCGTACTTTCGTGAAAGTTTTCTCTGAGTAATTTATTTTAAATAAATATGTAATAAAGAGATCTTACTAGGATTATAAAGGATATAATAGGTAATACAGAAGAAACATAGTCTATGAATTGAATATAGTTTTGCAAATTGTACTTTTGTAACTAATTTTGCAATACTGACCTACATGCATGTAATTTACTATTTTGTTGGGACAATTGAAGTTTTACTGATTTATAGAGTATTAAAATCGATTCAATGAAGACATGGATTAAGATGAAATACTCGTAAATCTTAACCTGTGGGAGATATGAATGCTTTCTAAGCTTGTTGACTTAGGCAAATGAATTGCATGTGAAATAATAAATCGAAAATGATACAAATGCAATAAATAAGAAGGTTAAATAAATTAGGTGGTTGACACAAACGTGTTGGCAACGTTTTTAAATTGTACTTAAGAAATGTAAAAACATCGAACATTTGGTAGATATATCGAAAGGACACGACATGCGACAAGACCAACTTGTAATGTGTTTGCAATTTGTTGTCGCAAATGAATGCACATTTATAGTAAATTTTCAATGGAACATGCAAATAAGTTGAACGATTTTATCAACGAAATAAAAAATTAAAAATTCTATATAAGTATAGCCTGTTACTATTTTACACGTTACAAATCGAATGACAATTATTTTACATCAACGGCTTTTCCACATTTCTACAATGCAATTTCATTTTGTGCCAATAATCCACCTATGTAATTTACGTATGTGTGTGAATTATACTTTTATCTTTGAAAGTTAAAGAAAAATCCACTGGCCATACATTAACCAGTTGTGAAAATCATCAGTCATCGTTCAAAATTGTAAGACGGAAGTGACTTAGCAACTAATGCCCTTCGTTAATGGCGTGTGCGTCCGGAAATAAAGTTCCATATAAAAAGAACACACGAACAAGACTATTCAGTTCAGCAAGGACCTCGCGGCTAAGACCCAAAAAGGCAAAGACTTGATAATAATACGTTAGAGTAATAAAAATGAAGTCATAATAGGGGCTGTTTTGGCTAAGTAATCGTTTTATACGATGACGAAGTAACTTTCATACACCTATAGGAGCAATAGTAACAATTCCCAATGTAAAACACACAGTTGAAATAATAATGTTATTCACATGAATATAATGTTTCAAGAAAATGTTTTAAATAAATAATTGTAATTTAAGTGGTATACGTTTGAAGTATGTGTGGCAAACTAACGGGAGGCTGTCAGATCTCTGAGGGCCTTATCATCCTTAGAGAATATCAAACCTAAGGGTCCAGACATCCCATGAGTGAAGCATAAAATATACTTGAATTGTAAGTGGACAAGTTAATTGTTTTATTGTTTGATAAAACGCTTTTGTAATCAAAATAATTCAATTAGAAAATCATGAGGCAACATATTAAATAAAAAAGGGGGGAAATTACTTTATATGTGATTGAATATTCTTTAGTAATATTCAAAAGCTCAATTGAATTAAGTTTATTATTTTTTTATTTCTTTAATCAACGTAAAAATAAAATAAAAGCTTTGGTATAAAAATAAAACTTTTATAGAACAAAAGTACCATATTAAAAGCTTGTTTTAGTCACAACTATAGCATAAAGTGTTATTGAGCTTTAAAAATCACGTATGAAAAGGCTTAATATTGTTGTCTAAAGCCTAATGTAATTAGCGCATTTAACGTTTTGAAAAATATTAAAAAAAAATACAAAAGAATTTTAAATCTATAAATAATATTTTCGGTAACTCAACATGAGCTTGGTTTTTTAAAAGAGATTATAACACAAAATGTGATATCATTACATGTATAGAAGAATAATATTATTTTGAACCCTTAATGGTTACTGTTATTATTACAAGAGTAGCTCAACGACGAGAGGTCGTACTATTTTTGGGGTGGTTTTAATGTTATTGTTGTTCCGTTTCAAGGTGGTGGTGTGTGTGTATTGAAACATGGATAGGGTGATTTACAATTAAACGTTGATTGCCATTTGACGATTTGTCATGTTTGCTGTTTTTTAATATGTTAATTTTAGTATTGTAGGGGTCTACTTCCTTCTTTCTCATTCATATTATTTTTTTTTCTGAATTTGAACCAGTAATGCAGAATAATAAAATGTGTGATTGTATGTGTGTACCAAATAATATTGGGTGCCAGTCAAAGCTTTTGCCAAGGGTGTAAAAGTGCGTGCACATGGTTAACATGGGAAACTTAACTTTTCGTCGTTTATATAATACAAATATTCTGTTCCAATTGTTATTGAAAACGAATCCCTTTCGGTCGCTCTATTGTCAATGTGTTTTGATAATTTTCAAAAGATTGGCATCAATGAATTTAATTAGGTGTTTTATTTAGGCATATATTTTTAGCGTTGAGGTTTAATCTTGTTTTCACGGTATTTAAAACCACATATCGAATTTTAGCACTATTGTTGCGTAAGAGGTTTTTACACTAAATTTAAACCATAATACTTAAGATTAAAACAATCCTTTTTGAATGTTACACAGTTTTAAATGAATATATTAACAGTGTTAGTTTCCCAATGGAGACAAGGGAGACCTTTAATTTCTAAAGAAAAATTGAAAATAAGTAGGTAGTTATTTTTGCATTTATCAGATAAAAATCCAATTATTCGATTGATGGAAAACCTCAAATGATTTTGAATATAAAATGCAATTAATTGAAATCCAAGGTTTTAATAAATATGGTTCTTTATTTGATTGAATAAGTATCGCTAATATTTTATATTAGGTGCACAGGAAAGTAATTTCGTTTTTTTTTAATATACAATTAAGACAAAAAAATTTGTTACAAGTTTGGATTTTAATTCAATGATATAATCAGCCTTAGAAGTATCAACGTTTTGGCATCTAGTATGGAAATTTTTAATGTCAAATTAGTAAAAATCAATTGATTAGTAAGGAAAATATCAAAAAATTACATTTTGAACATCACTTAAACTTTCAATTTTCTAACCACTTAGTAAATGTGGTAACGATTTAAATAAATAGAAATCCCTTGGAATAACTTTGGACGATTATAGTGGCTACGGCAATATCACCCACCCCCTTAATTTATTAGTTTTTCCCTGGGCTTTTTTTCTGCAAAGAAGTCTTGCATTACCATGTTGCAGCATAGAACTTTCTCAGTTAACAGTTCTTGGGCACTTTTGGGCATTTAGTTGATCGGCCAAGATTGATTAGGATTATTTGTCACCTCTTCGATTATCTGCCATACATTTGACACCATTTCTTCCCTTAACTTTTTATTGGTTAAATTTTTTGCCATTCTTCGTTAGTACCAGTTGAAGAAATAAAAATTATCGAATTTGAACTTCAGAAAATTCATTTGATATTAATGAGTTTATAATGCACTTAGATAAACATTGAAAAAGTTTTAAGTAACATTTTGCGTTACTACCTATGAATCTTGAAGAGCTTACAATACCAAATTTGTATTCCTTCGGGTTTTTGGTCTTACCATTTCAATGTAGATTTCGGAACAAAAATATTTTGTAATTTTTTATAAGTTATTTAGTCAGTCTAATCATAAAATGTCTTTAGTACCACTTTGAAATATCTTGTAAACAGATAAATAGCAATTGAATGACCATAGGTTTAGAAACGAAATAACTTTCCGGTACAAATAATATAAAGTACTCTCATAACAATTTCGATGGAGGCATTGAATACTAGATGGTCTTATAGATTTATATTTAATATTTAACAATAACTATAGTTGAATACTCAATTTTTTTCCTATCAAACATATTTTATTTGATATAAACTAATATAAGGATTTTATTATCACAAAATTAGGAGAATTGAATTTTCTTTGAAAAATTTACAAGGATATAAATCATTTTGTAGAATATTAAACTAAAGTTATTCATTTGTACTTATTGGCAAGATCTTATATTTTGTCCTTCATTTGCCCCTTTATAAGTAAGTAAGAAAACTTTAAGAGGAAGCCAGCTTTAGGAAGCTTTAATGACTACCGTTGGTGCAAATACAATTATGCTTGGACATTGTGTGTATTACAGTGTATATGTGATACAACAGCTTGGACTTAATTTTTTTCAAATAGCACAAAATGATACAAAAATTAAATTTTATTGATGAGTTATAACTAAAATTGTGTTTTACTAAAAGAAAATTAAAGAATGAATTGATTTTAAACATATCATTTGTAAATTCAGATCGTAATGGAGTAAAGTTTTACAATGTGGGTTAAAATTTAAATAAAAGTAACATGACTTTTATATGTTTTTCAAGACAACTCTTACAATTGAAATCTAAATTGTAGTCGTAAAATTTTTACTTTGAAAACAATTATAAACATTTGTACATGGAGTGTTGGTAAGGTGATATTTTTATAGGAGTATCTCTTGTCGCCTGGCATCGTTCTTTTTTTAAATTTCTTTTGGTTTCCGTCAAAAAAGAATGTTTTTATTTATTTATATATTTTCATTTTTGTTATAATTGGATAACACCTCAAATTGAACATAAATCAAACGAGACGCTCCGACAAAAAAGTCTTCGAATGTCAAGGCAAGGCTCGACGACATAAACGATGCAATTGTCATTGAGATTTATATCGCTATTGTGTTTTCGATGTTCCCTTGTCATCCTTCGTTCGATTACTGAAACTTTTCTGTAAATGTAAACTATACATAGTAAACTACATGCGATTCTCTTAATAAACCTCAAATTTTATATATCTTTAGGCAATAGAAATGCCATAAATAACCAAATCAAGATCTTAAATTTTCAACATAATTCCAATCGTTATTTACAATTCATTGTCGTTATCTATTTGTGTCATATATTTTATCCATTTTTTTGATTTAAAACAATTTTGATTTGATGTTAGTTTTATTGACAGAATTTAAAATTAGCAAATCATTTGAAGAATACTAATTTCGCAAGATAAATTGGTTGTATTTTTAAGTTGAAATATATATTCAATTGACTTTTATCAGCAATCGTTGATTGTATATATTTAAAGCATCATTAAAATTTTTAAAATTAAGATACATTTTATAAATATTTTGTTTTAAAGACTAGCAAAAATAAGCTGTTGATGACGATAATTATTTTTATATTGAAATCGAGTAGCAAACGTTTAAATATATAACGATATTTTTATTTGGATACGAAATTTTGCACAAGACTTCCTAATATGTAGAGGAGTGAAGGAATATAATTTTTAATGGATAATAATATATATATATATATATATATATATATATATATATATATATATGTCTTTGAGATGCAATTAAAAAATTTACTTTATTACGACGCGTTTCGACAGTTTTTGACTGTCATCATCAAGTAATAATAATAATAATAATCATAATGTTAATAATAATAATCATAATAATCATTACTTATCAATGTTAAAAATAATTTTTAAATATTTACCCCTTTCAAATGCTAAGGCAGGATACAATTTTGTGAAAAAATTTAATGAAGTTGGAAAAACAAAAGTTTGGTTTTATTATCATCAAAAACTAATATCGGTGCTTTAAAAATCCACCCAATGAGGGTAAATTTTATATAACAAAATTCTTATGTCAGTTAGAACAGTGGTTCTTAAACAGGGTTCAATCGAATCTCTAGGGTTCAGTGAGTTAGTCTCGCGGGTTTGGAGGGTTTTTAATAGTTTTGTTCATCCTTCTAGTTGATTTTTTCAATTTGTGCATCTATTTAGAAATATAAACCTATATTCTGAATTTGAAAAATCCATATTTTATTTTAATAATTAAAAGGGGTTCGGTGACAATTGGGCAAATGAAACTGATGGGGGTTAGTACTTTTAATAAGGTTAAAAGTTACTGAACTAGGAAGTATATATGGATTTCATAGAGGCTGAACCGGTGGAAACTTTCAAACTTGCAGAGAAAATATTTATATAATTTTTAGCAAAAATCAAACCTTAAGAAGGTTGAATAGGCAATGATGAACAAGGATAAGGACCAAAATATGTAAATTAAAGTTAAGGCCTCTAGATTGTGCGTTGGAATTCTTTATGCAATATTACTGAGCAAAAAAAAATTATTTTTTCGATTCACACCTTAAACTAATAAGGAATGAGTTAAGTTTGTATGATATATCGTTATTTTAGAAGTACAAACCAAGATTCTTGTGGTGTTATGGGTTTCAAATTTGCATAGAAAATCTTTATATAATTTTTGGCCAAAATTAAACCTTCAGAAGATTACATAGTGAATGAGATATAAGAACCAAAATTTGTAAATTAAAGATAATGCTTCTAAATTTTGCATTGGGATTCCGTATACAATGTTACTGAACAAAAAATTGTATTTTTTCGATTCACACCTTAAATTAATACGGAATGAGTTAAGTTTGTATGGGAAATCGTTATTTTTAAAGTACGAACCATGATGCTTGTGATGTTTTGGCTTTTTTAAAAAAAAATTAAGACCAAATATGATAGCTTTTATTTATAGAAGTTTAATTAGCTTAGCGTTTTTAGGAACCTATTGGCTAAGGAAGTAAATTTTGAATTTAATTCCAAATGTGTTTAAAAAGTTGAATTTTGAATATTTTGAATCTATATTGAAAATTAAAAAAAATATCCGCGTACATTTGAATATTTAAATTAAAAAAAAAATGATAACAAAATATGAGAGAGAAATAAACATTTTCAAATATAC
Organism: Sisyra terminalis; assembly: GCA_958496175.1. Taxonomy (NCBI): domain Eukaryota; kingdom Metazoa; phylum Arthropoda; class Insecta; order Neuroptera; family Sisyridae; genus Sisyra; species Sisyra terminalis. The sequence goes on from OY292274.1 coordinate 56,812,216, forward strand.
GTTTGATTCATTCAAAGAAAAATAATGATTTCCTTAGAATCTTGTTTGAAAAAAAAATCAAGAAAATGTTATTTATTATATCATCAAAGCGTTTCTCATTTAAATCAAGTTCATCACGCCGGCCGCTAAACTTTAATCCTACGAAAATCTAAATGAAATTTATTCATATTTAGAAGTAAATTAAGAGACTTAATTTATGCAAATGCATTAAAACTTGTTTCAATTTAAATAGAATATATTATTAAATTTTATCTTTCCATTCGTAATATTTTATGATAAATTCTAACGTATCTCTTCCAATGAATTGAATGGATACAATTTTTCTCTTTTGTATATATATATATATATATATGTGTGTGTGTGTGTTTTTTTGCCACAATAAAATGATTTTTTGGATAGACAAACGAATAGAGATAGCGAGAAGAAAAAAGATTTAAGATACGTTAAGAAGGAAGGATATCTATATAAGGGCAATATAGAATGCATTTAACCGTATCACATACATCATGTCCAGTCGCGGTCGAGCAAGAAAAAGTACAATAATACAGCGGAAAGCCCATAAATTCACCGCAGACAATCTTTGTGGGACACCTTCACTAGCCTAATGCATCATTCCCATTGACATGGGTTCAGATAACCCAGTCCTATAGGAAAAAAGCTCTCATTATATTAAAAAGTTCAAATTTTAGCTTTTATTTAAAGTTTTGAACACAGGTAACAATTGTATTACTAGTACCATATACCTACGACAGTCTAACAAAAAACAGCCATCAGCATTATGGTATGTACTTCATTTAATCCTATATATTGAAATAGGTGTTCATGATTCCCGAAGATGTACCAACACAAATTCAAAATTTTAGGCAGAAGTAATATAATTATTGGCTATTTGTATCAACGAATGATTTTTTATTGACTCAATATTATATAATGCTTTTTCATATCTTTGAGGTCCTTCGTCTTTTTAAGTTTAGCTAATATTTCTTTTTTTATTACAATACAAACTTAAAATCTCAATTGGCAATTGAATCAAAGTCAACGCTGTTGGCACCCTTGGCACCAAAGATTTATGATTTTCAGAGTTTAATAACATTTCACTTACTTGAATATAAGAATTGTTATCTTGATAAGTTGAGCACTATTTAAATTATCACTTAGATCACTTTTTGACTTTTAATCAAATGAAATTAATTTTTCATGAACAAATAAAGGATGCATAAGTCAAGCAATGCACTAACATCTGACAACATCAAACAAAACACACAATCTAACGCAAGAGGCGCTATTAGCCAATAGGATTGCAAGATTTAGCGATTTTCATTTGTTTTGATTGTTGAAATTTTGAAAATTTGATAAAACCGCTCCCATGATTAATGCAGTGCCATCTAAAATGTATATACCCAGACTAAATTCAAAGGCGATTGACATTAAGCGCGAAAGTGGATTTTAATTTAAATTTATTTTTTTACTATGAATTGTACTCTTTCAAAAAATCTGAAAAAAATCAGACATTGTAAAGATAGTATATAAAACTTTAAAAAAATATTTATAGTGTTATTAAAATTGCTTCATAATTAAAATTCTTAATAATAATATAAGGATCACGGGTAATTGGAAACACAGTAAAATCAATTTAAAAAATTATTGATTCGCTACGTTTCGTCTTTATTCTTAAGACTTTATCAAGCTATGAAAAATATTATAATAATTAACAACATATATAAACATACTTTACATGACAGATAACAAAATAATATTATTTCAAACTAACTTCAAAAATGTCTAAATGATTTAATTCTAATGATTTAATGAATGATTTAATGAAATCTAATGGTCAAATCTAAATGATATTATTATTGTTGTTATTTATCTGGAATTGAACCTTACAAAAAAAAAATGGATTAAAATTCTTTTTATGGAGTTTATAAGGCTACTAGGGGACCAGGTGAACTTCGTACCAACTAAAATTGAATTGCAAAAATTAATTGATATCGGTAATATTACCACATTTTTAACTATAAATATAAATATAATTAAATACATATTTTTTAAACTCTAATTTTATTTTATATATTTAGATTCATCCCTATCAGAACTTTGAGCATTTTAAAACCCATATCCATACAAAAATTCACAAAATCTCACTTATTCATGAGTTTTTAGACATATCGATAATTCTAAATACATTTTGGTTAGTTAAACACAACATTTTGTATCCCTCGAAATTGTATTGTTCTTTTGGTCAATTCGCTTCTCAGGTTCGATTAGTCAGGACTGGATGCAAACTGGGAATGTTCCTATTTATTTCACTACCTTTTTAACCAGAATATTTGTTTTTTTTTTACCAATTAATACTTCAGCACATAGTTAAGGTGGTTCACCTTTCTATATTAGAATAATGTAGCTGTTTGAATGTACCACTATGTTATCCCGATCTTACTTTCATCCTTTCTGTACTATAGTTTAGATTGAACTATAATTCTTAAGCCATCGTACAGTGTGTAATACATAAGGATTTGTTTGATGAATTGGTTTCTCTTCTTTTGGTATACTCTTCATTTCATTGTAAATATATTGCTCTTTTTTCTGATTTTAAAATTACGAATGAAGGTTAAAACATATTTTTTTTAAATTAATTTTTCGATCCTGTAGTGACCCTATTTGTCACCTGGTATCCATAATAGTTTTGATGGTTTTGATTTTCTTGTCGTTGCTTAGTAGTTTCTGATTTTTAAAATAATTTCTACCCTATCACTACTCTTTACACTTTTTACGCATTTGCTACTAAAAAAAAAACGTTTCTTGTTTTTTCACTTATAATTTTTTTAAAAGAACTAGTTGAAATATTAACCTGAAATTTCCAGAATTCTAATAATTTACTTATACATTCATATAAAACTTTTAAAGTATCATTAAAATGTCTTTTCGCGGACGGCTCAACTTACATGGCCTAAGGTCCTTTAATTAAATTTTTTTCGCCCTAAATTAGTCACAGATATCGTTAAAAATTTTATATATAACCTCAACTAAGACTTATTTCATGCTCGATGAAATTCTATTCAAAAATAAAAAAACAAATCTTAGTCTTTGGCGCAAAACTATAAAACGATTAATATTAATTAAAAACAGCCATTTATCTTTCCTCAAAAAATCAATAATTTTTAGTTAATTTTACGGTTGGAGCCGGTTAGTCAGATTCGCTAATTATACGTAATATATAATGTTGTTATTTGTCACTTTCCTTGAGGAAATGTATTTATAGTATTTTAATTACTATCTTCTGAATGTTTAATTATTCATAATCGTTTTCAAAATCTGTGACATTACTAAACGACAAATGAGTACCAAAAAACGTCTTAGAATTATGTTACAAAAATGTTTAACCAAAGGATTTTTTATTTTGAAATTTATAATTTATCATAAATTTTCAATGTTCAAAACAATAAAATTTGCAATTTATCCGCGAATAAACTTAATCAAAGAAACTAAACATAAATTATTCATTTTATTGCCTATTTTTTTATTGTTTTAATAAAAAAAAATATTTTAATTGCTTTTTTGATTTAGTAGCTCACATTATATTTGATTAAAATACTTATCATCAAATCAGAAATATTATTTTTTTTTTGAATATAAATAAAAAGAACCACGATTTGTCAAGTAGGTAATTTTAATACTGTGGTTTTATTTTCATGCTGTTACAATTAATTAAGGTTATAGTTATTTATATAGGAAAAGTTTTTAATTTAATAATTAATTTGAATAAGTTAACTAAGGTCAATAGAATTTATTTTATATTAAAAATATGTCCTTTTTAATTTGTTTATATCACACATAGGTATTTAGAAAAAATATTTATAGTAAAAATGCTATATTTTTATCTTTTATATTTTAAATCTACCATCAACCAATTCTGTTGCTTTCACACTCATTTCTTTGACTGCTTTTATGAATACGTTTATGAGCTGTTAATAATTTATACTCACCATGTGTTAATTATTAACGACCTTTTAAGATTATTAAAATCTTCTTTTTTTTAATTATAACTTTTTCAGAAAATTATAAAAATTCTCCATTTTTTTATGAAACATAGGTAGGTTGAATTTTAGCAGATTGGCTCAGGATGTAAATATTTCTAAATCAAGCATCAAACTAATAAACAAAGGTGAACATATAATAATTCAAAATAAAAAAAGAGCAAAAGAAAAAGAAAATAGGAACAGAAAAAAAAAATCATCGAAATGTATATAATTACTAAGAACGATTTGTAGTCAGTCAGAATTTAGATCTATCTATGGATCTATCCATCTACCTTGATTTTTGGTAGGTAAGAACCACCCACTTGAAATACAAAACCTCCATAACTAATCAAAAGGCTCACATCTTTTATAAAAATAATACTTCGACTTCCCAACACTAAATGCACCTGTTCATAACTATGTCTTTCTAGTCCCGCGCTTCTCAAACGATTAACAAAGTAACAAGCACAAATATCTAAAATAAAAAAAAAAAATGAAAAGAAGATCTGTTGAAGATATAGGAATAGAAAACATTTAGGAAACCAGATGAACCAAAAAAAATGTCCTTCTATTCAATTTTGTAAAGAAATATCTTTTGAATTTTTCACCTTTGATTGTAATAAATTATACGAAGAACGTTTTCATCTTTATTATTTTGGAAGAACTATGACGACTATGACTAAATAACACTTTTTTATCAAACCCTAAATTATATGTAGATTTTAAATGTCTAATAAATTTAATTTCTATTCACTCTACGAAAAAATTGTACCTACATAGAAATATTAATTTTTTTACTCGTAAAATATATAATCAATAATAATTCTATTTGAATGTATAAAAATAATATTAAAATCAAAATTGATATTATTTATTTTTGGTTCTAGAAAATATAGCTATACATATAGTGCCACAAATAAGCACAGATAAAAATTAAGTATTAGCAATTCTACATCGAATTTCCAATCAAAAAACTCGTATGAAAAATTGTTTTTCTACGCCCTTTTTTATTTGGGGAAATAATTTGGTTATTTTTTATTCTTATAATTGAAAAATGGAAGATTTTTTTAGTTTATTTTTTTTTATCATAAAAAGTTAAAAACTTAAAAAAAAATGCAAGTATTTTTTCGCAATAAATTATGCCTCATTTAATCAAAACTTGAAGAATTATTTAATCGCATATGTTCTAGTTGACATGTTCCAGTGATTTATCAGATTGCCCTGAATGTTCTGTCCCCCAAATATGTAATAATACAATAACATGTATTTGATAAAACTGGATATGTACAATAGTAATACAAGGAACATGTATCTGTCACAGGACATGTCTCAGGAAACACTTGGGGAGGCAAAGCGGGTAGCAATAATTCGCCGCCTTCCACATTCCAGGGGTTCAGCACCCCCATAGGGGACTCAGCGAGCTACTGTCGGAATTCGCTTTATCAGATCGTAGAGCCAAGAGCTGGGATTATCGCTCATTATATAACTACATTAGAATATAAATTATTTTTTCTCCAAAAAGCTCATATTGATATCGGCGTATAGTACTATTTTTTTTTATTTAACATTATAATTTTTGAAAAAGCCATAAGAGAAATTAAATTTATTTATTGTTGTTTCTAATAAAAATAGTTTCGTGGTAGTATACTACTAGGGAAAATTTTAATTTAAATTTGAAAACGAAATTATTGGCGTCATTTAAATAGACGGAGTGAATCCAAGCACAAAAGATGTGACTATGACAGAAATGTTGTAATATTAACAGAAGTCTCAAGAAGACAACTGGTAACATGAACACAGGAGCCCCCAGGATCACCAAACGCTTTTGATAACAAGTACATGTTGGAATGCCGTTAACTTTCCTCATAGCGCGATCTCCATACTTTTGCATGCACACATCCCACACCCCAACTACGAAATACGTTCCCAACTTGTTCAATTTTCATTTGAAATTGCTTCAAGAACCACATTCAGTGTTATATTAAACATATTTGATGCATTTCTCAGCATTTCTTTTTCCTCCATTATTTATTACATAAAACCTACCCTTTAACCAATATTTTACTGTTTAACAACAAAACACAAAAAGGTTTTTTGAATTTTTTGAAAAATGCGTTAGTCTTATACCCTTTTAAAAACACCTGTAAATGATTTTAATCCGAAATATTTTATTCTGACAAATAAAATGGCAGATATAGGTGCAGGGATGTAGATAAAGGTTTGCTTTTCACCACACTGGAAATTGTATTTCAAACCCTTGTAGATAACCGCCTCTGATAGACCCAACACTCGTATGTCAGGTGGCAGATACACAGAAAAGACAATGAATATGAAGGCGAGTTTATTTATGAAGGGATGATGTAAGCCAATCTTATTAATTTAGGGCTGGTTTTTTAGTTATGAAATTAAGGCAAATATATCAAAAATAAATAAATAAAAATACCTATACATGAATAACGTTTGAACTTTTTGAACTTTGAACATTTCCTACCAAAATTTTTTAAGATACTATTGTTTTGGTTTTATGGAGAAAAAAACCATTCTTATTAGTTATGTGATAATTTATTTAGTTGTGAAATTTAAGCAAATATATCAAAAATAAACAAATAAAAATTCCCATAAGTGATAATAATAAGATATAATTGTTTTCGTGTAATGATTAATCAATTTCTATTATTTTAAACAACATATTCCTTAAATGCTTGTACACTGTATAGTCTAAACTCTAAAGAATAAAAAAATCACACAATATTTTTCTTTTTTTAGACGACACCAGAAAACATAAAAACATTGGACCTAAGCGGATGTTCACTTTTCTTGGAAACCATTCATACAATTTTAATAATTTGTAGTTTTTTTATCGTTAAATTGGCACTGAAGTAGCGAAGGAGTAAAATGTTTTCGACTTTTTAAATGATGCAATTTTAAATGGTTTTTTGCTGACACTTTTCTTCCTTTCTTTTATCTTCATTTTAGTAGCTTCTAGTACTCACAGCTCCTATAGAAACTAAGAACTCATGAAATGCACCAAATTCACCAAAATGGGAATTGTATGATTCCCAAGGAAAGTGGAGACTCATTCGACAAAAATTTTTAAGGTTTTCTTTTATATGAAAATTCGATGTTCGTATAATACCAACAATTATAAACACATAGACACTTTACATCAATTTCTTCCTTGTTTTTCGATATACGAGTGTATACTTCTGCAATTGCATAATATTTTCTTAATATTATAGATAAAAATCAATAAATATCAAAATTATTTAAAAGTTATAAAAAATTTATTAAACTTTGATTAGTTATAAAGTACAACAATAAAACAAATTTAAAAGTAGATAAATAAAGAAAGAAGTAGCGGAACATAAAGTAAGATGAGATTAATTTAAAGTAATCTTGTAAGATAATAAGTACATGTACAGTATAATTTTTAAAAGAGCAGCGAAAGTTAAACAGTTTAAATTACCAATTTTTCTAGGTAAAAGTAAAAGTTTTATATCTCAAAGTGAAGGTAAGCATTACTTTTTTTATGATGAAATTAAATCCGAAGATGAGATGAAAATGAGAAGATAATGAATAAGAAAACTCGAAAAATAAGTAGAGAAAATATTTTTTTTAAAAAAAAATTATTACACATAAATTTTAACAACAAAACAACAACAAAATCAACAAAAGTTTAAACAGTTTGGAATAAAAAAATAGTCTGACTAGACTTTAATATTTCCATCCATGGGAGCCATGGGACTTGGCTGGGACGTGATGGTATACGTGTTTGTAGACAGGCACGTGGACAGGATATGGTTTTGGAATTGGAACAGTTACGTGTTTTTCCACCTCAATTTTGTATGGTTTTTCAACCGGGTACGGTACTGGTTTTTCCACTGTGTATGGGACTTTTTTTTCCACTTCTTGTGTAACAAGTTTGTATATGGGAACAGACACGGGTTGTGGAACATTAACATGGACTGGATATGGTTGTGGTACGGGTACTTTAATCACTTGCGGTACAGGAACAGGTACTGCATGCGGTACGGGAACGCCAATTTTTTTGTAAACAGTATAGTAACTTGGCTTGCTATGTTCAACAGTATGAGTTGGAATATTGTGGTCATTACCACTAGACTCGTATCCGGAATCACCACCGCCACCCCCGTATCCGCCACCCCCGTATCCACCACCTTCACTTTCATAGCCAGCGTTAACGGACGCTATCAAAACAAGAGCAGAAACAATCTGAAAGGATAACAATATGAATAAAATTTTCAACCGAAATTATCTTTATAGAAGTACTACTTACAAACAGCTTCATTTTTTACGATATAACTTCTTGTTTAGGATAAATACTTGAAACTGACGTTTGATATATTGATGAATTGTGTTAGGAAGTTGTTACCTTATATATGAAAAGATTCAGTTTGCGGTGGGGTTTTCCGTCACTACTGGAACACATCGGAAATGCCTGAGGCACTTTCGTTGTAGTAGTGAAAGGTATCTGCATTAGTACATACCATTCAGAGCAGAATAATTTGATTATATCAAACAAAGACAATTCACCAACCGCAGCATCAATTTCATATACTAGTATCTCTATTAGCCACGTTCATCACAATCTTTTACATTTCGCTGTCTTAAATCTCATTATTGTAGCATAATACATAATCTTATGTCGCTGCCGAGACCCGTATTCTTTTTCGGAAATATTATTTTTAGTCTTTTTTTAAAAGAAAGTTTTTTGATAATGGCAAACATATATTTTGAAATGAATTCGGAAGTACATGCTTTAAAAATCGATTGATTTTTTTTTTCTTTGGAGAGGTCATTGCATTGCAGGCGAACGAAAAAAATGTAATTGATTATATTTAAATTACTATATCGATTATTCAATTTTGTACCAAATAATTAAAGGTAAGCGTAGAAATCACTATTACACGGTTCATTGAGTATGAAAATAATCTCTTAACAGAATTTACGTTTAAGCACAAAATCAACTATCAAATTTTAACCGAATACTTTTTTGTCATTTAAATTTTTCCAACGGTTAAAATAGCATTTATTTAAATTGTCGGTAGTTAAAATAAGCTAGTAGGTAATACTAGGTTTTATTTTTACAAATAATTGAGTAAAATTGAAGAAATGATATGTGTGCTATTGATTGGGTAAACAAGAAACAATTAATATTTATTATGGAGTACTGAAACAAAAGGATTTTTACTTGATATAGTAGAAGGGAACGACGGAAGATTGCAAAAATAGGAAAACAGACAGGTTGAAGATGGACCCTAGACCCATTAAAAGATGAAGATTTCATTAGGGGTAGACGACACTAGGTGAAAGAATTCAACCACACGGGAATAGTTGAACCCGGAATGGAAAGGTAGCAGTACGAACATAAAAGGACCTTATTTATAATTGATATACAGCACAATATTTAAGAGATATTTTCGTTTTCGTCATTAAATACATTTTTTGACATTTGTACCCCAAATTTGTAAGACCTAAAAGTTGATTGGCCGCCAATGCTTAGAATAAGCACCTAATGAAGGAAAAACCTTTGTTGAAACATTGTTCCATGCACAAATTATAACTGAGTCTTTTATGTCCTCATTTTCGTTACCTAGGTCAATAAATTACGCTGAACAATAAAATCGAATCAAAATCTGAGTAATTATTTTCATATTTCGGTATAAGTTCTTGTTTTCACAAAAAATGCCATTGAATTAGTTTGGTTTTTCATTACTTCTAAATTGCTAGAAGAAGCAATATTTTTTCATTTATAAGAGCACAATTTATAAAATTGTTTGAGTTCTTCAATTTTTATTTAAATTCTCAAAAATAATTCTACATTTTCATTTAATTAAGCTATTACAATTATAAACACGAAATACCTTAAATTCTTGGTTTTTAAGTTATTAGATATAAAGACTTTCTTCGAAGCATAGTTTGAATGAAAGATAGTTTAATTCGACAGTAAAAATGTCTGATTTAATTGAAAAAAACAAAAGTCGATTTGCTGCTTTTTGTGTAGCCCTTTATAAGGCTACAGCTTTAAAGTTAATTAGTTTAAAGTAGGGTTGTTTGGACAGTATGAGGTCTTCAGGTTGCATGCGGCTGGTGAAGTCAAATAAAATAAGCATAAGATATCAAATGAAAAAATACAGTTTGTTTATGCCACCCTCATAACTAAAATTTTATTCATGGTGGCTTTTGAGCCACTCGAAGTTGGACAGCCCTGATTAAGAGCGTTGGATCCATATCAGTAAAATCAGAGTTGAAAAATTTGATAGTGTATACTTGAGTGGAATGTGGGAATAGTCTACATAAATTTGGTATGTTTAAGAGTATATTTCCATTAATTTTGAAATTTTACAAATGTAAGTACTTTCCTACTCAAATATCAAACTCAACTTCACGTTGGTCTACCGTTGTGAACAAATGGAGCCTTAGTGACTGGTGACCCTTGGTATAACCCTTCCCCGAAAGTATAGGAAATGATATCTTTCGTTAAGCAGATTGAAAGAAGGCAAAGGGAACCCACCTTTGGATGATTGTATAATTTTTCATTAGTTTAAAAAAGGTTAAAAAAGTTCTTCGGGATGAACTGATTTGAAACTGAACATGCAAAGTCAAAGTAGATCTAAGTCAAAGTCAAAGTAACTACCAGGACAAACCCGTAAATAAAGCTCAGAATCGTAACAAAGATGGACACTAACGTCCCAAATCGCTAATACTCACGGTTCTCAGTAAAGAGAAAACCGCGAAAGAACAATTAGTTTAAACTCAAATTTGGATCCATAAAACGGTTTTCTAAAATACTCGATTCGAAATTGTTACATATATGATTATATTTTGATGTAATACCAAATAGGTTTTTAATATTTTTTTCCTATTAGGGGCCATTCATTATGTTCATTATGTCGGTAGAGTGAGAAAAACACATTTTTACGTAACACTTTGTAAATCAAAATTCAATTTTAAGACTCTAATTCCATTTAGAATTTCGAATGGTTGTCTTCATTTTATAGTGTAGGTACATGGTAATTTAAATCTGATTTCAAAAATTTTATTTGAAGAAGGAGATAGAATGAATGAGTTCAAGGAATCTAATGTATCCTTACATGGGGGAAGGAGGGTCAAAAATCACCAAAATTATCCTTATGTAAGTAATGAATGGTCCCTTATACTAATATTTGATTCAGAGCACATAGCTTACGTACATTAGGTATGGATTTCATGAAATTATAGCTTTTAAGGTTTGAAGCTTTTTTAAATTAGTTTTAATTACAAGCTATTACGGGAATTCCAATACTGCTTGGCATTTGTTGATGCTAGTCTTTTATAGAACAGCCTAATCAATTTTCGTAATGTGAGGACGTTTTATACTTTTTAAGTAAGTAATTATACTATAGGTTCAACTTACAGTAACTACACAAGTATTAATAAACATAATGGAAATAAAACATAAAAATAATAAAATAAAATAATGAAAGAATAACCCCTTAGCAGCGCATGCGCAATTCATTGCGAAAACTAAATGTAGTTAAGTAACAAGTAGACACAATAAACCAATTAATAATTGTTAAAATTCGAAAATAAATATAAAAAGATGAGACAAGTCAATGAACTACGCAGCTAAGAAAACAAAATGCTTATCTAATATAACAAAATAACTTGTTTTCAAGATTACAAAGTTGTACTGGGTCACGATAATTTGTCATAGTTTTTATAAGAGAAGGTGTTTCTAATGAAAGTAAATTGATATTTTAGCTGCATTACGGGTTTATTTTAGTTAAAAATATATATCTGAATGAATGTGTGACTCGTGATCGATTCTTATCGATTTCTGGTTATTCCATAAATTATTATCAGCTGTTTCATATTACCGGAAATAATTAACACAAACATTTAAAACATTTTATCGTTGTTTTTTTTTTTTTTGGAGGAAAATTTTATATTTTTTTCAACACCAAACTTTAGATTAGAGAAAAAAACACATAGTTACTAAGTATATTGGTTTGACTATAAAATTAACGTGTTTAACGAAACTATAGTTTTTGCTAATTTAAATTGAGATTATGAAAAGAGAATGGCCAAGTTCGAGATAATATACAATTTTGATTAATGATACCTACGGTCAGTGGACTTATTATTGTTTAGTTCATCGTTAGGTAGTGAATGGCATCGAAACAGATGTAAGGGGATTCAGAAGTTGCCATAATTATACTTGCACCTTCACTTATTACATTTTTACTTTCGTTCTTCCATTTCGAGCCAACAAATAAAAAATACAATCGAAACAAATAAAACAAAATCAATTTCGATTTCAGTTAAAATATGATTGAGAATGTCATTGTCATTTCGACAAAAATAAATGAGTAAGCCTGCAGAGTAATAGAGCAAACAAATTGAGGAAAACTGAAACGAAAATATAAATCAATAAACTATAAAAAGATGTTTGGTTAGAAAGGTTTGTCTTATAGATTTTATTTTAATTTATAATAAGTTTTTTTTCTTTTCAAGAGATTTGTTCAAGAGTTGTTGAGATGTTAAAAGTTAAGAGGATAAATACCGTTACTTTTGTACAGGTGTCTAAACAATGTTAAAGTACCTATAGATATGTTGGAAAACTTGTACAGTTTTCGGAAAAAAAATAATTATATTTAATAAAAGAAATTATCATAATTTCCCTAATTAAGTATAAAAAATAAGTATTATAGAAATATTTAGTTTTTTAATTAAAGCTCCCAAAGGTTACAACAAAATTAATCAAAATACATAGAAGATATCAATCACTAAATAAGAAATTCGGAACAGCCGAGAAGTGGTTGCGGTATTTAGTAGGTAAATGTAAGTTTGAATAATAATTTTTACTAACGTCATAGATAGGAAATCAATTACATCCGAGTTGGACTTAATAATATTTTACTGCAATAGTTATTGAATTTTGAATGGGTAATTGGATAAAATTAGTTCGCAAAAACTAATGGAGAGTGGTTATTATAAACTTTGATTTATATAAAAAATAAAATGTAAGTATATCAGTATCACAAAATAACAGACATGATTTTTACTTGCAAAAAGTATGTGCCTTGTTATTATCTATTGGTGAAAGTTAATATAATTTCTTAGTTTTATTTTTTTAAGTATTATTATTATTGCAAGTTTACTATAGAATCATAATTTTAAATTGGCATTTTAATTAATTGTTTCAGCTGAATCTCTTTTGTTTCGCCGTTTTCTGTTGTATGGAAGATTTAGTTTTCCGTGGGTTCCATTTCTAATTTCAGTATTATCTTTTTCTCGTAAAATCTTTTAAGTTGAAATAGTACATACCTCTGTCTATCAGAATAAGGGTTCCAATTATTTTTCTTCTTTTTCTTGGATCTATCTAGTTTTCTTTTAGGTACATACCATATGAGCTTATTTGTTTTCAATATATGATCAATCCAGTTAACTTTATCTTCATCATCTTATTGTTCATTTTCGTTATATCTTCTCATTTCCTTCTTTATGATAGTGGTTAAATCGATTTAATGGATTTTTTACATACTTTTCTGTGCGGTATTTGTCAAATTTTTAGTTATTTTTTTTTATTTTTCAATTATATTAATTTTTTTAAACAATAAAAATGAATACCTATAAGAACTTCTGCTACTACTTCTAAAGTTTCAGTTCTATTTTTTTCAATTTGTTTTTTTTTCTTGGGATTATCTACCGTCGCTTAATAACTTTTGATTAATATGAATTCTTTGGAGTTCTTAATCATTGTTCATTTTTAAAATGGTTAGTTTTCCTATAAACGTATAACCCAAGAACCCGCGACGGCCAGACTTTCGTTGTTTTATAAAAGCTAAACATTTCTCTAGGGATGTCCCTAACACAAATAAGAACGATCAACGATTATGGAGTTTATGGTGGTTACTTTGGCAGGTAACAGGTAGCAAAGGTGCATAAAATTCTTGCTCAATATCGTCAAATTGTAAAGGTCAGTTTTTATATTTTCTTCGGAATAATAATAAAAATCGCATCATCGATTGCCAGACACTTAGTATGGTTTCAACCTCCTGCCAGACGCCCCTAAATTGTAACAATATTGACACAACTACAACTGAACAACAAATAGTAAATAGTAAAAAACTGGGAATTGGATGAAATCGAAATTTGTAAGTTGAAACCAATGACAAAAAATTTGAGACAATATGATTGGTTTCCACTCACCGTATGTGATTACAGTTTTATTCTTTGTATTTACCGACTTATTATATACATATGTACATACGTTTGTCTGTTATTATATTGATTTATTAAAGTTTTAAGTCTGACAATGGAGGATCTGATTTCTAATATTATTCCGAAGAAAATAATAAGAAAACTGACTTTTATACGGTGATGAAACTAAGCTTTTATTTTATAGAGCTTTGCTACCTGTTACCTGCCAAAGTAACCAATCCAACCTCCATAGCCGGTAATCGTTCTTACTTCTGTAAGAGATATGTACAGAAAATTTTGCAGCTTTTATATAATAACAAAAGTCTAACCGTCGCAGACTCTTGCTCTATTATTGATTAGAAAAAATAATCCAAAACTTAAACACCATATATTACCTATATTAGATAAATAATTGAGTCAAAAAAAATACTAAAGTAAATAATTTATTCTTGAAACGGACTTACGTCACTTTTAAAATAAACGACTCAATCATACTTCTATGTGTAATACTTATACGTATATCTTGCTGATTATAATGTAAAACAGTCACCTCAAGTTGATTCTATAATAAAAATAATTCTAGTGTCCTTATTTGCTCAATACAACTTTGAGAGTACCTTCAAACCAAAAAAAAATCCTTAAGTCAACTTTTGAGCCCATCTTTACTACAGGGTTTAAATACCGAAAACTAAATATTGTCTTATACTAAAAAGAAAAAACAGAAAATATTTTGCAACCTACAAATGCTATGTCTCTTAGTTACAATTACTACAAAAAAAATAATTAAATATATAATAACGGCTGTTCGTCTTTGTTTTATTTATCTCATTTTGAGGAAATCACCTATTTTATTTGCACAATTGAATGAAACATCAAGAATTTCTCGTCTTTTAATATTTATTTTTCCAAACAAAGCTGAGAAGTTCAAGTTGGAAGTCTCTGAACTTACATATACGAGTATGAACTATATACTTTGTTAAGTACTCTTAGAAAGACTTCTTCAAACTGTTGCGAAATTTACAATTGATATTTATTATCAAATCCAAAAGAACGCTTCTTTGTGCAAATTGAAATAAAAACAACGCAAGTATTCAAACATCTGTTTATTTAAGCAAAGAAACTAGGTATCTGCTTTGTCAGACAAAGGTAAAATCACTTTTGTATTTCCATTTCGTTATTATATGCATTTCATTACCAACAATTGTAATTATCAACTGAAACAAGAAGACACTGATTTTCCAGAAAGATAACAGTGAATAAAACAATAAAGATTAACTGAAAACAATGTAAGTATCATTTTCCAACATTCAATTGAAAGAAAAAAAATTAAATCAAAAATACCTGCCAGAAAATGAAAAATTATCTTTAGCTGTACTATAAATTGCTAATATACTTCTGTTTTAGGCAAAACGAAACACGATTACTCACTAAAACAAACACTTTGTGCCATGGCGATTTTTTTGCTGTTTGATTTTATCACGTGTCTATTATTTGGTTAACGTCTTTTCACGAATGCACCAAATTAAATCAATCAATCAAAAAGGACCGAACCATCGTCTATTCTTATAAACGAAACAAATTTATTATATCGTGTGACTTGTGTCAATTATAATAATGTGACGTTAAATTATGTTGACATAAACGCTCATGTAAAAACTAATTGGTCGAAAAGAGAGCATTCAATCACAATAGAATGGGCTTATTGATCAAAATTCTCTCTTCATTCGTTGAAAGACAAAAGGAACAAAACCGGTGATAGGATCTTAAAAGATTTTTAAATATTATTAGGGCAAAGACGTATGTTTTCTCGGCCTACAATATCAGTAGTTATTATAATTGTAAGCTGTGCCGCTTACGCTTCAGATGCATTACTCAAGTGACAAGCGACAAGAATGATTACCGTTCTAATAGAAATTCCTTCAGTCTTTTTCAAGCTTGTTATTCAATTACACAGCTGTCTCATATCGTATAACATTTTTACTCTCCTATTGCTTAATTAACATTCAAAAATAGCGCAAACTTATAGTGTTTCGAAAAATGGACATCTTCAATGGAAAATTGAAATCAATTGGTGGGATTAAAAACATTTACAATCGCGAATGAAAAAATATAATTGCAAGATCTTATTCTTTACTACCTAATTGGAACTTCATAATTACAAAGCCATTTCTGCGAACTTTTTTAAGTCCATCCTAAACTGTTTTGAAGAAAGAAAATTTCGAAATCAAATGAGCATGCCATAAAGCTCTAAAGCTAATGTAATTGAAAGTAGAGATGTTAAGAGTGGTGATTTTATCGGCACCGAAGTTGGAACAGGAGTTTAAATTTGATTTTTCAAAGTTAGAGTTGGAACTGAAACCAAATAGTTAATAAGTTTGTTTTTTGGATCAGAAAATATAAATTATAAGACTTTACTTTCATAAAAAGCTTTACGTCAATTCAGGTGATTCTGAAAGTGGCAAATTGGTATCTATTAATAAAGCTTTGATAGATTTATCTCCAATTTTAAAATTTTTGGACTCGCAGTCGGAGTTGGAGGTATAAAATCAACTAGAAATTCCAACTTTTTGGAGTCAAATTTGAAGTTCCGTAATGTTTCTTACTAAACAATTTCAAAGAAATTAGAATGTAGCTCTGTAAAAGATAACGTTTTGTCACCTTATTGTTGACAATGACAAAACTTGAAAACTTTGAAAATATTAATTGTTCTAGTATGAAACTATCAACGTTTGCTTAAAAAAAATACGTTATAAATTTTATAACGTTTTTATATGTTAACTTTGTTCCGATTCCCGTAAAACACCTTTCAACTAATTTGCCACCGTAATTCTAAACTTTAACAATTTAAACCCCAAAATAGAAAATTGAGTGAATTATCTTTTAAAAATATTAATCATCAACTCAACTAAAGCTTTAGTAAAGACACAGAAATTCGGCAGCAAAAATATTATTAAACTATCAAAATATCTGGTTGTCAGGTGGTAAATTAAAATTTAATATTTTTTTTCCCTAGAAGCTAATTTCTTTATGTTCAAATGTATTTTAGCATATGCATATATCATTGAAATACTAGCAAAAAAAATAATACATTTCTTTATTGTAGAGAGCACCAAATTTGACACCTAGATGTTTTTACTACCCTTAGTCTTGCAAAAAAGTGAGTTTAATTTGGTTGAATTGTCCTATTTACCATTTCGTGAAGGAATTTTTAAATATACTGATTGATTGATGCTACTTTTTACAGGCTTACGGCCAATAATGATAATCAAAAATTCAATGATAAGGAAATACATCAAGGAATGTGTTAGATAGATTTATAATTTCTTCTGAAATAGTAGATGATAAAGTATAACAAAAATATAGTATCTAACGTAACATTTGTACCAATTTCCTAAACATTTAAATTTTCAAGATTTTAATTTCTTTGGCAATAATCAAATAAAATGGAATTGTTACTGGAGATTTGTCCATCATACAAGTAATGTTTATATTCTAATTTGCTGATTCTGCTCTACAAAAGACAAAACATTCTTGCAGATATTACTCTATTGTCGTGATATAGTAAAGTATAGTGACTCAGAACTAGGGATGTCTGATTTTAGTGACTACTTGGCCAGACTTATGTTCCCAAAATGTTGAACTTTGGTCAGCTGTCCTGCAGGAATAAAATAAAGACTCGGAAAGACTTACAATAAGCGTAGAAGTTGTGGTATTATGATTCCTTTATATTTCATCTCGGAGATCTGTAAAAGAACATACATAATGGTATATATCATTGATGTTAATTTTAAACATTATTAAAACTTGTTGGGCTTTGACTTTTGTATCAATTGTAAGTGTATATAATAAAGTTATTGAACCTAAAAATACGATACAACTAAGTAGTTTTATTACAATAATTTTTAAATCAAATCATGAGATTAGTTTATGTTGAACGTAAGATTTAAATGGAAAACTTTATGTTTAAAAAAACATCCACTTTTGAGTATTTATTTTATGGGAATTGAAAGTTTATGATGGTTAAGTTCAAATTTGATTTAATTTAAAGATATAAATCTTAATACAATAGTTTTGTAGTGCTCCAGTACTTTAAAAGCTCTAAAAGCTCATGTCAACTACGATGATGTTTTGAGCTACTAGAGTGTAAATTCATAAAGCTACCGCTAGTGTTAAAGTTGAATATATGTAATTGAAAGTAGGATATCTCTTGAACCAATTCAATGATATATCTAAATTTAAAAAATGTGTCAGTTTTGAATTTCTATTATACTCATAATATTAAACATAATTAATATTTTTGTATATTCTTTCAATTTTTTTTTTTTTTAAATTATTAAATACTGTAAATGGCATTCAATTCAAAATTATAAATGTCTATATGTAGTTAGGGCTTAGGTTGCAATCGCGCTGTAAATAGGTTCTTACTATTTTTAATTCATAAATCAAATTTTATTAATACATAAATAGCTATTTTCTTAATGTGACACTATTAAGTATACTCACATCCTTATAAACGACATCTCATCTTTCGTGTCAACGGCTGCAATAAATTAAAATTTTCTAGAAAATGATATAAATATTTTATAATGTAAAATGTCTACTTCTTGAATAATTTGGGCTTCAACCATATTATTACCGACATGCAACTTACAGTCTCAATTATTTACATAATATGATACTTTCGTATACATATACACCAATGTGTGTAACGTTATAATATTCCAATGATTGTACATAGGTATTATACATAATAAAATAATAACTTTATGAATGTATGTGCTCAGACGTTCAATACACATATAAAGTAAGCATATGTAAATTTTATGCCTATTTTCATACATTCATATAGGGTATATGTATGTATGTGATAGGCGCTCAAAACTGATAGCATCTGACTGAGGAAATTTTAATTACGCTCGCTCCGCCTCAACTGATTGTAATATTCCACGCCCATTCTGTTAACAACAATTTTTTTTATCTTAAGACTTTTTTCCATTTCCATTCTTGTCCTTCCTTCAATATCATTCCTGGCAAACAATTTGTACTACAATTGCAACTTCTCTCCTACAAATGCGCGCCAAAGTTCCAGCCTGATGTCGCCCGGTTTGCATTTTTGCGTGCAAAGTCCATCATTAAAATGAAGAAAAATAATATTACGTAGGCACATACAGCCAATATTTATTCACAAATAATTATAGGGAACACTATCTTTGATTTGAATAAGGTGTGAAAATTATAAACAAATATTGAAAGCTCTACATGCTCTATCATTGAAAAATTGCCAATGTAATACAGATGTCGATGGTACATGCAAGTTTATGAATGTAATGACTCTGTAATTAAATGTAATTAAGAGGCCGTTCTTCTAAGTTCAAGGATTTTGTTGAAGGTTTTACTGTCTGCTTTTTTACAAAACGTATATTTATATTGAATTAATTATTTTGTGTGTAGATATGTAGGTTATAATTAATACATGCCTGCTCAAAATATTTTTTATATTATTTTAATTAGCTTAAGAATAAAAAAGAAACTGATTAAATATATTACTTTAATTTTATGTATAGAAATTTATTTTGATGTATGTAAGTTCTAAATAAAACATACATACCTAGTACATTACTTACAATATACCTACTGATTTTTAAGTTGATACCGATATACAAAATAATATTTCACAAACAAAGAAAATTTCACATGCTTTTAAATACATATTTTTTTATTTTTTTAATCAAACATTCAGCTAAAGTCATTTAACTTAATTTTTACTTATCTACTATAAGCGTATCTTTTCCTTAATACAATACAAAATCATATATCTACAATATATTATAATCCGGTATTCATCGTCTTATCATATGCTTAAGTTTATCTAAGCATTAATCAAAATATCGTTTAGTAAATGTCAAATATAAATAGTTTTAAATTCTTTTTCTAGTTCAAAACTAAGACATACAGAAAGCTCCCTAAATGATTGTGTAGTCAATTTAACCCCAACCAAAGTTTGATCACATACATCTTTGTAACTAAAAAGATTAATATGCTCAACGTTGTAATAACTTGCTAGAAAAAGCTTATTAAACGTATCAGTATGTTCTTATATTTAAAAAAAAAAATCCAGAGTTTATTTACAAAAGCTCTTCTTCAAACTAGGTTTTGAGATTGAATGTATCAATTGCCAACACTGAAAGGATAATTATAAGTATTATTTATATTAAATAAATTGTAATATTGTGTAATAGTAAAGAAAGAATATTTGTTTTTATTATGGGCGTGTTTTTAGGCTAACTGAAACATAATTTTAATAAAAAAATGCTATTGTACTTCTTCTTTAAGGTCCTTAATTAAAGTATAGATTACAGTTTTAATACTAAAATCATTTTTTTTTCTGGGGTCAAAGTAACCCTACATCACCATAAGAGCAAATGAACATTTTAAAGTTTATTTTTAGTCGTTTAAAAACTGCTATGGCTTTTAACGACTTTTAGGGTTTTATTAACCGAAATAATTCTGAGACTAAAATTTTTCAGTAAATTAGAGGGTCCAAACTCAGTCCTCATGAAATTTTAAGTGGTAATCATTGCAAAGAAGTGACTAAGAGCCACTTAGATCAAAAAAAAAAACACTTTCTTTCCAATGAAATATCGATATTGCATCGATAGTCCTTCATCGCTTCTTCCTATCATTGTAAAGTTCGAGAATTTATCTCTTCATTCTTCTCTAATATTCCATTTTGAAAATTTCTGTAAATATATCATACATAGGACAAGTGATGATCTTTTTCCGGAGTTTCAATTCCATTTTTCCTGTCATGAAATTCTTCTACGTTAGATTCTTGATTTTCGATTCTTGATATCACTTTTCCATTATCCGTCCTCCGTCCAATTAAGTATTCTTCATGTTAATTTTTAAGAGCTTTTGTATATTGTAGTGCCTTTTGCTTTTCTGATGTTTAAGATTTTGGTTTATGTTAGTCGTTATATGACAATAATGAATATAAATATATAGCGAATGGAATATATAGTGCAATAATGGAATATATAGCGAAAATAATAACATAAAGGAAACGTCTTTATAATTTGTGTATCGCCCTACGTTTTTAGGTGAGGCAATACCGAAAAATTTGTTTGACGATTTTTTTCACCACTAAGTTCTTCAAATCTTCCGTTGCAATGATAATTTTTCAATTTACCAAACTAAATTTACAAATGTCGCATTGTGGGTTTATTTGATAAGACGAGAATAGCGACGTAAAATAATAATCGCTTAATTAATGTAATAGGTATTTCTAACCATTCGGATTAAATGATAAAACTACATGTGATTTAAAGATTTCCTACTTTGAAAAGCGACAATTTCAAATAATTTTTAATGACGCACTTTTTCCCTGTATTAATGAAAAGTATTAGCAAAATTCTAATTAGCTTTAAGCCATTGTTAGAACAAAAATACGACTGCTACATTAATTCACGTGATCTTTTTAACTCTTTAAGCACAAGAAATTAACACCGTTGGTGTAAGTCCATCAATGTTAATTAAGTTTGTTAAACTAATAAAAGTAATAAGTTTTTCAAACATTTATCGGTATTGTTATACGTACGGCATATGCATCGCATATGCTTATACACTCGTAAATACTTCAAAAGAAATACATTGCAAATTTATTAGTTATTGCAAGTGTTTAATTTATAGTTACTAAACTGTTAACATAAATCAAAAATTTATTCACCTTTTTGATTATTTGATGTTAGTAATCTTTCAAGTATTTTTTTTTATTTTCGCAATGATTGATTTGTTAATTATTTTGCTTTACTTGTGTTTTTACGACAAGCATTAATTATTATTGTACATATTATACAGTCAACGGATATATTTTTTGAAGATACTCGTTTGTAAGAACAATGGACATTTGTATCGTTAATGTCACAACAATCAAACTTAAAGCGAAAATGCATCAATTGCAATTCTTATCATATTAACACATTTGTATAAATCTGTTAAGATATCATATTGTATTAATTTTATTTTGTGGTGTAAATGAAATATCAGTTTTGAAGACAATAAATCATAAACTATGTGATTTATTTGACACAGATGCGTGACAATTTTAATACTTGAATGTTGCAATTTATTTATTTTTCAAGAAATTGTTATTAGA
Source organism: Sisyra terminalis (assembly GCA_958496175.1). Taxonomy (NCBI): domain Eukaryota; kingdom Metazoa; phylum Arthropoda; class Insecta; order Neuroptera; family Sisyridae; genus Sisyra; species Sisyra terminalis. The sequence continues at coordinate 56,834,596 of OY292274.1, forward strand.
TTCTTTTTAATAATAATTTTTTACACTTGTACAAAAAAGAACAAAATTTGATGGAGTTATGCACTTGATGTTGTTTTAAATGTTAAATAATACAAATTACAAAGCATGTAATTACTTGTAATTCTTTATCATTACAATAAATAATGAATTGTACAATAAGTTCATTTATATTCTGAAAAAAAAACTGTATTAAATGATTTATGATTACCTTTTAATATAGCAAATTATTGAGAGTAATTATTTTTTACATTTAACTGTAGAACGATTTGATTACATATATTTTGTTACTTCTGCAAATCCATTGTACGTTAACTGATGAAAGTGTCCTTTGTATTTCAATGGATAATTGGCAGAAAATATCTTTACATTTAATATTATGGATAATTAACTACCCGTTTTATTTAATAGGATCAACTGACTTATAAACTGATTTATTTTTTCATATTATCTCTCTCATCCAGATTTGATTTTTTTTTCGAATTGTTGGTACTATGTATTATATATACCCTTAAGTGTTTAAGAATACGTTGGATTATTCAAGTATATAAATGTAAACAAAATAAGCAGGGATAATTAAAATGATGTGATTGTTGGATGCCGCAGCGATGAAGGCATTTTTTGTTTATTTTTCTGCGATAACGATGCACATTGTTGTTTAGTTTAAGTTTTGTAAGCTTGCTTCTAATTCTTTCGCCATTGCACCCCATTACAACACATAAGCTCTTTGGCTTCACAAACTCAAGAATTTCATGTTGTGTTTATAATATTAAGTACAAAGTAAGGTGGTAGGAATGAGGTTTTATTATCATCGTTTCAAAGACCACCCGGTATTTTGTGCTTTGCGATGTATGCATTGTATGCAATTTATTTACCTCTTCATCTACCTCCCTCATTGACTATTTAAAAGGCAAAAGGATATAGATATTCATTATATAGAATATGCATTCAATAGATGATTTTTGCCGTTGCATCTTTTGTTAGTCGCGAAGCTTGTTTACTGAATTTTTCTCAAATAGTTAATTTTGCCAAAGAAAAAAATCTTTGTACACATAAATAGCGTACTGACTAAAGCTTGTCTCTCCGCTTGAATTAAATTACCTTTAGCTTTTTATTATCTTCCCTGAACAAAGTACATATAATTTCTTGTTAAACAAGATTCTTCAAGTAAGTTAATAAAGTTTTTCTTTAGTAAAAGAACTCCACTAGCCCCCATACCTACGACTTCGTCGTCTTCGAAATCTTTTTTACTATCAGAAGGAAAAATAAAAAATAAAAATACTTTCCACAAAATTCCTTCTTTACCGTTTGTTCTTTACTCCTAGCTAAAATTAAGTTTAAATTAATCAAAGAGTTAAATAATAATTAAAAGTTAAATTTTCCAAAGTATCAAATAAAAATGAATCTACCGGAAAGTTCTGTCCGTTTTTGGAATAAAAAAATTTTTTTTTTCTTATTTAATAACATTATTTAATAAAATGATTTCCATTATGATCAATGACTTCTTGCCAGCATAAGGACAATTTATATATCCTATTAGGGAAACATTTTTATATTTTGATTCGAAAAATTCAACCAGTTCTTGTTTGATATCTTCTTCATTTTTGATTTTTTGTCCACCAAAAAGTTTTGTAAAAACTAGTGTAACTATTAAAACTTTGTAAAAATTAGTGGCAGTTGGAAATTTCCTGAAAATAAGGAGGATATGATAGAATTTTCCAGGGTAATTCTGCAATTTTTTGACGGATGCCAAGTATTATCATGATACAGTAAGATGTCCTTCCTATTGAACATTGCTGACCTCTTTTTTTAGACTGCAGTCCTTAAGTCGTTGGCAATACTTCTCCGAATTGAACTTTCTGTGCTTTTAAAAGCTCATAATGTTGTTTGATCCTCATTGGGCCTCGAATGTCCAACCACATATATCCAACAATCTCTTATTCAAAGTCAAATTTGATTTAGAAGTGGCAGGGCTAAGTTTTCCGGGTTTACAATATGCTTTTTTCCTTACAATATTGTCGTAAGTAATCCATTTTTCATCTCCAGTTATCATTCTATCCAAAAAGGGCTCGATTTTGTTCCAAGTAAGCGGAAATGTGCATATGACGATTTGATCGTCCAAATTCTTCCGACTTCTTCATGCGGCACTAGAATCTATCTTAAATACTTCCCTACCACTCCTTTTATCCGAATTTGTTCTTTAATGGCTGGCTCAACTGTATTAAGCCTTTTTGCAATCTCCGATATTGCCAGAAAAGAATCCTGCACCAACGAGGTCCAAACAACATCCTCGTCATTGTCGTTATAGCAATGGACAGAAATTTCCGGTCACCTAATAGATTCGAAAAATTCAACCAGTTCTTGTTTGATATTTTCTCCATTTTTGAATGTTTTGCCCGACAAAAAATGTTGTAAAGACAAAAACAAGTGGTAATTTTAGGGTACAATGTCCGGAAAATATTGTATATGTGATAGAATTTTCCTGCGTAGTTCTGAATTTTTTTGACGAGTCCCCAAAACAGCATGGTGTCTGGCATTATCATGATGAAGTAAGATATCCTTCCTACTGAAACATTGCCGATCTCTGTATTTAGACTTAACATATCCAGTCGTTGGCAATTCCGTTTGGTTTTAAAAGCTTTTAAGGTCCTTTGGTCCTCATTGGTCTTCAAATGTCCCATCATATACACAACATTCTCTTATTCAAAGTCGAATTTGGTTTAGAAGTGGTAGGGCTACGTTTTTTGGGTTTACAATATGCTCTTTTACATACAACAATGTTGTCGTAAGTAATTGATTTTCCGTCTGTAGTTATCATTCGGTTCAAAAAGGGCTAGGTTTTGTTCTTGGCAAGCAGAAATGTGCTTATGACGACCTGATCGTCCATGTGGCACTCATCTTAAATATTTCCACACTAATCCTTTTATCCGAATTTTGTCTAAAATAGTTTTGTCAACTGTATTAAGCCATTCTACAACCTCCGATATTGTCAGGAAAGAATCTTGCACCAACAAGGTCCAAACAACATCATCTTCATTGTTGTTATAGCTACGGATAATAATTTCCGATAGACTTAATATAAAAGCTCCGGTTATAGAAGTCTCCTCTTATTTCAAATTAAGTAAGTATAGTCTATTTTAATTCACTTGAATTTTTATATATAATTTGTGTTCTCTTTTAAAGTTCTTTATTTTACTTTGGTTTTCGTTTTCTCATTGTACCCAAATGCAATCTATTAGATTTTAGCGTCATCGTAAGTTAATACTATTTCGCATTAATCTATTTATAAAGATGTAGTGCAATAGTATAATCAGATAAAATGAAAGACATAAAAAAATTAAAGTTATATGTGTGAGGGCTGTGTAGTTGTACATATTTAGGATACCGTTTAACTTTCATCTCGTTCGTTGCGATAAATTATTTCACACCACATTATTATTCATTCCTCCTACTGATTCATGGTTAGCTTAAAGCTTTTACTAGTAAGAGTGTAAATTCTAAATTAAATCTAACACTTTTAAAATAAAATATAAATAAATGTCAAAATCATAGCACAGCAATTTAAAATACATTAAAAATATACATAAGAATAAACAATGATAAATCATAAATGTAGAAGAGACGTTGGGGCATATTTTTTTTGCTAATTCAAAATATAATACAAGCAAACATTTTTTAACCAATATTTCAAGTTTTCTGGTTAATAACCTGTGTAAAAGTGAATCGAATGGGATAAAGTTAAAGTTTGGTGTCAGTGGATTTGATCCATGGAGATTTTAAGAAGACTGGTCCAAACACCCACTGAGATAACTAATAGGCTATGGCCCAATGTTAGCTTTGAACTTATCATTCCGAATCAGTTATCACGTTATGATATTTAGGCCATATAGCATTCATAAAACATAAAAGCGAGCCGAATACTTTATTCTAACTAGCTATGATATTTTCGTCTTAATCAAAATGAGCGTTTAAAGAAAATGCTATCATAATTTACAACGTTCAACAAGTGAAATGTGAGGCAATAAATCTACAGCGTTTCAAGTTCATGCAACAAAAGTATGTTTCGGGCTCGGGAAAAATTTCAAACATAGCTATAAACATTGTTTTTTATTTCAATTTTTAATTAAATACTTTACATTTTAACAAATATTTTTTCACTTGCAAACAAAAAAAAAAATTTGATAAATATATCCTTGTTACCTCTTCTAAATTCTACACTTAACTTTCAATCGAAATACTCCATTTATCTATCAATACACTAAATATAAATACGGAAAAAGCAAAAACCGAAGCACAACTTCCGCAACTTGTATGATGTCTTTAATGTACTAAAAAATAAAAATATTTTCTTAACATTATACAAATATTAAATGAAGTATGTGGGTGGAAATATAAGAATATCTTATATGTATTTACTTTTAAATTACATATATGCCACAACATGAAATACACTGTGAACAGATATATGCTTGTGTATTTTCAGAAAAATCGACAGTTAAATATTTTAAACAGTGAATATATTTTCGGTAATATGTTCAACGTAAAAAAAATATAAAACCTAAACAATGAATAAAAAAATCACACATGAAATATTCAGCTATTTTGAAAATAACTACAAAGTAGCCATTTGTTATAGTCTTTTCAAATACAGATCAAAAGTATGCATACCTATATACGCAATTATTTCATTTCTCTTTTCAAATGTTTACTTATCTTGATCCATTGAAATTTATTTGATCATAATAGATAAATCGTGTATACAACAACTTATATAAATCAACGAACTAACGAACAGTTACTTGATTAAATATACATTAGTCGACTTTATTAATGATATATACAATTAATAAAACAAATTATACGTTCAATAATTTATATGATAAAACTATTAACTTCACATTTTCGTTATAATATATACGTTAAAGAACAATAATTTGTTGAACAAGTTTATTTACTTAATTATTATTTATGTTTAATATGCAAATATTGAAAAGCTTTCATTAAATCATTAAACCTATTATGCATTAAGTTTTAAACATTTGCATTCCTTTTTCAATATACGTAAATGATTTGATATTGAAAAGCACTGGATTTCAATGATATTGATATACTTTTCCAGAGTTAAAATTTTATATAACAATTTTATGTGGCGGTTTTTTATTCAACTCTTTTTCGTTTTTAGATGCCTTATCTATTTTCAGAGATTTGGGATTACTATTCGGATCATTTAGGCAACTGCTCGAAGAAAGGATATCGATTCTTGTCAAACCATTGTCGAATATTTTTCTTCAGCTTATTTTACTCTAACTTACTTTAAAGGATGAGATAGGAATTGAGTAAATAGTTTTTTAGACGTTGAGAAGGAAAAATCGATTTTTCTCATTTTAATAGTAACCGATTTGGGAAAATTTTTTTTTTTCTTTTACTTGAAAGAATACTTTTTTTTTTTTCTGTATTTGTAACGGTAATTACGATGTGTTGAAAACTATTTATAATTATCTATCATTATTAATAATTACCAAAGTTGTGGAAAAAGTAAATGTCTAGTTTACCTTATTGTTTTGGACTTCTATTTGGACTTAGGTGAGTCGCAGATATAAAATCGACAGTGAACAAAAAAATCGATTAGTAAAATCGATTTTTAGAAAAGAATTAATCAATTCTATCCATAATTGATTTTTTTTCATGTCTAGACTAAAGTACAATTTTCTAATTTCTTTCTTTAACTGATAAATCGAGTAATAGGTTAGTATTTACTTGGATTAAGATTTCTTTGTTTTCTTTTTCTCTCATCCTCTCTTTCTTTTTCTGAATACTTATGATCTTCATTAGGTTTCAAATTCAATTGGTACTTTCTTGTTCAATTGAATTAGTGTTTTTTGGTTTTTACGTAAAAATGCTATGCAGCATTGAAAGATGTTTATAAACATTGAAATTGATCATGAATTTAATATACTTATGAAAATAAGAAAATTCAATCATTATTATTAAAACACCCGAAAGAAAAGATATAATATTTTCATTAATAACGAAAGTATAAAATTAAATTGAGTTATGAATGTAAAGTCGCTGTTGACATCCCTTGGTTACCTCAAAGTACAGAAAACAATCTGATACGATTATTTAATGCAGAGTTTTAAATTAGCCTTTTATCTTTTAATAGATTTTAAATATTTCAAGTGATATTTAAAACGAAAAAAAAATAGCGTTTTCTGGTTAACTAATTTTTTCAGATTTTTTTTAGAGTATTTTAGAGCTACAGAAGGAAAACTTAGAATATTATTTAAAAATAATTTTACCAACAGTTTAACTTTGACAAATATTTTATTTACCAACAAGAAAAATTAAGAAAATTAAAGAAAATTAAGAAAAAAACGGTATGATTTGCATTAAATATATACGTTTCTAATCAAAAAACAGAACTTAATTTTTCATGGGGGTACGAGCGCTAATTTCAAATGCATATGGTTAAGAACTTCTGCGTTTAACTCACACAACATCAACTCTGATTATATATAAGCATCTGAATTTTTTTTGGTTTTAAGAGATTATTAAAACATAACCCAAAGCTATGAAAAAATTCTCCAAACATTTGAATTATACATTTTGAATGAATCCATATGGATTATAAGGAGATCCCAATAATTAAACCCATTTGAAATTTTTTATCCCATATAATTTTAGCAATTAAAATCATTTAAACGAGCCGAAAATCTCTTGAAAAATTCAAAACTAAACGCTGGAAACAATTTATTTGTAAAACATTGATTATTTTAGTGACACCATATAATTTTGTTGACAGGTGTGCTTCTGTATGATACCTTAACTTGAAATTAATGTGCTGTGTAGTGTAGGTTTTTTATCTCATAGACCCGCAAGAACCGAATAAATGGACAATAATAATTTGTTCATCTCATTCGTATAATTAATCGTTACAATTTTGTAAACCAAGAAATACCAAATTCACACTTTCATAATCTTTCTGTATCCAACTTCCATTCCATCAGATTGTAATTAGTAGTAATTATAGTGGTGAGTTTGCTAGATATAAAACATGCCAAAAACACTAAGTTTCAAAGATTCAGGAAATCATGATTTATGATTACCTACCATGTGGACAAGTAATTTTCTTTTTGAGTCAGTAAAAAAGATATTCTTCATATTCTTGATGAAATATTATGATTATGTCATAAAGAATGTTTTATTTTAAATGGGAAAAAACCGAAATATTTTTATTGATTTATATTAATTGTTTATAAAGCAACTAAACAAAGTAACTTTTACTTGTAAGTAACTCTTCGCCAAAATTATTCAAAAAATATAGAAATCATTATTATAATTTTCTTTTATTAGAAAATTAATTTTAGTTTCCCTACCACTTAACTAATTGCGGAATTTGGATTATTTGTAGTGCAGTATTTCTATATCTTATATTATTTTACACAAATAAAATTATAAACATTATCTTTAATTAATAGTATTTGTTTATCTAAATTCTGTTTCTACTCAAGAAGGACATACTTATTAAAATAGACATCATCAATGAACTAAATATTTCTTTTTTCTATATAATTTATTAACTAAATCTACACAAAATAATTTACACATTCTTTAGAGATTGTTCAGTAAAAAAAAATATAAAATAAAAATTGCTTGGAATTAATAAACTTTAAATTATATCAGTTTACATAAATAACTCTTTAATGATTGAAGTTTTGATTAAAAAAGAAACATTTGAAAATAATATTAAAATATATAATGTAATATAAAACTATAAAATATATAATTATATAAATATAATACTAATAATATAGTATTCAGTGCAAAGTAAGTTAATTTGTAACTAGCTTACAGAAGAACATTTTTTGAGTGAGCTTTTGGAATTCTTCTAAGTAAATATCAAATATATAAAAATCACTCATAAAAATATCAAATCTTAATTTTGAAAATTTTGACTAACCATTTGGACACTTTTTCTTCAAAATTTTATGCATTAAAACGAAAGTATAGTAGGTAAAAGAAAAAATATAACTTTTAGAAAAAAGCTCGCATACTCAAAACATCAGGTAATGGAAAACAGATTATATCTCAAAATCTATACGATATAGCATTTAATTTTCGTTGAAAATGTAATTAAGATTCTACTGAATTTTTAAAATCTATTCAAAATTTTTCCACCAACTGTTGAAAAGTTAGAAAAAGAAAATAATATACGATTTTAAAAGTGTATGTTACACCAACTCTTGGAGTAAATAAATAAAATATTTGGAAATTTCTTTATCCCTTTTTATATATAAGTGCCACAAACTTATGTTTTTTTAAACATCTCATAGAAATAATTTTTTTCCACGTTTCATATTCGTAATGCCAATTATATCCAAGTAACTTGTGGACAAGTAAGTTATAATAAAAAAAGTAAATAATCTACCAACAATGGCATTTGAATATAAGTTCTGGTAAGGTTTTTTGCACATTACAAGCGATTAATGAGTACATAATTAATGAAAAACATAAACCAAAAAAAAATGTACAATACTGTTTCAAGCGACTAAACCATATTATTATTGTATATTTTGAGAGCTATAATACAGCAAGACTTGTAAGTAGAAAAACTCAATTGGTTTTACGTAGCAGTTTTTGGTTCGTGTCCTTTTAAATATGGAGAGCAAAAACCAGCATTTTCCTCATATTATACTTTTTCACTATAGAAAAGGTAAAATGCTGTTTTATCCAGAAAAAAATTAATAGAAATGTACACAGAAGATGTATTGACTACCCGCCAATGCCAAAACTGGTTTGCAAAATTTCGATTCGGTAATTTTGATGTCGAAGTTGCACCATGGTCTGGAAGGCCGATTGAAGCTGATAAAGACACAATGAAATCATTAGTTGATGCAAACTGGTAAATTACAGCACGTGAAATTGGTAACAGGTAAAATTTATCAAATTCAATTGTTTATATCCACTAGAAAGGCCTAGGTTTTACAAAAGCTTTTACAACTTTGATGGAATAAACACCCATACTCTTCATATTCTACAGATCTGGCATCTTCGGTTTATTATTGGTTCCGGTCACTGCAAAATTATTTCTTCAAATAAGAAAGTCAAAACTCCTAAGATCAGTTCTGGCTAACAAAGAGCAAAAATTTTCTGAGGAAAAAAATACGCTACTGCCAGAAAGACGGCAAAGGGTATTGAAACAGAATGGCCAATATAAAATTTAATAAAATATTTATCCACTATACGAAAATTGTCTTTCATTTTCAAAAAATAAAAAATAAAAAGATTACTTTTCAAACAATCCAAAACATAGTAAAAAAATAAAAATCACTTCCGCGCTTAAATTCAAATGCTCATTGCACATTGTACGTTTGTAATATTATGGAATCGAGTCTGGGAGTGACTTTGTGAAATTTAAAAAATTTCAATAATCAAAACAAATGAACATCTTCAAATCTTGTAATTCCATTGGCTAATATGTAGTCACGTGATAGACGCGTATGTGCTGTCATCAGATATTAATGCATTGCTTGACTTAGTCATATTTCAATTGTTCTTAATTATTGAATTTCATTTAATTAAAACCGAAAAGTGATCCAAGTGATAATTTAAATAGTGTTTAATTAATCGAGATAACAATTCTTATATTCAAGCAAGTGAAATTTTATTAAATTCTTAAAGTCGGAAACCTTAGTGCATAGTGTTGATTTCGATTCAATTATTATTTACGATTTTTGTGAAAAATTTGTATTTCCGATTTAAATGGTTAAAGGGTCAAGATTCTAGAGCTTAAAACATGGTGAATTGTCCCCGAAAGGTATTTGTAAATTATCTTTAATATTTCCATGATTTCCAAATATTTGTTGTTCTTTATATTTTGTATTCATTTATAACATACGTTCTACTCGTATTTAACTAACACGGCTGACTATACAATATGTTTATTGATAGGTATAGTAAGATGCATTTAGCATAATGCGTAAACAATTTTTAAGAAATCGTTGGAAAAACAGTATGAAATGAATATTCGTATACCTAAAGTAATTATTTATTTATTTTTTTAATGGATTATCTATCTATTATTATAAAGAGGAAAGATTTGATTGTTTGTTTGCTTTGAATAGGCTCCGAAACTATTTGACCGATTTGAAAAATTCTTTCACTGTTGGGAAGCTACACTATTTCCGGTGAACATAGGTTATATTAAATTTTCAAAAAAGTTAGGGATCTATACTAAAACTCCATTAATGTAACCCAAGGTCTGAAAAAATTACCAAAAAACATTCTTTTATCGCGTGCGCTGCGAAAACTATTCGTTATAGAACAAAATAATGTAGTACGATTTTGCAGAACATATCTATATACATATATATACACAAAAAATAGAGCGACAGCATATGTCTAACTATTATAGTTATGTCACAGTAAGTGTTTTTTCATTTTAAAAAAAATATATAAATGCCACCGTTATAAAAGCTCTTTTATTTATACTTTGGGATTAATCCTTATCAAAATAATTAACTTCAAATTTAAGTTTGCTTTAATACCATTATATAACTTTTTGAGTTATTCAATTTTAACATTCCATTCGAAAGATATCACAAGTTTAAAAATGTAAGTTATTTGAAAAATATCGCATGGTCACCGCTCTTTACTTATAATTAAGACCAACTTTATTGAACTTGGCGATATTTTTTATTTATGTATAGATGCTGATTGATTTACAGATTATTTGGTCTACGGTAGGTATACCTACCGTAGCTATACGCAATAGACATACTCTTTTTAGATATTTATAAATATTTTTTGAAAATTAATTGATTATTACATAGAACAATTTTATTCTTTGCAACAGTTTATTAAATGTGTCTTTTTAAAGTTGACAAAATAGTGTTTTTAAGTATGATTATGTTTTTCGTAAAAGAAATAAGAAAAATAAAAATTTTCATATACCACTACAAATGGTAAATTTGAAAAGAAAACATAATCTACACCTACGTTACGCAGACGAAGTTGCGGGGATCAGCTAGTTATATTTAAAATCAAAATTAAATATTTGTTATAGCACGTATCAATTACAATACTTAGGTATACCACGTTTGATATAATGAAACAAATACGATTTTTTTTTCAACATCTACCGAAATTTCAATTTAAAAAAAAATAATAAACAGGCAAAGTTTCGAGAAAATTTGTTTTTTCTCTTTTAAAAATCTCAACCCTGTTTTAATTCGTTAACGTGTATCTAATTAATATTATTTACTGGCTGCAAATTGATTTTTAAACTAAATTTTATCGAACAAGACGAACACAACATTTCAATTATGTTGAAATCAAACATTTGTTCGTGATAAATAGACGTGAGAATCGCCCAACACTTTTCCAATGCTATCAAAATTCTACACTCATCAATGTAATCTCTTTTCATGTGTACAATATTCGTTCGTATTGCATTCATATATTTGTGCTCGAATGTGTATTTTATTTCGAATTGGTTATTTCTTTGGCTCTTATCGCAAGAGTGAGTGTGTTTTCAATATCAGGATACAACCTACTGCTTCTTATTTTGATATCACAACACCTAATATCACCTGCACGTTTCGACGTAGAACTTGCTAAACAGGAATAACGAGCTTTATCAGTGTTATACCTTTATTAAGATAATTTTTTTTACAAATCCATTCCGAAGATGTTCCAATTCATTCAGAGAGCGCTGGTAATAATATATGCGTGTACTCGACAAACACATCTGATGAAATAAGTAATTGTAATTACTCGGTTTTACAATTTAAGCAACGAAATGATTTATGGTCGTTCTGAGCTTTGGAGAATTTAAAATTAATTTTGATTGCACAGAACGATATGTGAACATCTGAGACCGACTAAATAAATGTTACATATCTCTTCGCCGCAAATAATAGATGTAATGGCACGAAAAACACCCTCAATTTAAACAAATGTGCATTGTTGATTTAAATAAAATAGCCCCGAATAAAACCATTTTCGAATAAAAAGGGATGTAGAGAAAATGAGATTTGCGAAAGGATTACATTACTTTTATTGTTTTTGAATGACAGGCGGGAAACTTTTTTCGAGAGACCTATTTTGATTTATTATTTTTTTCTGAACTAGCTTCGTAATATTTTTCACCCCTGTACATATTAAATATGTAAAATTTTATTGTTTGTTTTGACAAAATTTCAATGGAGACATATGAAAATTAATAATTTTGATTTAACTACAGTTTTAAAAATATAAAAATTTAAGAACAATGCCACAGTAAAAATTATTATTTAATGTTATTTTTTTGTATGAAAAGGGAGGAATATATGTTGATATAAAAGTTTGTACATAGAGAAGTAGTAGTTTATAGCGTGTTTTTGAGAGTATGAAACAAAATTTGAGCCAATAGGTGAATATGGTTTGATGTACATAAAGATGAATACCATAGTAATATTAGTCAGGTGTCTCTCCCTCTAAATCAGAACTTATAAAATTCAAAACTGTTTAAAGCAACAGTAAACGTGGTAAAAAGTTTTCAAATATTTTTTTTTGGGTTACTTTTCTTGCCAAGGTAACCTTACTGTTTCTGAAAATGAAAAATATTGTTTTGAAAAGTATTAAGAAATAACATATGAAAACAAAAGGGGTAAAGTATAAAAGGTAAATATTAAAAATAAATCTTTTCGATATTCATGCAGAAATTAAGTTAGGTATAAATATACTTTATCTTTTATTTAGGAAAATACTTTCCTTCTTGAATTAGTATTTTGTAATCAATCTTGGGTTTGTACGAATTAAAACACCATAGTTAATATAATATTAAATAACTTGTAAAACTATAGCTAAAAAGTTTTTATTTTTACAATATTAAACCACTCTTACAAGAAAATATTGTTTTTATTGATTTTTCTAATCTCTAAATAGCATTTTTTTCGGTTATCTTCAAAAATAACACAACTATTATACAACTTAAATTTACTAGAATTTAAACGAAGAAGCAATAGTTTTTATGAATGAAGTCGAGGAACTTGGGTTTCAAATAATATGGAATTGTAAAATAACATAAGCATAAAACAGCAAATAGATAGATAATTCTTATACAAAGAAAAGGAAAAGTTTTTTCCCTCAAAAATAAAAAAAATGTGTAGAAAGCATATCGACAATTAGAATTTTTGAGTACAATCTAAGAAAATGCGAAAAACAACCAATTTGTGACAAAATTTACAACTTTTCCTAGGTTTATAGATAATAAATAATTGATATTTATTTCCTCTGTTAAATGAAAGGGTGAATATATCATCATATATAGGCTTATTAGTCAACACCTTCAATTATGCTTCTTATATTTCATTTTTTCATTCTTTTCAGTGAAAAAAGTAATTCTCCGATAAAATAGTTTATACTATAAACTTATTTATTGATGAAACTAGTACATAAATCACCTTTAAAAAGCTTCATTCTCAATAATTGCGTTTTGTAAATTTTTTAGGGAATAAAATTTTAGAAGTTTTATAATTTACGAAATGAACACAATTCGTCTACCAATGTAAAGAACAAGCTTTTAAGGCAATCGTCGCTGGGCCTAATAAAGCTTTATTTTGAATTGAAAAATCCATTTAAAATAATTTAAAACAGTACCAAGTGAATAATTTCGTTGGGGGTTGAATTCCTATTTCATATTATATTCAGTGCAGATAGGAGATAACTGGGGTTCAGTGAAGAACTTGGTGTTGTGAATGATATTGATAGAAAGGGGTAAGTATTCTTCTCCATATGTAGTGTCCCCTTTTGATTTGTAATGAAAGTAAATTGTAAAATTGTTATTTCTCGTTAGGGTTGTGTAATGGAAGATTTATGCAAATATTTTTACCAGTTAGTACGATGCTTACTGACATGTCGACTTTTAAATTGCGCAAAATGATGTATGAATTCAATGAAATAAAAAACACTTTTTTCATTTCACATTACAATTTCATGAATTTCATACTTTCATTGTACTTTAGCTTTTGTAAATATTTCGTATCTGTTTTTTTTCCTCTTTATTTTTGTGGAAAGCAATATTTTAACATATTTTGTTTTCCGAGGATTGTTTAAAATAAGAATTCATCAAGTTAATGGGTTTCGAAAAAGAAATATGTTGGGCTGTTTTGTTAACTAGACATAGTCAAAATTACCCTTGTGTACACGAAATATGTTTGTGAGAGGGGTATATATAGGGTGGTTAAAGTGAGTGGTAGATAGTAGAAATAACGGACAGCTTAAGTTTTGTAATTAGTCCCATCTGGTGGTAAGCTTTAGCATGAAACAAGCAATCGACGAATGTTGTATCACACATGAGACTGGGAATGAGTCCCGAGTTTAGCCACAAAACGACTGCGGCCCCAAACGCGACATTGGGAATATGATGGTCGAGAGATTAGGATATTCATTATACAACTTCGAAATAGATGTGTCTTTCGAATTCACCACCGCGATAGAAACATAACACCACCATTGAAACATCGTCATCATCATCATCATCATAGCTTGAAAATTATTTCCCTCAGAAATTTACCATCTTCATTCACTCTGTTATATAATGCAAAATTATATTATAACCACAAAGTTTTCAGACAAACACAAACCCATACACAAATTCATGTATAATGGGTAAACCTTTTAAAAACAAACTTATTCAAACAGAGTATTGACTTTATTTTTACAATTTAAATCGGTCCTCGTAAAACAAATTTATGTTAACTGAAGTTGAAGATATAAATTACATAAAATTAAAGAGGGTACATTTTTGAAGTTATTGGAAACTATAAAGCAATATCAATAGTAAATTTCACACCCTTTAAAAATTAAGCTCGGGAAGGATAAATCTAGGTGAAACAGTAGTTTGAAAAAATATTAATAAGCTGAGAAATATTTAAATTTGCAACAAAAATAGAAATAAAAGAGGCTAAATTTTGAACCAATCTCCATGCAATACAATAAAGCTTTACTCCCTTAAAAACTTTATACAAAAAAGTATGATATGCTATATGAAAATCAAAAAAATTATTACCACTTCGCTGCATTTAAATATAAATACCGTAAGTTACTATTATAAGACGTAATTCTTATAAAAATATTAATTATTTTAGAAATCGCTGATTAGAAATAACCAAAAATGTTATAAAGTCCTTACTTGGGTGTAATATTTATTTAATTGATAAATTTAGGCATTAAATCCTGCATAAAATGTTGAAAAATAGTATAATTTCGTCTATTACATTAGAAAAAAATCTTGTAAGCACATAGTAATACATATAAGTTGTCACCTGCAACTTTGTTTACGTGGCGCACTATTACGTCTATAATATTTTTTACGTTTGTTAAAATTTTTAATGTATGATCTAAAATAATTTACTAATAATAAGTTCAAACTTATTTCCTTAACATTAATTTCCAAATAGTTTTCATCATTTTCTTCTCTAAAGCTCAAATATGAATACATCATATAAACTTAAGAGTCGGGGAAAAATGATTTGATTTGAATTTTCCGCCAGAAAAGTATTTTGCACTTGTAAGTTTGATAAATTTATTTTTATAATTGCTATAATTATTTATGACAATTTTTTTTTAATTTTCTTGTATCTTTTATAAAGAGCTAAGTAACTTACTCCGGAGCTTTTTAAAGTTAAAGATATTAAACTTAGTTATTTATTTCCTTAAAATAAATATTATTTATAATTTCTTATAATTCAGTTTTTAATTTCTATTGTACTTTTTTAAAACGGCAATTTAATTACATAAGGCTACATTTCCATATATAAATTTTATTTTTGTTACAAACAAAAAAGAATTCAAACTTATAAACGTGAGCATTTCAGTTTCTTCGTAATATTTTATCAATTACAAATATTTATGATTGGAAAATTCAAGAAAAAATACATTTTAATAAGAAAATATAATATGCATTAATATTGTGCTAAAAATCAAAATGAAGAAGTCAAACCCTGTAATATAAACCACTCTTGATGAAAGCTCATATACTCGGTTCTCTTTTTGTGTGGTAGATACGTTCCACAGAAAAAAGTATAAAAAAAAATCACCGAAAAACATTAGATACACGTACGAAAATAAAGAATGCATTCCATAATTTTGTAAGCCTGCATAAAATTAAATCAATGAATTACAATATATTATAGGCACCGAAAATTGTACAAAAAAGGCTTATTAAGTTTCAGAAAATTATAATCTTAATATATACTCCTTCTAAATTTATATATATCAACCATATCTCCGAATTTCTTAACCCTTTAACATGACAAAATAGTTTGAAATAGTTATTTTAAAAAAATGTTTAACAGCATAACTTCAAATCCTGCACAGTACCTATAAAAAGAGAACCGATTGTACTACTTTTGACTTCTGATGTTTAAATTAATCTCCTTTATGTTTTACTGGATGCTTTCTATACATTTTTCGTAGTATTTTTACATATATAAAAATTATAATTGATTCTAGAGCTTTTACCCAAGAATTTAAAAATTGCAACTAGATAAACGAGATGGATATTTTACACTAATGTATTAATTAACTATTGACCCTTCCTATAGCTTATACTGTTAACTAGTTGCCTTCAAATGTTTATTCAGGTTTAATCATTTCAAACACTAGTAAACCCCCAAATTCTAATGAAGAAGGGTAAAGTAAAATTAATTTACTTACCTATAAGAGGCAAACATAGTTGAAGAAATTTAAAAAAAAAATATAGGAAATATATAATAGCTTTTCTACTTGTGTTTGTTGTAGAAGTTAAGAAAATATGGCTTCAAAACGACCGAAAATATTCTAGAATAAATTACTCAAAAGGTTAAGTGTTTGTAAATAAACAAATATAGAAAGTTTATAAAGATGCTTTATTTCATATTTCTTATTTTTAGGTTTTTTACATAGTCTTATTTGCTTGTATCATTTAGGAGTAGAAGGTCTAGAAATGACAAAATTTATCTTACCTTTATAAACTCTTTAGTCACCTGAAGATATAAAAATACCTAAGGGCTCTTCAAAATGAAATTATTATGCAAATGTTATGGTTATGGAGAAAATTAAATTCAAAAAGACAAAAATCTAAATTATTAGGAGGAAAATTCTATTTTTAAATTTATTAGACAATTACGGTGACAAATTTGGGTCTGAATCACTTGGATCTATGATATGATCTTGTTTAACACTTGATGAGCAAGGTGTACACTAAAGGGATGTTTTATTCTATCATTAGATTATCTGGGTATCTTAGTAGCAGATTTTATTAAGGATTTGATTTATCTAAAGTGTGTTTTAACACGTTGAACGTTTGAATTATGGTATCTTCTTGAAAAAAGTCATTATCGTGAAGGTCTTTTATTGTAGCCTATTTGATATTTTCTTGGGCCTTAACGAAGTATGTCGTTTGCAATGGTTACCTCACAATTCACCATGTGAAATAGTGTGACGATTTTGCAAAATAATGACCAGTTAAACAATCGATATTTACCAGCTTGGAAACGCTATCAGTTAAGTACGATCTACATCATTCACGCATTCATTGATTTGTGTTTACGTGTATTGGTACGGCAATGGTTATGTTTTTGAACGTTTTTTGGATTGTTAGTCGAGCCAATGTTTACGTTTTTAGGGTTGCAGTGACTTGTAGATACGTTTAGCGGGAATAAATCTTCTGGATTTAAACATTCGTAATTATCATACTGGAAAAAAAGTGATGTGAATGCATGTAGATTTTTTTGTCTTGGAATGATCAAAATTTCGTATGAGAATCTTTCATTTGGAATAGAAGTAGCAATTGAGTTCTCTAGGCCTAGGGAGCGTATTTCCGTCCTCGTCCCGGCAATATTCATTCTGACTGACATATACAGGCGAGACCGATTGGCGGACATACACACATATACATTCAGATAGACAGACATTGCGGTGTGGATTTAGCAAAGTCCATTGTGCCATTGTAAAACAAAAGCCATCTATTTTGCATACGTGATTTCTGTTTGTTGTTTATTCTGTTGGAACGAAACGAGATTTTAAAACGTTGTGGTCTACATTTCAAAGTTTCAGACTATTTCACCAAATCTGCATAGTAAAAAGCGCGAGGTATAAATGTATACGTATGCACTGCAACTACATCCACCCCCTGAATGAATTTCCTCATTGTCCTCTTTCTACAGATCCATCCCTTTCATAAAATGTAAAGCATATCCGTCTTTCCCAGTTTGTTTGTGATAATCGTTCCTCTCACTCGCGTGTTCTCTTTCGATTGTAATGTTGAAACTTTTAGTTCACGATCGATAGAGGTACTTAGTGATTATAAATGTAATACATGACTGTTGTCGGAATCTTAAACGAAAATAAAATTATATTTATATGTAGCTGTATACCTATACATATGTATAGTGCGGGGAAAATGGACGGAATATACTAAAATGTGGTGTGGTTGACCATTACTATTGCACTAAGAATTAAGAGTATAAGCAGCAGTTGCTCACAACGGGGAGTTGGGTAGTGCCTCAGCGGCCCCACAACAGGGCCCTGCGGGACTCCACTGAACTGACACACGCACACGAAGGCCCGTTTAATTAATGCGCTCCAGACATGCGTTCATATTTATATCCTCCCAGGCTCTCATTTCTTATCACAAAAACCAAAAAAAAAAAAAATATGTTTTCAAAAATAACAGAACATAGTTGATACATTCGAATTCAGAACATGTCTTTAATTCAATCAAATCTTTCATTTTGTTCACATCGTCACCCACATGATCCGAATCTTGGGGATGTGTACTCGTATCTCCGTTATTCCACATATATTACGTCTAACTAATTACGGTTTATTTGTTCTTAATTAGTTAATGTCCAGTTGGTAATTAACAAGTTGATTTAATTGTCTTAGATTAAAGATATGAACCTATCTGCTTTTAACGTTCTCAATAACAACGGATTTAATATAATGTATTTTTTGCGATACTTACGGTCAGCTACTACCTAGCTTATCAATTAAAAATTAATCTCCACCAAATTATCGGTGTAAAAATAAAATAAGATGGACCTTTTGTGAGAGATACAAGAAAAGGATCTTTATCCCTTTTTTAAACGATTCTGTGATAAATTGAAGTAATAAAGTAGTAAAAATGCAGTAAAGACAATGCAGCTATGCTTTTGTCAGTATTTTTTTTAATTGTAAGAATATTACTTTGTTATGGTTTTATTTTTGATAAAAGGTTTTCATTTTAATTTACTCACTATTATACGAATTGGGGGCTACACTATTGAAAGTAATAGTAAATTTATAAAATATTTAATTTATAGTTTAATATATAATTTTAGTATAATAATAAGGTATTTATGAACCTATGTTATGAGAAAAACTAGTTTTAAACTTATTACTTAGTAAAAAGAATTTTGAAATCTTTGAAAATCTTTAAATTATACAATCTTTGAAAAAGATTGTAAAAAGCTTTGGGAAGATATTGCATAGGGATTTAACTTACCATAAATTCAATTAGGCATTAAACTTCCCAAATTGAAAAAGAACTTTCAATAAACATATAAATTCATGGTTGGTAAATATATTTCTTCCGTACTGCTTTTGGTCTCAAAGTGTCTATGTTATCCCTTATATTAAGTTATAGTTTATAAACTATGATTAATAAAACATAATATCTTTTTGAATTTTTTTACCAATTTACCTTCTTTTTATTTTTATATTTAATATACACTGTTTACTGAAGAATATTTTTATACAAATTTTTTTGGCTCAAGTGTACTTTAGCACACCCACAATCTGGCAACGTTGCATTTTCGACTTTGTTTTTAATTTAATTCGCGATACTTTTGTTAATTCAATTCTAATATGGTATAATTCTCTCTTTTGTGGCTAAATTTTCATTATGGACCGATTTAATCGCGAATTAAATTAAAAACAAAGTCGAAAATGAAACATTGCCAGATTGTGGATGTGCTAAAGTACACATGAGTCAATTTTTTTTAAAATTTTACTGAAAATAAATACATATTATAGTCTAATTAACTACGATAAGCTTAGATATTAATATTACCCGTGTTTAAAATCATAACTTTTCGGTTAATAAACTGAATTCGAGCCGAATTCGGTTTTAAGGTATGCAAATGAAATTATTTTAAATTTTGAATCCAACCATTTGTAAATAATAATTTTTAATTTCCCTTCTCAATTATTCCGATTGGCTAACAATTAAAGCACACAAAAGTAGGTATAAATAATTGCAAATATTGTACTTTAGAGCATCTCAAGTGTATAGATTGAATTGGCCATACCATCCAGAAAAGGTTTTAAAATTGTTTTGGATTACAAAATTATGATCGTTCAAAATTTGAAAATAATTAGAAAATAAACAATTTCGTTTTTGTTTTGATAGATTAGAACCACATAGAATGACTTAGGACATGGAAACTTAGGAAAACTTTAGGTTGGAGTCAATGCTGTGAGCTCTTATTCCTGAATCGTCCCTCCCTGGTAAGATTTTTCAAATTGAAATAGTCCATTCCTCGTTTTAATAAATCCAGAATTTCAAATCTCCTTCTTTTTGTTGGAACATTCCACTTTCAAGTATGAATCTTTCTTCTCTCAGAATGTAACCCACCTAGTAAACTTTTCTACTTCTCACCAAATCGATGGTAGTTCTTTTTCCATTGATCCTTCCCAATATTTCCTCGTTCGGGACTCGATTCGTTCATTTAATTTAAATCATTCTTCTCCAGTACTACAGTTGAAAGTTCTATTTTCTTGTCTTCTTAAAGTATAGGTTTCCAATTCATATAATGCTTCAATCTACACAAAGCATTTTAACTACTACTTGCGAAATTCAACTTAACCTTGTTAACTTTTTAAGTTAATCTTTGCAACTTTTGACTGTTAATTATTTTATACTATTTGATTGTTCAATTTAGCTGACAAACTCTAAGATAAATTAGTTGTTGAAATAATCTATTATCATCATAAAATTAAAACTATGCGTAGTTATAATATTTTGTGTGCACATTTTCTTGAAAAGAGCTTTAATACTTCATTTAATGTTTTCCCCTTTTAAGTGAAAAATTAAACAGCTTTTATCCAACATATAATTCAACAAAAAATTTACATAAACTAATGTTAATTCCTAACAAGCCATTCATTTCATGTACAAGGCGAATGTGTAACAATGATAAAATTTAAAATACAAAACACAAAATGTGGAACGTAGAATGGGAAATAACGTAGAAGTCAACGTGAGTAATCAAGCGAGGGTCATTAGCGAGCTACATTAACTTCTAACAATTAACAGAATATATACATTCCTTTTGCTCACCTACTCACAAAAGAAGGATAAAGTGCTTTATAACTTTTCTTCCTTTCGTCGATATCTAGTACATATTGCATACACAATTGCAATCACTAAATCAATATTAAATTGTTGCAAATTTCACAAATAGTTCCAACTTCTAATTTATTAGCTATGCTAATATAACAAGTCGATTAAGATATAGTCCTATACATAAAAACTGAAATTTAATATAATGAGCTTAAAAATCATGTTGATTTATAAATCCAAATCTCTTTTTTTTACTTAAATTTACAAATGTAATTCCTGAAATTAAATTAACATTCAAAAGAGGTAATTAAGCGTTATCATGAGATGAGAATTAACGCAAAAATATAATTTGTACATCTTAATTTGTTTTGACAGTATAAATAATTACTACGCTACGAAATTTAACGTAAAACATACAAAAAGAAAAATGTGATTTCTTATTATCGTTATTGTTATTATTACGGTTATAAGTTTGTAACACAATCGTCACGCAATTAGGTGTCTAATAAAATAATACCTATAGGTAACAATCGCTAAATTCATGTGTATAATTACATTCCATTTTGTTTCCGTCTAAAACTTTTCTTTTAATTATTAATAAAATTTTGTTACTTTGACTTAATTAAATTTAATAAATACTTGTTAAACCAATAATTAATACTATGAATTAGGTAATTGCAATTTATCACAACGCAAAAATTACATTTGTCTGGCGCCTTAAATAGTACACAATTTCGTTTAAAAGCTTTTTTATACTTGATCTAATATGATTGAACCGTGGAACAAACATGTACATTGTACATAAATAACAAAACGTGTTCATCATATCACTAGTATCGTAAAATTAATTTAAATTTATATTATTTTACAATGGTGAACTTTGAGATATTGATTCACCAGATATTGTGAAAATGCCATTTTCAAAGACCATTGAAGGTTTAACTAAAAAAAAAAATAAGCCGTTGAATAAAAAAAAACATAGTTAAGTAGCTATTAAAAATAGATAATTATTTTTATAAAGCTATCAAGGTATTTTTAATGGTAACAATGATTTTAAGTTATTACTTAAACTATTACGGGCCGGTATTTCACATCTATGTAAGTAATGATATTTATGCCCCAGATAAAATTTTATCAGAAGGATAAATAAAAGATGAATGTTTTTACCTAAGAATAGCCTAGAATACCTAAGAATACGTAGAATATATATCTATACCATCTAAATACCAGCTCTAATTGTAATATTAATTCGATGAAATGTCGGATTTTTGAGCGAATAGGTATGTAAAACTTCATAGTTTCTTTTAAAAAGTGTCTATTTAATCAAAATGTGCTTAATTTTTGAATACACTATTGCCAACAAAATTTAAATCCAAATATACCTGCTTTATAAAACTTTCGATCTTTAGAATCATTAACTCTGATACTAATTATTTTATTTCCTATACTGCTTAATTCGTAGAAACTGTTGTAAACGTTTAAAAAAAAAACAAAAGCCTGTTGGCACAAATTCCGGGAGCTAAGTGCTGTAAAATTGTGATATATTTTTTTTTCAATTATTTAAACGTTTAGAACCGTTTTTATGGGGTAAGCCGTATAAGAATGGAGCTTTTTTAAAAAATTCTATACCATATGTGGGGGAACTATATTGGAACAAATAGATCATAATATTTAAGTATAAAGTAGAGATAAACAGAAAAAACAACTTTTGAAAAAAGATATACAGTTTTATATATTCACTTATAAATCCGATAGTTTATATGCACTATCTTAATAATTAGAATGATCTAAAATATTTGCTTGATTTTTTTAAGACAAAGGTGTTTACGCTTTATTTCATTATAAGTGGTAACTTTATAGCATTATCTACATGGTATATAATAATTTAAGGACTCCTTCTTGGTAGTATACTACCTAAGTTAAATGATTAAGCAAATCTTACTTCATATTGAACTGAACGTTAAAAAATTACAAAACAAAGTATCAGACAAATTTCACGAATTTTTAAAAAAATCCATTAAAATATTTCTCTGCTATAAAAAATGAGGAAGTGGAGACAGGCATGATGACCGTCATGATTTAACATTAGTAATAACGATTGAAAAATGTATAAATATCATAATACGTGTGGATATATCTGTAACTGTATGCATTCCAATATGGATATGTATGATAGGTATGCAATGTGCGTATTAAAAGTCGGGAATTACTGGAATTTGGTGGCACGTTGACAGATGGGCTAGGGGGCGGTTTTCCTCCCTTTATTTCCCGCTTGTTTTATTTTCCTCGCACTCTAGCTCATCGCTGAATGTTGATTCTGTATATTTGTACGTGTTATGTGTGTATGTTTTATATATATAAACATATACCACCATACTTATAAGTCTATATATATATTTTTCAATGTCGTCGGTTTTCAGTCAACACGACTGTTGTGAGATTCCTGAAGTTGTCTCGTGTTCGTTAACAACACAAATCTGAGCACTAATCAATGCACGGATTGTCGACATTCATAACGAATTTACTTGACGTAAATTATAATACAGGGATAGTGAGCGGGATTATATAAAATACAATATCCCATTTAACTTATTTATTTTTGTAGCACATTACTCAACCGCTATTGCAATTATAAATTTCAAAAGCTTATATTTACGTGGGAGTTTATTCGTTAGCGATCATGCACTGTTTTAAAATATCAACAGTTTTGTGCTTATTTATAATATAGAATCTAATGATTATGCGAAAAATATCATACACACTTCCTACATTTGAAATTAACAAACACATGCTTAATTTAATTCAATTTGATTTTTTTTCTCAGTATTTGCATATACACAGCAAAACTATACTACATCTTCTCTAAAATCAATATTTAATTGAATATTTTAAAAAAAAATCCATTCGATTCTACTAATCTCACCACCAAAAACATTTCATGTAAAATAGGGAACCGAGTCTCATAAGTTCGTAACGCTTTCATTAATTAAAAGTTATTAGATATCTAGAAGAGCCAAGGTCCTAAGCCCTAACTTTATATCCCCTACATATAAGTCTAAAAATTTAGCTTTGCCGTTTCATAAAGTTATTGCAGACACGCTATTAAAAACCAATTACTTAGTTATAGATACATAACATTGTTCATATTTCCAGCTCCTAAAACTTCCACCTTTTTCCTAATCGTCGATTACACTCCCATGAAGCAATGTTATGAAGTGAACTCATTAGTCATGAATATTGTGTCTTGCATTTCTCCATCTTTAAGGTCAAATAAAACATTATATCCAGACGAGGATTTGCAGAATTAGGACTTAGAGACTTGGCTTAATATAAGGTCTTATAACTTTTTAACTGTGAAAATAAGATGTCAGCTTCCTAGATGTCAACTTCGAAAAATGATTACTAGTAATAGATCTCTCAATTTTATTGTTCTTTGTTTCCAAATTCTAGTCTACATATCAAATTTTAGCCATCTAGTTCTTCAAGAAGTACCGCAGTGGTACCTATTTATAAAATTTCAAGTATAAAATAAGGCAAATAAAACTTAGAATATTTGATAATCTAAAATTTATCTTTATCTGAAAATTTGAGATCTCATTTAATGTTCACACTGAAACTATGAAAATACGACAAGTGATTTCAAAACAAGGTATGTGATACATAGTGCATTGCTTTTTCGTAGCGGGAGTACTTTTTACACCCAAATAATATGGATTTTAACATTTAACAATTTTAAAGAAACCTACTGGTAACCGAGAGGTCAAGATGATCTCTCCAAGGCTATTAAGTGTTGGGTTCGATCCTCGTATCGATTTTTTTTTCGATATTTTTCGATTACGGATTTTTATTAACCCTAGAGTCGCTAAAGACCATAGTTGTTATAAAGCAACGGTACAAAGCAATTAAAAAAACATCAAAATTGTGAGCTTTAAGATAATGAGAAGAATGAAAAATTTCAGGATTAGGATAGTTGTAGGGCTTATTTAGGATAGTATTGGTATCAAGTTATAAACGTAGAGGTGTAGTATTGCGGATTCATGTTTAAAATTTAACTACCATTTATATATATGGATATAATAAGAAAAATCTAGTGATGTTCATTGCGCCATAAATGAATCAGTGGTAACCGTGAAACTCCTTTATAATGTTTTGTATATATTTCTCTCGCATGTTAAATCCTAGAGTTTTATGTATTTTCTCTTTTTCTGTCGCTTTTTCGTTTCATCAAATATCAAACCTCAACATTGCTAAAGAATTTTTCGCTTCGAAAAATAAATATTGAACATAAAAAAAAATGGTGAATTTCATCAATTGATCGATTGATTTTTCAATAATTATTATATTTTAATGGGAAATTTTCCTTTTTTGGGATATACATAAGTGTAGAAAAATGTAGAGTTCCAAAAATTTTGCTTTTGTACTATGCAATTTTGACTTATATTGAAAAGCTCTTTATTTTGTATGGTTTTAAGAATCCGAGTACAGTGTGCGTATAAATGGATGCTCATGTAGTTTCTACATCTGTGAATGTTTCTTGATAAATGTCCTTGTCGCAATTCTTCTAACTTTCTATGTATGTAAATCTATCCGTGCAGTATAGGCTTAAAAGTATGTATTATGTACGATGAATCCAACGATCATTATATGACCAGATTGTAACAATCTGGTTTTAGTTTGTGTTTCGATTTTTAATTTACCGTACATTTTCAAATAGAAAATGAGAAATGGTTGAAAATAATCTCCGACCAAAAAAAAAATGACTACATGAATAATTTTTAGCAGTTGAAAGTTACGATTTGAGTGCATGAACTAATTGGTTTAAAGGTAAATATAAATGGATGGAACAGTAGGTAAAAAATCAACAAAAAGTAGTGGTGAATGTGATGAATGATGTTAGAGAATGTCAGATAAGACAGGCGGATCGCCTTGAATGAGAGGAGCGTGCGGATGTCAGATGTCCATCAGAAGCTCGGTGACAGCGCAAATCACCCTCGTCACCTGCTGTCACATGAGACTGACCTATGACATACTACATGACCAAAAAGAAACTGATGCACAAAAAGCGCGTTATTATCCTCACCATGCAAAACGTGACTAAATCGAACACTAAGGTGAGAGACACGTCGATTTAACGATCAATTAACGTCTATCATCAGGAATCATTGAGGAACATAAAGGCATCATATTTGAACTGAAATTTTCCAAATCGACTGACACAATACGATAGAATAATATCAAGTACTTTTTGGGCTAAAGGTGAATACTTAAGTTTTAAGTAGACATATACGATATTCATTTTTTCCTCTTATCATTTTGCTTGATTTGAAACATTAGAATGCCAGAATCTTAGAACAAGGTATACATACTTGACATTCTTAACAAGTTTGTCGTTCATCATCATGTATCTGTCATCTCTGTGTATGTTATGGGAACGAAAACAAATAGAATTTACTCCGGTCTACATCTACTTAAGATAAAAGGTCACACCTGACTCTACCTCATAAAATATTAAACCCCAACAAAAAAAAAAAAATATAACGCTTCCAATAAATTGAATATTTAATCCATTTACAAAAAAACCAACTGCAAAAACAACCAGATATGAAAAGTGAAGTTAATTCGTCGGATAATTGAGCAGTTATCTGTTGTTAAATTCAAATATGAAGATGACAGAAAACAAGCATTGCGACAAAAATGTTATAACAACCCAAACACACAAAGTAATGTCAGACAATGTACACGTTAATATGGCTTTAATCCTTGGATATTGTGACCCCGGGACCCGAGATCTGGCTGACCTCAGCATGTGAGCTGACAGGAATGTGAGTTCTCTTTATCTGTTTTCTCTCACTCAACATCAAACGAATTTATTTATATTTATATTAGTAACATACATATTGTTATGAAAATACAATAGCACATTTTATTACGAACTTGTTTGTGTAAATTATTTTCTCGGCTTTTCCCCCGACAAAAATTAATAGAAAAAATCGAATGAAACTTAAATTTTTACAGCCATTTCATACGTTTTTTTTTCCGTGTGTGCATTTCATATTCAAATGAAGCTGTTTGAAAATTATAATTAATAGTCATACATACGAGTATGAATAAGATCATAAATATGGGCATACATTTGTATATTAGAAATATATGTCTTGCAATTACTCAGAACAATTCCTTTTTTACTATTTTATGAAATACCTCTTATATTTAAAAATAACCAGATTTTTCCTATGTTTTATAAAAAAAGAAGGAAAAGCAAAAAGATATTGATTTTATAACTTAATAAAGCGAGTTGTTTTCAATAGTGCATTTTCAACTGAAGTCTTCAGTAGAATTAATTTTTAGCTTATTAGTTCATTTTTTTCACATTAATATATTAGGTTGGGAAAAGAGGAATCCCTTATTTTTACGTGAACTTCAAAGTTTAAGTTAATATGTTTTGGATTGTCCAATTTGGGTCAAATATGCACCGTTTTGTTCTATAATTTGTCGCTATTTTAAGGGTAGCTTCATAATGCATCTCTAATAGAAATCTTGGCCCTTATTGGTGAAAAACTCTAGTAATTGATTTTCATAATCTTATCTTGATACCAATTTCTTATCACCTTTTTTGTTGGCCAATTCTGGATGTTTCTGCCCAATCACTAACTTCAAACGGCTCAGTTTATTGACAGTATGAGTCAAATATACTCCGTTTTATTCTATAATCTATTGCCATTTTAAGAGTAGCTTCATATTGCCTCTCTAATAGAAGTCTTGGCCCTTATTGGCGAAAAACTCTAGTAATTGATTTTCATAATCTTCTCTTGATACCAATTTCTTATCACCAAAAATATTTCGCAATGCAAAAGATAATAATCGATTGGTGCCAATTCCGAATTATATGGTGGATACATCAATAGATAGACGTGTATAGCCTGTCGTTGTTCTAATGAAACATGACACCTTTTTTGTTGACCAATTCTGGATGTTTCTGATCAGTCCCTAGCTTCAAACGGTTCAGTTATTGACAGTAGAGATTCAAATTTAGTGTTTGGTCGATATGGAATCAACTCATAAATTATCCCTGCTAATTTCAACAAATGCATAGGAAAACCTTCCTGGCCGTTAGTCCTGGTTTGGCTATCGTTTGAGCTGCTTTATTGTGCTTTTACTACTACCGTTTTTGCTCAATGTTGTCGTATGTAACCCATTTCTTATCCCCAGTTACCATCCATCGAAAAAATGGGTCGATTTTTTTTCGTTTAGCCAAATCCTAGTTTATAAATGAAAATTCGATTCATTATGTTATTTGTTGTTAATTGGTGGTGGCACTCAAACATCAAAAATTGACCGATTCCATTGAAAATAAAGAATTGAATTCAATTTTGTGCAATTCACTGAAAACTGTTTTATGGTCGATATTTTGCATCTCATCCTACGACTCCTATCATACCGGTTAATTTGGATTATCTCTGTAATTTTTGATGACAGGCCTGCCCTAAACGCCCTAAACTATATCCAAACGGAATGTTGAAACCAAAATTGCACTTAATTAGCTGTTATAGAATCAGGACCATAAACACAATTCATGGTTTTAGCTTCCTGACATGTATTTTCGCCTTTATTAAAGAAAAACTGTAAAATGTACCGAATTTTATTCTTTGACCAAAAAAAAACGGCAAATATTTTTTTAAGCACCAAATGTCACCTTGACGACGAGCATAAATCTGAAATTGTTTGATCGATATTTTACGCGATATCGATCACTACAGACATCTACCGAAATCATAATGGATTTCTTTTTCCACAACCAAATATTTCATATTAAAAGCACAGAACACTTTTGAGGAATTTGTTTTCTGCGTATTTGTTAAAAGTGGGTTAATTTCTTTCCACAAATTTTAGGATAAATTGTGCGCTTTGCCAAAAAGCGCTTTAATATATTTTAACCTTTTTGCTACTTCTCATTACAAAAGAAATTATGGTAGATTTTATAGGCTTCAATTTTTACAATGAAAAAATATGCTTTTTATTGTAAACTATCAACAAAGTTAATAAATTTAACAAGTTATAGTCCAAAATTTTTAATTTTTCAAAAACTTTTACATGAACCATAAATTTAAAAATTAATTAGTTCCAAAGCGTAAAAAATTTGATAATGTCTAGCCGTTTTATTTATTTTTGTCATCAATTTTTTTGCGTAGGTTTTCCACATTTAGTATATCCTTTTGGAATATTGTAAATTTCCATAATCAATCATTTAAAATGTTTTATTCGCATGATATACATTCAGCTGGGAAACAGAAGGGAAAGGAGTGTGTCACAGGATACAGGACTCCAAGTTGTGGCTGTCACCGGTTTTGACTCCCGCTTCGTGATGGGTTACGTGATATATACAGAAAATGCTTCCATTCCTTGCCGCACGTGTTGTTTCCGCCAGAAAATGTATATCTAATAATTCTATATAAATGCATGTACTATTTTATTTCTTCTATTTTCTAGATCTGTCTATGTTTATATTTGGTTCGCATAGAAAACCGTTATTCAATAAATAGAAGTAGGTTGTCTACTATTGTTTTATAGAATTTCTACAAAAAAAAAAAAAAAATTGTCAATTGAATTTTTGACTTTTTAAATTTAACAGGAAGATAAAAGACTAGCACTAAAGAGTAATTGATTTCAAATTCGTCAATAAAAATATAAATATTGATTTCAAATGTTTAAACGAAAATGAATTTTAGAACCATAAACGGTCCATAATATCCAAAAATTGAGTTTATGTTTTGAGACCTCAAATTAAATAATGAGATACAAATAGTATGGAATGAAATTTTCAATCGATGCCCAATTTATAAGAAAGTTAGTAATGCGTGTTCATTTGCTTTGTATTTTCTTAATATCTGTTCAATAATTTTTTCTTTAAGTAACAAAAAGCTTTTTCTTCCAAGAAATTTAAAATTTCATACAAATTAGTGTACCAAAAAGGCATCAAATTGTAAGATTTTCTGATATTTATAATTTGGTATTAAGTAATGGAAATTATTTTTCCCGCTTAGTTCCATTAGTTCAATAAGAACAAATAATTAATAAATAAATATTGAGTTGTGTTGGTGGACACAACCAATTCAAGAGCAGGACACAGATTGTGCAAATTAAGTGGAAATAAAAAATAAAAAAAGTTCCCCGAATTATATTTTTTCCGAATGTCTTCTTACTATATCTGTTAGTAGTAGTACTAGCTTCATCAATTGTACACAAAGTAAAATATATAGTACTTAATAATGTTATAGACATCCATTACCAAAACTGCATTGTTAACGAATAATATTCCTATCCACTTAAAATTGAATATGATCATTTAGTTTTCACACGTCATTTTATTAGATGAAAGTATTTTTTTTTACTACAGAATGAAACCGTAATCGGTTTTTCAGTCTTTCAAGATCTATTATTGTAGTATTGAACAAAAGCAGTCGAATGGATAATCTCGACCACTTGTAGATAAATATTCACATTATTCTATTGGTATCCAATATGATTGGGGTAGAAACTATTCAACTGAAAGCTTTGTTAATTTCTTCTACATATCTGTGAGGTCCTATTAACCGTCATTTAAACGTCTTAAAACATTTCAAATTTTTATTTGTCGATATCAAATAATTGTTATAATGAAACGTGAACTACAAAGTCTATGAAATCTAATTTAATCGATGAAACAACGAAATAAATGCCATTTTATTTTGGATTTATGATACAACTTTTCATTATTTTAAACTTTAGATTCGGAATGTGTATATAAATTGAAAGAATTATTCTCGATTTAAAATGGTTGTAAAAGTAATTCTTTTGTACGCCTTCTAATACTAATATTTTAGATGCAACAAAAGAAACTATTCAAAAATCAAAAATGACATTTTGTACAATAGTTATTGTGACAAATGGGCAACGATGAGAAAGTGTAAATTCTATTATAAAAAATTCTTTTAAATTTTTGTTTGCATCCCACATGACCATTTCCAAAATTTGAACAGAATTTGCTTCACAAAACAATGTTTTTTTTTTTCGGAAAATAAATAAATGAAAAAGGTAACATTAAAATTTAGCTACACAGAAAAAAAAATATAAAAAGAATTCAATTATTGTTAATAATAAATAATCTTACTTTGTTTATAACGCTACTAAAAGGATAATTGTAACTTAATAGTATAATAACGTGGAATGCGTGCTACATTTTAAATAGTTATTTAAGCTATAGTTTTCGTGTTTTCCTCATTCTTACAAACTTTTTGTCTTCCATATTTTGTGAGCGAAAATAGATGAAAAAAGCCAACAAAAGTAGCTTTTCATTTTACAAATTGTAGAGAGAAAATATCTCGACAAATATCACGTTTATACAAAGACGTATAAATTATAATAACGTAGGTCGCGCGAGGTATAATATAAATTGCTAATTTTCGTGAACGTTAGGGGTGTAGCACATGTTGTCGACACGCACCCTCCACCCCCATGTTATACGTATATTATATACTTAATATACCTACCTTTACATCAACTGTTTTATTATAACACAAGAATCATAATAATCATGATGACTATGATAATAATAAACTTTTTCACGTACCTACATAATAACTTTACGTTTGTGAAAAAAAAGAAGAAATCTTATGAAAAAAAGATTCAAACTTTGATTGTGTAATTTATTCAAAATACAGAAGAAAAGGTAAAGGTGAATATTCAAAATAAATTTTGTAAATCAAGGCAAAATTAAAAAAAAAAAACATTTTTAATCGTTGTAATCAAATAGTAGATAGAGAAAAAGAAATTAAAGATATTTTTGAAAATGTGTAGGCTAAAAATTTGGAAACTATCTAACCATGTTATCATTGAATTTACAAGCATGCTTGGTTCTATTCGTTCTATCAAAATTTAAATTAGGAGTTTTTTTTTTTTAATTCTAAAGTTAACTCGTTTTTTTTACAAATGAAATAACATTAAAAATATTTACTAGATAAGACAGGCCAATATAAAAGAATAAAAACTTGATTAAAGTAATGTAATGTTTTTTCCAAGAATTATAATTATCGGGATTTGTTACTTATCATAATTTTCTAAATAACGAGATTTCAAATTATTGCAGATTTGTCTTTAGACACTAAAAACATGCTTATAATTCAGAGGTGCACAGCACAATTGACGATTTGATTAATATTTTTTTTTTGGTTTTCATTAAATGGAAAGTAAAAAACAATGTCTTTAAAAAACATACGAATGGGAATTAAGTTTTATAGTTTTTATAATAAAACTTGCCATATAAACAAAAGCTTATATTTTTTTTCTCTAAAGAAGATGACCAGATTTATCCGAAGTGTCCTACTAAAGTTCCATAGTTAATAAGTCATAAGAATAATCTTGTAAACTATAAAATTTTCTTGATGGAAAAATCATCCCTGAACCAAACTACTAAAATATTTAATCTCACGACGAAACAAATCAGAGTGGTGACGGGTCTAACGACAACCTATTGCGGACTTTAGAGCTTGCATAATATTCGAATACATATGAGTGGTCTACTTGAAGATTCTTTCAAACATAGGATGAAACTACTTCATACATTTTGTTGGAATACAATGTTCTGAATTAATGGAAACATACGGAACTAGGGATGAATTCCGGAGCCAAAATAATCGAAAAACTTTTAAAACGTCGATTGTTGAGGTTTACATAGCGACTGGATCTCAAATAGGTGAAATACGAACTTAGGAAGCCCCGAGGCTGCAGTTTTGAGGCTTACTTTTGGGGACTCTTATTGAGCAACCCAACTAAATAAAAAAAATGAATTTCCACTTGATATAAATATAAATTTAACCAATTTTTGGAAAAAAATATCGATTGTGAAGTATGTTATGTATAATATTTATGAAATTTTTTTCTATATATTAACAAACATTTGTCGGCATTTTTGGCTTGGTCAGGTGCTTGATTTAATCTGAATATTTTAAATTGATGCAAATAAATGACCAAATTTTCTTTAATAAATGCAGTGATAGTTTTGCTATGAATGTATGGAACCCCTTCAATAAAGTATAGTATAATAATATTTTTTGCAATAATTTGCTGCATTAAGAATATTTTTTTTTTTGATTGAAGGCTCCTCAAATGAAAGCATTCATGAATTGATTGCAATGGTATCTGATCTTTCAAATTTTCCAACTACATCTTTTATGACTTCAAAACTCTCAGCATAAAACAATACAGCTTTCTATTAAGTTCCCCACCGTGTTAATATTGGTTTTAGGCGTAGTGCTACGTTTGATAGTTGCTTTTTATATGCTTGTAGTCACCATAGTGCTTTTAAAAGCACTTTTTTGTAGTAGAATTCAATTTATTGACTACCCCGAACTCGTTTGTGATCATTTCTGCAACTCAATGTAATCCGTGGGCTAGATAGGTAATGTGAAGCGATAGTAGGTACTTAGGTAGAATACTTTCAAAGCTTGACGTAAGGGGGACATGTCGACGGCGTAATATAACAGGTTTAGCACGTATAACTATTGAAATAAGCACTGTCAATGAAACAATACCAAAATATGCTATAACGTTACAAAAATTGAATTATATGCATTTACATTAGCAAACATGCGAACGCATTTGATTTGATGTCAAATGATGATATAATCGACGTTTTTGCGCGAATCAAAGTCTATAAAGAAGTTTATATCAAAACTGTATAAATCAAATTATTTTTTTTTTTAAAAACTATATAAGTTCAAGTTTCGTTAAACTTTTTGATAAAATATAATATTTAAACTATATATTTGAGAATTTGATGTTTTATCGTGATGACCATGTTGGTATGGATCAACAAAAGTTGCATATCCAATAGAGCCTAGGACGGTATCGGACCTAAGTCCACCACTAGATAAACCTAAATAAAATTTGTGAATTTATAAGAAAATGACTCCATTTGGAAGTTCAAACTATCACTCTAATGAAGAATTATTACAAAAGCGCAGTCGATGAAATGAAATAATTTTTAAATTTAACTATAAATAAAGGAAAAAACGAAGTTCTACTTTCAATTAGGGCTCATATTTTGACCATTGTAAATATTTTCAACCCAATAGTTAATAGTTCATAATAAACTTAAAAAAATCTTCAAATCTTAGCCTTTTCCTCTAATATTAACAGATGTCACTAAGAGTCTCAAATAGTTCTTTGTGTAAAAGGTTTTTAAATATTTATAAAATGAAAACAATTAAAAACATTTTGAAATGCTATGAGATCTTTTACATAGTCTATATTATATTCTAAAGAATGGAGAATTACTAAATTTCAAATTCTTTTTGAAATATTTTTTTTCAATTTTTTAATCAAGCATGGAAAACTATCCCCTGCTTTAGAGAAAAGTTATCGAAAAACAGAAAACCTAATGCTTTATGCAACAGAACTATGGATTTCTTAAAAACCATTATTGTATAAAATAATAAAACTTAATTTTCTACAATTAATTTACACGTGTAAGTTTACAAATTGAAATTTGGTTTACTTACCTTAACATTTTTATTTAACTTAAAAGTTCTTTCTTGTGTTTACCACAATATTTTAGCTTTTAACTTTTCCTACTCATTTCCCTTTCCTTTGTTATTTTGATTTCATTATAGAAGTGCCCTTTTAAGGCGGAAAAATTCGTAAACTCCCTTCGTCATTGCTAAAAAAACATATATTCTAAATAGATGATAAAATTCAGATCTCAGCTTTTATATTTTTTTAAATAAGAAGAAAATTCAGGTTATTTAAGATCTTTTTGTTTTTTTATTTAATATTTTTATTGTTCAATTAGCTACGTTTCGTTACTAATCGTAACTTCCTCAGGCTTCTTGATCCACAAAATTATTTTTTTTTATTTATTGAATTTAAATTAAAAATATTTAATTTTGTGAATCAAGAAGCCTGAGGAAGTTACGATTAGTAACGAAACGTAGCTAATTGAACAATGAAAATATTAAATAAAAAATAAAAAACAAAAAGATCTTATATAACCTGAATTTTCTTCTTATTTAAAAATATATTCTAAAAATAAGTAAAATAAAATATAATTTCTTAGGTATTAACAAGAAATAAGTTAATCTCAATTAAGAAATACAATTATTTTCTTTTCATTTGTTATGTTTAGTGTACCTACTATAGTTTAGTTTAACCCGTGTTTTATTCTTTTGTCTTTGTAGCTACCTTGATCGCAGTGTAGGTCTTTTAGTATGCCCTTATCAGCCATATTTCCCGTTCATAAAATTTTTTGGCACATTTTTAATGTGCGTTTTTATAAAGTCTATTTTTAGATCTTCGTGTATTTTTTTTATATACGTATTTCTTGGATAGTTTCCTACCAGTCTTAGAAATTTGTTCTGGAGATCTGTAGTTTATTGTATGTGGTTTCACTAACAGTGTGCCACACGGGACGTGTATGTTTGTACAGGCCTAACCATTACTTTGTATAATAATAGTTTTTTCCCTACACTAAGTTTTGATTTTTTGTTAATTGATGGGTAGAGTGTTAGTAGCAACCCAATGCATTTAAAAAATTGATTAAATAAAGCACAAATGCGGAAAAAATACTTATTTTTGTAGTAATTTACTGAAAAATCAATTCATTTAAAAAGAGGTTTTTTAACGGTTGATCTCGAAAAATAAAAGTTTTCAATATAAATTTGGTTTTGTTTTTATTTCCGTTGTAATTTATTATGAGATTAGTGCAAACAAAAACATACTAAAAATAAATGACGTGGAACGATAAATTTCGAAATGCATCTCCTCAAATTTTTCAAATTCGACGTTCTCACATATTTGAATAAACAAATAATTACTACACGGCTCGATAAATTATACCGACCGAAACGAAACAAATATATCAAAGTTAACAATTAACAACCCTGATTGGAAATCTTGTTAAATCGTTTGAGCGAATGAAAACAAATAAAAATCAAATTGAAGAATCAGAAAAAAGGGAGTCAGGTGTATAGAAACCACGCTTGACGTTTGTAATAAAAACAATAAAATCTTCATTCGATCACATTCTCTAAATGGTTTTCTATTCCCGCGATGGGGATCTTGAGAAGTCTGCTCTTTAATTTGGAGATTCCAAGAAACTTGTGTGTTGCCTCCTTTGTCGCTTTGATTCTGTCCAATTGAAATTTATTTCAATAGAATTTGTGACGCGTATTGTTGGTATAGATATAGTATGCAGACGAACTGCATGTATTGGCGAAGAAGTTTAAAGGTCTACCAAATGCCAATGTTAATTGTAGAGCGTTACTTATATGGATTTTAACTAGAAATAGGTTTAATGTGGTTGTAATTTTGAATATATTAAAAACTTTTTTACTGTGAACAATAACCAGTTCTTTTGTGACATATGTAGCGAACAGTTGTCTATCACGGCATAAAGTTTTCGGAGGATAATATTATAAAGAATTCGAAAAGATTCACAGCGCGAGATTGGAGGCGGCGATAGTGCGAGTCACAGTCATTCACTATATGTGACAGCACAGCATCCTACCTGTCTCTGCTATGCCGCCCTTACCCCGTCAAACATATTTGAAAATGTACCAACCAAGTTGATAGTATTTAAACTTTACATTTTATCATTACGATCTGGAAAAAAATTTCTCCTTTGCGATTCGCGACAAAATTTCGTTTCATCGTAATTTCAATTCATAAGATACGTGGTTTTGATTAAATTTAAATGTTTCCAATTGCCGACACGATGACAATATAATGGAAATAAGAAAAAGAACGAAACGCAATTAATTTGAACAAAACAAAAATAAGATGTCCTTTTTAATACAAAATTTTAATAGTCTAGAAAACCATTCGGGATAATTTAAATAT
Source organism: Sisyra terminalis (assembly GCA_958496175.1). Classification (NCBI taxonomy): domain Eukaryota; kingdom Metazoa; phylum Arthropoda; class Insecta; order Neuroptera; family Sisyridae; genus Sisyra; species Sisyra terminalis. The sequence continues at coordinate 56,871,812 of OY292274.1, forward strand.
TTGAACAAAGAATTTTTTGTTGCTGTTGTTTTTTGCGATGCAAAAAGTCGTATTTTCTTGTGGCTTTTTTTCGGGGTGGTTTATATTTGGTTTCTGGGCTTATCAGACTATAGACAGGATTCTTTTCGTGCATATATGCATATTTATTCGTGGCGATTTCACTATTCTAAGTGAATGTTTGAAAACAATGGAACTGTTTAGGGCACAATTGTCAAAGGCCATGTATCATTGTTAATCTGCTACTGACATGCTGCAACGATTCCATGTTTGTCCGTAACCGTCCATCCAATTGTCTGTTCATCCATCCTGGTCAGTCTCAACAAAGTCTCGGCCTCCTCACACTTTTTTACGTTTTTTTTTTTTTGTTGACCGATGATTGTATGACGACGATTGTATCACACAAATCTTTTGAAATGAATCTTTTTTGCCTACTTTTTGTATGTGCCCCATCCACGTTGTGTATATAAATTTTGCTTCTTTTACCAACACATTCCCACACCTGAATGTATACGGAGCAAATACAAAAAAAGTCCAAAAAACGACAAAGAAAAAATTCACTCACAAACTGGCATCCATCTCAATACCTAACGCGAATACACGCTTTGCCTGTTGACAATGGTACACAAAAGAAGATGATAGCGAATGGTACAGTGGGCGCGCTATCATCTGTCCCGTACAAATTCTTTGGCTAATTTGGCGCACGACGATGTAGATCTCAATTTGGCAGGGTGCCCCAAATAAACTTGACGAAAGCAATGACAACTGATGTGTTGCTGTCACGTCTTGTCGCTGTTTTCTTCTCAACACACCCTACCAAATCATTTGTTCCAAATCACTCGAAATTTATAAGCCACCAATAGTACCACTTACCCCCGCAATGAATTCAACTCATTTTTTTTCAATTTTGCAGGGAATAATAAGTGATTAATTATTAATAATGAAATAATTACAAAAAAAAAACAAATGTATACAGTTCACACGCGGTAGAAGTGAAACCTTCAAGATATTGAGATGAATATAAGATTTTAGGAGTAGGATAATTGTAGGGCTTATTTTACGATTTATTAACATATATATTACATAAATTTATCCTGAATCCAAATTTGTATTTTCAATAAATGATACGAGAGCTTATGACAATGGAAGTATGAAATAAATCCAGTGGTGGAAAAGATGCAGGCAACGTTTAATATTTGAAACTATTGTATTTGGACATCGTTGGAATTAAATTTTTCTCGATTACTTGAAAATACGTGCAGCACAATAAATTTTATCATTTGCATTACAATTTTTAATTATTATCCATAAAAGATCTTCATGTTCTGGGCGTTGTGGTTTTAAATTTCGTTGGAACCACAATCGTTCACAAAAGGAGCACATATTATGGCCGAACATATTTTTAAAAAAATTTTAACGAAACTCTTCAGCAACTTTATTTCGACGAAATTGTGAGTACCTAAGGAATTGGCTGTACATTTATTTGAGTAGCACCTGAAAAACAGTTCGTAATATTATGTGATATTACAGTTAATTTTAAATTAGCTTTTATTTTATTGAAATTTCGTGATTAAGGACGAAATATGCGATTAGAAAATATTTAAGTACTAACTAGCATCATTTTCACTATTTTGCACAGTCGAATCTTTATTGAACGTATAAGAACTTTTATTTTTCTTATTTAATAATGCTTTTCGGCGTGCCCAAAATTCATGAACACGTTCTGTTGAACCTTTTGACGTCTTCATAGCCTTGTTTTCTTTACTTTTTTTGATAATCATTATAATAATCCGTATTCATTTACGGCAAACTTGAAAATTAATTTTATTAAAATAATGAAATGTTTATGCTCACAATTATAATAAGCGATTTAACACGGTTGTTATTGGTCGCTATGAAAACCATTCTCAAGTAGCGTAATACGCAGGCGCACACAAGCATAAGAATACTAATGTTGACTAATGTTTCCTACCTCATTCTTTCTCATGTTAAATCTTATAGATTTATATATATGTTTCTCTTTTTATTGCCGCTTTCCGTTTCCGTTTTATAAAAATTCAAGTCCCAACGATGCTGAAGAAGTTTTCACTTCAAAAACAAATAAATCAAAGTTAAAACAAATGGTATTTATTTAGAATAGCATAAAACATCTCGTTAGTCCTTTCAGTCGCAATTGGAATTAATAAATAAATTAGATCCACACGTAACGCGGGACAATGCAATCAATTGAATGCACCAAAAAGTAATTAGCCATAAATTATCCGCTCAAAAATAATCATAACTCCAACTCACATATATCTGATGTGATCAAAACAAAACCACTTACCTCAGTCTCCATATTTCTTTTTCATTCTTTCAAATTTCAAAGTAAAAATAAAAGCAGCAATAAACATAAACAATGTTTGTGATGTTGATGCCTTATAAAACGGCATATCAGAAGAAAAGTATGAGACGAGGTAAAGGACAATCAGAGAGACATGCAAACAAGACAACATAAATGTGGAAAAGAGAGAAGTAAGGCGGCTGAAGCGGTTTGTTTTGTGTTTGTTGTCCACTTGGGGCACTCTTCGCCAAATAGGGACAAACATTGGCTGGCCGCCGCTTAAGTCTGGATTCGCGGGTTTACTTTGCCGGGCTTTTTCATTACACTTAATGCTTAAGAATCTCTTGACTTGATGGTGTTTATGCAGATCCAAGTTTGCCGTAGGAATAATCATATCAGCTACTAAAGATCTTCAAGCAGAAATTTGTGCATACGCGGTTCGTGGTGTTCGTTTTAAATTAAACATGAAATTAAATTTGGCGAGTTGGTTCTTTTGAGTTTTCTGATATAAATCATTACTGTAAGAGTCCATTCAAGTGATTATACATTTAAAAATGATTTGCACTATTTGACGATTTCATAGACAATAGGTACGGATTGCATTACCGGTAAACCGGGATACCGAATACCGGTGTTTTGAGCCATTTAAACGATTTTGTAATACCGGTATTCACAAGTTTATACACCGGTTTTTCGATACTTACTATAAATTTTTTAAAATTATTTCCAATTATCGATGTTTACGTCCATTGTTAATATTATAATGTCATTGATTTTATTTGAGCCCTGATGAAGACACCAATGCCTGTCGAAACGTTGGCAAGAAAATAAAAAGTTAATACATGAATTGCTGTCCATATTGCCCATCAATGATATTATATTATTTCCAATATACCTTCAAAGATTGCTATTATAGCAAAACACCATACGTTCTTGTTTTAATGTCACCCTAACGGGTGAAATTAATTGGAACTAGAAAATATCTTAGGGGATTAACATAAATATAATGATTTTAAAAATGAAAAAGAAGAAAAGAAACTAACCCATTCGAATTTGATCAACCTTATAGTATTTCTTTTTAAATTTTTTACCCACAAACCTATTCGCATTCAGAAGAATTCGGTAGAAGTACTGAAGATGCCAATGATGACACTTGTATTGATATTAAAAAGGAATTATCTCTTGAACAAAAATTAGAGTTATAGATAACTGAAAATTTTTCAGCAAACTAAAATATTATACAGACATCAGTAATGCCCAAAACCATTCGATGAGTATTCGATTTATTTGATGATGAGGAATATGGAAGTAAAAACTTAGTAAAAGTATAGCACACCATGCTAATAGTACAATCAAACAGGAGTAGATACTGAAAGAGCTTTTTCGACAGCTGGTAATTTTTGTACAAAATTACATTCTAAGCTTAATGACAATACATTTAATATTTACACTTTTCAATAATTTTTTATGAAACACCTTTGATTTCTTTCTTTTCTAAAATTCCCACTATCGGTATTAAGACCGGTATTCCGGTATTAAGATCCAAATAATACCGAATATTGTATTGAAATTTTGGTCCGGTAATACAAAATCCCTAATAATAGATATTTTAACTTTTTTCTTGATCTGTGATTTGTTGCCAAAATTTCCGATTTGATTTCGTACTATACTTTTGATAACATTTTTTCTAAATATGTTTCCCGATATTCAACAACTGTTACTCAATGGGTAATCAAAGAAAGAAAATTTAAAAATATATAGTGTTTTTGTAACACTCATTCATATATCCATAAATGTTTTTGGTTTTTTACATCTTAATCGCTGAAAAATGCCAGTAAAAAGCAAATGAATAACCATACTATGCTGAATGTTTTATACACTTAAGAAAGTAATAATTGAACTTTTGTCTTTTTCCACAAAAATTTTGATTATTTTTTTCCTTTGAACTTGTAAATATTAGCCTATAGATAAATCAATATATCTGATCTTTTTGTCTCATTAATAACAATATTTTAATTGTTTAAAATTAACTTCTGTGGCAGAATAGTTAATATGTGTAAATTCAACTTCTTGGAAAATATAATTGTATCCTTTAAAAATGCAAATCATAGAGAATAGAGTGGAAAACTTTTACTAAAGCAATGGTAAACATTTCAAGTAACAGCGCCATCTATTAGTTGACTGAATATACTAATGCGGAATTGAATGAAAGTTCATGTGCGGAAAAAAATGAAACCATTTAAAGCACATTTGTAAAATTGAAGATTTTTAAATCAAATTTTTACTCTGTTAAAAATCATTATAATCCTTAATTGAGTATTCTTTTATTTAATAATATTAATCAAAAATTTAATTATAAGTTTTCATTAACTTTTATTTTTTTCATTAAATATAGATAGAAGATATAAAAACTATAGAACAATAAATATCAAAATCATCAATTCCTACAGTCAAAGATTTTTTTAACGAAAGCTCAATCTGTTATGATTTTAGTAAAAAAAAGGTAAATAATCTTCAAAATTTACATCTTTTATATACTATTTAATTTTATAATATTTATATTTTTAAAATATTTTGTGGTTCTGTTATTAAGCCCACATTATAAAAACCAGTTTGCTGTTTTTTGTGTTTATCACATTCAATATAAATCTTTTCTTAAATTAGCCAAAAATTGATGAATTGGTTATATTTAATTAGATTATTTAAAGAAAGGGAATATCTATTCTTTAATCATTTTTCATTTTATAACTCCAAACTTTTTTCTTTAAGTTATTTGGTACAATATAACAAAAATATTTTTTTTTTATTTGAGTAATAATTTAAAAATACATTAGTAGATTAAAAGATGTAATATAGAGCTTATTTATTTCCTCAAAAATTAATTAATATTGAACAATAAATTTTATATTTGATAGCTATATTTTATATTAAAAGAACTTCCATCAAATGAAATAAAGCTGTTTTCTACAGAGAGAATTTGTGTTAATAAAAAATTCAGTTTTATTTCGTAAAAACATCAATAAAGCAAATATTTTATTCATTAAAACAAAAAAAAAATGAATTAACACTCGTATTGTCGGAGTGTTTTATTTTTCAAGAGCTTAAGCATTTAAATGCAAATTATAAAAGCTAGCTTTTTCATATTAATGTTTGTATTTTACGTGGAAAAATATTTTAAGCGTGAAGATATAACCAAGCGCCAACAAAATATGAAAGCATTATTGCTTATATGTATTTTTGTTGTTGTCGTACCTTCAAAGATATTTGAAACTTCACAATAACGAAATGGATGTATACATTTGGTGAACAAAAACTATATTAACAGCGGGAATGTTGCAAATAAATTTCACTAATAAACTTACACTAGATGTAATAGCTGTCTTATGAAACTCTTATTGCGAAAAAAAATGTAATTAAGCTTTTTAAAGTTTGTTATAATACGTTAAAAATGAAATATTTTCGCAACAAAACAATAAAATAAATCACGAAAAACACGGTGAGTTTTTGAACATAGTAAATTGTGCCCGTGTTCTAACCGTATTTTGCACATATTTGTTGGGGTTGTGCAGACGGGGCGCGAAACAATATTGTCGGTTCAGGGTATATTAAGGCATAATAATTCTGATAACAGCTGCACTGCATTGTATGATACATGAGTTCAGAGGTTCTACACTCATCGTATATTATGAACTACTGTTGTTTCTCTTGTCGTTTTCTTATATGTGCTATGAATTGAGGAAAATTTGTAGAATAAAATTGAAATTATAACTGTTCATAAATATGAACCGACACATATTTCACTAATAATTTAATAAACTATAAAAACAATTCTACAAAGTACACTTGTTTCGGAAATTTCTGTAAGATATTATTAATTGCAATATTTCTCTTAGAAAACTAGTTTACCAAATGTATCTACGAAACATTTGTAATCTAATATTCATTCTCTTATTAAAATTTAAATTTCCATCAGGTATACATAAAATCACTTGGAGTTTTCTTACCGAATATTATCAAAATCCTGTTTACTAGGAAAATATTTCAATGCTGACAATCAGAGATTGAATATAAATATTACCTAATCATATTTTTGTTTAAATTGTCGAAAATGTAAGCATGAAACATTCATAAATTAAATGAATAATTTTCAAATATTTATAACACTCAATAAAATATTTGGGAATTAAAATCCAAAAAAAAAACACTTTTTTTAACTTGTAGCTTCGTAAGCCTAGAAAGAACTCTTCACAAAATATTGTAACTGAATAACGGTTTTAATTTCCCTATAATTATTAGTTAGTTATTAGTTTTATGACATTAATTTATTCAGTTCGATTTCAATATTTACTAACTAAGCGAATAATTTTCTAATTATACAATATTGTAGCTTTTAGATAAACCTCTCTTTCAACATAGCTATTTTTTTTCTTATAATGTTGTAATTTTTCTTGGATACTTTGCTTTGTTTATCTATTTAAAGACGTTTGGTTCAAAAGTTTTATTAGAGGTTTCTATTTTCCCACAGTCTACAGTTTCATTCTTTAATGAATTTCATAAGTCTTGGTTCAAAATTATCCTGAATTTCTTGACTATAGATAAATAGATTCCAGACAAACTCCAAAATAGTCAGGACATGTAAAACACTTCTTATCCAGTTGGCGACATCCAACAAAGTAACACTTTCTTGGGTACCGATGCATTTTGGCATTAAAGATAACAAGGAGGCATCCAGGCTTACAAAGGCAAGCTCAAGTATGCCATTTATGGGTTCAGAACCGATAGGAATGCCGATGTGCATAACATTAATGGATAGCATAGCTAAATGGACTCAAATCAAAATGAACAAACAAATCCTAGAAAAATAACTCAGAAGGAAAATTCTCAATGGTTATGATAAAGAAACCTTTGAAAGAACATAAAAAACGACTTGGGAAACTAAGAAGAAAGGATATCTAAATCCATATAGTGAGTATACTTATAGGACACTGCAATTTGAGGAAATATCTCCAAACTATAGGAAAAAATACAGTCAAGTGAATGTAGGAAATGTGGTGGGGCAGAGGAAACTGCACTCCACACACTGATCTGCAGAAAAGAATAGCAAACTTTTGAATAAAACTTATTTAAAAATTATTTTCCATCAAAACTTATCAATGGCACTAAGATCTTGCATGGTGAACAGCTAATTTAGACCTCAATTATTTGATAAAAGTTATATAAAAGAATAAATAGTTACTACCAAAGGTGTAACTACGACTTTCCATACATCATACAAGATAAAAAAAAGATTTGATTTTATCAAATGACCATCCAATCGTCTATGATCACTTTTACGGGCTTAAACGTTTATTTTAATTATGATTTTCCAAAAGTGCAGTATTGAAAGTATTAAGAAGATGTAAATAACAACATTTTAAATGAAAACTTTTATCATGTTTAAATCAATAATTTCAAAATACCACGAAGAAATAAGCAAATACTGAAACTTCAAAATTTGAAAGTGGTAAGTTTAATAGTTATAGGAACTAAGAGACGCACTCGCCAATTGGATTTATAGAGCAATTAGCACTCCCCGACTTGTAATTTATACGTGTGATAAAGTCATGAGAGACAAGATGACTACATAGGCGAAACATTACATTTACGTTGAATATACCCTTGAAGTTATGCACTATTCAGCATTAGCACTAGAATGAGTTACGTCCATAATATTTAACTTGGGATTCTACTGTTAGAGCTTTCAAAGCTTCTACTGTCTTCAAACACAATAAGCACAACTAAGTTCCAAGTAGTTGAAACACGAATACGTAATGTTAGTGTATACAATAGGACACAACTTTATATATAAGGCGGAATAATAGAAAATGTAATTACAATTGTTTTTCCTTACCTATCATTCGGTGGCGGAAATTAGTTTTACATATTTTCGTGTAATTAATTTTAATATAGTCCAAACAATTAAATTCACATCTAACTTCAAAGCAAATCATTGCCAGCTCAATCAATTTAGCGAAAAAAATATGTTGCTCATTGTTTTGTATAAAAACTACCTCAATAAATTAAACTTGGACTGTTTACAATTCATATAAATTATTTTTTTCTAAATCTTAAATAAAAAAGTTGTACTAATTATGAATTGAAAATTAAGTGGAAAAAAACATCAGATGTGTATATGGTTCATGTATGAAAGACCTATGCCCAGTTGTACTAACAAGTTAACAGGGTATCGTAATACGACCCGCTGACTCCATTTGTCAAAACTTTCATGATAAATTGGCCACCTGTATCAGATATATGTTTGAATGAATAGAACGAACGAAATTGGTGGTAGTTTTGCTTTATGAACGAAAATACTCAGTTCTTAATAATTATATTAATATGAAATCAACTTTTGGGATGTCATCGAGTCCCTGTTATAAATCATTGGACAAATTTAGGCGTTTCACTTTCTTGTATGGAACAATAAATTTACATTTTCAAAACAAAGTCGATTTTTAATTTCTATACTTGAAATTTAGTTCAATGATCTTTAAAGTTTTAGAGTAAGCACTTGCTTGATATAATCGATGTCAATGATTTTTGAAATTTGCTAATGATTTTTACAACAGTCAAATTTTGAAAGTTGAATAGCGAAGAACTAAAACAACAAAAGTCTTTATTTTTAATGCAATTTCAATCATTTAACTTAAGAAATTGCTAAATTTGAGTTCTTAGTTATTAATTTGGGTATTTTATTTTGAAGGTTTATCAATGCCATCTATGCAAGAAAAATGATATTCAAATATTCACCGTGGCTAGTTTTACATACGCCGATCCATTTTATCTCAAAAATCGTCTTGTTTTTTAAGTACTAAATAGAGGCTAGCTTATCAACTGACATTTTGTTCTTCAAAAATTTCCATAAAAAGAAGTGCAATGGTATTGAATCGCTTGATTTTGCAAGCCAATTCACATGTTCTTTACACAAAATTAAGTTTATTTCAAAAAAACCTTATAATTCGTTGATATTTTCCAGCGAAGTGTGGCAAGTTCTACTATCTTATTGAAAAAAAACATTATCCATGTCAATTCCATCCAATAGAGGAACAAATAACCGGTTATCATTGCATGGTAACGTCTCAAATATATGACAACCGCGTTTTCGACGTCGATGATGCCTTTTGACCACAAAACACACCAAACAGACAATTTTTGAAAATGCATCGGCAACTTTAAACTTTCACGTAGATTTTCATTACCCAAATGCGGCAATTTTGTATGTTGACCATCCCATTCAATCTGTAATATGCCTCATCGCTAAAGATGATTTTTGGTGAAATTTGGGTATCAATTGCACGGTATTTTAAGAGCCAATCGATAATCACACGCTACGAATGATAAACAATTAGCTTGAGTTCTAATAATTCGATATTATATGCACGTGAATTCAAGTCCTTATGTACAGTATTCGAATAAACTAGTCCTTGCAATGCCTAATTCAAGTGATCCACGCTTTGGCAATTTCTTTGGATCATCGTTCATACTTTGCTTCATTACTGCAAATTTATCCTGAATTTGAACACTTTTTGGTCAACCAGACTTAGGTGCATCTTCATAGCCTCCAATTTATGCACCAAACGACCATTAGTTGTATCATTTGAGCGAATATAGCGATGAAAATAATAATGATGCGCAAGATGTGGTTTTCACTTTTTCCCCATTTCGAAATCTTCTTTAATAACTTCAATGCGGTCTTCAATTGAATATGACTCCATAGCAATAAATGGCAAATATACAACTAACAAACTGACATAGGTACCTATAGATGGCAAACAACAAATATGAGGCCCTTATCAAATTGGCCTTCACTTTCCTACACTTCATTTGGTCGACCCTTTACAAAAACTACTGTCCCTGACCATATTAATAGATGCACTTTAGGTTTTGTATAAAACCTGAAGTAAGAGCTGCTTTATTTTGGGTCCATATTTTTGATTGGGTTTCACTTTCTTATACAAATTTTATTTATTACGCTTATTACCAACTAGCGTGACCAAAAATCATATTTACTAAAAAATATTTTTATTCCATCAAATTAATTAAACATCTTCATAAACATGATGAGCTGAATTGTTTAATATTTAATTGAAAGCACATTTACTGATATTTAAGTTCCTATTGAGCGCAATATGCTGTCTATGTAGGACAATACCGTCTGCTGTATTTGTGGATGATGATTCCATACGTTAATGTTTTTTCTAAGGGCTATTTTTCTGTTGTGACCACATCTTTAGCTACTTTTTTCTTCAGCAACTTCCACGTATTTTCAGTGGGTTTTAAATCAAGGCTATTATCCTAAAGTTAGGTAAAAGGGATAAAAAACAAAGTTTTACTCTTACCCAGAAAATATACTTCTTAAAAATCAATGCATTTTTTATAATGTAAAAATTAAAGAATATTAAATTTAATTTAGTAGAATATGTACATTATTATTTGGGCTTAAGTGTACTTTAGTATACCCACAATCTGACAATGTTGCATTTTCGACTTTGTTTTTAATTTAATTCGCGATATTTTTGTTTATTCAATTCTAATATGGTATAATTCTCTCTTTTGTGGCTAAATTTTCACTATGGGCCTATTTAATCGCGAATTAAATTAAAAACAAAGTCGAAAATGCAACATTGCCATATTATGGGTGTGCTGAAGTACACATGAGCCATTATTTGTATAAAATTTTAAGTGCGTCTAATAATATGGCCAGGGGCTGTATATTCATTCCTTTATATTCCTCATCAACTATTCTTTTTTAATGAAACGCTTAAACTTAATTATTTTTAATAAGAATTAGACAATTTTGAACTTAAAACAAGTTTCAGTTTTTAAAACAGTATTTCAAACTTGAGGCGTTTGAGCCAGAGAGGCGTAAAGTCTGCAAAAATAATTTTTAAGGACTAAACTATTGAAAGAAAAGATAAGCTAAGTCATAATCATAATATTTCTTCCATAATATTCGACTGACGACGTTAGGAATTCATCACCATAATTCTAGAAAAACAGAGTTTTCAAAATGAAGATTAAGTAACTTACATCACTTTGGTTTTAACCCACACAATTGATAACTGATGCGTGTTTACATTTTTGATAGTTTGCTATAAGTATACAATTAATTGAATCATTTTTAAATTTGTAGCACCTACTTTAAACTGCAATTGTGGAAGGCGGTTCAATAATTTCAACTTCTTGTATTGCTAAACTTAAAATTTTATAAGATTCTTTGTGAATTTATATGATTCAACAAATTGGTAACTATTGAATGTCTTTTAGGCTTTTACGTTTAAATGTATATATGCGCGTTATTTTTTAAGCAAATGGGTAAGTCTTTTCTCAACATTGTATAAAATATCCATAAATAAGTAAGCGCATCTTAAAAACCTATACATATTTATATCTTCATATTATGCATACAAAGTCTGATTTGAAACGTGGGACGAGCAGTGACGACAAGCATAGACTTTTTCGGTTCAACTCCACAAGATAATAATGATGATGGTCTTGGTTTGTCGTCTCCATGCAACAGCATGACGTATTCGCATGCAGCATGGTCGTAAACTTGGCAGACTTATGTCGCTATTCAAATAATGGCACATCCACTGTTTTTGATGAGACTGATTGAATCATAATTTGATATATTATAAACATTTTGCATTATTATCCTCTAAAAACATAAAATATCCATTTGAATGAGGTGAATTGATCTTGAGAGCGACGCCAACCGAGAGTATCATTGGCCATGTATCAAATTCCGTCTTTCTCGAACTCTTTTATTGTTTTAAATATTTATTGAATGGACAATCGATTGATACCTCGATCAAGCCAATGTCTTTTCCAATTGATCGTAAATTTTATTATCAATGTTTACATGTAAACTGATTTCATGTTTTATGTTACCTACATCCTCGTTATTGTTATACGTTTTCTAAAACAGTTTTCCAATTATTATCAGTCGAACTAAAAAAAAACTTTAGAAATCTCTAAAAACTGGTTACAAAATCTGAAATTAATTTCCAATTCTATTCTATGAGTAATACTCTGTCAAGTTATTGGAAGATCGAATGTAATAAATAAGATATCTACAGTTGAAAGATAATGAAGTTCACAATCAACGTTATTATGAAACAAGTAGTACATGAAGGTTGAAGCACAATACTAGTTGAACTATAACCTCTTATAACACAAGTTATGATCTCAGACTGCATGACATCGACAAATAACTTGTGTTTCTAAAGAAAGATTTTCTCATGAATTATAAAATCTTCATAGATATAAACTTTATAGATCGTGTAAAACACTGCAAAACAAATATTTTGTATCAAATATAATTCATTAACTAAAGAATTTTTTAATATTCCATAGCTGAAGAACGAAGATTGTTTATAAAAATATTTTATTTATTGTTACCAGTATAAATTATTGTATAAACCTAAGAGGAAAAATTGAAAAGTTTCGCACGATACTTAACTTATTAGTAAATTGCAAGAAAATAAATATCCAACGTCCTTTTATTAAATTAACATAAACTTTCTGGTTAAATTCTTAAAAATACTTCATTGGGGATACCTATAAATATTCAGGACCAAATTTAGCCCAGTAAGGGCTTGCAATTACAAAATATGCTAGGACCTTATATATGACAATTTTTAAACTTTCTTACATTTTCAGAAAGTACATATAGTCTGTAAAATACAAAAATTTCGACAATCTTAGAAATCTGATGCTTTTTTGAACCTTCTGGTTTAATGGCTAAATAATTTTAGTCACGTTTAATCCCAATTTTTTATTTTTTAATTACAATTTGAAAATACTTTTCTAGAATTTTGAAGTTTTATTTTGGTAAGGCAGAAACCTGTGGACTTGAGGTTGACCCCAAAATCAAATTTTCGATAATAAAAGAACAAATCAATTCGAACGTTGCATTGACCTACAGTCGTTTTTTTCTGATGTTTTGGCTTGAGTTTGATCTCTATATTGGATTTGGAGTTCATAAAAATTGCATAGTTCCTAAATAGTAATTAATTTGTGTAGTTTAAAACCACATATTACGGAGATGTGCTTTTTGTTCTTGAACCGTTTTACTTTTATACCTTAATGTTTTTATACGATGAAGTAGCAGGAATACAGATGTTATAAGTTTTGCACAAAAAACATGATAACTATTCCACTAAATGCCAGTAAATCCTACTACTGCCCCAATAAATGCCATTTTTTCACTAAAACATTTTATGCTTGCAATAAATTAACTTTTACGCATACATTTTTCCCAGACTTACGATTTTAAATGTTCATCACTAATAAGGGTAAACTAGTCTATAAAATGTTAAAGAAGATAGTTCTTCCTTTCAAAAGATCCAAACTCTTATTTCGACTGTTTACATTACAGAATATAAAAATTGCATATATACAAAATTAAAATTTGATAACATTTACTACATTAATTTTAATCTTCTATTCCTGAAGAGAATTTTTTTGCTACTATAAATCAGCCAAAGCTCGAATAATTCGGACACACGTTACGGGGTTCCATCACTTTTACAGATCATCACGCGAGGTAAAATCAAAATAAAAATTAGAAAAAGAACAAAAATCTACCATTGTTACGGAATTTAAAACCGGATTAACTTATATGGATGATATTTTCTGAACATATTATGATAGGGGTCGATTTAGGGAAATAGTCGGTGGTTGGTCTTACGCCTGGCAATGGGCGCGATACCCTAAGGAAAATATCTGAAGATAATTTATTCAATCTTTATTTAAAGTGTGTAAAGAAGAAGTAAGTACTGAAGCAAAAGTCAAAAATGATGCAATTTATAAGTGTGCTATAAGGTTTAATAACTTAAGAGAACTCAAATTTTTCTGCATGTCATATATTTAAATATACACGTATTATGTTTTCATGAATGACCTCTTCCATAACTAATTATAATGTTTAGTAACAAAAGCAGAAATGAATTCTTCCCAAAAAAAATTTTCCGACCTCATTAATTGATCAATTGGTGTTCAATACATTTACTTATCTGGTATTTGAAAAAATGGGGGCCTAATATTAAAGTAATCTATTATTATAAAGAGGAAATATTTGATTGTTTGTTTGCTTTGAATAGGCTGCGAAACTACTTGACCGATTTGAAAAATTCTTTCACTGTTGGGAAGCTACATTATTTCCGGTGAACATAGGCTATATTAAATTTTCAAAAAAGTTAGGGATCCATACTAAAACTCCAATAATGTAACCCAAGGTCTGAAAAAATTATCAAAAAACATTATTTTATCGCGTGCGCTGCGAAAACTATTGGTTATAGAACAAAATAATGTACTACGATTTTGCAGAACATATCATTATCTACAAAAAATAGAACGACAGCATATGTCTACCTATTATAGTTATGTCACAATAAGTGTTTTTTCATTTTAAAAAATATATATATAAATGCCACCGCTATAAAAGCTCTTTTATTTATACTTTGGGATTAATCCTTATCAAAATAAATGACTTCATATTTAAGTTTGCTTCAATACCATTATATAACTTTTTGAGTTATTCAATTTGAACATTCCATTCGAAAGATATCACAAGTTTAAAAATGTAAGTTATTTGAAAAATGTCGCATGGTCACCCCATTTTACTTATAATTAAGACCAACTTTATTGAACTTGGCGATATTTTTTATTTATGTATAGATGCTGATTGATTTACAGATTATTTGGTCTACGGTAGGTATACCTACCGTAGCTATACGCAATAGACATACTCTTTTTAGATATTTATAAATATTTTTTTGAAAATTAATTGATTATTACATAGAACAATTTTATTCTTTGCAACAGTTTATTAAATGTGTCTTTTTAAAGTTGACGAAATAGTGTTTTTAAGTATGATAATGTTTTTCGTAAAAGAAATAAGAAAAATAAAAATTTTCATATACCACTACAAATGGAAAATTTGAAAAGAAAACATAATCTACACCTACGTTACGCAGACGAAGTTGCGGGGATCAGCTAGTTTTGGTATATTTTAAAATAAATAGTTTTTATATTGTATACCTACTTGTTATAAATTATTTGTCTTATGCAAGAACTTGGATGTAGATATGAGGTAAACGTAAAATAAATATGAAGTGGAAGACATGGATGAATAAAATACTGAGCAAGTCTTGATGCATTATTTATAAAACGAATTTTTGATTTTGAATAATTTACTTTATAAGTTTTTCATATGCCTAATAAGAAAGGAAAAAACGAGAAATGCTAAAACTGCGTATAGGGTACGTCTTTTATGTATACGTATAGTTGTATACGAAATATGTAGAGTAACAATGTAAAAGTGGTTCAGATAGGGTATAGGATGAATGTATGAACTGAAACTACATATATTCGATCGTAAACAATTCATTTAAATTGCTATTGTAAAACATAAAATGATGTTAAAGTTACAGGCAGCAGCAGCTTTATTCGTAACAAGATGGACACACGCGGGCCCCTAAGAGTCGGCCCACTTTGAGGATGAGCCGTTTAAATATTGTAGTTTACATGCGACCCGCCGATGTACCAGCGATTTGTGAATAAATTTAGCAAAACTTTGTCATGGACCACACGCAACCCACCTTTGACTTGTATTTCGTTTACTATTATAATCGACCGACTACAATCAAAACCACCCTCTTCTGTTTCTACTTCGATTCTTCTAAATATGTATGCTTTGCTTTTTACCAACACTCTCATAAATATAGGTATACCTATCTATGCAAAGTAAAATGTAATCTCCTTAATATAAAAGCTTCTTAACTTTGATATATCTTACACAAATTGCACAAAACACATCCACATGTTTACTATAAACATTAGAATTAAAATTAAAATTTTTGCATAATTAAATCCTATTACATAAATTTTTATAGGAAAACGTAAAATCCGTAAGAGATTCCTTATTCATTTTTTTATTAGCTCAGTTTTCTGTTTGTGTATCTTCTCATAACGTTTCTTGTTCCTTGCAATGTCGTTTAGAACAGGGAAGGTAGTCATTTTTTTATTATATTAAAAAATATAGGTAATGCAGTCGGGGAGAAAAAATAAGCCAAAACTAATAAAGTTTTATAGTATCCGTAAACTTTAGTTGCATTATATTAAAAATTACTATGATTAATACAAATTGAAATTTTAGTATATAGGTACATTTTATTGAATTTACTAAGATTTCAACCATCGGTTATAATGGACCAAAGTAATTTTAGTTATTCTACGACTATGTTTCACTGATACTACAAAAACATAGTAATTTTTGCTTAGATTTTCTTTTCGTGTAGATCAGCGGTCGAGGGACTTTTTTAACCATTACCTCATTACCCCAAAATATTTTTGCGTAAGTCGATATTACCTCCCCCCATTCTGAAAAGAAAACAATTAATGTATATTTTAAGTAAACATTGTTTATTGAATTAGTTTCATTTACATATTTGTAGTATAGGTTTTGGAAAAATGATGTTGCTTCATGAGTGATATAATTATTTAAAAATTGGGACTTGAAAATTCCCCTATTACCCAAACAAAAATCATTTTTATTCCATTTGGGATAATTTACCCCGGTTCCCCGACCGCTGGGATAGGGGATATGGGATAAATAGGATTTCGATGGCGGGATTAGACGGCGCTTCGTACGCTACACTAGATTTATCAAATTTCTATTCGACGCCATATACATACTTATCAATTATGGGAGCAACTTCAGATATGAATTGTTCATATCCCTGGGAGTTGCCACCAAATATCGAGCGGAAACATACGTTATAATACCCTTTGTATTGGAATTTCAGAAAAGGGGTTTAAAAATACCATGATTCACATAGTTACCGATAACTAGACGGTATTGAAAGTACTAATAAAACCGCAGATCAGCTAATAAAACTGATCTGGGAATGTAAAGAATCCCTTACAAGCCTGGCTACCAAAAACAAAAGGCACCAAAGGCACCTTGTAGTAGGTGCCAGGCTACAAAGGTATCAAAGGCAATAAAGAGGTTGACACCCTTGCCCGGCAAGGATCCTAATAATTATTCAAAGGTTCACAGCCTGAACTTGACGTTGCAAGATCAGCAGTGAAAAATACTACCAAAGAATGAGTTTAAAAAAATAACTGCACAGCATGGAAGAATATCACTCGGAAAAAGCGCAGTAAGAGAATGATAGGAAAGCCATCACAGAAACTAACTACTAACTTTCTTTTGAAAATTTTCTGAAAAGTGGTTCAACTATTTTATTTCTATGGTACAACGAAAAGATATCACAGGCTTGGCAATGAAGAATACCATCAAAGAATAGGATTATAATAATCACTGCTAAGTATGGAAGAATACCACCGGGCAAAAGCATAGTAAAAGGATGATGGGAAAGCCATCACAGAAACTAACTACTAACTTTCTTTTGAAAATTTTCTGAAAAGTGGTTCAACTATTTTATTTCTATGGTACAACGAAAATATATCACAAGATTGTCAATGAAGAATACCATCAAAGAATAGGATTATAATAATCACTGCTAAGTATGGAAGAATACCATCGGGCAAAAGCATAGAAACTAACTAACTTGTCTTCTGAAAATTTTCAGAAAAGTGATTCAACTATTTTATTGCTATGGTACAACAAAAAGATATGCAAAGGTATACCAGGTGGAAACATAGACATAAATGTATTGCAGATGCTAAGTATATTATAGCTAAAGAAAAAAGAAATTAATGTTAGCCAATATAAAGGTGCAAAAAACAAAATTGCCTCAATCCTAAAAATGACTCCGTAATTATACATTTTTAATTATTCATTCCATAAAATATAGATTTATATTTCGAAGAATGAACAAAATTTGATCTTTTTCATCCATGAAATATTTAGAAAAGTAAAAAAAAGCGGGTATTGTAAAGTATGTGATATGGTGGCATCTTCTTAATCCTGTTTTATTTTTCATAAATTTTTTAAGGAATTAATTGTGAGGAAATAAGATGAGAAGATTAGTTTTGGACTATATCGTCATTATCCCATTATTATGGATATTGGGTTGGTTTGGTCGTTTCGTTTGGATTAACAGCTTGGTTTTAATGGAGGCAAGTAGATTGCAAATCAGACAGCGTTTCCCTAACGAACTCGCCGATTGGACACACCGATAATACACTTCGACATACATCATTTCTCTGGCCGGAGTTTTTAAAAATAATAATTGTTCTCTCAAACGGCCCTCTTATGAATATTAATTTTACATGTTCACCGTGTGCCAGAGAAAGAGGACGCCGTCCCATTTACACGGCCGGTCATATAAGCTCGTCTTTATTTTACACATGACCAAACACGTTTGATATTTTCTTTTTTTTAAATATTTTTCTTAAACGTACAAGAACTGTATATGTTATAGCCTGTCAGATCGCAGCAAGCGCTGATTATAAGTTATGGCGACTAAGGCTGGACTCGATGGACCCAATGGTCCCTGCATCTGAAGACCTGTTTATTATTATTATATGATGATGATGGCTGAAGGCAAATCTCGATAAAGGCTTCTTTTTCCGTAGACTAATCAACATTTCTGAATATATTAAAACATAATCACTGGCTTTTGATGAGTTTCGTGATTATTTTTTTTCTTCCATCATTTTTTTTTTATAGGGTAAATTATAGTTTTGGTCAGTGGCGTTGATCGGGTGCAATGGCGTTGCGGCCCTTCTCCAATTTAGGGGGTGTGGTGATAAATAATTACTTCGTTATTGAAGTTAAAACTATGAATAAAATCACTCGAATTATAATAGTTACATATTCAATAACTCATTGGTACATATAAAAAGTAAATGACACAAAACATGAAGTGCATATTTCGGAAAAGCTCTAATCATTGATCACAATAATAAGCAAAATTTCTATTCCCAATTAGAATAAATAATTTATTAATTTTATAGGATAATAAATATATTAATTACAAGATCGATATCAGTGCGTAAAGTTAAGAAGCTTGTTAATAATTAATTTCATTGTAGTGTCAAGAGAAACCATAAAAAAACGATTTGTCTATTTAATGTGTATAACAGTAATCGTATCTAACTTTTCATCATATTTTACGAGTTTTTTTCAACATTTTACAGCCAGATCAATTATTCAAAACTATACACTTGGAATATTATTTTTTTTTTTTTTATTATTAGCACCAACTATTGGTATTTTGTCTTTTTGAAATATAAATCGTTGGAATTGTTTGTTGCTCAGGTTGGTTCGAGTTATGATGATGTCGCTATATAGGAACAAGTAGGTAGTGTTTTAAGATAATGAACAACATGGCCGATTGCGTGGGAGATGTCCATATTATAAATATCCCACGTGTAATATATGTTCGTTCCAGTCAGTGAGTTTACACCGGGGCTGATTGTAATCGAGCGCGCTACTGTGGTTCATAATATTAATAGTCATAATGGTTGCAGCTTATCCAAATCGCCGACTTTTCTTCCTTTAACGTCGACATGTTCGATAAATCATAAAAGCACAAATGTCTTTCGATTTTAAAACTATTCAAAATTGGTTTGGTGCTGAAAAAAAACAATCCACCTTACAATTTTAGTGGGCCAATTCTAAGGGTTTTGAAATTTCAATTTTTCTATTTTCCTTCTGATAGTATAAGTTGGTATAAGTATTAAATATGTCCTCAACATTTTAAGACAATTGAAGTAAAACTCTTTAAAACCTTATGATTTCAAAGTTTAAATACTTCTTCAATTGTATTTTCCAATTCTTTCTTTCCTAACTCTATATGTAAGGTTATTTCTTATAATTTGTAGGAAAAATTTTTTCATAAACTAAAGCATTGAATTTATTGAAAAAAACCACACTTTTTCTATATAAATCAAATCTTTTTAATCTTAACTACTTAATGATTAGATATCTCTAAAGAAAAAGGGAAAGCTGCAGCTCTTTGAACTCCATCTTCCTTGAAATTACAAACAAAAAGTAATGGATAACTGGGAATTATAGTAGAGCAAAAATTATTACTCGAAACTTCATCAAAATTGTCTTCAAGAAAAAAAAAATTATTGAAATTCATACGACTTAATTTTTTGTACTTAAAATTTTTCGTATTCTATCTGATTTCAAAGAAACAATTTCTCAAAAACTATTTTTCTTCTGATAGTACAAGTGTTAAATATTTCCCCTAAATTTTAAGGCAATTGAAGTAAGGCTCCATGAAAGAAATACCTTATAATTTCAAAACTTTAGTACCTACTAAACAAAACTTTAGTTGTATTTTTCAATTCTTTCTTTCATAACTCTATATGCAAGGTTACTCCTTATAATTTGTAGGAAACAATTTTTCAAAAACTAAAGCATTGAATTTATTGAAAAAAACCACACTCTTTCTATATAAATCAGATCTTTTTAATCTTAACTACTTAATGAGTAGATATCTCTAAAGAAAAAGGGAAAACTGCAACTCTTTGAACTCCATCTTCCTTGGAATTACAAACAAAAAGTAATGGATAACTGGCAGTTATAGTAGAGCAAAAATTATTACTCGAAACTTCATCAAAATTGTCTTTAAGAAAAAAAAATATTGAAATTTATACGACTTAACTTTTTGTAACTTTTTTGTTAGAATATGATTAACAGTAATGCATTTTTCTTAGAAGCTCCACCTTTCAAAAGGACCTTACAATTCAAAAATTTCGTTATACAGTTAGTGGAAAATTTTTAAGACCGTTATAAAAAATGGCTGGGAAATAAAATGAGGAGTTAAAATTCATGAAATTTTTGAAAATATAATAGAAATTCTGAAGAATACAGAAGTGTCTTTTTATTGCCTTTAAAAATGTCATAAAATTCTATTATTTTGAACTAGTTTTTCTTTTGACTCAACGCCAACTATCCAGCTTGGTACCTACCACATTTGGGGTTGATGTTTTCACATATAGATAGTGGCATTTATCTTCATGATAAAATTGTAGCCGGAGCATAAAGAAACATGCGTATTTTACCTAAGAATTTTGATACGTGTAAGATTTATCTAACAGATAAATTTATAACTATTAAATAACTATCTTAAGGATATGATCTCTCAATACATGAGTGAAAATTCTAGCATTTATTGATATAATTTTTCTGTAGGTTCATATAGACAAATATGATTACTAACATTCTTACATATCGTTATTGTTTATTAAATTTAAACTTTTCGCTTGCCATTTAAAGAAGAAAAACAATGAATTATAATTCTTTCACTGTACATAAAACTATAATCCCCTTTACTACGTTTACAAGAGAAAATTGACACTTTCGTCTTTCAAATGTTATAAATGTACCAATTTAAAAAATGGCTCTACAATCAAAATCACCTATTTATAACTGTTTCTCTATCAACATACTCATTAGTATTTATTATGCATATTATGCTGGAAAATAACTCAAAAGTATTGATGAAAAAATTAATATTTGAAGGTTGAAAAAATGAGCAGAGACCCCGATTTCAGATACATTGATGCAACAAAAAATTAAACTAATAATAATAAATTCAACATTCTGCTAATTGTAAAGAAAAATGTATAGTTATAAAAAAATACATTAATCCACTAATTTAGAATGATATAGCAAATAATCGCTTGAATAAAAAAGAAATTAGGTATCGTAACAAAAAAGCTGTCAATTTGCACCTGATGTTGAAGGCAAATATTAAACTGTGGTTAATGAAACATGATCTTGTGACACTTAAAACTATATGCCTTCTGAATATTAGAACGTTAAAGAAACTTTAATCAAATAGACATCGTCAATGAACTGATCAAATTTTAAACACAATTTCGATTCTTCATAAATGGCTTTAAATAAACAACAAAGCCGATTTAAAGATATAAAGAAAATAGATTCGTTGAAAAATCAATAATTGTTCCTAAGACCAAATTTTTTTTATATACTGCATAAACAGTATAACTGTTCTAAGGCAGCGAAAAAATTTAACTTGAAATCTTACCCTAAATTGTTACTAGTTTTTGAAATCTAAAAAAAAATCCCTAGAAAATTGTAGAATATTGTTATCTATTGTTTTAATCAATTGAAAAGCAGATAGATGACTGGGATAATCTGAATTTTTAGGCCCCAGCCACTGGCCTATAGAGCCAATTGGTTAATAGAGCCCTAACTTAGGTATATATAAATTTATCAATTGATACCAATTTACTATGGCCTTAGTTCAGATTCAAACTCAGGTATTGTTTATTAATATTCTTTTACAATAATCAAATATTTATAAAAATATTTTTTTGAATCTATTTAACTGATAATTATGAACATAATATTTCAAATTATGTTTAGTCTAATCGCTAACTCACTGCTTCTCTATAAAGAGTTTTTAAGCATAGGCCACCATAGCATATGTTTTGTTACAATATTGCCTATAGATATAAATCGAAAAAAAAATCAATCATTACAAATTAAATTATATCCAAAGAATATTGCAATATTTATGTCATTATAAATTTAACCAAAAGAAA
Organism: Sisyra terminalis; assembly: GCA_958496175.1. Taxonomy (NCBI): domain Eukaryota; kingdom Metazoa; phylum Arthropoda; class Insecta; order Neuroptera; family Sisyridae; genus Sisyra; species Sisyra terminalis. Next base: position 56,894,670 of record OY292274.1, read on the forward strand.
AAAGTACGTTAACAGTATTTTGAAGGTATCAAGGTATCAAAATGAAACCAAAAAATCAAAACTTTAGTATTTCCCAATTTAGTAGTCACTAACAATGTAAAACGATTTTTATGGTTCTAAGGCTAATGAGTGTTTGAAATATTCCATAAATTGAAAACCACCATACAAATTTATTTAACACAATATGAGTTTTAAGAATGAAATCGAAAAGTATTAAAAACAAAATAATTTACATATTAAACACTTTGCTATATACCAAATACAAATTAGTATAAACTTTAAAAGACTTTAAAACCCACCATAAAACCAAATTTTATTTCCCTATCAAAGTAGAAATTAGGATCAAACTGACAAAATAAAGAATTAAAAAGATTTACTATTTTCGTCAAATGATTACTTTTAAATTCGATGACAGCTTTTAGTTGATAGATTTAGGTTTTAGTTATTACACAACATAATATATATAAAGTAACCAAACAAATAAAAGTGTAATTGTCGTTAACTTCTCACAGAAACGAAAATAAATAAAATGGAAATAAAATATAGAATAAATATTCAATGCAAAATGCAACTTTTTTGTCGTCAGATCATTTTGTCGAAGATATCATATTAGAGAGTATAATAAAAATCTTTATTATATACTCGGCTCTTGTTTTAAAGACATTGTAGCATGTTGGTTTATTTATTTTGATGGGATCTAGAGAAACTAAAATAAACTTACGTGGCTGAGGTAAAAGAAGAAATAGTTAAATTTATTTATTACGTTTTTATGTCGCCATAAATTTAATATACTATCAACACATAAAAATTTGAACATTTCTTTGGTATTTGAAGAATTGTCTTTTCCTTTTCGTATGCCTAATATTGAGTAGGTTAAGATTTATAAAATTTATTTTTATAATATATTTAATAATCTCAAAAATCTTTAGACTGAATAAATTAATTTTAATGGGCACTTATTATAAAGCGCGATATTTTCTACTGATAATTTTGCTTTTTTATACATTTTTTTTTATTGCATTGATGCAAATATTAATCTCGTTTTTTATCAAACAATCAATTTTTGCGTAACTGATTATAATAAATTAACATACGTTAATAAAGAAAATAGGTCAATAACAGATATTTTATTTTACAATAATTTTCCCGAAAAAAAAATAAATAAATATTTTTGTTATTTTGATCATTTATAATACTTCGTACAATCGTTATTATTTGCATATTTGCAGCTTATCATTGATCGAAATTTTAAAATATTTACATTATAAGTATATCAAGGTAATATTAAAAATAAAGTTCACAAAAGATAGAAGTATGTTACCAAAAAATATGACAAAGTCTGTTCAAAAAGTCGGCATCTCTTATGATGGGGATGTAGAGTTATTCTATATAAATAGTTTTTATTTGACGAAAAAGAGAGGTGTTTTGGGACACCAGATTGCAAAAAAAGTTGTATTCTTTTTTATGTTTTAAATAACAAATACAATAAAATAATATACTGAAGGTAATAAATTAAAATAAAATAAATGATGGGATAGTAATAAAACCGTGAATAACTATTTAAATATTAATATTAAAAAAAATGTTATGTAACTAAAATTTTTATTCTGATTTCCAATTTGTGATGTTCCCGTTTTCTTTTACCATAAACCATATCGCTTTGTACCATATACTAAGATATCAGTATAATAGGTACACACTATTAGAAATACATAAATACAGATACATATAGCGATAGCATATTATAGCTGCAACAATTAAGCATCTGATTTTTTTTTTAGCTTTGTCCATGTGTTAACAGGCTTCACTTATTTAATAATATTTTTGTTCTTTTAGTAACTTTAGTGTATTTTTCTATTATTATAAAGGAAAGATTTGATTGTTTGTTTGCTTTGAATAGGCTCCGAAATTACTTCACCGATTTGAAAAATTCTTTCACTGTTAGGAAGCTACACTATTTCCGGTGAACATAGGCTATATTAAATTTCCAAAAAAGTTAGGGATCTATACTAAAAGTCCTATAATGTAACCCAAGGTCTGAAAAAATTACCAAAAAACATTCTTACATCGCGCGCGCTGCGAAAACTATTGTTTATAGAACAAAATAAAGTACTACGATTTTGCAGAACATATAATTATCTACAAAAAAATAGAGCGACAGCATATGTCTAACTATTATAATTATGTCACAATGAGTGTTTTTTTCATTTTAAAAAATATATATAAATGCCACCGCTATAAAAGCTCTTTTATTTGTACTTTGGGATTAATCCTTATCAAAATAAATGACTTCATATTTAAGTTTGCTTCAATATCATTATATAATTTTTTGAGTTGTTCAATTTGAACATTCCATTCGAAAGATATCACAAGTTTAAAAATGTAAGTTATTTGAAAAATATCGCATGGTCACCGCTCTTTACTTATAATTAAGACCAACTTTATTAAACTTGGCGATATTTTTTATTTATGTATAGATGCTGATTGATTTACAGATTATTTGGTCTACGGTAGGTATATCTACCGTAGCTATACGCAATAGACATACTCTTTTTAGATATTTATAAATATTTTTTGAAAATTAATTGATTATTACATAGAACAATTTTATTCTTTGCAACAGTTTATTAAATGTGTTAATAAATATTTTTTAAGTATGATTATAAATGGCAAGTTTGAAAAGAAAACATAACCTACACTTACGTTACGCAGACGAAGTTGCGGGGATCAGCTAGTAGAAAATAAATTGATTCGGTGACATATTATTTACAATTGCAGATATTTGATGTAAAGTTAGTAAAAACCAATTCGAAATAAATTAAATATTTGAGGTTTAAAATAAACATGTTCAAATTAATTTTTTTTCGTGTTTTAAATTTCAGATTATTGTAAGTTTCTCGAATGTGTAGGAAAAATATTAATGACCCATCTGCCATAGCACTGTTGTTTGAAAACGCCTTCTTACTAATAAAGTTTTACATTGAATAACTTCAGCAGAAGTTATAAAAGTTGGACATAAACCATCTGTCGGAATATATTAAGTGTAACTTTTGATTTAAATTGTTCGCCAGATAGTTCAAATCTTTCAAAGTATATTTTATGTTACGTAATTACAAATATTTATTCAATGAGAATTATGCACTTGCAAGTAGTACGTAAGAACTTTTATAAATGGTAGTCTAAATAAATCCAAATTCTTTTTCCAATAGATTTATGTATGATGATTGCTTCTTAGCCCACCCTGGACCAACGAGACCCCTCCTATTAAATTACGACAACTTATAATTTTACCATTAAAATTATGATCTATCTTTCGATTTCATCACGCAATATATATTTTTTTTTAATTTCCACAACTATTGTTGTAAGTATACGAAAGCCGCCCAAATTTTAGTAGGCAATAAAACGTATAAATCATTTTCCATCATAAAATAGAACAATCAAATATGCATAAAAAATGGTATAATTTTCAATTTTTCTTTTGATATTTTATTTAGGAAATTAGCTATAAATAATGCGACTACTGTAGCTCAACGAAGTCTCACAGGAGTGTCAAAAGGATTTAATCGCCGTTGTTGAAGAGCAACAAAGAGGGAAGTAAGAAATGAAATTATACTGACGTTATGAAATACAATATTAAATCATGATCAACATCACCATCAAAATTATAAACCCCACAAGGTGCCAAAAGGGCAATAAAACTAATCAAATATTTTAAATGATTTTACGACACCATTGTGTGATTCTAATGATGATAAACATCATTTAAACTTACATCAACATCTCATCTCATTCCTATAAGCGACAACTAGCAATGTTCGTTTTAATTCTTAATGGGGCATTTTATAATTTTCATAAATAAATATATTAGTCTGCCAGAAAATAATTTATTTAATTGAGTCTTTAAGCGAATGCAAAATATTTCATATTTATTAAACCCTCGTAGAATTGAAGTATCTATTTACACTTTTATAAATAACTTTTATAAAATTATATTACATGATACTAGACTAATATAATTTTTATATTTGTGTTCTGTCCTTTTATTACATATATTAATGTAAAACATTCTTTATGAAAAGCACTTAAATTGTGGAGGGGTTATTATTATTTTAATTACACTTAGGCGTACCTTTCTTAAACCAGTACGTTAATACAATATTTGTCAATATAAAAAAATCATATACGTTATTAATAATTACTATAAAATTTACTAGTGTTCAATGCTGAAAACTTATATCTATGTGAATACTTATAGTGATCAAAAAAAATCTACCTATACTTTTCTTTCTTAACAAAAGACAAACTTCGTAAGTGTACAAGAATAGAATTTTAATAACCGATGTTAAAAATTTCTCATTAGTCGATTTCTCTTATGTATAAGAAAATATAAATCAATCGAATTCTAGTCAGTGATTAAACCATTTGACTGGCATTTCCACTAACTACCATTGTAGCACAAATAATAATTATTACAGATGTGATGGGATGGTAGAGAAGAGCTTCTGATACAAAAGATCTTGGAAGAAAATTATCATGGGATTTGATTAGGACGAATGAAATAAATGCCCCAAGCATTATACGATTCAAAACCATCGTATCCATTGGCAAGTAATTACACCGGAAAAAAAGAACCCTAACCGAATAAGACTTATTGGAACAATGTAAAGAAAACGTTTAATGAAATGATAAATTAAAATATATATGAGCTGGTTTGAACAAAATATTTAATGAAGTACTCGATGACTTCTTTTATTTTACAGTGATAATTTCGACATACATGTAAATGATAAAATTTTATGTAACTAAAATAATAGCTAAATACGTATAAGTTACGTAAATACGAAGGTATAGATTCCATCGGTTTTAATTTTGGTCTTATTCCTCAGAAATGGTTGCATTTATTAAAAGTAATACCACTAAGATAACTACCTTAAACAATGGTCATAACAACACTTATTATGCCTACTATTTAGGCGCTAATACATAGGTCTGATTTTCCGGATACCGTCTATCTTTAATTAGATATTTAAAAATAAAGAAGTTTTTTATAATTCAATACTGCAAATGATGTACACAATATGAAGATTTTCTTAAGTCCTTATTGCAAGGAGTTTAAAATTCAAAGCTCCTTACATGATCCTTAAGCTTGAAAACATGAAAACTTCGATTTCCTCAAATGTCATTAACTAACACTCAGAAAAAACAGTAACTTTTTCAGTGGAAGTTTTTCGCAAAACCATTTAAACTATACGAAAAGTTCTATGTTCAAATAATATAAGAACCATAATAATGACATAATTTAATTGCCGAATATGCACTGATAACGTTATTGTTGCCCATAACATTTAAAAATCTCTTGCACATTCAAAGTATCCGATTTTCCATTTATAATTCAAATAATGAACACAAAAATTGCATCAAAACCAAATCAATGCTTTTAATCAAGTCTTTTCATTAAGAAATACCCACAAACAATAAAGTTTTTAAGAAAAATATTAAATTTGATATGTGGTAGTTCAAATGGCTTAATATTATTTACTTTGATATTACCAAAAGCTTTAGGATACGTTTGGAAAATTCAAACATTAAATGCTTCCTAAAAAAATGGTTTTATTGAAGAAAATAGTAAAAAAATAATTTTAAAATTAACTTTTAATCGTGTTTAGACAAAATCGTGGGTAACAGCTAACGACATAAATTATAACTTTACTTTTCACTTAATGATTCAAGTTTAGGAATAGTAGCGCCATCTTTGGTAAGCTTACGGAAATTTAACTATAGATTTTTACGCTTTCACAAGCTTTTACAGTCCCAATTGTTTATGTACGTAAAATCAATCATCAAACTTTTAAATTCAAAAAAAAATTATCTTATTATCTTCAAAAATCGTTTTATTCTCTCTTCATTCATAACATTTATTCTTTACGAACCAATATCAATAAATTATATACCTATGATTAAATACTACTTTTTGTGATAATCGGTACATTCAATGACAAATAACATTACACTGCTTTTACTGTTAGTACCTCATTTAGGTACTGAACTATTGGAGGATACCTGTTTAATTTTTTTTTTAACAATCACTTACGTGTAGGTATATAATAAGTACGGGGGTTAAATTTATGTAGCTATGTAGGTAAATATATGGAATGATTTCAAGAACTTTGTGAAAAGTTCCGAAACATTTCTTCATAGCAGATACCTGTATTTCTTACATACATATAGGTAGATAAATACATACAACTTAATTTTTTTCTTTGTTGAAATTTCTGGCTGTCTTGATTATAGACTTGATTCGCTACTTCGGATACTGAAGTAGGTATTTAGATAATTACACGTTTCGGTTGCTGTCAGGTCTGATAGCCAGAGCGCCATTAAAATGATAGATACGTGTTTTTTATTGGTTGGAAGATAAACGATCATTTTAGACGAGATTTTTTTTTTATTTCATTACATAGAAACCTTCTGTTCTCATTTTTTTTTCGGTAATAATTGGTACAGGAAGCCTCATCGAGTGTAACATGCAACATGCTATGTGGGAATATAAAAATGGATCAAAAACTTATACCCACCAGAACAACTATTTTTGATGGTATTTTATCTATGAGTGTTCTACATAAAAATGAATTATGCCTGATCCTATACATTTTTCGGTGTTACTGATTTTCTCAGTTGGATCATTGAAACTGGGAGATGGAAAGGAGAAAAGTATTGATTTTGATAATGTATGATTAAAAGCTGATTTTAAGTATGATTCGTTGTTGGAAATGTCGTTATTATGGGGAGACCGCCTTCGTCAACCACTCTCCGATTTATAAGAAGTGCTCCGCCTTCCTAAGATACCGTCTTTGAATGACGGTCTTCGATAATTTTTTTTCATTTTTGAATTTATGATGCCGATTATTTCTCATAAAATAGTTTTGTCAGGTATTCAAAATAATCGACAATAAATAATTGTAATAAATTTAGAGCACTGTTCCTATACATGGATGCACTCAAAGTTCAAGCTACTGTCTACTACTAAATAGTAGCTAATCTACTAATAGTACCACAGGAGTAAAAGGTATGCATGTGACATATAAAAAAATCAGTTAAGAAATATTCTATTTGCATATTTCTAATTTTGTCAATTGTTATCATAAATTGAACAATAATTATAAAACAGAGCTTTTCTGCATTGGCGGCATTGAGCTTTTTTAGGAATAAAGCTAATCGAAATTAAAATGAGTTGCACAAATCGGGACTCTGGGAAAAGGAGTTGTGAGATTAGGCATGCATTGAAATCTAATCGCTTAACTTCCAAAAAGTTCAAAATAGGTAGATAGTATGAAGTAGTATATTGTACCTACATATTATGTAGGAGGGTACAGAGCAAAGTAAAAAAAAATATTTTTTTGAAAATAAAACTTTCCAATTTATACATTTCTTTATTAATTTGATTATAAAATTCAGATCTCAGCTTTTATATTTTTTTAAATAAGAAGAAAATTCAGGTTATTTAAGATCTTTTTGTTTTTTATTTTTTATTTAATATTTTTATTGTTCAATTAGCTACGTTTCATTACTAATCGTAACTTCCTCTAATCTAATTAGTAATAATAATTACTAATAAATAATCGTAACTAATCGTAATAAATAAAAAAAAATATATTTTTTTTATTTATTGAATTTAAATTAAAAATATTTAATTTTGTGAATCAAGAAGCCTGAGGAAGTTACGATTAGTAACGAAACGTAGCTAATTGAACAATAAAAATATTAAATAAAAAATAAAAAACAAAAAGATCTTAAATAACCTGAACTTTCTTCTTATTTATTAATTTGTCTATCAAAAATCTTTAACTTTAACATTCGAATGAATGTTCTTTAATAGATTATAATTTAGGCTAAAATATTATCACTCAACTAATATCGACTAGTAATGGTTCATACTTAACTATTCTGCAATTGGGATATATCATTTTACAGAAAATAATTTTAACTAAAACTTAAAAGCGTGCCGGAGTTTTCTTGAAGTTTTCATATTATTTAGCCAAAACTTCTACTATCAGGTAACTATAATTGATTGTTTATAAAATATATAATATTGAAAAGAATTATTTGACAATCGAAATATGTATCGGGGCAATACCTCAAGAATTCATTTGTTTGAGCTTTTGTTCAAAGTATGCTTATAATTTACTTTTATAAACAGTATAACTGTTCAAACTCAGCTAAAAGAATCTAATTGACGTTATTGATTGTTTTAAAAAGCAAATGACTGCAAAAAATTGATCTATAAGTCAAGAAATTCAATGCGATTATCCGTAACTTCCTCATTTAATTTAGATTCTGTGAATCTTTTTGGACGTAAACCTGAAACTGTTGCACGTTTATTGTAAACTTTAATCAGCCTCACCAGGATAGAATGATAGGATTTTTTTTAGTACTGATTCTTAATGCAATTTTGTTTTAATGTAGATATAGATATAGGCAAACAAAAGTGAGCATGTGAAGCAGTGGTATTCTTTATTGTATTTAGTAAAAAGTTTAAATTACCTATTTTACAGTTTTCATTTATTTAGTTATTTAATCTTTAATTTGGTGTTCGGGGGTTAAAACCTGGTACAATTTTTATTGTTCAATTTATTCTCTAACCCTTTTTTATACTTGTGAAGTAGTGTACGATCAGGAACACCGGCAATCCAATCATTTATTGATACTTAATCAATGTCTTTTTTGTTAATTTGACCCAAAATTTTAAAATATAGTCATAACAGTTTTTAATTGGAAAATTTGCAAATATAAGTATTCAGAATCCCTATTGATCTTGTGCTGAATTTATGTACAATAAACCAACATGGTTGGGTTTAATCTTTCAAAGCTTTTAGCATATAAACTGCACAAAAACCCATATTATCTTATTAAGAAAAATAAGAAAAGAATAAGAGAGTGTTTCAGTTATTAAATCTTTCGTATAACTTCTCTTCAAAAAGCAAATCTGAAGCTTTTTTTATTTTTTTGACCATTCATCCTTAAAGGTGAAATATTCATTAGTGGCTGATCCATATGCTTAATTTGCATTCAAAAATTATTATGGTTATTGTAACGCTGGAATCACCGAGTTGGTCATCAAATGATATGAATTTTTAAATTAACACACACGAGGAGGGCATTATGAAAGGAAGAAAAAATAATAATAATCATCTTTTTGTAGTCTAATAAAGAATATTATTTATTGCCCAAGAATCCACTAAGATTTTAAATAGTGTGCCTGCCCAGCAAAATATTGCATGTAAATTAAACAAGGAGAAATTGTCGGCTTTAAGCTACTTGATCGGATATTTGGTTTGAACAAATTGAGGCTTTGATAGTGTCTTAAAAAGGTAATTCGTATTCGTAAAGCTTATCTTAAAATGTCGGGTAAGTATTTTTAATTTTATATATCATTCTTTTAAAGAATTTATCGTTTTTGTGGTTAATCGATCTTTGAGCTTATTGGTCAAATTTACCGATCTTAAAATAATTACGTCATTTTTGCCAAGACAATTCTGGCATCTTATTAAGTAGACCGCTTTAAGTTATAACTGTATTGTGGGCATAAATTACATCCAAAATATTAATCGTACAAAAGCAGTGTGTATTTATGTATATGCGTGAGAAGTTAAACTTTTTGGCATTATACTCGTATAATCACTTCCGTCACCCAAAGTAAAAATTCATTCTTCATATTTTTCCATAATGCTGCTAAAGAAGTGTAACTTCAAAAAATCAAGAGACTAATTTGAAATTGGATCATCAATATTCACCTACCAACAGTGGCATGCACAGAAGTTTTAGGCAGAAATTTTTAAAAGCTACTTTAATATAATCAAACATGCTGTATGATGGTTTTAGTTCGTCGTTATGATGAGTAAATAATGAACCCTATACCGATTAACCAACAAAATTTTAAAGTGTGAATTTTCTGATTTTTTTTTGCCAATCGATGGGAAATCGTTCGTAGAGGTATGTGAAAAAAACCGTTTCGATTGTGACAAAATAGTTTAGCGCTAATAAATTAATTAAGAAAAATTAATTAATTAATTAGTCATTGGTATAGTCATTTAAAAAAAAAGGCAACTCAGAAATTAATTTTTTCCCTCAAATTATATTTTCCCAAAATTTTACAAAATAACAAAAATCGAAACATAATTAAACAGGCTTTTCTCCAAAAATTTTTCATCGCTTATGAAAATCAACTTTTCACACAAAAATTTTTTGAAAAAATATGTATACGAAGTAGAACATTAAATGTTTTTTGAAATTCGGAATATATTTTTCTTTGACTTTTTTTTAAGTTTTAGTTTTACCAACCGTTTCCTAAATTTTTCCGCATTTTTGTTATTGTATGTTGCTTTAAACCTTATTTTCTTAACATTTCACTATATCAATGACTAATTAATTAATTTTTTGTAATTAATTAATTACCGCTAAACTATTTTGTCACAAACGAAACGGTTTCTTTCACAAACCTCTACGAAAGATTTCCCATCGATTGGCAAAAAACAATTTCGGAAAATTCACAATTTAAAATTTTGTTGGCTAATCGGTATAGGGTAAATAATGATGTTGATATTTTTAACCACAAATATCCATAGATAGACTCATTGTGTAAACTTTATTAAAGAAATACAATATAATCGTCAGGATTAAATAATACAAATAATAGATAATACATTATTAAAATTTATTAGAATTAAATAATAATAATATACGTAGATTACTGATCGTTAAATCGATTATTGAAATCAATAAAATTCCAATTTGTAATTTCAGCGTTAATGAATAAGAAACGATGCTACTTCGGTAATTATCGTAATTTGTTGTGTTGTAAGAAGACAGTGTCTTTTTATGAGGTTGTATGTGTGGAATTGTATATTTGGATTATTGTTTTTATACGAACGCACACACTGACACATATATAGCTATGAGTGCATACATATAAATATTTAGGCACGAATAGTTTGTGTCTTTCCCGCGGCGTTGCCATGAGCGCTAGTGCATTGCAATGCAAATATTACCAGTCGCTTACTTGAAATTGAACGAACGAATGAGCTGGCATAATCTGTATACTGTATAGATGATATCCGTTAAGATTTTTTTCTTTATTGATATTTGATAGTACTCGTAAATAAAATAAAATTAGATACCAAAACAAAATTATAAATATTTATCTGAATTATGTAGGGTAGGCAGTGTCTTTTTGTCTATATGTAATGCACGCCACTGCCTACCAAACTGTAGAACCCCACAATCTCCAAAAATTATTAAAACACCTTTATAAAGCAATATATACGGAAGAAGTGCCATGAAAGAACTATGTTTTGGAAGAACCACTATCATTTACGATACTTCATAGATTTCGAAAATCGATATTTATATATCTAATATGAACAGTAAAGTTGCCTTGTTGTGATATTTCACTAAAATAAACTCTTCTTTAGTTTAGAAAACAATGTCATTTGAAATAATGAATCCAAAGAATCGTAAAAGGGCCGCAATAGCTACAATATATAAAAAGCAGTTTGTAAAGTGATTAAGAAAGGTTGATCTATTAATAACTATGTGAACTTTTAAGATTTAAGTAAATCCTTTTTTACGGTTTTACCTTGTAAAATATGTTTGAATTTCTGACATTAAATTTTAATAATTTTTTTAAATTTATTGTTCAAATCTTTCTATAAGTACTTGGCTTTCTTCATGAAGGAACCAAATTTCTTTATTTTTATAAATGGCTAGAAGTTTAAAATTACGACTGCTATTCAAAAAATATACTACATAATTTACAACTTGTACTTCAAAGCCGGGTTTTCCATGCCAATCTTCCCTTGAAGATAAGGATATTTGTGAAATTTAGTACCTAATAAATGATCTATATTATAACTTTTTAAACATTTTCATATCGAGAAGTATAAAATATCTTATCATTTATTCAAAAATACACGTGGAACAATAATAAAAATTATATGTATAGTAATTAAAATAAAAAATTCCTTTTAAAAAAGTATAGCAATGGCACATAAGGTCATTCAAAGGATTTCAGTATTGATAGCTTTTATCGCAACTGTCGTAAGTTATGCATACTTAATTCAGAAATCATTTGAAAATTTCAGTAATTTTTTTAGGATATATTTGTACAAGCACAGACGCCAGATCAAGTGTTCAAAAACAGCGATAATCAAGCTTCGAATATTATTTACCAAGCTGCAGTTGATGCAAATAATTTATTAAATTTAGCAATCAATTCTCTTTTAAATGTAGCATTCGACAACTATGCTCGACTTAATCGTTTTATTGAGGAAATACAAACGTGTGCGGAATATCAAGGTATAATCATCAACCAAGATGTCTTGAAACGAACCAAAAATTGCATTGATAATAAAATTGATCTAACAAACAATTATGCAACTGATCTGAAAGAATTGATTGATTCTCGCAAAGAATCATTTAACAAATGGCCCTTGTATTATGAGAAAATAACATTGAATAAACGTTCGTCCAATTTGATATTCCAAAGTTATTTAACTAATTCGAAATTATTGATAAATAGAGCAAAGCAGATTGAAAATTTTATGGTGGAAGATGGAAATACTATGACGAATTTAGTAAGGCTATTGGAAACACGTGTAAGTAATTGTTTTCAAGTGAAAAAGGCGGGAATAATAGCGTTTTTAAAAAATGAAACTTTAAATGTTAATAACTGCGTTGTAACTAACTAAAACTATTTAAAGAAATAATAAATAAATTTTAAATACCACTGTATTTACCTTGTATAATGGTTCAACATAGTTACATTTTCTTGTGTTATTGATTTATAGTATTTTCAGGATTACATTTTTTTAACTTTTTTTTTAAAATCGAAACAAAAAATTAATGCTTCCCGTAAATTGCTTTTTTTGGGGCACTAAAGTTTACATGGTCAAAGCACAAAGGAAGAGTACATAGTGGGAAATAATGATTTTTGAAGGGAAAAGATAATGCTTTAACAGGAATATTGAATACTAGCTGATCCCCTCAACTTCGTCTGCGTAACGTAGGTGTAGATTATATTTTCTTTTTAGATTTGCTATTTGTAGTAGTATATGAAAAATTTTATTTTTCTTATTTGTTTTACGAAAAACATAATCATACTTAAAAACACTCATAATATCGTTTCTATTTGATCCTAGTTATACCATTTTTTTCTAATTTCTCAAAACTTATCTGTACACCTGATATTTGAGGGTGGTAGCTCCTGGATAACAAGTAGAACTTGACAAAGTAGTTCCAAATGTTTTCTCTTCCCTGAAATATAAATTTATGATTCCTTTAAAATTAAACTTAAAACATTCACTAAAAAACACAGGGTTAAAATTATTGTCCGTTTATTGATTCATGGAGACATTGTTTTACAAAGGTACTTTAATATTTCATTTCTCACATGGATTATAATTTATCTAAAAAAGAAATTTTATAAATTAACAATTTAATTTTTAAGCCAAGAAATGCAATGTAGGTACTTACAATTAAAAAGTCGATACAAACTTAAAAAATTAAGAACGAATAATTGTCACACGAAACACTATTTAATCGTTTTTCTTTTTATTATTACAAATTAAATGTATTTTGGAAATTTTAGACTTCACCGCATTTATTTTCGCAGAAATATGCGGTGGTAGTTTTACATCATTGGAAAATGATTCAAATTGTATTGATTGCAAAAAATCCAACATTGTGATTTGGAATTTTCACACAATATTTCGTACAACAAAAAATGAAAAATATTTTTGCAGAAATTATGCTGATAAGGCTTTCAATAAAAACGAGCACAAAGGTGTTAAATTTTTTTTTACGATAATTGCTTTAGCCTCAAATATTAATATTAATGGTTGGCAAGTCATAACAATTATGGTCTTTGTATATTTTCTAAACAAAAAATAAATGATTATTAAAATTGTTGAATTCGTTTCAAATAAAATATTAACTCCTTACATATTTAGTTAGTTATTGAAATATTGAAATAAAATCCGTCACGATATTATAAACTGCATAAATTTGTATTCACAGAATATTTGCTTAACATTTTTTTGTTAATGCTAGGTTTGTAAGCATTGAAACAATGTTTAATTCGATTTATTCTTTCCATGACGAAATTTATAAATGTGTCAGCATCTTGGTTCATTAAATCTCCAACACTTTGCATTTCTGTGCCAATTCGAGTTTTAAAATCTGAAAAGCAGCCAATTTTCATATCGTCTGTGCGTTTAGATCGACAAAAAATTGAATTGCTTTCGGTCGGCTGATTAAAATTTGTCAATCGTAAATTTAAACGTAATTCAAGACGATTTGAAAATATAGTGACACATGATTCATTACGATACAACACGCAATTATTTAACTCGTTAAAAATAGAGGAATCAAAATTTGCTTGAGTTTGACTTTCCTTGCACGATTCTACATTTTCTGTAAATTCATTTAATAAATATTTTTCCTTTTGGAAATTATATAAATATGAATTTATATTGCGTTGAAGTTTAATCAGCAGATCTTCTTTAACTGCTCGAAGATTATCGAAAGCTGCATCTTGGGTATCCAAATATGAATTCATTGCCGCTATAACATCGTTAGATGATTGAGCTTTAACATCCTGAAATATTATTTATATCAGTGTTAATCAATTTAATTTTCTTAATAAATAAAACACATCTTAATTATTAATAGCAATCCGAAGAAAATAAATACGGTTAGTAACATTTTGTTATTTTTGAAGAAAAAATTTGAAAAAAAAAATTAAAATTAAAATGATATTTTATGATCACTTTCATATTTTAAGCAATAAAGACTGAATCCAACGACAAAAGCCTTATCTTAATGTACTTAAACTTATAATATATTAAAACTGTTTTGCAGGATCATGTTTATCATACTTTTATATTTTGTGAGATTATACATTTTTGTTTTTCATAAAATCATCCATTTCGTAATTGCACAGTTTCATTCTACGAATTAATAATTTATTGCCAGATAAAATAAAGAAATATTTACAAAAAAAAAAAAACAGTAAACGACAAGAACTCACATTAAAAATTAATATGAAGTAACGAAATATAGCGACGACTTCTCAAAGGCTTTTTTCGTTGAAGCTATTTTAAATTTGTTTACTTCATTAAGCAATATAGCAACGACGCCTTGATGACGTTTTTGCTATTTATGATGAAAAGGCAATAGATCCGGACAATTTCTTGGATTACCTAAACTCAATACAGTCTGCCATAGCATTCACGGTAGAAAAAGAATATGATGGTAGTTTACCATTTTAAGATCTAAAAATTACCAGAAATCATTGCAATCTGGCTTTTGACATTTACAGAAAACCAATACATGTAGAAAGATATGTCATAGCCAGAATCCGTATGTTACAATAGCTATAAATTGGGTATTTTCTATTCCTTGATGAGTAAACTTGTAAACGTACCTCTGGCATAAAATTTGTTTATAAAGAATTGGAATACATTAAAGGTGTGGTGACCTTTAATAGATACTCCACCAAAATTGTAGTCAAAATCCTCAAGAGGACACTTTAGAGGAAACAACTGTAGGAAACCGTTGGTCTTCTCTAATCTATTATCCGGGGGTTTCCCATAAAATTAAAAAGATAAGAAAACAGTTCGGCATAAAAGCGGGATAAACGACAAACTAGTTGGGTGGATTTTTCAAGAGTTTATCTATCCCTGGGAAAAGTTTTTCGAATTGGGGTAGTTCATTCCTCGTTTCAATAGGTCCAAGATCTCAGTTCGTCATCTTCCTCTTGTCTGGAAACCTTCTAATTTCCCTTCTACAACAATATGGATCTTTTTTTTTCTTGCCGTCATATCGATAATTTTATTTAACGATATATGATAAATGATTTTGTAGGTATATTAATAACGTTGGATCTCAGGGAACACATTTGCAACACTGAACCTATACATAAATTAATATGATATACTAATAATTTTGTATTTTGCTTTATTCATAACTATAACGGAAATTCCTTAAAAAAATTTAAAGGATCACATTTTACAATATGCCTTTTTAGGGTGAAACAATATTTTACAAAGCAATAAAATTTTATTTTCATTTTAATTTTGAGTAAAACATTGCAAATACTAGCGTCAAACCCTGTAAGTTTCTGTATATCTAATAAAAGCTTTGACATGCGACTTGCATAACATTTATCAAGTCGATTTTGTAGTAAGGATACAATATTTTTAGATGTATTTCCTGCAGATTTTATATTTGAAACGTAAATTTCGACGGCTGAAGGTAGCATAGAGGCAATATTTGAAAAGCACAATGTTTGCCAGTCATTTTGATTTTTTTTTTGAACAAAAAGTAACATAGTTGTTTGCCCACAATTTAAAGTCAGAAGCTTGTTTATGATGACGTACAATCATATCGTTGAGTGGTTGATAAAGTTCCTCATTTTTCCTATTTACACATTGATTTATTGAATCAAATAGCGTACTTGGAATATTTATGTTATTAGTAAAAGCGCATTGTTGATATTCTTCAATGACTCCATCAATTTTAAGAAGCATTAATTCACGATGTTGTATGTAAGTGCGGAGAGTTTGGTACCAACGCATTTCTAAATTATTCGTCATTTCATTTTGAATTTTATCAAATGCAATTTCAATATCGTCTCTGGTACTATCTGCATTTTGTGATTCTACAAAAGTCTATAACTTTAATCACATTTTATTAAATCAAATGCTTGAAATTTTACTTACAAAAGAAAGAATCGAGATAATTAATTTTGTAAAACAAAAACCCATTGCCAGATTTTCCTATGTTAGGTGAACCAACTGTTTGGTGAAATAAAATAATAACAAGCGATAAGAACAGAATTTCAGAACCGAAGTTTTATTATTTATATAACATATATAAACTCGAATAAAATCGTGACTTTTATAATGAAAATAGTGTAAAACTTTTAATGACATTTTAGATTTTTTCTACGAGAGAAGCAATAAGAAAAAAATCTTAATTTGATTTGGAAAAGAAATACGAGTGTTACCATATAACTTGAAACATGTTTTAATAGTTTTTTTTTTTCTTAACTATAATTGGTATAAAATCATGTAAACTCGTTAAAATATACACATTTTTCATATAGACAAATTTAAGTCCATGAAAGGAAAAAGTTAAAAAATGATTAGAATATTTTACCTATTTGATTTCAACTTTATATGCTTTATATCAGTATATGTATATTTTTTTCATGGCGTGCGCTATGCGGGACGCAATGGTCTCTTGCTGCGATATCAATTTTACAATCTTCGCTCATAATAATTATCATGTAAATTGATTCAGTGAGAAAAAAGCAATAAAAACTCACGTTAACTTTGTCAAATGAGAGCCATATTTTTATTTGAAGGAAATTCGAGATTTTTTTTATTTGTAATGTCATACGAACTATCATTTTGAAGAGCGACGTATTTGTATTTTTAAATTAAAAATTTCAGTTAATAAATATTCTAGTGTAAGTAATTTTCCAGAAGCGTTGATAAAATGTGAATAAAAAAAAAAAATTTTCGTTCAATAAGCAAACCTACTTGTAGGATGGTAAAAACAAGAGCATTGAATTGAAAACATTTCGTTAAAAATATTTTTTTACAGAAATAACAAAGATATCAATGAGAAAAATACAAAAAGCTCATAAATACAAACATTCTAAGGATTGTTTATGCTTAGTAAAAACAACAAAGTATATAAATGTTAAGTTTTTACCAACACTCATTTATGAGAGCTTTTAGGAGCTTTTGTATTTAAGATATAGATTTTAAGCTTTTGATTTATCAATAAATTGGTTGTGTCCATATTTTACATAATTTTATTTATTTTTAGTAGGATAGTGGACAAGAAAGGATGTAGATCCATGGACCCAGGAAGGATTTACATTCTTTCTTGTCCACTATCCTACTAAAAATAAAAAAACTTTTGATTTATGTTTTGCATTATAGTTGTTTTATATTTACTTTCTATAAAGAAATTTGTAACGAAAGATTGCCTATTAATTGTTACGCTGCGTTTACTAATATTACCAATAAGTTATAAGCTAAATTGCAGTGTAAGATGAACTCTTGTGTTAGATTTATAATAAAGAGATAACTTCATTGTTTGCTTATTTTATAAAAAAATGGGTCAAATTTTGGGCAATTGTTAGCTTTAATGGTTGATTTTTTGCCAGTTGCGATGCATAAAAATTGCATCAGGTAGGACTACTTGCGTTTATCGGGTGCAAATTGTGCTACGTAGATTCATTCCTGATTCACGGGATACGTATTTGGAATACTTTGCCGGCGGAGATAACTACAATAGAGAATTTCAGAAGTTCTGTGCTACTTGTTTTAATTTTTTTCTTAGGAAATGAAATCTAATGGGACTTATGTATGCCATCTACTAAAAACATTGTTAATAAACATTGTTATCGCTAGACATCGGATTATATGCACTATCAAAATGCCAAAATATCTACTAAAAAAAGGCGAAATATGCACAAAATATGCATAATCAAAGCCATTTATTTTTAGAATTTACGTTTATTTTCATACTACGTTTAACTTAATATATAATTATTCTGTATGTGTGTATAGAGGCCTGAACTCCTCCTAGATCGCCAGAACTATTTTGCTGAAATTTTCTGTGCATATTTCAGTGAAAACCTGGATGGTTTAGATTCACAATTGGACCATAAAGATGAAAATTGTGAAAAGCTGAAAATAATCTTTCGTCGTCAACTTACGTTACCGTACAGATTTTGAAATTTGGTGGACTTTTCGGAGATCTCTTCAGAAATGCCGTTGATAAATGCATCAATTCAGTTTATATAAAACTGCATTTAATTTGCCACGAACCTATTGCGTTAGTTAACTTGAAAGGGCGTTATTGTGTTTAATCATTTTTTTCGAATATTTCCATGGATTTGCACAGAGGAATGTTTCTAGTTTCTCAATTGCATCGAGTATATTGCAGAAATTTGTTGCATTAAGATCAATACTTTTTTGCTTGAAGAATGCTTAAACGTCGGCTGGTTTGAATTGATCACAATGGCATCTGGTTTGTCAAATTTTCCAACTACTTTTTTTACGGTTTCGAAATTTTCAGCATAAAACAATTCAGCTTTCTATTAAGTTCCCCACCTTGTTAATATTGGTTCTAGGCGTAGTGCTACGTCTAGTAGTTGCTCTTTATATGCTTGTACCTACTCCAAATAATGCTATTAAAAAAACTTTTTTTTTGTAGAAGAAATGAATTTATTGACTATCCCGAACTTGTTTATGGTCATTTCTGCAACTCAATATAATCCGTGGGCTAGACAGGTGATATAAAGTAATATTGGGAACAGTACTTCCAAAGCTTGACGTAAGGGGGACATGTCAACATATGTAACTACTGAAATAAGCACTGTCAATGAAAAAGTACCAAAATATGCAATAACGCTATAGAAATGGATATATAATATAAACATATTATATGCTTTTGCATATGCAATATGCATATAATCCGCTGTCTAGTTATTACTTACGTTCTATAGCACTGTATTGTACGGTAATACACTTTTGGCTTTTACACTTAGGCTTTAGGATTAAATAAAATTACTTATCTATCTATCTATTATTTAGGAGACTTTACAATGAGTAAAGAAAACATCAGAACGTTCAAAAAGAGTGTTGAGGAAAAAGAAATAAGTGATCAGGTAGTTTGATTAATATGGTTGAAGCTTATGAAATGAATGTGAATATGAGAATATCGAAATCCATGAAAATATAACAGATTTAAAAGTTTTTATGTCCGGAATTTAAGACTGTGAAGATCTATAGGCTGTATTTTCGGAAATTTTTTTATAATAAGCAAAGTCCTTGTATTCTTCTGAAACTTCAGACGCAGTTTACCTTGTTCATTTCTAAATTTTTCTTATTTTTAGTTAACAAGTTTGTTGAATTTGTAACCTTTCTCAGAAAATCCAGGATTATTTACTACTTTTGTTTTGAGAAGGTACCTATAATAAATTTATTGAATTAGACAATTAAAGGAAACTTTTAGTTACAAATTTGGAATTGAAACTTCAAAAAGTTGATTATCTATATTTTATGTTATAGTAGATTGTATTTATTTATTTATTTTTTTGGATTTAGAAGCATGAATTCTCACAAAATCCAATAAAAATCTTTCAATCTGTAATGTTAAAAATGAATAAGATAATGGACAAAAAAATCTAGCTGGATAAGTCACGATTTGGTAGAAAATGGAATGACGTTCTACATCCTCTGCATCATAGAAATAAAATAATAGAAAACTGGAAACGGAAAGAATCTTTTGAAGTTATCCTGAGAGACCAAAACGCTAATAAAGAGATACAATTTATTGCTAAATTACAACAAATTAAAACAATTTTTGGTTCTTCGGCTCAGGATAATTTATCATCGTTATTTTATCAAAATTTATCACAAAAACTAAAGTTGTAATTTGACATAAAATAACGATTAACAGGTTTTAACCATTGACATTTTTACCTCAATTTCTTAATTTTTTGTTAATGTAGAAAAAAATGTCATCTGATACTTGAATGTGATGATTACAATTTTAGTGCTAGAAAACCAGGGATAAATATTCCACACTCAGAGTATATCAATCTCCATAAAGTAGGTATAAGCTTTGAACAAGTTACATCCTTGACGTTCATTTTGTTTACCAAATTTTCAAAAGTGAAAATTTACATAATTATTTTTTTTTAAATAATTAACGTTTTCAAGTAAAATCCACTTCTTAAGTAGATTTTAAATTTGAATCTTGAACAAATATCATAATTTTATTTCTTCCTGTAAAGTGATTTAATTCATTGTCACAAATGAAACATGAAATACGCATTTCCTTGAACACAAAATTGTCGTAGAATTGTTTTTGGTAGATTTATTTAATTACATTATTCTTCCTCGCAATAGAACTTAGCATACATTTATATGAAACAAAAACGGGAACCCTATCTTTTGCTCCTTTTTCCACCCCTTTTCGTTAGTCGTTGTAGTCAAATTTCTACGTACAGTTATTGTGTCTTTCTTTCTTCCGCTAGCTCCTTTAATTTCACCCTTTCTATTATGTGCATACATACATAAATATGAAGCTAACAACCTTCAGCGATCTCAACTTCAAGTTGACTCTTTTAAGCATTTTAAGCCCAATTAAATAGATTCTCTTTTCCATTTCGCATATTAAGCAGAAACAACATTTGAATATAAATTTATTTTCCAGCTTCTTATACAAAATCCCGTTTGCTTGTACAATAGTTAATATTAAATTATTTACTATCCAGCCGAGATTTTTTAAATTAAACTGAGTATATTAAAATGGAAAAAAGTTATCCAATTTGTGAAAAATGTCCCGTTATATTGGAAGAAATGAGTGGTAATTAATTCATATACTTATATTTATGACGAATAAAAAAGAAAATGCAAAAGCTTCTTACGAATTTACAATTAATAATTTAAAACCAGATTGACTAAATATTGTTTTGGGAAGATGCAAAGTGTCAACTTACAGCGATGTATTTGAATTTATTCACCAGATCCACGACACTCCCTGATGTTGGGTCGAGATAAATTCTATTCAACACCATTTCGGAAGATTGGTATATATGAAATTTCGTATTACCTACAGCTTACTGGTGGAAATATTTGCCTTGTATTTAATGATTGTATGTCAAATATTTTTTAAACATAATATTTTATCGGAATCATTTATGTATGTATGCGTTATCTTGACTATCAGCATTTGGAATGCATAATGTTTAATGCACAAACAAGTGGATTTTTTTGGTGATTTTTTGTAAATTTTAAATAACAAGTTACATTATTAAATTTTTGCTAATGTTTTTTTGTTACATAGTTCTTAAAAATTCCGTCATTATCTGACATTCCTAGAAATAGGCATCAAACTGGACATCAGTAGATATGGAAACCAAAGCACCAGTGTATTATTCTATGATATCATTATGTACTCCACTTCTCTAAAGAAAATGTACTTATACATTTTTATAGTGAGCTACGGTTGTAATTTACTTAAAAGAAATAGATTTCCTTATTGCATTGTTGCATCATTTTATTTATTATAGATTAAAGCTTTTCCGGCAAAATTTTATTAATTTTAACTTTAGATTTAAGAACCAAAAAATCAAATGGTATCTATATCGCTTTCATAGTTCTCCTACACAAAATGACTACCCAACTTGGTTGTGATTTGATGAAGACAAATAAAGGACAATAATAGTTTTGCACATATCTAACTGACAAAAAATATTAAAATTTTCTTATTTTCAATACTTTTAATTGATTTAGTTCGTACAAACTTTCAATTGTTCATAAAACTTAACCAAGTATTATGATTCTAATTAATCATAGTCGCAGCAAAGTTCCTGAACAAATGATTTAAATAAATACACCAAATTTTAACTGTGCAGAATTTTATACAATTTTCGTAATATGTAATCAATTCAAGAAAAATAGCATTATATTTAACAATTAATATTAATATTAATAGATATCTACTTATTGACCGATTTTCTGTAACTACTGATTTAGGTAAGCCATTTTAAAAGGCTTTTTCTTAATAAATGTTTTTCGTTTACGATTTTTTATCCGTAAATCCATAATTGGGATTGCAGTAGGTCTTCCATGGGCGCATTGAAATGGTAATTCACAATGAGATAATTCTTCCACAAACTTCCGGCATTCTTTTACGTTTAACGAATCTCCAAATTTAACAGCTCCTAATGGATGTAGGATAAAAAGCAATAAAGAAAAATATTTAAAAAAATAGGAATGATATCATTTTAAAGTTTACCTCGACAAGCTTCGGAATATATTATATTTAATATTGTTTTCGGAATAAAATCAATTTGTCCCTTTGTTTGTAAAATATGTTCACCAATTTCGTTCATAATTGTTTGAATGTAGTGAGTTAATATATTGGTTTTGTGGTATTTTTCCTGAAATAAAATTTATATATAAATAAAAAAAAATAATATTGTATGGTAAAAGGTACTTGCATGCTTTATCTTTTTATTATAAAGGCACGTAGGGATGGCACTAACTCTCGAAACATTATTTTCTTGAAATGTTACTTTAAATCCAAATTTTTCGATAAATTCTTTATGAGCTTTAAGTGGTTCAAACATTGATTCCGTAACGTCAATATCAATTTCTGCGTCCTTATTCAAAATAATTTTTGAAAATTTGTTTGACCTGCTCTTATATTCTGAAAAAAAAATGCTTGATATACTTTGAACATGTTAATGGGCTTTTGCATTTAACTTCTTAACAATTCTTCGGTCCGAATTCTTTCATGGACTGCGTGTTGATCAAATAGAACAAGAGTAAGATGATTTAATGAATTTTCCATCCATAATGAAGCTATGAATTTGTTATCGATTTGTCCCAGTACGTTAAGCTGATTGAAGATGGTTTTAGGAAAAACTTTTGAATAAATTTTTGACTTTTTTGCCACAATGCAATTTGTTTTTTTCAACACTAAACTCACGGGATCTTGAGAAACTAAAAAAAGAAAAAAAATAATAATAAAAGAATTATTTCTCAATTACTAAAAATTAAAATAGTTAAGAAATTAAAAGTTTATTATACTTTTAGCGATGGTGGCCAGTATATAATGAATGACATACATCTGTTAGAGTTGTTTTCTGAGTCATTATGATTTTAAATATATTTAAAAGTTACAAGTTATGCTATAAGTTTATGAAAATGGTAAAAAATATTTAAAAAAAAACAATGCTACACTACCCAGCAATCATTCATAATCAGCTCCAACTTTAATCCCTCCTCATAATTTCGTTGTACCACAAATCCATATGGATTAACTTCATTGAATTTTCTTACATAATAACCGTCTAACACATAAAAACCTTTTTTATTGGTAATTCCCGAAATTGATAGTAAAGTGAGTTAATTTGTTTACTCTTCATTACAAAAAATCTGGCCACCTGCTTTATTGTTGCTAGTGTATAGGCAAATAGTCTAACATCAATGTAAGTACGTTAAACAACGTTCAAGTTAGAATAGTTTTCCAATTTCTAAGAACCATATCCAATTTAATATATCAATCATAAATTAATAAACTACTGTTGGAAAGTACAAGCTAACGTTAGCGGAAAATAAAAATTTATAAGGTTAATTCAGTCATGCACAAATGAAAATCGATATTGGTTCGATCAATGATACGATAGCAATTTTTTAATAATCTAGAAAATATATTATACTATTTATGCTATTTATAATCTCTTCATGCAATTATTTTGAAAATTTTAAACCAATAATTAAATTTAACTGTGGAAAAATGAAATTAAAAGCTATTACCTTTTGATAAACTATCAGATTCTTTCCATTTAATGAAACCTAGTTCAGTTTCGGATTGAACTAATTGAAAAAATTCTTCTTTTTCGTTTGCATTTAATTTAGCCAAATTGAAATTTTTATTTTGTCGTGAGTTATTGAAAATCGGAGACATTCCTTTCGGTAAATATTCAACTCTTGTGCTAGCTTCAAATCCAACAAATTCAGGAATCGAATACGAAGTCATTCCATTTTTAATATTAAAAAATATTGTTTTTCCACCACTATCCTGTTTAGATATCCAATTATTAGATGAAAAATTTGTCATTTTATGGATTTCATTTTCGCTTATACAAATTTTTGCAAAAGCTTTGGTTAATTCAGCAATAATGGATGGCATCATTTGATTGAAATTCATTTTTTTTTCGTTGGATTGTAAATTTTCTGTCTTCAAAATTGGTGAAATCGAAATTGATTTTAAGTTGGAACTAGAATCAACACGCGATTTTGGTGTACTTAAAATTATTTTATTATTTTGATGTGTTACATTTTTATTTGAAACCTATGACAAAATATTCTGTGATAACAATATAAAAAAAAATAAAGTAACTTACAAAAATAAAAATTATCTTCTTTGAATTTATAATGCTGGATTAAACTTAAAATTTACCTTGGAATTGGAAAAATTAGTGATTTTCTTCTTATCTAGTTCATTGCTCACTGCCATTCTATTTAGCCTTAATTTTTGTTTTTGTTCTCGATTAGATGATTTTGATTTTTCATACTTGAAAATTTCTGGTGAACTGCAAAATTGGCTAAGTGTAGGTTGAAAAACCTTATATTTATTCGGTTCATTCGAGTGTTGAAATTCACAGTTATACTTTTGGTGGCTTGAAAAAATATTATCCTTGCAGCGTAAAACTTCCTGATTTATTTTTACAGTCGTCAATTTTTGAGGAATTTTTAAATAAGGCGTGTTATTTTCAGTTCTTCTAGATCCCGAAGCGAACGATTTGAAGTCAAAATACTCAAAATAATTGGGATCTTCAATATTTACTTCTCCACAATATTTGTTTAAATCCTTGTTTTCATTATAGCAGTATGGTTCTTTTGGTTTCAGATTTGAATTATTGCAGGTATTGAATTTTGTTTCAGAATTATTGATAGCAGTGTTACTTATATTAAACAAATTAAAAGTCTTTTTTGCGGAACGTTTAATTTGTTCTGAAATAACATGAGAATTAGTTTTCTTAATTGTTCCAATAGAATGTCTATTTTTATTGTTTTGCCTTTTAGAATTGTCCTTAAGAATATTTTGTAGAACATGAACCTTTGGAAATGAAATTCTATTCAGAGGTGTTTTAAACAAATCTTCCGAAAACTCTGTTCTTGCAGCTTCGAAATGAATATTTTCCTGATTTTTTGATATTTTTTCTTTGATTGTTTTTTGGAAAATGGAAATAGTTTTATTTCCTGAATTTTCAATTAAATCCTTAAAGGCTTTAATTTTTTCATCGAATTTTTTTTGTTTCTCATCCTTTTCGGTTTCTAGTCTTTCTGGTTTTCTAGGTGGTGTTTCAGAAAGTAACCATTGTGCATAATCTGGCACTGGTGATAATTCCTGATCTATTCTATTTTTGGTAATTTTGTTTGTTTGAATATTATCTAAAGGAAGGTCAACATTATTTGATGCATTACAATTTTGAAAAGCATTATCGAAATTCAGAATCTCATTTGATTTTTCGTACTGCTGGTTAACTTCTTCAGATTCAAAGTCAGATCTTTTAATTGTTTTACTTTCTATAACGTGATCTAGTTGAGAAATTCCGAAGTTATTATATATATCTTTTTTTGAAACTAAGGATTTCTTTGGTTTCTTCATTGTTTCCAAATATAAGTTTTCCTTAACAAGAAATTGTTTCATACTCTTTTCAATGAAAGAATACAAACGTTGCCATTCTTTAAACTCAACTCTAGTTTTTGGAGGTTCAAATTGCATTTCATAAAATGTATAATGACAATCTATATTTAAACAATAAATGGGAAATTTTGACTCATTTTTTTTACTGTGGTTGAAATCGGAAATATGGTTTTTGTCGTTTTGATTTCTCGAAGGCCTTATGAATATTTTACTATGTGATAATATAAGGAAAAATAATTTATATAATCGAGATTTGGGTACAAATCGTCGGTTTATGAAAATGAATTGCTCGTTTTTATGTTGACTTAAATTGGTTGATATATATCCTGAAATTCTATAGTTTCTAGTGGCACAATCAATGTGTTTAATATTCTCGCAATTGAAACTTGCATTGAAATTTTTCAATGCTACAATCCCAGTTTCGGTTTTGTTTAAGCTTATTATAATATTTCCTGTTAAATTATCTTTAAGACTGATAGAAATATTTGAGTTTATCAAAAATATCAATGTCAACTCATATTTCATTCGTTCTACTTCGGAAGATTTTTTAATTTGTTTTTTTCGTATTGGTAATTTATAAAAGCAATCTTCTACAATAATGGTTGTTCCTTTGGTTGGACGAATTGATGTATCGGATTTGAAAATATTCAAGTCTCCATTCTCATAAACTTTGGAAATATTTTCCTTTTTACCTTGCGGTCTTGTATGAATTGTTATTTTTTTCGCTATGTTTCGCAAACTTGACAAAAATTCTCCTCGGTAACCATAACATTTCCAAGTATAAGAAGAGTTAAATGAGTTATTATATTTACTTGTCATGTACCGTTCACCAACTTTTTTTAAATTGGCTTTCGATATTCCAATTCCATTATCAATAATTTGAATATCAAACTTCTCTAAATCTATTCGAGCAGCAATACAGGTAGCATTGGCATCAATTGAATTGAAAATCTATAATTGATTACAACACAATAAATTCCCCGTTATTATTTCTTATTTTAATTTTCAAAAAAAATAAAAAAAATAATGTATCTTACCAATTCTAAAACACATTGTGTGATGTTTGTAATAAATAGATTAGATCTAAGGTTCGCTTGAATTTCATTTGGTAAAATATTAATTTCCATGTCAATTGAGTAAAGGTGATTTAATTTAATTCAAAAATATTCAATTTTATTTTCAATCTAATAGCTTCAAATGTTTTAGCTCTTCAATTGTAGCTATTCAGCATTTATTATATTACCAATATTAACTTCTCACTTAGATTATTTTCAATTGAAAGCGAAATTCTTCATCGATGATTTCAAGAAAAATTGGAAAACAATATCAAGGTTACTTAATATGCTTAGTACCTTATAATTCAAATGCAAATTGGTAAATACCTCCGCCTTATTCCCCCATTTGATTTGTTTTCAATTTCTTTTAAAAATATTTAGAATTCAAGACAAATTAACTTATTAATATTATTTGAATTATTAATTAATTTATAAAAATTAATTCATTCATTTTTATAAACTTTTGACATTAGATTGAAACACGCATTGGCTTACTTTGATTTTCATAATAATGGGAGTTGAAGTTGGTTGAAGCAAACCCAAATGTTGCTTTTCATTTTCTAAGGAGCAACGGAAACAATATTCCCAAAGAAATTTTAAAAAAATCCATTTTTAGCAGAAATTGAAAATCAATGTTATCAAATTACTATAATAGTATCAATCTGCTTCCTAAAGAATTGGTATAACACAAACTTTTTCTGAGTTTTACATTTTCTTTTGTATTATTTTTTGAGTTGAATTGGTTGAAGTATGTTTCTGCAGTACTTATCTTACATAAATTAATTATTGCTTTCCGGATTTTTATTAAGTACACGAAAGAAAATACAAATAAAATTTACGGTAGAGACATCGTGATCTTGGACCAAACTTACATATCTTATTTTTTATAATATTTTATTTAAATTTCTAATTTAAATTTGAATTTTGACGTTATAACATCATTAATTATAACAATATTATTATAACAGTAGTTTTAATTCAAATTTTTATGTTAGATTATTTGTAGATGTTTTTTTTTATTATTTAAAATATTTTCACTACACTGTCTGAAATACACAGCCGTCAATAATTAATAAAATATTTTTCGTTTTTCTTGATTTCTTAGTTTGGATTACATACATAAAATAATAACCATTATAATCGTGAACTAAATATCTGATTTATAATGATTAATTTGTCTCATTATTTGTAACTCATATTATGAGTATTTTGTAGACTTCAGAATAAAAAATAAAAATCAAGCATATAATAATTTCCTTTGTCATTTAATGTTTTGTCATTAAATGCCTTAAATTATATGATAATTAATTAGTAATCAATATTACAATTACATTTAATTTTTTAGCAATTAAAAGGTATTTTCTATTGTCATTCGTAAAATGGAAAATTTTATTATTAGGCCATTTCTGCAAAGTATTTGATATTTCTCCAATAATTCAATAATACCAAAAATAAAATAAATAATATATTTTAATCTCTTATATTAAACCATAGGCAACCGTATACATCCAGTTACCAAATGATTAACCAACTTTGTATACCATTCAAGCGTCATATTTTCATAGGAATGTGGATAATATAAATGAAGAAGCATTTTTTACTTTATTGGCACGGAATTAGTTAATAGCTATAAATTAAGAACGTAATAATAATAACAGTTTGATATATCAAAAAAAAAACATACTTTTAATATACAAATTATTAATTACCAAAATTTCGTTGGTATATAAGAAAGTAGATTTCGATAATTAATTATTTTAATTATTGAAAAAAATCACAATAAATCAGTCGAGTATAATTAGTAGTATTTACTATTTATGTATTACCTATAAATTATAAATCTATATTTTCGATTTTCCTTAACAGGCAAAAATGAACGTAACAGGTTAACAATTTGCAACAAAATGATTTCTACATATATGTTTAACTTTAAAATTCTGTAACCGTTTACCTTGACTAAATGTAATTATGAAACTTAAATATTTTTTACGGTAATAAAATGAACTAAAGCGTAAAAGTTTTTTTTTTTAATTTTATTATTACCTCGTGAATCATGACCTACATGAATACACGTTTTATGGATTCTCATCGATTCTATTTTTAACTGAATTATCTTATTATACAAGTTTGCATTACTACTGTAATATAGTTCACTTTTTTCGTTAATTATATATATATCAAAAAAATTTTAATGAGTTTAACAGTTTTATTTGTTTTATGTGCCTCAAAAAAACTTTGATGATAACTGTTTTTTGTTACATCCTATAATAACAAAAATATAATTCTTTATAACGATATCCTATTTATAATATCTATAATATATTAATGTATCAGATACTAATTACATTGTTATCGGCTGATCGTTTAACTCTGTAAACTCTAAACTTTTGACCAAATGTTTTTTTGTTCATTATAGTAATAAATTTGTCTAGGCTTAACTTAATGGAGTTTTTTTTATTTTTATTGCTTAAGTACAAATTGTCATACTAGCGATTTGCAGTATAAATATTAAATATAATGATAGCTAAAGTAAATTATAATGGCTTAAGGAATAAAACACATGTTTAAACATTTTACTAATAATGTGTAAAAAATGTTCCTTTTCCATTCATTATTAATAAGACTTAATTATTTATACATTATATTCATATAGGGTATAGGGTATACGTATATGTTAAAGAACAATAATGTGGTCGCTTTTGAATTAGAAGTGTTAAGAAATATATTATTTTTTTATAACTATTTTCCACACAATATTTCTTCTTAGTAAAATTTCGAAAAAAAATCGGGAAACAAATTAAATGTGAATCGAAATAAATTATTCTCAAATTTCATTGATTTCGTAATGAACTACCTACATACAAAGAATAGTGGAACAATTAAAACTACATTGCAGTCTACTTTATTGTAGAACGAATACAATACCGAAAACGGACTTTCGATTAAGCAGCACCTAAGCTATAAAACAACCAAACGGAAAAGACCGAACCAAACCGATTAGATCGCATTTAGCCTGGATCGAACAATATAACAACATTGGGTCTTAGTTAAAGACATGGCGTCAAAATATTGACATTACACATCATTTTTGCTTTGTCGATTTTTTATTTGTAGATACTGTTATAATGTTTAGTTTTTCGTGTAATTAATATGAAGTGAAAAATAGTTGATTCTCTCAAATTAAAATGGCTTCTTTAAAAGTTGCCGTTCGTGTCCGTCCTTTTAATCAAAGGTAAAAGTAAACATATACTGATCATATGTTAATGTATTTTAAGTATCCAAAATATTTAATATTTACATATATTTATTTTTAGGGAACGGGACATGGATGCAGAATGTATCATAGAAATGCACGGGAAAAAGACCTGCGTTTTGGTAATTATTAATATTTTCAGTGATAGAATATTAAATTTTAATTAACTGTTTATCTTCTTAACAGTCGTCAGGGAAATCCGGGAATTCAACCAGAGATAAAGAATTCACTTTTGATTATTCCTATTGGTCGCATAGTTCAGATGATAGTCATTTTATTTCTCAGGAACAAGTTTTTAGCGATTTAGGAACTGAGGTGGTAGATAGTGCTTTTAGTGGATATAATGCCTGCGTTTTTGCTTACGGACAGACGGGAAGCGGGAAAACTTTTACAATGATGGGTTCACCTGTAATAGTTTTATTCAAACAATTTTTTATAAAGTTATTAACCTAACAATTTGTAGGAGAATCAAGGACTTATTCCTCGGATATGCAAAGCTTTGTTTTCACGAATGCATGCAAATATCGAAGCTGACAATAACAATAATTATCGCACTGAAGTAAGCTACTTGGAAATTTATAATGAACGTGTTAAAGATTTGCTTCAAGATACTGCAAGCCATAGTTTAAGAGTTCGAAATGGAGAAAATGGAGTATACGTTGAAAACTTATCTAAACATTTGGTGTCTGATTATTCTGAAATCCAGGTAAAATTGAATTCATAATAACTAAATTACGTTGCAAGTACAAAGACTCAAGTATAACAGTTTTATTATACTCTATTTACGTGGTTTTATTTATATTGTTTCCGCTACATTACCAAGTTACTGATATACAATAATAGATTCGAAGTACCAATACCAAAATATATAACTAGCAAATTTATTTCTTTTAGGCTTTTATGATGCGAGGCAATAGACATCGAACTACAGCTTCAACAAATATGAATGATGTTAGTAGTCGAAGTCATGCAATTTTTACGATTAAATTCATACAGGCTAGTTTCGCTAATGGAATGCCAAGTGAAACAGTATCGAAAATTCATTTAGTTGATTTAGCGGGAAGTGAAAGAGCTGCGGCTACAGGAGCAACGGGACAAAGACTGAAAGAAGGAGCCCACATCAATAAATCACTAGTGACACTTGGATCTGTGATATCAGCTTTGGCCGAACTATCAAAACGGTCAATAGAAGGAAATTCACAAAACTCGGCGATAAACAATTCCGGTTTTAAATCACCCAAAACTAGCCACGTTCCATACCGTGATTCCGTACTTACATATCTCCTAAAAGACAGTCTAGGGGGAAACTCTAAAACAATTATGATAGCGGCAATATCCCCCGCTGATTGCAATCGTTCGGAAACAATGAGTACCTTACGATATGCGAACAGAGCCAAAAATATTATTAACCAACCTACTGTTAACGAAGATGCTAATGTTAAACTTATTAGAGAATTAAGAATTGAAATTGCTCGACTGAAAGCCAAATTAGCTTGTGATGAACAATTGGTAAGGTGTTTATAAATTTGAATGGAAATGTTGTTATACATTTATTTTAATTGTTCCAACAGAGTAACCGTTTGGCGATCGAACCGACTGTTTTGGCACAATTGCAAGAAAAACAGGCACAAGAGAAAGATTTAACTGAAAAGTGGGAGGAAAAGTGGAGCCAAACTCAAGTGATTCTTCGCGAAGAACGTGCTTTGGGCTTAAGAAAGTCTGGATTAGGGGTAGTTTTAGATTCAGAAATTCCTCATCTTGTTGGAATTGGAGATGACTTGCTCAGTACCGGAGTTACATTATATCATTTAAAGGTAGGTACCTGATAATGTTATATTGTAAACTATAAACACTTAGGCTTGTTAGTATTTTTATTTATCTCCGTATTGATACTAAACAAAAAATATTTCAACTACTATTTGATGCTTCATTGCACGCAACTGCATGATATAATGGAAACTACAGATGCAATATAGAGGCAGCACTGCTACCCAAGACAGCGGTCTCTAGGGTTTATTTATGAAACAAATTGGGGATAGTGATGATTTCTCTTGCGCATCCGCAAATACAGAATTTATTTTCTGCGGTTTTGACATCGTAGTAGCATATCTCGGGATGCGTTCCACTAAGCGATCACAATGCTCACGGCCAATATTTGTTGTGTTCCACTACCTTGTAGCGTTATGGGCCATTTTCTGATCTCACATTTTGACTCAGCTATTCAAAAGGATCATTGTGAGCGAAAAACAATGACGTCATGAATCATATGTTCGCCATCAAAATGGGTGTTGTGAGCGTTGTGGTTGTTTAGTGGAACGCACCCTCATTATGACGTTATGACTAATTTTGGTATTCCCACAAATATTAATATTTTTGGCACCACACATATCACAGTCGTCACAGGTCAAAAAGTTATAACGCTCGGTTTTATATATCTGATTATTCAGCTAGAAACAACTTGGATGGATTTTAGTCTCGATAAATGGTTCTAAAACCAGAGATGGTTTCATCATACAATATTTTTTACCACGCAGATTGTAGTAATACAGTACATAGTAATGTTCCGAGGTGTAATGTTTAGAAAAGAAACTAATCTGCTGGATACTTCTGCCTCGAATAGTACCCCCATAAAATAATATGCCACCGTAGTAGCGAAACATAAATTGTATTAAAATATATTTTCATTGTTTATTATCAATAACTTATGAGTCTATACAAGTATAAAATTAGTTTTTGAAACGAATTAAAAAACATTACTATGAATCAATTTTCAAATGTGTCGTTCGATGTATATATGTATGCATCGATGAATGACACTATTTATAACCGTATTTTTTATGCACTGGTACATATGATATATTATTTTTCAATGTTAATGAATATGGCAAACTTTTAGGAAGGAGAAACATTAATTGGATCGGATGATGGTTCAGTTACTCAAGACATTGCTATTAATGCTCCTGGTGTTGAAAGTGAACATTGTAGTGTAGTATTAAACAATGGTGTGGCTACTTTAATTCCCAAACAAGGTGCTCAATGTTGGATCAATAATCTACTAATTGATAAACCGACGCGTTTATCTCAAGGTTGCATAATTGTATTGGGTGGAACAATTATGTTTCGATATAACGATCCGGTTGAAGCTGCTCAAATGAGAAAAGAAGGAAGTAGATCTCAATTGAATTTATCAAGACAATCATTGCTAAGTTGGTCCACAAACGATTTAGCGACATCCATTGAAAATTTGGATACAGGGTTTGTATAAATTATCGGATAAATTTCGCTTTATAAAAAGCAAATTATTGCAGAGAAGAGCAAGATATAGAAAATCAACGAGCGTCTTTGGAAAGGGACAAAGAAAAATTCGCACGGGAGCAAGCTCAGCGTGAATTAGAATGGGCTGAAGAACAGCAAAAAAGACGTAAGGCCTTAGAAGCTGCCCAAAAGCAATTAGAGCTAGAACGTCAACGAATGGAGGAGGAATATCAACATCAACGTTTACAATTGACTGAAAATTGGCGAAAATTGCTGAAGGAGCAGGAACAAAATGCTTTATTGTTAAAAAAGAAACAAATAGAACTTAAACGCAAATATGATCTTTTGGAATGGGAACGAAATGAAAAATTAGCCCAAGTAAGTACTTTAGTACAAGTTGATATTAATTTTTTGTTTTTCTTTCGTTTTATTATTATTTTATGTTAGGCCGACAACCAGCAATTGCAAGTTGAACAACTGGAAAATGAAATTAAGTTGAAACGAGATTCTTTTAAACAAGCTCTTGAGTCACTGGTGTGCAATGCAAACCAACAGTTTTGTGATAATTTTGTAGAGGTAGTTTTTTTTTTAAGTTTATTTGTTATTTTTTAATTTACGAATTTGTGTGGATAGATTTAAGAATTACTTATTTATCCTCTTTTGTTAGAAAATGTTAATTAAAGTGCAAGAAACACCTTTGTCGGAAGAATCTGATTTTATTGTGAACTTATTGAAAAACGCGGATCATAAATCAATTGATGCTGTTAAAGATTTAGTCAATCAACACGTAAGTAATTTGAATTAAATGGTAATGATGCACTTATTGAGATTTATTTATTTGTAGAAAAAAGAATTATTATCTCTTGAATCAAAATTACGGACAAAAATGCAAACATTAACCACGCAGCGTGAAAGTGTTACCCGTATTGAAAATGAATTAGCCGAAATGTCCATTAATTCTAAGTCCGATGGAAAGGGCGACTCATTAGAAAATGAACAAAAATTAATTTTTCAGCAACGTTCATGTAAAGATATGCAAGATTTACTTGAACGGAAACAATCGTAAGCGTTTCCTTAACTATTGCATTTTTAAGAAATTTATAACGTGCTTGTTGTTAGGTTGACATTAAATTTAAAACATTCGGCTCATCCATCAACCCATTCTACCACCAAGAATTTAAACGACGTAAATTTAGAATCTTCTGCAAGTCCAGAAGATGTCTCAAGTAAATCGTCTAGTGATTATTCCAGTCCTTTAAAAACCTGTGATACTTTCCATACAGCCACATCAGCGTGCAGTATAAATTCTCCAAGAAGTATATGTGATGTGTCAATTAATAATTCACCCACCAATAATACATCTAGTCAAGAAATCAATGATAACGAAAAAACTAATGAGACTATTGAAAACAATAATCTTATTACGACAACAGTTTCAATAGAAAATAATTCTTCTGTTAGCGATAGCGATGAGGTATCAAGTGCAGATGATTTTAAAGCTGCCAGCGCTGAAGATGGCAATTCCGCTCAATCATCCAGTTCTTTTGAAAAATTATCTTCTTTTGAAACTTATAGTCGACAAAAACGACGTGCGATCAACACAAGCAACACAATTATCAGCGGACGAAAACTAATTGGTGGAGAAGAAGCTGCAATACGTGCAATGAAACGTTTAAGTCAACGAATGGCACGCCAGAAAATGATGATTTTACGAAACATTGAAAATGATTGTGGTCGTGATGAGTTAAACGAGCAAATATCTCTATTACAAGAACTACAAAAACAATACGTCAAATTAGAAATGGCCTTACAAAACTGTAACAGTAGTAACCTTAATGGTTGTGAGAGTGAATTTGTTTTATCTCCTGATGTATTATCACCAACTGAAGAACATCCTTTAAATGAACAATTAGCGACACATTCTTCCGATAACCAGTTATTTCTTGGAGACAGTCCACAAATTTCTCACTTTCGTGTATTTAATAATATTTCTAATAATTCTGCATCTAATCAACAAGGTTGTCACCAGTCAATAGAACGAATTTCATATCAAGCTAATGGTGAATATAGAGAAAGCTTATCTACACAAGATATTCAGTATTCCACCAATCGTTACTCTGAAACTAGTTCGGATGCTGATAACCACTCAGAATTATCGGAAGATGATAGAGGAATTAAATATAAACATTTGTTTAGCAATTCCACTTGCAACCGTTTAAATTCTATTTCAAAGGTTTGTTTTTAGTTTATAGATTATTTTTATACTAATTTAATTTGTTTTCTTTTTTTACAGAATAGCAGATGTAGTGATGCCGGACATTATACATTATCAAACTTGACCAAATCAATGTTAAGTATTTCCTCATATGGTAAGTCTTACATCACAGTATAATTTACTATTAATATCATTTTTTTGGATATTGAAAAAATATAAAATGTTTTTCAAAAGGGTTCTGCAAAAATATCATTTTTAATATTGATGATTTGATCATATGAGTCACTGGGTTTCAAAGTGGCTTAAGTCCATTCTAAGAACCATTCATCTACTTAAGTACTATCTTCTTTTCAAATATGAGAACTTAAACTTAATTACCAACAAAATGATTACTGTTATGTAACAAAAATTGATATTGAAACTATTAATAATATGTGAAAATTTAATACTTTAAAAATCAACATAGTCTGCCATAGTAACAAGTGCAGAAGTTATCGTATGAAATATCCTTGAAATGGACTTAGGTCACTTTCAAAGTAAACGACTTATATTAAAATTAGATTAAAAATCCGCTTATAGTAATTTATTTTTCTGTATTGGGCGGATTGTTTTGATAAATAAAGATTTTTGAATTTTATTGTGTTCTTAATTGAACAATTTGATAAACAATAACTTTTTGATTAGGTTTGATGATTTACGACAAATCAGAACATCTTAGTCAGAGACAGTGTGTCTGTAGAAAAAAGAAAAAAAATATATATTTTCAATTTTTTCGTTCTGACTTCGTTCTACGTTGACATATTCTGTTCTAACAAATTCTGGGTTTTCGGTCGTTGTTTCGATAACCACATAATTCGTTTGATATTATCACTCATTTTTAATAATTAATTTAAAGTGATTGCAAAGTCGCATTTTCCCTTGTAGTACTCTAAACTACATGCATTTTTTTCAGAAAATGAGGGATATCCAATCAGTATACCAAATTATTTCCTTCGTGGAGCTGGGTCAAAAACTCATTTCGAGTATGAAGTTCGTATAAATGT
Source organism: Sisyra terminalis (assembly GCA_958496175.1). Lineage (NCBI taxonomy): Eukaryota > Metazoa > Arthropoda > Insecta > Neuroptera > Sisyridae > Sisyra > Sisyra terminalis. The sequence continues at coordinate 56,931,801 of OY292274.1, forward strand.
TCAAGGTGAACGATGGAGTTTACTTAGAAGATATCGAAAATTCAGAGAACTGCATTTATCAATGAGATCAAAATACGGACATCAAGTATTGAAACATACAAATTGTGCCTTTTTTTAAGTACTCTGTTTTTTAATTTATAATTTCAGATAGATGTTCTTCCCTTTCCATCAAGACAATTGTTTTCGTCAACTTCTGAGACAGTGGCTCGAGAACGTCGGAGTTTATTAGAATCTTATCTTCGACGTTTGCTTTCCATATGTACAACGATTCCCAATTGTCCATTGTATATACAAGATAAGTTTAATAATGAAAATGAAATTATTGAAGTGAAATCTCTATCTGAATCGATTAGTAAGAAGCAGTTACTTGAATTCTCTCCGTTTTTTAGACGTGGAATTTTCGAAAGTAGTAAATATGGTACAAGTTGAATATTATGAGATACTGCATATCTTTTACATTATATATCAATTCTCATTTGCAACTACTTTTTTATACTTCTTTTATTACAAGATTAAAACCAAAAAAGTTAACACATCGGAATAACAAAATCTAAATAATATATAAGTTATAAAATGATAAACTAACATTAAATCAATTTTATGTTTTAAATTTGGTTAATGTGCTCTAATATTGAACTTATTATAGGGCCTTACATAAAAGACTTTTTTCCATTAAAAATATTCTTCAAATTTTTAAAATTAAGTTCTGTAACTTTATTTGTGATAATTTTTAGTATTTGTTTTTGACTGATGTTATCTAAATGGTTTAATGTATTACAATCTTAATGTTTCATATCGTATTTATGCCTCTAAGATATAATAGTAAATAGTAGAAAAAGAGAAAAAATATATTAGTTTTTAATTATTGTAACTAAATATAAGTTCCAAAAATGATTAAATTATACTTCAAATTAAAAGCGCACAAGAATAAAAAAGTCATGAAGTAATCGCGTAGCACATTTAAAACGGAAATAGTGAATAATAATTTAGAATAACTATTTTCGTTACAAAATTATTTGCATATTTATAATTTGAAGAGATGCCTTTACCAATTTGTTCTCATATTTACGGGCATATTGCAATTTTAGTTAAACTCGTTATTTTTTTTTCACATAAAATGTCTTATTCTGCATATGTAAGCTTCTCATGAAGTTGTATAATCATTATAAACACAAAACGTAGCAAACTTATAAATTTACAGCTTCTATTCTATCGAATTTGTGTAGATACATTCCACCTCTACAAGAAACATTTTTATCACTGCGTTCATGTTAGAATTTTGTTTTATATATTTTTAAGCGTTTATATGTTTAAAATTACTAATAATAATCCCTTTATTCATCACAACTGTGAATTATTTTAGTTGGCTGATTTATTTATGGACTAAACGACCAACTTCCTTGTCAACATTAGGTTTTGTTCTTACAAAATATTATTTTTTTAAGGATAGTCCCATTAATCCTTATATTATAATCATTTGCGCTCTAACAATTTAATTGATTTTTTTTCATATCAGCATACCTCTTATTAATCTAACAAAATTACCGAATGCGACTTTCGTTTGCTCCTTCAGAGTAAATTATTTTGCTTGTATAAATAAGTGTTATATCTCTAATTCTATTTTGGTAATTTTTCCCCTGTTTTTATAAGTTTTTAAATTTTAATTTATTCACATGATTTAATTTATATGGATAAGATACCTTGTTAAAAACATTTTATTCAAAAAATTCAAAAATATTGTTATATTCCGAACGACTTCCAAACAACGACGGTTTAATGAAAATCTAATTTAAAATATTCCCTAGACATTTAGTAAATTATTGTATATGATTTAATAATACATAAACGATAAATGAATTAATTGCTTAAATAATTTGCGTTATGACTTTACAATGTGGAAAAATCCTATTCAATCTTGCGCCTTGATCTAATTTTAGAAACGATTTCTCATAGACAAATTCAACCTTTCTTAAAAAAATATATATATTATTGAATATTTTGATGATATGAATATTACAATTCATAGTAATGTCAAAGCGTGAATGTAAGCATTAGTATTACATTTAGTCCGATAGGTTCGGTATATAGACTTTCTTAACTGATGATAAATTTTAAAAAGCTTACAAATCTAGAATTGGTAAAGTGAATCACGATTAAATAATGTTAAATACATCAATTTTTCTAAAACAACGAATTTTTGTTTTGTGTTATCTCTATTAATTAAATCTGAGATTCCTTTTTTCTTTTATATTTATATGGAATTTTCCAAACAACTTCTTGTTAGGGATTTAGTTAAAGAGGTTTACAATAAGTGAATCATTTTTATTAGATAGTGTGTACGTTGGTTTATAGCATTTGAAAAAAAAAACGGGTGATTGAATAAAGCTTTTATATTATAAGATTTTGATTGTTGATTGTTTTATTTCTGGTGAGTAGCATGAAATATTTTTCAAACCGTAGTTATTTTGTGATTGAATATTTTTTGTTATTTAATAATATAAATCTTTATTTTAAAGATATTTTAAATCCATAACTTGGAAGACCTTAGAAAGAACATAGCATCTTGGAAGAACTTAGAAACTTTCTTGACTTGTATGACAGTATAACTCAAAAACAACTATAACAATTTTTTACGGTGAAGAAAGTATTACCTTTTTTGGAGATAAGTTATTGGTAAGCACTGTTATTGGGATTTGTAAAACTTTCTATATCAATATTTCGGAAAAGACGAAGATGGTTGATCAAGAAGACATCAAGGATTTGCAAACTTAAACATGAACTTAAGTCATTCGTCGTTTCCCAATCGATTGAGGAGTTGCAGTGTATCGTTTGCGAATCATCAATTAAATTCATATTATGATAACTGGGTGTGACAAAAGGGTCTAACTATATCAGTATAGCAAGTTAGCTCCAATTGGGAACCTATATCGAAACCAATGTTAAATCGACTTAATGTATAAACACATTTTATGTACATTTCGCGACTAAAATCCCCTATGACCTTCAGATATGGGCAAAAATGTTCCCCCGCATACCTACTATTTCTCAAAAACTAATAAACCGAGAAAATAAAACAAACAATAAGCTTAGGGTTACTTTTCAGAGTATGTCATAAAATCAATTAAATAAAATTATATTCGAATTTTTTTTTCCAATTTCTCGATTAAATTAATTAATTTAATAAATAAAACAATAATAAAATAATAATATATACAAATATAATATATATATATATAAATATTATAAATATATACAATCGTATAAAAAATATCATTATCATAATGGCATATATGGTGAAATTTTCATTGAGAAATTCGAAAAACAAAAATCGAAAATAATTTCATAAAACCGTCGACCACTCCATCGGAGATTTGAAATATCTGAAAAATTGAAAAAAAATTGAAATCTCAAGGATCTAGCCATTAAATACAATATTTTTTTATTCATAATTGTTAAGGATGATTCAGTTAATAATACTCATGTCAATTTGATCGAAAGAAAACATCCCTTATATCCTTTTTATGCTCTTGAAAAATGTCCTTTTTGAAACTTCAAATCGATATTGTGGGTGTCCTTTTGCACACAGGACAAAATTTTTTTCACATTCCGACTCACGTAGGGTCATTGTTCCATAGTCCGTTGATAAAGTTAGTCCTTATAACGAAAAGCCACCCCCCGAAAATGACCAATTTTAAGCAAAATTGATGCATACATTTGCAACTCCTTAACTTCCCGATTTAAATTCCCAAGGATCAAGCCATTAAATGCAATATTTTTTTTTGGATAATTGTTAAGGATGATTCAGTTAATAATACTCATGTCAATTTGATCGAAAGAAAACATCCCTTATATCCTTTTTATGCTCTTGAAAAATGTCCTTTTTGAAACCTCGAATCGATATTGTGGGTGTCCTTTTGCACACAGGACAAAATTTTTTTCACATTCCGACTCACGTAAGATCATTGTTCCATAATCCGTTTATAAAGTTAGTCTTTATAAGGAAAAGCCACCCCCCGAAAACGACCAATTTTAAGGCAAAATTGATTCATACATTTTCACCTCCTTAACTTCCCGATTTAAATTCCCAAGGATCTAGCCATTAAATGCAATATTTTTTTATACATAATTGTTAAGGATGTTAAGATTTTTTTCACATTCCGACTCACGTAAGATCATTGTTCCATAATCCGTTTATAAAGTTAGTCTTTATATAAGTTAGTCACGTAGGGTCATTGTTCCATAGTCCGTTGATAAAGTTAATCCTTATAACGAAAAGCCACCCCCCGAAAATTACCAATTTTAAGGCAAAATTGATTCATACATTTTCACCTCCTTAACTTCCCGATTTAAATTCCCAAGGATCTAGCCATTAAATGCAATATTTTTTTTTGGATAATTGTTAAGGATGATTCAGTTAATAATACTCATGTCAATTTGATCGAAAGAAAACATCCCTTATATCCTTTTTATGCTCTTGAAAAATGTCCTTTTTGAAACCTCGAATCGATATTGTGGGTGTCCTTTTGCACACAGGACAAAATTTTTTTCTCATTCCGACTCACGTAAGATCATTGTTCCATAATCCGTTTATAAAGTTAGTCTTTATAAGGAAAAGCCACCCCCCGAAAACGACCAATTTTAAGGCAAAATTGATTCATACATTTTCACCTCCTTAACTTCCCGATTTAAATTCCCAAGGATCTAGCCATTAAATGCAATATTTTTTTATACATAATTGTTAAGGATGATTCAGTTAATAATACTCATGTCAATTTGATCGAAAGAAATCATCCCTTCTATCCTCTTTATGCTCTTGAAAATTATCCTTTTTGAAACTTCAAATCGATATTGTGGGTGTCCTTTAGCACACAGGACAAAAATTTTTTCACATTCCGACTCACGAAAGATCATTGTTCCATAATCCGTTGATAAAGTTAGTCCTTATAAGGAAAAGCCACCCCCCGAAAATGACCAATTTTAAGGCAAAATTGATTCATACATTTTCACCTCCGTAACTTCCCGACTTAAATTCCCAAGAATCTAGCCATTAAAAGCAATATTTTTTTATACATAATTGTTAAGGATGATTCAGTTAATAATACTCATGTCAGTTTGATCGAAAGAAACCATCCCTTATATCCTTTTTATGCTCTTGAAAAATGTCCTTTTTGAAACCTCGAATCGATATTGTGGATGTCCTTTTGCACACAGGAAAATTTTTTTTTCACATTCCGACTCACGAAAGGTCATTGTTCCATAATCCATTGATAAAGTTAGTCCTTATAAGGAAAAGCCACCCCCCGAAAACGACTAATTTTTTGGCAAAATTGATGCATAGATTTTCACCTCCTTAACTTCCCGATTTAAATTCCCAAGGATCTAGCCATTAAATGCAATATTTTTTTATGCATAATTGTTAAGGATGATTCAGTTAATATTAATCATTTCAATTTGATCGAAAAAAAACATCCCTTATATCCTTTTTATGCTCTTGAAAATTGTCCTTTTTGAAACTTCAAATCGATATTGTGGGTGTCCTTTAGCACACAGGACAAAAAATTTTTCACATTCCGACTCACGAAAGATCATTGTTCCATAATCCGTTGATAAAGTTAGTCCTTATAAGGAAAAGCCACCCCCCGAAAACGACCAATTTTAAGCAAAATTGATGCATACATTTGCAACTCCTTAACTTTCCGACTTAAATTCTCAAGGATCTAGCCATTAAATGCAATATTTTTTTATTCATAATTGTTAAGGATGATTCAGTTAATAATACTCATGTCAATTTGATCGAAAGAAATCATCCCTTCTATCCTCTTTATGCTCTTGAAAATTATCCTTTTTGAAACTTCAAATCGATATTGTGGGTGTCCTTTAGCACACAGGACAAAAAATTTTTCACAATCCGACTCACGAAAGATCATTGTTCCATAATCCGTTGATAAAGTTAGTCCTTATAAGGAAAAGCCACCCCCCGAAAACGACCAATTTTAAGGCAAAATTGATTCATACATTTTCACCTCCTTAACTTCCCGATTTAAATTCCCAAGGATATAGCCATTAAATGCAATATTTTTTTATGCATAATTGTTAAGGATAATTCAGTTAATAATACTCATGTCAATTTGATCGAAAGAAAACATCCCTTCTATCCTCTTTATGCTCTTGAAAATTATCCTTTTTGAAACTTCAAATCGATATTGTGGGTGTCCTTTAGCACACAGGACAAAAAATTTTTCACATTCCGACTCACGAAAGATCATTGTTCCATAATCCGTTGATAAAGTTAGTCCTTATAAGGAAAAGCCACCCCCCGAAAACGACCAATTTTAAGCAAAATTGATGCATACATTTGCAACTCCTTAACTTTCCGACTTAAATTCTCAAGGATCTAGCCATTAAATGCAATATTTTTTTATTCATAATTGTTAAGGATGATTCAGTTAATAATACTCATGTCAATTTGATCGAAAGAAATCATCCCTTCTATCCTCTTTATGCTCTTGAAAATTATCCTTTTTGAAACTTCAAATCGATATTGTGGGTGTCCTTTAGCACACAGGACAAAAAATTTTTCACATTCCGACTCACGAAAGATCATTGTTCCATAATCCGTTGATAAAGTTAGTCCTTATAAGGAAAAGCCACCCCCCGAAAACGACCAATTTTAAGGCAAAATTGATTCATACATTTTCACCTCCGTAACTTCCCGATTTAAATTCCCAAGGATCTAGCCATTAAATGCAATATTTTTTTATTCATAATTGTTAAGGATGATTCAGTTAATAATACTCATGTCAATTTGATCGAAAGAAAACATCCCTTATATCCTTTTTATGCTCTTGAAAAATGTCCTTTTTGAAACTTCAAATCGATATTGTGGGTGTCCTTTTGCACACAGGACAAAATTTTTTTCACATTCCGACTCACGTAAGATCATTGTTCCATAATCCGTTGATAAAGTTAGTCCTTATAAGGAAAAGCCACCCCCCGAAATCGATCAATTTTAAGGCAAATTTGATGCATACATTTTCACCTGGATTACTTCCCGATTTAAATTCCCAAGGATCTAGCCATTAAATGCAATATTTTTTTATGCATAATTGTTAAGGATGATTCAGTTAATAATAATCATGTCAATTTGATCGAAAAAAAAAATCCCTTCTATCCTTTTTATGCTCTTGAAAATTGTCCTTTTTGAAACTTCAAATTGTAATTGTGGGTGTCCTTTAGCACACAGGACAAAAATTTTATCATTTTACAAAGCACGGAATGGCCTTATTTAGTAAATCGTTGAGGAAAAACACTCTTATCAGGAAATGCAATCCTTGTATTTATCCGTTTTTTTTACAAAATGTAGAAGTTAGGCAATCTTTTTTTCTTCTATGTTTAAATGGCTGCGGCTTAAGTTTATTAGATTATAACTATTAAATTGGACATATGATTTGTTTTTTTTTAATTTAAATCCTTGTATTGTTACAGATTTAAGTATTCTTAAAAGTGAGGACAACGGCAGTTTTGTTAAGGCTGAAGAAAGAATAATCTTTTTTGGAGATAAATGTTTAGTTAAGGTTAGAGTTATTGAAATTTTTAAATATTGTTCTAATTGGAGTTTTCTTTTCAGAGGAATCTTACCGAAGACAACCGAGAATTCTTCAATGGATTTGGATTGTTCATCATTTCCAAATGGACGTTAGAGGAATGAATTTGGATCGTGTCAAAATTTTCCATCAAACTCATCAAGGATATCATTTCCACAATTGGTATCTACCGAGAAACTACAACAATTAGTACAACAAACTTGCTACAACAATTAGTGTTTCCAAATTATGTTTGCATATATCAGTGATCGTGATGTGATAAAGTGATAGATATTCAAAATACCAGAAAAATCAAAAACTTTTTAGTAACTTAATATTTGTATATGATTATAACAATTGATACTTAGGATAAATTATATAAACTATTGTAAATAATGGATTAACAATAACATTTAGTGGTGTGTTTTGTGTTTCAATAAATCAGTGAACGTGAGGTGATAAAGTGATTAAAGTGATAAATAATCAAAATATTAGAAAAATCAAAAGCGTTTTATTTAGTTTATATCTCTATATAATTGTAACGATTGGTACTTAAGTAAAATTATATTAACTATTGTAATAATGGGAAAACTAATATTGTATTTTATTATAAACTCTGACTTGATATTTGACATTAATAAATTTATTTTTATTGAATACATTGTTTCAATTCGATTTATCCCACCCATCCTGTTAAATTTTATATTTCAGAGCTTTTTTTACAGTAAGAAAACATAGAAGAGTTTAATTATTACAACGATAGGTAGGTTCAATGTTTTTCTATTGATTGCCGAATAATACGATAAAGACAATATCGAAAAATATCATAACTTTTCAAGTTAAAAAAATTCCAGTTTCTGCAAATCTCATAAGAATTGTTTATATATGAGTTTTAACGTCATTTACATATATCATCTGATAGCCGAGTCGCTAAGGTCGCCGCCGCCGCCGTCTCAACCCGTGGTCCCTGGTTCGCATCCCGATTGGTCCAGGATTTTTATAATTTCTAATAATTGATTTCCCTTTCTTAAAGCTTATAATATATCTAATTAACATTAATTCTTAATTCCAGACATTTCTTCATCGAAATATTCGATCGAACAGTTCCAACACTTCGGGGTTGGGAATGTTCGATCGATCGACGCGTTATATTTTTTCATTTTGTTTTTGCTCACTGGTTTAGTGACGTCACACAATGTCGAGTTTTTTTTTTGTGAAAATATGTGATGTCACATAATGACGTCAATCATGAGAAAATTCAAAAAAAGGTCATCGAATTTTCGATTTTTGTGAATAAGGATTTTGGGAATGGCTTCCTCACGAAGTGGAAAGCCTAAAAATCATATCCTCTTATTGTATTTTTCATTTTTTTGGGGAAATTTTTCGGCTGAAATCCCAGAAAATCTGAAAAAAAGGGCAAAATCGGCACTTTCTTTCACTTTTTGCAACTTTAACGTCAATTTGTGCCTTAACTATCGATCGTTGCTGAACGATAGTAGGCTCAATCGATAGCGCTTGAATTACACTATCGATTGGTGCCAAGAAGTTCCCGGAAAAGCTTAAGGGGAAAAACTTTTTTTTCCGATTTTCAGAAATTTAAAATCCACCACCAAATGCCTGTAGATTTTATGAAATTTTTGGGGAAAATGTTTTGTCGAATTTCTCGATAAAATTCTCACCTTAGATGCATTATGATACGATCGAAAAACATTAGCAATTTTCGATGTTCTTTATGGAATTTTTCGATTTTACAACTTTACATATGATGCATCATAATGCAATGCAAATGTAAATTGTTTTATTGAAAAAAAGGATGAAGGACCTAAACATTTTGCAATGTGGTTCTACAACTTTTCCAAACGTCACATGAAGAAGCAATGGTTCAAATTGTAAAAAATTAACGTTATGAAATTTGATATTGCAGAATTATATATTATGCAAGATAATGCTATTCAAATACAAATTTGTTTTATTGAAAAAAAGGATGAAGGACTAGAAAATGTTTCAATTTCTTTTGACAAATTTTCCGGGATTAACATGGAGCAGCTATGGTTAAAATATTTTTGGAAAATTCCAATTCCTTCGACCGAAAAATTTTTTCAAGTTTCCATCAATGAAGAAATTTTTATATATGAGTTTAAGCGATCAATTTATATATCTTCCAATGGCCGAATCGATAAGCGCACGGAATATGTTAAAAACGGAAAGACGAAGGATCGATCCCCCAATATGGTAAAAGATTTTTATATTTCTACTAAACAATTTCTAATTTCTATATATTCGTTACAGCTTAAATTATCACTTTCGATCGTTAATAATTATCTTAACGTTAGTTTCAGCCGAATAATTCGATCATCACATTCAACCTTTCGAGGTTGAGAAGTGATCGATCGATTACATAGATTTTTTTTCTTTTTGGTTTATATATATGACGTCATACATACGTCGCCATCCCATGACATCACCCAATGACGTCATTCCCGAAAAATATCGAAAAAATGAGCGAATTTTCGATTTTCATGAAGTAGGATTCTGGGAATGGCTTAGTTATGTCACGGGAGGCCTAAAAAACCTATCCTAATGTCAATTTTTTTCGTTTTTTTTTCGAAAAATTTTCGGCCGAAATCCCAGAAAATCCCAAAAATAGGCCAAAACTGACGGTTTTTTTCACTTTTTTCAACTTTAACGCCGTTTTTAGCGAAAACTATCGATCGTAGGTTAACGATAGTAGGCTCATTCGATAGCGCTTGAATTACTCTATCGATGGTGTAAATTTGGTCCCGGAAAACCCTAAGGAAAAAAACTTTTTTTTTTAACTTTGCAAAAATTTAAAATCCTCGATGAAACCATGGCCGATTTTTTTCAAAAAATTTTTTGTCGAATATCTCGTTGAAATTCACACCATAGATGCATAATGTAACGCTCGAAGTAAAAATAAATAAAAAATTGAGCTTTTCGTTACCCTTCATCGAATTTTTCGATAAACAAATTTACATATGCATGGCATTAAGACGTTTATATAAAATTTCATTATTGAGAAATTCGAACAAGGGTAACGAAAAGCTCAATTTTTTATTTATTTTTACTTCGAGCGTTACATTATGCATCTATGGTGTGAATTTCATCGAGATATTCGACAAAAAATTTTTTGAAAAAAATCGGCCATGGTTTCATCGAGGATTTTAAATTTTTGCAAAGTTAAAAAAAAAAGTTTTTTTCCTTAGGGTTTTTCGGGACCAAATTTACACCATCGATAGAGTAATTCAAGCGCTATCGAATGAGCCTACTATCGTTAACCTACGATCGATAGTTTTCGCTAAAAACGGCGTTAAAGTTGAAAAAAGTGAATAAAACCGTCAGTTTTGGCCTATTTTTGGGATTTTCTGGGATTTCGGCCGAAAAATTTTCAAAAAAAAAACGAAAAAAATTGGCATTAGGATATGTTTTTTAGGCCTCCCGTGACGTAACTAAGCCATTCCCAGAATCTTACTTCATGAAAATCGAAAATTCGCTCATTTTTTCGATATTTTTCGGGAATGACGTCATTGGGTGATGTTATTGGATGGCGAGTGGCGACGTATGTATGACGTCATATATATATACCAAAAAGAAAAAAAATCTACGGAATCGATCGATCACTTCTCTCAACCTCGAAAGGTTGGAGAAGAGATGATCGAATTATTCGGCTGAAACTAACGTTAAGATAATTATTAACGATCGAAAGTGATAATTTAAGCTGTAACGAATAGATATTAATTAGAAATTGGTTAGTAGAAATATAAAAATCTTTTACCTTATCGGGGGATCGATCCATCGTCTTTCCGTTTATAACATATTCCGTGCGCTTATCGATTCGGCCATTGGAAGATATATTAATTGATCGTTTAAACTCATATATAAAATTTCTTCATTGATGGAAACTTGAAAAAAATTTTCGATCGAAGGAATTGGAATTTTCCAAAAATATTTTAACCATAGCTGCTCCATGTTAATACCGGAAAATTTGTCAAAAGACATGGTAATATTTTATAGCCCTTCATCCTTTTTTTCGATAAAACAAATTTGTATTTGAATAGCATTATCTTGCATAATATATAATTCTGCAATATCAAATTGCATAACGTTATTTTTTTACAATCGATCGATTTTCGTGGAATTTTCTGGGAAAATTTGAACCATTGCTTCTTCATGTGACGTTCGGAAAAGTCGTAGAACCACGTTACAAAATTTTTAGGTCCTTCATCCTTTTTTTCAAGAAAACAATTTACATTGCATTATGATGCATCATATGTAAATTTGTAAATCGAAAAATTCCATTAAGAACATCGAAAAGTGCTAATGTTTTTCGATCGTACCATAATGCATTTAAGGTGAGAATTTCATCGAAAAATTCGACAAAAAAATTTCCACAAAAATTTCATAAAATCGACAGGCATTTGGTGGTGGATTTTAAATTTCAGAAAAGTCGAAAAAAAAAGTTTTTCTCCTTAAGCTTTCCGGGATCTCCTTGGCACCAATTGATAGAGTAATTCAAGCGCTATCGATCGAGCCTACTATCGTTAACCTACGATCGATAGTTAACGCACATATTGACGTTAAAGTTGCAAAAAGTGAAAGAAAGTGCCGATTTTGTCCTTTTTCTCAGATTTTCTGGGATTTCAGCCGAAAAATTTCCCCCAAAAAAAAGAAAAATACAATTACAGGATATGATTTTTAGGCTTTCTACTTCGTGAGGAAGCCATTCCCAAAATCCTATTTCACGAAAATCGAAAATTCGATGTCCTCCCCCCCTTTTTTTTGAATTTTCTCATGATTGACGTCATTATGTGACGTCACATATTTCCACAAAAAAAAATCACTCGACATTGTGTGACGTCACTAAATCAGTGAGAAAAAACAAAATGAAAAAATACAACGCGTCGATCGATCGATCATTCCCAACCCCGAAGTGTAGGAACTGTTCGATCGAATATTTCGATGAAGAAATGTCTGGAATTAAGAATTAATGTTAATTAGATATATTATAGGCTGTAAGAAAGAGAAATCAATTATTAGAAATTATAAAAATCCTGGACCAATCGGGATGTGAACCAGGGACCACGGGTTGAGACGGCGACGGCGGCGACCTTAGCGACTCGGCTATCAGATGATATATGTAAATGACGTTAAAACTCATATATAAACAATTCTTATGAGATTTGCAGAAACTGGAATTTTTTAACTTGAAAAGTTATGATATTTTTCGATATTGTCTTTATCGTATTATTCGGCAATCAATAGAAAAACATTGAACCTACCTATCGTTGTAATAATTGAACTCTTCTATGTTTTCTTACTGTAAAAAAAGCTCTGAAATATAAAATTTAACAGGATGGGTGGGATAAATCGAATTGAAACAATGTATTCAATTAAAATAAATTTATTAATGTCAAATATCAAGTCAGAGTTTATAATAAAATACAATATTAGTTTTCCCATTATTACAATAGTTAATATAATTTTACTTAAGTACCAATCGTTACAATTATATAGAGATATAAACTAAATAAAACGCTTTTGATTTTTCTAATATTTTGATTATTTATCACTTTAATCACTTTATCACCTCACGTTCACTGATTTATTGAAACACAAAACACACCACTAAATGTTATTGTTAATCCATTATTTACAATAGTTTATATAATTTATCCTAAGTATCAATTGTTATAATCATATACAAATATTAAGTTACTAAAAAGTTTTTGATTTTTCTGGTATTTTGAATATCTATCACTTTATCACATCACGATCACTGATATATGCAAACATAATTTGGAAACACTAATTGTTGTAGCAAGTTTGTTGTACTAATTGTTGTAGTTTCTCGGTAGATACCAATTGTGGAAATGATATCCTTGATGAGTTTGATGGAAAATTTTGACACGATCCAAATTCATTCCTCTAACGTCCATTTGGAAATGATGAACAATTCAAATCCATTGAAGAATTCTCGGTTGTCTTCGGTAAGATTCCTCTGAAAAGAAAACTCCAATTAGAACAATATTTAAAAATTTCATTAACTCTAACCTTAACTAAACATTTATCTCCAAAAAAGATTATTCTTTCTTCAGCCTTAACAAAACTGCCGTTGTCCTCACTTTTAAGAATACTTAAATCTGTAACAATACAAGGATTTAAATTAAAAAAAAACAAATCATATGTCCAATTTAATAGTTATAACCTAATAAACTTAAGCCGCAGCCATTTAAACATAGAAGAAAAAAAGATTGCCTAACTTCTACATTTTGTAAAAAAAACGGATAAATACAAGGATTGCATTTCCTGATAAGAGTGTTTTTCCTCAACGATTTACTAAATAAGGCCATTCCGTGCTTTGTAAAATGATAAAATTTTTGTCCTGTGTGCTAAAGGACACCCACAATTACAATTTAAAGTTTCAAAAAGGACAATTTTCAAGAGCATAAAAAGGATAGAAGGGATTTTTTTTTTCGATCAAATTGACATGATTATTATTAACTGATTCATCCTTAACAATTATGCATAAAAAAATATTGCATTTAACGGCTTGATCCTTGGGAATTTAAATCGGGAAGTTAAGGAGGTGAAACTGTATGCATCAAATTTGCCTTAAAATTGATCGATTTCGGGGGGTGGCTTTTCCTTATAAGGACTAACTTTATCAACGGATTATGGAACAATGATCTTACGTGAGTCGGAATGTGAAAAAAATTTTGTCCTGTGTGCAAAAGGACACCCACAATATCGATTTGAAGTTTCAAAAAGGACAATTTTCAAGAGCATAACTAGGATATAAGGAATGTTTTCTTTCGATTAAATTGACATGAGTATTATTAACTGAATCATCCTTAACAATTATGCATAAAAAAATTTTGCAATTAATGGCTAGATCCTTGGGAATTTAAATCGGGAAGTTAAGGAGGTGAAAATCTAAGCATCAATTTTGCCATAAAATTAGTCGTTTTCGGGGGGTGGCTTTTCCTTATAAGAACTAACTTTATCAACGGATTATGTAACATTGACCTTTCTTGAGTCGGAATGAGAAAAAAAAATTTCCTGTGTGCAAAAGGACATCCACAATATCGATTTGAAGTTTCAAAAAGGACAATTTTCAAGAGCATAAAAAGGATATAAGGGATGTTTTCTTTCGATAAAATTGACATGAGTATTATTAACTGAATCATCCTTAACAATTATGAATAAAAAAATATTGCATTTAATGGCTAGATCCTTGGGAATTAAAATCGGGAAGTTAAGGAGGTGAAAATCTAAGCATCAATTTTGCCATAAAATTAGTCGTTTTCGGGGGGTGGCTTTTCCTTATAAGGACTAACTTCATCAACGGATTATGGAACAATGACCTTTCGTGAGTCGGAATAAGAAAAAAAAAATTTCCTGTGTGCAAAAGGACATCCACAATATCGATTTGAAGTTTCAAAAAGGACAATTTTCAAGAGCATAACTAGGATATAAGGGATGTTTTCTTTCGATCAAATTGACATGAGTATTATTAACTGAATCATCCTTAACAATTATTCAAAAAAAAATATTGCATTTAATGGCTAGATCCTTGGGAATTCAAATCGGGAAGTTAAGGAGGTGAAAATCTAAGCATCAATTTTGCCATAAAATTAGTCGTTTTCGGGGGGTGGCTTTTCCTTATAAGGACTAACTTTATCAACGGATTATGGAACAATGATCTTTCGTGAGTCGAATTGTGAAAAAATTTTTGTCCTGTGTGCTAAAGGACACCCACAATATCGATTTGAAATTTCAAAAAGAACAATTTTCAAGAGCATAACTAGGATATAAGGGATGTTTTCTTTCGATCAAATTGACATGAGTATTATTAACTGAATCATCCTTAACAATTATTCAAAAAAAAATATTGCATTTAATGGCTAGATCCTTGGGAATTTAAATCGGGAAGTTAAGGAGGTGAAACTGTATGCATCAAATTTGCCTTAAAATTGAACGATTTCGGGGGGTGGCTTTTCCTTATAAGGACTAACTTTATCAACGGATTATGGAACAATGATCTTACGTGAGTCGGAATGTGAAAAAAATTTTGTTCTGTGTGCAAAAGGACACCCACAATATCGATTTGAAGTTTCAAAAAGGACAATTTTCAAGAGCATAAAAAGGATATAAGGGATGTTTTCTTTCGATCAAATTGACATGAGTATTATTAACTGAATCATCCTTAACAATTATTCAAAAAAAAATATTGCATTTAATGGCTAGATCCTTGGGAATTTAAATCGGGAAGTTAAGGAGGTGAAAATGTATGAATCAATTTTGCCTTAAAATTGGTCGTTTTCGGGGGGTGGCTTTTACTTATAAGGACTAACTTTATCAACGGATTATGGAACAATGATCTTTCGTGAGTCGGATTGTGAAAAAATTTTTGTCCTGTGTGCTAAAGGACACCCACAATATCGATTTGAAATTTCAAAAAGGACAATTTTCAAGAGCATAACTAGGATATAAGGGATGTTTTCTTTCGATCAAATTGACATGAGTATTATTAACTGAATCATCCTTAACAATTATTCAAAAAAAAATATTGCATTTAATGGCTAGATCCTTGGGAATTTAAATCGGGAAGTTAAGGAGGTGAAACTGTATGCATCAAATTTGCCTTAAAATTGAACGATTTCGGGGGGTGGCTTTTCCTTATAAGGACTAACTTTATCAACGGATTATGGAACAATGATCTTACGTGAGTCGGAATGTGAAAAAAATTTTGTCCTGTGTGCAAAAGGACACCCAAAATATCGATTTGAAGTTTCAAAAAGGACAATTTTCAAGAGCATAAAAAGGATATAAGGGATGTTTTCTTTCGATTAAATTGACATGAGTATTATTAACTGAATCATCCTTAACAATTATGCATAAAAAAATTTTGCAATTAATGGCTAGATCCTTGGGAATTTAAATCGGGAAGTTAAGGAGGTGAAAATGTATGAATCAATTTTGCCTTAAAATTGGTCGTTTTCGGGGGGTGGCTATTCCTTATAAGGACTAACTTTATCAACGGATTATGGAAAACAATGACCTTTCGTGTGTCGGAATGAGAAAAAAAAATTTCCTGTGTGCAAAAGGACATCCACAATATCGATTTGAAGTTTCAAAAAGGACAATTTTCAAGAGCATAAAAAGGATATAAGGGATGTTTTCTTTCGATGAAATTGACATGAGTATTATTAACTGAATCATCCTTAACAATTATAAATAAAAAAATATATCATTTAATGGCTAGATCCTTGGGAATTAAAATCGGGTAGTTAAGGAGGTGAAAATCTAAGCATCAATTTTGCCATAAAATTAGTCGTTTTCGGGGGGTGGCTTTTCCTTATAAGGACTAACTTTATCAACGGATTATGGAACAATGACCTTTCGTGAGTCGGAATGAGAAAAAAAAAAAATTCCTGTGTGCAAAAGGACATCCACAATATCGATTTGAAGTTTCAAAAAGGACAATTTTCAAGAGCATAACTAGGATATAAGGGATGTTTTCTTTCGATCAAATTGACATGAGTATTATTAACTGAATCATCCTTAACAATTATTCAAAAAAAAATATTGCATTTAATGGCTAGATCCTTGGGAATTCAAATCGGGAAGTTAAGGAGGTGAAACTGTATGCATCAAATTTGCCTTAAAATTGAACGATTTCGGGGGGTGGCTTTTCCTTATAAGGACTAACTTTATCAACGGATTATGGAACAATGATCTTACGTGAGTCGGAATGTGAAAAAAATTTTGTCCTGTGTGCAAAAGGACACCCACAATATCGATTTGAAGTTTCAAAAAGGACAATTTTCAAGAGCATAAAAAGGATATAAGGGATGTTTTCTTTCGATCAAATTGACATGAGTATTATTAACTGAATCATTCTTAACAATTATTCAAAAAAAAATATTGCATTTAATGGCTAGATCCTTGGGAATTTAAATCGGGAAGTTAAGGAGGTGAAAATGTATGAATCAATTTTGCCTTAAAATTGGTCGTTTTCGGGGGGTGGCTTTTCCTTATAAGGACTAACTTTATCAACGGATTATGGAACAATGACCTTTCGTGAGTCGGAATGAGAAAAAAAAATTTTCCTGTGTGCAAAAGGACATCCATAATAACGATTTGAAGTTTCAAAAAGGACAATTTTCAAGAGCATAAAAAGGATATAAGGGATGTTTTCTTTCGATGAAATTGACATGATTATTATTAACTGAATCATCCTTAACAATTATTCAAAAAAAAATATTGCATTTAATGGCTAGCTCCTTGGGAATTTAAATCGGGAAGTTAAGGAGGTGAAAATGTATGAATCAATTTTGCCTTAAAATTGGTCGTTTTTGGGGGGTGGCTTTTCCTTATAAGGACTAACTTTATCAACGGATTATGGAACAATGACCTTTCGTGAGTCGGAATGAGAAAAAAAAAATTTCCTGTGTGCAAAAGGACATCCACAATATCGATTTGAAGTTTCAAAAAGGACAATTTTCAAGAGCATAAAAAGGATATAAGGGATGTTTTCTTTCGATGAAATTGACATGATTATTATTAACTGAATCATCCTTAACAATTATTCAAAAAAAAATATTGCATTTAATGGCTAGATCCTTGGGAATTTAAATCGGGAAGTTAAGGAGGTGAAACTGTATGCTTCAAATTTGCCTTAAAATTGAACGATTTCGGGGGGTGGCTTTTCCTTATAAGGACTAACTTTATCAACGGATTATGGGACAATGATCTTACGTGAGTCGGAATGTGAAAAAATTTTGTCCTGTGTGCAAAAGGACACCCACAATATCGATTTGAAGTTTCAAAAAGGACAATTTTCAAGAGCATAAAAAGGATATAAGGGATGTTTTCTTTCGATCAAATTGACATGAGTATTATTAAATGAATCATCCTTAACAATTATTCAAAAAAAAATATTGCATTTAATGGCTAGATCCTTGGGAATTTAAATCGGGAAGTTAAGGAGGTGAAAATGTATGAATCAATTTTGCCTTAAAATTGGTCGTTTTCGGGGGGTGGCTTTTCCTTATAAGGACTAACTTTATCAACGGATTATAGAACAATGACCTTTCGTGAGTCGGAATGAGAAAAAAAAAATTTCCTGTGTGCAAAAGGACATCCACAATATCGATTTGAAGTTTCAAAAAGGACAATTTTCAAGAGCATAACTAGGATATAAGGGATGTTTTCTTTCGATTAAATTGACATGAATATTATTAAATGAATCATCCTTAACAATTATGCATAAAAAAATTTTGCAATTAATGGCTAGATCCTTGGGAATTTAAATCGGGAAGTTAAGGAGGTGAAAATGTATGAATCAATTTTGCCTTAAAATTGGTCGTTTTCGGGGGGTGGCTATTCCTTATAAGGACTAATTTTATCAACGGATTATGGAACAATGACCTTTCGTGAGTCGGAATGTGAAAAAAATTTTGTCCTGTGTGCAAAAGGACACCCACAATATCGATTTGAAGTTTCAAAAAGGACAATTTTCAAGAGCATAAAAAGGATATAAGGGATGTTTTCTTTCGATCAAATTGACATGAGTAATATTAAATGAATCATCCTTAACAATTATTCAAAAAAAAATATTGCATTTAATGGCTAGATCCTTGGGAATTTAAATCGGGAAGTTAAGGAGGTGAAAATGTATGAATCAATTTTGCCTTAAAATTGGTCGTTTTCGGGGGGTGGCTTTTCCTTATAAGGACTAACTTTATCAACGGATTATAGAACAATGACCTTTCGTGAGTCGGAATGAGAAAAAAAAAATTTCCTGTGTGCAAAAGGACATCCACAATATCGATTTGAAGTTTCAAAAAGGACAATTTTCAAGAGCATAACTAGGATATAAGGGATGTTTTCTTTCGATTAAATTGACATGAATATTATTAAATGAATCATCCTTAACAATTATTCAAAAAAAATATTGCATTTAATGGCTAGATCCTTGGGAATTTAAATCGGGAAGTTAAGGAGGTGAAAATGTATGAATCAATTTTGCCTTAAAATTGGTCGTTTTCGGGGGGTGGCTTTTCCTTATAAGGACTAACTTTATCAACGGATTATGGAACAATGACCTTTCGTGAGTCGGAATGAGAAAAAAAAATTTTCCTGTGTGCAAAAGGACATCCACAATATCGATTTGAAGTTTCAAAAAGGACAATTTTCAAGAGCATAAAAAGGATATAAGGGATGTTTTCTTTCGATGAAATTGAAATGATTATTATTAACTGAATCATCCTTAACAATTATGCATAAAAAAATATTGCATTTAATGGCTAGATCCTTGGGAATTTAAATCGGGAAGTGAAGGAGGTGAAAATCTATGCATCAATTTTGCCATAAAATTGGTCGTTTTTGGGGGGTGGCTTTTCCTTATAAGGACTAATTTTATCAACGGATTATGGAACAATGATCTTACGTGAGTCGGAATGAGAAAAAAAATTTGTCCTCTGTGCAAAAGGACACCCACAATATCGATTTGAAATTTCAAAAAGAACAATTTTCAAGAGCATAACTAGGATATAAGGGATGTTTTCTTTCGATGAAATTGACATGAGTATTATTAACTGAATCATCCTTAACAATTATTCAAAAAAAAATATTGCATTTAATGGCTAGATCCTTGGGAATTTAAATCGGGAAGTTAAGGAGGTGAAACTGTATGCATCAAATTTGCCTTAAAATTGAACGATTTCGGGGGGTGGCTTTTCCTTATAAGGACTAACTTTATCAACGGATTATGGAACAATGACCTTTCGTGAGTCGGAATGAGAAAAAAAAAATTTCCTGTGTGCAAAAGGACATCCACAATATCGATTTGAAGTTTCAAAAAGGACAATTTTCAAGAGCATAACTAGGATATAAGGGATGTTTTCTTTCGATCAAATTGACATGAGTATTATTAACTGAATCATCCTTAACAATTATTCAAAAAAAAATATTGCATTTAATGGCTAGATGCTTGGGAATTTAAATCGGGAAGTTAAGGAGGTGAAACTGTATGCATCAAATTTGCCTTAAAATTGAACGATTTCGGGGGGTGGCTTTTCCTTATAAGGACTAACTTTATCAACGGATTATGGAACAATGATCTTACGTGAGTCGGAATGTGAAAAAAATTTTGTCCTGTGTGCAAAAGGACACCCACAATATCGATTTGAAGTTTCAAAAAGGACAATTTTCAAGAGCATAAAAAGGATATAAGGGATGTTTTCTTTCGATCAAATTGACATGAGTATTATTAAATGAATCATCCTTAACAATTATTCAAAAAAAATATGGCATTTAATGGCTAGATCCTTGGGAATTTAAATCGGGAAGTTAAGGAGGTGAAAATGTATGAATCAATTTTGCCTTAAAATTGGTCGTTTTCGGGGGGTGGCTTTTCCTTATAAGGACTAACTTTATCAACGGATTATGGAACAATGACCTTTCGTGAGTCGGAATGAGAAAAAAAATTTTCCTGTGTGCAAAAGGACATCCATAATATCGATTTGAAGTTTCAAAAAGGACAATTTTCAAGAGCATAAAAAGGATATAAGGGATGTTTTCTTTCGATGAAATTGACATGATTATTATTAACTGAATCATCCTTAACAATTATTCAAAAAAAAATATTGCATTTAATGGCTAGATCCTTGGGAATTTAAATCGGGAAGTTAAGGAGGTGAAAATGTATGAATCAATTTTGCCTTAAAATTGGTCGTTTTCGGGGGGTGGCTTTTCCTTATAAGGACTAACTTTATCAACGGATTATAGAACAATGACCTTTCGTGAGTCGGAATGAGAAAAAAAAAATTTCCTGTGTGCAAAAGGACATCCACAATATCGATTTGAAGTTTCAAAAAGGACAATTTTCAAGAGCATAAAAAGGATATAAGGGATGTTTTCTTTCGATGAAATTGACATGATTATTATTAACTGAATCATCCTTAACAATTATTCAAAAAAAAATATTGCATTTAATGGCTAGATCCTTGGGAATTTAAATCGGGAAGTTAAGGAGGTGAAAATGTATGCATCAATTTTGCCTTAAAATTGGTCGTTTTCGGGGGGTGGCTTTTCCTTATAAGGACTAACTTTATTAACGGATTATGGAACAATGACCTTTCGTGAGTCGGAATGAGAAAAAAAATTTGTCCTCTGTGCAAAAGGACACCCACAATATCGATTTGAAGTTTCAAAAAGGACAATTTTCAAGAGCATAAAAAGGATATAAGGGATGTTTTCTTTCGATGAAATTGACATGATTATTATTAACTGAATCATCCTTAACAATTATTCAAAAAAAAATATTGCATTTAATGGCTAGCTCCTTGGGAATTTAAATCGGGAAGTTAAGGAGGTGAAAATGTATGAATCAATTTTGCCTTAAAATTGGTCGTTTTTGGGGGGTGGCTTTTCCTTATAAGGACTAACTTTATCAACGGATTATGGAACAATGACCTTTCGTGAGTCGGAATGAGAAAAAAAAATTTCCTGTGTGCAAAAGGACATCCACAATATCGATTTGAAGTTTCAAAAAGGACAATTTTCAAGAGCATAACTAGGATATAAGGGATGTTTTCTTTCGATCAAATTGACATGAGTATTATTAACTGAATCATCCTTAACAATTATTCAAAAAAAAATTTTGCATTTAATGGCTAGATCCTTGGGAATTTAAATCGGGAAGTGAAGGAGGTGAAAATCTATGCATCAATTTTGCCATAAAATTGGTCGTTTTTGGGGGGTGGCTTTTCCTTATAAGGACTAATTTTATCAACGGATTATGGAACAATGATCTTACGTGAGTCGGAATGTGAAAAAAAATTTGTCCTCTGTGCAAAAGGACACCCACAATATCGATTTGAAGTTTCAAAAAGGACAATTTTCAAGAGCATAAAAAGGATATAAGGGATGTTTTCTTTCGATGAAATTGACATGATTATTATTAACTGAATCATCCTTAACAATTATTCAAAAAAAAATATTGCATTTAATGGCTAGCTCCTTGGGAATTTAAATCGGGAAGTTAAGGAGGTGAAAATGTATGAATCAATTTTGCCTTAAAATTGGTCGTTTTTGGGGGGTGGCTTTTCCTTATAAGGACTAACTTTATCAACGGATTATAGGACAATGACCTTTCGTGAGTCGGAATGAGAAAAAAAAAATTCCTGTGTGCAAAAGGACATCCACAATATCGATTTGAAGTTTCAAAAAGGACAATTTTCAAGAGCATAACTAGGATATAAGGGATGTTTTCTTTCGATTAAATTGACATGAATATTATTCACTGAATCATCCTTAACAATTATTCAAAAAAAAATATTGCATTTAATGGCTAGCTCCTTGGGAATTTAAATCGGGAAGTTAAGGAGGTGAAAATGTATGAATCAATTTTGCCTTAAAATTGGTCGTTTTTGGGGGGTGGCTTTTCCTTATAAGGACTAACTTTATCAACGGATTATGGAACAATGACCTTTCGTGAGTCGGAATGAGAAAAAAAAAATTTCCTGTGTGCAAAAGGACATCCACAATATCGATTTGAAGTTTCAAAAAGGACAATTTTCAAGAGCATAAAAAGGATATAAGGGATGTTTTCTTTCGATGAAATTGACATGATTATTATTAACTGAATCATCCTTAACAATTATGCATAAAAAAATATTGCATTTAATGGCTAGATCCTTGGGAATTTAAATCGGGAAGTGAAGGAGGTGAAAATCTATGCATCAATTTTGCCATAAAATTGGTCGTTTTTGGGGGGTGGCTTTTCCTTATAAGGACTAACTTTATCAACGGATTATGAGACAATGATCTTACGTGAGTCGGAATGTGAAAAAAATTTTGTCCTGTGTGCAAAAGGACACCCACAATATCGATTTGAAGTTTCAAAAAGGACAATTTTCAAGAGCATAAAAAGGATATAAGGGATGTTTTCTTTCGATCAAATTGACATGAGTATTATTAACTGAATCATCCTTAACAATTATTCAAAAAAAAATATTGCATTTAATGGATCTAGCTCCTTGGGAATTTAAATCGGGAAGTTAAGGAGGTGAAAATGTATGAATCAATTTTGCCTTAAAATTGGTCGTTTTTGGGGGGTGGCTTTTCCTTATAAGGACTAACTTTATCAACGGATTATAGGACAATGACCTTTCGTGAGTCGGAATGAGAAAAAAAAAATTCCTGTGTGCAAAAGGACATCCACAATATCGATTTGAAGTTTCAAAAAGGACAATTTTCAAGAGCATAACTAGGATATAAGGGATGTTTTCTTTCGATTAAATTGACATGAATATTATTCACTGAATCATCCTTAACAATTATTCAAAAAAAAATATTGCATTTAATGGCTAGATCCTTGGGAATTTAAATCGGGAAGTTAAGGAGGTGAAAATGTATGAATCAATTTTGCCTTAAAATTGGTCGTTTTCGGGGGGTGGCTTTTCCTTATAAGGACTAACTTTATCAACGGATTATAGGACAATGACCTTTCGTGAGTCGGAATGAGAAAAAAAAAATTCCTGTGTGCAAAAGGACATCCACAATATCGATTTGAAGTTTCAAAAAGGACAATTTTCAAGAGCATAACTAGGATATAAGGGATGTTTTCTTTCGATTAAATTGACATGAATATTATTCACTGAATCATCCTTAACAATTATGCATAAAAAAATTTTGCAATTAATGGCTAGATCCTTGGGAATTTAAATCGGAAAGTTAAGGAGGTGAAAATGTATGAATCAATTTTGCCTTAAAATTGGTCGTTTTCGGGGGGTGGCTATTCCTTATAAGGACTAACTTTATCAACGGATTATGAAACAATGACCTTTCGTGAGTCGGAATGTGAAAAAAATTTTGTCCTGTGTGCAAAAGGACACCCACAATATCGATTTGAAGTTTCAAAAAGGACAATTTTCAAGAGCATAAAAAGGATATAAGGGATGTTTTCTTTCGATCAAATTGACATGAGTATTATTAAATGAATCATCCTTAACAATTATTCAAAAAAAATATTGCATTTAATGGCTAGATCCTTGGGAATTTAAATCGGGAAGTTAAGGAGGTGAAAATGTATGAATCAATTTTGCCTTAAAATTGGTCGTTTTCGGGGGGTGGCTTTTCCTTATAAGGACTAACTTTATCAACGGATTATGGAACAATGACCTTTCGTGAGTCGGAATGAGAAAAAAAAATTTTCCTGTGTGCAAAAGGACATCCACAATATCGATTTGAAGTTTCAAAAAGGACAATTTTCAAGAGCATAAAAAGGATATAAGGGATGTTTTCTTTCGATGAAATTGACATGATTATTATTAACTGAATCATCCTTAACAATTATGCATAAAAAAATATTGCATTTAATGGCTAGATCCTTGGGAATTTAAATCGGGAAGTTAAGGAGGTGAAAATGTATGAATCAATTTTGCCTTAAAATTGGTCGTTTTCGGGGGGTGGCTTTTCCTTATAAGGACTAATTTTATCAACGGATTATGGAACAATGATCTTACGTGAGTCGGAATGAGAAAAAAAATTTGTCCTCTGTGCAAAAGGACACCCACAATATCGATTTGAAGTTTCAAAAAGGACAATTTTCAAGAGCATAAAAAGGATATAAGGGATGTTTTCTTTCGATGAAATTGACATGATTATTATTAACTGAATCATCCTTAACAATTATTCAAAAAAAAATATTGCATTTAATGGCTAGCTCCTTGGGAATTTAAATCGGGAAGTTAAGGAGGTGAAAATGTATGAATCAATTTTGCCTTAAAATTGGTCGTTTTTGGGGGGTGGCTTTTCCTTATAAGGACTAACTTTATCAACGGATTATGGAACAATGACCTTTCGTGAGTCGGAATGAGAAAAAAAAAATTTCCTGTGTGCAAAAGGACATCCACAATTTCGATTTGAAGTTTCAAAAAGGACAATTTTCAAGAGCATAACTAGGATATAAGGGATGTTTTCTTTCGATCAAATTGACATGAGTATTATTAACTGAATCATCCTTAACAATTATTCAAAAAAAAATTTTGCATTTAATGGCTAGATCCTTGGGAATTTAAATCGGGAAGTGAAGGAGGTGAAAATCTATGCATCAATTTTGCCATAAAATTGGTCGTTTTTGGGGGGTGGCTTTTCCTTATAAGGACTAATTTTATCAACGGATTATGGAACATTGATCTTACGTGAGTCGGAATGAGAAAAAAAATTTGTCCTCTGTGCAAAAGGACACCCACAATATCGATTTGAAGTTTCAAAAAGGACAATTTTCAAGAGCATAAAAAGGATATAAGGGATGTTTTCTTTCGATGAAATTGACATGATTATTATTAACTGAATCATCCTTAACAATTATTCAAAAAAAAATATTGCATTTAATGGCTAGCTCCTTGGGAATTTAAATCGGGAAGTTAAGGAGGTGAAAATGTATGAATCAATTTTGCCTTAAAATTGGTCGTTTTTGGGGGGTGGCTTTTCCTTATAAGGACTAACTTTATCAACGGATTATGGAACAATGACCTTTCGTGAGTCGGAATGAGAAAAAAAAAATTTCCTGTGTGCAAAAGGACATCCACAATATCGATTTGAAGTTTCAAAAAGGACAATTTTCAAGAGCATAAAAAGGATATAAGGGATGTTTTCTTTCGATGAAATTGACATGATTATTATTAACTGAATCATCCTTAACAATTATGCATAAAAAAATATTGCATTTAATGGCTAGATCCTTGGGAATTTAAATCGGGAAGTGAAGGAGGTGAAAATCTATGCATCAATTTTGCCATAAAATTGGTCGTTTTTGGGGGGTGGCTTTTCCTTATAAGGACTAATTTTATCAACGGATTATGGAACAATGATCTTACGTGAGTCGGAATGAGAAAAAAAATTTGTCCTCTGTGCAAAAGGACACCCACAATATCGATTTGAAGTTTCAAAAAGGACAATTTTCAAGAGCATAAAAAGGATATAAGGGATGTTTTCTTTCGATGAAATTGACATGATTATTATTAACTGAATCATCCTTAACAATTATTCAAAAAAAAATATTGCATTTAATGGCTAGCTCCTTGGGAATTTAAATCGGGAAGTTAAGGAGGTGAAAATGTATGAATCAATTTTGCCTTAAAATTGGTCGTTTTTGGGGGGTGGCTTTTCCTTATAAGGACTAACTTTATCAACGGATTATGGAACAATGACCTTTCGTGAGTCGGAATGAGAAAAAAAAAATTTCCTGTGTGCAAAAGGACATCCACAATTTCGATTTGAAGTTTCAAAAAGGACAATTTTCAAGAGCATAACTAGGATATAAGGGATGTTTTCTTTCGATCAAATTGACATGAGTATTATTAACTGAATCATCCTTAACAATTATTCAAAAAAAAATTTTGCATTTAATGGCTAGATCCTTGGGAATTTAAATCGGGAAGTGAAGGAGGTGAAAATCTATGCATCAATTTTGCCATAAAATTGGTCGTTTTTGGGGGGTGGCTTTTCCTTATAAGGACTAATTTTATCAACGGATTATGGAACAATGATCTTACGTGAGTCGGAATGAGAAAAAAAATTTGTCCTCTGTGCAAAAGGACACCCACAATATCGATTTGAAGTTTCAAAAAGGACAATTTTCAAGAGCATAAAAAGGATATAAGGGATGTTTTCTTTCGATGAAATTGACATGATTATTATTAACTGAATCATCCTTAACAATTATTCAAAAAAAAATATTGCATTTAATGGCTAGCTCCTTGGGAATTTAAATCGGGAAGTTAAGGAGGTGAAAATGTATGAATCAATTTTGCCTTAAAATTGGTCGTTTTTGGGGGGTGGCTTTTCCTTATAAGGACTAACTTTATCAACGGATTATGGAACAATGACCTTTCGTGAGTCGGAATGAGAAAAAAAAAATTTCCTGTGTGCAAAAGGACATCCACAATATCGATTTGAAGTTTCAAAAAGGACAATTTTCAAGAGCATAAAAAGGATATAAGGGATGTTTTCTTTCGATGAAATTGACATGATTATTATTAACTGAATCATCCTTAACAATTATGCATAAAAAAATATTGCATTTAATGGCTAGATCCTTGGGAATTTAAATCGGGAAGTGAAGGAGGTGAAAATCTATGCATCAATTTTGCCATAAAATTGGTCGTTTTTGGGGGGTGGCTTTTCCTTATAAGGACTAATTTTATCAACGGATTATGGAACAATGATCTTACGTGAGTCGGAATGAGAAAAAAAATTTGTCCTCTGTGCAAAAGGACACCCACAATATCGATTTGAAGTTTCAAAAAGGACAATTTTCAAGAGCATAAAAAGGATATAAGGGATGTTTTCTTTCGATGAAATTGACATGATTATTATTAACTGAATCATCCTTAACAATTATTCAAAAAAAAATATTGCATTTAATGGCTAGCTCCTTGGGAATTTAAATCGGGAAGTTAAGGAGGTGAAAATGTATGAATCAATTTTGCCTTAAAATTGGTCGTTTTTGGGGGGTGGCTTTTCCTTATAAGGACTAACTTTATCAACGGATTATGGAACAACGACCTTTCGTGAGTCGGAATGAGAAAAAAAAATTTCCTGTGTGCAAAAGGACATCCACAATATCGATTTGAAGTTTCAAAAAGGACAATTTTCAAGAGCATAACTAGGATATAAGGGATGTTTTCTTTCGATCAAATTGACATGAGTATTATTAACTGAATCATCCTTAACAATTATTCAAAAAAAAGTTTTGCATTTAATGGCTAGATCCTTGGGAATTTAAATCGGGAAGTTAAGGAGGTGAAAATGTATGAATCAATTTTGCCATAAAATTAGTCGTTTTCGGGGGGTGGCTTTTCCTTATAAGGACTAACTTTATCAACGGATTATGGAACAATGACCTTTCGTGAGTCGGAATGAGAAAAAAAAAATTTCCTGTGTGCAAAAGGACATCCACAATATCGATTTGAAGTTTCAAAAAGGACAATTTTCAAGAGCATAAAAAGGATATAAGGGATGTTTTCTTTCGATGAAATTGACATGATTATTATTAACTGAATCATCCTTAACAATTATTCAAAAAAAAATATTGCATTTAATGGCTAGCTCCTTGGGAATTTAAATCGGGAAGTTAAGGAGGTGAAAATGTATGAATCAATTTTGCCTTAAAATTGGTCGTTTTTGGGGGGTGGCTTTTCCTTATAAGGACTAACTTTATCAACGGATTATGGAACAATGACCTTTCGTGAGTCGGAATGAGAAAAAAAAAATTTCCTGTGTGCAAAAGGACATCCACAATATCGATTTGAAGTTTCAAAAAGGACAATTTTCAAGAGCATAAAAAGGATATAAGGGATGTTTTCTTTCGATGAAATAGACATGATTATTATTAACTGAATCATCCTTAACAATTATTCAAAAAAAAATATTGCATTTAATGGCTAGCTCCTTGGGAATTTAAATCGGGAAGTTAAGGAGGTGAAAATGTATGAATCAATTTTGCCTTAAAATTGGTCGTTTTTGGGGGGTGGCTTTTCCTTATAAGGACTAACTTTATCAACGGATTATGGAACAATGACCTTTCGTGAGTCGGAATGAGAAAAAAAAAAATTCCTGTGTGCAAAAGGACATCCACAATATCGATTTGAAGTTTCAAAAAGGACAATTTTCAAGAGCATAACTAGGATATAAGGGATGTTTTCTTTCGATCAAATTGACATGAGTATTATTAACTGAATCATCCTTAACAATTATTCAAAAAAAAATAATGCATTTAATGGCTAGATCCTTGAGAATTGAAATCGGGAAGTTAAGGAGGTGAAACTGTATGCATCAAATTTGCCTTAAAATTGATCGATTTCGGGGGGTGGCTTTTCCTTATAAGGACTAACTTTATCAACGGATTATGGAACAATGACCTTACGTGAGTCGGAATGTGAAAAAAATTTTTCCTGTGTGCTAAAGGACATCCACAATATCGATTTGTAGTTTCAAAAAGGACAATTTTCAAGAGCATAAAAAGGATATAAGGGATGTTTTCTTTCAATGAAATTGACATGATTATTATTAACTGAATCATCCCTAACAATTATGCATAAAAAAATATTGCATTTAATGGCTTGATCCTTGGGAATTTAAATCGGGAAGTTAAGGAGGTGAAAATCTATGCATCAATTTTGCCATAAAATTAGTCGTTTTCGGGGGGTGGCTTTTCCTTATAAGGACTAACTTTATCAACGGATTATGGAACAATGACCTTTCGTGAGTCGGAATGAGAAAAAAAAATTTCCTGTGTGCAATAGGACATCCACAATATCGATTTGAAGTTTCAAAAAGGACAATTTTCAAGAGCATAAAAAGGATATAAGGGATGTTTTCTTTCGATGAAATTGACATGATTATTATTAACTGAATCATCCCTAACAATTATGCATAAAAAAATATTGCATTTAATGGCTTGATCCTTGGGAATTTAAATCGGGAAGTTAAGGAGGTGAAAATCTATGCATCAATTTTGCCATAAAATTAGTCGTTTTCGGGGGGTGGCTTTTCCTTATAAGGACTAACTTTATCAACGGATTATGGAACAATGACCTTTCGTGAGTCGGAATGAGAAAAAAAAAATTTCCTGTGTGCAAAAGGACATCCACAATATCGATTTGAAGTTTCAAAAAGGACAATTTTCAAGAGCATAAAAAGGATATAAGGGATGTTTTCTTTCGATGAAATTGACATGATTATTATTAACTGAATCATCCTTAACAATTATTCAAAAAAAAATATTGCATTTAATGGCTAGCTCCTTGGGAATTTAAATCGGGAAGTTAAGGAGGTGAAAATGTATGAATCAATTTTGCCTTAAAATTGGTCGTTTTTGGGGGGTGGCTTTTCCTTATAAGGACTAACTTTATCAACGGATTATGGAACAATGACCTTTC
This sequence comes from Sisyra terminalis, assembly GCA_958496175.1. NCBI lineage: Eukaryota > Metazoa > Arthropoda > Insecta > Neuroptera > Sisyridae > Sisyra > Sisyra terminalis. The sequence goes on from OY292274.1 coordinate 56,962,357, forward strand.
GTGAGTCGGAATGAGAAAAAAAAAATTTCCTGTGTGCAAAAGGACATCCACAATATCGATTTGAAGTTTCAAAAAGGACAATTTTCAAGAGCATAAAAAGGATATAAGGGATGTTTTCTTTCGATGAAATAGACATGATTATTATTAACTGAATCATCCTTAACAATTATTCAAAAAAAAATATTGCATTTAATGGCTAGCTCCTTGGGAATTTAAATCGGGAAGTTAAGGAGGTGAAAATGTATGAATCAATTTTGCCTTAAAATTGGTCGTTTTTGGGGGGTGGCTTTTCCTTATAAGGACTAACTTTATCAACGGATTATGGAACAATGACCTTTCGTGAGTCGGAATGAGAAAAAAAAAAATTCCTGTGTGCAAAAGGACATCCACAATATCGATTTGAAGTTTCAAAAAGGACAATTTTCAAGAGCATAACTAGGATATAAGGGATGTTTTCTTTCGATCAAATTGACATGAGTATTATTAACTGAATCATCCTTAACAATTATTCAAAAAAAAATAATGCATTTAATGGTTAGATCCTTGAGAATTGAAATCGGGAAGTTAAGGAGGTGAAAATGTATGAATCAATTTTGCCTTAAAATTGGTCGTTTTTGGGGGGTGGCTTTTCCTTATAAGGACTAATTTTATCAACGGATTATGGAACAATGACCTTTCGTGAGTCGGAATGAGAAAAAAAAAATTTCCTGTGTCCAAAAGGACATCCACAATATCGATTTGAAGTTTCAAAAAGGACAATTTTCAAGAGCATAAAAAGGATATAAGGGATGTTTTCTTTCGATGAAATTGACATGATTATTATTAACTGAATCATCCTTAACAATTATGCATAAAAAAATATTGCATTTAATGGCTAGATCCTTGGGAATTTAAATCGGGAAGTTAAGGAGGTGAAAATCTATGCATCAATTTTGCCATAAAATTAGTCGTTTTCGGGGGGTGGCTTTTCCTTATAAGGACTAACTTTATCAACGGATTATGGAACAATGACCTTTCGTGAGTCGGAATGAGAAAAAAAAATTTCCTGTGTGCAAAAGGACATCCACAATATCGATTTGAAGTTTCAAAAAGGACAATTTTCAAGAGCATAAAAAGGATATAAGGGATGTTTTCTTTCGATGAAATTGACATGATTATTATTAACTGAATCATCCTTAACAATTATGCATAAAAAAATATTGCATTTAATGGCTAGATCCTTGGGAATTTAAATCGGGAAATTAAGGAGGTGAAAATGTATGAATCAATTTTGCCTTAAAATTGGTCGTTTTCGGGGGGTGGCTTTTCCTTATAAGGACTAACTTTATCAACGGATTATGGAACAATGACCTTACGTGAGTCGGAATGAGAAAAAAAAAATTCCTGTGTGCAAAAGGACATCCACAATATCGATTTGAAGTTTCAAAAAGGACAATTTTCAAGAGCATAACTAGGATATAAGGGATGTTTTCTTTAGATCAAATTGACATGAGTATTATTAACTGAATCATCCTTAACAATTATTCAAAAAAAAATATTGCATTTAATGGCTAGATCCTTGGGAATTTAAATCGGGAAGTTAAGGAGGTGAAAATGTATGAATCAATTTTGCCTTAAAAATGGTCGTTTTTGGGGGGTAGCTTTTCCTTATAAGGACTAACTTTATCAACGGATTATGGAACAATGATCTTACGTGAGTCGGAATGTGAAAAAAATTTTGTCCTGTGTGCAAAAGGACACCCACAATATAGATTTGAAATTTCAAAAAGGACAATTTTCAAGAGCATAAAAAGGATATAAGGGATGTTTTCTTTCGATGAAATTGACATGATTATTATTAACTGAATCATCCTTAACAATTATTCAAAAAAAAATATTGCATTTAATGGCTTGATCCTTGGGAATTTAAATCGGGAAGTTAAGGAGGTGAAAATGTATGAATCAATTTTGCCTTAAAATTGGTCGTTTTCGGGGGGTGGCTTTTCCTTATAAGAACTAACTTTATCAACGGATTATGGAACAATGATCTTACGTGAGTCGGAATGAGAAAAAAAATTTGTCCTGTGTGCAAAAGGACACCCACAATATCGATTTGAAGTTTCAAAAAGGACAATTTTCAAGAGCATAAAAAGGATATAAGGGATGTTTTCTTTCGATGAAATGGACATGATTATTATTAACTGAATCATCCTTAACAATTATTCAAAAAAAAATATTGCATTTAATGGCTAGATCCTTGGGAATTTAAATCGGGAAGTTAAGGAGGTGAAAATGTATGAATCAATTTTGCCTTAAAATTGGTCGTTTTCGGGGGGTGGCTTTTCCTTATAAGAACTAACTTTATCAACGGATTCTGGAACAATGACCTTTCGTGAGTCGGAATGAGAAAAAAAAAATTTCCTGTGTGCAAAAGGACATCCACAATATCGATTTGAAGTTTCAAAAAGAACAATTTTCAAGAGCATAACTAGGATATAAGGGATGTTTGCTTTCGATCAAATTGACATGAGTATTATTAACTGAATCATCCTTAACAATTATTCAAAAAAAAATATTGCATTTAATGGCTTGATCCTTGGGAATTTAAATCGGGAAGTTAAGGAGGTGAAACTGTATGCATCAAATTTGCCTTAAAATTGATCGATTGCGGGGGGTGGCTTTTCCTTATAAGGACTAACTTTATCAACGGATTATGAAACAATGACCTTACGTGAGACATAATGAGAAAAAAATGTTGTCCTGTGTGCAAAAGGACACCGACAATATCGATTTGAAGTTTCTAAAAGGACAATTTTCAAGTGCATAAAAAGGATAAACGGTTTTTTTTTTTCGATGAAATTGACATGAGTATTATTAACTGAATCATCCTTAACAATTATGCATAAAAAAATATTGCATTTAATGGCTTGATCCTTGGGAATTTAAATCGGGAAGTTAAGGAGGTGAAAATCTATGCATCAATTTTGCCATAAAATTAGTCGTTTTCGGGGGGTGGCTTTTCCTTATAAGGACTAACTTTATCAACGGATTATGGAACAATGACCTTTCGTGAATCGGAATGAGAAAAAAAAAATTTCCTGTGTCCAAAAGGACATCCACAATATCGATTTGAAGTTTCAAAAAGGACAATTTTCAAGAGCATAAAAAGGATATAAGGGATGTTTTCTTTCGATGAAATTGACATGATTATTATTAACTGAATCATCCTTAACAATTATGCATAAAAAAATATTGCATTTAATGGCTTGATCCTTGGGAATTTAAATCGGGAAGTTAAGGAGGTGAAAATCTATGCATCAATTTTGCCATAAAATTAGTCGTTTTCGGGGGGTGGCTTTTCCTTATAAGGACTAACTTTATCAACGGATTATGGAACAATGACCTTTCGTGAGTCGGAATGAGAAAAAAAAATTTCCTGTGTGCAAAAGGACATCCACAATATCGATTTGAAGTTTCAAAAAGGACAATTTTCAAGAGCATAAAAAGGATATAAGGGATGTTTTCTTTCGATGAAATTGACATGATTATTATTAACTGAATCATCCCTAACAATTATGCATAAAAAAATATTGCATTTAATGGCTAGATCCTTGGGAATTTAAATCGGGAAGTTAAGGAGGTGAAAATCTATGCATCAATTTTGCCATAAAATTAGTCGTTTTCGGGGGGTGGCTTTTCCTTATAAGGACTAACTTTATCAACGGATTATGGAACAATGACCTTTCGTGAGTCGGAATGAGAAAAAAAAAATTTCCTGTGTGCAAAAGGACATCCACAATATCGATTTGAAGTTTCAAAAAAGACAATTTTCAAGAGCATAAAAAGGATATAAGGGATGTTTTCTTTCGATGAAATTGACATGATTATTATTAACTGAATCATCCTTAACAATTATTCAAAAAAAAATATTGCATTTAATGGCTTGATCCTTGGGAATTTAAATCGGGAAGTTAAGGAGGTGAAAATGTATGAATCAATTTTGCCTTAAAATTGGTCGTTTTCGGGGGGTGGCTTTTCCTTATAAGAACTAACTTTATCAACGGATTCTGGAACAATGACCTTTCGTGAGTCGGAATGAGAAAAAAAAAATTTCCTGTGTGCAAAAGGACATCCACAATATCGATTTGAAGTTTCAAAAAGAACAATTTTCAAGAGCATAACTAGGATATAAGGGATGTTTGCTTTCGATCAAATTGACATGAGTATTATTAACTGAATCATCCTTAACAATTATTCAAAAAAAAATATTGCATTTAATGGCTAGATCTCTGGGAATTTAAATCGGGAAGTTATGGAGGTGAAACTGTATGCATCAAATTTGCCTTAAAATTGATCGATTTCGGTGGGTGGCTTTTCCTTATAAGGACTAACTTTATCAACGGATTATGGAACAATGACCCTACGTGAGTCGGAATGTGAAAAATTTTTTGTCCTGTGTGCTAAAGGACATCCACAATATCGATTTGAAGTTTCAAAAAGGACAATTTTCAAGAGCATAACTAGGATATAAGGGATGTTTTCTTTAGATCAAATTGACATGAGTATTATTAACTGAATCATCCTTAACAATTATTCAAAAAAAAATATTGCATTTAATGGCTAGATCCTTGGGAATTTAAATCGGGAAGTTTAGGAGGTGAAAATGTATGAATCAATTTTGCCTTAAAATTGGTCGTTTTTGGGGGGTAGCTTTTCCTTATAAGGACTAACTTTATCAACGGATTATGGAACAATGACCTTTCGTGAGTCGGAATGAGAAAAAAAAAATTTCCTGTGTGCAAAAGGACATCCACAATATCGATTTGAAGTTTCAAAAAGGACAATTTTCAAGAGCATAACTAGGATATAAGGGATGTTTTCTTTCGATCAAATTGACATGAGTATTATTAACTGAATCATCCTTAACAATTATTCAAAAAAAAATATTGCATTTAATGGCTTGATCCTTGGGAATTTAAATCGGGAAGTTAAGGAGGTGAAACTGTATGCATCAAATTTGCCTTAAAATTGATCGATTGCGGGGGGTGGCTTTTCCTTATAAGGACTAACTTTATCAACGGATTATGAAACAATGACCTTACGTGAGACATAATGAGAAAAAAATGTTGTCCTGTGTGCAAAAGGACACCGACAATATCGATTTGAAGTTTCTAAAAGGACAATTTTCAAGTGCATAAAAAGGATAAACGGTTTTTTTTTTCGATGAAATTGACATGAGTATTATTAACTGAATCATCCTTAACAATTATGCATAAAAAAATATTGCATTTAAAGGCTAGATCCTTGGGAAATTAAATCAGGAGTTTTAGGAGGTGAAAATGTATGCATCAAATTTGCCTTAAAATTGGTCGTTTTCGAGGGGTGGCTTTTCCTTATAAGGACTTACTTAATCATCGATTTATAGAACAATGACCTTACGTGAGACGTAATGTGAAAAAATTTTTGTTCTGTGTGCAATAGGACACCTTCAATATCGATTTGAAATTTCAAAAAGGACAATTTTCAGGAGCATAGAAAGGATTTAAGGGATGTTTTTTTTTGATGAAATTGACATGAGTATTATTAAATGAATCGTCGTTAACAATTATGCATAAGAAATATTGCATTAAATGGCTAGATCCTTGGGAAATTAAATCGGTAAGTTAAGGAGGTGAAAATGTATGCATCAAATTTGCCTTAAAATTGGTCGTTTTCGGGGGGTGGCTTTTCCTCATAAGCACAACCTTTATCAACAAATAATAAAACAATGCCCTTACGAGAGTTGTAATGTGAAAATTTTATATGAAAATCATCCTTAACGATACTGACTAGAAATATTTTACATTTTTGATATAGATGGCCGGGACATCAAAACGGGAAGTTAAGGAGGTAAAATTACATGCGACAAATTTGGACTAAAATTGGGATTTTTTAGGGGTGATTTTTTATTATAAGGTTAAGTTTTCACATTGGATTATTTTAAAAGGCCTTTAAATGAAATGTGATTTTAAAAAATGTTGGTCCTGTGGGCAACAGGACATTCACAATTCCATTTCAAATTTTCAAAAAGGGCAATTTTCAACTGCAAAATAACAATATAAGGGATGGTTTATTTTCTATAAATTTAACTTAATATTATTGATTGAATCATCTTTAACGATACTGACTAGAAATATTTTACATTTACGGGATAAATGGCCGGGAAATTAAAACGGGAACTTAAGGATGTAAATTTACATGCGACATTTTTCGACTGAAATTTGGACATTTTAGAGGGTGAGTCTTTATTATGAGGTCTAGTGTTCTCAACGGATTATCAAACAAGGGCTATAAGTGAATAGTAATAAGAAAAAAAATTATCCTGTGTGCAACAGGACAACCACAATTCCATTTCAAAGTTTCAAAAATGACTATTTTAAACTGTAAATTAAGGGTATAAGGATAGGTTTATTTTCCCTAAAGTGAACTTATTATTATTGCTTCAATCATATTTAACAATATCGATTTAAATTTTTTTTACATTTACGGGATTAATAGCTGGGAAATCAAAACGGGAAGTTAAGGAATTAAATTTAATGGGACAAATTACGACTGAAATCGAAAATTTCAGGGGGTGAGGTTTTATTACAAGGTCTAGTATTCTCAATGGATTATAAAACAAGGCTTTTAAATGAATTGCAATGTGAAAAAGTGTTTGTCCTGTGTGCGACAGGATAACCACAATTCCATTTCAAAATGGATAATTTCGAACCGCCAAAAAGGGATATAAGGAATGGTTTATTTTCCTTAAAATATAATGAAAATTGTTGATGGAATCATTCTTAACGATACTGTTAAAAATATTTCAAATATACGGGATAGATGGCCGGGAAATTAGAACGAGAAGTAATGGATGTTAAATTACATGCGACAAATTTCAACTGAAATTGGGCCTTTACAGGGGGTGAATTTTCATTATAAGGTGTAGTTTTCTCAACGGATTTTCAAATAAGGGCTTTGATTGAGTTGTAATGGGAAAAAAATTTCGTCCTGTGTACAACAGGACAACCACAATCCCATTTCAAATTTTCAAAATGATCAAATTTCAACGGTAAAAGGATATAAGTGATTTTTCTAAACATGAAGTTCATATGATTTGTTGAATCCTCCTTAACGTGACACAAAAAATATTGCATTTAAGGGATTTCGCTGCCAAACAAACCGATTTTAAGTCCAATTTTTGTGATAAAAATGCATGCGTAAAAAATGGCCTAAAATAGGGCTTATTTTAAAGAAAAGAAGAATTTATATGTACGCTTCATATTATTTTCAAAGATTTTGTTGTCGTCACATATTTTTTTATTTATAGACGGAAAATATGAAAAAAATATATGGGTCAATGTTAATGTAATTCGTACCAAGCCGTTCAGGGTGAAGAAAACTTTTCATAAGTTATCTTTTCACATACCACAGGGAAGAATTCGTATTGCATGAGGTATAGGTATACAGTTTTAACGTTGATGTTTATGTATTTTATAATTGATTTTATGAGTTATAGATAAGACACTTCATTCGCCGACTATTTATATATAAATTAATTGCACCAAATAAGAAAACGTAATTACCAAATAAGAAATGTAGGTAAGTCGTATTAATTTGCATTTATTTATTTTATTCAGTTTATATTGCTTACTAGCTGATCTCGCAACTTCGTCTGCGTAACGTAGGTGTAGATTATATTTTCTTTTCAGATTTGCTTTTTGTAGTGGTATTTCCTATTTGCTTTTGCTAATTTTTAAAATGGTTTATTTTTTATTTATTTATATGTCTATACTGTGTATACAATATATAAGATATTTTGCGGTCCAATTTATGTAGTACTAGCGTCAAAATAACAGAAGTTAAGGGTCTAGATTTTTGAATATTAGTAGGAATTCCATCTCACTGTCTCGATTCCCGAATGAACCTTTTTCCAAAAACTATTACACTATTGCAATGTACAACACAACCGCGAAATTGAAATTTGTACAATTGCACGAAACCCAATTCTTCTGGAGCGCTATGAACATATAATTACAATAATTATTTATTATGTATAAAAACATTTATATTTCAAAAAGGCAATTTTTTGCACTTTAAATTAAATTACTGTGCTTTTTATTAGTTCAATTAAAAAGATTAATACAGATCATTTTTTAACTTTTAAATACCTTTCCAATGATATATAATTTGCCTGTCTAAAGTAAAATATTTTTTTCATCCCTCAGTTTTTACGTAGGGGATACATTCCCTTATTATTTTTAAGGTATGATAAGTAGCCTAACATGTGTGGGTAATTGTGTTCTATCTTAATATAAAGTTTCATTAAATTCGGTTGTTTCGTTCTTTAGTTAAATCACCAGCGTACGCGATGTAAGAAAGTTTTTTGGTAACTTTTTCACACATTATTGAAGTTTTAGTATGGATGCCTAACTTTTTTGAAAATTTAATATAGTCCATGTTCACCGGAAATAGTGTAGCTTCCCAAAAGTGAAAGAATTTTTCAAATCGGTCAAGTAGTTTCGGAGCCTATTCAAAGCAAACAAACAATCAAATCTTTCCTCTTTATAATAATAGATAATTTAATATAATAATATATAAAAATCATACCATAAAAATAAATTTGAACAGAAGTTCAAACAAAAATATTCGTGACGTATTGCCCAGATACGTATTTCGATTGCCAAGCAATCTTCCTCAGTAGTCATCAAGTAGTTTGGATCACTCCGTAACTGCTTTGTGGTGATTCATTGTAATAACTGTTCAAAGTCAGCGAAAAAATCTTATTTTGATTATATGTTTATACTTTTACTAGCTAATGCTCGTGATTTCGTCTGCATAGCTTAGGTGTTGGTTATACTATCTTTTTAAAGTTTCATTTTCTCATGGGTTGCCAGAGGTTTTTTATTTTTTTTACGAAAAATATAAATATCTTGATAAAATAACAAATCATGTTTTATGCTCATTGAGACATTGAGTTTAATGCTCATAAAATGTTTATAATTCTAAAAGACAATTTTCGCAATTTAAAAAGAATTTACTGACCTAGTTTTTTGGTCACCTTAGAAAAGTGTAATGATTTTCAATAATTTCCCTATGATCATTCTATGTCTACTCGTATATATCATACATCTATGTATTGTAAAGAAATATGTAAGAAGTATAGACAATTTCTCTCCCTCCCCCTCAAATAACTTAAATCTTTATAATTTTTTTTATTTTGTAACGTTCTTCGCATTATATTCGCATTATTCGAATATTCGTTTAATCATTAAGATACGCACTACTTTAGTTTCATTTAATAATGTATTTTTAAAAACGATATGTATTATTTTTGCTAACGACTCATATAATACGTCAATGTCTTATATAGGTATCTACCCTTGTGAAAATTTGAAACAAAACCTTAAAATTCCATGTACAACCCCTATCTTGGTATACACGAATATGAAGAAGCATAAAAATATTTACAGGGGGTTTACGTCACGGTGGAATATGATAAGGGTAGGTTTTGTACCGGTTAGAATCACATTGATTCGTTGCTAAACAGGTGAACAAAACAGGTGAAAATCCGCGCTCTACATTAAATTGTACTCATTTAGTCTCCAGGTTGTTTTGTGTAAACAAATATTATTTTTATTTCACATACAAAAATGAATTTCGACGATTTAAAAAGCAAAAGTGATCATGAAGAATACTATTTAAAAATAATAGATTTACAAGAAAAGCTACGGAAAAGGTAAATTATTTTATTTTGAAATAACTTTAAATATCAGTCGGTTGACCACTTTATCAAGTTTATGAAAAGAATATGTATTTTCAGCAGCAATTTAATTTTGTGCTAAATTCGTATTTCCGGTTTGGTTTTGTTTTTTATTTGTCGCATCTATAATATTTTAAAGCGCCAACAAATGGACATTGAGTTATAAAAATATATTTTATTACTGCAGTCTTTTATAGATTTTGGCACTTGCTTTTTACTGGTGTAATAGGAAATAAAATTCAGCACAAATTTTTATTCCGGCCATAATAACAAAAAAAAAAACTTATTAATAAATTTCATTTTGGCTTGGAGAATTTGAACATTCATTGTAAATAGATGTAAAGTAATTTATAAATAACAATTTTCTGTGGTATGTGAATAATATTAATTTTGCTTTATATTATTTGAAATAAATATTCTTCACAAACTTTAAATTATATAACATATAGTAGGTATATCCATTTCATATATCCATTCATATCTTATGGTATTACAATTAAATATTAATACCAACATAGGTACATCAGAGATATATATGTGTATTTCATTGTTGCTTAGTGATGATTGTAAGTAATTTATGAAGTATATAACGGAAGGGTTAATATATTAGATACACTAATTGAATTTTTTTCTTAGGCTCATTTTATTGTGGAAATTAGAAAAATGATTTCTAAAACTCTATGCTAAGACCAAATAAATATACAATTTCTATACCTCATCTTAATTTTTATGAATCCATTGTTCTCTAAAACTATTTCTTACACATATCGCTCACTTCTATTAAGGCTTCTTATTGTTTAAGCACTTTTTCAAAGACCATTTTTTTGTTTAGTTTTTATTTTATATAATATTTAATAATGTTTATCAACAATAAATGGTATAACAAAATCTTTACAAACCTAATTAGTAAAGTTTATTATAAATTTAATAAGTTTTGTCTGTTTATATGGTTTATATATTCATTTTCACATCTTAATATTCTGATAAATCATAATTAAAATATTTGTTGATTTTATTTATAATTAAAGTGATCTATAAGAATTGAAATTTCAAAGTCTATTGTTATGTTTGAAATATGTTACCAAAGGATTATTGGAATCAATTAGTTTTGCTTTTCATAAAATATTTTGCTTTATATTACTTCGGCAAATAAAGATAATTTTTGAAATATTTGAATCGATTATCAGTTTAACTGATTTAAAATCCTTAAAGCTTTATGATATAGGTCAATGTCAATTTTTGTTGACTTATATGAAATAAAATAAATTAATAACATCGAAAGATTCCTTTTATACAAATAAATTTGAAACATGCAACTGTTGACATTGATCATATATTATATATTTTGTTAAAATCGCAAATATAACCTTTGATATTATGGTACAGTTTTAGATACATGATAGTAATGTTTCTGCAATGAAATAGTTAGATGTAGTCTGAGTTAGCATAACTTTATTTGAGGGAATAATTTTCATTAGAAATAAAATTAAAGAATTATTAGAAACGTATTAAATCATATTTCTTAGCAATAATTTTTGTATCATTTCACTGAACTATTATGGAAAAAATACCATAATCTTTAAGTCTTTTTTTTCCACCGTGGGAATGAGTAGAATTTCATCGTTTAATATAAGTCAAACCCTGTCTACAGGTTATACAGTTATGTATAATTTAAAACTGCATTAAACCGGAATGCGCAAAATTTAAATATGATAAAAAGGAGGTATATGTCGTGTCTAACAGTTTGTTTCAAAATATATTTCATATTAAGCCCCAAGTAAGCGAAAAGTTGCTTTAATAGATTGATAAAAGATACAAAAATTAATTAGAATAAACTTAGCTACTGGATTTCAAAGAACATTATAAGCGTTAATTGCGATTAATTGCTTAGTAATTTTATTAAATCAAAATTGCAGAAATAGCCCAAAATTTATGCATTTATATTTTGTTCAATTTATTTTAATATTGTACTTGTATATTGATTTTCTTAAAATTTTAAAAGCACTAAAAACTAATCATGTTCGTGACCGGGGCTGCGTAAAAGTAAGGGGAATGTAATGAGGGGTTGCTGTTAATTTTTTTTTTGGTATCATTTTTATTTATAATTTTTGAATCAGAGATAAATATATGTCTAACAAAATTTATTACAACTCTTAAGTCTAAAACTAAATCTAAAGAAACTAAAGTAATTATTCCTCCCTACACCTTTGTGTAGAATTGGATGTGGAGCTGTTAAATTTAATTCTATAATTAGTTACTGCAACAACTGATCAAATGGATTTAAATTTTCCCTTTTTTCATAATATTAGAAAAATGTCTTAGAAGTATTTACCTATTAGTTGTTATCTACGTATATGCAAAGTTATGAGATTAGTTTATGATGAGAGATTTAGTTATGAGGTCTTGGAAGGAATGGTTTTGTGGAAGAAATCTTTTTAATAAAAGTCGCTAATATTTTAAAAATATGTGACATTTGATTCAAAAATTTAAGAAGAGTAGGGTAATTAGAACCATGTAAAAAAACGGTGTTTGTACTTACATATGTACGCGTGTGAGAAGTTATACTTTTTTGGTGTAATTAAAAATATGTTTTCAATCCACTGCTATAGCATTTTCCAGTAGTGCCTGAAATGACACATTAGTTATTGGTAGTTCGTGATAACTTAAATATAATACAACTTTAAACTCAATTTTTGCTTTTAATGTCAATAGACTAAAAGACAGAGACCAAAAAATTGTAAACATTTATATGGTAATGTAATACAAAATATAATAGCTATAGTCGAAATTTTGAACTTACTGATTTTTGTCATTGGTTTCAACTATCATTTCGTTTTCATTCAATTGCCAATTTTTGTAATTTTTCAGTGTTGTACTGTGAATATTTCCCAGAAAGTTACTAATTTTCAATTGATAGATTAAATTGGTGGCTCATGATTCTTTAAGCGACATCAACATTGTGTATTAATATAAATATGGTTTCAACTATAAAATTGAAAATGTTAAGTTCGATGATATCAATGTTTTAAATACAAATTACCAACTGATGGTGCCTGTTATTTCGTTGTTGATCATTTCAGTTGGCTTCCCATCCCGAAAAGCAAAAATAAAACATTTACTAGCGATCGACTCGACTGCGTTTTTAATACAAAATTGGTCAGTTTTGGTCAGAAGTTGTTCATTACCTCTTCGTGTACTGTAGCAACGGCGTTACCATTTATTAATAAATCAGTCTGATCATTTTTTCGTAACGCCGCCAAGGATGTATAACTACAAAAAAAAATTTTGGTTACATTCATTTATTTTTCTGGGTACTAATCAGTCGTTTGGTAATCTGACTTTCAGTAATCACAAATATTTAAAAAATGTTCCTAAGCAATTTAAAATCTCCTTTTTTCATAAATGCTACTTCTGCTCCTACTACCCTGCACATTGGGTAATAAGAACCACAAAATTTTCATTTATATATAATGAGAACCAGCATATAATATTCAACAAAATTAAACTTATTTTTATCAAAGCAAAACTATAAAGAATCAAAAAAAATATAGAGACCAATAGCTTTTAATCTCGTCCATTTTCTACTTCGTGGATCTAAATAATAAAATTAAACAATATTGTATATCAAGGGAATGGAAGTGTTAGTATGTAGATTCCATTATCCGAATGGTAACCAGCTTGAAATAATGGACTACTTTTAAAAAAATTGGTTAACAATATATCTTCCACTTTAATCCTAAGAGTCAATAAAACCAAAATACAATAGAATAATAAAAGTTTTAAGGTACTCTTTATTTGTGAGATTTAGCACTTTATAACGATGTCTAACGTAACTAACTTGTTCTTATCACCGCCACGTGCGCAGCTCTGTGCCGGCTAGCGACGATCACGTGTTATAACAGAATGTTTCCAAATTTGTTCTAGCCATTTTCACGGAAATTTTTCGTTTAAATTATAATGGCTCCCATTATTTGGTAGCTCCCGTTACTCCATGCTCCTCGACCTCAAAATACTAACAAAAATACTATGACTAAATGAAAGTTTGGAATCCTCAGAACTAGTCCTAAAAAATAGTAAACCAAATATCGATTTCGGTATTATGAATACCGCTTAATTGAATTTCGGTACCAAAAGCTATAATTACAGTTTTTTATTGTTGAATTCAAGTAAATTCACCTGTTAATTCGTTCCTTTAGTAATATTTTTCTGTAGGATCTCAAGGTTTTAATTAATTAAAATCTATGATAATATTAATTTCATTTTATTTATATGCATACCATTTTACGTAAAAAAGTTATGGTTTTATTAAAAAAGTATACCAATTTTTATGAGTACATGATCTGTTCGGAACCTTTTAAAAGAAAATTAATTTCTAAAAATAGTTAATGAAATTTTATTCATTTCAGCGAAGAACAACGTATAAAACTGGAGGCCAAATTTAATGAGCTATACAGAAATAAAAGAGAAATGTAAGTTAATAATACTCAAAATTAAATCAATAAATATAAACCATACTTGTTTTCTTTTTTAAATATTGACAGGCAACATTCGCAAGTTCAATTCATCAAAAATAAATACAATGAATTTGTGGAACAAGATCGTATACGACATGAAAGAAATGAGAATATTTTACGTGCATTGGATCGTATCGAATATCGAGCGGCAATGCTTACAGCAAAAACAGATCGTTTACGTATGATGAGAAAAAATTATGAACTTCTGTTAATGCAATCATATTCAAGATATAAACTAAATAAGCAACAAGCAAGTGAATTAAATGGAAATTCCCAGCTTCATTTACCATCCCCTAATAGTACACAATTCGAAATTCCAAAAATTAATTTGTTCCAACCAAGTAATTCAGATATCTATGATACAAAAGTGTCGAAACAAAATAATTCAAATTCTAGATTGACAAATATTTATGATAGTTTTCATAAGGGTAAAATTAAATGTGAGCCTTTCCCTACTTCTTCATTAGAAAATTCGAGAATTGCGTATGGAATTCGAACTAACTCCAATGATAGCCTGATATCAGAAAACAGCGATGGAGATGAATTCACGCCTTTGTCAGCAAAAATTAAACGCAAAACGTCTAGAATGGGAGTATCTTCACACGAAAATCCAAATACTCTGTATCCGCCGGAAATTGATACACAATTTTATTCTACAATATCTCCTACAGAAAAAACAGTATCTTCCAAAACCCAAAATAGAGAATTAAATAAAAGTGATGATAATGATCACTTGAATAAATTTGCACCTACATTTAATACAATGCCAGATTTTATACACCAATCAAAGCAAGCCAAACCAATATCGACGCTTATTCATGAACAAGAAGCATTGAGCAAAGATAAGGACCAAGTCCAAGATGTGCAAAATATATCTATAGCTGATTTATCTAAAAATAAAATTCAAACGAAATCATACGAGCCAGTTGAACCCCAAGATCAGTTAAATGATTCAATTAAAACTTTACAGAAAGATTCATTCGACGATTTAGAAATGAAAAGAAATTCGATGATGAATCACGATTTAAATTTATCCCAAAATTTCAAAAATAAACTTGATCTAAATACGAATGGAATAAATGGAAAATTATCAGAAGAAAATCGTTTGGATGGTCAAGAATTAAGAGAGCATGAAAATTTTAATGAAATAGATGAATCCCAAAATGTTCAATATGAAAACCAACCAATTGATAACTACAACCAAAACAAAGTTGAATCTGATTCTCACAATTATTTACCAGAAAACCATGAATATCAATCTAATGAAGGGACAGAACAGTTATTATCAGATAATAACTATGTGGAAAGTTCAGAAAAATTAGAGTATAATCAAGAAAACCAACAAGATTTTCCTTACAACGACCAGTACGAAAATTTGGATCAAACTTATGCCCAGGGTGAACTACAGGAAAATTATTCAGAAGAACATAATAATCCTAATTACGAATATAATGAAAATATTCCAATTCAAGAAAATGTTAATTCTCCACAAAACAATTACACGGAGGAAGATGTAACAAATTATCAACAAGAAGATCCTAACTACGATGCTCAATTACAACCAGGAGATAATGCCGATTTTTACGGCGAAAAAATTGAAGATAACGAAAATACGGGGATATATGAAACTAATTATGATTATGACGGTCAAGTTTTAAATCAAGAAGATAATGAACAATATATGAACAATCAGCAAGAAAATTACCAAGAAACCGAATATGCTGATGTTGATAGAACTGTTCCAAATGAGGAATATGAAACGAATAATCAAGCATATGAACAATCTGATCAAGTTTATGAATCTCAAAACCAAGAATACGAAAATCAAAATCAAGAATATGATAATCAAAATGTGGAATATGAAAACGTAGAGTACCAATCTCAGAATCAGGAACAAGAAAATTATAACTATCAAGAAATGAATGATGGTAATCAAGGAGTTCAAGATGATTATAATAATTATGAATATTCCCAGAATAATAATCAATTACCTGAAAACCAATACGAAAATTATGACTATCAACAAACTGGCGAACAAGTAGCTCAACAAGATTTTAACAACTATGATTATGAAACTCAAAATCAGGATTACGAAAACAATTATGGGGAACAAACTGAATATGTACAAGATTCCAATGTCGCTTATAATCCAGAGTATGAACAAAACTCAGAACAACAGTATGGAAATTTAGATAACCAATACCAAAACTCTGATAACAAAACCAGCAATAATTTTCCTACTGAAAACGCATTAGGAGACATTGTTACCGATTACGAAGAAAATGAAACTGTAGTTGATAGAAAATTACCAAATTTAGCGCAAATGCTAGATTCTGATACTGAATCTTTTCAGCAATCAGAACGACAAACATCGTTAAAAGATGAAAGTGATTTTGATTTTAGTAGCGGAACGAATAAATAGTTCAATGTTGATTAAATTTAAACAAGTGTAATTCTAACGATTTTCTATTGATTTCTTCACATTTTTCGGTTTAAGGAACCATAAAACAATGTTATTGGTTTCATTTGGATTTTGATGCACGTTCTAATTTGTGCTGATAGAGTTTGGGTTTTTGTAAACTTTTGATGGGATTGGCACGAATTAAGATCAAGGAATCTTGATTATCTTTTGGATGTAAAAAAATTGCAGGAGTTGACTTAAATTGGTCGTTTAGGCTAACATAAGCAAGTGTTATAAGGTTTCATATATTTTGGAATGCTAGTTTATCTTATGGCGTATACTTTATAGAGAGATCAGGAAACGTTGATCATTTTTTAGATGTAAAAGAATTCCAGGAATTGATTTAAATTGGTCGTTTAAGCTAACATAAGCAAGTGTTATAAAGTTTCATATATTTTAGAATGCCAGCTTATCTTATGGCGTATACGTTATAGGGATTACTTGTATAACTTGTCTTGAAGGGAAGAGATCCTAGCAAATTATAATCAAACTGTAATTTACTTTTCTTCTTAAGTAAAATTGGAAGAGACATATGATTTTAATTTTTTTCGCAAAGCTTTATTTCCTTATCTTATTAAAATAGGGGTTTACTACATTAGGTTGCCCCCTAAAACTAATGTAAATAATAACATTTGGGTTGTGTGAAAACAATTGTTCGTATATAGTGTAGATCTATTATTCACGTTTAAGGCTTTTCTATTACAACTAGCAATTCTAAAAAAAAGTTTCTTCCTTTTTGAAAAAGTTAGTTTTTCCATATTTATACCGAGGCTGATGATACAAAGTTATAGGAGAATTAGGAAAACATTTTTGCTTTAGAATAAATAATGCAAAAGGATTAGGAAAAGATTGCACAAACGTGATTACTACTTAAATGTATATCCCACAAAAGTTAACAATCCAAATACTAATCAGTGCATAAATTCGTCGCAAATAGTAAGTTAACATGTTGCCTTAGGTGTGATAATAGTAAGAAGTACTTTCATTAGTGATATTATTCTGTTAGAATTTGAAAAATGCATAAATTATTTTGTATGATGTTAAAGGAAATAAATTGTATGAATCTGTTAAATATTTATTTCAACTTTCCTTTGCTATTTTTCTGTATGTTACTTATTGGTTTAAGAAAATATATATAGAGATTCATAAAATTAGAGTGGTCTAGTTTATCCAATTTGATGTCAATCATGATTTTCCAAGCGAAAGAAATATGTCTCGTAACCGAACATAAATTGAATTGGGACATTATTTTTAATATTTTCCAGTATAGAGCTTGCGCATTTTCTTTGTATACTAAAGAGAGAAAACGAATTTTCATGCGACAGCTTTTTCAATCGATACGGCATGTTCCAATGGATTGCGTGTGTACAGGCGGCTACGATAACACCTACTTTTAGAGGAAAATATATTCGTTAAAAAGTTTCGTGTTTAGAATCACTTGATATTAATCCTTTTTCCAGAACAACGAAATTTCAAATTACAATTTTCATACACTGAAATTATCAATACTTTAATTGGAAAATAAATTTTAAAACAAAAGGAAACATACCCACTTAGATACATAATATCTATGAGTAATTACTAAGTGAAATATTTCCCATTTAATACAACTGCATTAATACATATTAATGAACTTCTCAATGGATAATCAACATTAAATGCTCGCAGCAAACTTACAATATATTACATTGTGCTGATGTAGCATTTGATAGTTTTGTGCTGGCCAAGAAAGTTATTGTGTGAAAACGTTTAATACTTTTTAATTTTAATCAAAAAAATATTGGTAAAACTTTATTGAAAATTGTTGAAAATATTTAATAATGGACGGTGAAAATTTTTATGACTTAAAAAATGATTTTAACAAGCGATTGGTAACGTTTGATTTGGATGTTGACGTTGAATGTGACAGTTCTTGTGAGATTCAGCCGGGACTCGATTCAAACAAAGGTAGGTTTCTACTTTATTAACTTGATTCTGATTCTATAATTTGAATTTATATAATGTGAAACCGAGTTTTCCCATTGATTCAGCATGATATTGATATTTCTCAATAAATTTTTTATGCATTTGATAAATAGGCACTTAAAATAATATTACTAGGTAGTATCCTAGTTATTATTCTTGTAGCTGAAGCCTTTAATGGCAAGTATTAATGAATAAAAAAGAATAATTCTCATGAAATTTCGAAATTCTTGTCCTTTTAATGACAAGTGACCCATGATGGTAATTTTTTTCCTAGAAAAGAATATTACTTAGGCCAACTTACGTTAACGGTGTCAGCTATAATTTTTGAACCATATGAATATCTCTATAGAATAATAAATAAATTGTACCCTGAAAATCATTCCTTCCCTAGGTCCTAAAATTAAAATTAGCACATTTTGAAACGTTGAAATCAAAAATATTTAAAAAAAATTGTTTACGAAGGCCTATAAAAACCATTCCGTTACTTTTAAAATGATAAACCATCCTTATTATTCGTTTAAAATAAGTTTATTATGGGGGTCCACAATATTGGTATAACTAGTAACACAAATACACCTAGTATAAAAATGACCAAAAAAAAAAATACCGTTAAGTTGAAAAAAATAAAAATTGTAATTTTTTCTATCTTATTTCGGGATTTGATAATAAAATCATGAAAAATATCCTTTTTCATTTTTACATGGTGATAGATTTTATTTTATACATAAAAATATTAAAAAATCAAATTATTGATTATAAAAAGAAGCTTTTGATATGTTAAAAGTTCGGAAAACGTATTGAAAAAGCTCTTTATTATTGTTAAAAACGGTGTTAACACCTTTTACTTATGGATCAACTATTGAAAATAGAATTGAGGGTTGCGAATATGCAATTTCGAAAAAACACATGTCTGAATTTTGAAACTTTTCAAAAAACGAAAAAGAACTAATATTTGCAAAAGAAGTATAATACTTTTCAAAAAAAAATGGTTTCATTCTAGGGACAATAGGTATTTGCATTCCAAAGGTTTCAGAAATATTTTGGTGTTAACGTTATGATATGGTATTTTTTAGATATTTAAAGTTTATGACATGTACTCTTTTCGAAATTTATATCATTAAATTCACATAATTTAAAGAAGAGTCCATGTCAATTTTATGAAATTTTTTCTTCTAGATATCTTAAATTGAACATAGTACTAAATTTAAAGATAATTAAAAGACTTTATCGAAAAACTTTCTTCTGGAGAATCTCTATTGTTTATTGCAGTATTTCGTCATAAACTTCTGTAAATTCTGCTGGTAAATATTGTTTTATCTTACCAGGATTTACAATTTTCAGTTGATTAATAGGTACGTTGCGATTATACCTAAATTATATTCTTGACTTTTTACGTAACTACAATTCCCTTTTACTCTGAAAAGGATGAAAATTTCTTCAGAAATATCACAATCGATATCATTTTTTGCCATTGTTTCGCCAGGTTTTTTCGAATCAAAATTTTTTATATTTCATAATAAGTCGATATTTAAAAATTAACTGTTGGATTTATCGGTAATTAGAGTATTTATGAGGGTTTATAGGAACATCTTTTCCGTAACTGATAAAGGATTAGCTTTAAAGTTTACTTGAACTCATTTCTTGACATCAATTATATCTTCTGTAATTACTTTTTCTACGCTAAATTTCCCGGTGTTTCTAGATAGTACTATAAGATCAATACATAGTTGATGGGTGAACACACGATCTCCACATTTAATTGTCCTTTGAAGGCTGATTTTTTTTGTGACACTCATTAAAAGAATGGCCTCGTACGGAGAAATATAGATGTATCATTATATATTTCTATAAAACAGCAGTAGAAAAATATGGAAGCATTTAAGTATGAATTATAAAAGGAAATAGGAAGTAAAAACGGAGGGAAGTATTTAGAAGGCATTTATCGAAAAAACGTAATTAACAAAAATTGCGAGATTTGCCCTTTTCGAAATTAAATATTCAACTATATATTTTTGACCTGAATTCGTTAATTTATTGTACCAATTTTCGGCAAAAATAGTTTTTATTTTGGCAAAGCCAAAAGAATCAGATAAGTCAGACCATAAGGCAATTATTACATGACAAAGAAATTACAATGATATCTGATATCAATCTAAAGAATGAAAAAAAAAATGGTAAGAAAACTGCTTGCTATCTGGCAAAAAATTAATCACCAAAACAAAGTTCTATTAGATTTATTAGCTTTGTGTTGTTTTAAAGTTGTTTAATTAAGTTTCTAATCAATTTACGTCTAAAAACTAATAAGTTTTCAACCAAATTGAAACTTCAACACTATAAGCTACTGATTAATTGTTTTTCTTAACTTTTTGGGATGTCCTTAAAATAAAATTCTATTAATTATATTTGCAAAATATTAACCAAGACCAGTGGAATTTTTAACATTTTAACTCCTACTTATTGAGGATTTAGAAATTAATTAATGATTCTGACAAGATTCTACTTATTATAAAATATATCAACCAGTAGTACGATTTTCTATCTTAAAATTTTTTATTATTCAAAAAAATATTAGATATTCATATTTTCTGTTCATTTAATTACATTCTAACACATTTAAGTAATAATAGCTCTGCAGAAATATCAGTGTACTATGCTTGCTCCTTGGGAGTCAATACTTTATAGAATAGGTACTGAAACTATTTTCATTTTAGTGCTAAATTCTTCTTTTAATAGTTCAGTAAGGTATGACGTTTTGCCTACCATAATTTCTTTAGTTTATTTTTTTTTAACATTTAAATTACTTATTTAAAAACAAAACTTTACAGTTGCCAACTATTATAATTGAACAATTACATCTATTTAATTGCCGTCCTTATTCTATTTTCATTTAATGAAAGCTTATTATATGATAAATTAGATTTAATTAAATAGTTTTGGCTGTTTTAATGCTAACATACTCGTTTTTAACAAATACATCTATAATATTTCTTTCAAATTATCAATTTTGTAGAAATTAATACAATTCCATTGTGTTTAAAAATTGAGCAATTATTAAGAATATTGATTATTTGGTAGACTAAGGCTATATAAATAAAAAAAAATCAATAAATTAATTAAAGGCCAGAATACGTTCTATTTTAAAATACCTATCAGCAGTTTTACAAATATGCAGTGTTCTATATATTTTGGCTAAGTGTTATAGTAACACGGAAGTGGTTAATTAAAAAAAAAAACAATATTATGCACAAAATTTAATTATATGTCAAAAATGTAAAAGTGTCAAAAGTATTCAATTCATGTTATAATTGTGATTGTTGAAATGTTTTTATATAAAAGAGGTAATGACTTTAATTTAAACAAAATAATTTAATTCAGCATTATATGGTGAAATATTAAGCATTCCGTTTATATGTATTGCTAAAAAAAGCTTATTCAAATAAGTTAAATTGATTTTTAATTATTTCATAACAAAACTTTTGCCATGCAATATTGCTACTACGTAAGTAACAATGCAAATAATATATTTCAACATATTTTGTACTGTGATAAACTATAGAAGTAATTGATTTAAACTAAATATTCCCATAAAATGGTTCAATATTAAATGAAATTTACAGGAACTGACAGTTATTTGACTATTATTTACATAAGTTACTATTGGCAACATTTAATTCAATTGAAAATATACTATTCTTCGCTGCAAATAATGGTCTATCAAGTGTCGCAATATTGGCCATATATTATTTTTATTTACCTCATAATTGCACTTATGGATTCCCATAAATCACAGTAATCGTTGATATTACTCGTAATAAACGCAAATATAGAAGTATTGCATATTGAAAATTATTTTCTTAATCCATATTTATAAATTGTAACATTTCCATTGCTTTGTGGAATATATGATTAATATTTAATTTTAAATCTCTGTAGACATCTAATACAATGAAATATCAATACTTACAGCCCCTAAGCAATAACATTTTACTTTCAAATAATGTAGCTAATATAAGACTTGAAAATAATAAACTTGATTTAACATTGATACAAATAAATACTTATTACCAATTTAAGTAACTTATTTATGATAATAATTGTAATGTAATTTATTTTCCATAAAACAATAATATAATGTTTTTCTATATTGTGGTATGTTAGGAGTCTTACATTACACAAACATTGTATTTTATTTTTAAGAATTATGAAAAATATTTTGCTTCAAAGTCCATT
Organism: Sisyra terminalis; assembly: GCA_958496175.1. NCBI lineage: Eukaryota > Metazoa > Arthropoda > Insecta > Neuroptera > Sisyridae > Sisyra > Sisyra terminalis. Next base: position 56,985,287 of record OY292274.1, read on the forward strand.
ATCATTTTGGTACGATAGATGATTAAAATTTTTGAAATTTGTTCCATTTTTGTGTGTATTAAATAGCATACAAAATGGAAAGTTATAGAAAAAATACTATGTATAGAAAAATAATAAGTCTAGTGCAAGGTTTCTTAACCGGTGGTCCCCGAAAATATTTGGGTGGTCCGCAAAAACTTTTGCCTGCTTGAAAAAATTTAAATATTGTTCATTCAATATACCTTGATTTTATTATTCAGAAGCATTTATAAAATTATTTGCTTCCAATAAAAAATCAATTTTATACTTTTAATCATTATGTTATCCCAATCGATGTTGGTGGTCGGCAGATGTAAGTAAATAAAACACTAAGAAATTATGGTCCTAGTATCTTACGCATCTAAAAATTGTAAAGGTTTAATTCTAAATTTATGAATTTTTACTGTTTTTTCCACTACTATATTTGTCCTTGTAAAATCAATATCTGATTATGAACACTATGTCAATATTCTGAACCATTTTTAACGACGTATATTTTACGTTTTGCTTTTGTAAATGAATGCTTTTGGATTTGTAACATTTATTTCTTCAAAGTTTGATCAATTAAGAGTAAAATTGTATTCAAAATGTAAATAGAATGCCCTTTAAAGTGCAGTGGGAGCATGGAAAAATATATGAGATGGTTAATGAGAAAAGTTTATAAAAGAAAAAAAACTTTGTAATTTACAATTAAAACTTTTAGAAAATAATAAGTGATGGCTTACTGATATAATGAACTATTAAGTTAGCAATGCTCATATAGAGCATAGTTCCTGGGGAACCTAGAGGACAGAAAGAATTATTCATTGAGTTTATTTTTTACATTTTTTTTCTTCGTAACTTGTGCCTTATTTAGGCGTTAAATGCATGATAATTAATATTTGGTTACTTGTAAAGAAACTTCTGTTATTCACTCACTTTAAAGTCACAAAATATCTACTGAAATCTACGATTTATAATTTTTGATACAAATAAATGATTCAAATTTTGCAACCCACAAACTTGTCGTTTTTATGTATTAAATTTCTTTGTTTTGAAAGATAATGTTTTGAGAACTTTCGAAAAATATCACAGAAGAAAATAGGATTTAGTTATCCAAGTGTCTGATATTTTAATAGGCAAAATTTTTAGACATATTTTTTCGATAAACTGTTTTAAGTTATTCGGAAAGTTATTTCATTTGGGGAAGGAGGGCGAGTATAATGAAAGACGATTTTTTATAGTGCAAAAATATTTAATTGAATTATATTTTGTTCGATACTTTCTGTCATTATAATGGTAGTAGCACAATTTCACGGTCATAAAAGTTTTTGTTCGTTCATGACAAAAAAATCAGCCTTTAGTTTTCATTTGAGAAAAAAATTTTGCCGTCTAAAAAATTTCGTATTGACAAAAACCAATAATAATCCGAAAATGTCAAATTTGAAGAATATGGTAGAGGTGGCATTACATCGCATTAAAGCTGGAAAAACTTTGGGCGAACTAACAAATTTAACGTTTAGTAAGAACGTCAAAAATCCCCTGGAGCAGCTTTTCACCATAAAAGAACTAAAAATGTATTGCTATAAAATTATGCTATTGGATGGCAAATTATATTGGTTACTAGAATGAGCAATAATTCAAAAGATATTTTTACATACAATACAAGAAAATCGTCTTTCATATTTCCCCCCCCCCTCCTCAAATTATTTTACGAACAACCAACTATAGAAAAGATTTTTTAATGAAAGGGCATATTTAAGTTTTAGTGTCCGACCGAATTTTCCGTTTCGGTAAAAAAACCAGTTTCAGCTTAGTTTGGGTTTCAGCTGTCGTCAAGCCAAAACTACGACTGAAATGGAAACTAACCGTTTCCCACTTTTAATATTAGATTGTTCAATTATGAATACTGATAATTATCAGTTCATTAAAATTATTTTTTATATTTTTTCCCAGTTCGAGAGAAAACTGACCAAAGTTTAGCAAAAATTGTTTTGTTTTTAAGAAAGAATACTTTTTGTTTTGTATACCTAAACATATTAGGTAAAAAGTTATTTTGTTTTGTAACTTTTTTTAATTTTATGTTATTCGCAACTATTATTAAAATGAAATTAAAAATGCATTTTTTTCAAACCAACCTCTTATTTCAGCACAAATTATTTCTTTGAAATAAGAAGTGATGGAAATATGTTATGTTAATGATTAGCTCAAATATTAGAGACAAAATGATTAATAAATACCTAAAGGATTTAGAAGTAAAAACTACTAATTCTGATTAACTTTTTTTCTTATGCAAATATGAGTTTATATGGAAGTGTCGGTTTCGGTTTCGGCCGAAACTGGGCCTAATGCCGAAATTAAGTTTCGGCCATTAAAACTATTTTCGGTTGGACACAATTAATTTTGCCGAAATTAGGTTTCGCCCATTAAAACTATTTTCGGTTGGACGCAATTAGTTTTTTATCGGAGCTGTATTGGCTCCACTAGTATCATATATATGTTTATTTTTCATTTATTTATTATTCTAGTATAATACTATGGTGATTAAATTTTTTATGCCTACTATAATACATTGTATATATTAGCGGGCGTTATAATTTATAATTCCCGTGGTCAAAGGTAACCTATTAGAAATACATTGGAAATTTGGGGCATTATTTGGTATAAGCTTGGATCAGGAACGTCGAGATATTCCGAACTGTAGAGAACTATTTCGAATGGGTACGTATTGTTCACTCGAATGCAATTTGTACGTAAACTTTTACATACCAGAAATGAAGAAGCAATGGTTATTTTCAAATATGTATTTATATTATAATATTTAAAATTAAATTTTCGTCTCAAGTTCATTTTAGCACATCCACAATCTGCCAACGTTGCATTTTCGATTTTGTTTTTAATTTAATTAGCGATATTTTTGGTAATTCAATTCTAATATGGTATAATTTTCTCTTTTGTGGCTAATTTTTTATTATGGACCGATTTAATCGCAAATTAAATTAAAACAAAGTCGAAAATGCAACGTTGCCAAAGTGTGGGTGTGCTGAAATGGACTTGCCCAATATAGACTTTATTTAGAAAATTTAATTTTACATAATACAATATAAATACATATTTGAAAATAACAATCACTATTTTATTTCTGACATGTCAAAATTTACGTACAAAAAGCATTCGAGTGAACAATACGTACAGGAATAATATCGAAACCATTCAAAAACAATTCTCAAATTTCGACGTTCCTGATCCAAGCTTATACCCATTATTTTTGAAAATGCACTCAAATTTATATTTTGCTTAGAAGGCTTGACTCCAATATGAATTCGATTCGCAACCATTTAACATTTTCCATGGAAACTTGAACTTCATATTATTTTCAGCTTTTAATACATTTTGCGAATTTAGAATTGAGATAAAATTTATTTTTTCTTACGAATTAAATAAAAAATAAAAGTTTGTATGCACCTCAAGCGTTACTAGGTGATAATGCCCATCGGGCGATTGATAACGCCCTTGGTACATAAATAACTATACAGTGAATTAGAGAATATATTTTCACTGGTGAAAATATAGTAGGTATATTAGGGTGGTCCTTATTTAGGGTTTGTCCGAATTTTTTTTCACGATAGTCCTAAATCGGTTCTAAACCTATTAAAAAAAAATTCATGCCAAGTTATAGCTCTTAATTTTAATTTTAACCCGACCTCCACCGACAGCCAAAGTTTTAAATGGAAATAACACGGGAAAAGTTCTGTTGATTTTTTGAATTTATTTTTCATCATGAAATAATGAATAGATCATGTCGACCAATGACAATTCTTATAGCAAATTTAACGCTCTACAAAAAAGGTCTCTTATGATTTTTTGCTAACTCTAACGGTTTCAGATTTATTTAAGGTCATAATTGAAGCTTAAGTCAATTTTACGATTTTTCTATTTCTACCGTCGTTTATTGATTTAAAAATGAAAAAAATATAATAACTCATAACGGTTACTTTGGAAGTTTTCTAAGAAAAAAGAAAAAAAACCATAGAAATTAAGAATTATTATCCTTTTTTTCATTTTTAAATCAATAAACGACGGTAGAAATAGAAAAATCGTAAAATTGACTTAAGCTTCAACTATGAGCTTAAACAACTCATAAAAAATCATAACAGACCTTTTTTTGTAGAGCGTTAAATTTGCTATAAGAATTGTCATTCGTCGACATGATCTGTTCATTATTTCATGATGAAAAAAAAATCAAAAAATCAACAGAACTTTTCCCGTGTTATTTCCCTTTAAAACTTTGGCTGTCGGGGGGGGGGGGTCGGGTTAAAATTAAAATTAAGAGCTATAACTTGGCATGATTTTTTTTTCATTAGGTTTAGAACCGATTTAGGACTATCGTGAAAAAAAATTCGAACAAACCCTAAATAAGGACCACTCTAAAGTATATATATTATCTATTAGATGGACCTTTGCGAATTAAAAAAAAAATCAGCGGGGAAGACCCCTACACTGTCCCTATGATCACGTACTGTATTTATATTCGTACAGACACTTCTTTTATTTTTTAATTAATTAATTAATTTATATATTTTCACCACAAATTCACTATAACATATATATAAATCTTTAGACATAAAATTATTTTATCTCGCTTCATTTTCTTACAAATATGTAGCCTATTTTACAACTTAAATGGAAATTGGTAATGATTGCACTATATTCCATTGCATTACATTTACTTTGCTGATAAAATTATTAAATGCATGCTAAATAATTAAACCGAGATAAGCGTGATATACAATACTGGATATGCACATATGTATGCCGGTTCGTATATGTATGCAGTGGCGTGCATTACATATAGACAAAAAGACACTGCCTACCCTACATAATTCAGATAAATATTTATAATTTTGTTCTCATATCTAGTTTTATTTTATTTACGAGTACTATCAAATATCAATAAAGAAAAAATCTTAACGGATATCATCTATACAGTAAACAGATCATGCCAGCTTATTCGTTCGTTCAATTTCAAGTAAACGACTGGTAATATTTGCATTGCATTGCACTAGCGCTCCTGGCAATGCCGTGGGAAAGACACAAACTAATCGTGTCTAAATATTTATATGTGTGCACTCATAGCTATATATATGTGTCAGTGTGTGCGTTCGTATAAAAACAATACTACAAATATACAATTCTACACATACAACCTCAAAAAAAGACACTGTCTTCTTGCACACGACAAATTACGATAATTACCGAAGTAGCATCGTTTCTTATTCATTAACGCTGAAATTACAAATTTGAATTTTATTGATTTCAATAATCGATTTAACGATCAGTAATCTACGTACATTGTTACTATTTAATTCTAATAAATTTTAATAATGTTTTATCTATTATCAGTATTATTTAATCCTGACGATTATATTGTATTTCTTTAATAAAGTTTAGAAAATGAGTCTATCTATGGATATTTGTGGTTAAAAGTATCAACATCATTATTTACCCTATACCGATTGGCCAACAAAATTTTAAATTGTGAATTTTCCGAAATTGTTTTTTGCCAATCGATGGAAAATCGTTCGTAGAGGTTTGTAAAAGAAACCGTTTCGTTTGTGACAAAATAGTTTAGCGGTAATTAATTAATTACGAAAAATTAATTAATTAGTCTTTGATATAGTAAAATGTTAAGAAAATAAGGTTTAAAGCAACATACAATAACAAAAATGCGGAAAAATTTAGGAAACGGTTGGTTAAAACTAAAACTAAAAAAAAGTCAAAGAAAAATATTTTCCAAATTTCAAAAAACACTTTATAATATTTTCTACTTCGTATACATATTTTTTCAAAAATTTTTTGTGTGAAAAGTTGATTTTCATAAGCGATGAAAAAATTTTGGAGAAAAGCCTGTTATTAATTATGTTTCGATTTTTGTTATTTTGTACAATTTTGGGAAAATATAATTTGAGGAAAAAATTAATTTCTAAGTTGCCTTTTTTTCAATGACTATATCAATGACTAATCAATTAATTAATTTTTCTTAATTAATTTATTACCGCTAAACTATTTTATCACAATCGAAACGGATTCTTTCACATACCTCTACGAACGATTTCCCCTCGATTGCAAAAAAAATCAGAAAATTCACACTTTAAAATTTTGTTGGCTAATCGGTATAGGGTTCATTATTTACTCATCATAACGACGAACTAAAACCAACATGCAGCATTTTTGATTATATTAAAGTAGCTTTTAAAAATTTCTGCCTACTCTGCCTAAAACCTCTGTGCACGCCACTGTATGTATGGGTACATTGGGCATGATATCCTCACATAATGTACCTATTAAATTAATTTTCACCATAACTACAATATATGTTGCAGTGGAATGTTAAATGTTATAAACTAATCTTGGTCAAGTTGAATGACTGCTTTTCTCAACTGAAATTATAAATATTTACAAAAATTGTTTGTGTTCTTTTCAAATAAACGTCCATAGGTATTCGTTTAAAAATAGCAAATGTGCTTTCGTTAGTTGCCAAATGGAGGATGTATATACAGCCACCAATGATTTAGCGTTTAGTTGAAGTTTTGTTTGAGTGAGGTACCGGCTATCACCGCTGATATCTTTTTAGTAAAGTTACGATGATATCGGATTAATCGGTGAATGTGCTCTTGCTTCATAAAGGTGGAATATAAGTTTTCTAGAAAACATTTACTTCTATTTTCAACAAAATATTTGTGACTCATCACGTATGCATATACGTCGTGAATGGATGTATAAAATTAAATGGTTTTTTTTCCGCGATCTTCACATTGAATTTCGTTAGAGATGAGTGCACGCGGCTTAAGCAGTAGTAATGTAGAAAATGTACCACGATTAATAATCAATTCGTTTGTGGATGAAGATGATGTGATAGGTATGAGAATCATAAATATACATTTTCCTTACATTTAAATATAAAATTTTCCATAATACTAACAGGTTAATATATGAGTTTTACGAGTTATTCGTGCTGTGTATAAGGCTTATTTAATATTTTCTATGTTAATACTAAATCAACATTACAACGCAAATATGATATTATTGAAGGACACTTCTGACTTGAGTATCTTTTTACTCGATATAAAAAAACATATAATTCTAAAAATACCTTATGGGAGATATACTTAAGTATAAGATTGTAACTGTATAAGATTATACAAAATATATTAATATATTTTTAGCTTAACATTTGGTAATCACTTTCAATTTCGATTATTCAATAAATTAGGTACGTTAAAAACTGTTCTAATTAAAAGTTTAATATTTACTTTGTCTGAATTTTTTTTTTCATTACGAAATACGTGTAATATCTATTCGAATATTGAGATGGTATTTGTCTTATAATCTGCCCTCTATAATTCTTAAAATTGTTTTGAGTTTATTGTCTTAATTATTGTTTCATAGCTAAATTTAACTTCACAAAGAAATATTGAACAGACAATGGCTTTTTGTGCCAAAACATTTTCATTTTTGCATAGATTTGCCAATTTAAAATTTGAAAAGAAAAAAATTTAAAAATAAATTATTCTACAAAGGATTTAAGCTTTGTGTCGATTGATTTATAAAAAGTGAAATTTGCTTAGTATTTTATACCAATAAAAGCTTTAAGAGTCAAGGCTATCACAATAATTAACATATCTATTTTGAAAATTATATCTTTCTTTATAAATCATATCTAATTAATTTACTAAGAGATAATTGATAAAGGCTTTAAAGTTTGATTTTTAAGGCTTTTTTTTTAAAGGAACACTTTCTATATTATGAAAATTTAAATAAAAAAAGGACTCTTTTGACATTTCGGAGTGATTAAAATAAAATTTTAGCTGGTAATAAATACAAAAGTTATTTTTTTCTTTAATAGTGACTCAACGAAAATCTTATTTTAGGAATTTTCAAGAATTTAGGTTTAGGAGGTTTATATTTTTGGAAGTGTTTAATACGTTCAAAACATTACCGAAATACCGGCTTGACCTTTACATCTTAATACGCATCTGATTATCAGTTTTCGAAACTTTGAGTAATTATCATTAGACATATCATTGAAAAGTAAATAATTTTTAATTGGTGAACAAAAAATTATTTTCTTAAAATGACATTACCAGCATATATACTATTCAAATATCAGATGAAAAGGCATCTAAGTCAACGTAAAAAAAAAAACTTAATATTGTTGCACATTCATAACATTTGGAGCATTTATATGACTTATATGCTACTATAAACTTATACTTATGTTTAGATTTGCTTAAATTTCTTGAGGTTATTTCTTTTTCTTTTTAAACTCAGATAATTGGAACTATTTGGTTTTTATCCTTTTTAATTCAGAAAATTATTGGTTAAACCACTAAATTCCATAATTTTAACCAAATTATTTAAGATTCATGAAGAATGACGAAAAATCATTAAGAATAATCTTTAAACTATTAACGTAATCTTATTAAATCATTATAGATATAAAACAAATTTGGTTCATTTGAAAAACTTTATATTAGCCAAACTGGTCGAGATACAAGTAGCATCCATTGCAAAAAATTGATTTTAACATCTTAAATTTTACAAAACGTTTATCTATCAAAAATCAAAAAAAAAAAATAAGTGAATTAATTTTGAAAAAAAGAAACAAACATAAAACCCAATTTAATAACTTCATATAACTACACATATTTTTAAGAATCGCATATGAACATCGTAGGAAAATATCAGTATAAAAGCCCATATTTGTTTTGATTCGATCCAGCCAATATCCAAATTATATGAAAAATATGAAATATTAGCTGAACCCGGCAGACGTTGTCCAGCCAGTCTATGGTTGTGATTGGTTGTAAATAAATAAATTGAATTTAGGACCAAAATGGGAAAACCAATATATTAAAAAATGTTTTCAGTGTATCTAAACTTAGTATGGAGAATTTGAGACTTCAATTTCATTTAATGACTTCAAAAGTGACGTACGGAGTTATAATGCATTACTGAAATGGCCCGCAATATCATTTGGGTTAGCTACACTTGATTTCAAGTGTGCTGATTTTTCGATATCTTAAAAAAGAACATAGATATTTAATTAAAAGGTCCAGTTTATATGCAACTAATAGGTGTCCGTTTATTTATTTTAATCGTCCTTCTTCAGAATGCTACTTTTATTAATATTAATTAAACATAAACAGGCAATTTTTTCTTCTGAAGAAAAATTAGTTGAACTTGATTACACAATTTCTATCAAATCTGTAAAGCTGTCTTTAAATTGGAACCATAAGTGAAATTCAGAATAAAATATTGGTACAACTATTTAAATTAGACTTGTTTGTGGCCTTTTATATACTTTTTTTTTGGCGAAATACTAAGATGTACCTGAAAACAAAATATTATCGAAATTGATTAACCTGTTCTCAAATTGTACGATAGAATTCAGGTAGACAAATATTTACGATCAATTTTATCAACTTGTGTTCCATAAAGGTCTATATTATGATCGAAACTGGCTTAATTCCAAGCTGGTGAGAAATTGCAAGGAATTTTACCTGCTTTCAACTGGTGGTATGAAATAATATAGTAATAGCTTGAAGGCCAAAATGTGAGAAAAAGATAGATTCAAAGGTGTCATTAATTGTAAATGTGAGTACAATTGACAACAAATAATAAATACCTCAAACTGGTTCCAAATTCCTGAACTACATATTTAAACCTGCCATTCTCTCTGCCATTTTGGCTGTTAAGATTTTACTATGTTATTTCATATCACCATTTGAAAGTAGGATTATGTTTGCACTCCATTCTAGCTTACAGTTAAACTGGTTTTGCATTTAATCAAGTTTATTAAGTAAAATATGTAAATATAAGTAAATGGCGGTACTTTTGTAAAGTCATAAAGCTAAGAAATGACATAATTGTTTGTTGTTGTTACGTTTGTGCCACCCGGAACCGCCCAGAAATTTGCTGTCCCCCTTTTTCATTATTAGTCAAAAAAAATTGATAAAAAGTCTGATACCTTTAAATTCCTTAATTATTTAAAAATGTGTTCTCCGATTTTCTCAAAACATAATCATTTATGAAATTATCACTGTCAATATGCCGCCCTACTTTCATGTGCTACCCGAGGCCATGGCACCCACTAAGCTACGTTACTGTTTCCAACCACGTTGAAATATATAATTTTACAAATACTGGTTTATCAGTATGCCTATACTCTAACCCTATACTTTAACGGTATAATATACTAATGTAAGTAAAAATGTGAACACTATTTACTCTATAATTTTATTTTTAAATCTTTATGAATGTTTTATACATTTACGTCCCAATGTTATTTCCGACGTAGTACGTAGCAAGAAATGCGTTTTATTGGGATTTATTTGAATTTTTATTGTTTATAATAAATGTTTTTTTATTAAAAAACAAAGATTGCCAAAAATAACAACTATAGACATATTTAGAACGCAATAAATCAGGAATGTGTTAAAGAGTTGATGAAAAAAATTTGATTAAATGATGACTGGAATAATACAAAATAATACGTATATTAAAATTTATTTCATATGAGGGCATTTTCGTAAAAATAATGAATGATAAAGAAATATAATTTGTTTTTGATTCGTTCTAATATTGATGGAAACTTTTCCATTTTTAGATGTAGATTACTGATATCTCGCAATAGATTAAGTAACTGAATATTGTGCACATAAATAATGTTTAATGGCAAATTAAAACAGTTAATAAAAAGCAGTTATGTTTTTTATGTGTTACTGGCTTAAAAATAAAAAAAAATATTTGGTCTGTTCATTTACAATACATAAATCAATTAAAACATGAACAAGTCACTTTTAAAGTGGTAGAATTATTAAAAAAATAATATGTACGTTTAAATATTGATTAATTAATAATAATTTAATTTTTTACTGTTAATTGATGATGTATAGGCATTTAATATAACGTTATGACTTTTGGTAGTCTGCTTTTTGATGTTTCTTGTGTTTACTTTATAATGGTAAGTGCCGTCTTATGGCTTATGCCTTATTCATAGTGCAACGTTAAAACTCTCTTATCTAAAGAATATTAAAATATGATAATAATTTGTCGGATGACGTTGTAAGTAAGAAACAGATAAATTCCATTAAGAAAAAAATAAACAACTAAAAATAACTTTCGTATTATATTAGTCTTTCCAGCTACGACTCAAACGAAATTTAATGTGTGAGTTTAATTATTATATTCTTTAAGTAACCGATTTAAAATACTGATGTATGCCTACGTATTTTATGTGTTTATTGTATAGCTGTATGGAACAGTCATTGGACGAAAATACTTACAAGTAACTACCACACCATATAAGCATTTTGAATTGATTAAGTATCACTAGGGACGTAGAATTGGTTGAGAGAAAAGTTTCAATAGTGATAGTGCGTTATAGAAATGTTATAGTTATCTAAGTATTATGGTCAGAGAATGTTCTTATTCGTGGTTGTGTTTATATGTGCGCTGTGTATATGTTCTTTTCCATTGATAAATAATTCATTAAAATTCTTCACGGCAAAAGACCATAATTTAAAGTATATTTTTTAATTAAATATTATCAAAGTTTTCCAAAATGATGGAACCGGACTTTATTTTCAATCCTCGACAAAATGGTTAGTATCTTTGTAAAATGTTGACATAAAAACATATCTAGGTAATACTACACGTTGTATATTAAAGTGGATATCAATAAAACAATGAAATATTTTTGCACATAAATTACCTATGAGTCAACCACTACATTTATGTTAAAAGTACACAATTTTTCTTTAAGTTTCTTAGACTGATTTTTATAGTAGCAATTATCTGTGGCCTTGATCTAATAATAATTCTATATCTTTAGGTTCGGACAGTCCAACATATGTGGCTGCATCGAATTCCTTCCTCAATTCCGATGAACGTGGTGAAATTACAAATGAATTGTCAGCTCCATATGAAGTGCCGCAGTTTCCAATCGAACAAATAGAAAAGAAACTTGCGATTCAACGGCAAATAAACGTTAAGTATGTACTTTTTATATATATATATTTTTTTTTTTGATGAAATCAATGCACTCGTTAATCGTTATATTTCTATGAATTGAATCTTATAAAAGTTATGGGGTAGGATTAGTGTAATCTATGGCCAAAGATTATCACGTAAAAGGTCTTTTAATCGCAATAGTTTTTGCAAGGATTCTCATAAAATTGTCCCCATAAAAAAAAGGTTGAAATATTTTGTCTTACGAAAAACTCAACAACGTAACAAATACATATTTTTATTAACAAGTATTAAGTAATAATTTGCGATGTGATCCATGTAAATAAATATTGCTTATCTATAAATTTATAAAAAATAAAAACTCAAAATTTATAAATACGTTCAATTTTTTTCTCTAACAGAGAAATTACTTAATCAGAAGTGTTAATAAATAATATTTACAGGGTAAAAAATATATAGATAAGGAGTCTGTATTTGTATAAATCATAAAGCTAATTACAATTTAATATAATCAAAATAAGATTTTTTCACTGACTTTGAACAGTTGTACTGTGTAAACAATATATAGAATATATTGCGGTCCAATTTATGTAATATTATTTAATATATATAAAAATCATATCATAAACATAAATTGAACCAAAAACACGATTCACTTGTGAATCACCACAAAGCAGTTACGGAGTGATCCAAATTACTTGATGACCACTAAGGAAGATTGCTTGGCAATCGAAATACCTATCTGGGCAATACGTCACGAATTTTTTTGTTTGAACTTCTGTTCAAATTTATGTTTATGGTATGATTTTTATATATTATTATATTAAATTATACTACATAAATTGGACCGCAATATATTCTATATATTGTTTACACAGTACAACTGTTCAAAGTCAGTGAAAAAATCTTATTTTGATTATATTAAATTGTAATTAGCTTTATGATTTATACTACTGTTCAAATTTATGTTTATGGTATGATTTTTATATATTATTATATTAAATTATACTACATAAATTGGACCGCAATATATTCTATATATGGTTTACACAGTACAATTTAACAATTAAAATAGTTGTGAAAATCGATGAAAGAAATAATTGCACCAATTTGAACAATTTAGCAATTTGTATGGTTTTATTGGTCAATTGTTAACTTTTTCGTGCAAAACTTGAAAATTTATTGATTCCTATAATATGAATTATTTAATAAAAATTTTGCTATGACATAGACACTGACATATAATCAATATTGCAATTAGTTAATAAAACATTGGAAGTTGAGAAATTGTTTGGTTAAATTGCTTAACTCTTAATTGATCCATTTTATTATTACTTTTAATAGTTTTTGGAAAGCAATTTTATTCGGATCCTCGTTGAATCTTGTTATCCTCAAAGTGATAATCTTTTATTTTACACTACTCAAATTATGTTTTCCAATTAAAATATTTTCCATATTTTGTCGACATTCCACATTGTTTGTAAACAATAAAAATCTAGTTTTGATAAGGATTTTTATTTTTATTTTTATTTTAACAGTAACGTAATATCACACACCCGGAATACCCTAAGTGGCGTTTTAGTAAATTTATTGTTTGATATTATTTCGCGCTTTTCTTGATCATTTCTTGATCTCTTGATTTCCTGAAAGTTTTGGCAGGATAATGTTCCAGATTGAGATATCCTGCGAATAGGCTCTTTTAATAAGGGAGTCCTAAGAAAAATAAAAGATAATATGCAATGAGTTTCAACGTATCGATAGGGGTGAAATTTATTAATTTGGTCCTACTCAATTGGTTGTAAGTGTCTTTAATTTTCTCAAATATTATTTGGGCATCCATTTAAGTTTCTATTTTATTAATCATTTTTGCGTATAATTTTATATTACGCAATTAAAATAAATTATACATGAAGGCCTTCTACCAATAAGCAGGTATTTTTATTCTTTTGAACTTTGATTTTTTTTTAAACAGAAAAATATATTTTATGTTTTCTTGAGAAACGCAATGTTTTCGTTGTGGTTAATGATATTTATCTTCATTGTGTCTATTACTTTCCCTTTTTCTGTTTTAGTATGTTTATAAACATTTAAGTTTAATGACAATGCTTTTTCGTTAGTATCTCATAATTGCTTTACTTTTCACATAAAATATTATTTTTTTAAGGAAACATAAACGTTTTTCCACGAAAGCAGTCCGTAGAGTTCATAGTTATAATTTATATTTTACATGCGTAGTTCTCTTTCTGCTATTTATATTTTGTGACTCTTTGTAATTAATAATTATTACTCGTGGCTAAAACTAAATTACGGAAATATAATACTTTCGATCGGCAATTTGAAATAAGAATTCATATTTTTTTAAATATTCCACTAAACGTTTTACATTTTTCATTAGAATTAAAAAAAGTTTGTTTTGTGTAAATACATTTAACTATTTGTAATTAAAATACCTCTATATTGCCTTTTAGCAAATGGATTTGTCCGATTGTCTTAAAACATCGAAGCGCTAAGTAAGTTAATTGGTATATATTTGTATTGCTATTTGATAGAATTTTCTTCTCAATTCCCATAATTTGTGCTTTTCGATGTTCTATTTCGCACATACTTAAAAAAATTGTAGTTCTTCTACTAAAACTATTTCATTCCAATTAGCCAATTTAAATGGTATATAAAAAAATATATTTTTTTTTACTACTTTAGTAGAATTGGAATTATTGGCGTTAATTTGTATAGTTGGAAGTTTTCAAAGTTACTAACTGTAAATTTGTTAATGTATACCAATATAATCGTAGAACAATAATTAATATTGTAGATTTTAGATTATTTGCTAGAATTATATTTGACATAGTTGTGTCTAATTAAATGTGAAACGGAAAAAATAAATACAGTTAATAATATAATTTTTAACCTTGTACAAAATATCAATAATGAATTTTATCACATTTTCGATGCAAACAACCCTTAATATGTTTGCGTGATAGCTTTTAAACTGTCTTTTATCTATTTTAATTTCTTAAAACCAAGACAGGTATGATCAAATTAGTGTAACGCAAAATAATTAGACATTTTTTGTTCCAAACGTGACTATGTGATCAAATGATAGGAACAATGGAGACTAAATACGTTTATTATGTTAATCAAATATATGAGGTCTCTCATGTGAACTTCAGAATGAAGTCCTGTAAGTTTCTTTTTCTTTTGTATTGGTAAAACGTAAGCTTCTTTAGCTGAAAAATATATTCAATCAATGGTGCATGCTTTGTCATCTAACACCCGCAGTACACATTTAGTCCGCGCTTAGTTAATACCACTACTATCAGTAGAAATTTCTATATAGTTTTTTTATGTTTAAATGAAATATTTTTTTCACAAAAAATATACAATATTTGATAAGAACTTATTACATTTAATCAAAATAGTTTGAATTTTGTGAACTTCAAGATAAACTTACCAATTTTCTTGAATTCTATTTCGACATGTTAGTTAAATTATAAATATCTTGCCAGTAATTGGAGGAGAAAATCATTGATATTTTTAAAACTTATTTAAATAATTAAATAAGTTTTTTTTTGATAACATGGTGTGATTGCATTAGTACGAATAAAAGAAAAACTTGAACAAAGTAAAAACTATGTTTGGTTTAGCAACCGATTCAAAACGTTGGTTTCGTCATTATTTAACAAGGTGCGCTTATCTTAGTATTACTAATAATAATGCAAATGTATAAAACAGATTGATGCGGTAGTAATTTAATTGTGAATAGAATTTAAACAATAATTTATTATCAGTTAATATTTGTAGAACTAAACATTCTTTTATTGTACTTTTATATTGCAATTTTAATCTATAAAATAAATTAAAAGTATGTTACGGTAAAATTGGATAACACTCTTAATTTATTCACAAGTCCGAATATTAAGTGCTTAACTAAAGTGTGTGTTTTACTTTTAATTCTTAAAAACGAAATAAATATTTCGTAATAAGTATGAATTCTCAAGTACATACTTAAAATAATGAATTTATATTAGATTGGATACCTAAATTTAGATTGGAACTGTTTTCACCATAATCAAAGTTCACTACTTATATTAAGATAATTTTTAATAATTGTAGACATTAGTGAAAGGTGTTAACTCTATTTTGCAAAAAAAAAAATGAATCAGTCATTTTAAAAACTTCATTACTCACACAATTAGAAGTTTCCAGGAAGCAATAAAATCTGTGCCATTTACAAATAAAGAATTTTAAAAAGCCTTTTTTGGACTTAATATATAATAGATGATCAAATTCAGATCTTAGCTTTTATATTTTTTTTTATATAAGAAGGAAATTCAGGTTATTTAAGATCTTTTTGTTTTTTATTTTTTATTTAATATTTTTATTATTCAATTAGCTACGTTTCGTTACTAATCGTAACTTCTTCAGGCTTCTTGATTCACAAAATTAAAATATTTTTAATTTAAATTCAATAAATAAATAAAAAATTAAAATATTAAAAAATTAATATATAATTGAATTTTTAAAGATTGAAATGTCGAGTATGCTTTACAGTTTAGCAACAATAATAAAGAAAAAAACCTTAAAAAACTGTTTTGTACTTATTCCGTTTTAGTAAGAAACAGAGTCAATCGTATATAATTTAAACCAAACTATAATATTAATATCTTTTAGTGTCTTTTATTAAAAATTATAATTAAAAAGAACTTTTTTTTCCTGTCACATGTTTTAATTTTTTTAAGGGTCTATTTAAATGCAAAAGTGCATGCAAAAACCACTTAAGTCAGTAATTTATGTTTTATATGCAATGAACGACAATTACACGATATTATTTGAAGATGAAGGAATGTAGTGGCTTACGTGATTTTTACCCAGATTATTCATTTCCTGCAAGGAAGTGTTTACAACAACAAAATTATAGGTATTTGGAAAAAAAATTCTTAAGGTTTTTAAAATGACCGATTCAATATTTCCTCCTTTATGTATTGTTAATAATATTTTGACTACAATATATAAAAATACTTAAAAAAGCCACTATTATTGATTTCCTTTCTTTCAGTTCTAAATCGATGTATTATGTGTTATATATATATATATATATATATATATATATACATATATATAGTATATATATATATATATATATATATATATATACATATATATATATATATTTTTTTTTTAATGTGAAGAATATATTAATGTGTGGTAGACTAAACAAATTAGCAGTGTTTAACTTCATTTATTTCAATCGCAACGTTTCGTTGCTGTTATTCCAACTTCATCAGGCAACTTGTAAATGTTAGATAAAAACACATAGTCCCATGATTTAAAACAATTTCATACGCTAGACTTAGTGTAGTAGTAATTGACATACCAATACTTTATTTTAACTCCGGTATGTTTCACCAACAAGTCTGTGAATTTGTTTTCAATCATAGGACTTTGTGTTTTTATCTAATATTTACAAGTTGCCTGATGAAGTTGAAATAACACCAACGAAACGTTGCAATTGAAATAATTGAAGTAAAATACTGCTTATTTGTTTGGTCTATTTGTTGGTGTTATTCCAACTTCATCAGGCAACTTGTAAATAGTAGATAAAAATACATAGCTCTATGATTTAAAATAAATTCATACGCCAGATTTGTTGGTGAAACATAGCGGAGTTAAAATAAAGTATTGGTATGTCAATTACTATTACACTAAGTCTAGCGTATGAATTTGTTTTAAATCATGGGACTATGTGTTTTTATCTAATATTTACAAGTTGCCTGATGAAGTTGGAATAACAACAACGAAACGTTGCGATTGAAATAAATGAAGTTAAACACTGCTAATTTGTTTAGTCTACCACATCCTGATATATTCTTCACATTAAAAAAAGGTTTGATTATTCACAATTCTTCCAAAAATTTAGCAGATACTGAAAAAGTTTTATTTTGTATGTTTGTTAAACATGAGTGGACACTCTTATTTACTGGAGGCTTTACATTTAATTTAAATTATTTGGTATTTATATTGAAAATGTTTTATTTAAAATGGTCCAAAATTTCATAAATGAATACAGTTGATTGGTGCTTTATCACTAATTTCGGATCATGTACCTATTAGAACCGTCAAATCTAGCAACGTTGTTTAAACTTTGTTTTTAATGAAATTCGCGAATAAATTGACTCACAATGAAAATTTAGCCATAAAAGAGAAAAGTTTACCCTATTAGAATTGAAAATTAACAAAATTAACAAAAAATCGCGAGCAGAATAAAAAACAAAGTTGAAAATGCAACGTCGCTAGATTTGACGGTTCTACAAGGAATATGGGCCGAAATTAGTAATAAAGCATCAATCAACAATATTCATTTACGTAATTTTGAACCATTTTACATAAAATATTTTCAATATAAATACCAAATTATTTTATTTTAAAGTAAAGCCTAAGACCTAGCCTATAGCCTAGACCTGAACTCCAAATTTTACGCACCCTGTTTCGAACAGAAAAATGCTTTTGTCACTCTAAATCAAACTTTTATCGCAACTGTAATATTCCAGCTAATTTTCATTTAAAAATTAAATTTTTCGTTTAATTTCTTATGCTATTATTAATGGTAGAACTTTCTTTTGGCTTTTGAAAATACGTATAGCAAGTACGTATGCAATCATAAAGCAAAAATAAAATGCTATTAATCAATCATGAATTTATAAATTCAACCATTTCAACTTTGAAATAATTTTCCACTTTAAAAGTGGAACCAATTCATTCTTCCATTGGAGCCCACCTATGTTTATTTTTTTCACTTTGAGAAATATTCTTGTAACACTAAAAATAGAAATTGAGAAACACATAAATTTACATTTTAAATGTTTTTTGCAAGTAATGCAATTATACATGTTATTTCTTTATCTTGTATTTAATTCGTTTTTAGTTAAATGAGATTGGAGTTTAAAGAAAACATTTCTTAAAAGCCAATTTTTTGTCAAAATAAACAAAAAGTATACTTATAAACCGAACTCTTATCAATCGAGACTTAAAAAATATTATATTTTTAATTTTTGATTAAGTCAACAATTTTTTTTAAATATTGATACTTTTACTGTACACATTATATGCATGGTGTCCGCAATCATCATGTTGAGACCAATTGTACGGAAACACTTATACAATAAGGTTTTTAAAATAATTAATTTAATAACTTAACATTTTTGAAGTGTTGGAGAAATTATTTTAAAAAATTATGTCAATATTTTCTAATGGTAACGTTATATAAACATTGAAATTAGGTTTAATAACGACAGCAAAAAATTAAATTTTCTTTTAATTAAATGATTATCTAAATGTTTGCAAATTTCATTTGCAAAAAATAATTTTTGGATTTTGGAATTAATTTAAATTTATTATCATTGAACACGATAGATCGTTTGAAAATTTTGACTAAATTAGTATCTACCTTAGTACCCGAAAAAGTCGGAAACTTCCGACAAAAGGTTGCACTATATTAAAATAATATCCAATCATTTAAATATTCAATTTTTTTATAACATTTTTGTGTAAGTGATGGAATATTAGACATTGAATAGGATTATCAGTCGAGCGCAATTTTCTGTGTTATTCTTATTGGCAATTTTTCTTTGATGTAATTAAAGGTAATTTATTTGTTAATTTCGTCCTCTTATTCATTTCTCAATCATTATTTAGGGCGCAAAAAGAAGCAGAAGATCGTAGATCCCATTATGAACCCTCCGTTGGAGCTGGTCCCGAAGATGATGATTTTTTATTTGAAGAACATGATTTTGTTCCCCATTTTCAACGAGTTAGTGTATCCGGAGAAGATACAAGTGGGGTAAGTGAACATTTTTCTTGTATCAAAGATCAAAAATAAAAAGTGGATTTTTTTTAGGTCCCATTGGAAGATCTTCAACAGGCATCACGATTACTTGTACAAGCTCTTCATGTACGAGAAAGTTATATGAATATGTCACATCAAGCATTTCCAAGTACAACTGCTCGATTTTTACGATCTGTAGATATGAAATCATCACAGGCTTTGGATAATATTGTTCATGACGATAAAAAGACAATAGCAGGTAACTTACTTTTTTACAACGAAAAAAAATGATTTTTAAAAGTATCCTATCCTCATAAATATCGAACGGCTAGATATACCGTAAATTTTATTTGTTACATGAGTATTAAGTATTGATCTCCCGTTCTATGTTTATTTATTTAATAATTATATCACCCATGTATCCTCAACCGTTAAGATTTGGAATGTGTTTGTATGAATAAATGTGGAGATACCCCAATGATATTTGCGCAACCACAACACAATGAAGAAAATTTGAAGATTTTACATGCAATCAAAATTGAATCGGTGGAATCAGCGGTTGAGTATGAACGAAATCAATCAGCAAGTGATGCAGAACTTAATGCTATGTTGCTTAATAAAACCTTGGAAGGTAAAATAATTGAATCGTGAATTAATTACTGCCGGAAAGATTATTGAAAAATCGTTTTTTTTTAAATAACTGGCTCAATTAACTAAAACAATAACGTCTACGGCTATATTACC
Source organism: Sisyra terminalis (assembly GCA_958496175.1). Classification (NCBI taxonomy): domain Eukaryota; kingdom Metazoa; phylum Arthropoda; class Insecta; order Neuroptera; family Sisyridae; genus Sisyra; species Sisyra terminalis. Next base: position 57,005,883 of record OY292274.1, read on the forward strand.
ATACTAGGTACACATTTGCAAAGACAATATTTAACATACTTTCAACCGACAAGCATTAATAAATTGCAACAAAAATATCAAACACAATTTGTTTATTTTAATAATATTGCGATATTATGATCGTTTTTCCTCTAAATTAAAAAAAATATAACGATGAAGTTCAAATCAACTACATTTTCATGAGTAATTTTTTTCGTACATTCCACAACATCTTTCAATATGTCGCATTTTATCTACTTGTTTACGTTTTGTTTAATTATTTTTAGGATGATGTATTCGATAATAGATTTTTCCAAATTAATAATTTTGGTTTGTGATTTAAAAGCGAAAACCAGATAAGACTGGACATTTTTTTCTAATACTACTTAAGTTTAATTAACTAGAATATATTACAATTTTATTGATAGTTTTGATGTGGAAATAATATTTTTGCTTTATAATCAGATCATCCAGTTCACCCTCCGGCCAGTCGTGGAGATCCATGGGAATGTACATTTCCGGCGCCTAAAAATTACATCATTAAGGCAAAAGAAGGAGTTTTCAATATTTATGCAAGCCAGTCTGACATGGAAAATGATATTCCTCGTAACTATTCTTATCCGAATTTAGCGACATTTATTACTGATATGAATATTTTGTGCACTATGATCGCTGATGGACCATTGTAAGTATTTAACGTTTGTGACGTTTAAATTCAGTTTATGGATATAGTGCAGCAAATTCAAATTTATGAATTTGAACTGCTGAAGACTCTAATTCTAATTGAATTCAAGTAGACAGTTGAAATTTTAGGATGCAATTCAATTTTTATATTTATCGGAAGGTTATATACTTCATTGTATTCCTACGTAATAGTAATACATATCTACGTTATAGATTTAAGCTATAATTTTGAAATTATAAACCTCCCAAACCGTTCAAAATTTGCGTTTAAAAATTAGTCTATTAGGTTGTTCGGAAAGTAATTTCGTTTTTTTTGTGGTAATCAAAGGCAATTTTCAGAAAAGTGAATAAATATTTTATTAAATTATATATTGGCCATTCTGGTTCAATACCTTTTGCCATTTTTCTGGCTGTAGTATGATTTTTCACTGAAAAAATTTTTGCTCTTTTTTTAGACAAAAACTGTTTTTGGGGGATTTTTGACTTCCTCATTTGAAGTAAAGGTTTTACCGTCTAAAAGATTTTTCAGTGGTCAAAACCAATAATAAACCGAAGGTGCCAAATCTGAAGAATATGATGGGTATGGCATTTTGTTCCATTCAAGTTGTAAAAACTTTAGGCGCGTAACAAAAGTTATATGAGGTCAAATTTCTCCTCATAAAAACATAAGGAACCTATATATCGAGGTTTGAGATTAAACCTAGGCCTTTCAAGTGGGTCATTAACAATTGAATTTGATAAATTTTACCTTTTACCGATCTCACGTGCTGTTATTCACTGGTTTGCATCAACTAATGATTTCATTGTGACTTGATCAGCTTCAATCGGTCTTCCAGACCGTGGTGCATCTTCGACATCAAAATTACCGACGATCAAAATTTTACAAACTAGTTTTGGCACTAGCGTGCACTGTCATGTTCTGCACATACATCGGTTAATATTTTCTTGATTGAACAGCATTTTACCTTTTCTATAGTGATAAAGTAATATATAAGGAAAATTTTGGTTTTTGCTCTCCATATTTAAAAGGACACGCACCAAAAACTATTGCGTAGAATCACTTGAGTTTTTTCACATACAAGCCTTGCTATATTAGCTCTCAAAACATATAATGATTATACGGCTTAATTATAAAATGAGTGCAAAAAATATAATTAAATCTTTTGTCGGGAAAAACGAAATTACTTTCCCAACAACCCAATAGTTTACATCTTACAATACGTATTGTGGATTTTAAATTATGTCTTCCTAGTTAATGGGGCAGTTTATTTTGAAAGTGGTCTACGTCCATTTCAAGGATAGTCCATATTACAACTTTTGATTTACTGATACTTGTACTATAACATTTTATTTATCATTGATATGATATTCGTTTTCGATACACCAGTAGCAACTTCCTTGATTGCGAAATTTATGTATTCGTTATTGAAAAAATAAAAGGTATATTAACTATTTTTGAAACGGACTTAGGCCAATCCCAAAATAAGCGGCTCAGGTAGTTAAATTCAGTTTTTGAACTATGAAGTCAATCTTTTCAGGTGTACGTATGATAAATTAGCTTTCGTATATAGGTATTTAAGAAAACACTCATTGACAATTACAAAGATATCTGTAACATTGAAATTCCCTTGATGACTTGATTTGGTCATTCTTAGTATATACTAGAGGTAGGTAAAGTATTTAACGTTTATAACGTTTAAATTCAGTTTATGGATATAGTAGCGGTGACCAAATTTCTTTCAACAAGGGACATAGTTTTGATTCGGGCAGCAAATTCAAATTTAAGAATTTGAACTGCGTAAAACTCTAATTCTAATAGAATTCAGTAGGCATTTGAAATTTTAGATTAGGGATTGGGGTGCAATTCGGTTTTTCTTTTTATCGGAAGGTTAAATACTTCATTGTATACTTTCGTAATAGTAATATCTACGATATAGATTTAAGCTATAATTTTTTAATTATAAACCTAAAAAACCGTTCAAAGTTTGTGTTTAAAAATTAATCTAGTTTACACCTTACAATACATTTTGTGAATTTCTAACTATGCCTTCCTAGTTAGGGAGACCGTTTATTTTGAAAGTGGTCTACGTCCATTTCAAAGATAGCCCATATTACAACTTTTGATTTGTTGATACTGTAGGACTATTACATTCTTATTTATCATTGATATGATATATATGTTGTCGGTACACTAGTAGCAACTTCCTTGATTGTGAAATTTATGAATTCGTTGTTGAAAAAATAAACCTTAGACCACTCTCAAAATAAGCGGCTCAGCTATTAAAATTCAGTTTTTGAACTATGAATTAAGGTAATATTTTCAGGTGTACTTATGATCAATTAGCCTCTTTACATAGGTATTTTTCCATTGACAATTACAAAAATATCTGTAATATTGAAATTTCCTTGATGTCTTAATTTGGCCACCCTTAGTATATACCAGGGGTAGGCAAAGTTAATACTGATATGATTGACAATAACTTTTCTTATTTATACGCGATCGACTGCAAGAAATGGTTTAAATTAAAAACAAATACAAATTTAAAGAGAAAATAAGTAGAAGGGAGTATTAGAAGCACTATTTGGGAATTGGTAATATCCGCTGTAGAATAAATGTGTGTTTAATTTTAAATTCAAGTTGCATTGCCTGCTAAATGTTTAGTACACATTTTTAATTAAAAGATTTGAAATTTAATTAATAAATTATTTAAAATGCCTACGATCGATTGTCGACCTGCTCGCGATCGATCGTTTACCCAGCTCTGGTATATACCTAATTCTTAATCATTTTTTTAAGGAAATCGTTTTGTTATCGCCGTTTAAGTTATCTATCATCGAAATTTCAACTACATGTACTACTAAATGAACTGCGTGAATTAGCATCTCAAAAAGCTGTACCACATCGTGATTTTTATAATATACGTAAAGTTGATACTCATATTCATGCAGCTTCATGTATGAACCAAAAGCATTTGTTACGGTTTATCAAGAAAACATTGAAAACCCATGCTGACGAAGTTGTTGTGAACAACAAAGGAACAACAATGACTCTAAAAGAAGTTTTTCAATCAATGAATTTAACAACTTATGATTTAACCGTCGATATGCTTGATGTACATGCCGATCGAAACACATTTCACAGGTTCGATAAATTCAATGCCAAATATAATCCAATCGGAGAAAGTAGATTACGAGAAGTTTTCCTCAAAACTGATAATTACATAAACGGAAAATATTTTGCACGTATAATAAAGGTAAGCTATTTGATTGAAAAATAAATTTCCATGAAAATTATTAATTTTTTTATAAAAACTGTTTTACAGGAAGTAGCCTCAGATTTAGAAGAAAGTAAATACCAGAATGTGGAACTTCGATTATCCATATATGGTAAAAGTCCGGAAGAATGGGATAAATTAGCCAAGTGGGCTATAGAACATAACGTTTGTTCCGATAATGTTCGCTGGCTTATTCAAATTCCTAGGCTTTAGTAAGTGAATAAAATAGTTATTTTCGATGCATATGCGTAAAGTGAGGTTTTCTAGTAGGATGAAATTGATGCACGAGCTGAAGGGATTGATCATACACAACGAGATCGAGTGCGCTGTGTAACCCCACGAGGCCGCCAGGCGAGTGGGGGGTAGGCGCACGAGATCAAGTTGTGTATGATCAGCCCCTTTAGCAAGTGTCTCAATTTCGTCCTACTAGGTACCTCACTTTAAGCATAAGTATCGAACAAAATTTTTTGTAACGACTGCTTCTAAAGTTCAACAGAAACAGATTGAGAAATTAATTATTGTTATTTATATATGAAAAATTTCAACTCTATAGTTAGAATAATTTATAGAAAAATTATGAATAAAAACAACATTTTAGTTTAAACTACAGTCTAAATAATAACGTATATTAATTATTTCTTATCAAAGTTTATTTAGGTATCAATTTATTTTACTTTTTCGCACTGTCATTTACTTTTGCGCACGGTTTCTCTACTTTCACGCACGCTTGCCACCACGATGAGAAAACGGTTCTTTACCCCCGCCACACAACGCACGAAAGTTCAACTTTAGAAGCAGTCGTTACAAAAAATTACTTTTAAAACAATAAATTTTAATTTGTAAAATTTTCAGTGATATTTTCAAGCTGAATCGATTAATGAATAATTTTCAAGAAATTATCAACAATATATTTTTGCCATTATTTGAGGTAACAAATGATCCGAATTCTCATCCGAACTTACATAGGTAAAATAATTATATTTTTCATTAAAAGTTCATTAGAGTTTTAATACTTTAATAATTTGACAGGTTTTTGCAATATGTAATCGGTTTCGACTCAGTCGATGATGAAAGTAAACCAGAAAACCCTCTATTTGATAAAGATGTTCCCACGCCGGAAAAATGGAGTGATGTTGAAAATCCAGCATATGCTTATTATTTGTACTACATGTACGCAAATTTAACAGTTTTGAACCATTTTCGTGTGGAACAAGATCTTAACACTTTTGTTTTACGTCCACATTGTGGAGAAGCGGGACCAGTACAGCATTTAGTGTGTGGCTTTATGTTGTCAGAAAATATTTCTCATGGCTTATTATTGCGAAAAGTACCTGTTTTACAGTACTTGTATTATTTAGCTCAAATTGGAATTGCTATGTCTCCTCTCAGTAACAACTCATTGTTCTTGAATTACCATCGTAATCCTTTACCCGAATATTTAGCGAGAGGTTTATGTGTCAGCTTATCAACGGATGATCCACTACAATTTCACTTTACTAAAGTATAATAATATGCTTATTTTTCTTTAATTTCATTACTTCAAATTATATTTTATTGTAGGAACCTCTGATGGAAGAGTACAGTATCGCTGCTCAAGTATGGAAGTTAAGCTCATGCGATATGTGCGAATTAGCTCGAAATAGTGTTTTAATGAGTGGATTTCCGCACAGAGTAAGAATCATAATCAAATTAAACTGAAAATTCATTTTTTATTCAACTTATTTGATTTTCCAGATGAAACAATATTGGTTGGGACCAAACTACACAAAAGAAGGAGTCCCTGGAAACGATATAACTCGCACAAATGTTCCAGATATTCGTGTGTCATTTCGTTATGAAACTTTGCTTGATGAACTTACAAATATATTCAAAGTGGTTGAAAAACAACCAAATAGTCATTAAATTTTCTTTTTCTCTTACCTAATATAATACCTTTAATTAAACTGCAGTTTATGTGGTTAATTTAGATTTATAACTTCTTAAAATTTATATGAATAAGTTAAAAAACTTGAATCAAATTATATGCATATTGAAAAAAAAATACATTTTTATATCTCTTTTATTACAGAATATAATGGTAAAATTAATGTGATATGCTAATTCTAATATATGTTGACAATTGTATAGTATAACAATGTTGACTTTTTCAAAATAAATCATCTTAAATAATAATAAAAACTTATAAAAGAAAAATAAAATAAAAAATTCCCATATATTTACTTTACTTGAAAATTTTTGAATACATAATTGTTCGACTGGTTTCTTATTACGTGTTAAATGTAAAATATCAAAATTCAAATAAATAACTTTAAATCCAAATTCAGCGATTATTTCACATCCTGATCGATTTTTGTTTAGATATAGAAAAAAAATACTTTTAGTTTAAGGATTTACCCAATGATAAAAGCCTGGGTTTTGGACACCAAGAAGCGTGTTCATACACGGGAATTTTTCCCAAAGAAAAGCCAATTTTTACTAAAAGCATGAAAAGTCATCTCTATTGCAGGAAACAATAACTTGTCGACAAAAATAAATCTGTGCTTTGTGGTAAATATATGAAAAATATTGTAATAAAATAAATTATTATTATCTAAATTAACTAAAACAAGAAACAAATGCATAAAAAAAACTCGTAAAATAAAAAACTCTAGTTCCATTTGAAAAATTTACCAAGAGTTGGAATATTAGAATTTGATAATTTATTGTCAATAATATTCAATAAACAACCACTAAAAACTTTGTAAATTAAATTTTAAAGTTTCTATTAATTAATAGGAAACAAGCGGATTAACAAGATTTATTATGATTTAATTCTTCATATATATTTGGATTTTTAAATGCCTAAAATTTAAAAATACTACGTAAAGTCTGGTAAGGGGTGTAAATTATATTGAAGAAGTTTTAAGTCGTTTCTCTATGTGTGACGTATGCTAATTTTTCCATTGAAAGTAAATTGAAATTTGATATAAATTCAAGAAATAAAAGGCACTAAAAACAGTTAAACATTTCGCTTAAATATTTCAAATATCTATTAATACTACCTTAAAAAGATTGTAGTTAGTTAAATAAATAAGTTATGCAAGAAATGGACTGATGAATCAAAATAATTATGTTATGCAAATGCTAAATTATTTTTTTCCAGACTAACAATATTTATTCGTGGCTATAAAACACTCTATTTTGTAAATAGGTAACAATTAGTTGTCAGTTCATGTATTTACAATTCAATAGTGCAAATTTTTCTCAAATGACAAAGTTTAGTGGCAAAGAAATACGCAAAGTTATGCCAATTTTTATAATCTAAGAATAAATATGTTGAAAAGTATAGTTGATATAGTTGAGTAGTATATTAATCTAAGAAAAATAGTTGGGGTTTTCCAATAATTGTAGCTATAGTTCTAATTTCTTACGGATGCATTTTTAAAGCTAATTAGCAAAAAAAGAAGTATCTGAGGAGTTTGTCAACATAGTGCTGGAGAAGAATGGAGGAAATAAGGAAATAAATGGACAGGTCAAGTAACAAACGTGGAAGTATAAATATATTATATAATATAAGTATTAGTTAATATAAGTATATATATATTATTATAAATATCGTGAAGAGAAGAAAGGCTAACTGGATAAGTCACATTCTCAGAGGAAAAAGGTTCATACTTTTAAATTTTCAAGAATGACTTTGAGATGAAAGAAGATGGATTGAAATGCAGAACTTGATGTTTAAAAAAGGAAAGGACATTTAGATAGTCCTTTTAAAAGAACTTTGCATCAAAATTTAAAAGAACCTTGCCAGGTATAGTCAACGCTGTAGGGGAGAATTCAGCCACGTGGGAAACTAAACCTACCGCCATGCAGTAAATATAACAAAAAAAAACTACAACTTTGTTTTAGTAGAATAATAAATGTAAATCTTGAATTCATAAAGCAACTTTAGACCTAGCATTATGTGAAATTTTGCTACAAAGTTATGTTCAAAGTTAATAATACAAATTTTGCTACAGTTGGCTACAAATTCAAAATTTCTTTTAAGAAAGCTTCAGAATAAGAATAAAAGCGTAAGCTTTTTGTAAATATATTAATACTGTTTTAATTACTAGCATTTATTTTTTTGGGATATTCAACTGCAAACATAGTTGGATGATTTTTTCACAGTGAAGTATAATATTTATGTTTCTCAGAATAAAATTTCAATCTATTAATCTTAAAATCACAAATTTTTATTGAAATAAGTAAATACTAAGTAAAAAGGTGGCATGATCAAGTGAATGGTTATCAATTATCAAACTATCGACTTTTGCTAGCTACTGAAAAAATGAAAAAGTTACCAACCATGGTAATATACATCTACATTTAAATACTAAGGCAATTATTCAGAATATACAAATTAAATGATTTTTATAAAATTTCTACTACTCAACTTTTCTCGCTAAAATTGTCATTGCTAACGTTCTACGCTTGTCTCCAAAACCCACTCCTTATTTATAATTTAATTTTATGCAAGTTTCTGGAATTTAATATTTAAAATAACATTTGTTTAGAAAATTGCATTCAAAGCTTTCTCAAATTGTTTATCAATGTAATAAAAATGAATTATATGTTTATTTTGAGGTATCTATATGAGAAACAATAGGTATCTATTACGGCTACAGTTTTAATTTTTCCCTCGTTAAATAACAGTCTTTGTATCTATATTTCTATAAATACACAGCTTTCCTTTTATCTCACCACCCACCATTGATATCTTTGCTATTTTTGGTTTAAATTATTGAATGAAGAATGTTTCTAACAAAAAGAGAAGAATTAAAACCAGTAATGGGGAAAAACGTGGGAAAATTCTCAAACATTGATTTTTTTTGACGAATATAAAAAGCATTATACAGTTTGGAGTGATTTTAAATTAATGTCATTTGTAATGAATTAATATTGAAACAATGAACAATATATGTATTGCTTTTAAAAGTATTTCAAGTTATTTCTTTATATAAGCACACTATTTTCATAATTGAAGTTTAAACGTTAAATAAATTTTGTATAAAGTTCTATATTAAATGTAAAGAAAATATTAAGACTCAGCGATCATTATTTCTTTTATAATTTAACATAAGAAGGATAGGTAAATGTGAAAAATTGCATAAATTATTATTGTTTTTACGACAACCGCTGAATGATCTGCTTATTCGGTTTCAATAAATGGGCTGTGATATCACAGAAAACCCGTAAGTCCCCCCATCGATTTCGATCTTTCATTCGCATATTATATAATATAAGTATTAGTTAATATAATTATATATATTATATAATGTATTATAAGTATATATATATATATATATAATTAAAGCCTATTTTTCTGCCAAAATATTAACTATTCCGAACAAAAAATTGATTTTTCCTAATTTTATTAATGTCATTTAACGATTAAAACATAAATGCATATGATTTATTGTTGCAACTTTTTTACCATATTATTTAATATTGGCAAAACGAAACGATTGAACTTCTCTTTGCAATTTTTTGCAACTTTTCGTCAAATTTTTCTAATAGATAATAGTAACAAAGTCTGCATTTATGGAATCCGTTGGAATTTGCAGCATTTTGCAAAATTTTAAATTATTACCAATTTTCACTGCAAATTGTTTAGATATCCAATATTTATTTTTTAATGGTTTTTGAATTATATACCTACTAGCTGATCCCCGCGACTTCATCTGCGTAACGTGTTTTATTTTTCTTATTTCTTTTACGAAAAATATAATCATAATTAAAAGCACTTCACACTCTTGAAAAAGACACATTTAATAATCTGTTGCAAAAAATAAAATAGTTCTATGTAATAATCAATTAATTTTCAAAAAATATTTATAAATATCTAAAAAAAGTATGTTCAATTGCGTATACCTACAATAGGTATACCTCAAGGTTTATAAATTACACAGGTTGCCCATTAAAAAAAAATGACGTCATACGAAGAATTTTGATATTGAAAATTATATATAACTCGCCTGTCTAAAGTAAAATTTTTTTTCATCCCTCAGTTTTTACGTAGGGGGTACATTCCCTTATTATTATTATTGTTTAGTGATAAGTAGCCTAACGTGTGTGGGTAATTGTGTTGTATCTTAATATAAAGTGTCATTAAATTCGGTTGTTCCGTTCTTTAGTTAAATCACTAGCGCACGCGATGCAAGAAAGTTTTTTAGTAATTTTTTTCACACATTATTGGAGTTTTAGTATGGATTCCTATTTTTTTTGACAATTTAATATAGCCTATGTTCACCGCAAATAGTGTAGCTTCCCAACAGTGAAAGAATTTTTCAAATCGGGCAAGTAGTTTCGGAGCCTATTTAAAGCAAACAAACAATCAAATCTTTCCTCTTTATAATAACAGATAGATATAGATATAGATATCGCCTATATTAAACAACTTTTGTTTTAAATATCAAATTTTCATTTAGTTTTAAAATCCTTATCTACTAATGTTTGATTCTCAGGTATTAATAGGGTGTCTTCCTTATGTTTTATCATGCATAGAATATCAAATGATACAAATTTAAAACTTAAAATACCATAAGTTTGGAGTAAGATCATCTTAAAACGAACACATTATAGGTACTTATACAAAAACTATATCAAAAAATTAAATGTACGATAATATCTTCTGTATTATTAGAGAATGCACATGGGAATGGTTCAAACTAACATTACATCATATGATTTTCATGATTGTAAAACCGAATTGATTTTGGGAAATTGGAAAATAAACTATGCTTATCTACTTCAACAGCACGCAAGAAATGAGTGTTTATAATTAAAAGAAAGGAAACTCCAAAATGAACTTAATAAAATTGTCAATGAAATAAATCTTTTATTTATTATTGCAGTCTGCAAAATTGCTTTTAATTTATATTGTTTAACTATGGGCCCCTACTTGGCAAGAATAATTCAAATGTCTATTTATATTATTCAAAAGATAAATCCATTATAATTGATTAAAGCTGAATTTAATAGTGACCATAAATGCGATGTAATGAGAAAATTATTCTCGAATAACTATCGTATACACAAATTCAATGTATATTTGATGAAAATTTGCATTGAGAATTGAGAAGCACATTTTAGTATCACGTTGATATTTGAATCACGTTACACTTTGATTTTGAATTATATCAAACCACATCCGATACATATATTGAAACGCTAAACAAGAAAATGTCACTGATCTTATACTAGGTCTACCATAAATTTGATGGGTATATAATGAATTATATAAATGTATTGAAACCAAGCATATAATACTGTTTGCTACTTAAAAATCTATAGGTTTCTCTTTGACTATTTGGTATGACTATTTTGTTTTCAATGAAAGCTCTTATCTTATATTAATTGGAACATTTATTGAATCTCATAAAGCAGCACGTTTCTATCGAGAATAAAATTTAAATAATTTCTTTGATTAAATCTACTACATTGTTTTCTTTCATTTTTCATCAGTTCTTTTAATAATGATCACTTCAAAAAAAAGGTTGCCCATCTTATTTTTTAGAGCCGGAATTGGTAACAAAAAAAAAAGAAACTGTAGAGGAGATCCCAGTATCATATTTTAGAAGTATCTTTTATGTAATCTTTTTAAGATAAAATGACAAAATAAAATAATACATAATAGCCTAGCCATGTAGGAAACTGAAGTTTCGAAGCAGCTTTTGAAAAAAAGTCTTACGTTCTTGAGAAATTCTACTTGTCTTTCAACCCCAATCCTTTTGCATATATGAAATATATACCTACGTACATCTACAAAGTGTATGTATATATGTGCTATTCCGGAAGTGCTTTGTACGCCCTAGAAATTGTCGCAGTCATTGTACTCAACTGTTTGCACAAGCTCAGCATAATAACGTAGCTTTCTCTGTTTTATAGTTACGAACTCTCAAACTATATAGTACATGTATATATATGCAGCATTTGAAAAGACAAAGAAGAAAGAAGACTCATCCTCCAATTTATAAAACAATACATTTATACGCAAAGGGATTTGTATAACGATGGCCGTTACGTGAAGAGATATACGAAGTGTTTTAAGCTTTAACCTACTATCGTTGAAAATAAGAAAAAAATATCTTGAACCTCTATTCGCATAAAACAGTTAGGTTTTGGTACATTTAAATTTTTACATAAAATATTTCGTTTGAATCGTTATTTTTTATATTCAATTCTCAAATGGCATGAAAATTATGACATTACAATGTTTGCCATAAATTTATTTACCGTAATTCCACTAGTGAAAGGTGAGAAATTTTGGACAAAAAAAATGCACGTTCAAAGTTCAATTGACTTGTTCATGATGCAAAGTAAATTCCACAGTTCTTGGGCAAATAACAAACTTCAATTGTGGGACGCCAATTATTTATAATGTATGCAAAAACGTAAAATGCATACTTAACACATTCGAACTAGGTACTAATTAGGTATGACAGGAACAATTAATTAGACTTACTAACAGGCAGGAGTTATAATTTACTTATGGAGGGGCATTTTTTCATTAATTTTAGGATGTGGCTATTTATACATACAGTATGTATACGCAGTTGCCTACTTATTTATATATACTATACGTATATGCAATATGACTACCTATATTCATATATTATATACGTAACTGACTATACATTTTGTAGGTACACGATACTGACTATTTGGACATATTCTATAAACGCATATAATGCAATAAGATGTATATGCATAACATATCTATACATACTAGTTTATTAAAACAATTTACTCCTAAAAATTTATATATTGTGTGCATGTACACTATTTTGGTAGTCAACTAAACTTCATTAGTAGTTACATCGATTATAACAGGAATTGTCCCAAGAAGATTCTTTTTTTTTTAAGTTCCATTTTTTAAAAAAAAAATCGGATAAATGATTAGTTATTTAATGGATAATAATATATGTCTTATATATAAATTATCTATTAATTTATTGTGTCTCGGAAATAAATAAAATACTTAACAATGTTAAGATTAGTTACTTAGTTGATCTCTAATTCTTCTACATAACTCTTATTAGTCAACTCTTATTATTCTACATATAAAATCAAAGAAAACAATTGTTGTGCATTGAGTAAATACTTAATGTTATAGTTTTTAGATTTTCAAGGAGAGGCAATTATGCCTCGAAAATAATATACAGAGGTGTGAAAATTATTAGATTTAAGACAACTCGAGAGAAAAAAAAAACATTTTTGTTTTTAAATGTCATAAATTTAAAAATTAAAATAATTTCACCCATCTAATATTTTGTGTGGTACCCTTTATTGTTTATAATTTATTTTTCTCATCTTGGCATGCTTTATACTATTTTTTTTCATTTATATTTTATTATGATGCCAAATCTTAATGAGTTCGGTAATCAGATCCACCCGTGTTGTAATATTTTGGTTTTTTAGTTTCTTCTTCAGAATGGCCCAAAAATTTTCTATGGGATTATCATCAGGACTATTTCCTGACCAAGAAGGCACATTAATGTTAGAATTTTTGAGGAAGTCTATAACTTTTTTGGCTTTATGGCAAAGAGCTCCATCCTGCATAAAGACAAATTTTATTCCGGAAACCACTGGCGCATAGCTGGAAGAAAGTAAAAATCTTCTTTTGAGTCTAATAATTTTCACATCTCTGTATATACCGGCGCTCGAGAGTAGTTTTCAAGTTTTTCCGATGCGTATGCACTAATGAATATTTGCGAAAAAAATTTCCATTGCTTTTCTGTTTCTTGTGGTGTATTATCAATAACGTCAATTGTTTTATTTTAAAATATAAGTCCTACCTCAAATAAGCGTTTTAGCATTTTTATAAGCATTATCATTAATGATTAAGTATGCAAATAACTTCCATATCATTAGTTTAATTGAAGGTCTTCAACTTTGAATTGGCTAAAAATATTAAGGTTCCCAGTACAAAAAAATAAACACAGGATAATATCGTCTTTTTCCGAAAATAAGACATTCCCCAAAATTAAGCCCTAGCATGATTCTTGGAACTTTTTCGAATGTAAGCCCTCTCCCGAAAATAAGCCCTTATTTAAATAATAATATAATTTGTTGTTTTAAATACTGTTGAATTTACGAGGTATCTTTAGCCGCTCTAATATTTCAGAGAATAAAATTTAATTGGGTACAAAATTCATAGGATAAAATAACTTGTTATTTTTGTAAAGTTGTTTTTCCAACGCACTACGAACAGGCTACTTAGACAATAAGTATTCATTTAAAGATAGTTATATTGCAATACATGAGAGATTCGGATCAATGTTTCTACAGGAAATTGATTTGGAGGAAAATCAGAACCGAATTCACAATTTCATAACTTATGACAATGTTCCCGAAGGAGATGACAAGACTGTTATTGGATAAATTTAATATTCTGTATATAAAGAAATATTAAACAAAAATATATAAATCTACTTATTATACTTAAAGCCCTCTCCCGTAAATAAGCCCTTCACGCATTTTGAACCTAAAAAGAAAGTAAGACAATGTTTTACTTTCGGAAAAAGACGATAAAACAAATATAAAATAAGACATTGGGAGTACTAACTATACCATTATTTAGACGTATGCAGACTAATAAAAAAAATTATTGATTATTTTATCACTTATTTCGAGAATTAGATAGTGGAAATTTGTCTGCTTGAACAGTAGTCAAATTAAAATTTTCCTAGTAATGAGCTGAATGAAAAGTTTGAATAAAATATTTCAATCCTGTATTTCTCCCTTTATAGTTGGTTTTATAAAAACTACCATAGTAAGTTAGGGCCTTTATACTTCTACTATTAGAGTTGCAAAAAGCATGGTTCTTGCTTTATCAGTTTGTCTGGAAGAAGTGAAAATTTGTCATTCTGGATAGGAAAATTTTGGACATTTTTCGCTTAAAATTGAATTACTTACGTTCTGTATTTGTTATCGAAACCATTCGTATACCAAAATCAAGGAGAATAATTTATCTACAAGAATGACTAATATCGGATCAGTAGATTTCAGTTGAATGAATCCTAAACAGATTGACAGACAAAGAGACGTATCTTATACATAAAAAAATTGTAATCGTAATCGGAAAAAATCCTCAATAATATATTCTATTTTATTCAGTCAATTTTCAATGTCGTAAAAATATCACCATTATGCTCAGGTTATTTCTGCTAATTGGTGACGTCAATTCCAACAATATTTTTTTCGAAGAATTGATTAACAAACAATTTATTTTTCAACAATTGATTTGAGATTCCTTACGAAAACCATTATTTTCTTATTCGATCTTTTCATTGATTTATTTTTGTATTAAACATACTTCTATTTTTACGAGACTTTCAGAAAGCTTTCCCACAAAGAAAACGACCTCGACGTCGACAGATATTATTTAAATTTGATAATAAATTAAACTTCGCTAGTGTTTACATCAGTATTTATTTGTTGAAAGATAAATTTTTGTACTGTTGACTTTTATTTTTTATAATTTTCAGTATAAAAATTTCAATATTCGATAAATATAACTGCGTTGAAATAAAAATTCACACAACGCAATTTATTAATTAAAATTATTGATGAATCATAATAAATTTTAAATGATTTCGCAAATCAAAAATTGTATTCTTGATAAATATTCAAATGTCATCTCTTTAATGATTTCAAGTAGAGTGAATGATATTTTTATTTGAATTGTTATTTATGATTTGTATTGATGAATAATGAATATTTATTGCATGGAAAATAGATTGTTAAATTTCATAATTAAGTTTATAAAAAAACGTAAAGGTGATTTTTTTGACATAGGTATTTTCATTACGTATATAGAAAGACTAGCTGATCTCCGCGACTTCGTCTGCGTAACGTAGGTGTGGATTATATTTTCTTTTCAAATTTGCCATTTGTAGTGGTATATGAAAATTTGTATTTTTCTTATTTCTTTTACAAAAAACATAATCATACCTGAAAACACTATTTTGTCGACTTTAAAGACACATGTAATAAACTGTTGCAAAGAATGAAATATTTGTATGTAATGATCAATTCATTTTCAAAAAATATTTATAAATATCTAAAAAGAGTATGTCTATTGCGTATACCTACGGCAGGTATACCTACCGTGAACCAAATAATCCAAAAATTAATCAGTATCTATACATCAAATAAAAAATATCGCCAAGTTCAATAAATTCGGTCTCAATTATGACTAAAAAAAGTCGAAAGTTATCAAAATACTCGCGTCAAAATAACCCCATCTTACTGTTTCGATTCCCGAATGAACCAAAAGCTATTACACTATTGCACTGTACAACACAACCGCGAAATTGAAATGTGTACAATTGCACGAAACCCAGTTCTTCCATAATCATGTATAACCATTATGTATCTATAAACTTATTATTAAAATATCTGAATTTCAACTATATAATTAAACCATAAGCCTACTGGTAGCCGAGTGGTCTAGGTGACTGCTCCAAAACTAGTAGGTAGTGGGTTCGATCCTCGTATCGTGCAAATTTTCAATATTTCTCGATAACGGATTTAATTAACCCTAGAGCCGCTAAAAGACCTTAGTAGTCATAAAGCGACGGTAAATAACAATTAAAAAAAAATTAAACCATATTGGATAGTCAAGAGTTCACCATACACGATTGGCGTATGCCTTTTGCTCTGGAGAGGCTTTTAAATTTCTTTTATCATTATGATGATATGATTATTTATTATTTATCATTATGATGATTTCTGGCTGGAATTGCGAATTTTTTTCGTGATCCCTTTCACGCACTTGCAAATAAAATATATTGTACCCCCCCCCAAGAAAAAAATCCTGAATCTGCCCTTGTCTGTTAGGGTAGAAATTTTCAAAAAAAAAATCTTATCACATGCCTACTTCCTATAAGGCATACACCGAATATTAAAATTTCATCAGTCAGAGGGGGTATATAAATACACGATTTTATAAATATACAGTTTTAAAAATGTATTTACTTTAAGCTTTATTACTATTATTATTATTATTATTACATTTTTTCGTTAATATTTTCTTACTGAGCAACCCTAAGGATCTATTTACAACAATTTTGTAAAAAAAAAGTTTACTGTCAAATTATTATCTATAAAAACATTTATATTTCAAAAAGGCAATTTTTTGTACTTTAAATTAAATTACTGTGCTTTTTATTAGTTCAACTAAAAATATTAATACAGATCATTTTTTAACTTTTAAATACCTTTCCAATGATATTTAACTAGCCGATCTGAAGTATTTTTTTTTTCATCCCACAGTTTTTACGTAGAGGATACATTCCCTTATTATTATTTTTAAGGAATGAAAAGTAGCCTTGCGTGTGTGGGTAATTGTGTTATATCTTAATATAAAGTTTCATTAAATTCGGTTGTTCCGTTCTTTAGTCAAATCACCAGCGCACGCGATGTAAGAAAGTTTTTTAGTAATTTTTTCGCACATTATTAAAGTTTTAGTATGTATTCCTAATTTTTTTGAAAATTTAATATAGCCTATGTTCACCGAAAATAGTGTAACTACTCAACAGTAAAAGAATTTTTCAAATCGGTCACGTAGTTTCGGAGCCTATTCAAAGCAAACAAAGAATCAAATCTTTCCTCTTTTTAATAATAATAGATAAGGTATTTAATGAACTTGATAATAGAACTTTGGTAAACTGAGATATTACAATGCTTTCATTAAATACGAGTATATGCTATATGCACCAGCAAATGGAATAATCACAATTGTCAATTATTTCATCTTTTTCACACAAAGTTTTATACACATTATTTTTCGAATATTCATTTCAAAACTATCATTTGACAAGAGCACGAACAATATCGTAGACTCATTTTAAACAGGAATAAACTTTTCCTGTCTCTAAAATTAAATTTAATATTTTCCATTGAGGTAAACGTTAGGAAAGTATCGTCAACTATATTTAGTAATTTCAAATAACGGGGGCGTAGAATTTAAAATTCATTTCAGTGTGAAATATAAATAATTTAGTTATATCTACGTGTGTCCTGAAGCTTAAAAGCTTCTCAAACTATATGTGTAAGCGTATAGGTAGTTTCTAAAAAAAAATCAACAGAAAAACGAAAAGACTGAGTTGGTATTATTCTTTGTTTTGTAAAATATGTAATTTAAATGTAAAGAAATAAAAGCTATGAACTCTTTTACTTTGAAATTTGTTTAGCTGTTGTATATCTCGGAAACTAGTCGGCACGGTTTATATTTATTAAAAGTACCTCCCATACTGTATTAAATAAAACATTATGAACTGCTAGTAACAATAAAAAAAATATTCTACTGCCACAAATGTTTAATCGCACAAATCTAGTTATTTTTTTTTTTGTTGTTAAGTGAATAATAATAGAACGTTTCTGTTAAACATTTCAATATAGCTGTCGTATATATTTAATCGCATTTCATAAAATTGCATTATACACTTTTAATCAATAGTTGAGTCAAACTTTTCGGCATGCATTTGTTTTTAGACATACGCATTGATTTTTCAATAAAATATATTCAAAAAACGTAGGAATTTATAAAAAGACATCCAGGTGCATGAGACGAATTTAAAAGAATTTCTTTTGACCGAATACGTACGTGGTTTTTATAATGCCATTTTGCTACAAATATTTCACTTCTATAGGATTAAACGTGATGTGTACAATTTGAAACGAAAAAAAAGTCTATAAAGTTGTGGAAAATATGAGAATATAACTACTGTTACATTTTCAAAATGTAAAGCTATAGAATTTTAATATATTTTTCATTGTAAACGTATGAATGAACGATATATTAATTAAGTTCTTGTGTAATAAGGCTATTTATCTAGTAGTATGTACAGTAAAAGCTCTTTATTCGTGGGTAATTCATATGGTATTATATGGAATACGTTTCTAAGTGACAAAATAAAAACAAATATATTAAAGAAACCAATTTAATTGAATTTTTGGCTGAGGCAATAGCTACAAAAAATAATTTTGTAATTTTTTTTTGCTTAGTAATTTTTAAAAGCTCCTTCAATTCAAATTGATATTCAGTAGTGGCATTAACGATTAACGTATTTCACTCACACGTATGTGTTTACAATATTTGTCTACCTTTGCCGAAATATATGCATACATATTACTTATATTTTCCTATTATTATTATAATTAGTATTAAAATGCATTTAAAAGAAAGATGTTTTTTCTGAAATTATTCAGTGTAATATTTAAAATAATGTATTAAAAGTCGATGAATATATTATACTACACTATATAATGTTGTTCTATATTTGAATTAAAAATCAGTTTCAATACATAGATATAAATGGGTTAGTAAAATATACAATTACTATCGTATTAAAATAATTTTAAGGAAGTAGCTATTTGGGATTGTTTATCCATATCAATACATTATATTTAATGGCAACAATCTACTTCTATATGGTAAATGTTTTTGATAAGTATTTTTAAGTGACTTCGGTTAAACGGTTAATTCATATAATATGTAAAATACATTTTGTATAAGTAACCAAATGTGTAATTATATAGTATCTATGAATAAACAGCCAAGTTAATCTTTTATTGAAAACCAGTAACTTTTCGTGAAATATTCACAGCCCAACTCTGATACAACTGACTAAAATTAGCAATTGAATGAAATCGAAATGACAGTTGAAACTAATGACATCGTAGTTCAAATTTGAATCAACAATTATTATATTTGTATTCCACTTACATGGATGCACTTAAAACTTGATATTCTTTGTCCTTGTCTTTGTCGCAGCACATACGTTTTCTTATTATTTATTTTGATACTAAAAGTAATTTATGTTTAAAATTGTATCATATTTTAGTAATCACAAATCTTATAACTAGTGTGCTAGTTCAGGCACTACCGGAAGAGGCTACAGCAGTGGATTGAAAACCTATTTTTAACTATACCAAAGAAGTATAACTTCGTACGTGCGTACATAAGTACACACTGCTTTTGAAGTGAAAACTTCTTTAGCATTATTGTGAGTTGAAATTTTATGAAACGGAAACGGAAAGCGGCAATAAAAAGAGAAAAATATACATAAATCTATAAGATTTAACATGAGAGAGAATGTGTTAGGAAACATTACTATTCTTATGCTTGTGTGCACCTGCGTATTACGCTACTTGAGAATGGTTTTTAAAGTGACCAATAACAACCGTGTTAAATTGATTATTATAATTGTGAGGATAAATATTTCATTATTTTAATAAAGTTAATTTTCATGTTTGCAGTAAATGAATACGGATTATTGTCATGATTATTAAAAAAAATAAAGAAAACAAGGCTACAAAGACGTCAAAAGGTTCAACAGAACGTGTTCGTGAATTTCGGGCACACCTAAAAGCATTACTAAATAAGAGAAATAATAGTTCTTAGAGGTTTAATAATGATTCGACTGTGTAAAATAGTGAAAAATATGCTAGTAAGTACATAAATGTTTTCTAATCGCATATTTCGTCCTTAATCACGAAATTTCAATAAAATAAAAGCTAATTTAAAATTAATTCTGATATCAAATAATATTACGAACTGTTTTTCAGGTGCTACTCAAATGAATGTACAACCGATTCCTTAGGTACTCACAATTTCGTCGAAATAAAGTTACTCATGAAGAATTTCGTTAATTTTTTTTTAACAATATGTTCGGTCATAATATGTGTTCCTTTTGTGAACGATTGTGATTCCAACGAAACTTAAAACCACAACGCCCAGAACATGAAAGTCTTTTATAGATAACAATTAAAAATTCTAATTCAAATGATAATATTTTACTGTGCTGCACGTATTTTCAAGCAATCGAGAAAAATGTAATTCCAACGATGTCCAAATACAATAGTTTCAAATATTAAACGATACCTGCATCTTTACCACCACTGAATTTATTTCATACTTCCATTATCATAAGCTCTCGTATCATTTATCGAAAATGCAAATTTGAATTCAGGATAAATTTATGTAATATATGTGTTAATAAATCGTAAAATAAACCTTACAATTATCCTACTCATAAAATCTTACATTCGTCTCATTATTTTGAAGTTCATCTTTTTTGAAGGTTTCACTTCTACCGCGAGTGAACTGCACACATGTTGTTTTTTTAATTCGCTAATATGAGCTTTAACTGTATTTACATAAACTGGAGGTAGTTTATTGAGTTTCGAGATTAGTTTGGCGGATCCAGGATTTTTTCTGGGAGGGAGCAGAAGGGGCCGACGGCAAAAAAATCAACAATAACTATTACAATAAACAGTTTATTTCTACATGTACAAGTATGTATAGGAAGGTTTATGAAAGTGTCAAAATACCTTGGGGGGGGTGTCAAAATACCCCTAAATCCGCCCTTGAGTACACACACTGTTTTTTTAAATTCGCGAATAGGAGCTTTTACTGTATTTACATAAACTGAAGGTAGTTTATTGAGCTTCGAGATTAGTTTGGCGGATCCAGGATTTTTTCTGGGAGGGAGCAGAAGGGGCCGACGGCAAAAAAATCAACAATAACTATTACAATAAACAGTTTATTTCTACAAGTACAAGTATGTATAGGAAGGTTTATGAAAGTGTCAAAATACCTTGGGGGGGGTGACAAAATACCCCTAAATCCGCCCATGAGTACACACACTGTTTTTTTTTAAATTCGCGAATAGGAGCTTTTACTGTATTTACATAAACTGAAGGTAGTTTATTGAGCTTCGAGATTAGTTTGGCGGATCCAGGATTTTTTCTGAGAGGGAGCAGAAGGGGCCGACGCCAAAAAAATCAACAATAACTATTACAATAAACAGTTTATTTCTACATGTACAAGTATGTATAGGAAGGTTTATGAAAGTGTCAAAATAACTTGGGGGGGTGACAAAATACCCCTAAATCCGCCCATGAGTACACACACTGTTTTTTTTTAAATTCGCGAATAGGAGCTTTTACTGTATTTACATAAACTGAAGGTAGTTTATTGAGTTTCGAGATTAGTTTAACGTTTAGTAAGTTTAATTCTATAGTTCTAATATTGAAATATTGTTGTTTAAGACGTTACAAGTGTTAATTAGCTTTTGTGTTCGTTGTTATCCCTTTTTGAAAACTGTGTTTTATGGGAGAAACTTCAAAGCATTTGATTGAAGTTCGGAAAAACGTGCAAGCTTATTATTCGAAATGTAAATGAAAATTGTGATCTTTAAATTTCAAGTGTTTACAAAATGTAAAACGTTGAAATACGACGTACTCGTATATTTGATTGCATTTGCAATGATCGTCTTGAAGGTTCATAAGTTTCGTTTGTAATTAAATGGTTGACTGGGCTTTGTAAATGATATATTGGATGGATGGATGAATGATTACAGACGGTGTGCATTGAAGTTAGTAGTCCATTATGTACATTTAAAATTCGCTATTGTGATCGTTTATTGTGCAGAGTCGAGAGTATGTAGGGTATCCTACTAGGTATGCTTTCCACAAATTCTGTTCTTGACTAGCAACTGCTTTACTTAACATTTCTCTTTGTCCCACAACTTTGTCGGCTGGTTTGGCAGGCCGTCCGTCTACCGTTGCCTTACTGCTAAGATCGCCGTCGTTGTCTTGGGAAATGTCAACCGCCACCGACTTAGTATGGTCCATACTAGAAACAATTCAGTGGCAGTCAATCGATTTCCGGGCGTGCCTTCAATTCGGACAATAACAGGCAGTATACACCCGTTGCCTCTCGTAAGTCTCGTCATCGTCCCAAATACTTCCACAGACATTGTATGGGAAGTGAGGGAAAGCCGACACTGAGGGGATACCGACGAGAGGGCACCAAAGGCTCGACGTAATGCGCCGTGGCCGCGCCGCCGCCAGACGATACTGCAGATCTCCGTCAGTCGTGGCAGAAACGCCCGAGGAGGCAGATATACATACAAGGACGGGCACAGTGTCTGAATTATTTTTTCAATAATCAGCTGTTTTGTGTTGTGAGAGTTAAGACTTAAAGAGATCCGAACAATTTCTCTTATATCTTCTAAAACTTTATGTATGAGTGCGTGTGTGATATACGTGTGAAAAACTCGCCTTTTAACTAATTTTCATTGAAATTTGTGAAAAAAAATAAATAATTAGCAAAAAAAAACTTTTTACCAATTAATTGCATTTGTTCAAACACCTTAAGACTGAACTACCGTTAAACACCCTCTTTCCACAAATATCTTCAAATCGAACCATCCAAAATGACGATGGCAACATGTTATGCAAGTTATGATTTAACACCACCACAACCGTCCCCCAGAGCGCCGGTTCAACATCACAAAGACTATTCCCGACCATTACATGTTGACTGCAGTGTTGAATATGAGCTTCCTAGTCAAGCCAAACCACCTCCTGGCAGTAGAAACGAACCTTTATTGATGATCCATCCTTGCTACTTTAGGAAAATGGAATCTCAATGTCGTAGTCCTTTTATTAATAATTTGCCGGTTCGTGCGACGACTGCTACAACAACCAGAAGAAGTTCAAATAGATTGGTAATGCAGCAACACCAACATCAACAATCGCAACAACCACAACAGCAATCAAGCAGTATTGCGATCCATCAACAAAGATCAATGGTACAATCGCAACAACAACAGCAGCAACAACAGCAACGCCAACAGTCGCAAATTTCTCAACAAACCAATTTGCCAAATATCCAATATGGGACAACAAATGTTCCTCAACAATATCAAATTAATGCCCGATCCATAAACCATCAAACATCATCTAGGCATTGGGGAAATGATCCAAGTATTCAAACACCACACCACCAATACAGTAAGTTAACAGCGACTTCAGGATCGGTGGTCCCGACTTCATCCGTCGGTAAACATCTTGATACGCTAGGTCTTTCATCTGCTAATTGCACTGCTCCGGGGATTTACGCTAATACTGACGGTGGTCTCTGGAGTGATACAAACCATAGCCCGTTAGCAGGCGAACGGTTTCCTGACACATCCGTGGCTGTTATTCATTCAGAGAAACATAACAGTAACACTAACAATAACAATAATATATTAACGGGTAAATATCGACAATATTTGCGAACACATCGACTGCACCCATACATGAGTATGGCTACATCAGCATTCCCTCAACTTGCCCAAATGCAGCAAATTTCCTGTTACAATGTGTGATGAATTTAAAATTAAGAAAATAAACCCGAAGAAAGTCAAAAAAAAGATATCTCTACTTATATGTGAAACATATAGTATGCTTCTACATATAAATGAATTTTTGTTATATATAAAATATATACATACTTATATGTACGCTTTTTTTTTCAAATTAATGGGCTGTTTTTTCTACACAAAGAAAAAAGAAACATGACAAATAGTGAAAGAAGTGCGTCCGTGTCCTAGTGCTGCCTAATTTATGATATAATCTAATATACAAAAAAAAAATATAAAAAAAATAATAAATTTAAAAAAAAAATATAAAAAATACCCCTAAGATTTGGATACACTCACTTCTTCGTTATCTTCGTGTTTAGTGCTTGTGATCAATCTTCTTCCTGATGGAAATCTTTAGCGCCTAATTATCTCAATCAACATTTACATTCTAAATCCGTAACTAGATGTTTAGATACATATGTGCATTTCTGTGTTAAACTCTTTTTTTTATCCATCATACTACCAAATCGAAAATATTCGACATTTGATTTTTTTTGGTCAGTACTGAAATTGTATTACATATGAAGTGAGAGAATTGGTGTCAGTGAAAAGTGTAATTTTTTTTTTTTTGGTGAAGTGCTTCATATAAATGGATCAAAAAAAAATGAAGTGAAACAGGATACATTTATACACATATATAATTTAAAATCTAGATATAATTGAACGAGGTCATGGTATTATCCTTAGTCTCAAGTTCAAGGATCAATACACACGCCCCTCTCTTTAACTCTCTCTTGCTTCGACTTTTCCATGTTTCGGGTGATGACGACAAATGAAATTATCACCTTTTTTCATTATTTATATTTGTACCTATTCATAACTATATATAAATAACTAGTTAGCCAAAAAATATTCATAACAGATTACAGATAGAATTATCAACTTTCATATATCGTGTCTTATTCATCCGGAGAAGATGACCCAAAAAAAAAATCTTTTTAGAGTTTCTATGTGATATAAAAACGTAGTAGAAAAATATATCAACAAATAGCAGAGAAATAGGTAAATGTCGACTGATAAAATGAACGACTTACTGTTAGTACTTATATTAATGGGATGGGGGTGGGTGACGATGGTCATCATAAAAGCAAGATTGGGGTGAAATAAACCAGGGTAAAAGAGACGGGAATAACGGCGTCTGGCTCTCAGCTGGCGACGCGCCGGCGCCTCATCCCTAGGTGTGGTTCAATCCACGTCCTCTTTCCAACATTAACGGACTAAATTTTCATCTAATTAAGCAATTCGGTATTATTAGATTGAGAAATCTTGACATCACTCGCTATTTGATTTATATTTGAAGAACACTTTATACATTATATAAATAAAATTCCCACAATTATAACATTGAACGAAATATACAAATATCAAAAGTGGTTTTCGAAAGTTTAAATCCTCTTGAAAAAAAATATATATTCTTTAATTTTCTTCTACTAGGACTGTATATTATTGTTAGTGATAGAAACTAAGCATATTTAAAACTAACTTTTATTCACGACTTCGCCTGCGGAACATACTAGCACAAAAGCAATGTTTTGTTTCATAATTTATATTTGGATTACAAGAATAACTTAGCCATAATTTCGTTTGTTTGATACACGATTACATAATACGTATTCTTTGAACAAACAAAACCTTAAAATTTGAAGCAAAATGTAGCAAATATCTTTGCAAACAATGTTCATGATTTTTCTTGTTTAGTTTAAATTTAAACTGTAATGAAAATATATTTGTCTCTTTAAACTTGTACCATAATAACTACAACAGCGACACCGTTATATAAATGATTTATAGCTTTCTAATAAATCATGAAACAATAAACTTTAAAACAGTAAATCAATAATATTGATACGAATCAAACATTTTCAAGAAATCACCGTTTAATATTAAATAAAAGACAATTTTATTTTATTACTAATTGTAAATTTAAAAGTTATTATTGGAGCTTAGTTTTAATGTACTATAACGTCGATTTTATGACTTTGCACCCCTAAATTTTCATTCCAAACAAAAATCTTGAATTCGGAATCATTACTATACTTGTTATTCGAAATTCGCTATGATTTTATTAGTTTCCTTTTATATTTAAAACCAATACTATTTTCTTTACCTACTAATAAATTATTCCATTATTTACTTAGATATTTTCCAATTATATACACCTATTTTTTCCTCGGTTCTATGATATATCTACCTAATTAAAATAAATTACCTAAACCGAAATTATAATGTTTGATTTGTCTTTTCTCTTTCTTATCATAAACATCAAATGAACTAAATAATTAACCACGCAAATGAAGTCGAGGTATTAGCTAGTATTTAAAAATTTTATTATATTTTTGGTTATTGCTTAATATTTAAATTTCTTTGTAAAGACGAACGGAAATAAAAAAATGCCCGATTATAATAAATGTCCATATTTTTAAGTATTGAAAAACAAATTAATGAGGTAGTCAATGTTTGAAATAAATATTTTATTCATTGTTTCAACACTCAAGACAATTATTCTTATAAATTTCTTTACATTCGGTTGATTGCATTATTTCGAAAAAAAAACTTAAATTCTGATGATATTTTTGTTTTAAATTAACTTTATGTCAGTTATAGTGATAGATTATCCATTCTTGAAATGTTATATTATCTCCATTTTTATATCCAAAATGTAACTCGGGCAAATATTTAAAAAAACAGAATAATTAGCTCACAAAATAAATTGATAAGAATTAAAATATGCCCATGTATTATTCAAGGAGTTAATTAAATGAATCAAATTATTCATTTTATATTAGATTATGATTTATTTGGGTTGATACACAAAGATTTGAGGATCGGATTTAGTGTGTTAGCTGAAATTAAAATAAATTTATAATAACAAATAATGAGGCAATTAACTTCAACTATGATCGCTGTATTTATCTTAATGTTTGTAGTTTTGCTTATATACTGGAATATTTATTACAGTTTTAAATTCATTAAAAGTTTCTGATCCATAACGAAGATTGTGTTCTAATTATAGAAAAACGGAAAAAGAACTTTTAAATGATCGCAATTTATAGATGTTTATAAGAACGGAAAACTTTAAAGTTTCATTTATTAGCGTTCTTCTATTTCAAATAGTTATATAAGAATTTATAAGATTTTTTTTTTGTTTTATTATTAATTTTAATTGAGTTAAATTTTGTGCAGAATTGCAGCAATTTAAAAGGAAAATTTTGGCCAACGTGAGTATACGTGGTAAATATAAAGAATTATTTTTAGTATTAGGATTTATTTGATTTCATGATTTAGTTTTAAAGATAGATTTAGTTTGTTAAATAATTTTTGAATTTATTTTAATTTGGCAAAAGTAAACGAAACAATCTTAACCCTATACGATATTTAAGATTTCGATATTTGATAAAAATTAAAATATTATTTTTAAAATTTTTCATTCCAGAAAATTACACGTAATTAATCTTTTATTGTGCTTACACATTTTGAGAGGCAAAAATATAATTTTATTTTTCACCGTTCCATTTTTGGTAAGGTGGTGCCCGAAAAAAGGTTTCTTTTTTCTGTGTACACAATATCTTAAGTTTGAATAATGTTCAACATAAAATTAAAACAATATTGGAATATTTTTTTAATGAAAGATATGACAAAACAAGAAAATAGTGGGGTAGGATCACTAATAAGTTTGATAAATATTCTCAATAAACGATATAATTTCGCCAACATTTTTATCGATCAATAAGTTTGTATGCATTAATACAATATTTAGTACACCGATATCTATGAAATATACTATTTTCATAGAATTTCAGATATATTAATATATCGGTTTATTTGTTTATATTATATTAGTATAATGAAAACAATTTTCGTCCAAAAAATATCAAATACCGGAACGTCTTTTTAAGTACCTTATTAATACAATTCTTTAATGAAAATGTTAGATAAAAGGGTTTTAAATGAATGTTTCTAGTTAAAGCCTCCTTCTGGTTAGATACCTGTTTTTTTTTTTATTGACAATAAGATAAATACCTCAAAGCGATTATACTAATGATACAGCTGACATTATCTCCATCCCAACTGATAAATTTGAGGTTTAATTAATATCAAAGGTTTGGTTTTTCTCACTAGTTTTGATAGTCATCGAAAATATATTTAAATCCGTTTTGATTTTCTGTCAAGTGGGATTAATAATTTATAACCAATGCGTGTTAAAATCGAGATATTGAGGCTTAATTCAAACTTTCAGTATAACTAAAAAGAAATTAACAAATTTTAATTGACAAAAAAAAAATATTTCGTTTAAATGGCATGTTTAAATTTATAATTAGTTTATGAACGAAACAACTTTTACATAAACCATTTGAATTGAAGTCATTCAAGTTTCAATTGAACACAATGATTTTGAATATTTTCATATTTTCATTGTGTTGATTTTCTTTTATTTATATTTTTCAATAAATAGAACAATTAATTCAGTTCACTCATTACAAAAACGTATTCTTGGTATTTGGAAAAAAGTTTTACTAATTAGAAATCAGTAAAAGTTCTTTGTAATAATTCTTTTCTTTATTGTCTATTGTACTGAAAATGACGCAATAAAAATGAGCAGAAATACTCACTGGCAAATGGTTTCAATCGATGAAATATTAAACGTATTATACCATATTTATTAATAAATTTATAATTTGCAATTAGTCGGAAAAAGAGAAAATCATTTTCGCTAGATCGTAAAACACGTTGAAATAATTGGAATATGTATCCATATTTTATCGTTTACGATTCTATTTTTCTGTTCAAGTGTTATTGCTAAACAAAGAATTGCAGGTAATCATAATTTGTATAAGAAATCACTTCATTGAAATTTGTATATAAAAATCAATGGCAATACTTTTACTCTTAATAGTTAAATTGGCCAGATGAAGAATTTCTACTATTTAAATTGAACTAATTGCAATTTTTTCGATCTAATCAGTGTCTTCATAAAAAATTATATAGCGAGAGTACGAAGATGAAAATCAAGCTTATAAATGATGACTGGTGATTTGCAAACGGGGAAATTCAGACTGATTTTTAGAAAAGTCGTTTATTTTTCTTCGGAAGCTTTGGGAAAAAATATTGATATTGCGTATATAGACCATCTTGGTCTGTCGTATGTATATGAAACTAAAGGAAATACAATTGTATTTTAATATATCACTAAATTACATTCTTGTGGCTTGTAGAATTAGACCAAAGAGGTAATGATTATATCTCATATTTGTATATAAAATATATTTAGAATTATATAGTGTTATAATATTACACACATAAAATAATGGTAAACAATATACATTAAAGATATATAACTAATTATATTATCTCTTCATATACAGAAATGTATATGAAATAAATGCTGTAATTCGACATCATTTCCACAACAATATATTTGTTGTTTTGTCTCTTTTTTTTTTGTTTTTGGTTGTAATTGAAGCTATTTCCATCAAACAGATAACTTATAATTAAAAGTTATTTTAAAACTTGTATCAATTTGTATATAAAATTTTTATAACTAAGACCTTCCTGATAAAATAATTTTTTATAAGTCTAAATGATTTTTGATATTATGAACTATTAAAAATCATTCTGGTGAAATAACATCTTTCTTAAAAAAAAAAATATTATGATTAATGAATTTAGGCCATCAATAATAAACAAAATTGTTTCATATTAAAAATAATTTCTTATAAAGTCATATATTATATTTCAAAACTTCATTTCCATACTATTATTGCTAATAAACAATTCAGTAATATAAAAATCTAATCTTTGACTGCATTGTATTACTTTCGTATTTATAATGACTTATATGCATTTGTAATGACTAATAGTAAATGCAGACATTCGATTTACAATTCAAAATTTAATTATATTTAATAATTTTAAAGTTCAAACATTATGAAAGTATGCTTAAGTTGAGTTAAATTTCATTTGAAAAAAAAAGAAGAATATAATTTAAAAAGGTCACAATTAATAAATGTTTATGATTTAAACTGTAAAAGACTAAAGAATGTTTCAGTATATATAATGCATTATATTGTAGGACGATTCAATTAAATTATTACCTGTAAGATAAAATGAATTATTCATTTTGAAATACGTTAAGTTTAATTTCCGTAGAATATTTCACTGAAGTTATATATTGAATTTATTTTTATTTTTAAGTTGTTTTTTTTCGTGTATTTATGCAGCCATATTTCTACTATAAATTAATGCAAATGTGAGAAAAATAAATCTATGTCAAAATCGAAAAAAAAAAACTAACGTATATTAAAGATAATTAATATATTAAATAAGTGCCAAAAGTGTAATAACTGCCAACATTTAACGTTTTTCAAAATAGATAATTATTTTTTTTTTGTTGTTTAAATTGTAAAAATCATTCATGAGATATCTTATATGCGTGAAAGCTATTAAGTTATAAACAAGTTACATCATTTTATATATATTATATGCGTTCTATATCTTTGCAGTCAATGATTATTTTTTATTACAAAGAATATAAATTACAATGATAAGTAATCTACTTTGAGTCGAAAAAATGGAAACGAAAAATGTCTATCAACCGAATATTAATTAATGTTATATTGTTAAAATTCGTAATCAAAAATGGTTATTATTTTTCATTTGGAAGATAGAAATTTATTTTTGTAATAGTATACTTGCTTTAAAATAATAGATAATAAATTTTTGCTATTATGATGTATTGTTGAAAAAGAGCTTATTAATGTAAAACTTTAATAGGAAAATTTCAGTCATAGGCGTAATGATAAATGAAATGATTGCTGTTTCGATACAAAGAATTGACATTGACTGATCTTTTCGTATTTTTCATAAGTGATAGTAATTGTAAATTGAATGATTTAAAGCTTTATTTATTTTGTTTATGTCAGTTTAATTTATACGGAATTTTCTGAATCTATGAGAAGAATTAATTGTTACTTTTTCAATTCTTAAGAAAATTATAAAATTGATTTGTTAATTTCAAATTAAAAAAAAAACAATGTTTTGATTGAAGCTTTAAAGCTTCATATGTTTTCGTAATAATTGTGGCTGATTTTTTGTTATTTGTTTAAGTTTATCATTATTGCGAAATATTTTATAGTTTAAAAAACATATCTTAATGTAAAATGACTGATTCAAATTCGGGATGTGAAATTCTTACCATTTTAATTTCTATATATTATAAATGTTAATGACTTTCATTTCGTTAAGCATCCTTGAATTTTTCATATATCTGTTTGATGGAAAATGGCGTATTTATAAAACAAAAAAGGGTATACAGTAAATTATAATGAATATTTAAAAATGGAATAATTTTAATATAAATAAGACGAAATGTTGATTATAGATGAGAAAAATAATTGTGAATATGTAAAATAAAGAAAATAACATTTACAAGTTTGAGGAAAACTGAGTAAGAAAATAATGGAAAAATGACCGCTATATAACGATTATATATGTACAGACTAGTCATAGAAAATATACGCTTATTGACAACATAATGAATGAAAATAATAAATAAACAAGTTATTGTTTTTATAGAAACATGCGTTTTCTTTTCCCCAAAATTCAAGTGCCAATTTATTTTTCAGAAAAAATCTAAATTATAAATTCTATAAAAATAAATATTCCGATTTTATATAAGTATATCGTAATCACAAAGGTCGCTTTAGATAAATTCATAAATTAATGAATCATAGATTGAAATTATCGAATGATTTCACGAAAACAATTTTTGCATGGGAATTTTATTTTAAATCCAATAAATTTCAAGTGGTAAGTACCTAAAGCATTATATTATTAAATCCTACCATATCTTTATTATAAATCAAAATAAATTTTGAGTAGACAGAAGAAATAAATGTCGATTTTAAGTAATTAGGTAATATAAAAAACGGGTTTAAACCTTAATTAAAAAAAATACATACGAAGAAGCTTACTAATAAGCAGAATGGTATTTAAATGTTATGCACTGAATAAAATTAAGAACACGACAAGTAAATAAAATAAAATTAATTTATTTTTTGTGAATTCAAGTATATAAATTAAAAATTTCCTCGTTCTCTTCTAGATATTATCTAATTACAATTACGTACCCCATTTAAATAATAAGTAAATATTTTGATTATGTTAATTCTTTTAATATAAATATGCGAGCAAATTTATTATATAAATTTTCAAAAATAAAGTGAAAATTTGAAAATAAAAACTAAATAATCAATTGTGCAACATTACAACAATATTTTTGAAATTTCACAACGTATTTTAAGTGTTTTGGTGTTTTAAAATGTGACTCATGTTACAAAGATAAGTACCATCGTTTTTAGTAGATTATGCTTTTATATATTTTGGTACAACTATTGATTTACAACTATATGATATCTTGCTTTGTTTTTGAGATATCAATACTTATAGATTTTAGTTTTGAATAGGCTAACACTATAGATTGCGTTTAACGCTTATGTCTCTAATAAAGATTTTCCCGCTTTATTTACGACACAATAAATGCAAAAATAACGACAAAGAATAAAGTAAAACTATTTCTTTGTAAAATAAATGGGAGTGCAAACATCGTAAAACGTAGAAAGTTTTACTTCGAATACATAAAATACCCAATCCTATAAGTAGAAACATTTGTAAATTAACCAAAACTCTGTAATAGTCACCGATTTTGCAATCCGTGTTTAAGGGTAATATCAACTATTATAATGAAAATAGTAGAGAGCAAAACTTTAATTGAGGGTAGAGAATATCCTTTTACATACAAGACAATTTCTTTTTTCACATTCCTTTTTACACAAGGGCATGGCTTAATAATCCGTTTATAAAATTAGCCCTTATAAGGAAAACCCACCCCTCGAAAACGATCATTTTTAGGGCAAATTTGGTGCATGTATTTTTACATCCTTAACTTTCTATTTTGATTTCCCACGGATTTATCCTCCAATTGTAATATCTCGGGATACAATTACGTTTAGTATGATTCAGTCTTACATATTTTGGTTATTTCCAAGCAAAAAAAAAACATCCCACAGTTGGAAATTGTTCTTTTCGAAACTTTGAAATGGTATTGTGGCCTTCCTTTTAAAGACAGGATAAACAAATTTTTGCATTGCAACTCACATAAGGACATTGTTTTACAATCCGTTTACAAAAAAACGAATCCGTTTTTGTAGAACAATCGCAGTAAAATTATATAAAATTCAATAAAATTGATAATTTTGAAACTAAAACTTTAAATATCGATATCTGGGAAACTAAGTAAGATATCGAAAAATGTTTTAATTTTCTTCTTATTTTAAACTATTTTATCAAAGTACACCGTCTAGTTGTGGCGCCATGAAAGTAGTACTTGTGCCAAATCAATACTGTACTTACTTTCCAATTGACCTGATAATAATTCTATAAGTAGCCATTTCCATAACTATTATCAGTATTATCATGATAATGAAACTACCAAATCTAGTTTTTATTTTCAAGTGATGAGTAAATATTTACAAATTATTTACTATATTTTTTAAAAATTTTAATATCAAAGCTTTTGATAAGGTAAGTGCTAATTGCGATATCACTTTCGTGAAGTTGTTAATAAAGCAATTTAATCAGATTAATTACCTACTTAACGTTTTCTCGACACAATTTCCATATGTTACACGTAAAGAAAATGTCAATAGTTTTCTTTCGCAATTTTTTAAAACAAATTATATTAAGTGTTAATTAAATGACAATAATTAGATATTCTCTTGAAAAGGAAAAATAACTAAAGAATACTCAATAATTTTTTAGCTAGAAATTGTAGTAGGTCTATTTTGTATTGTTGCTCCATATATCAACCAATTAAGAACACAAGCCGGTTTATTAACTAAAAACGGAATATTAAAAATTTTCACAAGATATCAATTATCTATACTAATATATAAAATTCTTGCGTCTGTCTGTACATTTCGATTTTGAACCCAATTTTAGGGTAAATATTTGTTTTAAAGAGGCCCTTATTCCAAATTTAACATTTTTAAAATTTTTGTCTGTTTGTCTGTGTGTCCCGATTTAACTAAAGAACGGAACAACCGAATTTAATGAAATTTCGTATTAAGATACAACACAATTTCCCACAGACTATAGGCTACTTATCATTCCAAAAAAATAATAAGGAAAGGTATTCCCTAGGGATGAAAACATAAATTTTTACACTAGACCGGTGAGTTATATTTCATTGGAAAGGTAATTAAAAGTTAGAAAATATTCTGTAAAAATATTTTTAGTTGAACTGATAAAAAGCACAGTAAATTCAATTTAAATTTTAAAAAATTGCCTCTTTGAAATATAAACCTTTATATATATAAAACACATAGTTGATGTTCATAGCGTAATGGCTTACGTTTCTAACATTCTGATGCTCCTAATTATAAAGACGTGGGTTCGATTCTTACAGTAATTTTTTTTTTACAAAATTGTTGTAAATAGACCCTTAGAGGTGCTCAATATTGAAATATTAACAAAACAAAAAAGTAATAGTAGTAGTAATAATAATAATAAAAGTATTAAAACTTAAAGTAAATACGTTTTTAAAACCGTGCATACATAAAATCCTTTATTTATATATCCCCTCTGACTGATGAAATTTTAATATTCGATATATTCCCTATAAGAAGTAGACATCTGATTTTTTTTTGAAAATTCCTACCCTAAAAGAGTAAAAAGGGTGACTTAGTTTG
The DNA here is from genome assembly GCA_958496175.1 of Sisyra terminalis. Lineage (NCBI taxonomy): Eukaryota > Metazoa > Arthropoda > Insecta > Neuroptera > Sisyridae > Sisyra > Sisyra terminalis. Next base: position 57,040,791 of record OY292274.1, read on the forward strand.
TATGAGAAAATGTATAGTTAATCAACAATCGAAATTTTGAATTTAATAAGTGTAATTAATAAATAATTAATTATAAGTTTCTGTTTTTGTTATATAATTTTAATAACAATGGTTTAAATAACATCATTTCACTAAATTAGTATGAAAGTTTATGTAGTACTTATTCTAAAATAGCAATTTTTAAGTTTTGTTTGTTTTTCAACAATCAAACTTTTTAAAATCTAATTTTTATCAACCAATGATTGTGACCTGGAGCAATCATTTATTCTGCTGAGAAACATTAAGGGAGCAGTTTTTTTCATATATTTCATTATCAATCAAAATATAAAATCTTCCAAACTAACTTTTCTTCAGTATTTAGCAAAATTTGAAAATTAACTATTGTTATTGAAAATTTAAAAAATTTTGTATGTACAACGTCCAAATGTGACAAATCGAGTTGCTTTTTAGTCATGATAATCAAAATAAAAGGTCATAATTTAAAAAATTTAAAAAGAAAATATAATCTACATCTACGATACGCAGACGAAGTCGCGGGGATCAGCTAGTTATTTATGTGATTCAAACAAATGTATAAAGTAAAGTAAAAAAAATTGCTAACGTCATAAATATTCAATAAATTGTTAAGCCAAAAACGATTTGTGTTTTCCATTGTAATTGTATTTTGTAAATTTAAATGATTTATGTAGGTGAAATCTATTTAAGCATTCAGGAATAATATTTATCAGAAAATCTAATTTAAACAACACCTAAAGCTAATATCATTTTGCATAATTCATCGAAAGTAGAATTTCTTCAACAATACTTCGTATTTACAGCTTGTAATATTGGTTCAAATAAAAAAAGTAGTTCGTTTAAGTGAAATTGAGTTCCATTACTGCGCCTACCTTAATTGATACCTTGTCCAGTAGAATTTATACGATAACTGTTTTATTTAGTATTTATTAAATTTATTTTACAATTAAAAATAAATATGTATATCACTTATCGTCCGAATTTTCATATGACCAAAGAAGTGTACCAGCATTTAATTAAACTCAATGATAAAATACAAATATGTACATGAAATACAAACAGGTACATGCTAATAATTGATATTGTTTATTGACCAAATTCGTTTTTTTTTCCATTTTATAATTTCTATGCTATAATAGCAAAAATTAAGTAATGTGTTTGAAAAGTGTTATCTCAATATTAATAGAAACTTATTCACACTCGAAATCAATTCCAAGAACTATTCAACCTAAACTGTGATGGAAATTTTCTATTCATTATTTTTTCGTATTTACATACACACACAATATCATTACGATCAATATTGAATAATCAATTATTGTAATTAAAATCATTTTTGAAATTGTTTTTCCTCGCCATAACGCTATTGTATCCAACCGTAGGAGTTAATTATTATGATTGTATTATTTTTACGCTTCACCTAAATTACTCTACGCCACATCAGAAAAAAACAAAAATAATTTGATGGGAAATTAAAACTTCACAAAATGAGTTTCTTATATTAAATGAATTGTTTTAATTATTTTGTATGAAACAATTCGTTTTGTATAAAGTCAAGGTAAATTGTATATAACTGGAGGCTAATGACGGTATTCGTGAAAATCCGAAGGCAAAAAACGTATTCAAATTAATTTGTTGTGATTGAAGTGCTCTTATTTGTTATTGGAATTAATCTTTGTTTGGATATTTTTGTTCATGTTGATAAATTTGCAAATGACTAATTTAAATATCTTAATTGGTTTCATGATTTGCGCAAGGCGCTTTTGTTACGAGAAAAACTAAAGCAAGAAATAAGAAAATTATTTATAGCAAAAAACGAAATATTTAATGTACCGTTCAACATCTATATAAAATTGTTTATGTTCTACTCCTAAATATTGTTCGTGAAAAAATAAATATTAACCGATTTTTTTTCAATCAACAAACTATAAGGTATAGTCACCAAATTTCGTCCCCAAGCTTAATTTCGCCCCCTTGGGCATCTTTTTTTCTAAATAACGCCACTTAGTTTTTATAATTTGAATTTAAAGTCAGTTAAGTCAGACAACCATTTCAAATGTTTAGTGGTGAAATGTTGGGTCTGTGTCAAGATATTTAAAAAAATAAAAAACTTGTCAAGGTAAGTTTTTGATTGAAATACTATCGATAAGGTTTAAATGGTGATGTTCTTGAATTATTTAAACAAAATTTTGCCAAAATTTGATGTTATCGCTTAAAATTAAATCGATTATATTTTCATTTAGGTTATGACATGCGTTTTTGGTTGAATACATGTTGTCAACACAACTGGCAAATTCCTAATATCGTCCCCTTAAATAAGCCTAATATCGCCCCCGGGATGATATTGAGATTACTTCGTTATTCGGCAGTTGTAGTTTTTCAACAATCATTTTTTCAATAAAATATTTAGTGTGGACGAAACAGGGATCAACACCATGATAAAATGGGAGAAAAGTGGATAGGATGCACAAAATGTTTCCAATGGATGCATGAGGATTGTGTTGAAAATCCAGGGCCTAACTTTATCTGTTCAATTTGCTTAGAGAATTAAAATTACTTAAAGTTTAAACTATAGGTACATCAATGATTAATAAGTCTGATTAGATATTGTTATTATTATGATTATACTAATAATTATATATTGTTAAAAATATAGTTTATGTTTATGCAAGTCCTGATTATTGTGATCTCCATATCGTCCCCGGGACGTAATTAGGTGCCCAAAAAATTATTTTCAGAATGTCTACTTTTTTGTAAAGAATATTTTTGTATAAATAATAAAGAATTTAACAGATTTTTTTTTTATTTAAAATAATAAAGAAATGTTATAACTAAACTTTGACGTTATATTTATTGCTTTAATCGCAACATTTTTTTCAAAATTTTTATTTTTCAAAAAGGGGACGTTATTTGGTGACTCTACCTTAGCGTATTTCATTTATAATCACTTCGATTATAATCATTTGGTAGTTGCAAGGTTACCATTGCATCCTTTTAATTTGAAGCTCATTTTCTTGGCAAGTCCTTTTGGCTGTAATAACATCAAAGCCAAACCAATTTTTGGTATAACCGATTTAAATAAAATCTTAATGAAATTAACAAAAACATTTTTTTCGCAAAGCAAAACATGTTGTTCTATAATACTAACTATTTTCTTTAATAACATTGAGATTTTGAAGTTTTTTTTTATTCCTGTAGATTAGCTAGATAAGTAAAAAGGCAGACCTCTGAATTGAGGAATCATAGGTAATTAAACTTCACGGATTTATTTTTCATATTTTATTATTCAAATAAGAATCAACGCTTAAAAGCTGTAGCTTAGGTTTAATGGCATAGTTTTATATAACCTGCAAACATGTATAGTTTGTTATTCTGTGAACACAAAAAGATGCCTTAAAGTTTTATCGTCTGATAATTTCTTGTCATTTTAGTTTTATATCGATTAGTTGTAGTTTTATAGAATCCCAAATGAAATCCCAGATAACAAATTTGCCACCCAAACGAAATCGTGGGTATTGATTGATGTATGATAGTTTCTTTTTAACATTTGTGTAAAATGTTACATTGAAAAGGACCCCTAACTATATCCTCCAATTACCAGAGTTTTATTGCATTTTTAGAAACTATTATTGATTTCCATTATTTCAGGTCAAAATCGATATGTAATATAAAGTATAAATCAGGATGTGGTAAACCAAACAATTTAGCAGTGTTTTATTTTATTTATTCCAGAAGTCTAACGTAGGATTATTTTTTTTTAAATCATGAAACTTTGCGTTTTTATCAAATATTACAAGGTTGCCTGATGAAGTTGGAATCACACCGACGAAACGTTGCAAATTGGAATAAATAAAATAAAACACTGCTAAGTTGTTTGGTCTACCACATCCTTATCCTTTATATTTTTAGAAACTTTTTTTTTCTTTGGCATTACCAAAAGATTTATGTTTGGAACAACAATGAATCAGTGACGCGATTTGATGTATTTGGGGTTACACCTTTTAATTTTCGTTTATAAACACTGGAAAATTTTCCAAAACAAAAAGAAAAGATTTTTGTTGAATTTTTAATCGGAAAACCTTTATTTAAAATATTTAGTTTAAGTTTGCCCTTGTCTGGTAAGGATCCCGGACACCATAATAGGGTTTAAATAGGTAAAATAGGGACCTAGGAACACAATAAGCCCAGAGGCGACAGTATTAGGGCTCAATTAACCTCCTGAAAATCCCAACATAATAAAAAATATATGAAATATATAAAAAAAAATAAGTTTTTATTTGAAAACAACTGTTACAACGTTGAAGTTTAGTCGGGAGTGTTATAGACCATTGGCAAACGGAACATTATCATTACCTATTCGATTATGGTAATTTTTTTTCAGTTCATTAGAATTTTTTTGTATTAGAATTTAGAAAATTTTGTGAAATCTAATTTCTGAAATGAAAAACATACTTTTTTATTGGTTTCAATGAAAATTTGTGGAGTCGTTAACTTCATGGTCATAGATCATAATTGTAAGTGACTTTCATTCTTAAATTACTCTAATGTAAAATTCAAATTTGAAAAACATATTCTTTTAAAAAAAAGTAATAAAAATTAGGTATTGATATCTTATAATGATTAATTTTTAGCTATTGAAAGATATTTATCCAAATTGTTGAAATCTTACAAAAGTTTTCTACCTAATATATCTAAAATGAGTACAAGTCTGTAAGTAAAGAATATATAAATATAATTTCTTTAGGTATATAATAATATATGGCAACACGGGGCAGAATAGGGTACCGGGGCGGGATGGGAAATGGAATTAGCGCTTGCTACAGGTGACAAAAACGCGTAAAAATCATACTCAATGTTCAATTAACTGTGCTGCATTATAAAAAATGGCTATCGTCAGTAAAAAGTGCAGTTGTTTTTATTTTTATTAAAGTCGAAATAAACGTTTCCGATTTCTAATTTTTGCAAAGTAACACTAAGGTAATTATTCTATGCTCTATTTTTTGTTGGAATATTAACATGACATGTTTGTTAAAACATACTGTTGACTAACTAAAAGCCTAGTGATAATTCAAATATAACCAATATATCCTGCCATAATAGTTTTGCTTCTGTGGAAGGTGCTTTGGGGCACAATAGGTGAGGCGGAATGGGATATACCATTCAGATAGTATTTCCCATTCCAATAGACATTTTTATTTTATCAGCAGATAGTGCGTACATATATGAGGAAAACTAACCCACAGTCCATACGTATGAAAGGTCGGAAGATGCAGAGGTAATCTGCTTACACAATTGTGCCCCAGGGGATGGGGTAGAATGGAAAATTTCAATTTTTTTGAAACCTAACTTTTTAGTATTAACTATTAATTTAAATCAGTAAAACATTGTTTTTTATTTGTAGAGAATAAATTAAATAAATATATAAATTACAAAACAATACGATTGTTTCTTTAAACTTCTCGTAAATCGTAATTAAAGTTTAGGTGCCCAGTTCCACCCCAGGTTCCCCTACTTAGCAACTTCATAATATTTAAAAATTATCGAATTTAGATGAACTCTTCGGCATTTGTTAATTGGAAATAAGTTGGACACATATGCACATTTGTCACTTCCAACCACACAGTGTTTATAATTTATCTAATTTAAACTAAATTTGTTCCACTGTTGGTTATTTTTCAAAGAAAATATTTATGAAGATAATTAAGAAAAATATTTTCAGAAAATTAAATTAAGTGGAAAAAAGATTCAAACCTTATTTGAAATACAAAAACGAACTTGTGATGTATCATATTAAATAAATTACAACCAAAACTTGTTTATAATTTATTTAAAATGAGTTTAAATAAGTTTAACTGTCTTAAATTTTTACTGCATCAGTCAACAACATGGCATATGGAAAACGTTACTAGTCATTTTTGATCTTTGAAGTTAAGCAATATCGGGTGGTAGGTAGCGCTTGAGTGGGTAACCACTTGAAAAGCTCTGCATAACGTTGATTTTTTATAAGGAAAAAAAATTCTACCAAAATAAATTCATTTCCTTACATATTTCACCATAATAAAATGTATGTTATCTCCAAGAGATTTATTTATGCCCTATATGTTTAGCTTCATATTAAGTGGATTCACGCAATTTCCTTCTTCGTTAAACACAATTTACAAGTTATTCTATTCCCATTAATATGAAATCGATTTTATATTAAACTTATCAAGTTTACATTTAATTTCCTACTAATACCTTCTCGTGGTAGATCTCTTGAAAAAATTTATGTAAATTATTTATTATGTTGACATCTTGGGTTTTATAATTTTAAAGCTGTTTGCAATGAGAAAAAAAGGCTTTGAAACTTATTTAATTTAAATTAACTGCTGAATTTCTTAAGGGTGAAGTAATTTTTGCTTGCGTGGTTTCATTGAAGAAGTATAGTATGAGATTTATTGGCGCAGCTGCTGGATGCCTTAACTAGTGACGGTTCTCATGATTTATACACTGACCTTACTTTACAAACTTTACGATCGATACCCGTTATTAGCGTTCTCCTCTTTTATCAGACGCATGTTGAATTAATAATGTCGTGTAAATGTACGTATATAAATATAAGTGGATACATGATTATACGAAATCTGTCACTAATTAGCAAAATTGGTTCAATATATATAAAAACGAAAAATTAACTATAAAAGTGAAACGGAAATCGTTAACGTAACAGCAAAAGTATACGAATTAAAAATATCTGAAGAAACTTTCAGGGTATGACATGTGAGGCTATTTGACACGACACTAAGATATCCTCTATGGGGTATCATGACAGATACCTTACAATTTACTTCTAACGCTATTCAATCATTTTCATATCCATTTACTAAACCACAAAATTCAGTCAAGTATGTATGAATGAAGCCACATCTTACATCGATTTTGTAGTGATAAATTACAACTGCAGCTTATGGAAAAGAAGGACAAATAAATACGTAGACAACATTCGTTCTATTAACATCTCTGTTTTCAAAAATGAATTGAATTTAATATAATAGTGGCAATAGGATATTTACGTGATGACGAAAATTGTATGGGACGTTGTTTTCTGTTGGGTATATAGAAGATGTTGTGGGATAAAAGTTTCGACGTTGTATGTGCATTCGAGTGAATTTGAAACTGAGCCAAGTGTGGAATTATACTCCATCTCACTCATTATATACTTGTTTCAGTATGTAGAAGCATGTATGTATGTAGTTTTAAGAATAACTGGGGAATAGGGCAACGAACGGGGTGAGCGAACTTGGAAGGAAACCTCCAAGAGTTGACATGCAATCAATCTCACTAGCGAAATGGAATAATCCCTTCTATTTGATACAGGATATTCATCCACTTAGTCATGGGAAGTTATATAAAAGAGATAGACAGTATTATAGTCCTAGTTTCTGACCCCACAATCCCCACCGAAGCACGTATGTGTATGTATGTATATTTATTTATTTTAAAAGAATCATAATATATTGCATCCATTTGAAATGATGAAGGTACCCTCATGCATGTTTACTGACAATATTTATTTTCTAGTTTTATCATTTATTATATATGTTTTAATTTTAAATCAATATTTATAGAAATATGGTGTATGGATGTGTGGGTCTGCTAAATCGATACTTTGAAACCTAGATTTTAAGGCTTTATTGCAAATAGCTTTATGTACGTGAATACCTACACCATTTCGGAATTTAGCCTGAATATATCATTATTTACATTAATTTCCATTCTAAATATTTATTACGAACCAAAAAACAATTCAAATACGATTTTAGTGAGAAGTATATTATTAAATATGTGCGCCGTTTATTTTGAAAGTGAGTTAAGTCCATTTCAAGAACAATCCCTATTGTATTATCATTTTTAATCATAGGAACATAAGATACTGAGGAGGGAATAATTGACGTTTTTGCTAACAACTAAAATGAAATCAGTAATTTCTGAAAACTTAGCAGTTAAATAACTAACATACTTTGTTCTAGTTACAAGAAGAAGAATCACCATATAGACCAAATGGACTTACGCCACTTTCAAAATAAACGAGTCATATAATCTATTTGCTATGAAAGTAAAAACCCACTAGCATAGAAGCCTCATTTTATTTTTTAAAAATGAAAATTTTAAAAAATTTAAAAAAATGAAAAGTGGAGAGCTTCCAAAGCACAAGGAGAACTATAATCAACGAGTTGTAAGAATCCTCCCCCCCAAATAAATTTTTATCAAAAATTAAGAAATATCGCTTGAATTTTGAAGCATAGTTTCTCTTAGGAGAAACTGAAACTACCGACGCTAAATTAATGTTTAGGATAGATAAGAATATGACTCAAATAATATAAATAATATTTCAAAAGAATCTGCTAACCATATAAAAGGTTTTCCTCAATTTCCGGGTGATTAGAAAACAATTTGTGATAACTATCAAGGTACTTAAAACGTTCGATATTTGTTTTTACAGAAAATTCTTAACTAGTTTTTTCAAATTTTCCGGTTTAAAAAATTATGACCTATTTTCCTGAGACTCCTTTATATTATGAGGACTTTTCTTAAGTTCTTTACATTCTCGATTGCTTACAATTAATCGAGAGCTTTTAAAGTAACTTTCTTCCAATATTTATCTTCGGAAAAATGTTTAGTTTCCCGGAAAATTCCATTTAATTAGTGAAGTATTGTTTAATTGCTGCAGTATTTAATCTGAATAAAGTGCTTTAGAGCACATTTTTTTCAATCTTAAGGAGTGAAATTAAATATCCATGGATTTAAATTAATATTTTTCTGTTTTCCGGAAAACACGGTTTTTACAATAATTGCAAGCAATCAATTATAGATAATCATGATTTTGGGAAATTACAAAATGAAGAATAGGAATTTTTGAAAAAAATTTCCCCAAAAATGAAATATAATACGGAATATATTATAATATGGCCTAGAGTGCCGCGGTTGTTCTGTTAAGGCGCCGTGAAAATGTTCCTATGTGAATTAGTAGGTCAGTAATATTATTTCTTTGTAAAGTATTACTCAGACTAACGTACATTTGACCAAATTTTACGTTCATGTAGTCCAGAGTTCGAAAAGCTACGCCTCCCGAGCCTAATTGGCTCCTTGGCCCCAACCCAATGGCTTTTTAAATGTCAAACTCTAAATTTCAATTATTCAAAAAAATAGAAATAAAATCTTGTAATAAGAACCGAATTCATAAATTGTTATTGTTTTTTTAATTTTTGTGATAATAAACACGTTGCTCACATATTCCAAAAAATAAAAAATAAAATTCTTCAAAATTTGTCTCCTCAAACCATAAAGGTTCCCGAACCCCGATGTAGGCTATACCGGGATAAATAACTTGACAAAAGCGCTTTAGAGGAAACCTTAGTGCCCAAGCACGGCATCCACGCTACGATTTAGCCCTTGGGATAGTTGCAAGTCGGATTTTTGTGCCTTGATTTGCCTTAAAGCAGGTCTTTCACGCTCCGATTTGCAGTCCAACTAGTGGTTCGACTTTCGTAGTTGAATCTAAAGTCGGACCGTGAATGGTGTCGTTGGAAGTTGGAAGTCTAGCGGATTATTTAGGCGATCCAACTAGAAGATCCAGCAAGTAGTCCGATTAGTTGGACTGCAAATCGGAGCGTGAATGGTCTGCTTAAGATTTGCTACGGGGCGCTATGGAAAAGTTCTGATACCTTAAGGGTTCCAAAAACCGAAAAAAATTGGAAACTTTTGCTAAGGGTAATCAAAATTATGTGGTTAATTGGAATAGCAGGTAATACAAATCTAAAATCTTAAGAATCAAAATACATGCAATGCTCATTTATTGATTAATTGTTTGAATGGTTACATTGCGATCAATACTCTTAATATTTTGTTAGTACTTTTTTTAAGAGGCAAAATTATTAATCCTATTATAAACACTGTCGCAGTGCCTGTTAATTTTTAAGTATATTTAATCAAAGTTTTCTTTATAACTTTTATCTAAAGTTTTAAATTTTTCTTTACAACTAAAAGCTCTAAGATTTTATAAAACTAAACAGTCAATAACTGCCCCCACGTTATCTTTGAGAACATTATTCGATTATTGTTCAGAATATTACTTTTTGCTTTAACTACAAAATAATAATAGTTTATTTAGTTTATTCTTTATAATGTGTAGATAAGTAGAGAGGAATAAAGTTTGCAATGAAAAATAAGAATGGAAATTTAAAATCTATTCGCTTTGTTTACAATTTCAATTAGAAACCAATATTTTACAAATTTCCATTCGCCAGGAAATGAAATTATAGAACTAATGAGAATACAAATTTTTAAAACGATTCTTCCAACAGGTATTTATATATTCATGGTAATATTGATCGTTTACAAACATTATTTAAGATTCAATTAATTGTGTTTGTTTGGAAATAATGCTCCTCATAAAGTAGATAGTTGTAAAACGTAAAAGCCATTTAGCTTCAAAATATTAATGACTGATATAACATTTGAAATGTTCGTCCCACGAATGGGTTTTATTTATATTTTAATTAAAATTTCCATTGATTAAATTTGTTTTAAAAACATTACTTTGTATATTATGAATTTCAAACTCCACTGTGTGTTTTTGTCTGATATAGTAATTATTTTAAAGTAGCTGTGTAATAAATGAACATTGTTAGACATTGCACATTTTATGGGCAATTAATTTTTAAAATTTAAAACGTATTATAAAGAGAAAATTTTAGTTGCAATTTCAGTTTTTATTCGAGAAATTAAAAATAACGAATTTTAATTTATATAAAACTATTTTTGCAATTTATTTTTAGTCATCGTCATTATATGAATTTTTAAGTACTGTCTTATAATTGTCAATATAAATTACATTTTTATGCTAGTTTATGTTTATTAACATAAGATGAGAAAATCTATGGCAAGAACAATTATAATTTGCTGTTAAAAAATAAGCAGTGAGGATTAAGTATTAAATTATACAGCTCTGATAGGTACTTATAAGTATAATGATTGTTTTTATTGTTACTTATTTATTTTCAATTCAACTTTTTAAGTTAACAAACTATTCCAGTAAATTATAAAAAAGAAAAAAAACATTTTAATCCTCTTTCGATTTTAAGCCTTAGTTCACTAGAAAACATGGTTAATACATGTATGTCTGAGAATTTCACCTAGCTGTAGGTAGCCTTCCATAATGAACTTAACAAAATATTGACAACATAAGTTACTATGAATTAAATACCTATAAGATTACTAACCTTATTGAAAGTTTCTTAACTTTGAAACTGTAACGTCGTCCAGGCTTCAGTGTACTAAACATAGTTTGCTTATTTAACAGCTATTAACTAAACACAATCTATAATGCATTGAATCTGTAACAGAAAATAATTCAATTACTAAAAATTGGCCTTAATGGTTTTTGCGTAGATGGAAAAAACCACAAAATAAATAATTAAAAAGAATGTATCAATTTCATGCAATTGGTAAAACAAAATAAAAGAAATCTCTATTAAATTCCTCAAAAAGAAATGACAAATCATAATCAAAATAATTGGAACACATTTCTTTGTTCAATATGTGTTTTCTAATATTAAATATCGTAACCTTTTGTTTCGTGAACAATTTTAAAAAGAAAAACAATTTTTCATAAGTGTAATTAATTTCATTAATGTTTTTCATAATGTTTATACTTTGCGTTCGTATTTGAAACTGTAAAAAGCATTTAATGAGAAGAAAGGACCTAAATGTAAAATGGAATGGTAATTTAATTAAACTACATCAATGAAACTTGTTAAATAACCTACGCTTAGTAAATTAAGTACAGAAAGAAAAAAAAATAAAACATACTATTTATTTAAGCACATTTACATAGTAATTTGAACATACATACAAGAAATTAACATAAAAAGAAAACAAAATCGTAAAAATAGCAGCTATTAGCATGATTTTTACTATTTGTTTCTTCAAATGAACTTTGATATTAAAGTTTTGTTTGACTATTTGTGTAACAAATGTAATTTAACTACTTATAAATTCAGTTATATCGACAAATAGGTTTTATTAATAAGTGCTTATATATAATTAATGTAGTTAACAATATGAAAAAAGCAATAAAATGATTAAGGTTTAATTTCTTAGTGTTAAAATCTTAAGATTTTATGTCATATAATTTATATACTTATATGATTAAAGTTGTAATAATTTCACTGCACTTAGTTTAACTATTATTGCTGCAATGATCAACTATTGCTGTTTGCCAACCATAAAAAATTAAGCTTTTTAGAAGTATAATTTATTAGTTCATTGATATTTAAGGGCATTATTTTTTAAATAGAGGCAACTTTTTTCAAGTGTGATTTTTTATTCCCAATGGATGATAAAAAAATCCCAACTTAATTTAAATATTTGTAGGCAAAATTGAATATACAATAATACAATACTTTAATGTTGGTAGTGATTTTTGAATGAATTATAGAGGCTTTAATGTTCTGTTGTAAAATGATCAATAAACTATGACAAATAAAATATAATTGTTAGTCTTTAAATTCTCCAATCTTGCACCATAAGTTTTGTTCATAAATTTACAGTCCCTGGTTAAATTATTTGATGCACTAAATAAAATATTTTTTCCAATTTTATATACTCTACGAAATTAAATTTGATACTATTTACATTATTAGAAGTAGTAAAGAGTTTTAGGAAATATAATTTTTAAATAAGGGTATTGATTATTACCCCAATTACCCTACTCTACGGTAAGAGCTCTGTTTTGAATCCTATTGAAAATGTGTGGGATTTGATGGGGAGAAATGTGGTTTAATAGGTGATCACATCATAAAAATAGCCCTTAGAAAAAAATATTCATAAATAGAATCACCATCCACAAACGTAGTGGACGTTATTGGCTTACATATACAGCACGCTGCGAATGAAGCTTTAATAGCATTAAAAGAGCTTTCAATTAAATATTAAACAATACAGTTCGCCATAATTAACAAGATACTTAAAATGATAATAAAAGTTATTTTTCAGTAAATATAATTTTTTTGGTCATCTTAATTGGTAATAAGTGTAGTAAATTAAATTTTTATAGGAAAGTTAAATCCAATCAAAAATTTAAACACCAAATATAATAGCTTTTCCTTCATATTTGGTACAAAATCTATAGTGCGTCTATTAATATGGCCAGGGACTGTAATGTTATACTGTTTTTTGTACTTTTATCTAAAAGATGCAAAAACTTTAGTTTACTGTACATTTATGAACAAGTTCAAAGTTCACAGTCTAGTTTGTATCTGTTACTATATCTATATTATTATCTATATAGTAGTGATAGTATGAAACAATACTATGTCAACAACTGAATGTATATGTACATAGGTTAGGGAATGGGGATATAAGAATATATGTATGCACATTTAAATAAAATTGACTAATTTTGATACAAAAAGTTAAGGACTTGCAAAAGTGTTGACTTTTTTTGGCAAATGATTAGGTACTTGTAAGTTGTGAACTATTCAGCCATTTTCTCCAATCACTTTTACGGTATAGTAAAATTGTATGTATTTACAGCATTTCAGTACCTTTCTGAACTAAAATAGTTCTAGTTATAACTGTATTTATCTCCATTTAGTTTTTCTGAGGTACTAATTGATACTTATAAGAACAATTATGTAATGGTTAAGTAATGTTAGGTATTCTCATAAGTCATTTTTAAGATTATAATGAGACTAAATTAAATAAGAGATAAATACGTACAATTAAAATTGCTTAGACTTTTATTCTTTCAATTACTTAATAGATTATCACCTAGTTTAAGTCCCTTGTTGTGGTGTTCCGGTTTCCGTTTCCGGTATTTTAACATGTACGTATGACTTATACATATTTAAATGGCACATAAAAGCATAACAGTATATGGTATACAATGACGTACTTACATATTCATCTTTATGTAAACCACTGAAATTTAAATCAAAAAATCGATAACAAAGTATATAAAAATTTCTTTATGCGGTCAGCGTAACCAGGTTTTGCATCACAGGCGTTTTGATTTCCCTTGTCATATATCATATGGTTATAGATATATGCGAAATACATACATTTATTATGAGTGTGTTTCTATCTAAAGTGTAGTCATGTGAATTATGAATAAATGTATATTATGTATCGTACACATATAACAATATATTTTTTGTGCGTATACATACATACATAGATTCTTATTTTATAGATATAACGTGAATACATATACCATAGGAATTGTTATTTTTATTTTTCATATTTATTTTGAAAAATATGGATCTTTGTATATTTATGGTAATGCAATTCTTTCCAGTTATGTGAACCATAAAAAAATGAGCAAGCGGTTTATACTTTAGTCTCTAATTTCAGACAAAATTTACATCCGTTTATTATTTACGTAATATACATTGCTTTGTCGTTGTGCAGAAAATTAAAGAGTGGAGAAGCCTGCGATTGCATCTTCTGTACCATTAAGTTGGTTGGTGAATTATGAAATTGAGCTTTACTTTAATTAGTGTTTAACGCAAATATGTTTTGAACATTTAGTTTGCATGACAGAATGGGAGAAGAGGTTGCATCAAAATGATAATGGCTTTCTCTTGATAAAATTGTAATTTAATGTGAACGTGAAATGACAGTGTGACACGATGAGTGTGTTCAGCTGCATCCCATATATCTTGAAATACACATAGATACGGGAGCATTACGTCACAGGATGTATAGGATGCAATCGCTGCTGTAATAATTCTAGGAGAGCTAACAGGACGGTAGGCAAGCGAGCAAGAGCAGGACGTTCAAGAAGATTGATTAGCTATGGGAAACGGGGAGTTCAGCGTCCGTTTCTCTGATATGAGTCCCGTTTGTTGTTCTCCTCATTCCCCATCGCAACGTTTCCCATTGCTCCCCATAGTGCCTGGCCCGACAACTACGAACACATTAAACTGACATATTATTTTAAATGAATGATATCCACACCAGTTATTACACAATATAAATACACGCCCCATTATTTCTATCAATTCCATATTATTAAATGCAGATGTATGCGTTGGAATATTGGATACTATATCCATATAGGTGGATATTTTAATATAAATTATAGACTTAATTTCCAGTTTAAAAATGTTTATAAATGTGTGTAATTTAACTCACATTATAGTTTTATAAATTCGATTAAAATATTTAATAGGATAAAAGCTATTCAAAATTTTCCATTTGAACGTAAAAAACTAACCTCAAAAACAAGCTACATTAACTTTATAATTAAATCAAACAATATATCACTAAGTAATATTAATCAAAATAAAGATATCTTTTTACAATGCAATCAAACAACACTTACCCAATATTTGCACAAGAGTTTTTTTTAATTTAATAGTAATGAACATCTGTACCACATGTACCTCAAGGTTTATAAATTACACAGGTTGCTCCATTAGAAAAAAAAAATGACGTCATACGAAGAATTTTGAAATTTGAATCTGTCTGAAGATATATACGAATTTCTTCTGGATACATCACGTGAATCATAGGACCACCTGTGTATTTTATAAACCTTGCCTGTACCTAGCAAATTTTGTTAAGTGCTAATGGTAGGTTATGGTAAGTTAGTGTAAAGCCTAGTGTGAAATATCTCCCATAGGGGAGACTATATATGGGCATATATGGGTAGGTAATTCTCATGAAATCTCGAAATTCTTGTCCTTCATTTGTAAGAAAAATCTAAGGGGCCTATGATTTATTCTTGAAAAGAACATTATTTGGACTAATAGTGTTGAATATAAAAATTTTTGAACCGTATGAATATCTCTAGAATAAAGAAATAGTACCTTGTAGATCAATCCCTCTCACTATGTTCTAAGCATAAGATTAGCACATTTTTGAACTTATAAATCAAAAAAGTTTTTGCAAATTTGATAAATAATCGATTAAAGACACATTATATTCTCAAAATTCTTTTGAATTTTGAATGAAAAGTAAAGATTATGTTTTCAAATATATTTTTTTTTTGTGTCTCATTGAAGAAAATCATTTCCTTACACCTTTACTAACAGTCTATATATGAATGCATCTGTAATCAATCATGAACACTTTCATCGATTTTTGATTGTTGGCAATAATATCAATTATTTCTCGTATTTAAGTTATCTTACACGTGTAAGAGTAGCTGTCCTAAACTAAAAATATGAAAATTATTTCAAAATTACATTTTCAATCGTCGTTGTCTCACATTGAAGTAAAATATTAGTATTGATTATATGTTAATAATAATGATCTAACAAAAGTTTATGTACCAAGATTTTGTTGTATTTCATTTCGTCATTCCCGCATTTCAAATTGAAACGAGGGAATAACGATATATAAGGTAATGACTTGGCTTATAAATTAGTCAAATTTAACTTTTTTTATTCCTTTGCTTATTTAATCCTTAAATTCACCGGGTCTTCCTGTTTAAAGATGAGAACATCAATCATATTGGTTTTAGTGAAAATTAGTGCTATAAATACAATACAGAGATAAAAGTAGTTCATTTTGTCGGTGCAGGACAACAAATAACACTTTACAGAGAACTATTATATTAATGTAATAATAATACTATTAGGGGCCAAGCATTTTGTTCTCTATCAAACAATAACAGGCTAGAATCAATGACGGTATGACCTCTAAAAATCATTCCCTAATTTTCAAAATTATAAACCATCCTTATAATTCGTCTCTCTTGGGACCATTATATTGGTAAAATCATGTTACATAAGTACTACAAAATTGACCAAAGAAAAATTAAATTTAAGATAAAATAGATATCTTTTTCTACCTAATTTTGAAATTCAATGAGAGTTATAAGTGGTGGTCTTTTGTTTAATCTGCGGCTGTGTCGAAGGAAAAAAATATTTTCAAGTATAGCCGATATTGAGATGTTTGTGTGATTGATCATTGTACCAATGTTCCAGTACTGTATATCTTCGGCTTATTGTCTTCTCTATGATTGGAACTAGAAGGTCCTTGAAGAAGGATGACCCACCTATGTATTATGGGGTTCCGGAAATAAACCGAAGCACTCGATTCTGGAATTTTTGGACTTTTTTGATTTGGAAAGGTGAGGTACTTCCCCATATGGGAGATGCGTGCATCCAGAGGAGTCGTATTAATGACATGTAAAGTATTCGTTTCAGTCTTTTGGGGATTTTGGAGGATAAGTTTAGGAGTGATCCGAGTTGGGCGTCTTCTGCAACTCTGGTGAGATTCACTGATATACTGGTAAAAATGTAATCCTCTATCGAAGATAATCTCGAGATATTTGATTCGGTTTCTTTGCTGAAATTGAACTCCGTTCATATGCACTTGGAACGCTGGACTAAACCTCTTTGGCCTGAACTTGACGACTGTAGATTTTGTTGGATTTAGTGAAGTTCTTAGGTCACCAGCCCATGCCCCTAGGTTTGCCGTTAGGTTTGAAACTGGAAATCATAAAAGCACATTAATATATTAGTTTTAAAATTAAAGAAAAAATATAATGAAACTAATAAGAAATTAAGCTTTGTTATTTAAAATTTCATTCAATATTTTCGGCAAAGAAACTAAAAAATCAGAATATGGATAGTATAAAGATATTTGCCAACAATTGAACTCTTAAATTTTCTACTGGAAGCCTTTAAATTAAATACAATTTTTTATTTCAAATCTTATTTTCCCTTCAAAAATTCCTATTTTTTATTAGACGTTCTCAAAAAATGGATTGTTTTGAATTAGAAGATATAGATTTAGAGTTATAACTAAATTTGTTCATTTTGTTTTGTCAATAACTTTCAAAGTCATTTCAACACTATTTATGAGTTTAGTATTAGGTTAGATAAAAGTAATTAAAATTATGGTAATTTAGCCTTTTCAAAAACAATTTATTAAAACCTTTTGAAATTTCCTACGAATGTATTCAGTTGTTTCATATCCTATCTACTATAAAATACCTGACAAAATTAGAGATTCATTTTTAAAGGGTAAACATAATTATGTACATTGTATAACCACAGTATTGCAACTGTTACATGACCGTCTATTAATTAAAAAAATATTAAAATGAAACTTCAACTATTGTTTTATTGGGTAACAACCCCTAAAACTTGCAACAATATGTTACTATTTGTTTATACATGCAATTTTTAAATAAAAGCTAAAACAAAATATATTTTGAAATGATTTTTTTTTAATTTTATTCCTTTTTTTACACTGTCGAAATAAATATTTCAATGCATTCATTATTAACTTAAATATTTGCATTGATTTTTTAAAATGTATTTTTTATCTACACGCTTCTACTAAAATAAAAGACACTTTGTGCAAAGATATGATCTTAATTAAATATGTAAATCGCCAATCTTTATATTTTTGAAACGTGTCGCAACTTATATTAATATGCTAAAATCTTTTTATTTTCATACAATCGCCGTTTTAACATCAAGATTGTCTACTTTTCATTTAATGCCTCTAACCTCCTTACAGAATTTTAATGATGAAAATGCTAAAAAATTAAAGGAAAGTTATGCTCCGCTTATTCTATTTTTAAATATCAGAAACGAAATTTCGTTCTCAATCATTTGTGATAACAGTATAAAGAGAAATTTTGGAAATTATTAACGTTTTGCTAATAATCTTTGAAAGTTTTAATGATTTAAGTTGTTGGATATTTATAAAGAAATTATTTGTGTTTTGCATACATCTTAAACACTTTCACTAATTGATATCAAATAAATCAATATTTTTTTGTCATATAAAGAAATTGACTGTTGAAAATTTTATTTTTTATGTTAAGACGATTTAGCATTTCTTAATTATATCCGCAAGTTGATAGTATGGTTTCCTGCTAGACCGATAGATTAAGTATGAGTATTACTTTTGAAAAAATCAAAATTAAAAAAAATCTTGCATCGGTCTCTGATCCTGTGGAATTTCCACCTACAGTATTATAAATTACGATTTAGGTAGGCGTAAATAAATATTCACTAATCTTAACCAGAATCATTACAACAGGCACGTAGGAATAATAAGATTTTTACCATTGACTTAATGGTAAGTAGGTACCTACTAATAACACAAAAATAGAGGCCCAGACATCAGTAATAAGAGTACAATTCAATCTGATTTAAAAAAAAAAACTTTTTATGACGCTTTTGGTATCTTTATTAAGCTTATCCATAAAATTTTTGTGTCTATCATGCAAATAAAAAAGAGAAAGTATTATTTTCTCATTAAGTCTGTGTAATAAAACCAAAAGACTCATAAAATAATTGAAATGGATAAATTCAAGTAAAATAAGCAAAGGTAAAATGAAAATTTTACAAATAAACATAATCATTATCTATCTGATGATGTACATTGTATATATATAAAACATATTGAAAACAATGACTAAAATCCAAATGATTTATTTTATTTCAATGCCATAAAGAAATATTTCGACAATAAATTTCCGAACTTTCAAATATTATTAGAAAAAGGTTGTTCAATTAAAAAAATGTTTATGCTATTGTTAGCTTAAAATAAGAAAATATTTCAACTATTAAGTAGGTATAACTCTTTCATTACATTATTTTAAATTCTGATTTCAACGTAAAATACATCCATATAACACATTGGAAAATCATTGAAAATGTTTCGGCTATTAAGTTTAACTCTTTCATTACACTGTTTTGATTTCTGTTTTTAAAATTTAAAAATCAAAATGAATAACCAGCTATCACAGGAAAAACCTATCCACTCGGGGGTACCTCAGGGATCGGTATTGGGTCCAATCCTTTCCAATCTCTACGTTGAGGACTTTCGGTCACTAGACCACTGTATAACCTCAATGTACGCGGATGACATCGCCATCATCAACCTATGATCATCATCAATGATTTTCAAAGGGCCGTTCAGAAAACCCAGCAGTCTATCAATCACCTATCTTCCTGGTTCAGTAGATGGAAAATTCTTATAAATCCATCTAAAAGCTTCGCCAAAATCTTCTCTCTAAGACGTTTCTCCATCCAACTGGATCATATCGTGCTGGATCTCAAGGAAATTCCGTGAATTGAGCAAAAAAACGTTTGTTTAATATTTGGGCATATTTCTGGACTCAAAATTAACATGGCAAAGACACATCTCACGTAAAATCAGAGAAGCCAACACTCGACTCATCCAACTATACCAACTTATCAACAGAAGGTCTCGTCTAAGTATGGAATGTTCATTGATGATATACAAATCAGTCATTAGACCACTTCTCACATACTCTTGGGCAGCCTGGCTTCCATCCTCAAAGAAAAATCACAATGACCTACAGGTGTTCCAAAATAGAGTCTTGAGAATCACCACTAAAGCTCTATGATATGTGAGAAACAACCAAAGTCACCACGAAATAAACGTCCCATACATAAAAGACTTTCTAATCGTACTCACAAGGAATTTCCTTGGCGACCTGGAAAATTGTCCTAGTGCAGTAGAATTAGGCTTGAAGGAAACTATAAAACAAAGAAAGTTGAAGCGGAAACTCCTTCAAGAGCCCCAAGAAATAGCAGTTGCTTGACCATAAGGTCAAGAACAATTAACAAAAAAAAAAAAAGACAGAGGAATGAAGTTCGAATCCTCCAGCTACTTAAACGCCGCTGAAGATCAATTGCCTGTTATCACCACCATGATATAGCGACAAATCGCTGAACTGATGCAAATTACATAATAGTACACAAAAAAAATCTGATTTCATCATACAATACATTCCTATAATACATTGGAAAATCATTCAAAATTTTCATTAATGAATTTATCATTTATATTGAACAGAAATTCATTGAAAGTACTATTTATAATTAAGAATGTTCCAAAAAATTTTTTTTATTAAGAAGACAATTCAGGTTGTTTAAGATCGTTTTTTTTTAATTTAATATTTTTATTATTCAAATAGCTTCGTTTCGTTACTTATCGTAACTTCATCAGGAATGATTTATTGAATTTAAATTGAAAATATTTTATTTTTGTGAATCAAAAAGCCTGATGAAGTTACGAAACGTAGCTAATTGAATAATAAAAATATCAAATAAAAAAAAACGATCTTAAACAACCTGAATTGTCTTCTTATTTAAAAAAATAAAAGCTGAGATCTGAATTTTATCATCTGTTCCAAGAAATTTAAAGTACTTTTTTCAACGCACACTCTTCTGTTATATATATATATATATTTTTTATATCAAAACATCCCTTAATAAATTTTATGAATCTTAAATCACAGGAACCTGATGATTTGCATATTAGTATTTCCATATGTATATGGAACTATTGAGGTATATTAAAAGGTAAATCCACGATTTTGTATTAGCAAACTGACATAATTAATAGAATAAAAATAATAGTTTTTACTGTAGAACCTAGTAGTTTATCAGAATTTGTGTATTTTTAAAGTAGGTAAAGCTCTACAAAAACATTTCTTTGAACTTGCACTATTATTTAATTAAGTTGTTAATTTATAAAAGCTCATCATAAATATAGATAGGGTAAAACTACGAAGAATTGAATTTCTAGGTTTGTAAAAAGAGAATTAAAGTTTCAAGTCGTGCCACCTTTTGCCAAAACTGGGCAGCATTAGAAGCACAAAAAATTGAGCTTTTCGCTAGGCATAAGTTGTTAAAATGTGTTACATTTCTGATCAAATAAATTGCATTAAAAATTCATTTCTAGCAATATTGATATATTTTTATTTAATGTATAAATTGTAAATAAATTATCCCTATTTTACTTGTGAAAAATTAGTGGATAATACGATGTGATATTTTTTAGTTTTTCATACAAATACATCGCAATGGGCACCTGGGTACCCGGTCATTAACATAAGGGCTACACTTATAATGCATTCTGAGAGTTAGATAAAATCATATATTAATCAAAGATTTACTATACAAGTACAAAACCCAAATCGCCAACTAAAATATTTGCAACACAAATTGGCTTTCTTTGAAAACCGTAATATGGCATTAGATTTGTATCTTTCCGGCGATTTCAGGTCATTAGTTACGTTACTGTTTCCATCTTACTCCATCTTCTAAAGTTTAAAAACCGCGATTGATGCACAACAAATAGTACAATATTTGCTATCTACTCGTTAGTATTTACTATTGGATACTACAGGTACATTTTCCGTTTTATTTGTCTTTCGACAAAATGAAATATTTGATGACATGTTTATCTGTCGGTATAAGTATTTCTATTTGAAATGAGAACAAGTTTGTGGTTCGTGAATAAATTCCTGCAGTCATACATAGTTACGTCCACAATGCATATTAGTAGATAAATATATGAATGGAAGTGGTTTATACATCACAAAATGAGCAAATATACCGCGGGTAATGAATGAAAATAGCATTTTAAAATATTCTTTTCTATGGACACGAAATATTTAATGTAAATCTTTACAATAGATGATAAATACCGACCATATTTTAATTTATAATCACTTAATTGGCAAAAAATATCACGCAGATGCTAATTGGAAAAATCAAATTATTGATTTGAAACTTCTTTGGTTCTATTCAATTTAAAAAAAAATAAAAGTTTTAAAGAATATTGAAAGTTTAGACTAAAGGTTTCCGTTTTTCATATTGTCGCTGTATCAGTTAAGAAATATAAACTTATAAAGCTCGACCTCCTGGTGCTTGCATGACTTGGACGGAGCTTTGTTTAACATAACATATAAAACGAAAGAAAAGAGCAAGTATAACTTTTTTATTGTTATTAAACTTTGTAAATGGAAATAAAAACTTTTTTTCTTGCAGTTAAATAATTAATGCGACGAAGTAATCATTAAAAACTTTACTGGAAAATAAAGGCTGTATTTCAAAAAATATTACAACTTACATATTACTATACATTTTCGTTGAAGTTTCAGCTTACATTTAATATTGAGCGTTATAACCAATTAGTATATTATACTTTTAAAACGTGTACCTATAGTTGTTTTTAACTAAAAATTTAAGAATTTTGTAATTTGGAACTTAATTTATAAGGGGACTAGCTGATCCTCGCAACTTCGTCTGCGTAACGTAGGTGTAGATTATGTTTTCTTTTCAAATTTGCCATTTGTAGTGGTATATGAAAATTTTTATTTTTCTTATTTCTTTTACGAAAAACATAATCATACTTAAAAACACTATTTTGTCAACTTTAAAAAGACACATTTAATAAACTGTTGCAAAGAATAAAATTGTTCTATGTAATAATCAATTAATTTTCAAAAAATATTTATAAATATCTAAAAAGAGTATGTCTATTGCGTATAGCTACGGTAGGTATACCTACCGTAGACCAAATAATCTGTAAATCAATCAGCATCTATACATAAGTAAAAAATATCGCCAAGTTCAATAAAGTTGGTCTTAATTAAAAGTAAAATGGGGTGACCATGCGACATTTTTCAAATAACTTACATTTTTAAACTTGCAATATCTTTTGAATGGAATTGTCAAATTGAATAACTCAAAAAGTTATATAATGGTATTGAAGCAAACTTTAATATGCATTCATTTATTTTGATAAGGATTAATCCTAGAGTATAAATAAAAGAGCTTTTACAACGGTGGAATTTTATATACTTTTTAAACTGAAAAAACACTTATTGTGACATAACTAAAATAGTTAGACATATGCTGTCGGACTATTTTTTGTAGATAATGATATGTTCTGCAAAATCGTACTACATTATTTTGTTCTATAACCAATAGTTTTCACAGCGCACACGATGTAAGAATATTTTTTGGTTATTTTTTCAGACCTTGGGTTACATTATTGGAGTTTTAGTATGAATCCCTAACTTTTTTGAAAATTTTATATAACCTATGTTCACTGGAAATAGTGTAGCTTCCCAACAGTGAAAGAATTTTTCAAATCGGTCAAGTAGTTTCGGGAGTCTATTCAAATCAAACAAACAATCAAATCTTTCCTCTTTATAATAATTGATAGATGATTGCAATCTGGAGCAATTATATATTCTGCAGTAAAACATTATGGAAGCAATTTTTTGTCATATTTCATTATCATCAATAAATATATATATATCTTCTATGCTAACTCTTCTTCGGTATTTAGAACAATTTGAAAACCAATTGTTGTTATATGACAAAAAATTGCTTCCATAATGCTTTTTAGCAGAATATATAATTGCTCCAGTTCACAATCATTGGTTCATAAAAATTAGATTTTAAAAAGTTTGATTGTTGAAAAACAAACAAAAATATCCTCTTTATAATAATAGATTAAAATATGTGCAATATTGTAATTTTTGCAAATACCAAATGTCTAATTACATGATCAAGAAAACCATAAGCGTTGGACTATGATACAAATATAAATATTTTTAAACCACAATTTACAACATTGTTGTGAACCTGTTAACTATCTTAGACATTGGATCAACTATAAATAAAGCCAAATACTAGTGAAAGGCTTAAAATAAAGTATTGAATTTCATACCTGTCTTAACAAATATCAGTTTTTTTTATTTTATTTCATGTCCAAAATTTCAATCTTATATACATATAGAGATTATAAAAGTAGATGTACATGAATTGACCCAAACATTTTTACACATATTTCATTTTAAATCTACATCAGAAATGTGACACTAGAAATTTATGAATTTGTAATTATTTTACAGATAAATTGTTAGTTTTATAAATAATATGCAGAATGGGGTTACAATGTCAATATTTTATGTTGGTGGTAATTTAAAAATGTAGCGTTATTTATTGTTCAAAACTTGAAAAGAATTGTATGTATACAACATGGCTTATTTTAATCCGTGTTTAACTTATTTCGATTAAAAAAAAAGCCACAAAGATTACAATAACGGATAATGATGATGGGATTTTCGAATGAATGGTTATTATGCGTGACTAAAAACACACATCATAGGCTTCGAGCAAATGATCAGCACACCCTCTTGATTCACAAAAACAAAAAAGAAATTCTGATTTCTATGTCTTCAAGGAAAAGATATCGTTTCACAGAAAGAGGCCATTTGCAGTGTTATAAATTAATGTGAAATCTATATTAAACAGCTACTTTCCTTTACATAGCGTTTTTTACCAGCTAGAGACCATCAAGGACTCATGTATCATATTTAACGGAATTACAGGGGGAGGTTTATAACTTCCTGGTTCTTATGTTATTCGATCCTTTATACGCCTACAAGAATTAGAGCGCAAAATTATTTCACTGACAGATTAGTTTATAGTTGACCGTTGCGTTGGTTTTTCAAACTTGAAATCTTTTTTGAGACACTTTTTGTTGGGTAGTGGCTTTAACCTTAAGCCATTTATAATTCGATCAAGGATTGTATCGCTATGATTAGCGTTAGTATTATTTCTTCGCTAACGCTATTCACAATGTGGGCTTCATAGATTTAGATTTATATGGCATTCGACATACATTTACTTAAATGACGTCATTAAGATGAATATTGTCTGGTTGAGCTGGTTGTCAGGTTTCAGAAAATTAATAGTACTCTCGTGTAAATTAATTATGAATATTAAATTACAGTTTATATTATCAAAATCAAATGGTGATTTATTAACATTAAATAGTATACAAGAATTATTAAAGGTGTATTTAATCACGGATTATATTTAAATTTGTTATCGTTTTCCCATTAATTTCATAATATATATTTTTTTTTTGAAATGAAGCAAAAAATTTGTCGCTACACCAATACTACCTAATAGGTATAAAAATATTCTTCATAAAAAAATAATTATGAACAAAGACAAGTTTTTATCAAATGCCATAGTGTCGTGCATTTCTTGCGTATTTTCTTTTCTCCATTTACCAAACAGGTAATTAAATTTTTACTTGCAATGTCATTATTTATCTTCTGTAAGCCCAGGGAGTAATATATCACTAGTCACAGCAGTTTTATCAATCATGTAGTTGGGTTAATCAAGTTTGTATTTGACTAGTTGATTACATATTTGTCGCATTAAAAAATTTCTTAAATGCTACTTTCTTTTTAATGTGTAGGAAGGCATAATAGTTAATAGCACTGGTAAGCCAATGAATTCAGAAAAGTTTTATAAATAGCTAAGGTACGGAAAAATGTAAAAAGTTGGTATTTAATAGTATTTTTTTCAACTTATCTCTTATTTAATTATATATGTTTCTGTTATCAAAGGATAAAATACACGTGATTGGTTTTTTACTATTTTGTTATAAATTAAAAATTCCCATCTAATTTTAATTGACAACGATTAAAAAAAATGTAAAACTAGTTCTTGATTATACTTTTGATTATACTTAGATAAGTAAAAAATATTTGGTTTAATATTTCTTTTAGTGCATTCAGTGGATAAATTAATTAATTTAGTACATTTTTTTAATTAAAGCGTTTTTTATTGGTGCATCACGAATTCGTGGCTTATTTTTTGAAATTTTCAATCAGATACAATAAATGATAAACATTTGATGAAAATAATTGTTAGCCTATTCAATACTGATTCATTATACCAGCGGTTCCTAACCTTTTTTAGTCGCGGACTCCCAAGGAAATCAAGCATAATGCCAAGGATCCCTGAGGAAAAAAGAGGTGCAATTTTCGGACAATATTATATTTTAGTATTCCTCCATTGAATTAAAAAACAAACTTTTTCAAATGGGACCGCGGACCCCCAGGGATCCGCGGACTACAGGTTAGGAAACAATGCATTATACAGATATACTAAATTTTCGACCAATATCTTGGTACACGCTTTTCATACTTTAATGATAATATATTTAAGAAAAACAAGAAGAAACTCAATATGAGTTTGGTGGAGCGAAACCACTTAACTTAGTATATACGTATTTATATATTCAATTATTCAAATGTCATCAAATTATTAAATATAGTTGATTGATTTTTCAAATCGTTTCATATAATCACAAAAATGCACAGCATTAACCCAAAAATATGTTTCATTATTTTAAAAAAAATCAAAATTTATTGTTGCTTTCATATTTTACAACGACTACAATGAAATAATTATTGTTGATATCAGATCTCAACTGATTCCATAGTTGGAAGTCCTTAGGGGCTAAGAGAGGTTCTCGTAATTTTCTGGAGCATCCAAGATGCTCTCATATTATAGCATACTTTGGTATAAACTGCATAAATATATATTTTTAAAAGGTCATTAATAAGAGTATGAAGAAGAAAAAAATAGAATGAAACATCGAAAAGAAGTATTTAGTTATTATCCAAATGGTAACACTGGTGCTTTGGTGGAAAGCTTTACTTATCGTTTAAAGCTTTGGCTCATTATTAAATAGTATTAACCAGAATATAACAATGATTGAAAATGAATTAAAAATATTTTTTCAATTAAAATAGCACTTTTTCTTCTTAATATTGGAAACAAAGTCTAAAGTCTCAAGAATATAAACTTATTTCAAAGTCCAAATTTCATGTTTCCTAGTTTTTATGGTAATAACAGGCCTTGTCAGTTACTAAACTCTTAGGGTTATTAGAAAAAAAAATAATTCATAATTTTTTTCATTAGGATAAAAACACTTACTGAAAATCATTGATTTAAAAGCTTTTTTGATAATTAAAATTGTATTTTTGTTAACATTGGCAAACAAAATCTAAAGTCTCAAAAACATAAGCTTGTAAAACCCAAATTTCATGTAACCCAATTTTCATGGGAATAACAGACCTTCTCTGTCATAAAATGCTTAAGAATATTGAAACAAATTATAATTAAACAATTTTTTCGTTAAGATTAAAAACACTTTAGAAAAAAGAGATTGGGACTTTGAAATTGAAACTCTTGAGGTTTAAATGTCTATCAAGGATAATGAAGGATAACACTGTGAAAATAAATGTAAAAAAGTATTTGTGTTGCACTTTTTTATAGGTATACTACGGAACTAGCGAAGTGAGTCTTAATTAGCTATATTTAAGGAAAAAAAAAGATCTTGAATTAAGGATATTTATCGATTATGCTGTGTCATAGACTTTCCTTTTTTTTCATACAAGCTGTTTCTAACTATCCTTAGATTGTTATAACTTGCCTGAAAAAGGGGAAAACCTACCAAATATATAAAATGTAAATTGAAAAATAAGGGGAATAAGTATAAAAATAAAATTTAATTATCCATGATAGAAAAACCTAAGTGATAATAATAATATGGAAAAAGCTGATATTTTCTTATATATAAATTGACTATCGTGCGTCCGTGCGTGCAGAATACGCTATACGCATTCGCTGTGTTATCCCCACTTACGCATTCAAAACGTTGGTAAGAATACTCTCACTAATGTATTTATTTGTGAATACGTATTTCGGATTTTCAGGTTTACAATATGTGAAAGCCAAAAAACATAATGCTCACTTATAAACTTAACTTAACCTTTTCAGATATATCTACTTATCAGAGTTTAAATTTTTAAGCAGATTCTAAGTTTTTGTTTCTAATAATAAATCAACTTTGTTTTATATTAAGCAGTAATATCGTTTCGCTTTTAACGGACTTTGATTGCTTATTAAATTTGAAATTTCGATTGTTTATTAAACGTTATCCTTTACAAACTTTGCTACCGTTTTTCACTCTTTTAGAGGAGTAATTTTCAAAAACCCTTTCTTATTATATATCTGCATCGTATAAGGAAAACACTTTCCAAACTTCATCGACACAAATGTGCACTTATATTTGAAAATACAATGTAAAACGAAAAAAAAATATCTTTTTTATTTTGATTACCATGACTAAAAAGCTATTCGATTTCGCACATTTGGACGTTGTACATACAAAATTGTTGAAAATACGTTGAAAGCGTGGAAGTAAATTCAAATATTTTATTTATTTTCAATAACAATAATTGGTTTTCAAATTGCTCTAAATACCGAAAAAAAGTTAGTATCGAAGATTTTATATTTTAATTGATAGTGAAATGTATGGCAAAAATTGCTACCTTAATGCTTTTCAGTCGAATATATAATTACTCCAGATCACAACCATTGGTTCATAAAAAAATAGATTTTAAAAAGTTTGATTGTTGAAAAACGAACCAAAATTTAAAATCTCCTATTTGTTATAAGTACTACATAAGTATTATACTTTCATTCTAATTTAGTGAAATGACGTTATTTAAAATGTTGTTACTAAAATGATATAAAAAAACACTAATATTTTATTTCTTAATATAATTTTAGATAAACTTTTTTTATATTAACAACACTTTGATTATTAAATTATAAATTTCGATTGTTGATTAACTCTATATTATCTCATTTTAAACATTTTATTGAGATAAAACCTTTAGTTGCGAATGCAACGGGCAACTACTAGTAATTGTATAAAGCAGTATAGTTATTCTATTTTTACTTTAAAATTGTTAGCTTTTTTACCATAAGTATAACTAATTTTCTGTTAATGTGCCACGTAGACGATCTGTTATTAAACATGTAACTTTAATGATTATAGAGTGGTTTCTAAAGTAATTGTTGCTTAAAAAATTTATCGGGTTCTCTGTCTTTTTTGAATTGATTCACTGAATACGATAATAGCGTACTTAAGAGTAGCTTTTAGTTGATTATTTGAATAGAATGATTTTTTCGAAGTTTCAAATTGGAATATTTTAATGGGACAGCTGGTGGTTGATTATCGCTTGTTTAGTGTCTGCTGAATATTAAAGAGGATGTTTTTTCATTTATTATTTCTTTTTTCTTTCTTTCTTTCAACGACGAAGAATGTAGGACGAAGTTTAAATTAATACAATACACATGCTCGTCTTTTGAAGAATATTGAATGTAACGTTATTGTATTGCATTGAAAAACGAATACAATAGTAACGAGATTGAATTGATAGAATACGAAAAGAGACACCCTGTAGGTATTTAGATTGAATGAGATAGCATGTGGTAAAACTAATCACAATATTCGAGTCATTCCACGTTGAACAATACAAATATCCGTGAAACTGGCTACGATATAGAAAATACAACAGGAGCTACGGAATTCGAAAACGGCTACGAAAACTCGGATTCGTGACGGAGATGTATCTATGAAAGCTGGAACTTGTTCAGCCGCATGCATAGACCAGGGGGAGTCCCGTAATATAGCTCAGATGTATCGTGTATACTTACGAGACTATAACCCGCTAAACCAATGTCAATTAATCATTCGGAGAAAAGGCCACACGATTCTTGTAAATCAAGTGAGAATGGTGGAGAAAGAGAGACGGAGAAGAAAACGAATGCCAGGACTAAATATATTGTGGATATTCCGAAAACCAACGTTGAATGTAGGTAGAATACTGTATGCGATTGTTATTAATAACATAGCGTTTTGTTGCCTTCAGACGTCGGGAATACGATTATTATTGATGCATCGTAGGCATATTTATCTTTTGTTCAATTTGAGGCGGGATGTAAATATATGTTCGCCAGATTATGTAACTGCATCTCAAATTAATTAGTTACGTTAATCATTTGTCATTAATCGAGGCTTGAACATTTTCATAGAACGATATTATTAATAATTTGATTGATTACATTTATGAAATCATCTTTTATCTCCAATCATACTCAACATCGTCGATACATTGTTTTTCATAATCATTAATTAAGAAAAAACATTGCTAAAAAACAATTTCCAACGTTTTATTTTCAATTGCAATTTTTGCAACAACAAAAAAATGCGCAATGAATAGGTGCCTTTAATTATACTTATACTGCCATCAATACAAGCACATAAATGGTGTATAGATCATACTAGATCAAAGTGAAACAAATTTTAATTATATGTCATGCTAAGTTTCGCTGGTGTTTAATTAAAAATGACATTTTCGTACACGACTTTTGAAAGGTATAAAAAAAATGTCCAATATATAATTAATCATTGGGATAAAAGTCAATTTATTTTAAGATTACACAGATAAAATGAAATTAATTAATCATAATAAAATATTGCACAATTTCATTATCTCAATAATAACCAAATTTATTTTTCTACTAATAAATTTTGATTACAAATACATGCATAAATAATATATGGAAGCAATATATTATTTATTGAATCGTAAATGACACAGAAATTGATATATTTATAGATTTTATCCAGTTAAAGTTTTTCATGTAATATAATATTAACAACAGATGTTTTTAGTAAAGAGCTTTTCCAAAAGCTTTCGATTGTTGACAATGGCTTAAGAACCACGTAATCATCAAAATCTTAATTTTCTAAAAATAATACAATTTAAATTGAAAATATAGTAAATATTTTCATCTTTCTCTAAGCAGAACTTGTAAAGAACAATAATTAAGTATAAAATCTTCTGGAAATCGTACAAGTACAAAAACTTAAGCAAAACTATAATGGCTTCCGTTGGCTCATTATTTTGTTATCATTAAATGAAGCTTTTCTTGGAGAAATTCTGTTGAAGGTTTGGAATTATAATGGACGTCGTATGCAAATCGGCCAATCTAAACGGAGTTGTGAGCCACTTTTAACGATGTTTGATGTATCAATCTTACTATATTGGCAACAGATTCTTTCGGAGAATTATAAATTAGCCCCACTATTTTTATCGATATCTCTTTTACATTCAGTGGTGTATATGTCGTCTTTCACGAATAATGGTGAATTCCATTTGTCATTCAATATATTTATTGCACATTTAAGAATTTAAAAAAAAAATTATGGGAAAATTATATTTGATAGTATCAGACATAGATGTGAAAATTTATAGAATTATTAGAAATGAAGCTAAATTTTTTATTGAACCAAATCTTTATTTGGAAACCAATTTAATTTAATTTTAAAAAAAAAATAAGCACCATTCAATATTGCAACCCAAAAAAATTATTTTATGGTCAGTTGTGGTTCTAAAGTTAAAAAAAAATTTGTTTGTGGTTTTGGTAACTTTAGTTACTCTTTTTCCTACCATTACGCTACCAAAAGATTTTTAATTTCGTAAAACCATCGAAAATCAATGACGCTATCCGATACATTTGCGGTAAGCTATCGGTAGCTTAATTATTGCGTGTTATATTCAGATTTTTTCAAAAAATTAATACTTGGTTAATATTTTTATTGGGAAAGCTATGTTAAAAGGGTTGAATTACTTTTGGAGTTGATTGTTGATTTTTGGAGAAAAATCGTAAACATTGAAGTTGCAAGGGATTCATGCAGATAATTGGCAATCGAACGTCATAAATGCAATTCGGCATTTATGTGATGCACTTACGAAGAATGTAATACCACAAAGTGATTTTTAATTGATTTTAATTAAATACAAAATTTTTTCTGAAGTTCTATTTTGAACTATTGAATTGAAACTTATTGTTGAATAATTTAGTTTTTATTAGATATTTGTGGGGAGAATTAGAGGAAATATAAGATATAATGGTCAGTGATTTATTCTAAGTAAGAAATTTATTATAAGTAAGAAATTTTTAATCCCAATTCCTTGGTGTTAAGAGTTGACATTATGTCTTATATGAAGTCATGTACTTTATAATCCATGCTAATGGCAATATTGAATTACATTTTTTTATTGAATTTAATTGTAGTTGATCGATACCTGCGACTTCAAATCCGTGTATTAGTAACCAAATAATGAAAATTAAAGCAAGCCAGACAATTACAGTAGATATTGTTAATTGATAAATTTTAAAATCAATAGAAAAAAAATTATGGAAATAGATCTAAAATTTTATCTTTTTATTTATATAGGCTACCTGGTATCTACGACTTGGTACCTTCGGCGTGTTATAGAAATATGTCCGCAATACTAGTAATATTATTTCTCATAGTACTTGAAAATATATTATAAATTTATTGAACATCAAGAGATGAATCCGTATTTGTTTTAAATCCATGTATTAGTCTAGCTCTCCATCTTCCAAGCTCTTTATTAACAATTGTGGATTTTGCAAACTTCTAAGAAATTCAGCACCAACTGTAAGCTCATGATGCCACTGAAAAGCACTTCTTTTAATCTCTATAGTCATTTCTACAAATTTGTACTTCTAATATGGTTAACAAATTTTTCAAAACTAAACAAAAAAAATCCACTTGATGATATGTAACAATCTAAAACGTGTGTATACAATATATAAAATATATTGCAGTCCAATTTATGTAGTATAATTTAACATAATAATATACAAATTTAATATAGTAATATACAAATTTAATATAATAATATATAAAAAAATCATACCAACAACATAAATTTGAACAGAAGTTCAAACAAAAATATTTGTGACGTATTACCCAGATACGTATTTCGATTGCCAAGCAATCTTCATCAGTGGTCATCAAGTAGTTTGGATCACTCCGTAACTGCTTTGTGATGATTCACAAGTGAATCGTGTTTTTGGTTCAATTTATGTTTATGATATGATTCTTATATATTATTATATTAAATTATACTACATAAATTGGACCGCAATATATTCTATATATATATAAAAAAAAAAACTTATTTTGAATCTAAAACGTATTTCATAAGGAATGTAATTTAAAGGTAGGTTTGGCTTTTTAGTCATTACGTTTTAATTAAGCTTTGATATTTTTTTTTAAATTTTAAGTAATCTAATGCGAATAACGTGAATGAAAGTAAAGCAACTGATTTAATAAATAAATTGCTTTTATCTTTCTTTTTATCTCCCGTTTTTTTTTTAGAAAACGTTTAATCCGATTACCAGATTAGAATCCCAAAACATGAAAGCACCCGTAATCTATGACAACTGGAATGTCAAACACATACATTATACATACATAGAAAATGAGTGAATAAATAATATATACAAAAACTATTCAAATCCGTTAGTTATTATTGAAGATTATTTCAGTTTTTCAACATGCTTACAGTACAAAATAAAAAGCTCGAAATATTGTAATGTACCATTGGTTTTCATTTGATAAAATTAAATACTAACTTTCAAATTTTATTGCTCACAAAATGCTACTCGTTTATGGAAATCTGTTTAATTGAAATATTTTATATGCATACTTTATTATAACTCTTGAATTTATTCCAAAAGTATCCTCGATATAAAATTTAAATAACACCTCAATGGATATATTTTTAATGGCTAGGTAAAATGAAATACAATGTTAATTTATTATCTTTTAATGCAGTGAGCAATTTTAATATTCAACATTACTGCAATGAATGGATGACGACAATGGCAATAATATGGCAACATTTTCTACTAAATAAATATACACTCGACTATTAGTTAAGGTGTTTATTATAACTTTATAAGAGGCTCATTGTGTATGGGAACTTGTTCCAAATATTTATATTTTGTCAATTTTGAAGGAACTACAAAATACCGTTTGAAAGCTGATATATTTTTAGAAGTAATTAAATGAAAACAATTTAATCTAGTTGAGCAATGTAATTTACAAACTTGGCTCTGGTTCTAGAAGAAAATCCATTAAGAATTTAGTTCAAAGTAATTACTAATTATCGTCTCTATCTATTCATCTATCTAAGCCATAATTGCAATAAGATCAGCACGGATGAACTGAACGGACGTAGTTTTGATTGATTTTGTAAATAACATTTTAGCTTAAGCTATCTAATATGAGGAAATTCAAAGAACCTTCTTATACATGTAATGTTTATGATGAATATGTCATATATGGTAGATATATTTGTGCATATTATGCTGCACCTTCAATCACCACCAATGTAATTCGTTAGCATAGTGTACACTTTACGTAACATTTCTAAATGTAGACACTATTTAATATGCATGTATCTCTAAAATTTCACATTGGTTTACTAATCTAAAAATATTGAATAAATTTTCCTAAATTCACAAATACTTTTAAATTACTATTCCATTAGCAACTTTTTCCATCAATTATGTAATTGCTTATAATTCTATTTTCCACCACGTTTTTAAATACTTACTAATTGGGGTTAAAAAAAGATAGACACAAATTCAATCATTGATTTAATGGTTTAAAGAATAATGAAATGTCAAATACATATTCTATTTTGAGAGTATTAAATTCAATTACACTTTCCATTTTGCAATTATTAATAAACCACTTCCGTCGATTAATAATTTCATTTAAATTTTAAAATTGTTCAAATAAATAAGGCAATAGTTTTGCAACCCATCCGTTAAAATTAAAAACCTTACGAAATAATTCAATATTGGTACTCTAACAGTATACTTTTAACAATGTAAGGCACATTCAGTTAAATTAATATTGATTTAATGGTAGCATGCAACAAAAGTAGGGAATTTGAAAATAGTATTGCGTTCATAGTTGAAGAAGCACACATTGTGCAAATATTTATAAATAATAATTAGTGAGATAAGTCGTACAATAAACTTTAGCTATTTTTCAAAAATTAATTGATCATATACATTTAATAATTGCATTTATTAGCATGACTAACATGCTCATTTGTATATATAATTATTTCACTGAAACGCAATTCGTTACAATTACAATCCAAAATCAGTTATAGGTACTTTGTGTTTAATGTAACAAATCAATTGTTATTTAAATGTAGAATTAAATATGTCATTCCGTTTGGGTAATGATTTTTTTAATTAACGTAAATTGCACGAATCATTTTTTTCAAAATATTCATTTCAAATATGTTTGTATGTTTACTATAAACGATTGTTGCTTCCATAATATTAAAGCGTACAATTTTTGCAACTTTGCTATATTATTATCATAATTACGCATTTTAGTTTTGGTTCATAAAGCACATTATTAACAATTTGCCCTGGTAAGAATAGCTTTGCTGCTGGCCTGCATAATTAACTATATTTATTTCAAAAAAATAATAAAAAAAATTATTAGTCAAAAATTGTACCATAATTGGTACAGTAGTACGTGACATCATTGAATCCATTTTGTGATATCTATACAAGGTAGGCCATTTTTCTACAATCTGCAGTAGTTACGACGAAAAGCTTTCCTTATTATAGCATTCTTTGTTACAGTTTATTAAATAGTGGTTGCAATTTTTTTATATATAAAAGGAAAAATCGAAGGCAAAATAATAGGAGGTTAACAGGTATTCATATAGTTGCGAAACTTTCGCAAAAGTAATCTTAATGAAGAGGAATTGTTGAGACTTGCTAACGAAATATAAGACTTAATAAAATTCAGAAATGGTCTTAGTACACTCGGAATAGATTACAAGGGCGTAAGAAAAAGAAAAAAATTGCAATGTCATAAAAATTTTAAAGCTTTTTAGGCTATTTTTTAAAGGTTTTGGTATTTAAAAATGCTTATATTTCCAACTGTTTGAAAGAAGAGATCGGAGCAAAAGTAAAGCTTTTGATTAATTTGTCTCCATGTACATAAAGCAAAGTTGAAGCATTTAAATGTATATATATATATATATATATATATATATATATATATATATATATATATATATAATATATATATATGTATATTAATGTATAAAATGATAACAACGTAATATAAAAAAAAATACTTTAGCAAAAAACGAATTCCCATATTTTTTCTGGACTATCAAAAGGGTTGAAATTCCATTATATTTTTATTAAAATCAAACTTAACCATAACTTTTGGTTAAAGTTGTTTTATATTTACAAACACACAAAGAAAAGCTAGAAAAACTTTTTTCAGCCGACTCTATTATAGATAAGGATATCTTGGTCATAAAATGAGGTCACAATCTTAAAAAAATACATTTGGGATGCTAATTTCTTCCTTATGATTCCGTATGATTTTCTTCGGTATACTCACAAATTAGTGGGTTTAAACGTCCCTGATTGTGAATTTATTGAAACCAAAATAGCTACTAGTCTTTAAATGGAAGTAGGGGAAGCCCGGGCAAGATACATAGTGTGGGTAAGACGAATACTCGATGTTATTAAAAATCTACAATCGATAGCGCTACTAGATGAACTCAGGTGGTAAAACAGCAACTCAGCCATAACAGTTAATTCAAAAGAATAAATGAGTGCACTTGTCGGAAAAAAAAAATAAAAGTTTTTTGCTGTTTTGTTACGATTTTTGGCAAGTTATGAATAATGATTTTTTGTATTATGTATTAACTGTTAACGAATTGACTCTGTTTATTCAATCACGTATTTTTTGAAGTTTTGTAAGTTTTTTGAAATTTTATGAAATTTTGTGTTTGTAATTTTTAATTACAGGTTGAAATTTTATAGTAGGATAGTATAACTTTTGAATATTAGTGCTTTGGACAAGACGGATATGGGCAAAACGGATAGCTATTCGTTTAGCCCGGTTAGCCCAATAATACTTTTTTTATCGAAATTAAACACATTTAATTAAGTCCATTAGCGTATAGGTGTAGTAGTATGCAATTAGTGATATTATTAGTATTATATTATTAAAAAGACTAATCAGAAGGATGAAACAAGTTGCTTATGTTTAGTATGCTCAGAAGTATATATTGAACCACCTATAGAAGACGGGATAGAGTGCAACCAATGCAAGAGGGGGGCACTCGAGAACTGTACTTCTTATTTAAGGCTAGGCAGTTACTATTGCGATGACTGCGAAGATTAAAACACCATTTTCTTTACTTAATCTTTTTGCCCTGGTGGTATATCCGTTTTACCCGGTGACGACGGGCAAAACGGATAATATGAAATTTTTTTTGTTGTCAAAAATTTTTGTAGAGTTTATTTAAGTTTCTATTTTTTACTAGCATTTTCTAAAGATGATTAACTAAAGTACAAATTATTAATAAAAAGACTGTTGTTGATTAGAAAATGTGTGTGTTTTTTAGCCTTTCCCTTAACATATTCGTCTTGCCCGGGCTTCCCCTACGTAATGTAAAGAACAAAAATTTAGTTTTATGATGAACTAATTTCCCAATATTCAAATTGTTGAATACGTTTAAAAAATTTATTAGTTTTACTTTATAAGCATGCGTAGATATAATCGGCTTTCATTGAAAATTATTTCGAAACTTTAGGCGAATTTTTTATCAAAAGTTCTTTTTTCCAAGAAATATTGTCATATATAGTGTGCTACCCTCTGTCGATGAAGTGATTCTGTGAGGAAAGATAAAATATGACATAGGAAAATGAGAGTCCTAAAAAAGTGTCACGATTTAAAAACTTTGGG
This sequence comes from Sisyra terminalis, assembly GCA_958496175.1. Lineage (NCBI taxonomy): Eukaryota > Metazoa > Arthropoda > Insecta > Neuroptera > Sisyridae > Sisyra > Sisyra terminalis. The sequence goes on from OY292274.1 coordinate 57,078,945, forward strand.
ATTGATAATGTCCTTACATCACTTTCTCAAAAAAGATAATTTTTTTTTACATAAGAATGTGTTATAATTAAATTTTGACACAAGTATGCATGATAAGGAATAAGGGAGTTACAAACAACCTCAAATCGAGAGGAGTAATAAATGAACGGCTATTTATTATAAAAATATTGGAAAAGATAATAAATAACAATAGTTGATAATAATTGGCATATTTTTGTAAATGTTGAAAAGAAAATAAATGTTGTAATCATTGTAATCATTAAAATACCTAATATGCATATGGACCTATGTTCTCATAGAAGATATGAAATACGTCAGTATTACGTTTTTACATTCAAAGAATTGATCGGATGATTTGTAATTTTGATAAATGTTCGCAATAAAATTAAATGTTTGTATAACCATTAAGTTGATTATGGAATTTAATGTTATTTTGTTTTAATTATATTAAATAAAATAGGTATGGACTTATGTTATGCATGTTATTACTTCATTTATTGATTTTAAATTTATGCCGCTGTAAAATCTGTTTTTATTAAATGTATTCAATAAATACAGAAATATCTACGCTTCTGGACTTTTAAGTTATATTTACAACAATGAACCATTTTAATAAAACCTAGCTTAAAAAAAAGGATGAATTCAAATGGAGATAATGATTTTTTTTTCAAATTTATTCCTTGTAGTGCAATAAGTTGTATAGAGAATTAAAATTATTATCGTATTTAAAATCGTTGACAAAACTTGTAAAAACTATTCGATTTTTTCGGATTTAAAGAAAAAAAATTACGTAATTTCTTTAAATATCCTATAGTGAATCAATAATATAATTATTACCAGAATTATTAATTATGTAATATACATAGATACGGTTTTACAATATAATTGAATCGCTTTAAATAATAATTAAAAAACATAATTAAAACATTAGAAAATTACTCGTTTTTGTTTCGTATTCCAACCATAATACAGTCTCTATAGCCGAAAAATTACGACCACTAGGATTTTTCTACAAATCGTGGTACACTTTTTTGATGCAACAACAAATTGTAAGCACTATTTTAAAAAAAATTAAAGGATATTTTAGGGACTTATTTAGTTATATGAAAAATAAAGAAATGCCCTTGGACCTATATAAGGTTTAAAAGTATGGTGAATTAACTTTGTGATATTTGGTCAGTATGTAGGTATCAATATAATGATCCTGGAAGTTTCAAATCTCAATTAATTTTTGTGAAAAATCAATTTTTTATAAAGTAATTTCAGCTATAGTAATATTTATTTCATACTGTTTTTCCTACAATTTATTAAAAATATTTTATCATAACTATCAATAGCAAATCAGTGGCAATATTAGCTATTACTAGAATAATGCTCTAAATTCTTAAAGAATACAAAATATAAAGAACAACTTATGCTTTGAAATCATGGGAATATTAATCAAGTATGTTTAATTAATATGTTTCCGGAGCCGATTTATCAGGCATATAGCTCTTATATCTCTAAAGCTTAGGGCTATATGCCCTATGATATATGTGTCTGATATATGCTATAGGTATAAGGTTTTTGTGAAAAAATTGTGTTTCCAATCTGAATAATTAAAAGGTTTATTATTATTAATATTATTTTTAAATTAACTATTCAGATTGGAAATACAATTTTTCCACAAAATCCTCAATTGACAATTGATTCGACATGAACACTGTAAGCCCTAAGACTTCTAATTTCAGAATTTAATAACATTTCACTTACTTGAATAAAAGGATTGTTATCTTGATTAATTGGGCACTATTTAAAATATCATTTGGATCACTTTTCAGCTTTTAATCAATCGAAATTAATTAATAAAAAACCAATAATGTATGAATGTCAAACAACGCACTAATAATTTCACAGCATAATGACAAAAGACATACGGCAATGCGCGTGCCAATTAGCCAATGGGATTGCGACTTTTAGAGATGTTCATTTGTTTTGATTGTTGAAATTTTGAAAATTTAAAAAAACCCACACCCTAGGCTCAATGCTAATATGCTTATTTTTTTACAATGTATAATACTATTTCAAAAAGTCTGAAAATAATTAGGCATTATTTATATAGTATGTAGTAATAAATAATAAATATTTTTTGCAGTACCAACATTCTTTTGTGGTTAAATAAATTGTATTCTCCAAAGAAATTATTCTTGTTGATTTTTTAAAGCTATATATTTGTCATTTTTTTATGAAAAAGACATCGATCGGTTCTAAGAATATTTTTTTTCAGTTTTTCTTTTATTATTTGTCTTCTTCACCAAATTTCTTAGGATTTTAGTATATTGTTAGTATCTACCTACATACTTACAGTTAATAACAATTAAATTATATTTCAGGGACCAATTCACCATGTGTATACCCCTAGGTCTTTTATGTACATTTATATAAGACTTTCATCCCCATATAACATATGAAATAAATTAACTTCTTATAACATCTCAATTCCAAATGTTTGGAGGTCTTTGAAAACTTATTATATCGTTCCTTTCTTTCTGAACCCTTCTCTAAATATATTCAATCCAAAAAGTGATCATTTTATGATATTCAACTGTGATAATGGGTGAGTTACATTTTAAAACAGTTTTAACAACAATGTTTTTGGGTCTCGACAGCAATTTTAACTATATTTTTAACAATATTGGCTTTTAATAACCTAAGGTTGAGCACTTGATAAAGTCCCGAAGGGCGACGAAACGTTGTACAAAAATCAAATAAAAATCATTAAGAAACAAATTTGATTAATTTTCTTCGTCCAAAATAACCCTATAACAATTACTTCGTCAAGTACTGAAACTTTGAAAAACTACCTTGAAATAAAAACAATGATTGACGATGATATGACGACAAATTTGGAAAATAATTTTATTTGTACTTTTGGTCGCAAAAAGTGCAATCAATAGCAAAACAAGTTCTCCAATACTTCTTAAATCAACTGAAACTAGCATGCTAATTGTTGCATTATATTATAAAGCTTTTATTTCTTTAATGTATTCAAAGTAGTCGTAGAGGACCTGAGTTATCATAGCGACTTTAAATAAACTTATTAAAAAAGAAAAGCTCTCCAATATATATATTTTTTCAAATTATTATTGTTCCAATTATTCTAATTACAGAGGTGTGAAAATTATTAGACTCAAGACAACTCAAGAGAGAAAAAACACATTTTTGTTTTTAAATGTCATAAATTTAAAAATTACAATTATTTCACTAATCTAATATTTTGTGTGGTACCCTTTATTGTTTATAATTTATTTTTCTCATCCTGGCATGCTCTATATTATTTTTTTCATTTAAATTTTATTATGATGCCAAATCTTAATGAGTTCGGTAATCATATCCACCCGTGTTGTAATAATTTTTTTTTTTTAGTTTTTTCTTCACAATGGCCCAAACATTTTCTATGGGATTATCATCAGGACTATTTCCTGGCCAAGAAGTCACATTAATGTTAGAATTTTTAAGGAAATCCATAACTTTTTTGGCTTTATGGCAAGGAGCTCCATCCTGCATGAAGATACAATATCTTCCGGAAACCACTCTTTAGTTTGAGGTAATAACCTCGTTTCCAAGACTTGTATATATTGGTCTTGCCTCATAGTACCTTCCACAATGTATATCCTACTGGTACCCTTTGTTGACATGCAACTCCAAACCATAACTGATGTTGAATGTCTTACAGTCTGGACGATACATTGCTGGAAGAAAGTCAAGATTTTCTTTTGAGTCTAATAATTTTCACACCTCTGTAGGCATTCCAAATTCTTCCAAAACTAATATTTTTAATAATTTTTACTTATTTGTCAAAAATATTTGTGCGGTAGTAAATTGATGATTAAGAACTGTAGGAAGAATATACTACTTTAATTAATTACATTTTCAACAAACAACAACATGATGAAAATTCTCAAACCATTGGAGAACAACCAAATTACAACGGAAAATAAAACCGGAATATATAAAATTAAATGTGGTTCCTGTGAAAAATTCTACATTGGTCAAACTAGTAGATCTTTCAGAACAAGATATAAGGAACATACACCCAAGAAACCTACTTCAACAACAACTTCAAATTTTACAAAACACCTTTATGACGAAAATCATCAATGCTTAAATTTCGAAACAAATTTTAAGCCACTACATATTTACAAGAAAAGATCACATATGAACATCCTAAAGGAATATGAAATACACAATGCACACAAACTAGGTCCAAATAAAATCCTTAACGATAAACTATATAAAACAAATAACCTATATGAAATTGGTTTACAATTGACAAAATAATTATTACCTGATCATGGCAGTCAAAAACTGTTGAAACGCGTCGTAATAAAGAAGAAATTGAGTTTCATAAGACATATATTATTATCCATCTATTGATTACTTTAAAGTTTATTTTTTAACTTAAAGTTGAACATTCGTTTAAGCATTAAAGGCATTTATGGATAAGTAGCTAGTTGTTAATAGCTATTATATTGCTTTTTACAACTAAATTTAATGCTTTTGAATTTCGGATATATTTTAGTTGCAATGGAAAAAATTGAAGTGGTTTACTGATTCCAAGAAGTCAGCAAATTTGAAAAAAAATATATTTGTCAACATATTATTATGCCACACAGACGAAATTGCGGATATAAGCCAGCAAATAGTGATAAATTTCATGGCATTTGCTGAAGTTGACATTTTTGGATCGAATAATCTCAAATGGAATGGTGTGCTAGTTACATACTTAGTAGAGAGTTAAATTTATTTTCATAGATTTAGAGAATATTAAATATGATTATGTGGTAAATGTAAATGATTGTTGTCAGATGCAGATTGTGATAAAGGAATATGGAGAAATGCATGATGGCTTGGTTTGCAGGGATACTTAGTGGATGCAGAAGTACTTTGTTGTCTCGCGTTTGTACGGTTGTTTTGCTGTTTGTGAGATTATTTAGGTATGCAAATGAATGTAGTAGGTACATTCACATTCTCCATTGTGACATTGTTGTCACTGTCTGCCACAGAAATTGTACGCGTACGCTGTTTGATATGTACGTATACAAATGTACCTACGTATAACTGTGTACGGTATCCTATATATTGTGTGTATGTATATTATCACTTGAACAGTTGTCATGTTTGGTACAAATGACATTTGTCAGAACATCCGCTGGGTCGACATTTGGTTGACTTTGTGGCAGAAATAGATAACGTAAGTTACGTCCCCAGTCTATGTCCTTTTGTGACAAATTCAGTATGCGTCCGTGTGTTTGTGTTCTGCACATATCTAGCCATTGTAAACTAAGTCCATTCTATTCTTTATGCATAAATGTAATGGTCATAGAGATTAGCACATTACTGTTAAAATGCAAACAGCGGGAAACATAATATATTGCATATATTGCACATTATACGCATTGTTATTATTCTGGATGACAACCGAAACGTATAAACCTTCAGTAAATTTATTTGGCAAACCGAGAATATATCACTTGTTCTTTAACAATTCATTCCATCACCTGAACATAAATTCTTACATTCGTTCACCTTCTATTAAATTACGTTAACGCCTATTTCTAGTTTTAGGTAGATTCATTTACATATGCGGTATTAATAACACATTTTTTCGTCCACAATAAATTTCCACTGGGACGTCGTTTCAAATACTAGCAAACAACTTTACTTGACATGTCTTGTAAAAATTTGATCCTAAAGTTTAATGAGCTACTTATAAACCCATATTTGGCCATTTATTTACAATTTTTTTTAGAGAAAACATTATTTAAAATTTAAAAAAAGATCCTCTTTCAACCTAAACGTAAGAAGACGTAACAAAGATCAAAACTCTTTAATAAGGCTGGTTTTATTACTCTTACTTATAAAGATACTAAAACATGGTTTTTGATAAACTTTTACTTTGCATTGGTATATGCATGATAATGCATCTCGAGTTATTATTAATTTATGCACAATGGCATTACTCTAGTCATACACAATACCGTCTTCACCATAAGGGCACACGGGAGCCGCGCCCAGGACCCCCATTCTCAGGGGGCCCCGAATGATTACATAACCTAATAAAATCAGATAAACTGGAAGAAACTTTTCCAAACGTAAAAAATTCTTACAAGAATATTCCTTTGCCTAATGGTTACTAATTGTAGTAAGGTTTCACTAATAGTTTCCCCATAAGGGTACACGGGACCCGCGCCCAGGACCCCCATTCTCAGGGGGTCCCGAAGGATTACATAACCTAATAAAATCAGATAAATTGGAAGAAACTTTTCCAAACGTAAAAAATTGGTACAAGAATATTCCTTTGCCTAATGGTTACTAATTGTAGTGGAGAGCGGTCATTTTCGCAGCTTAAGAGAATAAAAAATGAATTGTAAACATCAATGTTACAAGAACGACTGAGTAATTTGTCAATTATGTGCATAGAAAGTGATATCCTTCAAAAAAATGACTTTAGGATATAATAGAAGATTTTGTTCAACAGAAATCCCGAAAGAAACCGTTATCGTAATCGTAACCAAAAATCCAGCAGCATTAATATGTAATATTATCTATATAATCTATATACTAATATCTATATAATAATCTATTATCATTAATGATATTAGAATTATTTATAGATTTAGATATTAAAAATATTATTATATCATATTGTATTTGATTACCTATAATAAATGGTCATACATAGTAACAAAATATTATTATAATTCGCTTTTTTTACTTTCCAAAGGACCCAAATTCTTGTGAACCAAGGACCCCAGTCTAATTTAAGACGGCCCTGGACATACATATATCCCAATGTCTATAAACCTTAACCAAATATAGTTGTTCCATTTAAAACTTTTTGGATAATTATTTCCAACTTCTGAAGAGTCAATGAATTAAATTGATCTTTTTGACGAAATTAAAATATCATTTTACATCAGAATTACCCTTATATCATTGAGGGGCAAAAGTGAAAACGGCATTCTCCATACGAACAACTGAATACCAAAATTCATTTTCTCTTTAGATAAGTAAATGTGTAGGGTATTAATGGAAAAAATATGATAACTTTTTCATTGAAATCAATAATTTGATAAGTAAAAGCTTTGTTCATGGGTATAGTTTTTCAATAATTTGCAACTCATGTTTTAAGCTCAGTAGTGGTCAAAGTGGGCACTTCAAAACTTATTGGTGCTCAATTCGATTCTTGTATCGAAAAAATTTTCAATGTTTATCGATTTACATTATTTTATGACCCTAAAGTTTTCAAAAACCTAGACAGTTATAAAGCGAGTGTAAATGACAATAAAAATAGCTAATGTAATAATATTTCTCCCATTTCATGCAGCAAATCTAAATAACGAAAATTGTTAGCCCAATAGTAAATTACGCAGATGAAATCGTAAGTATCAGCTTCAATAGCATAAAGTATATATTGTAATAATTGCTTTTGAAGTGATAGCGATTTAATCGGCACTAAAATCAAAGCAATTATCTCAAAACCACTTAAGGAAATTAATTAGAATATATGTTACAAAAAAAAAATAGTTTTAATTACAAAAACAGTCCGCTATAATTTTAAGTATTTACAAATTTTTAATCATTATCATTAAATTTTTATTAAAAATGGAATTCAATTATACAGTTTTTACTGCATCTATTCATAAAAAAAATGTTTAAAATAAATTGATAAACGTAGACTAATAGAATAATATTTCCATTTTCTTAACATTTTTAAACAATTTTAAATAATATTATAATACTTACTTAATTGTACGATTCAAAAATTTATAAAAGACGATATTTAAGCAATTTTTTTAAGTTCTTATAATTTAAATAATTCATTCAGTATAAAAACAGAAATGATTATTTTAAGTTCAGCTAAATTAGTGCATCGTTAAAATATACACATATCCATAAATATCAAGTAATTGAATTTCAAATGTAATCAATAGGTACATTGGACGAATAAAAAACGTGATAAAATTATTATTTTATATCCACTTTTATAATGTAACCTATATATTTTAATTAAACAACATGAATTACTTATGCAATTATGTAAATATTGAAGCTAAAACTTTTCATGTCTGATGAAAAACATGTTTATGACTTATAATTAAATTATTAGAATTTTTCCCGTTCTTGGATTTTAAATTGAAATTGATTGCTTGTTTAGCTAATAGTAGGTATACCTATGTTGGATTTCTGAGATATGTACGACTGATAAAAGAAGGAAAATTTTTAATTATTGAAAAAAATTGACACTATATTGAGAAGAAAAATTAACACGTATCCGTTGATGTTAACGCCATTTATTATCCAGAAATAGTTACGTGTGAAATATTAAAATAAATATGTGAAGAAAAAAAGAGGCAGTTTTCAACGTTTTGCGTTCAACATATTTACCTATTTTGCTTAGTTGGAGAAAATCTAACATGCTTTATTAGTCCCCCAAATCAATATTGAAAACAGTCGGGACGTTTGTTTGCCTCAAATGGTATTTATATTAGCCATATGAGTAAATATCTATGTTTCTTATTTTTATTATATTTCATAGAGTAGAGAAATATGTTGCAGAAGGCTCATAAAAAGCGTTGCTTTTTTCTTCCAACGGTAAGCTGAATTGTAGATAAATAAATAGAATATTGATTTCCCTCGAGTGAATGAACATGATGCTATTTCTAGACCAACGATAATTTAATTTATTTTATTTTCTTATGAAACCTTGTTATCTCTGTGCTCGATTGATAAAAAAATAAAGAGTTATTGGGTTTCTACCGACTTAAAGATAACGGGAAATATTAATCAATCATCTTACGTGAACACCTTTAGAAGAATTATCTTACCACTTAAGATTGAATTTTCAATTTAAATATAGGTTAATCTTATCTGCATAGTGTTAAAAGCATTCGATTCACAAAAAACGAGAACTAATCGTTTCACTCACCTGTCGTAATATAATTTTTCGTAATATCTTAAATTGCTTTTTCTTAAGGCAACTGTGAGTTCTGACGAATAAAATTAACTTTTTTTTCTGAATACCTAAGTTTATTTGCTCTAAATACACTCAATGTCTATCTTTTTATTAGTTTAATTTGGATGATATATAATAGATAATCAAATAATTGTTTCTTCAGTGTATAAATATTTTTTATTTGTTCCAATCGAAAAAGTATCAGAGATTAATATTTTTGTATCTGTAATTTTATTAGTTTACGATTCAAAGGTAAAAGTACTATACAACCAATGGATCTATATTCCATTGAAACTAATAAAAATCTTGATATTTAAGTTTGTCAAACATAAAAAGTAAAGAAAAAAAGTTATTTTCATATATTATGCCAAAATGTTTATATTATTTTTTTAATAAAAAATCAATATCATATTTTTACTATTTTATTTTGCAGGTTTAGTTTACCAGATGGTAGTACTTCATCTTTCAGTGTTGTACTTGTCCTCGACGAAGTTCGTCAAGTCCTTTTTCTAATTTTTCTTCCATTTTCCTTAGGTACTTTGAGCTTTCTTTCTTTGGCAATCTTCATAAGTTTGTTTCCTCTCAAAATATATTTCATGTCGTTTGCTTTTCTTTTAGCTATTTTTTCTTTGTTGAATTTTCTTCATACATCCACGTATGTTTTAATCTGATCATTTATTATGCTTTAGATAAAGAAAAGTTATTAAGTTTTCATTTATAATTTAAGTATATATTAATGATTATTAAGTATAATATATTAAGTTTTCATGTAGAACTTTACCTAACATTACCTAAAATACCTAACATTTTATACCCATTAAGATTAGAGCTTAAATTTGTAATCTAACGCCTGAGCATCGTTTTTAGATAGCCTTGATATTTTTTGTGATGTTTTAAGACATTTAAGTTCAGTGTTGGATTAAAATAAGTTCCTTTAAGCCTTAAGGTTACTATAATGATGTCCATTACTATCTAAGTTGAACGTCTTAAAGATTTACGGAAGAACTCATGGCTTTTTTAAAAATGATACTCAAACATAGGATTCCAAACTTAAAGCTCAAATAAGTGGAGCACTGGAAAGTATTACAATTTTTCAAAATACATTTTTTCATAAACATATTCTCAAAAATATTTTTTTAATTTTGAATTGGTGATATTGTTGAGGAAAAATTCGAAATTATAAGAATCTTCTCTCTCTATTTGCTTCAAATTCAAGCTAGGATTAGTAAATGCAAGGAGGAAAATATTGCGACAATGATCCCCCGTTTTACATATGGTAAGTACAATGTTTTGGGTATAACAAATACGGTGAACTATTCGAAATCTTTTTTTTTTCCCCAATAATTTATAACTTTATGCCGCTAGTATACAAAAATTATCGAACTTTATCAACACTCCACTCCAGGAAATAATTTGGAAACGTGTAACCCTCAACTTCATAAACATTATCAATTTTTTAAGCTTAGTTAACTTTACAAAAAAAAATTGTTTTAATACGATAAATTGCATAAGGACACAGTTTAAAGAATCTTTCAAGAATCTTTCGTTTAAAGAATTTTTCAATTATTATCAAAAGGAATAGAAAATCTTTAGTGTTCCCTGATTTTCCTAAATAAAATTAGTTTTCTCCATATCTTACTAACAAAAGACTTTTCGGTTAAGAACATCGTTAAATTTTACTCCAAAATATTATGAAATAAAATCACACAATTTTCTGACAAAATCAATCAAATTATGTTTATAATATCCTACTTAATTTAATATTTTACGTATACACTATTTATACCTACAACAGTCTTATTTACAATGACGTCTACATGCTTTGTCTCACCTGAATACTAATGGAACAAAGGAAAAATTAAAATAGTTCCTGATTTTTCCCTAGACTTAATGAATTTCTTAGACTTCTCAAATTTCTCAGACAGTTGGATTCCCTGGGAATAAATTGAAATAAATTTAATGGAATATATGGATTAATAAATAATACGTACATTATAACGTTAGATTCTGAAATTAATTCTCAAACATCCCCACAACATTACTATATGGAAATTAAATGACAAATTTAAAACTCATTATTGCAATTTTTTACTATGTCATTATATTATTACGTTTAATTGTAATAATAATCTCAGTTATTAATTTTACCATTAATTTTAATAATTTTTTTTTTTTCCAATTAATGAATCTAAATAGTAAATTTTAGCTATTTATTTTATTTTAAAGTATTTTTAAATCGAATCCCTAAAATCATTCAATGATAAGCCTCGAATGACGTCATTGCACGAAACGAGTCATAATGCCTATACGTATTCGTTTATGCATATTGTATATGGATTGGCATTAGCTTGATAGTGGGAGTGGTTTTCTTAAATTTTTAAATTTTCAATAATCAAAACAAATAAATAACTTTAAATCTTGCGATCCCATTGGCTAATAGCCTCTTGCATTAAAAAAAGCCTCATCGCTAACTTGCATGTAAATGCATGTAAAATGCATGTAAATAAAGCTTATTGATAGTTATAGTAAAATACTTTCCTAATTGAAATACTGATAAAGGAGAAATTGTATGAAATGAATATTCGAATACCTGAAATTATTTTCTTCAATTTTTGTGGGTATAATAATGCATATGTTCAGGTTAAACCAAAACAATTTTCACTAAGCGCGGAAGTAGCTTATATTAATTTTTTTTTTTTCACTATGTAGAACCCTTTCGAAAAATCTTAGAAAACGAGACATTATAAAGATACTAGGTATGTAAAACTTAAAAAGTAAGGTATAGTCACCAAATTTCGTCCCCAAGCTTAATTTCGCCCCCTTGGGTATCTTTTTTTCTAAATAACGCCACTTAGATTTTATAATTTGAATTTAAAGTCAGTTAAGTCAGACAACCATTTCAAATGATTAGCGGTGAAATGTTAGGTCTGTGTCAAGATATTTAAAAAAATAAAAAACTTGTCAAGGTAAGTTTTTGATTGAAATACTATCGATAAGGTTTAAATGGTGATGTTCTTGAATTATTTAAACGAAATGTTGCCAAAATTTGATGTTATCGCTTAAAATTAAATCGATTATATTTTCATTTAGGTTATGACATGCGTTTTTGGTTGAATACATGTTGTCCACACAACTGGCAAATTCCCAATATCGTCCCCTTACATAAGCCTAATATCGCCCCCGGGCGATATTGAAATTACTTTGTTATTCGGCAGTTGTATTTTTCAACAATCATTTTTTCAATAAAATATTTAGTGTGGACGAAACAGAGATCATCACCATGATAAAATGAGAGAAAAGTGGATAGGATGCACAAAATGTTTCCAATGGATGCATGAGGATTGTGTTGAAAATCCAGGGCCTAACTTGATCTGTTCAATTTGCTTAGAGAATTAAAATTACTTAAAGTTTAAACTATAGGTACATCAATGATTAATAAGTCTAATTAGATATTGTTATTATTATGATTATACTAATAATTATATATTGTTAAAAATATAGTTTATGTTTATGTAAGTCCTGATTATTGTGATCTCAATATCGTCCCCGGGACGTAATTAGGTGCCCAAAAAATTATTTTCAGATTGTCTACTTTTTTCTAAAGACTATTTTTGTATAAATAATAAAGAATTTAACAGATTTTTTTTTATTTAAAATAATAAAGAAATGTTATAACTAAACTTTGACGTTATATTTATTCCTTTAATCGCAACATTTTTTTCAAAATTTTTATTTTTCAAAAAGGGGACGTTATTTGGTGACTCTACCTTATACCTATACACCTTCTAAAGTATCATTATAATATTTTTCCGGATCGATTCACAACACTTATAGCATAAATATAATATGACCAAGCTATATACATATAAAAACTGATACATATATCAAACTTTACATGTACGACCTCAGACCTGTACGATATTAAAATATTTTCATTTTTGAAACAACAAAATGAACAACTAGACATTCCAAGGTTTGCAACATTAGTTCATATATAAGATACCGAAATTTGAAATTCAAAAAGAAAAAAGGTTCGGTTGCACAAAAACTATGGTAATTACGTTGCAAAGCTCAAGATGTTGAAAATATGCAAATGACACTAGGTGGTTGTGTAACATAAGAGCAACTACCCACCTCCTTCCATTTATCAAAACACTTCAAATCTTTAGAAATTATAGAGAAAAAGATTTCACATTATGTAAAGCGATAAGAATCGATTATATTTGGAATTTAAAAGGGCGTACTCGTTCAAACCAATGATTATAGTGCCAATCATTAAAATCCGTAAGTCGTTTCGCTTTTATGATACAAAGTTAAGGATATATGATCTGATACTTTTTGTTAAGATACCTACCATATATCAAAGGAAACTTGCACTTTAGAATATTTCTAGAAATTTATGATGAAATTTGAAGACAATAAGTATAGTCAACTTGTTTCAATGAATTTTGTGTATTTTGCTTGAAAAACGATAGAAGGAAATAGTCTAACAATAAAATCAATATTGTATTTGTTTCTACGTAGATTCGTAGCTTTGTCGCTTCGTAGACATAGAATACACCATATTGCATAACTTATTTATAATACAATAGAAAACAATTGAAATGCTTCTAGCGGAATGTGCAGGAATGAAATGCGGTGGCTATCATCATTGGGATGAGAAACTATAGCTAACAGCAGTCTTACAATGTTGCAACAATAACACATGTGCATATAAGGCACGTCAGTACACAATGTAAATGCATACATTGTAACAAGGTGAAGGCAACATAAAACACATTGTTCACGAAATTTAAAAGAAAAAAAAAACACAAAAATAAAAGCAATAAACAAATATCGAATTTTAGTAATAGAGAATTGAGATTTTTTTCCCTTGTTCTGGGGGTCTCTTCTTAGAGTTCCTCTACGCTGATTCCTAAAAGGACTATTGGGTCCCAGTTTGATTTCAATTCTAATTGGTCAGGAGAATTGTGATTAGTAATTAGTATGGGAACACGGGGCGGAATGGGGTACCGAGGCGGAATGGGAAATGCAATTAGCGTTTGTTACAGGTGACAAAAACGCGTAAAAATCATACTCACTGTTCAATTAGCTGTGCTGCATTATAAGAAGTGGCTACCGCCAGTAAAGAGTGCAGTTGTTTTTATTTTTATCAAAAGTCGAAATAAACGTTTCCGAATTCTAATTTTTGCAAAGTTACACTAAGATAATTATCCTATGTTCTATTTTTTGTTTGAATATTAACATGACATGTTTGTTAAAACATACTGTTGACTAACTAAAAGCCTAGTGGTAATTCAAATATAACCAATATATCCTGCCATAATAGTCGTGCTTGTTTGAAAGGTGCTTTGGAGCACAATGGGTGAGGCGGAATGGGATATATCATTCAGATAGTATTTCCCATTCCAATAGACATTTTTATTTTATCAGCAGATAGTGCGTACATATATAAGGAAAACTAGCCGACAGTCCATATGTATGAAAGGTCGGAAGATGCAGAGGTAATCTGCTTATACTGTGAGGATTTAAACTCCAAATCTAATGAAAGCTGGTGTTCCTGCAGTATTTGTCAAAAATGGGCACATTTGGCATGGGTTGGGCTAAACACGATGATGACAGTATCTTCATCTGCGAACTAAGCCAAAAACAAGTATCCTATTGCGCCCCAGGCTCATTTCCCATTGTACCCCAGAGAGTGGGGCAGAATGGGAAATTTCCATTTATTTTTGAAACCTAAATTTTTAATATCAATTATTAATTTAAATCAATAAAACCTTTTTTTATTTGTGAAGAATGAATTAAATAAATATATAAGTTACAAAACAATGAGATTGTTTCTTTAAATGTCTCGTAAATTCTAATTAAAACTTAGGTACCCCGTTCCGCTCCAGGTTCCCCTACACAAAAATGTTAAATCGTGATTTAGTTTATTTTCTTTTAATCGATTTGGCTAAAATATTCGAGTTTGGTGGTTCCTCTTCGGGTTTCCTACTCTCAATCCAAAACCCCTTTTTTCTACGTTGGATGTTATTCTCGTTCCACTCCAGTCGAAACCTAAAATCCTAATTTTGCGACTGAAGTAAAGCAAAAGTGAAAAATAATGCTAAAAAAATAAAAGGAAAGAAAAAAGTTTTGTACCAAATTCGAACCAGCTACTATTCTATCAAATTATTCATTGCGAAAAAAAATAATAATTAAAAGTAGATGTACCATAAAAGTCAGACATTAACATAAAATCTTCGGTAAATTAAACATAAATTTCTTTACAACATTATATGAATGAACTATATTATCGTGTACATAGTTTATTTATTTCAATATATAGGAAAAATATTCATAGAAAAAGATACCAATACTACTTAATGTGTTATCGAAGTATCAATAAGAAAATTTGTTTTTGGTGGCATATAAGTATGTGTATTTAGTTGGGTATGTATTTGTTTTCATTTTCCACGATATATAATAAAAAAATTTTTGAAGTGAGGCTTTAATATGTGTTGGAAGTCACGTTGGCAAAACGTGGCCCACCGGGGTCTGAAAAAACAAGTAAAAAAAAAGACATCCAACCTAAAACCAATTATTCATATCAGTGTATAAGAGAGAGAATGTACAAATGTCCACGCCTGATATCGATCCAAAAACTCCTTGTTGAGTCGTGAACAAGCATTTAGCTTTTCTAGAGCATTCATTCCTTCTTCTATCCAAACGCTCGTTGACTGGCTATAAGGAGAAGCCCCTGACCACAGAAATGGGAACAATCAGCCTCAAGGAGAATTGAAATGTTTAACTTAATATACAATTACCCTGTAGTCATACTTATGTGGTGCTCGAGACTCTATGCATCCTTTTTTCCAGCGACTCACAACCTTATCTTGTGTTGCAGTTATTTCTTATCAACCCCCAAATTCCATCTTAAGCACTAACAACCCTCTAACTATCTACTGTCGTCGGTCGTATCGAGAGCATACTTGGAAATAAAGTTTTTCAAAAACTTGCCAAATGGCTATGTTGAATTTGTCCTGAAAACTGAATTTGTAATAAAATAGAACATTCATTTTCATAGTTACTCAAGTCGCTTCTGAAACTTTGTAACTTCTTTCATTATTCTGATATAGATCATACCAATTTGCTTCTAAATGAAACATGTTCGTTTTAAAACTTGAGAAACATTCAAATTAATTTCGATTAAGCTTTCGTATTCCAATTACGCAAAACAAGAGACGATAATTTCAATTTTCAGATAAGATATCGCATTATAACTTTCCATTTACGACATTTGCATATTCTATAACCTTTAATGCAATCTCTTAATTCCTATTTATATTCATTTGCCTCATAAAAGTAAATGAAAAAGCGTTAGTAGCTGAAGAAATCTATGCATAATAACGTTATTTTTAGATATTACGAAAATTTTAAATACTTATCGTTCAACAATTGATAAGTATTGATTAATCATTCGTTCTATTTTCAACAATTTCAACTAATTTGATAGTCTGCTGATTTATTAAAAATCCAAGGAAAAACCTTAAATCATCATAAATTGCTATCTCTGGCCATAATTCTGTATAAAATATGAATTATGAAATTAAATATTTTCCCCGCTCAAATGTAATAAATCGTTGCAAAAGAATGTCATACGTACATACATATACTGGAACTGGACTCGAGTGAACGTAATCCACATTTTAATAGGGGAAGTCCCTGTTTTATTTCATTTTTACTCACCTTATTATCATAGCACTGTCTCGCTTGCACTCTCGCAAAACATATAAAAATGTAAGTTTTACAGTCCAACGAAACGTATCAAGAATTTTATTAAATGTCATTCCGGTAGAGTGTTAAAATATGAAATTCTCCTCAAATGAACTAATATGAATGGGGGAATGAAAAAAAAAATGATGGAGAGATAGAGAATTTCTTATTCATTTATGATAATACACATAAATAGGCATTATTCAAACAATAAAAATGAACTGATAGTGTGATTTCACGTGAAAATTTTTAGATATATTTTATTGTTTCTTAGTGTTGAATAACTCTTTTCGCTTTAGTATTCAGTAACATAAAAAGGTATGAGTTATTTGAAAACGTATTATTAAATGTTTTATATAAAAAAAGTAATAACTACAATATAAAAAATTATTAGTAAAATAATAGAATTGGATATCTAACTAAAGAAAAAAATTATTCATTATAATGAAACTTCTAGATCACACAAAACTATTTAATGATATTTTACAGTCCATCCTAGTTTACTCTTCACTAAGTTTAAACTAGGAATAGTTTTTAGCAAAGTATTTATGATTATATAATCAAGAAATTCTAACCACGAATAACGTCATATCAAAACCATAAGTTACATTAACCACTATCACATAGAAATTTAGTTTCCGGCTTCATAAGGTCCATAGTTTTAAACTTGAAATTTATCATTTACGTTCTATAGTTACACAAAGTTTATACATACAAAAAAAAAAGAATTAAACATTATACCGTCTCTTATAATAAAAGAAAAGTATTTCGCTGAAACGGCAGTTATTATAACAATACTTTGATCCTCAAAAATATCGCTAGATTATCGGTCTTGCAAGGGTGGGATAAATTATCTTTTTTCACGCAGAGCTTTATCCTTTGTGGATATCTATTCGAGTAATGCGAGCTTATTTATCGCATGGTGCTAGCTAAAGCTAAATTTAGACCTTAACAAAAATGTTGAACACTGCCAGGAATCTCTTGTCTATTAATAAAAGATATAAATCATTCATATAAGTCGTAGCTTTTCGAAATAGTTATAGCGAAATGTATTGGAAGAAATGCCATGAAATAAAACAATAGTTTAATAAATGATAAATTACCAAAACATGTACTCGAAATAATTTTGATTAAAAATAATGCGAATTTATAAATTTTGTTTTTCTCAGCAAGACTATGATTTCCAATAAATAAAATTGTAAATTTCATATCAACTTTTTATAAATAAGGGTTCAATAAACCCAAAGTAATAAAATATTATAGAGTCAAATATTTCACCACAATATCAATATGAAAACTACAATTGAATATGATATAGATGTGCATTTTTCTACTGCATTGACCATTTTTAAAATTGATTGAATTTTATTTATTTATTAACGGTATTAACAATTATTTTATTTTATTTTTTCAATTCATTAATAAAATATATTTTCACTAGCCATTCCAAAAATTAAGGTGAAAAAGCACAAATAAAACTACAATATTACAATTGTCTATGTTTAGGGGTAAAACACATTTTTAAATATAGATATCTAATTAACTGATAGATAAGAGGGTCTATTTTCCTTCTTTTTATCCCGCAACTGGTCGCATAAGGTCATGTTGACCCCCAAGTAAAGTTTGATCTCACATATCTTCCAAGAATCAGTATCTTTTTATAAGTAAAAATAGTTTTTCAGTGGTTAGATTCTCGTTGGCATTTTTTTTGATTCAATGCGAAAGAAAATATAATCCTTTGTCGCATCTAAAGCTATATTTGATTTCAAATTATACACCATAATCAAACTATTCATGTTTTTAAATTATAGAGTAAAAATATTATCATAAAGAAATAATATTAAATATGAAAATATATTTTTTCCTGTATGTTTTTCACTCTTATTGGGCAGTTCTAATTTTTTATGTATCTATACCCTAGTTATTATCCACTAAATTAATCCGTAATTTATTAGTTATACCAGTGAACAGAGGCTTTAGTTTGGGACGTTTCAGAGTTGATTCTATATTATTTTGCTGGGCTGGTTATTAATCTAAAGTCCCTTTGCCAATTGCAGTTCTACGTTTTGAAATATTGTTGGTAGAAGATTTTAATAAATATATATGAATTTAAAAACTAAAATCTATCATTAAACAAATCTAACATGAAAAACAATCTCTTATAAGATATTCTTGAATGAATTTAATTCTAAATTACTACTCTGAATGCTGCAGCTATATCAAGCAATCATATTAGCAATATAACGACCTTGGTATCGATCTTCCATTATGCAAATATTTTGATGAAATCAATCACCTTGTGCTTCACTTAAGTCATCTAAATTTTCTGGAAAACAATTAAAATGATAAAAAAAAATGTAACCAAATGCTAATGTTGCATCCAAGGCGCTGAAAATGCTGCATCAGTTGCTAAATATGTTTAAAATAAGATTTCTTTTTTTTCCCTACAAAAATTTTACCACCCAAACGAGCTTAGACCATGCAGATTTTTTGAAATCTGTCATGTAGTTGATAAAGATTTGATCATTGGATTCTACCTTGGTTATTTCAGTACTCAATTTCGGAAAAGTTTTATGGTAAAATATACTTAAAATATCGATTATCTTTGTAAAGAGCTTTTACAAACTGTTCGGGTTGTTTTTATATGTTCTTTTTGATGCTGACATTTTGACAAGTTTTGAAATTTTGTTTATTTTTCTGATCGGAATCAAATGTTTTGTTTTTTTTTGTTTTTGTTTATTTGTACCATCTGCCTCTTGGCAATAATTGCAATGTGGCACACTTTCAATACTCGTGCGTTAGTTGTGTCCATTGACACAAATAACATTAAATATTATAAAATTGTAGTAGCTTAATAGTAATAGTATTCTAGTATTATAATAGTTTTAATAGTATTCTTAAATAAAGTGACAGTAACAAATAATAACAAATAGTAGTAAGGGTCATCTCAGTCAGGGTGTATATTACTTAAATCGGTCAGGTCGAGTATGGCCACTCTTTTGAGACGCCTTACATCCCCACTGTTATCCAGTAGATTCAAGGCGAGGTGGTTTGGGTGATCATTGAGTCTAGAATCAAATGTGAACTAAGGAATGCAAAGTAGGGGAACCTGCACCCCAAAAATTAGAGCTGCTGTGTATAAAATGAGGTTTGAAATCAGCGTCCCCAAAATAGTAAAAAACGGTTCTACTACGTTATTAAACAAAATAAAGAATAGTTGAATCCTGTTTACTATTGTTACCACTGATGCATGAAAATGTTGATCTATATAAAGTCAAAGAAAAACAAAAATAATATAGGAGCAACTAAGTACGAAAATCGGGATAAAT
Organism: Sisyra terminalis; assembly: GCA_958496175.1. Taxonomy (NCBI): domain Eukaryota; kingdom Metazoa; phylum Arthropoda; class Insecta; order Neuroptera; family Sisyridae; genus Sisyra; species Sisyra terminalis. The sequence continues at coordinate 57,099,027 of OY292274.1, forward strand.
ACGTGTGATCTAATTAAAAAAGACACCCTAGAAAATGAGCATTATACTTTTTCCTATTTCAGGGATGTAACCATATACTTATAAGCTCAAAAGCTCAGTTTTTAGAACCAATTGGTGGTTGAATTATCAGTAGAATAAAATCACAGATATTAAGAGTAGTATAAAAGTATTAGACAACAAAACAGAAATATTTCCATACCACTAAAAAAAAACTTAATTCATATTTTTAGTCAAATGAATCATTTCACTAAGTGCATCTCTTCGCAAATGTATAATATCATTGAATGAATATAGAATATAGTATTTATTCATCGACAAAAGGCTAAAGTAAAGGTGACGAATTTTTTCCCCCAAAATGGTTGTTATGTACATAGTCTATTGGCAAATTGCATTCTGAGGAAAAATTAATTTCTAATGTTAAGATGTCCTTATTCTATTTGTACCTACCAAAATTTTATTGTACTTAATTAATTATCCTTGCTAAAGCTACTTTGGTTCTTAGTTGCTAATTGTAATTTTAATACCTAAAAAAGTTTTGACTAAAGCTAGCGACAGGAGAGCGTAAGTTAAGGGTTAAATTTTTCAAAAGTTAAACTCATAACAATAAGATTTTCTGGTAAATAATTTTAATCAATTGATATATTTTGATAGGTTTATTAAAAAAAAAATGTACACCAATGACATGCATACACTTATCGGGCAAGTTTGGGAACAACTACTTTGAAATTTCTTCCTCGAAACCTTCACTTGTTCCTACTTGTACTCTTTTCCTATTCCATTTTAAAAAAATTTGGTTTCTTAAACCAAATTAAATAGTAATAGCATAGAAAAAAATTAAAAATTAAATATTATAGAAAAAGAATCGCTTGCTTAAAAAAACATTACATAAACCAATAAATGCTCCTTTTTCTCAAAGTTGAATTAATTTTGAAAAGCTCTTTTCCATGACCATTTTAAAGATTGTATTATTTATAAGTGGAAAATTTTAAAAAATTATTAAATACAAAATAACAAAGGGGACTTCAGGCAGGTTCACTATCACAATAAGGTAAATCAAACCAAACCTACATCTAATAAATTATGAGTCTCCCCAAACAGTAAACATACCTTATAAAACTAACGACATAATTTAGTAACTATAAAATACCTGATCTTGGGGGATCATGAAAGCATGTATTGTCAAAAGAATAAGATATGAATATTGAATGTGATCTTAACCGATAATAATATAAGGGAAAATAAGAACAATGTAGGTATACAAAGGATAGTCGTTAATGAGTTAAATTTAATAGTTTCTTAAGAAATAAACAAAAGTAGGTATGTAGTTAAAAGTTTAAAATGAATTAATCAATCAAAATAACGTTTTTTTTTTTGTTTTTTATTGAAGAATTTAATTTAATTTTGTTTTCCAAAATAACGTTTCAATAAACGCAAATAGGAATTCAATTTCATGACTAAAAATAGAGTTGATTACTTACCATTTTTAAAAGAACACTCAGCTGTTTTTTTTTTCATTTTTTTGTTTGTAGAATCTATTCAAGTGCATTTTTGGAACTAGTAATTTCATCTCCTTTTTCAGATAATGAATATTTTCAACATAATCTTATATATCTACCTTCAGTCTCTCGAAAGGCCTTTTGTTAATAGATATTGTAATATGTAAAGATAATACAAGATTCATCTGACGACTTGTGGAGTAATGAAGCATCATCTCTCTTTGATTTTCATCTTTTTGTGTTTTAAAACGAATTTTTCGGTTGATCGCCAGTTCTTTCTTACGACGTACTATACTTAAATTTAATGAGTTTGATTCGATTCACTGTCTAGAATTTCGTTAGAAGCTACCTACCATAATGAAAGGTGTTTTTTTTTTTAGTTATATGTTGGCGCCACAGTTGTTCTTTAATTTATTCTTAAAGAAATTATTTTTCACAATTATTTTCAAGGTAATTACACTTTTAATCTTAAAAGGTGACGCTTCATTCATGCAAAATATCTTTTAGATGCGAAAGATTTATGATTATACAATGTGCTTGATAGTTCTATACCTTTAAACCATCTTCTATCTTGTAACTGATTTTACCCCTTTGGACCTCACCAATGTCAATATAGACATTTAGAAGAACCCATTATACATATATGAATAAATAAAATTTTAATATTAACACAAACAATTCTTTTAACATTCAACAATTGTTCTTCAAAGTTTATTTTTAACAAATGCTTTGTTGATTTTGTACAGCGTTAAAAAAGAAATTCCGCGAGTCGATAACATACCTACATATGAGAGCATGTATGTACAAGAACAGTTTATATGTTATATACAACAAACGTAGGCATTAAGTTTTGTGGCCTAAGTAAATATACACGAATCTATGGAATTTATTGCAGTTAAAGTCAAGATCATGATGAGAACGTGTGCAATGTATGTGTGCTCTTAGCAGTTGGCTGAGAAAAATATAAGCAATGTGCTAAAATATTTTTAAACAAAGAAATTCATGCATACGCTTGAGGTATGATTTAAGAGAAAAATATATCCTTATTGTAATGGAAACGACTTTACAGCTTAAATAATATTAAAAAAATTTACACGAAATGAAGTGTTTGGGGCAAAGAACCTATAACAACACAAAAAAAAAATGAAAATAAAAATATCTTTGTAAACTTCATAAACTATCAGATTTAAATTCAATTTTCATGACTTGACAATAATAATTACCAAAATAATATACCTACGTCTTAGCTTCGTGCAAAAAACCGTTCACATATGCAACTATTCAATTTACAATGTAATATTAAAATGTACAGCTCATTAAAATTTTGCAATAAATTTCTACATAATTTTCTTTAAGAAATGTGAAAAAAAAAATATTTAAGTTTTATTAATTAGATCAACACCAGCTGCATACGCCATACACGTATAACGACACATCATTTCCGTGTATTAAATTTTGCCGAAACCAAATATTTCAACACAACAAAATTAGTACATTATTTAATCCCCAACGAAATTACAATTCTTGGAAACGTGGGTTGTTTTCAAATACCTACTTGTTTTCTATTTGAGCAATTTTAAGCTCAGCAATTTTAACAATTACGTATTCGCAAATCCTTACACATTCATTACTTATGACATTGAAATCCATTAAATCAAATACGTACGATCTACTGAAAGAATAAATAAAAGTGAATTATGCAAAATAGCAAAGTCAAATTACAAAGCAAGCAATAATATCAACAATATATAGATGGAGAATCAGTCCCGGAAAAATATTTTAATAATAATTTTTAAGTATTTTGGAATTAAAATAGCAAGATATTAAAAGTGTCACATCTTTAATTTCATTACTTTTTGTGAAATAATAAGTAAAAAAAATGATTTTTTTCGTAGTAATTAATTAATCTTATTAATTAGTTGATGGTTGACAATGTCTCTTTGATAAAAAATAAATAACTATACAGCTTTAAAAAAAATAGTACTACATAGGGAAAAATAAATTTAAAACAGTTTTCGCGCTTAATGTTAAATGCTATAATTTCAATTGATAATCTACATTATACATTGTATTAGCATTGAGTTTGGGGAGTGGCTTTCATGAATTTTCAAATTTTCAACAATCAAAACAAATGAACATCATTGAATCTCGCAATCCCATTGGTTCATAGTGACGTGCTTTGATGTGTGTAGGCTATCATCTGAATTAGTACATTGCTTGTACATTGCTCATTTTTTATTTGTATTTAATTAACTAATTTTGATTGATTAAAAGCTAAAAACTGATAATTAAAATAGTACTCAACTAGTGAAATCGTATTAAGTTCTAACAATCAAAATTCTTAATGGTTAAAAAATTATATTTTATTGATTTCATAAAGCTATATATATATATATATATGAAATAGATGTTAGCGGAGTTTTGATTCAGGTTAATCCATTTTTAGTAGTAGATCCAATATTTTCCAAATTTGATCAATATTTTACATGTTATATAATAAAAGTTTTTTTATTTCATTTTTTTAGCCGCTATCTTACACGTAAATATTATAGAATTGACAATATGATAATACTAATAATTCATTTGAGTAATTACGAACTGAATTCTAACAAACTATAAATTCAAGCATTTCATTATCGCTGTACATGATGACTGACGTTTTATAATTAATCAATCAAATCTTTTCAAACGTGTTTCTAATATAAACATTAACATGCAATAGACAAGGATGTAGGTATGTCTATTAATGATGTAAATAGGGTAACCTTTCGTACATTAAAATGTGGTACGTTAATTTCAATGAATATTTTGAAGTTCATGAATTTCATATATTTTAAAGTGTATTACAAATTAATATATTAATGCATTGAAATTCGCGTATGGTTATTTAAAAAAATATATTTTAAGAAATGTTAAGAAAATATGCAATAAAATTATGAGATACCGCATTTCATACCAAAACTGTAATAGTCATTATTCAGTTTCATAGTAATTCATCTTCGTAAATTATTTTTTCAATAAGGAAAATATAAGAAGAATTGATATAATTTTGATGGTAAAAAAATAAATGTATACAATTCTCTTAGATCAATATTTTTTAAAAAGAATCCATACATAATATATTTCATACTATATAAAATTTATTTCATACTATTTTTTGAACGAAAATACCTAAGCGAAAGTTGGAAAAACAACTTTCAATTAGTACCTAAATAAGTTACACATTACTATATTAATAGATTATTTTCGTAAAAGATAGCCTATAACTAATAAATATACCAAAATTTCCATTTTTTTTTCAGCAAAATTTATTTAAATTTAGCTGCAATATTAATTCTTTAAAAGATTTGTTTTTGCAATTTTTCATTTTGTTAAAATTAAAAGCATATACTATGTACAAAAACTCGTAGTACAGGTTTGTGATGAACAATTATAAAAAAAAAAAATCCTGGAAGAAATGAAAATTTTGGAAAAATCAAGACCAGGCACCAAGGCACTTAAATGACATATAGGTTATTCTAGTCCTCGAAAAGTAGTTTTCTATGCTCTGAAAGCCATAATTGATTTTTAGTCTAATATATAGATATACTGTACTAATTGATAAGATAAACAAAAAGATGAAATTCTGAACATATGAAATCAATAAATGCCACAATTAAGTAGTAAATATGTAAAATATGGGTTTCCATATTAAACGAAAATACTAACGAAATTAATAATAACTTAGTATGGATATTACACAATTGTAGTTTGATAAAAAAAATGATTTCTTTGTACCTATTTTAGATCCCTAGATATTTTTGTAGACTCATTTTCTTAGCTACAAATCAATAAAATTATAAAAGAACAAATAAAATAAACCAAAAAAAATTTTTTTGGACAAAGGATATTCTTTGCAAAACAACATTTTTATTTATTTGTGAAACATATGATTTATAAACTCTGTATATTTTATAAATTAGGAAAGTAATCCACGTTATAAAAAATTAGGCACTAAGGCCTAAACATTAGTCTCATTTGCGATGAATCTACCATGCTTAGGAACGTAAATATTAAAATACATATCATTAACATTTTAAAATATTTGCTTAAATAAATAATTCCAAGTAAAAATTTATTATCGTTTTGGATTTTCCCAATTAGCAAAAAAAATATGAAGAATTAGTACATTAGTCAGTTTATATTCAATGCATGGAAGCATAACACATGTAGCGTTAAGTATACATATACGAAAAACAAACTGTTGGCTATATTTCACAATCAAATGTTAGTATGGAGGGATGAAATTTCTGATAAAAATAATTTACAATTAGTGTCATGTTTATTCGTATACTTAACTGATGATTTTATATTCTAAAATTCTACATTAATTTTATTTATTGGTATAATCTTTTTAAATAATTGAGTAAAAATTTTTGAGTAAATACTTATCTATCTATTATTATAAAGAGGAAAGATTTGATTGTTTGTTTGCTTTGCATAGTCTCCGAAATTACTTGACCGATTTGAAAACTTCTTTCACTGTTGGGAAGCTACACTCTTTCCGGTGAACATGGGCTATATTAAATTTTCAAAAAAGTTAAGGATCTATACTAAAACTCCAATAATGTAACCCAAGGTCTGAAAAAAATTACCAAAAAACATTGTTTTATCGCGTGTGCTGCGAAAACTATTGGTTATAGACAAAATAATGTAGTACGATTTTGTAGAACATATCATTATCTACAAAAAATAGAGCGACAGCATATGTCTAACTATTATAGTTATGTCACAATAAGTGTTTTTTCATTTAAAAAAAAATACATAAATGCCACCGTTATAAAAGCTCTTTTATTTATACTTTGGGATTAATCCTTATCAAAATAAATGACTTCATATTTAAGTTTGCTTCAATACCATTATATAACTTTTTGAGTTATTCAATTTGAACTTTCCATTCGAAAGATATCACAAGTTTTAAAATGTTAGTTATTTGAAAAATATCGCATGGTCACCCCATTTTACTCATAATTAAGACCAACTTTATTGAACTTGGCGATATTTTTTATTTATGTATAAATGCTGATTGATTTACAGATTATTTGGTCTACGGTAGGTATACCTACCGTAGCTATACGCAATAGACATACTCTTTTTAGATATTTATAAATATTTTTTGAAAATTAATTGATTGTTACATAGAACAATTTTATTCTTTGCAACAGTTTATTAAATGTGTTGTTTTAAAGTTGATGAAATAGTGTTTTTAAGTATGATTATGTTTTTCGTAAACGAAATAAGAAAAATACAAATTTTTATATACCACAACAAATAGCAAATATAAAAAGAAAATATAATCTACACCTACGTTACGCAGACGAAGTTGCGGGAATCAGCTAGTTTTTTTAATATACGTAAGAATTTTTATGGTAAAAATTGAATTATTGATTTTTACGTTGAAACCTTGTTGGGTATTTATGTGTATATAATGTTAAAACTTTTTGCAATCAATTCGTTTTTGATTTGTATACATCTACATATAGATGTTATATAAATGGAACTGATAGTACATATTGTACCTCATATATATATACAAACTTTGTCAGCATAAACACATTGCGGAAAGTTTGACTCATTCCTTTATTTAGCGTTGCGATCATATGTCGATTTATTGGTTCCCAGTTTGTTCGATAAAGAAAATATTTTTTTTATTATTGTCCATAAATCCTTAAAAATGTTGGTGTCAAGGGAAAATACAGTGTTTAAATAAAGAATTTGATATAAGCTGTCAGGTACAGCCAGTGCTTTCATTTTTGCTTTGTATCTGTATGAAAAAAATGTTCACGAAGTGAAAAGGCTCAAGCACGGTTGATTAGTCCCTCTGGTAATTTCAAAAGAAATACGAGACCTCATCCCTCTTGCAGACGTCACCTCAAACAGCATTCCCATCTCACCATCACCCCTACAGCGCTCAATACAAGCGCCAACTGCTGCATTAATTCTATTGCACTGAAATATTTTCATTTGTAAAATACAGACGTGTTTCAGCAGTTTAAATGGAGCGAAGACTTTGAGGAAAGTTTAAATTTCTGTTCCATTTTACATCGGCTGGGAATCTATATTTCATGTAATTTTTCTTGTTGGACAGTCTTCAATTTGATAGGAAAGCTCCTCCATAATGGTTATAATAGCTACGTCATTCTGATGTTAAGTCGTCGGGTCTCCGCCCTTTTCCTTAACATGAAGATTGGAACCGATCATTCAAAAATGGTTTGACAACCTTCCTCCATTCGCCGCATTCTAGATGATGCATGTCATGTTGTTTGTGGCCTTCTCGGAAAGTCTTACTACAGGTCCTTTTATAATAAACACACGCATATAAACTACAAATAACAGGATTTCTTCTTGGAAGCTTGCATGTGGACTATGAAATGTGATAATAATAGCTCTAACAATGGATTTTTGAACCTTTTTAATGATCGTTAATAATTAAACGTTTTCTTCTTTAAAGTTTCAAAAGAAAACATTTTCCCTAATCAATACTTCTTTCAGCGTCCATCAAAAAAGAATTCATAACACAAATTGTACGGCAAACCATAAAGAATTCAACAAAAGTATTTGAAACATAAAATATGATTTCTACATTTAAGAAAAACTTATTTATTTTGTATTTTTTTTTTTGGAATTGTAAAGAAACTTGCTTTTTCAAACAAACTTTCAAATATTATTAAACAAAAATGTACGCTAAACTTTTTATGATTTAATTCAAAGTGTAATGTTTATGGTAACAAAAGTCGTTATTGTACTCATATATTATATGAAAATTATATAAAAGGGAAAAGTAAATACCGTCTAGCGACTTTAGAATAAAATAACTAAGTACTTTTCAGCTTACGAATCATATAAAAATAGCTTTATCATCCCAGTTTATATTTTAACCAAGCTGGTTTTATAAATTTTTTTTTATTTTTTTTTTAAATCAAAACGAGACCACATATTTTAAACCCCTTTCTCTCACTTGAAAAATTGTACTTAGTATAGGGAAAAAAGAAAAAAATATTTAAAAAAGTTGAACTTTGTTTTGCACAAAAGAAGGTGTTTAACAATTCTTTAGCACCCTACTTGAAATCCTATAAACCAAGTCTTTAAGCTTAATGAACAAACACAATTATATTCGTAAATTATTTTTGTATGGCGATCATATCGTACTTATTTTTTTTTCTCCTCGCCGAAAGTAAATTTTCCCCTTATAAAAATATTACTCTTAATAATACCCAAGTTTCACATAATGTATGAGGGGTTGGAAAGGATGGAATGATAAGTACACACTTATATTTGGAAGGCGACCATCTATTTGTTCGTTTATGGAAATGTACGTTTACTTACATGCATATGGTATACGCGTCTTTGGCCTGGAGGAAAGAAGGTTCTTATCGTAGTTTGACATTCTCCATCTTCGTATAATCGTGAGATGGGTCGACGTGAATTTAAACCCAAGAGGAGTACCAATACAGAGACATGCATTTTATTCTATTGTTGTATAAGTTTCTGTCGCAGATGTGACTTTCATGTACATGTTCAAGTTTTGAACAAAAGGTCAGTTTGGCGATGTCATCGTCAATCTTACTCATAAGGTGAACTTTTCATTTTACTCACAATCTATCTCCATGTATTGTCAATGAAGCTATTGTTTTCGAAATATACTAGCATAGGTTGTTACTGCAAACATACCCTTTTAACTAAATTCTTACAAAAATTACAATACGTGCATACCCACAATATCGTAAGACATGAATTCAAGAGATAACTGTATTTGTTCTACTTCTCAAATTATTCCGGATAAACCATTTTTACACAGAGTAACTTTAAAAGACGCAAATAATGTTGAAAGAATAAATTTATCAAGTATAACAATCGGGTTTGTGAAAAAAAAAATCTGTGATAAATGGAAAGATCATATATAAGTTTTATAGCAAAACTATTTTTTGTTTTTTTTTCGCAATAATTTAAAAGTTATTTCAAAATAAAAATTAATTTTTAAATCCAGTACCGAAGACACGCCGACAGCTCCCGAACAAACCCGAGCGCGTGTGACGTCATAATGTTAGTTGTCATTCATTGCAGTCGATACAGAAATAATAAGTACAGTGTTTTGATTGATTTAATTCTGTTGTGATAGTTAAATATTGAAATTTATATTGAAAATGTCGAACCTTAAAAGTTATCGTTCTTGTTTTGTACCATTATGTACGAATACTACAAAAACAACTCCTAACAAAATGTTTTTAAATGTTCCCCAAGATGGCAAACGTCGATATAAATTTATAATATTTATAAATAAATAACTAACGACTCGTTTTTAGCAATAAATTTTCAATATTATTGTCTAGTTACGTGTAATAGCTGTAAACGCTGTACTGTTATTAAATAGCTATAACATTATGACGTCACAACTATGGTGACCACTCATGGCGCGTTTATAGTCACGTGATTTTCTTTTAAATTTTATCAATTTTTAATCGTTTATAATTAATTGAAAATTTTTTTTTTTAAGTTTTTTGCATTAAATATCAATATTATTAATAATAAAGTTTTAAAATACATGAAAAAAATCAATAATTTTTTTTCTTTTCAAAATCCCAATTACTAATTCACATTTTTTAGATATTGTATATTCTTTTTACGTTTCTAAAACTTCTCGAGTTCAATACAAAGATTGGAATCATTATTCGTTATCAATTTCATTAAAATAGAGGTATACTATTCAATAAAATTACACGTAATCTTTTTCCACTAAAACTCGTTTATCGAAATTTTATAAAGCTTTTATATTAAACGTATTGAATACGAACAAACTCGAAAGAATTCTTTAATTTTTTTTAAAACTTACATATATTGTAATTTCCTTATTCTTGAATTTAGTTTTGAAAGTTTTAATGTTAAGTATATATAAAGAAATGTATGCCTTTCTTCATCTAAATCTTTCCGGTCTGTTATTACAGAAACGGGACAAACGCCAAAATAAAACAAATTAATAATATTATAAATCAAAATTGAAAGTGGAAATAATATTTTAGCGAATAGACTTTAATTGTCGTTTTTCTATTTTTAAGTAAATTTAAGAAACTATTGTATGAATTTTAGTTATTTTTAATAAAATTCTACTTTTAGAGCAAAGCTTGAAGTTTATGTTTACACTAATTTCTAATACATGCATTAGCATTATATTTATAAAATAATAAAACAACTTGGAACACTACTATAATTTATGATATATAATCATCGCTTAACATGTCTGTGGTTCTTGTTTCAATTTTTAAATAATATAAACAAAATTGATTCCAGAAAATTATAGTTAAATAGCTGAACATTGAAGTGAAGGGATTACAAATAAATTTCCCGAAAAAAAGTTTTCTTATAAAATTACAGGACTTTGGTCCTTGGAAAAAATACAATTTTTTTGCTTAACCGTATTACCCAACCTTTTGATCTGTGGAGAAATCAAAATCTTAGGATTACAATAAGCCTAAAGCTCATTTTGCCTGATTGTAAATATAAAATTTAAAAAAAGTAATAATCCTTATGTTTTAAATCAAGAGTATCCATTAATTTATTGTGACTCGGAAATAAATAAAATACTTATCAAAGGGGTTTCCAATTTGTTGAATCTACAGCTTAGAATGAATATTGTGATTAACAAATGGAAAAGAGTTAAGAAACGTTAATATATTATTTAATGAATAATAAATAAATAAACTATTTATCAAAAAAAAATTAATATTTTGATACCTCAAGGGCAGGTAATATCACAAAGGTGGAAACTGATATTGCAGACAATGAAACAAATTGTAAAATTGAAACTTATTTTCACCATGGATGATGCTTTTTGCAGAAGAAACTTCAGGGTTCAGCTACTTTTAATAATATATGTTACCAATTAATGAAAAATAGTGCCGGTTGTAAAGCAATAATTTTCTACAATATTCAATGTGAGAATTAATAGTAATGAATATACAGAACCATAAGTACTGATCTATATTGATCTTTTGATTCGTGCGTATTATTTTCTGCGATTGTTTTTCTATAAAAAAATCATACAATGATAATACAGTTCAAACAGAAAAACATTTTTCCTAAATTATGGTTTTCGAGTTTACATCTTGTGATCTTATGCTTAAATCATGAATTCTAGGATTTTATGAATTTTATCAATTTACTTTTTTTCATATCAAACACTTTAGAATGAGAACTTCCCATAGAGTATAAATCCTCTTTTGAACTAACACACGCATATTTATAAGAAATTTTGTTGAAGAAAATATATAAGAAAATTGTCATTTTTATGAAGCCGTATATCTACATATTTCACTTCTATGAAGCCATCAATATATTAAACAGCTTACCGAATGATTATTTATGTTAGAATTATCAGTTAGGTATTTGCGATATACCATCTATGCATAGGCAGTAAATTGAATTTGGGTCGTAGTAAAAAAATGGGTATATAATACGGAAACGTGTATTCTTCATTAGGTATTTACCAAGTTGAATTTGTAATGCCTCATTAAATTGAATTTTACTTTCTTAAATCATGTAAAATATTAAATCAGATCAAAAAGAAAACTTATAATATTTGTTTTTCTACTATACTATTGACAAAATTTATCAACACACAAAAAAAATATCGGATCAAACAAATAAAACTGTAACAATTTGGTCAAAAAAATATAATCGTTTTTTCGAAAATCGTATTTTTAATGATTTGCATTAGATCACTTAAAGTGCTACAAATCCCTGCACAACATAGAAGAATACCATTGAGCAAAAGCACAGTTAAAGGATAATAGGAAAACCCCACTGAAACTACTTACTGAATTATTGGGACTTACGAAAAAGCAGATTGGCAGAGGTTACGCGTCTAATAATTGGCCACTGTGGAGTAAGGAAATACCTGTATAAAATAGAATTATATGTGGAGGATCCAAAAATTCAGATTTGGTTAGGCAGGAGATAAAATGGCTTTTCACGTTATATGGGAATATGGTACTCTGATTAAATGGACACACTTGAGGAACTAGGCCAGGGCGGATTCAAGATTTTTCTCTGGGGGGTGGAACAATATCATCTTTCATTTGCAAGTGCGTGAAAGGGATCACGAAAAAAAATCGTAATTTCAGCCAGAGATAGACTAGAGTTTCACTAATGTTCTTTCTGTTATTTTATTCATATATTTTCACAATTTTAATAATTTGATTTGCTTCTAAGTATGTACTGTTATGGAATCTCCACAGTACACAAAAATACTCTGGGGGCACGTGCCCCCGTGTCCCCCCTTAAATCCGCCCTTGGAACTAGAGATATCAGGTTCCGGAACTGAAGTAGTCGAAAAACACCTAGTGAGACGAGTACTGAGGTTCGCCTAGCTGTTTAGTCTTAACTAGGTGAAGTAAGGATCTAGGAAGCATAATAAGTCCTGAGACTGCAGTGTTGAGCCTCAACTAACCTCATTCTGAAAAATCCAACTTAATAAAAAAAACAATTTAATTTAATAAACACAAACAATAGAAACCAAATGATAATCTTAAAATAATATAATAAATTACCTATTCTTATGATAGCTTTATAAATCGTCATAAATTCAAATGGTGAGAAGTTTGTTTTTCTTATTTGGATTTTGAAATTCAGGTATTCATTGCAACACGTACGATGCATATTTTTTTGTGTATACTCAACGTTTAACATTCAAACTAATCTTCTTATCTTCCAATAGTCGAATTTAATCTGACATAAATATTAATGACTTACAAAATGATTTTTCTTGTCCATTACTTAGAGTCGTGTAGTTCGTATATTTAAATAAACTAAAAATAAAGGAATATGTTTTTTGAATGTAATGAATATTTAATATCTGGTCGCATTTCACTAATTTCATTAATGATTGGATCAAAGCTGCTAAGAAGCCAATCATGCATGAGGTTTAAAAAAAGGTTTTATTCAATATGAATCAGAAAAAAGAGGATATTTATTTTGAGTTTAGTGTCGCTAGACTTTTCAACTGTTACAGAATTTGTGTTTGAAGAAAAAACGTTGTAGAAAAAGTTTTCCTGCTTTTGAAATTATAGACATTTGTTACGTGTTAGCTTGCGATGAATTCCTGTTTGGAATTATGGAATTACGAGTGTATAATTTGAAGTCGTAGCTGTAACCACTAAACGTGTTGCATTGGATGACCGCACAATTTTAATTTCTGAAGAGGAAAAAAAGAATGTGTTCCTCTGTTGTCTGGGCTGGGTATGTACTACTCGTAAGTAATATAACTAGTAGTCCCATCGAGAATTCCTCATCATTACGTAAAGTTATGTGTTTGGAATATCAAACGAGCATCATGGCTCTACGATGGATATTACAGCCGCTACGGCTCAATGCATCTGAACCAAACTAGAATGTTTTGTTTGTATGCGCTTGCTGAATTCACAAAATCGCTTCATCATTCAGCGAATCGAACCCAATGGAGTTTTATATAGGTAAGGCAGATGAGATATATTCCTCTTATACGACACATATGGCAGAAACGCACCATCAACTACGTTCAACAGAAGAAAAGAACAAAATCATAGATTTTCCCTGCGAACTCCACATTTTCATCTCTGTTTCCAGAACATCACCAGTCTCTACTTCTGCAATGGAAGCTTGTCGATGGATAATTCGCCGACGGCTGTTCAATTTAATATTATTGAGCGACCATAGACTACCTATTGTTTTGCCATGTACTTTAATACAACGAAATGAAAAAAAAATCATATAGGACACATTCCACCATTGCTGTTTTCAGAATACGAAGATTAGAAAAATATTTTAATTTTAAAACACTATTAAAAAAAAATTCTCGCATATGAGAATTATAGGCGAGTAATCCCAACCTACGTGTGTATAAGAACGTTTTTACCTGCTCTTTACAATCAATAAGTATAAGGTTGAATTTACTAAATTGCTAACACGTCATTTAAAAATTAATGATGCAATCAAGTAAAAAGAGCAAATTATATTGTTAATAATACAGCATTATCTAACAATGATTAAAATAACTTTTAAAAGATAATTACAAAATTGATTGATATTCTTGGCTAAACAAGTTTTCAAAAGATAATATTATGATCAACAAGGATCAAAAATGGAAAATACAATCTTACGTCATTAAAGTGGTAACATTTAAACTGCAATAGATAAATTATAAAATTGTTTATATCTTAATTAAAATTGGTTTCTTCAAAGAATAAACTATTATCTTTGAAAAGTTTTACTAAAATTTGAATAAAAGGTTTTAAAATTGAAATCTCGTTTTGGTGTATAACTCATATGAAATAACATTAACATTTAACTAAAACGTATTCTATATCTTCAGTAGATAAGCCTTTCAACCATATTTCGAGTTTGTAGATAAATATATATGTATATGCACGTACTTGTATACCAATTTAAATATTTTTTTAACGTTTTGTATACTTTAAGGTTGTTGAAAAACGCATATAATGCTCCTTAAAGAAATAAACTTGATTATTTTTCATGAAATTTTTATCAAAAAAATCAAGCAATGACATAATATATTGATTTCCAAAAAATACTTAACATTTTTTAATTTGACGTAAAAAAGTAAAATAAAAGTTATGAAATAATTGATGTTACCAATAAAAAGGTAACAATGTATAATTATTATTAAAGTGAATTTATACAACGTAAAGAAATCAATGAAGAAATATTTCTTCGTGTCTCCTATTGTATTAAATTTGGATAAGGGTGGGATATTTGAACTATTATCATCATTGAATTTTGAGGAGCAAAAAATAAAGCAGTATTTGTTATGGTAATTTTCTTTGTTTTCTTATTTCATTATTAGTTATTTACAAAAGTGAAAGAATGATGATGGCATGAATGATTTATGCAATATTATCTTCATATCTTAATAACTTAATAATGAATTGTAATGATTTTAATTATTAACAATGAATGAACAATAATGATGATGGGCGACTATTTCTATCCTATTCTTTATGCATTTCTGATTCCACTATAATTGGAAATTGATCGATTTGACTCACAAATAGAGAAATTAGCTATATATCATAGTTTTAGCCATATAACATATAGTTGCCAATGAAGATGATATATTTTAATGATTATAAAAAAATATTTAAATTTTGCTTTATTAAAACGAAAACTAAAATTTTAGAGATGATTTGCTAACAAATATATCCCTGGGGGTGATTTGCAATAGTTTTTCCTAGACCTCTTTTTTTAAAATTAAAGTTCCGGAGATATTTATTCTTAAAACTAACTGAACTATATTACAATAGCTGTTATTAAGTAAATTTAATATTTTTTATATTTTCAATACTAAATTAATATATATTTTACATAAGAGATTAATATAAATACTTTTTTGATTTCCTTGCCCTTATGTATACCTTTATGCTTACTTTTAAAACTTACTATTCGTGTTTATTTCAATTACTCACCAACGACTAATTGTTCCTATTTATTCCATTTAAAGTTCCATTACTTATCAATTACTAACCAGTCATAATTACTATTTATTATTATAGAATTTACCTATTACTCTACCAATCATCAATACCAATTCATAGAACTAAAAATATTCAATTTTGATTTTTAATTTCTACCAATAAACGTAATGAAATATGATCTATATTAGTGCTCTATGGGTTTTCCTTATGATTCTGAATTAAAAAGAATAATTTAATAAATAATTTTCGGGAAACTTGAAAAATACCTCTCTTAGCAATCTGCAGCATCCCTTGTGCATCTACTGTAACTTATAAACATAACATATAACATAACTTATAACATAACTGTAACTTAAAAATATACATTTTTCAATTACGTTTAAAGAAAAATCTGTATATTTCATTTTTGGAACTGTGAATTTGTACAAATGGAATATACTACATTGAAAAAATATATTAATGCTAGTTACATATTTTACATATAAAGTTAACATATAAATTGCATTCGTACACAAAATAGCACTGAAGTAGAATTTAAAATAGAGTTTAGATCGAGTCTTTATACAAGTTTTTCAATGCTAAGTACTTATTTGACCCTGGAAAAATTTAATTTTTTTGGAGACTAAATATTTTTTTGAGTTATTAATTATCGCTTTTTATCTTAATCTTTTGCGACTTTAGAGCTAACACTTTAGACCAGTAGGCTTCAAATAATTTTATATTATTTTTACCTTTGATTTTAAAATCATAACCATTTTAAGATGTCAGTGATACAAATCTTGACTAATATTTATTAATTAATTATTAGAGTAGAGGAAAATTTGGAGTTTTATTAAAAGTTTTGAATTTTTTAACCAAATTAAATAAATTAGGTTTCATATCTTTCAACTTTGTACCAAACACCCAACCATTAGATTTGATTTAAAAAGATAAAAACAAATATATACCTGGAAAAACAAAGAATAATGTCTTTAAATAAAGAACTTTAGGACTTAGATCTAACTATAATGCATTCTGACTATTAACTACGTCAATTAAGTACTCTATACTGCAGATTACAATTACAATTGCTTATATATCTATTGACTGCATATAAAATTTTACTATGGACATAATTGTTAACGATTTTCAAGTAGTTTTTTTAAAGAGCAGGTGTTACGTTGGTTATTATCTATGCATATAAAAATTTAATGTTCCTTTGTTCAAAATGGCAAATCTTTTCAAGTTCTTTATCGATCGTTTTAAAATTTGTACACATCATTGTTTTCATATATGCGCATATTTTAATTAGATCAAGAGACTCGTTAGAGTCTCACATCAACAGGTACAGCGAAAAGTGCTACGGGTTATCAAGGAAGATTTTTTTTGTAATTTGCGCATTGAAATCAATATTTTTGAGTTATAGAGATTTTTCTCAAAACTTATGAGTCTTGAAGGTAAGTTGCAATAGAAATAGTTGCTAAAGGGAGATGTTTTTAATGTTCCACAAACATAATGTTTTTAAAACTCAATTCAATTTACAGTCATTATAATATAGCTGGGCAAAACTATCTCTGATGGGTAGGACTAGCACATTATTAAAGCTTGTATAGTTACATAATGGTGGTACATAGTATGTGTAAAATCAAGATCCGGTTAATTAATTTTTTTTTTCGTGAAAAACTAACAAATAACAAATATACAGCCCCCCTTTCTGTTTATAAACCAGAATTTAAATTAAAGAATATATATAGGTACTGTCGTACCTACTCGTATATTTTTATATGGAATAAAAATCAAGACTATACTTTAGTTACAGATGTAGATACGGAGTTTGGAGATATCGGGGTTTTTGAATTAGCGTTTGAGCCGCAAGCGGTAATCTCTTAATGAGATATTTTGTTTTTCAATGATTTACAGCCCAGAACATTACATTATTGTTTTTGATAGTATAAAAATAAACCTTGTGTTACCGATAACACAAAATTCTTTTGGCGTTTTTAGGCCTTTTAATTGGCAAAAATGCATTATTTATTACAATGTTAGTTATAAATGAAAGAAAACAGATAAAGTATAAGGTAATAAATAACATGTGAAGCGTTTACAGTAATTTCGTCAAATATTTAACAAGAAAAGAAAAACGGCAACTCATATCAGAATAATTTAGTAATCATTTCTGTGAACATCATTCATTTATAATATGGTTGTTTATAATCAGCTTTTTAAAATCGTTTCGCAATTTATGGTTAATTGACTGAATATTATTTCTCTACAGAAAACCTTAATAAAAATTCCTAGATAAATCTGGTTGTTCATTTTCACCAATTATTTCACATCTGTCTTCCTCATCTGAATAATATTACACGTTTATTACATCGGAGATCTTTGAATTGATAATAATCATATAATGTAGGTATACGGAGAATCTGTGTTATTGGACCGAAATATGGTTGCCTCGCCTACGGCAACTAATAATACTGTAAAAGTTTATAGCACTTGGAAACTACCTCCTGGTGGTGTCTCATTTTGCGTTGTCTCGTCATCGTTAGTTCCATATATAGTTGCCGCTAGGTCAAGATCATACACTTATACACATTTAATTCTAATTATGCAATCGAAAACATGAACAGCGTTTAATGAATCATCTTGAATTCTATATTCAGCTATCAAGTTATCTCACGCTCATTAAACACATTACAAGCCAAGCACGAATCCATTCTCATTGTTGGCCGTTAATTTTTTTTTTGTTCTAATTTTAATTGCTTTTAATTTGGAACGAAACCAAACAAAGCAATGCTTCAATATCAAATATATTTCTAAAATTCAATCGTTTAATATCTGACAATTAAAATGTGAAAAAACCAAAATCGTTTCAAAGAGATAACTATGTAAAATCCTCCATTTGTATTTCACTTTTCCATTCCTGCAATTAAACCTACCCACATTAAATAAACACGGCTGATAAAGGCGCTCCCCGTTCTTAAAACGTGAATTAAATCTCTCACTATATGGTTATAAAATAAATACATTTCGAATAAAGTTAAAACACAATAAAAAATTTAATAAGCCATAAGCTAGTAAAACGATAAAAGTATGAGATGGTGATTATGTTAGGTAACTAATAAAGAAATGTAAAACGGCCTTAATGTACTTCAAAGAAGTTATAAAAGTAATTAAAATATAAGATTGTATAAGTCACTACAATGAATGATGCTTGTGAGGAATAATGAAACTGAAATGATTTTTTTTTAATAATATTTATTCATTATTTCAAGATGAATCAAAGAAGTAAGACAATGTAATTTATTGTATCTTTTCTTCAAAAAATATCTCACAAAGAAATTTGTGTTGAAAAAAAATTTCTCGTTAAAACGTTCCTCTATATTTTTCAACTCTTTGTCGTTTGCAAGCGAGTAAATTGGTCGGATTTTTAAAGCAATAAATATCAGTGTTGAGCATTAAAATTTCATAAATATTTTTCTTATATAGTCTTTGGTATTTTATACTTATGAAGTGAAACAAAATTCTCATAACAAAAATGAGGTATTATTTGCAAAGACGGACAGACAATGTAATTGAAATAATCCTCGTAATTTAGTCGGAACGTACCATTGCACGCTTCTTTACAATTTTGGCATCAAAGAATGATCATAATTAAGAATACACGTTTTCGTTTTTTTTTTTTATTTCAAATAACCAGTCATACAATGTTAATATTCGTAAAGTATAACACACAAAAAGAGTTTTCTTTTTGTGCTATGAACAATTTTTTTTTGTATTTTAAAAGACTATAAAGAAAATGGAAATATTTTTTTTTATTATTAAAAACGAAACATTTCAATTCATACTTGTACTGTTCAACTATTAAAAAGCCAATAAATCAATTGCAAAACTTATGCTTTTAATCATAAAATAATAAGTAGGTGGTTAAACGATCAATAGAGAGATATAATTTATAATTTTCATTTGGTTTTATTCTCAAATTAATTTTACTTTGTTTAATTATTATGTATCTACATAGTTATCGTTATCTCTAACGGCAGATTTAGTTTCCCACGTGGTTGAATTCCTCCATACAACGTTGTCTATCCCCAAGGTTTATAAAATACACAGGTGGCCTCATGGTGGCTACGTGACGTATCCAGAAGAAATTCGTGCATTCAGACTGATTCAATTTCAAAATTTTTCGTATGACGTCATTTTTTTTTTCTAATGGAGCAACCTGTGTAATTTACAAACCTTGGTCTATCCCCAGTTAGGTCCTACAAGTACAGCTACTCAGTTGTTTCTTTTATTCTCGACATAGAATCCTAATTTTCCCTTTTTTGGGATCTATTATACCCAATGTAAGTTTTTTTTTTTAAATTCAAAAAAAATTAACGTTTGTGATTCGATCCGTCCATTTGACTTCCTCCATTTCTCCCCCGCAACTCTTTTCGGATCAATTCATATCTTTCTTTCTTGAAACCTGACGATCTTTGTTTCCGATTCATTAAATGCTATTTTTACCCAGAGAACTGTAGCGGTTGTTTTGTGAAGCTTCAGTTCTCATTTTCCAATCAATCCTTCTTGCTGTTAAATTGCTTTTGACAGAGGAATTTTTATCATGGTTACATGATTTATATGCTCCTATGTAGCTTTTCTGTTTTTTATTGTAATATTTTCAAATATTTCAATTGGGTCACGTTTGCTAGTTCTTTGTTATTCTTCTTGAAGAGTTATCTTTGTCGCTGGTATCTTAATCTTTTTGATTTTCGTTTATACGCTCGGCCCTAGACTTTCGCACATAAATGGTTCCTGAAAGTATATGCGATTGTTGAATGTTCGAATAGAGACAAATATAAAAAAATATGCACCAGAAGTTGTGAAGTTGCGTTTTAATGTATTTATTTATCAATAATATGTAAACATAATGAAGTTAAAGAGACGTGTTAAATGCTTTCGGGTGTTTACTTTAAAAAGTTATCAAGGGTATTATCAATTGAATACCTCCGTTTTTTTTTATTTTCTTGGTAAAGATTTCTATTACTTGCGGTGCTTTTCTCAATTGTCCTACGTACATGAGATATACATTATCCATTGGGATCACATTCTTCCATGATAGTCATTCCTAGCTTGAAATACCATGTTTGAATCTTCATTTAATCGTCTTCCAATATTTGTGCCAACTAAGAACCTTAACTTTATCATCAATTCATGATGACAAAGATATTTCTATTTCATCCATAACCATGCCGTGTCTTTTAGAAATAATTTTTGAAAATATATTTCCCCAATTTCAAAATCTCTTGTTTTTTAAAATTGAACATATCGTAGATCTGTTTAAGCCATACGTCCAATTGAAGCTTTCGGAACGATTAATTAATTATTATAGAACTAAACTATAATAGAATTAAATAGTTAATCTTTAAAAATGTGCGAAAGTCGAAGGCCACTTGACATCCATAAGCAAAACTAGAAACGTATAAGAGGAGGATGAAACCTTTCTTGCCTTTAACACCTTGTAGAAAAAAGATTAATCAAAACCTTCTTGCAGTTGTAAAGTATCAGGAAAATATTTTAATTAAAGTTAATAATTTTCCAAATTATTTTGCTAGTATTTATTTGTAATAGTTTCA
Source organism: Sisyra terminalis (assembly GCA_958496175.1). NCBI lineage: Eukaryota > Metazoa > Arthropoda > Insecta > Neuroptera > Sisyridae > Sisyra > Sisyra terminalis. The sequence continues at coordinate 57,120,621 of OY292274.1, forward strand.
GTCGTTATATTTTCTTACCAACCCCTGTTCTGACTAAATCATGGATATGCGCGTCTATGGAAACTTAATAGTACAACATTATTTATAATTTCTTTTTTGTACCTCTTTCTTGCCATATTTAATGACTTTGATTATTTGTTTACTTATTGTAAAGTTTCCGTATTTTTGCAAGACTTTTTTTCTTAAACTTTTCCTACCAATATTAAATATTAAGTATAGGGGAATAACCATATAGAAGACACCGACTTATCTTTAATCACCGAGTTATTGATATCTTCTTTATGGATATAAATCATAATAATTTTAATACTATATATACATGAGAGTTCCTTCATTTATTCCTCTAGTCAATTATAATTTTTTGAAGAATAAATTATTGACGAGTTTCTCATAATTCACTCTAATTGTCTTCTATCGATCAGTGAAACATGTGTACATTTTCCATATAAAAAATTATCCCATTTCCTATATTTTTTCAGGGCTCATTTTCAGTACATTAACTGTAACATCCAGAACAATAAGGCTGTTTTTTATGCAGTAAATTATTTGAATTATTTAAGTTATGTTGTAAACTTTTTTTTTTCAGGTGAACTATACCTACCTTAAAATAGCTATAGCTTTACTGAATAAAAAAATCCTTTGATAGCAATAGCTCGGAAGAAGAGAAAGCTTACCACATCTACACGTAATGGTCGATTCAATTGGTCCAACTATATACAGTCAAACTTGGATAAGTGACACCTGGGTAAGTGAAAAAACTGGATAAATGAGAATAATTATCTACTCTCAAAAACTTCCATAAGTGAGAAATGAAAACCTCTGCAAGTGAGAGTTATTTTTGACGTCAAAACCTCTATACTTGAGACTACTATTCACGCTATACTTCTATAAGTGAGACTTGAGCACATTTTTTTTCTTTCTTTCACCTATGCTCTACATTTTCCAAATCTTATTAACACACTTCTGTATAGTTTACTAATCATTTATGTAGCAAATTGTTTGTACAATATTCGTTAGTCGTACAACAGTTGCTCAGTGTCATTCACCCAGAGTGTAATCAAAATGCCGAAACGCAAACTCAAAGCATTTTCTCTGAGTGAAAAGCTTCAAATAATTAATTCATTTGAGGGTGGAAAAACCCGAGCTGAAATTCTCGCTGAGTTCGGTGTTCCAGAATCATCATTTTATAAAATAATAAAATTCAAAGAAAACATTAAGTCTCAATGCGCTGAAGGGCATGGAAACATGAAGAGAAGTCGCCTGTCTGAGTTTCCTGATGTCGAGAAGTGTCTTCCAGAGTAAAATGAATGTAACCTGGTTAAATGAAAACCTTCATAAGTGAGAATAAAATGTTGGTCCCATCAACTCTCACTTATCCAAGTTCGACTGTATAGATTATGGTAAACTATATAAACTTAATTTACTTAAAGGCTTATTTTATAATATTGACAATTAATCGACAAAATTTAAGAAGGTAATTGGTTAATTGAATTGCACTGTCTCAATTCCTATGAATATATTTGAATTTCTGGAAAATGCATTATAGTGTGTTAGGTAAGTATAAATTTAAATACTTTTAGAATATACAAACAAAGAATTGCCTGTTTGTTATTCCAAGTACAAAAAAAAAGATAGGTAAAATGCATTCATTACTGAAAGCTTGGTTGAACATTTCCGTTTAAAATAAAGGTAGATCCTACTCGTTAAATTTAATTTGCAGAAATCTATTTTCCAATTTATTTACATTCAGTTAAGAAAATAAATTAAAAGTTGAGAAAATAAGCCAAGGCGAATACAAAGTGCCCGTAGAAACTTTTGTCCCATTTATCTCACCAAATTGTGTACGGACTAAAGTGACTAATAAAACTACATTGGAATGACACAGCTGTAATAATAATAACATAATATTTGCATACGAAAATAAATTTTCATGAATATATTACATGCATACATATCTTCTACTACATAATGTGTAATCCTTTCATAATATATTTTATTGTCGACAACAGTTTAATTAACGACACTCTGGTTCTTGGTGCCTATAATAATACAGCAGGTAGGGGTGAACTTTATATGTATGTAATGAATATGCCCACATTATTCCGTAGGTCATTGTTCATTCCCGGCAAGGCGACGGGGCCCACAAATATTGCAGGAGTATGAAAAGTATGTTTCAAATTTTTTTTAATCAAACTTAAACACATCATTGGATTTGGCTACCTAAATGCCTACAATTTATTTAATATTGATCGAAAAAATGTTTTCATTATGTGAAATATGCACATCATTAACATTCCTCTAATGATTTCAACATGAAATTATTCACAGTAGTTTTCATAAAGCCATTGATAATAATTAATTAAAGCTCAATTTTAATCACTTGAATAGTAGATTTATTTATTATTTTAAATAAAATAACAACGGAATTATGATTATTGTTATTGTGGCATGAATGTTATAAAGTTGTCTGCTGCTTCTGACAACGCCAGAAATGTTCAAGTGATAAATGTCATTTTAATAAATAATGGATTGCATGAACGTTTAATTATTTATAAATGCGAAACGAATTGAAGCAATCGTCCATTCGTTTTATGTAATTTATTAACAATTAAAGTGGAAACGAAATATTCGATGGATTTTTTTTTCTCCCACTCATTATTGTTTTCAATTATTTATTTGAAGCACTCAAGGCAGGTTATATTTTTAAAATGATCTAAAAATTAGTTGTCGATCAAATAAGGGGCTTTTAATGGATGGGTGGAGCTACTCGAATTCCTTCCGAATATTTCATCATATTCATGCAGTATTTGCTGGTAGCAGCCGATGTGTGGTGTCTTTTTCCAACCACAGTGGAATTTTCAATATTTCATGAACATTTTTTACGTTTAATTTGATTTATCAGTTTGCTTTCGTAACTAATATTCGATGTAATTAAGAGTTTTGCGTGTATGCTCGGATTTCCCCTAGCGTAGTCATCACATTTTAATAACAATACTTGAAGTCCTTGGGGGATGGATTTCTCATTTGAATCGAGATGAGAACGAATCGCATGTACAAATATATATACCGAATACTAAGTTCTAATTCAAATTATACTCTTACAAACTTTATAAACTAGCATTGAGGCTTACTTCAATTATCATGCCAAATTACATATAAATTAACATTCACTCTAGAAAATTACCTGTTTGAAATTTACCTTTCATATATGAATTAACTCTTCAATATAATTTTTTTTTCAATAAATTAAACTTCGATAAAGTTGGCTTTCACGTGATTGCAATGCACATACATACGTATGTAAAATTAAAGAGGTAAAGTCAGTTTAATTGACTTGAAATCCGTACTGATATTATTTATGCGAAAGTAATTCTACCTGTCTGCCACTTTTCTATAGAAAAACCATTGAACCGATTTTGATGAAATTTGGTATAATGATTGATTGGAATCAGGAAAAAGAAAGAAGTTTACTTGAATTTCATTTTGAAAATTGAGAGTCAGAATTTGCATCGTACTTCATTCAACTTCAAAGATCGACTGATGACAGTTTAGATCAAAATTCTTCATCAAAAAAAGAATTTCAGTATTAAAACCTCATAGCAATAAAATGAGGATCACTTGGCAGCAATAGCGTATAGCGATACGTCAGTAATTCATTTCTTTGAACTTTTGTTCAAATTTTTGTTTATAATTTACTTTTGTGAATTAGACATTAATAAGACCACAATATATTTGATATACTGTATAAACTAGGGTGATTTTTTTTTGACTTTTTTTATTTTTTTGGTCCCATCGTGAAATTTTGTTGGAAATACCAAAAAAAAAAATTCTCTGAAAGTTTGAGCCCTTAATATTAATTTTAAGTCCTCGACCAAGACGTGTAAAGATTTCCCATTGAATATACACGGAAACTCTGATATTTTTATTTTTAAATTTATATATCTCAGCGGCATTTCATGGGATCGCTTTTACCGAAGATGGTTTTTTCTCAGAATTAAACGCTCTACAAAAGTGCCTATTGCGACAAAGTTGTAACTCACACCGGCGAGGTAGTACGGGCCACTGAACCTGATTTTTCCATAAAATTTGCGTTTTTTTCCAATTATCTCTCTTAGGCTTAATATCTCTTTTAATATTGATCTTCGCGATTTGGTCTACAGGAACTTTTTTGTAGGAAATCAAATTCTCTACAAGTTTTCATTTATAATTTTTCCGTAGCTCTTGTTATTTACGAGATAAATGCAAAAAAAAAACGCGAATTTTATGGAAAAATCAGGTTCAGTGGCCCGTACTACCTCACCGGTGTGAGTTACGACTTTGTCGCAATGGGCACTTTTGTAGAGCGTTTAATTCTGAGAAAAAATCATCTTCGGTAAAAGCGATCCCATGAAATTCCGCTGAGATATAGAAATTTAAAAATAAAAAATCAGAGTTTCCGTGTATTTTCAATGGGAAATCTTTACACGTCTTGGTCGAAGACTTAAAATTAATATTCAGGGCTCAAACTTTCAGAGAATTTTCTTTTTGGTATTTCCAACCAAATTTCACGATGGGACCAAAAAAAAAAAAGTAAAAAAAAAATCACCCTAGTATAAACAGTATAACTGTCCAAAGTCAGCGGAAAAAAATAAATTTGGTAATTATGAAGACTAATTTATACTAATTACGTTCATTTGTTAAAAAAATGAAAAATTATTCGAAAGACCAACTTGGAATGGCTTTATCTTGTATTCTATATCAAGATTATTCGACAGGAAAATATACCACAAGCAATTATGTGACACACTTAAGAACTAAGCCAATTAAAGTTCCGTAGTGAACATTCTTTATTCTCCAAAATCTGGTTTATCGATATGTCTCTCGTATATATAAATATATAGTGTTTAAAAAATTGCTTAGTGTTTAAATGTTTGTCCTTAAACATGGCACGTTTAACTACCGCGTGTTTTCACGTTGGTTAATCCTTCATCAAATATATGTATCATAAAAGAAATGTTAGCGGTTCGAGAAATCGACGAGTTTTGCAATTAAATATTTTTTGCTTCCATCAGAAATGTAAAAGAATGTTATCTTAAATTGATTTAAGTTTAAGGGCTAACTGGTCAATTAAATGTATTACCCGTGTCGTATTTCTTTCAATGTATTACGTATGTTACCATTCATACTCAATTATAAGTTTTCTTTGATTCGTATGTCTAAAAATTCTTTGGCGTGCATTTAACGTTGATGTTAATGTAATAATTACGTAAACCTTTTAATCAATAATAAATTTTAACTTTACTTTACTTTATTCTTTCGAACAATTTTTCTATTATTGATCCAATTGCCATTTGAAATACATTTATTTCTACACAACGTTTCATTTGTTGAAGGAAAATTCCTTAAACATTCTCGCTTTTTGAAAATGGCTACTTTTTGAATCGAAATCAGTAAAATATTTGTAAAAAAATCTAACTAATAACTGCGGAAAATGTGAGTAATCATTAGTGGATTATTTGTAGTAAGGTAAAGGTTAAATACATAAGCTTGTTAGTTTGTCGTTATATTATTAAAATGGAAGCCTTTTTTGGATAAATCCATCAATGATGTGTTTAAGTATAAATAAAAACAAACAAACCCATTTAAATTGAAAAATATTTGAGAAATATAAGTTGTTCATTAAAAAAAAGGTATTTTAAATTTAATTGAAATATATTGAAGAGGTACATGTCCATCAAAGTGACTGCTATTTTATTCAAACAGAATGTCAAACTTAGAAGAACAATATTGATTTTAACAATCTAATTTAGTTTGATATTATTTAAAGCAATCAAATGACCATCGTATTTTTCTCTATAAATATACTTGAGACTGAGAATAATTTTCAAATGATTACATTAAACATCTGTTCCATTCCCACATAATCAGTCATTTCATTATGATGAAAACAATGTCAGAACTGTATTTTATATGTCGCTTATAAAATATAAAATCTTTTTGAAGAATTTGGTGAGTTATTGAACTTATAAGATATGGGAACCCTAAAATTTGAGTATGTGATTGTTTTGTTCAAATGGCCCATAAGCATTTTAATATAACAACCACATGTGACTTCAGTGTGGCAATGTGCCTTCAATTGCAAACAATGAAACTAATAAAAATTTCGCATATCCAATTGACAAGTTAATTATCCATAGTAAACACACATATGTCGCAAATATCTCAATTTTTTTTTTAATATCATAAGCTAAACCTCCTCAGTCCTCATTCTTTGTTATTGATCAGCATCAGTCACGGTTTAACATTTCCCTCCTCTGAATTGAACACAAACATCGCAAAGCTTTTATAACAGGGCATGTTATTTTCACATTACATCAGTCGTAAAACAAAGAGAGATATGCCCTGGCTGTATTATCTACGTTGGATTTAACCAAGGCGGCTCTCCCCGTATATTTTTAAACTCTAGGATTTTTTTTCATACATATTATCCGACCAGAGTTATTTAATATCCTTTTGATATCAAAATGTAATTAATATGACAACTACGATAATCGAAATATTGAATGACAGTAACTGCTGAAAAAAAGTCAAGTTTTGAAACGCTCGTTTCGAATAATGACAGACAATTTACCCTTTCATCAATCAGTGTTTCATAATTTTTTTTCCTTCCAAAAATTGTATTCTATACAGAATAACAATCACGTATTATATAAAAAAGGCCGAGTCTTACAATTTGAAGCATTAATTTTTCGTTCGAGTCTATAATACACACAAATTGTTAATTTAGTAGTTTGTATGAGTTCCTTTTTTGTGAACTAAAAATACCAAAAAAGGCTGGCCGATTCTTACATCGTTATATTATTATTATTATTATTATTATTAGTTGCGCCCACTTCTCTATACATTCACATCGCTTCGTATGCTTTACACAAAGCGTAATGTTATACGCTATAGCTGTTAATGATACGATGAATAAACAGAGTCCAGGTATGGACAAAATAACCGGATTCGAATTTTAACATAATTTAACTTCCTCCAGCTATTACAATTAAATCGATACCATGAAGAGATTAAAGAAACCGTTCACGCCGTTTTTATACCTTGCGATTTTTTACACTAGAGGCTTTTATAATAAAACTAAATATTCCTCCCGGGTGCTGTTAAGCATGTGGGGTGTGTTTATTTTTTTTTTTGTTTTGGCTGTAATAGTGCGTGACAAAGATGGGATCTTCGCATGCTCAGTACATTTCCTAATTCTCATTTTTTTTTATATATTCTTCGTAAATCTTTGTGTAATAGGATTACATTTTGTACTGTTACATTAATGTTTCAAATCGCTTTCAGGAATTAAAAAAAGAACATCTTGAAGTGTATTTTAATTCTATCAAATTAAATTTTCGGTCATTGCGTCAACATAATGATGAAAAAAATAAAAATAAATGTTATCACTTGCAAATTATTTAATCTAATAATACTTTTTCCCGTTACCCCAGGAATATAAAATTGATAACTCATGGATTAGATCAAATCCCTAACAAAATACGGACACAAATTTACTAATTACTCGGCTAAAATAAGTATTAATAAATTTTTGTTTCTTGGATTTATGCTAGAACAAGAAATTCGTGGAAAAAGTATCCTGGTAAACTGCGTTAATTAAAATTCGTACAAAAAAAGTTTATTAGATAAAGTAATGCCTTCCACATCCAATTCTACACAAAGGTGTAGGGAAGAATAATTACTTTAGTTTCTTTAGATTTAGTTTTAGATTTAAGAGTTGTAATAAATTTTGTTAGACATATATTTATATCTGTTTCAAAAATTATAAATAAAAATGATGCCAAAAAAAAGATAAAATAATGCTATCAAAAATAATGAATCTATTATCTTAAAAGAAGTGTAAGCCCATTTTTGTAGTGGTATTACTAGTTGTACTTCAACAGTATTTTTTTAATTGTTGTATTTTTGTTAAATACTTGCAAGCTATACATTTTGTACTGTTACATTAATGTTTCAAATCGCTTTCAGGAATTAAAAAAAGAACATCTTGAAGTGTATTTTAATTCTATCAAATTAAATTTTCGGTCATTGCGCCAACATAATGATGAAAAAAATAAAAATAAATGTTATCACTTGCAAATGATTTAATCTAATAATACTTTTTTCCCGTTACCCCAGGAATATAAAATTGATAACTCATGGATTAGATCAAATCCCTAACAAAATACGGACACAAATTTACTAATTACTCGGCTAAAATAAGTATTAATAAATTTTTGTTTCTTGGATTTATGCTAGAACAAGAAATTCGTGGAAAAAGTAAACTGGTAAACTGCGTTAATTAAAATTCGTGTAAAAAGAGTTTATTAGATAAAATAATGCCTTCCACATCCAATTCTACACAAAAGTGTAGGGAGGAATAATTACTTTAGTTTCTTTAGATTTAGTTTTAGATTTAAGAGTTGTAATAAATTTTGTTAGACATATATTTATATCTGTTTCAAAAATTATAAATAAAAATGATGCCAAAAAAACACATAAAATAATGCTATCAAAAATAATGGATCTATTATCTTAAAAGAAGTCTAAGCTCATTTTTGCAGTGGTATTACTAGTTGTACTTCAACAGTATTTTTTTTAATTGTTGTATTTTTTGTTGAATCAACAATTGAATTAACAATCTTTCTTTGGACAACAAGGAAGTCCGTTAAACGACAAATCACGCCTGCTTATTACTTAAGAGTAGTGAACTTGGTGTTTTTATTTTCGGTATGACGATTTCAGGAATGGAATACGTTATTGTCTAGTAAGTTGATTGTCAGATAATTGACATTATAACTTAATATCTTTTGATATTTTATACTATGTTTGATGATCTCCTCCCTGATAGAGGTTATCTGAAAGATTTTGTGAATGTCCTGATTTGGGACAAACTATGGAGCTTTTGCAACGAATCTAAGGGCTTTAGACCAGTGGTCCTTAACCTGGGTTCAATCGAACATCAGAGGTTCGGTAAGTCAGACTCGCGGGCTCGGTGAATTCTTAATACTTTTATCAATATTGTGTCTCAATGAATCAATATATAAAAAATATTTTTCCAATTAAGAAGAGATCTGTGAATGGATATATGAAATTAGTGTTGATCGATATCTCCAATGAAGCTAAGAACCACTGCCGTAGACTGATCTGTTCGTGAACTTCAACAAAGTACAATAGCAATGCTTTCATCAGTTTGTATAATGTATCAAACTTAGTTTTGTGTAAAACCGGCCACATTCCAACCTAGTGTGAAAATGCATTTAAACATCTTTCCAGGGTTAAAATCAGGTAATAAAACCTTGAGTACCAAAATTTGTATGACAGATAAGGGAAGATAGACGAAAATAGATTCCAGTCGAAATGTTTTATTCTTGATCCGAATCCAGTTATTGTGATTGCAGTGAGTACAACTGTACAGTCACGGTTTTCTAGACTCTAGAGTCTCTAAAGTGACGTATTTGAACCGGCAGTAGTCTACCTCTCATTACCTACCACGTAAATATTTAGTTACTTAAGATTTTATCACCTTGCTAAATATCACCAACTGAGAGTTGAATCGTTTGCATTCCTGATCCGTTTGGAATTAGACCAGTTTCGTACATATGATAAGATATATTTGGAAATTTAAAAGTATATAAGTCATGCAATTGAGCTATGCTGTATATATATATATACCTTCTTATCATTCAAAAACAGTTTCAATAAATAATAAAACTGTACCATTTCCAGGCATGTAAATGTTTTAAAATATCATAACGAAAACATTTGTTTAAAAACACATTTGTGGCATGCGTGATTACCAGATTGTGTTTGGAAAAGTTTAGTTTGCAACCAATTTTACTAATCTTACAAAAATTTATTTTAAATAAACAAGTAAGCAATAAATTTGGGGTTATTTTCATGCAACATTTTTGTTAAAATATTCAAATAGTTTACACAGCAAAAAATATGCGACAGATTTCTGATAACGATAAAAAATTTATTATCATTTTATTTCTTAAAAATGTATATTAAAACCCAAAGCTTATACTTCTATGAATTCTATGAAATTTTTATGTATGCCACCCAAAAATTGAACAATAAGACGACTTGAATTGTATGTTAAGATTTATTTTTTTTTTGAAAACTTATGAAAAACTTTTAAAACCGATTTTCTATGGTGAAAGAAGTTTGCTTTAGGTTTCTCTTTATATAATACTTCAATTTCATTTTTTACAAGCTTAGTGAACAGATTTGCCTCGTGGAAAGTTAAAGATTTTTTTTTTTTTTGGAAAAACGTTTTATTACGCACGTTTACTTCATATATTTAATGCAATAGGTCACTAATATGTTAACCCCAACATCATTATAAATTTGCCGAGATAGATAAATAAGCAATCGTTTGTATTTAAGACGTAATTATATTAATTATCAATATTATTATATAAGAATTAATTTGGTATTACGATAAGTGATATGTTAAGTAGATGCGTTTAAAATAAAGTTAAAACTATTGACGTATAGTTTGATTATACGCAGCTTGTCTGGAAGTGGTTGATAAGAGCCATTAGAATAATTAAGCATCTATAGAAGTTTAACGTTCCAGACCAAATAATGTGCAAAATAATTTAATTTTTATGTTTATTTTTTTGAACTTGCTTCAGCATTTATGAGTAAATTATTGTAAATTTGGGAATAGGTATAGGGTTATAGTAATTAAGATTTTCATGGAAGAAAAAAAAAGATGAATAATCGAAATAAAGTAATTAAATTTTACTTAACTTAAGGGATGGGGATAATTGCATCTATTGGAATCATCCTGATGATCTGTGTCTGCTCTTATAAATATTAAATCTTGTTTTTTGTAACGATTGCCTCGGTCCTAAAAGCTTATTTATTCCCATTGCGCTTTAAGTTACCCCCGTAATATAACTTTATGGGTCACACTAAAATAGGGTTGAAAAGCTTGCCGCGTCGCCAAGCTATTCGTTTAATAATATCTAATAAACATAATACAATATAAAACAAACGTTTAGTTTTACAGTGTTAAATGGAGAGTGCATTTAAAAGGGTCGTTAATGGACTCTCACATTTCAAGGCTAGGACTAAACACTTTTTATTTCATTTTTCATCTTCGCTTACATTGCAGTGCAAAGCACTGCTTTTAGATTGAAATGTATATTTTTATGAAACAGCAAACTGAAAAATGTAAGTATATCAAATGTAGTAGAAATTAGCAGAATAAAACGTAATGGTTATTTTAAATATTCCGTGTCGGCCGTCGCTGTATGTTATTACAGTAAAAGTTTTTATTGCTATTTCAACTTATTGTTATTATTCATATAGCATTGAAACTTTTACATTTTTATTTTGGTGAAAGCAATACTTTTCAAGCATTTATATGATGAGGTGATGAGTGGCAGTCGTTCGTATGAGAAAAATGGATCGATATCTTCTAGTAGGTACCTACTATTACAAAACGTTGAATGTTGAGCGTGTTACTGATAGCTCTGACATATTAATATTTCAACAGCCCATGAACTATATATAATACATATGAAGACGAACGCCAAGGGTTGACGGGCTGCCATAGAAAGTATCATTGCAAAGACCTTTTCTCTACAGAAATAGCTCTTGAAAAAGAAAATAATAATAAAACGAAGTGAGATAGCCACATTACAAATACATGCCATTAAAAATCGATTTGAATAGCTATTAAAGCCTGAATCGTTGGAAAGATAACGTACTTTTTATAGAGTCAATATTTACCCTTATCATATGTGTGGATGAAGTAGATATAATTTATGTACGGAATCCATACAGTTGGACGATTTATCAATCATTTTCGAACATTGGAACAACAAAACATCAAAACAATTTTCAACGTTAATGTAAATAGGTTGAATGATATATTTTATTCAAATCATCCAATTTAAAATAAAGGAATATGAAAAACGTAAGCGAAATCAAATTGACGTTAAGAAGTGCTTAAAACTTGTCAAGTTCTTTTTAATACACGAATAAAATGCTGCTATATAAATATAAAAATTATAACGCAGACAAACGCTTGAAACCAAATTGTAGCTTCTCTTGTGCTTTACGTCAATCTCCCGTTAAATTCTCTTCAGTTGGGAAAAGCTGACAAAGCAAAGATACTGTTTACTTAAAACCATTTAAACATCATCTTTAGATGTGCCTTGCAAAATAAATGTAAAAAACACACAGAATTAAATACATATCAAATTTTTATAGCAGATAATTCAACATCTATAATATAAAAATGAATCGCTAAATGTGTTGGTAAGCGCATAACTCACCAACGCCTGGACCGATTTTGATGAAATTTTTTGTGTGTATTCGAGGGGGTTTGAGGATGGTTTAGATTCACAATTCGATTTGTTTTAACAATGTTTTAACAATGAATTTATTTATTTATAAATTTTACGCCTATTTGCTTTTTACGTCTAATATTATGTGTAATCATCGATTCCTGTGATTTATTTGGAAAAAGCTTAGCAACGTATGAATTTGACGTTTTTATTTATATAATTTGTGTTAAAATAATTATTTAATTCATATTTTTGAAGAGTGTTGCAAGCAAAAAGATTGTAGGTCCACGTCATTTTGGTATTTCATTTTGCATTTATTATGTATCACAACGTACGTGGAATTTTTGTAATTTTGAGCAAAGTTTGGGAACACCATTAACTTAGTAAAGTGGCAAAAATTGGTAGGGAAAATAATGTATCCCGATGATGTGTCAACAGAAATTTTCCTATTACCAATATTGATAAATTGTTTGGAAAACACTTTTCCAGATTAGTCGTTCTGCATTTCGAATTGCAGAAGTGGACGACTTCAGACATTAAGGATCGACTTCTGTTTAAAAAATAAATGCTTGCTTTAAATTATCAAATTTATGGAACCATATGAAGAAACTTCACCTGGAAAAAAAACATAAAAAACATAAACAAAAAAACATAACTGAACGATTGATCTGCAGAAGATTTATCCTAGAAATGAATGAATATCGGTAATAGCCGTGTTATTGGTTTGAATTTTTATTCCAATTAAACTGATTTAAACGTTATCCTGCTGTTTTATAAAAAAGCTAGGAATTAAGTAAAATTTTTGAATGAGACAAAATTCGAAGGAAATTAAGTCTATATGCTTGATTCGTCGACAAAAACACTGCCATTACCGAGGTTCAAAAATTGTTTGGAAAATGCTTCAGTAGATGGATCATTCTGCAACGCAACTCATGTTGCCAGCTGAATTTTTTTTACATTGTGTCACAAATTTTATGATTTTAAGCAGGAGTATACTTTATTGGTAGAATCTAAACTTGGAATGATTGGCAATGCTTGGGAGAAATCGCCAATCAGTAAAATCATTGCGCCTTCAAAACAAAGTCAGTCATTGAGTCGAACTTCCAATGATTTCAATGGTTAAATGCGTTTCTTAAATAAAAATTACCGACAATATTAAATTGACATATAAGTGTGGGTGACGTGAACTGCTAATTGCGTAAAATGCCAAGCCTAATTTATTTAAAAACTCATTTTATTCCGTGAATTGTTAAGATATGTTAATAGTTATTCTGCTATTCGGAAGGAAGACGAATCTAACAAATCATATATCATCATAATCGGTCCCGTCATTTTTCAAGCTCTAATTGGTCTACTACCCCTATTTTGTTTTTTATGCTGAAGATATCTGATTTGACAAACTTTGTATGTCAATGTAATGGCAAGATGCTTCAATGAAGAGAATCAATCCGAGGGCAACGCATTAACCCAAATACATAGCTTCAATAAAGCAAATCGTCAGCCTAAATTCTCAATCTGCTAAGTTCACTTTTAAATTTTTTTGTTTTTTTGTTCCAATAGGAAGGAATAAAATATTCTATCAAATGACAAAGTGATAAATCTATTTAAATATAAAAATTTCTTAATATGTAAAATGAATCGGAAATCTGCTTTATGTAGTAATTTATGTAGCTTATATTTACTTTTTTTCCTTTCCCTGAAAACACTGTTAAAACGAATTTAGCAGCTTAACACTTTAGGTCGACGAAATGTGTTGGTTGACTTGCAATTGAAATAATTGATTTCTTTTTATATAATTTTTCTTTTCTTTTTATATATTTATTATTCTAATGAAGTATTGAACTTAATTTTGTTCATTTTATTATTGATAATTTAAACTAAGTGTAACTAACATATTCATTTATAAAACACTACGTTCATTGCATGTTAGGCAGTACGAAGTTTGCGGGGTCAGCTAGTTCTAAATATTTTATCACTTTGAAAAAATAAATACATAGAACAATGGGAAATTCAACGAAATATTCGCTTATCAAGAGTGTTTCCAATTTAACCGTTGAATTAAACATAAGTAGAACGTTTAATTTAAAAGTCTTCTTGAAAATTAGATTCATGAAGATTGTTTTAAATGAATATCTACGGATGTTAAAATTTGTATTTGTAACACATTAGCATTTCGTCGTTCCATTAGATAAGAAATGAATACAATGAGCAAATTGCATACATGTAACACATAAATCATAAAAGCACACATTGTAAAGATTCATTTACGTTTATTATACTTAACTATTCTTAGGCATTCAATCATTGTTATTTTATTTATTGAGCTTCATTTAACTATCGACTTTGATTGACCCATGAAACGAATACGCAAAGAGAATAATGGGAAATTATTTAAACGCCGTTGTGATCTTAAATTAACTATTTTTATACAATTTTTATTTGTCGAGAAGCTAAAAAGTAAATAAAAGGCTATTACTATTTTGTATGTCTTCCAACATTTCCTGTCTATTCATCCAATTTGGAAGGCATGGTCGTATAATAAAGATGGGAATAGAAGTATACGAGAAAAAGGAGTTCAAACTATTGAAATGAATTATAACTGTGGGGTGTTTATATTGTATTTACATCATCGAATGATTGACCTCCCATGCTATTTACATTCTCTGCACACATCAATCTATACATCGTATACAGTAAAATTCATTCTAAAATATTCCATTTAAATATCAAAAAATATTTTTCAATGAACAAAAGGAAAAGGAATACATAAATAAATATTTTCTTATAATTTATACAATTTATTCGAAATTCATAATATGTCTGGTATAGAAAAGATAACATCAATTTGCTCATGTTTATTGTTCGATTTTAGACAAGAAATATTCGTGTTAAAGTACTTTTAATTCAAAATTTACTTGCATAAACTTTATACATTTGTATTAATCTTAATATTGTTTTGCCACTTGTATCATTTTAGGTACTTTCTATAAAAATATTTTCCACGTATTTTGCAGGATACTCGTCATAAATAAGAATTTATTTTAATCAAAACTTTGACTTTGGTAAAAAATTGATCAACCTTCTGGACAACAGCGAAAAGAACAATAGACTAAAGTGTTACACGTTTCTGGAATTGGCTCACAGGAATTAAGAGCCAGGATCTAATTTGCCTCAATATATAATCATTGTTCATTGTCCCAGGACATATTGCAAATATAAAAAGAAGAAAAAAAAATATTAAAGTGACTTCGAAAGTTCAGAAAGCATTTGTTCCACATATTTTGTTTTAAATGTCCATGGTAATTTAAATGAATTTCTCCCAAGGAGAAATGATGATCGAAAAAATGAGACGAAAGTTATTAATAACTTAATATATTTAACAAAAACGGTAATTTTTGAACAGTGGTTATATTTTTTGTTGCTTTGTCTTATCCATAAAAAATATATTAGAGGCCTTTTCTTTCATCAAATTTTTTACTCAAGAAAATTATATCATTTAGAAAAAGTATCATTCAATTATTTATAGAGTGATATTGGAGCAAAAAGGATGTGAAGAGGCCCTTAAAAAATGTAATAAGAAGGGACCCTCTTTATGGTCAAAAGGTTACTAGACATTTGTCAAAAAAGATCTTTGAACTCTTATCAAACAAAATTTAAAAATTAAAAAGCACCTTTAAGTATTTATCAAAGCTTTGACGTCAAACGAGTAAACTTTATTTAAATGGTCTTACAATTTTATTAACTTTCAATTAAATACAATAACTTCAAAGCATCATTTCTCATCCCTGGGGGTCGTAATGTGTGAAAGAATGAATTTCACATAATAGAAAACATTTTTATTGAAAAATATTAAGACTTTTGAAAAGTATGAGTAAATATAGCGAGGGGATCCAAGGCTTTTTACATAAATTTTTGATTCGACCCTAAAGAGATTGAGAAACGGTGTTGCCGAAAAAAAATTGAATGAAAAATTTTTGTGTTCATTCTTCCATAAGTATTTGTCCTTACCGTTTAACTATTCTTATATCTAAACATATATAAAATTCAAAAAAATTATACTGTAGTAATAATGTTAGTATTCTATTGAAAAAAATACAGTTATGATGTATTCATTGTTGATATCAATTGAAGAAAGCTTCAAAAAAAGCTTTCATAAAATACAATTTGATGAAATATTTATATCTTTTATATTATAAAAAGAAAATTTTTAATATTCATTACTGGTTTTGGTTGGTATAAGAAGAAAATTTTAATGTAAATTTATAATTTTAAAGTATTATTCAAACTGAGTTAGTTTGAGATGTATCATTTACATTTTAAGTTAAGTATTGATTCTTATTAGTTATTACCTATGTCAGGCCATTGCTTTTGGGAATAGTAAAAATAAAAATATTGATGAAACCCAAACTTTGTTGATATAAAAATTTATGAATATATAGTTATGAGACATTAAAAACTTACGCTTTAAAAAAGCGGAAAATATATCAAAATTGAACATTTGTACGAAAATATATATTTAGTATGTAAATCAACTTGTATATCAACTGACATTCAAGAAAATAGTCATTTACCTCATGGGAAAAGCGAGCATGTGTTGTATCCATATTTTTATATTTGCTCAAAACAGTCAACATATAACCGAATACTGTGAACAGCAGAAAATATATTTTCGATAACATAAAAGTGTTTTTTTTTTCAATATCACTCTTTTAATCAAATAAATTATTGAACACACTAAAGTTGGGGTATTAAATTGCTCCCTTTTTCCTACAATTCAGTTGTGTCGATTAACAAAAATGATATATAGAGAGCAGTACATTTTTAGTAATTTCATGGATATTTTTTGTGGTACTTCAATTACTTTATAGTTACTCTTTAGCAAAAAAATAACTTTTTAAACAATACATCTGTATTTTCTAAATGCTTTGAAAAATAGTTTTCAGTGAAAATTAACAGAACATAGTAGAATACTAGTGATAAAAAAATGTAAAAAGATCTTTTTACATTAACATTTTAATAAATGACAAATTAACTTGAAACGACATATCGTCCGTTTTCGACAAAAGTGATATTAGTCAAAAATCGTCAATTTTGAGATTATTGTGATATTATATTTGAAAACGGGTTTTCTTTTGTCTGGCATAGTATCATTTAGAAATTATATTTGTATACCGCTAAATTGCACTTATATCATTCTTTGGAATTTCCTCTGTTAACATTACTCCTTTTCAAGAATAGTGATAAATCTCTAACAACAGTGATGACAGAAACTTCGTTGATTTTTTACAAGAACGGCGTAATTTTCACGGAAGCCATTTACTGCACTAAATTTTCAACAATAAATTGTTTCAATAAAAATATTTTTGCCTTTCCGCTGAACTCAAATTATTTTCTAATTAAATAAACTATTTGGGCTAGCCAATTAACATCAAAAATGAAAAGACTATAGTTTTTACGGCGCTATGATTTGAAAGCTGAAGGCGGATTCTTATAGATCTCAACAAAATAAAACGAAAAGAAAGAATATTTTTTTCCAAAATATCGCTTAGTTTACGAGATATCGATACTAAATTATTTTTTTTCGCTTTTTTTGACGAACCTCAGTAGATTATAAAAAATAAGGTAATTTTTTACAACCGCGGTTCCACCTATTGTTTTGTACTTAAAAAATATACATAAGGGGTCCAGAGGCGATATCGAAAATTTTATTATTTCTTTCCATTTTATTTTGTCAAGATCTATAAGAATTCACCTTCAGTCTACAATAGCGCCGTACGAATCGTAGTCTGACCTTAAAAATAGACTATTTCATTGGAAAGTTTGTTTATTTAATTGATAGGGTAAATTTTAGCGGAAAAACCAACCTGGCAAAGTTCCTATAGCTACTGCTGAAACACGTCATGAAAAGAATAAAAAAAAAATGAGTCATATAACATAAATAATAATTCATTAATAACTCCTACAGGCATTGTGACTATTTATTGAATAAAAACAGCTTTCTATTAATAAACGTTTTTTTACTAAGGGATATGTTGTGTATACAATATATAAAATATATTGCAGTCCAATTTATGTAGTATAATTTAACATAATAATATACAAATTTAATATAATAATACATAAACTTAATATAATAATATATAAAAATCATACCACCAACATAAATTTGAACAGAAGTTCAAACAAAAATATTCGTGACGTATTGCCTAGATACGTATTTCGATTGCCAAGGAATCTTCATCAGTAGTCATCAAGTAGTTTGGATCACTCCGTAACTGCTATGTGATGATTCACAAAGTCAAGCGTTCAAAGTCAGCGAAAAAATCTTATTTTGAAGGGGTATGTTATTTTATTAGTTTTTGACTTTTGAATTTATGTTGAGAAAAATTATAATTTTCAATTGATAAATTTAAACTTTTCTTTTTTACTTCCCACTTGGTTATAAAACAAGTTTGTTCAGAATGATATAAACGATAATTTACTATTTTTGTGAAAAGAATAACGACACTTCTAATCGAGAAAGCTATTTTTATTATCAAAAGTAAAATTTGCATTGAAGAAGCTCAAAGCTAAATATTTCATTTGTCTTTAACTTTAAACTTGAATACAGCTTTATTAAATCGTTAGTTTTTGATTGGTGTCACCCTTGTCAAAAATCGATGATATGTAACTATATCTTCACATTCTTTGGGTATATTTTGAATAGAAAAATTAAGTAATAATTTCTCTATTCTGCTTATTTTCTTGTGCGTAGCTTTTGAGTACTTTCACTATGCATACATATGTGTTAACCATTAAAGAAGCTTTTATTCATCACAAAAAAAATCAAATAACTCTTTACTATATACTCGGTGAAAAATAAAATAAAATATTGCGTATTACTTCTAATGGAATCTTATTTATTTTATCGCCAACGTTTCGTCAGTTATTCCTGACTTCTTCAGGGCTCTATAATGAAAATACATAACATTTAAAAACAGCAACAACTATTGTCAAAATTATAAATAAATAAATTACAATTCATAAGTCTTAGTCTATATAAATCTTAGTTAATTAATGTGAAATATAACCAAAAAATAATTAAATTTCAGTACCATTATTTAAATACTAACCAAAATTTAAAAATTACTCCACAAATTTCATAAAAATAAGCTGTAAAA
Organism: Sisyra terminalis; assembly: GCA_958496175.1. Lineage (NCBI taxonomy): Eukaryota > Metazoa > Arthropoda > Insecta > Neuroptera > Sisyridae > Sisyra > Sisyra terminalis. Next base: position 57,140,107 of record OY292274.1, read on the forward strand.
TGACCCAACTGGTAGAACAACAGACCAAGAATACAATTTGGTATTGATAAATAAATAAATAATAAATAAATAATGTTTTTTCAACAATTTTTTATTTATCAATACCAAATTGTATTCTTGGTCTATTGTTCTACCAGTTGGGTCATTTTACAGCATTAAATTTAAAAAGATAAGGACTTAAACAACATGGAATTACGTTTGAAATTTGACGTTAACATTTTATCAAATACGAAAAATATTTCTAAGGCTGTAGTTAAAAATGAATCAATAGCGAAGTGAGCATGTTCTTCTTTAACACGTTTTTAATAAACCATATGGTGCAAATGATAATATAAAATAATTGGTATAAATTTTAATAATTCAACCTCGTACATACGCCGGAACACGAAAATTAAGAATCGCTAGAAGAAAATGTACAGTACAAACTTTTTGGTTGAATTTTATCTCTAAATGCTTACTTTATATTTACTCTTTGTATATGTTATATATTCCGTACATCTGAATAATTCATACGTTTGCGACTGAATTTTCACTAAAAATGTAATATATAAAAAATCTCATATCTCTTTTGCTCCTATTAGATTGAGATGAAGCACTACATACTATTCTTTCACAGAACATTTTTCCTATAATTTTCCAAATAAAAAGTTCATATATTCTCACAAATAAAACTAAATTTGTTTTTGTATATACGGTCTAGGATTTGAGAAATGAGAATACTTTTCTGCTCAATTCTTTTCAATCGTTGTTGCTTTTGTGAAAAATATCAAAAGAAATGAAATAATTTAGCACTGTGTTCGTATATTGACAGCTGTTTGTAAGATTAAAGGCCAAAGACCTGAATGTACATATAACTTAATAAGCCCATATCATATTTTATAAGTCGTTGTTATTAATATGAAATTTCACTATATTTAGTTACAAATGAAAATCATCATAAATGTTCTAAATTAATATTTCATTCAATGTATTCGTGTACATTACCTACGCATGTGTGCTTTAAAATAGATATGTATATCAAAGAGGTTCGACTATGTCCCAATTGTCGTTCACTATTGATATAATGATAATTATTTAGCTCTCAGTTAAAGATAATAATGTTATTGAATGTGTTTACTTGTCACAACTTTATCATGTCGATATTTATAGTGGTTGCAGAGTCGGAAAATGAGCTGTGTATAGAGTGAATAACGTTCGTCGGCGAATGCTAAAGCCAGCCAGCCAGAAACCAACCCACCCCCATCCGCTAACAATAAATTATATTTATACATAGATATACACTTTATGCATATACCTACTTACTACCTACATCCACGTACATACATATTATATACAATTATTATATACATCCGCGACGTACCGTATATAACACAGATAAGCCGTTATCAGTAAATTTACCCTCTTGTTAAATTCAAACATGATTACAAGCAACACCCATTTGAATTTTCTTCAGATATCCTTGAAGCTTGAAAATAGCTATTACGTACCTATTAGTATCAAGCGACAGTCTTATCATAAAAATTTGATTCATAAAACGTAGACAACTAAACGGATTTCATCCTAAAATAAATTTGATGTAAAATCCATTAACTAAATTTTATTACCGACGCAATCAATTTCCAAATGGATATTTTATTACTTCAATTCAAACATCATACGTCAAGTGTTATTGGTCAAAATTAATGTCCAGTTATTAATTAACGAATACTAAAATTTATATCGAAATTTAGCTTCACAACTTGAAAACATATTATATTATGATTAAAAATAACGAAAAACGCCCCTTTTTATTTACCTTCTGATAAAAACCTATTGCCATTGTGAGAATTTATAACTGAAAAATACATCATCGTTTTTTTTTCTTTTTAATCATTACTTTTTGCTTTCAAATGATCGTTTTATGATAAGCTCAGTAATAATTCTACTTATTATTTTTAGTATTTGATTCTTACACCTACACTTATAAAAGCTTACCTGCAAATTATGATCTTTTCAAGGAAAAACATTACTTATTTTTCTTCACGTTATCATTAAAATCAAACAGCAAGCGTTTGATATAATTATATTTATTCAATAATATAAAATCTTCTTAAGCCCTTGTTACTTCTTAAGCCCTTCATTATATTCCATAGTTATATTACATGGTAAAAAAGATCAAGACGGAAAAATTAGATAGTCTTTAAGTCTTTTATTTTTACAATTGAGAAAATTGAGAAAATCAACTACTAGAGCTTCTTGCCAATAGGGACGAACAAATTTATTTGAGGGATATTTTGAAGCTACCCTTAAAATAGCGACAAATTATAGAATAAAACGGTGCATATTTAACCCAAATTAGACAATCTGAAACATATTTAATAGAGCTTTGAATTTCACGCTAAACAATGAATTTTTTCCCCCAAACCAAATAAATAATTCTCACTTTTGAAGAAAATAAATATTGCGAATATAAGGATCGCTAATTGCTCATAATAATTTAAATAAAATACGATGTAAGGTATCTATATCAATTCAAGATTAAAATTAATAAGACTTCATTATTTCAACGATAACATTAAGTCCCATTTTAACTTGCTGAAAATATAACTTTGCATCAGCCCCTCTTTTAACCTAATATTTTGTCTAATTATTCCACAGTTGGCTTACTCGTATATCACGCATAATAGGCGACACTAAGCTTTTGTCATAAAGCTCGTATATCTTTGTATTTTCAAGAGTTCTAATTTCACATTGTCTAGCTTGTTCTCAACAATGCCATATCTTACTTTCTTTTCAATAATTCCACTATACGCTTTCCACAGATGAATACAAAACAAACAAAATAATACGAGATTAATTTAATAAAAGCTTATTTTGTGCGCTGATATTCTCTGACTCACAAAGAAAGTTGGAACGCTATATTAAACATATTAAACTAAAGAGCTTTTGTTAATAAAATATTTCCTTGCAATTGCTTCATTTTTTCTTGATATACTCTTAATATAAAACGTGCAATTATATATTTTTCTATAAAAATAAATTAACATTTAAAATTAATTACCTAAGGAAATTTATATTCTTATCTTATCATACATATCATAATACGACTTTTATTCAAAGAGTTCCTATAAATATCTGTGTAGCATTACCAACAATATAGAGAACCCTCTGTATCTCGTGACAAGTCTTGAATAATAATTTCATTCTGATGTTTCATACTTTTTTTTTTCAATTTCGGAGGGTTGCAAAACATCCAATCATAAACTTCAAGGGATATCATTAAAGTAGAATAACCTTGTTGAAAATTGATTGAAACTAAAAAGATTGTCAAGTCCAGAAAAAAGAGATTTTGGAATTTCCGATTGTTAAGTGTTCTTGAATATGTATACTGTTAGAAATAAGAAATGTAATTTGAAACAGTTTTAGAAGTAATAAATATTTGCATGCATTATAAACTATTCAATAAAAAACTTATCAAATGTAAAGAATTGGAAGCATAAAGAAATAGATTTTTCGTGAAATTGTAGTTAACATCTTTAACAGTTAATTTGCTTCTAATAGAATTGATAAAATTGAATTGCCTTATGATTGCAATACGTTTTTTTTTCATCCAATCAATTTGAAATATTGTAAATAGCTTTTGCTCTGACGACAATATTGTTTAATATTTCTCATATTTTCTTAATTCAATTTAACACCCATGCATTGACTCCTTTTTTTCCTTCCTCTTTCATTTTTATATACGTAATTATATTTAATGGGGACGAGAAACGTCAATGCAGTAACAAAAATTATCGAAAATAAAATTCATGTTTTCAACTATTGCCTAGTTTTTGATGAAATAAATCAGATGAAACAGATGGATCTTCGGAAAATTGAGGTTGGCTGAAGAACCAAGTAATTAATCTCTAATTTATAAAAAGACATTGGAGCACGAAAATTAGAAAAAGAGTTTACTATAGAATGTTCTGCATCTTCGAAATGGATAGCAAATGAGATTCTAGAAAAATTCATTGACTGTTTAAAAGAAGGACGAAGTAATCTGGAATTATTGGTGAAAACAGAAACCAATTGAAAATAACGTTGAACCATTGGTATCATTGGAGAACCTAATAAAATTGAAACAAATGAAGAAAGTCGAAAATTTTGGAGATAAAAAACCTCAAATTTAGTAGTCCCAAAAGACCATTTTACTATTACATTTAATAAAATGAGGAGTTTAATAAATCCGTGAATGGGAAATTGGAACTTGTGAAGTAAAGCACTACATGGATACGAAATATGAACCTCCAGGAAACAACAAATTTAGTATTAATAGATCTTTGAATTACCTCTTCTTATTGACCAGAAAATTAGTATATAGCAAATGAATAAGTTTAATTATATAATTTTAAGAGAGCCTGTGAAGGAGTTTGGATGGCAGTGGAAAACGAAAGGTATGAAAATTGTATTGGGAAAACCATATTGGCATTCACTGGTTTTTCTTTAATACTATTTAACAAAGTTTAGATCAAAAATGTGATTTCAAAATAATTAACCATACTTGGAATATTAAGTAGATCTGCATGGTACATAAAATACTATATGAGAACTTAATAAATATAAAATATATATTTTTTACTTTGTCCTGCAGTTCTTTGCAATTAGCTGCATTTGATCTATGACGAAATATTACAATACACATAAAAAATCAGGACTTATATTAATTTCTGTTCTACATTTAGTAAGGTATGATATAGTAAAATACCTTTTATTCTAAATATTTGACAAAAGAAATAATTAAAGTTTCAGTCTTTGATTTAATTAGTTTAAAATTAAATCAAATAAAAATGAATGAATTGATATAAGTTATAAGAAGAAATTTATGTCGATTATTAAGGTATATAAAAATAACCACAATGATCAAAATCTTTCATCTTATTTGTTTATATTTCATTTTTAATGTTTCCAATCAAAAATCCAATTAGTAATATTGAAAGAATACAATTGGCTTGTAATATGTACAATGTACACAATAGGATTGACCTCTACTACCCTTAAATAACTAAGCATCATGAAATAAATCCAATTAAGTTAAAGCGACTTCAAAAAATGAAAAAAATATAGTCGATTTTTTACTGGTCGTTTACATTGAAAGAGATATAAGTCGGTCGGAAGAATTATCCATCTTATCTCAATGTAGCACCTTTTAACATTGAATATTAAAACCAAATCCATTGCAATCGTTGATAATGGAAAATTAACAATTTAAAAACAGGTCAGTAATATACAGGTCAATTTTTTTCTAATAATTATTGGCAATTGAAATAGACATAGGACATTTTCACAATGAATATGGTCCATTAATATTTGATTGTAATTTGTCAATAATGTTATTATGATGGTTTCAAATCGTTTGCAATATACGATTTTTTTGTAATTTTATGAAACAGTTGATTTTATTATTCTATTCACATTGTTTGAAAACATCAAGCGGAGCTTTAATTCGAATCTAAATATTTCTAAAAATAGTTACATGTAACTTTTTTGCATTATCTGTCTTCAATGTATGCAATACGATTTTTGTATATAAATAGACGTAGAAATGTAAACGCGACATACATGCTCTATCTATTTCGTTTATTTTTTCAAACAAATTGAACACCCGCATTGATTGAAATAAATTTAAACACGAGCAAAAGCAAAAATGTCCCCCAAGTTGTATATGGCGTTTGTGTGATGTTCGAATGTTGACAGTAAGGATAATCTTTTCACAGATTTAGAGATTATTTATACGTATATATATGCATACATTCAAATATACATGTAGCGATAAAGGGTCAAAAGGGCGTTAACCCATCCACATTCAAACGTGGATATGTTTGATTTTCATCATAAATCTACATAGATTTCCAACTATCTATATTGGTAATATATTGATATATTTTATGCATACGTATTAATGAATTCACTAGATTTACTTTGAATATTAATGCGCAATTGATATTTACTTTTGCAGATAAAATTTACGAAACAAAAAATACAAACTTTTCTACATATTTTATTCAAATTTCGCTTGAATTTATTTTAATAGGCTGTAACAAAATATATATGAGATAAATTAAATTTATATGGAATATAAAAGAAAGACATAAATCAGTATCTCAAATTTCACATTTTTGTATAGTATAAAATATATTCCCAAGAAAAAGTTTTATTTCTTCAAATTCTGTTATTGACAGAATGTTTTGAATTTGAAACAAGAGCCACGTCTTTCTCTCGGTTGGTGGCTTTGTTTCTCTACCACACGTGGTGATGTCAACAAAGGTCCAATTCATATTTGTCATTCTCTTATATCAACTTAATTCAAGATGACTGGACCTAGATTATGTCAACCGAGCAAAAGTAATGACCAAGCCATATTAAAAAATCATTTTTTAATTTGACTTTTCGTGATTTTTACTTAGATATTTGATATACGAGTGTATACAGAAATCCGAAGCCATTGCATAAGAAATCATATTTCATATATTATTTATTCATTTTTTTTAACTAAATTTTAATCCCGATTTCGTATAAATAGTCAACATTAAAGAAATGTTTGTATTATTTATCAGTAGAAAGATAAAATTGGGTTTCCCTAGATAAAAAGATGGTACATAAAAGTAGTTGATACTATTACTAACGTCTTTGTCTTCGTAACACACTTAAGCAAAGAATATTTTATTTCAAAAAATCTAATATTAAAATTGAGTTTTTTTAACTTTTTTTAACGGTTTTGACCACACTTTTTGACCAGATATGTGATATATTTTTTTTGCTAATTACTGCCAGTTTGATATTTCAAACTTATATGACAAATATAGAACTTAAATTTCATCAACACTGTAATCATTTCATCCATACGAAGACAAAGTTGTTGATTTTTGCTCTATAGATACTTTCCTGAGATAACGTTTGACTTCATTTACTCTCAATTTGTTATTCTAGAAGTTTGAGTTAATCAATGTTTAAGTTAATATGCTGATATTCATTGCTAAATACTTCCTACTCTTTCCCATCCGTTCTTGGATTGTTTTTTTTTTTTTTGATAATTGCAATTTTCTTTTTTCCATACAACAATAGAAGGCAGTATTTATTCTATAGTTTTAGTTATGTTTAAAAATATCCCAGATAGTATTCTTGGTTGAACTAGGGCATTAACACTGGGCCAAGCTTTGGACCAGGCTTGCATGCCAAAACTTGGCAATTAACAACTGGCCCAAAACTGCCCAATTGGTGAGAATTGGGAGTTTCTACATAGGAATATTCATATAAATACTTATATAAAGACCAATTCAGAGCCAAAAATTTGTTTTAAAAAATTAAAAAATTGTCGAAAAATTGAAAAATTATTGCAATTTGATAATATTTCAATAAAAATTTTTGTTTTAATATTAGTATGAACTTTATCACATTAATAAATAAATGCCTCTTATGTTTTTGTTTCTAAACATGTAAATGGTTTCTTGAGGTTATTTAACACTTTATCTATAATTAATCATATTTTTTAGTTTTAAAATAGTTGATATCTAAGTATATGTGTTAATCTTCATTACTAAATACTTCCTACTCTTTCCCATCTTTTCCTATGTTCTTTATGATATTTGTTATCTCTTTTATTCCATACTTCAGCAAAAATCAGTATTTATTCATACTTTAATTTTAGCTTTAGATAAGTATAACACTTGCATACATATTTTCATTTTTAAAAATGAATATTTATATCATAGACGCCGACACGTACTATCAAGGGGCAGACTATAGTTACCCTTCTGTCGAAGTGTGAAAATTATTTGTTTTTATTATTAATAACTGTCGATGTTTACGTCCATTGTTAATATTATAATGTCATGAACAATATAGACAGTAATTGGAGTGTAAACTTTTTATTTTTTTACCAACATTTCGATAGACATTGCTGTCTTCATTAGGGCCCAAATAAAGCGTTTACACATAAGTCGATTTCAATTTTAAAATTCTGAATATCCATTGGTGTCTAATTAAAAAATCCATTGAATCCATTGCAATTATATAAATAAAACCAAAATTTAATTAAGTTTTAATTATGTGAATATTGTAAACGCTTATTTGACCCTGCTGAAGACAGCAATGTCTGTCGAAACGTTGCCAACCAAATGAATAGTTAATACACAAATTGCTATCTATATTGTTCATCAATGATCTTATATTATTAATAACCATGTTGTTTAAAACCTTGTGTTTTTTTAAATATAATAATTAAATTATGGGCAATAAGGACGAAGCTTCTTGTGGAATATTATTTATTTTACGTTTCGCCAACGTTTCGTCAGCCATTCCTGACTTCTTCAGGGCTCATTTTTAATTTTGAGCCCTGAAGAAGTCAGGAATGACTGACGAAACGTTGGCGATAAAATAAATAATATTCCACTAGAAGCTTCGTTCTTATTGCCCACAATTTAAATATTATATTATTAATAACGCACACCAAAAAAAAAATGGTACTTTATTTTTGAGGAAATATAATTAAATCTTAATTATTTGGTTCTCCTTTTGAAAAAAATAGACTCTTTCCCTTCCTGTATCTTTTAACTGTATTTTAAGATTAGTAAAAATATTTATTTGGAAAGAAGCTACAGCTGATCTCCGGGAGCTCCTCTCAAAAAAGACGTATTGCGGTGACCACTATATCTCTGAAATGGATCCTCTAAATTTAAAAAACCAAACAGAGTTCGTTAAAGTAATGTTAAATCTAGAAATTAATCGAAGGAGTAGGCAAAATAATTTTTTTTAACAAAATGGCGATTTCTCAAAAAAAAAAAACGATTTTTGACCAAAATTTCGGCCTTAAATTGTTTATAAAAAAAAAAATATTTATCGGTGAGATAAATATTTGATTTGTAGGTTTAGCAAGTTAGTACGTAGATGTTTGATTATTTAGATTTTTTTTTAGAATTTGAAATAACTTATGTTTATAATGACGTTGAATTCAAATGAAAATAACTAGGCACTTATAAATTTAAATTACAGTAACAAATTGATGTTTTAATTTCTTCACATTTTTTTCCCTGTAACACTTACTGAATGTTATACTGTGATACCTGCTTGTGTATATTGAAATAAGTGTTTGAAAAATGTTAAATTACTTATTGACATGCGACGAAAGCGAAACTGGAGAAAATGCAAAGAACATATCCGAGTGGTTCATTAAAATATTTCTAAAATCAAGCAGATGATTTGCATGCTGGAATTACCGGATACATATCTACTAATGAATATGTTATCCTAAGTCCCGGAAATTTCAATATTATAATGAATATTCATACATGTGAGATAATGAAATAATAGTGTAACATGGACAAAATATGAGTGTGAGCGAGAAACAAAGAAGATACCATGCATAATGGGCCTAGTAAATTTAAATTGGTTTCAATGTGTGCATTTTATTTAGATGGGGTCGTCAGCACCGTCGGCGGTACCTGCATGCATAATGGAGGCAGCGGGCCTTCGCAATTAAAAGAACCGACCAACAAGTGTTCACGTAATTAAGCACAGCCATCATCCGAACGAACACATGTGGGAGAGGCCCACATCAGTGGTCCAGCGACGCCAGCCTCCGCAAACCTCTCAAGACCTCCGCAATCCCCATGGCCGAGATATACGCTAACGCTAACGCTTTACGTTTACGTTAACTGCCGCTGCTGCCACTAATGCCATAACGACAGCATCCGTTAAGTGCTCGCTCGCCTGTTCAAAATGTTCCTTTTTCCCTTCATCTTTCATCCTCTTGTATAGATCACCTCTAGTATTCAACTCTCCCGCCGATGCTTTCGAGCGCTGATCGTTAATAATAGGTCTGTAGCACTAATAGCCCACGAATTAGACTCCATCCAAACCAGAAAATATTACGTGCACATATTATGATTATATAACAGTCCCAAAAAAGGTAATTTTATCAACGTAACATAATACACTGTACAATCTACTGTACAATTTTTTAAATTACAAAAAAAATAACCATTTATAACGTAAATTACCCACATTTCGTTTAAAACAACATTTTTAAGTTAATTAAGCATATACAAAGTATTCTGGACATAAACAAAAAATGAAAATAAATCGTTAATATTAATTAAGTGCAACTTATATTTATCTTACCAATACACTAAAGTTTTTATTAAACGAAAATTATACACACATGTACATATTATTTACGCTTGGGTAATATGGTAACATCGTTTATTAAATACGGATAAAAAATCTGAATATATTTTTAATTTAAATGGTAAATTATCGTTTTAAGCCTCCAAGACAACTTCTCATGTGAGAAGATTTTAAAGGGAACTTTTGAAGAAAAGTAACGAAAGTTTTCTTAGCCTAGAAAGCAAGTAAATTTGCTGGTTTGAAAGCTTGCTAATGGGATATTGCAATCTTAGAAAACACCTACCCGAATAAGTGGTAATTCGAATAAGTTAATTAAGCATATACAAAGTATTCTGGACATAAACAAAAAATAAAATAAATCGTTAATATTAATTAAGTGCAACTTATATTTATCTAATTTATCTAATTTACTTTTATCTTATCATACCAATACACTAGAGTTTTTATTAAACGAAAATTATACACACATGTACATATTATTTACGCTTGGGTAATATGGTAACATCGTTTATTAAATAAGGACAAAAAATCTGAATTTATTTTTAATTTAAATGGTAAATTATCGTTTTAAGCCTCCAAGACAACTTCTCATGTGAGAAGATTTTAAAGGGAACTTTTGAAGAAAAGTAACGAAAGTTTTCTTAGCCTAGAAAGCAAGTAAATTTGCTGGTTTGAAAGCTTGCTAATGGGATATTGCAATCTTAGAAAACACCTACCCGAATAAGTGGTAATTCGAATAAGTTAATTAAGCATATACAAAGTATTCTGGACATAAACAAAAAATAAAATAAATCGTTAATATTAATTAAGTGCAACTTATATTTATCTTACCAATACACTAAAGTTTTTATTAAACGAAAATTATACACACATGTACATATTATTTACGCTTGGGTAATATGGTAACATCGTTTATTAAATAAGGACAAAAAATCTGAATTTATTTTTAATTTAAATGGTAAATTATCGTTTTAAGCCTCCAAGACAACTTCTCATGTGAGAAGATTTTAAAGGGAACTTTTGAAGAAAAGTAACGAAAGTTTTCTTAGCCTAGAAAGCAAGTAAATTTGCTGGTTTGAAAGCTTGCTAATGGGATATTGCAATCTTAGAAAACACCTACCCGAATAAGTGGTAATTCGAATAAGTTAATTAAGCATATACAAAGTATTCTGGACATAAACAAAAAATAAAATAAATCGTTAATATTAATTAAGTGCAACTTATATTTATCTAATTTATCTAATTTACTTTTATCTTATCATACCAATACACTAGAGTTTTTATTAAACGAAAATTATACACACATGTACATATTATTTACGCTTGGGTAATATGGTAACATCGTTTATTAAATAAGGATAAAAAATCTGAATATATTTTTAATTTAAATGGTAAATTATCGTTTTAAGCCTCCAAGACAACTTCTCATGTGAGAAGATTTTAAAGGGAACTTTTGAAGAAAAGTAACGAAAGTTTTCTTAGTCTAGAAAGTAAGTAAATTTGCTGGTTTGAAAGCTTGCTAATGGGATATTGCAATCTTAGAAAACACCTACCCGAATAAGTGGTAATTCGAATAAGTTAATTAAGCATATACAAAGTATTCTGGACATAAACAAAAAATAAAATAAATCGTTAATATTAATTAAGTGCAACTTATATTTATCTTATTTATCAAATTTACTTTTATCTTACCAATACACTAGAGTTTTTATTAAACGAAAATTATACACACATGTACATATTATTTACGCTTGGGTAATATGGTAACATCGTTTATTAAATAAGGATAAAAAATCTGAATATATTTTTAATTTAAATGGTAAATTATCGTTTTAAGCCTCCAAGACAACTTCTCATGTGAGAAGATTTTAAAGGGATCTTTTGAAGAAAAGTAACGAAAGTTTTCTTAGTCTAGAAAGTAAGTAAATCTGCTGGTTTGAAAGTTTGCTAATGGGATATTGCAATCTTAGAAAACACCTACCCGAATAAGTGGTAATTCGAGTTAATGCAAAAAATGTGGATATGGGAATTTCATAACTGTTTGATGTCCATCTTGGAATGGACTTAGTTTTCAGGCAAGGTTTGTAAATTACACAGGTTGCTCCATTAGAAAAAAAAAATGACGTCATACGAAGAATTTTGAAATTGATCAGAAAATGTATTGTTTTTGGTTACAGTTAGGGATTCAATTGATACATCGTATTTTTCAAACATTGATATCTACATTTCATAAACTTTGATGTTTTTAACATCAATCATTTTAAAAAATATTGGTTTTTTTATGAGCAATGCTGCATCCCTATTCTTATATTTATGTATATTAGTAACTGATTATTGTTTCTTATATCAATAAAATGATCTTACATTAAATAAATTAGATTAAAGAAACTTGAATAATACGCTTTTCTGAAATACGTGCAGAAAGTAACGACAATATTTAGTACGTATGTATCTAAATTATCATGACATGGAAAATTTACGAGTTATTACCACGAAATTGACGGGAAAATGAAACGTAGACAGCAAGTAGCAAGTTTCATATAAATAAATACCATTGTGTAGTGCAACTAAGAAATTTCAAATAGAAAAAGTGTATAGGTATTATAAAAATTTGTTGTATGTTACTATGTTGGGTAAGAACACTGTTTAATTACTATTGCTTAATACTTGTAAAACTAATAAGGTTTAAATAGTGATGACCAGTAAGTAAAGCTGATAGACCTTATGGATATTTTGTATTTATGCTTACCTACGACTATTTGGAAATATTTTACTGATGTAAGTGATTTAAATAACAATTTCTCATAATTTAAATATTTCAGGACCCAAACCTGACAATAACAAAGGGCTTTGTTAAATATTTATAAAATATTCATATTAAAAATACAAAAATACCGTCTCGTTTGTTTTAATTTTGAAAATAAATTTACTTCTAACAGGTCAAATTACTGGCAGTTGTGACTGTAACAAGCAATAAATTTGTCCCTTATATTAATTTATTTGATTGTACGTCCTATACACAAGCTCCGAGTACATTGATATTCCATTGTATAAATGGCACACGTGTTTCCTGTTTAGTTAAATTTCATAGTTGACACATAGAATAAACACAAAAAAAAAAATGAAAAATTCATGCAATGGATAACAGAGAATTTATAATATCTATTTTACATAAATGCCTTTATTTGTGCAAAAGCTACATTTATCTTTTCTAAACATATACATTCGTGATTTTGAACTTCAGTGAGATAATGTCAATAACTTATACCCTTTAAATATAATGTATCTAACATTTTCGAGATATTTTCAACCGAATCCATGAAGTATATTAAACAATCATTATGAAAGAACGTATTGTGTGAATAAAATTTAAGGAAATCAGAAAGCAAACAAAGTATTTACAAATATATGTATCTACATTTATTTATGGTTCCAATTGATGAATATGGATATTAGGAAATACAATAATAAAAGTTCACAGTTAAACGTTTTTTACATGTTTATGTTCTTCTCATTGAATAAGTAAAACGATTGGATAACATTTCTATTTCCTCTCATAAATGTATTCTTAATTCATATAATAATTCAAATTTCGTTTTACAAACGAATTAAGCACCCGATAGTGTGTGATTATCATATTCAATTTTACAATGTAAATTTCTATCTATTTTTTTTCTAAGTTATGGAAAAGCACATAAGTAAATAGCAGAATTTTTCAATAGAAGTAAATACCTTGCGACTTACGAGCAAATAATTAAAAATTTTCTTGCCTCATTAATGACTTACACAAATGAATTTCTTAAATAAATATTTTATAGCAAATATGATAGCTCTGGAAGCTGTTATATACAGAAACATGTCGCTTTAAAAAATGATTAATTTTTAATTATAATGTCTATAAATAATATTTTAAAAATAATTGAGTTCATCCTATTAAATTTCATTAATCTTTTGAGGTTTGCAAATAGTTTTCATCACAAAATAATTTGGGAAATATTTACATATTTTTATTCGCAAGGTTTCAGAGCGATTTATAACCAGCTTTTATCCTATAAAATTCTTGTGGAAACTCAAGTCTTTGGGTCAAAGGGTCGGAGATTATAAGTATGTTAAATCGGCCCCGATAATATATTCTAATGGCAATAAGGTGTCTACCACTGTGGGTTGAGAAAGTTCCTACATATCAAGATAGAGATATCAGGAGATATCAAGTTCTGGAACTGAAATAATTGAAAAGCACCTGGTATGCCGGTCGCTAAGATTCGTCCAACTACTTGGTTTAATTAGGTAAAGTATGGACCCAGGATATATATTAAGCCTAAAGGTTGCCGAGTTCAGGCTCAACTAACTTCATCTTGGAAATTCCAACTTAATAAAATAAATAAGTTGCGTAGGTATTAATAAAGTATTCAGATTTTGGAAGTTTCAAATCTCAATCTCAATTAATTCTTGTGAATAAGTTTTCGTTACAATTAAATGAACCGTTAGATCGATGATTTTAATATTATTTAGGAGTTGCCTTTTTTACAAATAATAACAACTCTATAGCTTTATAAAATTTTTAAATATATATATTTTTTTATATTTGTTATCATGGAACAATTATGGTACCACTCTAAATTATATTATACTTTAAGTGTTATATTCTTTATACAAAACAATTTCAAATATATGAATATTCATTTTTATATTTTTATCAGGAAAAGATTTAATTTCATTTTTATTTGTTATAAATTCGAAACTCAATGCAATTTTTCACAATTGTAGAAATATTATCGCTCTTGATGGTAGGTAAAACTGTTCTCACTCAATGATTTCATTGATCTTTAATTTAAATTTTACTTGTCTATTATTATAAAGAGGAAAGATTTGATTGTTTGTTTGCTTTGAATATTCTCCGAAACTACTTGACCGATTTGAAAAATTCTTTCATTTTTGGGAAGCTACACTATTTCCGGTGAACATAGGCTATATTAAATTTTCAAAAAAGTTAGGGATCCACACAAAAACTCCAATAATGTAACCCAAGGTCTGAAAAAATTACCAAAAAACATTCTTTTATCGCGTGCGCTGCAAAAACTATTGGTTATAGAACAAAATAATGTAGTACAGTTTTGCAGAACATATCATTATCTACAAAAAATAGAACGACAGCATATGTCTAACTATTATAGTTATGTCACAATAAAAAAATTTTCATTTTCAAAAATATATATAAATGCCACCGTTATAAAAGCTCTTTTATTTATACTTTGGGATTAATCCTTATCAAAATAAATGACTTCACATTTAAGTTTGCTTCAATACCATTATATAACTTTTTGAGTTATTCAATTTGAACATTCCATTCGAAAGATATCACAAGTTTAAAAATGTAAGTTATTTAAAAAATGTCGCATGGTCACCCCATTTTACTTATAATTAAGACCAACTGTATTGAACTTGGCGATATTTTTTATTTATATATAGATGCTGATTGATTTACAGATTATTTGGTTTACGGTAGGTATACCTACCGTAGCTATACGCAATAGACATACTCTTTTTAGATATTTATAAATATTTTTTGAAAATTAATTAATTATTACATAGAACAATTTTATTCTTTGCAACAGTTTATTAAATGTGTCTTTTTAACGTTGACAAAATAGTGTTTTAAGTATAATTATGTTTTTCGTAAAAGACATAAGAAAAATACAAATTTTCATATACCACTACAAATGGCAAATTTGAAAAGAAAATATAATCTACACCTACGTTACGCAGACGAAGTTGTGGGGATCAGCTATTAATTATAAAGTATTTTTAAATCTAATCCATTAATTATATCCTATAATTCAAGTATCAATAAGCCCCGAGTGACGTCATTGCACAAAACGATGTATTCGTATATACGTAATATGCATTGCATGCATTGGCATTAGCTAGGAAGTGGGAGTGGTTTTCTTAAATTTTCAAATTTTCAATAATCAAAACAAATGAACATCATTAAATATCACAATCCCATTGGCTAATAGCCTCTTGCATTGAACATAGAGTAGATGCTGTTATAAGATATACGTCCTTTGCTCTACTTGCATTAAGCGCTAATCGCTGTCACTAAACATTATATTAAGCTTATTGAGTAATGAAAAATTAATTTTCAAAAAAACTTTTATAAATATTTTGACAAAAACAGTATGAAAAGTTTGTGTTTAAAAAAAATATTTTTCTATCGCACAATTTATAAAACTTTACAATGGTTTTTATTATTAATTCCGAGCTTAAATATGTTTTATTGTTGTTTATTTTTTATTAAAAATGCATTATCAACTCCTAAATCATGTTAAAACTTTAGATCAAACGGTTAAGTCAATTCTAAAAGCATTTTTTTCTAAACTCTATTTATATTTTTTTCTCAAAAATTAAGTAAGGTTCTGAAAGGAGATCTGTCTAAGGAGATCTGAAACTTTTGGAATCTTAGTACATACTTGATTAGTATCTCTACTCCTCTTAGACAGATTTACCGTATCTACTGATATCCCTAGATCCTTTTAATATTAATTTTTGTACGAAATCCACCATTTCAAATGAAAAATTTTTGGTAAAATTGAAAATTCTATTAATTTTTGAGTTAAAGCTCCTGTGTAGGTTCACTAGAAAATGCTATAACATCAACATGACATACACTATTACCAGTACAATTTTTATTGAATTATCTCAGTTATGTCACATCTTCATTTAAAAACTGTCATCATGTTTTCGATTTCCGTTCTAAAATCCGATGTTTAAACTCTGATGATTAAACGATGATAAAAATCACTCTGGAGTAGAATTTTCGTTCTTTAAAAAGAGAAAGAAAATTCTAAACCAAAAGGAAACTTTTGGTAGAAAAGTTGTATTGTAATCTATTTATAAATTTTATCATAAATCAGTAATTATGTAATCTTTAAACACCAAACCAATTTATCAACTTTTTTTACCATAATTATAGTTTTTTTTTTAAATTAATGTAAGGATTATTTCAGACTTCTTGATTTATAAACATGTTTCTATCATTATCATGTGTTATCTCTATAATTGATAAGAAGATATGCATCTCTTTTTTTATTTCAGAGTCATATAACAAAATTAAATAACATATTTATTAGTTTTATAGCCATTTTCTATGAATGCATTGTTTCCTATTTGGTTCTATAGTTTAAAAATATTGAACTCTTTTTTCATATCTAAGCTTATTTTGTAAAAACAATTTGGCCTAAATGAGATATATCCGTACAAAAAATACGTATTATTTATAATACGAATAATATAAGTGTAAAACAGTTCTTAAGGATTATTTTAAAACTATATCGAGTTCTTACATTAATTAAAAAAATTAAATCGATTGAAAAGCAATACAGTAATGTGAAAAAGCTCTGATGCTTGCGACTCCTAACTCACGCTAACTTTGTATTATTGTTTTACCGTTATTCTTAAGGTTCATTCATAAATTACATAAGTAATTAAAAAGCAGAGAAGTCAATTCAATTTTATAAAAAAAAGTTATCTTGGAAAAGGGAGGGAATTTCAATTTTGTGATGTAACGATTAAATCTTATGAGGTTATTATTTTGATTTATAAATTTAGAGTATGGAGTTGTCAAGTAATTTTCTTGTTATTCTTGTATTAAATATGCCAATACTATGAAATGTCTTAGGAATTACAAAATTTTGCGGTTGGAATGACATGGTGTGACGTCATTTGTAGGGGGAGGCTTAATGAAAATGTGACTAAATGGGATATGAGGATTGGAATGGGCTTAAAATTCTTTCAAGATGTGTAATATATCTAATTAATGGACCATTCCCCTTATTTTCGTACAATTTGATAAAGCGGAAAAAGACACGTTAAACAAGTTTTCGGATATTTTATTATGAAAATCACCGAAAGCAAATAATAAAACTTTACTGGAAAAATAAAATGAGAACACAAGAAATGCTTGTTGGATGCTTATGGCAGTTATTTAAGTCTCAAATTGGAAAAGTTGGAAAATTGCAAGTACATGAAATTGGTTTGAAATAGCATTTGAATTTTCGATTGCTGAAATTTGATTTTATTGAATCTTTGATGCTCGCAAAAATGTTTCCAAACATGAAATAAGCACATGTGTGTTAATTATAAAGGTATAGAATAGCACAGCGTAAATATAGTCTTACTATCGGCGTAAATTGTAAGGCAAAGAGCATTTAGAATGCCATATATAATCAATCATTGAATCAATCACAACATTATGATAATCTAATGATATTAAGCCATATGTTGATGTGGTCTCGTTATTGTTGTATTCCATTGGTCGATATCGACACGTTATTAATGCCCATTTATTCTATGAAAATGTGATTCATTCGTGAGTCCACGTTGAATGTTCCATGTGTTGGGTTACAATCGAAACATTAAGTTGTCGGTGCCACGTGCAATATAATAACGTGTGTGTCACATTTGATACATTTCGCACAGAAATATTCATGCCAACATATACACTATCGCCATTTATGTTGAATGTGAAAATTATTGTAATTTCAATGACGCCATACGTTTCTGATAGACAATTAACAAAAAAACTTTTTTTAAACACTAACGCTATTAATTCAAATAATGCCTACATATTCATATTTCATTTTAAAATTAATAACAAACTCTATTAATTCTCCTTTTTTTTTAAATATTCAAACATAATTTATAATTGCTCTTATAAGAGTGAAAAACGGTAGCAAAGTTTGTAAGGGGTAACGTTTAATAAACAATCGAAATTTCAAATTTAATAATCAAAGTCCGTTAAAAGCGAAACGTTATTACTGCTTAATATAAAACAAAGTTGATTTATTATTAGAAACAAAAAGTTTTTCTGCTTAAAAATTTAAACTCTGATAGATATATCTGAAAATGGTTAAGTTTAAGTTTATAAGTGAGAATTATATTTTTTGGCTTTCACATATTGTAAACCTGAAAATCCGAAATACGTATATACAAATAAATACATTAGAGAGTGAGTACCCTCACCAACGTTTTGAATGCGTAAGTGGGGATAACAGAGCGCATGCGTATAGTCTATTCTGCACGGACGCACGGCAAGATAGTCAATTTATATATAAGAAGTTAGCTTGGAAAAGGGAGGGAATTTCAATTTTGTGATGTAACGATTAAATCTTATGAGGTTATTATTTTGATTTATAAATTTAGAGTATGGAGTTGTCAAGTAATTTTCTTGTTATTCTTGTATTAAATATGCCAATACTTTGAAATGTCTTATAGATATATTTATAGAATGTTTCTGATAGACAATTAACAAAAAAACTTTTTTTAAACACTAACGCTATTAATTCAAATAATGCCTACATATTCATATTTCATTTTAAAATTAATAACAAACTCTATTAATTCTCCTTTTTTTTTTAAATATTCAAACATAATTTATAATTGCTCTTGCATTAAAAATATGTTATTTTAAAATTCAAAAAGAATAACAGTTGTGATAAAAACAAATTTCGATTTAATGAAAATTTGTTTAATGTATTTAAAACTCTTTGTGCTGTTTTTATTTCACCAGTTAAAAAAGTTTTTTTTTGCTGTTATTACGTGAATCGTGAATATACATAATAATTACAAAGTAATTGTTGTGTAGTTATTAACGATTCACAATCTATATTCCAAAAAATAACTTTAATGGCTATTGTGGAAATCTAATGGTATATAATTGCTTTTTTCACAACAAGGAAAAATGTAAAATATTGGAAATTTAAATTTGATATGGTATCGAATGCAGGAAATATTAATCATAATAAGTGTCAATTTTGATAAATACGAGGAACGATCAAAGATGGCTGTAAATGGCGCCGCAATGCGCCACTTAGAACCCAGATGTATAGTTTCAGTCTCTTCTTTATTTGAAATATGAAAATGATATATTGAGTTTTTAAAATTTTAAAGTGGAATGAAGCATTTACATTCCATAAAATTTAAATTTTATTTCCCACATTAACTGCTTTCGTATATATACGCACGGCTTTTGCAAATCAATGATTAAGAAGGTTAATCCGCGTTCTTTAAAATCTAAAGAACCTTCAGCAAAATGAAAAAGTAATCTACAAAATAAAAAGTTGTTTTATACATCGTCATTTTCTGTGAAATTGATACTTTGTAATCAATACTTCAATCAAGCATTGTATTCACGTTAAAATTCTCACATTTTAAAAGAGTAATTCAACTGTAATTTCATGCTGATAAAAACGAACTGGTTACAATTCATAAAATCCAAATTCAATATTTACAACATTTGATTTACGTAATCTGACAATAAGCAGAATAAAAAAAACACTACTTCAATAATACAAAACACAAATTCACCATTTGTCGACTTTCACAACATTTGAAGTTGATATATTCAGGAGATACTTGAGAGTCAACACTAGATACAAATTACGAACTTTTGAATGACAACTCAAATGCATGACTAAAATGCTTTATGTAGATTTTCAAACGGAGTTATTTGGCATTTGATTTTCATTATATTAAACAAACCAACCCTATCCTGTCAAGCGTACCATGTAGCTGGTACAATAATTCAATAAAAAGTGTCACTTGTGTATACCTAGCTGTACTGCAAGAAGGCTTATTAATGACATATGTGTAGCCAACACTCCTTTGAGAATCATTTAAAACTTAATTAAAAATGTTCTATTTTTTAAAGTTATTTATACTTATAATATTAAACCGATCTTAATTCACTGCTATCTTTCTTCAAGGCGTTAGATACCTAATTTACTGCAGGAATTTCTATCTCCTGAGATTCAATTAAAATTCATTTCTTTAAATTTTGAAAGTACTTGTAAAATTCACAAAAAGTAAACTATTTCATTCTAACAAACCACAAGTCATTGAAATTTGATTCACTTCATCGGTGGTTTAATGATGTAATTCTTCCACTCTTTATAGTTCCACTATATATAGAATGTTTCAAAACTGAGTACAAGTATTTTAAGAGCGGATTCTTGAGGACAAAATATAATTTTTTCTCATAAATATTTGTTTTTGCTGCACCTTCTTCGAACTGCACCCATCGTTGGTTGTTCAATTAAACAAAATCGATTTTGTTGAACTATAACTAAGGCTATGTCATACATTTTCTAAAAAAATTCAAATTCCTTTTTATATTAAATTAAATCAATTTTTTTCTGACGGTCTTTCAACTATAAATTTTCTGAAGTCCGCACTGTACTAATATAACGACATTTAGTAAGCCGTACTTGCATAGTGGCTTAAAATGGCTTTTAGTGTATGAATTTAAAAATAATAAATTCAAGAATTTGTTCTTCAAAAAATATGATATAAAGAGACTTGATTTCTTTTTCAATAGACAATATTTTCAACTTTGTTTCTATGTTTATTGTTTCGTCTAAGTAACGTCGAAAAAACGGTGGTTGAAACAAAAAAATCAAATCAAGAAGCATATTATTAAGAGTTTCCTCAACAATGTACTTCTTGTGGTTATTTTTTTTTTTGGACAAAATAGAAAATTGGTATCTGACCTTTAAATTCATGGCAGGGGTAGGGAATTTTTACCAAATTGAAACCAACCACATTAAAATCGGTTACGAAGAACTCGAAGAATCTTGATATCTGTAACAAAAAATTAGTATTCCAGAAAAAAATTGAAAGAAAAACTGACTTTTTAAGCATACAATATAAATAGATGTACGAGGAAGGTAGGTGTGGATAATAAGGCCTGCCAGCTAATAAGGCTTATGTGATTAAAGTAAAATTCCAAATAATCGATATCGCTAAAGATTACACTTGGTGGTTGCTAACACTCATTGGTAGTGTTTAAAAATTTTTGGCAACTTATTAAGTTATTATATTGCTTGCCATTATGGCAGCGATATTTATTGTGAAAGGTGGTTTTGCGAATAGTAAGAAATCGTGCGAATTAATCGGAAGTATTTGTGGTAATAATACACTTATGTATACAATTTTTCACTATATTTTTCTTTTATTGCATGCTTCTATAACTTGATGATTAAATACTATATCATGTGCCAAATTATATTTTTTTTTTAGTTTTTCTTAACCCGTATTGCTGGTGGTTATTAAAACTTACCAAACTCCACTTACCAAAACATGAACCTAAACGTACAAGTTCTAAAAATAACCTAATGCAATATTCAAATATAACAAGTGGTAATATCATGAGAAGTACGTTGGTTTATCAGCGAATGATACGAATATTTTTCCTTTAGATCCTTGATAATTTAAAATGGCTATTTAGCAAAGAAATTTGATTATATTTTTGGTTTTCAGCATAATTAATATATTTCTAACATATTGTTATTGATCACCATTATAAATGTAAGAAAACTTTTTGATTAATAATGTGTATAAAAATATTAGGCCTTATTATCCTACTATAGTATAATGAGACCTACTGACATGGTTTATAAAATTGTTCAATTTTATTTACGCCAATTTTTTTTTCTGTTCATATTTTATATATAGGCTTAATTAACATACAAATTTGTTGATTCGGACCCATTGTTACAATTTCATTTCAAAATTTCCTTTAACTAGACCTTAAATGCGTTTTTCTCGAAATCAACTTTTTAAAACTGGGAGACAAGATTTCTCAGAAACTATCCGACGGATTGATTTGAAACTGGAGAGTGTTATAGTTCAACACGTCTTCTTGGTACTGAACCTCTGAAATTGGCCAAACCTCCCCCCCCCTCAAAGTGGGAGAGGGGGAAAGGTCCAAAAAAAGGTCGTTTTTTTTAACTATTTTTTCAAAGTCATTCATTTTGTGAATTTTCAACTTTTTTCGGATTTTCGAGGTTCAGTACCAAGAAAACGCATTACCAAAACTTACATTTTTTGGAAAATCATGATCCGACTTTTGGTTTCCGAGAAAACTTGTCTCCCGTTTGCCTCCTCATTTTTGAGGACCCTTTTTCAAAGCGCTGTAAAAGGAGGAGGGGGGGCATATCGGGGCAAATAAAAAAAATAGTTCAAAACTTCAACTTTTACATGCCGAAGACCGTTTTTTAATATCTCTAAAAAATTGGCAGCAATTTTAAAAAAGTCATTTTTATTTACGTTCTGATGGTGATCCACCCTTAATATCCGCACATGCTATATATACATACATCGAAGACTTCATCTTTGTTCGGGAAACCTAAAGCTTGCCTGTAAAAACCACTTATAATCAAATAACAATAACTCAAAACACAATACACAAATACAAAGAAAAAATAATTAAAAAAAATCAATATATAAAACTGTAATTGTTTTGTTTATTACTTATTACTACTTTTCGTTGCCCATTGGATTTTCTTGCATTATTAGATTCAATTAGCAAATAAAACTATAATTGTAAAAATATTCAACTAATTTATCATTCAAAATTAGTTTTTTTAATTTGGGATTTCATTAATAAAATAATTCATGAATTGTTTCCATGATTTACGATTTGATGTACAAATTCTGTCTTATAAATTTGAAAACCCTTTCCATCCGCTCCTCTTAAAAAAGGTTAATGCATTTAAAGCAAAAAAATCAGAAATGTTTGATAAAATAATTACCTGCAAATCACAAAATCACAAACTTGGACCAATAACTGTAATCAAAATTTTGCATATTCATCATTTCTCCCTACTAACCGTATCTGTATCTAACAAAGGGAGGATTTAAATCCTTCGTATATGGAGAGGAAAGGTTTCTTTTGACCCCAGAAATATGCTCTTGATGTTTGAACTTAGTTTTGAGTTACCTTTTGAGTCCTGTAAGTGATGCATTACCTTTCTGATTTAATTATATTTTTCTAAACAAGTACCAATTTATTAGTTAGGTACTAGGCCTGAATATAAAATGGTTTTATTAAAATGCCTTGTGGTTATTTACTCTCACAGTAATGGAAATAATTTATACAGTATAATTAGTTACGAATTTATTTCGAATGTCAATATCATTGCAAGCATTTTTATAGCTCTTAACACTAGAATTGTAATAAAAGCCGTAGACAATAAAAACTTGAAATTGTGTAACAAATGTCGGTTATGAAAATGTGAAACAAATTTCAAAAAGATAATAAGAATTGATTGTAGTATTTTAAATGTTTCGAGACAAAGTTCTAACAATAACGATCTATTTTGACATAACAAAAACATAAACTTGTATTATTCTATTACCTTCTAAATGCTAATGATATTTTCAGCTAACTATTGTTAAAGATTGTATAGTAAGTACCTACAGCGAATGATATCAGACGGACGAGACATAGTAGGAAAAGAAACAAGTTAACAGACCAACGGACTATATACTTTGAGCGGTACATAAAGAATGTATATAATGTTATATACTGGCATTGTAGTGATGTAATAAAGCTGGGGACGGGCGCCCGGAGATTTAGCTTGAACACACCACAAAATGTCATTAGCAGACTAGTAAATAGTATGAGTCGGGGCCACATGTAACCACATGCGGGCATAACAGCGAAGCAGAGGCAGAACCAAAGCATTTCACAAACATTACAAAATCCCCATTGCATAGCATGCAAACCGAACGTATAATAGTATTAAAACATATCCCGCAGTTAGATTGTTTCATATTATATCTAACTTGGGTATTAAAAAAAATATTATTGAACGAAAACGTATGAGAGACAACAAAGTACTAAGTCCATCCGGTGAAACAACGCCCTACAGACATCCCTCCGTTCCAGGACCTCTTCCCCGAGGAGCATGTTACCCATTATGGGGGCCAATCATCCGCACGCATATATTAATACAGATTAGAACCAATGCCTCGGTCGGCTCAAACTGATTCTCGATGGGAAACACCACATACGACATACCATTAAAGCAAACTTTGTCAAAGTAGTACGAGACGGATATGTGGACATTGTCATAACCGAACCAATCCAAACCACCCCCTACTATATATATTCAATCAACTGATCAAATAACACTACAACACTAAATATAAAAAAAAAAACAGCGCAATATCACGTACTTTTGCCAACTTTTCATAAAATACTATTTCTCTTTAATCAACAAAGTAATACAACAATTTATCAAGTGTTTGTTAATTAACATTTGCAAGACTAAATGATAAATTATTCAACATCACCTGGTTAAATAAAATAGACACGCAGATAAATAAAAGTAAACAAATACTAACCGTAACGACTAACCATTTCGATCGATACTTGAAATACTAATTAAATACTTAATGTATTATTTATTTTAGTCTGTCTACAATGCGAGAGGATATACTTGCTTTGTTCTAAATTTAAATTTGCCAAATGCCTATTAGGTTGGCTCTTATCAACGTAATTTGCATATTTACATGTTAAAAATATGCCCAGTTAATTGTTGGTGATCTAACTATTTTATTACAGTCAGCATTTTTCTCAAAACAATTACCCATACTATTACGTTTACACATTACAGTAATTATATTATTTTCAAGTTGAAATTACCATTTTTAAAAATTTATAGTTCTTTTTAGTTAATTACTCTTCGTTATATTTCTTTTGACAGTTGTAATCGATAAACTTGATTTTTTATTTTTCTAGTGAGAAGAAATATTACAGTTTTAATATTCTACAATAATTCAATTTATAAGTTTGTGTCTCATTTTTCTTCAATTATAAGAATTACTAAGGGAACTTTTAATATTACGGAAGCTTAATTTTGCATACTTTGTAACTATCTAATCAATCACGAAAACTTATCTTAACTACAACAAATTTAAACTATTGATTTATGCGAACAATGTAAATTGATTAACCGAAAGTATTTTAGCTTATTAATTATGCTGCTCTTTAAAAATCAATAGTTTGGTTTACAGTTATTTATGAAAAATCTAATGAAACACAAAATTTTAAAGCAAATATTTTATTTGTCAAATTTTTACAAATCCGTAAAACGGAACTTTTGTAGGACCACCCAGGTGGTTATCGTCATACTAAAACTTTATAACAATCGGAATATGAATGGGGTGCGTTTGAAAAGGGAAAAGTTCATTAAATATTTCTTCAGTACAAATCATAATCCAACTATTATATGAACGAAAAAAGGGCTGATGAATACTTAGAAGTTAGATCATAATTTTTGGAACAAAACAAGCCAATTCGTGCCGTCTAAACTCTAAGGTTTACCTTTTTGCAAATTTTCAACTCTCAGGTGCTAAACTGTCAACTTTAGAAAACTTTAGTCAACAATTATCAAATTAAAGAAAAAAAATTGAGGTATAATAACGTTTAAATCATCTACTTAAGTTTATAATCTTCAAATTCTCAAAATTATTTAAACCTTGGAAATTTCGTCATCTGCTGTAAATTCATTGAAACGGTTTTTTGACATCCAATTTGTAAAACAGTCAAATAGAAGGCCAAAGTTATGAGCAATTGTTCACAGTTGTGAATTTATATTTTCGTATAAACCATAAATTGAAGTAATTGAGCATCTAAAAGCAAATCTTAAAACCGCATTTACCCATTTTCAAACTTCAACCTTCTATGATTTTCAATTAAATTATATATAATACATATATATACCAATTGATTCATTTTGATATTATTTATACACAAATGGTAACATGTAAAAGATAAAACGATTTAAAGAATGATGGCTTGCTTTGAAAAAAAATCCAATAAAATACAATGAAATAAAAACTTTAAGTTTATGTTTAGTTTATATTTCTATATTAGATTTAAAATTTGAGCTTTTTCATTGAAATCAATTACTTGTGAAATATATGCTTGTAGGGGTGAAAACATGTAGAAAACTTTAAGGAATGGGTGATTGTTTTAAAGTGGTAGAAAATACTGTTGACATTTTACCAAGCCATCCTGCCCAAGTCGCGAGTATTAGCGAATCTCACATGTTTGCCAAATATATTAACGTATTAAATTTTTCCTACACGTATTGTCTTCTTGAATTTAATGTTCTACAAAAATTTATTTTTCCAATTATATGCTTAAAATTGTTGAAATTAGCAAAAGAAAATTTGCTTTACAATCGCCATTGTTTTATTATTCAAATACGTGTATGAACTTATGAACAACAAATTTAAACTTTGCTCTTAGTCACAAAGGGATCAAAAGTGAATCAGAAGATTATAAAGTGTGTACATTACCATATATCCACCTAGTTTCTGATAGTGCCTATATGGTAGCTTTCAAACGTTGAAAACTTTCTCACTTGCACACGTGATGCCATATGACACAATAAGAATTTTAAATTCCACCTAATAAATATGTAACTGAAATTGAAATTTGAAAATGAAAAAAAAAATGTTAATTTCCACTATAACTAAAAATAATGCTTTTATAATTCGTATTTCATTTAAAATGTATTAAATTTAAGTCATTATCAAAAATTGGTTTTGAAATTTTTCGCTTCTTTTGCAAATATTTCATGTGTTTTATATAGTTTTTGTTATGCACTTAAAATTAAAATAAAATTTTAAAATCCTATAAAATCTCTTTAAAACTGGTACAATAAAATAGATATATGCATACTACTTATTTATAATAGAAGTATATCTATGTTTATATTTGTGCATTAGTAAAAACCGAAATCTAATATACTTTTACAAGAGCAACAAACGATAATTCATTATTTTTTTTTTTCTAAAAACACCATAAAAAATACAAGGACAAGTTCAACATAAAAACTAAAAATAAATAGTCAATAAAGTTTTATTGCTGACTCCAATAAATCTCAAATAAATACCGACAAAAGAAACTAAAATTTCATCAAACACACTTCAATAAAAAAGCAAATTTCATGTTTTTCTGATAACTGCTTCCGTGAGACGAAAGCAAAATCTTAATAATTGTAATGTATTACATATATCTGCCTGAATCACTGACGCTATTAACTGTGGAAGTGCCTACCATGAATAATTTGTAAATATATAAAACTGTAATGTCAATGACATATAATTTTGAATTTTGAAGAATACATAATATAATTTGTATATTCTAAAAAAATGTATTATGGAAGCTTAATTTTATATGTTCACACAGTAAACTTTGCTTGTGGTCTTATGTGTATATATCAAACTGCAATCGATTGTTTTTCTTCCAAATATTTGATCCACAATTTGATATATGTAATTAATTTTTACGTAACAAAATCTATGTCTGTAATCGTGGTTACCTATAAAGTTAAGTCTTCTAATTATGCCATTAGGAGATATTAAGATAAAGGAACAATTTTAATTAAAATTATGAACTATTGGATTCAAGTTTATGCTGGAACTAGATTGCAAGAATGACAAAGAAACAAATTTAAAGTAATTGCAAATTTCTTAATTACTGAGCAATGATAAATTAAAAGCTTAAACTTAATCAGGTAATTGCTATTTCAGTGTTCAAATCTCACAAATTTTCGCAATAAAGGTTTTTGAAGAAATCCTCATGGCACAAAAATGGCTTTAAATCCCTTTCAAACTGATGTATTTATTTTTTTCATCTTTTCATTATCAGTATCGCTGATTAATTATTTTCCGTCCAAAAATATAAACAAAACACATTTGAAATTTTGGAAAAATATGCAAAAATTAAATAGCACTTTACTTCATTTTTGTTCCTATTTCCACGATCTTCCTTAAATTTTTAAAAGTCAAATTATAAAGACAAATAGTTACTGCCCGATATTTATTATAGTTACTGTCCGGTATATAAAAATGTTATCAATTTACGTTAAACTAGTGGCTTAGATTCTAATTGAAGAATACAAAGATATTTTTTTATAGTTTTGTAACTAATAAATGACGCCAGTAGAATAAAGTACTGCATTTATAATGATTCCATTGTCTATCATTTTAGAAGAAATATTTTTTCAAGATTTTCATTTCCTTGTTTAATAAGCACTCATTGTCGCATAATAGACGACATTGGATTTTAAATATATTTCATTACGTCAATAAGCTTAACTTTCATATTTGCTTAAAAAGTCTTAAAAAAGAACAATATGTCACAGTTTATATTATGTTATAATAGCTTAAACTTTGAGCAGAGAAGCGGCAAATACCATTCCCCTTAATTCTTGGAAATTGGAAGCTTTTGAATTTTTTTTTTTGTTTTTACTAATGATTTTATCACTAGTTCAACATTAATTATTGTTATGCATAGTGTTGCTGTCGGACTTTTGAATTTTGGTTCTATAGAAGATAAGTAACTAAATTTTGCTTTTTGGATATAAAATTAGAAACTATTGTTTCCTTATATCATATTAATTCTTCTATACAAATAACTTTGGAAATAATTCGCATCCCTCTCTACTTAGAAAAAAATGTGCTAGGAAAATAATAGAGGTAATTTTCGCCACAATATCGGAGAAATTATAAAATTGCATCAATTAAGAACTGACCACTTTGGTCACGATGTCTGGTGCCCAAAAAATACAAGTTTTTGTAAGAACTCTATTATGCAACTATATCAAATAAGTAACTAAAATTAAATTTAAATTCAAATATATTTTTTTTAATTGAAATGGAAGTTATTAAATAAACTCCTTGCATAAAAGAAGTAGTACTTACGAAGCTAATAAATGCTATAAATAGTTATGGTAGTAAATCACATGACAATGTAGAAATACGTTTTTTCTATACTCATATACTCAAGTTTGGTACCAATTTTGTTTACGTCAAAAATTTGTTTGGAAAGAAATCAAAAAATGTTTCCTACTTTCGAAACTGATCCTTGAATTTTGTGAAGTTTTTTATATGAGACCATCGTAAACAAAATTATGTAATTATTGCTTGTATTTTCATTATTTTACCAAATTTAATTATGTAAATGTAAATTTTTAAGATTTTTTTCAATGCAACATTTTTCTAACCTAGATTTGGTTCAACCCCGTCGAAAGTTTCGTTTAAAAGGAATAAAATAAATTACAATAATAACACGATATCAATTTAAACTATTGAGTAATTTTTGGTTGCACACAATACATAGCCATTTTTTAAAGCTTCACCTACTGGTCAATTCTCAATTGGAACTATTTTTATCAGTGTTAGTTAATATTTTGTATTTATTTTACTTTTCTGTCGTTTTAAATGAAAACTCAAATAAAAAATCATGTTAGATTGTCTTCTAAAGTTTCATGGCAGATTGGCTATGTAGTTATTATCTGTTTTATTCTCAAATATTTTTGTGAAAAAATATAAATGACTATAAATTCAATAAAATGAATTCTAGTTTAGTAGTAGATAAATCAAATATGCTAAGTAAATACTAGGCGGTATAGTAATTCGATTATTATTTTTCAAAACTGAAATAGATACTTCAATATTTCATTGCTTCCTTCAGAAGGTACGAATATCTTTTCATAACACTTAGGATATTTTTAATAGTTTCAAGATGTAAAAATAAATAAAAGTTCACAAAATCAAAGTAGCGTTTCTACTTATAAATTCTGTTGAAAAATGTGATGTCTTGTAAAATTATTACAGCACATACATTAATCAAGAATCTAAAATGAAAGAAACGACCAAACTTTAAAAATATCTGCTATAATAGTTAAATATTATACTATAATTTATGATGTGAGATAAAAATATTTGTAATTAAAATTACAAAATGGTGTTGACGATAAATTTAATTTAAAAGTCATCCACGATCTTTAACCATTATTTTTTATGCACATCTTCGCGTAAAAATGTCAGATAACTTGTTGAGGAATTAAACTACAAAGATGACAACTGAAACAGTTAAACTCGACAAAATGAACAGACACAATTTCTATTCCATTCTATATTAAATTAAGTTTTTTTTTTCTCAATTTGTTAATGTAAATTTTTATCTTTATTTAATCCAATTGTAATTGTATTTTCAATTTAGCTTACAACTCGCAATTCGAATTTAACGAACATTAAATAAGTAAATTACATTTCTGGATATTCTCAGGAAACTATTTTATGTCGCTTTATTCATGTGATGAGTTTAAACTAAAATGAAGATGAAAAATGTTAACAGTTGTGAATTATTTTTTTAAAAATTCTAATTACGCTTTTTTTATTATATTGAAGATGGAAAGATGATTGATTGATGAAGGTTTCGCTTTTTAAATTCATTACAACTCATTAACGTTATCTAATTAATAATAACTCTTCAATTTAGCAGAAACATTTTAAAATAAAAAATCGTTAACCAACATAAAGACCAGGTTGGCCATCTGAAAGTTATATCCTCTGGTCTAGTGAGAATCCGCCTGCAGGGCATAATTAACCACTATGAGTTAGCATTTTGCATATTGTCAAGTAAATGCATTCGTTGGTATCGATGGTGGCAATACATTGTATCGCCGGAAGGCGACTTTTAGTTCAGTATAATTACCAGGAATTGTCATCATTAATAATATAATTTGTTATAATCATAATTATATTTTTGATGGATAAAGTAAATAATAAATGAGTGAACGATGAACGATTGATTATAATGGCGATTAGGGAGTTATGACCATGAATATGGGAGACCCCTGCAACGGTGAATCGTTCAGCCTCAGGAAGTACAAATGACAATGTTTGAAACTTTTTTTTTGTTTTATAATTTATTAATAATAATGGTCACATTTTTATTTTATTTCGCTGAAAAACATTAAACAATGACAAAGGTATAATAATAAATGAATTTGTGGTTATCTTTTTATTGCGCACAGCAAAATGTGCTGACAAGAAAAGAATTCTTTCAAAGGACAATGGAAATTTTCATTTTTTCACTTCGTTTACAATATTTATAGAAAGAAATGACGAATAAGTATTGAAAAATAACAATTGCAAGAATAGAATAGAATTTGGCTGACTAAATGTGAATACTTATGGTAAGTACCGACATATATACATTAGGCATACATGTTTGTTTAGTATTTCTCGAAAATTTTACGTCGAATATAAATTTTTGCTGATTATTCAACTATAAATATTAATGCAATGTGACCTGTTTGGTTTGTCAATGAAAGGATATTCTGACTAATATGTTTAGAGTTCGGTTCCGGTCAGGGACCTCACACGATTCTGAATGTTTTAAAAATTTCGATTCAATAATTGACTATAATAAGTCGTTATCATTCAACAATAGAATTTGAAATATCAATATTTGCATATCAATTTCGTTTTAAAAATTAATTAAAAAAAAAATATTTTTCACAACTAAAAGTCATATATTTGAAAAAAGATATAATGTAGGTGTTAGATTTAAAAAAAAAAAACTTTCAATAGTTCTATTTTTTCCATTCCACAAACACCTGCACCCAAAAAGACAACCCTCATTAATGTCTTACAATTTTATGTTTTCTTATAAGATTAGTATCAAATCTCGATGTAAGTATTAAATTACGAATAATCTTACAATATATTCTATTTATTTTCTTTAAAGAAAAAAACATTTTAATCTTTGCTTGAATCAGGTATTTTTTTCTTAAGAAAGTTTTTAATAAGTTTTGGCTCTTTAACATTTTGTAATATTACAAAAACACTTACAAGATAAAAATTCCACTTTTGCTTTAACTATAAAACCCAAAATAGAGTTTATTTTTTAAAATGACAAATTTTAAAAATAAATATGTATTTTATCTTTTTATATTTAGATACCTTATGTATGGACAACGCAAATAAAATATGTTTTTTATTGCATTTTAATACATATTTATACCAATCAGTAATATTGACGTAAAATGCCTTTTAGAAGCCTGACATGAAAATATTACAATGTATGTAACCTTTGAAAAATTGAATCTAATTATTAAACATACACATTTCAAAACTAATTTATTCATTATTTTTGTTTGCTATAAATGACAACTTTTGTATTATAGTTTCGTAATAACAAATTTGCTGAAATCTCAGCATATCTACAACAAACATTAAGTATGAGGCAGTGCACTAAATTCATAAGCTTGTTGTTAAATATTGTTACATTTACAAAATTATATTCAAAGCGAATTTTAATGTTGATATAACATGAAGTTTGTTCTTATCAAACATATAAGAGCGGTTTAACAATTTTTGTTCAACCAAAATAATAAATATTTACGATAAATTTTAATTTGAGTACAATGTGGTCACGGATATCATTTTATTTGAATATCATATTGTACTTCCCAAGAACAATGTTCTAATTGTATGGTATGAATTATATAAGCACAAACATTGAATCACGTATTTAATTATGCTTATTTTACGAAAATTTACCTAAGCACATAAAACTATATGTTTTATGTATTATATGCCTATATACAATTTGCGTACAAATATACATTTCTAAATGTCAGAAAATATAGAAGTGTTAAATCATGGGAAGATTATCTTAAAAGCGTATATATGCGTTTAAAAAAGAAATACAATTTTCTACTGTTTTGTAATTATAAACTTATGAAGTATCCTATTCTTTAATAGTATTCGGGTGGAACAGAGGAATTATTAAATTAAAAACTATATTTGTAAGACGAAAATAAAGTTTTATATGTCGTACAGTCCTAAATTTACAATTATTTCGAACCGGGACAATACTTGGGAATAAATTCGGAACAAGATTAGCGCCTTTTCTTACCAAAATTTTAGAAGATTTATTTTAAAAACGTATGCACTAATTAATTGTACTCGGTGAAATTTACGAGAGCGGAAAAATTAAAAACCCTTAAATTAATAAATATTTACTTTTATAAACTATCCTTTATGCAATAAAGGGACTGGAATATTAAATAATAAGGAATATAATTACTACAGAATTTTTATAACCAATATATAGGTACCACTTAAATAAAAAATAAAAATAAAAGTTTTTTGGTCGTGTTAAATTCTTCACAATGTTTTGGAGATATGTGCTGAAGATTAAAGCTCTTACTCATTGGGAATTAACTGTTTATAAGGACTTAAAGTATTGTAGAATGGGGAAAAATCAAAAAGTTCTGTTTCTATGTATATTCCCATCGTAAAACTATTTCTAAGTTGATGTTTTAAATGTTCTTATTGCATTTTGGGGTTATCTAACCCTAAATTATCTACCCCTACATTTACAATCAAATTAACAATTGATAGTATAAAGTACTGTGGAGAATAGGCACTTCTATGAAAAAATTGTTTTTCAAACTTAATTCAAATTGGTCCCCAGAAATTACCAGTCAAAGTAAGTACCTCGATTTTCCCACCTTCCCCCTAAATCCAGGCCTGATATCGTAATGCATACTAAAGTATGTAATTAATTATTTGATGGAATAATTGGTAAATTTTGTATAATTAGTATTCCAAAGTCAATATGGGTCAATCAAATTACTTTGAGTTCCATGTAGGTAGATGTTTACTTAATATTATTTTTCGAATTTGTAGACTTAGCAGGTCATTTTTTTTAATTTTTGTTATTAATTACACATTTGGCTATAATTACTTATTGAATATTAATTGTTTTTTAACTATTGTTTTATACACTATAATAATTACTATTATTGTGTAAATTGGTGAAGTTGGTTCAGCTATTTGTTGGAAAATAATCATATTTACTTAAAATAACTTGGTCAACGTTTTTGGTTGTTTTTGGCACATTTTTCGTGTTGATTATTTGAATTTTTATATAAAAATTTCGTATTAATAATAAAGTAGTCGGGAATGTTGCAAACCATTGGTAAACATAGCTCTATTATTGCATATTTGGTAATTAAAAGACGAAATGATGAAATTATTGTATTGTTAATTTAATTTTTATAGACTTGAAATTTACAAGTTTCTGGGAAAATTAATTTGTAAAAAGAATAACTTAATTTATTTTTAGATTCGGTGAAAATTGGTGGAATTATGAAACCAACAATCATTTTTTGTTGCACGTGATTTTCAATCTTAAAAATCATTACAATATGGATTTACAATTTGCTCAACATTCCTTTAGCAATGGTAAAACGAAATTTTGAAAAACATCATTTTTCTATAAGCTTTTGTTAAAAATTAGGCATTGAAACCTTTCAACAATCTTTAGCTCTCGAGTGTTATTTTTTCAAATCGTTGAAATTTAAGAAAAGTTCCTTACTTATGATACTTTTTGGATACAAGTGATTTACAAATATTTGTTTAAATCTTATTTCTGTAGATACTTCACAATATTATTGGTAAGAAATAATAAAATTGAGACCAAGTTTTCGATATTCACTAGTTTTAGCATAAAATTAACAAATTTAACCAATTGTCAGTCATTTCAGAAACAAGTTTAAAAATTTATAAACATAAAGTGGCTTCTTAAAAATTATTATTATATTCTTTGAAATATTCAACACGCGATCGTCTTTAGAAATAAGAATTAAGTATCAAGTTATAGAAAAACTTTCTTTTTAAGAGAAAAAAACAATTTTTTTTGGTGATCCTCATTTTTTAAGTAAAGATCTTTTACGCGTAATTTAAGGGTAGTCATTATGTGTTTTTATAAAAATAATTAGACATCCATTTAAATATAATTTATGAAAAGTGGTAGAATTCTGAATAACAATAATTATTGCCAAAGAACAGTGACGTTTCCTGTTAAAAAGTTTTTTTTTTCCACTTCCATCGTTTAACTTCTATATTTATTTTTTTAAGTTTTAATTGTTTTTTATTATTATTCCTTCCTTTTTTATCTTTAGAAAACCAATAATTTTAACATCTGTATCTCCATTTTTATATCCTAATTAAATAGTTAATGACACAATTTAAGTTCGTATACCTCTTTTAAAGAGCTGTACTTATCAAGAAGGGGTGGTTTTTGTTGAAGTTTTGGAATTAGAGAGTCCTAGATTCTTTGTTTGAAGCATTATGAAATAAGCTGAATTAAGCTGAATTTTTCCACCCCACATTCTTAAGCAAAAGAAATGTGAGCGACATATTAATGTCAACATTTAATGCAAAAATTCTTGAACCATTTTAGAGGATAAATTAACAAAAAATGGCTCTTTAAACGATTTTTCATACATTGTGGTTTTAATACATCTAGATTAAATTAAAATTCTGATGAATTTTTAAATTAAATTATGAATTATTTCAATGCATAACTTCTGGAAAGCGGAATGTATCCACATACAATATTACAAAAGTAAACCTACAATTCAAATTAGCATAAATTTATGATCTGTATTAAATAAAATATAATTTATCAAACATTTTAATTTCCTCGTTAATAAATCTGATATGCTTTGAAAGATACGTTTTCATAAAAACGATTTTAATACAAAAAGAATTAAAGAGATTGAACGTAATTGTATTCATTGTATATATTTAGGTATATTATTTTTATTATGGCAAGTTTTAGACAATTTACCTTTAATGAAAGTTATTCATATATTTTTCCAGATAAATTTAAATTCATATCATGATGATAATCAGTCAGGTGTATGCGAATTAGGCATTGTATTTGAGCCTGTGACGCAATCGTTACTTTGATCGTCACACTTAAGTGATCAATATCGTAAATAATTACTTGTCAGGCGCATAATTTTAATACTTTGCCTTTGGCAGAATTGACGTCAATGTAACTCACAATTAGATAAATTGCAAAACGAATAATAAAACAATGAAAAAAAATTAAACTACAATAGCTATTTTTATAATCAGTACTTTCTCTCGCTCTTTCGCATTTCAAGAATTTAAATGAACGATTTTGCTTAATACAACTATGGGAAACTGGAACTAGAACTATTATGAAGTAGTAAAGCACTTTAGCACACTTGTGCATTCCCGTTGTTTTCCCTTTCTTCCCTCGCACAACATCGTCGCTCTATCAAGATGTTAAATTGCATTGATCTAACCCTAGAAATATTCCAGTCCCACAAATTACGAATTAAAATGCTTATCCTAACATTCCTCCAATCCCAACTCAAAGATGTATCTCACCCTAAATCATTGACCGTTCCGGCTGTCTTTTATTGTCATATTTGTACAATATGAAGCTTATTTTATTCCGGCAGGAATTCCAATATGGAACAAAAGAACATACATATACCGATTTTGAAAACAAGATGTTACATTGTTAGAACGTCATGTAAAATATTTTCTTTTATTAAAAGAACAAATTGGGTAAGAATATTGGCGAACATAGAAACCATCGTACGACCAACAATCAATAGCTTTATTAAATATGAATGTTGTTTCTACGTTTCAATACCAACATTTTCAATAACAAAGTTTTCAATTATATTTTTAAACTACTATGACACTAGATATATGTAATCAATTTCTGATATGTTAATTATTTTACATTTTATCATGTTAATGATAAATATCACATGTAAAGTTATTATATGAACATCAAACAACAAAACTAATAGAAATTAGAAAGTTATTGAAATATTCATACATCGATAAATTTATTTCTTGTTCTACAAAGTGTTTTATTTTATAATCAATGCACTTATTTCTATATGTGAATTTAATTGCAAAAGGTGTGGAAAAACACAAGTTCCATCCTCTTCGGCATATTTAATGAGCGACTTTTAATTAAATACTATCAGTAGCAATAATTAAGTTATAATAGGTATATCTAATAGGTAACTCAATACTCTTACTGATAAACCTGTAAACTAAATGAACAGTATTAAAAATGTTATTTAAAACTAATTAACATTCGATTGTTGAACACTTTAGCCAGCAAAAATTCTTTAAATTCTTACTTAATAGGAAATATCTTACTTATTTTTAATGAATAGTATCTTCTACTGCAATTAAATTAAAACTGTTGATTACTTTAAGTATACTCCTGTCATAATTTAAAAAAATATTTTAAAAATTGTTGAAATGCTTTAAGTATTAATAACGTTAGGTAAGTTTTGCTTAATTGAAATAATAACTAGTAAATACTTTATCAAGTTTTTGTCATTAAAATGATTATGGGAAAATTTTAGTCAAACTGGAATGTATGCCAATGTTCAATGATCAAATTATCACATTTAAAATATTCTTTAATAGAAAATCATAAGAAATTTAATGTTTATCACAATGAATGGTTTGTAAATATTTAAAATATCATCTACTACATATTTACATATTAATTATAAGGGGACCGAAAAGTAATGCCTTTAACATAAAATTGATGTAAATCACTATTAATATTATCAACTTTTAGATATCTAATCAGCAAATTTCTAAGGTCTAATTAGTAAAAATCATATGGACACTGAGTAGCATATCTGAAAATCACATTTTGAACATATTTTTTTTTTAAATCCTTTATTCTTTCTATATATTTACAATTTATATATTATGCAATGTGCTACCAAATTTTGGTTGCTTATATACCACACTTGAGGTAAAAACCGTAGTTCGACCCTGGTGTGGTATTTTTGAAACATGTTGAGAGGGCCCAATCAATGTTGGGACTCCCTAAGAATTTGTTAGGAGGTCGCGAGGCCAACGTCGTTTCAGCCCAAGGTTTGTAAATTACACAGGTTGCTCCATTAGAAAAAAAAATGAGGCCATACGAAGAATTTTGAAATTGAATCAGTCTGAAGATATGTTCGAATTTCTTCTGGATACGTCACGTAGCCATCATGAGGCCACCTGTGTATTATATAAACCTTGGTTTCAGTCTACGTGGCATGTTGTCTGGATGAGTTTCAGAGGAAAGAATTTGGGCATTAGGGTTAGAATGGTCGACTAACTTGGAGTGGAATTTTTGGAATCGTTCTTGAGTAAAGTAGTGACAAAAGGAAAGTTGAGATCATTGTGTATGATTCGGTTGTTAACATAATAAGGAGCATTGATTATTCGACGAAGGACTTTTGATTGGAAAGATTGGATAATTTGGATGTTGGATGGTTTTGCAGAGCCCCACAATTCTGCTCCGTAAGCCCAGAAAGGTCGTAGTAGAGTTTTGTAAATGGTGAGTTTAGTTTTTGTATTAACTGAAGATTTAGGTCCTAAAAGTCTACGTAATAGTCCCTATCGTTGGTTTAGTATTTGTCTTTTGAATTTAATTTGTGGGTTCCAGGTTAAGTGGCTGTTGAGCTGAACATAATTAAAATTTTAAATTAAAATAAATAGAAATCCTACGTAACAGTTTTGAACGATTATAATGGGTAAAACAATATCTTCTACCCTTAGTTTATTAACACTTTCTAGAAGAAAACTAACAAGAAAACTACCCCAAGAGATCATCTAGTTGGAATAGGATATTATATTTTTATGGAAAAAAAATCAAAACACAGAAATCAAAGAGAAATCCTCTGGGCAATTCCAGATGTTACAATAATTGTTATTGCATTCCTATGAATCTTATTAGACAAAATACTCAAGTTTGAAAACCAAACAATTTTGTATTGATTTAAGTGTAAAGGAAGATATTTATTATTCTGAAATTCAATGGAAGAGAAGATTTTTATTAATTCTCATTGATGAAACGTTTTCTCTATACTGCGGTTTATATTATTCAGTATCGTAATAATATCATTTGTTATTGTTGAATATGATTTCATATTTCTCGTGTGCATTATATTCGAAACGAATGATCCCTAAATTTCATTGAGTTCGAAAAAATAATATTTTCATATTAATGAATATAATTTTTTTTCTATTATATTTCAATTGTAAGGCCTTGAAGCAGAGTTTCCATTGAAATCAACATCTCACCCTTCGTCTCTACGTAGAATAAATAAAAAAATTATAACAAAGCAAAAGAATTGAAAGCAAACCAAGTTAAGAAGAGATGTGTAAAATAAATATCAATCAGTATTTGAACAGATTGCAAACGTAAAATGACAGGTATTATTTATTATTATTTCCACTCAATCCGACATACACGCGGAGATACGATCGAGCTTTTGTTCAATTTTGAAAGATATCAAGCTTAAATTCTTAAAGCCGTAATATGAAGAATTAATGCCTCTGTTTACTGTTTCTATTTATTTTTTTTATTACTTTATCTCGTTTTTGTTCTCATAGTTAATAGACCGTTATGATTTTCTGATACGATTTTCACATTCCATTCTCTATTTTCATTTCATGAAATTAATTTTTGCTGGCCGTTTTGAAAAAAAAAATAATAAAAATGATTTATTCGAAAAAATTGTTCAATCAAAAAACAAGCAATAAAAAATTATTTTTAAAAATTTGACATTGATCTTTCTGTGTCTTGATTTATTACAATTATTTTTAATTTGAAATTTTATTTTAGATATAACTCTGTACACAGTTGTAACAATAAATGAAATTACTTTAACGATTGCTTCTTTTTTTAGAAGAATTAGGCAAGGTAAATGAATTTGTATCCATCTGTTAATCAAATAATTATTTTTTAAGATTTTTTTTAATTGATTAGCCAATAATCATTCACTAGAATAAATCAAATCAGAAATCTGGAAGATGAATTTAAACATTGCGAAAACTTTTCTCAATGATTTGGATAATTTCTTTCTTTAATATTTGATCTAAAAAAATTTCATTAAATTCAATATTAATATAAGATAATTTGTCAGCTCTAACGATCACTTATTGACGAACATCTTATCAAAGATTAGATTCTTAATTATGTTGTGTTTAAACAACTAATGAGTTGTGAGGAGTTTCGTTTATAACTTTATACGATCAAAATACTTCGATTTATGTATGAAAATAAATTCTTAGTTATATATACCACAAATAAAGAGGAAAGATTTGATTGTTTGTTTGCTTTGAATAGGCCCAGAAACTACTTAACCGATTTGAAATTTTTTTTCACTGTTAGGAAACTACACTATTTCCGGTGAACATAGGCTATATTAAATTTTCAAAAAAGTTAAGGATCTATACTAAAACTCCAATAATGTAATCCAAGGTCTAAAAAAATTACCAAAAAACATTCTTTTATCGCGTGCGCTGCGAAAACTATTGGTTATAGAACAAAATATTGTACTACGATTTTGCAGAACATATCATTGTCTACAAAAAATAAAGCGACAGCATATGTCTCACTATTATAGTTATGTCACAATAAGTGTTTTTTCATTTTAAAAAATATATATAAATGCCACCGTTATAAAAGCTCTATTATTTATACTTTGGGATTAACCCTTATCAAAATAAATGACTTCATATTTAAGTTTGCTTTAATACCATTATATAACTTTTTGAGTTATTCAATTTGAACATTCCATTCGAAAGATATCACAAGTTTAAAAATGTAAGGTATTTGAAAAATGTCGCATGGTCACCGCTCTTTACTTATAATTAAGACCAACTTTATTGAACTTGGCGATATTTTTTATTTATGTATAGATGCTGATTGATTTACAGATTATTTGGTCTACGGTAGGTATACCTACCGTAGCTATACGCAATAGACATACTCTTTTTAGATATTTAAAATATTTTTTGAAAATTAATTAATTATTACATAGAACAATTTTATTCTTTGCAACAGTTTATTAAATGTGTCTTTTTAAAGTTGACAAAATAGTGTTTTTAATTATGATTATGTTTTTCGTAAAAGAAATAAGAAAAATACAAATTTTCATATACCACTACAAATGGCAAATTTGAAAAGAAAACATTATCTACACCTACGTTACGCAGACGAAGTTGCGGGGATCAGCTATATACCATAAATAGGTTGAGAAGCTAAGCCTAGAAGTTATTTTTTTTCTAGATGGAAAAAATATCAAATTGTAAAACTGTTTTATAATTCAAATTATATGGTATCCTAGCTTCTTTTTTCAAATTGAATAAATTACCCAATATTCCTTTATTCTACAATCTAATTTATTACACTGCTAGTATTCCATCTTTTCTCTCATTTATGCTGGGATATCTCAGAATAATAATATTGGTTCTTTCTTTTCAAACATTTAAACTTCCAATAATCCCAATGTTCCTGATCCCATAAAAGTTACCTCCATAATACAATATCACTTTAATTTCATGTCAGTATGAGATCAAAAATGGAAAACATAAATAAACAACTAAAAAAGAGTACTTATTCTGAGGTGATTGATCTAACTACATCCAAACTACACTATTAAGCTTTCAACCTGTACAGCCACTAAACCTGAAACCCTCTGTTAAATTTAAAAGACATGAACTAAACAAACGAACAAACAAACATACGAACTATTACTTAGACTACCAGGACCGAAATCTTCAAGAAACATAAAACTAAACTATCGATATATGGATGCCTCACTTGCCAAATCGATTAACTCCCCTTTTTGAAAAACAATTCTAATTCAGTGGCTTTAACTAGGGTTCGGTGAGTCAGTCTCGCGGGTTCGGAGGGTATCATGTTTTAATGTTTTTGTTCTTTATCGTTAATGGCTTTGTTAATTTTGTGCTCCTGTATGTACTCTTATGTTTTGAATTTGGAAAAAATCATATTTTATCAAAGGGTTCGGTGAATACGCACATGAAACTGGTGGAGGTCAGTACTTCCAACAAGATTAAGAACCACTGGTCTAATCTTGTTAATTTGTTATTACTTTTATAATAAAATGAAGGAATACATCATTCAATAGCAACATTAATTGGTTGTTCTAATTAAATTATATGACACTAATGAAATTTAGAACCGGTTTTCTTCTTTTTGTATTCACTGGAGTTAATCGATTTGACATGTTAACTATCTATATAAAACTGTACTATGACCTATCTGGACTTCTGAAGTAGAATTGTGGAACTTAGCAAAACCTGGAAACGTTCAAATCATTTTATCCTTTGAATCCCAATTCATAGTTCATCGTCAAATCATTGATCCTTACTGTATTATTAAGCGAATCATACATACGACTGTAGCACAACTAAAGCAACATTGGACCCTCTATCTCCTAATTAACCTTTAGCGAATTCCAGCGATGGCTAGGTTCGTCTTACATTTTTCTTAAGTACTGTTCTTGGGTTGATATCTTGTTGATATATATTCCTGGGATTCGCTTAAGGTTAATTAGGAGATAGAGGGCCCAACGTTGCTTTAGTCGTGCTACAGTCGTATACATTCGCTTAATAACACAGTAACGACCAATGATTTGATGATGAACTATGAGTTGAGAAATATATATATATATATATATATATATATATATATATATATATATATATTTCGTTGGGCCCTCTATCTCCTAATTAACCTTTAGCGAATCCCAGGGATATATATCAACAAGATATCAACCCAAGAACAGTACTTAAGAAAAATGTAAGACGAACCTAGCCATATATATATATATATTTTATGTAGATGGTAATAAACCAAAAAACACAAAAAACATTCTTATTCTTAAGTTAATAACCTTGACAATGCTTTATGTTCGATATAAAATAAATAAAAATAATTGTTTAGAAACAAACTTTATGACCACATTGTCATATTTTAAACCTCATTGGTTAGCTTTTTCATTGTAGATAAAAAAAGTTGTCATGATTCTAAATGTCACGTAGAAGTCACTGATAATAATTAGACTTGAAAATACCGTTTTTCCACCTTCATCAGTTTTGTAATTATCATATATTTACACATCTAATGTAACAAATTGCATTTGAAATTTCAAAATATTTCGTTCATTTCATCATAATTATTGCCAAGTTGGACCATGTGTCCATAAATGACACCCCCAAAAATAATTATTGATAAATATTGACAGAAAAATTGATGTAAATAAACGAGAGACCAAAAAAAATGTGAAAAACTGATAAGGATTATTTTATTTATGTACCCTTATTTACCTTTGAACAGTAGACAATAGATATATGATGAAAAATTATATTTGAGTTTTGTCATCAGTCATCCAAACTCATTCTATTATGTCCTTGATTTTTTATCTCTCACCCTCACATGCATGTTTTTTTCATAGTTTTAACGACTAAACCTCGAGGGTTTACCATCTACACCCTGTTCTCTATCCACCTATCCTCCGTATTCATGCAATATACACCAGCAATCACGTTTACGTCCAAATGTAACGAATGAAAATTGATATTACAACACTAAAAGCTTTTTGTGGTTTCGTCAAAATTCAATTTCAATATTATTAACAATTCCATCATTTAGTAGCTTCAAAAACAAAGATAAGACTCTATTATAGCAGACAGTTTGATAGAAAGGTATAATTTTAAGTCTACTGTCAATACGATGCTCGTCAATGTTTCATATATTTAAAGAATAGTCTAAATAGAAGCATTTCAATTTGAAGGTATTTAAATTTTTATGCATGAGAAGAAAAAAAATATTTCTTTAAATTTTGCACAAAATTACATTTCTTCTAATACGAAAATCAAATCAACAATTAATTATTTTTAATGTAAAAAATTTTTGGTCATGTTCATGTTTCGAGCTTTGAATGATAGTAATTATTGCAGAAATTGGGCAATTTTTACAGCTCAATCAAACAATGGGGGCAGAAGTTATAGTTTGGTTAGACAATTTTTGATTTTATCAGGTAAAACTGGAAAATATTGCAATCCAATCTTACCTGATGGAATCAGAAATTATCTGACAGAAAAAATAATTAATTGAGCTGCAATACTTGTGCCAAATCCTATATTAATTTCTACTGTTTTTATTTTTTAGCCAAACTTTAGTTTTTAGTTAAGCAGAGTCAATCTTCATCGTCTCAGGATTTTATATCAATACCTAGTAATTTATTCACCCATGTCA
The DNA here is from genome assembly GCA_958496175.1 of Sisyra terminalis. NCBI lineage: Eukaryota > Metazoa > Arthropoda > Insecta > Neuroptera > Sisyridae > Sisyra > Sisyra terminalis. The sequence goes on from OY292274.1 coordinate 57,184,832, forward strand.
ACCCTCAATGTCGCCACCCATTATCGAACAAATTTTTATCTGAGAAGTTGATGAATAAAATATGACAACTTCACTAAATATTAAAAGTGTATTAAATTACCGTGTTGGTATTATATTTATCAAAATGGCTCTCAATATTTTTTTTTCAAAATAATAGAAAATGATACAATTACTTGATACATTAGGGTAATATTTCAAAGGAAGTCTAGACTCGTCGACTTTTGTGCGATAAGTATACAAGATAATGTAATATGATTTCTTACTATTCACAAATCTTAGTATTGAATGTTCTAAACATATAATAAACCATTAACAATGCCAATCTTTTGACTGAAGTAACAATATATTTCTTTAATGGCGCAGTCAATTGAAACTAGTTGACAATACATATATACTAAAGCAATGATAAATGGGGAAATATTTTTTCTTTAAAGACTATTAAAAAAATTAAGCTAAATTTAGAAATGGAAAAATATTTTTTATTGAAGAATCGAATTTTTATTTAACATAAAATAATAAAACACACTAAACAAATAAAATTATATCTTTAATAACACACCACATGCACGATTCATATACGATATTAGTAGATATAAAACACATGGAGAATATCTGTTATATATAATATTTATATACCAACAGTTATTTTGTAAAATGGGAAAAAGTATGTATCATACGTACGTATATAGTTTCCAAGTATATTTTATATACATTGTAGTCGCAGTAATAATATTAATAGTAATAAAAAGAAGGGAGCATTTGGCAGGGTGGTATACAAGCTCTAGTTTTAATGACCTCAATCTCGTCCGATAAAACGGTATGATATTTTCATTCTGAAGGTTCTGAGCATTTTTCACGCTATCCAAACATATAAATATATCATAAGATTTTAACGGTAACTGAAATTAAACGAAGAAGTATAACTTTTTTTATTACTCGATAGAGACAAAAATATGTACTCACAATAAATAATCTCAAGTAGAAAATTTATTGCATTTGTATTATTTTCCGTTAAATTATAAATACTTATACAAGTATGAATGTATTTTAATTATAAGTTGAATTCAATAATAAATTGATATTGATTCTTATTTCAAAACACTTATATTCATATCTTATGATTGTAACTATAAATTTAAATTAGTAAAAAAATTATTTGTGCAAATATAAAACTTTTTTTCATATATACTTGATTTACTTGTTTCAGTATTTATATCATAGTTATTCATGATTACTATATTGAAATAAAAATCGATTAAATTTATTTTGGAAGACTAAAAATAATTTATAAGCCATTTTTAATATGAATTGATTGTTTCAAATTAAAAACAGATTATTGATGTTTATACATCTAAACTTTAATGATATTTAAAAAGCAGAACAAAAAAAAAGAACTTGATGGTCGCGTTATTTTTTTTTTCTCACTTTTCCTAAATAAGTTCATTTATCATTTATGACAAGCAATTATTATGCCGGAAATGTGCATAATGTGTGTTGTAAATGTACGTCCTTTATATGTCATACCCATTTATATTAGACATTAATGATGAAAGAAATTTTTTTTGCCTTTAATCCTTTACTAAGCGCTCATTACATGTAATATATTCACAATAACGATGACTAATATCTTTGGTATAACTTTAATATATAATTTAGGCTCAATAAGACTTTTCCATTTTCTCAATTAGCTAATAGCATATATTTCTATGAAACAATTCAAGCAATTACAAAATTTATTTTTCAACAATTTAAAACTATAGTTTAACTGCTTACTTATCTGTATAATATTTCTTCCCTGATAGTAATGCATTACACCATTATCACCAAAGCATTATGTTTTTGGTAAATAGCCAAAACAATTTTTATATGCTAGGCAGAAAAAAAATTAACGTCACAGTATTATTAGTTTTCTACTTACTTTGTTGGAGCTCTTTGAAAGATTTTTTTTAAGAAAAATTTAAAGCCTATATTTAAAGAGGTGGTAGTTATTTCATGTCATTAGTTTAGATGTCGGCAAAAACATGCCACACCAAAGCAAGTTCACGAAATTACCAAAACTATAATGAAATCCCTCCATTAAAAACATAACTGCTGGGTGATATTTGACATCTGTCAGTCTTTCAATGAAATTTGGCATTAAAAAGCTCATACATAAAAGAATACATAAAGAATACTTTCCTCCCCAATAGTTAGGGTGATTGTGTCTTACCAAGTTATAAGACATGTTTTTGCTAATTTTAAAGAAGTATCATTAATTTGTCATTGAATAAGAACAGAAGTTCTACAAGATAACATTCTAGGGCTTCTAGGTAGCTTATATTTATACGGCGAAAATTTCCCGATTATATGAAAACAGGACTGGTGGATATAATACATGTAGGTACAAAGGAAACCTCTATCCACTCGAAATCATCCTCATAAGTACAATGCAATTACATGAGAGACAATTCTCTCTTTCGACTAATTACTTACTTGGCCTTAACAAAACTAGCCAGTCCAGAATGTAGTACAAGTATAGATGAACTTAGTAGTTAACATTAAGTTTCATCAAATTTCAGACTATGATCATCTTTAAAAAATCATCATACCATCTAAAAAAATTATCTTTACCATGAAGTAGCTGTATTCTTGCATAATGTTTGAGTTTTACAAATACTTGCTACTGAAATAACAGCAGTCGTTTATTGTTGGATTCTATTTATAGTTGTACCGATCTTAGTATAATTTTACAAATCATTCACTGCTCAAAAAAAACTTCTTTAGTATTTACCAAAAAGAAGTTAGTTATCGGTTGGTGTGGTTTCAGACAATGAGTAGCAAGTCAGCTTTTTTACCAGAGCTTTTTTTCCTCTTCTGTGTATACTTTCAACTGTTAGCAATTCTATTTCTTCAGTTATCCTAAACATAGGACTGAAGTATCGCAAGTATGCTTTGTTTAATCTACTTATGAGTCTATTACATATGTTTAGTTCCTCCAAGGTGGATTTATTAGATCTTTTCTTCATTCATGAAACTATTAATATGCATCTATACTAAGTATCCATACTTCAAAAGATTTATCTTTTATTTGTCGTTTTTTTCAAGAGATAAAGCTTGCACATTTGACGATTGGAAAAATTAGCCCATAAGCTAGTTTCAGTTTAGTGGATTTCCGGATGGATATACTTTTCTATAATTACGTAAGTTTCGTCGTCACAGTTTTGACTATTGATGTAATAGCATACAATGTTTGGTTTCTTCACTGATTCCTCCGATGATAATGATTAAAGTTCCTAGGTATATGAACTTTGGGACTACTTTGTAAGCGTTTATTTCTCATCCATTGTTTTTTGTTTTTGTTCTGCATATTTTCAGACCTTACCGCTCGCTGAAGTGTGGTTTTCTTAGTGCTTTATGAATTTGAAATTCGTGATACTTGACCCTTATTTCTCGAGAAATTTGCTATTCAATAAAATCCATAGAAATCACATAAGTTTTCTTATACAAAAATGTCGAAAGCAAACCTGATTTCATTGGTTTAAATTTTTTACTAACAAAGCAGCCTTCTTTAGCCTTCCGAATGGTCAAGTACCCTAATAACGGTAAATGTTTGGTTTGCGCGAATTTTTATTAACCCTAGAGTTGCGAAACACCTTGGTAGTTATAAAGCGATAAATAATAATTAAAAAAAACATTGTTTCAGAACATGTGCAAACTCCGAAAGTATCGGTAGTTTTCCATGGCACCAGTAGAGTAATGATAGTATGAAAAAAGGAAAAGTTTCTGTTTAACTCTTTAATCACTAGAAAACATTGAAAAGGTGATTAAGTAGTATTCAATCTTAATTTATAACTCTTATTTTTTAGCTATTGTAATGATAAAATAATTAGTCTGCATTATGGTTTTGTAACTATCATATCGGTGAAAAATTGCAAATTAGAAAAAAACTTTTAACTTGTATATTGTAAAGTACTTAATTCACGATATATGACAAACATTACAATGTTTTCCTCAAGCTATATCTTAATTTTAAATTTTTCATTCAGTTAAAGCCTTCCTAAAATATATATAAAATCTATCTATTATTATAAAGAGGAAAGATTTGATTGTTTGTTTGCTTTGAATAGGCTCCGAAACTACTAAACCGATTTGAAAAATTCTTTCACTGTTGGAAAGCTACACTATTTCCGGTGAACATGGCTTATATTAAATTTTCAAAAAAGTTAGGGATCGATACTAAAACTTCAATAATGTGTGAAAAAATTACCAAAAAACTTTCTTAGATCGCGTGCGCTGGTGATTTAACTAAAAAACGGAACAACCGAATTTAATGAAACTTTATACTAAGATACAACACAATTACCCACACACGTTAGGCTATTTATTATTCCTTAAAAATAATAAGGGAATGTACCCCCTACGTAAAAACTGAGGGATGAAAAAAATTTACTTTAGATAAGCGAGTTATATATCATTGAAAAGGTATTTAAAAGTTAAAAAATGATCTGTATTAATATTTTTAGTTGACTTATTGAAAAGCACAGTAATTTAATTTAAAGTACAAAAAATTGCCTTTTAGAAATATAAATGTTTTTATAGATAATAATCTGACAGTAAACTTTTTTTTTACAAAGTTGTTGTAAATAGATACTTAGGGTTGCTCAGTAAGGAAATATTAACGAAAAAAATGTAATAGTAATACTAATAATAATAATAATAATAGTAATAAAGCTTAAAATAAAAACGTTTTTAAAACCGTGCATATATAAAATGGTTTATTTATATACTCCTCTGACTGATGAAATTTTAATATTCGGTGTATTCCTTATAGGAAGTAGGCATGTGATATATTTTTTTTGAAAATTCCTACCCTAACGGACAAGAGTGGATTCAGGATTTTTTTCTTGGGGGGGGACAATATCTTTTATTTGCAAGTACGTGAAAGGGATCACGAAAAAAGTTCGCAATTCCAGCCAGAAATCATCATAATTATAAATAATAAATAATCATATCATCATAATGATAAAAGAAATTTAAAATCCTCTTCCAGATCAAAAGGCATACGGCAAATCGTGTATGGTGAACTCTGGACTATCCAATATGGTTTAATTATATAGTTGAAATTCAGATATTTCAATAATAAGTTTAAAGATACATAATGGTTATACATGATTATGGAAGAACTGGGTTTCGTGCAATTGTACAAATTTCAATTTCGCGGTTGTGTTGTACAGTACAATAGTGTAATAGTTTTTGGAAAAAGGTTCATTCGGGAAGCGAAAAAGGGAGATATGGTTATTTTTATGCGAGTATTTTGATAACTTTCGACTTTTTTTATTCATAATTAAGACCGAATTTATTGAACTTGGCGATATTTTTTATTTGATGTATGATGTAGTATGATTATATTTTTCGTAAAAGAATAAGAAAAATAAAATACGTTACGCAGACGAAGTCGCGGGGATCAGCTAGTAATATAATGTAATAATATAAAATATAAATAAATCAATGAAAGCCTTTTTAAAAATATTTATTAATTACATAACCTGATTGATTTAATAAACTCCGTTGTGCTGACAGCATTGTAAATTCAAATGTCTCAAATACTTGAAAACGATGAAATAAATTAAAATCCTACCAACGTTTTTAATGGCTGATCAATTAAAATTTCTAATAAACAATTTTTTGGTAATTAATTAACTTTAAAATAGCTTCTGCGTATAATTAAAAATATTGATGGGAAAAAATGCATTTTTAATTACTTTATTAACCTCGAGTGTAGCTATATATAAAGTTTAATTAAATTTCAATGTTTTACCGAAATTAAAAAAATAAATTAAACGACACTTTTCCCAACACATTAAAACGTTATTACTTATAGGTTCATCTTCAAAGATAATGTTGTTTCAAAATTGTATTTTAATGATATATCGTCAAATGGAAATATACACGAAACGTGCATTTTAGAAATATGTAAAGAACGCAATTGAAAATTATAGAAAAGCATTTGGTTTATAGTGGTCGCTAGTCTACGATTGAAGTGTTTAAATATCTTTTGAGACATAAGCCAAATAACATTTTTGAGTGGGACAAGATAAATGTTTTGTTAAAGCTGATGGAAATGAAGAATGAATGCTTGTCGGCTAATGTTGGCCTCATCAAGTTTAAGTTAGAAGATCGTAAAACAAACTGACCAACGTTTGTCTGTCTGCTTATAGAGGCCTAAGCTTCTTCAAACCCTTTTAAATACAAATACATAGAGATATATAAATACAAGTTAGACACATCCTTTTTAAAACATCTTTCCGTACTTAATCAATAAAGAACAAGAAAACATTATAATCTTTTGTATCGTAAGTAAATTCGGAACGCCTTTAAAACATCTTTCAACACAACAAAATTGCAATTATTTCTAGGAACTTACAAAACATAAAATCCCAACCCAAAAATATTTTTATGTAGTGTTATTTTTATTGATGTCGAGCGTGCAACAAATTAAAAATATATTCGAGTACTTAAAAGTAAACTTAAACTAAAAGCACTTATACTACTAAAATACATTCTTTTTATATTACTTATTGTACACATCCAAAGCAAACATTCTCCAGATTATTAGATAAAAAGTGTTTAAATTTTTCTGGCACAAGTATTTAGTTGAATTCTTTTGATAATTATAACATTTAAAAAAATTTGCATGCAACATTCCAAAGAGCTTATATAAACATAATTTAAATTCAGCGAACGTATTAGATTAAAATGCAGCATTTAATACAACACACTTTTCCAATGAAAAAAATATGGAATTTTATCGCCACATCTTTTTCAATTGGTATCATATCGGAGAAATTTTAAACAGGGGTTGTTTTATACATCTCAACAACATCAAAATATAGCAGACCATATTTAACTCTTTAATGTATCAGCTAGGGGAAAATATTTAAAGTATCCCCTTTTGTGTTGCCTGGCCCACCCTCCACTGAGTTCGACATTCGTTTATCCCAAACATTAACAAAGTCTTTCTGCTAATAAAGAACCTGTAATGTACAAATGAAAAACGTAAATTAAACATTTGCAATGGTAAGAAATTTAAACACGCGAACCGAATCTAAATAAGCAATAACGAGGCATAATTATTGTTTACAATTGTATTCAAATTCTTTTAATTTTATATTTCAACTCATACTTCAACGATTACGTTTTATTCTCTTATTCAGAGGAAAAGAAACCACTTTCCAAAAAAAAAATTCAATAAATTTATGTATCATTTATTACTTGCTTAGTTATCTACTTCAATAAACTTCAGAATTCATAAAAAAAACTAATACTTAATAATTTACAACGTTAATAATTATAAATGAAAAATACCTAAACTTTTCCAACGTCATACCCGTAATATTACAACCAATGAAGTACTCGCAGGACTGTTATTAAAGCTAACAAATTTTACATTCAATAAACGCTTTCATTTGTGTGATCTAGAACATTTAGTTCACTGAGTTAGTTACTCTACAGATATCTCAAAGAGAAAATAATTTATACCAGAGGGGCCGAATAGGGATATAATTCATTTTCAACGCTTTAAATTCCTGTGAACGCTAGCTCATAATTTCACAGTTTACAACGAACGTTGTTAACTATCTATTTATACATAACGGCTAATTAAAGCTCCAAATACGCTTCCTGCTTCCACAGAAGAAAAGCTTTTTAATTTAAAATCTATGAAATTCAAGTTATTATTTTAGAACTTTGAAATTTCTCTGAATTTATCTAACGAATTACGGTGACATTTGCTGATTGAAAATTTTTCTTCCATTCAGATTATCGACTAGTAATCGCTGAAAATGATAAACGTGGAAGATTAATTTTCTCTTTTTATCAAGAAACTCAAAATATATCGTTATGAGTTTTAATTATTCGGATATCTCATTGAAGATCATCCATAAATTACGTCAAAGAATTAATACTTTTGTACTTTTTTTACCCCCTTCCCCTCTTTTTTAACACTTTTCTATTGAGTGGCACGATACTATGATACTTTCAGTATAAAATTAAGTATTTAATAAAAAACTTTTGCCTATACCACTGGCTAAAGTATGAAAAGTATCTGTCAACTAATATATATACATATAGATTTAGATTGGAATAAATATATTCTTTAAGATGTCAGGGTTTGACATCCCCCACATAGTTCAAGCTCTTTTGTCAAGAATTTGATATGACTCAACTTCCCCCTGACGTGTACCGGAATATGGAGATGCTCATAAGCAAAAATGATATTTCTAAATAATAGAAAAGTTAGAAACGGGAAATATGATATTTATACATCTTTTTCTATATCTCAGGTGCTTACTTGAGCACCTGAAATTCGAACGAATCCAATTTGAGTCAATTTTTTTCTTATTTGGTTGTTCAGAAAGTAATTTCATTTTTTTTTTTGTTTTTTTGGGAAAATAAATGATGATTTTCTTATAGTGTGCAAACATTTCATGGGATTATATATTGTCCAATCTAGTCCAATCTCATCGGTTGTCTTTCTAGTAGTAGCATAATTCCACGGTCATAAAATTTTTGTCCTTTGAAGACAAAAAGCTCCGCCAGGTGATTTTTGATTTTCTCATTTGACATATACAAAATTTTGTAGAGACTAGAATTAACAATAATCTGAAGAATATGATTGGTGTGGTATTGTATTCTTTTAGAGATGTAAAAGCTTTTGAAGAGTTACCAGACTTGTATGAGCTTTTTTATAAGGCAAAACCGTTCTGTTAAGTAGAGAGGTCAAAAACTACCAGGACCAATTTTTTTGCTATCAAATAACAAAAATTTAACAGTGCAAAACTATGCTGCTTCCAGAAATATGGTAGAAGATATTGTACCATAATGAACAATAATTCAAAAAATATTTGTACACTATAAGGAACTAGTCTTTTATTTACCCAATAAAAAGCAAAATTTCTATCCAAACAAGCTAATTCTTTATAGATAAATCTTTTTTTTTTCATAATTTTTGATGCGGGTTGTATATAGTGACAAAATTTGAGCTAATCAATGTAGAGTTTTTTGAGCTTTTGTACCGTACACAAACCAACGTAACATTATTGTATATATCTATATAGATTATCACTAATATATTAACGAAATTATTTTCTGTAAGTTAAATTTTTTTTCATGTTTTATGAGATTATAAATAGATTTATGGAAAATGAAATTTGACATTTCTAATTCTTCTGATTTATTTATATTTTGTTATTTACTTAAGTTAAAAATACTTTTTCTTTCTATAAACAGTTCAAATATTAATAGGGCCCCCATAGTTGGAAATTGCTTAAACGCCTTCAAAAATCTAGTTACGCCACTGACTTTTATATACGCAGACAAAGCTGCGAGTATTAACTACTTATTCATAAATTTTTCAGAAAGACCCTTTTTATCGAAAATGGTCCTTTCCATGTCCTAAGCAATATATATTATTTACAGTAACTAGTTTAAAGCTGAAACAAATCATTTGTATCTTAAACTATGCAAATATTGAAATGAAAATCTAGTGCTTAGCATTACTAGTTTCCCGGAAAAACCGATACAGTATGCTAATTAATGATTTCTCTACGTTGTCTAAATGAAAAATGTTCAACATGCAATCTGAAGCAAAACAATATGTTCAAATGTGGTTTATATCTGTCAAGCTTTAAATTTAAACTCTTAAAAGTGCTTCCTCAAAACTATCAAGATTTGAGTAACAAATTTATTTTATTTAAAGTATTAACTAAAAAATTTAAGTGGAAATCTTTGTGTTATTTTATGTGTTGTAAAGCTTTTTTACTGAAACAACCGTACAAAAGTATTTCTTTTAAAAATTTAATAAAACTTCCTGTGAAATTAAAGACAATTTGTGCAACTTATATAAAAAATATCAGAAGAAACGTTCATTACAATGACTTAATAACGAAATTACCAGAACTAGCAAATTTTCTATTTCTAAACTTATAAATAATGCATAAGCATAATCAGTAATGACGCATTATAAATCAAAATAATTATAAAGTCTCTTTTCTAAAACCATGTAATTGCGCTTTTTTTCATTTGTTGAAAATAAATTATTCTTCAAATAAAACGTTTTATAACCGCCCATACATAATTCACACAACAAAGGGGGTTAATTTTTTTTTCAAATTACTCACAAGTTTTTTTTCTCATGTAAAATAATTATATGATAAAACGATGCACATTTATTCCATTAATTTAACTGTGTTGCATTGGACTATTGCAGTTTTAGTTTTTATGAATTGACGATAGATTGAGTTGTAACGTGAAATTATTGGCAACAAATTGCAGGAAATTAATAGCAAGTTAAAGACAAATGAGATTAAAGGTGTTGTTTAAAATTCTTCGGCTGAAACGATATATTTGTTTGGTAGTTTAACGTAAATACAGATGTGTGTGTGTAACACGTCGTTGGCATAACGAAAGCATAACTACAGCTTTAACTCCTCCAGTTCTCGACCTCTTTATCGAATTGTCCATAATATAACGTTGATCGTATATATAAAACAAAACGACATTGTTTGTTATGTTTAATATGTAATGAAAGTCGACAGCAATAACTGTGCCACATTATTTATGATTATTTTTAGTACCAGATATAATAAACTAAGCATTCTATATGAATACATGTGCATTTCTAACGAAAATTTATGCGCATTGCACAAATAATGCAGTACGTCTAAAGCTCGGAAATTTCGTATCATTTACATTCACCAACAGATTTAAATCAGCATAGTATGAAATCTATTATTATAAAGAGGAAAGATTTGATTGTTTGTTTGCTTTGAATAGGCTCCGAAACAACTTAACCGATTTGAAAAATTCTTTCACTGTTGAGAAGCTACACTATTTCCGGTGAACATACGCTATATTAAATTTTCAAAAAAGTTAGGTATCCATACTAAAACTCCAATAATGTAACCCAAGGTCTGAAAAAATTACCAAAAAATATGATTTTATCGCGTGCGCTGCGAAAACTATTGGTTATAGAACAAAATAATGTAATACGATTTTGCAGAATATTATCTACAAAAAAGCGACATCATATGTCTAACTATTATAACTATGTCACAATAAGTGTTTTTTCATTTTAAAAAATATTTATAAATGCCACCGTTATAAAAGCTCTTTTATTTATGCTTTGGGATTAATCCTTATCAAAATAAATGACTTCACATTTAAGTTTGCTTCAATACCATTATATAACTTTTTGAGTTATTCAATTTGAACATTCCATTCGAAAGATATCACAAGTTTAAAAATGTAAGTTATTTGAAAAATGTCGCATGGTCACCGCTCTTTACTTATAATTAAGACCAACTTTATTGAACTTGGCAATATTTTTTATTTATGTATAGATGCTGATTGATTTACAGATTATTTGGTCTACGATAAGTATACCTACCATAGCTATACGCAATAGACATACTCTTTTTAGATATTTATAAATATTTTTTGAAAATTAATTGATTATTACATAGAACAATTTTATTCTTTGCAACAGTTTATTAAATGTGTCTTTTTAAAGTTAACAAAATAGTGTTTTAAGTATGATTATGTTTTTCGTAAAAGAAATAAGAAAAATAAAAATTTTCATATACCACTACAAATGGCAAATTTGAAAAGAAAACGTACTCTACACCTACGTTACGCAGACGAAGTTGCGGGGATCAGCTAGTAAATGATAATTTAAATGTTGTAACATTTAATAGTAGCTCTGCTTTTTTTCTGAAACCGTTGTATCGTTTGTCTTTTTCTGGAACGTTGTGTATGGGTTGAAACTGAAGATAGTGAGCAATAGGATTAAACATTGTGGAATTAATGATGCGGTTCACAATGGAACTGTTTGAAAGACAAAGACAAGGAGGAATATGCCTTGGTTGGATCATCAAGCAGAAAGCACGTACCAATAAATAGATAGGTGTACTGAAAAACGGACAGTAAGGACAGACGAAGCGACCGATTTGGATGGGTGGAATTGTTCACGTTCCTGGATTCTCCACGTGCACGTTCTTCGCTTTTGTATACGATAACGACCATCGGGACTAACATTTCCATCGCGTCGTCGCCGCTGCCTACCTAATCACTACTTTTATATGGCAACATTAGCTCTTTTATGTTCCACCAAGTTTTGAATACGATGTGCTACGTGTTCGAAAACGATTCACCAATATTCAACAACTCTCAATGTGGATTGAAAAAGTCTACCACGGAGAATTGAAGAAACGAGAGACGAAAAAAATCAAATTGTACCTTTCATAACCATATAACGTATAATCCTGGAAATATAAAATGTTTGTATTTTAATCTCCAGGACTATTAAATGGGGAGTAATAAAGCTCGCTCGTTGTGTAGTATAGAATTCAGGCAGGCGACACAATTTAGACTTTACGATACTCTCGAGTTACAAAGTAATTTAGTACGCCTTTTATAGCCTATAAGAATAAAATTAATGGCAATAGTTGCATGTGTGCCAGCTGCTTAGCTATAAAACCATGGCAGTTTACGTACGTATAAGATGTAGATCATATTGTGATCTTATGGATTTTCCTTGTCATGATTTCGTCTTCTCGCTATGACCGGCTAATGAAAAGCTAGCCGGAAATGGAAATAAAATTTGTCATAACTTATAACCAATACAATTCTATTCGCATACAGCTGAATCTGCGCTTTAACATCACATAAATATACATAAATCGAGACATATAAAACTAATAACGAAAACAATACCGAGTAATATCACTTACTGCTAGACTGCAGAGGCCTTAGAAAATAAAAGTCATTTAACATTTAATAGTTAACAGACAAAGAAAACAGTCTATTTTTGTCTGAAATTCGTGTATTAATACAGGAAGTTTAATAATGCCACCACCATATAATAAATATTTTTTTACCTCTTCCTGTTCTCAACACTTATACTTTTTTACTTTTGTTACCTATAAAATTTGGACAAAAAAAAAACATTTCTTTATAAATTAGTCTTAATTAAAATTGATTGAAACGAAGCAAACTTATGGGGGGGTTAGGGTTTTTATTTTCGAAAAATCGTTTTTTTTTCTCTTATCTTATTGTTTAACATTTCAAGAATATGTTCTAAAAAATTTAGATCGATAGAAGCAATATTCTTAAAACGTTTTATCGCTTAAAATAAAACAATGTTGGTTTATTATTAGAAACAAAAACGTAGGATCTGCATTAAAAATTAAACTCTAATATATATATATATATATATCTAAAAAAGGTTAAGTTCATAAGTGAGCATTACGTTTTTTGGCTTTCACATATTGTAAACCTGAAAATCCGAAATACGTAATCACAAATAAATACATTAAGGACGAATATCGAATAGCGAGAAATTCGGCGAACTGAAAGAAAATAGTTTAATTATATTGTTGAAATTCAGATATTTTCATAATAAGTGCATTAGGGTGATTTTTTTTTACTTTTTTTTTTTTTGGTTCCATCGTGAAATTTTGTTGGAAAATTTTGTTAATTTTAAGTCCTCGACCAAGACGTGTAAAGATTTCCCATTGAAAATACACGGAAACTCTGATTTTTTAGTTTTAAATTTCTATATCTCAGCAGCATTTCATGGGATCGCTTTTACCGAAGATGGTTTTTCCTCAGAATTAAACGCTCTACAAAAGTGCCCATTGCGACAAAGTCGTAACTCACACCGGTGAGGTAGTACGGGCCACTGAACCTGATTTTTCCATAAAATTCAAGGCTTAATATCTCGTTTAATATTGATTTTCGCGATTTGGTCTACAAGAACTTTTTTGTAGGAAATAAAATTCTCTACAAGTTTTTCATTTATAATTTTTCCGTAGCTCTTGTTATTTACGAGATAAATGCAAAAAAAAACGCGAATTTTATGGAAAAATCAGGTTCAGTGGCCCGTACTACCTCATCGGTGTGAGTTACGACTTTGTCGCAATGGACACTTTTGTAGAGCGTTTAATTCTGAGAAAAAACCATCTTCGGTAAAAGCGATCCCATGAAATGCCGCTGAGATATAGAAATTTAAAAATAAAAAATCAGAGTTTCCGTGTATTTTCAATGGGAAATCTTTACTCGTCTTGGTCGAGGACTTAAAATTAATATTAAGGGCTCAAACTTTCAGGGAATTTTTTTTTCGGTATTTCTAACAAAATTTCACGATGGGACCAAAAAAAAGTAAAAAAAAAATCACCCTAAAATGCATAGATGCACTATGGTTATACTTGATTATGGAGGAACTGGGTTTCGTGCATTTGAACAAATTTGAATTTCGCCGTAGTTTTGTACATTTCAGTAGTGTAAAAGTTGAGACAATGAAATGGGATTTCTACTAACATTCTAAATATTTAGGCGAGTGTTTTGATAACTTTTGACTGTTTTAAGTCATAATTATGACTGACTTTATTGAACTTAACGATAGTCTTTATTTATGTATAGATGGTGATTGATTTACGGATTAATTGGTTCACGGTAGGTATACCTACCGTAGGTATACAGAATAGATCGTACTCTTTAAATATTTATAAATATTTTTTGAAAATTAATTGATCATTATATACAACTATTTTATTCTAAGTAACAGTTAATTAAATGTGTCTTTTTAAAGTTGACCAAATAGTCTTTAAGTATGTTTATGTTTTTCGTAAAAGAAATAAGAAAAATAATAATTTCACGTTACGTTATTTTACGTTAATAATACGTTACGCAGACGAAGTCGCGGGGATCAGCTAGTAATAAATATTTTTTAACCTCTTCCTGTTCTCAACACTTATATTTTTTTACTTTTGTTACCTATAAAAATTTGGACAAAAAACACATTTCTTTATAAATTAGTCTTAATTAAGATTGATTGAAACGAAGCAAACCTATGTAGATACTCATTGATGCTAATGCAAATTATATGTACCTGTATATGTATGTAAAAAATTATTATCTAGACTAATGTTCAAAGATAACTTTTATGAGGCTAAAAAAATTTATTCGTTTAAAAATTCCGCAACAAAACACAGACTTTACACTGCCTCGTGGAATTATTTATAGTAAATATCTTAATTATTTTTACTTTTCTTTTTTGTTATTTCTTTAAAAGTTAATGAGAAACGTCTTGCTCAATTTATGTCAAACACACTGATGAGCTCTACACAAGAAAAGAATAAAGCTTTACAAACAAACAAGCCTAATGTTCTAACTGACTAACGTCGCAACTCGCAAGTATAATAACGAAAGAGTTTTTTTTTTATTGTAATCACGAATTCTAATTACAATAATTATTGTAGGAACTGAATAAAACTTCTTAATAATGTAGGTAAGAGCAGAAAGAGTATAATTCGTTTTTTTTTTTATATTTTCCTCGTCAAATATAACTATTATGATTTATTAGGATTTTTTTTAGAGAAAGGCGCAAGAAATATATTACAGCTGGAATGATTTTTTATAAAGTTATTATTCACGAATAAGAAACACTAGTAGCATTATAGTTGATTCAATCTAGTTATAATAATTTAATTTAATGAAATGGTTTGACTAATGGTTGATTATTTCTGGTAAGGTTACGTTAAATCAAAATAGTTTCAAAATAATTCCTCTGATTAAGAAATTTAAGATTTCAATCCATCTTTTCCCTTTTTTCTTGGGGTTCTCCAATTCTCCTTTACAACATAAAATATGAATCCTTTTCCTCCGAAAATGCAACCAATTTAGTAAGCTTCTTTATTTTTTGTCACCACTTCGACTATCGTTCTTTCTTCATTGAATCTTAATTTTTTTTTTATTCGTTTTCAGTACCATATGTTTAAGTAAGTCTACACAAAATTAAAAAAGCATTAATGATCATTTCCTATACCAAAGTATTCAACTTGACCCAATTCGATTTCGATTATAAGAATTGCAGTACCATTTTTACGACAAAAGTTGACAAGTCACCTTAGTGACCCCTGAATTAGTTTCGCTGGGGGTCCGTTTTGAAAAAATGAAATGACCATCGCGGTCTGCACAACAATTTATAGAAAAAAATATTTACTAAATAAATATAATTACGGAAATAACAAAGGTAATTTATGTACATATCAATGAGAAAAATGACATTTTTTGTTGCAGACCATCTATTTAAAGTTTAGAGTTTCAAGAAGTTTCATCAGTTTGGTACAAGTAATTGACATTACCTAAATCCAGAAGTTATTCATCAGTAAGTCGAGATATCAACATTTATTTTTAACAAAGTTCATCTCTGAAAATACTGCTTCACAAATATATGCTGACCCAAACGAAGTAAAAAGTTACAAAGCTATTTTTTGTAGTTCTGGATATTCATTACCACACAAAAATTTTATCCAGAACTCTTCACTGGAAACTTCCGCATATTTGAGTTTTAAAACTATGTTTTCTTGGAAATTGATCATTTTCATCTGCAGAGTATTTTTATCACCCTCGAAAACAATTGTAGATTTGTTGTTCCATTCCCCATCAGGATGCAGAAAGTAATTTCTGCTGAGGATTTTTACATCAATTTCAATTTTCTTAAAATCTGGGAACCTTTTTTTAAATTCCGATTTAAGATCCGTAACAACATTGCTGGTATTCTTAGCCATGGTTATTATACATTAATGATTCTCATATTCGATGTTATCATTAAATTTTTGGTACAACGTTTCGCCACTTTCGCAGCTTCCTCAGGTACTCTATTACAAACATCAATTATTAAATCCATGTACAATAATCTCGGCATTTAAACAACTGTCCTTAACTGTCTCATAATTCTCAGTATCCTCTCTTACCAATCATATTCAATAAAGTAGTGGTAAGAGAGGATACTGAGAATTATGAGACAGTTAAGGACAGTTGTTTAAATGCCGAGATTATTGTACATGGATTTAATAATTGATGTTTGTAATAGAGTACCTGAGGAAGCTGCGCAAGTGGCGAAACGTTGTACGAAAAATTTAATAAAAACATATTAAGTATCCAGAAAATGAGAAGCATTAATGTATCCGTAACAACGTTTTGTATTGGTCGACTTCAATATCGTTGTCACTGCTGATTATTTAATTTAAATTGGAGAAGTGTAAGCATTCATTACCAAGATCAGTAATAAAGAGATCGAGCTTTCACGAAAAACTTTTTACTTCAGATATGAGCTTTCCCTTGCCTTGAAGTTTAAGGTTCAGGTCATTGATATGCTTAAAAATATCCGTCAAGAAAGCAACAGTAGCTACATTTTCTTTTTCGTTTAGAAAACTTAAGTAGGCATTTACTGACGTCTGATCACTGTTGAAAAATTATATTTACAAGTGTTCGAAAATACTGAAGAATCTTTCTAAAACGCAACTTTTACTTAACCATATCTCACATTATTATGGGCTCAAGTGTACTTTAGCACATCCACAATCTGGCAACGTTGCATTTTCGACTTTGTTTTTAATTTAATTCGCGATTAATTCGGTCCATAATGAAAATGTAGCCACAAAAGAGAGAATTATACCATATTAGAATTAAATCATCAAAAAAATCGCGAATTAAATTAAAAACAAAGTCGACAATGTTACGTTGCCAGATTGTGGGTGTGCTAAAGTACACTTGAGCCTTATTATGTAACAGTAGATCGTCATATTGTGTATTATCTTCATCGATAAATTATTTCAATTCACAATGTCGTAGTATTGTTTTTGCATGCAGAAAATTTATTATTTTCATCAAAGATAATGCGGGGAATACATTTTTATTAAAGAACTTACACTGCAGTGCAAGTTACTATGTTTTTGCAGCAACCCCTGAACTATGTTATCACTTAAAAGACTTATATTAAATTAAAGATTTTAATAAACAATCAATTTTAATAATTCAGTATGTTAACTAGTTGAAATCTTGCATCTTTGGCTTTGACAAAAGTAGTTGTTTGTTCTGAATGCAAAGCATTATATAGTTAGGTACGAAAAGAAATGGTACCTTTGACTTATTAAGAAATACAATTCAAAATATTTTCAAGAGAAAATATTTGGGTTACGTGACTGAAATTTTTTTTTCGTTGAATTTAATCATTATGAATATATAATATCCAAGGTATTTCTTATGTGTTAAAGTAAATGGTATCCTCGCTTTGCTGTTTGTAGCTCACATATTTTCAATTCTAACAAAAGTTAAGCACACGTGGGTGAGAAAGAGGCACATATACGGATGATAATAAAGTCGGTAAAACAAGATTTGCGGTATCGATAAAGCGGCCGGAGGACATTGCTTTGTCACTTGAAGTTTACTGGAGTTTCATCATAGTTGTGTGTTATACTTGCAAATGACATCTAACGATTTAGATTCCGGCTTTGACTTGCTCCATTTATTCATACTAATCTAATCCCATTTTGTTTTGTTAACGTTTGTCTTTTTATTCCCCCTTTTTATATTGTTGGCGATGTTTCTATTTCGCCGCTATTTTATTATTATACAACAACAACAACATGATACTCTCGTATAAGTGAAATGCGTGAAAAATAAAAATAAAACTTACTTTTCCCGTCTTATCACTATATATGACTTTTTTAATAATTATAATTTATGATAGCAGCTCATAAAAGCAGACAGTGTAGTAGTAAAAAAAATAAAAATGAAATATTTTAACCAGGAATTTTTATAAAGAGAACAAAATGTTAATAATTTAAGTTAAAATGAAATCGATATTTCTTTTAAAAAAGCACATAAATCAGTAACAATTCAACAAAATTATTTTATTTAAAGATGCATATCTTGTAAATCTAGTCATAATTTAATAGCGCTTCACTACATCTTTCTCTTATTTCTCTTCTTATGTACTATCTTTAAAATGTAAGTTAATTTTTTCAATTAACATTAACATTTTCTATTTTGCAGTTAAATTTTTACAAGATTTTAATAGGTAGTGACAAAAATATTTTTAATTAGAACTAAATAATTAAATCTATCCAAAGGTTTCAATCACCACAAATTCTTGCTACATGTTGTTTGATAAATCCTATTTGTAAGTCCGTAAAGTTATAATTAGTATTAAATATTGATGATTGTAATGGGTAGAATAGGTATTTCTTTGTTTAGTTGTCTATTAAGTGGGTAATTATACAATTATAAGTACCTATAATTTTCTTTATAGATAGTGTCTCCAAATTTGCTGCCATTTAATGCATAGGATTTTATAGTTAAAGTATTTCAAACTATTAAAACGTAGGAACCGTATCTATAGGGTCTTTAAATTTTTAACCATGTGGAAATGTAATAACTTGCTCTTTACCGATACCAAGATTCTAAGTAAGATATTGAGGTTAACAATAATTAAGATTCTAAAGCAATAACTTAGTTCTAGATCCTTTAATTATTTAGAATGGGATAATAAATATTTCATAAAAACCACCATTGACAATCAACTCGAAATCAACACCGATGGCCCAAAGATTAATGATTTTTAAAATTTAATTAGATTTCACTTACTTAATTAAAATAATTGTTATCCTGATTAATTGAGCACTGTTTCACTTATCACTTTCATCACTTTTTGGTAATTGATCAAATTAAATTAATTAAATAACCACAAATAAAATACGAAAAGTCAAGTAATGCACTAATATCTGATAACATATGAACAAAACACTAATGTTAATAAACAAGGCTATCAGCCAATGGGATTGCGAGATTTGAGGATGTTCATTTGTTTTGATTGTTTAAATTTTGAAAATTTAACACAGCCGCGTCCCCACTTCCTCAGCGATGCCATACAATGTACAATATGTGTATGTAGTATGCAATGTATACAATGTACGTAATATGCATAGCCAAGATCAATTGCATTAAGCGCGGAAGTGGTTCATTTTTTTTTTCATTGTTTAATATCCTTTTAAAAAACTTGGAAAAATTAAGACATTTTATCGATAGTATGAAAAAGTTTAAAAAAAATATTTTAGAGCATTACGAATAGTATTTCATAGTTTAAAAAATTTAAGAAATTATTATATTTTTTTATAGATTTTACAAAGCTAGATAGTTGTTAGTTTTTTATTCATTATAAAAAAGGTATTAACCCCTTAATCATATTAAAATTTTAGATCAATCAATTAAGTGAATTCTAAAGAAAAAAAAACTGTTTTTCACTTATTATTATTATTTTTCACCAAAAGTAATGGTCATAGAAATCTGAAACTTCCAGAGTCTTAGTATTTTATTAGTACCTACATACTGACAAAGTATCATTAAAATATCTTTTCAGAGTTTATTCTTTACGCTTATACCCTCAAGTCCTTTGAATATCAAAATATTTATTACTATTGAACTACAAACCCTAAAGTTGAAAATTGAAAAACTTTCGTGGAAAATATTAAAGACTTACCTACGCGATTAAATCTTAAATCTTCTAAAAAATTCCATAGCTTTGTAAAAGCCTTGAGTCGTCAAGTATTAATCATGCACATCAGTAAATGCGTGAATTATTAAATATCAAACCAAAAATTTTTTGTCCTAAATTTCGAAGATATAAAATATTTTATGAGGAAAAAAATAAAGCTTCAACAGATCTTTTGTAAGTTGAAACTTAGTACTTCATTGAATGAAATGCTGATATTTGCGGACTGTCAAACATGTAGGTATGAACACACCATACACTGATAATAGGGAAACTATGTAATTACATTCCATAATGTTACATTATAAGTAACATTTTCTTGATCGCCGATCTAATCATTGACGGTAATGAACCGTTGTCATAGTCGTTATTATTATTTATACTTCGCTCTGTCGGATTATATCAAGACGAGATATCTATAAATCCACCCACACAGCATGAACACACTTAAACTTCATACCATTGCCTTTTTTCACAAATACTTTGAAAACCATTCATTATTCTCAGCAGACGCATTGAGTCTCTTCTTATAAGCTTACGTCTTTATTATATTTTGTAATTGTAATTTTTCCATCTGCTCACTCTGTTCTATTTATGTATTTACTTGGAAAGGCATTTTAACAATAACAATAACGTTTATGGTTTTGATGTTGCCATCTACAAATCTTATCTGTTATTTTCTTTTCAAAATCTTAATAAGTAATCAGTTATCTTTTGACAAGGAATTTCTAAATGTTTCGTAGTTTATAGAACAAAGATTGAGATTATTCAATTCTTTTGGTTGTGAATGTACAAGAATTTTATGTAAAGAAAAAGCTTGCCAAGTTTCCCGTAAAATTATGGGAATATAAAAGGAATAAAATTGAACTATCATATAGCATTAAAACTTATTCTTAGCCCAAATTCAAAGATTGTTTTTACTTTGTATATTATTATCAAAATGAAATATTAATTTTTTTACTTTAATTCATGCGCAAAGGGTACTGAATGGAAGTATATATTTATCTTTGGAATTATATTTACCAGCACTTTAAAATAGATAAAAAATAATATAGATAAAATGCATAAAAAATAATAGATAATAGAGAAAGGAAAATACAAATTGCCATTTCTATTAATAAACTGTGTATTGAACTGATGCAAAATCATTTATTTCAGGTTTTATACATAATAATTTGAGTTAAAAAATATACTTTTTTACAAATTCTTAATATTCTAAAACAGTTCTATTACATAAGAAGGGTCGAAAGAATTTTCTTTGCGTCCTATTAAAATGTTCTTGGTTTTCAAATTGTTTAATCAATGGTTATGGAACTTATGGGATACTTTTAATGGTAGCAATGTGATAGTTGGCATCCTCTACTAGCTTACTTCCTCCTGTCCAATATAAAGGAACTCGAGTTTAATAGAATGAAATTTCTTTTGACCTTTAAAAATATAAGTTTCCTATATATTTCCAAGTCGTGGGTGTTAAATTTAACTTTTAAAAACTTATAAATTGTCGACCTCTTAGCAGTTAATCACAGTGATTTTTCTCCTGAAAACTCAGTTAAAAATGATTTCCCCAAAATACAAAAAAAAAACGGATTATATATTTCTATAAATAAATAAATTCTAAGACGATTTTCTTTGGATTTTTTTTTTAATTTTATGGGACAATGGACTTTGATTTTGCTATTTCTTACCATCAATGGCAAATAATTGTACACAATTCTTATTGATTTTCAACTCTGTTTACGATTTATAACTGCAATAAATAATTATTCAATCCGATTCGAAAACTAACATGACGTAAGCCACCCAAAGTACTTAGTGTTTTTTTTTTTAATTTTACCAAGTTGTAAATTCCTACGTAACAATGAAAAGCAATTAAATTTTTATCTTTTTCTTTCTTTTTACTTCTGTTTCCCAACAACCCCGAATCACAATAGTTGCATTTATTTCATAATAACTACTGCAATTTTTTTTTTAAAATTAGTTTTCAATTCCCAAAATTCCGCTAGCTTAAAGGAAGATTGTCGTGGATCAAAAAATAAATTTAACTTCTTGATTTTTTAACACCCTTGAGCTTTTTTTGTTTCTTTAACAAAGTATTGATAAAAAGATAAAAAAACGGCATAAATTTGAAAGCACCATGAATCCCAGAAAGTATATGTTCCCCATCACGACTAAGATAAAAACTTTTCACGAACCAAATAAATTTTCCATCATAGGATCGACACTATTTATGTCGATAATTTTAATAAGTTTCTTAATGGTTATTTTATGTTTTATGCTCAAATTAATATAATCAGTTTTCAAACTATACACCAGCTTTTAATTGCACTTGTCAGGCACTCTTCCTATTCAATAATCTCTTTATATTTTTATTATTTACATTGAATTTATGGAAAAAAATATTTTTTATAAATTTGAAAGTCATTATTCATACTTTCGTAAATTGCTTTTTTTTTGCAAAATTTTGCAATTTGAGATTATGATTGCAAATTGCGTAAAATTTTATTTGTTGGTTTTCATTATTGCTGTCGTGTTATTTATTAATTTATTTATAATTGAATTTTACAATTTTTGTTGGTCGAATCTTAAATAAATTGTAAAAGTAAATACCTATTTTTTTCTAATTTAATTCCAACGATATTTGAAAACATTTTCATAATGCATAATGGATTTGCATGCATAATAGACGTTTTAGTGCCTGTTGTAATAGTTATGCAAGAAAAAAGATATCAAACATTCACAAAAAGCATTCACAAAGATCACACAATAAAAATGTGAAAGAAAATAAATAAATTACACATCTAAAAACACACTTTTTCTTTAAAAATAAACATAACTCATACGGAACCAAAGCATTTGTCGTTATTTTTGTTTGCAAAATTAAGTTTCTGTTTTTGTCGGTGATCATATATCACAGAGTATGTCGTAGGCGGTTAAATGCGACATTTGCAGTAAAAGAATAATTTCTTTAATGCATTTAGCCACTAGCATAATAATCCAAAATACTACCCTACGCATGATTGCACGCCTTCAACTAATGTGGTCAAAGATAATTTATTTTTCAAAATGACAATTTCCGCATAAATACTTGTCTATCTATTCAAAAAAAAAAAAAAATACATGTATAGTGTTGAATAATATGGATTTATGTATTTGAATAGATAAAAGCAATTTATCAAGTTTAAAGCATTTTACTTGAACTTTGTCGATTAGAATTTATCATTTTTATACATATAACTACTTGAATAATTATAGTTTAGAAACATTCAATCTGAACTAATTGAGTTGATTTAATTTACGTGTTAGAATGATTCGGGTTGCAATTGTTGGTGGTGGAGTTATCGGTTTAACATCAGCTGTTCATCTACAAGAATGTTATTCAAATAGTGTGAAAATTACAATAATTACTGAAAAAGAAAGTCCGGATACAACAGGGGATGGTTCAGCTGGTCTTTGGGGTCCTTATTTGTTAGGAAATACACCGGATGATTTAATATGGTTTGAATAAGACCTTCAAAAAGTAAGTTTAAAATGTATTGTACATAAGTGATTTATTTAAAATTATAGTAAATGGTCAAAAGCGAGTCATGATTATTTCCTTCAATTATGGCGTTCCGGTTCAGCAAATACAGCTGGTGTATGTTTACAACCTTGTATCCGAGTATCGAAAGACGTCCCATCTAGACAATTACCATCGTGGAGTCCAAATGTGTTTGGGATACAAGTGCTTACGGAAGAGCAATTAAAAAAAGTCAACAATGACTTGGGAGCATCATACAAGTACAACAGAATTTTAGCGGAACTTATACGAATGTAATGTTTTCATATTTTCAGATGTGCTATACATTTCATAACATTCACATGTGAATCGACCAAATTTCTGCCATATTTGACATCACGTTTCATTGAGCATGGCGGTATTTTAGAACGCCGACAAATAAAATGTCTTAAACGCTTGGCCAGAGATTACGATGTTGTCATTAATTGTAGCGGCTTTGGTGCTCGAGAATTAGCGAACGATGCTGATGTTCATTCGATCCGTGGGCAAATTGCGATGGTATGCGGCCGATGATTTTTATCTAACAATAAAAAAAAAGAAAGAACAAAGAATTTAGGATAAAAAAATAGAGGAATCTCAATTTTTTCGTATGGCTTTTGATTTCTTTACGCAACATAAATAACCGCTTATTTATAAACTGAACATTTATTATACGAATTCTGAAACTTTGAAAAGTCAACATGTTCCAGGAAATGATTTCGACTTTCAAATTCTTCGATATTTTTTTGAATTCGATTTGAATGTTTGAATTTGATATTTCTTCCTATTGTCACTTTACACACGACAAAGATCTATTTGTTTGATATCTGTTCATTTTACTTATGCTAATATCAAAAAGAAATCAAAAACCTTTCAAAAAATTTCTTTAATATTGTTCTGAAAAAAAAAATTTCCAGACTAAGGCACCGTGGATTTTTTCCACGTTTATTGATGATTCGGATGATGGACTTTACATAATTCCCAAGTAATATTTAATTTCAATATATTATTTGTATCTTTTGAAGTGAATATTTTCCGGTTATAATAGTACCAATCAAGTTATACTTGGCGGAACACATCAAGCAGGAGATGAAGATGTAACAGTGCGATTATCTGATTCTGAAACAATAATAAAAGGCTGTCACAAACTGATTCCTTCATTACAGGTACATATTGAACAAAATGATGATTGCAAATATTTTCAACTGATTTATAAAAATGAAAATGGAAAATGTTAAGTTATAAAAAAATTATTAGTTTCTAACCAATTAAATTAAATAAGTTGACGTAAAGTCTTGAAAAACGTTTTTCCTGAAGCTATTTGAGATGTGTCCACTTTTATGGAGAACAATACATTAAAGTTTGATGAATCTTGAATCACAAGTAACTTCCCGTGAAATAGTCATAGCCGAACTTGATATAATCGCCACTTTTATCGAGAACAATACATCAAATTTTGATGAATTTTTATTTACTAGTAACATTCCGTGAAATAGCCACAACCCAATTTTGATACAAAAGGCAAGTAATTTCTCGTAAAGTATTTACAGCCCAACACTGACAGGATTAACAAATGGTAAAAATTGGCGGAATAATAAAATCGAAATAACAGTTTAAACCATAACCAATAATCATTTATAGTTCAAATTTGAAACAATGATTGCTTTTCACTCACATAAATGGGCTTACAATCTTGGTTCTTTGTTTTAACCACATACAAATTACATATTTTACCTTTTATTACATTGATTCGATGAATTTTTTATGAGAATATCTAAAATTTGCAATAGTTTGAACGTAAATGTGGGGAAAAGTTAAAAAATTAAGTACCTAATGATATATTTATGTTATTGATATTTTTATGCACTCACCATTCTTAAAAGTAATCAACATTTCTTTCGATTCCCGATTATTTAGTCGAATTTGATTACCCTAATTTAACATCTTAACGACCCCAAATTGTCAGTAGCTTAGGTATTTTTTTTGAATTTATTTGTTAAGAATCAGGTATTAGTTTTTAATTTTGTACATGTTTAATGCGCGGAGATCAGGAGAATTTGGCTTATTCACTATCCATAAAACCATATATATGTATAATTTGCATTGTTTATTCAATGATTAAACTATAAATCAATTTTTTCTCCTTGGATCTAATAAGTTATGATTAATAATAAAGATTTTATTCGGCAAATCTGATTCTAAGAATGAAAATGAACGATGATTCTGGATTAAAGTGGACACCCGTTTGGTTCTTGATTGGCTCGGGGAAAATTATCAGGAATAGTTTGAATACATTGGATTGTACACTAGCGTATTAAGAAAATTAAGTTGAAGTTAAATTAAACATTGCTGAAGGAAAAAGTTTTGCTAAGGCTTATATTTTTTGCTGCAACATTAGAATAATATCCCTTTAATTTCAATGAAAAATATTTATTATATAGTGTAATGAAAACAATTTTATTGCGATTACAGCTTTGATAGCATTCATTAACAAATTTCAATTTCACATAAACGTTTTATTATCTAGAAAGGCCAAATGATACGAGAATGGGTGGGACTCCGTCCCGGACGTGATAGTGTACGTTTGGAATTGGAATATGTGAAAATAGCAAATGGTAGATCAGTGCCAGTTATCCATAATTACGGACACGGAGGAGCCGGAGTTACATTATCGTGGGGTTGCGCTATCGATGTTACGAATCTTTTCTCAACCGCACTTAAACATTTGCAAACATCTCCACAAAGCCATCTTTGATCTTATGGTCTCTTCTTCAGCTACTTCCACTAAATGTTTTTTATTAAGTACAGTTTCGCAAAATGATTTTTGTAGAAGATATCTATGTATTTATCAAATAGTGAGTAAAATAAATAAGGAAACTCAGGAAAGCTCGATGTGAAACTTTTTTTTTCTGCAAGACTGCTGTAGGCAACCAATTGGTAATTTCTCAAATGCAATGACAAATCTCCAGTGACTGCACTAGTAAACGAACATGAATTTGATGATGGTGAAGAAATACGAAGGGTGAAATCGGACACGTGGAGCTTGTAGAGAATGAGGTGAAAACGTTGGCAAATGAAATGCGTCTAATAAATCTTTGTGGGAATAAGTGCGGTGTATGTTGCTTGCAAAGTGACTGTTGGATAACGAATACGAATAGGAATACGGAATACGGAATACGGAATACGGAATACGAGAACTTTGATGTGATATATTAGTGCGGTTAGCTTTGAGTTGGCGTTTCTCTAGTCGAGACGTCCAAAGAGGAACTAATGTCCGTAGTAGAATGTTCAGCCCCATTAGCTACATCGAGTAATTTTACCGTCGAACACAATATTCTACTTGACTCATTTCATTTTAATCGTTTTTGATTATAAATCTTAGAAGTATATTATTTGATTCCAGCCAAATATCATTTTTCTTAATAAAACAATAAATCTATTCTTCATTGTAACACTTTGAAAATGACTTCTTCACAGTTGATTTTCTCAGATTCAAATACATTTCCCAAGTAATTCATAAAAAAATACTTTAAAATATAATTCTTTTATCTTTCTACATTCATTCATCACGTGGCTATATTAAATTTATCATTAATACTTCAACTTTAACTTACGAAATTTGAATAATGAGCATTTCATTAAATTTATATTTGCCGTAGACTCTTGTCAGAACACCTACCTTAATAAATGGCATCAAATTTTCAAAAGTGTTAATGCTTAATTTCACCATAGTTTTAATTTGAGAGGCAAATATAAGATCTTTAATTTATTTTACCTTAAAATGAAATAAGCAAATTAAATTAATTGCTTTCCCAAATTTCACTTTTGTACCAAGATTCTCAAATTAATGAAATCACAAATAGTTCAAACTATAATTTAACGAATTTATACTTCCAGAAAGAAACAATATTCGTCAGTAAAATTGGTATTATCTACCAAGAATTTTAATTACAATTCTTTTAGGAATGTTTTTTTCATTTTATTTGGGCTTTCTCAGAAATGTAAAATTTTATGACACGAATACCTGTACAAAAAAAAAATTTTGGTAAATATTGTTCACAAACAATAGTATGGCCATAAATGTATGCGATAATGTTTAAAAGTAATAATAACTTAACGATTAAGAACTCTATTACAAAGATAATAGCAAGTACGAGTATATTTACTATTCGTATTCATTACTATATTAAATACTCAAGTATAGTAATGTAGATGATGATACTATATTAGGATAAAATCTTCAGCTGCAAAGGAAATTTTGAAGTTCAAGGTATTTGACCAAAAAATTCACGAAAATTTTGATTTTTCATAACGTGCTTAGTATTTAACCCTCCAACTCGGCTACGCCCTCTTAAAGGACATCGTAGTTCTAGTATACCACTCGAATGTCCCTTCTCATGGGACATTGAAGTTTATTAGTGGTTATGGGGATCATATTTTACGTTATCATAGTGTGTACAAAAGTATAAAAACTATAATATTGATAATTAATAATGTTCTTGGAAACTTGAACTCAAATAATAAGACATTAAATTTTCAAATTATCTCAACGTTTCGTTGGTATTTATTTTCAACTTCTTCAGGAGAACTAAAACATAATAACAATGCATTTTGTTCAAAGCCAAATTACATAAATAAATTAATTTTCGCTAATTTGTAATTTGTAATGTGGCTTTGAACAAAATGCATTGTTGTTATGTTTTAGTTCTCCTGAATAAGTTGGAAATAAATACCAACGAAACGTTGAGATGATTTTAAAATTTAACGTTTTATTTTTTGAGTCCAAGTTCCCAAGAACATTATTAATTATTTACCACACCATGGATGAGAGCAACCAGGATTATAATATTGATTTTTTTTTGTAAATTTACATTCCTGGATGTCAATACCTTTATTTATCGCTAATTGGTTCGGAAACTTTTCTAAATAACCCACGGGCTCATAAACGCACGTTTTTACTACAAAATATTGTCGAGTAGCTGAAAACCTACGTTCATAATTGTTCGAAGTACAAAGGGTTAAATTGGAAAATAAGAATGCATCATCCTAAATCACACATGAGTAAAGAATTTATTTGCAAAATAGTAAGTTCAATAGAATATATAGGTAGATGTATTAAATGACAACTTTGATTTTACTTGCCAAATTTTCTCGAAAAATTTATCAAACATTCATATTCACAGATAATCAATGTAAAACTTTAAGAGTGAAATTAAACTTTTAGAAAAATCAATAAAGTTTTAAATCAAGACGAAAAAAAATTAAGTGTATGATAAATTATTTAAATTATTTCTATTAGGCAATTCTACTACCTATATGTCACCTGTGGGCTGAACACCCTATTTTCATATTCCCCTTACACTATTTCCAGTGGCTCGGGAAACAGGTGAACCATTGTTAATATGATAAACAAATAGCATTCAAATGTGACATTATTTAATTTGGCTGAAAAAAAATATATTTTTGAGACTAAATTTTAAACTGTTTCATCAACGTAATAAGGAGTTTATTCAGAAGAGATAAGAAATTGGCAATTCACCCTTAAAAAAGTTTTTTGGCCAATAAAAACCTTAATGTTATTGCAACACCTTGCATTGATTTTTACTTTTTAGATTTTGGTAAGACCATTATTTTTTTTTTTTTTGATATATCAAGACTTAAATTGGCATAGATCTCTGCTTTCTGTCCTTCGAAACTGGGCACCAAGACTCATGATATTTTTATTACAAATTGATTATTTAATGAAATTTGTTATGGAAAAAACTTTTTTTTTTATTAATACACATATTGGCCATTAGGACCATGGTCCTTTCATCCAATCTGATGGCAAAGCATGGAAAGCTTGGAGAGCATGAAGATCATGGTAGAGAACACTCCCACTGGAGCGTCTCTTAATTATGGAAAAAATAAATTCAAATAATTTATAAGATAAAAAATATTTAAATACAAACACTTTGCACTTATTTTTTACTTCTACCAGCCCAAAGTTAAACAGTAAATGAGGCATAAATTTAAACTTTTTTATTGAAATCGTGGAAAACTTGAAAACTGCCTCATTTATTTTTTCTTACATTCATTTCATTATAAATTTATTTTAAATGGAAATAAATTAATTTTCTTGCATATTCGTCAGTACATGCGTTTTTTTCATATTTCCATCTTTCTCTAATATATTCACAAAGTAAAGGAATATTCATTTTGAAGAACTGAATGCCCGTTTTGTTAATCAAACAGATATTACTAATTGGTGCTGTTTCTTTCATTATTAATTGTAATGAGAGAAAAACATCTGCTAAATCTATTTGTGAATATAAAATAAAAATGGAAAAAACGTGGTGCAATTTTGCCTGATGAGTGTTTGTGAATTTGTTCCGAACGACCCACACAACAGACATTGAAAGACCGACATATAGTAAAGATAGAAGCGGTCTGGAGATCCGCATCCACTCTCCAACTTTCTTAATGAATGCTATTCATCTCATTATACTACCCGGTTTATAGTTATATAAGCACATTGAGAACAAGCAGCAAAGGTTAAAGTCATTTATAAAATGTTCAATTTCTCATACATAATATATTACACATTATGTATCTTTATGATAAAAAACTTATGATAATATGGACGCGTATGGCGAGTTCTTTGAGCTAAATTGTATCGCTGTTCCAATACATTTCATTCAGAGATTGACTTCATGTAATTTGTAAATGGAATCTAAAATTTGACTTCATTAAGATGGATGAGGTAATTAATAGAATTAATAAGCTATAATTATGGTAATAAAGTTGCAACGAAAATTATATTATCAATTAAAATAATAACGATTTGGTTGTAACATTTTAACATTGATATATTCAAGCAACTATTTTTAATGCTTGCATGTTCTATCTGCAACATTAAAAACAAGAAAAAGGAAACAGAAAATCGACGCATAAAAATTAATTACTTCACAATTCATATCTTATTCGTTCAACCTTCCCGTCGTTCGATTTGATTCTACCACAAAATAATTAAAAAGTTTATTTTTCCACTATCCACACACCAGACTAAAAAGACAGGAACTTAACAGACGTTACGGACTTTTACGTGGACTATTAGGACCCAAATCTACAATTAGTATGCACAATAAACTGACTTTATACAAAGCAATATTACGACCTATCTGGACGTACGGAACAGAACTGTGGGGTTCCGCTAAACCTTCCAATTTACAATGAATCCAATCCTTTCAATCCAAATGTCTCCGAAGAATCCTCAGCTCTCCCTATTATGTTCAAAATAAAATACATAGAAATCTAAGTATTCCCTATGTGGCTGAACTTGTATCACATACATTTCAAAAATTTCATGAAAAATTACACTACCATACAAACCCAGGAGTGCAAACGTTAACACCTAAAAATCCTTCCACGTCGATTGAAAAGGCAATGGCCAAGAGATCATCTTATTAATCCGTATAAAGTTTTAATAATGATTGGTGCCTCTCATTAAGTCCTCAAACCTGGTGGCTTTGTCTTGAAATTCGTTTCGAGTTAAAGTTCACTTTATTTTTATTTACAAATTATCACTTTTGCTTATTGTATGTTTATTTGTTGTACAAATTGCAAATTTATCTTTTATAATAATAATGAAAATAAAAAAATAAAAATTCCACAAACCATAACAATGTTTCCAAAAATTTAATCTAAATATTTTTTTCAATAAAAACCCGAAGGCCTTTAGTGGATGGCGAATCGTCCCAGGAGAGATAAGGTAATCATATTTTGTAAGTACGTAGGTACTAATGAAAGACAAAGATCGAAGTTTCAGGTTTCTATTTCAATTAGTTTTTGAAGAAAAAAAATAAATGTGAAAAAGATGTTTTTTTCCTAGAATCTACTTAGCTAATTGATCGTAGATTTTATTATAATTTAGGGGTTGATAATGCCTTTTATTAAAAAAATTAACAACTATATTTAACTTCATAAAATCAATAAAAAAATTATATTCCGTTGGAAAAATTTTTTTAACCATGAAATAATTTTGATAAGACTCTTTAAAAATTATACTTGAATATACTTTCCTTATAATACCCTATTTTTTCAATTTTTCGAAAGGATATTATATAGTTAAAAAAAATAAAAATCACTTTCCCGCTTACTATAATTGTTCTTGCTAAATGTACATTGTACTATTTATATTGCATTGGAATTGACTTTAGGGTGTGGCTTTCTTAAATTTTCAAAATTTCAACAATTAAAACAAATGAACATCTTTAAATCTCGCAATCCCATTGGATGATATCCACGAGCATTGTTTGTGTATTGTAATTATTCTGTCATATATTAGTGCATTCTTGACCTATTCATATATTCATATTTAATTTGTTCTTAATTAATTAATTCATTTCATTTGATTAAAAATCCAAATGTGTTTCAAGTGATAATTTCAAAAGAGCATAGTCAATGAAGATAATACATAATTCTTTTGTTCATGTAAGTGAAATGTTTTTAAATTACGATAATAGAGTTGGTTTCGATTCACTTGTCAATGGTGATTTTTGTGAAAAATTTGTGTTTCCGATCTAAATGATTAAATCACAAAGCTTACCATTTATAAAGTATACTAAATATTTCCCTAATATTTCCATGATTTCGTAGCATTTGTTGTTTTTCAAATTTTTTGTGCATTTAAAACATTCTACTCATATTAACTAGCCTCTTTCTAAACATAATGTATAAGACTTATTAAATTTTTAAAACGTGTAGGAAAACTTTATAAAATTAATATTTGTATACCTGAAATTATTTTTTGTGAGTATAATTACGTACATGTTCTAGCTAAAAAAGTCTCAAAAATATTATTTTTTTCATAAATTTTACAATGCTAGATAGTTGTTTTTTTATAAAATATGCTAACCTTACAGCACCATAGCACCATAGCTAAATTTTACCATGCTTATAGCCGTAGGTCTTTTACATGTTTACATAAAATTAAAAAAACAAAACCAGAAAAAGAAACATAAAATTTCACTACACTTATAACATAAGAAAAAATAACAATTTTTTTCAAGGATATTTCCTCAATTTAAGTTTTTGTAATAGTTAATTATATTATGACCGTAAAATGTTATATATTTTGATTGTTCCATTTTTACTATAATTAAGATAAACAATTAGAATGACTTAAAAATGACAACTTTGTTAAGCACACGCGTACCTAATAAAAAAAAATTTAACAGTACCTAAATATTAAAATTTTGGCCTTATCATATTACCTACTGATTACCGGGACTGATGTGGTTTGTGAAATAGTTCAAAGAATGTCCCTAAAAATTCAAATTATTCCAATGATTTTAATTTGAAGAGTACTTAAATCAAAATAATGTATAATTAAAGTAACATTTCCGAAGTTTATATAAACCATGGTCTGTTAATCAACAGATAAAATATGTAAAAATATAGTTACAACTGCACCACAAATATACTGTACCACTGGTTATTCAACATGTATCATATATACATTTGGAACTTTTGTCAACGTAAAAGTATTCCAATGCGAACCTTGATTTTCCTTTTATCCTTCAATTTTCTTTTCAAAGTACTTAGCTCCGTTTTTTGTCTTTCAAAATCAATAAGGAATTACAAATCCAATCAACTTAAATGAAAGCACTTGATTCTATATTACAAGTATCTACACCCATATACGAGTATTAAGGAAGGTTTAACCAATAAAATAGCCTCTAAAATTAAAACCTTTATTTTAGTATTGAGATCTCATTTATCGCATTTATCATTGAAAAACTTGCCCAATTAAGGTAGTATGATTTTTTTTATTTATAACTGTTATTTATTTATATATTGAAGCTATTAACTGATTATAATTAAGTATATAGAATAAGTTATGTTTTAGAAAGAAATGAATCATAACATACCTTTTATAGCCAAACTAAAAAGGAGTCAACTTTTAACATTTAACATAGTCTTCAATATATTTAGATTTGAATTAGTCAATTCGTATGTATTGCAATTGCCATCAATTTGAATTTACAGATTTATTTTTAAACTAGCCGATCCCCGCAACTTCGTCTGCGTAACGTAGGTGTAGATTATGTTTTCTTTTCAAATTTGCCATTTGTAGTGGTATATGAAAATTTTTATTTTTCTTATTTCTTTTACGAAGAACATAATCATACTTAAAAATACTATTTTGTCAACTTTAAAAAGACACATTTAATAAACTGTTGCAAAGAATAAGATTGTTCTATGTAATAATTAATTAATTTTCTAAAAATATTTATAAATATCTAAACAGAGTATGTCTATTGCGTATAGCTACGGTAGGTATACCTACCGTAGACCAAATAATCTGTAAATCAATCAGCATCTATACATAAATAAAAAATATCGCCAAGTTCAATAAAGTTGGTCTTAATTATAAGTAAAATGGGGTGATCATGCGACATTTTTTAAATAACTTACATTTTTAAACTTGTGATATCTCTCGAATCGAATGTTAAAATTGAATAACTCCAAAAGTTATATAATGGTATTGAAGCAAACTTAAATGTGAAGTCATTTATTTTAATAAGAAATAATCCCAAAGTATAAATAAAAAAGCTTTTATAACGGTGGAATTTATATATATTTTTTAAAATGAAAAAACGCTTATTGTGACATAACTATAATAGTTAGACATATGCTGTCGCTCAATTTTTTTTAGATAATAATATGTTCTACAAAACCGTACTACATTATTTTGTTCTATAACCAATAGTTTTCGCAGCGCACGCGATAAAATTTTGGTAATTTTTTCAGACCTTGGGTTACATTATTGGAGTTTTAGTATGGATCCCTAACTTTTTTGAAAACTTAATATAACCTATGTTCACCGGAAATAGTGTAGCTTCCCAACAGTGAAAGAATTTTTCAAATCGGTCAAGTAGTTTCGGAGCCTATTCAAAGCAAACAAACAATCAAATTTTTCCTCTTTATAATAATAGATTATATATGTGTCTACTATAAATTAAACTATATAATTTCTGGGTCAATTTTACCTCATTCCACCCGTATTATAGAAAACCATAAATAAAAGTAGCTCAAAAATTTTCAGAAAGTTTAAGCCTCTCGTATATCCTTTAATTAATCGATTTCAACTATTTTTACTATAGGTTAGATTAATATATTCGGTGGTTAACTGGTTCGGTGGTTAATTTTTAAAAATAGTAAGCTTGTTTTTTATTAACGGCCAATTACTATGAAAATTTGTTAACGTTTTATTTCCAATATAAATAGTTGAAATATCTATAAAAAGTTATCATAATTTTTTGAAGTTTCAAACACTTCCATCACCTTTGTTTCTAGGTCTTGTGTAGTTTATACTTACTAAGTAAATCCTAGAAAATATACAAAAAGAATTCTGAAAGATTCATCTCAACAACTTTAAAATCTTTATCTAACATTTTTACATCACGGAAAGCTAAAGTTGAAATTCAATAATCGGGAGTTATTCTGGAGACTATCTCGTGGTCAATATAGCACCGTTTTAACTGGTACAATGGAATGAAGATGAAGGGGTTTGAACGATGTGGAATTAAGATGTATGGAAAGCATGTCGTGGAAATTTAGAACGGGTTCTTGATCCTTTGCAAATGGAATGTTCAGGCCAATCTGAACAATGTTTGTGGCTCAAATACGTACATATATAGTCTTCAAAAAGAGCTGAACATTTGCAGATTTGGCAAAGTTTTATTCATATAAAAAAGCTCTAAAATATTTGTATTATTAAATTGCTAAATGGTTTAAAAAACACCCATTAAGAGATACCGCAATAATATATTATGTCATTTTAATCATTTTTTTTCTGTTCTAAAACAAATTGTTTGAAAATTGAAATACAAAAATAAATTAGTTTATTAATATCCCGAATATTTCTATTGGAAGTAATTAACTGAAAAAAAAGATGAGTTTAATGAGAATAAAATATCATTTCCAAATATGGTAGCTCTATTGTAACTAATGATATAAAAATTTAACCGCTTTCTATACCTACCAATGAGATGGTTTCAAGCAAAGCGTATATTTACGACGACTACCTTACAATTTATAGGCTATAGCGTTATATTCCGACAATTAAATGAGATAAATTCCCAACACGTATGATCTAAATTGCGTGTCCCAAAATCTCGCTATACATTTGTTTATATTCCATTTAATTACTTTGATCTGCTGTTTAATGAGTATAAGTGTTATCTAATCATTCATGCAATCAATCGAGACGTCCGTATCTATGATGCATCATTCAAACATTTTCCTCTTATCTATAGTTCCTATCCAAAACGAGTGATTAATTATAAGCGAGCAATGTGGATAATTATAAAGTTAAAAATCGCACGTGTTATATTCGAAACATTTGGAACCGCTTTGTATACTTTTCTCCCTTTAATTATTATAATTACTATTTTAATTGAACAAACTTTTAAAGAAAATTCTTACACGAGCATATATAGATTTAACGATATATATTTCCTCGCTTAAATTAGTTAATAATTTATTCCATTCTTTTTTTCGTTTCCTCCACATATATATTTTAATCTCCAACAGAAAAAAATATATATTAATGTATAATAAAAGTAATAGATACATCAATAACAAAAAAAAAAAACGGGAGGAAATTATTAAGTTTATCATCAATTTGTGTGTGGATGAGAATATATAAATAAATAAATTAATATTTTAGTGGAAATTTCAAACGAATTATGGAGCAAACAACAAAGCGAGAGAGGTAGCTCGTTAGTGGAAAAATTAAATGATTGGAATGGAATGCGTTCGTAGGCACTAATTACCATGGATGGCCTAAATTAATGACAGTTTAAACAGCCACACGTAAAGTAAACCATTGTAAATAATTCATTTTTAAAAACTCATTATTTTGTTCCTACAATAGTAATAACATATAAGCAATCACCTAATAGGAAATTGAGAGACTTATTTTTCCAAATGGGTGTTGTTTATTTTAACGTTTGAGCATATTGTTTATCTAAAACTTTTAATCTTCGATCTAATTTTGAGTAATCTTGGCTTAAATACAAATTTTAACTTTTTTTATCAACCAAAAAAGTAGTAGTATCCTATTCAAGTTTAGATTGAAAAAACTCTCACAAAAAATATCAAATTAGGAAACACCTACGGTTATTAATGTAGTTTTAAGTTTTGTATTGAATTTTATATTTGCATTAATATTAAAATATGTTTGCTGTTTATGCCTTTTTATTTTGGAAGAACTGGAGTATAAAGGTTGAAATAAGTTAATCTATTATTATAAAGAGGAAAGATTTGATTGTTTGTTTGCTTTGAATAGGCTCCGAAACTACTTGACCGATTTGAAAAATTCTTTCACTGTTGGGAAGCTACACTATTTTCGGAGAACATAGGCTATATTAAATTTTCAAAAAAAAATAAGGATCCATACTAAAACTCCAATAATGTAACCCAAGGTCTGAAAAAATTATCAAAAAACATTCTTTTATCGCGTGCGCTGCGAAAATTATTGGTTATAGAACAAAATAATGAAGTACGGTTTTGTAGAACATATCATTATCTACAAAAAATAGAACGACAACATATGTCCAACTATTATAGTTATGTCACAATAAGTGTTTTTTCATTTTAAAAAATATATATAAATGCCACCGTTATAAAAGCTCTTTTATTTATACTTTGGGATTAAACCTTATCAAAATAAATGACTTCATATTTAAGTTTGCTTCAATACCATTATATAACTTTTTGAGTTAATCAATTTGAACATTCCATTCGAAAGATATCACAAGTTTAAACATGTAAGTTAATTGACAAATGTCGCATGGTCACCGCTATTTACTTATAATTAAGACCAACTTTATTGAACTTGGCGATATTTTTTATTTATGTATAGATGCTGATTGATTTACAGATTATTTGGTCTACGGTAGGTATACCTACCGTAGCTATACGCAATAGACATACTCCTTTTAGATATTTATAAATATTTTTGGAAATTAATTAATTATTACATAGAACAATCTTATTCTTTGCAACAGTAGATTAAATGTGTCTTTTTACAGTTGACAAAATAGTGTTTTTAAGTATGATTATGTTTTTCGTAAAAGAAATAAGAAAAATACAAATTTTCATATACCACTACAAATGGCAAATTTGAAAAGAAAACATAATCTACACCTACGTTACGCAGACGAAGTTTCGGGGATCATCTAGTACATTATATAATGATCGTAGATTATCTTTCTGGAATATCTCATTATCGTATATAATTACGTTTCACTTAATTGAAATTACTCAAGTGATTAGGATGACGCAAAAACAATTTCTTTGTATTTTTTCACTCGTTCACCTTTAAAGATAAAATAGATACCTACACACTTATTAATATTGAGCAATTATTCATTTAAATGATTTCTCTAATAAATGTAGGAATTGATCATTTATTTATCCGTCAGCTTTTCCAACACGATAAGTTGATAAAGAAATATTTTCAAGCTTTTCGAGCTTTTAAGTTTTTTTAAGGGGAATTTCAATAGAAGCCGAAGGCTTCCTAGAAAGAATAGGTTGTTTGTAAAAATTTTACGAGGGTCTGAGATTTCAAGTTCTTTCACAAAGAAAATAAGAAACAAATGAAATTGGAGACTTTTTCGATACACATTGTAAACTACTATGTTTATAAGGCCTTAATTAGCATGAAGCATTCTATATAACCATCGAGCTTTCTTATATTTGAAGTAAAAGAATGATATAATGCCCATATTTGTTTTTTAGTTTGATGTCTATTTGGTATGTTATTCTTCATCTTCTTCTTTTTGTTAGTGCTGTGCCCTGTTTGGATACAAACTTTTCCTACCTGCCTCCCCTCAGATAATTACATAAACCCTACAACCAAAATTTGTACTTTTCGTTTTGTTCGAGTGTATGATTAGATGATTAGTGTATTAACTTAGGCTTATTGCTACATCGTTAAGTACCTTGAACATTTTTGAAAAATGAACTAATATATGAACAATAAAGCAAAGGGTTTTCTAAGGATTCCATTGTAACATACAGATATATGTAAACCTTATAAAACCTTAAGGATTTAAGTTTATTCTATAGTCTCCACTACATATTTGATTTATAACTTCCTTACTCCTTGTGGTAGTTAAATAGTTCAGGTACCGTTAGCTCTTGACAATTTCATAAATTTTGATGTATATTATGAAGACTAAATCCGACAAATTACTATTTTATTAACATTGAAAAAAAAACACTTTAAATTATACTCATTAATAATTATTGAATCGTTTATTTATAAAACCTCATAAGTCATACAATTAGAAGTTTACAGGAATCAATAAAAACTATACCATTCACAAATAAATGAGTTTAAAAGGCCTTTTTTGGGCTTACTAATTTATATTGACAATTAAAAGATTGAAATGTCGAGTAATCTTTATAGTTTATCAACAATAATAATAATAATAATAAAAATCTAAAGAACTATTTGCTATACTATCATGTCTACATTGTCTATACCAGGTGTGGTCAAACATTTAGCTTTTAGGGGCTACTTTTTCCATAACATATAGTCTGCGTAATCCAAATAAGATTTTCCATATTCCATATTCCATATTCCATATTCCAAATAAGATTCCAAATAAGAGAAAGGCACGACATATAAATTGAGGTCAATCCGTGATTATTTTGTGAATCATCACATAGAAGTTACGGAGTGATCCAAGCTACTCGATGACCACTGATGAAGATTGCTTGGCAATCGAAATACGTATCTGGGTAATACGTCACGAATATTTTTGTTTGAACTTCTGTTCAAATTTATGTTGGAGGTATGATTTTTTAAATATTATTATATTGAGTTTATATATTATTATATTAAATTTGTATATTATTATATTAAATTTGTATATTATTGTATTGATTTTGTATATTATTGTGTTAAATTATACTACATAAATTGAACTGCAATATATTTTATATATTGTATACACAATATAGTCTGCGGTCGACTATGGATATGAGCAAATAATTTTAAAATTTTAGAAGATAATTAAAGAAGTCATTATATCGCCGATTTAAATTGCAAACCTTCACTTTTGGTCAAAAATTACATTTTCACACTATTAAAAAGAGAAAAACACCTTACATTGGCTATGAAACACCGCTATTATGCACCTATTTAATTGAAATCACGTGACAAGCAAAAAAATTATGCGTTTTAAGAAAGTTGTGCAAAATATGCTGAATATGAGTTAGCAGGTTTGCAATCTAAGCCTACGATGTAGATTAAATTATAGAATTAAGAATTTCAAACATTTATTTAAGTTAGAACAAATTGTTCAACTTTGGCTTCGCGGGCTACTTTTAAAGCCTTTGCGGTCGACTTGTTGGCCATCCCTGGTCTATACTATGTCTAAACTATAACTATTATCTAAAGAATTATTGACTTATGCTGTTTTAGCAAGAACCAAAGTCAATGGTATACAATTTAAACAAAACTATAATATTAATCATAAGTTTTTCGCTAAATCTTTGATTTTTTTTTTTCGGAACGCAAACTCTAATTTTGTATGAACTTCATACTCATAAAATTCAAGTATCAGTTTCGAAAACAGGAAAAATTTTATTTATTAAATATTTGGCAAAGCTGGTTTAGGCGAAAATTGGAAGCACATGGTGGCCACTTTATTATATTGCTATCGGTAGGTTATTTCCTAGTCTTAAACGATATTGATCAATTAAGAACATAATAAAAATATTTTATTTTACAAAAGGGGAGAAATGGGATGTTTTTTCTTGTACTAAAAAAATTGGGATGGAAAAACCATGTAAGAACGTAATGTGAAAGAATTAATTCTAATCTAATTAAAACTTAAAATGTAAATATCCAATTAACCAAAATTAAGTAGAAGACCTAGGAGGTGTTAATATTTCTTCTAGTCAACAATTCATGTATGCTTTATAATTTAAATTTATTAAACTACTTTATATACTTGTGCACTAAAAGCCCCACTAAAATTAAAACTTTTTTTGCTACCAGACATCGTGACCAAAGTGGCCAGTTTCCAATTACACGGTATTAATTGAAGATGAAGGAACGTAGTGGTTTAAATATATTTTTACCCAAAATATAACTTTTAAGGAAGCTTGCAGCAAAAAAGCATATTTAAATAATTTTGAAAGCATATTTTTGAAATGACTGATTCAATTTTAATATTAATAATATTAACATTTTCCTACTTTATGAAAAGTTATTATATAGGTACCTTTTTTCAAACTTTCTGCTTCTAATACATAGTAAAGTCAAAATGATGAGTTTGGTGAATACTATGGCAATTATTTTGGTGAAAACATATATCAATATGTTTTTACGCCTAGCATCTTGAGAATATTGGTATCTTTAGAAGTTCAATAATTAATAGATTTTATCATAAGTACATTAAATTCATGTTTAAAGTACATTAAATTATAATTGGTCATATTTTTATGGATTTGTTCAAATCGTAATTATTTCAATAAACCAAAATTTGAGCTTTAAACCAATTAAGATATTCGAGAGATATAATTTAAGTCGAAAGTATGTATATTGTATACACAATTAACATATATTACAGTAACAAGAAAAAGTAATCAACAACAAAAGTACAATCATACACAATATAAACTCAAACGATATCATTGAGAAGAAAATTAGTCTTCTATTTATTTAACAATCTCTTCACTGCTAAGTAATCAGTGTTTATGTACAAACCAACTAAACTGTCTGAAAAATTTCAAACTGAATACGACTGAAAGTAATCACATACTGTATAAATTAACTTTTGTTATATAATCACTTCTGACGCCAAAGACATTACATTAAAAATTAAAAGATAAATAAATATATAGATAAACTCAAATATATACCTTAAGCAAATTATCAACTTCAAGTCGGACTATCGTCAAGTAAATTAGCTGTCAGATGGCTGTACGGACAACCTGAATAATTTACTTGAATACACTATCTTCCAATCATTAATTGTGCAAATAACTGGGCATTTATGTCAGCGTATATCAATAATTTTGTATCATTGATCTTTCAATTGAGAAAATTGTGAAATTAATGAAAGATGAATTGGAGAATGCCAATTAAAAAATCGTTACATATAATTGATTTTTAATGAAACTGAGGAATAAATTAAAGTTGTAATGATTTTCTTTTTCTGATTTAATTCACCTGACGTGGGTTTGTCTTGAAGGAAGAATGTCTGAAACATTTTAACCATAAAACTATAAACTGATGTGTTTTCATTAGATTTTTTTTATGGTACGGCGATGTTGAATGAAAACAGATGTACTAATATAAATTATATGGCGAAAATAAAAATTTTAAAAATGATGAAATCGAGTTATAATAACGAAGTTAATATGAAACACATTTCACTATATGTGTGTTTTTTTTCTCATACAGTCCAATCTTTGGCTACAAATCATGTGTGTAGAAGATGTGTATTTCAACGTCAATCTATTTAATCGTTTTTGATAGAAACATAATTCAGCATAACCGAGAAGAATTTTTTCATTTCGATTCCCTTCTTCTTCCCCAATCTTCTCTTTTTGTACATGATTACAAAACGCTCTGGTGGTTTGGATAAAGGTAGACAAGATATTTCAGTGGGTTCGGTCTAAGTTTGTTATAGTGTGGTCGCAGTTGATACTTTTACCGTCCCTCTAGTTCACAGGCTGTAGAATTGTAGCCGTAGCTGCCGTTTATGTTGTTGTTGTTACTGTTGTTATTATACCCTTGGCTGTAATATAAAATCTAATAACATATTGTGGCCAACGAAACACAAAACCACAACTTGGACTTACGTTCCAGTGGCACTTAACAAATGGATCTCGAATACCACATGGCGGCAGTGACGCTGACGGAAGACAGTACCGACAGGGAAATTATATCCGAGATCTGTCATCCAATCGCTTCCTTCAAGGATGCATAATTACATTAATTTCGTCAGCATTACGAAAATGTTATTTAATCTTCCAACAATATTAAATTTTCATATTTCAGAAAAAATTAAATGCAAAAAAGTACAATCCCACATTTTCTTATCTCAACAGTTTTATACTGCCAAGCTTAATAAAAACAAATAATAATTAATTTAATTTTATCATATTCTTTGAAATGACTAACCAAGTCAACAACTTGAAACTCATTTTTTTCATTGTAAGTTTTATTAACATTTTATAAGAAAATTTATTGTCTTAAAAAGCTACAAAAGTATACTTATTGTGGCCTCTTTATGATAAACTCGCTAATGTCCGCGACTTCGTCTGTATAACGAAGGTGTTGGCTATATTTCCTTTTAGATTTGCTGTTTGTAGTGGTAAATGGAATTTTTTTTTATTTCTTTTACGAAAAACATAATCATACTTAAAAACACTATTTTGTCAACTTTAAAAAGACACATTTAATAAACTATTGCTTAGAATGAAAGAGTTGTTGGTAAAAATCAATAATTTTTTAAAAATATTTATAAATATATATAATGAGTATGGTCTATTGCGTATACCTACAGTAAGTATAGGTACCAATCGTGAACCAAATAATCCGTAAATCAACCAGCATTTATGCATAAATAAAAAATATCATCAAGTTCATTAAAGTCAGTCTTAAGTTGAATTATGACTTAAAGCAGTCAAAAATTTCCAAAATATTCCGTTAAAATATCAAAATTTAAGGGTTTAGATTTTTGAATATTAGTAGGAATCACACCTTACTGTTTTGATTCCCGAATGAACCTTTTTCCCAAAACTATTATCCTCTTACAATGTACAACACAACCGCGAAATTGAAATTTGTACAATTGCACGAAGCCCAGTTCTTCCATAATCAAGTATACTCATTGTGTAACTATACACTTATTATTAAAATATCTGAATTTCTATTATACAATTAAACTATATTGGATAGTCTCGAGTTCACCAAACACGATTTGGCGTAGGCCTTTTGCTCTGGAAAAGCATTTTAAATTTCTTTTATCATTATGACTTAGTATATATTCCACATTGAAACCCCCCTCTTTAAATTGCCATTTTTTTTCTCTGTCGGTAGCAGCCACTAACTTTAGTTTACAAAATTTCTGATAAGTTTTTTAAGTTTAGAT
The DNA here is from genome assembly GCA_958496175.1 of Sisyra terminalis. Lineage (NCBI taxonomy): Eukaryota > Metazoa > Arthropoda > Insecta > Neuroptera > Sisyridae > Sisyra > Sisyra terminalis. Next base: position 57,228,906 of record OY292274.1, read on the forward strand.
TTTCTTTTAGTTCGCCGAATTGCAGAGGGTACTCGCTAACTAATGTATTTATTTGTGAATACGTATTTTGGATTTTTAGGTTTACAATATGTGAAAGCCAAAAGACTTAATGGTCACTTATAAACTTAACTTAACTTTTTTCAGATAATCTATCAGAGTTTAAATTTTTAAGCAGACCTTAAGTTTATGTTTCTAATGATAAATCATCTTTGTTTTATATTATGTAGTAAAAAGGGATTGTTTATTAAACGTTGATCCATATAAACTTTGCCACCATTTTTCACTCTTTTAGGGTAGGAATTAAGAACCCATTTTTTTTTCATCCCTTAGTTTTAACGTAGGGAATACGTACCCTCATTATCTTAAGGTATGATTAGTAGCCGAATGTGAGTGGGTAATTGTGTTGTATCTTAATACCAAATTTCATTATAAAGAGACATACAGAAAAAAAAATTTTAAATGTTAAATTTTTAATAAGGGCATCTTGAAACAAATATTTACGCTAAAATAGGGTTCAAAATTGAAATGTACAAAGGCAAGAATTTCATATATTAGGATAGATAAGATATGAAAAAACCAACGAACTTATTTGATACTATTTAAAATTAATTCGCTAGAATTTAAGTTTGAAAAGCATAGAAAAGAATTAGTATCATTTAATTTTGTATTTCCCATCAAAGATTGTAAAAAAAAAAACGTTTAAATTCTTTTCAGGCGGTGCTTTTTGAAAACGAACAACTATGAATTATCCAAACGATTCACACAGATCAATTCGTTTCTCCGCAACGAAAGATTTCTTTGATTTGTATTATGAATTTTTTGCAAATGGTCGGCAAAATTAATTCCATTTATTTAATCCGATTTTATGTTTCATCTCTTTGATAAGCATAAACCTATTGAAAATTGATAAGTTCTCCTTTTTTTTTGTGTTCGAACTAATCGCGCCGTCTTTTCAAAATCAAATTCGTTTGAAGGATTTATTGTTAAAAGCGTAATATCCTTTTGTTCAAAATTTGACGTGTTCAAGAGGGAGTCTGATTGCCAAAGTGGCACTTATGTGGCTTCGCAATATGAGATTCTAAGTTCAATTATCCACACCGACCGGGAAATTTGATTTGATATTATTAATCCCTGACTGACTGGTTGCTGAGTTCAGCAAACTCTAATTGTTGCCTAACATTACACTTGGGATAATAGAGGTGTCCAAGTGTAATGTTGATCACATGTGGATCTGATCAATGAATCAGAATCTAATGCATTTCGATCATATTGCCCTCAATGGAGTTCAAAAGATGATTACTGTGTGTTCTAATATTAGCTTGGCGGAAAGCAGATTGGTTCTTGAACCTCACATGAAAATTGTCTTCTAAAACTCAGGAACAAAACAAATCTAAAAATAGTAACACATTAATTTATAGACATAACTTTGTCAGCAAGTTTCATCTATTATGTAAGCTTTAAACTCTTTTATGTTCCATTATGTTTTTTTTTATGTTTCATCCCTCAATTTAATTTTTAGTATTCCAATATTAACTCGTTTATTTTTTTTTTCAATACCACAAATAATAATCGGTTCCGGTATGGTTCGGGTAGGTGGATTGTTCGATCCACGTATTTCATTGGTAGAACTAAAACCGATAACCATAACGATATTTTGTATCGCTGATTTATTCACGTGAATGATTCACTGTAATCGTTTTGGTTCACGATTCAATGATTTCCTCTCTCAGCAGATGTCAAACTAAAGATAACTATAGTTCTGGTGGCCAAAAATAAAATTTTACTTTCAAAGTTACGACTTGAAAAATATTCAATTTCTGTGGTCAATGTTGTCATTACAGGTAAAATGAACCTATGTCTGACCAACATTTTACCAGTCGTATAACTTCTCAAATTATAAATCTTATTTACAATGTAGTCATTAAAAAAATGTAATGATGTATGCAATAAAAGTATTTATACGGAGGTGAAATAAAATAAACACAAATCGTCATATTGCAGACCTGAATATATTTTCTACCATTAGATATCTAGCGATCATATCAATGGAAAAGTTTTTAGAATTGAATAAAATAAAAGAATGAGAACTGCAGCAGTCTTTTAGCAACACTAAGTGAAGAGTTTCGCTTGAATTGTTACAAATTCAGCAAATTGATTTTGTTCTCCTCCACCTTGTTTCAATTGCAATTTTAAATTTTACTTGGAATTGAATAAAACGAAATCTTGATGAAATGCATTATATCGTAGTTTGACGGAGGCTAAATCGAAACACAAAATTGAAAAATGCATAGAAAATGTGCAACACAATGAAATCAATTCTTATTTAAAATATCTGCACACTTTTATTTTGCATAGTCATATGGAGTCGAGCAAAAGCTAAATGAATGCATTATCAAGAGATTAGCGCCCACCTGGCTTATATCCAAACCATGGCTGGTTTCTTTGCATCTATCTATTCGCAAAAAAAATCCTCTACTTCAACTCACACAATGACTATGTAGCGATTTTTCCACTTGGTCTTTTTAATTCTCATGTTTTATTTATTTATTTTTTGGTCTTTAGTTTTCGGATCACGATGTGTTGCTCATTTTGCACAAGTCGAAAGAGTGTTAGTTGCAATTCACAGACTAACACTAATTGGCATGAAAATAAATGAACCGTGGTGTGACAGACGCCTTCGTTAATAACCTTCGTATATATTCTTCCTTCTTCATTGCGAAACATACCTCTTTATCTCACTAGAATTTGTAAGTTGTACTAGAGATCATTAAGGGGAAAAGCTTGCCAGAGTAACCAGCAATAACGTAACCATTTTCAAGAGAACTTCACATAACTTGTAACTGTTTCTCTTGACACTTTCTTATGACTGATCGTTATTCTTATAAGCGATTCGTTTTCATTCCTTCTACTCTAATAAATTATTAAAACTAATGAATTACTTGTATGCGAATGTTTCAAGAATCAATTTTCAACAAATTTAATTAATGTTTGCATTATTTTTTTAAGTATACCTGCAAAAATTTTCTAAAAAAAGTGTCAATCTTGGGTGGGTTGTTATTTGTCATTTGTCAAGAACGACATAAATTAATGCTATAATTGCTTTAAAAATGATCCAAAAAAAACGCTACTTATGTCTTAAGGAATACAAACCATATGCTTAAAAATGTCTCAAGTATTCAATTTTAAAGTTGGGCCAGTCTATCGAACCCTTCTGATAACAGAATAATGGAAATTCTACAAGTAGTACCCAATTCCCTAAGCCTATATAATATGCACTCATTGTATATGGAAGTCATTGAAAACTTTCAAAAAATTATGAGAATAGTTTAATTGAAAGTTAAGTAGACAAGAACTAAGAAATTTTAGGTTAAATTAAACTTTTAATCTTATTAAAATCCTTTAAATTTCTACTAACTAATAATCTCAAATACAGAAATGTTACCTATAATATCAAATATTAACAATGTTACTTTCAATCAAATGTTATTCTGAAGCCTAAAATCATTAATTTGATCGGATTACAGTACCAGAACTAAAAGTTTATTAATTTTTGGGGAGACTTGAATTATAATATTACCTGTGTCATTGCTGATAACTCTATTAATTAGCAAATTTAATTAGAATTAAAATTAAACTTTCTATATCTTTTGTGCTATTTTTATCTCAATTTTCTTTTGGTAATTAGTAAGATTTTGTTTATTTCTCAAAATTTTATGAGCACGGTTTTTCTATTTATTTGTATAATTTGTCCTTTTTACACCTTCACTGATAAGAATGGCGATTTTTTTTTGGATACTATCATTAAAAAAGAGCACAAAAGGCAAGGATAATACCTAGGCAACGTGCAAGTTTCTAGTATAATATTTTTCATAAATCTTAATGAAAATTGTTTCAAAATGATCCAGAAATTTTTGACCTGAGTTGAATAATTCATCCTTTTCATTTACTGTAATTTAGCGATCAATTGATTCGGCATTATCTTGTTTTCGCTTTTATTTTGAAAAAGAAATCAATGAAAACCAACAGTATTAGAAACATTTTGGATTAAGTTTTATCAAAATTTATTCACAAATGACCTTGTAATCCTACATAACCATCGAACAACTTTAACAATAGAAGTGTTTGGTTCATTTCCTCTTAAACATTACCAAAGTTAGCGAATAAACTGCAGTTTACAGACTCTCATCATCTTATGGTTCTTTCCAGCTTTTTTTTAATTTCCAATGTGTACAATAAAATAATTAAAGTTAATTAAACACCAAGCTCTACCCTTAGCATAGTCTGAAAGCTTTAAAAGTAGTGAATCTGAGACTGATTCAAAGTTATTATTTTATTTATTTAATCTTATTCTACCTATATATACTGATATAGTATTCAATAGTTGAACAGTATATTTGTTAAACTAATATCACAAAATCTCTAGAATAATTTTTTTAGACATTTTTAGACATTTAAATTAATTGCCCGATCATATGTTATCTATCAATATACACCGGACAAGATTCGGTGATGATTTTAACTTCAAATACTATCTGAAGAAGTTGAAAAATATATCAACGAAACGTCGCCTAATTAAAACCAAATAAATTTTTTATTGAAGTTTCTGGGAAACATCCAACCGCTAATATTGAAGATTATTGTTTTAATACTGAATTACATATACCATTTTACCATACCATATCATTTTCAGCTACCCTTATAATTTTTCATAAAATATATATTTTTTAAATTTGTTTAATGTTTATAATGAATAGATAAAATAAATGTATACAAGAAATATATAATAATTATAGATGCGTTCAAGCAAAGATTCACTAAGAATGTAAATAATAATAAACTTATTGGTACAATAGCATTTATATAACAATCATCCAAAATGATTCTAAGATGAAAGTAATTTGCTACAACCTTCTTTAAATGTTCAATGAACTATAAAAAATATAGAAAATTACAAAAACTTGCAGAATTGTTTCGTAGTTTATGGATAACAATTAAAAGTACTTAGTATTTATCTAAACTGATTAATTTCGATCAAAAACGTAATACAAAATAAACACAAAAGGAATTAAACAAAAATATCTAAAATTCATATAGTTTAGCGTTTTACTTGGCTAAATTTATTTCATGAATAATTACAGAATTTATTTTTTCTAACCTTTGAAAGCTCAGTTCAGGTATTTACAAAAACGAGAGTTTACAAAGTTTCTGAATTCTTTTGAATTCTTCAAAAGCGTTACTCGAATTTTCAGAATTCTAAAAATGAATTTTAAAAGATTCTTTAAATATGGAGATCATCTTTTACACACAGTTTCTTAGGTTTTCCTCTTTCTTACCAAGTATTCTATGCAAACCCGTCGCTATATGCTATTTTTACTATCATTTGTGTTATACTTTTAAAAATTAACAAACTACTTTCATTGCACCTAAATTTCTGTATGGTTTACCCATTAAATTTATTCATTTTACCCAAAGAGGATATCGACTTCTTTTCTTTACAAGATTTTTTTTTTTTGAAATCCCATCTTTTTCCTAATTAACTAACGATTTTATTTAATCAAAGAATACAAAATTCACTAACTAGAATTACGAAATTGATACTATTATATTTTTTTTAGATATTCTCAAATTTCTTTAAATATTCTCAGATTTTTTAAATTATTAACGACTAGCTGATCTCCGCAACTTCGTCTGCGTAACGCAGATGTAAATTATATTTTCTTTTTAGCTTTGCTATTTGTAGTGGTGTATGAAAATTTTTATTTTTCTTATTTCTTTTACGAAAAACATAATCATACTTAAAAACACTATTTTGTTAACCTTAAAAAGACACATTTAATTAACTGTTGCAAAGAATAAAATAGTTGTATGTAATAATCAATTAATTTTCAAAAAATATTTATAAATATCTAAAAAGAGTATGTCTATTGCGTATAGCTACGGTAGGTATACCTACCGTAGACCAAATAATCTGTAAATCAATCAGCATCTATACATAAATAAAAAATATCGCCAAGTTCAATAAAGTTGGTCTTAATTATAAGTAAAATGCGGTAACCATGCGACATTTTTCAAATAACTTACATTTTTAAACTTGTGATATCTTTCGAATGGAATGTTCAAGTTAAATAACTGAAAAAGTTATATTATGGTTTTGAAGCAAACTTAAATATGAAGTCATTTATTTTAATAAGAATTAATCCCAAAGTATAAATAAAAGAGCTTTTATAACGGTGGCATTTATATATATTTTTTAAAATGAAAAAACACTTATTGTGACATAACTATAATAGTTAGACATATGCTGTCGCTCAATTTTTTTTAGATAATGATATGTTCTGCAAAATCGTACTGCATTATTTTGTTCCATAACCAATAGTTTTCGCAGCGCACGCGATAAAAGAATGTTTTTTGATAATTTTTTCAGACCTTGGGTTACATTATTGGAGTTTTAGTATGGATCCCTAACTTTTTTGAAAATTTAATATAGCCTATGTTCACCGAAAATAGTGTAGCTTCCCAACAGTGAAAGAATTTTTCAAATCGGTCAAGTAGTATCGGAGCCTATTCAAAGCCAACAAACAATCAAATCTTTCCTCTTTATAATAATAGATAGATATTGCTTTGATTTAAACTTCTAAGCATAATGCATCATAGTTAAAAGCTAGTTTAAAATCAAACTTTTAGCTTTCAGAAAATAAAGAGAATACAAATATGAGAATAAAAAATATTTTTTAAATTATTGTAATTTTATTTCTTTTTTATTGTGACTGGCTTATGTAAGAGGCAACTTAGAAATTTTACATTTGGAATAAGTCATTTACTAATTTACATATTCAAATAAACTTTGTTTACCTTCCCGTAAATAAATACGTGATTCAACATCTATGTCTCGAAGCATGGAAATAACCCTCGCGTATATAACCTCCCTACTCGTTTCCATCACTTAAATATCGACCTTAAACTTCCATTATATGTACTTTAAATCAGTTAAATCTTCCCAGACACATTTATTTAAATCTTTTCGATTTAAAATGATTAATTGATTTTACTAATCAGAAATAAATTACATTCGATTACTTAATCAAATATATTGAGTGTATCTTGCATTACTGATTTGAAAATCAACAGCAACAAAAAGTGATTTTATTCGATTTTTTTAATAAAGCAACAATCAATTATTATTTTCATTTATATAACAACACTTGAAATTCTGTTCTCAAAACAATTAAACCAGATGGTGAATGTTTCCAAATTCTTTTAAATTACAATCAAATTAAACATGTTTGTGTTGAATATATTTTTTCATGTTTTCAAGGGAACAAAATCGACGTTGTAAGTTTCATTAATTATATTGTTAAGGCATACAACATAATATAGATTTAATTACTGTTAGATAATTTCAGATACACAAAGATAAAAAAAAAATATAAGAAACTCAATCAATTAAAAGTAACAAAAAAGAAGGGAAAGGAAGTGTTTAGTTGTAGGACAACACACGAACAGGAAATACAATTAATTAAATTCAATTAAAAAAAGATCAGTTTAAAATGTTTAAAGTTGAATTTTTATTATTCGTTGACTAATTAATTAAAACTTCTTACGAACCCAGAGCGAACAAAAACAGTAACATTGGTTGAGTTGTAAATAAAAGCGAATGTCAATCAAAATTACTGTAGATTTTTAATGAGAATGATTTCTCTTTCATTTATTACATAGATAAAAATAATAACACATTTAATTGATTTTTCAAACAATTGTTTATTTTCCCCCATTTTTCATTGACGAAACCAAAAAAAAAAAATTTTTTTTTGTTGAAATATTTACCTATTCTATGGAACAATTAATCAATTCATTTTTCACACTTTCTATCATTTTTATTAAAGCAATTTATCAATGAATGGTTATTGTTCCAGGACAATAAATAAAATCGGTTGAAAGAAGAATGCTGGAGACTATAATTGCCATTTTCTTCTGCAGAAATTTATAGCATTGAAATATAAATTAAAATCAATTATCTGTTATTACAGAAAAAAGAATACTAACAACTCTTCATGAAGGTATAAAAGAAAATACTGTATTTTTCAAGAAAATAAAAACTTTTCAAGTGATTTTCCCGAAAATATTCCATGAAAGAAAAGAATATAACTTAAACAATTTAATCTTAAACAATTTAAAATCTGAATTGATTTTTTAAAGTTTTGTTTCACAATTTCATCACTCAATTATTGCGATTGATTTATGTTTCAAATATAAACACCAACTGAATTTAAAAAATAAATAATTCATATAAATAAATATTTTTCAAGTCATCTGAAAAAATCCTTGATTATTAACAAAAAAAGCGATTTATTATTATATTAAATATGCATAGAATTTCATTACTAAGCATTTTTCAAAGAGATTTATATCTGTTATATTATGAAATACATTTGATGTATATTGTATACTTTCGTTATTCGTATAATATTGAAAAAAATGAGTAATCTTTTTAAGTATCTATATTTATCATCATAAAAAGAATTTCCAATTATATTTTTATTGAGAAACAAATAAGCGAGATAAAATTATTTTCTATACATTTGAAATACTGTTGTGAATGATTGATAGATAAAGGACAGTCCATACAACCAAAGTTAAAAACATGAAATTTGAAGGACTTTTTTTCAAAAGAAAATATCAGAAGATTTTTGTATAAAAATTAGTCTTATTGACTCTAAAATTTTAAAAAAAAGATAATGAAAGACGATTGATAATTTAATTAGAAGATAAAAATTTCCAAACTCAATAGTATCTTTATATAATACGAATTTCCACCAAAAATTATAAATTGTAATTTAAATTGAAAAAAGTATTTTTAATGGTTGTTAATATTTGATCACTGTTTTGTTCCATTATTTACTCGAAAAAAATAAATGGTAAACAAAATTAGGAGAAAGGGGTTGTTTTCATATGAAATGCAGAAACTTTTAAAACCATTCAATGCTAAACTTGATTTATTCGTATAATAAGCAGGTGAAGACAGTTTTTGTCGTATTACCCTTTAATAAATGACCAGAAAGTGCCGAAAAAAAAATTGGTTAAGAAATGATTCATAAATTACGTCACATGTTAGGGGGTAAAACATCATCTCAAATTTTTGACAAAAGTTTCGCAGAGGGGTGTTAGGATTTTACATTCTTGTGATGTCACATTGGGGTACTAATCCTTGATTTGAATATAACTTAGAGGAATGACTCTTATATTAATTAATGAATAATTTATTAAACTTCAAAAATATTTCTTTGCCTACATTTTTTTTTTCATTGTTTTAATTTGTAATCCGCTCCCGAAAATTAAGCGAATTTGATAAACGCTTCGATGCGATAAGACTTTCCTTTTAAGGACAACCCTGATTGAAACTAATTATACAATTTGATAAGCTTAGGTCACAAAGAGATTTTAATAGGTAAAGAAAATTTAGTATTAATTGCATTTGTCCTTGCCTATTACGTCATCTAATCCCATCCCATGCAGAAAGCGAGAATTAACGGACATGCAATTGTATATTAAATATTTAATACTGTGACATTAGTTTAATTAAAAACATTTTTGCGGCTGAATTTCCTGATAACTCAATTTTCTGAGCATTTTTGGAGCTTTTCATCACAATTTCTATACCATTTTCGACTTTAAAATTTAACTAATGAATAGCGATAATTTAAAAAAAAATGCAACTTTTTGCTAAGTTCCACTTTCACAAAATGTATTTCGAGCCAAAACAATTACCCATCCCTATATTTGAAGTACAAAAATGTAGGTTATAAAAAAAAGCAGGAAACACAATCTCATGTGGAGAAAAGCGTGAAAAGTAGTCATTTTCCAGAACAAAGTTAACTGACCTAAAACTTTACTTTATTAGTATATACTGACATTTTAAAATATCTCCATTGTTTCCGGTCTAAATAAATTAATGATAAAATTAAGTCAGGATGTAGTACCTAGACTAAAATTAATCAATGTTTTCTGTTATTTATTCCATATTGCAACATTTCATCAATGTAATTCCGACTTCATCAGGCAAACTTTGGGAAACAATTTATACAATTACAGTCATTATAAAAAAAAATACTTTAAACATTATGAAAATACAAAAACATATATCTTGAAATATTCAATAAAAACATATATATTCCTCTGATACAAATTAATATGTATGACACCCAGCAAATACAACCAAAAGTCCAAGTTAAATATTTTCATAATGTTTAAAGTATTTTGTTTTTAATATTGACTGTAATTGTTTGTTGTTTTTTTTTTTGAATAAATTGTTACACAAACTTTGCCTGATGAAGTTGGAATTACACTGATGAAACGTTGCAAGTTGGAATAAATAAAAGACAACTTCGATTTATTTTGGTCTACTTCATTCTGGCTTATTTTCACTATTCTTTTAAATATGCTACCAAATGAAAGTACTTTATAAATTTACAAAAAAAATCAGTTTTAAAAAAACGCATTTACCGTCGCGACGGTGATATGGATAATGTTTGTAATTTCATACATTACCCGACTAATCAGAAAAGTAGTGTGCAAATCGGCTAATGGTTGATACAATGTATTTTTATTAGTCAATTCCAACATTTTTACAGTACAAGGTATCGAATGAATTCTACAGCCTCAATTAAATTTAAACGGCAACACATTTTAATTAGATATCATTTACAATTAAATTGGTGGAATGCAATAAAATATTTACATTTTTAAAATAATTAATTGTTAAATTCATATAAATTAGTTAACTTAATGGCGCAGTCTGATTATTATTAGTTTGATTATTTTTAATTGAAATTGAACAGGTATTATTTTAATAAGCCACGTCTATAAAACGCTACCTGTAAATTAAGCATATAACAATAACAATAAAATTTAATGACAACTGTATAATATTTCTTTAATTAATGTAAAAAATACTTCTAAGAAGTTAATTTCGGTGTTTTGAAGTTCTCACTGCAATTTAATTTGAGTCTGTCTTTATTTACAGACGTAGATTGAAGAAGAAATGAATGAATGGGCAAAGTTGCCTCGCTATACTGACGTAGGTATGTAATCGATGGCGTAGTTGATATATATATATACTCCAGTTCGATGTTCTGATTCTTTACATATTATGGATTCCAGTGGCGGCATGGCAATCGAAACAAGAAACTAAACTTAAATTGAAAACAGGTATAGTTTGATTTTTTTGTTTTTTTAGTACAATAAGGTAGTATCAACAGAAATAACACATTTTAGTAAAAAAAAATTTGATTTGAGGATTCCAAATTACTTTTATAGTAAAAACTTATACTTTGGCTTTAGCCTTCGTCTTAGTTAACTCTAAACATAAATTTGTTGTATACATCTCTATATGATAAATAACTCAAATACTACTTTGGATGAAAACACCAAGTACTTGTATTTCCAATAGATATGAATTACATATTTACCTCCAAGAGTCTCATACACTGAAAAAATATATAAAATTCTTCTAGGAAAAACGTTAGTGGTTGACTTATAAGTACAAAAAACAAGGCATACTTGTGGTAAATCGGTCATAAGCTAGAAGAACTGGAGATATGAAACTACAAGTAGTTGAAAGGGAAAGTAGAAGACAGAGTTTTTGTAGCACAGGAAAATCTTCAAATGATGGGTTGACCATACCAAGGAGGTGACAGGGCACTCAGTCCTTAAGCAGTACATCTAGTATATAATAGGGAAATTTAGAAGATAATAGGTACCACCAAACCATAGTGGGTAAAGGACTGAAAAGAAATTGTAAAGTACCACAAATAAAACTTATAAAATAAGGCATACAAAATTCAACTTTGATGAACAAAAGTTAGAGTAATTTAGTATACTGTAACTTAATAAAATTAGTATCCTGTAGTAAATTAGTATACTGAGTTGACCAAATGAGACGCAGAACTAAGTTCATCGGTTGATTATTTGGTATTAATCGCTATGAAGTCGTATTCGATTGAAAATCGCATCAAAGTTATTAAATCAGAGTACTAGTAGGCGAGTGGTTAAGGTTACTACTTCAAAACAGGTAGATGGGTTTGATCCTCGTATCAAGCAAGTTTTCGATATTTATTGGTTTACGGAATTAAATTGACTCTAGAGTCGCTAAAAACCTTAGTAGTAACTACTAAAAACTTAGTAGTTCTAAAGTGACCGCAAATACCAATTAAAAAAAGTATTAAAGATCTCTTTAAAAATATTAGACAATGAAACTTTAATTTAAAACCTTACTCGCATCTTTTCTACAACAGATCTTACCGATTCCCAAATATTGCTTCTAATACTTCCTTCTACTCATTATCTCTTTAAATATGTATTTGTTTTTAATTTGATCCATTTTTTGAAGGCGATCGCGAATAAATAAGAAAAATTATAGTCGATCATACTAGTATTAAGTAGGATAGTAGACTTAAAGGATGTAAATCAATATAGTAATTATTAATTTAGCGATGTTTCGGTCCTTTATTTGATCTTCATCCTGATGAAGCCTGATGAAGGTCAAATAAAGGACCGAAACGTCGCTAAATTAATAATTAGTATATGAATTTACATCCTTTAAGTCCACTATCCTACTAAAAATAAATAATATTATGTAAGTTATGGACACAACCAATTTGTCGACTAGTATTAAGTTTTCCCACTCCAACTCTAGGCATTTTATACTATGGGCATCATCTACTTAATTTTGTTATTTCATATTGCAATCAATTTAGACTATTAACATGTTTTAATTACATTTTATGAAAAACGTATTAATTTTACGTATACTAAAGCTTTAGAAGCTTTCATTTGGTGTACCAGTTGGCCATAAAGATATTTATATTTTCTTCGAACTCTCTGAATAATATACTATGGGCATCTTCTACTTAATTCATATTGCAATCAATTTAGACTATTAACATATTTTAATTACATTTTATTAAAAACGTATTAATTTTACGTATATTAAAGTTTTAGAAGCTTGCATTTGGTGTACCAGTTGACCATAGAGATATTTCTATTTTCTTCGAAATCTCTGAATAAAATTTACCTGTTTCAAATTAACACTATAATAATATGTTCATATCTATTATGAATAAACATCTGAAATTGCTTGTTGGGATATATTTTGTTAGATTTCGTTCAAGAGTTTAAATATTCTTTGTAAAAAATTTTTTAAAATTCCAAGTCTGAAGGAATATATTATTTTAAAGAATATAAATTGAAATTTCACTTGAATGTTCATTGATAGAGATAGTAGATGTTCTTCTCTTCATAGAATGCATGTGTTAGTAAGAAACTTTGATGGAAGGCCAATCGCAGTAGATATCATTGTTGCAAATACATAGTACATATTTGTACATTTTGTCATACGCATGAATTATAGTATTTAGTGCCGTTGTGGTAGTTTCGGGATTTAAAAAAAGCTATTCTTTAAAAACACTTTTCTATCAATTGATTATATTACTATGCTTGATTTTGACTGAATGGTACAAACAATTCAAAGTCAGAATACATCCATTTACTGCGGCATGTACTTTTGTTTTGTCTTTCCAAACGAGCCGCCGCTGATGGATTCAAATTGAGCGTATTTTCGTTTCAATAGAAAATTTTTATTTATGTCTCGCCATTCTTTCATCGTTATAACCATTGGTTTCGTGAACGACTCAAAAACACGCATTCACTTTGTGTTTGTTCTAATAGTTATGCTCAAATTCTTCAAATGATTAAACTAAGCATGGAAGTCTTAAAAATTCGTGTGTATGTGGGCATACGTGTTTTGTCGTAAATTCATATAGAAATTTATTGTTCTCAAACTTAAATGCTTTTGAAACAAAACTCTATACCTGTGCTCGGGTCGCTTTGTTTACACAGGAAATTCGCATCAATTCATCTCACTCAATTGCCAGACTAGACGCATTTACCCTGTACAAACTACGTATTAATGAAAACGAACAACTAGAATTTCTTGTGCCCTGTTGTTATCTTCCCTCAGGACCACGTTTATTTATACGTTCAATGTGTACAAAGCAAGAAGGTGAACGCGTCCAAGAGAAACACACGCATGACGTGCTATTTATTTAATTAAATTTTCTGTGCTGGAGACGGAGGGACATAATACCCAGAGTATTATATCATAATACTATCGTATGAAATAATATACACGGTTTATAGAAACGCCCAATTTATTAACCAGACAAGCGTTCTTCTAAGGCTTTTATTTGGGAACTAATCACGTTTGGTAAATAACTACGATCAAACGTTACCATTCAACAATATAAAACTTTCAAATTACATTAATGACGAGAGTTAATCCAAACATATCAACTTCACAATGTCTCGATTTAATTATTTAAGTTTTCGTAAAGGCGAATGTAAAAACTTCCAAATCTTTATTCATCTTTAATTTAATACAAATATTTCATACTTATGATGTTTCCAAGTAAAAATATAAAATTATCTATATTCTGCACGATGTAGACGTATACCGTACAAAAATTACATATGTAATTTGATATTTTTCGACAAACGTAGTTTTTCCTTTTATTTACCGTTGCTTTATAACTACTAAAGTGTGCATACAATATATAAAATATATTGCAGTCCAATTTATGTAGTATAATTTAACATAATAATATACAAATTTAATATAATAATATAAGGTATAGTCACCAAATTTCGTCCCCAAGCTTAATTTTGCCCCCGTGGGTATCTTTTCTTCTAAATAACACCACCTAGTTTTTATAATTTGAATTTAAAGTGAGTTAAGTCAGACAATCATTTCAAATTTTTAGCGGTGAAATGTTGGGTCTGTGTCAAGATATTTAAAAAAATAAAAAACTTGTCAAGGTAAGTTTTTGATTGAAATACTATCGATAAGGTTTAAATGGTGATGTTCTTGAATTATTTAAACGAACTTTTGCCAAAATTTGATGTTATCGCTTAAAATTAAATCGATTATATTTTCATTTTGGTTATGACATGCGTTTTTGGTTGAATACAAATTGTCAACACAACTGGCAAATTCCTAATATCGTCCCCTTACATACGCCTAGTATCGCCCCCGGGACGATATTGAGATTACTTCATTATTCGGCAGTTGCATTTTTTCAACAATCATTTTTTCAATAAAATATTTAGTGTGGACGAAACAGGGATCAGCACCATGATAAAATGGGAGAAAAGTGGATAGGATGCACAAAATGTTTCCAATGGATGCATGAGGATTGTGTTGAAAATCCAGGGCCTAACTTTATCTGTTCAATTTGCTAAGAGATTTAAAATTACTTGAAATTTAAACTATAGGTACATCAATGATTAATAAGTCTGATTAGATATTGTTATTATTATGATTAAACAAATAATTGTATATTATTAAAAATATAGTTTATGTTTATGTAAGTCCTGATTATTGTGATCTCAATATCGTCCCCGGGACGTAATTAGGTGCCCGAAAAATTATTTTCAGAATGTCTACTTTTTTGTAAAGAATATTTTTGTATAAGTAATAAAGAATTTAACAGATTTTTTTTTATTTAAAATAATAAAGAAATGTTATAACTAAACTTTGGCGTTATATTGATTACTTTAATCGCAACATTTTTATCAAAATTTTTATTTTTCAAAAAGGGGACGTTATTTGGTAACTCTACCTTACAAATTTAATATAATAATATACAAACTTAATACAATAATATATAAAAATCATACCACCAACATAAATTTGAACAGAAGTTCAAACAAAAATATTCGTGACGTATTACCCAGATACGTATTTCGATTGCCAAGCAATCTTCATCAGTGGTCATCAAGTAGTTTGGATCACTCCGTAACTGCTTTGTGATGATTCATCTTTAATTTAATACAAATATTTCATACTTATGATGTTTCCAAGTAAAAATATAAAATTATCTATAATCTGTACGATGTAGACGTATATCGTACAAAAATTACATATGTAATTTGATGTTTTTCGACAAACGTAGTTTTTCCTTTTATATACCGTTGCTTTATAACTACTAAGGTCTTTAGCGACTCAAGGGTTAAATAAAATTCCGTATATCAAGGAATATCGAAAATTAGTAAAAAGAGTAAAAATAATTTTATTTTGATTGTTTTACATAGCTTTTAATAACTTAAATGATGTAAAACGAAATATATAAATTTTTATAAATGGAAGAAACTATATCGAAATATGACTTAAGTATCAATACATAACTATTGAAGAAAAACTAAATAATGGGATCGAAGGAAACAGGAATAAACCATATCATCCTGAAACTTTCGTTACTGCTAACTTTCGTTGCATAAAACATCAAAAAACGGAAAATTTTAATAACAAAGTTTGCCATTAGGCAGAAAATTAAAAAAAAAACCGTTGCAATTATTTAGTCGAAATACTTTTAATTTTTCTATTGTTCCATAGTGAGCTTTTGTGCTTTGATAAAATATATTTATCGTTGTACCAATGCTTTGAAAAATTAAATTGATACGTGTATGCATATCGGTTCTCCAAATCCTTTTGTAAATTATATAAACTACCAAAAATATTTGTACGTTTACTTATAATAATTATAACTATAAAAAGGGTTAAAACTTTAACAGAAGTTAGGTATATAAGTTTCCTAGAAAGTTCGCTTTTAGACAAATTTGATTTTGCCAAAGCAAAGTTCATGCAACTTTTCAATAAACCGACCAAGTTTATTTAAGGTATCTCTTAATTGGACTGTCCCTAGTTTCTAAAGCAAAATTTATTTACCAAATTTTTCAATAGGGGCGCAGCTGTTACAGTGTCACAAGCGCAGCTTGTACAAAACTAAAAGAATAAGGTTTAAATGTTTCTTTCGCAGGTATTATTTCCGGATATCTTAATCTATTTGGAAACTTTGTTAAATGCACTTTATCTCAACTGATTCGGTAAAGTTGAATTTATCTAAGAAACTAGGCAAAGCTCAATTTAAATATGTGCTAGGTAGACTTTGCTAAAAAAGCTCTCATATTTTAAAAGCGAGCTTTGTTGGTATTATATGGAGGAAAAAAAATGGTATTATTTAATTATCTAAATTATGCTTTGAATGACCCCTCTTTAATGCAGATTAGAACGACTAAAAGTTTTTTGCATTTTATAAAAATACATAAATTAGTATTGTTAATATCAAAGTATTGTTAATATAAAAAAAGTTTATCTAAAATTACATTAAGAAATAAAATATAAGGGTTTTTTTTATCATTTTAATAACATTTTCAATAACGTCATTTCACTAAATTAGTATGAAAGTTTAATACTTATGTAATACTTATACCAAATTGGCGATTTTAAATTTTGGTTCGTTTTTCAACAAACAAACTTTTTAAAATCCATTTTATTTTATGAACCTATGGTTGTGATCTGAAGTAATTATACATTCGGTTGAAAAGCATTAAGATAGCAATTTTTTGCCATATATTTCACTGTCAATTCAAATATAATATCGTCGATACTAAATTTTTTTCGGTATTTAGAACAATTTGAAAACCAATTATTGTTATTGAAAATAAATAAAATATTCGAATTTACTTCCACGCTTTCCACCTATTTCCAACAATTTTGTATGTACAACGTCCAAATGTGCGAAATCGAATAGCTTTTTAGTCATGTTAACTAACATAAAGAAGGTCATTATTTTTTTTCGTTTTACATTGTATTTTCAAATATAAGTGCACATTTGTGTCGATGAAATTTGGAAAGTGTTTTCCTTATACGATGCAGATATATAATAAGAAAGGGTTTTTGAAAATTTCTCCCTTAAAAGAGTGAAAAACGGTAGCAAAGTTTGTAAGGGGTAACGTTTAATAAACAATCGAAATTTCAAATTTAATGATCAATCAAAGTCCGTTAAAAGCGAAACGTTATTATGGCTTAATATGAAACAAAGTTGATTTATTATTAGAAACAATAACTTAGAGTCTGCTTAAAAATTTAAACTCTGATATGTAAATATCTCTGAAAAGGTTAAGTTAAGTTTATAATTGAGCATTATGTTTTTTGACTTTCACATATTGTAAACCTGAAAATCCGAAATACGTATTCACAAATAAATACATTAGTGAGTGAGTACCCTCACCAACGTTTTGAATGCGTAAGTGGGGATAACAGAGCGCATGCGCATAGCCCATTCTGCACGGACGCACGGCAAGATAGCCAATTTATATATAAGAAAAGTTCTAAAATAGCTCCACATTGGATCTTCTTATACTTCATTATATGTTTGCAAACGATTTAAATCAATTACATCTTTTGTGATGTAAAACAGTATACACGAAGGGATCCAAATGAGTTGAAACATACTAAACTAAACACTAATATTAAGGACTAATTGCAATATTTGCTATAGTCAAAGTTCTTATTCGTTTGTGCCAATCATTTTCAGTGTTTGAAGATATCATTAGAAAAATGAAAGCATTTTGAATAAAGTTTGTTAAGGTTTCAAATAATGCAATGAAATATTTAAAATAGTTTTAACGAAGAATCAAATAGCTCACTGATTCTCAATAGGGGCGATATCTAATCCTACGAGGGCTATTGAATATTTCAAAAGGACGACACAACCACTAGAAAAGGGCCATGTTATTAAAATGAACTATAATGTTGTTCTTACCTTTTTACGAAATTCGTATAGAAAACTATTACTAAGAAGGTAAAAAGCATTAATATTATTTTTCTTTTCGGAAAGGAGGCAGTGATTTATAAAAGGTTGAGAATATACCCTATTGGCTTAAAGATGTATGTTTTCGAAAATAAAATTTTAAAATTAAAAACTTTTCAAGTTTATGTCATTCTTTTACTCAATCTTAAACTTTTATGAAAGGCAAAATTTTTTGTACTTGAATTTGCATATAAGTACATTGGAGGTTTAAATTTTTCTGTAGTTAGTCCCACGATTGATTCCTATTAATATGTTCCGGTCAATTGATTTCTCAATTAAAATCTCTACAAACTGACCTTTTATACGTACAGCTTTTATTCATACAAGAATTGATAGAAAGAACAAATATACTATACGCAAGTAAAGAGGGTAGATAAGAGTAGAGGGATCATAATTTCCTTATTTAGTCTATTTATAACAAGGAGGGTAGTTTTTTTCTTACATCTACAAGGCGAATAAGTCTCACGTAATTTGTGAATGAATCATTACTTAGAATAGAAAATGGGAAAGATTTGGTTTGAAAGAGGACAACTTCTGATTGACAGAAAAAGAGCTTTGAGCTTTAATTTTAGACTTTTTTGTCCTAACCAAAGTTAATGGATAAAAAATTAACATTTTTCTTAATCAGTTTTTAGAAATTTAAGACTGTGGAAAAGAAAGCTCTAGTAAAGACTCAAAGCTAATGATTACACCGGCACACAAAAAAAAAAGTGCTTTGTACTTTTGACCGGACCTACATAAATCTACGTATTTTGACCCCCTGAACACGAATCCGGGGTCGGTTTAACTCGTACACCCTCAAAAATTCGAGAAAACTTTAAAAAACCGAAAAAAATGGTTAAAATCGGCAGTTTTGGTGACATACAAATTTTTTTGAACTAATCCAAGCATGATTTTCATGTTTTTCGATCCGCTGAATACAAATTCGAAGTTTATGTAGACCATAAGCCGTTTTTATTGTAAGAAAATTGCAAAAAACCCTTAAAAATTGTAAAAAATTGCGGCTATTGTTCTAAAATTCGAGATTATATGATGAAAATAAACTTTTAAATCTCTACAAAGGATATTTTGCATATTATTTTATTTCTGGAATATGATTTTGAAGATTATTTGGCCAAAATCTTTAAAGAAATTGAAATTCCCCGTAAAAAATCTCTGAAAATTACAAATGGGCCAATTGCTTACATTTCAATTCGTCATTTGCTTATATCGAATCCGTTTGTCTTTAAATGACTTATGTACAGGGCTAGTTAGTTATGCAAGAGTAGCTTTTAAGAATTTTTGAATTCTTGTTTGGACGCTTGTGTCTGTAACCAGGTCACCTCCACGTGGTGACGGCGGGCAACAGAACCATCTGGCAGAGTCCCTGGGTTAAAGGCGTATATGCCGTCATGGCAGGCACAAGCGAAAAGTGTTTTACGATGCAGGGATTCGGGATCCCAGTGTTGGCGTCTGGTCAGAGTAAGAAAGCAGGCTCGCAAAGCAAGCAATTTTCTTACAATAAAAACAGCTTATGGTCTACATTAACTTCGAATTTGTATTCAGCGGATCGAAAAACATGAAAATCATGCTCGCTTAAGTTCAAAAAAATTTTTATGTCCCCAAAACTGCCGATTTTAACCATTTTTTTCGGTTTTTTAAAGTTTTATCGAATTTTTGAGGGTGTACGGGTCAAACCGACCCCGGATTCGTGTTCAGGGGGTCAAAATACGTAGATTTATGTAGGTCCGGTCAAAAGTACAGAGCACTTTTTTTTTGTGTGCCGGTGTTATCAGAAAATAAAATATAAATAATTTGTGAAATTATGGATTTTAGTGGAATCATACATATTCATATTGCGTGAATTAAAATTTAACAATTTGCCCTAAGGTCAGTGATTAAACGAATGTAAAATATTCACATTGTGTACTTAAACGTTTGATAAGCATTTGCGATGAAAAATGTTGTCACGCAGTTGTCAAAATTTGAACCCTGGACCTCCTGGACAATCCCAAACATTATTATAACGATATGTTGTTCGAATATTCAATAGCGTCCTTCAATTTTTTTAATTAAATTTTTGTTTATAATCTAAAGTTCAGCATTTATCTTATGATTAATTAAATATAAATTTCCTTGATTCTTTGTTATTTATTAAGGTGAAAAGAATGTTTATTTTGTTGATGAAAAATGAATAGAAGATCGTAGATCAGGTTTTAGAATATTTCTATAATTTATTCACTTGAATTTTTCTTTTACTAAAATAATATGAAAAATGAAGTGCAGTATTTAAATTAAAATAATGTTTTTAAGTTGCACATCGATTGTATGAAGTGTTGAGTTCTATGAACCACTTAGAGAAAAGCCAATTATAACTTTGGAAATCATCATTCATTTCAATGCAGCCATTTGTACATAAAAAATTCATCAGACTCATAAAATACAACACAACATTGAACGACCATAATATTATTCCAGCATTTCTATAAATCAATAACTAGTTTTTCTGCTAAAAGATAGCACGCAATTTGCTTACTTAAGCTGTTCGAAAAAAGAAGGAACAAACCGTCAAAGAGGAGAACCAAAGCGACCCGTCGAGTCAGCTGTCTAACGATGTGGAATTTTATAGAAATGACATTGCATGTTGAGCCCATTGACAAGTTTATGTTATTATTATTGTCATTACATTTTTTTCCTTTGCTTCTCTATTCTGTTTGCACTAACTAGGAACAGAGACGGAAATCGTTAAGGACACCTTAATAAGGACTCAGACTATTCTATCCGACTATTACAAACTGTCGTTCATCCTAAACTAGCAAATGCTAAGTCACCAAAATGATTTGTTAGAGTGACCGCCTCCTGCCCATTCTTAACGATGATAAATCCAGGGTTTTAAAAATAAAAGACAATATAAAAGATGGAATTATTGTTAAATTTTTCTTTTTCAACAGAAAAGCTTTGTTCGTTTCAAACGGCAGTAAAAAAAAGAAAGTATAACTCGAACATTGTTTGATAGTATTTTTTCTTTGCTTCTTTCTTCTCTGATTTATTGTTATTTAAATCACATATATTATAATTTTTCAGCTATCCACCTCTCACCAATTTCATTCATCCAAAAATAATTGTTTGTCATTCCCAGAATGAAATATATTTGTATTGTATTCCTATTGATATTTACAGTAAAGCACGATTGCACGAAATTAGAAACGGAGACCTCGAGCTATTTCTTCGGAAAGTAGCTTTTTTTTCCCATTTTGAATGAATATATTAAATTAGGGTGTCTAACTATGCCTAACTGCCTCCATTTATATACATATACATTTAATGTGCTTATAATTTTGTCACTATTTTTAGATTCCTAGAAAACCGTGCGGCATTGAATTTTATAAATATACAGCACAAAGTATATGCGATGAATATCAAAAAGGGTGTACGGTAACATAAAGGGGAAGTGTTAATATTCTTTTAAAAACAAATGTCCTCCATGTACAATAAATAACTCTCGTTTGAATTTTAATGACAACCAATTAAAATCGAATATAATTTAGTCGGATTTCATTTTACAGAAAAACTATTTATCATTTAATGGCTTTAAAAAATATTTTATTAATGCGTAGTTCATTTATGTCCATAACGCCCATTTATAATGGTTTTTTATAAATTATGCATGAGTATACGGCAAATAAAGAACCAAATTTTATATTTCGACGGAAATATATTTGTTAAATAAATTCAAAGAATAAAATTGTACTATCTATAACATTTTACCTCTTTTTTTTATTTCACAAAACCCAAATTTTCATTACTATAAAAATATTATTTATTATATTTATTTGAAATAATATTATTTATTTGAAATGACAAAAGTGTAAATAAAAGGTTTTCATATACTTAATATATTATTTACCTGCTTGCACCGTTTTTATTTTTACATGATGAAAATTATTAAAATCAATTTGACGTCACTTTTCATAATAACTTTTATTATTGCCATTGCGCAAACATGCGACTATAACGATTTTAAATTAAATCATAATATCTAAATGTCAGAAGTAATCTTCATATTAATTTAAATTTTTTAATTAGTCTTTCATGCTTTCGTATATTATCAAGTGTAATAACCTTTGATTTATAAAATAGCTTATATTTAATGAGTGGAATAGCATTAGTTATTCCAATTTAATTTATTTGTTTATATCTTTTTGATAATAATTATTATTAAAAAAAAAAAAAATGTGACCTTTGCCTAATTGTATTCATGTTTTTAAACGAGCAGCTTATACATTTACGGTACAAGATAAAAGTAAAAAATATATATAAATTAAAGGAGATATTATGAGCAAAAAGTAAATGTTTATAACAATTATCATTACTTTTAAATGTAAGCTCGTAAAAAATATTACAAAACTTTTTTACATAAAAATAAAAGTTGAAAATATTTATCAACAGAACCAAACTTCATGGATGTTTTGTTATCAAAATAATTCATTGTATTAATCAACATTTCTTATAAAAATTAAATATTTTTTTATGTTTTATTAACAACCGGTTTATACTATTTTTATACTGTTGCTAATGGTTTTTAGACTGCAAAGTTTAATATTTATAGTTGAGGGAATTTCTTGGTCGTTATAGATTTCAACCCCTATTCACTAATATACAGAGGATTTCTTCTAGCAATGACTCTTAAATGAAGTTTTCAATGTTATTCTTTAAGCTAATTGAAACTAATTTTGAAAAAATAACACAAAATTGAACAAATGTATATAGAAGCAATCAAATAATATAAGAAAATAGACAAAAAAAGGGCTAAATCCTTCAAATTTTTGGTGCATTAGATAATAAAACATAGTCATACATTTTTGACAAAAATAAGTTTCAATTAGTACCTAATTGTTACCTTTGACTTTTACATATGATTTTTAATTAAAAAAAAATAATTTGAAAAAAAATATTTGTATAATTTTAAAATATCCTCCCTTAGCAACCCGCAGCATTTCACACTGTACCTATAGTAACTTACATTCAAGATATAAATTTTTTAATTAGGTCTTGTGAAAAATCAGTATATCACTGAAATTATTAATTTATGGACAAAAATAACAATAAAAAACCTCTCTTGACAACCTACACCTTCCTTTACTGTACCTGTTGATGTGAAACTCTTTTGAGTCTCCTGATTTAATGGAAACATTAGCGTATATGAAAACAACATTATGTATAAATTTCAAAACGATCAGTTTAGAACTATACGATTTTCAAAAAACGAACATAAAATTTTTTATATGTACAATGTCTATGGATTACACTTTTAGTGTACTTAAGATTTAAAAAACTAATTTGTGAAGTGAACAATTAAATCTTTTATTGAATTCAATGGAAGTTTGTGGATCGTAACTCTATAATTGGAAGCCATTTTTCATTGTAATTTTCAATCTTAAAGTTATAATAAGGATTTATAATCCTCATAATGTCAAAAGTAAATTTTTAAAAAGATATTTTCCATAGATTGTTGAAAATTAGGAATTGAAATCTTACTTTTGAATAATATATAACGAAATTCAATAATAATTCTTTAATTTAATATTTTTGAATATAAGTGAAAAACAAATCACTAACAAATCATCATTATTTCTTTAAGGCCAGATATTTCACATCTAATTAATGTCATTTATCTTCCAGATAAAAGTATATCCGTGTATAGGATAAGTGTATATGATTTAGCTAACAATTAAATCTGTACCTTCCAAATAGCTATCTTACAGATACACATATATGTAGTATATTTATCCGTAAAAGAAAATACCAGGCGTAAAGATTTTATAAAATTATTCTTAATCTTATCATTTTCAAAAACTAACGAATTTAAGAGCTTTCTCGGATATTTGCTTGTTACAAATATAATAGCATTTTCCTTCTACAAAACAATTTTCTTTAATCTTCCATAATGGTTCACAAATAATCGAAAGTACTCAATAAAAGTATTTTTCTTTTGCAAATTTCTTTGTATATATTCCGTTTTCTCTCATCATTCGAGCATTTTATATAAGACTTCCACTCACAAATTACTGTCATTCTACATTATCGTTCAGACTTTTTAAATAAATGGACTAAAATTAATTTGAAAAACCTTCACTATTTCCCGTCTGTTATGCAACTTTTCGTCTAATCTGCAATACAAAACTGCATATTATAAACGCTATAATATAAGAACATAGGCATATAAAAATTTAAAAAAGACATGATGACATACTTTTATTTGCTACCATTTACAAAATAAATACTCTTATAAGATAACGACAACTTTTCAATTACATAAAGTGGTATAATTATGAAAATTTATACACAACAGATCAATGGAGGGGTTAAAACAAAGCTATACTAGAGTTTTGAAAAAAATCCCTAATTATTTCTAATGATAAAAGTTTCTATGTAACAGTTTTTAGTAGATATACGAAATACATAATAAGTTAATACATAATATGATACCAATATAATATGTTTCATTTCAACAGTAACACAATTAAAATAAAAATTAATATTAATTTATTTAATGCTTTATGATAATTTTAATTAGCCTCTTATGTTAATATTTCTTAACAGAGCTTTGTATTAAATAATTATATTTATCCATTTACATTATTTGCCAGTATATTTTCGTAGGGTAGAGAGTACACATATTTTAAAATTATTTGAACAGCCTGGAAAGTAACTGATAATAATGTAAACGAAAATATTAATATATTAAAATGTTATGATTTTATTTATGCAAATATCGTACTTTAATAAATTAATTGTTGAGTATATGCAGGTATTAGGTCAATTCTACACATAGAGTCGCGATAAATAATTGTAAATATTTGCAGTGAATTTTAACTTTGTTTTTTTAACATTTTTTATGTTTGGAACTAATAAAGTACTGAGTCAATATAATTATAAAGCCTAACTTAATGTATTTAATTGCATAACATAAATTTTTTAAATTAAAATTCGTTTTTAAGTGAGCGAAATTATCGAAATGACAGGTTTTGTGCAAAAGTCTCAACAAAATAAATTTTCAAGGTGCGTAATATACACAAACGTAGTATACAAAGGAAGACCATAAATAAAATTTTAAGCATTCCAAAAAGTAATTTTCTGACAATGGTTTTTTCCAATTCTTTTTTTTTATTATTATTTCAGCGAAACAATATAATAAAGAAAATTTGTTTATAATGCATGACATATGAGAAGTTGGTTACATATTTTTTTTCTTTTTCAATCTATATTATTATATTTAAATCAATTGAGATGAATAGCTCATGAGTTCTGGAAATGTCACTGTAAGCCGGATGTCATTATTGCTATTATTTAGGGTAAGGGAGCCACATGTTTTGTACATACATAAATACTTAACTTGTCTCTTATCGTCATCATCATTACTATAAAAGACTTGCTATATATTTTTATGAACATTATGATGGAGTAGTATATTAGTAGTTTAGCCGGAAAACGTGATTAGGGAATAATTTAGCAATGATAATGACAGAAAATCATTTTTGTTAATCACGAGACAGTATCCGCTTGGAACAAAAATACATTTTTTTTTAATGAATGAGGAAATAATATGTGATATTTAACCATGCCGTTAAAAAATTAAAGCTCAGGCAGGTATAAAAATAACTCTTGCATTAAATTGTCGCTGAAGTTTTACATTATAATAAACACGGACTTATACTCTGCATTAATGTGAAAGATTTAAAAGTGAAATGATTTTAACTTCAATGTTGTGCCTCTTTACTGTTCAACTCATTAGCACATTCAAGTACAAACCAATAGCAGAATTTTTATTATACCTTATGCTTCAATTATTTCTATATATAGTGAATAATGCATTACCTATATAACAAAGGAAAAATAATTTATATTAAGAACAAACTGTGGATTTCCATAATAAACAATATAAAAAAAAATGAAGAGTCAATGAAATAGAAATAGTTTCGGAACCTAAATTGTTTGAGAGTCATTTTATTGCGCTAGTTATATATGATAGTTTTATGTTCAATGCTGTATTAATCAATATTAAAAAAAAAGTTATAAGCTTCTAAATTTTATTATAAAAGCTTAGACCATTCTTCTACTTCTTCGCTACTGCAGGCTTCTTAAGCGCTTATTGCCTGTACAGTACTAATCTTTTTTGAAATTTAAAGATAATTAATTTATTACTTATTCATACGTAGACATATAAAGTTAATAATAAATTTGTTTCCTTCGTTATAGTTACCACTATTGCACTGTACATAACCAAACCTGATAATTACAGAAAAATATTGTCGCTTTATAATATAAGCATTTATCTGCACTTCAATCTCGTGAATTAAATAATAATTTATGTGAAATTTCTCCAAAAGAACAATGTTACAATTTATTGGCTTTAAAAAAGTTTAAATTAACTTTCGTTCATACTTATGCAATGTCACCCCTGGAGGCTTCGGAAGACACAAACTTTATGCAGTATTTGTTGGGGTGGAACGTTTTTGAAAACATAAGTACTTCGTAGGCATATGAGGTACTTATGCAGATGAAAACGCAACCTTAAATTTTAAATAAAGTTTTTTAACTTATAACTTTTCGATTTGAACACTAATATGGATTGATCAAAAAGGATATTTGTTTTCATTTGATTCGGATACAAATACAAAGACAATGAGAAGAAATCACATATTGCTGGTCTTAGTTCCCAAATATCTGTTCTTTTGAGATGTTGACGTCTATGATTTTATTCATCTTTTTGAAGGTCTTCCTGAGAGTCGTCGTTTCCGCGATTTTTGTCAGTCTTTTTCTGGTCATCTTATTCACGTGATCATTCTAGGAATTAACTAACTCCGCTTGCGGTAAAAGCTGGATAGATTTAGTAGTCCAGCAAATACCGTTGCCGGTTTCAATCCTGGATAAAGGAGCGGAGTTATCAAATGAGGTCTGCGACCTATCTGGCATAAAGACTAAGACCACTCTCCAAAAATTAACCACATACCAATTTTCAAAATTGATAAAATGATTATTAACTAAAATCCCTATTCAAATTAAAGGGTTATATGAAAAACTCGCTAATATTAATTGGCAAATTAATGGTTTAGGAATATTTTCTGGAAAATAATTAATAATTCTAAAATCATAGATCCAAAACTTAGAGGTCAAAAAAGCTTCTTTTACGTCATTAATCAATGATAGCAGCCAGAATATAATAAACATTTTATCACCTTTTCTATAAAAGTTTTCATAGTTTTGATTTCGCAACTATGAAAACATTTCTTATACTTTTTTTAGCTATAAGAAAAATTAATCAATATAAACAGATTAGGTTAAAACTTTGATAACATTTGTATCATTTTTTTCCGTTTTTACCAGAAATTGAAGGCATGCGCAGAAAATTTAACTTATTTTTTGTGTTTATATAAGCTTTACTCATTCAAGTCTTAGAATTTTGTGAGCTTTTTCGTCTAATATGAATCATATTCGTTTACATGAATATGTTTTTTGCAAAATCAAAAATATAATAAAAAGTGAAATTATTTCCCACAATTTATGGATGGGATTTTACAGCTGCATCATTGATAAAAGTAATTAGCATAAAAATATGTTCATCTAGACTTAAACCTCTTTATAATGACATTCAAATGTTTTTCATTTTCAACTATGTGTAGAGCGAATAGGAGGATGAAACTTGGAAATATTTTTTGAAAATATAATGACTGAATTTGTTTTAATTGATTAAGAAAAGGATATAGTAAAGTATACCTAAAAAAATTGACAAAAATCTTACTAAAAATCAGATCAAAAACAAGAAAATAAGATGATAAATACAGACCTGGCACAACTGGCAAGGTTACGCCTAGGATATTATTTAGATTTATTTCCATTTGGTGGATATGTATAAATAATAAAACACCTAGACTGTTCTATTTTGGGGTAATCGTATTTCAACTGTACTTACTATTAAAATATATGTACTTTTACAACTAATAGTTTAAGATTAAGAATCAAAAAATATAATCTTCATATAAAAATTATCGAAAAATCATTGTATCATAAGATTAAGGTATGTGATTATTTCAGATGTAGAGCTTCTCAAATATATTCATAATTTGTAAGAAATATTTTACTTTGCTTTACATTTATAATTTTATTCTTAGGGCAAAAAGTAGCCGACAACTTTATAATGCTTGCTATCAAATCATTAATAAATCTTTAGACGAAATCATTAATCTCTAGATTGTCTTGTAATCAAGGTTTATGAACAATAAATATTCTGCTAGAATACGCTATTAACATTTTTTCATATTAATGAACCAGTTTTGTAAAATACCTATCTCATTTTTACTTTTACAAGATCTCGTGGTTTAATTTATTGATTAAGTTTTTTTTTAACATCATTTAACATATAAAATTATTGCATTGTCATCGTTTTCAATTAAATATTGTTATATGGTGACTAAAGTGACATTAATTTTAACTTAAACAAACAAGCTCATATTTTATTAATATTGGTGCTTATTATTGTTATTAGAACTATTACTTAATAAAAACAGTATTATGAATAAATACGAAAGACAAAATAAGTTGTGACAAGGTGAGGTTACATAAATTTTGTGTCTATATCGTATTATTATTACTATCGCCGATGTATGTAAATAATTGAAGCATTCAAATGAATGCAAACCTATAAAGGAAACGGCAAAACAATTGAATGAATTTAACAATGCACTATTGTCCGTTGTTTCTGAAATAAAAGACAATCGCTCGTTATGCAGATGTCACGATCGTGGTGTTTGCTTCGCTTTGCAACATTTGGATCTATTTAACATAGATCCAATGTGGAACATTACCATTTGAAAAGAAAAATTCGATCTAGCCTGCTTTTAAAATATGGGAGAGTAGGTAGGTCGTCTATAAATCTAAGTCTATTCCACAATCTTAAGGTAAATTTACTTTGTGATTATATTTATTATAAAAGGAGGAGAATTTTAGGTGGACCGCACGTTGTAAATGGGTTTGTACACGTAACATATAATAAAAATATAATGAAGAGAATTTTGTGGTTTATATATGGGCGCAAAATAGCGGCCACTATATCATATGGCTACAAACTCATAAATATAGCGATGACTATAAGTAGATCTTCCTAGCCTTACATTTTCAAACGTGTGGTGTTCTTTTTAATGCAAGATTGTTATCGCGATATTGTATCCATTGGAATATGGTATGTATGTCTGTATACTTGATGAAATATTTATGAATTTGAAACGGGCCTTATTTTATGCTATGCGCTTACTTTGTTCATGGCGACAATTTAAATTATCCGAACGAATTAGTTATAAAGTGTTTATTCAATAGAATTTTTATATGACCAATTCCACTTATCAAAATGACAAATCTTTGGCCCAAATGACTCAATGTTGGAAAAAATCAGCGACTGTTTTCCCCCGAAAATCCACACACTTGCAAATCTATTTTAAATTATTCATTACATTTTTTTTTCTGCACATTAAAATTCATTTTCAAGGCAAAAAATTAACGCGATCCTTTCAAGTCTCTGGTTTGCATAATGGCTTTCTCTACACTTACTGACACAATCATTTTAAAATTAAAATTCTCAAATTGATTTTTTTCCTCATTTTCATTCTATCAAGTATCAATTTCATTATGGCGAGTATAAAAAAGGCAATGAAGGCCGCCGAAAAATTGAAAATATAATAAAAGAGTAAAATTGACTAATGTGAGATGAAAGTGGAAAAATAAAGTATGATGTAATAATTATCTTTCCTATTTATGTAATCCTATGAAAAACGTTAATGACAGTCTTAATTAATTTTTCAGAGAACTATTGTTTACAGTTTAATTACATATTTTCAACAACAAAAAAAGGAGACATTAACGACAACTGCGCAATTATTTTATTGTAGAGTAAACCAAATAAAACGCAAATACTTAATAGCTTTTTCGTCTTAACGATCACGTTTTATGATTTTGAAAAAAAAATATTTTATATCAAAAATAGCGAGACGTACATAAATGTTTAAAGTTGAAACTTAATACATATATCTTGCAGATTTTGACGACTTTATCTGCGTGATATATTTGTTAGGTATTATAAGCCAAAAAAAATATAGATACCTGCACACAAATGTTAATTATCACCCTCAGTTGATGTTTTTTTTTTGCAATATTAAATTTGTAATCTATTTGGGGCAAACTTAAAATTTAACAGTAGTTTGATAGTTATGCCCTGTATATTTCTCATGTCCCATTATCACAGTTATAAATATGAAACTTAGATTTCAAATATCATTAAAGCAAAACAATGAACTTACACTTTTCTTTTGATTACCATAAGAGTAAAATATCAAAGAATTCGAAGTCAATTATAGTAACATTACTATATTCAAAATTGATTGCTTTTCAATTAGAAATTGATCAAAAAATTTCCATGAATTTTAACCATTAATTAGCCTCCAAAGTAATGAAAATCGAATATCTTTGTTACTCTATTTTTAGTTTAACTTAAATAATCAAAGTTCTTTTTTTCAGTTGAAATCTTCTGGATGAAGTTATTTGTGCCTCGACACTGCAGCTTCAGGATTTCTTATGCTTCCTGGATCCCTTCTTCACCGAGGAGCTGAATGAGCCTCAACATCCGGCATACTGTGTTTTTCGACTAATTCGGATCCAAGGTGTGTTATCTTTAGTTTTATATGTTTCCATTTATTCAGAGCACCGCATTTCCACAAAACATGAAAAATGGTTTTATCTGGCAATTTTATTTGCATGATGGATCACCCATATATAATCCAACTGTATATATAAATGTTTCTTCAGTCCGCTGTTGTCGGCAATGGCTTGTTACCACTTTGACTTGTTTTTTTGTAAGATTAAGTATTTAAGTAGTCAGGTTTGGGGATGATTTTCCCATTATCCTTTTACTATGTTTTTATCCGGTGATGTTCTTCCATATTTAGCAATGATTTTCATATGTAGATCCATTCTATGATTATTTCTTCCACTGCCGATTCTGTGACATGACATTAACCTTAGGCAATAGACCTGTGAATAGTGTGCCAGATCCTTGATAGACAAGAACGTCAACCCTTTCGTTACCCTTAATGCCCTTATGACCTAACACCTACCCCGATTTGACATTGCTGTACATTCCTTGATCATTTTGAAGCTGGCTTATGTTTTCGCTAATACTTCGAAGTCATTAATTTAAAGTCTTTAAATTAAGTCTCTAATTCAATAAATGTTTTACTCAAATTCACAAATATTAAATTCAGTGGTTCATTTTTGAGTTTACAGATAGGCAAGTAGAATAAACACTATATTATTGATATTACTTAAGGTATAAACTCTAAAACAGTTTTATTAATATTATGTCGAAAATATAACCCAGTTTTTTCCTCTATCTTTTATAGTTTGGTAATCAAATAATACTATAAGACCAAAGGAAAAAATACCATTGGAAATAGAATAACAGTATGAATTTTTTTACATTTTAAATATTATTTTTGTAGTCCTGAAAATAGTTATAAATTCAATTAATTTATTTGATCACCTTTCAAAACTAAATATCTATGTTGTTGGCATAAAATATATGGCATATTTCATTTATTCCTTTGACTATCCTCAAATTTTCACCAAAATCGATAAAACTGTATTTAAAATTACATTAAACATACAGTTTTTGGAAAGCTATTTTGTATCATTGAGAATTTAAACATTTTTCACCCAAAATTAATTAATGGAATTATAATTGCTGTTACAAATCGACATTTCAATTTAAACTATCGCTGTAATATAAAATTTACTCAAAAATAGTTTCAATTTTTTTAAACCACATTCATTCTAATGATGTAATATTCCAAATTTTTCAAATTCTAATTATAATAATCTAATTTGACTTAGATTTAAATTCTAAACAGTTCAAATCTTGCAATAGTATCGGTTTTTTATTAAATAATAAAGGGGCAATAAATATAATTGATATATGTCGTAAATTACACCTAATTAATCTTACTATTGTTCTAAATTCTTTTCTTTTGGTAGAAACGACAAATATATAAAGCTTAAACGTTAAAAAAGTAATAAAAAAAATAATTACTTTGATTTCTACTTTTGTTTCTTCATACTTTTGCAAATTACGTTTTTGTACTAATTTTAGAATTACCTTTTAAATTCTACCGTAAAATATACGATCGTCAGTTAAACGTGGTCACCGGAAATTAAAAATATATCAAATAACAAATTTTCTTTGAAAAAATAAATGAAATTGTATGAGAGAATACTTTTTTAATTTAACCTTATATAGGTAAAATTAATGCCTTAGCGTAAATACCTACTTGGAGTCATTCGGAAATAAAATATATTGTTACATTATTTGCTGAAATTTGTGTTTTACTTTTCCGCACACAATTTTATTAATTAATGTAGAAATGTTTTAACGGTTGGGTTTCTCTTCGTAATTAGTTTTGAATTATAAAGTCTGCAAATTACAATAAATAACAACACATGACGAAATAATAAGCCGATAGAGCGATATCTTTTGAAATTGGATACGTTTACTTTTTCTATGTAAACCAATATAAAAGAAACATCCAAAAGTGCTGATTGTAATGTATTTTAAGCCAACGCTATTTCGTATATTTTCTGCTCGATTATCTAAGTTTATATCTCTCTTCAATCTTGTGAATGTGAAATGTATGAACTGTAACTGTAGGTATATAAAAGCTGTATTGCGAGTAGGTATATAAGAAAAAAAGCTGGACAACAAATAAATCATCTCACTATGCAAATGAATTCTGACGTTAGATATGACTAAAGCCAACTGTACGTGAATACTTCAACTAATTTATTTTCCAGTTCATTCATGTGAAAAATATCAAAAGAAAGTATATGAAAAGCAAAAGAAAACGAACAAAAAACCACCGTGTTCAATAAAGATTGGTAACGATCATGAGATTCCAAGTCGAGCGTAGTTTTATCATCACGTTTTGCGGCCGACAGTTTCCACTTATTTATCATTTTGAAATATCTACTTCACATCTTATTACAGTGTAGGACCGACTTTCGTTTCTCAAACTAAAAATGACAAAAGTTCACGACGACGGTGGTATTGAAGACGGAGACGACGACAATGGCAAGAACAATGCCCTATTTAGCACGCCGATATTACGCTGAAACCCACGAATTGTGCTTGTATAAGTAATGACGTATATCTATACAAATATCTGCTCGTGTAGGAGTAATAAAGACAGAGGGTAGTTTTCAAATGCGCTTCACCAACCCCCCATTATCGTGGGTTATAATCGGGAACGTTTTGTCTTTGTTATGTTTAGTAACTTGAATACAGAACGGATGAACACTGCGAGTAAGCTTCTTTAAAAACATTTTTGAATGACGTGTTCTCTCAAAGATTATCTCAAACTTCTTAGAAAATATGTATGCCCACCCCCCTTATTATTGCAAGAAATTTAAGTACAAAACTACAATAAGCCAGTATAGAGTGGCTTATATAATACATGCGGAATACTATCCTCACATATACGTAACACATGTTTAAAAAATTGAATAGAATACACCTCTGCACCATTAAGACAAATTTAACATAGCACATAGAAATGATTTTTTTCTTAGAAACACAAAAGCAGTTTTGCTAGTAATAGTAAAACATATTTAAAGTAATAATCTGACTTGCCTATGCTTTATAAAAACTATAGATTATCAAATACGTATATGAACATTGTACAATGTTCGTATATGTTACAATATCAAGAAAATACTAGAAATTTATCTCAATAATAGATATCAACAATTTAAAATTCTTAATATTAGGTAATAATTAAAAAGAATAACAATAACAAATTGACTTTCAAAATTTTTGGAATAAATACCTTTTCAACAAGTGTTTCGGGTATATCAATATATAATTGATGCATAAACAAAATAAATTTTAAAAACATAACGAGTGTATATCTATATAAGCGCATGAGAAGTTATACTTGTTTGGTATAGTTAAAAATATGTTTTCAATCCACTGCCATAGTCTCTTCCGGTAGTGCCTAAATTGGCACACTAGTTATAAGATTTGTGATTACTAAAATATGATACAATTTCAAAAACAATTTATTTTTAATATCAAAATACATAATAAGAAAACGTATGTATTATGACAAAGACAAGGATAAAGAATATAAAGTTTTAAATACATCCATGTTAGTGGAATAAAAATATAATACTTATTAGCTCAAATTTGAACTAGCATGTCATTAGTTTCAACTGTCATTTCGATTTCATTCAATTTGTAATTTTTGCCATTTGTCAGTTGTGTCAGTGATGGGCTGTGAATATTTCCCGGAAAGTTACTGATTTTCAAATAAAAGATTAAATTGGCTATTTATACATAGATATTGTATGTATACACATTTGGCTACTTACACAAAGTTTATAAATTTATTTTTATTAATTTATTTTTTTACTTCTGGTGGAATTTCTATAGACGTGCTCTACACCTGTTCATAGAACCAGAAGAACTACAAAATTTACACAAAATAAAAAACAAAATTAAATATTATATTTACACAAAATTAAATATAGTTAATAAAATTTTTCAAATCAATAATACAAACTAAAATAGATATATTACAATATTACTTAAAACTATTTTTTTTCTAAAAATTACGTTCTAGAGTTGGAAATTCAGTTTCCCAGCTTTTTCCATAATATCTCTTTGGAATAGATCAGCGATTTCATGTTTTCAGTTAGCATATTAAAATATTTAATCGCAACGTAGTAAGCACTTTTGGCTTGAATAGTTTTTTTTTTAATTTTTGGCAATATTAACTGCTTAGATCGAGTGAAATGTATATTACATATTATAAGAACTAACTTTTTATCAATACAACATAGGTCACACGTTATAAAAATACTTATCGAAAACATTTACCATATAGAAGAAAATTGTGGTCATAATATATGTATTGATATGTATAAACAATCCTAATTAGCAACGTCCTAAAAATTATATTAATACAATAGTAATTGTATAATTTATTTATCCGTTTATATTTATGTTTTGAAACTGATTTTTAATTCAAATATAGAAAAATATAATGTAATATAATGTATCAAACAACTTTCCTTACATTATTTATTAATTATTGCATTGAACAATTTCAAAAAACACCCTTCTTGTAAATGAATTTTAATTCTCATATTAACAATAGGCAAACATAAGTAATATGTATGCATATATTTCGACAAAGGTAGACAAATATTGTAAACACATACGTGTGAATGAAATACAATCATTTTCTCAAATTTGAACGAATGATTGTAGCAATGGTTTCAACAGTCATTTTGATTTGGTTCAATAAATTGCCAATTTTTACCATTTGTCAGTTGTGTCAGTATTGGACGATGAATAATTTACGAGAAATTACAAGTTGAATATTAATATGGATATTATTTAGACCAGGGGTTGGCAAACTTAATATTGGTATGATGGACAAAATTTGTTCATATGCGAGCGCTGGGATTCGATCGGCTCATTAGAGTGTTTTAGTGGTTTTAATACTGTGAAAATCGCTCCCAAAAATCCGCATCCTAAAAATCCATTTAGTAAAATGTCACATTTTACTAAAAATTCAGTTTGATTATTTTTTCATAATTCTGCTAAGGAAGTATAACTTCATAAAAATATGTAAAAGCTCAGAGATTTCAATTATTAATATTTAAAGCCAATTGAACCATAGAAGTTACTAAAATATCCAATGGTGAAATTTAGTACTTTAAGTTTATTGTATTAAGATATATTTTACGTAGAAAAGATGAGCTTTAAGTAGAATTTGTATTCATTAGTAGTATGTTCTAGTTTCTACGATGCTTACATTAACCCAAACATTCTCGAACTCTCCAAGTCATCTACATGGACTTTCAAGTGTAAATTTCATGCTACAAGGGGTTGTTATTAATGAAAAATATATATTAGGGATGCTTGGAATGTGAATAATACTCTACAAGGTGCATTCCATTAATATACACCACCTCTAAAAATTGGCAAGGCGTTTGTAAAAGAAAAAAAATAAAAGGGAATCTATAAAACAACGCACTGGTCTTCACCATAATTAATCTTAAATAACAATCGATTGAGTTGGTAATCTCTTGGCAATCTATAGATTTAAGTTACTGAAAAAAAAGCAAATGCTCCATATAATAGTGGACCAGGCAGATGAAATCGCGCGTATCAGTTAGTAACCACTATAAAAATAATACACTTGAGATGATTATGGCCTTTGTGGAAAAAAAAGCGTCTACCTTCTTATATTTTTATGAGGTACGTAGCCTTGATAGTCATATTGACTATTTTTAAATTAAATTTAATTCGAAGATAATCATGGTCCATCAGTTTCGTGAAGTAAATTAGGTACAAAAACCTTGATTGTTTTTCTATCCAATTTGTGGAGAACTAAACTAATTTCACGCCCGCCAAGTTTACATTAATTTTGAACAATTTTCAAGAGTTGATGAGATTTTCTTAAAATGGATATACCTATGGCGTTGGGAAAAAAATATTGTCTCCAGTTTGATTTTTGTCGTATAAATAAAATAAATCTTGTTCAAAGTTCAACTATCTC
Organism: Sisyra terminalis; assembly: GCA_958496175.1. Taxonomy (NCBI): domain Eukaryota; kingdom Metazoa; phylum Arthropoda; class Insecta; order Neuroptera; family Sisyridae; genus Sisyra; species Sisyra terminalis. The sequence goes on from OY292274.1 coordinate 57,266,254, forward strand.
ATTACTCGCACTTTGTGATCGTGGATGGTTAGATAGGTTAGATGGATGGACGGTTAGATGAATAGACAAGAAAGCGACTAAAGAGATCTCTTTGTTTTGCGGCAAACTCGCATCAGAACATGAGAAAGCGTCAACTATGTTTCGATCTTAAGAGGTCCATCGTATATGAATGTGTGTATGTGAAAAATGTAGTATGTATGTGCACATTCTGATAGCATAGATAGCAGTAGATTCTCCGTTTTGTTCATTCGTTATACAAGTGTCACTCACTCAATGTTTCGTTGAGTTAGCGAGATGGAACCAACCACAAACCATTCCCGACGTCACGTCCCACTTCTTCCTCACTCATCTCTCAAGAGATTTCGTGCGTTGCAAACTTAAAAGGATTCTTTGTTTTCTAATAGCTCAAGTTTCAACTATACAACCGACATATAAAATATCTTTGTATGTTCAGGTCTTCACAACATGCTCTCGTTTCGAAATGCATGAAGAACAAAAAAATTCTCAGTAATTCACAGTGGCGGCTCGTGACAAAAATTTTTGGATATAAAAATATATGTTGCAGCATCTCGATTAAAATGGTTAAGGAAAATAAAATACATTTCCTTTACTGCACAAAAATCTGTTACAGCAGCACAATATACATCAGGGGTGGGCATACTTAGTACTGGTATGATCGACAATAATTTCGCACAAATTATCTTATTTATTTGCTCGACTTCGAACAATGAGTTAAATTAAAAACAAATACAAAGGACATAAGACGATAAGTATAGTGAATCGGCCCCAGAAGGGTATTTGGTTCATAATTTCAGTTGGTACTATTAAGATACATTGATTCGGCAAGTTTCAGATCCCTATGTATTACCGTTTCATTAAAAACCGTAAAAAGCTGAAAATCAGAAAAAAAAATTCTCAGAAACTTGTGAATCGATTTATTTGAATTTGGGTATATTTTAGAAGCTGATGGTAGTTTCTAGAAAAAAAAATTAAGAGCTATATTGGTTCATAAGATCCTTGCAAAAAAAAAAAAAAATTCTTTTAATTTTAATTTTTAATCATGATACAATCTTACTCTATAAGATAACACTATATGCTGAATTAATCATAATAGTAACAAATAATTTTTATATTAATGATTGAATTAATTTAATGGGAAATAATTGTTTTCTTATTATTGTTTTTAAGAATTTCTATTATTTGCACTCGTATAGTAATCGAGTAGGTTTCGTTTGTGCTTATTAATGAATTACATTAATGGATTTTTGTGTAAAAAAATCGGTTTTTATTTTTTTTCAATACGGCGTACCGTTTTTTAAAATTTAAAAAGCACATAAATTTAAAGAATCTGAAAAAAATAGTTTCGTAATTGTACCAAAATTGTCTCATGGTTAAAAATTCAAATTATAAGAAAAATTACTCTTTTTTCAAAGATCTTATGAACCACTATAGCTTTTATTTTTTTTTCTAGAAACTATAATGAAATACATACCTTGAAATTATGATCCAAATACCCTTCTGGGGCCGACTCACTATACTTATCGTCCTATGTCCTTTTTTAAAGAGAGAATGAGTAGAAGAGGATATTAGAAGCACTATTTGATAATCGCGAATTTCCGTTGTAGAATAGATGGGTGTTTAATTTTAAATTCAAGTTTCATTGTCTGCTAAATTTTTAGTACACATTTTCAATTAAAAGATTTGAAATTTACCTAAAAAAATAGTTAAAATACCTGTGATCGATTGTCGACCTATTCGCGATCGACTAACGACCAATTCGTGATCGACCGTTTGCCCACCTCTGATATGTATACAAGCTAAGAAAGCATCTTCGAAATATAATCAATATTTCATCTCGTTTCATCTTCTAAAAAATATAGTCCCGCAACTGCTATAGCAGTATTCAACAAGGGCGAATTCAGGATTTTTTTCTCGGGGGGGGGGACAATATCATCTTTCATTAGCAAGTGCGTGAAAGAGATCACGAAAAAAAATCGCAATTCCAGCCAGAAATAGACTAGAGTTTCACTAATGTGTTTTCTGCTATTTTATTCATATATTTTCACAACTTTAATAATTTGATTTGCTTCTAAGTATGTACTGCTGTTATGGAATCTCCACAGTACACAAAAATACCCTTGGGGGGGGGGGGGGGGGGGGGCACGGGGATACGTGCCCCCTTAAATCCGCCCTTGATATTCAATACATAAATATTTTCATATTCATCTAATATACCTACAAGAATTTAAGCCAATAGCATTAATTGAGACTAATCGTCATCCTTTGAAAGAATATCTAAACTCTTTATCTCATTACTTCAAAAAAAAATGGTTTCTGAAGCTTTAAAGTAAATGTTCACATCACATAAGGAAAAATCAAAACGAAATTGGTGATATTTAATCCTAAATCATACTAAATGTTGCATACTATAAACTATTATAAACTATAAACCTAAAGTGAAGGACCAAATTCTTGGTGCCTCCATCAAAATTAGTTTATGTATATCTTCAGTGGTGGATTTAAGTCCAAAGTTGCCCTAGGCTCTTTTCAATTTTTCGCCTATTTTTCTACTCCGTAACAAATTGGTTTCCAAGAAAAAACAATTTGCAAATCAAATACTTAACGTTTGAACTTCTTATTAGTTTTTACAAAACTTATGAATTAACATATCGTCGCTGCGCCTGACAAATTCCATATATGATTTTTGTAATGTATAGGAGCAACAGCCAAAAAGCATATTATTTAATAAACAAAAGGAAATAAATCCAATATTTTAAAGCAATATCTATATCATATTCTATACATGTTGTATTAAGAAAAAATACATACTATTTACACATATTATTACCTTTTATAACTTAATTTTAAATAATAAAGGAACTTGTCAGGTGCAGCACCGATATAATTTCCTTAAATATAACTTTTTAATTCTAATAATTTTTTTCAAACTTTAATATAACTCACTGCTTATTTCTAGCTTCACTTAAGATGTTAATTCTTGCCTCTAGCTTTATGTAATTTACGCAAAAATTTCGATTATATCATCGTAAGCGATTTGTTGTACTAATTAAGCTTCTTTAGGTTATAAATTCAGGGTATCAAGCCTATCTTTAGCAATACTTGCACGTTAATAGCTTTTTATCCATTTCAGAGTGGAAAAAGTAGTTTTTCCCTGAACAATTTGTTGTTTAGACTAAAATAATGCACAAAGCAATGACAATATTAGGGTACATATCTTCAGTATTTTGTAATTAATCTTTAAACAGATAATATTTGTGAATATATTCATCTATTAAGGTCTCGCCTAAATTATCAGCATATTAAAGTGTTTTAGATAAAGATGGCAACCAGGGTTCGCATAGGATTTTAAATATTTTGACAAAAGTGAATTGAATTTTGCTAGAAATTCAACGGTTTCTAAAAAATTACCCTTAGAAGGATGTTCAATTTGTTCTTAATGTCCTCGAAATGCCAGTCCTCTAGTTACCAATGATACAACAATTGAAAATGTGATGTGGTAACTTAAAAAGTAAATTCGATAAAATAAAATATATTTTAAACACTGTACTGAAGATGTTTCATACTTTCATAGCAAAATTAGCTCAAATCAATTTTTGATTGATTTTGAATTACCACCTCTAAAGTCGTGCCGCCCTAGGTCCTCGCCTCACGATCCTAGGATTAAATCCATCATTGTGTATTTTAGACATTATATTATGCAGACTATTATATAGAGAAATTAGTCACCTATATAATAGCCTAATGATAAAATTGATTTATATATACAGTGGCTTAAAATTTTCGATCAGAGAAATATAATTTTTTTTAATATATTAAAAATAACCAATTCTCAAATTTTGTTTAGCAAACCTTCTTCTCTTGCCTCCATCAAAAAGCCGCCACTGGTAATTCATGTGTATACATTCCAGTATCATTAGCGCATCTTTCAAAACTCAAATTTGTTTATTAAAGAAATTAAGTTTAAATATACATAATATCATCACCGCTCCATCCTTTTAATTGGTCTCAATGAAACATGATAACCGCTTCCGCCATAATATAATACTGAATCGCGTTGTGTTCCTGATGTACAAAAACGGTTATTTGAAAAATAAAATTAAAAAACATTAACCATTTCGTGACTGGCAACACACATTTTGCCTGAATAGTCTTCGATAGTCCTTTGTTCCAAGCAGCGATAGCCTTTTTCATAGAAGACAAACTCCGTTTTTATATTCGTGGAAACGCTTATTTCTCTTCTTTTTTTTAAACTGACGTGACTTGACTCTCAAATTAACACAAACGCATTATATACTGCTTCTTATAGTGTTAAGATCTCGTATGGTTCGGTATTTAAAATCTTACTAAGAACAAGAAGACATAAACAAATGTTAATGTTTAAGATTTACGTAAGATAATTTTAGTATAAATAAGTCAACCCTGCTTGTGGGCATTTTCTTTAAAGATTAATGAATTAAAACTCTACCAAAACAATGTTCTCAATGTTCTCTTTGAACAGAAATTATTTGATACTTAACAGTAACTTTACAAATAATTTGAATGAAACCAAAGAATTTTATATAATTAGTTAATATTACAAATGCGTTTCTCGAATGATTCACTAGCTTAAAATTGTACGTGTATATAATCTTTTAAGGATTAAATATTGCATACAAATATACCAAATCGTTTTACTAACCGTGTTATTGTACAGCATGGAAAGAAATTAAAATTATTCTTAGAATTGATTTCAGAACTGCAGTTTATGTACTTTGTGCACTTACTAGTATCACATATTTGTGCCCAAGTTATTTAGTTTTAATAGACAGTACCTATTTTAACTGTAAAACCTGTTTGCTCTTGTACACTTCATTAATATTTAATTTAAAAGGGATTACCTACTGCTACCAATAAAAAATAAGCAATTTATTTGAAAAAAATCCAATTTTTTTGCTTCAAAAATTGTTATATAAAACTTTCTTTTATAGAAATCGATTTCTTTAAGATGATGCTCCATATTATCAAAATTGATTTAATACGAACATCTCTTTGTCTGTTTGTCGTTTATGGATCCACCAACTGGTCCGATGTAAGCCATTTTTTTCAAATTTTTTGATAAATTATTCTCATTATTTTTAGTTTATTTTGGTTTTGGTAACAAACGTATAATATTATCCTTGATCTTCTTGAAAACAAATCGATAAAACTAGAATCACTATTTCTGCAGAGCAAATTGAGAACTGAGCAGTAGATGGAGCTTAGGCTTAATAAACATGGCTACTTATTGTGTGCCACGAAACAGTTATCCATGAGTTTAAATTTAAATATATCAATTTTCGTTGTTGGAATTTGTCACTTCTATAATGGTTTACAAGTGGTGTGTAATACCGAAACGTATTTTGGCAAAAGTCCGGAAAAGCTATTTGTTTCTATTCCAAGGAATCCCTAAAGGAGACCCTAACAACAAATGAAATAAATCAAATATGTATAAGAATCATTTCAACATAAGTGTTACTTAAAATTTATTACAGTAATTCAACCATAGAATTTTTGCTTAATCTGAAAGTTTAGTCAATGAATCAATTAATTCAAATAGCTTTCAATGGAAGAGCTTTTTTATATAAGTTAATACTTTTGAGTAATAATAGATACGTACGTTGTTTCTTTAAATTTTAAGTTCCGCTGTACAAAAACTGTGGTTAATTTTTTTCCGCATTTTGGTGTAAAAAAACTTAATAAATATCTTATTTATAAATGTTTAAGATAGAGGAGAAATATTATGTATGAGTAATTCATACTTAAATCAGTCGATTAACAAAAGGAAATGCATTTGTTAACTTATGTGTGACATCGCAGAGTATTTATTTATATCAGACATTTTATTAAGGATTTCTGTACAAAAATTTAACTTATTTTTATATGAAAATTCAGAAGATATGTTTTGTCTGATACATTTTATTAAAATGACAACAATTCGTACCATATTTTAAATATAGTCAAAATGCCTATAATAGCATATCAGCACAAAATTATCATTTTATTAGTCTACATTGCCTTAAATGTTTTTTTTTGTTATTTTTTTTTAATTCCTTCAATGATAACTGATATATTTGTGTTTTCATATTCTGTTCTTTGGTTTATGTTAAAAACGTGATCATTTAAATGTTAGCTTATTTTAAATTTGTGGGTTAGGGCTTAAAAGAAAATTTATTAATATTGATTTGTTTGTTTTTCCAGTTTTTAACATACGTTTTTAAGAACATAAAAGAGGCGTTGTTCAGATATGGGCAATATTTTAATTAAATTCGAGTAATTCATATAATTTAGATATGTATTTCTCGATAATCAGTGAAATTAATCAGTTAAATTGTTGACGTACTATTATGTTCCGCTGTCCAAGTCGTAGATATCGGTTAGTGTAAAATATATACGGTGATACACACTATACATGTTTTGGCACATTTAAAGGAGGCCATTTACCATTGAATATTGATTACTGCAATTTATAAAAGTAATGAAATTAATTAGTTCTAAATCGCCATGTATTGTATGTCAAAACGATTTTGAATAGAGCAATTTAAAATTAAAAATTGAATGTCATAATTTGAAAAGTTCTTCAAATGAATTTAATTTTCTGCAGCGAATTTCGAGAGATGAAAATTAATTTGTAAATTGTCATTTATGTCATTCTCATGTATGATTAAATAACAAATCTGCAAAATTGAAAAAGCTCTCGTGTAACTCTTGTACGACTCTTTGATCTCTGTTAGAGACAGATGGAACTCTGACGGTTAAATATATATATTTTTTAATTTGTTAACGGCCACGTTGGCTATATTTATATGTGAGATAATATATAATAATTAATTTTTAACGTGAATTTTTCTCGCCCTCTCATCTTCAATATGGCTGCCACATTGAAAGCACACCCCTGAGACACGCTAGAAGGTCGAACGTTGGTATTAGGGGTATGGAACGACACTTGATTGTGCATTGAAATGAAATGATAACAACACGGACACGAAAGCATTGATGTGAATTGAAAATGTACGTTGGATATATCGGATCCAAACGTAAGAGAACACGATCAAGTGGACGTGACCCCAGCATGGATTTTACATCATAAACCCGCCGATCAAACCACGACAACAATGCATGTCTCGCTAGATATATTGTATGGTAGCGAGAGGAAACCATTAGGGGTGGATTTATATGCACACTCTACACTCTATTGTTATTATTATTTTTATTACAACGTTCAGAAAAATATCCTCTGTTCACTCTATATCTGAAAACACAAAATCAGCAGCGTGCACCAACAATAACGCCCTTTCCCCAATTCCGCGTTCAAGTACTGTGCGACAAGTTTTAACGGGAAAATGTCACCGCAACACTATTGAGCCGAGCCACATTGCACTGACAAAGAAAATGGTTTTATCGGAACGGGAAAATGTGTTCAATAAAGATATCAAAAATGGCGACTGCTGTAATTAAAATGATACTATAAAATAAAGCACAACAAGTTTGTACTCAATACAGTCCATGTACAATGGTTCTACTGTTCTACATTCTATATGATATTAACTACAAAAAAATCCATAGTTTTATCAAACAAAACTTTACTGGTTTCAATTTCAAAAATAAAACTTGTTTTTATTGATCTACCAACAGAAGCTTGCTTCATAATTATATTATGTTAATGAGGCATTTAATCAGATAATACTTAGTTTAATTTAATAAAAAAATCTAAACGTAAACTGCAAGATATACGAAACTATTTGAAACTTATGAATATATTTATAAAATAACTAAGATAGAATGTTTAGAAGAATAATGAGGGATAAATAACCATTATACTCGTATAAAAAGCCACAATAAAACAAGGCTCTAGTTTCCTCTACAAGTATGAAATACCAAATGTATCAATTTATTTTTAATAATAATAATAATATCAGGATCACGATTAATTGGAAGCACAGTTAAATCAATTTAAACAATTATTGATTTGCAGCGTTTCGTTTTTATTCTTAAGATTTTATCAAGCTCTCAACAATGTCTAAGCGATCATCAAAATTGAAAAAATACATACATGATCTTTTATTGATATAAATTTCATTGCAATTAACAATTGTTAATTTGATAAATGCAACAAAAATACTACTAACATTTTTTTCATTAATCGTTTTACAGTCTGTTAGTAGTATTTTTGTTGCATTTATCTAATTAATAATTGGTAGTTGCAATGAAATTTATATTAATAAAAGTTTGTGTATGTATTTTTTCAATTTTGACGATCGTTTAGACCATGGGTTCGCAACCTTTTGTTGTAAAAGGGCCAAATATTTTTCATGGGAATCAGTGCGGGCCGCACTTGCAGTAGGTATACCTACAATATTTATGTACAAATATTTTAATTTTAAAAATAAAACGCTTAATGTATATTTTAACGACATTTATTATAGTTAAGAAAATCACAATTATTGATTGTGTATGATATCGTCCGTCATGTGCGTTGCGGCGAGAATCTTGCGGGCCGCACCAAGATGTCTCGCGGGCCGCAGGTTGCCGACCCATGGCTTAGACAATGTTGAGAGCTTTATAAAGTCTTAAGAATAAAGACGAAACGTGCCAAATCAATAATTGTTTAAATTGATTTAACTGTGCTTCTAATTACCCGTGATCCTGATATTATTATTATTGTTATTTATCTGGAATTGAACCGTACATAAAAAAAATATTTTTAATGTTTCAATAAAAAGACCAAATGTGGAATAACTTTATTTCAGTTTTCAAATAGTACAACAAAATCGTATAACAAAGTTTAACAAAATAACAAAATTTATCTCAACAAAATCGTGTTGAGATAAAGAAAAACGAAAGGACATTGATTTATAATATAGGTTGTTCAGAAAGTTCGTGCTCATTTTTGATAGGTGTCATATAGATAAGTCTAAATTTTCGATTGAAAGATCTAAAAAATTATAGAAATGTTATAAAACAGAGTGGCAATTAAGTCTACTGGTGGACGAGTGGTCAAGGTGATTGCTCCAAAACTGGTAGGTGTTGGATTCGATCCTCAAATTGAGCAAATTTTTCAATTACGAATGTTATTAACCTTACAGTCGCTTAAGACCACAGTAGTTAAAAAAGAGTGGCAATTGTATAACTTAACAATGATTAACCAAAATTTAAATATATTGTGTTTCAAATTTCTTTCAAAATCGGTATGAACTTTCCGGACAATTATATATTTGTAATGCTCAGGTTCCAATTTATAATTGAAAAACAAAAATTGATCAATCAAACAATTCGCCACGTTTTATCTTCTATTTACCGACTTTTTCAATCAAAGCTTAAAGCTTATAAAATATCTAGTGGTAAAATAAAAGTAATTTATAAAATTCTAAATAGAACCACCAAAAAAATTTCGAATTTCGCCTTAAAGAAATTTACAATGAGCCAACAAAACGCTATAAATTCGACTATTCGTTATTTCAGTTCTGTCGAGCTTTCAAACTTTTAAATTTTTCCCGTTTTCCACGAAAATGTTATCAAACTGTAAATATTAATTTTCCAATTCTTTTCCTTAAATTTTTCCATAATCAAATCAATAGATTTTTGCGTTTTAATCCTTCCGCTTTCAAGAAGGTAATTCTCAAATTCTTCCCCCTTTTTAATCTTATGAAGCTTTTGTGTTTCAGCATTTTGTCCGAAGCCATCGCAACCTTTAAGAGGGGGCAATGAACCCTGAAACAGCAAAAATGTAACACAAACTTTGAAATTTATTTGAAACTCCTTTCTTTATTAATTACAAAAAAAAAATTGTCAACCAAAATATACATAATATAATCTAACAAGAAATCTATGTTAAAAGGTTAATAGAAAATTATCTTAAGAAGATAACAACCTATTTTTGAAAATATTCACAATTTAAATAAGTAAACAATTAAGTAAAATGAGCTTTTTTCTGTTAATAATCGTGAGATGATGGGTATGGGTACGGGTTTATTCAAAAGATTTCAGAATTTGAAAGCTTTTTATCTCTTATCTTATTCTTGAGAATTTTAACATTAGCATTATTAAATTATGATGCAGGAATTTAAATATTACCGTAGATTTCAAAACCATTTTATTTTTCTATTGATAATCCTCACTAAATACATGAAATCAGTAGTGGTATACGTAAATTAACTGTTAAGAATTTTAAAATAGATATTAGATATGTGAATTTTAATTTTAAATGGCTTTAATGTATGAAATTATTTATTTGTATTATAATCTTATCACATTTAATTGATTCATTTGAATATTTAAGTAGGTACTATTTAAAAAAAATCGAAATATAAAAAATGGTGTGCATTCACCTATGTATCATGTTAGCCGAACAACCAAACATTATGCATGCAAATGTAATCACTTCTTCACATTCCTTACTTCCAGTTGAAACTTAACGTTATTTAATAACTATGATGTACGTATATTACGTTTCTCAGCATGCCAAGTTAAAAAGAAAAATTTGTTTAGTTTCGAGGCATTTTATTAAATGTTATCTGATGAAATCTGCGGCTCAAATGTAAAATGTTGAAATTCAATTATTTGCGTTGGAAATGCTGCACACCAAGCATAGGTACACCATGGTTGTTCATCTTACCGCTTAGTTTCATTTACTTTTAATAAGTAATTACATCTGTCTTCTTTTAAAGCAATCTGCAACGTTATCACAACATTTACAACACAACATCCAGGAAGTGGTGCTTACCCTCTTTATCCGGTCACCACGTTACTCACATCCTTAAGTCCCATACACATCCGTTCTCATTAGTATCAGCCAATCCTTCAATTTAATAAAATCGTAAAAAAATCAATTTCTTCCTGGTCTGTTCGAGAGATGAGAATAACCAGGAGAAAATTGTGCAAATTCGAGGTGAAAAAGAAACAAGTGATGACTGAGTAGAAAAGGATAATGTGAGAAATAAAACATTTGGAACAATAAAATAGCAAACTCAACAACAATGGTAACGCCAACACTTCTAGTTTGATTGATAGCGAACGTCGGAAAATAAAAAAATAAAAATCTCCCAACACTGCGACTTTGCAATATTTTTATAACTTCACGTATTTGGTATTACATACATAATACATATCTACATAAACCACTCCAGTTGGTCCTTCATATGGTTTTCATATCTGATAACTTTGAAAGTTTCTGCAAAAAAATGTTTTATATATTCTACATTTGCATTGCACATCTTTAAAATGTATGAAATTTAACAAAAATTGACAATAACGGTAATTTTGGTTTAAATTCAAGTCTAACATCAAAAGCGCCGCATTTACATGACGAACTGATAATTATTATCAAAATAAACATTGAGAAAAGCAATAAATAAGTTTGAAATGTTCGGAATGCCGAGATAACATCTAAATAGTGCCATCCCCGTATTTAATAATGTTATGAATCAGAATAAATTTTGCCGCAGTAATTTTAATTATTTAATTTACTATGCCATTTAAATTTTATTCATTTCAAACAAAATTGAAACTGATTTTTGTTGAAACTTGCTGACCTTCAAAAGTAGGTATCTCAAATTTTTAAATTCACCTAAAAGGTTTCTTTTTAATCAACACTAGTAATACAAATACCAATATAAAAACATACTAGAAAATTTAAATTATTCAACCTTTATTGCGATCAATATATTTTAAACCAACAGGACCATAAAACCAAAGTAATGGCTTAGATCTTATAGTTTTAGAAATCCAATAAAAAATTGGTCATTATGGAAAGATATCTAGACCTAAACATGAAATTACCTCGTTTTTCAATAAAACTCCTATGTTTGGGGGGAATGTATCATCATAATAGATATTGAAGAATAAATTTTTAGAGTATGAGTATTGTAGTGACAGCCCCAAGGGTCCAACAGGATGCGTCCGGGTTTATCAGAGTACAGCGAATATAATGTACCGTACAGCTCTATCATATGCACCCATTCATAATACATAAATGATAGAAGGATTCGATGGCCTCAGATGAAACTTCCTATTCCCTTTATCATCCCTTTCCACAGTTGCATTATAATCGTGAGCACCACACCCTTCATACGTAGCACACATACATAAATTCTACAGTGCAAGAATAAATGTTGCAATTAATTACAGGACACGAGTAGGAAACTATGCAGGGTGTGCATGTTATATTTAACCAATGACCCTCTACACACCCCTAGGCTTATTGCATTACATGCAACCGTTGAAAGCAACGTTTCACATAAACACTTATGCCAAATACCATTAGTCACTGTGCCTTGAATTTTAGTGCTTGCCTTTTTCCATTCAATTAAAATTTAAGTTCGTTTTCCAACGACAATATATCGGTAACAAATAATACGTAAATTCAATTTTCCCAATTAATTTTCGTTGCACAACTTTTAAAGAGTAATTATTTACAATCGAAAATTCTAATCTAATTAAAAAGGAAGTCCTATATGTACTTGAACTTTGTTGTACTCGGGAAAGAATTTTCCTGTGCTTCTTTTAAAATATTAATTTCGTTTAAAGATTCAGCTACATTTATTTATGTTATAGATTTTAAAAGTAAATTTCAATTGTGCTATCTGCTTAAATAATTTTTGCCCTGTAAAATATGAAAATTTTAAAGAAAAAATTTAAAAATAAGTAATATATTTTCTTTAAATTTAAAAATTTAAAGAAAACTTTTGTGTTGCAAAATATAAAAAAAAAAAACATTAATTATCTATTATTATAAAGAGGAAAGATTTGCTTGTTTGTTTGCTTTGAATAGGCTCCGAAACCACTTGACCGATTTGAAAAATTCTTTCACTGTTGGGAAGCTACACTACTTCCAGTGAACATGGGCTATATTAAATTTTCAAAAACTTAGGTATCCATACTAAAACTCCAATAATGTGTGAAAAAATTACAAAAAACTTTCTTATAACGCGTGCGCTGGTGGTTTAACTAAAGAACGGAACAACCGAATTTAATGAAACTTTATATTAAGATACAACACAACTACCAACACACGTTAGGCTACTTATCATTCCTTAAAAATACTAAGAGAATGTATCCCTTATGTAAAAACTGAGGGATGAAAAAAAATATTTTACGTTCGACAGGCGACTTATATATCATTGGAAAGGTATTTAAAAGTTAAACAATGATCTGTATTAATATTTTTAGTTGAACTAATAAAAAGCACAGAAATTTAATTGAAAGTACAAAAAATTGCTTTTTTAAAATATAAATGTTTTTATACATAATAAACAAATATTAAAATTAAATGTTCATAGCGCACTCGCTTACGTTTCTGACATTCTTATACTCACAATAAAAGAGACGTGGGTTTGGAATCTTAGAGTAATTTTTTTTTTTAGTTTTTTATTTTACAAAATTATTGAAAATAGACCCTTAGGGTTGCTCAGTAAGGAAATATTAACTAAAAAAAAGTAATAGTAGTAGTAATAATAATAATAATAATAACAATAATAATAATAATAATAATAGTTATAATAATAACAGTAATAAAGCTTATAGTAAATACGTTTTTAAACAAAATCGTGTATTTATATACCTCCTCTGCCAGATGAAATTTTAATATTCGGTGTATTCCTTATACGAAGTAGGCATGTGATAAGATTTGTTTTTGAAAATTCCTACCCTAACAGAGTGAATGGGGGTGACTAAGTTTATATGAGAAAATGTAAAGTTAATCAACAATCGAAATTTTAAACTTAATAAGTGTAATTAATAAATAACTTCACTTCTCTTAATTAGTATGAAATTTTATGTAGTAGGTACTTATACCAAATAACAAAGAGGCGGTTTTTAATTTTTGTTTGTATTTCAACAATCAAACTTTTTAAAATGTAATTTTTTGAATCAATGGTTGTGACCTGGAGATATTATATATTCTGTTGAAAAGCATTAAGGTAGTAATTTTTTTGCCATATATTTCACTGTCAATTCAAATATAAAATATTCGATACTAACTTTTTTTCGGTATTTAGAACAATTTGAAAACCAATTATTGTTATTGAAAATAAATAAAATATTCGAATTTACTTCCACGCTTTCCACCTATTTCCAACAATTCTATATGTACAACGTCCAAATGTGCGAAATCGAATAGCTTTTTAGTCATGTTAACTAACATAAAGAAGGTCATTATTTTTTTTCGTTTTACATTGTATTTTCAAATATAAGTGCACATTTGTGTGGATGAAATTTGAAAAGTGTTTTCCTTATACGATGCAGATATATAATAAGAAAGGATTTTGGAAAATTTCTTCCCTAAAAGAGTGAAAAACGGTAGTAAAGTTTGTTAGGGATAACGTTTAATAAACAATCGAAATTTCATTATCAAGGTCCGTTAAAGGAGAAACGCTATTATTGCTTAATTTAAAACAAACTTGGTTTATTATTAGAAACAAAAACTTAGGGTCTGCTTAAAAATTTAAACTGATAAATATATCTGATGAAAGATAGCTAGTTGCTAAAGAAAGGTAATTTGTACGAAAAAGTACAAAATATATAAATAAGTAGTAGCCATAGGTAGGAAGCTATTAATGCAATAGTGTAGCATGCATTAGTGTGTACACTTAAGCAATGTTGTAAGTACTAATACTTAATGCAATTAGTATATTTTATGAAGCAAACTTAAATTAATTAAATATTAATGTCGCATTTAATTTTAGCAAAGATATATAAAATGTATAAATCTAAGAAACACGAAAACTTTTAGACATGAAAGAATAAAATTAAAAGAAAAATATGATATATCTTAACAATTTTTTCATTTGATCTACCATTTACTTGGGTAGATAAGTATAACGGTGAAATGAAGGAAATACGTAATTAAAAAGATAAAATAATTTATTTCTATATGAGAGCTTTTTTATAGATTCAGAACGCGTTTTCAATAAGCGTAATTTCGTTGAAAATAAATGTAAAACTTAAAGACAAGCCGAGGCTGTCAGAAAAGTTTGTTGAAGTGAGGTAAGTGAAGTGAAGAGTATTATGCTCTTTCGTAAATTGTAATATGAAATGTCTGACAAGTTTTCTCAGCAATATTTTCCTACGTCAGAAACACAGTGGCTGGAAAAAGACGTACATTTCATTTTATTTAATTTTATTACATCTCTTTTTCAAAATAAAATCGTTAGAAAAACATTTTTCAGGGAAAAGCGGCGTAAATATATTTCTCGCAATCGTTTCGCTCCACGTTTCGACTCGTGCTATAACGCTGTCTCGTTTATTTAAATGTGAGAATACGATAAAACCTTATGTACATATGAATATTATGTGTATACATATGCAGATGTATACATATGTACACCACATATACTTGATTGTGTAACGAAGTATGAATTTTATCTTATTTCATTTCGCATCGTTCAACTTGGTATGCGAAATTTGTCTAGCACGCTCAGCATTTGGACGAGCGTTCAAGTTTAGCTCAATGTGTCCCCCGGGGGTTTACGAAAATGTTCAAATTATATTTGGAATATTTACTTCGTCCATGTTTGTTTTCTAAGTCCAGAACCACCGTTACGCTAAATCCTATTTGCATTTATGTTTGTAATATTCTTTAAACTTAGCATTACTTCCATGAAAGTTCATGTAATTTACACAAATAAGAAAATGGGTAAATTAAAAAAAAAAAACGTAATTTGACTGCCAAAATATGTTCTTCGATAAAAATTACAAGATCAAAAGTTTTAAAACTTATTTTTTTAAGTTTACGATTTAAATTTATTGCTAAATATCCAACTTTAAACAAAAAGCTCGCCTAATATTTGTTTTTCCTCAAAAAAAGCTCAAAAAACTGGACCAAATGGATTCATCATCTGGTTTTTATTTGAAAAAATGTATAGGCAAATGTATAGGTAAACGTATATAAACTTAAATTTTGTCAGTATAAAAAATATTTTAAAAATCTCCTTCCTCATGGTAAAGTACATATCAATACTAACTTTTTAGTAAGCAGTATCCCAGTAGTTCTAGTATCTTGAGAGTAGTTACTATCATTTTTGGAAAAAATAAATAAATTGAGGATACAATCATACAACATAGTACAATAATTGTTAGCCAAGTATTACACTTACCTATTTTAACTTCAAAACACCAAGCCTTCTTTCAATGATATTTTTTTAAATTTATAAACAAAAAAATGTAAATACCCAATTAATCTACTCCGTGAATTGATTTATTGTTAGGTATAATAAATAACTATCACATATATTAGGTGTATCGGAAAGTAACAATGTTTTTAAACCTATAGTCATTCAATTGCCATTTATCTGCTTATAAGTTAGTTCAAAGTGGTATTTTATGATTAAAGTAACTTATTACGTTATAATAAAAAACTACACATTATTTTTTATTCCAAAATTTGTTAAATTTGTAACATTTAAAAACATTTTCAATGTTTATCGAAGTACATTTGATATTTATTAATGCCAAATAGGTTTAAGTTCAAATTCAATAATTTTCATTTTTTCCAACTGGTACCAACGAAAAATGGCCAAAAATTTAACTCATAAGAAGTTATGGGAAGAAATAGTGCCAAATGTATGCCAGAAAGTCGAAGAACTTTCAAATAATCCTTATCAATCTTGGGCGATCAATCTAATACCCAAAAATGCCCAAGAACTGTTAACAGAGAAAATTATATGCTGCAATATGGTAATGCAAGACTACTCTGCAGAAAAAAAGCCCTGGGAAAAAATAATAAACTAAAGGGGGGGGGGGTGATATTGCCGTATCCACTATAATCGTTCAAATTTATTCCATTGGATTTCTATTTATTTCAATCGTTACAACAATTACTAAGTGGTAAACATATTGAAAACTTAAGTGATGTTTAAAATGTAATTTTTTGATATTGCCCTTAATAATCAATTGATTTTTCCTACTATGGCATCAAAAATTTGCACACTAGATGTGAAAACATTGATACTATTGAGGCTGATTATATCATGGACTTAACATCAAAACTTGTAATGACATTTTGTATTTCAATTGTAGATATATTAAAAAAAGCAAATTATTATCCAATACACCTAATAATTAATTGCTTCAGGACCGTTAGATCCTCAAAATCTTTAAAAATATCTTTTAGGAAAATATTCATGAAATTTTCGATTCTTTTGATCTTTAATGTTCTAAAGATTTCGTAGAAATTTCGAAGATGTTCGTAACTGAAATTAAATCAATATAAAAATATTAAAGAGGAAAATTAATGTCATGATATAGGAAGAGGTAAATGAGCCATACTAATTAAGATTTTGGTCTCAAATAGCTTTGTAGTTTTGCTTAAAATTGGTGTTCCAAATCTAGGCTTATATAAAGAGCGAATTTATTTATTAGAGAAAATCGTACTTCTGGAATGTATCTTCAATAGAATTACCTTTAAATAAAAACTAGACCTACAATTAATGATCGTAAATAATAATAAATACGTGAAACCCATATATGAAAAATGTATAACGGTGTTTGTTGGCTAAAATTAATAAAGGGCAGTTGATATTAGTCAACTACAAGTAAAATTTACTTCAATTTCAAAAAAACGACAATAAAAACATTAATCAACTTGATTTTTTATAACTTAATGCTATATTTCTTCCATTTCCTATATTCGTTTCCAATTCTCATACCTATTGAAACAACAGACAAGATAAAAATTAAAACTTTTATATTTTTTCATATATTTAACTTTACATCTATCAAACAATATAAAGAAATATCAAAATGAAAATTTAAATAAATCATAATATATAAAAATAATCGTGAGAACCTATTTAATGTAAGTAGAGTATTTTAATCAAAGCATTAATATCAGATGACAGCATTCACTATACGTTCAATACAAGAGGCTATCAGCCAATGGAATTGCGAGATTTGAAAATATTCATTTGTTTTGATTATTGAAACTTTGAAAATTAAAGAAAACCACTCCCACTGCCACGTTAATGCTAATACATATACGAATACGTACTACGTGCATACGTATACGAGTAATATACGCAAAATAGAATGATTGTGCAGTGACGTCATTCAAGACATATCGACACATGAATTACCTATGATATAATTAATGGATTAGATTTAAAAATATTTTTAAATAGGCAGCGAAAACTTAAATTTTGTTTATTGGGAAAAGCATTTTATTAAAATTAAATGTGAATGAAATAACTGAAAATATTATTACATTTAGATAAGGGTAATAATATAATAAGCTTTGAGCTTTGAATTTGTCAAAAAAATTAAATATTATACTTTCTTGATTAATATATTCTTTAAAACAAGTAAGAAAAACAGTATAAAATTAATGTTCATGTACTTGAAATTTTTTTGTGGGATTTGTTTCATGGATAAATTTTTCTTTTCTAAAAAGCGTTTTTAATACATTTGCTAAATTGTTGCTATTTTTTTTATAAAAAATCTATTATTAGCCCCTAAATTATATTGAAGTTTTAGATCAATTGGTAAGCGAATTGTAGGGATTTTTTTTCAGTTCTTTACTTATTTTTTTTCCCTAAAACTAATTGAGGCAAAGATTTGAAACTTCCAGGTTCCCAGTATTTTATTAGTACCTACACATCTTCTTAAGTATCATTAAATTATTTTTCCAAGATTGAATCACCATGCTTATTAGACTATTTTAGTAATGTAGTTTAGAGGAAACTTTATTATTGTTTTAAAAATTTAAGATTTAGAAAGATTTATTTTACCGCCCGCAAAAATAAAACAACAAAGGATAACATTTTCCATTTTGTTTATATCTATTCAGTCATGTACAAAGCGCAAATGTTTTACGTATGTAATTTTAAGGTGTATTCTCTGTAAACGTTTGTATATATTACCAATTGGTGCTTTCTTGCAATTTTACTTTCATGTTTATTGTAGGCAGCACATAATAAGAAAGAAAAAATTACACATACGGTTATAGTTCTATAATAAAATGTAACAAGGATGTAATTTATGAAGCCCTCCCAACAAAATCCTCTCTCACCAATGTGATTTATTGCTAGCGTTAAAAGTAAACTTAAACCAATGTCTGAAATACATGCTTTCCACGTTAACCTCATTGTACCAAGCAAGATTTATTTGGGTGCTTCATTTCGTTTACTTTGTGTAGCGTGCGATCCTCACAAAATCACGAGCCAACTCAACGTGAAACTGTTGAGGCTTATTTTTATCAACCAATATCGTACAGAAACTTTTACAGAATTGATTAAAATGAAAAATGAATGATTTCTAATTCAAAAATCAGACGTTTTTACTAACTATTTCAATGAAATTCCAGTGGTATTTATTGCCTTCTTTCATTTTTATTTATAGAAAACTCATTTTTAGTGGTTTTATGCGGGTATATTATGAACACCCGTGTAGTGTTGTTCAGCTGGTGTTTTATGGAATGATAAAGAAAGAATTTTGCCATTGTGTTTTAACTTGTAATTTTGTGCAAAAAAAATTGTAAATTGTTAACAATGCACCAGAAATTAACTAATGTACATTGTTCCTAGTTAACATATAAAATAAAACATTAATTGAATCATTGAATTTCGCAAGGAGCAAACCCTTCGGGAATTAATAATTTAAAATACATTCATTTTTTTTTCTTTTATCTTTCATCATTTTGAAATCAAAATCCAGTTTAATGAAAGATATTAAAACTAAAGGGATCTTATAATTATTTTTCCTAAGGGCGACTCTTTTTCAAAATCAAAAAAACTATTACAAATATAATTTATTTTTTTGGACACGAAACTTTATTTGATGAAGTGAAAAGATGAAAATCGTTAAAACTACAAATCAAAATGATTTCAATTTTCAATTAGATAACAAACGTTTTCCTAAAAATTTATTTTTGAACGTTAATTCGTAGTTTCTTATGATAAACGGGAAAAAGCTCTTGTTAGAGCATTAAAGCTCTTGATCCATTCTATTGAAATTTTCATCAATTATCAACTCACTTTTTCTCAGTTTGATTGAAAATATTTTGATTAGTAGAATTGTCCGCATTATATTTTTTTTTTATTTTCAAATAAATTGCACAAGCTGCATAGGGTTGCAATAAGTGCATTCAATCCATAGACAATCACATGTAAGCACTAGTCCCAGTAGATTAGTGCTGTATAAGTAGAAAATAGGTTTTTAACAATCAATAGCAACAATAACAATAATAGTAACTCTTACAGCAATAATAACAATCATAAAAACAATCAACAGTAGCAATAAGAATAATAATAATAGTTTATAATAACAATGCTAAAAATAATGTGAAACATTAATATATAAGTAATATATAAAAATAAAGCTATATAATAAGAAATAATTTTTTAAATAAGAAGAAAATTCAGGTTGTTTAAGATCTTTAATTTTTTAATATTTTATTATTTCAAAAATTAAAGATCTTAAACAACCTGAATTTTCTTCTTATTTAAAAAATTTTAAAGCTGAGATCTGATTTTTATCATCTATAAGAAATAATAATTTGACAATAAATAGTTAATAGGAATATTTATTTAGTTACAAAATCTATCAGGCAAATCTATTACATTCCATTTTTGTAGCCTTCTTCTGTTCTCACTATTGTCCAATAAACATTATAAATTAAACAACAAATAAAGTACCTATGGAATTGGATAGCTGCTGTAGATAGGCAAAAATTTTCTAGTTCCTTATACATTAGAGAGAAAAGTATAGATATCTAATTAATTTGTCAAAAGTTGGAGTTCACATTTTCACCCAGAGGTCCAATTTTGCCTAAGGAACATATTAAGAAGAAAGGAACATATTGAAGATATTGAAGTATCCGACAGATTACAGTTGAAATTGTTAAACGAAAGTATGCTTCTGAAAATATTTACCTCATAAATATACTTATTTTATTTAAATATTAGAAAAAATATAGCAGATAAATCCAAAAACAAATAAAATAATCGTTTTTAATTTTCAACATCATTACAAAAATTATACAATGAACAACTGATTCCTACAACAACTTGATTTTTTATAGCTTAATGCTATATTTCTACTAATTAGTTTCCAATTCTTATGTCGTCTATTGAAACAACAGACAAGATGACAATTAAAGCTTTCATGTTTTTTCATATATTTAACTTTACATCTATCAAACAATATAAAGAAATATCAAAATTAAAATTTAAATAAACCATAATATATAAAAATAATAACGAGCGCCTATTCAATACAAGTAGAGTCTTTTATGCGAAGCACTAATATCAGATGACAGCATTCATTCTATGTTCAATACAATAGACTATCAGCCAATGGAATTGCGAGATTTAAAGATGTTCATTTGTTTTGATTATTGAAATTTTAAAAATTTAAGTAAACCACTCCCACTGCCAAGGTATTGCCAATACATATACGAATATGTACTATTGGTATATAAGTAATATACGTAAAATAGAACGTTTTGTGCAGTGAC
This sequence comes from Sisyra terminalis, assembly GCA_958496175.1. Taxonomy (NCBI): domain Eukaryota; kingdom Metazoa; phylum Arthropoda; class Insecta; order Neuroptera; family Sisyridae; genus Sisyra; species Sisyra terminalis. The sequence goes on from OY292274.1 coordinate 57,287,735, forward strand.
GTCATTCAAGACAAATCGATACATAAATTACCTATAATTAATGGATTAGATTAAAAAATATTTTAAAGTAGTCAACAAAAACTTAAACTTTGTTTAATTTGGAAAAGCATTTTATTAAAATTAAATGAGAATGAATTAACAGAGAATACTATTGCAATTAGATAAGAGTAATAATAAACATTGTAAAAAAATTGCAAATGAGCTTTGATTTTGTCAAATAAATGAAATAATATACTTTCTCTATTTATATATTCTTTAAAACTAAACATTGTTGCATCGAATCTACTAGATGTTTGCCATACAATATATCGAATCGATTCGATGTTTTGACAAAAACATTTTCCATTCGATTCATCGATTTAATGAAAAAAAAATAATAACTATGACTAATCATTGTTACAATAACTACTGAAAATATATTTTTTATTTTAACATTTTGAATTATTTTTTATTTTAATGAATGTCTCTAATAGATAGTGATATTTGTCAGTAACTAGAGGAACCAAGCGGTTGAGGTGAACTATCTATATATTTACGAAATCCAGTAGGAGGAAAATTCAATGAAAATCAATAGAAACAGAATCTTCCTTCTTCAACTTTTCATTTAAAATCTTATAAGAAAAATTATAATACATTTTTATTGGAAAGCTTTAAAAATATTGGGTACTAGTTTCAATTTGTCTGATATACCCCTAATGCGTTTTGAAAACTACTCTATTTTCTTTAATTTAAATTACCTGCGTCAAGGAATTGAAAAAAAAATGTTTTTCATGAAATTTCTAAAGCTTTGAGTTAACACTTATTAACTAATTGAATTTACTATCAATGTAGGGTTTAAATATACATTGTTAATCATAGAACCTAAAGGTCTAGGTATTAGAGAAATAGGTTTCTCATTAACAAAGATATATTATATACCTGCACAGATTAGAAATAGAATAAGTAGACCTCAAAATATCTAAATTATACACCTCGAGTATTCAACCCTTTGAACTATCAAAATGTATATTCTTAAGTAACAGTTGGTAATTTTGGTTTGAACCATTTGTAATTTTTAAAACTAATAAATGTTTAGGGAAAGTATTTTACAGGCCTATATCTTGAAAATATATAATGAAAAATGTAATCTTCTCATCAATTTAAAAATGAGTTAATCTCCAAGGGTAGATTGAGAATAATCAAGAAAGAAATAACTAATTGGGTTGGACAAGTTATAATTTTTTTTTTTTGAAATTCCATTAAAATGATTAACTAAGACCTTTAAAATAAAAAAATAAAACGAAAACTTATTTTAAACAGCTGTGTGGGTATGAATGGTGTCCAGGCTTATCGGTTCATCAACTTTCAAACTTTTATTCTTTGATTTTTTACGATTTCATCAAAAGTCCATTGGAAGTTTGAAAAGTGCAATAGATGGAGAGAATATAAACATTTTAAATTTTGTCTGTAGCTCTTGAGTTTTATGGCTTAAATATGTTCACATATGCCTTCATTACGAATATGTGTTTCACTTGTGTGCACACGTAAATGTTTACAGACATTTTCCATACATAGATATACAAATCTGTTCGCAATATATAATGAGAGAACGAATGCATTCACCATCGTCATCATCTTCATACGTTTACTTTACGCCAAACAGCTCTGCAATATTTCTTAGAAAAGTAGGTCAGTAAAGAAATGATAATGATGATGATTATGTTTGTTATTATTATTATTATTAGTAGAGCTTTTTTCTATAACAATCTTATGCCGACATCTGTATACGGTTTGATATGTAAGTACTTATCTCCTGCATGTTGTACTATATATAGACACATACATATCTACATAGTTGTTTCTATCAAGAAACATAGAAATTACAGGACCGGGTATTCTTGTTTTCTGATAAAGTATTTGACACTAATGATTTTAGTACAAGGAATTATTAAAAGGTAATATTATTAATACGTTTTTGTGTCTACTAATAACTTCTAAAAAGAGCATGCATGTCTAATGTTTAAAAGTAAATTTGGCTCAAGTGTATTTTAGCACACCCACAATCTGGCAACGTTGCATTTTCGACTTTGTTTTTAATTTAATTCGCGGTATGATATAATTCTCTCTTTTATGGCTAAATTTCCATTATGGACCGATTTATTCGCGAATTAAATTAAAAACAAAATCGAAAATAAAACATTGCCAGATTGTGGGTGTGCTAAAGAACACATAAGCCGTAAATTTAACAAAAATTAGTCGTAAATTGTTGGATGGGTATTTAGGTGTGAATAATTTATGAAAAAAAGAAGAAAGAATATGATATGGTGAGACTTTGAAGTTGTTCCACCCTTGGTTGTCCCGGTCCTGTAAATTGCACATGTACTATACGATATACGTACAATGTGCATGTAAAATAATAATGATATGGTCGACGTCTTGTCTTTAAACATAGTTGCGAGTTGCAGTACAGTATTTACTTAGAGAATTCAATGTGGAAAACAAAACGTCTTTACACACAAATAATTCTAAATAATAAACGAGAATATAAATACCAAGAGTATTGTCTGAACAATCACCGGATACGAACGTAAACAACTAAATGTAATACTTAAGGACACACAACACAAGAAAACATACAATGAAATCAGGACAACATCGCTTTTACAAAGGAAAATTCTATTCCCTATTTTCAGAATTTCATTGTATTTGTATGTGTACGTACATTTAGATAGGTAGCCGTCTGTGTTTCTTTACATTGCATTCGTGTGGAAAACTCCATTGCGTTTATATCACGAACCAACACAACATTGCGTTTCAATTGTAAATTACTTTTGTGTCATAAGGACACTTATTACTATCGACATGATTAACTCTATTTTCTATCGTCACAATTCAATTTAAGTAGTTGCCCCCTTTACGTCTTTTTCTTTTCATCGAATTGCCATGGGTTTTTTTACAGAATTATATTCTACGTATTCCATTGTATTTCTACAATCAATATCATTAAATTTCTTGATTGAGAGCAATTTATTCGTTTGTATCCTTAAAAAATAACAAAATTAAATTGCCACGCATCAAGAGTATCGATTTTATATCCGAAACTGTTTCAATTCAAAACGCTCCCTGTTCATGTCAAAGTTATTTTTATGGCAGCCGTCAATAAAACCCGAAATGATCGAATGACAAGATATAGTTAAATAATAAAAAAAACGTATCGGGAAAAATATTCTCCAATGTAAATATAAAAAAAATTAAATTATTACGTAAAATCCTACGTTATTTTATATGCAATATTACCCATGTACCTACGTATCTATATAAGATATTTAAGAAAATGAATAATGAAACTAGTTTTTTTCCAAGATTCGCAGATTTCATTTGAAATACGAAGTGAGATAACTATATTTTCATATTCCCTGAAGAGATGGAAGTTTTTAACATTTCTATTGTTGGAATCAAAAGGCTTTTCTGTAGGCTGGCGAAGAATAATATATGCGCAACAAAGAGAAATTGTGTGCTTTCTTCTTGAATAATGATTCAGTGTACGTACGTACACCATTGATTTATTCGTATTTTTGTACTTGAATAAATAACAATGTCATGCTTATATTACTTTATCTTAAAAAAATTTGCCATTCAAAAGACTTGGATTTCAAGTCCTCTTAACTTTGACTATGAACTTCTCACAGCTTTATAATACTACTAGCTGACTCCTGCAACTTCGCTTGCCTGACATATTTCCTAATATACATAGTACCATAACAAGTAAACTAATTGGTATTATTGGAAAAAAAATATCACTTCTGACAATCATTGCTTTTTTCTTAATAAAACTTGTTTTAAAACTATCAAGTCTTTTTATAATAAATAACTTAATAACTTTCAAGTCTTTTTTAATCGCCATTCAATCAAATTAAATGAATATAGAATAAGTAATCTTAAATATATTTTGTTTGAACTTTGGTTCAAAATTTATATTTATAGTTACTTAACTTTGGTAAATTAAATTACAATATTTTATATATTGTTTATACAGGCGAAATTCACGTTAAATATTATCGGTTTTAAGAATTAACTTTTTTCACTCCTTCACCTCCAATGGAGTTAATAAATTTTAAATAATTTTGATGGTACCTTCTAGGCTCAGTTTCATTGTTTATTGGTTCCGTTATTGATTCCTTTACTTCCTTATCATCCCTTTCGTTGTCTTCGATTCTTTGGTACCCGGGAACCCACAATTCCTCATTTAAATTAAACAAAAATTTAGTTGTATTGGAAAGATTATACTAAAAAATTGGAAATGTACGTACTTTTAAATTACTTTTATACAAAACAGGGTTTAAAATTAATCACCAGAAAATAGTGATATGTGTAGGTTAAACGTGGAGCATTTATCTAAAAGATAAGGTATCTATATCTATTATACAGCAATCTTAAGTAGAGATGCCACGAATAGTGATTTGGCCGTATACCGAATATTCGGCGAGTCTCTAGGCCGAAGCGCCGAATATTCGGCGACACTTAGTATCGTTAGCGAGTGAGGTTTAAAATTTAAACCTACTTTATAATTTATAATTTAACTATATAATTTATGAGGAAAAGCGAAATCGTTTGCTATCAACAATCGCTGAAAAACTTGTTTTCATTCATTATGACTTACCACCAGCCCTCGCTTTAGGGGTGGGCAAACCGGGCGGTCGCCCGGGGCGGAAAATTTCAGGGGCGGCATTTTGTCATATTTGATATACAATATGAACAAAAATGTGACAAAATTAGTTTTTAGTTAAAAAAATATTTTTCCAAAAAATTAAAAATTTTGTGATATTAAAACTCTGTGTTTTTGCAACCCTGAAGGGGCGGCATTTTTTCATCTTGCCCAGGGCGGCAAATTTCCTAGAGCGGGGCCTGCTTACCACTGATAGATTTTAAGAATTAATATGTTATGGTAAAATACATTTATAAGTTAAAAGCTATTGGTGAAATAAAAAGCCTTTCTGAGTAATATAATGCATTTTTTCCTAATTTGCCGTTCGGTGTGAATAATCGAACACCGAATATTTTTCGAATATTAGTTTCATTTCTAATTTTTACCCGTCACAACGTATCACAGATTGATTTTTATTTTGAAATAAGTATAGAAATTTATGATTAAAATAAATATTAAGAGGATCGGAAAGTAATGTCATTACTGAACCAATCGACATTCAATTGCCATTTATCGGTTAATAAGTAATTTCAAAGTCATACCTAAAGACATTTTCTGATAGCGTGACTAGTTAACTCACAAAAAATTAAAAATATTTATTATTCTAAGCTCTATACTGAAATTTGGTTAAATAAATTCCCAAAGGAATACAAATTCGAAATTATATGCTTCGAAATTTAAGCTTGTGTAAACATTTTGTGTTTTAATTTTATGTTAAGAAAACGACATTGCTTTCCGATTCCCTATATACATTTTTGAGTAAAATATGCTTTTTTTTGATGATTTGGTATTCGGTATTCGGCCGAATAGTAAGCAATATTCGGCCGAATACCGAATATTAAAAAAAGTAGCCGAATACCGAATAGTAGCCGAATATTCGTGGCACCTCTAATCTTAAGGATATGAACTATCTATACAGGAGTAGAAATACTGCCCTAAGTTTCATAAAGCTTAGATTTTAAAACATTGAAAAAAGCTTCTTCTTTTACTATTTCTATGATGAGCTCAAAGAATATTTTTTGTTTGTGGTCCTTTCTAGATGAAACGTTTTATTTTATGTATTTTTTTAAAATGCAATTAATTATTATTCACAGATAAAATAAATCAACAATCCCCCTATACACAAGCTTGTTATCTCTTTACAGTTTTAAATTTAATGAAAAATGTATTTTTAGGTTTCCACTTTATCGTCAATAACAAAGCAAAACTAAATAACGTTTAAACATTCGAACTGTAAATCAATAAATATAAAACAGTGTTTGTATTTGAATGAAACGATAAATTAATGTATTTACATAACAATAATATAATTATTTATAGCGTTTTGTACATACATTGGGAAAACATGCACAAAGAGACGTTCGAATCAAATAAAATAAAATGCCGAAATAGCGACACGGAATTATTAAAGAAACGTATTTAGATGGAGAAAGAAAACGAGATTGCATTGAATCGCAAAGCTAGGCAGAATGAAATAAAATGGATGAAATGTCATACGGACGGTGAACATGGAACGTCTGGAAGATAAGCAATCCAGAATTATGTCGGGTCGTGGTCGTAGAGGAAATATCGGGAACACTGTCTTACTAACGTCAATAAGAAAATATGGGCGTGCCTGATAGCTTTAAAATTCCTCAATATATAGACGTATATTTTATACAAAAGATATTACATTCAGATAAAGCTTTCCATTTTTTCTTCAACATGAAAAATGAGATTTGAAAAATATTTCAACCAAAAAAAAAAAAGCCTGAAAGTTTTTTATTCTATAATTAAGTCTGCATTAAATTACTTTAATAATTGTTTAAATTCACACGATAATTATCGAACGAGTATACGAACAACTTTAATCGATAATGATTGTTAATTGTTAATTTATAACTTGTTCCACTACTAATAGAACTGTTAAAAAGCTAATATTTACAGCCAGCAATAATTTGTAAATTTTTTCCTCATAAAACTTGTTCACTTCCTTTTTAAAATTGTTTTTATGTTATTGCCTCATAGTATAGGTTCGTACATTCAGATAAAATACATTTTTCTATTGAATAACTCAACCTCAACGAAAGAGGAAGTCGGTAAAATTATATTTTGTTAAAAAAGATTTAATTAATTGTCCATGATCAATAACTCAATAAACCATACACTTTTAAAGTTATATGGATTTTGAAAAGAAGTAAAATGAAAGTCATTTTGGATGAAAAATATTTCCATTTTTTGTTTAAATAGAGTTTAAGGGGAAATAGGATAGTTCTGTACTAAAACTATCATGAATATTTAACTGGAACTTTGAAAAAAAACATTCAGAAATCGTTTTAATCGTCAACTCTTTTCCCTATTTTAACACATTTTGTACTACATCGTTCTCTTAAAAGCAGCCATCAATATTACGTGTATTCCTTAGTATTACGTTAGTTAATCTATTATTATAAAGAGGAAAGATTTGATTGTTTGTTTGCTTTGAATAGGCTCCGAAATTACTTGACCGATTTGAAAAATTCTTTCACTGTTGGGAAGCTACACTATTTCCGGTGAATATAGGCTATATTAAATTTTCAAAAAAGTTAGGGATCCATACTAAAACTCCAATAATGTAACCCAAGGTCTGAAAAAATTACCCAAAAACATTATTTTATCGCGTGCGCTGCGAAAACTATTGGTTATAGAACAAAATAATGTAGTACGATTTTGCAGAACATATCATTATCTACAAAAAATAGACCGACAGCATATGTCTAACTATTATAGTTATGTCACAATAAGTGTTTTTTCATTTAAAAAAATATATATAAATACCACCGCTATAAAAGCTCTTTTATTTATACTTTGGGATTAATCCTTATCAAAATAAATGACTTCATATTTAAGTTTGCTTCAATACCATTATATAACTTTTTGAAATATTCAATTTGAACATTCCATTCGAAAGGTATCGCAAGTTTAAAAATGTAAGTTATTTGAAAAATGTCGCTTGATCACCGCTCTTTACTTATAATTAAGACCAACTTTATTGAACTTGGCGATATTTTTTATTTGTGTATAGATGCTGATTGATTTACGGATTATTTGGTTCACGGTAGGTATACTTACCGTAGCTATACGCAATAGACATACTCCTTTTAGATATTTATAAATATTTTTTGAAAATTAATTGATTATTACATAAAACAATTTTATTCTTTGAAACAGTTTATTAAATGTGTCTTTTTAAAGTTGTCAAAATAATGTTTTTAAGTATGATTATGTTTTTCGTAAAAGAAATAAGAAAAATAAAAATTTTCATATACCACTACAAATGGCAAATTTGGAAAGAAAACATAATTTACACCTACGTTACGCAGACGAAGTTGCGAGGATCAGCTAGTATCTTCTATAATTTGATAAAACATTGAGTGTTACAGTATGAAAAACAGAAATGCCATAGGTATACTAACTACTTTCGTACATATTGGTAGTTTGATGATCGCATATGGGATAGTTTTATTGGTCGGCAAACTGACTATCAAAGAAGTCAAATATCATTAGCACAGCAGTAACATTTACATTTATTTCAAAAGGCAAATACAGAGTTCACCAACATGATTGATGGAACTTTAAAACCAAACTAAACTCACATTTCATTTTCACAATTCGCTTCGATTGCTTTATCTGAAGGATTTATAAATTCAATTTATGATTCTAAAAAGATATGTGCCAAATAATTATCCCAGAGCTTTTTACCGAGCTTTCCAAAGATTTTGAATCAGTAAATGACGAATGGTGGTTCGAAAATCGTTAATGGTCACAACTTGATTGTTACAAATCTGTTATCATCAATTGCTTTAAAAAAAAAATAGTCGTTGCTCTAAAAATAGCTCAATGATGAACATCCTGTCAAAAATAAAGATCATCCATATCTATTTGTAAAAGTTCTGAGAAAAAACGTTTCAACTTATCGATTTCAGCGATCGGTATTGATGATAATAGCCATTCTTTCCTTATTTAAATGGCAGCGATTTTTCAAAACTTCTGACTTTTGACTAGATTACTTAAAACCACGATAAATTTCTTTTTTAAAAGGATCATACTGGAGAAGACCACAATATTTCCGAATTGTTTTTTGAGAGAATCACTAATTTGCATAATAACTGGATATTATTCAAACGTTCTTTTTTCATAACACTAAAAAATCAGTGACAAGTAATCCAAGTAATCGGTATGATCCATTAATGTTCCGCTCTTCTTATTGAAAGACTATTGTATTCAAATCTAATTTTCTTAGGAACTGATTAAAAATAATCATTTTAACTTTAACTAATGACCGACAACTTAATCAAGTCTTTAAGTGCATCATTAAAGTGCCGCACTTAACTAGGGCCGCATGCAGTTCATGACCCACGATTTGCCGATCAACAGAATAACATATTAGTGCTATGAATAAATGAAATACTAAGACATTAGTTTCCATTATGCTATGTTATGGAGGTACTTCAATCAATTTCTTGATTTTTAAATCGGGAATATTTTCATGTAAATTATTTGTCTTATTTAACAATAATTCCTTAATAACTATCTGAGTTATCTTTACCAAAGTACTTTAACTTTTAACAGTTTAATTCCTGATTGTGTGGGTCCTGGATATTTGAGAAACCTTTGCTAATTACAAAAAGGTTCCAACATTTTTACATTGGAAGACTTCTGTTGACTTTTTGAGAATTTTGAGGCCTTTATAGCAGATATTTGATTTCTTAGACTTCTTCGATGCTTACTTCTATTATTGTAAGAAAAACATCAGGTTTGGACAAGTAATTACTCTTTTGTTTACAAACATTCCAATTTCTTCCGATACTTGCTTGCGGGAACCTCTATAAATAAAACAACTAGCATTTAAAATCTTTTTATTTGCGAAAATGGGCGGTCAAAAAAAAGCCTCTATAAGTGCTATAACTTCTAAATCCCTTGAGATTCCAGTTATACAGGTTACACTGTAAATTAACTATAGAAATGTTTATTACTCCAAATATCAATAAATAAACTTCGTTTCTTAGCCTCATTGTCTTCTCGAAGAGAATTTTTCCTTTAAAACCTATACATATTTAAACATAGCTGAACTTTTACATGATTTGATTATTCAGTAAAAATAATTTTCTTGTTTTTACTCTGTAGTGATGTAATTTTAAGTATATTGTTATGGTTTTACGGTTATTTATTTTTACAGGCTCGTTAGGATTTGGTTTAGGACATACAACAATAACACCTTTTATTTTAATACACACACGTTTATTTTTGCACACTTATTTATTTAATTTAACAATAATTTTAACGGCTGTTACTATTAATTTATTCGTAACTTTTTCGATACTATTCTGGTGGTCGATCGTCTTATTTATATACCCAATTGCAGCTTCTGGAAGGTTCAAAACTGTTCCAGACACCTCCCGTAGTTTCAAATGTTTCTATTTCTCTCTACCCCATATTAAAATCGCACGGAAAGTATTTGGGGACGTCTTCCGTTTCTCTTCAATTTAATTGTTAGAAATTTCGAATGTTTTAAGTCCGCAACAATATTTAACAATATTTGTCAAATTGACCATATATGGGGGTTTGCATATAGTAGATACAGTGGTTTATGATCTACTGTTGATTTGCATCCATTAGCAATACAATTGTCAAGTATAAGACATAGTATGCATATGTAATATATATGTCGTAATAATGCCAATTAAATTTAGTTCTTCTCACAAAAATTTCAGGAAACTAATGAAAAAAAGATAATTTAGATGAATGTTATTACTTTAGGATACTTATCAAAATAAAAATTTTAAGAAATATATAAATATTAGTTATAATATTATTTATTTTTTGTGGGATAGTGGACATGAAAGGATGTAGATCCATATACTAAGGTATTCATATTAAGGTAATTTAACAATTAAGGGTGGATCACCGTCAGAAAAAAAAATCGATTTTTTTTTCCATAAATGTCTTCTTATAACATTCAAGAATAACTTGTTAAAAGGATTTGTCGATATTCGAAATATTTCGAGTTATAGACCTATATATACATAAAAATTGAATAAATTGATAATAACATAAAAAAATATCTTAAAAAAACTTTAAATGCGTTTTTCTCGAAATCAACTTTTTAAAACTGGGAGACAAAATTTCTCAGAAACTATCCGACGGATTGACTTGAAACTGGAGAGTGTTATAGTTCAACACGTCTTCTTGGTACTGAATCTCTGAAATTGGCCAAACCTCCCCCCCCTTCAAAGTGGGGGAGGGGGAAAGGTCCAAAAAAAGGTCGTTTTTTTTTCACTTTTTTTTCAAAGTCGCGCCATTGTGTGAATTTTCAACTTTTTTCGGATTTTCGAAGTTCAGTACCAAGAAGACGCATTATCAAAACCTATATTCTTTGGAAAATCATGATCCGACTTCCGGTTTCTGAGAAAACTTGTCTCCCGTTTGCCTCCTCATTTTTGAGGACCCTTTTTCAAAGCGCTGTAAAAGGGAAGGGATGGGGGGGAAATATCGGAGCAAATAAAAAAAAATAGTTCAAAACTTCAACTTTTATATGCCGAAGACCGTTTTTTAATATCTCTAAAAAAAAATGGCAGCAGATTTAAAAATTTTTTTTTTTTTACGTTCTGACGGTGATCCACCCTTAAGAATGTTTTGAAGGATTCTGTAAACATGTGTTTGTATAATTTTTAGAAGTCTGATGAAGGTCTAATAAAGGACCGAAACGTGTCGCTAGGTTAATAATTAGTATATGGATCTACATCCTTTCATGTCCACTATCCTACTAAAAATAAATAATATTATGTAAATTATGGAGACAACCAATTTATCGATTAATTATAATCGCATCTATATTTGATGTCGAAAACCAATTTTGATAGTCTCTCACTAAAAAACAATTAAGCAAGTACTCCTGCGTTGATCTACCCTTCTCTAATTATCGAATAAGTGTGTTCTTAATGGGAATATTGAAAATAGTTTGTTTTTTAATTATATGGAAGAAAAGAAAACAAATACCTCCTCACCACCACCATTAATATTCAGTGTATTATTTTCATTTTAAACCATTTCTCCGTGTCTAAATAAATATGAATACGTACCAAAGTGTGTTGGTAATTAACATTACAAGACACACTAATGGCGATCGCAGTTGGCATTTAGAGTCATCGCCACTTACCGTTCTTAATGTTCCTTGTTATTGCACCCCACTTTCCAATTTCATCCCTTAGTTGGGTATGTAAGCTGTGGGTTGGTCGTGTCGGTTAAGTGCCGTCTCTTTCATTTCTCCAACTCATGATCATTAACTTTATTCAAGGGTAATTAGCGTTGAATCGATGATTAACAAACAAAAATTTTCGAGAACTTATTTTAAATTGTATGGAGCAGCTGCAGATTATTGCAAACTAAAGATTTTTCAATGATAGTCAAGAAGTTTGTATCCTAGATGATATGTAAATATTTTTGAAGATTGATCATTTTTCATTTTGGAAATTTCAAGGTATTGCGTGCTTGTTATGGTGTGTATAGTAGTTTTGATAAGTACGGGTTCGATTCAAAGAAAATTTCAATAAAAATGAAGTTTATTATTTTACCGCCTGACTTCGTTAAGAGTGAAATAATATGTAAAAATAAGTATGTTATTACTCACGTATTATGATAATCACAAGTTGAACACTTGCTCTGATGTCCATGAAATGTTCACCATTAGTTTCGCTGTAAAATAAAATAAAACGTGCGTGAAAGCAAGAATGCTTTATCTCCGATCCCACTTCTAGATGCATTAGGCATATGTGTATGTATTGAAAATTAACACACACAATAAATTTGTTCATTGACGTCCAAACACGTAGCCCAACAACATTTACATGTAGCGGTGAGTGAATATCCACATACCTACAATTTCACCCTTTCGATTTGAGAGATGCAGATCTGATGAATAACATCAATGAACATGCACCAAACTATGCAAACTACCGCTCATCTTCATCAATTATCCATATATGTAGATATTGTTCCTACACTGTACATAATTCATAACAATACGCACAGATAGCTTTAAGTCATGATTAATTAATTTGATAATTAACTCAATATTATGGCACATACGTATACATATGCCCCAGGAGGGCATCAATTTTAGCCGAAACATTCGTCAAGTTCGCTTTACAAATTTCCAAAAAAAGACCTCTTCCAAACGATTTGTCATAAATTTCTATTTCAAAACATTCCCTTTGTGTTTGTTCGTTACAAATCTCCAGAATCATTATCTCTAATTAGCTAAGAAAAAATCTTTCGACGCATAAAAATTCTTACACATCGCTAAAATCTTGATGCTAACCGTCGTTGGTATTTTGAAGATGTTTTCGGTTCTTTTAATTTTTCGTTAATGATCATGATTAAATTTAATTACTTATAAAACTTGAAAATATCAAGAATTTAAAACCACACATGCATATGTATGGGCTTACAATTTATACCTGAAGGCTGAAACCAATTTGAAAGATAAACTAACGTTAAGTTTTGAAGTAGGTAAATAGTGATTTGAGTAATTTATTTCTCCGTATTATTTTTATGTATTAACACTAATGGGGTTGTGCGTTATTTTAATTTAAAATTACTAGAACACTCAATGATTTTAATCAATTCATATTTTTTTTACTTCTCTTTGATATTACGTGTATAAAAAGATGTGAAAGGAATTCCGTTTTGTCTAATTAAAATTGAACTGAAGGTTCAATATATGCGGGATATTGAACGGCTGTAATTGCGGCAAATTTCTTGGCATAATATATACATACTAAGAAATTTTATCAGAACTGTTTTAAATGTTCACTTGTTTCTTTATTGTTTTAAAGTAATGAAGGTAACAATGGATGAAAAAGTAAAATGAAAGGAATTTTCTGATTAATAAATTTTCATAATTTCAAAAGAAATAATGATCAATTTTTGTGCATTGCTAATCGATATTCCATAATAATTCGATAATTTTCATTCAATTTCGACAATTTTCAGTCAGAAATATATTTTTCGTTAAAACATTACCTACTTATAATAATTAAATTGTGGGCAATAAGGATGCAGCTTCTTGTGGAATCTTATTTATTTTTTTGCCTAAAAAATAATTATAGGCAAAAAAATAAATAAGATTCCACAAAGAAGCTTCGTCCCTATTGCCCACAATTTAATTATTATATTTAAAAAGACAAGGACTTCTTAAACAACATGGATTACCTACTTATTGTATATTTGTTCTACTTAAGAATCAATCTGTGATATATCAACTTTTGGTAGTCGAAATAGCATATTATACAGATTTAAAATAACAGGGTTACAATAAACTTACTTAAAAAATGATTCTCAAATTATTAGGAACCACACAAGAGATGCAAAGTATACAATTAGCAAACCTATGAACTTTTAAAACCTAAAACTGGGAAAACATGAACCGAAGAGGGAAAAGAAATTGCTTAGCAAAACAATGAAAATAATATGGCTGAAAAGAAAACTAGGAAAAGCATTTGAATATTTGAGAAATCTCTAAGCTTATATGAAAAAAGAAAAGTCATTTCAGAAATATTTTGGTATTTTTCGGCTTTTAACAGTTAAAGAACAAAGCAACTAATTGAGAAATAAAATCGGACTTTCATTAGATCTTATCATTTTGAATTTCACAAATGCCGATTGAAAAACAACCTTTTTTGACTTAGCTTCAAAGGGTCGATGGCTATAAGCATTTTAAATTAGCCGCGAAAAGATAGATCCTAAGCGCTTTAAATAATTAAATTGGAAAAATACATTTTTCACGAAAATCTAAATTGTCAATTGCAATAAAACCAACACAGTTGGCACTAAAATTTATAATTTCAGTCTTTAATAATATATCAATAAAATATCAATAATATATCAATAATATATCATTTATTTCAATGAAAGTGTTGTTATCTTGATTAATTGAACACTATTCGAATTATCACTTAGATTCTTTTTAATCAAACAAAGATAAATAATTAAGAACTAATAAAGCTAATAAAGTAAGAGTAAGTCAAGCGGTGTACTATTATCTGGAGAAAGCACATACACTTCAATCCATGTAGCTATTAGCCAATGGGATGGCGAGATTTAAAAATTTTCATTTGTTTTGATTGTTGAAATTTTAAAAATTTAACTAAACCACTCCCATAATCAATGCAATGCTGTAATATTATACACTATGCATATTATTCAAGTTAAACAGGGCAATTAGACGTTAAGCGTGGAAGTGATTTTTATATATTTTTTTCACTATGTAGGACTCTTTCTAAATATTTGAAAAAAATCAGGCGTTATATAGAAAATATAAAGAAGTAAAAGAAATATTTTCAGTCTTACCAAAATTATTTTATGGTTAAGAAAAAAAATTCTTAAAAAAATATTATTTTTTTAAAAAGTTTATAAGGCTAGGTGGTTGTTAATTTTTCATAAAAAAGCCATTATCTACCCTTAAATAATATTACAATTTTAGATCAATCGGTTAAGTAATTTCTAAGAAGAAATATGTTTTCTTCCACCAAAACTAATTGGGATAGAGATCTATGATTTTCAGGATCTTAGTATTTTATTAGTATCTACAAAGTTAACAAGTATCATTGTAATATCTTTCCGGGGCCAATTCACCGTACTTAAGCCCTTTGGTAAACTTGCTTTATTTAAATAGGTTTTAGAAGAAGTACATTTACCCAACCATTATCGAAATAAGACTAATTTAAATTTTCTATGCTCAAATCTCTTTTTGACTTAAAAATTATCCATCAACATTAGATCTATGTAAATTTGGAGACTCGTCAACTTCTTTAGCAAATAATAGTTAGGTATCCTACTATAATAATTATAAATATGCTATTTACAAATGTTAATAAAAATGTCTTCTTTTTCGATTTCTACATCTTTTAATATATAACTACAGGAGTCAAAGATACACAAATTGTAAATTTTCAATGAATAAATTGAAATGATTGATTAATATCTATAATTACGATAACAGATGAATTAAACCAAGCCATCGAAGTGCTTAGTAATTGTTGCACCTACTGAAAAAGCATTGTACAATGTTTACAGTACAGTTTCAAAACTCTGAAGACATTATCAGTAATTCTAATAATTTTTAGTCTAAAGAAATTCAAATGGATAATAAAACCATAAATAAATGTATTTTAAAAACTTGATCTTGTTTTTAAATGTTCAATATGTTATGCTAATATAATATTTCTGGATATAAAAAAAAATATTGTTTAGTGAAAATCTTTTTTAACAATTAATTAACGAAAGAATTTTCAAAAAAAAAAATAAATCATCGCAAACATACCCTGATTCTTATCTACATGTAGGGTAGTAACCATTAGTTTGGACTATCCAATTTAAAGTTCGGTTTAAAATTTTGAATTAATTTACTATCCATAATTTTGTATCTCAAAAGCTTTCCTTTTTTCGATTTGAATATTGAATTCCATAGTCTGTTTCAGATTTAATGGTCTTCATATTCCACCACCTTTTGTTGATTCCACAATACTTTGTACACTTGGCCTTATGTAAATTTAAGGCCATAAAAGGTTTCCTTTTTTGACTCTAGTCTCGAGTATTGTGGCTATGGTTGTAGCATATGGTTGGAGGCATAAATAATTAATACAAAATTAGAAATATTATAATGAAACCATCCTGGTCTTGAGCTACTTAGTTATGCTAAAATATAAACTAGCATTTATATTTAGCAAGTTTAACAATATAAATCTTTTTAAATTGCTTAAAACTTAAAATAAATCACAACATATTTTTGTAAGTTTTGTTAAAATCACGTTTTTGGGTAACAAGTTGAAATATAAATGACAATGTCATGATAGTTGGAAAAGAATAGCGTGTTATCAAGCTAAGTAGTTTTTCAAATAAATTTTTTAAGACCATCACAAAAATGTTTAGTTTTAAACATTTACAAATGATAAAAACGCTTCAGTGAATGTAAAGTTTAACAATTTAAGCATATTTATTTTATTTATTACCTTATCTTATGTATTTCTAGCGGACATAAAAGAAAAACAAGGTTATTTCTAAATGAAACAGTTGTTGACGAAACAAAATAAAATTAGAAGACTTTGTTAAATTTCATTGTCCTCGAAACGATTTACATTTTATTCGAATACGTTAACAACAATTAATTAAAATAAAACTTCTATCGAGAAGTTGCACATGCAATGTAGCATGTGGTTAAATTGTTTGCACTCTGTGCCAACA
Source organism: Sisyra terminalis (assembly GCA_958496175.1). Classification (NCBI taxonomy): domain Eukaryota; kingdom Metazoa; phylum Arthropoda; class Insecta; order Neuroptera; family Sisyridae; genus Sisyra; species Sisyra terminalis. The sequence continues at coordinate 57,304,680 of OY292274.1, forward strand.
ATGTTAAGATGAAGATAGTTTTTATTATTGTTAATATTAGAGCTACAGTATACCATAAATTTTTTTATCTTACCAACTGTTGTATTTCTAAATTGCTAAAACTTTCACAAAATTTAAATTTGTAATATAAATTGCCGGCAATTAATTTTTCCATGTCTGTGTGCAAAAAGTTATTTGATCTTATCAATTTGGCAGTACATGAATTTGAAGAAATTTTGTAAAAAAATAAATACGAAATTCAGTGTAAAGCTATGTAAATTTATTACTGTTTAGCTAAACAGGCCGGTGACTTGTAAAAAAATAAAACTTTATTATTTACTATTTTTATTAGCCAAGCATATTTCAAACATCCGCCAGATCTTCAATTACTTTTAAATTGGCTACAATAAACATGTTCAATTCGTCTAACGTTAATCTATTCTTCATTTGGGATTAAAGATTAATCCAATCTGTTAATACAATGTATTATCGAAAGATAAACGAAGATGTAAAAAAAAGTGAAATGAAATATATAGCGAAGAAAGTGAAGCATTCGTTAGTACATAATTATATTTCAGACAAGTTCATCGAGCTCAAAAGCCATTGAAGGTTAATAATTACTCGTTCACATATATTTGTTATGTAAATCATTAATGAGATGCAAAATGTTGCAAGTTTCATTCGAAGAAAAAAACTTTAAAAATTAATGCTTCCATCTTGTTAAAAAATATTTTGAAAAATATGCATGCTTAGTTCATTAGGAATTCTTTTAATTATTTAAACAACGTTTCAAACCCTTCAGGCCTTTTTTATAGATGCTAGATGTTCTCGTCTTTTTTATTAGGAAGTTGGCAAAAGTTTTCTTTGTAACTTTTTGAATAGAATCCACGTCACTAAAAGTTTCCCAAATATCTTTCCAACTTAATTTCATGACAGTATCATTTTATTTATTGTCGTAGAATGTGTGCAGGAAGTTACATGGTCAACATTAAACTTATACAAGATTTTTAATTAATATATAAAAAAACATATTAATGATTTTATATTTGTTATTGATGATTCATAAAAACAAACTTAAATATTACCTTAATATATCATACAATGATTAATTTATTTTTCCAAAAAATTTAATCAACAAAATATATACATTAAATTGATAATAACATAGAATTACGTATGTATTTAACTATGAGTCACAATTATTACACATAGGTATTACCTATAAAATTTAGTTCAAAACTTCCATGAAAAATATATCGCTATAACAGGTGTTAATTACAAATAGATAAAAACTATAAGTTTTTCTACATATTTATGATGTTTTCCAACAATTTTAAATGTCATACTATATTGAAAACATTAAAATTATACATTCATTAATGTCAACTAATTACTTTTTGCCAAACCTTTAACAAATCCAACTATTCAATATTACAAAATATATAAATTATAGTAAATTACGTTTTTAAAATAACATTGCATTTAAATTACCAAGTACCTAAATATAGAAGGTAATTTGCATAAAATTACAGTGTTATGTTTTAAAAAAACATTGCATTGAATGCATTTTTATTAATCTAGAATAAATTTTTATTTCTATCTAGGCTTTGAACCCAATTAACACTTCATATTTTATTCAAATTTTCTTTAATATTATGCAATAAATAGCGTTGGTCTTTTTTAGTAAAATTTTTTTGCCAACGCAGAACGTTCTAGTTTCATTTTTTAAGATAAAAAATTTATTATGCTGGCAAAATGAAAAATAACGATTTTAAGCAAAACAACGATCTTATAAAAGTAACACTTTAAATGTCGGAAAAGATTTTGATTCTAAAATGATTTAAACTTCAAAAAATATTACAGGATTATTCCGTCATTCTTTCCTTTTGCTCCAAAAATGAGGTATCTAGTTTTAATATCCAATTCTTTTAAATTGATGGTTATTTCGTCTATTTGTTCACAGCATTTTGTATCTATGGAAATTTTTTGTATCTTACTTTGCGACAGCTAAAAATGCTATGGCAATAGCCGAATTATTGATTGATATGTAAAAAAATGATTATTAGAAAAAAGATGAATTTATAAACCTGAATACTGAAACTACGTCTACTAAAATAAGAATACATAGAATAGAACTCCAATATCAGGAAGGATATTTCTCTATCAAATGAACGTGGTATTTAATTATTAAGTGTAATAAATAAAATGTAAATAATATTACATATGAACAAAATTTATTAATATTATTACATAGTTGATTGTGTTTTCTTAGCCAGGATGCTTTTTCCTGTAAAACATCTTACAACTTCCTATTTCTAATTTTCTTCTCAATTTTTCAGAACTACGGGAAAGCTCCATGCTGGAGGATCCTCAACTGAACAATTGTTCTTCAAATCTTTGCAAATTATGGTGATCTATGATACAGAAGAAATGTTAACCGAATTTGACTCTTGCAAATCAATCTAAGTTAGTATAATATTTTCTATTGACTAAAAATCATAAAATTCGGCAAAAGCGTGACTGAAAAAAACAACGAAAAGAATAAATCAAAATTTAATGGATTTTTAATAATGGCTCATAAAAATCAATTAAAAAAATAACAATGAATCACTGGCTAAAATTATAAATACACATATAATGGTTACAAGAAAAGAAAATCAACTTCAGGATACATCGCTATAGTATTATGAAACAATCGATAAAAGAAATTGAATTCAATATTGCTAAATTTCACATTAATTAATTTAAGATCTGAAATAGATAATGAAAAATTAAAAATGCAGAAATGTTAATTATTTATTTCTTAAAAAGGATCTCCAAGCAAATATAATATAATAAAGATCCATTAAAAATTTATTTTTAGACAGTATTAGCAAAAAAAATGTCTACAATTTGACATTTATTTTTTAAAAAACATATTTTTTTCTCAACAAAATTCTTGTGTGTTCTAAAGGAAAATATTTCAGCTCCGAGGTCTTCACTACATATTTATGAGTTTTTATAAAAGTCATTTCACTAAGACATAAATAAAGTATTAAAGAAATATTTAATAAGATAGTTCACTTTGCCAATTTCATAAAAAAGATTAGATATTCTTAGTTTAGTTTTTATAAAAAATTTCATTTTCGGAAAAATACTCGCCTCTTTGGTTTTGACCCACATATTGAATGAATATATCAATGAAACATTCATTTTGGAAAAATGGTTCTATTTTTAAGATATGTTATTCTACTTTAAAATTATTTGCATTTTTAAATGTTTATCCACTAATTTTTCATGACTCCAAAACATTAAGATAAGTTTAAGGGGTTAGGGGTAGTCAGAGACACGAAAAAATGAGAATTTTCAGTAATTTTTTTTTGCTATTAAATCATGTTATTTTACAAAAGTAATAATATGGCATTATTATACAATGTTTTGACTTAAAGTCACGAAAATTTGAAAAAAAAAAAATTTATAATTTCCAAAGTTATAGCTGTCTGTGTTGACCCAGTTTCAAAAAATGGTCCTTGCGGTGACAATCATAAGTCCTTGCAGATTCATCTAAAATCAATCGGATGAAAAAAAATAGTTTTATAAATAGATAATCCTGGGCCTGATCGAAGCTTTTTTTTTTCAAAAATTAACAAAATGGCGGCCTCAGGAATTTTTTTTCTAGATTTTCGGGAAAAAATCAACAGTTAATTGGTCTTAAAAAATCGAAATTTTTGAAAAAAAAAATGCCTTCGATCAGGCCTGAGTTTATTATGTATTCTAAAAGCTGTATGAATTCCATTAAAATCTACTGAGCGGTTATCAAGTTACAGTTGTCACCAGTTCAAAAAACATAGTTTTGAGATAAACGCATTCAAAGTTTCACACTAGATTTACATACAGAAATACTAATTATTTAATCACTTACACGGAGTCATCTATTCCTGGGCCATATAATAGTTCTTCAGCCATTATTACAGTTATTATCGGATCAACTTGAAATTTTCAGAGAATATTTTTAAGATATTACACTTAACGAAAATGCAAAAAAAAAATGATTTTTTGAAAATCCTGACTACCCCTAACCCCTTAATAAGTAACAATTTATTCACAAATGTATACCACTTTAAAAATAAACAGTTCACATATTTCTTTATGTGCTATACTAAACGTGGACCTAAGATGCCATTACAATCTAATCCACTCCTGAATTTTGCATTGCATATGCATGCATTGTAAATCATATAACTTATATACTACGAGTACACTTGAAACACCAAAGTAGATTAAAATTTCCTGCACTCTATGTCAGCGATTAAAATGATAAATTTTATATTAAGATATGAAAATTTTATGCAAATCCATTTCAATTACATAACGGTGACGTACAGCACTTAAAAGTTGGAAATTAGCTAGAAATTCAACTTATGGCTATATGTCTAATTTATGGAAAAATTAACAATAAAATCACTGAAATATGTATTTCAGTCATTAATGCAAGGTTCATTAAATATTTTTAATTCGTCGATAATTTACTTCCCTATAACAATTATTTATGTATTTACCGACATGAATATCTACTAAATTATTTATTATATACTCTACCTATTCATACGTTACTTTTACTTTCTTCGTTATTATTATTGTGTTGGTGAAATGAAATTATTAATTATTGGAATCAATAAAAGGACTACTAATTGTCGAAAATGTAGGTAGAAAAGCTCTGTACAAATTTATTTTACGACTAGAAAGAATATTGCAATTTAAAGTATTTATGCTTCGGACAGAAGACAAAGAAATTATATAAGAAGTAAAGTTGTAAAATTGGAAAACCTCTAATAAATATTTGATGTTTAAATTTGAGAATTGCTTTTTTACTTACGTCACATATGCTAAAATTAAACATATACAAACGTAGTAACGTTAAACAGAAAAATCTGGCTTTCTAATAGTTTGTTTAAACAATAAGCTTGAACATGAAATGCACATTTAAATGACCACCCAAGTCGGCACTCTTGGTAAGCAATAAGCAGAGCAGGAAGGCACCACATCCACCACATTTACCTACCATCATTTTCTCTACACCATCGACAAGAACCATCGACCATGGTGTTCCTCTCTCCAACATATAAGCGCATTATTTACACAGGACAAAAGTCACTTTTCTTCCTCTCGGAGTTCCATGTTTATTTTTACTCATCGGTTTATTTTTTTATCCAAAAAAAAAAGGAAGGACAACCGTACATGATGACGACACAATCCTTGGGAGGTCGTCGTTAATTTACCACACAAAATACGAATATAATTTAGGTACATTTGCTTTTTCAAATATTGCAGCTTTACGTATGTTTTTTTTGAATTGTGTTTTTTCAAGATAATTTCTCTGTCTCGAAGAATTTACATTTCATACTAATCTAAACACAACTTCCACTAATCCCTAAGTCTAACATAGCCTATTGTTAAGTTTCACCAAACATTAACGTTAGAGTTATAAGAAATCTTAGAATTTCTTGTAACGATTATTTTTAATATTGATATTTATGTGAATACGAGACGTATACTTACATAAAACATTAAACTCTTTCATTAGACGCCACACAATAATAGAATACTTAAATATTTCATGAACATAATTAACAAATGACGCATTTCTTTCATAAAAATTAATTACTTCCCTTCTTTTTTTTTCAACAAAATTTAAGACTCGTAAAACCGTTTTATTATTCCGTTTTGATTAGTCTATTTTAAATATGAAAAATTCAATCAAAACCATAAAGAAAATCCACATTTTAATTTGAAAATATTTCGACTATGTGGCAACAAAAGTAATCATCGAAACATTTTATTCATATTAAATAATTATCACTTACTTTTATGACCACCATATATTTAGAAGTTTAGAATCAGTTAAAATTTAATACCCACAGGTATTAAATTAGAAATGAATCCGAATGTGTGTGAAATTTATTACCCACAAATCAAAAAACTCATTTTGAAAAGTATACCAAATTTAACTACGGCTAAATCGCTACGTTAATATGGTATTATAATAACATTAATGCTAAGTCCAAAAGGTAATTTCAGTTTCTTTCTTTGTTTTTCTTCACATAAATATTTCGTTTTAATGGATAAATTATTGTCTGATTCGTAAAAAGCAGTCGGTAATATAAATCTGTATTTTTGAATAAAACATGTCAGCTCTTAAAAAAAAAGGCTGTGGATAATTTTTTTTTACGTTCTAGAAACTTCATGGTACTTTTTATAAGTTTTTACGTGTGTTTAGTTCAGTAATCCGCTAAAAGTTATTTGGTCGTTGAAAACATGTTAGTAACTTCACTTAAATTCATTTGAAATTATTTCTTTATAGGCACACTACAGTATTATTTAATTAATGTTAATTATACCTTACAAACATAATTGCCCTTTAACAAACAAAAAATAATTATTTGACTTAGTTTTTTCTCCAAGGTAATAAAAAATAATTAGGGAATCGTCATGGTTCAGTATTGAATGATTTTTCTTATCAATTTTTGTTGGTATACAAGTTCTGCACCACAGTGCAATAATTGCAATTGCTGTAGAGATAAAATTTTCGTGCAATTTTGAAGTAGTTACTAAAAATTACAATTTAAATCAATTTGATTTTTTAATCATATGCTATTGCTAGGTCAACTATAGATAATTCTAAAAGTTAATTCTTAAAAAGTTTCAGTAAAGTTATTGCATATCATATCTGTAGAGTAAGTCTATAAGGGTTGGCTTATCATAGCAGTATCATAGGGTAAGTCTGATTCATTCTACCTTTTTAATCGGCTTTAATTAAAAATTTTAAAAAAATAGAATGATTATATATTTGTCAGAAAATTTTGTCATTATTAGCCAGAGATAGTTATTTTCATTAAATCAATTAATACATCGAATCAATTATATCTATAGCATAGTAAACATCGAGTAGATTCGATACAACAATGTTTAGTGAACACCCCTTAGGCTTAAGTATTGCAGTGTACAATAGTAGCTTGTTTTTAGTATCTAAAAATGAGGTTCTTATCAATAAATTATAAAATTCAGATCTCAGCTTTTATTTTTTAAATAAGAAGACAATTTAGGTTGTTTAAGATCGATTTTTTTATTTAGAAATTAAAAAAATATTTTTATTATTCAATTAGCTACGTTTCGTTACGTATCGTAACTTCATCAGGCTTCTTGATTCACAAAAAATATAATATTTTAAATTTAAATTCAATAAATAAATAAAAATTCTTATCAATAACAAGCATATTATTTTATGCTTTTTGTTCTCTAATTTTCTTGATTTGCTGTTTCGATTGTTTCGATAGATAAGTAGATTCTCGTTTCGATTTCGTTTAAAAATCATACTAATCATTAATCTGGGATTCAAAGTATTTTATGAATGATTACAATTATGTAACGCTGGTTATTATGAAATATGATATGATATTATGAAATATTCTTGGCAGAAATTGATCAATAAAAATTAATCTAAGCTAACATTAAATTTTCCTTGTAAAATTGCATATGTTTAAAGGAAAAATGATGAGAATACGAAGGAAAATTAAATAACAAGCAAACTTTAAAAATAATTTTAAATTGCATATTGCTGCAGAAATATGTTTGCTTCATAAATATGGTAAACGAGAAATACAAGATTATCTTCAAAACTAGGCTACTGATATTAAAAACTATTGTCTTCAAAAGAGTCTTTGAAGCCGTTTCACCAACTTGACATGAAAAATATTCATGTTCTGGCAAACAACGAATATACATCATGAAACGCGATATTTATACTCACACATGCAATTAATTTTCCTATTATATTAAATCTTCATAGAAAACTATTACATAACCACAGCTCTATTTACATTATTTTGAATAAATAATAATTTTTCAACTTACTTTTAATTTTTAACTAGCTTGCAAAATAGAAGTTTTAGTTTAACCATCGGTAACTAAAACGTTTTGCTATAAAGCAAGTAGGTATATATTTTTTTTTAATTGAGGAAATATCAAACATAATTACCGTATGCTGCACAAATATAATCATGTCATAATAATATTTCTTGGAAAAATCAATCGGAAAATCCATCTGTTGTTATAAAAACAAGAAAAATATAAATGTTAACATGAATGTACGTAATAAAAAATAGATCAATGTTTTTTCTGCAAATAAAAGGAATTCGTATTTAATTTTTTTCTACAAAAACTTGATATGGATTGAATTCAATTTAATTTAATCGAAAATAGTAATAACTTGTGTTGTATTTCCCCAAGAGTAAAAATCACTCAAAGGTATAAGAAAAACTTGATGAAAGACATAAATGGCGAGAGATTCTCAACAAGGCCAAGTTCAACAACGGGTTTTTAACACCATACAAGACCAACCATTGAAATGTTGAATTGTTACGAACAAAAAAAAAAATTTATTGAATTCCGTATTTCCGTTTTACTATTGTAGTTATATTCCATAAAAACTATTCGTTGAAAAATGGAGAGAATTTTGTTTTATTGCGTTGAATTTATACTTTCAAGTATGGATACGAGAAATAATTTATTTTAGATTTAATTCTGAAAATTTCATTGTATTGCTTCCTGTCAACTATTTCTTGGAAATACAAATATGCTTAGATTCCAAATAAAACTAATATCTTTACGAACAATAAGCAGACAATTCAAGAAAAAAATGTTGAATTTTCATCACAATATAGCATCTAATTTATTGTTAAATTAACCTTTGATGGAAGAGAAAGTAGAAATTATGAAAATTAGACATAATTTCGGTGGCACAATATGTAAATACACATTAGTATTTTGTTTGAAGAATTCCTTAATTCAATTAAGAAATTCATTAACTTTCGTCATGGGTGCTTCATAAGCCTGCAAAAGAAACAGTGTATTAGTAAATCGTGAACCTTTTCAGCTTAACATGTAATAGAAACTTGCATTTGTATACAGCCTGTAAATGTTAAACTGTTGAAATGAATTTCCGGGATCTAATGTAAAACACAAATTTATGATCCTTAAATATGTCAGGAAGACACTTTTACAACTACATGTAAATAGTTCTTGGGTTGGTTTTAATTTAAGAAGAACGATACCCTGATCCTAGATTCTGGAATACCAAATTATTTATATTACTGGTTCAATAAGGTGTACCTTCGTAATTTCTATATACTCCATTTGCAAATTTTCATCAATTTTTCAATGTCACCAGACATTGGGAAGCAAAGAATATTTAAATGAGACTACTTTGGAAATTTGAAATACTACGTTTTGAAACCTTATTTCAAATTTTTTTCAAATTTCTCAAATTTATCAAACTTTAGTTCTGGATATTGAAGCAAAGGGTCTTAAATATAAAAAAAATCTCCTTTTATTTGTTTTAGATATGGAGAATATAGAGAATATTGACTTAACTGAGATGCCCAATAATGTAAACCGAAAACGCCAAATCTTGCGCTAATTAAAATCTTTTAAATCAAAACAATCATAATCTTTAATTTCATAAAAAAGTATAATTTCATCCAATAGTTCTAAAAATCTCCTTAAAACTTTAAAACTCGAAAACAAATATACATACTTCAATGTAAAGTGGCAAATCTTCGTAATCAGATTGCACAACGCATATATTTCAGCAATAATAAAAATTCCTGATGGATCTTTATTATAATTTTTAGATTTAAGAATAATTGGGTGGTTTTGAATAATAACCCAATAAGAAAACCCCGTTTTGCAATATTTTTTCATAGGTAACTATTCCAGATCACGGTATCTTATAACACGGCTTATAAATTGCGGGAATACTCCAAGAACTCGACATCCTGTAACACGGCTTAGCTCAAAGAGGAAAAAAAAATTACAGATTTTTTTTTTAAATAAAAGACAATTCAGGTTATTTAAGATCGTTTTTTTTATTTAATATTTTTATTATTCAATTAGCTACGTTTCGTTACTTATCATAGCTTCATCAGGCTTCTATAAAAAATAGAAAATAAATTCTATAAAAAAAAATTTTTATAGAAGCCTGATGAAATTGAATAATAAAAATATTAAATAAAAAAAACTTAAATCTTAGATAAATAAATAAATAAATAATAAATAAAATCTTAAATAACCTGAATTGTCTTCTTATTTAAAAAAATAAAAGCTGAGATCTGAATTTTATCATCTATTACAGAAAATTTTATGCAACAATATAAATTGCTAAATCAATGGGAGGCGAAGCTTTTGAGGATTTGGCTATTGTGAATTTTCTAAAGATTATTATTCGAGGCGTTTGCTTTGAAAAAGGTATAAGTCCTGGACATTCAGTAATTTTAGATCAAAACTGATTTAATTTGGAGCATTAGGCACATAACATTCATATCTCATTTTCGATGTTTTGTAGACCTAACTATTTTTTTTTTTGGGCCGTTAATTTTTTCTGTACGACTATATAAATGACATTTTCCATACCTTTTTTTTAATATCACTACCTCAATATCGAGTTTTATGTTACATTCGAGGCATTTGCTTTGAAAACGGTATAAGTTTTGGAAATTCAGTAACTTAAGTTTAAAACTGATTTAATTTGACACAGAGCATTTACACCTCATTTTCGATATTTTGTAGACCATTTATTTGTTGGGCCGTTAATTTTTTGTGTAGGACTAATAAATGATACTTTCCATACATTTTTTGCTTAAATCCAACCCTGAATGAAATGTGCACTTCTGAAGACGTACAAAACTAATTTTATAACTATTAACAATATTAAAGAGCTAACTGATTTAAACATTTCATGGTATGCAGTAAGTTTAATCAAACGTACAATCTGCATATTAAGTCTCACAGACGAAGTCACAGGTATCAGTTAGTACATTATTCAAATTGAAATAAATTTTCAAACAAAGATTTGATTCAAAACTTAAACAGCTGTATTAAACAAAATGTCGAACAAAAGTTTCTGTAGCGTCGCAATGCAAAACCTAATTTGTTTCTCTAAATGATAAATCGTTTTCTTCAGCTTCAATACTTCGACTCAATTGAATATTGTCTGTTTCATAATACAACTTTAAATTATCAATTATTTCAAATAATCATAAATTATGATTAATGTTACAAATGTAGACTGGCCTGAAATTTGTGTTGACCTAAAAAAACTTTCAGGTCTTTGTTATGTAAAAAGGTATGATTATTGAAACATGAATTTACAGAGATAAACTTTTTCGGTAAACATATTAACAAAGAAACGAATTTGGCACACATTTTACATTTTCTTATATGAACCAGAAGCACTGTCGTAAAATAAATTTACTTATACGAAAGAAAAAAGAATTAATTTTCACTTTGTGGAATTACCACGCATTTACATATTAATGTGTTTATAGCGATTTCAAAAAATCGAGAAAAAATCCCATTAGTAATTTTTAATAGTTGCAATCAACAAAATGATAAATCTCTTTAAATTATGACTGTTTTCATAAATGTTGAAAAGCTAGAAAATAACTCTTAATAATTTGTAATGCATAAATTATTGGTTAGTGTAGGTTTACGGTTTTTATATATTTAAAAAAGAAACATACAACTATAATTATCACACATTTTTTTTTTTGTTTTTCGTTTCTTCTTAGATATTTTTCCATTTGTGAATTTCATTATAAGATTGACTCATATCTTTAATATCATCAACGAAAAAACCTACACTCTCCAAAAGAAATATCGTCATAACATTCTTGGAAATGAAATTTCATAATCTGAATGTTCAACATCTTTACATGAATTCACAACTAACGTTTTTACAACGTACAAAATTTTATCTAAGTTATTTATGGTCTTTGTGTTAAAAGTATGTAACTCCTATAATACTTTTTAACATTTTCTTTATTTATTTCAATTGAAAATAACAAAAAGGCGAAACCTTGAACCTTTCTGCTATTCAGATTTTTTCAAAATTAATTTATTATATCAAAGTAAAATATAAAATAAATTAGTTCTACGCGCACACCTATCCATGGTTCGTTTCCTTTAGTTGACTTAGATGTTAAAAAAGACGAAATATTCATAGAATAAATAAATAAAAGTATGTATTACTTACTATAAAACTATTATACAAACCTCGGACAAAAACACACATCCTAAAACTGATTTTAAAGTAGATGGGAAAAGAGGTTAGTTGTAAGTCAATTGTCTTCATTTTATTTATCTTAAAATTCAGTCAAATATTTGGAAATGTTCCATTCATTCTAATATCTCTTGAACTATTTTCCCAATATTTGTAAAAAAATCTCACCTTTTTTTGTGATACCTAGTGTAGGTATGATACTCAAATAACTATTTGCTCAACAAAAAGACGTCATTGAACATTGATCCACATAATTAAATGCTTTCATCTAATAATTTACCATGAAGACAATGAGGAAATAGCAAAGCCTCAATAGCGTTTCTAGCGTAACTACGTACCGCATATCATCAATTACCTTGAAAATATTGCAGTAAATTGTCAATCAACGACCGAAGTGTGTCGTATATTCAAACTGTTTCCAATTAAGCCAACAATTATAGAAGTCAAAACTCATTGAGGGTACTTAAAATCGATTAATTAATGCATAAAATAGAAGGCACTCGTACATTCCAAAGTAATCACAAATGCTTGGAATAGGAACGTAGAGATTTATTAATTCAACCAAACCTCTTCATTTTATTGAAAACTATATCCTTGAGAATCTGTACAGCAATTTGCATGGCTAATTAATGTATCGAACATTGGATAGTTTCCTCGTTAACATAACATTTTTGCATACCCTAAATTTACGTAATATCCTAAACATATGAAAACAATATAGTGTTAGATTAATAGTCTGGTTAATTTAGCCGGAAAAAATTGGGGTACTTTTGTATAATATCTCAACTAGCTGAAAATTTGTATGAAAAATAGGGACACCATTATAATGAAACTGTGGAAAGTCCCCATCGATGACAAGGTAGTGATTATCATGCAACATATACTTAATTTTTTCTTGGCAATATTCTCATCAAATATAATGCAGCCAAAGCTCCAAAGCACCAATAGTGTAATAGTCCTTCAGGTCGTAAATACAAGTCAACGTTGTTTCAATTTTTGATTTTTCAAAACAGCTTATTTTGAATTAGATTCATCTAGGAACTTCTACTCTACACTTTGATACCTAATCAAAATAAGATTTTTTCGCTGATTTGAACAGTTATACTGTGTATACAATATATAGAATATATTGCGGTCCAATTTATGTAGTATAATTTAATATAATAATATATAAAAATCATACCATAAACATAAATTTGAACAAAAGTTCAAACAAAAATATTTGTGACGTATTGCCCAGATACGTATTTCGATTGCCAAGCAATCTTCCTCAGTGGTATTCATCAAGTAGTTTGATGATTCACAAAACAGTTACTTTGTGAACCATCATAAAATAGTTACGGAGTGATCCAAACTACTTGATGACCACTGAGGAAGATTGCTTGGCAATCGAAATACGTATCTGGGCAATACGTCACAAATATTTCGGTATGAACTTCTGGTCAAATTTATGTTTATGGTATGATTTTTATATATTATTATATTAAATTATACTACATAAGTTGGACCGCAATTTATTCTATATATTGTATACACTTTGATACCTAGTTTGAATTGTATTGAAATTACCACGTTTTCTTCTACATTTTCTAGATTTAATGGTATACAAGAAGTTTAGGTGGCTTTTCGATTTCTTGACATCTTTCGAATGTTTAATTGTGTGTAAAATCTGGCTATTTGTCAATTTGTTCAAAACAAAAAGTTTTTTTTTTTTTTTTTTTTTTTTTATTTCCACTTAATTTGCACAATCTGCCTCTTGGCAATAATTGCAATGTGTCGTCTTGTCCTGCTCTTGAATTGGTTGTGTCCACCAACACAACTCAATATTTATTTATTAATTAAATTATTTAATTTGATTCACTTTTTATTAATTATTTTTTATTTGAATCGGTCTGTTAGTTCCAAAATTGAGGGTCTTTTTAGTCTTCTATTCTCGGTGCTATTGTCGAGCAAATTGAGGGCTAGCTGGTTAGGATGGTTGTCCAGTCTCATTTGGTAACTTTTAGCACGCTTTGAAATAACATCCTTGACTTTATCAATTTGAAGATCTTCGTGTATGCGGTCAAAAAGTAAAAAGACTTTTTAAAGACTCAAAATATAAAATATTAATACTTCTAGCATACTTAATTCTATGTCCTGTTATTCTATAGAAAATTTTGCCTGGTTTTTGATGACTTTACGTTAAGCTATGATAATATTTCTTATAATCAAAAATTCTGACTATCCAAAATGTTATTCATTATTTAGGTCTTCCGAACATCAAATCGTATGCATCAGTCGCAATCTTTATTATGTGGTAATCCTTTTCGTACATGCATGCTTTCCAATGGAATCGTTTCGATTATAATTTAACGAATTTTAATAAAAGATCATGTTGACTCTTTTTTTCTGTTTCTTTGTCATTTTTTGCAACTTCTTAATCTCTAAAGACTCTAAACCTTTTAAAAATCCGTAAAGTGAGAATTACTATAAACTTTGCTTCTTACGAAGCTTGAATTCTGTGCCTTCTAATTCCGGAAGATCGTCTGGACTATTCATCCACCAATAGTCTTAGTTCTTTGTTTGACATTCTTTTTTCCGTTGATGTAATAAATATTTACAAAAGCAATAGTTTGGTTTCATGAAATTTTAATAAAGCATAAGCTCCAACTAAGACAGGCATCAATAGCTGGCGCTTTCAAAAAGGTCCTCCATAGTATTGCAAAGCCTTGAATAATTGAGGAAATGGAATTTAATTTTCAATATACTTGTTCCCATTTTTTAAATTTTAGTAACACGCTATAATACAAAGAACTAATGTTAACATATTTAAATATTTTGAAAATGTGAATGTAAATTTTTCTCATAAAATTGTTTTGGCAAATAACAAACGTATATATATTTTTGTATTTTCTGACGACCTTATTTTCTAATTAATAAAAAGTTCCATTAATTAATGGCAACAGATACGAGATGTGTTTTGCTTTCGAACTTTCAACAAATTAAGTATTATTATAAGGTAAGAGATATTAAAAAACCGATTATCTAGTTAGTTAATCAGAAGTCATAAATTTTCCAATATTCATTAAAAATAAGATCTGCAGCTACCAATATACTATCCATTGGTATGTTATTAATTATTATCACGTTTATTAGTGAATTTTTTCAAAACGCACAACGATTCGTTAATCAAGTGCGGATTCTACATCGAAATAATTATAAACTTATTTATTGAGATATCTTCATAATTTATATGTTATTAAAAATATTTATGCTGCTTAACAATGTGGAAGTTTTAATTGGCAAAATATAAGATCAAAAATCGCTATCAAAAAATATCACTATAGTCTACACTCGTAATTGCCGACTAGCGATTGAATGGAAAATATTTGTTTGAAAGTCGTAAACATTTTCAAATATTTAATTAACGAATGTATTCATACCTACGTAGATGGGAACTATAAAAAATTTAAATTGAGGGAAAAACGGATTTCCTCAGATTTATTTTATACATTTAAATTACTTAAAGTCTATCCGGCTATAATTTTTTTTATAACTTCTGATGATTTATCAGAAAAATACATTTCTCTCCAATAAATTTAACGATTTCGGTTATTTCAATTCAAAATTCGACTGAAAGATAAAATCAAATTCTTGCATTTGAACATTTTCTAACTTTTATTGATTCTAAAAAAAAAAGCTTTTGTACCTTTATTTCTTCACATACTATATGGTAACGATGCCGTTGAATAAACTAAAGCCATAGTCATTTCAACTAAAGTAATAGTCTCTTTGAAATTTGCATTTTACTTTTTATTATTTTGTTTTAATGACACATTTTATCTCCGTCTATAATACCTATAATGTTTCGCTGATATTTAACGTTTTCGCAGTGCTCAAACTAAAGCTTGAAAGTACATAATCGTAGAAATTTTAAGAGAAATTTAAATTTTATTTATTTATATAAAATGTGTGTATATCAACGGTTTTAGATCTAAATATCATTTAAATTTAATATTGTTAGTAAAATTTGTAAAGAACTCCATCAGACAAAAAGGAAATTAAATATATTTTTCGATAATCTAGTTTTAAAACAAATTGATGGAAATTTATACTGTTTTAAACATAAATCGATTTAAACAGATTAAAAGTATGCGATTAATATTTTAAAATTCGTTTTTGCTGCAAAATAATTTGTTAGCTATTATAGAGACCAAATGCATTAGTTATATGATTATTGTTATTGTTATTATTTCTATCTAGTACTCCATTTTGTGTCACTAAAGCACTTTGCGTTGCCAAATGTTTGGGCTTACGATGCCGATAATAATATTATTTTCCGTATTTACGCTATGTGTAATCAACATGAGTTAATTACATTTTATGTCGATGTTACACATACAAAGTAAACATTCAATTCGATTCGATCCAGTCGTTTACTAACAACGTTCGAGTTTGTTACGTAACACAATTACCATTTGAATGTACACCGATGAATGTGAATGCATAAAAGCAGTGTCTATATCGAGCAGGTCACGTCTTGAAAGCATTAAAAGCGTAGTTAATTTCAAGCTTTAAAATATAAAATTAAAGAAGTTGATTAACAAATGAATTATTTCTCGAGAGAATAAGAACGCAAATGTGCACCTACATACAGGTGTTTCGGATAAATCTAAACCCAAGAGTTTTTATGTCAAATTTTACTAAGGCTTAGTATATCTCATCTCCCCCCTTAAGATTAGTATTAATTTTTGAGATTTTTTGAATAAACCTTGGTTGTTTCCCTTACAAAGAAGGAATATATATATATATTGGTCTTTACTAAAAAAACTAGCTGATCCCCGCAACTTCGTCTGCGTAACGTAGGTGTAGATTATGTTTTCTTTTCAAATTTGCCATTTGTAGTGGTATATGAAAATTTTTATTTTTCTTATTTCTTTTACGAAAAACACAATCATACTTAAAAACATTATTGTGACAACTTTAAAAAGACACATTTAATAAACTGTTGCAAAGAATAAAATTGTTCTATGTAATAATCAATTAATTTTCAAAAAATATTTATAAATATCTAAAAAGAGTATGTCTATTCCGTATAGCTACGGTAGGTATACCTACCGTAGATCAAATAATCTGTTAATCAATCAGCATCTATACATAAATAAAAAATATCGTCAAGTTCAATAAAGTTGGTTTTAATTATAAGTAAAGAGCGGTGACCATGCGACATTTTTCAAATAACTTACATTTTTAAACTTGTGATATTTTTCGAATGGAATGTTCAAATTGAATAACTCAAAAAGTTATATAATGGTATTAAAGTAAAACTTAAATGTGAAGTCATTTATTTTGATAAGGATTAATCCCAAAGTATAAATAAAAGAGCTTTTATAACGGTGGCATTTATACATATTTTTTAAAATGATAAAACACTTATTGTGACATAACTATAATAGTTAGACATATGCTATCGGTCTATTTTTTGTAGATAATGATATGTTCTGCAAAATCGTAGCACATTATTTTGTTCTATAACCAATAGTTTTCGTAGCGCACGCGATAAAAGAATGTTTTTTGGTAATTTTTTCAGACCTTGGGTTACATTATTGGAGTTTTAGTATGGATGCCTAACTTTTTTGAAAATTTAATATAGCCTATGTTCACCGGAAATAGTGTAGCTTCCCAACAGTGAACGAATTTTTCAAATCGGTCAAGTAGTTTTGGAGCCTATTCAAAGCAAACAAACAATCAAATCTTTCCTCTTTATAATAATAGATAGAAAATAATAAAATTTTTATTGAGACTAGCCGAGCTGTTTCTTTTGAAAGTGGCCTAAGTCCATTTCAAGGGTAATCTGTATGATACGTTTATTTATAAAACCAGGCTGGATTATGTTGATATTAGTAATATGTTCTTAGTAATTACAAAGCGATGAAATAATATTCAAAAAGACACTCTAAAGTGTGAACTATATACTTTCTCTTAATTAAGAATTACTGCCCTAAAGGGCATACCCTTTTGTTTCGAACTTTGAAACTACCGTTTTTATAATACTTAAACCATTAAATTTTCATAAATTATTGATATAATATTAATTTATGTGACGACAATACCTAATAATTTCTTCGGCAGTTAACCTGTAAATATTCTTAACCTGTATTCTTAAACCTGTAAAGTATTCTTATAATTGAAAAAATATAATGCAAAAATCATCTTTGAAATGGACTTCAAAATAAATAGCTGGGCTATGGGTTATATTAGCAAAGAACTTTTAAGCATTTTTATAGATCAATTACCAAATATTTATTGAATCAAAATATTGTTTTTGTTCCTTGAAAAAGTGAACAAATCGATAAACATTTAAGTAATGTAAGATGCCTTGTAAAATGTTTAATGTTATAGAAAGATAGATAGATTAAAAATAAGTTTTACTTATTTTTTTTTAGTTTAGGTATATACAATTTTAACTGGTAACCCATTATGCCAATATTCTATTCTTACAAATATTGAAAACTGAAATTTTTACGAAAAAAATATGATTTTTCTAGCCAATTTAGTGTAGCACTCCCCTAATCATATTACCCTTTCGGTAGAAAGATATTAAAAGAAAATATGAATTAAAAAGAATGAAAGAATGAGGCAGTCTTTTGTTGTGGTTTTTAATTGTAAGATTTTACTAAAATCTATGTAATCTACAGCATATGTCAAATGATACTAAACAAAGCTACAGTAGTTACTTATAATCAGCCTCTCTGTTTCAACTTTTTTCTATATCTCTTTCTACTGAAAGTGCAATATGGACGTTGAAGTATAAGAATAGTTAAGATATTGGTAAAAAAGAACAAAATTGGTCATTTCTGAAAATTTTAGCCTTAGATATATGAAACTTTCGTATGATACCACATTGGGGTTAAAATTTAATTTTTCGTTAAATTTAAAAAGTTAGTAAGCTATTTTTTAAAACTGTAATTCATTTTAGTTTTTGCCCGATTTTGGATGAAATCTTTAATATTTAATCAAGTGTACTAGATATTTTTAAAGAAGTGGATCAAATGGAAGGAATATTACCTCTTTAGTGGGTACTGAAGCTTTTAAGATGATGCTTTAAAAAGCTATATAGAATATTTTGGTTACACATTGCAGTATATTTTAATAAAAATTTAATAAAACGTAATGCCTTATTGACATTTATTGGTGTAGTTACTAATATATCATTCACTTAAGATGCCTGCCTACAAAAAAAATCAGTTTCTGTATATTTCTAACTATAGTATAATGTAGTCGTTAGAGTACAGTTTTGGACATATTGGTAGAAAAATAATAAGAATTTCTTAAATTTAGATATGTGGAAATTTTGCATGATACCACATCTGGAATATGAAGCAGAATCAAAATTTAATTTCCCCGTGAAATTTTGAAAGAGCAAAAAAGTTTACAACTTATTTTGTACAACCGTGGTTTCTTGTAATAGGAAAGGTCCGTTTTAGTGTGAAATCTTTATCTTTTAATGACATAAGTAAATGCTTTAAATTGCTTTAAAATAGCTATTTTTTTACTACAAATCATATTTATTATCTTTCTAGTGAAAACGGTGTTTAAATGGGTTTTTTAGACTTAGTAGAATATGAATGTGTATATTTTGATCAAAGTATAAAAATTTGTAAATAGATGATAAAATTCAGATCTCAGCTTTTATTAAGTAAAAAGACAATTTAGGTTGTTTTAGATCGGGTTTTTATTTAATATTTTTTAATATTAAAATGAGCTACGTTTCGTTACGTATCGTAACTTCATCAGGCTTCTTGAATCACAAAAAATATAATATTTTCAATTTCAATTCAATAAATAAATAAATAAATTTATTAAATTCAATAAATAAACAAATAAATTCATTTATTGAATTGAAATTGAAAATATTATATTTTTTGTGATTCAAGAAGCCTGATGAAGTTACGATACGTAACGAAACGTAGCTCATTTTAATATTAAAAAATATTAAATAAAAACCCGATCTAAAACAACCTAAATTGTCTTTTTACTTAATAAAAGCTGAGATCTGAATTTTATCATCTATTTACAAATTTTTATACTTTGATCAAAATATACACATTCATATTCTACTAAGTCTAAAAAACCCATTTAAACACCGTTTTCACTAGAAAGATAATAAATATGATTTGTAGTAAAAAAATAGCTATTTTAAAGCAATCTAAAGCATTTACTTATGTCATTAAAAGATAAAGATTTCACGCAAAAACGGACGATACGTAGCTAATTTGGAAATTAAAAAATATTTAAAAAACCCGATCTTAAACAGCCTGAATTGTCTTCTTATTTAAAAATTGTAAATACCTATTTGACTGTTATTATTGTTGTTGGTTTTGTTTCTACTTTTCCCTTAAGGTGACAATTCACAATACATTTCCCAACTATATTTTATAATTACATACAAGGGACAACAATTTTTCTTGGCGATCAGAAGCTATAAACTTTCAGTAGTGTTAAGCCCTTTAAAACCCTTTTCTATTCTGAGTAAAAATGTCGCAACCTTTTGAATCGTGAATAGAGAAATTCTCGTAATTTATCAATTGTAATTTAGTGGCATTTGAAAGAAAAAACAATAACAACTATTTAAAAATTCACAAAAATCGCTGGCACACAAAAGAAGGGGAATAGACCATGTTTTTTTTTTTATCTGAACTTATCTAAAACAGCCTGTATGAAAGCAATTGGACAATTTTCTTTTACGGTGTGAAAAAATGCACGCAAAAAACGAGAGATAAAAAATATATTATATATGCGTGACATACTTGAATAAATGTTTAGGGAATGGTGTAATAGGCTCGTGAGTTTTAGCTGTAAAAAGCGATAGGTCATATCATTTTGTCTTTACTTTATTTTCCTTGAAATGAAAATAATAGAGAATTGAACAGAGTAAACGAGCGATAAACGTTTGTATGGAAAATCGAAGATGTGTTTGTCAGTTTGAAGACAATGTAGACGTATGTTTTTTTTTTTTCGAGATTAAGATTTTCGATTTGGGCAGTTTTGTGATGAAATAAGCTTACGTAGTTACCAAGGTGAATGTGGGTATGTTAGTATATACATGTCAATAGTCGATAGCGATGACGTTGGTTCCGTTACGTTACGATAGTGCCCTCTTATAACATGGGTTCTCAAGTGGCATCGTTTATCGTTCAACGTCGTCGCAAGTTTCACCCTAGCCATGTCATCAATGCCAAACACAACCATCTATCTCGTTCACAAATTGATATTACTCTCGTGACTCTATTTTCTACGTCTCCTTTATCCATCATCATTTATTATTACTTTTGATGAAGATAATAATAAAACAAAGAAATACCATCCACCCATACATCATTCCATTCAACGAAAAACAATTTGATTCCCAAAATATAATATCAATATCAATTACAAGACTATCGACTTAAAATTATTTATTTCATTACAATAAAATGCTCAAGGCACGAAAGAAATCAATAAATGTTCTCGTTTCAATTTTACTTTCACGAATTTGCATTCTTTGCGATACGAACATGCGAGCTTGTTTCGCCAATATAAATTTGCAAGTACAGATACTTACATCAAATCCAATAATATTTAATCTAGCACAGGATGAATATTTCATCTCTCATTTAACTTTCCCAACAATATTTCATCCGAGAAACAACAATGCCTAACTTCTTATTAAATTTATTCTTTCGTATAAAGAACACAAATCTGATTTTATATAGGATATCAGACGCCTACAAAGTATAATATCAGCCACCATAAAATAAACGATCATCTTCGAAAAGAATACAAATGAGAAGTAGATTTTTATGGGATTAAATAGACATTTTTAGTAGCCAATCTTTGAAGCATTTTTTATGGAGAATTAAAGCAATTTAAGAGTCATTTACATAATCGCATAAAGAATGATAATATTATTTTAGGTAAACTTTAACGAGTTCGTAGAAACTGATTCAGAAAACATCAAAATCGTTTGCAAATTCAACATCGAAAATATTCTATTTAAGTAAATCATTGAATAGTAAAATATTTAAATTAATTTGGTATTACAGTTCAATGATTCATAAGCTTTATGATTCGTGACCCTGTTTTGTTTTTAAAATTTTTAAAGGTTCTCCGAAATAGGGTGTATTTCGTTTATATGAGGTTTAACTATTTATTAAAAATATATTAAAGAAGGGCCACTGACATTAATTTCAGAAGCTACTTTTATCTACCGTCATTTTCTCTAAAACTTCCCAAATATTTTTTTGTAATCCACCCATGGATTACGACCCATAATTATATGGTAACAGTAGTTAATGATATAAAAATGTATTTTGTACTTGAGCATAAAGTATTTAAGAGTAAAGTAAAGATTATAATCAATCATTTTTGCAATTTGGTAATAAAAAATTGGTATTTTAAAAATTTAGTTATCATTAAAAATATTTGGTGTATAGTCTGGTTCTAAAATTTTCTTAGTTAAATTGTACATTTCGCTATTTTAAAAGTACCAAAAATATCAAAGTTCAATTGTCCCGGTTTTTTATTATATCCGGTTGAAGAATTAAAAAATCATGGGGGTCCTATTGTTATAGAAATGAACATATAGATATATGAAATCCGGGAAGGGTGAAAGCTTTACACTCTATACTCCATCATATACGCACAACTATAAATGTCACCTTTTATTATAAAATTATGTTATAATTTATAAGTGAAGTAATGAAAAATTCGTATTTGGTTATGAAAATTGAAACAAAGACGATTTGGAACTCTTAAGTACTCAATTTTTGATTTGGGACTTTTATCTTTCTACTCAAATGGAAAAAGTTAAGTGAAAATTTTGAAAAATAAATAAATAAATCTCAGACATACTTTTTAAGAACTTCAGTACAATAAAGTACAAAGTTCTTTATTTATGTTAAATAAACCTAAAAATTAATGGAATCATAGATAAAGTAAATTGCAATTTTGAACCAAAACTCTTAATGGATAAATTCATATGAGTACTTCGTACTCATCACAATAAAACGACACAGTACCAAATTCAGAGAAGTGATAACAATGACGAGAGGTAATATTTCAAAGTAAAAACTAAAGTGTCTTCGGAAAGATTAACAGTAATGTGGGACTGGCGGCTTTAAAAAAAAAATTACGTATTCTTTAAAGTTGAAAGTTTTGTCGCCTTTTACTGCAACTATCTATGTATAATGTATATTTATGGTTATAGAAAAATCATTGTTTGCTTCAAAAGCTTTAAATTTTTCGGACCTTTTGTTTAGTAAAGTTGTAATCCCGTTGGGATTATTTTATTTTTGTTACCCGGGTGCAATATTTAAATTCATACCGTTCTAGTAAAATTTAAAAGAATTATTATAAATTGGTAAAAATATTCAGAGGACTAGGATCAAATAATAATCAGACAAAACTATTTTACATGCGCGACGTTTCGGCCCGGTTATTGAGCCGTATGTAATAAATAGTTTTGACTGATTATTATTTGATCCTAGTCCTCTGAATATTTTTACCAATTTATCATCATCGAGGATCTGAAACTCTACAAGAATTATTATAATTAAATTAAAAATATCGATTTCTTTAATTTATCAAGCGAGAAATATAACCAATAGCAGTTAATCTCTACAAGAAGGCATCAGAATTTCTTTGGTACCTTCAACTCTTAAAAACTATAAACAAATATATTTTTATGAACTGTAATAAATGGAATGTATTGTTATGACAATGAGCTTAATTTTTTTCAAATTAATCGATATACAGTAAAAAAATGTGTCAAATATAAATTTTTAAAGTTGGATATATTTTTGTATAAGTCTTAAGTAGGGATTGCAATACCGAAATACCGAATACCAGTATTTTGAGCCATTTGTACAATTTTGCAATGCCGGTATTCGTAAGTAATATAAAGGACAAATCGAGGTGTAGTAGACCAAACAATTTAGAAGAGTTTTATTTTATTTATTGCAATTTGCAATATTATATATATATTGGTATTCATAAGTTAATACCGTTTTTTTGGTATTGACTAGAAGAGTTTTAAATTGTTCCTACTGTGTATCCAGGGGTCACCAATATAGCAAAATAGTATATATCTTTATTTTTTGTTCTTCTACCGGGCGAAATGAATTAAACTGTGAATATAAAGTTACAAATAGAAAATGTCTTATGATCTTTACATAGTTATAATAATTATAAAAGAAAAGACACTAGCCAATTTAAATTTTGTCAAGTTTAAAGTAAATTTTTTTTAAAGTTTTTACCCACAAATCTATCCCCATTTAAAAGAATTCGGTAAAGATATAGAAAATGATTACGACATTAATGTCGATAGTAAAAAGGAATTATTTTGAACAAAAATTAGAATAAGCGATAACTAAAAAAAATTCAACAAACCTAAATACAATACAGAAATCAGATATATCCAAAACTATCAGACGAAAACTCACTGTATTTGAAGGTTAGGGATTTAGAGGTAAATACTGGCAAAAAGTATCTTGCACCTTGCCAACAGTACCACCAACTATGTAGATACAAGAAAAGAGTTATCGATAGTTGGTAATTTTTGCATAAAATTACGTTCCTGGCCTAATGGTAGTACAATTATTGCACATTATGTTTATTAAGATCACATTTCAGTAATTTGTAATAGTATCAAAGACTGAATAGTGATATTTACTCTTTTTTATGATTTAACTACATACGATGTTCGTTGTTCCTTTACTTTTTTGTGATTCTTTGTATACTGTTATTATTTGTAAGTTCAAAAATTAATGTTTTTTTGTGATATATATGCAATTGTACTATGCATTACATTACAATTGTAATATTCCAGTTCTATGGACAGATGCTTTGCATCTCTATAGAATGTATACTGGAAGTAAAAAAAATAATAAATAATAATAATATTTACCCTTTCTAATTAAACTGGTAAACAAAACAAAGAAATACCTGTGTTTTTTTTCTTTTTCTAAAATTCCTACTACTGTGTCACTAAGATCAAAAAAATACCGAACGCCGGTATTGAACTTTTGGTCCGATATTGCAATCCCTAGTTACAAGTTAATCTTTTATATTTTAAATAAATGACTTCGGTTAATTGAGCATACCATTTTAAAATTTATTAATTTATGCACCAAATATATGAATCGAAATAGTTATTTTCGATACATATGCGTAAAGTGAGGTTTTATAGTAGGATGAAATTGATGCACGAGCTGAAGGGACTGATCGTACACAACGAGATCGAGTGCGCTGTGTACGCCAGGCGAGTGGGGGTAGGCGCACGAGATCAAGTTGTGTATGATCAGCCCCTTTAGCAAGTGTCTCAATTTCGTCCTACTAGGTACCTCACTTTAAGCATAAGTATCGAATAAATTTTTTTGTAACGACTGCTTCTAAAGTTCAACAGAAACAGATTGAGAAATTAATTATTGTTATTTATATATGAAAAATTTCAACTCTATAGTTAGAATAATTTATAGAAAAATTATGAATAAAAACAACATTTTAGTTTAAACTACAGTCTAAATAATTACCTATATTAATTATTTCTTATCAAAGTTTATTTAGGTATCAATTTATTTTACTTTTGCGCACTGTTATTTACTTTTGCGCACGATTTCTCTACTTTCGCGTACGCTTGCCACCACGATGAGAAAACGGCTCTTTACCCCCGCCACACAACGCACGAAAGTTCAACTTTAGAAGCAGTCGTTACAAAAATGTGTATTACCTACTTGTAATTTAATTTATTTCGATTTCCAGAAAATCATTTAATTTTTATCAATATTTTTTACTTCATCAAATTCAAAGGAAAAAAAATAATAAGAAAACAGAGAATACTTGTAAAAGAGAAATTAGATAGATAGGCACTTACTTTGTCACTTGATTTATTGATGTACATGCCTACTGGTAAAGTGACGTAAAACAATACATTAATCAAACGTAAAAGTATTGGCGGCCAAAAAAAAAAACTATCCTTTTGTCGAATGCAGTAGGTACAACACTGTATTTGTAGAATGTAAATTATCTTGAATCTAAAACCGTTTCCAAATGGCAATTAATTTCAATGAAAGATGATAGAATATTATTAAAATTTATTACTGAGTAATGTTTTCAGTAAAGAATGAAACTCGCAAGTACAATTGTATTGTTCTTAAAAATCAAGTTAACAAAGAAAATCTTTCAAGTATTGAAACCATCCTATCTTCTCTGTATAGAGTGAGGCAATTATAGACGCAATCGATTTTTGTGGAAAAAAAATAACGTCAGTGCTATATACCGCTTAAATATGCGGAATAACGTGCTACAAATACTTGATAGCTGGTGGTGCTCACATATATACACACATACGTTGACGATGAATGTCAGGATATTTGCCAATTCTACATTCCATTTGGTTGCAATTTCAAAATAGAAATCCAATAAAACAAGTGGTTTATTATCTCTCGCATTTTTCAACCAAACTCATTAACAGCTTACATCTATTTACCATGACATATTGAAGGAGACAGCGAAACCTCAAAGTTTCTGTAAACGCAAACTTTTATGGTTTGAAACATTTCAATTACGTTAGAGAAATATTTTCCTCAAAGCATATTTCAAAGTCTTTTTCATTACAAGTTGAAATAAAATATTACGTTTCCTTTAAATAAAGAACTCATTTTTTTTTATGTATGAAAAATTCAATTTGATTTCCGCTTCTCGGTTACGACACGACCATTAATACTTTCCATCATCGTAAAATCATAAATAGAATTTCGTTCTATTATTACCGACATATTTTTTTAGGGGGCAAACTTTGAAGTACCCTCGCACTACGGCCTACTTAAACTTATTGTATTTACCCTAATCGAAACGTGTTTTATAATTTCATAGTGACACGAATTTATGAATTCAACCCTCGTCCCTTAATTTATAGCTAAATTAATTGCCAACCATTTCACAGAAAAAAAAGGTGCTTACATAAAAGTACAACGTTTTTTTTCCTACAAACTTATTTTTCATCAAAATCAAAAGATGTTCGATCCACAAATACATCCCTACTTCCTTTCAATTAAAAATCAACTTCATGTTGCTTTATATAGCAATTATTTTAATAAATAGCATTGAAAACGTTTTCCATCTACGTAAACCGTTTTTAATTTCAGATGCAAAATACAAGCAGAACCGAATAAGAAGTCATATTATCCCTTGAGAAAGAGCGTCTTGTTCTGAATACGCTTTTATGCGATATAATAGTACCCCATAATATAAATGTTAGAAGTGTAAGCACGTTCCAATTTACATATTGGAAATATACATTTCTCTGGCAGAAATGTTCGTCCATCATCGCAAATGTAAAATGTTTTCCCCACGGACGTTCTTATTACGTCATGTACGAAAAAGAAAAAGGGAAGCTTATTCAAAGTAAATACTGAAAAGAAAAAGTGATTAAATTACCAAAGAAAACAATTTAATTATTTTTGTAGTTTCAGAAGAAAAAAAACGTAATTTCTATGCTTTAAATTCTTTAACAATAGCTCGCTAAAAAATACTTAAGATTCGTATGAAAAAGTTGCAAAGTTTATACAGTGTTCAACCATTTCTTTCTGGAATTAAAATAATTCACCTCTTTACAATTTTTTTTTCCTTTAAATTTTATTTTGAATTCTTTATTGTACTGAAAGTACAACAAAAGGAAATATTAAAACTCATTCCTTAAAAAGATGAAAACTTCTTTTGGCCAAACAAAGAATACGAATCTCCATTATAAAAGAACTGCTTTAATATTATTATTTATTTTATTCTCTTATCGAGTTCATAAAGAATTGCATTTGTATAATACTTGATAAAATTCATTCCGAATGTTAGTACGAATCTCCATAAATGAATTCATCATCGACTTGTAATTAATTCTCTTTCAAAGTTAATATTTAATTAAAATCATTTATCATACCCAAACAATGATCCGATAAGTAAAAACGATTTTATTTACAATTACTCCTGATTTAACAATAATTTCACCGGGTACCCTAATTCTCAAAACCCGTTTTTCAACTGGAGCAAAATCAGTGTTGTAAAAAAAAGCATTTATTATTAGATTAATCGCTCTGGTTTCAATTGAATATCTAATACAAAAAGGAGTAGTTATCCGAAAACAACCCCAACGCAAAGTGTAACTCTCTAAAGGGTGAATTGGAATGGTAACTCTAAGGGTGCACTGTGCTATTGATATGTCCGAGACTTATAGCGAACTGGTAAGAAACAGAATGAAATGGAAACTTGACACCAGGGGCAATTTGATTTTGATTCCATTTAACAATCCCTTGTTCTCAGTTGGCTTTCATCTTTCTATAACTTTCGAAACGGGGAATTCTGTGATTGACGAAGCCTCAGGAATACAAGCAACTTATTTTCTTTTATCACACCCTTCAAATAGTGTCCCCAAATATGTCGTATAGGTATATCGATTAGTTTTCTATGTTTTCCACATTTTTACGTATGCCTACTGTACATTCAAAGAAATATTGTAACCACCAAAATTTACGGTTGTGAGATTTTGACAATAATATCCATTTTAAGCACTATTGAATCAATTTTAACCAGTTTTGGTATGACATTCATACGTTCGTTTGTACTACGTATGTGAACCGATATTTCAAATGCAATAAATCATAGAATACTGTAATTTTTAGTCGACAAAAAAAGAAGGTTCTCCATTTGACACATTTTTCACAGAGTTGTCCGATTTTGATGATTCTGTTTTTATTGAATAAGGTACAAGTATAGATCGAAATTGTTCACATTTAAATATGAAAATTCAAATCGTCTTCTAAGGTGGAAAAATAAGATACGATTGATTGCTTAACTCGATAAAAATTGTAAAATCATTTACAGCTTACTAATGCTAGAATGAAACTATTTTTAATATTTTTCCGGTCTCGAAATATCGATAAATTTTTTAGCACAGATGTTTATTAGCGTTCCTTTATGTTAAATAAGTATAACATTTTCCGAACTTTCGAAAAATTTTCGGAAAGTAGAAATAAAGCTTGGTTCGAATCAACGAATCTTTTATTACATTTTTTGAGGCCAAAAAATTATATTCAGATAAAACGCTCCGACATGTTTGTCTACTTTTCACAAATTAGATTGAATTTTTCGGAAAACTTAAAAAGTTTTCATAGATAAGAATGGAAGATAAGCGCTTTGTTAAATTAAACATCTAAATGGTTTTATCTATTCTATAATGCAGAGCTTTCTAATACAAATGAAAAACACTCTAAGGAAAATTAGTCACAATTATATTAGTTGGAAAATTTGGAAAAACTAGTTTAGATTTTTTTCAAAACTTATATCTAGTAATGTAGCAGCATTTAGCTTATTTCAAGAGGAATCTTTACACGTCTTGGTCGAGGACTTAAAATGAATATTAAGGGCTCAAACTTTCAGAGATTTTTTTTTTTTGGTATTTCCAACAAAATTTCACGATGGGACCAAAAAAAAAAACAAAAAAGGCAAAAAAAAATCACCCTAATATTGTATAAAAAATATTCTTTGGTTTTTCAAATATTTATCCAAAAAATCGAAAAAAACATTTCAAATCTGCTAGAAAACTTCTATTCAGGGATTTCAAGCTTAGATCAAGATTTACCGAATCTTTTTGCATTTCCAAAAAAATAAAATAGACATATAGTATTAGATCAGTGTTTTCCAACCGATTTTGACCCATGCCCTACTTAGAAAATTCTAAAATTCTGATACCCTCCCCCTCGTGATATTTAAATTTTCAAAATTTTACGGTTAATTACCTAAAGGAAGCTGAAAAAGCCATTAACTTGGTATTTAAGCAAGCTTCCAAAGAATAAGTCATCCATGAAATAGAATAAAAAATGAAAAAACAGTTAAATAAATAAAGTTTCCAAACGTATAATATGAAATGCAGAAATAGCAAATATTTGAATGAAACATTATTCGGAAATGAATGAAAAACAATTCACTGTTATTAATTCATTCTTGAGTTACCCCATTGTCTTTGGAATAGTCAGCCGAAGGGTGCACGTCCTGCCCATGACCCACCAAAATATCCTCATGCCCCACATTGGAAATGACGGGGCTAGATATATAAAAATAAAAAAATATAAAAATACGATTTATAAAATTTAAAATTGTATTAATATAAAATAATTATAAGATCCAGGCTTCAATTTTTTATTAATTTTAGATGTTTATACAATATGTAATATTTGCAATTGAATAATGAATCTTACGCTTAAATAGCTTTGGCTATGATATTAGGGAAGAAAATATTGCACCTATTGTTCTCATCCCTCTATACCCGCACCAATATGATAACATATCTTATGGTTTTAGTCTTTTAAATTATGATTTGCAAACGACAAACAAAATTTATTTCCTTTCACTAATAATTTTTTTACTGAAGATATTGTTCAGAATGAAAATCATTCCTACTATAAGTACTGTAAATAACTAACAGCAGATTAAGACCAAATTTATTACTAAACAATTTCGATGCTTTATTTAATTCTTAGAATACTTTCCCAGACTATTACAGTCCCTGGCCATATTATTAGACACACTTAAGATTTTATACAAAATGTACATATTTTACTAAATTAAATTTAATATTGTTTACTTTTTACATTATAAGAAGCTATATTGATTTTTAAGAAATATATTTTCTGGATAAGGGTAAAACCTTGTTTATTATCCCTATTACCCTACTTTAAGATAATAGCCTTGATTTGAAACCCATTGAAAATATGTGGAAATTGCTGAAGAAAAATAGCTAAAGAGGTAGTTACAGCAGAAAAACAGCCCTTAGAAAACATATTCACGTATGGAATCATCATTCACAAATACAGCAGACGGTATGGTCCTACATATACAGCATACTGCGCAGAATGGGAGCTTTAATATCAGTAAACGGGCTTTCAATTAAATATTAAACAATTCAGCTCGCCATAATTAAGAAGATGTTTAATTAGTCTGATGATAAAAATTTTTTTTTGGTAAATATGAGTTTTGGTCACGCTAGTTGGTAATAAGCGTAATAAATAAAATTTGTACAGGAAAATTAAGTCAATTCATTAATATGGACCCAAAATAAAATTGCTCTTACTTCAGGTTTTATATAAAACCTATAGTGCGTCTATTAATATGGACAGGGACTGTATATAATATTTGAATCAATTTTTTGTTACCATTTGGTTTTTTACGTAAATTATGGGGTTTGGAATCGATATTATATATCGATATTTTTTCAAGTATCGATCAGGTTTTATATAAAACCGATAAAACCTATAGTGCGTCTATTAATATGGGCAGGGACTGTATATAATATTTGAATCAATTTTTTGTTACCATTTGGTTTTTTACGTAAGTTATGGGGTTTGGAATCGATATTATATATCGATATTTTTTCAAGTATCGATATCAATATGTGGTTATGTGGTGTGAGGTGGTATCATATCAGATTTTTGGTTGGAAAATGTAAAATTTTCAAATTTTGATTTGGTTTAAAAATAAATTGAATCGTTTTATTTAATAACCAAGATATCATCTGAATAAATATGATTTGAAATTAATTTGTCTGGGGTCGTCGGAAGTTTCCACAAGCTGCAGATGACGGTGTAACGAATTATGTAGGTGTAAGGGACGTTGGAGGATTGGCATAGTTACTCTTGCTGTATATATATGTATATATATATGTATATATATATATATATATATATGTATGTATGTACATTACGAATGAGAGAGCACTAACGCTCTGAACATACATATTTAGTAATTATCTGTGATAAACGATCACTTGGTCCTGTCACGAACGAGCAGAATAACGAACGAACGTTGTTCGAGTGCTAGAACCAATTTACTTTTGTGGGAGCTTATATGGACATATGGATATATATGTTTATATTACATATACTAACACTATGTTGTAAATGATTGAACGTCACATGGCAATAATGGTTTGCTTTTAAAAACACATGCAAACTACGCTAAAATCTATTCTTGCATATGGCAATACAAAGAGCGTGTGAAAATATCCCTTAAAAAACAATCGTTGTAAAACATATCACACATTTAGTACTACGTTTTTGTTATTTTCTTAATGCGCCAGCTTTGAAAACTCCGATAAAAGGGGTCTTGAAAGTGTGCATTTATCTAACAATGAGTGTATTATCAAACCAGAAGGGTAAGCTCAAAGAATACTTGGGATATAGAAAATGGATAAAAGTAAATAAATTTTTTTAAAAAAATCTTTCGAATAGCTCAAAATGTTAAATAGCCACGTTGTAGTAATTTTTGTAATAAAATCTTTGTCTCAAATAGCAAGTTTATTGTTCCTTAGACGGTTTTTATCAGTGAGATGAAGTGGATATAAAACTTTATATGCACAATGAAAAGACGTCGTAAGATTGTCATAAAACTAAAGTCGAATATATTGAACTTATGATTCAGATAATGGTGACGCCTCAATAACTTTACAACATTTTATTTTATTTCATCTGTTTTTGTTTCTTTTTCAAGCATACGCTCGGTCTACCTACCTACCTACCAATATAAACCATTTTTGAAAGATTTCAAGAAAATTTTCTAAATGGTGAAATTGGTTTTATGGGTGAATTTTAACTTGTAACAATTAACTTTTATTGAATATATAGGGACATTTTGAAGCACTACCCCATGTAGTGTGTAAAATCTATTGAAATTCAAAAGTTGTTACCTTTAACATTTCATCGTTTTACGATACCGACATAATCATAAGCAACATATTTCTCAAAAAATAAATAAATGAAAACTTATATCTACAACGTTTATAACTTTACAGCTTAATTTTAATTACATGCATTCCTACATTTCATTTGAATTTTTTTTCTTTAATATTCAATGAAACAAAAGAAATATAAAGTAATTTAAAAAATAATGGAAAGATATATCATTCATAAAGATATAAATAAATTTAATATTTTAACAATCTAGATAAGAAGTGCTTGGTTAGGGCCCATGAGGGTTCTAAGGGCCTAGGGGCACTATAACTCAAAAAGCGCTTTACTTTTGGGAAGTACCAATGAACGAAAAAATTAGGTACAAAAAGATGCCACAATTATTCATTTTGCTGTTATGTTTTTTGAAATAGTTTTCCTCGCTATATTTTTTAACCGATTTTAAAGATTTATTCTCGAAAAAGTCTCCAAAAACATTAAAAATTGGTTAGAGAACAGTGCAAAGGGCAAAAATATCACAAGTGAATAACTAATGAATATGAATAAGTACATTTTGATATTTTTTTTACCAATTTTATCGTTTGAAAAGTTTTGATTCACGTTTTTTCTGTAAACGTTTTTATTTTTTACAGGATAGTCCTCTTTTTATAATCAATGATTGAATGGTAAAATATGTTTGATTATTTTTTTCTTTTCTATTCAAATTATCCTTACAATAGAACTTGCGGTTCTTATAAAAGATTTTATAAAGTTATTATAAACGTTAAAGAGTTTCTTCTGAAAGTAAGCTTTTATAATATCTTATTACAAATTCATTTTTTTAAATAAAAATATTCACTGTCATCTAACATCTTGCATATAAATAGATTAAATATAAAATTTGATATCAATGTAAATCCCAAAAGATATTACTACATTGGTATTTTTATATGTATGTGCCGTAGGTACATACAATATAATGGTTTGGGTACATATAAGTTAAATCTTTCATAGCTACATTAAACAAGTTAGAAAATGTTTTTAAAGTTACTAAAAAATTGTTTTTCAATTTAAAAATATCAAAAAATTTACGGTAGATTTGGCTATTAGTTAATTAACGTTGTAAATTGCAAGTGGTTTAATTAAACCTTGCCTCAATTTCTATGAATTTTCTTCCAAAAATAAGCAGGGACATTAGGATAATGACAGCCCCGGATCTATGATTCTTTTATACTGAGGCAGAAATTCAATAGTTGTGATAAATTATTAAAAAAACATATTAAATTATGATTTCGATGCATCCTTAAACTACTGTCTAGATCAGGTGACCCCTCATAAATTCAAGGCGTTAAAATGACTAAATAGCGAATAACATTTTCTTCGAAACTCACATTTCCAAAAATCGAATTACTGGAAATATTATATATGGGAAAACGTTTTTCTAAGAAAGACTAAATAAACTTTCAGAGATATCGTGGAGTATTGGTTACTTAAAAAAATGATCACGAATAATGCATTTTTTATATATTAAACCAATATTGAATTGGGTTATACAACTATGGATTATATTGTTTTGATAATGTGTACTTAAAAACTTTGGTAAATCCAAAAAAAAAAAATATTTGAATTACTCAAATATCGACGGTAAAATTGATACATTGGAAGAATTTGGTCAAAAAAAAACATAATAAATTTTCTTCCGAAGAGCTTAAATACTCGTACACAAATTTTATATTAAAAATCAAGCTCAATATTTATACCGTGCTTTTTCGGCTAAATTTTCAATATTTTTTGTAAAAAAATTAGTTAAGCTATTTGAACTTTACTTGACTTAATTATTGAAATGTTTTCAATTCTCAAATTTCCTGACTATATCGAACTTACTGACAAAGTTATGTCTTAACCCTTACAAGCTTATACAAGTATATGTACTCAACATAAAATTTAAATAATTTGTTTTTATTATTCATTCTTTTATTATAACCTTTTTATTTTTATTTTTAAAAGACAATCAACAAAGATATGAAAGAATCTACTTAGTATTTTATTTAATCTATTAAAGCAATAGACCATTTTTTTGTCGCTTTTTTTATCTATACTGCCTATATAATTACCAAGAACTTTGAATTTTAAGTTATAAAATTTACAGTTTTAAAAAATTAAATTTTATGAATTGAGGATTCAAACCTTAAAAACCAGGGCAGCTTTCAATAGATTTAACTAAACTATTATTCCCAGTAATCATCCACAAGAGAAATTAATTAAATCTAAATACAACCATGTGTCAATAGTATTAAATACTTTTTGATCATTTTCCGCAAAAGTCCACTGAATATTTTACAGTTATCTTATAAGTGAATGGAAAAAAATCAGTCATAAAGAATTACTGATTACATAGTAAAGCCTGCAACTATATACCCTAAATTTCTATCAGTAATGTACATAACATTCAGTAAACAGAACAACCTTTTTTCCTTTTGAAAATATATATCTTTATTATTTATTTGTACAATAATTTTATCATTCAATAAAATATTAGCAACAACCCAACCCAATGAAACCCAACCTTCCTAAAGCCAAGATTGGCACTCCTAAACACTAATCCAATTCTGTCTATCATTCAATTTAGCTGATAACATTCTCCTTGTACTTTAATAAACTTCAACACTAAGTGATTCGACTAATATAAAACATAAATGCACTTTTAAGTTTTTTTATTTGTATTTAACTTGTGGAAAATATCCAATGGAAAAGTGCTAAATCGATTTGTTCTCTGCGAAACTAGGAATAAGAAGAAATGTATAAGACAAAACTAAAAGGATATAAATTAAGTAATGGATTTAGAAATGTCTATGCTTTATGGTTGATGCTATCTACTATCTAGTAAGGCAAATAAATGGTAAGATAGAATAGCGTAGTAAGAAACATGAAGGCGAGGGTGAAATAAATTCGTTTGATATTCGATATCAACTTTGCGTTGCAAGCAATCAAACGGAAATTGTATCCAAGTCCTTTACCTTCAGTATGACCACCTTCATGTTCTATTTGCATTAGTATTATAGGAAAAGAAGGTTGTTGTGTTTAGTCACTCATCCGTGGTCTTATCGCACTCGGCGGCCCAAGAATAATTTCCAAACCGATCAATTCAGCTTTATTAAAAAAAAAATCGAATGGCCTTATTGGTAGATGTTTATCACATAGAAAATATCAGAAAAATAATGCCAAACGAGGCAGGTAACAAACTAAAAATTAATTAAAAAAGTTTTTATGTAATTCAATTGTACACATTTGTAATAGAAAACTCCTATGAAATATGGCTTTGGAGTATATATAAAACCAGAGATATAGGAATTGCTAAAAAAAAATTAAATCAAATTTTCGTAATATTTTCCCGTACTGATATTTATAGAATGGCCGAAATGTTGATAGGATTTTAGGAATATTAAGCAAACTTGTAAAAAGGGCAAAGAGTAGTGAAAGGGTAGAAATTATTTTTGAAATCAGCAACAATACTTGTAAACATTACAATCAAAATCACTAATAATATTATGGGTACCAGGTCACAAGAGGGTCGAAAAATTAATTAAAAATAAACATAATTAAACCTTCATTCGCAATTTTAAAAACTAAAAAAAAGATCAATATATATTCACAGAAATGGAGAGTATACCAAAAGAAGAGAAACTAATTCACCAAACAACTCCTAATATGTTACACATCGTACGATGGCTTAAAGACTATGGTTCCCTTCAAACTACAGCAAAAAAAGGATAAAAATAATTACTAGAATAATATCGGGACATAATTGTAGAACATTAAAATAACTATACATTGTACTAATGCAGAAAAGTGAGACATCTTAACCATGTGCTGAGGTGTCAAATAATAAAAAACAAACTAATATTCTGATGAAAAAGTAAACCCTAAAATAAAGTTTTCATTCTTTATCGCTTTATAACTAAGCATAAATATTTGTATTTTTTATATCCATTTTAATCATTAATACAGCAATATTACTGACATCAATGAATTAATTTCCGCAAATCAATTTTAGATGGTATGAAGTTCACCGGGATCTCTGATACTTAAGAAAATTATTATGGTGTCAAATGATAAAACAACAAACAAATATTCTGATAAAAAAGTAACCCCTAAAAACAAAGTTTTCATTTTATTTTGCATTATAACTAAATATATGTATTTTTATATCCATTTTAATCATTAAAAATGCAGCAATATTACCGATATGAATGAATTAATTTCCGCCAATCAATTTTAGGTGGTAGGAAGTTCATCGGGTTCTCTAGCAATGATTTTTTTTAATTGTTTTACATATAATTGAACTCCAAACTTCTTGCAACTTATTTATTACTACTGAAATAAATAACATACTAAGTATCTTCAATAATTTCTTCAAATTCGGTCATATTTTCGAATTATTTTCTTCGGATTAAAGTCGCTTAAAATCGCCGGTCATTTGATTTTGGGTATTTATTATCATAGCTTCCCCAATTGTCCGTTTATTACCAATCCGTCAGTGCAGAATTCCTGGTATCTTTGGTGTCTGTTTTGGATTTCCATGAATAGCTTTACTAACAGTACAGGTGATGTAGTAATGATTGAGAAATAAGCTAAGGACGGATCTTTTGGTGGGTTCCAGAGTTTCCAAGAAGATCGTTGATTCTCAGGCTGTGAATACACTTTTGGTACTATTAACCAAATTTTTCTTTTAGACATAACTATTGAAACCTGGCTTTTCCTACAATCTTCACTGATCGAATTATTAGAATATTATTAAGGTTAAGTTTTAGCTACGTATTTCAGAACACTGTTGTAAAAGCTTCAGCGCAGATTCTCATTGCTGTATTGTGAATCTCTTCCTGTATCTTCAATCGGCTTTTAGAAAATGCTTTGTATTTGCATCATATTGGATTTTTTGCTGAATTACTGTCTTTATGTTATTTTCAAGGTTTAGCCAAGGATGTTTATGCCTTAAAAATGTTTTGTCTTTTATAGTGATCAGTTCCTAGTATCATAATATGACTTTTCCAGGTTATTCCTCGATCTAAAGTTACTTCTTATATTTTAAATGTCGGTTCTATTTTAATTTGTTTTCCATCTAGGATTAATTTTATGGTATCTTTGGGTTACCTGAATGAAAAAATTATAGCTTTAGATTTGGCCTAGGATATTTTGAATACTGATTGCAGTCAATGTGAATATTTGGTCTAAGTCGTTTTATCATATAATATGGCTGATATGTAATTATATTTATTTTTCAAAAAAAAAACTTATATAAATCATAAAATGTTCGACACAGTTTTTAAATAGCTCAAATTTTTACACGCGTCATAAATATGAAACTCTATTTAATCCCCTGTGAACGTCGAAAGTCGTTTCATAATTTAATATATGATTTTTTTTTAAAACTAATGTGATGCATAGTAATCCCCATTTATTATGTAAATTAGAGAAATAATTGAAATGCTAAGAGTCTGGTTTTAAAAAGTCATAAATTTCCAAAACACTTTCATAATGAATGATTCAATTTTGTGTGGAAAAAAATCCAATTATGCTATCTTGATATGTGCTTTTTCCATTTTATATAATAATCAGTGTTGGTCATAGAGATGGTTATAGATTTTAGGAATTTAATTTTTAAGAGGATTGAATCTATAAATAGTGTTTCGATAATATTTTCGCTGATATCTTAACCGATACAACGTGATTGATGTTAATGAGATTTCCTTTTTGTTTGAAATGTCCAACACGCCATACATATAAGTCAATGGATTCGTGAAACATGATGAGACCATAGAACTGTAACTGGATTAATTTTTTTTTTCTGTTTCGTAAACTTTCTTACATAGAACAGTCACGAAGTTTATCGAATTACATACATCCGACTAGTTCATGATGAGACGACCCCCATTTTAAAAAGAAATTCAACATTGGTTTCAATATTAATTTCAGCTCTTGGTGGATTAATTTAAACATTTTCGTTCATATCACACAAATACCTACAACCGAAATTGTATACACATATTTATAAAAAATTTAATCCAATTTTAATATATATGATAGAATCCATAAAATGTTATAGACGTTTGCGTGTCAGAAACATACAAAAACATTGTAGTTTCAGACAAGTTATTATTGTATATCCCCTTCATCACTTTAACCATAGGGTGTTTAATAAGCAGAGAGCTACGATTAACATAATAGATAATAATTTTAGTTTTGCCGTTGGCCAAACCCAGATGTCTGCGATTAAAAATATAATATTATACACACATATCAATGTATACATACACATATACATATAATGCTCCATACAGATAAAAGGAGGAACCCCCCAACGGGATAATATGAAAAATAATAATAATATCTCGATCAGTATTGTATTCGGGTCTCCTATGTTCTCTCATTATATTTTAACATTTCGTTCTTATCGTTTTTTTTTCCTTTCACGTTTCTTATTTTCGTGTTTTTTCCACATAGTGCGCCTAATAACTAGGTATAAGAAATCAGGTCTACGACTACCACTCAAGTACCATTTATTTATAGCATTGAACACTTAAATTATGAATTAAATTGTTAATTAAATACAATTCGATCACCGTATTTTTTCAATGATTTTTTCATGTCAACAACATAATGTAAAGATAAATATTCCAAGAACGTAGTTCCGTTGAAATTTCGTTGAAATAATATCATTAAAATTAATATTTAAGTTTCTTATTCAGGGCATAACAGCTAACGTTCATGTTGAAAACTAAACTAATTATAAGTTAATAGGAAACGATTTCAAGATACGGATTTGCACCTTTACAAATAATAAATTTACACGACAATATAGAAACAGTTTAGAATACAATGCCTTGAGATTTATTACAATTGCATAACATCTACATTCTACATATTGTGCTGTACTGTATACATTGAACGTTCAGCTAAAAGCTTTAGCCAACTTAGAGAAATCGTTTTAAGCTTTTCAACTTAATTTAGTAACGTTGAATAAAGCAAGAAGTAAACCTTTGTTTTTGAACTGAAAAAATCTTAAATATGCAAAAAAATGTATTTTTAGTTAATA
This sequence comes from Sisyra terminalis, assembly GCA_958496175.1. Lineage (NCBI taxonomy): Eukaryota > Metazoa > Arthropoda > Insecta > Neuroptera > Sisyridae > Sisyra > Sisyra terminalis. The sequence continues at coordinate 57,344,575 of OY292274.1, forward strand.
TTTACAAATATTAAAAAATAACCTAAGGGTCTATGGCAGTATTTTCCAAACTATGGGTCAAACTATGCGAGTGATTACTGAGTAGGCCCTAATGGGCGATTCACCACTGTATAAGATATAAATAAAAAGGAAGACTAGATAAATTTGATATTTCCAATAGCATTACCAAAGTACATGCCTTTTTTTGTCTAAGACAATTAAGAGGTGGGTCCCAAGATAAAAAATGTTTCTTAGATGAATTGGAGCTCAATTAACTTTAGGAACCACTGGTCTAGACTAATGGTGAATCAACCATTTCATATGAAACCATATGACTATATCATTCATTGATACTGCTCTTTTCATAAAAAATCAACAACTTTTGTGCTTTATAACCGAAGCTTTAACCGGAATATGTATATAAATATACCCACAGAAAAATAATAATTTCAGGTACATGAATATTAATTACATACAGTTTTCCCTATCATTTTTAAAAATATTCCAATCAGGAATGTATTGTATTCGATTTATTAGATTTGGCAAATTCATAATTCATTTGCATTTTTTACAAAGCTCATTTTATTGTTACACCTGATTGTAATAATATTCTCAGTTAATTATTGCATATACCTTCAATCTTAATAAAAATTTTTTTTCTTATTAAACAAACTTCATTTCTTATTCTACTTAATTACAAATCAATTCCTTCAATTGTAATGCATGTATCAATAGGCCTCGAATGACGTCAGAGCATCAAACGTCGCATCTTACGTATACATATTCTTATCTACATGTGGCATGGTTTTGGGAGGAGCTTTGTAAAATTTCAAAAATTTCAATAATCAAAACAAATGAACATTTTTAAATCTCGCAATCCTATTGGCTAATTGTTTCTTGTATTGAATATAGAGTGAATGCTATCATCTTTCAGTACATTGCTTAAGCCTTTTACCGTTCTTTTCGTATTTATCAGGCATTGAATTAACAAAGCCTATTAAGCTTATTGATAGTTGTGGAAAAATACTTTTCAATAATATTTGTAATAATATGCAGAAAAACAATTTGAAATGATTACTTGTAAGTCTCAAAATAATTTTCTTCTTTTTTTTGGTATGTACATAATTTATCATTTTTTGAATTCATAAATTATGTAGTTGTTTACTTTATTTTTAAAGGCATAACTATCCCCTAAATCATATTAAAACGTAAGATCAATCGGCTTAGTAAATTTCTGAAATTTTTTTCACTTTTTTTCCATAAAAACTACTTGAAAAAAATATCTGAAACTTACATGATCTTAGTATTTAAACATCTTGCCGAAGTATCATTAAAATATTTTTCCAGGGCTGATCTTTCCATGCTTATAGCGCCCCAAACTATTTACGATATATATGATCCTTTTCGTACTTGCTACAAATCCAAAGCTTTTGATTTATAAATTTATTTGGAGAAAAAGTCATAAAAAAGTTCAACAATACATCGTTTCTGGGTTGGTGGGTTACTAATTCCTTATTTAACTATTCTAGAATAACAAATCAGTAAAATATAAAGTATAATCAAAGGTTTAACGTCCAATTAAGGTTTTTATAATAATTTCGCAAAGGTTAACAAAAAAAAATCTTAAGAGAAGTTTTTTATTGATCAAACTTAATTTCTTAATCACAATATTATGTTAAGGTATCTGTGGTTAAAGAAAGTAAGCCTCGGTACCCCTCGAATACTCAATTTCAAGCTCTTTTGCTTTGTATCCGAATAGCGATTCGGTAAAACTGTAAGCTGATTTGGTTTTAAACACAATAGAAGAAAAGATAGAATATAAAATTAAGAATTAAACTTTGAATGTAACCATTAGCAAAATAAGGGCCTCCTTTAACCAATTGGAGGTTCTCGGCGCATTAGAAGAATGGGGTTCCTATGACTTCGACTAAGAACTATTTTATTAAAACTGGTATAAAGAGTAAATAAATCAAAATTCTTAATTTATTCAAGCGTTATTTTTATTTCTTTACTGGCACATTAAATGAATAGATAATTGCCTTGCAAAAGCCAAAAAAAAAGTTTTATAAGCACTTATCAATAATTATTGTTTGATTTTCCCAACATATTTATGTAGTTATCTATAATGAAAATCGATAATTAGCTAAGAATCTTACAAGAACTAGAGTTTCGGGACTCTGGGCACTTATCTAGAGTGCCCAGTGGGAAAAAGGGGCCTGCTGATAATTTATGCTGTGAACGTTTAAAAAAATAATTTGATTGTAGATTTTATTGTTTAAACACCCTACTTTGTATTTAGCAGTTCAAAATCTTATTTTGTTAAGATTTTAATTCAATAGAATATTCGTCACATTTATAACTATAGTTGCCCTACAAAATTAGCTATAAGTTCATATAAGAAGAGTTAAACTATTGTTGGAAAATCAGGTTTTTTCGGATGTTTATTGAAAGTCGGATTGAAATGCACTTCCTATTTAATGAATAATCTTATTACTTCTCCGTTTTCCTAGGATTTTTTATAGATTATAATTCAAACGCGTATTTGAAATTATTTAATTTTTAATAACCATATACCCTTATTATACATTTAGTAAAAAAAAACTGTCTAAATCATTTTTCAAATCACCATTTTAAAATGAGAATGACTCGTTTGAAATCACCACTGTATAACAAAGAAAAGATTTGGTGGGTGCCGATAACAATAAGTGCTTTGTTTTCATTGCTGCAGGATGTAACGATTTATATGGCAATAATTTCAAAAGACATTTTAAGAGAAATGTTTACAGGATATTTAATATTTTACCCTCAAACGTTGAAGTGACTTTAAGTTATAACCCAATCTTGTCACTTTCAATTTTATGCTTTAATGAAAGTTACATACAATTCAACACTGCATATAGCTGGAATATTGCATAATTTTTATATTTTTCCAAATCGATTATTTGCGAAATAAAACATTCATAACTTATTAACTCTAATGAATGGAATGATAAATGCATTCAATTTAAATGTTTTTAAAAAAAAATATAAATTATTTTTTCAGTGTTTTATATTTTAATATGGAGCTGCTTATCACACCACGGACGAAATATACAATGTTGAATGTAAAATTGCAAAATCCCACATCATATTAATTGAACCTGACAATGTAGTGGCCTGGTATTTTTCACTCGAAACAAAAAATAAAAACCTTCATTATTTTTTTTAAATTTCTTTTAGCAAAATAAAACTGAAATTACAATTTGCAGTGCTCGTTTTTAAGGGTGAAATATGACCTATTTTTATACTAATCTTTGTACTTTTGAATATTTATAATAACAGTCAAAGTTTTACTGTAAGTACAGGCTTTTTACAAATCTTTATAAATTGAAAGAATCACCCAAATATTTGTATCATTATTCTAATATTATAAATTCTTTATTTTAGTTTCTGAAATTTTTGATCAAAGTCAAAAATAAAGTACCATTACCACGTAGTTGTACATTGTATAAGTATACATTTGTTAGTAAATACCTTCTACAGAAATATGTCGACAAAAAATTAGGGTAATAGGTCTTTATTAAGTTTGGACTTACAGAACCCTCTTCGTAAGGGCGATTAAAAACCTCACTTGATGCAGAGCCTCATAATTCTTAATTTTCTGTAGTAGCTATGCGGAATGATTAATGCCTTTATTAAAGAATAAAAAAATGATGTATCTTTTTTCTTTTATTATTTTTTTTCCTTTTTATAAAACCTAATCAACTTTTTTTCCAATTATAAAAAAATGAGTATATTGGTAAACTCTCATTATAAGTTTTGAACAATTCAGTTTCATTTCACCCTTTGTAATGAACCATTTTTAATATTTTAATTTCCTCTTTCTAGTAAAGAGGGTTATTGCCCTGTGTTTGTGTCATATAAGTCGACATGCCAATTTTTTGTTCACTTATTTTATATTTAAAATGGAACGAAATTAAACTTGTGTATATCTTTATATTTCTTTGAAGTTCTTTTTTTTTTATAGCGAATCATATTTATTGGAAGTGTATTATGTAGCACAAATATATTTCGAAATTAATGATCCTTCTAGATTAGCTACAGTTCAGGCATATAAGCAGTTTAGGAGAAATATTAATAATTTTTATTACAAAAGAGTTTTTCAATTTAATGTGAAAGACAGCTGGAAACATTACATTCATCCAAACTGCATTAAATCCCTTGAGTTGCATTACTTTTATTGCAACATTTTAGCCTGGTCGATAGAAAGACTCTTGCCATCTCATTCACTAACATTGGTATACTGGCGAACTATTATATTGGTTAAATTAATTGGTTCTTAGTTGTAGGGGCTTCGACATGGGGCGCCTTGTTTCCCGTTTCCCCGTTGCGGCCACCCCAAAAGCTCACAATGGTCCCTCGTTAACGATAAATTATAAATAAATTAATGTGTTTCAAGTAGCTTTAAAAATGGACAAAGGTAATTTTAATTTTTTTCCCAGTATTTTAATACACGTCGCTAAGTACTAACGGTTTTTGTTACATAATGAACCAAACATTTCGATCAAAAAATACCAAACAAAAACTGCGTAAACCTCAACGATTGATTTTATCAGTGAATTTCTACGAATAATTACCATATTGGGGAACCCAAAAAACCTTTCACATCGAAATTAGTTTGAGAGTAGCGAACAAAAAATAACACTTTTTTCTTCAACTTTTACATTATCGCTTTTTTAGGTAATCTGATTCGATCATGAATTATTCATCAATCATCGCATTATTGTCATAACTCATAGTTATAGGTCTAACAAAATTCTAACCAGAAGTAAAAATACAATTACCAAATCGAACTCGATTTTAAATTCCCCGAAACTTCACAATTAAATGTTTTGTAAAGAATATCAACCAAAGTGTATATAGTTTGATATTCTAAGAGTTTCTGTACGGTGACTACAGCACATAATAGTTTTGTGACTCGAAAAGAAATTTCGCGAGTTTGGAATATTTACTGTGACAAGTAGGGAACGTGATTGTGAATAATTCATTGAGTTGACAATCTCCATAATATACTCTCTTATGAATTCGAAAATTTATTCAACATAAAATTTTTAAATTATTGTTGCAAAACAGACCGCACTAATAATCAATAATCTAATGACAATAACAAATGGAATTGACTAACTCCACCATAATTTAAAATAATAAACCACGTCTTTTCCAAACTGATATATTATCAAGATTTGTTTTTTTTTATTATTATTATTATTTTGAAAGCAAGATATTTATGACTGTAAATTTCTAGGTAATAATTTCTTTAGCTATGACTAGTATTACTGATATGTAATAAAATCATAATGGTTCAATTCTCTATATAATTTTAATACTAATGAAAGATAATATATACAAATATGTCGTTTCCAATATTACGTCTGTACAGTTTGGAAGTTTTCAAATAATTCCGTCTATTATTAGTTCAAGAAGGAGAAACTGTCGAAATTATAATTTAACTCTCTAATATTTTAAGTAAATGTTTCAAGTGTATAACTTATATTACTAAGATAATAAATTATTAAAACAAATATTACGTTTGAGTTCTCATATTTATAGGATCGCTAATTCTACAAAGGATATCAGCCATATTATGTATGTCACTTAGGAATTACTAGGCATATGCCAATATGTATAAGTCGTAATAAGTACTAATTATTATCTTTCAAGTTCTAAGAAATTTTTAATTATTTAGACATAAAGAAGCTTGAAACTTTATCAAGTTTGTAAGGTCTCACATATTTAATAAGCTGTATGATGTAATTGAAACTATTTTTAGAACTGTTGCCGTCTTAAAAGTTCAGAATATTTATTCTACGTAACATATACTTTTACCGATAGGTGCTTCAAAAAGTATGAAAATCATTTCCTTTTTTTTTCATTGAACAAACATTCAAAAAAAATATACTGAATGATTGATTATTTCTATAAACTTTTGTCAGAATAATAATAAGTATATCATTTGAAATAAGAGTGCCTCCTTTTATGGCGTTTTTCTTTTAGACATAAGCAAAGCGATTTATAATTGAATAAATAGGTCATTTCAAAATAATTTTTGTTGCTAATGAAATAACGTTGCAGATTATTTATCAGTTGATCTAAAATTGCTATTTACTATAAAAAAATATACTTTTGTACAAAAAATTAAACTTGTAATGCCTTTTCTAAATTTCAATCATACCAAGATTTCATTAAGGGCTTATTATAATTAAATTCGTTTGTGACATTGAAAATTCAAACATTTGGAACAGTATCCTATTATTAACAAATTTGCAATCCAAAAATACAATTCTATTTGCTTTTCTAGTAAAATCTGGAAAAATTAAAAGTACTACTTTCATTATAAGTAATGAATAGTATAGTGGAATTGGTTTTCAATTATCAACTGCAAATAACGTATTCTTTTGATTTGTACTAGACAAACAGAAAAAAATAGCAAAAAAAAATAGTTAATAGTGAACATTTAATTATTACAAGAGAAATTAGTAAAGTAGATATTAATCAGAATGAAAATAGTTAAATGGAAAAATTGAAAATCAAAGGAATTTAATTCACAAAAGAGTCCCCTCAAATCAATATGAAGAACAAAGAACTAAAAAACCGGATCCGATTCCAAATTTCGGAAAGGCACAAGACATCATCATTGAGGGTGGAAAAGTGGACAATCAATCAGTGAAATTGAAAAGCGTTGTACTATAATCCTTTGGGAACAATAATAAAACACAAAGAAAAAGCTCCTGATTGGGAATTACAATTGATTATCTAGAAACAACTGGCTTCAGAATCCAAATAAGAACATCTTGAAAGCTTTAAATACTGTGTTAACAAAAAAAAAATTAATTGACTTGTAATGTAGAAGACTTTAGAAGAACCAGCGCAAAAGCAACGACCATTAATATGCCAAAGAAAAGATATTCGGAAAGGTCACACTTTTGGTGAAAAATCTCATATTGGATGATGAGGAAGACTATGAAGCATGGTAAAAAGAGGAAAAACAAGCCTAACTTACAAGAGCTCAGTTGAGACTAACACCACTGGAAAAATAAGTTCAACCACCCGGGAAACAAAACAACTAAATAAACTATCAAGAAAAAAAATAAGAACAAAAATTCTAATTTCTAGTAATTTTCAGGTTTTCGTAAATAGTAATTTTCTAAATTTGAATAATACAATCAGTAATGCGGTAATACCACAAATGTTAGGCAATCTTAACATTGTCGAAGACATTACCTATTACACATATATATTGAAATTCCAAATTTTAATTGATTTTGTTTGAACTCATTCATAGTTTTTTATATTAAAATTCATGCATTTAAGTTATGGAATACTAAGATAGTTATTAGGAGTAACAATTTAGCAAGATTGGAACAGATAAACTTTTGTTGAGTGTAACAAAATAGAATTCTATATTTAATACTACTTTCGGCCCCTTGAACTATAATCTATTATTATAAAGAGGAAAGATTTGATTGTTTGTTTGCTTTGAATAGGCTCCGAAACTACTTGACCGATTTGAAAAATGATTTCACTGTTGGGAAGCTACACTATTTCTGGTTAACATAGGCTAAATTAAATTTTCAAGAAAGTTAGGGATTCATACTAAAACTCCAATAATGTACCCAAGGTCTGAAAAAATTACCAAAAAACATTCTTTTATCGCGTGCGCTTATTTTTGCAGAACATATTATTATCTACAAAAAATAGAGCGACAGCATATGTCTAACTATTACAGTTATGTCACAATAAGTGTTTTTTCATTTAAAAAAAATATATATAAATGCCACCGTTATAAAAGCTCTTTTATTTATACTTTGGGATTGATTATAGGTTCATAGCGCATTCGCTTATGTATCTGACATTCTTATGCTCACAATAAAAGAGACGTGGGTTCCAATCTTACATGAGACTTTGTTTTTACAAAATTGTTTTTGGAAAAGGTTCATTCGGGAATCGAAACAATGAGATGGGATTCCAACTAATATTCAAAAATCTAGACTCTTAACTTCTGTTATTTTGACGCAAGTATTTTGATAACTATCGACTTTTTTTAGTCATAATTTAGACCGACTTTATTGGACTTGACGATATTTTTTATTTATGTATAGATACTAATTGATTTATGGATTATTTGGTTCACGGTAGGTATGCCTACCGACGGTATACGCAATTGAAGATACTCTTCTTAAATATTTATAAATACTTTTTGAAAATTAATTGATCATTATATACAACTATTTTATTTTAAGTAATAGTTTATTAAATGTATATTTTTAAAGTTGACAAAATAACGTTTTAAAATATGATTATGTTTTTCGTAAAACAAATAAGAAAAATAAAAATTTTCACATACCACTAGAAATAGCAATTCTAAAAGGAAAATATAATCTACACCTACGTTACGCAGATGAAGTTGCGGGGATCAGCTAGTCTTGGATAAACACCTCTTCCTTTGTTCTTCTTTCCTCTCGGTTTTGGGCAGCTTGTGTCATATATCTAATAAACGTTTAAAATCATTCTCCTATTAATTATGTAAAATTACTAAAAAACTACTAAAAGTCTACAATTAGATAAAAAAAATGCTAATTTTCATTAATTGCTGAAGTTCTTTGAAACCATTCAAAGTTTTTAGCCCAAGCTATTATTTACTTTACTTTTAGATTTCTGTAAGACGATTGCAATATTGTAAGGGATGTGCTTCCCATTAGAAACCATGTTCTCCACTCACGCAATCGAGCGGATTTAAAACTTAACGATTGCCGACAGGGTTGCGAGTAGAAAATGCAACGATATACTGAAGATCATAAATTAATTACAACTAGAAATTCCATGGTGAATTTCAAACGGGTTGTGGAAGGAGGCACTTTAAAAACATTCTAAATATCATACTTCCATGAAATACGTTTCTATTACATGTACCATGCTATAATAGTATTTATTACCAGACACTAAAAACTGAGAAAAGAAATGTTAAAATTGAAATGTTTATGATGAAGCAAGCCCAAAAGCAATTATCTATGTCTATACTTTTGTGTGTGCAGGTGAAAATTGGTCGAAATAAAATAAATAGAGAAGTCCAAGAAACAATAAACGAAATAGTAAATGGGGTACCTCGTCCAGCTCGTTGTACCGTAAAATTCATTTTACTTATCTCAATTTAGTTCAAGGTAATGATCATAAAATGCATATTGTGGGTCGTGTATAATTTGATTAACACGATTCTTAATTACTAACATGTCGCTTTATTTTTTTTTCTTCTCTACGATTTCTGATATCCTTCTCCGTTATTTCCTTCTACGTTTCCTGCAAGAAATTGTTGGATGTTTTACTGAGGGAATACGGTTTGTTTGTTTTGTTATTATTTTTAAAAGGAAACATCTTCAAACATATTAAATTACTTGTTATTGCATTCAAATTTAACTCAAAGTCGTCAGTGTAATTAAAACATTCTTTATTATTTTCGTTCGTCGTTCGTCGAGCGAAGCTTGCATATTAATAAAATAACGTATCTATAAAATGTAAATTTTCATTAAAGCTCAATTTAATTTTAAAAATTTACCTGAGTAAATACTCACGTTCAATTCGTTTTGTGTTTATTCCATACAGAACTCGGATCTGAAGAATTTAAATTACTAAAACTTTGAAGTATTACGTTACACTAACTCCATTTCATTTTTCAAATAAAGTTTAAATTACATTCTTCAGACATCTGTTGTTTTCTTCTTTTTCATATATTTATTTTTTTTCGTCTTTCATTTCCATTTGAACATTTATCAAAATAGAAACGTATTAAATCACATTTGGGAACTGTTAACATTTGTAAAAAATCCGATCTGTTATCGGACGAATGAAATTATTGCGGAAAACTTTCAAATGGGAACACACAAAACTGTATATAATGTAGATAAATATACATACATAGATCGACGAAAAATTCAGATAATATATGTTACATTTTTCCCCAATTTTATGTCTATTTTATTACTTTCAGTTTTATTTGCGCAGCGAATAGACCAAATATATAGAATATTTCATTATTTTCATCTTACTTTTTATAGTCGGACTATTCATCTTTTCGTTGATGTAAATAATTTTATTGGATTTAAAAGAAAAATATAACGAAGCGAATTAAAAGATTTGTTTTATTTCTAAATTTATAATATTTATTCACGCTTATGTACGTTCCTATTTTTTCCAATGAGACTCTATGTATTATGATGGAGTACATAAAAAATAACTGCATCATTCCGTTTTAAACCAACACAAGTCTGAACAATGTTACACAATTTGAATATTAAAATAAATTCAGAGAAGAGGGTGATTTTATAGCTCCAAACATCAAACTGGGTATATGTAGTTGTTGTTAATCTTAAATCTTATTTTATGGTGTGTAGCAACATCGTCGCTGTGTTTTCTATTAAATTATCAATTATACTTTCGAATATATTTTTCATTTTACTAATGAAATTTTAACATAAATTCTTAGTTCCAGTAAAAAATAAAAAATCAATGCAGTAATATGTAAATTAGTATGTAAAATAGATAAACATGTTTTGCTCTTATATTTATTATTAGGAGTATCAGATATCTATAATTTTGCTCTAACTCAATGCATGTAACTATATATTACAAGAACAGTTAAGTTTAAAATCATTTTTGGCTTAAATACAGCATCATGTATTTAATATAATAGTAAGTAAATACCAGCAATTAGTTTAGCTTTTTATGGATCATTTTTTTTTCTTCAATTTACTTAGTTCAATTAATGAGATATTATTTTAAATTGCATTTCCTGAAAGTATCAAAATGATACTCAATATATCCAAAAAATTATAGACATTTATAAAAAAAAAATAAGAGAAAAGCATAAGTATTGAAAAGAAATTATCGCAGTTTCAGCAGCTCCATTTTTGCAGCTGTTTAGGGGGTTGTTTAACTCCATTTCCAGTGTATAGTAATAAAACTTAAATGGAAATATCTCAATGGAAGAGGATACATAACAGATCAACAGTTTGGATTTAGACAATTCCTTTCTGCAATTGAACAAGTTCCCAGAGTAATAAACATGATAAAGAATGTATTAGAAAACAAAAATTACTACTTTGCAGTTTTCCTGGGTATTTCTCAGGCTATTGATATGATGTGGTATAGGGGATTGCACCAAAAACTAAGAATGAATGTAGCAAGAGACCATTGTAAAGTTATTGAATCTTATCTAAAAAAAAAGGATTTTCCAAGTCAAGCAGGGAGAGGCAGGGAGTGATTTGAAATAGATTGGAGTCGATATACTACAAAGAAGTATTCTTGGATCTCTGTTATATTTCGTATTCATGGCTGATCTTCCAACTATCGACGGAGTTATCACGGCTACATACGCTGACGACACTACCAATAAACCAATTTAAAACCAATTTAGACCTACGGAGTGGAACTTTAGGGCATAGCATTCAACTCAAATGTGGAAATAATTCAAAGACTCCAATCCAAGGTTCTGCGGATAATAATTGGTGTACCATGGTACATAAATATTATGGGAATCTATAACGACCTACAAACTACTTGGAACATATAAGCATATAATGGTGTGCAAGGGTGGATTTAGAGGGGGGGCACGGGGGCACGTGCCCCCGTAGTTATTGTTGATTTTTTTGCCGTCGGCTCCTTGTGCCCCCCCCCAAGAAAAAGTCGTGGATCTGCCGTTGATGGTGTGGGTGTTATGCGTATCAAAAAAGTGTCCATATTTGACTTTACAAACAGATTTAAGTGATATGTGACCAAGTAGGGATATCTCTTATTGGATATTGTAAGTTATGTCGTAGGACACAACTAACCCGCGTATATTGAACGTATGACACATTGCAATCATTGCCTATAGGCAGATGGTACAGAATAAAATAAAAAAGTACTCATTTGTCGTTGTATCCAACTTAAGATTGTAAAGAGCTGGAAATTTTCAGATTTCGGTTTCACTAGTTTCAGTTCCAGCCTTGACTGTTCAACCCTACTTATAGCATTAATTTGTTCCCTCACAATTTGGGAATAAGTTCGAAATTAGGTGAAAATCTCGTGGTTGATAGCACATCCTGTGCAAACAACAAATATTTTTGCAAATAGTAAAATATGAACTTGAAAAATTGCAGAAAATAATGATATCTTGTCAAAAAAAAAGCTTTTATGCAGGACGACATACAAAATGTTTAATTCCTTATAATATGTGTTACTTCCTAAAAAAATATATTCTTTTCATTTTAATTTTAGAAACTTAACTTCAGTTTTCGCATCAGTTCTTTATCTCGTATAACAAGACACTTCTTTAGAACATAACTCCCGTAATACAAAGGAATTACGCAACATCGTTTTTTTGCTTTATTGATTCAACAGAAATTTCTTTACCTTTGATATATTTAAAAAAATATCGAAGAACATTTTATTATTGAAAGCATTGAAAAATACATCTCATTAATAATTGATTTGTCCAAAGTACTTAAGACACTCAAGTTTATTTTTATTTGGTACTTTCCATGAAAAGAAAATAAACAATGTTCAAATATTCTCATCCTCAGTCTTTGAAACTTTCAAAGTGCAACTTTGTGTTCAAGAAAAAATTTAAGTCAAAGGTAAAAGTTTTGTCAAAGATATCTGGCAATCAAATTCATAAAAGTAAGGTTTTTTTTAGTTAATACGAATAGTAACTTATTTGGTAAGGTTGATAAACTTGCCATTAGTTTAGAGGTACTTACTATAAGTGTTTCGACTGAGATTGGCATACCAACAGTAAAAAATTTGAGCAGAAGATAATAATTTATTTTGGAAGAATTTAAAATTTGATTTATACTTATGTATCTCATTTACCCATAGTAATTTTTCTTTTCTTTGTATAGACCAGTTACCGATACCCGCTACCTATAGCAAATATTCTATTAAAATTATAAATTGATATTTCATCATTAATATCAAATTTTAATCACAAAAATGAAATCGACTCAATTAAGAAAAGCGAATTTTATAAAAGTAAATCGATTTAATTTTTTTATATATATAGATATTTTTTTAATAATTCATTGCGATATTCACAATTCACATATTCAATCTAATTCTGAGAAATTACATTGCTATTGTTAGATTTCTGTCGTTCATTTGTGTGGTCTTTCTATGCGAAATAACAATAGTTTCCTACAACTGATTTATAAAGTCTTTGTTTGTTTTTTGATTACTCATAATAGAAAATTATTTTTAATATTTATCTCTTTGAAAACAAAAAATATTTTTTTCAAATGTTATTTTCAATGATAATAAGTACAGAAATTATTCTCTTTTTTCGTATTATTGTTTCCATACAAATTGAATATAGAATGGCATTTAAAATTGAACGAATAATTTAAATCGTCGATAAATCATTTAATTGCATTCCATGCCAGTATAATACTGAAATAAGTGTAGTTTAATTAAGAAAGTACGTAACAAATTTTCGGGCTCAACATAAATTTTAAAGATAACCATTATTTGTGTTCAAATTGCATTTGGATAATACACGGTTCTCGTTTGATGTTGTTAATTTAGTTAGAGGAAAATAATGACTAGGAATAAGCTTTAAGTCCGTACGGCCCAGTGGCCAGGCTTCGGCTCCAACCTGACTTGGCCGCCCCGAATATGAAGGCTCCAATGCCGACGGGGTTAATCTTCGGAATTGTTATTGTAGTTGGCACAGCGATAAAACAGCTTGGCATTCAGCCATTATGAATAGAATCTGCTGCTTATTCAAAAAGAATTTATGATCATAATCAGTGGACCATTCATTCACATATCGTAAAGAAAAATGATGCTGCATCATATGCATGTACAAATATAAAGTCGAAATTGTTCGTGATTTCAAGCCGTTTTTCGACTAAAATGCATGTTATTCTACGCCGCATATGGAGAAATATATACGAAATACAAATTTCAACAAAGCCATACGCAGTTGTAATAATAACTGTAATAACAATAAACGTAGACAATAATGTTATTGGAATCCATGTTTCACCAATAGATAAAGTATATTATAAAGCTTATGGTGAACCGATTAATCTATACTAATATATAAAATTCTTACGTCTGTCTGAACATTTCGATTTTGAACCCAATTTTAGGGTAAATATTTATTTCAAGAGGCCCTTATTCCAAATTTAACATTTTTAAAATTTTTGTCTGTCTGTCTGTGTGTCCCGATTTAACTAAAGAACGGAACAACCGAATTTGATGAAATTTGGTATTAAGATACAACACAATTTCCCACAGACTATAGGCTACTTATTATTCCAAAAAAATAATAAGAAAAGGGTATTCCTTAGGGATGAAAACAGAAGTTTTTACTTTAGACAGGTGAGTTATATATCATTGTAAAGATAATTTAAAGATAGAAAATAATCTGTAAAAATATGTTTAGTTCAATTGATAAAAAGCGCAGTAAATTCAATTTAAATTTTAAAAAATTGCCTCTTTGAAATATAAACCTTTATATATATAAAACACATAGTTGATGTTAATAGCGTAATGGCTTACGTATCTAACATTCTGATACATCTAATTATAAAGACGTGGGTTCGAATCATACAATAAACTTTTTTTTTATTTTATTTTTTTACAAAATTGTTGTAAATAGACCCTAAGAGTTGCTAAAATAACGTTGTTTTAAATAACGTCATTTCACTTAATTATTATGAAGGGCTAGGTAGAAGGTACTTATACCAAATACCAAAGAGGCAGTTTTAATTTTTGTTTGTTTTTCAACAATCAAACTTTTTTAAAATCTATTTTTTATGAACCAACGATTGTGACCTTGAGCAATTATTTAACATTAAGGGAGCAACTTTTTGTCATATATTTCATTATCAATCAAAAAAATAAAATCTTCCAAACCAACTTTTCTTCGGTATTTAGAAAAATTTGAAAATCAATTATTGTTATTGAAAATAAATAAAATATTCGAATTTCCTTCCACGCTTCCTATTTATTTCCAACAATTACGTATGTGCAACGTCAAAATGTGCGATATCGAATTGCTTTTTAGTAATGATAATTAAAAAAAAGGTCATATTTTTTTTCGTTTTACATTGTATTTTAGAATATAAATGCATATTTGTGTCGATGAAATTTGGAAAGTGTTTTTCTTATACGATGCAGATATATAATAAGAAAGGGTTTTTTGATAATTCCTCCTCTAAAATAGTGAAAAATGGTGGCAAAGTTTGTACGGCATAACGTCTAATAAACAATCGAAATTTCAAATTTAATTATCAAAGTATGTTCGTTATAGACAAAACGTTTTATCGCTTAAAATAAAACAATGTTGGTTTATTATTAGAAACAAAAACGTAGGATCTGCTTTAAAATTTAAACTCTAATATATCCTATATCTAAAAAAGGTTAAGTTCATAAGTGAGCATTACGTTTTTTGGCTTTCACATATTGTAAACCTGAAAATCCGATATACGTAATCACAAATAAAGACATTAATGAGCGAATATCGAATAGCGAGAAATTCGGGAATTGAAAGAAAATGGTTTAATTATATAGTTGAAATTCAGATATTTTAATAATAAGTGCATAGATACACAATGGTTATACTTGATTATGGAGGAACTGGGTTTCATGCATTTGAACAACTTTTCATTTCGCCGTAGTTTTGTACATTTCAGTAGTGTAAAAGTTGAGACAATGAAATGGTATTTCTACTAATATTCTAAATCTAGACCCTTTACTTCTGTTATTTAGACGCGAGTGCCGTGATAACTTTTTACTGTTTTAAGTCATATTTATGACTGACTTTATTGAACTTAATGATAGTTTTTATTTATGTATAGATGGTGATTGATTTATGGATTATTTGGTTCACAGTAGGTATACCTACCGTAGGTATACGCAATTGAACATACTCTTTTTAGATATTTATAAATATTTTTGGAAAATTAATTGATCATTATATACAACTATTTTATTCTAAGTAACAGTTTATTAAATGTGTCTTTTTAAAGTTGACAAAATAATGTTTTTAAGTGTGATTATGTTTTTCGTAAAATAAATTAAAAAAATAATAATTTTCATATGCCACTACAAATAGCAAATTTAAAAAGATAATATAATCTACACCTACGTTACGCAGACGAAGTCGCGGGGATCTGTTAGTTTAGAAATAAAATTCATTCGCCTAAATATTTTTTCACATAAAGCAATAAACGATAAACAGATATAATCGTACAAAAAATCGCCACACTAACTAAATTCAAAAAAGAAAATTATATGGCAAAAAAATTATCAGTACGTAACTTACAAATAAACTTATTAACAGGTTTTTCTCATCAAAAATGTATAATTTAATAAGGTAGTAAAATATAATGTGCAGTAGGTACCTACACAAAGTGCAGATATATACGTACAAGTTTCCCGTTAAAAATTACAAGTGTGCACATAGTTGCAAACATATTTCTTTTTTAATATGTTTATGGTTTACATTTCGATAAAATTAATTTTATTACTTTTTGTAAAAGAGTTACAAGTTCGCCAAATTAAGAGTTGTTAAGGCAATAAACTATAATTATAATATATTCGCTTTGTACCGTTACCAACCGATAAAAAATTTTATATACGAGTATGTAGAAGCTTCTATATTATGTATACATACGGATCTGCTGCATCAATGAAACCATTTTAAATGTATATCATTACTTATAATAATATTAATCATAAAACATCTTAGAATTTCAAAATCTTTTCGAACGTTCTTTTATTTTTGAGAATATGTTATTTAATACTATGATCCATCTATAAATAATGAAATATCTCAAGTTTATATATAAATCAATGTTTTCAATTTTGGTTGTTCCACTTTAATTTTAGTAATTTATTTCAAATCTTGTAAAACTAAGATTTGGTAAACATTTAAAATTGATTTTATTTGCTCAGGTTAAAAATTATCTACTCTTAACAACAATAATTTTATCTTGAATGGAAAATATTTTTCATATCAAAATGCATAATATATATATCGTATATTTTTATTAATTTCATTTTTTTTTATAATTTTAAGTTGAGCTATACTGTTTTAACTAGATACTAGAAACAGCCAATTTACTGAGAATTACGTGCTATGACTATATGGTAAATAATAGGAAATCAAACTTTTGATTGTGTTTTTCTGAAAAGCACTTTAGTATGTATTAAGGAAAATAAATTAATACCCATTTCTAAGATTATTAAAAACTAAATGAAAATTTAAATGGATCTTGCACTGTTTTAAATTTAATTTTGTAAAACACCAAATAATCATCATCTGCTATTGATATACTTACTGTGTTTATTGGAAAATATATTATTGTAATTGGGATAAAAATAATATTGTTATTATTCCTAGTAAACTAGCCGGTTTATTATTGTATTCAAATTTCGGTAGCACCCAAAAATTCGTCCATTTCAAAGTACAAATTTCTCGTGTATAATTAACTTTTATAAACTTACAATTACTCAATACTAAGTCTCAATATATGAACTTAATTATCTACATTTTTTATCAAAAAATGATTGTTTTGGATTCTTTGATGAAGCGAAATTTTCTTAATTTTTTTTTCAAGCACTAATGATTTAATTAGGGGTTGAAAGTGTAATCTTAAAAAAGCTCTAAAATGTCAACTAGTTATCAAATTTTAAAATATTGGAAAGCATTGTTATTCATTCATTTTATTCCATGTATTTCTTTCATATGGTCATATACGAAAATATTTATTATAATGTTTAATTTAAAAAAAAACATGCATGTGTGAAGAAAAAAGTTATTAAATAAACTATAAACCAAACTTCAAAGAACAATTCCTATTTAATTACCTTTATTTCAATAGTTATAATTTTTTATAGTTATTATAACTTATTTGTTTTAGATTCTATCGAATTACGTTACTAGTTTATATGGAAGATTATAATAATTTTTTTTAATTTTATCTTATATTTTCCGTTATCTTTTTTCTTGAAAATGTGGTACTATCAGTTCCAGCACCAGGATTACATGAATTTAATATTGCAAATATCACAGAATTGCTTCCCCTTTACCTATGCCACCACATTACATAATGGTACAATGATTTCAAGATATAAGGATATAAAGTTTTAATTAACATTTTGACAACATAATCCAATTGACATTGAAGTAGAATACACTAACAGTGAAACATAGATAGAAAGAAATCTCTTCAACTAAAAGTTTTCATAAAATATGAAATTCTTAATTCAGAAAGCTTGTTTTTTTATAATTTGAATATCTACAATTAATACTTATAAAATGAAGTTAATTTTTCACTTACAATCTCTTTTCTTTGAATCTATTAAATAATTAAAATATATTAGATATCTTAGGTATTAGGTATCCTTCATATGTCCCTACTATTCATATTAAAATGATTTCAATAACTTCTTTTGCACTGAAACCTTGGGACAAAAGAAAAATTAATATTACTTGTATGTTCTTAATTCTTTCTATACTAAAGTTGTGTAAGATTTACAATACTATAAGATTACCAAAGTTATGGAAACAATGGGAAAAAACGAGAAAAATAATCTCATACAAGAAAAGACGTAAAAAGTAGCGATCTAAAGTTTGTAAGTATAAAAGCAAAAAATAATTACTTTTCCGAAAATTTGATTTAATAATAATAATAATAATATCAGGTTCACGGGTAATTGGAATATAGTTAAATTAATTTAAACAAT
The DNA here is from genome assembly GCA_958496175.1 of Sisyra terminalis. Taxonomy (NCBI): domain Eukaryota; kingdom Metazoa; phylum Arthropoda; class Insecta; order Neuroptera; family Sisyridae; genus Sisyra; species Sisyra terminalis. The sequence goes on from OY292274.1 coordinate 57,363,319, forward strand.
CATTGATTTTGCGACGTTTCGTCTTTATTATCAAGACTTTTTTAAGCTTTGAAAGTATTACAATATTAACAATATTATTATAAACAGACCTCAACTATGTTTAAATAATCGTTAATAAAAAAATGTAAAATTAAAATTAAAATTGTAAAAACGATTTTTAGCTTTCAAGTATGTATTTTTTTAACAAGTCTAACAGCCAACTGAAAACATCAGTTCATAGTTGTTAAGCTACGCACTTCAAAATATATAATAAAATATTAATTTTAAAAATATAAATAAAATATACAAATTCGAAAGATAATCATTTTAGACCTAGGATACCATTATATATTAAACTTAGGTTCTGTGTGTCAGATCTTAGATTTATTGTTTTATTTAATTTTATGAAAACCATTTCACTCAACGAACGCTTAAAGTAATTAGATTCACTATCTAAAATTGAAACTCCATCAAACATAAAATTATGCTTGGTATCGAAATAATAATTAGCAAGCGTTGTCTTATTTTCTTACAGGATGTTGGTGTTTTTACAGTCATACTGATGTTGTGTGATCCTGTCTTTTAACTTTTGTTTTGTCTGTCCAATGTAGGACATCCCACAGGTGCATGGAATTTTGTAAATCACATTTGACCGGTTCAACACTGGAATCCTATCTTTCAGCTTTGTATAAACTGACTTAACAGTTTTCAAATTATAAAAGACTAATTTGCCATATCGTTTTCTTACGAGACTGCCAATTTTGAACGCTATCTCCTTAATAAAAGGAAACCTACAATACTTAATGAGCTGATCTCGATTACTTGTGTTATTGTTCATCGGGCAATAATTATTGAAAACTCTGTCAATCAGTTTTCTCGGATAATTATTATTAACTAGAAGATCAATAATAATGTTCTTATTTTTCTCATGAAAATCTTGATGACTTAAGCTGTAAGCTCTTCTTATTAAACCTTTAATCATCCCAATTTTTTTGACTCATTGGGTAATTAGATTCATAATTCAATAATCTGCCTGAACTAGTCGGTTTTTTATATCAGTCGGTTTTCAAGCTCCCATCTAGTAGTCTAAGTATCGTAACATCCAAAAAATTAATGGTTTCATGTTCTTCTACTTCCATAGTGAACTTTAATTTGGAGTTAAAGCTATTAAAAGCATCTAGCAAAGTGGTTGTTTTACTCTTTGGGACACACAGTACACTATCATCTACGTACAGTCTTACCAGAGGTATTGGATAACTCAGTAGTTTTAAAACATTCCTAAACACATAATCCATAACAATATCAGCTAATACAGAGATTCCCCATACTTGTGCCATCACATTGTTGATACAGTTTACTATCAAACTGAAAATAGCTTGAATCAAAACAAAACTCAATCAGTTTTAAAACCAAGTCATTGTCTTTCAAGTTAATCAGTTTCGACCAATCATCCCATTCCTCATTTATAATATGTAATACTAATAGTTTAGGTATATTTGTTAAAAGAGAAACTACATCTAAAGAAACTAAAACATAAAACATCTTACCACCAAAACATAATCTGGTGGTTAGACTTAGTTGGCTGTTAAACTTGTTATAAAAATACATACTTGAAAACTAAAAATCGTTTTTAAAGTTTTAATTTTAATTTTAAATTTTTTAATTATTGATTGTTTAAACATAGTTGAGGTCTGTTTATAATAATATTGTTATAATGTTGTTAATATTGTAATACTTTCAGAGCTTGAAAAAGTCTTAATAATAAAGACGAAACGTCCCAAAATCAATGATTGTTTAAATTAATTTAACTATATTCCAATTTTTCTAGAACCTGATATTATTATTGTTGTTATTTACACTGTAATTGAACCTTACATAAAATGGATTTGATTTAGTATTTGAAATATTATTGGATCCTTCAAAATAGATACAGACGACTGACCTCTAAAATCTAACAAAACTTCCTGATTTAGTTCATGGTTTCTTTCTTTGTTCTTACTTTTGAAATTATATTTAAATATATCTTGAAAATAAATTTAATATTTACTTTACTTAAATTAATTGTACGCTTCATTGAAATAAGCAAACAGTAGTTATGAAACAATAAAAGTAATTTGTACAAAAAAGGAATAAATCAAAAAGAAAACTGTCGACTGAAATATAAAGACTTATACAACTAAATGCATATGAAGTATTTAGAACGAAACCATCGATAAAAGTATGAGAAAACTGAAAAAAGAATGGTGTATTTAATAAAAATTTATAGCGCAATTTGATTTTATTGTACAAAAAATTCAAGCTCAATAAGTACCTACCTAAAAACTTTTGAAAAAGTCATTTTCTTTTTAAAATTGCTTTATACATCCACCAATATCATTCAATCGAGACAAATTATCTGCATGAATTTTTAAATCAAACGTTCATCCATTATTAAAAATTAGTTAAGCTTGTGTAAATCTAATGTGCATATGATTCTCAGTATAGAAATCACTAAAATTCGAAAAAAATATTAAAGGTCGACCCTTGGAACAATAATTTGAAAACCCTAGGGGTTCCTGGGCCCCCCATTCGACTTGAATAGGTAATTTAGTTTTACATTTGAAATGTACAATGACAAAGATGTAGAATAAGATTTTATAATACGGATAAACATAACATGGCAAAATTTCAATACGGTTTTAAGTTTGAAAGAGGGAATGAAGCAAAAATCGAACAAAAAAGTATTGAATTATTTATTTTTTACAATATATACGAGAATCTATATGCTTTACTGATCATTATTAGATACCTTGAATCAAAGATTTATGGGAAAAGCCTACATGTCTGTAAAGCTTTCAGAGTTTGAAAAGAAACATTCAAAATTAATTTATGAATATCATGTTAACGAAATATTAATGATACTAGACCTTAAGACATAATACTTTTAAAATTTCTTTCCAAGAAATACATTTATTTAGTCAAACTGGTAAGAAAATATGCAACGTAGTATGTGCTTTTAAAATATTTCTTGTCATTAATGAAACAAAACCTTAAGACTATAGCAATTAATTTTACTCTAATTTAGCTCAATTCAAATAGCAATTTTAAATTTTCTATAGGTATGATTCAATAATTATTATTTTAAATTAATCCTTTTTATAGAAACGTTTACAATAATGGTGTGTTAAATGATGATTCATTCTCATTGTTTTTAGTTTAGTTTTGAAAAAGTCTTCTACTTAATTGTTTGAATTCTTTTTGTACCATTCCCAGCGTTCTTTCACGTGAAATTCTTTTGTGCTGCAAAACGGTAATTGCTTTTAGAATTCTTCATTCAGGACGATGGCGAACAACAGCCAAAAAGAATGTAATTAACATTTTATGAATTGGCCCACGATTTTTATAAATACGCGTTGATAAATAGATTCAAAATTAAGTTCAAATAACACTGTGTGATATTTTTAAGAAAATCTAAAAATATATAATTAAGGTGCAAGTTATCTCAACTTTGTTGCCGTTTTGTACGGATTTTTTTTATTGTGGTAAACATATAGTCTGTATTTCCTAAGGGGACAGGATATCATATAAAAGAATGAGTGAAGTTTTAATGTTTAAACATACTTAAAAATAATAAGTATTATAAAAATATTTTGAAGAAAAAAAGAGGGTTCCTAATTTGTTTTCTCTAAAGTTTTTAAAATTTGAACGAATATTTATTATATTAGATGCCGCTTTTAATTGCTGCCATCATGATAAAAATAGCAATAAGTTTAAATTTTTTTTGAACATTAAACTATAATAATATTACACTCAGTCCGGTTGGGGAGAAACTCTAGTTTGCTTATTTCTTTTAAATTACTCTCACAAATAAGATAAAGCGATAAGAACGATCGCAAAGACATAAATAATTTGACTTCCGCTAAAATCATTCTACCGTTTTTTAGTTACATACATTGCCGGAAGACATTACAATACAAAATTGGATAATTTTGCTCTCGCCGGCTCCTCAGGTTTTAAATTAAAGGTTTTAAAGATAATATTCCATATTATTATTGTTAATGTTAGTTGCTGTTATGAGCCCATTTTTAAAATTAGACACAGTTTTAAAAATCACTGATTTACATTTTACAAAATATGTGAATATTAATAATAATAATAATACAAATAGGAATAGGTAGCATAAACTTCTATATTGTTTTCTTCTATTGTATCTTATTAATGTTTAAGGAAATAAAGACAAATAAAACAACTAAAATATCTCTTTTTCTACAATATTGATAACTTCTACCGGATTAGTGTAAAAATGAGCATATGAAGCTTAGATCAGGGGTGTTCAACTTGCTTTGATAATGGGCCGTAGGAGGCCCGCCTTGTCCACTTTTCAGCCGGCAAGACTTACCACACTTTTACAGAATAAATTTATTTTATAATGGTCAAGTAGGGAAACAAATTCATTAAAAAATGTCTAGTCTATCAAAGTCTAATTTGGTTCAATTTAGGCGAGCTTAAATCTTTAAGTAATATAAAAGGTGAACTTTCTATTAATATAAATTTGTACGATGGAATTCCGGGAGTCATCAAGAAATTCAAAAATTCAGTTTTATAATGTACCTACTACCACCCCTCAATACACGACTGTAACTTAAAATAATGTTCACTACTGATTACTGTTTAGCTTTTTTTACATTGTAAAATATCTCTCAACTCGGTTACAAAGATTTTCTGGCTACAACAATGATTTATAACAAATTAAATGACATCTGCACTGCAAAATCTTGAACTATTGAACTTCTGTAGGGATTGTAGGAATTCTTACCTGGTGATCAAAGGTCAAATTAATTTTATTTAGGGCTTGAAATTAAAAAAAATTGTGGGAAAAAAAGCTTTTTTGTTCACCATGTAAAGTAACTATCATTCTTAAATATATAATTTTATTTATTGTATCATTTTCTTTTACTTCAATTTCCTTTCATTAGCCATTGGTATATGTGGTATTGCCAAAACGCATAGGTATTTTACTCTGAATTATTCTATTTTACTCTAAATTAAGCTTTTCCCGGAACTGATAAATGATTATCATGTGAAGCGTTTCTGGGAAATGACTAATGTTTTAGGCAAAACCCAGAAATTGTAAAATTTTACTTAAAACCAGGAACTGACTAATTGTAAGTCATTTAAGTAAAACCCGAAACATCAAAATGAGTTATGGAGACAATTAATTTTATTTATTCATAAAATTGGTGAAATTATTTAATGAAATTTGAAATCATATACCTACTAAGAAATATTTGGTCTATATGAAACCTATGTCTCTTTGTTTGCTCGAACTTGAAGGGTAATACATAGCAGGAAAATAATAAAATTTAATTATTCTTGAAGCACAAATCTTATATATTTCGTTTATAAAACAAATGGCTTTAACTTCGAAGTAGATAACAGAAACTGTAACAAAATTTTCACATAAGAATCTTATTAAAAGTAGATCCCCAACAAATATCAAATAAAAAAAGCTCCCAGCGATCAAAAGATTGGACACCTTTAGCCTTCGGTGCATAAGGGTCGAGGTACTGGTTTTTATGTGCTATTACAAAATAAGAGTTTTAATAAATATTTTTTAATGGATTTGATTTAGCATTAATTATTTAAATCACAATAAACGTAAAATTTCCGTAAGACTGCCAACATCAATTATGGGGTCTGAGTAAAATTTCACGTGAGAATCACTGACCGAAAATGTTGCCCTAGGGTCTAGACTCTAGACAGTTTATATGTGAAATAAAAAAAAATAGATATATTGTACTCTAAAAATCAAACATATTATGGAATGGCTCATCATATTGTGCTATCAGTGAATAAAATCTACCGACTTAATGTGCATGTTAAGTTAAATACTATGGAAGATGACCCATAAGGTCGACCTTTCTATACATGTTTTCCTGCATTTTAAAAACTTTTAATATTTTACTTTCATTAAATTTTAGTAATGTTTTCTAAGCAAAAATTATGAACAAACTATTTTAGATAATAATATACGAGTATACCTGTATGAATTTCCTGCCAAAACTTTTATCTTAAAACTTGGCCGTCTGAAAACTGTTTCTGTTTTATTTCATTATAGTTACTAAGGGGGAAGAATTACATTTGCTGAAAATTCAGTTGAAATACAAGATGTTTCTTTATAATCAATGTAAACAAACAATTTGATAATTACACACTTAATTTTAAGTTTAATTAAAGAATTTTTATTTTTGTTGATTTTTTTCCGAGAGGAAAGAATGTTGCTTATATGTTAGTAAAAATAATTTCGGGTTAAAAAACTTTTCATCTGGCTTGTCTTCTTTTAAGAACATACTGCATGAATTCCCTCTAAATCCATCAAATAGCTTTTAATATATATAAAAAATTCATTAAAATTTCACCCTAGTTTAAATCATTAATAATAAATATCCTTACAAGTATTGAACAGTAACTTTTCCCATATATCCATATGAATAATTTGAATTTTTTTTGAGAAAAATTTAAAAACACACATTTTACTATAAGAAAATGTAAATACAAATAAAATCAACTTTTAAATAATGATTTTGAATATAAATTGGTGACTACCAATGCATTATATTGCTTTAATATACTTATTTAAATGTTCGTCACGAGTAATATGATTTTAGACTCCAACATTCTTGTCTTCTACCAATGCACCGATTTATAAAAACAATATTGAAAGCATACGAAAGAAATATGGTTCGTCTGGGTCTTTTCTTGGACCCGGATCAAGCATTTGGCAAATAGGGCACATTAAGTCTCTGTAAGTTGAAACCAATATTGATAGACACCAGTTTTCGGGTCATTCAGTCGTACATCATTGGACGTATCTTTACAATACAAGTCGAAAATTCTGATTTTTTGTCAAAGGAAATATTATCAGTAGTGACTAAAGCGTTTTGGAACCCCGTTTATATATTTTATTCACCTATAACTTTCCCAAAATTAGCTTCATGATGTTGGTACAGTTGGTAGACGATGAAGTAATACTGAACAAATGAGACTCTTGGGAAAAATGACGCTAAAAATGGAGGATTAGACTAAATCCAGATAAATCGAAGGCCAAAAAATTTACCCCAAAGACTAAAATTAGGAGGATTTCTATGATTTTAGATGGTCTAGGCACTGTAAAGTACCTCTCATTGGACCTCAGACTAACATGAAAAATTCACATAAACAAATTACTGGTTCAACTCTGTTCTAGCCTACGTCAATTAAAATGGCTAATTACCGACAAGGTGTTATCCCTTTTCTGAAAAAGAGTGATATATGTTTAATTCATTCGACTGACTTGGACTTACGGATGCGACCTATGGGGAACAGCATCAAGTTCCCAAGTAAAATGGATTCAGATCTTCTAAAGTAGAGTTCTAAAACTAATAACGGATTGCCCTTGGTTCATAAGAGGTTACATCCAGCACTATAATCTGTAAATAGCGACCCTAGACAAGAAAATAGCTAAAAAACGGGTTTTTAAGTGATTTAGAGGCCACCAATGGATGAAAACTAGGAATTGCAAAACCGGTATTTTGAGCCATTTGTACAGTTTTATAATACCGATATTTATTAGTTTAAATACCGTTTTTTCGGTATTTACGAGAATTTTTTTGAGTAGTCTCCACTAAATGTTCAGGGATCGCCAACGTAGGAAAATAGTATACGTTTTTGTTTTTATGTCTCCTTAATGGACGAAATTAATTAGAAGGAAAGTAAAAAGTTAAAAATAGAAAATTTTTGGAACTAATTTTGTTCAAAAATTCAAATATTTATCTAAAAATGTAGTTCTTGTATTACACTCCACTGTTTCCACTATCTTTAAAGCTATAAAAATATGTTTTTCAATAGCATTAAGAATCATAAACTATTTTTAAACTTTGTTTAAAAAAAATCACTTGAAATTATAGTTTTTTAAGCAACTTAACAAACAAAGAAGCTATTTGCATTGATTGTCTTTCATTTGACTCAAAACAAAGTTCGTGTTGACGATGAAAATTTTTGAAAGAGTTTCAAAAAGTATATTGTCTTATATTATACCTACATTTATATTTTCGAACGGTTCATTTAAAAATGACAGGAAGCCAATCAATTACCCATTTAAAATTGGCACATACATATATAATTACTATGTGGGATTCACTGACACAAACCATTTATTTTACGGCTTTTTTAAAGCAATAAAAGATTTTCGTATCTTAAGATAATTTCATTTACGCATTATGCGTAATATTTTTGAAAAGCCCTACAAAATACCTACATGTTAATCTAAAGCTTAGTCGTCACGATTTAATCCTACCTACATATAAAAATTTTTATTCTAATTAAAATGTTAAGGATTCACATTTTATTCGTTCAAAATCAAAATATGACTGAAATAAATTATATAAATAATGGTCTGACAAATCTGGCTATTAAATTAATTTATTTCAACCGCACATGCCAAGTTGTGAAATGTTTCTTTTAAATTAAATTAAATAAAAAAAAATATATTTAATTTGCATAGTCACTAAAAATATCTAGCAGTGTATCCATACGATATTTCAAATAAATAATGAGAACATGAAACATTGATCAGATACCTTGAACCAAAAATTTACAATATTGATCAAAGTAATTTTCAATTTCATCTATCCTGTCACGACAAGTGTGTCAATAAAAATGTATTTTTTTTCGAATTATCACATTTATAAAAATTGAATATTTTATTATTAGATTTTCGTTATATTAAACAATTCCGGTTGAAAGCACTGGGGTTTTCTTTTTAGTTAAAAATATTAAAGTTTCTCCTTTAATTAAAATCGATCGCACATAAAAATAAATTATGATTATTTTATTATTAACTATATATATTCCAATAAATGTGAAAGTAGAAAATAATAATAAAAAAGAACGAATAATGTAAATAATAAATAATAAAAAAGCATGCAAATAGACAGAGAAATGAAAAATGGCGCCAGACGTAATAAATTGTAATGATAAAATCTGAAATATATTTGAATAAATATTGGTGGTTGTGATTTTTTCAATATTATTTTATAAATATTTATTTTGTTCGTATGTTTGAATATAGTACGATAAAAGCTATGCCACAATGTTTTCCTTAATATGAAGAAGAAAATGCAGAGGTAAAAAATAAATAATGGCCATTGTTCTTTGTCATTTTCATTAGCATCAAAAAGATTATTTCAAGATTGGACTTGGAGCTGCGTTTTTTTTTCTTTTAGATATTTATCAAATTCCAAACAGACGCAAAGAGTTCTTAAGAAATATTTTATTTTTCAACAAAATTACCACTTGAAATTCTATTTAAAACCCACATACTTTATTGATTCCAATTAAGTATTCAATTCCATTAAAAGCCGCTGAATTTGTCGTATATTTGCAAAAAAATTACATAAAATCGTTAGAATGAAGCGAATTGAGAAAACGCAAAAATAACACTTTATATAATTTTCTTTTTAAACTATTCATTAGATTTTTCTCTCAAAAATTATTACAAAGTAAAAACTTTATGGATATTATCTTTAGCATTACGTTGTAAAACCAAAGAATGAAGATTTATCTTGACGATTATTCTTCTTTAATTAAGATTCATGAAGCATCTTCCTGTCCGTAGTATATCTCTAACCATAATTACGAATAGCGAAAAGTAAAATGAAACCATAGATTGTATAAATAGACAATAGTAAACATTGAAATTGTTTTTCTTTTTGTTCAAGTATAGACATTAGAAATTACAGTGCCAATTTTTTTCTCTTCATAAACGAATTCTTCCATTGTGTATCTTACATAAAGTATCAAATTAAATTTAAATGATTTTCCAAATTTCAACATTCATTTCTTTAATAAATGTGGATATATTTTATTTACTGTTTTGTAAATTTATTCGCGTTTCTTTCAAATTGATTGAAATCGTTAAGTTAATTAAATTCATTTTCCTTTGATAAACTGACAACGATAAGGCGAAATCATTTGAAAAAAAAATAACAGCATTCGCAAAAAGCATTGAGCTGTACATATATATACAAAACCAATTTTTTAAATCTATACTTACCTTGAAAAACACTTTTAAAAATTATTTTCAAAACTCCCAAACACACATTATTCATATTAATTAAAAATATGTATCTCTAACCCATGTACATTGTACATAACAATTATAAACGAGGATTTATTGCTTTGTATTTAACATGTGGAATACAAACGGTAGAGTGTAGATGAATGACGACATAAATTATTTGTAATTTTCCAAAAATTCTTTTAAACCGAAACTGATAAGCACATATTATGTTGAAAAGCGGGTTTTTTTCCTTTATTTATATCTTTTTTTTTAAATAATTACCGAGTACATGTTTGTAAGTATTTTAGTTTATTGAACGAATAACGAAAATAACTAAAAAATAATGCCATTTATCATTTTTTTTTCTGGTGTACACAAATATTTCCTTCAATGCTAAACTAAAAATAAACTCTTTCATAAGTACTCGTTTAGTGGATATGGTTCAAAATCAAAGAGGTCAATATTTTTGACTTTCAAATAAATAAATAAAAAAATGTAAAATAAAAGCTAATGTAAAATAATACGTTTTATGCAATCGTGAAATTGATCGTTCACATAAATTATTCTTCAAAAATTACAGCATAAACTATTTACGTGTAATTTTACCGAAATAATTTTTACAAATTTATAAATATATCGCGGCGATCTTGACACAAGAATTCATTTTCTGAAGCACCAAACATCAAATTTCTTTTGCAAAAAGAATTGAAACATCAAGAAAAATATACAGTGAATTGATGTTATGGATTTAGAGGGATAATATGTATCCTTTATAATACATTTGTGTTCAGTATTGATTGATCAATCCTGTAGAAAAATACGGTTATCCTGTGATTGGAAGTTTTTGAAATTTTATTAGAAAATGAATTAATCTATCGGAAATACATTACGTAAAATCTATGACCAATATAATTGATCCGCCAAACATGCAACTCACTACATATCTACTTATCAATCATGGCAATTATAATGACTGCTATGAGATTAAAATCGTGAAAATATCCCCAAAAATACCAATGCCTTGAACAAAAATTTGAAAATTTTAACTGTTTATACAATACATTAAATGTATTGTGGTCTTATTCATGTAATATAATTTACAAAAGTAAACTATAAACACAAATTTGAACAAAAGCTAAAACAAATGAAAAACTGACGTAATGCCTAGACACGTAATTCGATTGTCAAGCAATCTGATCAGAAAAATTCGGAATTTGCTTCTTCATTCCGTGCTTCTACATGTACTCAGTCTACCCTATATATTAGAAATCAACTGTTTTCATCAATCAACGGTCAAACTGTTTTTGAGATATGATGGAGCCAAGTTTAAAAAATACAATTCGGAGAAAAACGTGTTTGAAGTTACAAATACAGTTTAAATTATGACGACTTCTGTATCATTGTAATGACTGCATCTTTATAATGACTTCCAATTATAAAAAAGCGCTTTACTTTTATACTCTAGACATGTTAAACAAGCAATTTATGCCAAAAGATATACTTTTTAACCCATTACCCGGGAGAAACCCTTAAGCATATAATCATTATTTTTACTAAAATTTTACTATTAATATGTTGATAAAACAAATAGCAATGTTCTCGAAATAATGCTGCATAAATACCAAGTTTAATGACGACTCGCAAAAATGTTAATTTCTAAAACTAAAAACCATGAAAATTGCAAAATGTACAACCTTCCATGTTATTTGACTTCACATTGTTACCCACTAATATTATCTAGTCCATTTAATAAAAGAAATTTCGTCACTTTATGGTCGTGTTGACAATATGTTTACAATCTACCAACATTGAAATTGTGCAAAATTTTAGAAGAACAAAACTAACTTATTTGCCAGATTATATTTTCAAATGATTTAAAATACTATGAATCAATGTAATTATCTTCTAGATACAGGTAAACTACTTTTAAGTTTATTTGAATTACAAACCATAGAGGTAATTTTTGAAATAATTTTATAACTATATGTTATTAAAAACAACAACAAAAAAATAAAATAAAATAGACGTTGAAATTACAACTTTTTTGCTCATAAAACAAGAATAATAGTTTCTTTGTACTTAATGTTGAAAATAATCGACATGGACGAATAATTCAACAAATTGTTAAACAATACAATTACCTTAATCACCATCGCTTTTTATGCATATTCAAAGCTTAAATCTACTTATTTTATATATAACAACACCAAATATTTTATTTTTTTTCATAAAACCAACTTATTGTTATTCTTTTCTTCGAAAAAAACATTTTAAATTTAACAGGAAATAAATTAAAATGCAACGCGTAATACCATACTAGCATAAAAGAATCCCAATTTCATGAAAGACCACATTGCTTTGTACTATTAATAAGCTTATTTACTTTAATTGCATTTTTAATGTATTATAACATAAAACATTTCGACCTAAATACTGAAATAAGTTCTTTGAAATTTCCACGCGATATTTTTCTTTGATGAAAATAGATTCGTCTGGTTATAACCTTTTAAGACGGAAAAAATATAAATTAAATATTGTGTAATTTTAAAGGTAACAACATGAAACATATTGAGCTCGTCAATTTTTCAAATATTAATTAAAAAAAACTACATCTAAAGAAAAATCCAATTTCTCGCGATCATTTATTTCTATTCAGAAACTAATAAATACGCGACTGAAAAATCAATAGGAAAATATCAATTTAAAATCGTAATATATCAGGGCTATATAAAGGGGAATTGAAACAGAGAGGATAGAAGATATACGTGATTTGTTAAATATGATAATCGAAGGGTCCATACATTACGAGATTGTGCACGCTAATGTTAATGTAAAAGATACGAATGGAATAAATTTGATTCATTAGTAAATCGGTATTACTATTCCAATATTTCTATTGTAAATTAAGAGAAGATAATCTATGTTCCCGCATCTAAATTTACCACCATTTATCGACAAACAATACGATGCAATATATTTCTATTTCAAATGGACGACCAATACTTCAATTTGATTGAACTTTTCGAATTACTTTGAAAATGTTTTCGTTGAAATAAGTCGTAAAATCTCAGGACATCATTTGAAAGCTCTTAAGAAGATTCAATCATTTCAAATACATGCTGTAAAAAGATTGCGATACTATAGTAGGTGCATTAACGTATTGCTCTAGATACTTATTTAAATGTGCAATAAATCTTTAAGCAAAAGACAAGTACGTATTAAAATATTCTCATTGCATTGTGCTCATGAGAGCGTTTTTACTGTAAAAATATATGTGCCTATTAATTGTGATATGGAATAATTGGGTTCATTCATATTCCTTGTGCTTATTCTTCTCGGCACGACATATTTAATGTTAACTTTCAATCACATCCTCCTTTTAATGTGATGTTCTTCTAATTTACTCTCATATCAATGTACAAATCAGATCCAAACGTTTCTGATGTACGGATGCAATATTTCTTCGCTCCTTTTCAAAACCAGCTTTCAAAAATATTTTTATCTAATATATATAAATAAAATCATAATTCGCTTCCTGTCTATGTCAGTATCACGCAAAATACCTTGATTTTTTTTCATTTCTTTGTAAAATTTTTTGCTTTGTGATAGGTAATTTGAGCACAAAATTTTCCTATGAAAGAAAACAGTCGCCGCTAAAATTGAAATATAAGGCAACATATAAATACCACATTTATAGCATGTATCTCACATTAGAAAAACTTTTGAGGAAACAATAAATTATGAAGCAAATAAGGAGATAAAAATTTAATTGTAATCGTGAAACGGTTTTACAAAGAGCATCAAAGGTTTATGCAAATATTATATTCAGAAAAAATGTTTACATTTTTTAGTCTGATATGGGTTTTCTTTATCTGTTTCCTCCTGGCCACAGGAGTAGATTAATTTGTGTTTGAAAGTTGATATCGATATATAGGTAATTGAATCCAGAATTATATTTTAAACTTTAGTTTAAAGAAAATTTGTAAGAAAATATACAAAGAACTAAATTACACACTCGATAATTCATGCATAATGTTTGATTGGAAATTCCAACTACATCCGGTATTGATATTTACGAATTATTCTCGTCGGGTTTCTTATGTAAATACTGTTTAGTAGAACTTCCCGATGAAATCGGAATTCCTGTTGAAATTTCAACTATAAACTGATAACTATTTCATTTATTTCTTTGTCCAATTTTCTGTGAAAACTTTAACTAAAATGGAAACATTTTTATAGACAGCACGTGTTTACATAAGGTGGAAGTTAAATATCGAATCTAAAATTCTGCATATATTATTAAAGAAATATATTTTTCACTTTTAATACCTAACATACCTAAACTTTGGTATGTTGTGCGTTTTTTATTGTAGTTTTGATAATAATTTATTTAAAAATGGTCACATAAAACTGATCAAAATGCGAATATAAAGATATTGGAACCTAAATTGATATGAAACACGTAAATTTAACTCTTAGTGAAAATTTTTGTGGTTGTAACAAATACTTTCTTTTACTTTGAACAAAACCCCTAATTTTAAAATGGTAAATTTCAAACAGAACTTTCAAGTAGGACCATTTAATTTGATGAAAATATCAGCATAAACTTTGTGGAAAAATAAAGGAAAACAAAATAGACGAAAGAGAAAAATGTTGGAAAAATATTTTGTTTGTAACGGCCCCGGCAATAAAATTTGAAGTTGTAATATTATAAGGTTGTTACAAGTCGCAAATAGAAAATTCATATCAACATTCTCTCGAATTACCAACCCTGACATTCTATAAATTTCAGTCATATAAGAGGGAAGATGGTGAACATTACTTTTCCAAAAAAATGCGACAAGTATTTATAACTTTCAATTTTCAATGAACTGTTCTTTCTATAAATAAAAAATTTCAACGACATTCGATATTCCATGCAGGCGACGTCCGGATATCATCAGTATAAACGATAATGAAAAATGCTTTGTATTGTTTAATTAAACCCATATTTGATTTATTTATTTTTTATAAAACTAGCAATCATTTTTCATTTTTAAATAAGATAATTTTGTCTCAGATTAATTGGTTTTGGTTGTATATGTTCATAGGTATTCGGTTTTAAAAAAATAAAATAGATAATAGGACATCAATTTATATTTGTCACGGATTTTTATTAAAAATAACAAGAACATTTTCTGAGAACAACAACTCATAATGTTAAAAAATAAGATATTTATGAAAAACGAGAAAAGAATTTAAACCAAAATAGCACCATTTTCTCAACCCAACCATTTGAAAACATTCTTGTTGTTACAAAAATATATGAAAAATAATTTTTCATGCTTCAAACTCAACAGCATTGCGTAATAGTTTCTTTGTAAGGTTTTCAGAAAAGAATAATGAAATTAAATCGTCAACATCTGTTGTATTATGTCAGTTGTTCATGTTTGAGATATATTAGTTGTAATAAAAATATTTAAAAACTTTCGATATCAAGATTGAACTTACATGTAATGTAAATCTCCAAGTTTCGGAATGCCAGATCGTTATAATGATAAACGCGTTTGTTTTAAATTCGTAATACGTTTGCAGCAATAAATGCAAAAACATATTAAAGAGCGGCGAAATGAAAACTTTTTAATTTATCATTTTCTAGAAATAGATTTTGAACCAAATTGTACTTTTGTGATGATTATTATTTAGCTCAACCAACGCGAAGAATAAATGGAAGTCATTATATATGTGCATCTGCCTCGATATGATTTCAAAAAATCAAACATCTGTAGGTAATTTACAACATGAAATATAAAATTATCTTAATACCCAACTCGAATGAATCCCAAAGAAATCAAAATCGTATTTTATATCACAATTCAATTCTAATTACATAGCATTGAGAAACTTAACGCCAAGAAGCGGGGTGTATTTTCTTCATTGAAATTCTCGTGACACTTGCGAATTTGTCGTAAAATTCCTCTTTGTAACATTAAAATGTTTAAGGAAAAAAAGGCGGAAAAGACGGATAACAGTAACGCATATAAATGAGGAACACATTTTTCATATAATAAACAGTAACGTCTTTAATGATCTTCGAATTTTGTCAATAAGCGTATATTCTATAATGACTAGTCTGTACATAG
The DNA here is from genome assembly GCA_958496175.1 of Sisyra terminalis. Classification (NCBI taxonomy): domain Eukaryota; kingdom Metazoa; phylum Arthropoda; class Insecta; order Neuroptera; family Sisyridae; genus Sisyra; species Sisyra terminalis. The sequence goes on from OY292274.1 coordinate 57,379,498, forward strand.
CAATAATAAAGATCCTATCATACATATTCACAGTTTACAAAATAAGAAATAAACTTTACAGTCAGTTCTTCGGAATTATATCTAATGCAGTCCATAATGAAATTATTCATATCCTTCATCCTAACTTTCCAATTCGAAACGAAAAGTATTTAATATCATTATGCACTGTTAGTTCCAAAAATATTAAAAGAAAAATATTCCATTACATCGAGATTAATTTTATAGTAAAGTAAATTACATTTTTTGAAAAGGCAGATACATTTTTTTAAAGAGAAAGTTATAAAGTGAATATTTCTCTTGAAATTACATATGTATTTTTTTTGAGAGCAGAAATCACTATGAATAAAATTATGTATTGGCACAGATCTAAACTGAGAATTTTTAAAAAAAATAATAAACCACTATTTTTCAAGACACTTAAAGATGTGATAAAGATGCACTCAAAAAAAAAGAAAGAAAAACTAATTTTCCTAAATTTAAAAAAAAAAAGTTTTCCAGATACATATAGACATAAATTCGCTATAGGTAATAAATTCGTGATTATTTTCATATTTTTTTTTCTCTTGGAAAAAAATACTTTTTCGTATCACATCACATAAATTTACCACTTTCGCATCACACATTATAACATGGAATTTGTTGCATTTGTGGAAATGCTGAAGAACTCACACACATGTAAGGATGTAATCGTTGAGTCCTAATATATTGTCGGTATTTACTCGTTAGTATATTATTATGCTTGTTGGTATTATTGGGGTGGTTAACGACTGATAATAGGGGGTCGGGAAATCGTTCTGCGGCTAGTGGACTATGATGCGATGTATTACTCCAAAGACCGCTTACACTAGCCCCAGCATCCAAACCTGTTCCGTATAATCCAGGTGCGGCACAACTTGATGCCGATGTTGAATGAAGTGAAGTTCCAGGATTCCGTTTTCCGACGGCTAGCGTTGATTTGTACGAATGATGTCTTGATTGGGGATGAATTTGTTGTATTGGTTCAGACCACTGACACTGAGAATTAGGATAGTGGTTTGATGGATATTGGATTTGGTTGTTGGACATTGTAGACGTTTGTCCGTTAGTGTTTCCGGTTCGATGTATTAACGATGGTTGGATATTTCTTTGATGGGATGGGATTGTCGCCGAAATCGTGTGATTTGGAGGTGTTTGGCGACAGGATGAGCCCACTGTCGGCAGGACACGTCCGGCAGGTAAATTGTTAATAAATGGACTACGACGTTGTGCCTCGATTTTTCGAAAATAGCACGGATGGATCATCAGTAATGGATCAGTCTTGCCGTCGCTAGACGGCGGAGGTTTCACTTGACTGGGAAGTTCATATTCCACACTACAATCCACATGTAACGGTCGCGAATAGTCCTTCGATTGCAAAATTTGTTGGGGCGAAACATTTGTTTGGTGATTTGGAACCGTTGTCACTTCGTACAACATATTCCCATTATATGGAACTCGCGGCGGTGGTGTGTTGATTTGGTCCAAAATTTTTGGACTACTCTTCACACCCGATTGTTGGCCGGAAAAACAAAAATCACACATACACGTCATGCACACAATTGAAAATTGAGAGCTTTTCTCTCTAATTACAAAAATCCGAAAAACGAGAACCACAAAAATAATTACGCTGAACCAACCAAGTCCACGCGTTTTCAACTACTATGTATTAAACCGTATTATCGTAGCCGATTCCGACGTGCATCCCCACCACTTGGTTCTCTGAAGTCAGAATCACCGACAATTCACCAGGAGTGGGAGAAGCCCCTAGGAATCACGCGTGAGAGGAGGGTTTTTTCTTCATGTAATCATTTGAAATTAATAAATTATTGCTAATTACAAGGATACGATTAGTGGATCGTTTTTTTCCAACCCTATAATACATAAATAAATAGATATGTCCACATAATCTATTACCATTTTTTACAATTTTAAAGTTATTTACTCTGAATAACCTTTTATACACTTTTTATCAATGTAAGTAAAAGATGTAGAAGAAAATAAATTGCTCTGTTCAAAATCTTCAACAAACAAACGCAAGACTTTGCTTTTTATAATTAATCAAGTTCTACTGAATGATACTGAAACAATTTAAAGTTATCCAACTAACCATAAGCCACTTGAAATAATGCAAAAAAACTTTCCTTTGATAATAGAAAAATATTGCAACACGAGAAACTTTGCCACTATGATTATTAGATTGGGCTAAAAAAATCGACTATTTTTTTTTTTGAAAAGTATATCGAAAATATTGTTCAAGGTGACAAAAAAATATATCGGGAAGGTTTGAGCCCTTAATATTAATATTAAGAGGTCTATCATCTTCAATTTCGATTTTTTATTTGTGCTTTCATTTTTGCATCAATGCTGTCAAACTATCAAGGTAAAAAAATTCATCTGCACATATATTTATGGAAAGTTAAATTCCCTACAAAAAACGTTTCTTTGAAAATTTTTGCCAGGCACGCCGTTTCCGAATAATCAAGCTTTAAACATTGATATAATTTTTAGATTTATCTTCTTTATTTTGGAATTTTGTAACTAACGAACAAATAAATATATAGAAATGAACAATATAGATTCTTAAAGAGAATTTAATGCTCTGCAAAAAGGTCTCTTAAAGTTTTTACATAAAATCACTCTTTCAAAATTGGTTAAACAACGAAAAAAACAATAATTTAATTTTTCCTTCAACTTTAATTGTGAATAACTTTTGAAAAAGTGATTTTATGTAAAAACGTTAAGAGACCTTTTGTGTAGAGTATTAAATTCCCTTCAAGAATGTATATTGTTCATATCTATATATTTATTTGCTCGTTTGTTACAGAATTCCAAAATAAAGAAGCTAAATCTAAAAATTATATCAATGTTTAAAGCTTGATTATTCGGAAACGGCGTGTCTGGCGAAAATTCTCAAAGAGACGGTTTTTGTAGAGAATTTAATTTTCTATAAATATATGTGATATAGATGATAGACCTCTTAATATTAATTTAAAGGCTCAAACCTTCCCGATATTTTTTTTTTGTCACCTTGAACAATATTTTCGATATACTTTTCAAAAAAAAAAAGTCGATTTTTTTTGGCTCAGTCTAATGATTATAATACTTAAATATTCAAAACTTTTATTCTATATTGAATCAATAATGTTAAAATTTTTAAATTTATAACTAAATTTTAGTTACATATAACGACGAAACATCATTAACTATAAATTCATTCTAAACATTACCCAACTTCCCCCGACTTCATAGATAACGGATACGAAAACTGAAATAAATTAAAGCTTTTATATTTTTCTTTTAGTTCAATAGACTGAAAAAAATTAATAATACGTCTAACACTCATATATTTTATGTTACCAAATATCCGTATTATTGTTTGTAATTATTAATTTATTTTATACATAAACTTTGATTCTTATGAGTTATTTTCACCTATCTAGTTCTATTGTAAATACTTAATTACTGATTAGATTTACTTGTTTAATTTAGAAATGTGAAAGGCTAAAAAACCAGCATATTAACCGATTAATATCCGATTAAATAAGCACGACGAATTATAATGAAATAAGAATGTTTTGATTAAAAATTTTTAAACCAAAACCAGCAAAGAGGAAGTGAAGTTAATTATAAATAAACAAAAAACCACAAAAACCAGAATTTTAAAAAATAGTTTTACGAGTATCTGCACTTCTGGGAAATTGTATCATATCTGTATGGTGGTTTAATTGTTCAGCAGTTTTATTGGATTTTGGAATTCTATAAATAAATGTATTAAAAAAATAATTTGGTTATATTTATTAATGATTGTAAATAATTGTTAGTTTAAACATGGCCTGATGAAATAAGTACTACATTTTTTTTATTTCAATGACTTTTCAATGTATTTTTCTTTTCAATATATATCTAAAGCAGATACAACATAATAAATGCTAGCTGACTATTGTATGAATAAATTAGAGGAAAGATTTAATTGTGTGTTGATAAAATAAATAATTTTTAGTATAATAAAGTGTAGTGTACTTTTATTTCAAAAAAATATGTTGATTGCTCATATCCTCATTATTGAACACTTCTTCTGCAGATCCTTCTGATTTCTTTCCCAAATGCTGAAGGTGTCAAGGGGCACGCAATGGAGCTAATGGGTTATCTACTGCAAGTATTGCAAACTTTAAGTAATCCCAAACTGAAATTTCACAAAATTTCAAATTTTGAAAAAAAGAATGTTCAAAAATTAGGATAAACCACCTCTTTTTGAACCACTAACGTCAGTAGTATGTACTCATTAAAGTAGTAGCTATTCAATTCCAAAAAGCTCCAAAGCTTATAGAAATTCGAAAGCGATTTTAATAAGATAACTTATCTGATTGCAGATTATTCGAAATTCAAATGAGAAATCATCACTAATACTATTTATTTATTGTGAAATTTAAACACCCCCAAAAAGTATCAACCCCAAAACAGTACTATATCACTGCAACTGATTTGAATTAAGATAAAATTTAAAGACATTGTTTTTTACTCAAATCTATGATAGTATATTCAAATGCGTTTAACTTATAGTAAACATATGTAAACGTATAACACATAAACTTTTGGAATTAACTACATAAGCATCTTCAATGTTAATAAAAAAATATATAATAACTCCAAGATCAATACAAACCCGTAGACTGATAAATATTGAAAACTTGCCAATCAGGAGTAGTCACTTTAACCACTCGTCCACCAGTTAGCTTTTCCAATGTCTCATTTCTCTAAATTCAGAATAAAATATGTATAAACAAAACTTTTCATAGTCTTTCACCCCTTTCAAGAACATTTTGTATTTGTGTCATAAGATCTGTCCTTCTAATCATCTTTTTTAAACAATCATAAAAATAACGATAAATCTTTTCATTAGTTTTATTTCAAATCACATCAACAGCTTTAGTTATTAGCAACCATTGTTCAATTCTTTTGGCCTTGCTTGACCATTTATTTCTATCATTGTTTACAATTGTTTTCATCTTAGTTCATTATATTTTTATCAGATTATATCTGAATGTCTTAATTTAGATATTTTTCAAACAAATTAGCATTTCAATACCAATTATTTTCTTACAAATACCCTGCTTAGTCTTTTGAGTTTAAGGAATCTTTTATCCAGATAACCATATTACATAGTATTAACTAATTAGTTATTGTTTTCTTCCTTTATTGGTTCATTAGTATCTAATTACTAAAACGTTAATTAATCACCTACCAAATCGATTTTGAAACAAAAATTTTCACACGATTGGTTTCGCAAAGTATTAAAAGCAAACTTTTTAATTTTCTTAACGTTAATTTCTTGGCAATTTTTTTTAAACATATCATTATGTCAAAATACCATTTGATAATTACCTATGAAGTGAAAGTATATTAAAAATATTGTTAATATTTTATACCATGACTCACCACTGTATTTTAAAAAAAATGTAAAATATTATGAGTAACAGTATAACGGTTATAAAAATATTATTCCCAAGGTTCACCTCAAACGTACCATATCAAATTAAAAAAAAAAACTTCCAATTAATGACCTCTTCTAATATTATTAATTTCTATCATAAATATAGTAGGTACCTTTCGGTAATTTATTACCTCTGCATTTAAGCAAAATCAATTAAAACGTTTTTGTTATATCCAAGTATATTTTTTTATTTCATTTTTCTTTGTGTTTTAAATTTTGAAGGGATACAAAAGAAGAGTTCTGATTTTTTTGAAGTTTAAGTATTTGTAAAACTGTAGCATCAAGTGTATAATTTTATAGTTTTTAAAAATCGTAACAATACTTTACGTATTTGTAAAAGATTGTATGTCTATACTCTATATTATAAAATTTTATTATATAAAATTTTCAATCCCAAGAAATTTAAAAAAGTATTTTATTAATAAATATTTGCACTTACTTAAAAATGTAATATAATATACTACTTTACACATCAATAAGTTCATTGTAAAGTATTAATTTTGTAAAATAAACTCTAATTGCTTTTTTAAATTGCACTTATCGATTTAAAATATTTTTACAACGGTTCGTTATCCACCTTAATGTGCTATAACTATCCCTTAGTTATATAATGAACATAATTTAAAATTCTGCAAATTAAAAGCAATTAAAGGGAAAAAATAATTTTTAAACATAATCATTAAGATAAATGGAAAACAATAAAATGAAATATAAGATAATATCTTTACACTAGCACTTAAAGAAGATGACTTTTATTTGCTGGTTCGTAATAAAAAATTACATTAAAAATTTATGACACATAAATTTTTCTCAAATTTATAAGTAAGCACCCTAATGAATAAACGCAATAACAATCAGGTTTTAAGTGTTTATTTAATTTTATCTTGACAAAATGTTTTTCACAGTAAGCATTTATTTAATGTGAATTATTACTAAAATTTGATATAGGTACCTACCATATATTTCTTAGTTCAAAATCAAATTCATTTTATTGCAAATTAATTAGGGTATAGCTGAAAAAATAACCGTTTTATTATCATACCTACTGAGTACTATTGCAACATTATACATAAAGTTGCAATTCGGTTTTCGATGCTCATTACAATATTTTTCTGTAAAAATATAGAATCACATCTAAACTATGCTGAAACTATAGAATTATACGGTTGGGGTTTCAAAAGAAGCATTATTTTATTTTATTTTCTATTACACTCTAAATTGTTGTTCACTAACTGTGCAAGACTCCCAGCTATTACTTATTTCCAGATAATCAAATATAAAAGACAAATTTCAAACAATTTTGTTCGATATAATTGTATAAAATTACCATAATTCTCTCATTTTTCTCTCCATAATTCAAAATTTATCAATCAAGTCATTATGGTGATCAATTTATAAATTGTATTTTTTTTAAATTGTATCTTGTAATTTTTTCAAGTAAATCGTTAATTGAAGTTGTAAACTGTGTACCTATCTATTTACCAAATACATTATAAAAATCGTTATTGTTTATGACATAAATATGAATTCAACATTAATTATGCCGATATTACTACAGTAAAACCGCATTCAAAAGAATTGCCGTATGCTTTTGATATTTATGAATCAATATAATTTATTGAAATATTTATTATTTGTTTGTTTTAAAAATATTAGACTCTCCGTTTCAAAATGGAATAGTTTTTTCAAATATGTTTTTATTAGTTAATAATAACAGGTATCTAAAATATGTAAGTATGAAATCATGCAGTAGTTATGATTTATTTCTTAAATCTATATAATCAATCTTTTGTTATAACAGTGATATTTAGCTTTATAATTTTATCGAAAATAACCAATTTTTATTGAACTTAGGTATAATAATATGAAAATATGAAAGGGTAGATCGTTTTATCTAAAGATGGAATTTGGCAGTATGTAGGGGTGAATCCTTTTATAGTTATATTACGTAACAAATATTTGAAAAAATATTGATTTTACTCAAAATCGCTGCACTACCCAAAAAAGTAGAGAAGTTACATATTTTTAAACGATTCTTAATGGCAATAATTTTATAAATTTATAAAGAACAATTTAAGGTTTCTATATAACGATTTACTATGTTCAGTTACTACTTTAAATCTTTTTCTACTTAGAGAAAATATTGTTAAAGATATCGTTGTAATTTTTTGTATAATCAAATATACACCAAATTTAGCATAACTATAAGATATGTATAATTGTGTATAATGTCACAATATTTTGCAATTCCATAAAAGGCACTGTAAGAATTTGGAACATTTCAAAGAAAATTTTGGATTGGTCAATTATATTTGCGAGCTGTTAAAGTATTTAAATTTGGTCATAATAGATCGTAACGCTAATTATTCTCAAAAAATTTCCGTCTAATTTAGGTTGTAAACCAATTCAATGACTATACGTTTCTTTGGCTATTAAAGCTTTCACTTACTTGCAATTTTTTCGTAAAATTAGATAAAAATGTTTCATTGAGTAAACATATTAACAGAGATTATGTATTGTTGTATAATTTGTAAATAATGACTGAAAAGTTTTAAATCCTTGAACATAAATAAATTACTAACTAATCATCCAATAACAATTCAAATTCATTAATTCATTTGGTTACTTAGATAATAAGATTTTTTTCATATATAAACTTTTTCTTTTGTATCACAATGGTAAATAAAATATGAGACAACAATCATTATGAAAAGAACTCATATATTGTTTGTTTTATTGTTAATTATTCCAAACCTTATAACATTATCTGCAGCCTGGGATAATGGGCACATCAAAGCAGAGGTATTTGTTTATGTAATTAGAAAACAGTTCATTATTTAAATTTTATTTTACAGGAAAAGTTGAAGAAAACTCGATTTGCGCGTCAACTTATACGTGAAAACAATAACTCTAATGGAGAAAAAGATAATAAAGCAGGAATTCCAGGATTGCCGATTCCTCTGGATTTTGATACAATCAAAAGAATATTAGATCTCGTTATTTCAGTAGGACAACATTTGTTTCAGGAGGGAGCTTCACAAATAAGCAAAAGATTTGCTTTGCTTACATCGTCAAATGATCTTGACAATCGTTTGGGATTATTTACTAAATTTTTGCATAACGGACCAAATTTCAAAAAATAATGTTTTGTGTAATAATTTCCTTGTAATAAATTAATAAAATGTACAAATTTATTCAATTAATATATGAATTTCAAATGGAAAATGCTTGTTTTTCTCTTTTGTGAGAATATAGAAAATTGTCATGAATCAAAATTAAATTAAATTAGTATTTTCAACTTTTATTTAAAAAAATATAGATTAAAGCTATGCATACTGTAATAAGGCTATCCTGTAATATATTATAGACTAGACTAAGAAGGCTGTAGCCCAGGGCTGTCCAACAAACAGTCCGACAACTTGTTAAACCTTAAAATATCTATGTATTTATTGCTTTACTAATGGACATTTCCTTTGATCCGCTTCAGAAATAAAAATCAAGCCCTCCACAACATTATGTTGAACATCCCTGTTGTATCCTAAAAAAGTTTTGACCAATTTGTGGTCCTCACCACTCATTTATTCAACACTTGAAATGGTGAATTTTATCATTGAATTTCAGTTTTGGTAAAATTGAAAACACCAATAAACTAAAAAATAAGAAATTCTTTTACATCAATGATTTCATATCGTTATGGTAAAGAAAAAGAAAAAATATTTTTTTTTCAAAAAATAAAACCTTTATTAAAAAAAATTATTGTCTGGTTTTGCAACAAACATAATTACATGCAAGCTTAGAAAAATAAAATGAAACATTTTGCCATGTATTTGACCAATTGATTGAACAGAAAAAAAAGAAATTTGAAATAAAATCATCTTCACGTATAAATTGCAATAAAATTTTATTATTTCTTTTTTAAATAAAATATTTTTTTATAAAATAAGAAAGAAAAAGTAATAACTAAACGGTTGGGGTGGTACTTTTCTGGTGTAATAAATTAAAACTATATCACATTTTAAAACTACATTTAGATAAAAATCATTAGACACTTGATAATTACATTTAAATGTGTATTGAATGCATCGTTAGTTACTACTCAATACCTTCGCGGACAATGTTCGTATTTGTTTTAAGGGATAGTGATTTTACCATTTCAAAAAATATTGGTTAGTTTCTATCCCCATTAATTCAAAACAAAAAGTTACAATATGTGCGTTTTAATCAATAAAATAATAATTTCAAATTTTATATTAATAATTAGTTAAGTTGACTAATACGTTAGTGAATCAACTTAAAACATTTTATAAAAATGTAAGTACAAACAAAAAAGCACACCGGGTTACGAAAAGTATATTTTTAACAATTGATTTAGTATATTACTTTCAGACTTATTTCACTTAAAGTTAATATTTTACAGTAACTCTTCGATCCTGCGAAGATACAACAAAAGTATCATTAGCTATCGCCCATTAGAACACTTAATAAATACAAAACCATTGGAACTTTCAAATCGCTTAAAGAAACATAATATAACTTTAATTTTCCCCATTTAGTATATAACAGAACAAGAAATCGATAATCTAAAAATATTAAAAAATACAATCGCTACATCTAAAATTTCAGTTTCTATCAGTCATTATTCTATTTTGTGCTATAACTATAAAAAATATTTTAGTAAAACAAACTTGAGTTTCTTAACGAACAAAGAAGTAAAAAAAGGATGTTTTGATAGTTATGTTCTTGGACGTTTTAAAAAGAAAACTTTTTCACTAAATAGATTTCAAATTAGGCACTATTAAAACGGGGAGCTAATGTATGCTTTGTTCTTGCCCAAAGTTCTGCGATTAACCTTGAATGCCATGGAGGAGATGGATTGTTTAGCCATACACCCATTCGACGACTTTCGGCTCGTTTTTCAGCTTGCAATAATTTTTTGTAATATGTTAAATAGTGCTCATTTCGTGATAGATATGGATCCATTACTGCTACAGTTCCAAAACCAAGAGCTACTAATTCTTCGCCAATATTTAAAGTTATTGGCTTCTTAGCCTGCAAAAATTATTATTATAAAAAGCATTAATTATATTAGCACCTGAATCGACGAGAAAAGCTTTTTGACTTCATAATTATTAAATGTAATCACTGTAAGATGGTGAAAACAAAGGGAAAACCCATGGCTCAGTTCACAAAACGAATGATAGGGTCTTTTCTTCTGCAATACCATTGGAATGTTTGTAAACCTATTGAAAAGTTTTTGTTAGGATTATCAAAATATGTTAACAAATGCCCCAAAGATTTGCAATAATCTTATGATAAATAAAATGTATTATCACATTAAGAAAATTTATCAAAAATTACATGATACTTTAATGATATGTGTAAACATGCCCCAAAATACTTTCGAGAAGATAACAACAAATTCAAAAGACTTAACAGAGGAAAAGATTCCCCCAAAGTTTATCTAGGAAGCTATAAGCCAGGCGGGTTCCTTTATTCGTTATAATTGTAATGAATGTCGTATGAAATGAAGTCAAGTAATTTTTTGTCATTGATTCAAGCGCTATATTTTATTATATGAAATACTACCGCATATGGACTATAGGTCATTAAGACTTCGCTAACTACAAAATGTGATTGTTTTAAAAGTGGTGTGAATACAATATCCTTCCCAACACATATTGTTTGTAACCAATTGACTCCGTTTCCAGTAATATTAACACCTGCAACTCGTATGGGAAGACCTTCCGAAGATTTCGGCAAACTTAAAAAAGGCACTAATGGACGATGTTGAACTATAAGTAATGCACCAGCAGAATAATCCAATTTCGTCACTTTTCCATTCAATTTTATTCGTGAAGAGAAAAAATTTCCTGGTATATCCGAAGGTTTTACGAAACGACTAAACTAAATATCAAGAAATTTATTAGTTTGAGAAATAATTTGAGGTTATGAAATTCTTACAGGACGAACAGTTCGTATGGCAACAGCTAAACCAAGAACAGCAACAGAATAAATTCCAATCTGTAATTAAACATCCTTAAAGCTATTTTAAACGGTTTAAGTCACATTTAAAAACAGTAATATAGAGTGACTTATTTATTAATTATAATAAGCATATAAGTTTGTGAATTTACCTGTACTCCACGTGTATTTCGGTCCATAAGTGTAACAAATTTGCCAAATAAGCTCACTTTATCAACCACTGTATCCATTTTCCAAATTATTTTGTTACAATTTTTCGTATTCGATTTCGATGACTAGAAAATGTGTTTGACTTTGGATTGTATTTTATTCTGTCAAAAAATCTTCTTTCTCGCTTTACGCGACATGTAACATATTATACTATCTTCGTCGTGAATTGCGACAGATTCTATTTTAGAAAACAGAGCGATATTCAAAACATTTAAAATAAGTCTTCCCAATATTTGTTGATATAAATTTGTTACATAATATAGGAAAATATAATATAAAACATTTATGAATTGATTTTAACTAATTTTGTAGCAATACTGCATATAATACATACGATACATACATTGATTGATCCGGTTTTTTTCATTGAACCCCCCATTGATCTATTAAAACAGGTGCAGTCAGTGCAGTATTGCATCGCATTGTTCATGCATTAACAATATAAAAAGATTTTTGCTAATCATTTAATAATAAAGAAACATTTTTTCCCTGGGTACTTTATCCAAATATCGCAAGCAATAAGTATTCGGGCACTAAATATTAATATTTAGTGTATATTAATATTTAGTACACGACCAAACTTTCGGTTTCGGCTGTCGTCATGCCGAAACTGAATTCGTGAGATGAAAATGTTGAAAAATTATTCTTCAATTATGAATACTGGTAATCATCAGTTCATTAAAATTATTTTTAATATTTTTTTTTTCATATATAACCTACTGTATCTAATGGTTGGGCGGATTTAAGGGGGGACACGGAGGAACGTGCCCCCCACGGTATTTTTGTGTACTGTAAAGATTCCATCATAGTACATACTTAGAAGCAAATCAAATTTAATATTAGAGTTGTTAAAATATATGAATAAAATAACAGAAAGAACATTAGTGAAACTGTAGCCCATTTCTGGCTAGAATTACGAATTTTTTCGTTACATCCCTTTCACGCATTTGCAAATGAAAGATGATATTGTGCCCCCCTCCCCCAGAAAAAAATCGTGAAACCGCCCGTGATCTAATGCATAATCAATTTATGAAGAAATTAAAAGTTTTCAGTAATTTTATCAAGCTCTCTTTTAATTCAATAAAATACTCTGACATTTTCTGACTTTCCAAGTTTCCTTGACCGCTGGTCACCTTAAAATTATCAAGAATAGTATAGCACCTAAATAATTTCAAAAAGAGCTAATGTATCGACTTCATAAGGATTTCTATTATTTTGAACAAAACTATTTCGTTAGGAGTAGTGGAGTAGCTCGAATTCATTTCATTGCAAAATTAATTTCTAAATACCATAGCACTTATTGAGTTCGAAGGATTGAATAAAACGATTGAATTCGATCTTCCTAGAACTATATATATATATCCCAGCAATACTTGACATATACTACAGTTTTGAATCACTTAAGTGGTAAAAACAGCTTTTACTTACTTTTTCCTTCTTTTTTCAGCTTCTGATAATCAAAAGTAATAACTAAAACTATACACTTTTAAATAAAAAGCATTAGTACAGGATAGTCATAAGGGTATATTAGCATTAAGAAAATCATTTTTTTGTAACAAAAAAATTAAAGCTTCAATTAAATATAATTTATTTAAATTAATGTTTACAATATTAATATAAAAATATTTTTATAAATAAAAATTAGATTTAAAAAAAGTTTTTACTGAAAAGAAGTAAATACCAGAAATAAATTCTTTTCTCCCCTAATCTTTAATTTTCATTTCTTCTGATCCGTATTTGACTATAGAAACTCAAAAAAAATATACACCAATTTTAAAAATTGTTCTTGTTAATATTTTGCAAATAACTATTAAAAAATAAAAGTAAGTATAACCGCGGATGTCTAAAATTCTATTTTAATAAATATCATAACTATCAAAATTTTAACATTATAACATAATATGTTAAGCTTATAACGTAAGTTGAGAGTATAATACGTCGAATATTTACAATGAATTGTATTCTAAATTCTTTGTGTACATATTTGGCATTGTAATTATTTTCTAATATAAGTTATGAAGTTGATTTTTTATATCATTAGTTCTATAATATATGGACAAACGATACAGTAACCTTGACTTGATTAATTTTACGTTTGTTATCAATATTTAAGCATATTCGGTTATAATTTTTAAAATTTAAATGTAAATATGCACGTTACAGATATATAATCAATAAGTTATATAATTATTTGTATTACATATATATTTCGCAAACAGCATAAAACCGTAAAAATAGTGACATTAGTCTTTTTATTATTTGATCATACTACCGGTAATTAACTATAATTACATAAGGATAACTTTCCGAAGTCCTTTTAACACATTGAAGGCAGTTTTATCACGTCCGATTTCTGTTGTTTTATACATAAATCTCCCTAATATATATGTTATTACTGATTACTATTTTTACGTTATATGATTGTATATATAACAATAAAACTTTTAATATTCACTAGTTAGATCATAAGGGACAATTTCGAGTGATAAAAATAAGACTTGAAATACAAAAATGTATATTTGATGAAATATAGTTTTATATACAAACATAATTTGGGTACTAATAAATTAATTTAATTTAAAACTGATGTTTTTATTTCGTGTCCATTTTATTTATACTTAATCAGTTATTTTATGATAAAGATTATTGAATTTTATTAGATTGATCATCAACATTTTTTGCTTCTAAAATTGTTTAAAGCAATAATAAATTATAATAAATAAACCCGTTCTTTTAACAATGCGTAAGGCATTGGTTTTGTATTATAACACAGAATATTATATTTTACTTTTTATTTCTGCACTATTTATAATGATCGATTTTTTAGAAACATATGTACAAGCGCGCGTTAAAATAATCTTTTTAAATATTTTCTATAATATGACTAGGCAACAATAAATAAAGTTATATAAAATGGCGTTTAAATGCATCTTTTGATTAATTAAAATGTCGTCGAGCTCTGTTCAGACCGATAAAATTGCAGGGGTGGTTGGGCAGTCTTATTTGTAGGATTATTAATAAATTCGTATAAGACAGTTTCCCTGTGGTCAGTCGTTATTGAATTTGTGCGTTTTTTAAATGCGTTTGAAGGACAATAGTTGTTATTGTTGAGTAATGTAACTAAGTGGTATAGTAATCGTAAAATTTAACCCCTCTGAGTTAACTGGGTTGAGGATCTATTAACGGGGCTGGTTTGTGCAAAATACTAACTGGACGAGTACGGGAAGTACTTCGATCTCTTCTTCGTGTATCTAAAGTGGCAGATTGGGGTGGTAATGAAGGGGCTATGGTTGATTGAGGAGAAAGTGGTCCCATACTAGCGGTCATACTAGCAGACATCATTTCTTGTTGAAGTACTTCTGTGTATTCTCGAATTAGGGTAGCTATTTGGAACGCCTAAAAGAATCATTTTAGTTTTGTTGACCAAAAGTTGTCGTATTATTGTATAAGTTACCTGTGATGTAGTGATGATAACTTTACTTTGCTTTTTATCGCTTCCGGTAATGATCATGAGACAATTGATGGCCGGTGAATAAGAAATTATACTTGTGTATTCGTATGTGCATAAAGTGTTCCGTGATCGATGTTCCAATAAATGAAGTCCCACCTGATCGACAGCGAGCCAAAGAACTCGTGGCCAATTTGAAGTAAACGATTGCTGAGGGTACAGCTTCATCATATATACACCAATACAAAATAAACACACAACACCGCCACCATAGCAAACTCAAAAATCAATTATGAATAAAGTGTTTATAATATTTACTTATAACGCAAAATTCGAGATCAATTTTCAAAAATACACTTTATTCAAACAAAATAAATGAAAAAGATGAATGAACTATGAATGAAAGTAAAAATAAATTCATTTTTAGAAAATGTCGATATTTGGCCAGAAAATCAATTTACTTGTATATTTAAAAAAATATAACAAAGAATTTATGGCAAAAATATATACCTAGCATACATTTTTAAAAAAAATTATATCTTATAATTAATACAATACATGTCTATTAACTATCCGATATCTTTTTGCGATCAACTAAAGTTTAAATTTGTAACTGAGCCGCACAATATCTTCATGTGAGCCGCATGCGACACGTCGGCAACAAGTTACCCTTGGTCTACACAATAAAACATCTATATTCACATTTCCAAAAATCTTTTCGCTAAATATTGATCAAAAGTAGACAGGTATTTGCAAAATATTTATTTCTTTATACGCTTTAATATCAAATAACGATTCATCAACCTTCTACATTTGTGCTTCTTATTTTCACCGAAAAAAAAATCAGTTTGTTCCTTCATACCATTATTGTCTTTGTTGAATAAATTATCATTCTAAAGAACCAAAACAGATATTTATAAATTACAATTTGCCAAAATATCATAATTTATTTTTACTCTTATTAAAATCAGAAATGATCATACTAAGTGATTTTAGTAAATCATTCCAGTAAATATCCTCAATAAACAGAAATGAAACAAAAATTAAATTATATCTATCGTTATTTTAATTGTTATTTCATTTCTTTATCAAATATGCATTAACAGGATATTTTTTTTAGTAAAGATGAACTACCTAAAAGTACAGACTTTGAAATGATTAAGAAAACATAGAAGAGAAATAATATAAGAAAATCTATTGAAGATGTTAAATAGAATAAGTATTGTGTTATTTAAAGGAAAAAATAATTTGATTTGTTAATTTTGAAATATTTCATATCCGATGAGTAATGATGATGGTTATGAAAAAATTTTGCCCACAGCACAGCCAATATAAACCTCTAAATCATATAACATCATTCAAAATACAAATTATGTTAGATACTAACGATCGAAACGTGTTAGAAAAGAACAATTAGAATTTAGAAAAAATCGTGCATTCAATCCAATTGTCATTAACTGTACTTCTAGTTCTCTACTAAAAATATATAGTTGAATTGAAAAAAATATACGTACCATTACATCAAAAATAGTCGCTCTATGTAAAGGCCAGCTTTGAATTAGATTTAGGAAAGCTTTTTTGGCTTCTGTTGAGGTCATTCCACGTAACGATTGGTGGTGCATGGCTACACCTTCCGAAGGAATATTCGGAACAAATCGAGGTGGTAAACAATGACTGGCTATAGGTCGATAATCGTGTAATACATCCTTTAAATCCCCAAGTTCCAATTGAGCTTGTAAAGCTGCTAGCATCATCTAAATTAATAAAAACATAGGTAGAGTTTTGTATTTGTAAATTAAGAAAAAAGCTTACAGCCTCATTTTCTGTAATTGGGAACCGATCATTTCGCAAATCATGAAGAACTTGATGGTATAAAAGTTCTTTTTCAACAGGATCGTTTAAATTCATATATTTATCCAAAAATAGATGTTTTTTGAATAAAAAGAAGTGGTGTTGTCTTCGAGTTTTGCTAAGGGTTTGAGTACCATTCACTTGTTGATTAGGTGTATTTGTGGCAGTAGCTGTAGCCGTTCGATAACGTTCCCATTTGGACATGACATCAGCAATTTTTTCATCTGATAACAAACTGCGTTCTGATGTGCCAAGTACTTCGTAAATGGCATATCCCATTGCATTTTCAGGAAGACCAATTTTACTTTTTACTATTTGCATTACATCACGAGCAGTGGCTGATGGGTGGAATTCAACAGAATGATATTGGCCATCCATAAAATGAAAACGTGCATAAATAGGACGTCGATTGATTGTGCACATTATTTCTTCTCGAGAAGGAGGCCATTGGCGTCTACGTGTTCCTTGCGTTTTAAGCAAACATTTTTCCGCAAATCGAGCATATTTTCCTTCTTCGGTTACAAAATCGCTTGCACAACGTTTCAAATGAGATATTAAATATTTTCGTACAGTTTTGTTTGGGGGCAAAATTACAGAGCAAGCTAAAGATAATAAAGCCCAATGACGTAAGTTTACTCGTGAGTTTGGATCTGGATGATCTGTAGTTTGTTTTATCAATTGCATATATAACTCACAAAGTAAATTTTCTTTTCTCATGCAACGCTCCATAATTGTTTGAATCAAATTTACATGTTCATCCTCTGCCCGTCTTATTGAATCACCTAATCAAAAAAATGAATTATTGAAATTTTAAAACTAATGCAAAATTTTGTCCCTTACCATTTTGGCCCAATCCAGCATAAGTAAGAATAATCTGGAATACTTGAAGAGCGATTTGTTCTTCAGGTTCAGGTAATCGAGTGATGCTTTGTGGAATGGCTTGACGACTAAAAGCCCAAAAAGCATATGGGAATCCTTTGTAAGTTTCACCATGATCAGATGCATTTCCATGTTCTTGTCGTAATTTTTCTAGTCTATGTTTACTTAATCTTCTTAAAGTGTTTCGTAAGAAACCTCCAGACATATCTTGAGGCTTTCGTAAAGTTTCATTATCAACCAACGTTCTTCGACAGTTCACTAAATTGTGATACAGTCTAATGCGATCCTCATTAGTTATACTTTTAATCTTTTTAATTGGCTGCTCATTTTCTGTGAGCCAAGTGGCTAACGCTGGCCAATAGCTTACAATTAATGATCCAATTTCATTTTTTTGTGTCGTTTCAAACACGAAACATTTATTGGTGCTATCTTGGTTGTGTCGCATTAAACTAATTGTAATGAAACTATCACTTGGGTCAATTAATATTGATTCAATTTCTTGATATCGGTATTCGTTCAAAACAAATTTATCCTCTGGTTTGATTAGCATTATTCCTTCACAATTAACTCCTAATATTATAGCATTACCGTAAGACCAATACCCACGGTAAGTTACTTGAAACATTGTAGTACCGTATAATGGATATTGCATTACACAAGTTAAATATAGTGCTTTGGCAGTTAATTCAGATCTACCAGCACCATATTGGCGATGTGCTTGAGCTATGATAGGAACCTATAAACCAATTATTATTGTAGTAAAATATATATCTTTTATCTATATTCTATAATAAAGGTTCTCAACTTGACCACACGATTATTAGTTTCCTAATAAAACTGTAAATTATTTAAAGTTCATTATTTCAAAATTATCAATTTTATGTACATATACAACGCTATTTTTTTATTTTGTAAAAATCTCTAAATAATTAGGTATATCCTTATGTACACCATGAATACAGAGCTTACGTATCCATAGGTGGTATTAGTTAGCGAAAATGAAACTCTTCTATTTCAATAGTCCTAGCTTTATTAAGTCGTTCATCGTCAGCAAATTTTGGGTATGATTTTGTTAAAACGATGGAATATACCTAGACAGAGTACACCCGTACTAACAACATGACCTTATAGGTAAAATGTCGCGTTGCCATTTTGTACACGTGTTGTACCGATTGTACGCCTTTAGATTATAATAATCAAGGGCGAATTTAAGGGGGGGGGGGCACGGGGGCACTTGCCCCCCAAAGTATTTTTGTGTACCGTAAAGATTCCATCATAGTACATGCTTAGAAGCAAATCAAATTTAATATTAAAGTTTTTAAAATATATGAATAAAATAACAGAAAGAACATTAGTGAAACTGTAGCCCATTTTTGGCTGGAATTACGAATTTTTTCGTTGCATCCCTTTTACGCACTTCCAAATTAAAGATAATATTTGGTGCCCCCCCCCCAGAAAAAATCCTGTATCCGCCCGTGATAATAATACAAATATTAAAGCTTTGAATATTAATAAAAAAAAAACTTAAATGTGGAGGACCAATTTGATTAAATTTTAAAATGATATAGAATAAAAAAAGGTTGAGAACTCTTAGTCTATAATTAAGTATGAAAAATTAAAGTATACCCAAACATCATCTCCTCGTGTTCGGCTAATTCGATACGGTAAATAAGTATCAATGTCTGTGTAGTATTCTAATTTATTGTTATTTGTTGGATTTCCTAGTGCTACTTGCGCTTGTAATCCTGCCAGTTGCAATGCAACTTTTTCGGTGACTGGGAAAGCATCACACTAAAATTTTAAGGAAAAATCATGAATAGTTCTTCTTATATAAAGTGATTATTAAGATACCTTTACAACATTATAAACTGCTTGAGCATAAAGCATATTAACTTCTACTGGATCTTGAGAAAGTTCACGTGTAAGTTTGAACAAACGCCGTTTAAATATAAAACGATTTTCACCACCACTTAAGGTAGTATTAGTTCCTCGACGGCTCAAGGTAGTAAAGTTAGAGTTAGATGTTGGAGCTATATTTTTATTTTGTTTTCTAAATAAAAGAAAAAATATTGAAAATCATTACTTTATAGTTTACAAGTAGCAGTGCTTACATTTCCCAAGCTGCTATTACATCATATAGGTAATGATGTGCCCGAACATGTTCTTCTCCATCGGGTCTACTTTGGTAAATAGCCCATCCTTCTGTAGACCGCAGCCCTAATCTTTCTGACAGTTTTTGGGTAGCATCAGCGGCTGTGTCTGTAGGATGTACATCGATTGCTTTTGTACGTCCATCCAAAAAGAAAAACCGACAAACTATTGTACCTAAGCGTCGCATTGCCTAAAAAGAAGAAAATATATTTCAGTTACTTATAAACTACAAATATAGCTAATTACTTACAGCTACTTCCACTGAGGAAGGAGGATATTCACGACAAGAAACTTTAGTATTTTTACAATTATCCAAACACCATTGCACATACTGTCTTAGTTTTCCTTCTAACTGTAAATTTTTCTTTAAGAAACAAATGAAATATTTGTACAAAATTTTGCTAGGTTGAAAGGCCACAATACATAAGCACAATAAAAGCCAAATACGTTCACACCATTCTGGATTAGGATTATTGGTTGCTTGTCGTATACATTGAACCAAAATTTCATCTCGTAATTCTTCTCGTTCAATTCCGTATCCAATAATACTTTGAATTACCGTTAATTCTCTGTCTGCATTTAGTTCTCCTCTCAAATATTTTGTCAGATCCTTAGAAAAATTAAACGGTTTATATTTAAACGGAAATATAAATATATTAAAATTAAAAACATAAAATAATCGTTAAAGCAATTCACCGAAAATAATTGATTGAAAATCAATCAACTGAAAGCACAATTCACTGAAAACTATTTTAGAATAATGTTTACAAAGGAAAAAGGAAACGATTTTACATGCATAATCTCATGCATCATTTATTGATTATTAGGTAAATTATTCTTTGAATAGGTGCTAATTCCTATGCATAAGCTAAAAACATAAATTTAGTTAGTCAGCCAAATGGTCCATGAAATTTTAAAAATAAACATTTCCTTTTATAGTCACATTTCAGGAAAATGAAAAGCTTAATAGTTATGCACATTTTTAAAGATACTAATAAAAAAAATCCTTGAATTGTGCTTTGGATAAAAATATTCAACCACAGAAGCTACTTACCCTAAATATAGAACATGCGACATTAACATTATCAGGATCATACATATGAATATGAGAGTTGGGAATAGTGTTTCCTTTGTAATATGTAACCATTTCATATTTTGGTAAAACTTCCAAGCTTTTGCCACGTGATTTTCGCGTCAATGTAGCAATGATGGTTCCTTCAGGAGATCGTTCATGAGTATTAAAATAGTTTTGAGCAAATTCGACAATGTCGAAATATGATTCTTCAACTGTATTTTCTCGTTCTTGTGTTTCCTCCATTTCTTGAAGTTTCTTTTCAACACGGAATTTCCTTCGTTGTTCACGTTCCGGATCAGGAGTATTTTCCATATTGGCTTGAATTCCATTATGCCGCCAGTTTTGTTGTCCCTGTAATGGTATTTGATTATTTTAATTAGAAAAAAGATAATTATATAACAAAAAATACCGTAGCTGTTGGTCCACGAGAATTTGGTCGGCTTGTACGAGGAGAATTTGGTGATCTTGCTCTTGGACTAGTATCAGAAAGTCCATTTCGTTGGACACGTTCAATTCCAGGACTTTTCGCTCGTAGTTTCATTGGTGGAGCTGGTAAAGGCGGTGGAGATACACATGGTGTATCATCCGTGGATTCTTCCCGAGGCAAAACCGATTCATAAATAGGTTCGGCTGATGTTCCTTTTGAAACTTTTTTCGGAGGAGGTTCCACAACAGGCGGAGGTTGCGGTGGTGTAGACTGATAAGTAGATGTCATGGGAGGAGGAGGTGGCGGTTCAGTTGGTTCAGGAAGTGTAGGCATCCCAAGTCCTTTTGAAGGACCTGTGTGTTGTAATGGAAGAGTGCATGGAGGAGCGGGAGCTCGTCCCAAGTTGAGACCTTCTAATTCTTGTTGAATTACAGATTCCAGCTGAAATATTTTTTC
Organism: Sisyra terminalis; assembly: GCA_958496175.1. Taxonomy (NCBI): domain Eukaryota; kingdom Metazoa; phylum Arthropoda; class Insecta; order Neuroptera; family Sisyridae; genus Sisyra; species Sisyra terminalis. The sequence continues at coordinate 57,401,486 of OY292274.1, forward strand.
ATGAAAACGTTTGTTTATTGTTGAAATAATTTTATTTATTACCTCTACGTCTAAATCTTCAACAAGTTCATCCATTTTTTCACCAATTTCATCAATGATTTGATTGCGTTGTGGTGGTTGAACATCAGATAAAAATGCAAACAAATTATCCAAATCAACCGATTCTGTGATTCCTCCAGTATTTGGTTCAGAATTGGCTAGTTTTGTGTTAAGTTGCTCAGCCATTTGAGATAAGGTATCAATTTCTTCTTGAGCGACTCTAAAATTACAAACAAAAATGCATGATTTTGTGGTTCAATACGGAAAATAATAATACTCTAATTCTAATCAGAACATTCTCTATAGTCTACTTTAGCATTCATTTGGCCTAATTTAGCTTACCCAACATCCATTTCAATAATTTGACTACGTCGTTGGCTTTAAAATCAAAAATCAAGCAATTACGCTTTTCATAAATAAAAGGTTTACTGTTACTAACCGTTCGCTTTCTTCCAATGCTCGCTGGTGTTCTTCGGCTTGCAATTTACTTTGTTCAGCCTCACGTTGCTTACGTTCTTGTTCCAGTTTTTCACGTTTTCGCATTTCTTCTTCAACACGACGCATTTCTCTTAAAGCAGCAGCTACTTCTCTCGCGAAAACTCCTCGCAAATGGGATTGTATCACAATTGCAGCTCGACGTTTTCGAAGGAATAATATTCGTAATTTCCAACCACGATAAGCATGCTGAATTTTCAATAAACTATCTCGCATTTTTATATAAGATTTTCGAGCTACATATCCACGCCATATTTTTTGAATCAATAAAGCTCCTGCATTGACGACTTGATTCCGATGGTCTTCAAGCGGCTCGTGAACAAAACTACGCAAAAATATTTTACTTCTTCCCAATTGCCATTCTTTATCAGGAACTCGGCGTTGTTGAATTATAGTCTTTACAGCTTCTTGCTGATCTTTTGGCAATCGCATTGGTTTTACTAAACATTGATACCGCAAAATAAAGTCTTCGAAAGACATATGTATTGGGTATCCTTCTTTTCTAATTCGAATAATATCAAGCATTCCCAAATATTTTAATTGGTCCAAAACCATATTTTCGTTATAATCGTTTGGAGCTTTTTTACTATTTGGCTTTATACATCTGACATACCACGGATTAGTTGACTGTAAAACATCAACTAATGCTTGCAATTGTTGGCGAAAGCTATCACTTACAGTTGGTTTCCCTTTGCTAGTTCCTCGCGAAACAGTTGTGCCCCCATTGGCTACAGATATTTTTACAGGAGTTGAATTCAGTAAATCCTAAAAGAGTCATTTGTTTTAGATATATTTCAAAAAAGTCTTTTATAAGCATACTTGAAATGTTGTAAGTTCTTGAACAAATTCATTGGTCGATCGACTCATATGATCGAAAAATACATCTTGTTGTACATCACGATTTTTATCAACAAAACCTTGAACGTTATACGTAACACTCCCTGCATAATGATTAATTCCAAATTCAGTTTCCCATTTTCTACGGTCTTCTCCTTTAATGTAACATTCATGATTTTCAAACTCGCTATGCAAGTTAGTTAAATATGCTAAATCAGATCCTTTAGGCATATGACACTGTTCTGTTAATAGTTTTAAAATACATCTAGGCGGTTTTTCAATGAGTTCCAGGCACTGAGTATTATCGGTAAATTGAATATGGGCATATTGAATTCCTTCTTGTTGATACTAAAAGCATATTTAAAATTATAGAGTACTGTTCTGAATGGTTTTGCACAAATTATCTTACGATTTCTTGTTCCAAAGCGAATACGTAGTGATTAAAGAATTTGTGTAGTTTTTCATTTGTGTAATTTATGCAAAGTTGTTCAAATGAATTTACATTAAAATTTTCAAAACCAAATATATCGAGAACACCTAAGAACCTGGTTGAATCCAATCCTGGATTTGTGCAAGTATTAATATGGTTTATTAGCCAAGCAAATGTTCGCGAATACAATGCTTTAGCCATAGCATGACGATTTTCTCTAGCCTACAACACACATAATTTTACTAAGTAATCTATTAAATGAAGTCAAGAGTATTTACTTCTTGAAGTTTCAAAGGAATTTCTGTGATATTTCCTCGGACGTTGATTTGTCGAAGAAGTACTACTTGCAACATATCATCTAAAGAAATCCCCAACAAATCAGCTACGCATTCTAAAGTTTCTCCGTCGCCTGCCGAATCTGATAGTTGACATTTTTCGCCGTCAATATCCTCAAATTCAAGGTTTCCTAGCCACAAAATAGCAGCTAAAACCTTGAAAATTCCCTCCGACATTTCACTGGGAACTTGAAGAACATTGAATGCTAATCGTAAAGAATCAAGTTTTCTTGCATCACTTATCCCATCTATTTTTACACAGCCTGATTGGTTTAAATATTTATAAAAACTAGCATCTTTCAAATGTAACTGTTCAGTGAGTTCTTTGTTGTTCTAAAGAATGAAATAAAAATCATTGTTTTAGTGGTAAACTTCATTGAAATAATTTATTTGCATACTTTTCCTGCTTCAACTAGTTGGTAAAAGACGTGGTAGTTCCTTTCTCCGGGACTTTGGAATGTGATTCTTGATTGTTCTAATAAATAATCTTGGATAATACAACCTGCTATCATCCACTTGCTATCGAAGCAAACTTGCATAAACTTTCCAAATCGACTCGAATTGTCGTTTCGTACTGTTTTTGCATTTCCTAAAACAGGATATTTTCTTTAAGTATAACTGAAAAGATTTTGAATCTATTTTTGTTATACCAAATGCTTCTAAAATTGTATTTGCTTCTAAGATTTGCTGTTCCACCCATGTAGAAACATTACTGGTAACACTACATAAATATTGTAAAATGAATTTTGTCGTTTCTGTTTTTCCAGCACCGCTTTCTCCAGAAATAACACATGATTGATTGCAAACCGGTAGCGAAGATGGACTTAATAAGGTATTAATGTCACCGTTGGTTGTGGTAGATGAAGTCATCAAACATTGAGAAGGAGCTCCTAAAGTTGTAGAATCTTGCAATGATCGATAAGCAGCTTCAGCGATTGCAAATACATGTGGTTCCAGTACACCCAGCTTCGCTCCATGATATTTAAATACATGCTCCTGTAAGATTAAAATAATTTAGTTTAATTCAACAAAATCAACTTTTTATAGTGATGGATTTCTCGATGGTAATAATATTGAAAAACCAAAACATTTCGAATGCTGTACCTACTCAAAAGTATTATAATCGATAAGCAATATATTGGAGAACTATTAATTTCAGTTTGACTATATTTAATAATATATTCCACGATTTCTACCGTTTCAAATAACAAATTTTGATTAAATTCCCTGGAGACTTTTTATAGTCACTATAAAAATGAATAAAAAATAAATTTGCCAGATAAAAATTATGATTTATTGTAAGTTCTCACTCTTTGTCTTCTAAAAATATAAATTTCAATTTATCTAATGGAAAAAAGTCACGAAAAATTAATGAATATCCTAGGAAAAGTAATTTGATTCACTTTATGGCCACTTCAAAACTAACCCATACAGATCGATGGCGAAAATTTACGTGTAATTTATTTATTTATTTTATAAATTAAAAATAAAATTTCCATAATAGGCGTGTACCGATAGTTCATAGTATACTATGTTCATTATTTACTACTGAAAATCAGGGAATAGTTGAATTTTTTGAAAAAAAAATAGATTTTCTAAGTAAAATAAATTAATTTTTTTGATTCATACTGTGAAATCCGTATGAGGTATCTTAAACATACGTTTTCATTTTCTATTGAACAAAAATATATTGTTTAAGAAAAATAGTCAGAATTAAAAAGACTAAAATCATTCATATTAATAATATGAATTGCACGAATTGAAAAATAAATCGTAATGGACTCAATAAAGGATAATCCAATTACAAAAACGTTCATAAAAGCTTTGCTTAGTCTCCTAAAGCTCATATACCTGTTATATATAATTTCTATAAGTACTTATAACTAATGAGAATATTTTGAAAAAAAAATAATAAACGTATAGAATTTCCTTTTCGTGACTATAAAAACTTATACCCTTTTTTTTATTTAATATCAAATACATGCTATGTGAAATTAAAACGTACCGATTTAGGTAAAGATAATATTATACACATTACCCAATGAAAATATCACACAAAAGTATAAAACTTAATGAAAGTTATATGCGTATTATGAAGTTGAAAATCTAGAATTGTGAAAGACAATACAAATACAAATTTAAATTTTAATTACTGAACTAATTTTCATCAACGTAAATCATCAAGAGTTGTGCTTTTCATGTACATGGAAATGATTTTTGTTGAAAACTTCTTTAGGTATTCAATTACTAATTAGAATATTTTAACATTCCAAACATTCTTCAAACAAAATTTATTATTTATACAAGATAGAAATCCTTCATATAAATAACATTTTAAAAAAAGCAAAACCACAGTTTGAATTTCCGACAAAATTTTCTCTTTGCTTTATTTCCAAGTTAGAAGAGACATCACTAAAAATAGCATAAGAAAATAAATTCCTCCATGTGTATGTGATTCTCGAACTCTTCAAAACATAAAGCTATATTCAAAAAGGTCGTTGTAACAGCTAATAGTATCTTTATTTTTATTTTTCTTTAGTGTATTCACAATGTAAAATAACTAAACAAGGGTAATTAAAAGAAAAGAAAAATAAAATTTTTAATTAAATTAAATGGAATCGTGAAATGTAATAGTTATTGCGGTCTCTACATGACATACAAGTGCATGTAGATTCTTGTAATAACATTAAGCTCTAAAATACAAGTTAACTCATTTTATAAACAATTTAATTTTATAATCTCAACACGGAAAAAATTAATTGAATATAATGAGCAACATTAGTTCTTTAATACACCCCTACTGAAAATCCAATTCCTGTTTTATTGTAGTGAATTATATATTACAGTGAATATATATGAGTTTATTATAATCACTATAGAGTTAATACATAAACTTAACACCTATTTCCTATCGATGTGTAGTAGAATTCATAAATAGTCCTCCATATAAAATATACCTATGTATTTTCATCATAACTAAATAACCGCGACAAAAAACCATGAAATTAACAGAAATATGTTCTAAAAAGCTCAAATACATTGTATACCTACTAATATATTTCTTGATACTGTTTCGAAAACTACATATTCTTAGGAATCACATAGGGACTTAATGAATGAACTAATTACCAAAATCATCAGGTACGCTGACGATTAAGTATTTAATTTTGGTAATCATTGAAAAAAAATGCGAATTTGAAATAAAAATGCTTCTGTTAATCAATGTGAAAAATATAGACATTTAAAACATTGACCACTTCAAGTATTTAGGAAATATCATTAACAAATACGAATAATTCTCCACTTAGCCTAAGAACGTCTATTTAATGAAAGTCGGGTTCAACGACAAAAACAGCAAAATTTCAGTAACTATTACTGAAGTAACTGAAGTACATATTGTCAAGCAATGGATCGAAAATATGAATCTTCGGGAAACCAAAAAAAAAAAAAGAAGAAAGAAATACCAAGAAAGCTTCACAATGACGCATTGAGATGACTAAACAGTTATAAAATGATTATCAGAAACTAATCATAGGTAAGCCATATTCTGGGAAAAGGGGAACTGATATTAAAATCGTTAAAGTAAAACAGGTAACATCCAAAGGGGGAAAAAATTGCAAGGAACAAAGAACTGGAAGAAAGAATGGAACCACCAACAAATAAAATTAAAAAACAATAACAATATATCATAACAGTGTCCATTATTTATTCAATTCATTTTTGGCAACACTCCAGCACATCAATTTAAAAAAAAACAATTAATTAATATTGTTTGTATTCTTATCCATGGTTTTATTATGCATTAATGATTCTTATTTTCTGGATACTTTTTAATATTTGATGTTTTTATTAAATTTTTTGTACTACGTTTCGCCACTTTTTTTCAGCTTCTTCAGGTACTCAATTACAAACATCAAATTTTTAAATCCATGTAAAATAATCTTTCTCATAATAATTCAATAAATTTAAAATAAATAATATTATAACAAATCTTTATTGTGTAAATTTGTTATAATATTATTTATTTTAAATTTATTGAATTGAGAAAGATTATTTTACATGGATTTAAAAATTTGATGTTTGTAATTGAGTACCTGAAGAAGCTGCGAACGCGGCGAAACGTAGTACAAAAAAATTAATAAAATCATCAAATATTAAAAAGTATCCAGAAAATAAGAATCATTAATGCATTTAATGATTATTAATTAATTAATTATTAAACAGTACCTACTGATTCAATGAATAATAGAATATCCAGAATATTGAACAATTTCATGAAAAGTAAATACATAAATCAATAAGAATAATGCAAAATTTGATATCAATTGCTAAAATAATAAGCATTGATTGTAGTTCGCTTATTATTACCCGTATAGATATTAAAGAAACATCAGTTTACTGACTAAGGTTCCTGATATATGTCTAGTGAACCCTGAGATTAAATCCAGCGAAAATTTAACATTTCTCGGTTCGATTTAGTAAATTATTTAACCCTGAATTCACTAAGGTCTTTAGATATTAATAACGGACAACAGCAAATAAAATTCAATAAAACGGAGCTTTCTCGCTGTCTATATTATCTTGTGAATTGATAGTTCAGTAAACTGGCGATTTTATGAACCATTTTCGATAAGTTGCTCATCTATAAACTATCTATATATGAAGAAGATAACACTTCACAACATATTATTAACCTACGAATTAATATATGTCCTACAATTAATAGTTTTTTTTTCATCAGAAAAGTTAAATAATAAGGTCAATTTACTTGCAAAGATAAAAAATAAGAACAATTAAATGACCTTAATTTTTGCTTTATGCATGCTATTATTTCGTGCTTTTAATATTTATTCTATTCTTTCAATATTTACTTATTAGGGATAACCATTTTATAATGTGGTTCTGTTCTTGATAACTTGTTCCTGTTTCCGGCGATAATTTCTTACTTATTTGCACAATAATAACAAAGATAAACCTCAACATTTTCAAAATGACACTTCTTTAATAAATTAAATGATGTTATCAAACGTAACTGATGGAAATTTTAAAATCAAACTAAAAGAAAAAACCAAATGATAGATATCATATTTGTGTCTTTCTGTTTTCATTTTGATTAGTAGGAGCCATATATAATTAAAGTTTCCACCTTCTACCCATTTTCATTATATATTTCCGTCAGACTATCTTTCAAATCAATCTTTCACTTACCCTTCACCATTATTTACTTCCTTTTCATTCGATATCGGGTTAGATTTGCAAAGTTGTTTGTATAGAAAATGTGACGTTTTAATGCATTTCTATTTGACTAATCATTCGTCAGTCGACTTTAATTTATTTTTAATAAATCCTTTTTTCGTATTAAAGTATTGACTATTTGTAACAAATACCTGCAGCTTTTATATTGCAGGAGAAAATGGATATCTGATTTATTTTTGAAATATTTTGTTGTACTGAAATAAATCCGATATTCGCGTGCAAACGGAAAATAGTTATTAACCTGTGTATAACTTTTAAATCATAGGTTGAAATTTAAATAAAATAAAAAAAAATAAGTACGTATATTGTATACAGAGTGTCCCGGATTAATACAAATTTTCCACATCAATTTCCATCCAAAAAATCTCTATAAAACTGTGCATCTTCCTTCATTATTAAACACAGAAAGTCAGAAAATTATCATTAATTCTGAATATCTGATAATTGACTTTATTAGAAAAATGCTTTCAAATTTATTTTATATTACTCGCTATTATGAGCTTTTGGTTCATAAGAAATATGTATAAGTAATGACAATGTTATTATCTATTGATTCGCCTAATTATCATTCTATTTTTGATGCACGAAAAACCAAAAAGCTAAAACGATAAATATGCTTTAAAATGAAATAAGACCTAAACAATTAAATTTTCATGGTAAGAAGGAGAAAACACAAAAGAAAATTATTGTTTTAAAAAAATATTGTTTCTTAATATGTTCGGTTTTTTCAAGTTTTAATCCTATTAGATATTCCAAATTTGTTGTCATGCAATTGGTGGTTCTAATATTCAACGAAGAAATAACTATCGTAGATATAGTGACAAGAAGAAAAGCCAACTGGATGGATTACATTCTCAGAGGAAAAGGAATATTGATACTTGATGTTGTGGACTAAAATTGCCATAAAAAATCCTTATTTTCAGTCTCTTTTATTTTCTTAACTCGTCTTTTTATTTCTTTCCAACGAGAATGCAATTTGTCTCCGTTTTTATGAAGCTTTAAATCCTTAATAAAGTAACTCATAAATCTTAAAATTCAATTGGTATTCCTAGTTTTTCATGCGATAAAACAAAGAATATATGAAAAGATTATGTAGATATTTTTTTAAATCCACAAAAAATAATATTGACAGGGCAAAAACCAATTTTTAGAACTGAAAAATTTATATTTTAACAGAAAAAAGTTTTAATATTAATGAGTAAATAAATGTCTGAAAATAATTGGTGTGCTTATGGGTCTTGTGTGACGTCATAGTCCATTTATTGAAACCAAGATATAAACAGATCATTGATAATTTTCATATCCTAAAGATTACTCTTAAATTTTTTTCTTTGGAATAGACAATAATACAGGACAATTATGTATATAAAAACTAAGCTTTTTATTAATCATTTCAGTACTGAGTCTGATAATACAAATAAGAACCAAAGTATATCGAAAATATTGTTCAAGGGACAAAAAAAAAATATCGGGAAGGTTTGAGCCCTTAATATTAATATTAATAGGTCTATCGTCTTTAATTTCGATTTTTTATTTGTGCTTTCATTTTTGCGTCAATGCAAAAATTCATTTGCACATATATTTATAGAAAATTAAATTCCCTACAAAAAACGTCTCTTTAAAAATTTTTGCCAGACACGCCGTTTCCAAATAATGAAGCTTTCAACATTGATATAATTTTTAGATTTATCTTCTTTATTTTGGAATTTTGTTACTAACGAACAAATAAATATATAGAAATGAACAATATAGATTCTTGAAGGGAATTTAATGCTCTACAAAAAAGGTTTCTAAATATTTTTACATAAAATCACTTTTTCAAAAGTTATTCACAAATAAAGTTGAAGGAAAAATTAAATTATTGTTTTTTTCGTTGTTGAACCAATTTTGAAAGAGTGATTTTATGTAAAAACATTTAAAGACCATTTTTGTAGAGCATTAAATTTCCTTCAAGAATGTATATTGTTTATTTCTATATATTTATTTGTTCGTTAGTTACAAAATTCCAAAATAAAGAAGATAAATCTAAAAATTACATCAATGTTTAAAGCTTGATTATTCGGAAACGACGTGTCTGGCAAAAAATTTTAAAGAGACGTTTTTTGTAGGGAATTTAACTTTCTATAAATATATGTACAGATAAATTTTTTACCTTGATAATTTGATAGCATTGACGCAAAAATTAAAACACAGATAAAAAATCGAAATTAAAGACGATAGACCTTTTAATATTAATATTAAGGGCTCAAACCTTCCCGATATTTTTTTTTTGTCCCTTGAACAATATTTTCGATATACTTTGGTTCTTACTTATATTAACAGACTCAGTACTAAAATGATTAATAAAAAGCTTAGTTTTTAAATACATAATTGTCCTGTATTATTGTCTATTCCAAAGAAAAAAAATTAAGAGTAATCTTTAGGATATGAAAATGATCAATGATCTGTTTATATCTTGGTTTCAATAAATGGACTATGACGTCACACAAGACCCATAAGCACACCAATTATTTTCAGACATTTATTTACTCATTAATATTCGAAATTGAAATTGAAGATGATAGGCCTCTTAATATTAATATTAAGGGCTCAAACCTTCCCGATTATTTTTTTTTTTGTCACCTTGAACAATATTTTCGATATACTTTTCAAAAAAAAAAAAAAAAATAGTCGATTTTTTTGGCCCAGTTTATTCAAGATAATAAGTTTAATAATTAAGAATGTCCTGAAAAGTTTTGTAAACATGTGTTTTGTATTATTATGATTTTTTAGAAGCCTGATGAAGATCAAATAAAGGACCGAAACGTCGTAGAATTAATTATTAGTATATGGATTTACATCTTTTCATGTCCAGTTTCCTGCTAAAAATTAAATAATATTATGTAAAATATGGACACAACAAGTTTGTCGATTTTCTATTTGTTTTCGTTCAATCACTATGCGAAATTTTTAAGTACAAAAAGCAACAATTTTTCGAAAAATAACAAAAGCTGTTGCCAGGCTAAGCGTGGGAGATGCTTTTATCGGGATTTATTAGTTGAGCTTTCGATGGATAATTGCTGGTATTTTATGTATGTACTTATCCGGTACATCCTGTATATTATATGTGTTCCATTCATACAATATGATAGAACGTGCTGGTACAGTCATCTTCTAACAGCTGACATGATCCTCGAACGAAGACTAAAATTATGGGAATAGGGCGTCAGTATTGCACACAGCGCCGCGACGCTAACACACGCGGCATCATCGATCAATAACAGGCAAACGGACATGAAAACAGGGGCGACGCCCTCTTTCCACGTTCTGCTTTTAACATCTACCTAAGTAATGTTCGCTTATATACAGAGAACTCTTGCATGCCTACAATAATGTCCTGAGGGTTTCGCTCAGGAATATTTCTTTCAACGTGTCCTATTTATGATTCCACCACATTCCCTTATTTTACTTTTCTTGTTTCATCGACTAGAATGTCGCTATTGAAGTTTTGTATTCCATGTATAAAGCATAATATCACTGCAAAAGCTCAATCGCATAGATATACTGAAAATACACTAAGCTCTTTCCAGACATATGTACATATGCCCATTTACATTTGCGATTTTCATTTTGCAACAATGACTCTTTCAATTTACTCTTTATATGGTTTACACACTATGCTCAAAAAGAAACCAACTAGAAAACAAACAATGAGAAATGATTAATGAAAATTCCAATACTAGCGTGAACTAAGTTTTGAAATTCAGCGAAAATTTATTAAAGCTCCACATAAATCACCTTCATTTATAATAATGAAATATGAACACGACACAGTAAGACAATTATTAAAATTAAAACATTAAAGCTAAGAAACAATTTATTAAAACTTACTGCGGAATAAATATCGATGTCCTTATATGGATTGACAGCCACTAAGATCGAACCTGTATACGTCTATAATAAAATTTAAGGAAAAATATATATAAAATCAAAAAGGATTATGTTTTGCTATTTTTTTTTTATATCATCCAAAAGAGCATTCGTTTTTTATAGGCAATTTCCTGCCAAATGTTTACGTAAAAGTTATCAAAGTACATTTTTGTCAATTTAGAGACCTTTTATGTTGTGTGTTAGTTGGAAAAAGGCAATTTTATATTGCAGTACGGGTGTATAAATGTCAACACCAACCCTTAAATGTCTCTGATGCCGCAAATGTCATTTGATGGTGTATCGTTTCATCAACCACCTAAATATACGTGCATGCTCATTGTCATAGACTTTAGTGAAGCACTAGAAAATTAGTTTATGGCAAATAGGTTCATTAAAATTTAGGTCAAATGTTACGGGAGTGGTTTTCAAAGAAAAATCTTCATTAAAGCTCAACGTGAATAATAAACCAACGTCCTTTCATATTAGTTTCAAATAAAATTAGATTATTATCGTAATTGTGAATGATGCTTTTTGATTGTTTCGAAATTAATGAGATGTGTTCCGTTGATTGATGATGGACAAACAAATTAAATAACTTTAATTATTGGAATTCTGCTAGTTGATCCGCAAACATATAACAGCAATAGTTAATTATACATTTTCGTTAATGAAATAGATGAAAAACGCGACCAATATTCCAAATATTATTTAGACCAAAACTGGTTGTACAATTACACTGAATACTTTAGATTTACTAAATTTATTAAAAAGGGTTGAATATTAAACATATTTGTTTTTCTTAAAATTAATGTTGTTTTTATAAAAGTTGCTATTTATATTTTGATTCCAGTGGACGCTACCAGTGATTGTTAAGTTTTCCATTGGTGATTCCTAAAAAGTTAACTATATGGGTCATATTCTAAACGGAAAAGGGTTCATATAATATAAGTTCTTGGAAATAAAAAAGTTAAGGATTGGTTAATTAAAAAGTCTAGAATTATTAAGAACACTGAGAAGCAGTGAACATGTTTCAGGCATAATTACAGCTATTTTTTTTTGTATTTTCTTCTTTTCCTGCTTAAATACAAAAATGACTTTTAGTTCTTGTTTTTAAGATATAGTAGCATATTCGATGTATGATATTTATATCCAATACTGTATTCATCAGATTGCACACCTGAATTTGGTGGTTCCCTACCCAGTTATATAAACAAATTCTTTTGTCGATTAAAATTTTATATTGTTCCTGTTAATATTGTAACATTCTTCCTGCTTTTCAAGTGCTTTTGAAGTCAAAACTTCGGTAAACTAAAAATTTTGTCAAAACTTTGGATCGAAAGGGTTTAGCATTCAAGTACTTAAAAGACAAATTCCACAGAATCAGTGAAGCAAAATGAAAGAATCTTTCTTGGGTCACAAATTCGGGGTATTGTAAAGGATACTGGATTTGAAAAGCCCAAATTCTTCAGGGAAAAGAAAAAAAAGTTTGGAAGGCCTTTAAGGGGATGATCTATAAATTTCTAGGGACAAAACAGATAATTCATTTAGTCAATAAAAACAGTACTGGAAAATAACATCAGTTCGAATGTACCATGTAGATTTCATTCCTCAAAATTGTGAAGTTTACAATGATGAGCATGGAAAAAGATTCCATCAGGACACAATTTTATTGAAACAAAAGTATCAGGGACGTTGGAATGAAGTCATATTCGTGGATTACTACTGGTCTTTAATAAGGGATGCTCTGGAACTGACCTACAAAAGACAATCTAACAGACCTTATTCAGACTATATATAGAGTAATAGACCTATATAGATTTGCAACCTATGTAAATTAGTCAATATATAACTTTCATAAGTAAATATATTGGGTTGAAAATTGAAAATGGTTTTAATTTTTGAAGCAAAAATATTTAGTATAGGTAAAAATGTACCATTTGTTTCAATTCTACCAAAATCAAGTTATTTTAACTATCCAAAACTAGAGCTAATAAAAAATGTTTTTACTATATTTGTTTTACTGGATCCAAAATTAATTAGTAGGATTGGACTCATCAAATGAAAGAAGCATTAAAAGCATTTGATTAATGTTTTTGCTGTTAAGTGGAATCAAAAATGATACAATTTCGCATTAAATAAAGTTTAAAGAAAATCTAAAACTACTAATTTTTTTGATTTATATTGTTCAAATGATTTACTATTTCAAAACAAGTCTTTTTTCAAACAAATTTGCAACGGCAATAAATTTAATAAAACATTGTTACTATAATAGTTTAATTTTAAATGCAATTGGAACCAAGCACAAAATAAAACTAGTTTACTATATAAAACTATACTAGTATATATAATAACTATATACAATATATAGTTTTATATTGATCAACGCAGTAGCACAACTTCTAGCAAGGTTATATAGTACCAAACAGTTCTGACAAAATTTTATAATTATGGAAAAAGTAAAAAAAATAACATGCTCCATGCAATGTTTTTCCCTTGTACCAGGACCAACTTTACGAAACTAAACGAAAAGTTAATAAAAACATCCAAATTCTATTTAAATACTGTTATTCTGATATATTTGAAAACTAAATTATAAACTTTAGCACCAAACATTTCTAAACTCTAAATGATAGTCCCCTTACCACTTTGTACAGAAACTCAAAACAATTTCTAACATTGCAATATATTCTATCAATGCGGTGATTCAAAGTTTATTTTCCCTATTAATATTCACAATACAATTTTAATTTTAGATAAACTACAGTTTTCATTTTTTTTTTTCTATTACCTCCAACAATGATGTACTAAAGAAACCCTTTTACTGAAGCCCATACGCCATATCTTTATAATTTTGTCATTGTACTAGGAATATAATATAAAACCACACAAAAGCTAAATGATAATTAGTATGCATTGACTAATATTTAATGCCCGGATGTTAAGCAGAATATAAAGTAACAACATATTTTCATATATACGTGATGCGTTCCGATGTTTATTTTTTATATCAATAGAAGTTATAAAACAATTCTATTGTTGTATCCCAACGAATATAATTATGCATGCAAGAAATTTGTTACTTGTTTTTAATGACATAATTGATTCAATTTTGATTAAATTACTCTACCTATACAATCATATATATATATATATAAAAACAACACTATAAATAGAACACGTAATTATATAAAATAAGATTCTTAACTGGCAATGTTTATTGATTATTCAGTTATAAGCAAATTCAATGGATCTTTTAGTATTTATGTAAACATTAAAAGGAAATCAAACACTGATTTTTTTTCGAGGGAACGTGCTGCATTGAAAAGCTTAAACTCATAAGACAAGAGGCTTTTAATTAAACGCGTGAATTGCCCTTATGTAAGAACTTAACGAAGGGTGGTTTCCCTTATAAAATGTTTTCGAGGGTGTGTTAGCATATAAATATATCCTTGTTCACAATTCACAATATTATTGCACTTTTAGATGATTGTCTAAAAAAAAAAAATTAAAGTCTCTATGTAATGAGGTTTTTAACCGTATGATCAAATATTATATAGGTTTATATATTCTTCAAAAGATGTAAAAGAAATTTTTAATATATACAGATGTATATCTCAATTCTAAACGTTTTTAAACCGATATTAAAGTCTGATAGAAAATATTTGTATACCTGTATGACATACAATAAAAATTTTGGAAAATATTGCTAAATTAAGGGTAGGTAATATAGCCTTACTCACTATAATCATCCAAAGTTGTTATATAGAATTTCCATTTATTTCAATCGCTACATTTTCTAAATAGTAAAAAAATTGAAAATTTAGATTATATTGAAAATGTGATTTTCAGATATTTTGCTTTGAAACCAATCGATCGTTGCTAATTTAGCACTTAATATTTACACACCAGATGGCAAAAGGTTAATGATATTGAGGCTGATTATATTAATTAATATAATATTGATTTAAAGTTAAATTTTGCCTTAAAGTTTTGTGTTTTAATTTAATATTAAAAGAACACATTATTTTTCAGTTCACTTATTAATTTATAACTATTTTTAAAGTCATAAAATTTCACGTAACTAAATAGATGGTATTTTTCTTAAACTTCGTTTAAGAAAATACAGAAAATAAAAACTTTAAATTTTGTTAACAGTGTTGAATTTCTTTTTTCGTAAGTTTATTTTTTTTTGTGTTTTATATACAATTCCCATGGCGCTACAATTTTAGAACCGTTTTAATTGATTTTAGTCATCTTTTTGACTGTTATTCAAAGGGGTCTCATGAGCTTTGAAAGCTAAAGATAGCATCTGGTTCCTGTTTTTTGATTTAAGAAAAAAAAATATTTATGTAGATTTATGTATCCATAAACGTTTAGTATAAAATAAACAGTAACTTCGCAATATTTTCTGACATGTTCGTTTAAAATCCAAGAAAAACCTTATAAACTTCAAAAAAATCGATGTTCAATGCTCAATTGAAATATAGTTTTAAGAAAAACGCGATTTAACTTCTATAACTTTTATTACTACTTCTATTTATTCAAGTTTAGAATTCCCAAAGGAAATTAAAATTCTATTTCTTAAATTTAAATACGATCGACTTGAAACTTTGTAAAAAGTGTTTCAAATTTTCTTGAGTATCTCCTCAAAGAATAGTTCCAGCTCATTTTCATTACAATTTAACTAAGGACAAGTTATTGACTTTTTATTTATAAACAATAGTATTTTGTTTATAGGCATCCTCCACCTCTTCACATTCATTTAGTATAGACCTAAAATTTGCTTGATTTCCTGAATTATTTAATTTTTAGAATAGAGTTGATTAATTTCATGAATCTTTTAAATACTTAAGTTGGATGAAAAAGTTTTCAACAAATTCATAAGCCCATTTACCCACTCAAAAATTGTATCCCATTACTACCGGACTTAAATATTTTCACGAATCCTAACATACATTTCTACTGTAATAGACACGGAAAATTTCATCAAAATCGATTCAGTGATTTAGGAGTTCAGTGATAAGTACCTGTACAGAAGAATTATATATGACTCGCTTAAAACCAAAGTGTAAGTCATAATTTTAACTTGAATTTTCCACTTTTATTAGCAGAAATGATTCATTAGGTAGTTAACTATTTATTGGAAAAGATAAGTAAGTCAAAGCTTCATTATTATGCCAATAAATATAGGCCAAAACACTTCGTACAACCTCATACGTGGGATTTTTTGATAGCTTTTTGAATAAGAGTTATTACATCTGGGAATTGCAATGATATGACTTACACCACTTTAGCTTTAAGCGGCTCAAACATATATAAAGATTAGATTTTTTTTAAATATGTATATATTTCAACTATATTTCAAAATATTTTATTATTACATAGATTAAAAATAAACAATTTTTGAAACTCCAAGACCCGTGTAACCCATAATTAAATAAATTTGAATTTATTTCTCTTTAAAAACATACAAGATTGATAGCTAAGGTCTCGAGAATGTCAATTACTTTTGACTTATCACAAACCGTTAATTTAAATATAAAAAAATAATAATAACTAAAAATAAAAATAATAACTAAGAAATAACCGAAGGATATAAGATTTTAGATTTTGGATACCCTGCAATTGATTACATAAATATTATTTAAGCTTTTTATATAATAAATAAACTAGAATTCATACAAATCTCCAAATGTTTTAGCTGAAATTAGCGAAACTATATAAAAATCTATCATTCCAAATATTAAACAAAACATTTTCTACTCAACATAAATATATTTCAAGTTAATATTTGTTTTGTATTCAATCATTTCACGCTTCAGTTATAATAACTTTTTTACAACATCTATGACTAATTCGAAGAAGTATATGAATCATTATTGTGTAAAAACAGTTGGTTCACAAAAAAACATTTAACACTCCAAACATTCGACAATATTAAATTAGAAAAATGAAGCCCTAGCCACCATACAAGTAATTAAAAGCAATGTTTGCATAAAAGAAACAGATGGTTTTAAAATTATTAAGTAAAAAAATGTGATCTACATATATTATGTGAAAAGAACTCTGTATAGTTTATTTCAATGCAATCTTTTTCGATGGATTCATTCCATAATAACTATGATTATTAAATATGTACCCCACAAATAAAAAAGTACTTATTATAAAGTAGTTCTCCTAAGTGGAAATGCACTGGAGAAGTTATTACTAGATAATAACTTTTTGGCTTGTTAAAAAATAAAAGGGGATATTTATACTAATTAAATTATACGCGATTTGATAAGATAGTAAAACATAATACAAATCGTCGCTTGTTACTTTAACGAAAAATTAAATTTAGGTAGATATATTCACATATATTTAAACTTTACACTTAGATATAATAAAAATTTGCAGTGCTTAAAATGTCTAATTAACTTTTCGTTTCCTAAATCTAAAACACTTTGATTAAACGATAATAATTATAACCATAGTATACTGATTACCGTATATCCTACTTTCAGCGGATATTCATTCTTATTCCCACGATTGCCGCCTATTGTTTACCTCACTACTTAATTTATTTCAATCATCCCTTACGTGAGAATATTCTCAAATATCAAATTATATCTGGAAAAATATTTTAAATAAAATTTTATTATAAATGTTGTGCTATTGGATGAAAATTCAGTTTAAACTTTGAATTTACAAAAGCTTTCAATTTATCAGGGTGAAATACAATGGCGTTAGTATGCGATTGCATGTCACAGGGTCAAAGGTTAAACACCTTAAAAACTGTTTTAATTCTCAAATAAAATGATTTTCTGGCACGAATAAATGATTCTTTGAGAGGAAGAGGAAATATATTTCTTTTTTTTTATTAATTTATAACTGAAGTGGATTTAAAATTTTATTGTTTAATAAAAAGCTCAAGCTAAAGCTTTAAGCTAACCAAAGCTAAATCTTGGTTATAAAATTATAAATACCGAATATACCAAATGTCTAAAAATTGTTTTGCGATTATATCCTAGTTCATCCTAGTTATTCCAAATTTTGTTTTTGTTTAATTATAGCGAAAATTTATGTAATGTCACACGGAAATTGTATTTGAAATAGGAATGAGGGGTTTGTCTTAATTTTGGTTCCAGCTCTAGTTCCAACTCCAATTTTAATTCCAATTATTACGAGCGTATTTTTACTAATTAAAAAGTTAGCACTCCTTTTAACCAATAATTTGTGATACTTTAGATCTTATTTGTTTATAAAATTTCGTTAAAATTTGCAAGACCGTTTTTCATGAAAGACTGCCAAATATTTAAAGATAAATTTAATTTGTCTATCACTTTAAAATCATTAGAAAAACCACTTATAAAATTCGAAATAGAAAATTTTAAAATAACTGTTACATTTTATTAAGAAAATTGGCATTTATTGGAAGCATTATTATTAAAGACTTCGAACTAGCAAAACCAAAAATGTAAAGAAAACCGTAAAAATCTGGATAACAGAAGCAAGATTAACGAGAGGTGGGTGCCAGATCACAAGAGTATAATGGTAGCCAAAGGGCAGAAAGCTTTTGCCGAAAAAGATCCAGGACCCCATTCACAAGTACACAGCTTCGATTTGGTGTCACAAGATTGGTAATGAAAAATACCATCAAAGAATGGGTTTTCAAAAATCATTGCTTAATATGGACGACCACCACCGGGCAAAAACACAGTAAAACATTATGGGAAAGCCATCCCTGAACCTAATTACTAAAATACTTAGTGGATGCCAGATCACAAAAGTATAAAAGGTAACCAAAGGGCAGACACCTTCTGTCGAAAAAGATCCAGGACCCCATTCACAAGTACACAGCTTCGATTTGGTGTCACAAGATTGGCGATGAAAAATATCATCAAAGAATAGGTTTTCAAAAATCATTGCTCAATATGGACGATCACCACCGGGCAAAAACACAGTAGAACATTATGGGAAAACCATCCCTGAACCTAATTACTAAAATACTTAAATCACCAGGAAACATATCAAAGTGGTAACAGGTTTAATAACCGGTCACTGCATAGTGAAGAAACACTTGCATACAATTGAATTACATGTGGGTGATCCAATATGCAGATTTTGTCTGACAAAGGATGAAACTACTTCCCACGTTTTGTTGGAATGCAGTGCTTTGGATGAATGGATTCATTAGGAACTAGGGGTAAACCAACACTGGCACCGAAATAGTCGAAAAACTTAATGGTTTTTCTTAGTTACTGAATCTCAAATAGGTGAAATATATAATAAATCCTAAAGTTGCAGTTGGTAACAGTATTGGCTTACTTAATCTCCCCTTGGATAGCCCAACTGAAGAAAATTGCTTAATACATGTTCTGAGTTCAAAATTCTTTGGGTATTTGTTGATTGATTGATTAATAAATTAACGATTAGTGTTTAAAGTTATTCGAAATATATGCAACCATACTCCATCAATTGTACATAGTCATATACATACATAATATCTATTCTAAAACGAATCAATTTGAAGATTTAGTAAAAATAAAAATAGACATTTCCGTTGAAATCTGAATACCGAGATTTTTAACGATTATAACAGTATCTACTTCCTTTAGTCGCTCCAAAAAAGTAAAAATAAGAGTATCACTTCTTCACTAATTTTAAAGAGCCTTAATCTTTTTAAACCTCAAAATAAAATACACTTATGTTAAAGATTCATTTTAGAGACCAAATTAAAAAATGTAAATAAGAGCCAATCATTATGTTAGATATCAATTAAAACGACTCGTTATGAGATTTTGAAGAGAAATTGGGAATGACAGCTTTATATATCCAGACGAATTTATTAAATGGTAATGGATAATATTTAATTTATAAAATTCAGCAGCTTTATCCCAATTTTTCTTTTCGAATTCTCTTATTCCCAATTGTAATTTTCAACATGTTCTATTTCAATCTAATCGAAAAGGGATTTTGGGAGTGAACCAATCTGGGTTACTTGGGTGTATTTATCAACCGATTTTTATGAAAATTTCAAATGATTGAAAGTGTAAAAATATGATAATGTATAGGAACTACTAGAAAAACCATGCCAGAGGATTAACCAATATAAGATTTCTATAAATCGTTGGCCAATACAAATATTTTCAATGACACAACAAATCGGCATTATCTTGCAAAAAAGAAATATTCAATTACAAAATTAAATTCAATTTGTGGTTGAATTTTAATGCGGATTATAGATAATACAGAACAATCGGTGAAATGAGGGATTCTCGACTATTTCCTGATCAATCGATGCAACGTTGTACGAAACTAAATGTTTGAAATTTTGCTTAATATTCTGCATATTAAGTAGTAGAGGAAATGTGAACTGAATATTGTTTATTTGGATTTTTTTTTAATGAATAAATGTAAATTCAACTATATATTTAAAAAGGCAAAACATTTGCGAAGAAGCGTTGACTTTTTTATATTACCATATTAAATTTTATCATCATAATTTTATAGCACCATTTTTTCCAATTTACTTCGCAACTAGTTAAAAAACAACAATAAAAAATCGTTTGAATGGCGCAAAACATAGTTGACGATATGAGGGCAATTCAGGGGTGACTCATCATAATGAATATATCGTAACGATGTAGATAGTCTCGTAAATAGGGATGAATGGCAGTGACGCATAACTACCCCATCGAAACGAGAGGACTCTTCCATTCATCGAAAACATTTTCATCTCAACTTTTCGTGCATTGTTTCTTCCAACAGCCTAAATAATAGCTTAACCGCACCTGAATATGCCATTTAAGTCATTTAAAAAAAGAACAACGAATGTACCAATTTAAATCAACCCCGCATACAATTTATTTTTAAATTTAAAAGAAAGGGGTGAATTTTTTTAATTTTAATAAAACGACAATTGATTTTTTAATCTATTTTTTTTCCTTCAGTAGTGTAATAATCGAGATTTTATGATTGCCAGCGACGTTACTATTGACAATTTGCTTAGCTTATCATTAGAATGATGAATGACTTCGTCGTCGTTTACATAAAAAACCATGTCACCCAGAACGGAATGATTACAGTTAAATATCCAAGGCTGCAGGAAATAATAAGGGGAATAGACTCTAAATAAAATGCTGATTTGCGTTATTTTCATTTCATATCACATTCCCATTATTTGATATATAGATATATATCCCGACTAATCGCAATTACTTGGCATTCCATTCATTGTTTTTTTGTTTCTTTTTTGACTACACTTATAAGATATGTATGATGAAGGCCATTATTCTTGTTAATTGTATTTGAATCGTGCATTTTATTAAGCAGATGTGCATAAATCCAAATTTGGCGTAGGTATATGCGCGAGAATATTATGTGCATACTTAACGTCCTATTTAAAACACAAAGGACGATATGTGGTATATCCATAGACATGAGAAGACTTTGTACGTTATAAACATCAGATATACTTAAATTAACGTTGAAAAGATACAACGATAATTCTCGTTTTAGCATATAAACAAGCAAAAATGCACTTGAGACAAAGTAAGCATTCTGCTTTAAATATTTTCTTCCGCATAAAATTAAAAATCTTTTCAATGGAAAAATATATTGTTTAATTTCATTGTATGACAGAACACATTAAGGGATTTCTTTTTTGCTTGAAGTTCTATTGATAAAATGAACAACTTTTTATATATTTTTAATGTAACATTTTCAACAGAATGGTAACATGCGGTATATTCTACACCATAATCCTATGTTTCAAGCAAATACATTATTAACAAGTTTTCAAAAACTATTTTCTCGACACTTCAAATACATGAATAATCTCATTTTAACTAGGCAAGTAAATTGATATATGTATAGTAGACTGATTCAAAAAAAAGGATGATTTTTTTTTCTTAATTATATCGAAAATATTGTTGGGAATGACAAAAAAAAATCCTGTGAAAGTTTAAGCTCTTAATATGAATATTAAGAGGTGCCGCATCGCAAATTTCGATTTTCCATTTAAATAACATGGGAACAATATTCTCTTGCACTTTGGAATTTTATAGCTCACGTTGGTGACAATATTTCGGAATGACCAAGGTATATTCTTGTAGAAAATTGAACGATCTACAAAAAAGGTCCCTAACAAGTTTTTGATATATTTATTCCTTCAAAAGTTATTCGAGGTCAAAATTGAACTAAAGAGAAATTTTAATATTTTTTCAATTTTTTGACGCAACCATCAATTTTATGAGAAAATTTTATAGGACATTTTTTGTAGAGCACTTTTTTTTCTATAACTTATCTCTATAAAAGTTTTTGATATTTTTTACAGGTTCTAAGTAATAAAAAAAAAAAATATGTTAAAAATATAGTAATTCAAGGAATATTATTAATTTAAAACAATAAAATTACGAATATTTTCAGTTTCATGCAAATAACTTAGGACCTGAAAAAAATATTAAAAACTTTTATAGAGATAAGTTATAGAAAAAAAATGCTCTACAAAAAATGCCCTATAAAATTTTCTCATAAAATTGATGGTTGCGTCAAAAATTTGAAAAAATATTAAAATTTCTCTTTAGTTCAACTTTGACCTCGAATAATTTTTGAAGGAATAAATATATCAAAAACTTGTACAAGACCTTTTTTGTAGATCGTTCAATTTTCTGCAAAAATATACCTTGGTCATTCCGAAATATTGTCACCAACGTGAGATATAAAATTCCAAAGTGCAAGAGAATATTGTTCCCATGTTATTTAAATGGAAAATCGAAATTTGCGATGCGACACCTCTTAATATTCATATTAAGAGCTTAAACTTTCACAGGATTTTTTTTGTCATTCCCAAAAATATTTTCGATATAATTAAGAAAAAAAATCATCATTTTTTTTGATTCAGTCTAATGTATATGTTATAGGAAATTCCTTAAGATTTTATCGCATAATATTTATTCGAACCAACCTACTTAACACATTAGTAATTCAGAGTTTAACAGTTTCAGCGGTTTATTTTCCACAAATTTTACATTCATATATATAATACATCAATGTCAATGAAAGGGATGATCCAGGATAAGTCAACTACTGACGATTTGAGAAGAAAAAGAGTTTGGCAAAAACTTTATTTTGTTATTTGGTTGCAATTATTCGAACGTAAACAATAACATAGTAAATATTTGGTTTTATTTAAATTCATATCCTAACTAGGCCTCGATTATATAGAACCTACCCCCTCGACTTGAAACCAAGATTCTCCTTTGTGTCAATTTTTATATTCTTATCAATTTGTACCTCGAAAATTATTTTGATGACTCAAGAATTCCCTTTAATTATGAGTGCAGTGACCCACAATGTAAAAAAAGCTAATGACCACTGGTTTAGATTAACGTTTCTAAACTAGTGATTAGTTGTCTAGTATTAGTACAGGTCATCTAGCAAAAAAGAAGAGCCAAACTTTGTAGGACCCGATGGTATGTTGAATTTGGGAGATTTTTTTTTATTTGTATTTATTTTACGGTTTTTAAAAATTTCGTAACAGAAATTTGTCTTCCACACGAAGGTATCCTTATCAACAATGACTGATGCAACATTTGTTTAATGGTCAAAATTAGGTTAATAAAAATAATGGCTTTTCATGAAATTTAAAACTTTTCTGCTAAACTTTTATGGCCGTTTCATATTTTCCAAGATATAAACATTTAAAAAACGAAAATTCTGTAGAAATAGAAAATTTTCATTAAGGAAAATTGTGGAAAAGCAAATAACGTAGAAAATTTAGTAAGTATCGCACTAAAAGGTACAATGGGTGAAAGTAATGATAAATCAAATAAAAAAAATAAATAATTTTAATAAAATAGTAAGGGTAAGCAGCTCTAATTGGTGGCAATGACCCTGGTTTTTACTATTTCATCAGAGGGCTGCAAAAAACCAGGTCATATCCGACATATTTTTAGGAATCTAAGAATGGACCATCAACTGAATAAATTGCATATGGAAAGGTCTTAGTCAAAGACAAAAAAAAATATTCTATATTTTTTCGCCATATGGACTAGGTATGAGTTTATTTTGTAGCAAGGAATTTCGGATTGGAATATTTGGAATGTATGATAAAACTCATTTCTAATCCTGTTGTTTCAAATTAAAAGTAAGCCTTAGAGTTTTCACATACATTTTCCAATATACATCATAAAATATATGAATTTTTTTGTCAATCAACTGTATTGCAGGCATTATTGAAATAGGGAAAATTAATCTTCGGGATTAATGATCATCGGGATTTTCGTTTCGAGATTTTATAGATACATTTAATTTGAAAAATTCAGACAGAATAGTTGAATTTTCCTTGCTATTTTTGTCATGTTATAGTTTTTTTTCAATACGGAGCACATTTGCCTCATAAATGCTACGACACTTAATGTATGGACATTCCAAATTATTTTGATTATTGAACATAAAAAAATTATTATGAATACTCATCCAATACGTTTTTTCTATATCTAGCGACTAATTCTATTGCTATTTTGTTGAAGAAAATAATTCAGATACTTGCTGATATCAGGTATTCGCGGGAACATTGATAAAAAGTAATAACAAATATTTAATCTTTTTTGTTCAAAACCATACTGTTTGTATAAAAACGTTTTCTTGAGAAATAAATTTTCTACGATGAGTTAAAATTCGTGACCCATACAAAAAGATTTGCAAATCTTGCCTTAGACCACCTGAAAGGTTTAATTTTGTTTTGGCAAATTTATATTAAAACAGTAAATGGTATAATCTATGCATTTGGAGCAGTATCTTCTGGACTGATTCTCAAACTTTTAATTTGAATAATCCACAAATTAATTTTCATTGAAAATTACAGAGTGGTGATTCAAAAGATATGTGTAATATGGTGTAACTTATAACATAGATTTTTTATAACTTATACCCTAATTAAAGAGGTTTAAACAAAAGATTGTAGGACACTTGCATTTATTGTCTACGTTTAAATTTTAACCAGTAAATTGTGGGTCAAAATGTAAGCAATATTAAACTGAAATAATAACCTTAAGTAAACCGATACATCAAATACAATAACAAAAAAAGGATACATATATCTGATCTCGATTATATCGAACTCGTAGATTCTTATTGATTCCTAGTTCGTCAATATCGGAGATGACTGTCATATCCGGAACTCCAACCTCCGGATGGCATCCTGAAACAAAGAAATGTTATGAACCAATTGTGTTACTCATGATTAGTCCGAAACGTATATGATTCATCTCAATAAAATGTGACGATGGATTTCCGAATTTTTCTCGCAACCGATTATATTGAAACTGAGCATAAATTTCAAGAAGCGTCCTTCACGAATTAAACTGAATTAAAATTGAAATCGGAATTTTTATTAAGTAACAAACGTATTATGAGTACGACTACAAATTGAGGTCACTTATAAAAATGTAATAAAAATACATTTGTTTAAATATCTAAACAATAAACATCGATTAACTTTATATGCATTTTAATTACTTAGTTATTACTTGTTTTAATGTTAGCATTCAATCTTTTTTAATGTAATTTATTGCCTTTTAGAAGCTTAGAATGTCATTTAACCGAAAATCTCTAAGAAAAAAAAATATACTTGTATAATTTTTAAGAAAAATTCATCTATTTTAATACCTACTTAGAATCGTATTTAACAGATTTTTTTCAAAAGATATTCACAACTTACAGATAAGGTATAAAATTTCCGTAAGATATACTGAATACATTCTTAATATATAAATAACTTATGGATGATTCAACCGGAAAGAGAGTCATTATGTATACTGATCATTTAACAGGTAAAAATAAGCGAACTTCATTCGTCACCTTTCACTTTCAAATTCAAATACGTTATTTGAATTCAGTATGGTAATCAATTCCGTAGTTTCGTTGATTTACTCTTTAAAAGGAAAAAAAAACAATTACAGATAGAGTTACGGAAATCATGCGTGTAAACAAATTAAGCAATGGAATAAACTTAAACCTATATTTGTACACAAATTTAATTTATTAACTTTACACCACGAAATTTTGCTGAAGCTTAATACAGAAAATCTTAACAATTTTACTGTAAAAACATTGTTCCTTGGTATGGTTACGTGATATTATATGAACTCTATTGAAACTTAGTACATTTAGGTAATTACAAATAAATATATATGTATTAGACAATAGGAATAAAAAGCATCAAACAGTTGTGCAACTGAAAAGTGTATTGTTTCAAGAAGTTACTGTTATTTTGGCATATATTAACAATTTAGTTTGTGGTTCTACTCTGTATTAATCATTTATTGAATCAGTAGATATAGGGACATAAGCAGAAGTTATATTGCTAGTTAATTTTTACACATAGCGCTTCATCTTTGCGTTTATTAATAAATAATTGACATAAAGATCATAGAATTCCTTAGTATTGTTAATTTACAATGTAAAATATTGAAATACCAAGAAATACATAGATATAAATAGAAATAGTAACACTTATTTGGTAAGCATCAGAATTTGTTACCACAACCAATCAGCTAAGCAAGATGAAAGAATCACTAAAACGTTGTGCTATGTACTAATAATAATAATTTCTACATTTGCCCCTCTGTTCCCACTTTAACCAGCAATTAACTATATTTAATCGATTCGGAAATTTTCTAAATTCCCCTCAAAACTCCAATAAGTATATTAAATAATAACTAAATAAGAAGACAATTCAGGTTGTTAAGATCGTTTTTTTTATTTAATATTCCAATTAGCGTATTATATATATTCAAATATTCAAATTATCGTAACTTCATCAGTTACGATACGTAACGAAACGTAGCTAATTTGAATATTAAATAAAAAAAACGATCTTAACAACCTGAATTGTCTTCTTATTTAGTTATTATTTAATATACTTATTGGAGTTTTGAGGGGAATTTAGAAAATTTCCGAATCGATTAAATATAGTTAATTGCTGGTTAAAGTGGGAACAGAGGGGCAAATGTAGAAATTATTATTATTAGTACATAGCACAACGTTTTAGTGATTCTTTCATCTTAAACAATCTGAATTGTCTTCTTATTTAAGAAAAGCTGAGATCTGAATTTTATCATCTATTATTGAATAATAACTATCCATAAACTACCTAAATTTCGGCATAAATTTTGTTCTTTCTTCTCTTCTTAATCCAACATCACTGCCGATGTATGGCGATTAAAAAAATGGCTGTCACGTGGGGAGTTCCAGGGTTCTCAGAACCTGCTGGATGTGCTTTGTTCTTTATGTAGGTATAATTCCACTTGCTTTATTTAAATGCCTATGAAAAATGATTATCCATTTTTAGTTGCTGTTTATTGTCGCTTTATAATTTCCTAGGTCTTTGGCAATTCGAGGGTTTGTAAAAATTTGCTCGATATTAGAATCGAACCCACCATTTACCAATTTTGGAGCAGCCACTTTGACCACTCGGTCATAAATTTTACCCTAGATTCTTAAACTATTTAGTTCACCCATTAGAAATTGAATGTTACTTAGCAGGGTTTGATCATTTTGATAATTTTACAGTTATAACCAATAAAAAAGTCAAATATCTTAATAAAACTTTTGATAAAGTCAGTTTACGCTTGCTTAACTAGCTAAATTCTTTTCTTTTCTTAATATTTAAGAGGGTTACTATTTAAAAAAAGGAAGCATTATTTACTATGTTAAGTGATTATGTTAATTAAAGTCTAATATTGAATTTGCAAAATAAATGAACAAGAAAAACCTTTTTAGCATTTCTCAAGTATTCGTGACCAGTTTTCAAAAAAAAAATAATAATATTTCTTCGCATAGCTCCTTTTTTATTCTATTATTTATTTATTTTTTTGCCAATGGTACAATATTATAGTATGCCTACGAATAAAAATTTTGTTGTCCAATATTCTTCACATTTCTACATTTTTTTGGTTGTTTGATCAATTTTAAGAAACGGTAAAGTATTTTATTAACGGATTTTATATTAATTAAAAAATAATCAAATCGTTTAAGTTTGATAGAAATTACACATGCCATAAATATCAGAGGTATTGGATTTTATTTTCTTTAACCATAATATATGAGGAAGTGATTGATTAGTTAGCTCTGAAATAAATTAAATACCCAAAAATTAGAAGAAACAATAGGAAAGCACAAATGTAATGAATAAGCATAAAATGTTTAATAAAACTAATGAATTCACCACTGGATATTTCCAACATTACTAATAGTTTGTGAAACAAAAATGTGGTGAAATTGTAATATGTGGTTAATATCTGTAGAAGTGTACATTGCAAAAATTATATTTGATCGATTTCAATTTTGTCGATATTTCAATTTGGTATAGCAATTGAGTTTTTCATTAAAACCAAGCATATTCAATCTTTTTATATATTTTCTTTCAAATATTAGCAATGTTTCATGCCAAAAACCGCAGTAATATTCCCACGAAAACATCGTTTTTTTTTTGTCTCGCAACAATGTGGATAATTCAGGCTTTTCAATGTTTTCTTTTGCTTTGTTTTGTTCAGAATTTATTTACTTTCTCTATTACTTCAAAATTTAAACTATTTATTTGTGCATATCAGGTCTATTACTTTTAGATATTGTATATAATTTACGTACATAATTTGAATTTCGTCGCTATCGTACATTACGGCATTAAAATAATTATTTTAAACACAAAACTAAGAACTAGTTATAAAAGTTTACGAATTGATTGACTTCTTAATGGTTTCCAACCTATGAAAATTTCTCTTGAACATTTCTCATAAGCTAATGTTAACATATCTCATAATGTTTATTTTGTACTTATTGTGATTATCTTAACATATGGGTTAATTATTTGTATTGATATTTATTAAATGTAATAGAACAATGTAATAATATTATACTTAATCACTACCTTCATTTAGAAGGTGTCGATAATATAGGTTCTCCTTAAAAAGCTTGAATAAAGTTTAAGTTTGCAACAAAACGTAAAACACTAATTCAAACATGACCTGTGGTGTACATTTTATTCGCATTTTTAAACAAAAAAAAACTTTAATCTTTAGTTCCTTTAGAATAAAATGTAAATTGAAACTATCGGAAACATAACTACGGAAAAACTTAAGTTTTAACAACAAAAAAATAGTTATTAACGATTTATTAAATTGAATACGTATTTGTCTCTTAAGGTGATCAATTAAAATCCTATTGAATTTAAAAAATAAAATATTATTCTTTGGTACATTTTTGATTGAGTTTTATTTTTTATTAACCACCAAATAAATATATCGAGTAAAAAAGCCCGGGTAAATAAAAGTCCTAACTAAATATTTAAAAAAAATATTATTTACAGTTCATTTAACACCAATTAAGTGTGTAGACAAAATTTTAACAGAAAGCTGTCGTGATTTATAAGGAAAATTTTCTTTTCTTTTTCACGTATTTCTATTTTTAGGATAAAATCTTTTCTCCGTTACAAAACTTTTTAGTGCGCCTATTCAACGTCTTAAGTTTCCTACTCGTCTGGACAATTTAATGTTAGTGTGGTAGTCCACAAGTGCTTCGTAAATTCTGTAGAAATTTTCCCCAAAGTACAATATTGTGTAATTCAATTAACTACAATTTAATAGTATTACGTCTCTGCTTTGAATGCACACAATATGTGGTACAAATAATAAACAAACCACTATCAATTTAACTCTTGAAATTCAACACAAAATTGCGTTGATATATCAATTTTTCAACATCTGGTGGCTCTAGAGGCTCGTTTTCTTTTTAATCTGGCGTTGGCAGAAAAAACCGAAATGGTTTTAAGAGAAAAAAAATCGAGCTTATTGAAATACACTCACAAAATTGCTCTGGATCGGATAACGAAGAACTATTCCTATGATTGACGTTTTTACGATCGGTGCATGTTAAAATACCCTTTTGAAATAGTGCAGGTGTAAAGAACCCTCTTATTCATCTTAATTTATTAAATTCGTACACTTAAATTATATACTCGCATACTGATTCATGTACGGAACTTGTAGAAAATTTATATTTAATCCAAAAATATTTTGTTGAATTATTAACAATTTGGAAATTTAAATAAAAATAACCACTATAGGTATTTCTACAACTGTGATTAAATTATTATTTCTGTACCTGTGTTACCTAAATGTGAAACTCAACTTGCCGGTTTTAATATCAACAATACCGTCTTCACCATAAGAGCACACGTGCCCTGTGCCCAGGGCCTCCATTCTCAGGGGGCCGCGAAGGACCGACAGTTTCTCTCACAAACTGATAGTCGATTTAGTTTTCATTATCAGTTAACAACAATCAAATTTGATGAGTTGACCAAAAAATGCAAAGAATTTGCAGAATTTTATCATGAAGACATTAATACAAATGAGTTCCAAACGTAGAAATGGCTACAAGAATATTCCTTTGCCTAATTGTAGTAGAGAGGTTACCAAATGTAGTGGAGAGTGGTCATTTTCGCAGCTTAAAAGAATAAAAATGAATTGCGAATATAATATTACAAGAACGACTGAGTAATTTGTCAATTATGTGCATAGAAAGTGATATTCTTCAAAAAATTGACTTTAAGGATATAATAGAAGATTTTCCTCAACAGAAATCCCGAAATAAACCGTTATCATAATCGTAAAACCAAAAAACCAGCCGCATTCTAATATCGTTAATGACATATTATATTATATAATATTATACTGTATTTGATTACCTATAATAAATGGTCACACTTAGTAAAAAAAAATTATTATAATTCGCTTTTTTTACTTTCCAAAAGCGCCCCTAATTCTTGTGTGCCCAAGAGCCCCAGCTTAGTTTAAGACGGCCCTGAATATCGATATTTATTTTTTTACCAATTAAGACTATCAAATGATGTGAATAATTGCAGTAATTGATATTCTTCCTAATAAAAAGTGTATTCTCAACAAATAAAATACAATAAGAATCTGTTCATTAGAAAAAATATTACAAAGCCAGAGCCCGAAGAAGATTTATAGTATCTACTATCAGGCCCTGCTCTAGCAAATTTGCCGCCCTGGGCAAGATGAAAAAATGCCGCCCCTTCAGGATTGAAAAAACACAGAGTTTTAATATCACAAAATTTGTAATTTTTTGGAAAAATATTTTTTTAACTAAAAACTAATTTTTTCACATTTTTGTTTATATTGTATATCAAATATGACAAAATGCCGCCCCTGAAATTTTCCGCCCCGGGCGATCGCCCGGGTTGCTCACCCCTAAAGCGGGGGCTGTCTACTATAGCCCTACTAATGAAAAGAAAAAAAGGAGTCCAGAAAAACTCAAATTTTAATAGTCAAGAAAAGATTTTGGTCTAGGATTGATGTTAGTAGAAAAGCGATTCTACCTAAGGCTTACGATAATATAATACAATAAATTTTTACACATACTTAACACACAGATTATTTATTGCGTTTACTTATTAAATTATTTACCACCAAAAAAATAATAAATAAATATTGGATACTACAATTATTTTCATTATTTACAATCTATATCAACCCAAAATATACTTCCCCCCTCGATCAAATCGGACAAGTACAAATAATCCAACAGTAAAATTCAAATTTTAAAAGAATTAGAGATAATAAACTGAAAAATTTTAAAAATTGTAATTATTTCATTATCGATTAATTTAACTGAAATCTAAATATGTAGTCGATACCATTGTCTATTTCTTCCTTATTGTTTCGATTGCAATGCACTGTAAACAATGCTGGTAAACAAAAGATAAATTTATAAGTTGGACATTGTGCGAAACTTTAGCATTCTATTGTTACCTATTAATGGAGACAGCAGGTGAGTTAAAGAAGCTGCAAATATCTGAAGAACAGGTATTAAACTTTATATGGATAAACCCAATGCCAATATACAATATCGGATGGACGATGAGATTATACCCAATTTGGTTGCAGTGCAGACATCTGCTGCATAACGAGCAGATGTTGAAAAAATGATTTAAATATAGGTTGTAATCTATTGCATTCATTAATATCCAATAACAATTCAATTAATGTTAATTTTAAAATTTATCGAAAGCTTTTAAAAAAAAATAATTATTCATGTGTACTTATTATCTAAAAATTAATGCTTTTCCAAAAATAAATTCGAACCAATTTTCAGTTCTGATTTTTAAACTTTTAATGTACCAGCTGTTGATGTTTGGACATTTCATTGATCCTTCTGAAATCAGAGTACGCGTCCCCCTCAGAATATCAATTGAAATTAGGTGAAATGCTCAAACCATACACATTTTTAACCGGTTTAAAGGGACAACTGTTTATTGTAACACCTGCTTGTGTATTTTTTTATAAAATATACATTTTTTTTTTCTTTAAAATCAAATATTGCAAATTACCACTACCAATAGATAGCTAATGGATTGTTATAGAAGAATTATAATAGTTAACATTGAAATAGAAGATTTTTTTTTCATTTTTCTCAAATGTAATTTGACTTGTGTTACAGTTTTAACGGAAAACTGTTCAATTAATAAAACAGGGATTTTCAATAAAAAATCAAAAAACATTGTAACGCAAAGGTGCGAAAAAGGGCGTTGTCAAAAAAATAAAGCAAATGTGTAAAGTTTTTAATTTGCAAAACTAATTCAAACTAAATTAGATTTTATGTGATTTAATTTTTATTAATCAACAATTTTTGAAATTGAACGAAAAATATGAAAACAAAAATATTTTTTGTTTATTTTTTTATTATTTCTTTATAAACGTGATAGGAACATTTATATGCATATAAATTAACTCATGAATATTTTTACGCTAGTAAAAAATATATAAATTGTTTTACATTCAAACATTCAACATGTTACAAAAAATAGAATTATCACTTTTTTGTGCAGCATATGCATAGTTTCATGCATTATTTATGTGTTTATTTAAAAATTGAATAAAAATGCCCTGTAAATCAACCCTTATTTCAACTTAACTGAATTACCTATCGAAATAATTACAACTTTATTAAGATGCCGCAATAAAAACATATAATATTTTTTTAAGTTTAAACATGATATATGAAGATTACATTGATAATACAAATAAAAACAAAACATTAATCAAATGCATTAAAATACCTTGATTATTGTAGTGTAAATGCACCATTGTTGCTAAACCGTTTGGCAAATGCACAGAAATTACCACTTAAAATGAATCACTTTATAAGCACATTGTACGGAAAAATACATTTTTGAAAAGCGAAATTTAAGTTACATATTAATAATTTCCAACATTTTCACGTGTGATTAAACCCCAACACATTATTCACGCACGCATTAAAAAGGCGACTGCCAGTAACAATGAACGCTACCAGCCCTGTTTAACCCTAGGCATAAATGATTTAAAAAACCAAACAATATAATTCTCAATAAAGGGGCATGCGCAGTTCGTGGATTCACACGCATGTTTTATCATTTAAATTTTCTTTACAAAAGCGCACGTGTCGCTATCTTTTGTTTGGACTTTAAACTAATGTTTCAAAAATACAGAGCAAAATAATGATATAACTAATATTTTCATTTGAAAAACGTTAAACGAAAATTTATAAATATGAGTTTTGTATTTCAGGAAAACATTTTTATAAATATGACAAGAAATTATTTCATTTTTAAACTTAAACGATATCATTTGTTATCAATTTTTATTAAAATAGTGTAATAAATATTTTTTGGATGTACATTGTTGCACTAATTACATCGCAACGGAAGAAACCTTCATAATGAAATAAACACTAAACAGTTTTCAATTTTATTTATTAATAATTTCTCTAAAAAAAATATTTGTTGACATTTGTAATGAATTATAAAAATTTATAATTTAACCGTAGTGTTATTCAAAGTATTCAAATTTCTATGAAAACGGAAACAATATATATTAAATAAATGAATATATGAATATATTTTCTTGTAGTGAAAATGGATGATAAATATCACATTGCATACAATGAACAATTCGATAATAGTGAAAATCAACCAGACATAGAAACTGCTTTCACTAATGTTAAAGCTTATTTGCAAAAGCAGAGCAATGCAAGCGGTGATAGTTTGTTAGTTTTGTTTTTTATGTTATTATTTTGAAATATTTTATTTCACATTAGCCTTTCCCCGTTTTTAGATATGATCATTTGAGTGATGTACTCAATAAAATAACAATCGAAAGACCTGAAAATGTTGTGGATATCTTTGAAGAATTTAGCCGAAAAGTAAAAGAAGCAAAATACAAAGATGCCACAGACCATTTTGAGGATATTTTCGTCCCGCCCGAGCAGTTAAAAGAAGCAGAACATATAATCAACTTATTGAAGGTACAAGTACCTAATAAATTATAAAAAGAGAATAATTAATGAGTAATTTCACTTGATTTAGCCACCAACTAAGCCAGATGAAGGTGACTTAGAAGCAGAAGCAGTAGAGGATGAGGAAGATGAAGAAAAACAAAAATTGGATTTAATGGAAAATTTTTACTTCTTCGAACAAGTTGGTCTTGGAATGCCTCATTCCGAGATGTTTTGCTTAGCTTTATCATTAAAAAAACTTGAAAAATCATTTCCAGTGAAAGGTGTTCGGTAATATTTTCAATGTTAACATTTAAGTAAAATTTATAAATTAATAGTTTTTTTTAACTTTTCTTAGTTTTTGGGGGAAAATATTTGGTCTGGAGAATGACTATTTGGTTGCGGAAGCAAATCTTACTGAAGATGAGCTGGTAAGGCTTGAAACAGAAGCAGAGGAGGCTGAACAAGCTCGGCTAGAAGAAGAAGCACGACTTGAAGAAGAACGTCAAGCTGCGATTGATGCGGCTGCAAATGAAGAGCTAGGGGAAGAGGAAGAACTTCCTAAAATACCCCGAAAATTGCCTGCGGTTCCTCAAATAAATCAGAAATCGGAAGTTGTGATACCAGTGGAGAAATTTGGAACAGGAGTAAATAAAAAAGTTTTTTTTGTTTGTCATAAACCAGGTGATGAATGGATTCAACTACCTGACGTAACTCCACAAGAGATCCAACTTTCTCGTCAAATTGTTAAGTACATGACTGGAAATCTTGACCAAACGGTAACTACAATTAATGATACCAGAAAGATTTTCAATAAAACAATTTGTAGTTTGAAACGTACCCTCCTTTTCCTGGAACAGAAAAAAATTATTTAAGAGCTCAAATTGCAAGAATATCTGCCAGTTCTCAAGTGGCACCATTGGGTATGTACTCATTTACAGAAGGAGAAGAAGAAGAACCAGCAGATGATGAAGAAGGCGCTAGTGCGTATAATTCAAAATGAAATATTCTTCTATAAGTTTTCTCATTTTTTTTATAATTAAAAGTGAGAACCGACTATTTTGTGAATGCGGGCTACGATCCTGTAGCTATTAAAGACTTAACCGATGGAACAATGTCGTTTTGGGTTCATAAAACACTCTACATTCTTCAACAAGGAAGAACTGTTTGGTTCAATCCAAGTAACAGAAATGAGGTTTTGACGGCTACTTTAAAACTTTTTAAACGGGACCGAATAATTAATTTCAATTCATTTAAAGGAAGAAGAGCAAGTAGAAGAGGAGGAAGAAGAATTTATTGAACCTGAGATAGGACCACCGCTTTTGACTCCTTTGTCAGAGGATGCATCAGTCGAAGCGGTACCACCTTGGTCTGTAAGAGTTAGTTCTCAATTATTAGCAGATCAAGCCATAGTTATTATTAGATCTCACTTATGGCCTGGAGCGTATGCCTTTGCTGCTGGAAAGTTAGTAAAATAATTCTAAGAAACCATAAATTACTACATTGTCTTTAGTGTATATTAAAACGATATTCTTGTTTGATTAGAAAATGCGAAAATATATACGTAGGTTTTGGTCACAAATACTATTCTTATAACTACACACCGCCTCCGCTACCATTGGTTATGGAAGAATATCCGATAGGTCCTGAAATAATGGAAATTAAAGATCCAAGTGGACTAGATGAAGAAGCATGGCGAATTGCTCATATGATTTTACCAGCTGGTGAAGAAGAAGAAGAGGAAGACGAAGTTGAAGAATAACATGAAATTGTTTTCACACAAACATTTTTTAAAACTTCCAATTTGTTCTACTATCGCCCCATATTAAACTTGACTATGGAGTTTTAGTTTCAAGTACAATTTACTTTATAATAAAAAAAATTATATGTAACGTTATAATACTGTAATCGTGTGGATAATTTATCAAAAATTATAATTAAAACTATACTGTTAAGAACATAACTGTTTATTTTGTATCAATTTTATTTGTTTCTGTATGTACAAGGGAACTTCATAATTGTTTGATAATTATACCGAAAACCAATCCTTAACGTATATTTTTATTTTTTCGGTAAATTTGACTACCATTATAGTTTTCCATTTTCCAAGAAAATATTTAACAAACCACAAATCTTGTAAGTGTTATCAACCAACGATGAATAGTTAAATAAAGGAAAACGTGTTTTATAACGGATTTTCCAACCGCAACATGAAACTATTTTAAAATTTATCAAAGCTCCTAAAAATCTATCCAAAATGTTTTAATCGATTTCATAGAATTTTTTAAAAATAATTATAGATTCTTCATGACACGTGTGTAAAATTTGGTGTCTATTTGATCTCTTTTATCGTTCTTCAATAAAACAAATAATATTTAAACAATATAATTTCATAATATGCAAGACGATTATATTAAAAAATGGGATTAAGAACTTTGAGAAGTTTACATGTTGGGTACAAAGTAAGGTAATATGCTGCAATAATGGTTTGAATATTATTAAGAAAATCGAAAAAAGTGTTCAAAACTATTCTTCCCTAAAGTGAAAATCATTCATAAAACCAAAATATTATTTTAAAATTATTAGACTTATTCGCCAATGTTAAAGATTTACGGGCTACTTTGTTTTCCCTTTCGTTTTAACAAGTAGTCGTGGGATGAAATCTCCTTAAGTTTACTCCCTAACAAATTTGTAACTTAAAGAAAATTTTTTTGAAGAAACAAAATCTAATACTCAGAGAAGAGAGACTTATTTAAGTCTCTCTTCTCTGCTAATATTATTTATCGGTATTAGTTCAAAAATAAATTCCCACCATAATTTAAAAATTTAAATGGGGAACAAAATATTATCTTAATACGCATGTGCACACAATACGCCATCTACTGAAACTTGTAAAAGTCAATTCTAGTTTCTATCCTTTTCTAATACGTTTCGATCTTTTTAATGGCTGATGTGTTAATAAAAGTGTAAAACATGAAGGTAAGAATAAAATTACGAATAACTCGAATATGCCAATCCCTTTTTCAAAAATATTCTAAAATTTGGAATCTATAATATTTTTTGATTGATACACAAATAACATTTAGGGTGTCAAATGATAGATGATGATGATATTTTTAAGT
Organism: Sisyra terminalis; assembly: GCA_958496175.1. Taxonomy (NCBI): domain Eukaryota; kingdom Metazoa; phylum Arthropoda; class Insecta; order Neuroptera; family Sisyridae; genus Sisyra; species Sisyra terminalis. Next base: position 57,439,228 of record OY292274.1, read on the forward strand.
AAGGTTACAAAAATTCCACATGTTGTTGGAGAATACCGGATTGATGTTTTAAAAAATTTATAAAATATTTCGTTCTAAAATGAAATTTCATTTTGCAGCTAAACGTATCTTTTCCCACTACGGGAACTCAAAAATTATTTGAGATTGTGGACGAACACAAGCTCCGTATTTTTTATGAAAAACGTATGGGCGCTGAAGTGGAGGCCGATGCTCTTGGAGATGAATGGAAAGGATATGTGCTTCGTATTTCTGGAGGAAACGATAAACAAGGTTTCCCAATGAAACAAGGAGTGTTAACTAATAGTAAGAAACATTAATATCATTTTTTTCGTTTACATTGCTAATGTTATCATTTACTTTTAGGTCGTGTACGTTTGTTACTTTCCAAGGGTCATTCCTGTTACAGACCCCGTCGCGATGGTGAACGTAAACGAAAATCAGTGCGAGGATGTATTGTAGATGCCAATCTTAGTGTATTGGCTCTAGTTGTCGTTCGTAAAGGAGAAAAAGTAAATTAACATCATTTAACTTTTATACTTTATTATCGTTATTTTAACCATTAGGATATCCCTGGATTAACTGACACCTCAATCCCACGTCGATTAGGTCCAAAACGTGCTAGCCGAATCCGCAAGTTATTCAATTTGAGCAAGGAAGACGACGTCCGTCAATATGTTGTCAAAAGACCTCTTCCATTAAAAGAAGGCAAACCCCAGCGTTTCAAGGCTCCCAAAATTCAACGTTTGATCACTCCAGCAACTCTACAAGTAACTTTTTAGAAAAAAAAAATCCAGAATTTTTTGTAATTTTTGTTCTATTTTTATAGCGTAAACGCCATCGATTGGCATTGAAAAAGAAACGTTGCCTCAAACGTAAAGAACAAGCTGCTGATTATGCTAAATTATTAGCACAACGTAAGAAGGAATCTAAAGTTCGTCGGCAGGAAGAAATTAAACGTCGACGATCAGCATCAATGAGAGATTCAAAATCATCAACGCAAAGTGCGCCGACAAAGTAATTCATTTATAAAATAAACTCTTGTAAGAAGTAAAATAAAAAATTGAAAAACAAAATTTCTTTTTATTTATAAACATTCAACAATTCCTCTTACAGTAGTTTAGCTTACATAAAGCCAAAAGTACAATAAACAAAAATTAAGACAAGTATATCACAATTACTTTCTAAGTTGTTGTAATTTGGGTGCAGAAAGTTTAACTTTTCCGGGAAGATTTCTTGCCATATTTTCATCCTTGACGCTTTTTAAAAGGTCCTTTTCTCTAGGAGTTGATAGTTTGTCTTTAAGAAACATTGCTAAAGCTGTTTTTGAAGCTTTTCCTCGTTTGCCAGTGCCTGGAGTAATTTTCACTTTATACCTAAAATAAAAGATGTAAATTATTCAAGAAAAACAAATTATTAAAAAAAATATACTTATAACTGGCCAAAGTATTGTAAGGTGCTACCACTGGGATAGCAAATAGTAACTCGTCTTCGGACAATGGATTTCCTGTTAATGAATCCAACATATCTACGTCTGCGTTTGCTGTGACATCTTTTTCTTCTTCAACGTCCATATCATCTGCTTGCATATCTTTCTCTACAGGGTTTCTAATGATAGGTTCTTTTTTTATTTTATTTGAATTAGAAATTGATTTCGTTTTATTGTCTTTTCCTTTCTTTTGTTTTTTATTTTCTTTTGCAGATCCAGCAGATTGCAGAATTTCCATGCGTAATTGCCTTTCTTCTTCATCTTGATCCTTATACTTCTCTCTAACTTTTTTAAGTTTACTTTTCTGACCTCTTTTAATTTGATTGGAATTTGATTTGGTACCTAAAATTAAAAAAAAAAAACGTTAGAAATGATAAATAGCCGAATCAAAAACTAGATAAAAACGGTTCGCTTGTTTAAATCAATGTTTACGTTGAATTTCTGTAAAGCGATTGAATTGGATGTTGAACAATTTAAAAGCACCTTCACTTTAAAGAAAATGAAACGGTATTCGTCGCTAGAACGTTCAAGACCGTTCTTTGGAATTGTCACACATTGAAGAATATAAAAAAATCAACGGTTTTTTTTCTGGGAACCTACCAATGTTATCATCTTTTTCTTGAGGTTTGTATTTTTTATTTTCCGAAATCGTTCTTGGTCTTCCTGAATTTTTCAAAAGAATCGGTTTGTCGTCACCTAAATAAATAACTTTATCCTCATTATCATCGTTTTCACTATTTAACGTAATATTTGATTCCGTTTTTATGTTAATTCTGAAATGATATGGTAAATTAAAGTATTTCAAAAAGTTGATTACAGTTTATCAGTTTATTACTTCGTTCCAATTGAATGCTCGATTTTAATTTGGGTATCAGGAAAATTATCACCATCCAAATTAATATCATCTTTATCGTTTCCATCCTCATCTGAAATATAGTATTTTTTAAAAAAAATCCTTAATTACTATAAACAAGTTTACCATTTTCGGAATCTAAATCAATATCAATTTCTTCATTTGCATTTTTTTGATTTTCTTCTATATGAATGTCAGAAACATCTTCTTCTAAGGATCGAATGCGACGTTCATTTTTATGCCTTTCAATAGAACTATCCTCTAATTTAAAGAGGAAACTAAATCCCATGATCAGATGACAGGGTGGTAAGTAATTCTTTTTACCACGAACCATAAAACTACCAGTCGTTAAATATTCTCCAGTTGGCGCTGTTTTACTAACTTGATTTGCATTGACCCACCATGCACTAGTAACAACTTTAGCTTCCCATGCCACACTAAAAATATTTAATCTTTTTGTTATTTAATTATAAAAAAGGGATTTAATAAATGAATTTGAATGTTAAACAAAAACAGAAAGCGATATTGAAGTATAACACGGCATTACGTCAAAAATTATAAATTGAATAAGTCAATATCGATGCCTTAGTACACAGATGTGTTAAGTGCAATTTTTTGCAAAAATGTGGTAAATGCATCCATAGAGTATTCTGAAGAATATTGTTAATATGTAACGATGTTGTAAGAACAGATGTATAGTGACGTCACAAAACATAATTATCAAATATGTTAGTTGTCTAAAATTAAATGTTCGTGTTACAAATGTTATAAGCGCAGTTAACAGTTGAAATTGTATTTTCTACACTTAACATATCTATGAGCTAAGACATCGAAATATATAAGAGAAGATAAACTGAATTAGGGGCGTCATAGAAAAAATATTATAAAAATTACCTGTAACAAATAGCCATAACTCCGGCCTCGTTTAATGTTTTTGGAGGCACTGTTTCTCCAGTAGGATTTCTAATAACTACACTACTAGCTCCATGAATATCAGCATGAACATAAATATCATTTTGCCGCATATAACGCTTAACTATCAATTCATTTTGCTGCTGATCTCTACCCCCAATTACCAAATAATTTTCCGAACTAATGAACCAGAAAAATTTTTCAAACCAATAAACTTTGCGAGCTTTGTTAATATTGGTAATTGTTTGAACTTCCTTTAATGTTTGTTTTGTTTTCTTTTCAGCAGATTTCAGCGCTTTTCCTTGTGATTCAATAGTCTTTTGCTGTTTTTTAGCTGCATGTCGTTTTTGATCATAATATCTTAAAAGTAAAAGGTAAAAAAATTATAAAATATTCCTTAAACGATTGATTTTGATGGATTACTTTGTAGCATTGCCAAAAGCTGTTAATGCCAAGTCTATGTCAACAAGCATTGGTTTTATTGTAGAACTCTCAGAACCTTCTTCGGAAGATTCAGAATCACCATAAGGGTCAGTTAAAAGTAATGTAATATGATTAGACTCCAACTTTAATTTTTTGATAACTGAAGCAATTGGATCTCCACTTTCTTGTGCAGCTTTGACTAATGCTTCAATTTCTGGCCACGAGACCTAAGAAAATATTGTAGATTTAATATAAACAAAGCATTTTTGAATTTTAAATACAAATTACTTGGGATGCCAATGCACTTTGAACTGCTAAAATTGCATTATCTACAAGAGTTTGGTTTCGCATTATCAATTCTGCTCGTAATTTATCTTCTTCTTGTGTTTTTTCTAGTATGGTTAATCTTTGATCGTGATCTTTTCGTACATTTTCTAATTTCTTAAGGGCTTCACGCTCTTGTTGTAATGCTTTCATATCGATTTTTTGCGACTCAAAGGTGGAGAAAAATTCATCCATAGATGCATCAAATGATGCAAATTCTTTAAACGGTTGACTTTTGTGTTGCTCAAAAAGCATTGGATGAAATTCTTGATTTGTGAATATATATTCATCTTCATTTAAGTTGGTAGATACTCGTTTTTCCTTCTTTTGTATTATATAACCCTGTAAATATTGATAAGAATTATTTTAGCCAATCTTCATACATGAAATTATAGATAATTCTGTATTTGCATTACGCATAAACTACTGAATAGATTTTCATCCTTTTTTTTTATGGTTCTTTAAAAATTTAGAATTAGTTGAAAGTAAACATTATCAAGTAATTATTACACTTTAGATGAAGATAAGTGGATTTAGTCTCTATAATACATATCATAAGTGGAATAGCACCTGACGTAAAATGATATGGCAATTGGTGAAAAATACCTCTATTATTATAAAAAGTATAGAAACATTCGGTTACACACAAACGAAGTCGCAAATATCAGCTAATATATAACTATATAATGCAAAACAATTATATTACAATACCTTTGAAACATTGTTTTGGGCTTCATTAATAATTTCATCAGCTTTAATTAGGGCCTGTTGAAGTTTCAATAAGTCGTCTTTAATATCAAAACCTTTCCCAATTTTACAATTTGATGAAAATCCCGCCTCTAATAAAATATGCTCAATCAAAGATGGCCCATATTCTACAACAGTTATAGTTCATAATTATAGTTGTTCCCCAATTAAATCATTAATGATTAACTACCTAATTTAACAGTTAAATTTTTTTTTATATTTTCATTTTGTTTAGAATCTAAAAGTAGTTTTTCCAATTCATTGAGTGTGGGGGGAGGGTTTTTGACTTTGGCACGATCTTGGGGATATTTTTCTCGAACCATAAACTTGACTGTGTCTCCTTCCGTATGAGGTCGTAGAATATTCAAAATAATTCTTTGATAATCAGTTAATATTATATTTCCTCGGTCATATAACTCTAATATAACGTGATAAGCAGCTTCTCCAGAGCCAAATTGTAGTTCTACAATACGGTCAAGACCCAATTGTTGCAGTGATTCCAATCGTTTATTTCGAAGATGTTTTCGCATTTTCATGCTGAAACCAGAAGGAGCCATATTCTTTGGCCATTCGTACGCTGTGGTATGAATTCGATTGCCTGATTCTAATAAAAGGACACATTTTTCTTCAGTTCTCTGTAGTTTTATTAGGTATGTCTTATTGTCAATATCGTATACATTGGAAACTCTCATACCAATTAATCTAAAAATTTTATAAAAATATTATATTTTCAGAAAATATTCCATTAATCATAATGGGCTTACTTTTGTAACTCAGTAACACTACACACTATGTCGAAAGTATTCAGGCGAGTCTTCATTTTTATTTCTTTGCCTTCTTGCGTATTTGTTATAAATTAAAAATTGTTTTATAATTTACTTGTGAACATTTAAATTTTACATTACTTGAAACGATTCAAACAATTCCCAGTTGCAAAATAATATAAATTTCTTAACTAATATTCAGTTTCATAAATGTAATTGAACAATTCAACGAATGTCAAATAACGTGACAGTAATCAAATCTGGCAATGCTTCAACTCCATTATGTGGCTACTTTCATTATAATGACGTCATACGAAGAATTTTTAAATTTGAATCGTTTGAATCAGTCTGAAGATATATACGAATTTCTTCTGGAAACGTCACGTAGCGCATGAGGCCACCTGTGTATTTTATAAGCCTTGCAATTTGCCAACTTATTTTTGGGAATTGTCAAATTAAGTTTGAATTTAGTTTATCCAAATCACCAAATAAACTTTAATTTTATCGGGATGACTGTCTGAATCGTTTGAATTTATGGTCAGCATTGCATTTCAACTTCATAAACTAAGATTCATATCAAATAAATATGACCAAAGAATATATAATCATTTATTTCAATAATACTTAATTGGAAATTTGATCTTTAGAGTAAGTAGTTCCCTTTTGCCTTATGCAACTAAGGAGGAAAATATGTAGTGCGTTTATCGGCGATAATAAAAACCGTCTCAAATATTATATTCGAATAATAAGAGGGTAATAGTAGCTAAACATTTTTTTCTTTATGAAAGTGAAGTGTAAATATAAAGATCTACGAAAACTGGATGATTAAGGTGATTCAGGTATGATTCAATCAATAATATTCAGCTCAATTTCAGCGAAAAAAACATCATTTATATCCTTACTTTGAAGTTGACTATTGTATTTTAAAAACTTTGAAATGGAATCGTGGTGTTCCTGCACCCACAGGATGATATTTTTTTCGCATAACAATTCACTTGAGCCACTTTTTAACAATTCGTTGAGAAAACTAGACATTATAATATAATCTCAACCATTAAAATGTCCCAATTTCAGTAGAAATTTGTCGCATGTAATTTTACTCCCTTAACTTCCCGTTTTAATTTCCCGGACATTTATCCAGTAATTGTTAAATATTTTTAGTCAATATCGTTAAGGATGATTCAATTCACAATACAAAGTTCATTTTAAGGAAGTGTAACCATCCCTTGTATCCCTAATTTACAGTTGAAAATTGTCCTTTTTGAAACTTTGAAATGGAATTGTGAATGTCCTGTTGCACACAGGACGAAATTTTTTTCACATTACAATTCACTTGAAGATCTCTTAAATTAATCCATAGAGAAAACTAGAACTCATAATAAAATGTCACCCCCTAAAATATCCCAAATTCAGTCTAAATTTGTCGCATGTAATTTTACTCCCTTAACTTCCCGTTTTCATTTCCCCGACATCTATCCAGTAAATATTAATCATTTTTAGCCAATATCGTTAAGGATGATTCAATCAACAATACAAAGTTTATTTAAAAGAAGTTGAACCATTACTGCATCCTTATTTTCCAGTTGAAAATTGTCCTTTTTGAAACTTTAAAATAGAATTGTGGATGTCCTGTTGCACACAGGACGAAGTTTTTTTCACATTACAATTTACTTGAAGATCTCTTAAATTAATCCATAGAGAAAACTAGAACTCATAAAAAAATGTCACCTCCTTAAATATCCCAAATTCAGTCGAAATTTGTCGCATGTAATTTTACTCCCTTAACTTCCCGTTTTAATTTCCCGGGCATCTATCTAGTAAATGTTAAATATTTTTAGTCAATATCGTTTAGGATGATTCAATTCACAATAAAAAGTTCATTTTAAGGAAGTTTAACCATCCCTTGCATCCCTAATTTACAGTTGAAAATTGTCCTTTTTGAAACTTTAAAATAGAATTGTGGATGTCCTGTTGCACTCAGGACGAAAAATTTTTCACATTACAATTCACTTAAAGGTTTTTTAATATAATCCGTTGAGAAAATTGGACCTCATAATAAAATGTCACCCCCTAAAATATCCCAATTTCAGTCGAAATTTGTCGCATGTAATTTTACTCCCTTAACTTCCCGTTTTAATTTCCCGGACATTTAGCCAGTAAATGTTAAATATTTTTTGTAAATATAGTTAAGGCTGATTCAATCAAGAATAATATGTTCATTTTAAGGAAGTGTTACCATCCCTTGCATCCCTAATTTACAGTTGAAAATTGTCCTTTTTGAAACTTTGAAATGGAATTGTGGATGTCCTGTTGCACACAGGACGAAATTTTTTTCACATTACAATTCTCTTAAAGGTGTTTTAATATAATCCGTTGAGAAAATTGGACCTCATAATAAAATGTCACCCCCTAAAATATCCCAAATTCAGTCGAAATTTGTCGCATGTAATTTTACTACCTTAACTTCCCGTTTTAATTTCCCGGACATTTAGCCAGTAAATGTTAAATATTTTTTGTAAATATAGTTAAGGCTGATTCAATCAACAATAATAAGTTCATTTTAAGGAAGTGTAACCATCCCTTGCATCCCTATTTTGCATTTGAAAATTGTCCTTTTTGAAACTTTTAAATGGAATTGTGGATTTTCTGTTGCACACAGGACGAAATTTTTTTCACATTACAATTCTCTTAAAGGTGTTTTAATATAATCCGTTGCGAAACCAAGACCTCATAATGAAATGCCACCCCCTAAAATATCCCAATTTCAGTCGAAATTTGTCGCATGTAATTTTACTACCTTAACTTCCCGTTTTAATTTCCCGGACATTTATCCAGTAAATGTTAAATATTTTTAGTCAATATCGTTAAGGATGATTCAATTCACAATACAAAGTTCATTTTAGAGAAGTGTAACCATCCCTTGCATCCCTAATTTACAATTGAAAATTGTCCTTTTTGAAACTTTGAAATGGAATATTGGATGTCCTGTTGCACACAGGACGAAATTTTTTTCACATTACAATTCTCTTAAAGGTGTTTTAATATAATCCGTTGAGAAAACTAGACCTCATAATAAAATGCCACCCCCTAAAATATCCCAAATTCAGTCGAAATTTGTCGCATGTAATTTTACTACCTTAATTTCCCGTTTTAATTTCCCGGACATTTATCCTATAAATGTTAAATATTTTTAGTCAATATCGTTAAGGATGATTCAATTCACAATATAAAGTTCATTTTAAGGAAGTGTAACCATCCCTTGCATCCCTATTTTGCATTTGAAAATTGTCCTTTTTGAAACTTTGAAATGGAATTGTGGATGTCCTGTTGCACACAGGACGAAATTTTTTTCACATTACAATTCTCTTAAAGGTGTTTTAATATAATCCGTTGAGAAAACTAGACCTCATAATGAAATGCCACCCCCTAAAATATCCCAATTTCAGTCGAAATTTGTCGCATGTAATTTTACTACCTTAACTTCCCGTTTTAATTTCCCGGACATTTATCCAGTAAATGTTAAATATTTTTAGTCAATATCGTTAAGGATGATTCAATTCACAATACAAAGTTCATTTTAGAGAAGTGTAACCATCCCTTGCATCCCTAATTTACAGTTGAAAATTGTCCTTTTTAAAACTTTGAAATGGAATATTGGATGTCCTGTTGAGCTCAGGACGAAAAATTTTTCACATTACAATTCACTTAAAGGTCTTTTAATATAATCCGTTGAGAAAATTGGACCTCATAATGAAATGTCACCCCCTAAAATATCCCAATTTCAGTCGAAATTTGTCGCATGTAATTTTACTCCCTTAACTTCCCGTTTTAATTTCCCGGACATGTATCCAGTAAATGTTAAATATTTTTAGTCAATATCGTTAAGGATGATTCAATTCACAATACAAAGTTCATTTTAGAGAAGTGTAACCATCCCTTGCATCCCTAATTTACAATTGAAAATTGTCCTTTTTGAAACTTTGAAATGGAATTGTGGATGTCCTGTTGCACACAGGACGAAATTTTTTTCACATTACAATTCTCTTAAAGGTGTTTTAATATAATCCGTTGAGAAAACTAGACCTCATAATGAAATGCCACCCCCTAAAATATCCCAATTTCAGTCGAAATTTGTCGCATGTAATTTTACTACCTTAACTTCCCGTTTTAATTTCCCGGACATTTATCCAGTAAATGTTAAATATTTTTAGTCAATATCGTTAAGGATGATTCAATTCACAATACAAAGTTCATTTTAGAGAAGTGTAACCATCCCTTGCATCCCTAATTTACAGTTGAAAATTGTCCTTTTTAAAACTTTGAAATGGAATATTGGATGTCCTGTTGAGCTCAGGACGAAAAATTTTTCACATTACAATTCACTTAAAGGTCTTTTAATATAATCCGTTGAGAAAATTGGACCTCATAATGAAATGTCACCCCCTAAAATATCCCAATTTCAGTCGAAATTTGTCGCATGTAATTTTACTCCCTTAACTTCCCGTTTTAATTTCCCGGACATGTATCCAGTAAATGTTAAATATTTTTAGTCAATATCGTTAAGGATGATTCAATTCACAATACAAAGTTCATTTTAGAGAAGTGTAACCATCCCTTGCATCCCTAATTTACAATTGAAAATTGTCCTTTTTGAAACTTTGAAATGGAATATTGGATGTCCTGTTGCACTCAGGACGAAAAATTTTTCACATTACAATTCACTTAAAGGTCTTTTAATATAATCCGTTGAGAAAATTGCACCTCATAATAAAATGTCACCCCCTAAAATATCCCAAATTCAGTCGAAATTTGTCGCATGTAATTTTACTACCTTAACTTCCCGTTTTAATTTCCCGGACATTTATCCTATAAATGTTAAATATTTTTAGTCAATATCGTTAAGGATGATTCAATTCACAATATAAAGTTCATTTTAAGGAAGTGTAACCATCCCTTGCATCCCTATTTTGCATTTGAAAATTGTCCTTTTTGAAACTTTGAAATGGAATTGTGGATGTCCTGTTGCACACAGGACGAAATTTTTTTCACATTACAATTCTCTTAAAGGTGTTTTAATATAATCCGTTGAGAAAACTAGACCTCATAATGAAATGCCACCCCCTAAAATATCCCAATTTCAGTCGAAATTTGTCGCATGTAATTTTACTACCTTAACTTCCCGTTTTAATTTCCCGGACATTTATCCAGTAAATGTTAAATATTTTTAGTCAATATCGTTAAGGATGATTCAATTCACAATACAAAGTTCATTTTAGAGAAGTGTAACCATCCCTTGCATCCCTAATTTACAGTTGAAAATTGTCCTTTTTAAAACTTTGAAATGGAATATTGGATGTCCTGTTGAGCTCAGGACGAAAAATTTTTCACATTACAATTCACTTAAAGGTCTTTTAATATAATCCGTTGAGAAAATTGGACCTCATAATGAAATGTCACCCCCTAAAATATCCCAATTTCAGTCGAAATTTGTCGCATGTAATTTTACTCCCTTAACTTCCCGTTTTAATTTCCCGGACATGTATCCAGTAAATGTTAAATATTTTTAGTCAATATCGTTAAGGATGATTCAATTCACAATACAAAGTTCATTTTAGAGAAGTGTAACCATCCCTTGCATCCCTAATTTACAATTGAAAATTGTCCTTTTTGAAACTTTGAAATGGAATATTGGATGTCCTGTTGCACTCAGGACGAAAAATTTTTCACATTACAATTCACTTAAAGGTCTTTTAATATAATCCGTTGAGAAAATTGCACCTCATAATAAAATGTCACCCCCTAAAATATCCCAAATTCAGTCGAAATTTGTCGCATGTAATTTTACTACCTTAACTTCCCGTTTTAATTTCCCGGACATTTATCCTATAAATGTTAAATATTTTTAGTCAATATCGTTAAGGATGATTCAATTCACAATATAAAGTTCATTTTAAGGAAGTGTAACCATCCCTTGCATCCCTATTTTGCATTTGAAAATTGTCCTTTTTGAAACTTAGAAATGGAATTGTGGATGTCCTGTTGCACACAGGACGAAATTTTTTTCACATTACAATTCTCTTAAAGGTGTTTTAATATAATCCGTTGAGAAAACTAGACCTCATAATGAAATGCCACCCCCTAAAATATCCCAATTTCAGTCGAAATTTGTCGCATGTAATTTTACTACCTTAACTTCCCGTTTTAATTTCCCGGACATTTATCCAGTAAATGTTAAATATTTTTAGTCAATATCGTTAAGGATGATTCAATTCACAATACAAAGTTCATTTTAGAGAAGTGTAACCATCCCTTGCATCCCTAATTTACAGTTGAAAATTGTCCTTTTTGAAACTTTGAAATGGAATATTGGATGTCCTGTTGCACTCAGGACGAAAAATTTTTCACATTACAATTCACTTAAAGGTCTTTTAATATAATCCGTTGAAAAAATTGGACCTCATAATAAAATGTCACCCCCTAAAATATCCCAATTTCAGTCGAAATTTGTCGCATGTAATTTTACTCCCTTAACTTCCCGTTTTAATTTCCCGGACATTTAGCCAGTAAATGTTAAATATTTTTTGTAAATATAGTTAAGGCTGATTCAATCAACAATTATAAGTTCATTTTAAGGAAGTGTAACCATCCCTTGCATCCCTATTTTGCATTTGAAAATTGTCCTTTTTGAAACTTTGAAATGGAATTGTGGATGTCCTGTTGCACACAGGACGAATTTTTTTTCACATTTCAATTCTCTTAAAGGTGTTTTAATATAATCCGTTGAGAAAACTAGACCTCATAATAAAATGCCACCCCCTAAAATATCCCAAATTCAGTCGAAATTTGTCGCATGTAATTTTACTACCTTAACTTCCCGTTTTAATTTCCCGGACATTTATCCAGTAAATGGTTAATATTTTTAGTCAATATCGTTAAGGATGATTCAATTCACAATACAAAGTTCATTTTAAGGAAGTGTAACCATCCCTTGCATCCCTATTTTGCATTTGAAAATTGTCCTTTTTGAAACTTTGAAATGGAATTGTGGATGTCCTGTTGCACACCGGACGAAATTTTTTTCACATTACAATTCTCTTAAAGGTGTTTTAATATAATCCGTTGAGAAAATTGGACCTCATAATAAAATGTCACCCCCTAAAATATCCCAATTTCAGTCGAAATTTGTCGCATGTAATTTTACTCCCTTAACTTCCCGTTTTAATTTCCCGGACATTTATCCAGTAAATGTTAAATATTTTTAGTCAATATCGTTAAGGATGATTCAATTCACAATACAAAGTTCATTTTAGAGAAGTGTAACCATCCCTTGCATCCCTAATTTACAGTTGAAAATTGTCCTTTTTGAAACTTTGAAATGGAATATTGGATGTCCTGTTGCACTCAGGACGAAAAATTTTTCACATTACAATTCACTTAAAGGTCTTTTAATATAATCCGTTGAGAAAATTGGACCTCATAATGAAATGTCACCCCCTAAAATATCCCAATTTCAGTCGAAATTTGTCGCATGTAATTTTACTCCCTTAACTTCCCGTTTTAATTTTCCGGACATTTAGCCAGTAAATGTTAAATATTTTTTGTAAATATAGTTAAGGCTGATTCAATCAACAATAATAAGTTCATTTTAAGGAAGTGTAACCATCCCTTGCATCCCTATTTTGCATTTGAAAATTGTCCTTTTTGAAAGTTTAAAATGGAATTGTGGGTGTCCTGTTGCACACAGGACGAAATTTTTTTCACATTACAATTCACTTAAACGTCTTTTGCAATAATCCGTAGGGAAAACTAGACCTCATAATAAAATGCCACCCCCTAAAATATCCCAAATTCAGTCGAAATTTGTCGCATGTAATTTTACTACCTTAACTTCCCGTTTTAATTTCCCGGACATTTATCCAGTAAATGGTTAATATTTTTAGTCAATATCGTTAAGGATGATTCAATTCACAATACAAAGTTCATTTTAGAGAAGTGTAACCATCCCTTGCATCCCTAATTTACAGTTGAAATTTGTCCTTTTTGAAACTTTGAAATGGAATATTGGATGTCCTGTTGCACTCAGGACGAAAAATTTTTCACATTACAATTCACTTAAAGGTCTTTTAATATAATCCGTTGAGAAAATTGCACCTCATAATAAAATGTCACCCCCTAAAATATCCCAAATTCAGTCGAAATTTGTCGCATGTAATTTTACTACCTTAACTTCCCGTTTTAATTTCCCGGACATTTATCCTATAAATGTTAAATATTTTTAGTCAATATCGTTAAGGATGATTCAATTCACAATATAAAGTTCATTTTAAGGAAGTGTAACCATCCCTTGCATCCCTATTTTGCATTTGAAAATTGTCCTTTTTGAAACTTAGAAATGGAATTGTGGATGTCCTGTTGCACACAGGACGAAATTTTTTTCACATTACAATTCTCTTAAAGGTGTTTTAATATAATCCGTTGAGAAAACTAGACCTCATAATGAAATGCCACCCCCTAAAATATCCCAATTTCAGTCGAAATTTGTCGCATGTAATTTTACTACCTTAACTTCCCGTTTTAATTTCCCGGACATTTATCCAGTAAATGTTAAATATTTTTAGTCAATATCGTTAAGGATGATTCAATTCACAATACAAAGTTCATTTTAGAGAAGTGTAACCATCCCTTGCATCCCTAATTTACAGTTGAAAATTGTCCTTTTTGAAACTTTGAAATGGAATATTGGATGTCCTGTTGCACTCAGGACGAAAAATTTTTCACATTACAATTCACTTAAAGGTCTTTTAATATAATCCGTTGAAAAAATTGGACCTCATAATAAAATGTCACCCCCTAAAATATCCCAATTTCAGTCGAAATTTGTCGCATGTAATTTTACTCCCTTAACTTCCCGTTTTAATTTCCCGGACATTTAGCCAGTAAATGTTAAATATTTTTTGTAAATATAGTTAAGGCTGATTCAATCAACAATTATAAGTTCATTTTAAGGAAGTGTAACCATCCCTTGCATCCCTATTTTGCATTTGAAAATTGTCCTTTTTGAAACTTTGAAATGGAATTGTGGATGTCCTGTTGCACACAGGACGAATTTTTTTTCACATTTCAATTCTCTTAAAGGTGTTTTAATATAATCCGTTGAGAAAACTAGACCTCATAATAAAATGCCACCCCCTAAAATATCCCAAATTCAGTCGAAATTTGTCGCATGTAATTTTACTACCTTAACTTCCCGTTTTAATTTCCCGGACATTTATCCAGTAAATGGTTAATATTTTTAGTCAATATCGTTAAGGATGATTCAATTCACAATACAAAGTTCATTTTAAGGAAGTGTAACCATCCCTTGCATCCCTATTTTGCATTTGAAAATTGTCCTTTTTGAAACTTTGAAATGGAATTGTGGATGTCCTGTTGCACACCGGACGAAATTTTTTTCACATTACAATTCTCTTAAAGGTGTTTTAATATAATCCGTTGAGAAAATTGGACCTCATAATAAAATGTCACCCCCTAAAATATCCCAATTTCAGTCGAAATTTGTCGCATGTAATTTTACTCCCTTAACTTCCCGTTTTAATTTCCCGGACATTTATCCAGTAAATGTTAAATATTTTTAGTCAATATCGTTAAGGATGATTCAATTCACAATACAAAGTTCATTTTAGAGAAGTGTAACCATCCCTTGCATCCCTAATTTACAGTTGAAAATTGTCCTTTTTGAAACTTTGAAATGGAATATTGGATGTCCTGTTGCACTCAGGACGAAAAATTTTTCACATTACAATTCACTTAAAGGTCTTTTAATATAATCCGTTGAGAAAATTGGACCTCATAATGAAATGTCACCCCCTAAAATATCCCAATTTCAGTCGAAATTTGTCGCATGTAATTTTACTCCCTTAACTTCCCGTTTTAATTTTCCGGACATTTAGCCAGTAAATGTTAAATATTTTTTGTAAATATAGTTAAGGCTGATTCAATCAACAATAATAAGTTCATTTTAAGGAAGTGTAACCATCCCTTGCATCCCTATTTTGCATTTGAAAATTGTCCTTTTTGAAAGTTTAAAATGGAATTGTGGGTGTCCTGTTGCACACAGGACGAAATTTTTTTCACATTACAATTCACTTAAACGTCTTTTGCAATAATCCGTAGGGAAAACTAGACCTCATAATAAAATGCCACCCCCTAAAATATCCCAAATTCAGTCGAAATTTGTCGCATGTAATTTTACTACCTTAACTTCCCGTTTTAATTTCCCGGACATTTATCCAGTAAATGGTTAATATTTTTAGTCAATATCGTTAAGGATGATTCAATTCACAATACAAAGTTCATTTTAGAGAAGTGTAACCATCCCTTGCATCCCTAATTTACAGTTGAAATTTGTCCTTTTTGAAACTTTGAAATGGAATATTGGATGTCCTGTTGCACTCAGGACGAAAAATTTTTCACATTACAATTCACTTAAAGGTCTTTTAATATAATCCGTTGAGAAAATTGGACCTCATAATGAAATGTCACCCCCTAAATTATCCCAATTTCAGTCGATATTTGTCGCATGTTATTTTACTCCCTTAACTTCCCGTTTTAATTTCCCGGACATTTAGCCAGTAAATGTTAAATATTTTTGTAAATATAGTTAAGGCTGAATCAATCAACAATTATAAGTTCATTTTAAGGAAGTGTAACCATCCCTTTCATCCCTATTTTGCATTTGAAAATTGTCCTTTTTGAAACTTTGAAATGGAATTGTGGATGTCCTGTTGCACACAGGACGAAATTTTTTTCACATTACAATTTTCTTAAAGGTGTTTTAATATAATCCGTTGAGAAAACTAGACCTCATAATAAAATGCCACCCCCTAAAATATCCCAAATTCAGTCGAAATTTGTCGCATGAAATTTTACTACCTTAACTTCCCGTTTTAATTTCCCGGACATTTATCCAGTAAATGTTAAATATTTTTAGTCAATATCGTTAAGGATGATTCAATTCACAATACAAAGTTCATTTTAGAGAAGTGTAACCATCCCTTGCATCCCTAATTTACAGTTGAAAATTGTCCTTTTTGAAACTTTGAAATGGAATATTGGATGTCCTGTTGCACTCAGGACGAAAAATTTTTCACATTACAATTCACTTAAAGGTCTTTTAATATAATCCGTTGAGAAAATTGGACCTCATAATAAAATGTCACCCCCTAAAGTATCCCAATTTCAGTCGAAATTTGTCGCATGTAATTTTACTCCCTTAACTTCCCGTTTTAATTTTCCGGACATTTAGCCAGTAAATGTTAAATATTTTTTGTAAATATAGTTAAGGCTGATTCAATCAACAATAATAAGTTCATTTTAAGGAAGTGTAACCATCCCTTGCATCCCTATTTTGCATTTGAAAATTGTCCTTTTTGAAAGTTTAAAATGGAATTGTGGGTGTCCTGTTGCACACAGGACGAAATTTTTTTCACATTACAATTCACTTAAACGTCTTTTGCAATAATCCGTAGGGAAAACTAGAACTCATAATAAAATGCCACCCCCTAAAATATCCCAAATTCAGTCGAAATTTGTCGCAAGTAATTTTACTCCCTTAACTTCCCGTTTTAAATTCCCGGACATTTATCCAGTAAATGTTAAATATTTTTAGTCAATATCGTTAAGGATGATTCAATTCACAATACAAAGCTCATTTTAGAGAAGTGTAACCATCCCTTGCATCCCTAATTTACAGTTGAAAATTGTCCTTTTTGAAACTTTGAAATGGAATATTGGATGTCCTGTTGCACTCAGGACGAAAAATTTTTCACATTACAATTCACTTAAAGGTCTTTTAATATAATCCGTTGAGAAAATTGGACCTCATAATAAAATGTCACCCCCTAAAATATCCCAAATTCAGTCGAAATTTGTCGCATGTAATTTTACTACCTTAACTTCCCGTTTTAATTTCCCGGACATTTATCCAGTAAATGTTAAATATTTTTAGTCAATATCGTTAAGGATGATTCAATTCACAATACAAAGTTCATTTTAAGGAAGTGTAACCATCCCTTGCATCCCTAATTTACAGTTGAAAATTGTCCTTTTTGAAACTTTGAAATGGAATATTGGATGTCCTGTTGCACTCAGGACGAAAAATTTTTCACATTACAATTCACTTAAAGGTCTTTTAATATAATCCGTTGAGAAAATTGGACCTCATAATAAAATGTCACCCCCTAAAATATCCCAAATTCAGTCGAAATTTGTCGCATGTAATTTTACTACCTTAACTTCCCGTTTTAATTTCCCGGACATTTATCCAGTAAATGTTAAATATTTTTTGTAAATATAGTTAAGGCTGATTCAATAAACAATAATAAGTTTATTTTAAGGAAGTTGAACCATCCCTTGCATCCCTATTTTGCAGTTGAAAACTGTCGTTTTTGGAACTTTGAAATGGAATTGTGGATGTCCTGTTGCATACAGGACGAAAATTTTTTCACATTACAATTCACTTAAAGGTCTTTTAATATAATCCGTTGAGAAAATTGGACCTCATAATAAAATGTCACCCCCTAAAATATCCCAATTTCAGTCGAAATTTGTCCCATGTAATTTTACTCCCTTAACTTCCCGTTTTAATTTCCCGGACATTTATCCAGTAAATGTTAAATATTTTCAGTCAATATCGTTAAGGATGATTCAATTCACAATACAAAGTTCATTTTAAGGAAGTGTAACCATTCCTTGCATCCCTATTTTGCATTTGAAAATTGTCCTTTTTGAAACTTTGAAATGGAATTGTGGATGTCCTGTTGCACACAGGACGGA
Source organism: Sisyra terminalis (assembly GCA_958496175.1). Classification (NCBI taxonomy): domain Eukaryota; kingdom Metazoa; phylum Arthropoda; class Insecta; order Neuroptera; family Sisyridae; genus Sisyra; species Sisyra terminalis. The sequence goes on from OY292274.1 coordinate 57,457,571, forward strand.
ATTTTTTTCACATTACAATTCTCTTAAAGGTGTTTTAATATAATCCGTTGAGAAAACTAGACCTCATAATAAAATGCCACCCCCTAAAATATCCCAAATTCAGTCGAAATTTGTCGCATGTAATTTTACTACCTTAACTTCCCGTTTTAATTTCCCGGACATTTATCCAGTAAATGTTAAATATTTTTAGTCAATATCGTTAAGGATGATTCAATTCACAATACAAAGTTCATTTTAAGGAAGTGTAACCATCCCTTGCATCCCTATTTTGCATTTGAAAATTGTCCTTTTTGAAACTTTGAAATGGAATTGTGGATGTCCTGTTGCACACAGGACGAAATTTTTTTCACATTACAATTCTCTTAAAGGTGTTTTAATATAATCCGTTGAGAAAATTGGACCTCATAATAAAATGTCACACCCTAAAATATCCCAATTTCAGTCGAAATTTGTCGCATGTAATTTTACTCCCTTAACTTCCCGTTTTAATTTCCCGGACATTTATCCAGTAAATGTTAAATATTTTTAGTCAATATCGTTAAGGATGATTCAATTCACAATACAAAGTTCATTTTAGAGAAGTGTAACCATCCCTTGCATCCCTAATTTACAGTTGAAAATTGTCCTTTTTGAAACTTTGAAATGGAATATTGGATGTCCTGTTGCACTCAGGACGAAAAATTTTTCACATTACAATTCACTTAAAGGTCTTTTAATATAATCCGTTGAGAAAATTGGACCTCATAATAAAATGTCACCCCCTAAAATATCCCAAATTCAGTCGAAATTTGTCGCATGTAATTTTACTACCTTAACTTCCCGTTTTAATTTCCCGGACATTTAGCCAGTAAATGTTAAATATTTTTTGTAAATATAGTTAAGGCTGATTCAATCAACAATAATAAGTTCATTTTAAGGAAGTTGAACCATCCCTTGCATCCCTATTTTGCAGTTGAAAACTGTCGTTTTTGGAACTTTGAAATGGAATTGTGGATGTCCTGTTGCATACAGGACGAAATTTTTTTCACATTACAATTCACTTAAAGGTCTTTTAATATAATCCGTTGAGAAAATTGGACCTCATAATGAAATGTCACCCCCTAAAATATCCCAATTTCAGTCGAAATTTGTCGCATGTAATTTTACTCCCTTAACTTCCCGTTTTAATTTCCCGGACATTTATCCAGTAAATGTTAAATATTTTTAGTCAATATCGTTAAGGATGATTCAATTCACAATACAAAGTTCATTTTAAGGAAGTGTAACCATCCCTTGCATCCCTATTTTGCATTTGAAAATTGTCCTTTTTGAAACTTTGAAATGGAATTGTGGATGTCCTGTTGCACACAGGACGAAATTTTTGCACATTACAATTCTCTTAAAGGTGTTTTAATATAATCCGTTGAGAAAATTGGACCTCATAATAAAATGTCACCCCCTAAAATATCCCAATTTCAGTCGAAATTTGTCGCATGTAATTTTACTCCCTTAACTTCCCGTTTTAATTTCCCGGACATTTATCCAGTAAATGTTAAATATTTTTAGTCAATATCGTTAAGGATGATTCAATTCACAATACAAAGTTCATTTTAGAGAAGTGTAACCATCCCTTGCATCCCTAATTTACAGTTGAAAATTGTCCTTTTTGAAATTTTGAAATGGAATATTGGATGTCCTGTTTCACTCAGGACGAAAAATTTTTCACATTACAATTCACTTAAAGGTCTTTTAATATAATCCGTTGAGAAAATTGGACCTCATAATAAAATGTCACCCCCTAAAATATCCCAAATTCAGTCGAAATTTGTCGCATGTAATTTTACTCCCTTAACTTCCCGTTTTAATTTCCCGGACATTTAGCCAGTAAATGTTAAATATTTTTTGTAAATATAGTTAAGGCTGATTCAATCAACAATAATAAGTTCATTTTAAGGAAGTTGAACCATCCCTTGCATCCCTATTTTGCAGTTGAAAACTGTCGTTTTAGGAACTTTGAAATGGAATTGTGGATGTCCTGTTGCATACAGGACGAAATTTTTTTCACATTACAATTCACTTAAAGGTCTTTTAATATAATCCGTTGAGAAAATTGGACCTCATAATGAAATGTCACCCCCTAAAATATCCCAATTTCAGTCGAAATTTGTCGCATGTAATTTTACTCCCTTATCTTCCCGTTTTAATTTCCCGGACATTTAGCCAGTAAATGTTAAATATTTTTTGTAAATATAGTTAAGGCTGATTCAATCAACAATAATAAGTTCATTTTAAGGAAGTGGAACCATCCCTTGCATCCCTATTTTGCAGTTGAAAACTGTCGTTTTTGGAACTTTGAAATGGAATTGTGGATGTCCTGTTGCACACAGGACGAAATTTTTTTCACATTACAATTCTTTTAAAGGTGTTTTAATATAATCCGTTGAGAAAACTAGACCTCATAATAAAATGCCACCCCCTAAAATATCCCAAATTCAGTCGAAATTTGTCGCATGTAATTTTACTCCCTTAACTTCCCGTTTTAATTTCCCGGACATTTATCCAGTAAATGGTTAATATTTTTAGTCAATATCGTTAAGGATGATTCAATTCACAATACAAAGTTCATTTTAGAGAAGTGTAACCATCGCTTGCATCCCTAATTTACAGTTTAAAATTGTCCTTTTTGAAACTTTGAAATGGAATATTGGATGTCCTGTTGCACTCAGGACGAAAAATTTTTCACATTACAATTCACTTAAAGGTCTTTTAATATAATCCGTTGAGAAAACTAGACCTCATAATAAAATGCCACCCCCTAAAATATCCCAAATTCAGTCGAAATTTGTCGCATGTAATTTTACTCCCTTAACTTCCCGTTTTAATTTCCCGGACATTTATCCAGTAAATGGTTAATATTTTTAGTCAATATCGTTAAGGATGATTCAATTCACAATTCAAAGTTCATTTTCGAGAAGTGTATCCATCCCTTGCATCCCTAATTTACAGTTGAAAATTGTCCTTTTTGAAACTTTGAAATGGAATATTGGATGTCCTGTTGCACTCAGGACGAAAAATTTTTCACATTACAATTCACTTAAAGGTCTTTTAATATAATCCGTTGAGAAAATTGGACCTCATAATGAAATGTCACCCCCTAAAATATCCCAATTTCAGTCGAAATTTGTCGCATGTAACTTTACTCCCTTAACTTCCCGTTTTAATTTTCCGAACATTTAGCCAGTAAATGTTAAATATTTTTTGTAAATATAGTTAAGGCTGATTCAATCAACAATAATAAGTTCATTTTAAGGAAGTGTAACCATCCCTTGCATCCCTATTTTGCATTTGAAAATTGTCCTTTTTGAAAGTTTAATATGGAATTGTGGGTGTCCTGTTGCACACAGGACGAAATTTTTTTCACATTACAATTCACTTAAACGTCTTTTGCAATAGTCCGTAGAGAAAACTAGACCTCATAATAAAATGCCACCCCCTAAAATATCCCAAATTCAGTCGAAATTTGTCGCATGTAATTTTACTACCTTAACTTCCCGTTTTAATTTCCCGGACATTTATCCAGTAAATGTTAAATATTTTTAGTCAATATCGTTAAGGATGATTCAATTCACAATACAAAGTTCATTTTAAGGAAGTGTAACCATCCCTTGCATCCCTATTTTGCATTTGAAAATTGTCCTTTTTGAACCTTTGAAATGGAATTGTGGATGTCCTGTTGCACACAGGACGAAATTTTTTTCACATTACAATTCTCTTAAAGGTGTTTTAATATAATCCGTTGAGAAAATTGGACCTCATAATAAAATGTCACCCCCTAAAATATCCCAAATTCAGTCGAAATTTGTCGCATGTAATTTTACTACCTTAACTTCCCGTTTTAATTTCCCGGACATTTAGCCAGTAAATGTTAAATATTTTTTGTAAATATAGTTAAGGCTGATTCAATCAACAATAATAAGTTCATTTTAAGGAAGTGGAACCATCCCTTGCATCCCTATTTTGCAGTTGAAAACTGTCGTTTTTGGAACTTTGAAATGGAATTGTGGATGTCCTGTTGCACACAGGACGAAATTTTTTTCACATTACAATTCTTTTAAAGGTGTTTTAATATAATCCGTTGAGAAAACTAGACCTCATAATAAAATGTCACCCCCTAAAATATCCCAATTTCAGTCGAAATTTGTCGCATGTAATTTTACTCCCTTAACTTCCCGTTTTAATTTCCCGGACATTTATCCAGTAAATGTTAAATATTTTTAGTCAATATCGTTAAGGATGATTCAATTCACAATACAAAGTTCATTTTCGAGAAGTGTATCCATCCCTTGCATCCCTAATTTACAGTTGAAAATTGTCCTTTTTGAAACTTTGAAATGGAATATTGGATGTCCTGTTGCACTCAGGACGAAAAATTTTTCACATTACAATTCACTTAAACGTCTTTTGCAATAGTCCGTAGAGAAAACTAGACCTCATAATAAAATGCCACCCCCTAAAATATCCCAAATTCAGTCGAAATTTGTCGCATGTAATTTTACTCCCTTAACTTCCCGTTTTAATTTCCCGGACATTTATCCAGTAAATGTTAAATATTTTTAGTCAATATCGTTAAGGATGATTCAATTCACAATACAAAGTTCATTTTAGAGAAGTGTAACCATCCCTTTCATCCCTAATTTACAGTTGAAAATTGTCCTTTTTGAAACTTTGAAATGGAATATTGGATGTCCTGTTGCACTCAGGACGAAAAAATTTTCACATTACAATTCACTTAAAGGTCTTTTAATATAATCCGTTGAGAAAATTGGACCTCATAATGAAATGTCACCCCCAAAAATATCCCAATTTCAGTCGAAATTTGTCGCATGTAATTTTACTCCCTTAACTTCCCGTTTTAATTTTCCGAACATTTAGCCAGTAAATGTTAAATATTTTTTGTAAATATAGTTAAGGCTGATTCAATCAACAATAATAAGTTCATTTTAAGGAAGTGTAACCATCCCTTGCATCCCTATTTTGCATTTGAAAATTGACCATTTTGAAAGTTTAATATGGAATTGTGGGTGTCCTGTTGCACACAGGACGAAATTTTTTTCACATTACAATTCACTTAAACGTCTTTTGCAATAGTCCGTAGAGAAAACTAGACCTCATAATAAAATGCCACCCCCTAAAATATCCCAAATTCAGTCGAAATTTGTCGCATGTAATTTTACTACCTTAACTTCCCGTTTTAATTTCCCGGACATTTATCCAGTAAATGTTAAATATTTTTAGTCAATATCGTTAAGGATGATTCAATTCACAATACAAAGTTCATTTTAAGGAAGTGTAACCATCCCTTGCATCCCTATTTTGCATTTGAAAATTGTCCTTTTTGAAACTTTGAAATGGAATTGTGGATGTCCTGTTGCACACAGGACGAAATTTTTTTCACATTACAATTCTCTTAAAAGTGTTTTAATATAATCCGTTGAGAAAATTGGACCTCATAATAAAATGTCACCCCCTAAAATATCCCAATTTCAGTCGAAATTTGTCGCATGTAATTTTACTCCCTTAACTTCCCGTTTTAATTTCCCGGACATTTATCCAGTAAATGTTAAATATTTTTAGTCAATATCGTTAAGGATGATTCAATTCACAATACAAAGTTCATTTTAGAGAAGTGTTACCATCCCTTGCATCCCTAATTTACAGTTGAAAATTGTCCTTTTTGAAACTTTGAAATGGAATATTGGATGTCCTGTTGCACTCAGGACGAAAAATTTTTCACATTACAATTCACTTAAAGGTCTTTTAATATAATCCGTTGAGAAAATTGGACCTCATAATAAAATGTCACCCCCTAAAATATCCCAATTTCAGTCGAAATTTGTCGCATGTAATTTTACTCCCTTATCTTCCTGTTTTAATTTCCCGGACATTTAGCCAGTAAATGTTAAATATTTTTTGTTAATATAGTTAAGGCTGATTCAATCAACAATTATAAGTTCATTTTAAGGAAGTGTAACCATCCCTTGCATCCCTATTTTGCATTTGAAAATTGTCCTTTTTGAAACTTTGAAATGGAATTGTGGATGTCCTGTTGCACACAGGACGAAATTTTTTTCACATTACAATTCTCTTAAAGGTGTTTTAATATAATCCGTTGAGAAAACTAGACTTCATAATAAAATGCCACCCCCTAAAATATCCCAAATTCAGTCGAAATTTGTCGCATGTAATTTTACTACCTTAACTTCCCGTTTTAATTTCCCGGACATTTAGCCAGTAAATGTTAAATATTTTTTGTAAATATAGTTAAGGCTGATTCAATCAACAATAATAAGTTCATTTTAAGGAAGTTGAACCATCCCTTGCATCCCTATTTTGCAGTTAAAAAACTGTCGTTTTTGGAACTTTGAAATGGAATTGTGGATGTCCTGTTGCATACAGGACGAAAATTTTTTCACATTACTATTCACTTAAAGGTCTTTTAATATAATCCGTTGAGAAAATTGGACCTCATAATAAAATGTCACCCCCTAAAATATCCCAATTTCAGTCGAAATTTGTCGCATGTAATTTTACTCCCTTAACTTCCCGTTTTAATTTCCCGGACATTTATCCAGTAAATGTTAAATATTTTTAGTCAATATCGTTAAGGATGATTCAATTCACAATACAAAGTTCATTTTAGAGAAGTGTTACCATCCCTTGCATCCCTAATTTACAGTTGAAAATTGTCCTTTTTGAAACTTTGAAATGGAATATTGGATGTCCTGTTGCACTCAGGACGAAAAATTTTTCACATTACAATTCACTTAAAGGTCTTTTAATATAATCCGTTGAGAAAATTGGACCTCATAATAAAATGTCACCCCCTAAAATATCCCAAATTCAGTCGAAATTTGTCGCATGTAATTTTACTACCTTAACTTCCCGTTTTAATTTCCCGGACATTTAGCCAGTAAATGTTAAATATTTTTTGTAAATATAGTTAAGGCTGATTCAATCAACAATAATAAGTTCATTTTAAGGAAGTTGAACCATCCCTTGCATCCCTATTTTGCAGTTGAAAACTGTCGTTTTTGGAACTTTGAAATGGAATTGTGGATGTCCTGTTGCATACAGGACGAAATTTTTTTCACATTACAATTCACTTAAAGGTCTTTTAATATAATCCGTTGAGAAAATTGGACCTCATAATGAAATGTCACCCCCTAAAATATCCCAATTTCAGTCGAAATTTGTCGCATGTAATTTTACTCCCTTAACTTCCCGTTTTAATTTCCCGGACATTTATCCAGTAAATGTTAAATATTTTTAGTCAATATCGTTAAGGATGATTCAATTCACAATACAAAGTTCATTTTAAGGAAGTGTAACCATCCCTTGCATCCCTAATTTACAGTTGAAAATTGTCCTTTTTGAAACTTTGAAATGGAATATTGGATGTCCTGTTGCACTCAGGACGAAAAATTTTTCACATTACAATTCACTTAAAGGTCTTTTAATATAATCCGTTGAGAAAATTGGACCTCATAATAAAATGTCACCCCCTAAAATATCCCAATTTCAGTCGAAATTTGTCGCATGTAATTTTACTCCCTTATCTTCCTGTTTTAATTTCCCGGACATTTAGCCAGTAAATGTTAAATATTTTTTGTAAATATAGTTAAGGCTGATTCAATCAACAATTATAAGTTCATTTTAAGGAAGTGTAACCATCCCTTGCATCCCTATTTTGCATTTGAAAATTGTCCTTTTTGAAACTTTGAAATGGAATTGTGGATGTCCTGTTGCACACAGGACGAAATTTTTTTCACATTACAATTCTCTTAAAGGTGTTTTAATATAATCCGTTGAGAAAACTAGACTTCATAATAAAATGCCACCCCCTAAAATATCCCAAATTCAGTCGAAATTTGTCGCATGTAATTTTACTACCTTAACTTCCCGTTTTAATTTCCCGGACATTTAGCCAGTAAATGTTAAATATTTTTTGTAAATATAGTTAAGGCTGATTCAATCAACAATAATAAGTTCATTTTAAGGAAGTTGAACCATCCCTTGCATCCCTATTTTGCAGTTAAAAAACTGTCGTTTTTGGAACTTTGAAATGGAATTGTGGATGTCCTGTTGCATACAGGACGAAAATTTTTTCACATTACTATTCACTTAAAGGTCTTTTAATATAATCCGTTGAGAAAATTGGACCTCATAATAAAATGTCACCCCCTAAAATATCCCAATTTCAGTCGAAATTTGTCGCATGTAATTTTACTCCCTTAACTTCCCGTTTTAATTTCCCGGACATTTATCCAGTAAATGTTAAATATTTTTAGTCAATATCGTTAAGGATGATTCAATTCACAATACAAAGTTCATTTTAGAGAAGTGTTACCATCCCTTGCATCCCTAATTTACAGTTGAAAATTGTCCTTTTTGAAACTTTGAAATGGAATATTGGATGTCCTGTTGCACTCAGGACGAAAAATTTTTCACATTACAATTCACTTAAAGGTCTTTTAATATAATCCGTTGAGAAAATTGGACCTCATAATAAAATGTCACCCCCTAAAATATCCCAAATTCAGTCGAAATTTGTCGCATGTAATTTTACTACCTTAACTTCCCGTTTTAATTTCCCGGACATTTAGCCAGTAAATGTTAAATATTTTTTGTAAATATAGTTAAGGCTGATTCAATCAACAATAATAAGTTCATTTTAAGGAAGTTGAACCATCCCTTGCATCCCTATTTTGCAGTTGAAAACTGTCGTTTTTGGAACTTTGAAATGGAATTGTGGATGTCCTGTTGCATACAGGACGAAATTTTTTTCACATTACAATTCACTTAAAGGTCTTTTAATATAATCCGTTGAGAAAATTGGACCTCATAATGAAATGTCACCCCCTAAAATATCCCAATTTCAGTCGAAATTTGTCGCATGTAATTTTACTCCCTTAACTTCCCGTTTTAATTTCCCGGACATTTATCCAGTAAATGTTAAATATTTTTAGTCAATATCGTTAAGGATGATTCAATTCACAATACAAAGTTCATTTTAAGGAAGTGTAACCATCCCTTGCATCCCTAATTTACAGTTGAAAATTGTCCTTTTTGAAACTTTGAAATGGAATATTGGATGTCCTGTTGCACTCAGGACGAAAAATTTTTCACATTACAATTCACTTAAAGGTCTTTTAATATAATCCGTTGAGAAAATTGGACCTCATAATAAAATGTCACCCCCTAAAATATCCCAATTTCAGTCGAAATTTGTCGCATGTAATTTTACTACCTTAACTTCCCGTTTTAATTTCCCGGACATTTAGCCAGTAAATGTTAAATATTTTTTGTAAATATAGTTAAGGCTGATTCAATCAACAATAATAAGTTCATTTTAAGGAAGTTGAACCATCCCTTGCATCCCTATTTTGCAGTTGAAAACTGTCGTTTTTGGAACTTTGAAATGGAATTGTGGATGTCCTGTTGCATACAGGACGAAAATTTTTTCACATTACGTCTCACGTAAGGTCATTGTTCCATAATCCGTTGAAAAAGTTAGTCCTTATAAGGAAAAGCCACCCCTCGAAAACGACCAATTTTAAGGCAAATTTGCTAAATGTTTAGTTAAGGTTAGAGTTATTGAAATTTTTAAATATTGTTCTAATTGGAGTTTTCTTTAGAGGAACCTTACCGAAGACAACCGAGAATTCTTCAATGGATTTTAATTGTTCATCATTTCCAAATGGACGTTGATGGAATAAATGTGGATCGTTCCAAAATCTTCCATCAAACTCATCAAGGATATCATTTCCACAATTGGTATCTACCGAGAAACTACAACAATTAATACAACAATTAATACAACAAACTTACTACAACAATTAGTGGTGTAAATTATGTTTCCATAAATCAGTGAACGTGATGTGATAAAGTGATTAAAGTGATAAAAAATCAAAATACTATGAAAATCAAAAGCTTTTTATTATATTTTGTTTATGATATATTGATATTTGTATATGATTGTAACAATTGATACTTAAGATAAATTATATAAACTAATGTAATAATGGGAAGACGAATATTGTTTTGTATTATAAACTGAATTGATATTTAACATTAATAAATTTATTTTCATTGAATACATTGTTTCAATTCGATTTATCCCACTCATCCTCTTGAATTTTATATTTCAGAGCTTTTTTACAGTAAGAAAACATAGAAGAGTTCAATTATTACAACGATAGGTAGGTTCAATGTTTTTCTATTGATTGCCGAATAATACGATAAAGACAATATCGAAAAATATCTTAACTTTTCTAGTTAAAAAAATTCAAGTTTCTACAAATTTTCTTAAGAATTGTTTATATATGAGTTTTAACGTCATTTACATATATCATCTGATAGCCGAGTCGCTAAGGTCGCCGCCGCCGCCGTCTCATCCCGTGGTCCCTGGTTCGCATCCCGATTGGTCCAGGATTTTTATAATTTCTAATAATTGATTCCTCTTCCTTACAGCTTGTAATATATATAATTAACATTAATTCTTAATTCCGAACATTTCTTCATCGAAATATTCGATCGAACAGTTCCTACACTTCGGGGTTGGGAATGATCGATCGATCGACGCGTTATATTTTTTCATTTTTTTTTTGCTCCCTGGTTTAGTGACGTCACACAATGTCGAGTGATTTTTTTTTGTGGAAATATGTGACGTCACATAATGACGTCAATCATGAGTAAATTCATAAAGGGGGGAGGACATCGAAATTTCGATATTCGTGAAATAGGATTTTGGGAATGGCTTCCTCACAAAGTGGAAAGCCTAAAAATCATATCCTCTAATTGTATTTTTCATTTTTTTGGGGGAAATTTTTCGGCCGAAATCCCAGAAAATCGGAAAAACAGGGCAAAATCGGCACTTTCTTTCACTTTTTATAACTTTAACGTCAATTTGTGCGTTAACTATCGATCGTTGGTGAACGATAGTAGGCTCATTCGATAGCGCTTGAATTACTCTATCGATTGGTGCCAAGAAGTTGCCGGAAAAGCTTAAGGGGAAAAACTTTTTTTTCCGACTTTCAGAAATTTAAAATCCACCACCAAATGCCTATCGATTTTATGAAATTTTTGTGGAAAATTTTTTGTCGAATATCTCGATGAAATTCTCACCTTAGATGCATTATGATACTATCGAAAAACATTAGCACTTTTCGATGTTCTTAATGGAATTTTTCGATTTACAAATTTACAAATGATGCATCATAATGCAATGTAAATTGTTTTCTTGAAAAAAAGGATGAAGGACCTAAAAATTTTGCAACGTGGTTCTACAACTTTTCCGAACGTCATATGAAGAAGCAATAGTTCAAATTGTCCCGGAAAATTCCACGAAAATTGATCGATTGTAAAAAATTAACGTTATGAAATTTGATATTGCAGAATTATATATTATTCAAGATAATGCTATTCAAATACAAATATGTTTTATCGAAAAAAAGGATGAAGGACTATAAAATATTACCATGTCTTTTGACAAATTTTCCGGGATTAACATGGAGCAGCTATGGTTAAAATATTTCTGGAAAATTCCAATTCCTTCGACCGAAAATTTTTTTCAAGTTTCCATCAATGAAGAAATCTTTATATATGAGTTTAAACGATCAATAAATATATCTTCCAATGGCCGAATCGATAAGCGCACGGAATATGTTATAAACGGAAAGACGACGGATCGATCCCCCAATAAGGTAAAAGATTTTTATATTTCTACTAACCAATTTCTAATTAATATCTATTCGTTACAGCTTAAATTATCACTTTCGATCGTTAATAATTATCTTAACGTTAGTTTCAGCCGAATAATTCGATCATCTCTTCTCCAACCTTTCGAGGTTGAGAGAAGTGATCGATCGATTCCGTAGATTTTTTTTCTTTTTGGTTTATATATATGACGTCATACATACGTCGCCATCCAATGACATCACTCAATGACGTCATTCCCGAAAAATATCGAAAAAATGAGCGAATTTTCGATTTTCATGAAGTAGGATTCTGGGAATGGCTTAGTTACGTCACGGGAGGCCTAAAAAACATATCCTAATGTCAATTTTTTTCGTTTTTTTTTCGAAAATTTTTCGGCCGAAATCCCAGAAAATCCCAAAAATAGGCCAAAACTGACGGTTTTATTCACTTTTTTCAACTTTAACGCCGTTTTTAGCGAAAACTATCGATCGTAGGTTAACGATAGTAGGCTCATTCGATAGCGCTTGAATTACTCTATCGATGGTGTAAATTTGGTCCCGGAAAACCCTAAGGAAAAAAACTTTTTTTTTTAACTTTGCAAAAATTTAAAATCCTCGATGAAACCATGGCCGATTTTTTTCAAAAAATTTTTTGTCGAATATCTCGATGAAATTCACATCATAGATGCATAATGTAACGCTCGAAGTAAAAATAAATAAAAAATTGAGCTTTTCGTTACCCTTGTTCGAATTTTTCGATAAAACAAATTTACATATGCATAGCATTAAGACGTTTATATAAAATTTCATTATCGAAATATTCGATGAAGGGTAACGAAAAGCTAATTTTTTTTTATTTTCAATTCGAGCGTTACATTATGCCTCTATGGTGTGAATTTCATCGAGATATTCGACAAAAAATTTTTTGGAAAAAATCGACCATGGTTTCATAGAGGATTTTAAATTTTTGCAAAGTTAAAAAAAAAAGTTTTTTTCCTTAGGGTTTTCCGGGACCAAATTTACACCATCGATAGAGTAATTCAAGCGCTATCGAATGAGCCTACTATCGTTAACCTACGATCGATAGTTTTCGCTAAAAACGGCGTTAAAGTTGAAAAAAGTGAAAAAAACCGTCAGTTTTGGCCTATTTTTGGGATTTTCTGGGATTTCGGCCGAAAAATTTTCGAAAAAAAAACGAAAAAAATTGACATTAGGATATGTTTTTTAGGCCTCCCGTGACGTAACTAAGCCATTCCCAGAATCCTACTTCATGAAAATCGAAAATTCGCTCATTTTTTCGATATTTTTCGGGAATGACGTCATTGGGTGATGTCATTGGATGGCGACGTATGTATGACGTCATATATATAAACCAAAAAGAAAAAAAATCTACGGAATCGATCGATCACTTCTCTCAACCTCGAAAGGTTGGAGAAGAGATGATCGAATTATTCGGCTGAAACTAACGTTAAGATAATTATTAACGATCGAAAGTGATAATTTAAGCTGTAACGAATAGATATTAATTAGAAATTGGTTAGTAGAAATATAAAAATCTTTTACCTTATTGGGGGATCGATCCGTCGTCTTTCCGTTTCATCACATATTCCGTGCGCTTATCGATTCGGCCATTGGAAGATATATTTATTGATCGTTTAAACTCAAATATAAAGATTTCTTCATTGATGGAAACTTGAAAAATTTTTTCGATCGAAGGAATTGGAATTTTCCAAAAATATTTTAACCATAGCTGCTCCATGTTATTCCTGGAAAATTTGTCAAAAGACATGGTAGTATTTTATAGTCCTTCATCCTTTTTTTCGATAAAACAAATTTGTATTTGAATAGCATTATCTTGCATAATATATAATTCTGCAATATCAAATTTCATAACGTTAATTTTTTACAATCGATCAATTTTCGTGGAATTTTCCGGGAAAATTTGAACCATTGTTTCTTCATGTGACGTTCGGAAAAGTTGTAGAACCACGTTGCAAAATTTTTAAGTCCTTCATCCTTTTTTTCAAGAAAACAATTTACATTTATATTGCATTATGATGCATCATTTGTAAATTTGTAAATCGAAAAATTCCATTAAGAACATCGAAAAGTGCTAATGTTTTTCGATAGTATCATAATGCATCTAAGGTGAGAATTTCATCGAGATATTCGACAAAAAATTTTCCACAAAAATTTCATAAAATCGATAGGCATTTGGTGGTGGATTTTAAATTTCTGAAAGTCGGAAAAAAAAGTTTTTCCCCTTAAGCTTTTCCGGCAACTTCTTGGCACCAATCGATAGAGTAATTCAAGCGCTATCGAATGAGCCTACTATCGTTCACCAACGATCGATAGTTAACGCACAAATTGACGTTAAAGTTATAAAAAGTGAAAGAAAGTGCCGATTTTGCCCTGTTTTTCCGATTTTCTGGGATTTCGGCCGAAAAATTTCCCCCAAAAAAATGAAAAATACAATTAGAGGATATGATTTTTAGGCTTTCCACTTTGTGAGGAAGCCATTCCCAAAATCCTATTTCACGAATATCGAAATTTCGATGTCCTCCCCCCTTTATGAATTTTCTCATGATTGACGTCATTATGTGACGTCACATATTTCCACAAAAAAAAATCACTCGACATTGTGTGACGTCACTAAACCAGGGAGCAAAAAAAAAATGAAAAAATATAACGCGTCGATCGATCGATCATTCCCAACCCCGAAGTGTAGGAACTGTTCGATCGAATATTTCGATGAAGAAATGTTCGGAATTAAGAATTAATGTTAATTATATATATTACAAGCTGTAAGGAAGAGGAATCAATTATTAGAAATTATAAAAATCCTGGACCAATCGGGATGCGAACCAGGGACCACGGGATGAGACGGCGGCGGCGGCGACCTTAGCGACTCGGCTATCAGATGATATATGTAAATGACGTTAAAACTCATATATAAACAATTCTTAAGAAAATTTGTAGAAACTTGAATTTTTTTAACTAGAAAAGTTAAGATATTTTTCGATATTGTCTTTATCGTATTATTCGGCAATCAATAGAAAAACATTGAACCTACCTATCGTTGTAATAATTGAACTCTTCTATGTTTTCTTACTGTAAAAAAGCTCTGAAATATAAAATTCAAGAGGATGAGTGGGATAAATCGAATTGAAACAATGTATTCAATGAAAATAAATTTATTAATGTTAAATATCAATTCAGTTTATAATACAAAACAATATTCGTCTTCCCATTATTACATTAGTTTATATAATTTATCTTAAGTATCAATTGTTACAATCATATACAAATATCAATATATCATAAACAAAATATAATAAAAAGCTTTTGATTTTCATAGTATTTTGATTTTTTATCACTTTAATCACTTTATCACATCACGTTCACTGATTTATGGAAACATAATTTACACCACTAATTGTTGTAGTAAGTTTGTTGTATTAATTGTTGTATTAATTGTTGTAGTTTCTCGGTAGATACCAATTGTGGAAATGATATCCTTGATGAGTTTGATGGAAGATTTTGGAACGATCCACATTTATTCCATCAACGTCCATTTGGAAATGAAGAACAATTAAAATCCATTGAAGAATTCTCGGTTGTCTTCGGTAAGGTTCCTCTGAAAAGAAAACTCCAATTAGAACAATATTTAAAAATTTCAATAACTCTATCCTTAACTAAACATTTATCTCCAAAAAAGATTATTCTTTCTTCAGCCCAAACAAAACTGCCGTTGTCCTCACTTTTAAGGATAGTTAAATCTGTAACAATACATTGATTTATTGATAAATTAAAAAAAAAAACAAAGCATATGTCCAATTTAATAGTTATAGGCTAATAAACTTAAGCCGCAGCCTATTAAACATAGAAGAACAAAGGGTTGCCTAACATCTACATTTTGTAAAAAAACGGATAAAAACAAGGATTGCATTTCCTGATAAGAGTGCTTTTCCTCAACGATTTACTTAATAAGGCCATTACGTGCTTTGTAAAATGATAAAATTTTTGTCCTGTATGCAAAAGGACTCCCATAATATCGATTTGAAGTTTCACAAAGGACAATTTTAAAGAGCATAAAAGGATATAAGGGATGTTTTTTTTGATGAAATTGACATTAGTATTATTAACTGAAGCATCCACAACAATTATGCATAAAAAAATATTGCATTTAATGGCAAGATCCTTGGGAAATTAAATCGGGAAGTTAAGGAGGTGAAAATGTATGCAGCAAATTTGCCTTAAAATTGGTCGTTTTCGAGGGGTGGCTTTTCCTTATAAGGACTAACTTTTTCAACGGATTATGGAACAATGACCTTACGTGAGACGTAATATGAAAAAATTTTCGTCCTGTATGCAACAGGACATCCACAATTCCATTTCAAAGTTCCAAAAACGACAGTTTTCAACTGCAAAATAGGGATGCAAGGGATGGTTCAACTTCCTTAAAATGAACTTATTATTGTTGATTGAATCAGCCTTAACTATATTTACAAAAAATATTTAACATTTACTGGCTAAATGTCCGGGAAATTAAAACGGGAAGTTAAGGGAGTAAAATTACATGCGACAAATTTCGACTGAAATTGGGATATTTTAGGGGGTGACATTTTATTATGAGGTCCAATTTTCTCAACGGATTATATTAAAACACCTTTAAGAGAATTGTAATGTGAAAAAAATTTCGTCCTGTGTGCAACAGGACATCCACAATTCCATTTAAAAGTTTCAAAAAGGACAATTTTCAAATGCAAAATAGGGATGCAAGGGATGGTTACACTTCCTTAAAATGAAGTTTGTATTGTTGATTGAATCATCCTTAACTATATTGGCTAAAAATATTTAACATTTACGGGATAGATGTCCGGGAAATTGAAACGGGAAGTTAAGGGAGTAAAATTACATGCGACAAATTTCGCCTGAAATTGGGATATTTTAGGGGGTGACATTTTATTATGAGGTCTCGTTTTCTCTACGGATTATATTAAAAGACCTTTAAGTGAATTGTAATATGAAAAATTTTTCGTCCTGAGTGCAACAGGACATCCAATATTCCATTTCAAAGTTTCAAAAAGGACAATTTTCAACTGTAAATTAGGGATGCAAGGGATGGTTACACTTCTCTAAAATGAACTTTGTATTGTGAATTGAATCATCCTTAACGATATTGACTAAAAATATTTAACAATTACTGGATAGATGGCCGGGAAATTAAAACGGGAAGTTAAGGGAGTAAAATTACATGTGACAAATTTCGACTGAAATCGGGACATTTTAAGGGTAAGATTTTATTATAAGTTCTGTTTTTCTCAACGGATTGTTAAAGATGACCTTTAACTGTAATGAAATGTGAAATAATTTTGTTCCGAGGGCAACAGGACATCCACAATTACATTTCAAAGTTTCAAAAAGGACAATTTTCATCTGAATAATTTTCATCAAAATTAGGATATAAGAAATGGTTTTTTCTATAAATTGAACATAATATGATTGTTGAATTATATTTAACGATACTGACTAGAAATGTTTTACATTTACGGGATAGATGGCCGGGAAATCAAAACGGGAAGTAAAGATCATTCATCATTTTCGACAGAAATTGGGACACTTTATCGGGTGAGTTTCTATTATGAGTTCTTGTTTTCTCAATGGATTATAAAGGTAGGCCTTTAAGTTAAATGTAATGTGATTTTTTTTCTGTGGGCAACAGGGCATCCACAATTCCATTCTAAAATTTCAAAACGGACAATTTTCAATTGATATATAAAGATATAAGGGATGGTTTATTTTCCTTAAAATGGACTTTATATTGTTGATTGAATCATATTTAAGGATACTGATTATTAATATTTTATAAAATGGCAAGCTATGAAGGTAAAATTCCATTCGAAAATTTTCGACAGAATTCCAATTCTCTCATATAAGACTTCTTCAAGCATTCTTAATGTGGTTACACATTAAATACATTTCCTTATTTTTTATACAATAATTGATTTTTTTATTCTAATCTAAGGAAAAATGAGGATTTATTTGTTTTTATTTATCCTTTTTTTTATTCATAAAAAATATGGCACATTTCTAGGAATATTAGAATAATGATTTTTAAAATTAAAATTAAGTAATTAATATTTAAACTATTACTATAAAATTTGATTTCATATTGTGCTTAATTAAAACAATAAAAATAAATCAAGTTTTTAAAATAAAATATTAAAATTACAAACAGATATTTTTTCTATAAAAATTTTTTGCATGGCACTGGAATAAAGCGATGGATTGTTATAGTTAATATTTTATTATGTTATAATCATATTTTCAACTAGTTTTCTCCTTCCAAAGATTCAGATCTATTGACGGTATTTTACGGCAAGGCAAAATAATATTTTCTTCTCCTTTGTACAACATAACATGATACTGAATGAAAGTTATGTTATCGGAATTGTCACAAATAATTCTGGCTAATGTCGTAACTCGTATTTCGGTTAGTTGTTCTGCAGTAAATGCTTGTGGTTGCTCATTGGTTTCGTACCAAAATCTATCTCCTCGTCTCAACCTTACAAACTGATTTGTAATTAAGCATGTAACGGTATCTCCCAAAACTCCACCAACTCTGGGATATTCACTTAAAGCGCCAGTATACAAGTCAATATCATTCACGTCTCTAAAATAATGAGGACATCAATTACAAAATCTTAAAAAAGGATTTGTTAAATACTTACTGATAGATAGATTTTATACGATCTAACGAATCGGGATCAATAATTCCAACTAGATCGTCAAAACTGCTTGGTTCTGAGAAACCACAAAATTTTCGCCATTTTGGATACGTTGGCAAACCATGATCTCGTCCTCGTTGTATATTCAAAGACACCAAATCTAATCCACAGGGAGAGCGTTTCTTTGGTTTATCTGAGCTTAAACTTTGTTCAAATAAATGCTCCTTAAACTGCGAAAAAAATATTTTCTTAAAGCATTTATCTGTTATTTTATTTGAGTATTTACTTCTCTAGAGAAATAGGTATCTGAGGCTTCCAAATTGGTATTGATTGCTCCTCGAATAGCACTATCCATTCCGTTTTTATTGTATAGGTCATAAGGATTAAATAACATCTTATGCATTTGTATATATTCAGGACTGGAAGTATCGTTAGCTAGTTTCTTCATTAATGTCTATTTTAGAAAACAAGTTTATGTAGAATGAATTAACAAATGTGAAATAAGTAAATAAAATTTAAAGTTACCGGTAACAAAGTATGCGCAAACCGGAAAACTGCAGCAACAAATTCATTGGCCATTGATGGATCTATACTATCATTATAACCAGTATAGTAGCCATGTGTTTCTACGTACAAATCAGCATGCACCATAATTTCAGGACCTAAAAGATAATTGTTTAAAAGAAGGCTCAATAAATATAATGCAAAATACCCAATTTTTGCCATTTTAAATTAATTTCAAATTCAGGAACAATAAGTAAAACTACATAATACTACGTCTAGACCAGTGATTCCCAAAGTGGTCTATATCGACCCCTAGGGGTCTATGACAACCTGCAAGGGGTCTACGTCAGCGAAAAAAAATTTGGGGGTCCATGAAATGAAAATGGGGGTCCACGATAGTGGATCTCAACATATACACTGATAGTACCTATTTACTTACATCATACTATCTTATAATATCAAGTCTTATACATTATTTATAAAAGTACCTATGAAGTTATAAAAGTACCTATGAAGTTATAAAAGTACCTATGAAGTTATAAAAGTACCTATGTTTTCACTTTAAGATTTTAATACTAAACTTCACTGCAGTTAGAAATTTACAGAAAATCAATATCAGGTAAGTAGGGGGTCTACCCAACACGAAAAAACATGGCAAGGGGTCTACGACACAAAAAAGTTTGGGGAACTCTGGTCTAGACATAATTGTCTAGACGTAATTGTTTTGTAGATCCCTAAATCTATAATATAAATTACTGATTTATTTATTTTTGCAATCAATGTAAAAATTGCCATTAACATTGTAGGAATTCTAAAACTTTTGATAAAAATGTTATTAAATATAGACAGATGTACTTCAAAAATAAATTTTAGTAAGGTTTTTGAATTAAATTAAAATAATCAATAATATTTTTTTTACAGTAGAACCTTAAAGTTTGGTTCCGTCAAGGGTTTCGAAATTTGTAAATTCACTACTGACTAGGTGAGATATTTTCTTATAATATATCTTTACCTAATAGAACTGGAAGAAATTCATTATAAGTTATATGCTGCATTTGAGCGGCTACAATTCGTCGAGATTCTTGAAACAATATTTCATCATTCCAATGAGGATTTATTTCTTTCAATTTTGAAGCAATCCGGTTATGTTCTCGAGCCAACAATAAGTGCATTGTTGTTAAATGCAAATTTTCATTAGCTCGAGCGTCGCCTGATATAAAGCAATATTTCCCTTCTTTATTTAATTGTTCTTGATTGCAACCGTCTGTTTTATCTTCCGATACAGGCAACAATGTTCTTTTGTCCGCAGTAATATACATTCTCAATAATCCGTCTTTCATTTCTCGCAATTTGATCATTAATTGTTTATCTGATCCATAAACAACGGATCCATCAATGAAGCTAGTTACTTGATTTAGTTGTTCTCTTGGACCTAAAATGAAAAACTTATGAATGGTATCCTTTCGGTTGATATCGCTGTTAATTACCTAAAGTACAAGTGGGGGCCGGAGCAGAACGAACAAATTCCATGCATGTTAAATTAAAGTTTTGATAAATTGGATCCCCTGGTGCTAAACGAACCGGGAAACATTCAGGGTGTGGTTTCAAACCTGGCGTTTCAACTGCTGGACAACATGATATAGATGTTCCATTTTCACCTTTTTGAGGAAAAGCCAAATCATGTTATTTAAATATTACATAACCAACGATATCCAGAGTAAAAATGAATAATTAACTCAGTAGTTTAAAAAAATAACTACCTACTGTATTGTTTCACAGTTTATAAAAGCAGCAAGCAAACTAATTGAATTATATACAACTTATTGAACTACTGTAAGAAAATTAGACTAAAGATAAGGTGTATCTTCTTTTCTTTTCGATCAGTTATATTCGAATCTCGTTAAATCTTTCAAAGAATTACAAGATCCATAACTTAAAAATCTTTTGCCCCGCAATTTCAACAACAAATAAACTATTTCTATTTTTTCCACCTAAATATTACTTTAATCATAAATAGATTTATATTTACCGTGATTTAAAGCAGTGGCTGTGATGTCATGATCTAGAAACTGACCCCAAACTGCTAGCATTACTGTGAATTTTGGATCATTACGATAAATGGGACGATGAACAACAATGCTAACTTCCCGCGCTGATGGTAAATCCTGTCCATTCCGAGCTTTCCGAGGAACCGAAATTCCTTAATAATTAATGAAGAATCATTATCATTTAACTTCACAAACGATTATATTTATTTACCGTCTTGATATTCTGGAGGTAAAGCACGTCGAAAAGGCGTCTGAGCAACCCCCCATTTATTAGGATGATTTAAATTGTTGCAAGATCCATCTATTGAACGATATTTTTCTTTTACACAATCAGAAACTTCATTCAGTTTTTGACAATAGTCTGCAGGCCACCACGAGTCATTCAATTGTGTGGGAATATGGGAGATAGTCCATTCGGGTTTTCTTTTTTGAGTAATATTTTTCCTATCAATGCAATAATTATAATTATTTTCCTGCTGACCCAGCTAAGAATTGTTTTTTCTTTTTATAATCATTTCTTTTATAATGGTATGATATGAGTCGCTTATTTTGAAAGTGGCCTAATTCGATTTCAATAATAGCTCATATACCTACTATTTTTTTCAACAATGAATACATAAATTTCTCAATCAAAGAAGTTACTACTAGTGTGTCGAAAACGAATACAATATCAACAGTTTATAAAAATTTAATGCCACAAATATCTGCATAATCTGGTCTATCAGCAAATCAAAAACTGTTGTATGGACTATACCTGGGATGGATTTAGACCACTTCCAAAATAAGTAACTCATATATTCTTTCAAAACGGTTTTTATAAGCACAAGTAACGATGAAGTAACAATATTACCATTAAAATATTCTTTTATGCAAGATCATTTTTTTGAACCTGTTTATAGTAAAGTACCCGAGTCCTCTGAATGAGAAAATTTTAATCGATCATATAAATTTAATCTACTCACAAATTGTCCTTTTATATATAGAAATATCTTATAAAAGAAATTTGAACAGATTAAAGTACTTATGTGAAGTAAAAGTGGTGCGAAAATCGATATTCAAAGGGAGAAAAATTGATTTTCGTGAATGATTAAATTTCTACTCAGTTAATAGTTTTGCCATTATTGCATAATATCTATAATTAACACGATACGAATTGAACACTTTAGAAAAGAAATTATTGTACATTAATCGTTGATAAATATCTACTTTTCATTGTTACTGAATCAATTACTTTACCTTTTAACTAATTCTTTAGTGGCATAATCTGCTGCATATCCAGCACGTGCTAAAACTAAAGCATCTGATGAAGTTGCAGTGGCTTTTTGATGTCTATAACTAGGAGAATCTTGGGGTAACACAATTTGATCATATTTTTCATATCGATCACGAGCTTCCAAAGCCGTTGCTCCAGCCAATCCTGCAGCTTTTAAATCTTCATCGTTAATGTCGTCTAAAGTAGTTGGACCTGAATCGTCTTCTAAAAATTTCAAATATTAAATGTAGAAAGTGTTTTGTATTTGTTCTCATGTAAGTACCTTCTATTGGCCAAGATAGTTTTAATAACAATCGGTTAGAAACATTGGTTTCTGTTGTATTTGTAACATCTGTATTATTTGGTAAAATATCAGGTTCGTTCATTGTATATGATATTGTTATTACTAAAGCAACAACAAATAAAGCTCTAAAATGCAAAAAACATTGTTAATTAAAAATGAGGACCACCTATATCATTATTTAGGAAATTGAAATAAAAAAGTAATGCTTACAACATTGTAGCACAAATGCAACATTGAAATTGTCTTATTCGATGTTTATGCTGACGTAGTCGATTTGATTGAAATACATAAGAAGGAGCTGGATTAGGGGATGATACCAATGGTGTTCTTTCAGAAGATGTACTTGCCATTTTGGATCTGTTTTAACAAACAAAAATAATGGAGATAAATAAGTATAAAGTATTTGAAATACTACTTTGAAATCATGTTACAAAGAGTCTCCACTCAAAACTATAGGATTATAACTTTAGCGAATATCCGAAACCATTTTTAACATTAATATCATTAATATTATGGAAAAGCCTATCGAATTAAAAAACTAAAAATATTTAATACTTTGTTGCATTTTTAATAAATTTATATTACATATTTATTAAAATATACTTTATAAACGCACCAATTTTTGTATTTTAACTTTTTCTAATTTTTTTATTTTTATTTTACTTTAAATGTAGGCTGATATTTATAATATTTAAAAGCAAAACTGGTTAAAAAATAAAAATAAATTTTAAGTATTAAGTATGCGTATGGTTATTCTATAAGGGAGGGGAAGTTATAAAAGATTAAGCTAAAGAAGCGCTATTCATTAAATAAATAGGCCATTAAAAAAATTATTTTTTTTTTTTTTGAAAATTATATTTAAATACTGTTCATTGTGGTTTCATATATATTATTTTTATGAAAATCTTATATATAAATTGACTATCTTGCCGTCCGTGCGTGCAGAATATACGCATGCGCTCTGTTATCCCCACTTACGCATTCAAAACGTTGGTACGGGTAAAACGGACTTTGTTATTAAATTTGATATTACGATTGTTTATTAAACGTTATCCCTTTCAAACTTTGCTACCGTTTTTCACTCTTTTAGGGGAGAAACTTTCAAAAACTCTTTCTATTTATATATCTGGATCGTATAAGGAAAACACTTTCCAAATTTCATCGACTCAAATGTGCACTTATATTTGAAAATACAATGTAAAACGAAAAAAAATAATGACCTTTATGTTATTTAACATGACGAAACAGCTATTCGATTTCGCACATTTGGACGTTGTACATACAAAATTGTTGGAAATAGGTGGAAAGCGTGGAAGTAAATTCGAATATTTTATTTCTTTTCAATAACAACAATTGGTTTTCAAATTATTTTAAATACCGAAGAAAAGTTAGTTTGGAAGATTGTATATTTAAATTGATAATGAAATATATGTTAAAAAATTGCTCCCTTAATGCTTTTCCGCAGAATATATAATTACTCCAGATCACAACCATTGGTTCATAAAATAAAATAGATTTTAAAACATTTGATTGTTGAAAAACGAACCAAAATTTAAAATCTCCTATTTGTTATAAGTACTACATAAGTATTATACTTTCATTCTAATTTAGTGAAATGACGTTATTTAAAATGTTGTTATTAAAATGATATAAAAAAACACTTATATTTTATTTCTTAATATAATTTTAGATAAACTTTTTTTTATATTAACAACACTTTGATTATTTAATTTAAAATTTCGATTGTTGATTAACTCTACATTATCTCATATTAAACATTTTATTGAGATAAAACCTTTAGTTGCGAATGCAACGGGCAACTACTAGTTATATTATATACGTAATTTGTTAATTACGCATCAATCAGATAGCTATTTATGATTAGCAATTCAATTAATGTTCTATATTTCAATGAAAACTATTTCATTATCTTAATTTTATTTCAGAACTTCACGATTTTCCTTAGTTATCTGAACAAATAATCTTAGCATTGAAATATATGAGTATAACATTATATACTTTATGCACTTAATATACTTGGAACATAGCTTAGTATTTACTAACTTAAAATAATAATAAATAAATAAAAATATGTACAAATGTTAAATTACTTTAAAGGTAATGTAGTTAATAAAAAAAATGCAAATATTGATATTTGTTAGATACGAAAGTTAAATATAAAAAAGATTTCCTTCAACGAAATTATCTTGAATAATAGTTAAAATGCAAAACATAAAGGTAGGTAATTATTTTAAAAAATATTAAAACCGCGTGGTTTGATCGAATTTTAATTGAATTATCTATTGTATGAAAAAATATTGATCTCATTAGCTGAAAAACTGGATTCGGGGAATTTAATACTTAAATAAGGTAAAAATGTACCGTGGAATATAATATGTCAGTAATTTGATACGAATTTAAATACATATGAAAAGTCAGCGAGGTTTCACTTATTAACATGAGAAAAGAATGTTTTAGAGTGATACAATGACATTATATAATGATATTATATTATCTTTTACAAAAAAAGAGCATGTTTTTCATGTGAATATTAAGTTTTAATTAAAAATCAATAAAAATTAGAAATGTTTTGCAATCTTTGTCATTACAAATTTAAATGTTGTAAATATTTGGTAAAGTTGCTAAATGTTCTATTCATTACAACCGTGCAAAAACACTCAAGAATTTTCCATAAAAAATATGTTACTTATTAAACAATTTAATTTAAAATGGACTTAATTTTTCGCCAAAAATGTTTTTACTACTTCATAAAGTAAATCATCGATTTGATGATGCTTACATAAATTAATTTAATATTCAACAAAATTAGTTATTGCAAGAAATGTTTCTATATGGCACAAACCATATATAAAATAATTTTGTCTGAATATATAATAATCATCAAAGCATACCTAACTTTGAAAAGGTAAAAGGATAATAATAAACAATGAATAATTGGAAGTAAATATTGCAAAATTCTGCCAATAATTCCAAAAAAAAAAAAACATATTTTGGTATTAAAGATAAAATTTGATTTGATAATTTTTAAAATTGAACATTGTTACCTATATAGCATTGAAAATAATAAATCCGTACTTCAGTGTTTCTCGATGTCCTCAATATTCATCTCTAAAATTAGCAAAATTGAAAGTTAAATGTTACCATTTCCACTACAATAAAAAGCATATTAGAATTTGGTATACGTCTTTTAACAGATGCATAGTTCTGCAATAATTTTTGGTAAATATCCGTAAATAGTAGAAAATTTGAATGTTTATTTCAAGGGATGAAGTACTATAAAGGAGAGGGTATTATCAAGTGGTTTTTAATTTTCAAGTTTCTGGTTTAAATTAGAAAGTTATAAAAGTTATTAAATCTAGCTAAAATCTTCCAACTACGTTGGATTTATTTAAACTTGTTCTTTATTGAACATTTTATTATAAAGGTACTAATAAAATATAATCAAAACTGATTTAGAGATTTATTTTCTGTAGTGAAGTTTCAATTTATAATTCTATTCAAATTAAAACATACTTTATCCACAAAGTAGATAATGATTCTTTCAAAAATACATTTATAATTTTAGGGTTTTCACACACAAAATTATATCGGGATTATAAACGGAATCTTAAATAAACTTTAAAAATAGTTCGACTGATATTCTTAGTAAAGTTCTTCACAAGAAATATGATTCTAAATCTCTGTTGAACTAAATTCATTGTTGAACTGTATAACTCCTACACTGAAGTTTAATATGAAAACCAAGCATTTAGCGGAGAGTTTGGAAATTTTTTATTATTAAACATAAATACTTACGGGCTTTAACTTCCTGTCGTTATGGAACTTTTTAATCAGTATATCATGGACGCACTTTTTTCGTTAACTGTCTTTGTGGAAAAATTAATTAAGCCACAAGTCCACCTTATTATTTACTAGTTTACTTTAAACTAAAAAACCGGTACCAGAATGTTATCTCCAATTTCCCCACCTTTCATTTAAAAAACGGTTTATTCTACGAGGATATCTTACAAGTGTATTTCATTTACCTACCATATATAAGTAGTAATATGTAAAATGCACTCATTCCACTTATCAAATATTCTCTTGCCTTTTCTCTCTATAAGAAAAATATTTACAGATTACACCGGATTACTCAATATGTACTTTTATCTTCTCCTTTTAACGTGCGCCTTACAATACATTCAGGTAAAACTAAAATATTACTTCCTTTTACAAAAAAATCAAAAACTTTCCTTGAAAAAATCTGAAATAACTAAAAACCGGTTTGCTGTTAGCATTTGCATCTTTCTTTAATATTTTTTTACGAGTAAGATTTGAAATTCAATTCTAATGAACCTGTTCAATTCTATTGAACGTAGTAGCTGCTATGTATATAATTATTATTCCTATAAAATACGGATAAAAGGAAGATATAGGAAAACTCAATTTTATTAGAATTTACCATTTACCCAATTATTTTTAAAGAACTGAATTTTTTTCAGTTTTTGTGTTTGTATTTTTTTTAAAACCAGTCATGTAGAATATGAGAAACCGGAGAAACCCTACAAATTCGGATATTTCTCCAGTCCGGAAATCGATGTATCCAATGCTGTTACGATTTTAAAATCGTTATCAAATTTATGTCTATAAGAAATGAATAGGCATAAAATATACTGCTTACAATAGTAATTACTAGATTTCTTTAATAAAGTCGTAAAGATTGGAGACTAAAAAAATATTTGCAAAAATTAACAATAAGAAAACTTTTCAGGGGGAAAGACTATAATAAAAAAAAAACCTTTAAAAGCAACCTTGAATATAAGATTTTGTTCAAAAAGAAGCAACTTTTGAGGGATTTTACCAATTTTTTACAAAATGAACTCCAAACTTAAATTTCAAAAGAATTTTAATTTGCTATTTATGCAATACTTTCATGTGAATAATTAATCAAACAATTGTTCTAATAATATGAAAATCAAGTCCCTTAGTTGCTTTTGAAGTAGGGAAGAAACACAATAGGCTTCTAAACCTACGAAGGGAGGAAAACAGAATTCTTGCAGGTCTAACAGGATACGTCATCTGAGGAACCTTATTCATAATAACCTAGTCGGAATTTAATAGGTTGCCTTTTTAATCTACTGATTTTTTTTACAAAAACAGATCCGACCCTGAACAACGTCATAAGAGAGATCTTCAGAAATTAAAAGATTAATATATCGCTGAAAAGGAAAAAGTTATTACAATAAAGAAATATAAAAAATCAAAAGTTTTAACTTACGGAAACAAAAGTTACCAAGTTTCATATTAACTAGATTAGTGGGATGAAATTTTAATAACATTTTATATTTTAGGTATATTAATTGTATTTTAAATGTTGGTATAAAATGTACAACATAAATCGGTTTTTATTCGTCTTATAATAAATATAATTGCAAAGTTAAAGGTTACTATTTATTTTTATAAATTTCGTTCTTTCGTTTGAATTACATAATGTTGCTAAACAAAGTTTACTACACCAGAAAAGATTTGCTTTTTACGCTGAAAACTTGCATACATTAAATATTAATTAGCAGACTGTGCAATTCGAAGATTAAGTAACTTAAAAACAATTAATTTATCTGTAGCATTAATCGACACACAAAATAACAATTTTTTTCCATAATCGTAAAACTCTTAATTAGGCTACTAACTTTTTAATGGTGCAAAATAAATGAATAATATACTCTTTGTATTTTTTTTTTGTTGTATATGATAAATTTAATTCTGCAAAATTTCTTTAATCGTAGTTTATATGAAATATTTTTTTTAATATTATTTTTATTTTTTACTTTAAAGCAACCCAAGCATTGCTCATAATATTATATCATTTTTGTTTTTTTTTTTCATTAAATTAAAACAAATTTGCTACAAATATTAAACATTTAATATAATTTTATTTACATAAAAGTATGAAAAAAATCTATTGTTCCCTGTTTATAACAGAAAAAAATATAAATATGGAAATGTTTTTTGACCAATTATGAACTGGATTACAATATCGTTTTTTTTTTTTTTTTTTTTGATTGTAATAAGCAACCATTTCTTTTTAATTTAAAAAAAATGATTCAAATATTTATTAGGTAGGCACGCAATGAATGTAAACGTATGAAAAATCATCCAAAATTCATAAATATAAATCATGTAAATTAAATCGGTCATATTCGAACTGATCCATAAAAACTGCTTAGAAGCCCCCTACCTACCTAATGTTACTAATTAAATGAAAATAATTTAAAAATTGTATATTTAACTTTTTTGCGGCTATTTAATTGATTAAAAGACAAAAATATATTTATTGTAAATTAGTTGTAACAAATATAATTCCAAAGAACAACTATGCAAGTACATACAAAAAATGCAATATATTATATCTTGAAGCTGCCCATTTATTAAAACACATTTCTTCCAACTTTTAAAATTGAAAAATATTATACATAATTTATTAAAGGTTGTTTAGAACCATTCATCTAAATGTCAAAGTCCATTCTAGATATAAACTCATAATTTTAAATTACTTAAATCGGAAACTTTTGAATTCTAAAGAAACACATTTCACACTTGTAATAAATGCTGTAATTAATGAGACTAGTATCACTTGCAAATTATTTCTAATGTAAGTTATAGAAATTCTGAGTTAGACTGAATTTTTAAAACCCATTAGTCATTGCAAACTACTAAATTTGAACTAAAATAATATTCGGTTGATTACATTTTCAATATATTTATGGACAAATACATTTTATATTAGTAATTTTGATTTTTAGAACTATTTGAAACATAACAAATGACTAAAATAAAGAAATAAAAATACTTAACTACAGGTATGGTGTAATACACGAATTATGTATTAAATACTTAAAATAAATCAAAAAATTCAGTCTAAGTCTAGCTTAATACAATATCAAAGATTGAAATAAGAAAAAACAAAATTATTAATTTGTCGTAATAGTACTTAAATGATTTTCTTGAATCAGTCTTTTCTAGCACGTCGTCTTCTTGGAGCATCGCCAGAGGCTTCTTCGGCAACATTCTGTAAATAAAATGTTAATCAAATAAAAGGCTTGCTTACCTTATATATATACTTACATTCGTTTCTTCAACTTTATCAATATCTTCTTCAAGACTAGATTTATTTGATGTTGGTTGTGAAGGTTTGTCATTATCACCATCAGCTAAATCTAAAGTTTCTTCTTCCACTGGCTCTTCTTCTTGAACTGTATCTTTTTTGACATCATCCACAAACACATCATCTCGTTTTTTATGAGCATTTAATTGTTCTGTGTCCTAAAAAGTGTTTGTCAAATTTTAATATATGTATGTTCAATAAAAAATTGAAAGTTTTTATTTATAAAGATGCTGACCTTATTTGAAGAGGAACAACAGAAGAAAGCAATTAGAATAATCGGGAGTCCAACTAGTAATACGTAAATAGCCCAAATCCAAGGATTATCGTGAGTATAACGAAGCAGACGAGTCCACAAGCTTTCCTAGGGAAAATAATAATGCGGCTACTATTTTGCAACTAGCGGTACTTTCAATAATATAATTTAAAAATAATACTAAATATTTTTATAAGTGCTTTGGATATTTTACGTAACAGGAATTGCTGAATACTAAAAAAACTCATTAAGGTGATGTACCTCACGTCGTCGTCTCAATAAGTACCAAACGTATACGACGATTGGAATCATACAATATACAAAGTATAAGGCCCACCATCCAGGACGATAATTCATCGATTTCATGGCTTTTCCCCATTTTGTTTTCTATGCAATTAATCATAACGATGTTAAAAGCAAAAATTTTCTTTGAAATTTTAACAACTTGTACGCGTCGTTTAATACTATATGTTAAAATCTGAACAGTGTCAAAAATCAGGTCAACTTTTAGATGAACTACTTAAAGGTCACCAAAAAACAACTAAAGGGAAACATCGATGAATCACACTATATGGTATTATCATTTGTTGCCACCAAGATTTCAAAGATTTTTTTATTCTTATGAGAAGTCTATGTACTATATGGTTAAGGCAACGGTTTTCACACTATAGAATGTGGAATAGCGATCGATGGTCCGCAAGTAATAATGATTATTTTCATTAGGAAGTAAAATATACAGCAAAATTCGAACACTTATGGTAATGCCGAAATTGATAAGTACCCAGTTCTTCTTCTTCTTTGTCCTTAATCATATTTATAGATAATTATTTTGAATATGTCAAGGCATATTAAGTGGTACATTATCAAAAAAAAAAGTTTAAGAAATGCTGATCTAAGATTTAATTTCCTTTGCTGTATGGAACCAATAAGATTTTGTATAAATAAAACTAATGTAAACCAAAAATTCAACCTTGTAACGGTCAAATAAATTGTAACCCGATTAGTATTAATTATCTAAACTCATTGGAATTCATAAAATGATAAAAAAGTTTCCTACGTAAGAAAGTCAATATGGAATTTTGCAAGAACGATTTTCACATTGTGTTTTGTATAGCAAAACTATAAATTTTGAATAAATTATTTCATAAGTTTATAATATTATAATACTGAAATACACTTACAGAATTTGATTCCAACTTCTTTCGCTTTAATTCAAAAGTTTGCTCGGCCCATTGCTTGGCTGAATCAATGTCATCAGTAATTATGATGTTATCGAATAAAATGTTAGGAGTCATTGACCAAAGTTCGAAACCAACAGCTCCCTGAAATTTTAAAATCAATAAGGTGCTAGAAAGTAATAAGATTTGTGTAATAAGGCTTCTATACACAAATATTTAATCCGAAAATGCTTATAATTAAATTTGCATTCACTTACGATTGTCGTCATTTTGAATGGTTCGTTATCTTCGAAATAATATGGGTTTGGTATACGTTTCGCCGACCATTTGCCTTTGTAATTTGGATTTTCGATTAATGGTGCCCTCCATTTACCCTTAAATTCGGGGTTTGGAATTAAAGGTGGTTGCCATTCACCGCATCCCGGTGCTGTCTCACATTTGGGATTATTAATTTGAGGTGGTTCCCAATCGCCGTCCATATCGTTATCCCAGTCTGATGGTTTTTCAGCGGAAGTATCCGGAACTAAAGCAGGCTCATCGTCTAACCATCCTTCTGGCTTAACAGCCATCGGATCAGGAATACGTTCTGGTGCATCCTCATCCCAATCCTCAGGCTTTGTAGCTTCGGGGTCAGGAATTTTTTCCCGTTCATCCCAATCCGCCGGCTTTTTATCCTCAGGATCATCTATTTCTGCTGGGGGATTTACTGGAGGTTCAAATTTTTCTAACAAAGATCCACTATTGATTACTTCATTATCAATACGAATTTCAAATGAATTATCTGGGTGAACTATTAAAGTATATAAATGCGGTTTTAAATCAGAATATGTATCTTCCAATCGGAATTTCGATTTTTGGCAATGTTTTTCTTCAAAACTTCCATTGACTGGATTTTTATGTCGGAAAATAAAGTGTAATTTATGGTCAATACCACATTTATCGGGACCAAACATAATTGTGTAAGGGGTTTTATCTTGGAATTGTTCAAGCTTTGAGTTGTCCTTTTCATGAGATAATAGTTTAATGTAGCCTCCACCACAGTCTAAAGCCTGTTGGAATGTTACTTCATACTGTACAACTAACGGCTTTTTGGCAAAAGCAAAGGGTTTTGAAAGTTTAGCAGAAATTGCAGAGTGTTTTGCTTTTGATTTTAAAACCAAACCAAGATCGTTTTGCAATAAAACCCGAGAGGGTAATTCCGTAGCCCATTGTCCATCATATTTTGCAATATCAGCATCAATTCCATCTTTAGTGGCTTCTGATTTAATCCACTTCTTCTTGAATTGATTCAGATCGTCAAAATGTTCCGCGAAATAAAATTTTTCGGTAACTTTTGGACTGGTATATTTAATATCATCTTCAATTACCGGTTCAGATTTAATTACTTCTTCCTGCAATGAAAAAAGCAATTATAATTTGAATTTATGTAATTTGCAACTTTATGTTTATTCAACTAAAGGCTATTCTAGGAATCATAAAGATAAAAATGATTTATGCTTTACTTGACTTAGGTGATAATTTACACAATTCATGCACACTCCACCCTATTTTTACTCACCGAAGTAATTTCCACATCATCATCATTAGCTGCTTCATCACAATGAACAAATACACATAAAACTAATAACGAAATATTCAGCAAAATTAACCACTTCATTTTACCTATAAAAATAAAGAAAGAAATTAATAATCTAATGAACAGCACCTTAACCTAAAATTTTACCGGATCTTTTCAATGAAATATATAACTAATTCACGTACAGAAAAGACTGAACAATTTAAAAAGATGTATTTATACATCAAAATAAATTACCAAACGCTATATGATATAATTTAATTATGATAAGTCGTTAATTATTACTTCCTCGATTAAATTTTATATTCCGTAAAGGGGAAACCGTACAAAACGAAAAATAGTGTCTTTTAGCCGATTGGAACACTTGAATGTAAAATATTTATTTTCTGATGAAATCAAATGTAATACTTACATAAAATTGAAGGAAATTTAGACAAAATTGATTCCTTGACTCAATAAACCCAGACAGAAATCTCCGAGTTCGACATGAAATTTCTGTCCAATCAACAACAAACAGTTGGCAGGCGATTATACGATCGTGTACGAGCCATTCCTATTCGGTTAAACTCGTGTTAGGTCGGTTGATTCCATTTAAAATTTAAAAAACTAAGTATGTTTTTAGGATTGGGGTTTTCAAATAATATAGGGAAGATAAGAATAGATAAGAAATTATTGTTTGCAGCACCGTATCTAAGACTTAAAGGTAAAATTGCTAAAACTCATAATGCCAATCAGGGCCGCCTCGCCCCTGGTTCACCAGGTTCAATGCGTTTTCCAGAACATTTTTTGATTCCGCGAAAATTCCACTATCCCTGATCCCAACGCAACAATAAGTAATCATAAGGGGTAAAATTTCGATTAAAAAGGAATTTGTCCAAAAAATACATATAACTATTGATTAATGATAGATTAATGCATTGGTTTTTACCAAAAATCGTAAAGCTTTAGAATTATTTTTTCTTTATTTCTTTTAGTATGTTATTCCTTGATATACATCATATAACATTTTATTTTGTAGTCGGCTTCGATTAAGAAGCATCTTCGTTATCGACTAAATATTAATTTAACGTTTGGTCAATGCCAAAATTTCGTATTAGCCATTAAAAACCTACAACTTATACATATATGTGAAGAGTAAAGTTTTACAGGTAAGTTGTATGATTTCAAAATCAAGGAATTGGTAATAAATTTATTTGGATTGTGAATGGCCCATCCTCGCACCGTTTTCACACCACTACTTCTTACTCTACTACTGATTCCCATTGAATATTGTAAACATTGGGTTTAAAACAGAATTCTTCTTACAACAAAAACTATGCTTGTTAAAAATGGTATTTAGAGACATTTTGAAATCATTACATTTAAAATGCCTTTAATAATTTTAAACACTTCTGGCTCAAATTCCTTTTAGGTCGGTCAATATCTAAGAACGTTACATTTCCAACTTTGTTTTTAATTTAATTCGCAAATAAATCGATCCATAATGATAATTTAGATACAAAAGAGAAAAATATACCAATTTAACTGAATTAACAAAAAAATCGCGAAAAGAATAAAAAACAAAATTGAAAATTCAGCATTACCAGATATTGACCGACCTAAAAGGGACTTGAGCCCAATTCTAATGGCTTCTAATGGTTTTCTTTAACAGGATATCTCATCCCTAAACTAGAAATTATGATTTTGTATTTATTTTTGTATAACACGTTTCATCGCTTAAAGAAAGTTAAATTGTCTTATAGAGAATTATTTTTTAAATAAAATGTATTAAAGATGTCTGCAATATGAAGCAGGGGAAAATGTAACATAATGAAAAAAACCAAAGAGGTATCTCCCGAAAACTGTCCTGTTAAAAAAAACATTTAGAGGCATTTTGAAATCCTTACATTTAAAATGCCTTTAATAACTTTAAACGACTTCTAATGGGTTTTTGAACATTTTAAGTATCTTCTTTAACAGAGAGTCGTCTGCTGGTCATCTGCTTTCCGACGTCTAATTGGAAAACAATTATTGAGGAAAAATCAAAAAGTTAATTCACCGGTTTGAACAATAAAATTGTATTTTTAAAAATTGTATTTTCTTATAACTTCGAATGGATCTTCGAGAACTTCTGCAGGAAGTTTTCGAGGACGTCTGCAAAAGTTGGCATCTTTAAAGGGGTTTGAACAAATCCTTTTTTATACTCTGCAACTTTCAGAGGCTGAAGGATATCTGATATTATAGGCTGGAATCTGATATTATAGCTGAGATCAGTTGAGATACTTGCATCAAATATGCAATAATAAATCAAATTTACTATAGCAGATGTTAATTAAGTTTTGGCATTTTGTGTAACTTAAACCCAAACCCATGTACGTTCCCAAATCCAGCATTGCCGTTACGGCTGGAACCCAGACAATCGTAGGACAGTCGCAAGGATAGCCGTTATCTACCACAAGCGACTAGCAGGTGACCGCAAATTATTAAAAGGAGGTTATCGCTAAAACGCATGCGTATATTTATTCTTTTTAAATGTTTTTGACACGTCGCTTAATGTATTCGGAATCATAAGGGATTATAGACAGTAGTCGAGGATAACAGAGAGTAGATGTGTGATTAATTTCTTTAACAATAGAGTGAACAATGCATAACAAAAATTAATACTTAAAGTTGATTTTTCTATTTTTATACAATAACTTTTGTAAAAATAATTGGCAAGAATGGCATTGGAAATACACTGTCTTACATTAAATTGTTGGTAAGTAAAGTTAATAAATTTTAAGTATTGATCATTGTACCAAATTAAATCCATTGTTTATTCATGATACTTTTAGGGGAATTCCATACGTTTCGAGCCACAGAAAGCAACGAATGAAAGCAATTAGTGAACAACTTGCTTCTGGGAAATTTGATATAGTTTGCTTACAAGAAATTTGGAGTTCCGATGATTTTTCATTGTTACGTGAGGTTTCAAAAGATGTTTTGCTTTATTCTCATTATTTCCATAGGTAAAAGATTTTTTTCTGCGATGAAAGTATCATTAAATTGAACGTTTCTTTTTTTTTAAATTTAGTGGCGTCCTAGGATCTGGGTTATGTGTATTTTCAAAATATCCTATTAAAGAAACATTTTTTCATCAGTGGCCTTTAAATGGATATATTCATAAGATACAACATGGTGATTGGTTTGGTGGGAAAGGAATTGGTTTTTGTCATATTGATTGTGGAGGCTATATGATTCATCTCTACAATGTTCATGTAAATTGTAGTCTTCCTTTTGTGATTAATTTGTTTCTTTATAAATATTTTTTCTTTATTTAGTTCCACGCAGAATATAACAGAGTTTCGGATGAATATAGATCACATCGAGTACAGCAAGCATTTGATACTGCACAATTTATTAGACTTACATCGGGAATTGCTGATGCGATTATTCTTGCAGGAGATTTAAATACAGAACCAAATGATTTAGGATATAAGTATGTGATTTAGTAAATTTCTCGTAGTCTAATTATTTAGATAAATGTATTTACCTAATACAAGTTATATTGCGGTTCATATTTGCCTTATGCCTTATAACATAGTTTATCAAAAGTAAATCTAATATGGAAATATTGAACGAATGTTCAAAAAAAATATTTGCTTAATGACCTCAGACAGGTATTTCGAATGCTAAGCATCTTTCTTATTGGTCATTCAGTAGGATTGGAAACCAACTATGTGTTAACTAACATAACAGTCATGCTATTAATGGCACTGAGGGAATCATCACATAGTAATTGCAAAAAAATCCAGTTCTAATTGATTCACCGATAAAAGTTGCTGAACAATCAAAATTCATATCTGGGGACAATATATTAAAACATTTACTGAATATTTGTGTTTGTAGTGTGTATCGTAATATTTTTCATATAACGTAATCGTATTATTAACTTTTCAATCAACAAAAAATCTTATTGTAATGTATTTTACTATAGAATTTTAATGCACGTCGCACAATTAAACGATCCAGTTTTGCAACTTTATGATGACTCTCAGGAACTTGGTACAAACGAATGTGCTAAAAATTCCTATACACCATCAAAAGTTTCAAAAGAACGACCATTAGGAAAGAGAATTGATTATGTTTTATACAAATCAGGAAAAAATGCGAAGGTAAAAATTGATTTTAAATAGTGTGGTTTCAACTGTAGATACTAAGTAATTTTTTTTTTTAAAGATTGAGCTCAAAAAATACTTATTGCCATTCCCAGAAAAAATTAACTCCGAAGACTTCAGTTATTCAGATCATGAAGCTGTACAAGCCACTTTTGCTTTAAGTACCTTAGATTCAGCAGGTAAATCCAAATTTGTATGTTACGAAATAAAATTATAATATATTTTTTTACATTTTTAGTTTCAAAATGTGAAGATTTAAACAAAGAATGTTTTTTATTAAGTCTTAAAGAAGGAATATCCGTTTGTGAGCATGCCTTAACGTACTTGAAAAAGCATAAAATATTTTACTATTTCTGCTCATTCGTATTATTAATCATCTTACTCGGTACTGCTAGTTTTGAAGTTCCCATCGGATATCGAGAAGTTCTCTTTATTTTCAAGATTATTATTACGTTTTTAATGTTTTTTGCGTTTTTGATGGCAACTTTATGGAATCGCATTGAAGAAAATGCAACAGTGTCGGGAATTAAAAACATGGAGATACTTCTTCAACAAACATTGTGATATTAATGACAGAGAAATATTTTGCTCACTAAGACATTACTTGATAATTTTATTATATATAGCTTTATCAAAAAGACCAAATTTTAATAAATATAGCAGCCAAATATGTTCATATATTCTTTGCTCATGAATGGTACTGAGTAAAAAAAATAATATTTATATTAAATATACAATACTTTCTTTTACTTTTATTTTCGCTTTATTTTTCATATTTCTATTATTTTATTTTTTAGTACAAATCTGCACTTTCTTCTTTAGTTTTATATCGAAAACTTTTTGTGGTCATCAAAGTACACACAAAAGATGTTATAAATGGATAGTATTATTTTAATCAAAATTTGTTCTATTTTAATAATATGGCTATTATGTTTTCATGATAAAAAATATGATAAATGCTCATACTTGTACAAACTGGAAAAGCCATTGCTTTATGTAATATTTAATAAATTATTGAAAACTAATAAATACGGCGTTTAATTTACAACCAAAGTAAAATCGAATTACTTACCAATTTTCGCAAGGAAATGAAAGGCACTTTTGAAAGTATGTTAAAAATAGATGTTTTATTTTATAAAGTTTTACAAATAGTTGCTTACAAAGTATACTATTTTGAAATATTGTAGTGTATAATAATTTTATGCTTATAGTTCAAATAGCTATCACTACTTTGCAGTAAGAAATAAATATGCTTTTGCAAAAATAATTCATTCTGAAATCTTGAGTTATGTGATTATTTTATGATTTCAATGTCATTAAACTTAAACTAATAAATGTTGGGTATCTTTAGACAACAAGTCTTCTCCTCCATACTCAGAATACCCTATGGATCCGTAAGTACCTGAACCACTCGGCGTTTCTGGACTTTTATTATCATATGAATTATAAGGTTGGTCGTAGTTGTAAATATTTCCTAATCGTTCAGGAGCTGAAGTAGCCAATCTAGGATTTCCTTCAGAAACCTCACCCTTTGCTAACGTGTACATACTTTTACCACGTATTCGGCGGCTCAAAGAACTTCCTATTAAAAGTATAAAATATGAATTTACAAATAAAGAAATAATATGAATAAACAATTTATTTACCAACAATCCCTAAATGTTCACTTATATCTCGACGAACATCTGAAATATCCCACATTGCCATAAAAGAAGCACAGCATGACCGATGAGGATCTTCGTCATTAACGTAAGGTTTATAAGAGAAACTGTAATGATGAGCTACTGCAGCCAAAAACATTTCTATACATATTAAAAAATCCTAAAACCGATTTATAGTATTTTATATTTCACAAATCTTTAAAATATTTTAATTGATATTTATATTAAACTTATATTTACTTGCAACTTTGATGAGATATTATTAATAGTATCTGCATCGTCTACGTCAAATGCTGACGAAATTGCTCCACAATAGACCAGAATATTAATAATTACACCTTGGCTAAAAAATAAAAATATTTATAGGTAATTTATCAAATTTATACTAATTGACCTCATAAAAAGCTAAATGAATGATTTGACTGTTGAATCGTTTTTAAAACTCGTCGATAAAATAAAAATCAATGGTCGCTATATTTTTAACTAAACGAGGAGGGAAACTAAACTTAAGACATCTTTTGACTTACAAAAACGAAAAGAATACCACTGCTTTAATGCACAGAAATTTTCCAATAGGATTCATTGGTTGCAGTTCGTCACGATTGGCTCTATAAAATAGAACCAAACAATACATTGCCACAAATTGAGAGACATTATTAACCGCCAGCATGTATGGAAAAGCGACATCGCCTCTAAAATCGCCTTCTCCATAAACTCCCGCAAGTTGGCAAATGCTGAAGATAATTAAGATTACAAAATGAAGAAAAAATCATAAATAATAAAAAAAAAAACATACACTGAAACTATCGTTGTAACCGGTCTTACCACAGTATACTGTAAAATTCCATGTTTACACATGTGAACAAATTCTCTGAAACAAAATTTTGAACTTAAAATTAAATATTTTACAAATAGGTTTGTATCTTCCATATCATCTATGATTTGTCAATATTTCATATGGGCTTTATTACTTTTCATATTATGCCCGCATCTTTATATCTATAACTTGATATTAATTTCAAGGGTGAACATTTTTCAGCATATGTATATATTACTGTAAAAATATAAAACTAGACGCGGATACAATATTTTATTCAAAAAGGGGAAATCATTATGTAATTTCTTCTATTCTCTATTAAAAATTTGATTAAGTTTTATTAAGTTACCCATGCAATACTTGCATTTGAATAATACTTCTAATCATTTGTAGTAAACCTTTATTGATCTTTACTACGGTCGCTATAGCGATTGCAATTTTTTTAAAATGATTATAATAAAATATTTTGATTTTAAGTCGAGGTGAGGATTGATTGGTTTCATTACTTTTTTGCCTATATGAAACACCAAGAAGGCAACATAACTCACAAAGAATAATGGACGAAATAGAAACAAATCTTGTAGTACATTTATAATATTTATATTTTCCAAGTATCAAATTATAAACCGTTCAGTAATCAAAAATCGATTTCATATTTACTAGATACGTATTTCGACTACCCAGTGACGACAGCACAAAAATATATAACTTCAACATTCTCTTTTGAGATAATTTCATGCCAAAAAGCCTAACAAATCAATTTCATTAAGTAACTACATATTAATATACTTGTTTTAATGACAAATTGAATTTCACTAATTTCATTACTTCTCATATCAATTTTTCATATTTCCAATTTAATTAATTATTCTTTGATTCAATATTTTGCGTAATACACCTAATTGCATTTTCAGAAAACTGTGCTTTTTTTAAATATAACTAAAACTATTTGGTAATATTTGTACTACATAATATAAATGATTTCATATTGAATGATACATTTGGTTGTTTAAAATCAATAAATAATATTGGTTTAGTTTATTATAATTTGTAAAAAAATATAAATCATTCATACCTGCCCATTTCCCAAGGTGCTAAACAACATAATGGAAAAATGTGATATATTTGCGGTTTCTGTTCCAAACTTTCTTCTAAATTCGTGTCTGTATTAAGGTAGTTTAATAAATATTTCATAAAATTGTATATCACGTAAGCTTCATAACATTCTCGAACACTATCCATGTAAATAGAATGTTCAGGATAAACTAATCCAACCCACTATAAAAATTCAAAAAATTCCAATTAGATATATAAAGTATTATTTGAAAATATAAAAACGGACTTACCGCATTCAATGCATAAATAGGAACCATCCAAAGAATACTACAAAATTAATGAAAAGTTAATATTAAGTTGATTAATAAAGTATATTTTAATTAAAAAATACCGAATTATATGCTTCTGTAATGATGGTTGAGTATAATGAATAACATGTTGCACTATCTGCCAAATGGATATTGGTAAAGCCAAGAGCACAAATGCTCCGCCAACCAAAGGTCCTTGCTGGTTCTTATCAAATCCATTCTTAATAGAATTGAATATCAACAATGGAATTAAAACAATGATTAGTAACACGTAAGCAATAGCAAGCGTGGGTTGTATCCAATATTTCCATTTTTTTAGGTAAAGTAAAGTTGACGAACTACACATTTTAAAATGGCTTTTTAAAAATTACATGATAATGCTAATTTATGCCCACATATTTAACGTATGGCGCACCAATTATTGCACTGAATGTCGTTAAAGTATTATAACGTATATTTTTATTTATATGACAAACTTGGTAATACTTAAAAATGTTCAAAATTTTGACAAACAGCTGATTAATACAAAAAGATGCCATACCACCCCCACCATATACTCCAGAAACGTCAAAAAGTGGTTTGTTGATTCACAAGCGGGAAGTTCGAATAGTAAGAACTCGATTTTAGATATATGCAAAAGTTAAACAAAAAGAATGATTAATAAAATTGTATTTAATTTTAATTTCACTTTTCTTTGTCTTTTTATTTAGTTAAAA
Source organism: Sisyra terminalis (assembly GCA_958496175.1). NCBI lineage: Eukaryota > Metazoa > Arthropoda > Insecta > Neuroptera > Sisyridae > Sisyra > Sisyra terminalis. Next base: position 57,499,011 of record OY292274.1, read on the forward strand.
CAAGTAAATATTGAATATGTCATCAATACTAAATGCAATTAAATGTTATACATACGTTATATACTTATATTATATTTATACATTTAAACATGTATAGAATTGGAAGTTATTAGCAAAATTTGTTATTTTCAAAATGCATACCAATGCATACGTTTTTTTGTCAAATGTGCCTACTTTTACCATTTTCATTGTCATAACTTAATTGGATTTACGTCTCAGGTAATTCACTAATTGGTAAAAATATTTTTTTTTTTTATATTTGAGGACGCTAATGACCAATAAAACTATCGAGTAATAATCATTATTTTTTTGTATCTCTTAAGTTAACTGTTGCCTTATATGTTTTGCAAAGTACGATTTAATTTGTTTAATAATCAGAGATGAGACATTTTCAAAATATTAGTATTTGAAATACAAAACACCTATTTTAATTTTGTATTTAAATACTTTTTTTAGAACAGCATTTTATATTTTATTTTAAATATCTTTTAAGACATATTTTGTTATTGCATAATGCTTTTGAGCACTATTTAATTAACACTTGGATCACTTTGTGGCGTTAAATCAAATGAATCTGTTTATTAATCGAGTAATTAATGAATAATTATGGTAATTATGTATGTCCTATGGCTTAATTTCTTTCTTGATTACGACGCGTTTCATCAGTCTTTGACTGTCATCAGGTAATAATTATTGTATTATAATTTTATATTATAATCTAATTATATTATTATTGTATTATAATAAGACAATAATCATTACCTGATGATGACAGCCAAAACCTGTTGAAACGCGTCGTATTAAAGAAAGAAATTGAGTCTTACAACATACATAATTATTCATTAATTTATTAACTTTGGCTCGGAAATAATAAATCAACAAATATTTCAATAAATTTTAAGTATCAAAGAACGAATTTTCAAAGGAGAATTTTAATTTTACATTGGTTAAATTAATAAGTTATGATAAGTAGTACTTATTTATTTTTCTTAATTTTATCTGTAATTACATTCTGTCTGATCTTAATTATTATTTTAAGAACTACGAAACATACCACAATGAAAGCTAACAAAGCAATTCCAATTATATCAATGAGATACATTTCAGTAAAACTTAAACTATTTGCTGCTGATCGCAAATGAGGAGCTCCGTTATATTCGATAACATGTTCAATCCAAAAAACGGCTCTATCCAATGGCTGAAGATCTTGTTTTTGTAAAATTTGAGATCGTTCCTTAGTATTTTTTTTGTACCTGAAAAAATACGTTGAGAAGAAACGCGCTTGAAATATATTCATGAGAAATACTTTTGATTTTTCTTAATTTCATCAATAGCCCATAAAACTGATGTAGATGTTATGTTTTTGAAATCTAGCGTTATTGCTAAATCACGATAAAATAATGCTTTCATATTCGTCTTTTGGTCTCCGAATATTGGAATTCCAATCACGGGAACTCCGTAATAAAGTGATTCAATTGTGCTTGATATTCCGCCATGCGAAATAAACGCCTTCACATTTGGATGAGCTTTAAGGCAGAATTTATAATTATTATAAAATATGAAGATAATTAGCTTAAAAATGTGCTTACCTAAAATTTCTAACTGAGGTAACCATTTTCCAAGTTTGATATTATTTGATTTATTTGTGAGTGTATCATCCTCCCATTTCCATAAAACATTTTCCTCAATTTGACTAAAAGCTTTTAAAAAGGCATCTCGTTTTTCCGTTGGCATATTTTTACTTTGTATTACCGATCCTAAACTAAAATATATGACTCCCTTCTCACTTTGATCAAGGAATGTTTGAATTTCCTCCGTTAATTTATTTCGTCCCTTAGGCATATGAAATCCTCCAATATCAATCATATTAGGAACTGACGGTCTTGCATATGAATAACTAAGATGCGAATTTATTAAAACTAAAGAAATATTTTTTATCAAGGTATTTAAGTCTGGTGCTTCAGGAAAATGTTTGTTTAGGATAGCTTCTTGGTGTGGTAGTGTATATGAAAGTCGTAAAAATTCATCTGCAATGTATGCAATTAAATTGAAAAATCTTTCTTTCATTGACATCTTGTCAGAAAAACCAAGCAACGGATGGGAGTTCGTAGCATATGAATATGGATTTCCAACATATTTATCAATATAGTGATTTCTTCCCATTGTGCTCAGAATAATAACATGAGCTTTAAATTTATGACCAAGTCCTAGATGAGCTTCATTTAATCCAAAACTCATTATTAACAGATCAAATGTTTCATTTAAATTTAAAAATGCTTGCAAGTTTTTATCTGCCAGGCAAGCATCAGTGAATTTGGGACCAGTTGTAATCAGTTTATACACAACAGAAAAGAAATTTTCATTGTTCCATGTGAATAAATTGGATCGAGCAGTCTCTAAAATTTTAAATAATTATAAAAATTTAGTGTTCAGTATCATTAAAGTGGCCGATATTTAGCAATTTAATTATAGCGATAAATATTAGGCTATAGATAAATATTATTTGAATTAAAATTGAATAAATGTTCCTTAAAAACTATAGGTTTTCTATAAAAAAATCAACCCAAAAATACACGATAGGAGGATAAGGATACAGAAAGCTATTGATAAGTTGTATGATATTATTTTAATAGTCAAAAAAATAATGTTTCCATTATTTTAAAAAGCCTTCAAATCATGTTGTTATCAAAGAATAAATTTATTACCTATACGGCACATATTAAACTAAAATAACTACAACAATATAAAAAGCGAAAATAATTATGGTAATGTAAACTCAATTTTCGTAATAATTAAAAGAAATAGCCCCCTCTTAATTTGAAAGCAATAGCTCCTCGGAATTTTTTCTGAACAAATCCATTTTTAGTACTTACATATAAAATTTAAAATTTTGTGATTATTAAAAAATTGAAAAAATTGCATGGTAATGAACGGACACTTTACTGAATATATGTTTAGTTTAGTTTAAAAAGCAATATAAGCACACTTACCATAAAATGGTCGAGTTTGTTCTAAAACTATGTCTCGATAGTTATTAACGGGAACTTTAAGAGGATGTTGACTAATCATTGTAACTTCATGGCCTCTTGTAGCTAATTCTTTTAACAAAACTTGTCCTTGTGTAGCTTGGCTTTTTGAAGGAAATGGAAAATAGCCTGCGATTTTTGCTCCATTTGTGGAAGCCAATAACAACGATATCCAATAGAGAATAAGCATTTTCAAACCAACAATTACAGACTGAGTTAAATCAAACCTAACATACTCAATAAATTATCCACCTCCATATAATAATCATTATTAGTTCTTGGTAATATAGCCATGGTCATTCTTCCAAATAATATAATCTAATCTTTTTTTGGTACTAAAATCCAATTTTGAATAGCATATTTTAATCGATCTTAATCAAATAAAAAAATTAAACTTTGACAGTGAAACAAAATCATTGCTAGCTGAAAAAAATCTTTGATCATTAATTATACTTTTCAATACTTTTAATCTTTGGAAAGGCAAAGTTATAAAAATGTAAATTTTTATTGGTAAAAATCACTTGATAGATTATCTAATTGACTACTATCTTAAGAATATTTATCGTCCAAAATTGAAGATAGTACCTAATTAAAATGTTATCAATACTTAAAATATTAAATGTTCAAAAAAACCATTAGAAGTCGTTTAAAGTTGTTAACGGCTTTTCAAATGTAATGATTTCAAATTGATTCTAAATGCTTTTAACAAGGATATCTTTGGTTGTAATTAGAAGCCAATAATGTTAAATTTACTTAAAATTATTAATAGACAAAATCACATTTTTTTGCATTTCTTTATCTTATAAGGCAATTGTTTATGCAAAGATAGGAGAAAGAATACATTTAAATAAATCAAATTATATAAAAAAATGTGCTTCAAATGAAAGAGTATCCTAAACCGAGATATAACTTCACTGGTCATCCAAAGGCTATTAAAACTTTAAAACTATTTCATTAAAAACATTCAATACTGACAAATATTTCAGTGCTCTGGGTATTATACATAAAAACGTTAAAAATTTTGGTAAACCACATAGAATGATTTCTTCTGTTTTTCTATACCAACTTTAAAATTAAAAAGAAATTATGAAAATTAATCATTAAATTGTATATTTTATATAGTATAGACGTATAGACATCAATGGCGTATCATAGTAATGGGCAGATTTATAGCGACAAATATTGCTTTGTTAAGCTGAAGGTATTTAAAAAATGATTATTGTTCAAAATTCGATTGGACTCTACGAGCCTTTATGGCATACGTTGAAACAAGCAAACAATTCAATGTTTTAAATTTTTTTCGGAGACGATGCTCGTATTTCTCATATTCAGGAATAGTACAACAAAAAAAAAATAAAAGCATAAATAAAAATCACTTTATTGAAAACATATACGAATTTTAATTGGTAACGAAGCTTAAGAAAGCTATTTTATAGTATTTAAACATAACCACGTTTCAGACACAGGAACAGGAATATTATCTTGATGTGTATCCACTTGAAAAGGTATATGCCAAAATTTACCTTTTGAATTTTCATGTTGTTGTGCAGATGGCATGAAAGGAAGAGGATTCTAAAGAAAGAAATATTAAATATATTTTTTTCAAATACAAATACAATTTTGAAATATATACCCTAATTACCGCTTTCCCATCAGGATCAACGTAAACTAATTGATATTGATTACTGTTTTGCCATCTCCGAAATAATGTTTGCAATTCAGGATCAGATAGTTTGAAAATATGACTACGCATCAAATCTCGACTGACAAAACCAGTATTTGGTCCACTATACATGGCAGCATACAATAAAAAAGGGTCATCTTGAGATCTTAAAACACACATTAACATTAAAAATAATTTGATATCAAATAATTTCTTAAATATTACAAGTTTTCTGTTAAAAAAACCGAGGCGTTGGAGAGAATATATTTCATATGAATATTTTTCCACTTTAACATATGAACTCGTCCCAATAATATAACTTTGTTCGATCTATTTACGAAATGTTCTACCACTTTAGCTATCTACAAAGGTATTCAAAAATAAGCTTTAAGCACTTAAATTAAAATCATTCATGCAACCATTATTGAATACTGCATTGGCGATCGATTTGAACCTGCGGAATAAGCCACATTTAATCCATCAATTACAATGTTTGATGGCGGAATAGCTTTCACAAACGCATGAAACTTTTCAAGCTCCTTAGGAGTTGTTTTAGTAAAAAGATTTTTTCCTATTATAACTTTTTCATAAAAATTGGATTTCAATTTTTCAAATTCCGTTGTAGTTAATGGCAATAAACTTAATTTTTCCCTACATCTTTCACAATAACCACTAAAAACCACAAGAATGTAATTTACAATAATTAAAATATTAAAACCATAAAACCTTCTTTTGATACGAGTATTACTTCCACTCAAATTAAATTTTTTGCTATAGTCAACAAAATACACTAAGGCCTCTTTGGGTGGTTTTAAATCATTATTCGCAAGAAATTGAAACATTTCTTCTATATTATAATTAATATTTGTGCAAAATTCTTTATAAACGCAGAGAATTGGTTGTCGATTGTGAACTAAAAGAAAAAAAAATTATTATTTACTGTAAAAACGTTACATTACGAATTATACCTAACATTTCTTCCAATAGTTTCCATGCTATTTTCGGTTCCTTGTTCCGAAAAGCAGCTGTAATTAATAAACTATACGAGGTCGCTGTTGGACTTCCTATTAATTTAATATTTTCTAAATAATCGAAACATTTTTTCCAATCTTTTGTTAAAGATAGCGCAGCTATGGAACTTTCAGAAGAAATATTGTCAAGAAGTCCGTACTTCCTTTGAAACGATTCGCATCTGAATTTGGAAAAACAAACATTTTATTAATAAAATAATAAAAGAGAAATGACTACGTAGTTACAATTTTTTAATTTCGTTTTCAGCGTCCTTTGGTAAGTTAGTTCCTTCGTAATATGAATGGTATAGTTTCAAAAGTTTTGCTATTGTCGCATTGTTTGGTTTGATATTAGAATTGATTAAATGGTTGAAAAATGATTTAGCTATTGATAAATCTTTGTTACTCTGACAAAAACCTATTACGGATGCATCGAAATTTACTTCATTTATTTGTGTTCCAGTTTTTAAGACTTCCTCCTTTAATGTATTCCATTCTGGAGTATTTCCCGCATTGATGTGTTCCATATAATTTTTAACTACTACTTCTTGAAGAGTTTCTATATTAAATAAATTTGAATTATAAAAATAATTTGAAATATTAGATATTTGTAATTATCTTACCTCCTTTCGGTGAGGCGAAAGTGCGAAGATGGTTTATCGATAGATAATTTCGGTGGAATTGAAAATATTTACAAAAATTTGATAAACTTAAATTCATTTTGCCAATAAAACGTATTAAGTTTTATTAATTAAGTAACAATTATTTGTAACATAAACTGCATTTGATTGCAATGGCAACTTAAAGTGCTTAATGCTTAGGGGGCTTATGGGTGCTTAGTTAACTTGTCAAAAAGCACATGTCATAAATGTCAATTATCTAAGATACGAACCAGCACAAGACTTTGTGACCATACAAATGAAGCACAAAATTAATACTAAATCGATGTTCGCTAAAAAGTCATTTAAGTCCGTAACAGTCCTTAAAGAAGACTAGGAAGACTAGAGTCCCTAGCAGTTTCTAGAGTTAACTAGAAATATAAACAGGAAAAAAATTTCGAATATTTTTTAATACAATCGAAACAATATCAGATTAAGTAAACATTTTATAATTTAAATTTAAGCCTAAAACTAAAATTTGGTTTTACAGGCGATAAATAAAATGAAATTTTCATTAATTAATTCGTTAAATCTAACACCGTTACATTTAACCTACCCCCTCTCTTTCGTAAGTCACATTTCTTACAAAAATATTATTTTAATAATTTTATTTAAAAATTCGTTCATAGATCCATGGATTGGTTATTGATTATAACAATTCAATATATCTAAAAATCTTACTATGATTAGTCAGAGGCCTCCTCCCCCTCGTAGTAATATCCCTGTTAAAAAAAGGCATTTTGTAATCATTACATTTAAAATGCCTTTTTTTAACAGGGATTGTTAAAGTAGCTTTCTTTTGAAAACGAATAAAGGTACAATTTTCAAAAAATTCAAAAAGCGATGAAGAATTCCAAAGTTTACATTAATAAAATACATTCACATATTAGACTTTTATTAAATAATAAAAATAAATTTACAAATTGAAGCTTATAAGTATGGTTTTTGATTACCTAAATTAAAATCTAAAACATACAAAGTTTTACAAAAAATGTTTTATTATGCATTTTGAAGGACACTAATTTCAATTGACATGTATAATTTAAATTTTAAGTTCATGTTTTTGATGATATTTAACATACCCATCTGAAAAAATAATCAATGCATTATATAAATCCATTGAACTTATATTCAACAATGGTGATGCATCTCTTTTTGGACGAATACGTGTTCCATTTTTTTTACGTCGACGACGTTTGAGTCCTTCTTCGGTCATCTTCATGTTCATTGAAATCTGCGTTTTAGCTTTAATCGCTTGTACAATTAAACATAAAATATATCCACCAAATGCTAAAAACGAAAGAGCCGTAATTGATAATTGAAACAAGCCGGTCATAAATTTTTTTTCGTGTCCATTAGATTTATGAATATCATAAGTTATATATTCCGGTTCGTGACCGGTACGTTTATTGGATTGTAGAGCCATTGCTTCAGGATTATTTTCATCGTACAAACTCTTTGAAATTTGATCAACTGTTTCATTTTCATCAATTAAATTTGAATTCAACTTAAACTTTTTTTTCACATACAACAACTTATTTAACGGTAATTCACTTAACGTTTTTGTGTAGGTAAAATCCATTAAGTTTCCATTTAATAAGTTTTCGCTTATATTTTCAAAAGTTTCTAAACAACTGGCTTTAACAATTAAAAATAAAGTTAATAACACTTGTGTGAAGAACATCTTGAAGAAAATGAATTCAATGAAAATGTCTCTTACATTCTGATTGAACTAAGTTAGTAACTTAAGCTCCGCTTAAGAATTACCTGAGTGAATATTATTTGGAAAAAAAAACATAATTATATTTATGGTTTATGGTACGGTTTATGACATGTCACCTAAATATGGCATGAACATGTTTCATTTTCTAATTATATTCTTGAGCACCCAAGCGCAATGCAATTTTATAAATTCTGAAAATGAGGCAGATGAAACAGTGTCGCATTAAGTAAAATACTACAAATTATTAACTCAATGATTTAATTATATATAAACTTTTAATGTTACTTAATTAGTTATCTTTGGAATTTAAGATCAATTTCATATGATCAATATAGGTATTGATTGGATAAGAATTCAAATGAAACAATGACTAGTATGAAAACTAGACTTTTACAAAATATTACGTCCATAAAGTACCGGGTTAATATGAAATACGTACGAATAAATTTTTTTTTAAAAAAAAATTCATAAATACAAAATGCTTTATTAATCAAATACACCTCTGTGAACAATTTGGGATGCTGTAATCATGAAAAAAATGTAACTATAATCCATGAAGTAATATATAATAGACAGATATATACTAAAAATGTAAGTATTTACTATGCTCAACGAATAGCAAAAATACTTTAATTCCGTTCGTTTTAACTAACCAAGTTAAACTCTAATTTATTTTTTAGTTTACTGAAGTCGCAACTTTGTAACCAATCATAACAGTAGCTGCATTTTCTATCAGACACAAACGAACTATAGTGACTAGCTTACTCTCTAAAATGAAGCTGTGTTATTTCCTAATAGTTTGTCTATTTTGTAGTGCTATATTGAAACCAATTCAATGTTTAAAAAGTGATGAAACGTTAAAGCAAAGTGTTTTCGGTAAAATCAAAGCAAGTTTACAATTAGCTTCGAAATTATTAGGATTGGATGCAGCTTCGGGTGTCGCTGAATTAGTATCAAAAACCTTTGGAAATTTAGGAAAACAATCCAATAATAAAAATGGAAAAGAAAACCCCAACATATTTGCCGGTTTTTTCCGATTGTTAGGTTTGAACGCAGGAAAATTGGGCGCTATCGCTATAAATGGTTTCATTTTTCTAGCTCAAATGGTAAGATGAATGCATTTTATTTTTACTGAAATATTAATAAATAATTTCACAAAATTAAAATAAAATAATTGTTCTAGATAAGCAAATCTTTAAAAGTAGAAAAATCTCCAAACATTGATTATGCGCGAACGTTCAACCCAGACTATCCGTTGGATTGGTTTTTCAAGAATGAAAAATTAACTGATTTATTGAAGTTAGCTCAAAATCAAGAATTGCCAGGAAAGATCATACAATATATTCAAGAAAAAAGTAGTGACGAAGAAACGGCGTGTATTCAACTACTGATTTGTAAAAGTACACCAATTTTATGGGGAATGCAAAAGCGTTTATCAACTACAGTTAGAGATACGACAGATGATGTTTGGATTTCGGGGCCCAAATCTATGTTTAGATTTCTTCCTACAATGGAGGAACTCGCTGATTTTGGTGATACTTGCGAAAAAAAATATCCTTTGTGTCGCATTTTTGATTGAAATGTAAAACAACTAGAAATATACGTTGAACACATTAAATCATAATTATTTAAAGTAAATTTGTTGTATTTTGTCAATACATTGTTAAGCCATAAATAAATTCTAAAAAGCTTTAAATTAGTATTGAACTAAAATTTATATACCATTTGTATACAAATTTATATACTAGAAATAAAAAAATGTGTATGTATGCACGTGAGAAGTTATACTTCTTTGGTATAGTTAAAAATAGGTTTTAATCCACTGCCGTAGCCTCTTTCGGTAGTACCTGAACTAGCACACTACATAAGATTAGTGATTACTAAAATATGATACAATTTTAAACACAAATTACTTTTAATATCAAAATACATAATAAGAAAACGTATATGTTGTGGCAAAGACAAGGTCAAAGATTATAACGTTTTAAATACATCCATGTAAATCGAATATAAATATAGTAATTGTTGGCTCAAATTTAAACTACCATAATTTCATTCAATTGCTAGTTTTAACCATTTATCAGTTGGGTCAGTGTTGGGCTGTGAATATTTCACGGAATGTAACTGGGTTGCAAATAAAATATTAAATTGGCTATTTATACATAGATACTATATGTTTTCACATTTGATAACTTATACAAAATGTATATTACAAATTATATGAATTAACCGTTTAACCGACTTAACAGATTGAGTAACAATATATATAAAACCGGTCACATTCCAACCTACTGTGAAAATGCGATAAACAAATTTCCAGGGTTAAAATCAGGTAATAAAACCTTGAGTACCAATATGTATACATTCCAAGCAAGTGTGAAAATGCAATTTACACATCTTTCGAGGGTTAAAATCAGGTAATAAAACCTTGAATACCAATATTTATACATTCCAAGCAAGTGTGAAAATGCAATTAACACATCTTTCGAGGGTTAAAATCAGGTAATAAAACCTTGAATACCAATATGTATACATTCCAAGCAAGTGTGAAAATGCAATTAACACATCTTTCGAGGGTTAAAATCAGGTAATAAAACCTTGAATACCAATATGTATACATTCCAAGCCAGTGTGAAAATGCGATCAACACATCTTTCGAGGGTTAAACTCAGGTAATAAAACCTTGAATACTAATATGTATACATTCCAAGCAAGTGTGAAAATGCAATTAACACATCTTTCGAGAGTTAAAGCCAGGTAATAAAACCTTGAGTTTCAAAATTTGTACGAGAGATAAGGCCAGGTAGACGAAAGTAGATTCCAGTAGAAACATTTTATTCTTCATCCGAAACCAAATAGTGTAAATGCAGTGAGAACAACTGTACAGACACGGTTTTCTAAAATTCGTTATTTTTTTAACAATTTACTCTCATTAATTATAACATTTTTTATATTTTTCCGCGAATATTTCAATCATTACTGTTCGGTTGACAACAGTGGCCTATCGGCAGTTGCATCTCAGAACTGTATAACACGTGCCAACACGTGCGATGATCATAAAAAATATAACCTGTATAAATAAACTGTAGTCATTAAAATATAAAGATATAACAACTTGACACAACAACTACTGCTTTAGGATATGTTCAAAAAATCTATCCAAGAACGTCATAACTTTTTAAGTTCATATATCCTTTTGTTCGATCGAGATATATTAAATTAAGCAAAAAATATTCGAAACATGTGTGCATGATGGTAAATTCGAATAATCTGTCTAAAATATAAGAAACTAAAAAAAATAATTATAAATTTTTTATGTACTTCGCATATTTTACATATTTTGCACATATTAGTTAGGGAGTTTAGGTATTAAATTGACACTTCGTGAATATACAACCTGATACAACTATTTCAAAGAATACTCTTTGTGATTTGATATCCCCGTATGTTTTTCTTTTCAATCTATGCGACCAGTGCATTTAATGATACCGTGGATGCCGTATGTAACATGCGTAACACGTGTAACACGCCTAACACCGGTAACACGTAACACGCGTAATACAACCTTGACTACATTGTGTAGCACCGCTTATTTAATCGCATTTTACGTATGCATTTAGGAAACCTTACGCGTATCGCTGATTGCCGCTAATCGTTCTAAACTAGCTCCGAATAGTTCCAAATAAATCGGAGTAGTTCGCAGACTGTTTCGGACTTTTGGATATTCATAAGGTTCATAAGCTTCATAAGTTAAATTTGGTTAAATTCGTTAATTTTTCACACACGTGCTTTAGTGATAATTATTTAGTGCATAAAAATTTATTTACGCAAAATACATTAATACGTTTTCGTTGTCCAATCACAGAATGTCTAAACGGATAGATCTCGGATTTTTAGAAACTACTGATTCTTGGAAACTACAAAGTCAATTTTTTCCAAGTAAAGTTGGAGGAAAACCTGCTTGGTTGGATTTATCAAATATTCCAACTCCCGAACAAATGCAATGTAGTGTATGTAAAAAGCAGATGATATTTTTAATGCAAATATACGCACCTTACGAAGACCAAGAAGATGCATTTCATCGAACCGTATTTATCTTTTTATGTAAGGATACAAATTGTCATAAAAAGATGGATAGTTCCAGTTATCTAGTTTTACGAAATCAACTTCCTCGTCTCAATAATTACTATTCCTCCGAACCGCCTGTGGAGCACCAAGAGAATACCTTAGACACTAATCAATTTGTCAATCTTTGTAAAGTTTGTGGATGTTTAGGTCCAAAAAAATGTGCCAACTGTAAAACCGTTTCTTATTGTTCAAGAGATCATCAATTAATCGATTGGAAATCGGAACATAAACAAAAATGTGCCAACAAGCCAGTAGTTACAACGAAACAGTTTAACTTATTATATCCAGAGTTTGAAATTGACATGGAAGAAGAAATAATAAATGAAGAAAAAGATTCCAACGAAGTTGAAAAGCGGGAAATGGAGGTTTACAACAAATTGGTATCGGAAGGACGAACAGGAACTATGACGGAAATCGATGATGAAGAATTAAGTCAACATGTAATCAAAAAGGATAGTACCTTTATAAAATTTAAAAAACGAATAGACAACTACCCCGAGCAAATTTTGCGTTACGAACGCGGTGGAACACCTCTACTCATTTCCGATGAAAATAAAGAACAGTTAGAAAGTATCCCACCCTGCACATATTGTAATGGACCTAGACAATTTGAATTTCAAATTTTACCTCAAATTTTATATCAATTAAAAGAAGAATATTTAGATTTTGGATCTTTGATTGTTTATACTTGTAAATCTAGTTGTGATAAAGGAGATGCTTATAAAAAAGAATATTTAATAAAACAAGATGTTTCCGACTCATAAAAATCTAACAATTTGTACCTTTATTTATGTAAAATAATCCATTCCTCGGAATGAGTTAGTAGAAATGTGCATATTTCGAGAAATGAGGTGGATACAATCTCCAATATTATCTTTAACATGTGGAATCCATATTTACTAGGGTCTCAAAAATGCACGTCCTTATAAGTAAAAAACTCGTGTATATTATTGATCACCATTTCACGAATAAGACAAGATTCAACCATTCTGTGAAATATTTTACTAATTGAGCGTTACATACCACTAAATCACTTTATAATAATGTTTCATTTTGAAAAAGTTTGTCCCAGCTAATCATTGTTTAAAAATTATATTTTTATCGTATAAACCATAAATTATTAAAATATTTATAAATGTGAACAAAAGTTCAAACTAATGAATTACTGACGTATTGCTCAGATACGTATTTTGATTGCCAAATAATCTTCCTCAGTGGTCATCAAGTATGTAATATTGGATGGCTCCGTAATTGCTATGTGATGAGTCACTCAAATATATCTTATATAGTGTAAAAACCGTATAACTGTTCAAAGTCAGCGAAAAAATGTTAAAATATAATTTTTGGTTCCTTTTTGTTACAGTTATTTATTGAATTTTGTTTTAAATTTTATATTTATTTCATTATTGTAGAGTGTTTACTTTAGATAAAGGTTAACATAATTTTATTTACTACTGAAACTATTGTAATTTAGTATGTATCGCATACATAAATAAAACACTTGTTTTATACCATTTATAAATATTTTATTTGACAAACCCCAACACCGAAATAATATATTATCTAAATTTTTAATAAATAATTTAAATATTAAATATAAATCATACATTTAATAGAGATACATTTTGAACATAAGTACTTTTGTTACTTGAAAAGAGTTTAAAAACTTTGTTAACTGTAATGGCAATATTAATTTGTTACTTCATTTTATGTAATGCAGATATTAAAAATCAAAATTTCTGGTAATTTTAATATAAAAGTACCAATTGAATTGGAAACACTAGACTATTATTTTATCACAGAGCATTTGCGTTTCCATTAACTTGCCGATTTTTTTGTATAATGCTTTCAAATTTGGCTATTAACAGGCTCGAACTAGGAACATCATTTTCATCTAAATCATCACAAAGTTGTGCCAGGGAACGGGCTGGCCGCAATGATGTTGGTTCTGATATGGTGTCATTTGATATTTCTTCTCCATCACTTAAATAAGCATTTCGTGCCATTGAAATTGGAGTCGGCGATAAAGATTGTGGCGGTGATTCACCCACGATATTTGCATCAAGAAATGCTAGTAAATCGGGTTGAGATGCTGCAAAAGTTTTGCGACGAACGGCTTTTAGTTCCACTTCCCGACTGTGCATTTCTTCAAGTTCGCATCGTATACGTTGTTCAACGGGTACGTATCCTTTTCGAGTAAACTTCTCAGGAGTTTCGTTCGTTTTTATAACTGCAGTGGGGTCGTGATACCAAAGAGGTGCCGGAGAATTATTGTTGTTTGGTACAACGTTTGTAGGTGATACCGATACATTGTTTGTGCCATTTGAGTTTATCTTACCATGCATTTTTAAAAATCGTTGCATAAGACCACGTTTATCCACGTTAGGAAATATACGTCTTGTTGGCGTAGCACACATCGAAGAAGTTAGTAAAGTAGAAGTAGAAAAGGCTCTTTGCAACACTGGTGATTTTGATTTTCCGTTTATTTTTCCACCATTTTGATTTTTATTGTTGTTATCCTCATTTTCATCGTTATTATTGAAGAAAATGTCCTTTGAATTCATTTCTAATATTGGCGCTGTATGAAGTCCATGGTTGTTGTAGTAGCTGTTCCGAAGTTCTTGTTCCCGTTCAACGACTTCGGAAATTTCACGTTGAATGCGAATTAATGGATCGTCTTTTGTAGAATCCATTTTAACCTAAAACCAATCGTAATAAAATTGGTATACTTAAACAATTAAAACTGCTATAACTAAGGGAAAACTAGAATAATTTTGAAGCGAATTATTTGGCTTACCATTTGTTAAACTAATAGCATTTTAATGGTGTGGCAGCACGATTATAAAGGTATATTTTCTTATCAATTGATTATCAGCGCGTATTACAATTTGTTATCAATAAATATTTGTGTAATGCTTTCCTATCGCTGAGTAGGTAAATGAGAGTTAAACCAATTTAAACTGTTCATATACGTTCACACAATGGCGATAGGATGAGGAAAGAGAGGAGAATATAAAACCGTTATCAGGTGTAGGTAATTATACAATACAACAGGTGAATACACGTCCAATCTGCTCTCCGGCCAGATGAATTCAGTCGTTCTTCAGCAGATTGCCGATTGCACTTCACATTCTTCTCAACGTAACAGAGGAAGTAAGCATGAGGGAATGGTGGGATGGTGGAAAAATGATAGGCCATTCAGATATCATTTTACAATAGCCCATCCAACTTAGTCTCCAGCGATTTATTGTTCTCAAGACTAAATTTTTGAACTATATTTTAACTAATTTAACTTCCATTGTAATAATGATCTGCGTATAGCATTGTCGTCAAAAGGTCAAACTCTATGGGTCATTATTAGAAAACAAGTTTGCAAATGCTTTGAGAGATTATACTTGTAGCTTTCTTCATTTCTTTTTCAGAGAAGTGTAAGAAACGGATATTCAAAACCGGCTACAAAATACGACTTATGCCAAGACAAATTGTGTCAAATAAACCTTTAGCGATGAAATTCCTACATATTAATATTTCCTTAAAAAGTCTGGCGTCCATAAAAACAGTCAGTATTTTTAAACGGTTAATAGCTTCGCAAATGCAAAACATATATAATTAAAATATTAAGATTCTTGAACACTTTAATTTTCTTTTTTTTTTCTAAAATTTACCAATTATTTTTCAAAGTTATCTTAAATGTAGGTATATTTAATATTATGATAATAATTCATACAATTAAAATTGCTATTTCGACCGGTATTTTAAAACTTTCGAAAAATCAATGAACTATTTCTCAGAACTTTTATAATTTCCTATTAAAAAAATATTGTTTCAAAACTTTAAAATATTCAATTCTTAAACTGTTTTTCTTTAAATAAAATAAATATATGCACGTATTTTTTCTGTGGGAAAAAGGGTACATAAATTATGGAAGTCCCTTTACGGAAGGATGGGCTACATTTGCTTATTTTTTTCAAGCTACATACCGCCAATTCGATTGTACTGATCTTACTGGTTTACAAAGGATTAACAATTTTGACCACTTTAGACAATTATATTAAAGTTTATTACAAATTATATACTCAAATGAATGAAGAGATATAAAAAACCATTTGTGTTAAGGTTTTTATCAAAGCATGCAATATTTAAGACCTTTGTAGTAGTGTTTTAATTTACTTTTTTTTAATGAAAGTGTTAGTTCTGACTAAGGTTTATGAAACATGGAAATTTTTCTAATTTTTTTTACATAAATAATACATGCAATATCGTGGAAAATGTCGATTTGTGCATTTGCCAGTATTAGTCCAATACCTTCATTTCTACCTTCGATCTCCCATTCTGTCTACATTTTTAAATAAATAATTTAAAATATTTATAGTTTAATTTGAAAATATCAATTCCTAAAGAAATAGAAAATGAAAATTCCTGTTGTACAAAATAATCATTTGAAATGGTGAAATAAAACTTTTTGCCAAATAGGTAACGCCCTGTTAAAAAGAGGTATTTTAAATATTTAAAAAACCCATTAGAAGTCATTTTAAAGGTATTTTAAATGTAGTGGTTTTAAAATGCCTCTAAATACTTTTTTTAACAGAGTAAGTATGTGGTTTGAAAAAAGATATTCTAATAATTTTTATTGCTTATGTAAAATATAAAAGTGGCACAAAAAATTTGGAATTTTGACGTAGTTGTGTAGGTTTATTTTACTTAACAAGTAATTCAATTTTTTTTTTCGTTACCATTTATATTACAGTTAATATAATTTATCACAGGTACCTAGGTAGTCGGTAATTTTCGGCAATTTTTAATGCTTATCATTTGTATTACAATTTATATTCGTCATCAGAGGTGTCCAATCAGTAATTCTCGGCAATTTTTGCTGCTGAGTTTATCAAATCTAATATCAAATGCCTAGAATTTTTATATACCGTTCAAATTTCTATAAATTATTAATTTGCTCAAGCTATATCAGATATAGAGAACTATATAGGACAACACTTTCCTGTTCTATCGAATAACATTTATCTCCCATAGACATTTAAATCATTTTTTACATAATTATAAAATATAATTTTCTTTTGTTTAAAATATCACCTCAAAATTATAAAAGTTATATGAAATCCTGATAATAAAAACAAATTTTGAAAAAAAAACAATATTACAGTCAAGGTCCAACATCATCATGAGACTTTCATTGTAACTGAGCCTACCTGAATTAATATTTCTTACAATGTATATATCAATGTCAAAATAACAAATTGAAATATAAAGTTCAATTTTTTAAACATAAGGTGCAAATCTCCCAACGTAATTAAATTTTGTAATGTTTTAACTTGTTAATTTTTCAATAGGAAATAATTTAAATAAACAATAGTTCTGCAAACTTTCAACTGCTGTGTAAGATGACAAAATTTATTATTACAATTTATAAACATAGCACTAAAAGAAATGAGGTGATCAAAACACCAAGAAAAACGTAATTAGAAAAGCAAAATACTATATCTGCATTGAAAACATGTTCCAATTTCTCTTTTCTATTTATTATAAACAGTACATAAACTTGTACATATGCTGTTTAAATATATTTCAAGATCAAAAACATTAAAAGTATATGTGTAGGTTTAAGAAATTATCATCTCAATTTTTCTATTCAATCAATTGTTTCGTTTAAAATAAGATAAACAGAAAATTAATTAAAATTATTCTATTTCATCTATAATCATAATGAGATATTATTTTCAAGCTTTTCCAATCCTCAAATTAAAGAGCAATTATAAATTTAGAAAGTATTATTTAACGTAGGTAGTGGCAGTAAAATAAATTTGGTGAAACAAAAGTTTAATAATTTCTTGATTTTTGATCTCTTTTTTAATAATTATCTCAAAAGAAATACAAACTTTGATTTAAACCCGTAAAACCGAAGTTTTTAAAATAATAATTGCATGAATTTATTTTAAATTATGTGCTTGTATATCATTTTATAATTAAGTTATTGGATTAACGAATTAACGTATTAACTGGTTAACACGTATTAATTTAAGTTTAAAACCCGCAGCTGCTTATCTTGTTAAAACAATTTTTAATTTTATATCCAACTATTTATTTAGATTGATATGATTTTTCTCATTAAGTCATTTATGTATCAATTTTTTGAACTCATTTCAAATTTTTCTAAATCATCCAAGGGTAGATTTGGCGGGGGCGGGTCACGGGGCACGAATACTTATAATTTTAAAATAAAAACAAATAAAGTGTAATAAAATGAAAAAGGCATTAATTTCAAACTATAAAATTGCTATAGTGTACCCATAGTTTGTTATTACGATGACATAATTATGAACGCAAAACTAATTGCATACCTTATCAATGCAAAAAGCAATAATTTATTATGAACCACGAAATTAAAAACTTTAAACAATTTTTAACATTGAACACTTTTAACGTATTACTGGAATTTCAAAACTGCAATTTTATTATTGAAATTTACTGATTTATATTATTATATTCAGTATTGAATATTCATGAACTCAATAATAAATGTACTTATATACAGTAACATTAGTCTTTTATAGAGTTATGTTGAAAGGTATTACATGAATTTGATTTTATTAAAAATAACTTTACTTTGATTCAATACTTCATTCTCAAAATTTTTGTACATTGTTGAATATGGATATTGTAATCGTGAACTTCACTTCATATTATAGTTTCTATTACAATAAATACTTTGCCTTGCTAAATTTTTCAATTAGTTGGTCCATAAGCAATATTTCGTTGTAAATTATTTTGGAAAATTGAAGAAAATATAATAAAATAAGCTATTTTTAAAATACCCCGTATGATTTTTGTTTAAAGTCGATCGCAGGGTTCACTTTGGATATATAGTAATCAACACTTAACAAAACTACAAAAATTTTCATACGAGCTAATTTACCTAAGAATAGTATGTAGGAATTAAACATTTTTAAAACGAATATTTTTCAAACCATTATTTCAATTTTTTTTATTTATTTTCAAATACAAACCTATTCGGTAAAATTAAGTTATTTTAAAACAAACTCTTCATACTGACTACGTCGTATTGAATACTGATTTTTCATTTTGTAGATTAAAATATAAATTTAGTCAAATAAATACTTTTTATAACTCAAATTTTATAAGTAATATGTTTACTTAAGCATTAACAATACAGAGTAGCCGACAAAATAAATACACTTAACTGTTTGAAAAACTCTTTTATTCTATAATTTTAATAAAATTATGTTTTAAAAACTCACTTCAAAATTGTAAAAATCCGGTAAATTATTTACGAGTCTGACTTTAAAAAATATTTATTCAAAAAAATTGTCATCATTATAATATTGGTATGCAAAACATGCCCTCCCCGAGAATGCAATGGAGTTAAAAATTTATTGATCTGAAATAAATAGTAAAACAATCAATTTTCTAACGTTTATTAATTTGTATTTTATTTTGAGATAATCACATATCACGTATACACTTGCTTATTTTATACATACAGTTATGATTCATTGTCTTATCACCTTAAAAATAGAAACAAAGGTGGGTGATTTCTGCAACTACATATTTCATGGTTGAAAATATCAACATTGAACTTAACTTTTTAAATGAAAAAAGCATTATATAACTATTCTCTATTTGTAATTAATAACCATATTTTTTATCTGTAAAGTCGTGAAGATATAATTATAATGCTTACTTTGATAACTAATTGTTCAATTGATCAAGGACGTATCACACTTTTTACTCAAATTAGGAAAAAGATATTATATTATTAGTAAAAACTTCAAATCAAATTAATAATTCTGTGATTGAAATTACAATTAGCCATTTATAGTTGCTTAATATTTGCATTAAACTTCTTTCTTTTAGCGACAAATTATAAACGCATATAAAAGCAAAACAATATTTTTTGAATAATTAGAAAATTACATTTTTTACATAAAATAAGTTTATGAACTTCTATACTGACTTGAAGAATGCAGCAAAAAGGTGATTTTTTAAACTTAATACTTAATGTTTTTTATAAGAAAAATATTTTTTTTTAGGTCAAAAATAAATTGGAGGCATTGGAGGCGTTACAAAGAAGAAATCAACTCGGAATCAATCAAATAACACCCAACTGTACATTAATACAAAGGCAGTAACAATATATATTATTTATGGTCGTAAAAGAAATTTAAATTTGTATTATAAAAGAATTAAAGTGGTTTGATATTTGCTACTTCATATACCACTAGTTTCATTTGAAACCAAAATTATCAATTTTTAAAGTTCAATGAGAAAAGTTTCCAGCGATGTTAACTTTTTATAAAGACTGGGTAGTTAACTTTTACAGGTTTTTATAAGAAAATATCGTCAATCTCTATATTTTTATAAACGTCTTCAAAAAACGACATTTTATGCCAATTTTCTAATATAACTCGTTAAAAATGGAATTTTTGTTTTTATTACTAACAAAAGTGTTTTTTTTTTAATTTCAATAAATATTAAAGGATTGATGGTTGATAAAAACTCAACTGCAATATTAGTTAGCGACGTTTCGCTACAATTAATAGCCTCTTCAGGCTCTGTGTACCTATAACAAGAACAATACATAAAAATGAAACTGATTAAAATATTAAGGAATATGAAAATTAACAATAATCATACCTCTAATTTTAAAAAAAATATTAAATTATTAATAGAATTACTTAAATGCTGTAGTTAGAGGTATGATTATTGTTAATTTATATATTCTTTAACATTTTAATCTGTTTAATTTGTATGTATCGTTCTTGTTGTACACAGTGCCTGAAGAAGCTATTAAATATACCGAAACGTCGCTAACTAATATTGCAGTTGAGTTTTTATCATCCATCAATCCTCTAATATTTATTTAAATTTAAAGAAAAGAGATCTTACACTTTTCTATTAAAACTGTTTTTATAATTAATAAACAATAATTGATGAAAGGAAACCATTTCCTTACAATCTAGAATAAAAAATATTTTTCTCATATAAAATGTTGATTTGATTATGGAATTATACTTTATACTCAATTACAGAACTATGAAGACTTTCGAGCATCAAAAGTAATAATCATGTTTACCTACTTACGCAAATTAGGCTGTGGTCTAAGTATAGTACGTATATAATTATATCGACAGAATATTTCCAAATCATTATTAGCGATTTGCGTTAAAATTGAAAAAAATGCCCAAAAATATATATTGGAACTTATATATTTTTATTTCTATATTAAACCTTATAAATATAATAATATTATTTATGTGTTTCTTTATAAACAATGTGAACCGTGTGAAAAATAATATAACTTCTTATTCCAGAAAAAAAACTTTGATTTTAACCATTCCAACTGATTAAAATATATTTTCTTAAGTAAACTGAATTTTGTAAAAGATATAATTAAATATTTTTATTTATTAATTATACTTAATTGAAAACTCCTTTGTTTATCTTCTCTTTTTTGAACTAATTCAAATTAAATAGCAGATTTTCACACTTGCGCTTTAAATGACAACATGTTCTATTTCTGTCTTTGGATATCCTCTGTCGTTCTTACGCATTGCTCAAGGCAGAAGTAAAGCCGATAAAGTTGTATGGGTTGTATGCCCATTAGAGTAGTAGGCCACAGGTTCAATACATCTGCAAAAATTTACAATACTTGTCAAAATCATTCCTTGCAATTAATTCCTACTGTAGAAAAAAATAAACAAAACCTATCATAAGTTTATAGTTTTGTGCATTCTATTGTAAATCGGAGTGATGTTGAATTAACCAAATTACGTTTTCCTGTTTAATTTAAGAAAATAGAACCACAAAACAAAAATGTCGTCTAGTTTTCCTCCAATTGGTGACCTCGTACATTTAAATGTCGGAGGAACAAGGTATTCTTTTGGAAACTATGAAAATTTGGAAATTTTTATAACTTTGTCTTATTTATAGGTTTTCCACTTCAAGACAAACATTAGTATGGATTCCAGATTCATTTTTTACTGCACTTCTTAGTGGACGTATGTCAAGTTTACGTGATGAAAAGGGTGCAATTTTTATCGATCGTGACCCAAAATTTTTTTCCATAATATTAAACTATCTACGAACTCGGGATATTGATTTAAAAGATGTTGATTTACGAATGTTACGAAGGGAGGCTGAATTTTACGGCATTGCCCCATTAGTTAGACGATTACTATTGTGCGAAGAGATGACCCAGTCATCTTGTGGTGATGTTTTATTTTATGGTTACCTACCTCCACCTCGTGAGTAATAGTCATCTTTTATTCAATTTATAATTCATATGTTTCGTCCAAAACGTAAAATGGCTCATTCCGTGCAATATGCCATTTTGTCTAGTTCATGTAATTAAATTTATATTTGGTAGATTCGAAGTTTTATGTTTATAGATACTGAGACCCCACCGAATATAAATTTAGTTTTAATGATTAGGCAGATTCGGTTCATTTTACGGAAGAAACTGCTTCACGGATTAGGCGTAACAAATAAATAGCATAGTAAAATATAATTTTCCTAGTTGTTCCTGTTCACGATGTTCCTGTTGTTCCAATAGCCCAAGGAACATCTTCTGAAACTACCGGAGTACATGCGTCCACTAGACCTGGTTCAATAGTAAGATTACCAAATGAAGGAACCAGTTCTGCAGCTCCAGTCGGCAATAACGTTGCTGTTCATTCATCTGTTGTAAATACTACTGCTGCACAACAAAAACTCGGAGTAACTGGTATTTTAACCAACAAATCTATAGTATTTTTAAATATTAACCTACATATTTTTTATTCAGCTGGCCATAGTCGTAATTCTTCGTTAGAAATCCGCCATGGTGGATCTAGTAATTGCAATAATTCTATTTCATCTCGAAGTTCTTCAGATTTACGCGGTCTTACAAATAGAAATTCAAACCATGCACAACATTCACGTGCAGCTTCTTTAGATTTAAGACATGCACGCAATTCTTCTGCTGATCTCAATAAGTTAATACGAAATGATATAGGATTAGTATTTGGATCTCATAGTAAGGCTCTCGGTGTTATTATATTTTATATTATCGCTAAATTATTCTTATTTTCTTTAGTGTCAGCATGGGCTGATCCATTACGAGTTCAAATAATTAAGGCTCATCACAATTGGATTGTTGTCGCTTATGCCCACTTCGTAGTATGCTACAGGTAATAATTGACTGAAAATTTAAAAATATAAACAAGAGAATGAAATGATAAGTTTAATGCCTACTGTGAATAGCGAATAACTGTGAGATTTAAACGATTTTTTAAGTTTTGAAATTCTCTGTTTCTATCTTTTCTTAAATGATGTTTTGAATATATTGACAGTTTACGTATTTTATTTTATAGATTAAAAGATTCTTCAGGATGGCAGCAAGTGTTTACGAGTCCTCATATTGAACAATGTATCGAACGGGTAGCTATTAATGCAAAAATAGGTGGTGCCGCAAGTAGTTCCGGAACTGGTGAACAAGCTAGCAAAATGGTAGCCGTGTCTTGTGGTAGTCAAGTGCGATTATGGGGTATAACAGAAGATGGATCAAGAACTAATATAGGTAAAGTCGGTTATAGTTGTAATTTAATTTACAATAGTTATAGGTTATTAACATTTATAGGAACTTTTAATCTTCATGTTCGTGTTGAATATTTATTTTTTATTGGAAGCCAGTTAGTCGCTTTATCACCAACTGGTAAAATTGGAGTTTGGCATGCAATGACTCAGCATTGGCAAATTCAAGATGTTGTACCCATAGCCTCTTTTGATAGCGCTGGCTCGTTTTTGCTATTGGGCTGTAATAATGGGTGCATTTATTATATAGGTATTACTATACTCATCAATAATATAAAAAAATGCTATAAATTAAACTTTTCAATCTTTTTAGATATGCAAAAATTTCCTTTGCGTATGAAAGATAATGATTTACTCGTGACTGAATTGTATCGCGATCCTTCCAATGATGCAATAACTGCAATATCAGTTTATTTAACACCAAAGACAAGTAAGTTTTAATCAATAATTATATGCAAATTGCATTTTTCGTAGTATTAGAAAGTAAATACTTAGTCAAAGGAAAGAAATTGTGTTCTTTTAAATATTGAAACATTTATTTAAAAAAGTACTTTAAAAGCGTGACTTCAATAGTTGCAAATTTGTTTTCCACTCATTAAAAAAATGGCATTTAATTTAATTTAGCAGTGACGTAATATTGCGTTATACAGTTTATTTTTGAATAAATTTAATTTTTACATGGTACAAATTATAGTAAACTAGTCCAGCTACTTCGAAAATTGAAAATCTTGTTATGTTTCATGCCAGCACCTGAAAGGGGACGGGAAGGTATGGATATTATTACTTTTAAAAAAACGAATTTTATTTAATTTAAACTAAAACGGTAATGTCACCACCGCATTAGCGGTGGCATGTTGTTTTGCACATAAAAGATTAAATAAAAATCAGTCGTTTTTTTCGCTTGAAAAAAATGCCTGTCTTTGCAAGTGCTGGCATGTTGTAATACATCAGAAAATAATATTAGCAGTAAAATCGTGAACAATATTATAATGATTTTTTAGGTTTGTGTGGTAATTGGATAGAAATCGCTTATGGTACGCGGTTAGGGTCTGTTCGGGTTATAGTACAACATCCTGAAACTGTTGGTCATGGACCACAACTATTCCAAACATTCACTGTCCATCAAAGTCCTGTTACAAAGGTAAAAAGAAAAAATGGAAAATTGGTTTAATCTAATATCTAAAAAAATTCAGGTTACTTTATCGGAAAAATATTTGATTTCGGTTTGTTGTGAATACAATCATGTTCGCACGTGGAGAGTGACACGTTTTCGAGGGATGATTTCCACCCAACCTGGTTCCACACCCAACGCTTCATTTAAAATTGTGGCCTTGGAAGCGGTGGAACCTTGCGTAGCCCATGCAGCTGGAAATGATTGTGGACCATTTGGAGAACAGGATGATGAACAAGTTTTTGTTCAAAAAGTTGTTCCAGACACTGATCAATTATTTGTTCGACTGGCCTCAAATGGAAAAAGGTTTTGAATAATTTTATAATTGTTTAACATAATTCGAATATCAATATCAAAATTACAGAGTTTGTCTTATTAAATCAATTGATGGATCAACAATTAGTTCCTTTTGCGTTCATGAATGTGAAGGGTCATCTCGAATGGGATCGAGACCACGACGATTTATTTTTACTGGACATTCGAATGGCGGAATTCAAATGTGGAATTTAACAACTGCTTTAGATATTGTTTTGAAGAATGAACCTGGTAGATAACAATTAATTCTTGTTCAATGACATATAAGATCGTAGGAAATCTAATATATTTTCGATTTTCAGTTGACAAAACAAATGGAGGTCCAACAGCTGAAGAATTAATTCGATTATTGGATCAGTGTGATCTCAGTAATAGTCATAGCTCTACACCTTGTATGTCTCCCTGTCCAACTGCTCTAGTTCTGCCAAATGGAGTTACTGTTACTACGGCTCGAATCAAATCTAGCAATGTAGCGTTTTTAAACCAACAAACTCAACAACCTCCAATTACTTCCGTAGCCCAAAAGAATCCTAACAGCGAAACATCTTCATCCTCTCAGACATCTGCGGCGGATTCTGCCTGAGAATGTGTTTTGTTTTTTAAGTTTTTACATTGTGATTCTTTCGTTAAGTCTAAATAAAAGCGATATTTTAATACAATTCAATCTTAGCCTATGACTTGAAAAATTGTTTGCTTGCTAAAAATTAATCACTAAAGTTTAACGACTAAATGTAGGACATTATAAGAAGGCTGAAGCTTGAATTCTATTTTTTGTGACAAAATTAGCTAGAACCAAAGTAAGTCACTAAATGTTGATATTACAAAGAAAAAGAATGTCACAGCTCAAAAGATTATATTTTTAAAAAAATCTCTTGAAAACAACATTTTTCATTTATTCTGTGATATTAGCAAATGGAGTTGTTAAAAGGCTGAATAAACGTCAGAGTTGAGTGGCTGTACAAATTGACAAATTATATATTTTCATAAAATAAATATTGAGAAAAAAAATGATATATTCACCGTCAAATTGACAAACTGTTTAACGTTATAAAATTTTATGAATTACTAATTATAGACTATTCTTTTTAGTGAATTCCTAAAGCATA
Source organism: Sisyra terminalis (assembly GCA_958496175.1). Classification (NCBI taxonomy): domain Eukaryota; kingdom Metazoa; phylum Arthropoda; class Insecta; order Neuroptera; family Sisyridae; genus Sisyra; species Sisyra terminalis. Next base: position 57,525,416 of record OY292274.1, read on the forward strand.
TCGTTAGTTCCTTTTTTATTTAAATATATGTAGTTAATAAAATATTTAATTTATGTATGTTTTGACTGGTTCTTTGGATATTGGCGTTGTATTTTCAATAAGGTGAAATAAAAAGATAATGTTAAAATATACTTTTTTATTGTAATGCATAACTTTATATTATTTTTCAGATTACAAATTGAACATGAATTTATTGAAAGTACTTATCCGATATGATATAATTTTTCAATGTATTTTTGTTAAAGTGAAAAGTTACCTATTGTTAATTATTATTAAATGCTTTATAATACTAGTTTTTATTATGTTATATTCCTGAGAATTTTTGATTAACGATTAGAAAAAGCAATATTTCATTTATTTTTTTTTCATACAAAAAATTTTGTTATTAACTACTCGGAAATTACTTTTTTTTAGTAAATTTATTAATAATAAGAGCTTAAAGTTTAAGCAATTCAACAATGAATATATTTTTAACATATTTTTAAAAACACTTAACGTTAAAAATCAATTTTAAGTTATAAAATAATTTATACATTATTATTGAGACTAGTTAAATTTTGTATTTTTTTAAAAAAATAATTAGTAAAAAAACATAATTTATTGCTCAACGTTTAAATATGCTAACGCAAACGAAGTGCATACTAGTACGTACGCGTAAGAAGTTATAATACTTTAGTGTGAACAAAAATTACGTTTAAATATTTCCCGATTTAATTTTTTTATATACTGAAAGACATTAAAAAGTTAATAGTTTGAAAGTGATGGTAAATAAAGACTTAAAAAGGAGGCACTGTTACTATACTTTAAAGAGGCATCCATTAATTACGTTAGGCGTTTAAAGGTGAGGGGATGTCCAGCAAAAACTCACACAATCTCAAGGGGGGAGAGAATGGTCTCGGCAAGTATCAAATAATTTTTTAATATTCTTTTTTAAATAAATCTAATGTAGTCGAAGCATAGATTAACTCATAAAAAATATCTCATTAGGGGAAGGAGTCGAGCAAAACCTCGCAAAATTTTACCAAGGGGGAAGAGCAGGTCGAGTAGCAAAAATAGTGTCCCGTCATTAATGGATGCCCCCTACAACTGACTTAATGATGTGTTAAATCAATTTCACCACATGTAAAAAAATGCATCTAAAGAAGTATAACTTCAAAAATTCTCACTACAATATGTAAAACAGTTCCTTATTATGAAAAAAGAAATAATAACTTCAAAGTAAATAAACTTTAATCTGTGTAAATAATGCAAAAGCAAGTTTATAGAAAAGTATATCACTAACTATTGAAAAAATGATTTTGTTTTGACAATTTTAAAAGAGTATCATTTGAATACCATGCAGGATTTGTTAATGGTGTTAGTAAAGCACACCAACTGGAGAATCCAATCACGAATAAAGCTGTAACTATTGCTTTTTGTTTGGGTTTAAAAGTATTTAATTCACTAAAATCAGGAAAACCCATATGATTACAAAAAACATGGGCTACAAAAGGAGCTGCAAAATGTCCCGTCTTAAGAAATAAAAACGTAGAATATGCACCAAATAATGTCGTGTAAGAGAATTGGAAACCTAAAATAAAAGAAATGAAGCATCAATTATTTTTTTTAATTCAAACATTATTTACATGAAACAATCAATGCAGTCTTGAAGTCTAATCCAGACTTAATTCTCTCCACCATATGATGAAAATGAGCTGTAACAATGACAAATTAATAACCAACCCAAACATCATTATTAAATCTAAATTTTCTTACCAACACCAAAAAATAAAGGACATAAAAAAACAGCCGTAATGGGCTGAAAATATGGCAGTAACAATGGTAACATACAGGCTCTAAACGTAAATTCTTCTGATAGTGGAGCCACTATGTGATTACGAATCCAAATTAAATTTTTCACGTTTGACCACCAATAAACCGGTTCTTAAAATAAATATTTTAACAAAAATATTTTTCCGATTTTCATTATTGTTCATACCAATATAAACTTTCCATAAGCCGCTAAATCCTTGCATACTTAATGGTCCCAAAAATAACACCATTGTTAACAATAATGGAATTATGCAGGCTGTAACAATGCCTCTCAGTCTTAAACCAAGCATTTCCCATATTGTCACCTAATAATGTATCGTCAAATTACTGTTAAATAAAAAAATAAAATTATTGATTTATACTTGACTTAGTAGATGTTCAGTAGTGCAAAGGTACAAAAACAATGGAGATACGAACATCATTGCAAAAGCACTAAAAAATCGGCGCTTTATCATCGTTGGATGATCCCTAAAAATAAGAAAAAAAATCAAGTTAGTACAAAAAAAGAAGAGTAATAGAAACTTACTTAAATTAAAAATTATTGAAACAAATTTTGGTATTTATTAAACTCTAATTAATACTACATGAATAAATTCTAAATACTAAAGAAAATTTCCTTGTAAAAAAATATATATTTCAATGATTCTTTTTTTTTTCAAATTTTATTTGTATGCAAAAGATTTAAGTTTAAGGAAAAGGAATTCAATGGGGGTTTTCGCTTCATAATTAGTAACTCAAATGAAATCCCTTTGCTGTGATTTACAAATTTTCCATACAAACCAATGTTTTTTAAAATGCAATTCTATACAAATTGTGCTGTTCTACATTAACATTTTCTGCAGTTACACTCATTTCCTTGAATTTGGCCTCTTGGTGTATTTTCTCTTAATTCAAAAAAATAAATAAATAAAGAAGTAATATATTGTACCAAATATAGTTAGAACTGAACAAATAATTGTATAATATAATATGTAGTTCTACATATTTATTGGTAAATTTGAAGATTAGATCCTGCATAAAACGAATATCTACATATTATGTTTAGATTACTTCTCGATATGCTCTTTTTACCTATCTGGTATATATTACTTTGTAATTAGATAAAATATATAGTTGAAATATACTGATTACGTAAGTATTATGTTATTTACATTCAAAGTTGCTTCATCCACAATATGTGAAAAAAAAAAATTATTAAATCAGAAAGAAGGGAAAATCAAAAGGAATTTGATTGATTTTTAACATATAAACCTCTGCCTGTTAAAAATGCCTTAAGTAACTTTAAACGACTTCTAATGGGTTTTTTAAACATTTAATATACCTATAAATGTCTTTTTGTAACAATCTAAATTCTACAAATCGAAAACTAATGATAACATTATTAAAATTTGTATGCAAAGTAAAATTGTTAAATAATGAATGTGTACACGAAGTACAAACTATAGAACCTTATTGGTGGACGAGTGGTTAAGGTGAACTCTCTGAAAATGGTAGATACTGGGTTCTAATCTCGTGACTGAGACCAATATTTCTCGGTTTATGGATTTGCATTAAACCTTGAGTCGATAAATTCTAAGTTCCCTTAGTTGTTAAAAATTGATTGTAAATAAACATTATAAAGAACAAATTAGTTTTTTGTATTGTTGTTAAAGATTAAAAATGCTTGCGATCAATACTATCCTCCAAACATTTAGGGGCTGATTTTTTAAATCAATTAAAAAAATATATATGTGCTTTTAAAATGGACCATAAATTAATAGGACAATTAAAAATATATCCAAATAAGTAAACATAAATAGTGGGTTTAGTAGGTTTATTAATTGACTTAGGAAGTTCGGTGTTTTAATTCGGATAGTATCGGCTATAGTAAATAGATAGGCATTGTACTATTCGGATATTGTCGTGAACTATGAAGTGAGCTCCATTGACTTGCAGCTGAACTTGTTTTATATATGAGTGAAACATCATAATGTATGGGAAATTGAAAACACCAATGTGATTTGTTTAATTAAATGAATTACCTGCTGTATTGTGGATCCCATATATACAAACTGGCAACATAAATAACAGACAACAGAAAACATGCTGCAACTGATGAAACACATGAAGGATTAAATAATAGTGAACTAAAAGGACGACGATCATCGGTATCCATTCTAGTCTGACATTACAATTAAATCACGTGACTCACGAAACGTAACGGTATTGGTTCATTCGCTTTCGCGTTCCGATACAAAAACGAAAATGGCCGCTAGTGTTGGTGTTAAATGTTGGTCCTTTGTGTAAATTTTTATTAGTTCTTAATCTCATGTTTTTATTTTCAATAAGTTAATACAAGTTCACATTAGATTTTACAATTTATTGCAAAATGCCGAGTGCATCATTTACATCTTCTCGTTCATATCCTCGACGTTCAAGACGAAAAGGTGCAAATCGAATTCCGTTACCATCAAGAACTAGTTCTGGTAAGAATATATTCATATAATTATCCATTTAGTTTTTATTTCTACATATTTAAACCATAACTGGCCTCAATCGAGCCTTATACTTTATAATTTTTATGAAATCAATATTATCCCCCAAAAAAAAAACCTTCCATGAGTCTGTTATCATATAGTACTCTTCTATATAAAGAAATGCATCAATTTGAATAAATCCTAATTCTATGAATAAAAAGTTAGCAATTTGGCAAAATAAATGTCAAATCGTAACTACGAATCAGTATAAATTATAATAACAATGCCATATGTAAAATTTTCATTTATATTCATTGCTTGGTGAGCTGAAATTTATTGAAGATAATTTCAATTATTTGCTCTATGTATGTATACATACCTATATATATATATATATATATATATACATATATATTGATTATAGGTATCTTATTTTGTTGGAGGTTTCTTTTTTTGTCCTTAATGAAATCACCATCTGGAAATTTACACGCCCCAAATGCTACATTTTAATTTTTTTTTATTTTTATATAAAATTCTAATACATTAAATACGTGAAATCAATATAAAATTATTTCGTTTTTCAGATCATATATTTTGTCATTCAATATATTTTAAAAGTATCCAAAAATCAATCGTAGCTAAATGATTGCAGTATTTTTAATTTTTTAACCTGATTTCACAGAACGCAATATACATCCTTGGAAGCCATTCAAATTTTCAATATTGCCATATTTTCAATTTATTAATACACTAAAACATGAGGACAAATACAAAACTTAAATTTAAAAAAAATAGAAATTTTTAAATTAAAAATAGTATTTATGAATTCATAATTTAACAGTTCTTGAGTTTGTGCAATATTATTTTATTAATTATTTAATAGTAATGACTATGATAAATAATATATTTGATAGTGAATTTTCTATTGCTGGAGAAAGTCATGAATCTTGACAATTTTATTATTTAGTCATTTCATTCATTTAAATAATAACAGATGCAATAGTTTAGTCTGAAAAAAATGTTAAAATGTAAAGTTAATCACATATCGGTTTATTGATATTAAAAACATTATTATTCTAATATTCGAAAATCATAATCATAAAAGATAATTTTCTTAAAACTTTCCTCGTGACCTTTGTCAAAATATTTTTTTTGCAATCACTATTATTTTTAGTCTCAAACTTTGTTATAAGATAATCAATTTATTGCTACGCTATAGCTATTCGGTATTTGGGTATTTTCCCATTTGTATCAAACTTATAAGTACATAAATCTTTTATTTCCTGATGGATATGTTAATAAATAGAAATATTGGATCATTTTTGGAACTCTTGTCATTTAGTTTTAAATATTTTCTTTGAAATATCTCAAGTCTGGAAATATCAAAAATTATATTTTCTTGCTTATTAAAGATATAGTACTTAATCTATTTTTATTAATAGTATAAAACCAAATCGTTATCCGTTGATTGTATGTGTTCCGCCTAGTCATTCTGTAATATAATAAGAAACAGATTTTATACAAATTTTACTTTTATTTAGAAAAAAAATCTTCCAGAACATCCATTTGGGTAATAAATTCCAATTAAATTTATAAATAATAAACAATGATCGACATTAGCAAATATTAACACAATATAGTTGTTATATTATACATACTTAGATCAAAACTATTAATAATTTACATAGATTAGGATTTTTTACAATTTAAGGTATAGAGTGTGATTAATTCTATTCGCATATTACTTATGCTGGCCAATGTTATACAGTAATACCTCGAGATACGTGTTTAATTCGTGCCGTAACCTTACTAGTATTTCAAAGTAATTTTCCCCATTAAAATTAATTAAAATGCCATTAATCCAATCCAACTCCCAAAATATACTTTTAAATGACAAATATTGTATAAAAACATGAAATAAAAGAATGTAAAGAAATAGGTTTTATAGTGTGCTTCTATTTTGATTATTTAAATCCAACTTAAATACTACTGTATAATGTTTAAACTATGTAAATGTACAAAAATCACAAAGCCCTAAAAAACTTATCAGAAATGCTTCGACGGCTAGGTTAACGTTAAACGACTTATTTATTAGGCTTAATCATTTATGTATATTATGTGTTATATTTGATTTCTCATGGACGATATGTTACATTCTTAATTCGCTAGGGTTGATCGTGGTTCAGTCAATGTACACAATTCTATTTACGCATTTCATACGCTCCATCTAATCATTATAAACATTAGTTTCCAAATTTCAATTGTACTATAATGGGTCGTTTGAGAGATTTTAATTTTTTTTTGTTGTGAATTATGTATCATTGCAGTTTAACGAAAATTGTTAAGTGCGTATAGTTTAACATGTTGAAATCAATGGCTATTGTAAAGTGGGTATTTAAAAACGTGTAAAGTTGCAAAATAATATTTTCGCAAATATTTAAGTACTGTTTTTCTTTCTTGAGCTGAATTGATTGAATTTTTACCATAAACGTTAATAACGTTATATTACTCAACTGTAAACTGTTAGGCAGTTGGAAGGGATGTGGGGATTTAAATTGTCTTTTCCTTGTTTTCAAATTATGGAAATTCTGGTTTTTTAAATTAGTCATTGATTACTTAATTTTTAATTTTTATGTATTAATAAGTATAATGCTCCTTATAATTTTCTACATTGTCCTGTGATTATAAGAAAACATTTGTGACAAACAAGATCACATTGTTATTTAATATGTTTTACTACCAATTCCATAATCGTTTGGTTTCTTTCGGTGAAAAATTTGCGTGGAAATTAGTTTAAGTATTTAAATTTAACTCTTGGGATAGTTTATGACGTTTATCGTTATTGCCAAATTTGTATTGAAGTATATAAAGAGGAAGAAAACAGCAAAATGTCACATCCAAAAAAAAAAATCTTAAGTTATTCCACTATGATTGTTCCAAAATTATATTTAATCTTTAATAATTAATGAATTAAAAACTGATAAAATTATGTTTGCTATTCAAATTTGTTCTTATAACGATGCCTACGTATTATATTAAAATGATTCTGAACGAAAAATTCCAAAAATTTTTATTATATAGGCACATAATCTAATGCAAATATTTACCATTTGAAAAACGAAAACGGAACCGAATTTTTTAATAGAATTCGAAAAAAAAAATCAAATGAGTAAATAACGGTAGAGAAGCTCTGATTTTTAGTAAATTTATATTTGCATTGTTTAAAATACGTTTGCATTCAAAATTAAGGTTTCTCTACCGTTATTTATACATTTTGATTTTTGTTCGGGCTCATAAAAATATCGGTCTGGTTTCGTTTTTTGTTTTTCATATTGGACGTTTTCAAATTAATGTTATTGTGATCCCAACGTTTCTTTATTAATATTATTCTCAATCAATTGAAAATATCCGATATTTTCTTCAATTTGTTTCGTTAACAATATCGATATTGTCAGACTTTTCTCTTCAAAAATCTATTTTTGGAGAGTTTCCAGAATTAACAGTTTAGAAAATACACAAAGGAATGTTATAAATGTACGAAACATAAAAAGTAATATGTTTTGGATTAAAGTTTAGACATCGACAGAAGATGTATCAGCCTTAAAGTAAGTATACAGATTTTGTAATGATAGAAAGTTCCTGAAAAATTGTCGAATATATGAAATATAGATACGAACGATCATTAATGCCAGTAATGAAAGAAAATATAAGCAAATAACATTACCTCACAGTTAAATATAAGAAACAAGTTACATGTAAAAAATTTCGTTTTTCTTGCCATGATCAAAGCATTTATTTCGTTTCTTAAATATATTCAATTTGCTTTTTGATATTTCTATAGTTATCTATACGTTGCTATTTCCGTACAAGAACAGGAATCAATTTTATATGGTTTGCATTGAATATGCAGCTGAGCAGATCTGAGATTATCGATAAAAAAACCAATACAAGGCTTAAATACTTATTTTTTTATTTCTTGTTCCGTAAAAATTATAGACAATTGAATTATACTTGTACGTAAAAATCGTTACCCACTAAAGCAGTAAAGTATTATTTCCAAGATCATGAAGTACATTTTTTTCTGAGATCTGTATGGGGAAAATGAATAATATTGTACGTGGGTATTTTCTGACATTTGATATTTGCCTTATTAAATCACTTACCGCCTAAATCAAATTGAACTTTATACTTGAGAAAAGTCAATTTTAAAAATCTAAATTTATCTGAACTTCAAAGAACCGGCTCTGTAGACAGACAAGATGATTAAGTTGTAAGTTAATCATTACATATTTTGATAATTTAGTACTTACAAGAAAAAATGCCAGTAATTTGAGTAAACATAGAAACTAATGACTATGATATTAATGAACTGGAAAATATCTATTAACATTTTTCTACGTTCGTTACAATGTTCAGATCGTTCAAATATTTTTTTTTCCAAAGTTATTAAGAGAATTTGCAGAAAACTTTGAAATAATAATGGTTAGTTTATTATGATAATTATCTATTAATATCTATGTTTTCGATGTGAAAAATCTTTCAAAAATATAAGTATTTTATGAAGAAGTGAATTGTTACTTATTTGTCTCGTCATAATATTTAAAATAAATCATTTAGGTACTAAAAACAATTTTTTTTCTTATCGTAGGGAAGTATTATATGCGTCGTTTATTTTGAAAGTGAGTTAAGTCCATATCAAGAACAATCCCTATAGTATTATCATTTTGAACCATAGGAACATAAGATCCTGAGACGGAGGGAATAATTGGCGTTTTTGTTAACAACTAAAATGAAATCAGTAATTTCTGAAAACTTAGCAGCTAAATAATCAACATACTTTGTTCTAGTTACAAGAAGAAGAATCACCATATAGACCGTCCTTGAAATGGACTTACGCCACTTTCAAAATAAACGAGCCATATCTACGATAATACAAAGTTAATTATTACAGTATTCCACGAATTAGTAGCGACTCTGCAACCTTGAGAAATCAAATATCAATATCATTCAAATTTTATGCTCTGCTTCAAACAATAATGCCAAAAGGTTTAATAATTTTTAAAATTAAATTCCTTTACATTGGTGATATATATCAAGGAATTTCAACTTAGTTCTAGCAAAAAAAACGGCTTATCCAACAATTAGTAACATCTGGAAAGTCAGGGAATGTCGTTGGGTTAGGGAACAAAAAAATCTGGAGAATTTTATTTCCGCACAATTTGGTTAGTACATATTTAGAGATTGGAAAAGTTCCAGACATCTACCGATACATTTTACGTGCGAACGGGATACATCAAGTTGAATTCCCGATATGACCCATTGCTATTACAGTAATCTTTCGCTTAACGGAAATTCGATATTACGAACATGGTTAATTAAGTATCAAAATTTCGGTATATAGATGCAATATTCGGAATTACGGACAATATATGTATATCTTTTCTGTTTTGCTTACATTTTTTGTGAGGAATCCCAAAAATAGAATAGTAATAAAGATATTTAGTACATTAATACAGCTTATGCTTGGTTTTATTATTAAGGGAATCCCAAATTAGTTATCAAAAGTTCTTACGATTTAGTGTTTAAGGTATGTGGTATAGTGCAGTGTTAATTTATTTACCTTCTATATTTAGTGTAAATCTATAGTAAAATTGGGTTCTTTTACGGGTATTTTTACTAGTTGGAACACATCACTTTCCAATAGGATCTCATAGTAATAGCGGATTTATGGATAGTTTATGAGAAACGCACCCTGTCCGTAAAGCGGGGTATTACTGTATATGTATGGACATCAAAGAAGGGACTTTGCTAGTTCATGTATCTTTTAAAAGATTTTCGAGAATAGCACTTAAAAGTATAAGACACCTATTACAAAAGTAGTCTTGTTTTTCAAAATTTAAAGATAATACAGGCATTTGAAGTCCGAATCCGCAGCTAGAAATGTTGTGCATTAATTAATTAGTAAGCAATTTTCATTTTTCTCTACCTTTCTTTTGATTTTCTAATGGTTCATAGCCGTGGGAAAAATCATCTTGAACTCAAATCCTTATATCATTATTTGACTTTATTGATTTTCTCGACTTCTGTTCATACATATTTTATAATGAGGATTTTTTTTTTCGAAATTACAAATTCAGTTTAGAGTTTGAGTTCCTGGAAGCCGTACTCTTGACGGTAAAATTTCTCGTCCATTGAGTTCACATATTAAAAGACATGCAAATTGAAACTTTCTTTTGCAGAAGTCTTACTATGAGTATGAGATGAATATAACTGTGAACATTGTAGTATACACTACTACACACAATTTTAGTATAATATAAACTCATATGCTTATTTTATTTCGTAAATTCAAAAGTAAATAAGTTTATAAAAAAAATTAATTCCTGATTTTTTGAAGCATCTGTTGTCTAATGACATTCATTATAGATTGACTTTCTAGTTGCTGATCCCATCGAAATTTAAGTGAACTTTCTTATGTAATGTTAATTCAACATTTAATTTCTTTTCAATTTAATAGTCAGAATTAGAGAGACGTGCCGCGTGGTTGCTTAAACAGATAATGAAACGTTAAAAAATAAATTTCAATTCCGTTTACATAAGTGTAACCTTGCTGAAGTTTGCTGTTCTGTTACACTCTTCCGCTTTTAACAACAAAATCCTTGTAAATTATATATGTAATTGTTTCGAAAATGATTTAGTAGGCGATCATCATAGTTCTGTGCTTATTCAATTCGTTGAGTGATTAAATTGATTTTGTGATATTTGTTGTTGATTTTCTGATTTTGTATTTGTTGTAAATTGATTGTTAAAGTTTACTTTATTCTAGTTTGCTAGTATTATTGTGAAATTTATTTATATTCTTAACATCAATATAATATTCGTAGAAATAAATATCTCTTTAAACAGTAGTTAATTAAAATATTCTAATTATCGCTAGATCAAAAATGAAATTAATCATCATAATATCCAAATAAAATATTTATTTTTTTAATCAAGTTTGATTTATTACGTATTAATCTTTAGTATTTTTTATTGCCGTTGTTGTAATTACATATACCTCTATATATTACTATTATATATACCTCTCATCAAATTGCCTGTAGCTTTTTATATTTCACTTCAATTTTAAAATCCTGTAGGACTGATATTTGCACTTATGGATACGTACGCCACATCCTTAAGGCAGTTATTGATTGATTAGACAAAAATTTATCAATTAGATAAATCCTACACATTTATCTTATACATCATTGTTCTTAGATGAAAATATGCATAGTTTCTCGATCCTCCGGATAAAATTTTATCTAGAAGATAAATGTTACTATCTAGATGGGAAAGTAAATAGCTTTTAGATAACACACTTAGGCCTTGAGTAAATCATGGACGGGAACTCTTCTTTCACATATTTAACATCTTTGAATATTAAATATTTATATTTGTGGTCATATTTTGCCAGATCATCCAGCAATACGTGTTCGTTTAGTAGTCTTCTAAAAAAATCATTTTAATCAAGGATATGCAATCGAATTTCGAACTATTATATTTATGACAGCCAAATAAATTACAATGAACTTAATGTGAATAATGCATATTGCTTCCATTGTAAAAAATATGGAACAGACCGAATACAAATTAGAATAAGATTTTTGTAAAATCACTCCGTTTTATTTATTAATATTACCTGGACATTACTTATAAACTTCTACACTTTTTGTAGGATGTATAATTTGCTTTGTAAATTCAATTGAATAACTTGTTTGCGAATAATTTTATATATTCATATTAAGAAAAAAAAATGTCGCGTTTTTTAAGTTATTAGCTGTTTAGTGCAGCAATATAAGATAAACGTTGTAAATGATTTCTTAGGGACATATTATTTCGTACAACAAAACCTATGAAGCCAAGTAATAGTTATGTATTTATTTAATATTGTTTTTCGTTAAGAATGCATACATTTTTACAGCTGCAGCTGAACCTTGTGAGCCACCATGTCAAGCACCCAATCAGAATATTCCGCCAGGACCCGGAGGTGTTAGTGCACCTTCAATGGGAGCAGCTCCCGGTGCGAGTTCTGCTCCAGGTCCAGCTCCTGGTTCGGCTCCCAGTACAAGTGGAGTAGCAGCACCACAAGCTGCTGGAAGCACACACCATCCACCATATGATTTAAGGCGAAAATCGCCTTCACATCATGATCTTGGAGCAAGCACAAGTGCTGGTGGCCCACCAGGTACGTTACCGTCATCGGCAGCTACCACAGCAGGACCCAGTTTTACATCATCAACAGTTCCTGCAAGGAAAAGGCCACGGCGAACATGTTCAACTAGTTATGAAAGTAAGTAAATCATGAATATTTTTTTTCATTAAACTATAGCTAACATTATATTATTTTAGCTTGCACAAATTCGGCGGCGCATTACCTTCAATTTGAATTACCCGATGAAGTTTTACTAACCATTTTCAAATACTTATTAGAATTAGATTTATGTCGAGTGGCTCAAGTTTGTAAACGTTTTAATGGAATAGCAAATGATACAGAGCTATGGTGAGTTGTTGCCAATTTATTTGCAGGAAATTTTTATTAATTTGATTTAATTTTATTTAGGAAACGTCTTTATCAAAGCGTTTATGAATACGATATACCTTTATTTAACTCCGAACCTTGTAAGTTTGAATTTATTAGAGCGGATGAATCAGACTTAGCAAATCCATGGAAAGAATCATTCCGACAATTATATCGTGGATTACACGTGCGGCCAGGTTATCAAGAAATGCGTTTTCATGGTAGAAATTTAAACTTCTTCAATACTGTGCAGGTATATATATACAGCTTATATATACATTTTAAAAAACAATATTAATACATTTTTTAAACTAGGGAGCTTTAGATTATGCCGATGAAAGAAGTGGAAACTCAACAAACAGTTCTACAGGTGGGAATTCAATGTCAGGACGTTGTTCAACACCAACCGAAAATAGTACTCAATCAGCACAAGGGGCATTAGTATTTCTGCATACTGGAACTTATCGTGGCGAATTTTTAGTAATTGACTCCGATATAGCGCTTATCGGTATATATTTTATTGAAATTATCATTTAAATCAATTTTATTTTCGAAAATATTTTAATCCAGGAGCTGCACCGGGTAATGTAGCCGAATCTGTGATTTTGGAACGTGAGTCCGAGTCAACTGTAATGTTTGTGGAGGGTGCTAAACAGGCTTATGCTGGACATTTAACACTGAAATTTTCTCCAGATGTTACGTCAACAGTTCCTCACCATAAACATTATTGTCTTGAAGTCGGGGAAAACTGTTCACCGACAGTTGATCATTGTATTATTCGCAGTACAAGTGTTGGTAAGAAAAATGTTCTTGTTACTAGTACAAAATAACAATACATTACCACACTTCAATAAAAATTTAGATAATTTTCAAGAAAAAAAAAATTTTAACGTTTAAGAAATCGATTCATAAAATATATTAGCGTATATATTTAAAGCTTAGTTAAATTTTTACAAGGATGTACAATTTTTATTTTTGTTTATAGTTGGAGCTGCTGTATGTGTTAGTGGGGTGGGAGCCAATCCTATAATAAAACATTGCGATATTAGTGATTGTGAGAATGTAGGTTTATACGTAACGGATTATGCACAAGGTACATATGAAGATAACGAGATTAGTCGGAATGCTCTCGCTGGCATTTGGGTCAAAAATTATGCTAATCCAATAATGAGACGCAATCATATACATCATGGACGTGATGTTGGAATTTTTACTTTTGACAATGGATTGGTAAGAATCATTAACAGTAAATATTTCTTTTTATTTCTAACATTTTTATTGTATTTTAGGGGTATTTTGAGGCCAATGATATTCATAACAACCGCATAGCTGGTTTCGAAGTAAAAGCCGGAGCAAATCCAACAGTGGTGCATTGTGAAATCCATCATGGACAAACGGGAGGGATTTATGTTCATGAAAACGGTCTTGGTCAATTTATAGATAATAAAATTCATTCCAATAACTTTGCGGGTGTTTGGATTACATCGAATAGTAATCCAACTATAAGACGTAATGAAATTTACAATGGACATCAAGGTGGCGTTTATATATTTGGTGAAGGACGTGGTTTAATTGAACATAACAATATTTATGGAAATGCATTAGCCGGCATTCAAATACGTACAAACAGCGATCCGATAGTACGTCACAATAAAATTCATCATGGTCAACATGGTGGAATATACGTACATGAAAAAGGTCAAGGTTTGATTGAAGAAAACGAAGTTTATGCTAATACATTAGCCGGTGTGTGGATAACAACAGGAAGTACTCCAGTTCTGCGACGAAATCGTATACATTCTGGCAAACAAGTAGGCGTCTATTTTTACGACAACGGACATGGCAAACTGGAAGACAATGACATTTTCAATCACTTATATTCGGGAGTGCAAATACGTACAGGTAGTAATCCTGTGATACGCGGTAATAAAATTTGGGGCGGACAAAATGGGGGAGTGTTAGTATATAATGGTGGTTTAGGATTATTAGAACAGAACGAAATATTCGATAATGCAATGGCAGGCGTGTGGATAAAGACTGATTCAAATCCAACATTAAAACGAAATAAAATATTTGATGGTCGCGATGGTGGGATTTGTATTTTTAACGGTGGAAAAGGTGTACTCGAAGAAAACGACATATTTCGAAATGCTCAAGCAGGTGTCTTAATATCAACTCAGAGCCATCCCGTTTTACGACGAAATCGAATATTTGATGGATTGGCTGCGGGCGTTGAAATTACTAATAATGCGACGGCTACGTTAGAATTTAATCAAATATTTAGTAATCGTTTCGGTGGTTTGTGTTTAGCAAGTGGTGTGTTACCAACAGTGCGCGGAAATAAAATATTTAATAATCAGGATGCTGTTGAAAAAGCAGTGGCTAATGGACAATGTTTGTATAAGATATCGAGTTATACTTCATTTCCTATGCATGATTTTTATCGTTGTCAAACGTGTAATACAACAGACCGAAACGCCATTTGTGTAAATTGTATTAAAACTTGCCATTCAGGACATGATGTTGAATTCATACGTCATGATAGGTGAGTAAAATTTAAAATTTTAATACTAATAATTATTATATTAACAACCAATAAAGATTGCTCACGAGTAGGACATATTAACAACTATCAATTTATCTTTACCATCCTCCGAAAAAAGTATAATTTTTTTAAAAAAATTTCTAAAAAAAATAATTTTGGTTCAAAATATCATCCAATACGTATTCAATATGTTTATCCATTTAATGAAGAAAATATAACATATAATAAACATTACCTTCACTTGTTCAAGGTTGCACAATCATTTCATTTGTAAAATCCTATCACCAATTTTGTATTTTTCAATTAGGTACTCAACATATTACGTAACATGTATTCACTAGCCCATTAAACTTTTGTAAAATTTAGTAGTTAGCATATTAAAAAGTTATATTCTTACTAAATTCATATGATGCGATTCTTTTTTCAGTAATAAGTATTTCTTAGCCTTAAATTCTTCTAGAAGTACAAATCACAATATTTGAAGATCTCTACTGTACTTAGATTGATAATGATATGGAAGGGTTTGAAAATTGAAAACGGTATTAAAATATATTAGGTTATAATTTATATACGTTCCTAATTCCACGTATTGTGTAATAATTTTCTCTTAAACTATTTTTTTTCATTTTTTATCTTGGTGGGATCTCAAAAACTTCCACATTTCGTTTTATGAAATTTTACATTCTCTCCATTTTCATCAACACATGATCTGCAAAAATATTCCCTTCAAAGTTCGTTTTAAGTTGAGAAAAATTCTAGACAAAATTCCATTATTGAAATTATCTTTATGTCCTATATTATTTATTCATTTTAGCCTTTTTTTTCTTGTAAACATACATTACTAAAGTCACACAATTTTCTAATTTTCTGGTATTTTTCGATTTTCCATTGTTTTCATCCCTTAAATCTACAGGCAGAAAAATCTGGAATGTCAGGAAATTTCATTGGGTCAAGGGAACTCGACCAACAGTTCTAGAAATTTTTATTTTCTTTATAATTTGTTTAGTATTTATGTTGGAAAAATCACAAATTTGTTTGATTTTATTTCTTATTTTTCGTAATATTCATTAAAGCCTCTTGTCGAAAAGTTTTTTTTTATAATTAAAATGAGAAAAAAACGATTTTTTTTTCTAGAAAATCAAGTCAAGAAATTTGTGTTAATGGATAAATAAACTGCCTGGTTTTTATTATTTTTTCTATAGCCTTCCAATAACTCTTTTCTTTATCTTCGTGGAACCACCTGCTTCCTCCTACTTATTTTTTGTCTTTATAATTTTCAAATTAGTTTAACACACAAAATCATCACACTTAGACTATAGAAATCGTTAAAATTTTGGTGACCATATATCATGGTCTCATATAGTTTAATCAAATAACATTAGCTTCTGTTATATTCCAATGATTTTCAATTTACACATCAAGAAAAATATTACTTTTTGCTAAAATTGAACGCAAGTCTACTGACGCATAAAACTATTAATATGTATAACATCGATCCTTTTGATACTGAAGAAATTTAGTTATTTTTTGTTAATATGAGTTATTTAGTTTTATATTTCATCCATTCCATTTTATTATTAATGATTGTGTTATATGTTTCATTAGGTTCTTCTGTGATTGTGGTGCGGGGACCTTAACGAACCAATGCCAGTTGCAAGGTGAACCCACCCAGGATACCGATACATTATACGATTCTGCCGCGCCAATGGAATCGCATACGTTAATGGTGAACTAGAAAAAAAGAAATATATATAAAGTTCAATTTGTATTAATAACAAATTAAAAAAAAAATATTTAAACGACATCCTCGTGTTCTCATCGTGTGTTTTACCGTATGATTGTGTGAGTGTAATTAGCTATTGTGTATGTACGATAAGAGTGGAGGTGTTAATTATAACCATGCCGATAAATATACTGCTATTTGTATTATTAGATCTAAAATATTGTTAATAAGTTTCCATTGTCGTTTACTTTTTGTCAAATTGGAAAAAAAAATCGAATTTTTATTTATTTTGTTATATTTGTCACATTTTGTTAAACTTTGTAATCAAAATTTTTATATCAGTGAAGCAGTTTTGACTTTTCAGTTGGTGTCTGCTTTGATTTATACATATTCAATTTATAAAATCAGTCCGACTTGTTTTAATTGTCACACATAACTGAATAAATTAAATTATTAGCAAATATTCTAATAAAAACACTATGACTGCGATTCGTGTCCATTGTGCTATGCACAATAAATACTTGTTTTTAAATATTTGTCCGTATTCCTACAATCATCTCTATGTAATAAAAAGAGTATAATTGATACGAACCAAAAACAAAGTTAATATTTTATTTAAAAAGATGACAAACTATCGAAAGGTATAATTCAAAATCTTGAAATTTAAATACTTTTATTGTAACGAATTGTTTTAATTATTTATTTAATTTTATATAGACCCATCACTCATTCATTGTAACAAAAAATACTATCTGTATTACATAAGTATTATGTAACACATTATCAAAATTTGTAATAAAATATATAAATAAGATTAAGAAAATATATCAATTTTAAAGTTGAGTTTCATTTTAAAATTCAATTTTCTACCTCAATATTTGTATTGTTTTTAATTGAAAACTTTAGATAGAAACACTGATAAATGGCCATATTATGTTATAAACTACTAAAACTCACAAAATATGTAGTACTCTTTGATAAAAATATCTTTACAAAAGCATTATTAAAAAGATATTGCCAAATTTACTTTTGAAATAGTAAAAAATGATTTCTTTATTTTACTTAATATTGTGCCTTTTTTGCGTTCTTCATTAATAAATGAAAACAATATTGAGGTCTATATAATCTATCTGTAGTATATCTGAAAATCTCAATTCCTAGATCTGATTTTTATCGATAGTGAATACTATGTATGAATTTTTTAAGTTGGTATATTTTAAATGTTTCCAATGAACGTTTTTCATAAATTTTTCGACTCAAATCCCCGCGAGTCGGATTTAAACTGACAAATTGTTAGAGTATTGCATAATAATCAACATTTTTACCATCAATTTTCTTCTACATCATTGTAAATATAGCTAAAAAAGTTAACCCATCGTTTCAGTTTCATAGATTAAAGCGAAAAAAAAATCAATCAAATGATTTAAGAACAATAAATAATTATTGTGATCGTTATACGTGTTTCACTGATTTTTTATGTCACTTCTTTTTACAGTTTCTATTTTGGAAATTTGATATTAAATAAAGTTTTATTTTTAATGGCATGCAGGTATAAATCTGCCGCATTAACGCCCCATGTGGTCTTCTTGACGCGACCTTAATGTACGTTTTGAATTAAAGATGACAAAAAATAATTGGATTACGGGATTATTGTAAATTTCTTTGAATATGATAATCGATGAAAAAAAAATTTTGAATAATTTAGTCAATATTCGTGATCGATCGATGAATGGTTCATTTATTGTTCTTGACCATCATTTATGCTCGTTTTTGAAACTAAACGAATATCAGCCTATAAGTGTTTTGTTGTTTTTAAAATATAATCATTCCTAATTTTTTCATGCGTAAAATAATGATTTTATAAAATCAGTATGTGTAATATATATCTATGCATGTTTATTGTGAATAATGTGTACTTTGTGGTATGTGCCATTCTGACTAAAATCAGCCAACTATAATTATTTATTGTCTCCTATGAATTTAAATTAACAGATTTAATCTATTCATTTATTAGATGAAGCAAAAGTTAAAAATATTTTTTAAAAAATGTCCTGGAGCACGGTATATTGTAGGCTATTTGTTAAAATTATGAAACCATTTAAATGGTGAGTGCGTATGTGTTTAAATGTAGCTATAAATACTGTTTTACTCGTATTATAATTTCTCTTTTTGTCTTTTTATATAAAATTATGATATAGTAAGATAAGGATTTTTTGATAATATTTAATTCTATAAAAATTGATACATAATCATTAAAAGAATGTTGGATAGTGACATTTAAAAAGTTGTACAACTTAAGTTGAAAGCTTTAAATAGATATAATTTAAGATTTTCAACTTTCATCCATTTTTCTTTTGTGTAAAAATATAGAAAGGCTAAGCACTGACCTAATTTAGTGAAGTAGAGTGTAAGTGCCTCATAAAAGTTTTAAATTGTAGCTAATTTTATATAAATGTTTAATTATTTTTAACTTCATCGAAAAATAGTTCAATATAACTAAATAGGAACAATTTTTATTTATATTTGCTTAACTGTGATTGAATTCAACTTTTAGATTTGATATGCATATTTTTATTTTATTGGTTTTCCATAAAAATAAAAACTTATTTTCCAGTTTGATTAACGTACCAAATCATGGCCTTGTATACAGGTCTGTGCACCCTGTCATAAAATATGTCTCTAATTATTTAAAAAATGTATTACGATAGTTTTCTTCAAGAGATTTATGGATAAAAAACTTATAAGTCATGCTAACATTGTTGAAATACAACAATAATACTCCAAAAAATGTTGTATAAATTAGTGTTATATAAAACCTTAAAATCGTGTACAATTTCTCCTCACTAATAGTTAACTTGAAATTGGAGAGAAAAAATGCATAAGGGCCCCTTTGTAAAGAAATGTACAGAGAAGTATACAAGGCTTTAATACCAATTAAAATATGAATACATCTTATGTTTATGTGCAATGCGTACACTAAATAACTTTAAACTAGCACAACGAAAATAATTCAATAGGTGGAATGATTATTTGTTGCATATGTGCACAATTTTTTTCTTTGGACGTTTTAGTTTCATTCCAAAATAATTTTCACCTAATTTTTTAACAATTGTTATTTTGTTTGCTTTTGCACTGTGTTTTAACTAATTAATAAGGCTCGCGGGAATCAATAAATCAAAATTGGTTTCAGTAACTATCATTTGATAGTTCTTCAGGTAAAAAATGCAAAACAGTATTATTTAAAACATAAGTCGAAAATTGAAATATGTATAGATATTCAACGTTTGACAACAGCATTAGAATTAAGTAAAACGTATTTAATAAAATGAGCTTTAAATCAATGAAAATGTTTGCTTCTATTTGTTTATTTGATTTTTTTTTATTTTTATAAATGGTTACATATATTTTTTTTAAAATAGAACCAAAAGACTGTCATACAAAGAGTGAACGCAAGTTTTAAATAAGCCTAGATTTGGTATATTATTTATTATTTTACTTCTACTTTTTTTCAAGACTGCAATATTTACTAACCGTTAATAGAATTCTAAATAAATTTGTAGACATAATTGTACTATTGTAATAAATAAGAAAAATCAGTGAAAAAATTAAGAAAAAATGATTGTGAAACAGCTTAGTATTGGTTGTCACATTCATGATTTTTTTATTTTTCAATACCGAAAATCAATTATTGTTTTAAAAATTAATGTTTAAATGTAATAATATAAAGCAATGAAACACGAATATAGTTTATGGTAAACTTTCCAAAAAATAAATGTTCTGAAAGGAATTAATTTATTTGAGAATTCAAACAATCGATCAATGACTTATTGTTTGTTTATAGGGATTTGGAGATTACAAAAATATTGAAAATTTATTTGATAAATCAATAAAAATAAACATAAGTTTCCAAAAAATATCGATTTATATTTTTTTTTTCGAAATCGATATTTAAAACCATCCCTACTATGCAACAATGGTTACATTTTTATTTTGTGATAGGAAAAATATTGAAAAATGTGGAAGATAAAGAAAAGGTTCAAATGTTTGATGGCAAAAAGGGAAAAATGTATAAATTATTAACTATGTGAATGTGAAAATATACTTAAAATATAACACCAGATAATTTGTTTTTAAACATTTAGAATCTTTAGCTGTAATTAATTGTAACAATTGGATAAAATGTCATTATTTAGAAATAAGAACGAAATAAGTATCTGTTGTAAATATTTAACTAACAATCTACTATGTTAATTGGAAAAAAAAATATAAATGCAAATAACAATCTTTGTATATATTTTAAATTAAAATACATTAATTATTAACATTAATAATAATAATAATAAGCTTTAAAATTAATATGTTGTTAGTCATTTTTGAAAGATTCCTTTATGCATTGACAATTTTTAAAAGCCTTTATCCATCGGTACAGCGTTCAAACTATGCGCAGCAGTGGATCCAGGTTCAAATCTCGCAATTTATTTTACAAATTTTTTAAAAAATATGGGTTATTTAGCAAAAACAATAAAAGGACACGAAATTTTACAACTCTTATGAAACTACAGATTATTGCAACGTAATTATTTATCAAACATAGAGTTCATCAAGAAAAATGAAAGTGTTTTGGTGATATAAGAGATATATTCAACCTATAATATTCAGGGTTGTAAGATAGTTGCCCATTAGAAAATTTCTCACACGAAAATTGCTCACATGAAAGTAGCCTACATTAATTAACTCACAGCAAAAAATATTTAATTTATTTAATATTATATTAAACGTTATTTTATTTTTAATATTACCAATGTCAATATCTGGCGTATCAGTTTCTACTTTGTTTTTAATTTAATTCACGATTTTTTATTAATTCAATTTTAATACCGTAACGTACCGTTATACTAATAATATTAATAATAAAATTATAATTTAAATATTAAACAAAATATGTTTTTTCCTGTGGATTAATTTCCTTGAGAGTAAATTTCTATGTGAGCAACATTTGTCTGAGCAACTTTCCGTGGGAAAATTTCGTGTAAGGATTTTTCTAGTTGGCAAGTGTCTAATCACTATTATTCAGCTGAAATTATGCTGAATTAAGTATTTTTTCACGTATTTACCGCAGCTGCATTTCAAACTTAGATGTTTTTGAAACTGCCTAGGCACTTTAGAAAATGTCGAGCTATAAAAAATGACGGTGGTGACGACATAAGCCAACATAAGCGGCGGTGGCGTATTCAAAAAGGCTGTTTTCAATACATAAATATTTTTAATTTTTATGTGGTCAATAAAGTTTTGAACAATACTGAGTACGTTTAATTTTTTTTAAATTGATGCATAAGCTGTTTGACAAAGATAGATTTGATTAGGAATCATTTGGTTTTCTTAACAATCTATAAGCTCAATTGGAATTTATTATACTCTTAAAAATTTCGGGAAGAATTTTATAATTGTTGGAGAAAAAACTATCAAAATCCGTTGCGTTGTTTAGAAGAACGATGGGGATATGGGCGGTAGAGATGCATTGTTTTATTTACCTACAGTTTTAATTGTTTTAACAGTTCAAGTTAGTCTGATTATATATTTTCAAATGCATAGATAAAAAAATAATTTTTGAAAGTTCATATATGTACCTAATTCTTGATTTATTTTTTTCGGGTAAATTGGTAATTTTTGGTGTGGAATTTCATTATAAAACTGTTTCAAGCGTATCTACTCAAAAAGCACAGAATTAAATGTGCTATAAGCAGTTTTAAAATTACTAATAATGTGTTTTAGATTTCAAAAATAATTTATTAAAAGTTAAACTTGAATTCCCTTTAGTTTAAAAAAAGGAAGTAAAGGGGATTCTAAAATTTCTTCCACCTGCACATTTATGTGGCTGTTCTGGGTGGTTCTAAAATACAATAGCGACATCTTTAAGTGACAGCATACCAAGTCCGGCATTTCTCGATCAAATAACTGTTAATAGTAAAGAAATCATAAATTTTTCAAGTTCTTAGCATTCAGATCTAAATTCTCATAATGAAATCGCAATAACTATCAGGTAAAAATTTAATAACTTTTAATAAGCAGTAATAAACTCTTCGAACCACCCTAAATTGTAAATGTATATGTGTATTTATATTAGTCACTGCCAGTTGGTGTGCAGCGTAGGCTTATGCAAGTTTTGATGGTAACGATCCAAGATGGCGGGTAAGCATAAAAAATTACTGGCTGAAATATAATTAATTGGCGAAAAATATTAAACATTATTTATAGATGTTTACACTATGAATAAGTGTACATATTGCCAAGAAGACATAATAGGTTTGCGGGTGCAATGTTGTGAATGTGAAGATTTTGTTTTATGCCTTCTGGTGAGTAATACACTGTCATCATATCTTTGCGCATTTGTTTGAAGCGCCATTTTTAAATTTCGATCACAACTATTCTTTCAGTGTTTCGCTGCCGGAGCAGAGATAGGTAGCCATAAAAATGATCATTCCTATAAATTTACGGTTTGCTTATCTTTTTAACCATATTATAAAATAAGAAAATCATTCTATATTTAATTTATAGGATGACTGGCCAAACATTCTTGTTTTTAAGGGAGATGGAGACTGGGTAGGTAGTGAAGAATTACGTTTATTAAATAACATAGAAGTATTAGGATATGGAAATTGGGATGGGGTGAGTGCGATCATGAACAATCGTACACCTGAAGGTATTTTGCCACCGTAAATATTTCTTTTTATATTTTTAATTTCCTATTTATTTTTTTTATTAAATAGAGGTGAAAGAACATTACAATTCAAAATATTTAGACGGTGTAATTGGAAGATCTACGTGGAATGGTATTACACGCCCTGAATTAAAAGAACATGAGAAACTAGAGGAAAAGAAACCCTTTTCTAGTTTGCCACCTCTAGATATTACTCCTGAAGAGGCCCAGTTGTTAAGCTATATGCCAAAAAGAGATGATTTTGATAGGGTATGTTGCTTGGGTGTAGGCAAATTATTCGAAAGCAAATGTTCGAAAACCACTAGTCCGAATTTTAGCTGTTCGAAACATAAATTTCGTACAGCCCTTATTTTATGTTGCTTTCTTGTATCTAAGGCTGGATTTAAAAATTTGGAAATATAAACTGAGGCTCAAAATAGAAATAATCAAATTTCAGTTGAATTGTTTTTCTCGTAATAGATTTAATCCTTAAGAGTTCGAAAATATTTTAAGCTAGGTATTTGTCATACGAAAAGAAAATATATTTTAATGAACATTTATTGTTATATATTTGGGGTAAATGGATTTATATAGAATGAAGGAATTATATAAAATATATCAATAAATATTATAATATATATATAAAATAAAAAAATCGGTTCGTGCCGCATTATGCGTGGCATTGGAACCAGTAAGTAAAGTACAATGCCCCTCATATGGCGGGATTGGTACGTTAAGAGATAATTTTCGTAACTAATATTAATAGGCACACGGCGTGGTTCCGAAATGAGATTTTTCTAAGTTGCTTAAATCTTTTTGGACAAAGATATTAGTGTTTTTGAAATTATATTTGACCAAGCGATAGGGTTTTTGAAAAGGAAAAATTCTTTAACTCGAAGTATTACTTCAAAGCAAAGCATTTTCACTCAAAACTCCGGATTTCTAGATTATTGATTGAAGAAACGAATTGAGAACTCTTCTAAAAATTTAACATCAAGTTTTAGAATGAATATTTTAGACAGTTTCCTTGCGACATGTATAAAGATGTATAATTATTATTCATAAATTACACCATATATTCGAAATTTTCAATTTCCCATCCTCTATGTACCACTTTCAGTAGACCCACTGTCTGTCTGGTAACGTTACATTGATAATTATTGCCTTTAGGTATCCTAAAAAGCCTAGTAAGTTTAAAAAATATAAAAAACTAAACCCTATGATTTTTACGGTTTTTGTGTGTTTGTTTTTCGAACATTACGATTTGGAATAATTTACCTAGTTCGTTAAGCTTCGTTTCAAATTGAATTTAATTAAATGAATAAAACTGATTATTTAGGAGGCTAGCACTGATATCGAAGCGGAACAACTGGTTTCTTCGTTAAATGGAGTCTCGATTGATAATGAAGTATTAGATAGATCTCTAAAACTAGCACAGGTTGATATGTATATGAGACGGCTTCGAGAACGAGCGCGAAGAAAAAGAATTGTTCGTGATTATCAATTAGTTGAAAAGTTTTTCGCGACACATCCTCATAGAAAACATCTTGCTAAACCTAGCTTGACGAAAGAACAAAGGTTGCTTGTTAAAATTCAACAC
The DNA here is from genome assembly GCA_958496175.1 of Sisyra terminalis. Classification (NCBI taxonomy): domain Eukaryota; kingdom Metazoa; phylum Arthropoda; class Insecta; order Neuroptera; family Sisyridae; genus Sisyra; species Sisyra terminalis. Next base: position 57,550,809 of record OY292274.1, read on the forward strand.
AAAACGTTATATTAAACAATAAATATTTTAGAGAGTTCCGAGATCGAATGCGAGTTTATAGCCAATTTAGTACTGCTACTGAACATGAAAGCTTAATAGCTGGATTAGAACGTGAACAGGAATTACATTTACGATTGAATGAATTAGCTCGTTATCGAGAAGCTGGTTTGGTTCATATGGATGAGTGTTTACACTATGAACAACATTTGTCTTTTGAACGAAAAGGTTCATCAGTAGGAAATACACCTACCAACACAGCCACACCTGCTACACATCAATGGAAACATGCAAAATCTGTGAGTATTTTAACCATAGAGATATGTAGAATAGAGCACTCATTTCTCTTATCTTCTCATGTCTCTGAGTTCCTCCCTCAATGACCATTCACCCACTCTCCCCTTTTTTTGAGGAAAGATATAGTAAACTGAATATTTCTCTATGATCCAACTCACGGATGGGAAAGTTACCAAGAGAAAATCTTAGTTTTAAGTGAGATCATTTTTTCGTTAGTTTGAGCACTCTATTTTATATATCTATGATTTCATCTGAAAATTGCATCTCTTGAAAATGTTCAGAGTTATCAGTTAATATTTTACTTAGGGCAGCAGTGGATTAGGTCCATACTTCCCGGAAACTCAGTTAACAGGAAAAAGGTATGTTCACCTGTTGTTTGCGAATAATTGTTTGGTAAAATTGATGTTTCTTACAGAAAAAACGAAGACGACTCATATTTAACAGGCCAAAAGTTCATGCGCCCCACCGAAGACACTTACATAAAAGAAAACCGCGTACAAATGGCACAATCGACGATATTACAACTGCCTCAGGCATCACAGCAAATGAATCATAATCGAGATAGTGTTAATAATAAGCAACTTGCTAATGCTAGTGACCTTTTATCCAATAACGAAAAACAGGTATAATACAAAGTGTTTAAATTTCATAGTACTTCATGCATGTATTGACTTACAAATAAAATTAACAATTAATTCTTTTTTTACTTATTTTTTTTTTCAATAAGAGCGTAAATTATATCTTAAAACTTCTTGTTTCAGTTGTGTTATAATTTAAATTTAAATCCAATTCAATACACTACTTTAAAAACTGTAATTCTTCGTGTAAGTTTACACTATATTTTTTTTTGGATTTTATTTTATTATAGTATTTTAAATTACAGAGCCAACAAGGTGGTGATATTAAATCTGAACCTTATTCGTCGGTGGATGTAGCTGTTAGTAATAATAATCCATGGAGCACTCATTGTATAAATACCATTACCAATTATTTAGAATCGAGTGGATGGTTATTATGAACCGTTTTCAATTCATATTTACATTTTTAAAACTAAAAAAAATGAAATGTTTTGGGCTACAATAGATTATACCTAGTCAAATTCAGTTTAAATATTTTATATAGTATTGGGGTCATTTATTATTTCGCTAATTAAAATGTTTAGCATTTCTTGGTATTACTTTATAGCATTACGATTTTTTTTCAGAGTTCATTAAGCCACTAAAGTGCATTCGTAAACATTATAAATATATTATTTTTTTTTTAGTAACTTAAAAAACAATTCGAGATTTATTTATAAAAAATGATTAGAGTATTATGAAATTAAAAAAAAAAGTTATTGTTAAGATATCTGTTACTTTAGTAGCACTACAAACGTGTAAATTGTATTTAATTATTTTTAAGAGGTAAAAATAAAGTTTTTTTTAAAAATTAATTAGTATTTAAATTGAAATCCTACTACTAATTCCTGATATAAGTTCATTTGTAGAAGATTTTAACTATGAAGTTTGGTTTTTATGTATATTTGCGTTCGTAAGTAACGAACCCTTAAGTTGCTTATAATAGATCGCGAATATTTATTCTTGCTTTATGCGTAATAAAAAGAAAATGAAGAAGATAGACCAAAAGAATTGATAGCAAAGGAGTATCATTAAACATGAAAGTTACAAGTTTACTTAACGAGCAAATTTTCAATATTCCTTGATTTATCGATAATAATTTAGCATAAAGTCGCTAATGATCTCAGCTCACATTTTCAGATCGCTTCTGATTAGTTGTTGTAAAGTGACGATGAATAACCACTAAAAATATATGAAAAAATACACGAATCATATTAGTTATTATTTTTGTAGTTCAAACTATAAAAAAATAAACAATTAGCCTGATAATGAAAGAATTATTTGTTTAAATTTTATTTGAATATTAATTTTTTCTTAACAGAATAAAAATATTCATATTTTTGAAAATAATAAAATGGTAAGGAAGCTTTGTAAGGAAATAAGATGCAAAATCTTAATTTTAAATTAATTTTATTTTCCTCGCATTTGTAATAAAAAAATGTATGATATGGGAAATATCGTTTTGATTTACAACTAAAAATGTTCATTGGATAAATATTCCCATTGATGTTTTATATGATATATCTAATATTTTAATTTTAATTTATTTTATCACAAGTAAATATCAAATTAAAATCAGCCATTATTAAAATATATATTATATAAGTTAATATTAAATTGAAAGCTATTTTTACTTTTCAAAAAATTTATTTTTCATATAAGCAGTAAACTAATTATTCAAAAAAAAAACTTGTTTGAATAATTTTCGAAAAAAAGACTCAGTAAGTAAATGGTATAAAAAATATAATATAAAAATAATAAAACTGTTTCAAAAATGTTCCTAAAAAAATTATTTAATAAGACGGTAAAATATAAATAATGATTTGAATTATAATGATCAGGAGAGACGTTTCCTCTTTTTTAGTATTTGATTAATTTTTAAAATTTTTTGCCACCATACTATAGGAAATTTATTTTTTAGCTCTGCCCCGTGATGTATTAGCGGCTGCAGGATTTGGTTTATTGAAAACATAATTAGCACATTTAGGAATATGACGTTCTGCTGCCGCTTCATTAAATCTGCGTCCACAGTGAGGACATTGAACATAATCGGGGTTGGTTGATGGGGGTGGTGGTGGAAGATCGCTAAGTTTACCACCAGCAGCTATATGGGCTTGCATTTGCTTAGCTGCACGGATAGCTTGAACGAAATCTTCATGCTTTTTACGCCAATCATTTTTCTTCAAAGCTTGTGGTTGAGATACAGACTGAAAATTTGATTTTTTTTATAATCATTAATCTAAGAGTAATACTTTTGTTTCCAATTCCTACCTTCGATCGCATAGCTTTTCGAACATACATTTCCACTTCAGTACCCACTACGCGGTGCTTAAGTGCATCGTAGGGCTTTCTTTTCTTTTGAGCTGTTCGTGCACAAATGTCCTGATGAACACCTAAACGATCCGAAGCAAAGCGACGATTACAAAATTTGCAAGGTAGTAGATCATCCCTAGAGACACTACTAGCATTTTGTGGAGCATCAGTTACTCGAGACCGAACCGATTGGCGCTGAGTTGATGATGGTTGCGATTTTCCACTGCCCTAAAAATAATTCAAGTTTTAGAATACATAAACAGGTAATTATAGGTGTACTAACTTACTTTTTGCATTTTTTTCGGAGAATTTTCACGCTCGATTTTCGAAGTACGATTCGAAACGGATGGTGGTTTTTCAGGAGAAAATGATTTCTGTTAAAGAAAAATTTAGTTAACCAGAATTTAGAGTTTCATAATCTAGCAAAATCAAATTTCCATATTAAAACGCCTCATGTCAATTACAAAAAGTTGTTATATTTCCTTAGTAACATTGACGTTATTGATTAAACTAATGATTTCAGTTACTAAGAAATATACACACTTATTCTTCCTATTTAACAAATGTTTAAGCAGTTTATAACTTAGATACTGGAAATCATTATTCATTGCCTTTTTTGAAAGTTATAAAGAATGAAAATTATTAGTTGGTGCATTTACCAGCATTTACTCTAGGTACAGTTTCAACAGTTATCCAAATGCAAAGTAATATTTGGAAAATGTTATTGTGAAAACCCAGAAGCTATTTTTTAATAATTATATTATGTGCTACTTTTGAAAATTGAAAATGCATCTTGAAAAATATATCTAAGAAAAATCACAAAAGTGACAAAAATCGATTTATACACTATAACAATAATAACAATAATTGAGGAATTCATAATTATTCATAACATACTTTTTTCAATAGAGTTTTAAAAGTAATATTTTTCAGTTACGAATGACTGAATTCATTTCTTGAAGTGAATTAACTAATGATAAAAATTTAAATAAAATATATATTAAGTTGAGAGTATAAGATTGTCATTAAAGGGGCATCTATTAATTACGGGAGGCGTTGGTGAATGGTTTCGGCAAATATCACTTAATTTTTAAAAATTGTTTTTTTATTTTAAATAAATCAAATGTAATCGAAGCACAGCCTAAATCATTTAGGGGGAGGGGGAGTTGAAAAATAGCTAAAATTGTCTTACGTAAATAATGGATGTCCCCTAAATACATATTTGGTAAATATATGCCTTTTTTCAAATGTATTTGAAATACTGCCGTAATGACATCAGATTATTAATTTAGGTACCCACATTTGGATAAGTTTTTAATTATAAATTGCAAAACAATAAATTAAAGCAAATATATTCTAAAAAAATTAATAACGAAATTACCTCTTCGTTCCCAATTTTAGTAGAACTTGATTTGGGAGAATTGTTAACAGTAGATCTTTTATGGTCTCCAGAGCCCAATGTTTTTTTTTCTATAACGCGTTTAGTTGGTCCAGTTTTGTTTGAGCTAATTTCAGTATTGCTTGTATTATTGACTCCATTATTTCGATTTTTCGTAGGTGCAACTCCTCTTCCTTTAGTAATTGTTTGTTTGGGCATTGTTGTTTTCGTTTGGAATCGTTCACTAGGTAGTTGTTTTCCTACATTGGGTAACTTTTGCATTGGAATATCTGGTATAGGAAAATCGTCATCAATTAAACGTACATCAGGAAAATCCTCATCATCTAACGATTCATAAAGCTGACGTTGTTTTTGTATGAGAAATGCAGTTTTCCGTTTTTCGTTATATTTGTCGATATCGTTATCGTCATGAGTATAGTAATTAGAGTCGGTTGTTTTAGTTTTTGATTGATAGCTATTATTATTTCTGGAATTATATGAATTTGAAGACTTTGCTTTTGTCACTATACTTTTAGTAGTCTTTATTGAATTTGGATTTGTTGAAGGCTTTGTTAATGTATAACGATCAAGACTAACACCCCTCGTGACTGATGGATTTTTATTGTTATTGTTTTTGTCTGTAATTTGTTATATAATTAAGGTGTTTTATTCAAATAAAAAACTAAAACGTAGTATTTTTAATTATGTGACATGTACATAGTTGAAAAACTTACTTTGAATTGGATCTAATGGATAACTTTTATCAATACCCGCAATTCGATTTGGGTGATTGTTAGAGCGACGTTCGTCAAACATTTGTCGAACTCGTCCACCAATTGAGGCTACTGATGAATTACCTGAAGACAATTCTCCAGGTGAAATGTCTCCACCGCCAGGAGTACTATTTCGCCCCTGTACACGTTCTAGTGTACGTTGTTGCTGATTTTCGTATAAACGTAACAGTTTTTCCTCCTTTTCTTGGAGTTGTCGCTGTTGAAATCGAGCCTGAAAATAATTCACCATTTAATCAAAAATTGAAAACTTCCAAACAAGATATGGTTAACAAAAGCTTAAAGAATATATTTTTAATTTCTAAATCCAAAACGGTAGAATTTTTCAATAAAGTTTCGAATTTAACACATAATAATGACAATAGTTATTTCTTTATTAATATGCATTATTTTATTTTGTTACCATAGTTTATTTGTATTATAAAATGTTATATAAAAGTTCATGTTGTTAAAAACTTCTTAAAAAAATTAAAGGCACTATTAATCTCGAAAGTGGCTTTCAAGTACTTAAAGTTTATAACAAATTTAAATACAACAGATCATTGTTTTCTTCTTAGAACCTTTTAAATTTTATTAAAAATGTATATTTACTGATCAACAAATAAAACTTATTAGATAAAGATATTGTGTAGTGAGATCGACGATATGTTGGTTTTTTGAGTCGTTAACTTTTTAAATTTACCATCTTTCATATTAATATTCGACAACAAACAATAATTTCCTCTAGTTATTATCCTCTAGATGAAAACATCGGATAAAACTATATTTTTTTCAAAATTACCTATTAAGCTCTAACCAAAACTTCACAAATAAAATGATGTATTTTGTGTAAAAAAACCTAATAATATCCAAAACAAAATTTCAACTGTGTAAAATTAGATATCCGTATCTATTAGAACTGTAAATTTTATGATAGTTTGATAGTTCTACATTTGCTTAGTTGATTTTAATTTAATAAAGAAAATTTTATTTTGATGCATTTGATTTTAGAAATGAGACAAACCGAGATTGTTTTTCTTTTTTCGTTGAAAAATACTGTTTAATTGGTTCCTTTACTTAATTTGCACACATATTAAAATTGCAATGGCCAGTATTAAAGTAGGATATGAAAAATATTCTCAATAAACTCTGCAATAAGACTAACATGAAATACTACCCCTTTGAAAATGGATACCCTTTGTAAATAACACAAGGAACTACGAACGATAACATATCCTTCTACTTGAGAAAAATTCTTCTGAGTTTGATCTTTGTGATTTTGTAATACTTTTTCTATTACAACTTTAAAGTTTTAAAAGTTTTCCGATACGAAAATCCCAGGAAAAGGTAGCTGACAAAAAACAAACATATATATTCGTTTTTGTATTATTGAAAATCTCACTTTCCTTTTATAGCGACTTAGTACATTCAATGAGAAAATTTATCGCAAAAATTTGATTTGAAAATTTACTACCGAAAAGAAAGACTGCAGAGAATTAAGCTCTTTAATTTGGTGCTTCTTGTTGATAGCGTTATAAGAGAAGGTATAAGTTATTAATTAATACTCCTTTTTTCAATAAATACATTTTACTGTTTTAAAAAATCAATAAAAAATAATAGTTTTGTCTTTATTTTAATGACCAAATGAGTTAATCAAGGTATTTATTCGATTTTCATTTCAAATGACTTTTTATTATTGATGTTCTCATCAATACATAAGTTTTGATTTTGAACGATTGTTTAATTTAAATGATGTTTTGAAAACATTAATAACTAATTTGTTGACGATGGATTTGAAGAATTACGTGGTAAATTAAATGTAAACATGATTCTTTCAATTTTCTTTTATGACGTACTTCCAATAATTCAGAAGCTTTTGATTGCAAAGTGGTACCTCATTTTTTTGTTTTAATTAGTACCTCATTTTCAACTCATTTTTTTTTTGTTTTAACAATATTATACTCAGTGATTTTTTTTTAATTTCCTGGAAAGTTTCAAAATTCTAACATGAACCCTTTCCGAAATTGCATATTCAATTGTTATAAAGCGATGGTTTGGAAGCTTTTATGTGCTTTATATAGCAAACATTTCGCTATGTAAAACAAACTATTGACAGTGTATTTCCAATTTGAGGAGGAACTTGTCAATCCATAGATTTCTTTATTTTTTATTAACATTTACTATTTTTATTCTAAAATCTATATTCATTACGTAATAAAAGAAACATTTTATTGGTTGACACTTCTACGGGAAGTAGTCTTCCTAGAACAGAGTCAGTTCTTCTTAAAATTGTATTTTTGTACAGGAAAGTCATATGGAAAATCATCATACATAATTTAAAATATGGGAAAACAATTGTTTCTTATTTTGATTTCGTAAACCACACATTTTATGATTTGTACAGTTAACAAATGAAAAATAAAATTTCCAAGGTAAAGCAAATTATGTGTCAACACTCATGATAAGGAGGAAAATGAAATATTTATTAAAATATTGAGTATAGCAATATTTTCCTGGCACTTTTTTTTTTAAAAATTCTATATTTGCATTGATCTACGCTCAATTACCGTTATTTATAAATAATTTCCATAAACGGATGGTGGTTAGTTTTAATTATTTCCAATTAATGAACGACCTCACGCTTAAAAATATTAGTTCATTAAAATAATTACGTTTAAAATGTATGGAATATCGCTAGTAGAAAAACCATGCCAAGTCCGAGCTGCCCAAGAGTTATCCGAATCCATTGAAAAACTTTTAAAACTTTGACTTAAATAATTATTTTTTGTTGTCATTTTTAATTTTCAAGCATTAGAATAAAGCTTTATTACAAATTTTTATTAAATTTTGTTGAAAATTGCATCACAAACAACTTCCTTGTGCTTTTAAATAGTTTTTTTTTTAATAATAATCCATTTGTTTTATTTAAGTGAAACTTTTATAACACAGAAATTTATTTAAATATTTAGATAGTTTTTTTTACAATTTATAATTATTTATGTTTCAAATATTAGAATTAAGTTTTATTTCAAATATTTATTAAATTTTATTGAAAATATTTTTTTTTAATAATAATCCATTTGTTTTATTAAAGTGAAACTTTTATGACACAGAAATTTATTTAAATATTTAGATAGTTTTTTTTTTTAAATTTATAATAATTTATGTTTCAAACATTAAAATTAAGTTTTATTCCAAATATTTATTAAATTTTGTTGAAAGTTGCATTACAAATAACTTCCTTGTGCTTTTAAATATTTTTTTTAATAATAATTCATATGCTTTATTTAAGTGAAACTTTTATAACACAGAAATTTATTTAAATATTTAGATAGCTAAGTTTTTTTTACAATTTATAACAATTTATGTTTACCAGCTTGAAAGAATTAACGTCCACTAAATCACACCTTTAATGAATCAAACCTATGACTCAAATGGGGGTTGTTGTTTGTCTTTATTTTATTTGAAACTATTTTCAATGTCGTAAGCTAAGAAAATCAATATTTTAACGATACAAAACATAAATGAGTAGAAAAAGTAAGCCACTACATCTGTTTGTTATTATAATGGAAATGACCATGGTTGCGAGTATGCACAACTAAAAACAAATAATTACGAATGGGGGAGTGAAACTAATGATTAATTATTTTTTTACTCGGTATCAATCTAATCGAGAATTCGTATGTCAAAATTCATTAAGTCATCAAAATCATATACTATAAGTAAAATAACTTTTGTAATTTATCACAAGTATTAAACTACAAACAATTAAACGCAATTTCAAATTGTAGATTTCATTTGACAGTATTGAAATTGTTTTCGAATAGCTAAATGATTTATAATTATTGTAATATTTGTTCGAAAATTCATAAATTACAACGCAGAATTTGATATAATTAGCTAAAAAAAGTTCTTGGGTTCTTATTAAGATAGCGATATTTTAAGAAACAAGATGGATTAATATTTGAAAGGTATCCAACGGAAAATCTTTGTATATATTGTATACAATTTTCGAGTACTTTGATGATGTGTTTTATATTTTTACAACTAATATTGTTAAATATATTATCGTAGTATCATCCATAAATATCACGATTCATTAAAAATAATGTTATTTCTTTTAATTGTAAAGTCCAATGTTAAAATAACATTTAAATAAAAATAGAAAAAAAATAAGGAAGGAAAGTTAAGTTTAATAGATGACTCATGATTTATAGATACAGCTAAGAGTTGAATAAGACCAAATTGGGGCTGACTATGAAAGATTTATCAATGATCTAAGGACGGCTTCCCCCTTTTGAATAATTTAATAGTACAAAAGCAAATTATAACGATTTTCCAAATCTGGAAACGTAATTGTAATAGTATATTAATAAGTGTATATGTAGGCATATATAACATTGTCATTTGCTTAAACATTAAGGTTTTGTGACCTCGATATCCCCCACAATTGACACGAGAAACGAATTGATATCTTATTTCTGGCTAACACCTACGATGATCATTGGTTATAGTTTTCTGTTTCTTTTATAATATTTACCTTGGTAAACATTGTTTTTATTTTGAAAATGTAAAAAAAACGAACATATTGTATGAATTACATGCGGAGAAAACCATTTGTAAATGGGAAAGTAATAAGATATTAGGTACTTGTTTATGTTGAATTACTTAGGAACAAAATAATTTTCTGTTGAAAATTATTATTTAATTTTCACATTTAGCAATGTTGAAAGCTCCATTCAATCTAAACAAAACCAAAATATAGCTAAGCTACTTGCTCATCTATCAATAAAGAGCAAAATTTTAAGTTTTAAATATACAGAACTAGGAATACAAGCTAAAGATTATATCTAATACTGAAGTAGAATTGTCGTAAATAATATGAAATTATAATTAACTAAAATGTAAAGCAACTTCACGTAGGAGAAAAATGGTACGGGGAATATCAACAGGAAAATTTTTGATTTATAAAATAAAGATTCCATAGTAAGCACTTGTAAGATTAAAAATTTTGGTTATTTATCTACCCAAGATACTATTGTTTCGATCAAAATAAGTTGAAAATTAATTTGCACAAAAATCAACTACTTGAGAATTTTAGACAGATACAATAGAAATTCATTCTATTTCAAGAAAAGAAACATTTAGATAATAATGTTTTATTAATAAAATATGCCATCAATTTTATTATCATAGAAACCTTTCCAATGTTATATAGTAAGGTAAGTGAATACCACAAATTACAATCGAGGAAAAATATATTGCAATTATCATGTCATGAGGGTCATATTTTATAAATAAATGTGCACTTTTACTATTTCCATTCTTTAAAATAAATTAATGAACCTGCACTGATTATTGAATTATTTATTTCGTTTATTATTTTAAGTATTAATAATATGTCATTACAGTTATTTTAAATTGTACTTTTTTGTTATTATGCATCGCTAGTTTCAGTAAAAATATGATTTCATTAAAATAAATTGGTAATACAATTCGTATTTGTATAGTCATTGGTATTATGTATAAAATGCTTCCCCTCGAAGATATCATAATTTGTCATATGAAACACCTACTTAAGTATAGTAGGTATATACTTAGGACAATTTTACTGCTTCACTTATTGCTATTGATGATATAGGTACTTAGGTAACAGTTAATTTAATAAACTTTTATAAACCAAGGGAAGTTATTTGATGTACCTACAAAATTTATTTCTTAAGAAGTTTAACTTTTAATTGTTAAGCAAATGACCAAAGAATAAAAATGCTGCACAGTTATCGATTTAGTGTTAGTCTCATTAGAATAATATTCAAATTTGTTCGAGTTCCAGTTTTGTCCAAAATATTGCGATTTTCATTTTCCTTCGCTAATGTAAATTTAAAAAAAATATGTTAAAAATAAGTTTTTAATTCTCAATGCCACAACAGCATAAAATCTTGAATTTTTAATGCATAAAATTAGTAATTATAATATTTAACTTCTACCTTATTTGGGTGACTTTAATTCGACTTAATATAGCTGACTCATTTTCTTTTTCAAGAATTTTTAAATATTATTTTTATATATATGTAGGTACATAAATTTAACAAATAATTATAACAATTATAATAATTATTTCCATTTTACAGTAGCTTTTTATTTTATTTTTGAAACTTCAAATTTGGATTTAACTTGATAGATTATTTTAGTTTAACTATAAAATATACTTTATGGGGGGTTATCATTTAGATTTTCAGTTTGAAGTTCATGAAAAGGTTTAAGGATCTTAGGGAAAAGATGATGTAATTTTTTCTGAATTTTTCCTAAGGATGGCAGCGTTAAATGTAGGGTTTGACAAATTAGGTCAACAGTTATGTTTCCATTATGAATATTTCAAATTTTCCATAGTGATTTTATGATAGAATAAGACTGGGAAACTCTACAGATAGATCGATCTAATATAAACCACAATAGAAAATTATCGTTTTTTATTTCACACTCGATTGCATTTTTTTGGAGAATTTTTTAAAATTATCTCTATTGCCATCACGTATTAACTGTGTTGTGGCTATATTTAATGATTCATGTGTTCGTGGAAATTTCGATAGTTCGAACAGACAATATCTAATATTAATGAACTTATTGGTAAAATGTATCTCTTTTCCTCTTGCGTATTGTTTCTAAATATTTTATGAAAATAAATTTCTCAACATCATTGATTCGGGAAAATAGTTACTTTTGATGGTAGGGGCAGTAAATTAGGCAAAACCGCACATTTTTTTTCGTGATTTAAAAAGTTTTAGGTACCCTAGCATTTTTGATAACCATAAGTTAGCTAGTTAATTCAAATTTAAAGGTCCTTGGCTAACGAAAGTTATGTAAGCGTTTATTAATTTTTTAAGAATTATTTGCTTTTTATTGGTCTTGTTTTATTAAAACAATTTTTTCATCTGTTATCAAGTTTATACATTTTAATATATTTTCCATTTAAAAAATAGAAAAATTCCAAACCGGTATATGTAAGAACAAACGAAACTATGATTGAATAAATTATGAATTTCTATTTTAAAGCGTGAACTTTGGTAGTTGACATTGAAAAACACTAAAATATCCTTAAAAATACTTAGCTTTTAAAGTTTGCTTTTAGTTGTTAAATATGTCAATAAGTAAATTTTGAAGAATTTAATTGATTTAATTCTAAATAGCAGGTACCAAATTATTTGATCAATTTAGTACCAAATTACATATTACTTGTAGAGGACACAATAGTGAGTAGTTGCTTGTCTCTTACAGCTATAATAACCGTTTTTATGTATTACTAAGTTTGAAAATGACGTCAAGAAAGTGTAAATGGGATGTTGTAAAATACGAAAAATTTACTTGCGCAACAAATTTGAAGCTTTGCAAAGCTAATGAAGCCTATTTTAATCTACAAATTCAGAATCAAAATAAAAACGGGTACCTTACTTTCTCTATGTTAACTAAAGTTTAAAGTAAGTTTAAACCTATACGGATTACACAATTGGCCGGTAAAATGATATTTCAATATTGCTGACTTTCTGACGATAATCTTTAAGACGGGTATCCTGATACTTTATCACTTTTGCTTATGAGATAACATTTAGCTGATTCAGCACATTACAAACAGCAAATATGATCTGATTATGTCGAATTTCAATATAAAAGGCCTAGTGTTAAGTGGGACCTAATTATAAAGAATTCATTGATACCGCCATGACATATAAAATTGGTTCAAATGAAGCAATTTGTGAAAGCTCTAGGCCAAAATTTTGATGCTTTTGAATATTTAAAAGGTTTTTTTTTCAATTTATCTGAAGCTTATGTTAGAGAAGGTGTTTTTGTAGGACACATACTAATAATAAACACACAAAAATAATAAACAAAGATGAAATCCAGCAATGTTGATGGAAAATAAGGCTGTAAAAGTTTTAAACTAGTAATTAATGGGTTTTGCGGTAACAATAAAGCTGAAAATGGTCAAAAATTTAACGACACTAAGCTTGAAAGCTTTGACATTAGGAACTGCTAAATGTCACATATTCTATATGCTCACCTGGAATAATTTAAATGTAATATAGATGCCTACTTAGGAGTAAGGGCTAATTAGCAAGGAGAGCATTTTCACCAAGAAGGAATGAATTTTGAATGACGTTGCCATGGGCAATACAACAGAAACATAATGGGGAATTACATTTGAGGTACAAGAAAGACCATACTAACATAAGTTTATTAAAAACTAATTAATAATGTTCTTGGGAACTTGGACTCAAAAAATAAGACGTTAAATTTTCAAATCATCTCAATGTTTCGTTGGTATTTATTTCCAACTTCTTCAGGAGAACTAAAACATAATAACAATGCATGTTGTTCAAAGCCAAATTACACAAATAAATAAATTTTCGCTGTTCTATATTTGTGTAATTTGGCTTTAAACAACATGGATTGTTATTATGTTTTAGTTCTCCTGAAGAAGTTGGAAATACCAACGAAACGTTGAGATGATTTGAAAATTTAACGTCTTATTTTTTGAGTCCAAGTTCCCAAGAATATTATTAATTATTTACCACACCATGGATGAGAGCAACTAGGATTTTATTAAAAACATTATTTTTTTGACTTGATTTTTCTAATCAAATTTAAAGATAATATAGGTGCCTACTTAGGAGTAAGGACAATTTAGCAAGGAGAGCACTTTCACTAAGAGGAAATGAATTTTAAATGGCGGTATCAAGGGCAGTATAGCAGAAATATAATGGGAAATTACATTTGAGGTATGAGAAAGTCCCATACAAATATAAGAAATTTACTAAAAACATTAATTTTTTGACTAGATTTTTCTAATTATTATTATTCTTGAATCAAAAAGACTCTGATATGTTCAGCAATTTTTTATTGTAATTTATAATAAATTCATTGAATAAATTCCTATTTTTCTTGAAAATTCAAAAAAGTACTCTAGATTTGATAAAAACAAATTTTGATGATTTTTTTTTCAATATTTGTAACGTATACGGTACCAAAATTATACATTAAGAAGTCAGACCCAAAAGTTTTGTCGATCGGTGTAATGAATCGAAATTCATGAACGTAAATGATTTAACAGCTTTTCACTGACTAAAGCTCTGTTTTCTTTAATATTTTCAGAAGCCTAAAAATTATTTTACCAAATAATTTTTTTTTCAATGTTTGTTGGTTTCACTCTAAATTTTATGACTATAAAAGGAAACTTGACTATTTTTTTTTTGTCGCTACCGTTAACTATATACGACACATAGATTATAAATTTTCTATTTGTGATTGATTGATACAATAAATTAAAGATCTAAAATAATAAATTGGAATGACATTATTTGCATGCTGAAAAGAACATGATAGTTAGTCATTGTAATGTGGGCGAACTGGCTAAAACCGACTTCCAATAATATTTCTTATTTCACGTAGGAAACCGATTTTGTTTGCTTACGTTAACTTATTAATTTTGCTGATGACCTCACTTTAAGGCTTTTGCCCACATACGATACAAATACACTTTATATTTATGTGTATTGATAAATTAAAAAGGCATTTAATTTATTTGTAAACACTTTTAGTATTGCCAATTCAATATTACGATACAATTTTTTACTCCTACTCGCAAAAAATGGATTGTTATCTATTTATAATGATATTGATAAACTTTATAAATAAATTATAAAGTTTTCATACATCAAATTTTGGTAATCAAATTTGTAACGGCATTGGGTAGATCCTGTATCTTTCATCGTTAGTTGAACCGATGGCCGAATGCCATAAAACGTTAAATACTAAAACAGTGTTTATATACATATTTTCTTGCTAAATATACTCTATATAGTTTTCTTTATGTTAATTTTTTTCCCTGGCTTGTTATTAATAAAAATGAATGCATATAAAATTTTGAAAATTCTTATCATATCAGAGAAATAATTAATAATTGGCATCCCTATACTCAAGCTTGACTGTAATAATTACATTATTTTTTATCAAATTAGCTTTACCACTTACTTTCATTTCACCCAATCGAGAAATTCCAACTCGAGGACCATGAATGAGGGATGCGGCCATTTTTATAGAAGTTTTTAAATTAAATTGGCCGTAATTTGACGATTTGTTAAAACCCACCTAAGTTTTTGCACAGATCGACAAATAAAAGTAGTCCACCTGAAAACAAAAAGAATATTACATTGTCAATAACAAAAATAGGAGTGAAAGTTGAGATACTTGTGAAAATGTTAATAAGTTCATTTTGAAAACATTTATTCCAACGTTTAATTCGTAGGCATAGCACATTAAAATTAAATAATGGTGTTAAAAATTATTAAAGTAAAACGTCTATAAAATAGATAAAATTACTTTGAAATGCTTATAATTTTTATATGTAATTTTCATAATTTTCCTACAAACAAAAAAATCAATGGCTAACATTTCGTTTTCTAACTAATATAATTTAGAATTCGCTTGAATAGGAAATAGGCTGCATACAGGAATATTTGATTAGGAGTCGTTTTTATTTATAACACGTTTATTCCCCTTTTTGTTAACCTAGTTTGTCTAAGGGTGAAATACTGGGTTAGTGCCTGACATACAACTGGTAGGTGTGTCAGTCAACTTATGGCCTAAATAAATATAAAATCAGTTGATTCGATCGGTTAGTATAGTCTAACAGGAAAATTGAATTGATGAAAGTTTTTTTTTTACAATGTATATATTTACCATTGAATTCGAAAACTCTTACGAAAATGTTAATATCAAATTAATATTACAACCATTTCTGATAATTTTTTTTTATGAATTGCGTGCTTTTATGTCACATATCTTAATTCAACTAATAATGAAGGCACACTAAACTAGATTATTTTTTCATGCAAATGTATAAATCAAATGAAACTTGCCTCAAAAATTTGGGGCTGAAAACTATAATCTACCTAATTAAAGCTTTAATTATTACATGTGAAACGAATGTATTTAAAAATGAATTTTCTTTGAAATAGCTTTCTACTTTTTATTTGCTTGGAATTAAAAAGATCAAAATAATTTTATAAACAATTTTCATGCTTTTTAAATTTAGTTTTGTTAAATCATAAAAATGTAAAATGAAAATGAAATCATAACTTTCAAATATCACAAATAATTACATTTCATGGAGAATATATTGAATTAAGGAAATTTACTTTAGATACAAATTAATTGCAATTTTGAAAAGGGCACTTATGGCATATTTTGATATGCCATTTAATAATTATCACAAAAAATTTTCAGTTATCAAAAGGACAATTAAACGTGAAGATGGTATGTTCACCCATCAACAATATATTGATCTTCCTATGTACTACAGTTTATAGTAACACCAAGAAATTTAGCATAGAAAAAGTAAATACAGAAGACAATATTGATTTCAAGAAATGGGCTCAACTAAATTTTAAAGCTAAACCTTCACTAGTTAGAAGTTACAGAAAAGTTGTACCCAAAAATTAAGAATTTTATTTTCTAGTATTGGCTTATAATTATAAGTTTTTTTTGGATCCAAAAAATAAGGCAAAATAAGTGCAAAAAGTTATATAGTAAGTAATGTTTTTGAAGAATTTTTCGGTTTTTTTTTTGCCGCATTTGATTTGCAGTAACTAAAGAAGTTAAGAATATAGGTTTTATTATGGCAAAGTACCTACTAATCATCCGAAAATCGTTGATACTGGTAAGGTAAAACAATATATTCGTATACCAGCAGAATTTTATGACGAAATACTGCAACAATCAACTACAAACGAAAGAGGGCCTTCTAAAGGAAGATTTTTGAAAAAGTTTTTTAATTAAGTATTATGTTTCAATTTGAGATACCTAGAATAAAAGTTTTGTCAAATTTATAAGGGGTTATCTTAAAATTATGAGAATTCAGCATCATTAATTTCAAAAAAGGCACATCTCATACACTTTAATTATTAAAAATATACCAAATAATAACGTTTGCATCAAAATACATACGTAATTTTCGATTGCAAATTGACCCCAAAGTATGATTCTTTTTTGAAAAATATTAAGTATTTTTATTTTTCTGAAAAGTTTCAAAATTCAGACATGTGCTCTATTCAAAATTGCATATTCAAACGCTTACTGTTTAATTATACCAAAAAAATAATTTTTATAAATTAAATACCTGTGAAAAAACTTCGGAAACAAGTATAACGGTTGTAAAAAAACCGAATAAATGGGAAAGATTTTTTTTTGGACTTCTTACCTAAATGGCACTTTATTCAAATGACATAAATATAAAAATGGTTTTCAAATGTTACACAAAGCCATCTTTTGAAGGTATGGATTTTTTTTTAAATTTTCTTATGTCAGGTTATGCGATCGAGATTGGGAATATTGAGAATTTAATGAAAATATAAGAAAATTACAAAAATGTTTGCATAAACTTACTATAACAATTGATTTTTGGTAAATCATCAAATTCTGTTACAATAATTGTAATAATTGTAATCAAGTTAAGAGCTTTGAAGATCTACTGAGTAATTTCTTAAGTATACATAAATTATTTGAATCCGGTAAAGCTTTGAATAAAATAGCAAAGAAAATGAAACCAGAGGACATTTTCTTGGTCTTAAAATGTTTAATTTCGTCCTTAACTTCTGATTTTAGGGGGTTGCTTTAACTCTATTTATCAAAACTTGAAATTACCTTTAATTCGGGGTTTTAATCGAGACTATTTTCGGTATTGAGTCGTCTTGGCTTTTCGAAACGAGACGAAAACAAAACTGTAGTATACTATAGATTTTTTTCACCAAATTCCAAACTTTCATAAAGAAAACTTGTTATTTTGCTGAATTGTAGAATGGTACTTCAATGATTTAAAGAAATAAAAATAAAAGTAGGTATTTAGGAACTTTTATTTATCATATCAATGCAATAAAAAAAGGGCTTGCATTTTCACTCATAGATATAGAAACTATATCTTTAAGATAGCAGATAACAGACAAAAATTTATCTATTATTTATCCTTTATTCTATTTTTAGATATGACACATTCTGAGATACGAATTTTTTATGTTTTAAATTCATTAATCAAATCAATTTAAAAAAATTATCTAAGAGCTTAAGAGAAAAGCTAAGTCAACAGATTTTAAGTTTCACTTATATCTTATATAAAAATATTCCACATAATTTAACATTTTATCAGATAAATTTTGAAAAATTCTGTTCAAAACCATGTCTTCTAGAATTATAAATTTATTATGTCCAAATTTCAATACTCCTTTGGGAGTCTATAAGGGTGGGTGTTGATGAGTCAACCAGTCGTTTTTATTGTTTTTTATTTATAGATACTAAAAGTTAAATTAAATAAATGAAAAAGAACTTGATCTATATGAATATATTTAAATGTGTATAAAAATAAGAGATATTAATAAAAAAATCAAGTGTTTTACAGTTAGCTAATTTTTATTTCACGTCAATTTTATATTCGTTTTGATGTAAATGTGTGGGTATATATTCTCAGTTTATAATTTGCAAAAAACCTGTTCTCTGATAGCTGTGAAAGTTGAAGACCCACATTAGAATTTTTTGCAGCTACCATCATGGAACATAGGGATAAAAATTGGTAAAAACGTACTAAATATATGATTTTCCTTTTATGAGATTTCCAATTTTTTAAAAAAAGACTCATTATATGAAGAGCTAATGTAAATGATGGTAAACGAAAATGAAAGCATCATTGTTAAGAAGTAGGTTTATTGTAGATGAGAGTTATTTACAACAATGTATATAGTAGTTATAAATAATTTCTACTCACTTTTTAAGTGTTGTAAAATGAAAAATTATAGTTTTTTATAAACCAAAAAAATAAAAAAAAAAATAAAAAGATTTACACTTATTCACTGTTTTACAATTTCTCGAATGCAAACATTGTACAAACTTCTTCAATAATAGCAGATAGTCACGTGGAGTTCGCGGAATGACAACGACCGTGTTTGTCTTCAGCTAACCGTGACTTCTTCTACCTTCGTCGGATCGGCATCAACCTCCGCATAACTTCCATTTCTACTAACGGACAACCCCCCAAACCAAACCAAACCAATTTTCTCTTTCATTTTCCATTCGATTACCGCTTTAAAACAAGAAACCAATACTGTAACCCGAATGAAAATCGATTTTCATCTCTTTTCAGCGACAACACTCCGATTTAAAGGTAGCTTGATAGTTTTTTCAATGTCTTGTATGAGATCATTTTATAATTATTGCCAAATGGGGTTTGCTAATGAAATAATGACTAATTCCAATGTTTATCGTTAATAGCTCGGTGGTATTCGATTTCATATCATATAACAGAGGAGAATAACAATTGAAGGTTGTAATTATTACTATGGGAAATTGCATGGAAAATCCATTAGATACAGGGGAAGTAAAATGAGAGACGCTCGAAGATATGTTTCAATTAGGGGTCATTATCAAAAGTAATTATGGTGATGTTAGTCAAATTAAGTATTTATCGTATTTATCCTTTTTGGTGGAAAAAACTTTTTTTTTTAATTTTATGTTACACGGGGGTTAGGTTTTTTCCAATAGAGCAAAAAGTTTCTTATCTGAAACCTTTGGGAGTTCCACTTAAAGCTCTTTTAAAAAAGGGCAAACTATTCTGATTTCTAGTTAATAAATATGTACCAAAAATAAACGTTCGCTTTTTGCCAATCAGAAATATTTTTATAAGGAATAATCACCTAGCACTAATCACCTCAGCATAATTTCTTTATAAATAACTAGCTGATCCCCGCAACTTCGTCTGCGTAACGTAGGTGTAGATTATGTTTTCTTTTCAAATTTGCCATTTATAGTGGTATAAGAAATTTTTTATTTTTCTTATTTTTTTTACGAAAAACATAATCATACTTAAAAACACTATTTTGTCAACTTTAAAAAGACACATTTAATAAACTGTTGCAAAGAATAAAATTGTTCTATGTAATAATCAATTAATTTTCAAAAAATATTTATAAGTATCTAAAAAGAGTATGTCTATTGCGTATAGCTACGGTAGGTATACCTACCGTAGACCAAATAATCTGCAAATCAATCAGCATCTATACATAAATAAAAAATATCGCCAAGTTCAATAAAGTTGGTCTTAATTATAAGTAAAATGAGGTGACCATGCGACATTTTTCAAATAACTTACATTTTTAAACTTGTGATATCTTTCGAATGGAATGTTCAAATTGAATAACTCAAAAAGTTATATAATGGTATTGAAGCAAACTTAAATATGAAGTCATTTATTTTGATAAGGATTAATCTCAAAGTATAAATAAAAGAGCTTTTATAACGGTGGCATTTATATAAATTTTTTAAAATGAAAAAACACTTATTGTGACATAACTATAATAGTTAGACATATGCTGTCGCTGTATTTTTTGTAGATAATGATATGTTCTGCAAAATCGTACTACGTTATTTTGTTCTATAACCAATAGTTTTCGCAGCGCACGCGATAAAAGAAGGTTTTTTGGTAATTTTTTGGTTTTTCAGACCTTGGGTTACATTACTGGAGTTGTAGCATGGATTCCTAACTTTTTTGAAAATTTAATATAGCCTATGTTCACCGGAAATAGTATAGCTTCCCAACAGTGAAAGAATTTTTCAAATCGGTCAAGTAGTTTCGGAGACTATTCAAAGCAAACAAACAATTAAATCTTTCCTCTTTATAATAATAGATAATGGGGCATTTCACGTGAAGCAGACAGCGAAAAAAAGTGATTTTCTGAAATTTGTTCATATTTGGCATAATTGTACTTATAGTAAGTATGAATGTGGATACAAAATATTTTTTTCAAATGATGATTATTTGCCAAGTTATAAGCTTCTAAAGAATTGTCTTTTTTGAAATTTGTATTTTTTGGAAATTTTTTTCGAGTTAAACAATTTTTTTTTAAATATTAAATATGGTGATTTAAATAGAACATATACTGTTCTTTCTAAATACAAAATAAAACTAGATATTTTTTTTTTAACGTACATAACCGGAAGTAAACTTTTCAAATTAGAATTTTAATAACTTCGACCATTTTGATTTTTGATTTTTTTATTTCAAAATATAGCCTAAAGTAGATTTATAATACACCAGAAGTTTCATAATAGGATCTGCAATAGTTTAAGAGATAGATGAATTTAAGTACATACGTGTCGTACCCTTGCTTCCTTAGGTCAACTGGTTTACGTGATATAACACTAAAACGTTGTAATATTTATATTTACTATCCTACTTAAGCGTATTTAATGCTCTAACAATGTTGTTGGGTAATTATTATTCAAATTAAAATAGTAATTATTGAAAAAAATATAAATAGGAAGCAAGAGTTTAAAATAAATTTCGTGATAAGTAATAAAATCGTCTGCTAGCCAAAGAAGTTGAATGATTATAGTGAACGAGCTCCATAAATCCCATGTTAAACTTAAACTTTCATTTCCCCTCAATTTTCCAAGTGGTCGTACCCCTTCCACAGCATATTCGTACAAAATATATTCTCTCCTCTCTTCGTTAAAATAATTAAAACAATTTTGTACAAATATGCTGTGGAATGGGTACGACCACTTGGAAAATTGAGGGGAAATGGAAGTTTAAAAAAATATCTAGTTTTATTTTGTATTTAGAAAGAACAGTGTATGTTCTATTTAAATTGCCATATTTAATATTTAAAAAAAATTTGTTTAACTCGAATTTTTTTTTCCAAAAAATACAAATTTCAATAACGACAATTCTTTAGAAGCTTATAACTTGACAAATAATCATCATTCGAAGAAAATATTTTGTTTCCACATACATACTTACTAGAAGTACACTTATGCCGAATATGAACAAATTTCAGAATATCACTTTTTTTTCGCTGTCCGCGTCATGTGAAATGCCCTTAATAACAATATCATTCTCATTTTTACATTTGCCATATTAATAGCAATTTCACAAAATACATTTATTGACTTTATAATTCGATTTTAATTTACAGGTAACCTTATTTACAACTACTATTTAATGCATTTTATTAAGATAAAAATTAATTTACAGACAATATTATATTTTCATATGATTACCTAACGTTAAAGTAAACGACCTAAACGTTGAAATTGAAACAGCAAATTGAGTTATAAAATTTTCTATGTACGTAGTTTCGTTAGTTAACTGTTGACTTTATCAGACAAATTGGAACATTGATTGCTTCGACTAATGAACCGGAAATAGAAAATTGCTTGATTGAGTTTCAAAAATTGCCAAACGTTGATGACAGGTGGGAAACCAATCAAAAATTTAACTCTTTATTAGTTCATTTAAAGCATAACACATATTTGCATTGATTTGTTAATTCCAACATTTGTATTCGACGAGCCGCATGCGGCTCCCTAGCTATCATTTGAACATTCTAGCAATAGAAAATAGAACCCAAATAAATGAAGAGCAAACACATTTATGAGGCACTTAAGTAAAAAAAACTACTCTAATAATTTCATTACAATAATTTACAAAATTGGGTAATCTTTATAAATTATTTTTTTCTAGAAATGAATGACAGGAAATTCCTTGAATAAATGACAGAATAATAAGAGTTGGAACTCATACAAAAATTGTAACAGAAATTTATTTTTTCACTGAAATGTAAATATATATCTAAATAAGCAGTGGTATTATTCAGCAGAAGGTTAAATCTGTCATTGTATACAATGCATTGTTTAGGTATTCCGTATTCTATATCAAGATTTTCTCTCTTTTTAATATTTGGCATCATTTTTAATTAAAAAGTAAGCTTTTTTATCCTTTTGATGTTTACTTCCATTAAGGACTTAGTATATTATTTATTAAATTGAATTCAATGTGCTTTTCAGTCCTTTTAGTTACCGTTTTCAAAAAAAAAAAGATGTTTTTTTATTTTTTTTAAATTTCTATTTATTTTAATTTTTGCTGTAATCTAAAGAGGTGCGAAGTACTTGTGCTAATGCAACAGAAGAATTCAGAGTGACAGAATATTATTTTAATAAGACACTAAGAAATAAATAAGTTTGATAAAAAATAAATGTAGTAAAAAGTAAAGAATTTATATGCTTAACTAACAATAAAGGCCAATAAAGATAACAATATGTAAACTCCTCAATCTATGGTTTCAAACTAGAGCCGTAAGAAAAAAGTATCTTAGTTCCTTTATTTTTTGGGAAAAAGTAACTAGTATCTTTGATACCTAAGTATCTAATAATAATCTAATAATACTATCTAATAATACCTAATATCTAATATCTAATAATACCTTATATCTAATACCTAGTATCTAATAATACCTAAGTATCTTAGATATAAAAAAGTTACTTAGATATCGAGATACCGACAGATTAGATACATAGATTTATGTTGTTGAATAAGATTCAACTTATATTCTTATTTTTTAATAGCCTTCTATCGTTTTTAAAATGTTTTATGTTTTCAAGGGTTTAAACATTTATACTTTCCTTTTTCTTTACTTGATAATGATAAGAATTACATTATCTGATTACCTTATGACTTTACCTAATATATTATAAACTTAGTACATACATAATAAGCAAAGTAACTAAAAAAGTATCTTTTTATGGTAAAGATATCTTTAAAGATAACTTAATATTAATTTTTAAGTTCTTTTATTAAGAAGTAACTTATCTATACTTTTCCCAAGTCTCTTTGGTAGCTCTGTCCTAAACCACGTCCTTATATATTTTCTTAACAACTTCCTACTATAATTAATAGTTTTCAAAATATTTATGATTTTAATTGTAACATTTAATTCTGAAACGAGTGAACATTAAAATAAAGACAAAAATGTTTTATTTTTTTGTAGATGATTTTTTTTTGATAATCGCTCTTCTGTCTAAGTAATAGTTGTGGGTATCTAGACCTGTTTAGTTTTGAATTCATTTTTTATGTTTGGAATTTATGAGAAGCAAAAAAAAATTAACCACATGTTATATTTTTCATGTTATTTATAATTTCCTTTAACCTTAATACCCACCAAAACAACGACCTTTGATATAGGCTTTAATACCCACAAGTATTCACTAAATTTTATGAATGCAATATGAAGTAAAAGGATAAATTGGAGTTAGATTTAGATTTAGATTAGTGTGAATTATTCTCGTCATTATAATTTTTTTTTATTAAATATTTAAAAATATGAGTTTAATATATCATTATTATTTCGAAATAGATTTTATACGTTAATATAGGTATACATTTTAAATAGACTTAATGAGTAACTATTGTCTGTACTCTTCAATTTAAAATTGATCAATAAATAAATGTATCCATGCGTTGGTGTGTAAAACGTTCAAGTGAGTAGATATCGATTGTGTGTTTATATGAAAAAAAATTAACTTCGTTTTTGTTTTACTTCATTATTACGTTTTATTTTTAATAATCTAATTTATATCGTGAGTTATGAAACTAAGAAGTGTGGGCTTTCCGGAAAATTTCAGGAAAATTATAAATTAAACCTGAGTTAGAAGTTGAGGTGCTACTACGTTTAATATAGGAATATTATTTATTTTTTTTAAAATTGGATATCAGAAAATTTACTTCTACTACATTTTGCAAAAAAATTGTTTTTTTTTTTTCGTTTTTATAAGGCTATAATATGAGTATAATATGTAGAACAAATATTTTCTTGGCTAAAACATGGCGATGTTATTACAGAATTACAGCTTCATTTTTTAACGTATGTTTCTAAAAATTAGATCAAAATAATCCTGAATTTTTCGATTTCAGCAGAAGAGAGTAATTTTCGTAAAATAATATTTTTTAAGCGAATTGTCTAATAATTTCAATTGTCAAAACGGTAAAGGCCAGTAAACTTATATCGGCATCGTCTTATTCGCGATATTGTTCTTAATTTAGATACATTATGATCGATTTCACTAA
Source organism: Sisyra terminalis (assembly GCA_958496175.1). NCBI lineage: Eukaryota > Metazoa > Arthropoda > Insecta > Neuroptera > Sisyridae > Sisyra > Sisyra terminalis. The sequence continues at coordinate 57,576,120 of OY292274.1, forward strand.
ACGAATTAAAAACATAATACAACAATTTGCCAGATTGTATCAGTTTAAAGCAGTGGTTCCCAAAATTGACTGGGCTCCAACTCATTCAAATTCCAATTTTGGAACCTACTTCTTAGTTGCTTTGTGAAAAGAGGACAAAAGTATTGGTAATACTATTGAAAATATAAAATTTATAATTTCCTATTTTTTTTTGTTCATTTGTTATACAGTGGCGTATTGCTCATTAGGGCTCACTTAATATTTGCTTTAAACTATGGATCAGTTTAGGACATACTGATCTGAAATACCAATGGCGTCAAAACTTCCCAATTGTCGTACAGGAATCTATAAAGCTTCATTTTTTGAAGAACGTTGGTAAAATTTTCCACTAGACTTATTGGCTTTGGTGTAGAACATATTTATTTATTTATTTAGTATAGAGCAGGGAAAATATTGAACTCTGTATTCATGAATAAAACGGCAATAAGCCAACATTCATTGGTTTAAGTTCAGGAATGTTAATCTTTATGAGATGACGTCGTCAATGGATTGGGTATGTTGCCAAGATTGTTGGCTTTTGCTCTTTAATTTTCATAGCAAAAAATGATTTTTTTCAATTATTATTTACCGCCGCTTTATAACTACTAAGGTCGTTAGCGATTCTACGATTAATAAATTCGTAATCCAGAATTTTTTTTTATTTATATAGAGGGTTCCAAAACTATAAAAAAAAAGTAAAAATAATTGTTAACGGAGCACCAAATTGATTGATAACGAAATTCATTTATATGGATTTTTTTATTTATTTTTACTTACATTATAAATAAACGAAATATTTTGATTTACCCTGAACAATTTGATCATAAAATAAAGCTTTTTAGAAATGCCTGAGCCAATTATTTTTCGAGCTTAATTTGACCTGACGCCCAATGCATTGTAAAAACTTCAAATAACAATAATTACGTGCATGCAACAATTGATTTCTATTAAGTTCCCTATGTTATTTTCTTACCTAAACATATTTCACCTCCAAAGTGCCATACAATTACGTTTATTCGCTATTAAGATGTTATATCTTACTAATATATCATTATATTCTACACTGTTGAAGAAATAAAAAAAGAAATTAAAAAGTTGAGTAATTATAAATTATTTTCACATTAATTAATTAAATGTTGAAGAAGCTGAAAACGTAGCAAATGACAAAAACATTATTAATAATAATAAGTGTTGCTATTGTTAAACGCACTACTGCTGTTTCATTGAACTCTTTGTCACTGGTGTGCATCAAATAAAGAGATTGTAGAAATATATGAATAAGACAGAGAGAAGCTAATGCATTTTGTATTTAATAATATGAAGAAATAGGTATTTAATAGAACAAAACATTATCGAAAGCGTAGAAAAAATATCAAATTATTAAATCAATAAAGAATAATTTGACAATGAATAAATACATAATTTACGCATAAAAAAGTGAAATAAGATTGTATAATATTCTTATTAATTGACAAAAAAATGGGGATTCTTAATTCAACACGTAAGTATATATTTTCTTTATTTTTAATACATGATAAACCAGCATTTTTCACAGAGTAGCTCGATTTTAATGACTCTTTTTTATTGAATAAGGTATAAATTAAAATTGGCCTCATTTAAATTTGATATTTCAAATTGTCGTCTTAGGGTAGGAATATAGGGTATGTTGATTGCTTCCATACTAAATTTGAAATGAAATCCACTACCTAAGCCGTAACATAAATATATGTTGTTTCGAAAATTTTTGTACAAAAATTTTAAGGTAGTTCAAAACTTTCGAGTATTGATTTCATTTTTTGACAAATATTTTCTTATTCTTGGGACAGCAAGAACGTTCACAATTAATGGTTCTTAAGAATTGTTTTTGGAAAGGTAGTTTTATCCTTTTTATTGTTTCAAGTAGAACTAAGAGTAGAATAAACTAGAACTTCTACGTAAATTTTTCAGGAACTTTAAAAAACTTCCAGAAAATAGAAAAGAGCTTCATTTCAAATTATAAAATACGATAATAAAATTAAAAAGATAAAATACTTCAGGTTATATATTGACCTTTCACAAATTGGGTTCAATTTTGCGGGAAATAAAAAATTTCAAAAAATTATCATTTTAAGATAGTAAATAGATAAATATGAACTGATCTTAGCCAATATGGATAAAAATATACATTTTAGAAGCCAGTTTTGGGAAAATTAGTCGTAGCTTTATTGGCTGGAAATTTGGTAAAATTAATTAATTTAGAATTTTCCCAAGACTTACACCGAAAGACGTATAGAATTTTCAAGCTTATTTTAAATAACTTGATAGGAATCAGAAAATGTACCAGATATTTTCCAATAGCTGGAAAACTGAATGAAACGTTCTTCCAGAATGTGTCTTTCAAACAAAATTCACTACAGAAAATTAATGCTATTTTTGAAGCTAATCATTAAAAATAACTTTTCTGAATTCTCTGAATACTCTGAATATTGCCTGAGAAATAAAATAACAACGGATTTTTGAATTAAAACTTCATTTCCTGGAGCTCAAATGTTGGCTTATCGGAGGAACCGATAAGGAACCCAAAAGGACCTTCTTGAATTGATCAAAAAATTTGAAGTATAACACCCATAAATATCTTCTTCTCTTCTTCTAAGGGTACTGTCTTATTTCTGAGGTTGCCAATTACCATGAAAATCCATCTTAATTTTTCTGAAAAGTTACCCTTGGTTTATCAAAGCAGTCTTTGAGGTTCCGATGAAATCAAGACATTCTTCTTCTTCCTTTACTCTGATCTTCAACTATTTCATCTAGGATAATGTTCTGGAGCATTTGGTATCTCTTTCCTCTCATTATGCGTCCCAGATATTGTAAAGTTCATAATTTTACTTCTTGGATGAACTTTGAAGTCTTAGCAAGTCGTAGTATTTCTTTGCTTGTAATTATGTCCAAATAAGATATTTTAAGCTTTATGTGGTACATACGCATCTGAAGACTTGCATTTTGTTCACACATCCATATTTAAATTAAAAAGTAATATAAAAAGTGAAAAATATTTAATGTTAATATAAAATAATTCCAATTTAATCATTATCAATAAAAAGGAATCAAAAATACCAAAGAAAAACCTTTAAGAAAAAAAAATATGAATACAATTGGCTTGCTTAGAATAGCAAAACCAAGATAACTTGGCTCATGTGTACTTTAGCACACCCACAATCTGGCAATGTTGCATTTTCGACTTTGTTTTTAATTTAATTCGCGGTTAAATCGGTCCAAAATGAAAATTTTGCCACAAAAGAGAGAATTATATCTACCATATTAAAATTAAATAAACAAAAATATCGCGAATTAAATTAAAACAAAGACCAATATGCAACGTTGCCAGATTGTGGGTGTGCTAAAGAACACTTGAGTCATTATTTTAGCCTCTACTTATCTTTGAGTTAATGTTATTTTTTTTAGATAATAAACTTGAGCTTTTGAATTTTAATTCCAAGTCCATAAGTTTGACAGCAAAATATAATTATATTCAAAACTAAAATTAAATCAATAAAACCCCCTTGTTTGGTTTAAGGAAATAAAATAAATAATTACAACATTTCATAGACATTTTTAATTCTTATAGTTTTATTTTACAAATAATTTCCATTTCAATAACATATATTTTTATTAGTGATAATATTTTATGTTTATATTTAATTACTATACGGTAGTTACCACATTTATCACATTTAACAGGAGTACAATGTTTCTTAGATATTAAGGATACAAAAAATAACAAAAATAAATGATAACATCGCTTTTCTTGAAAAGCCTGAAAACAAAAGCAATTATATTTTCAGAATATTTGTTTTTAATAGCAAATTACTCTATAGGTTAATGCTAAATAAAATTTTTTTGGTTTAGTCTTTAATCAAGTTAAAACTATAAGTACAATTCATATTATTATACAAAAAAAAAAGGATTTTTTTTAAAATGATTGAGGATAATAAAAATTTTAATATTTCGTCTGAGAGAAAAGTTAAACTGATGGAAGTTTGTTCACAAAACTAAGAATAAAATAGTTTTTGGGATTTTTAATACATATAAGTGTTTTGAGCATTTAATTACAAAAAAAAAAGAAAAACATTTATAGAATACAACAATGCACATATAACATCGATTTAAACATTTAATAAAATATATCTGCTCTATATATGTACCTATGGATTACCTGTAGGTTATGAACATTTACTATATAGATTCTTTAAATACACATCTCTAAATATTTATTATAAATAACATTTATTATAAACAGCGCAAATATTTATATATTGGCACATTCAAGAAAGAATTTTCTTTCGCTATATTCAAAGAAGTCTAATTTAAAATGTAATGGGAAGAAATATATTTTATGATCAAAGGAAATAATTATTCTTTTGAAAAAAAAAAACAAATATTTACTTCCGAGTTTAGAATGCTGCTTTTATGATTATGTCATTGAAAAGACTATAGAGTATTAATTATAATAATGCAAAGGCTACGGCTAAGGTTACATTATAGGTTTGCAAGCTTAAACAATTAAAAGTTGGGCGCTTTTCTTTTGAAATAATTTCATTTTTAAAGAAAATTAAAAACAGAGAAACTTAATAAGAACGACTTCCGTGTTTAATTTTCCATTCAAATACTTATTTTTCACTTTTGTAATTTTAGCTGTTATAATTGAGTGATTGTAATTTTAACCAACTGTTTTGAAAAATAATAAATATAAATTATATATTAAAAAACATACCGTAATTTTAGCGAAAATAGCAATTGCGACACATTAATAAAAGATTTTTAAGCTTTGAAAAATTTGACAAAAAATATATTCTTGATTAACATAGTTGAAATGCCCCATTTTCCAAATTTTTCTTTTCCTCGTATTAAATAACTATTTGAGAATAAAAAAATAAAACCCTCACGATCTTTTGGCTGGTTAATTTCTTCTCTGATATAATCTAGGGGGGCGAAGAAGGTTTTATAATTTCGAGTTATTCTCTTTTAAATATAACATATTAAAATCATAAATATTGTTGCTTAAACTATCTATTCATAGCTTTTAGCTTTTCTTTCAAAAATTCGAACTGCAAAAAAATTATGCCATTTTAAGTAAACCGTTGCAAGCATATATATAACGAAAAATATTGATAACGGTTTTGCTACCGTCAAAAGAGTAATGGCAGTTTAAAGAGGCTATAAACTAAAAAAAGTATAAACTTGATATTTTGAGCTTTTATTGACCCTTTTAACATAGTATTGTAAATGCTTTTTCATAAAATAATAAAATCTAAAAATAATTGGAGATTCAAAGAAAAAATACTCACACTTTTTATGATTCATCACAATAAAAGAGGTACCTAAAGAAATATTTTTTATTTTTATTTTGAAACATAAATCGCTATCCTAATTGGTCCTAATATAATTAGTTCTAATATATATTTAATATATAAAGATTTTGGAGGGCAGTTCAGCGGCGGTAAATTTTTAAAAGGTTATATAAGACATTTCAATATTATTATGAATCATTGTTGATAAATATCAACCAAATAATATATAAGTGGAGATATTATTTAATACTATTTAACCATTTCCATTTGATAAAAAAATCAAAATTTTCTCAATAGTAATAAAGTAATGTGGATAATTCAAATTTAAGTAATGATCAATTTAAACAACACAAAATTATACTGTAATTCGATTTAAATGCATTTAATAATCCATAAATATGCATTTTATTGATTGTCTTTGTAAAAAAAACTATGCAGAATTAATTAAATTTTTTGTTGAAAAAGAAAAATAAATCATCATACTTTTTAAGAAACTAAAGAAATTATTTCCTGTTTTACTACATTCTCGTATATTTCTTCTCAAAGATCGCGGAAATTTAAAATAAGTTGTAGAATTTTTTAAATTCTGAATTTTGGGTAATCAAATAGACTACAAATTTGAGTGTTTGATAATTGTGAAAACTTGGTAAATATAAAAGCTCATAATTGATTATTTTGTCACTTATCATGCTTTTTGATAGGCGATTGCCTTAAAAAATGTATGATATAAAGGAAAACAGTATTACCATATGTGAGTATAAACCCGAAAGGAAGATATATTCTCGGGGTATGAGAATGACAAATCGGCCCCTTATTGATATTTTATGATACTTAGTAAGGATGGAGGTACCAAAAAAATATTAAGATCATGAAAATTTTAGATCTTTATAGAGGAAAACAGAAAAAAAAATTTTTCTTAAAATTTAGTTAATTCATTGCTTTAAAACTAATATATGGCCTTAAAAAATGTATGATATAAAGGAAAATAGTATTATGTGAGCATAAATCTGAAAATAAGATAGATTCTAGGGGTATAAGAATGACGAATCGGCCCCTTATTGATATTTTATGATACTTAGTAAGGGTAGAAGTACTAATAAAATATTAAGATCATGAAAGTTTAGATCTCTATAGTGGAAAATAGGATTTTTTTTCTTAAAATTAAGTTAATTGGTAGATTTAAAATAAAAATATGGTTTAGGGGTTGAGTGACAACTATAAAGCGTTATAAATTCTATAAAAAAAAAATATTTTTTTGTAATTTTTTTTAACCACGAAATAATATTGGTACTGCTTTAAAAATATATATTTTTTTAAATTAAATATACTCCTTTTATAATATATAATTTTTTTTCAGATTTTTTGAAAAGGTATTACATAACGAAAAAAAAATAAAACCACTATTGCGTTAAATGCCAATTAAGCCCTTGATCAATATGAATAATGAATTACGTACATTGTATATTATGGAGTTAACTGAGTTAGTGGGAGTGGTTTTCTTAAATTTTCAAAATTTCAACAATTAAAACAAATGAAGATTTTTAAATCTCGCAATCCCATTGGCCAATAGCTTTTTGCATTGAACATAGGGCGAATGTGTCGTAATTAAGATATTAGTGCATTGCATATACCATTCCACCTGTATTAACTAGGAGTTGGGTGGTTATCGCTTACGTATTATATGAAGATTATTGATAGTTTTGATAAAATATTTTCCGGATTAAAATATTTTCATAATACATATGTAGAAAAAACAGATTTTTTTTTGTATTTATGTTTATGTGTTTATATCTTCAGGCTTAACAAGAAATATTCATATTAAACGATGAAGTATTTTTTTTTCAGTATAAAGTACTCTTTTAAACAATCTGTAAAATTCAGACATTATTAAGAAAGATATATTTATCTTAAAAAAATTTTTTTACTACGGTACCAAAATTGTTTCCTGGATAAAAAAATTTCCTTTTTTAAAATACTATTTCTTTATACAATTCTTAACGCTACACAGTTGTTAATTTTTAAGAAAAAAGACATTATCGTTCCATAAATCACAATAAAAGTTTAGATCAATCGGATTCGTGAAAAAATAGTTATCTGTTTTTACTGATAATTTTTTTTCGCTAAAACTGGTATAGATAAAGATCTGAATTTCCATGAACCTATTATTGTATTGGTGTGCTCATATGTATCTACAAAGTATCATGCTAAAACCCTTAGGACTAGTGTTTGAAAAAAAACCATGTGAAATAACTTTATCTTTACTTTGATAAGAAATAAAACTTCAAAAAAACTTTTGAAAATGAATATAGAAAATATTTGTCTGCAAACTTTTCGAGAGCTTTCGAAATTGTTTATTGAAGAATTTTCCTCACGTTGAAGTGTTTGGTCAAATAACTTTTGTTTCTAGTTAAATTGAATCCACCGAACTGTAATCATAAAATTACCTATAAAATCATTTCTACAAAAAATAATTCTTTAAATAAACACTGTTCTTAAATCTAAAAATATTTTTTTTGTAATCTCAATGAAAATTTTTGATTTAAAATTTAAATAAAGCGACTAAATAATTTCATTCATCAATAATGAAGCACATTCTCTTTGTTCAATAGGTAGACATATCCTTATTTCAAATAATGGAATAAGTTTATAATTACGTCTGTTTTTATTATTTACGATAAGAAATAAATTCACAGTTGTCTAGGGAATTTTAGAAATGAAATATTCATTTGGCCCTTATGATGTAATCGATTGACCGATTATAATCGAGAATGTTAAGGAAATAATATTCTTTTTGTTTCTCGAAGTATGAACAAAAGATATTCTTTTAAATTTTGTGAGAAATTTTTGTGATTTTAAATATTATAAACTTTTAAATGTTTTACAGATTATTTTAATTTAATAATGTAAAGGTGTTATCAATTGGTTTACTTATCGTATTTCGTGAAAAATTTATAAAAAATATACCCTGGAAATGTATACTTTGATTAGGTTAAACTGAAACAAGTTGGTCTTATGTTTGAGAAAAAAATTCCATTGGAATGTTAGCATATATTGATGAACCATACAAAAGGAAAAGTTAAAATCCAAAATCTCCAAAGCATGTGCTTCCAATATCATCCAATCCGGTTCCGGTGTCATATTCGTGGGTGGATGTGTGTGTTATATGATTTGCACCCGATTCCGAAGCATAGACTCCAGCTAAATCGGTTGCTCCATTTTCAGTGTTCCATGAAGACCATCCCATGCCATGACCCCAGTTCACGGCAACCCCAACCATCATTGTTCCACTGGCACAATCTTCCGTCGAGCAATTTGTGCAATTTCGATTTCGACTGTTGCAAACGCCATTCCTTGCATTTGACGAAAAGGAATGATAGTTGGTATCTGAAGTTTGATAATCTTGTGTTTCATCAACGTTATCTAAAACCAAAGAGGAATGGGTTTTATTGAACTAAAAATATAATACGAAAATAAACTATACAAGTCACTAAAAAATCGTTTTTATGCACTTCTTCTAATTTCAAAAGATATTAACTAATATCTCAAAATCATTTTTGGTATATTTTAGTGTCTTAATTTAGTCAATGGTTCCTTGCGGAAATGGAATATCCAGGTTTACGTCGGTTCAAAGGAGTTTCTTGGAAGTTTATTGGAAAAGAAAAATTAAAACAATACCGACTTTTTTCATAAATTACTGATTCCTATTTTATCCATTTCGAGAGTTTTAAATTTGTATTATATTTTTTTCATCCAAATGCCAACTTTATATGCTACCACACGCAAAAAGTACCAAGAGGGATTCAAATTCAATGAGATGTTCCCATGAAAAATGAACATTCGTTTGAGTCTTTAATGTTTATTGACTTCATTTACAAAAAAAGACAAAAATCTTGAAAAAAATTTACAAGATTGACTAATAGACTTGAATCCTTTATTTCATATAAGAAAGCATATTTTTTTGCCACAGTTACTTCTGCATCTATTACTCTTAAATATCCTTCAATGAAAAGATTATGAATATAAAAACGTTTATCCTTCTTAAGTATAAGTTATCTCATTGTTGGTCTTATTGTGACTTCATTAGCATTTAAATTAATTATGCTAATTTTAAGGGTGGTAAAAGCATTGTGAAACAATTTTCTAAAGAACGAACGCTTGAAATTTTGAAGGTAAATAAAAAATTACAAGTTCTGCTTAGCTAACAAAAGAATTAGTTTTGTAATATAAATTTTAAATGGAGCAGTTGTCACGCTTTTAAATAAAGCGAAATAATAATATTACAGCTACTGATTTTATATTCGCAAGAGAAAAATCAATAAACGTAAATCAGCAATTGATTTTAAAAATAAACAAAATAAAAAAGCAATTCAACATTTCTATTTATAAGTGAATATATATTTAGTTAATAAAGATTATTCACATAAAGAAATATTCACTTTTATTTAAACAAAAAAAAGCAATTCAACATTTCTATTTATAAATGAATATATATTCAGTTAATAAAGATATTCATTTTTATTTAAATAACTCGTTTTTGCTATACCTAAACAAGAACTCTAAAATGTATCCTGTGAAAGCTGTAATAATTGCTTTGGTTATTTGCTTAACCAAAGTTTATTAAAAAGCATCGATTGGGTAATGTTTTCCTGATTTTTGCTGTTGATTAAATTAATATTTCTTTTCATAAAATACATTGGTGTTTATGGTAAACATAAGAAATGTTCTTTTTGCTCCAATGCAATTATTATTGCTTGCGCAAGGTACATTTTAGGGTTCCTGTTTAGGTACAGCAAAGAGTTATTTAAACAAAAGTAAATATCCTTATTAACTAATTATATATTCACTAATAAATAAAAATGTTGGCTTACTTATTTTTTGTTTATTTTTAATCTCAGTGTCTTTGAATTTAGTCTTTAGTAATTCTTAATTTAAAAAGTTCTTAATATATTCGTAATTAAAAATGCTTTGAGCTTAAAGATTATTTCGGAATTATTCGTTTTTTCTATTCGACTCTATCTACATCTCATTTTACATAAAAACAAATTTAAAAGAAGTTAACGATATAAAAATGTATAAGGGTTGGTATTTTCATCAAGAGTCGATACACCATATCTTTAATACAATTATTTTATAAGAATTATCTGTTAGATAAATTTGAAGCTTTATGAAGCTAATGATGCCTATTTCAATTAAAAAATTAGAATTAAGATTACTTTGTCCATGATAGCTACAAAGATTCTTTAAAGTTATATGGATTACACACTTGGCTAGTAAAAGGAGATTTCAATATGGTTGACTTTCTGATGATAATAATATAAGACGGGTGTCCTAATACCTTATCACTTTTGATTACGAGATAGCATTTATCAGATTCAGTATATTACTTCAACTAGATATTATCTTTAGATTAATGTAAGAGTTGTAATATTTTAGGCTAGGAACCATTTGGGTTCAATTCCTATAATAAAACACAAAGTTAAAAAAAAATAAAATAAGTATATTACTAACACCAAATATGACCTGATCAACTCGAATTTCAGTACAAAAGGTACAGTGTCAAGTGGAAACTAACTGTAGAGTTTTATAAAATATTGATGTCGCCATGATATATAAAATTTGGTTTAATGAAGCAATTTGTGAAAACTTTAGGTCAAAATTTTGAAGTTTTTGAATATTTAAAAGGATTTTTTTCCAAATTATCTGAAACATAAGTTAAAAAAGATATTTTTGTAAGACAGAGAAAAGTCATGAACAGTGATGAAATCAAGCAATTGCTGAATGCTAATGGAGAACAAGCATGGGAAAGTCTTAAAGCAGTAGTTAATGATTTTTTCGGAAACAACAGAACTAACAATTGTCATGAATTTATCAAAAGTAAACTTGAAAGCTTTAAAATAATGAACTGCATAATGTCTTATATTCAAAAGGTCATCTTAACCAATTTAAAGATAATATAGGTGCTTACTTAAAGCAGTAAGGAGAGCTTTTTCATTAAGATGGAATGCATTTTGAATAACATTAACAAGGGGAATAAATACCAACGGGAATAAAAGGGGAAATTGAACTTGGGAAAAATCTCTAACAACATTAACTTTTTAACTAGATATTTGGCTCAAGTGTACTTTAGCACATCCACAATCTGGCAACGTTGCATTTTCGACTTTGCTTTTAATTTAATTCGCGATATTTTTGTTTATTCAATTTTAATATGGTATAATTCTCTCTTTTGTGGCTAAATTTCCATTATGGACCGATTTAATCGCGAATTAAATTAAAAATAAAGTCAAAAATGCAACATTGCCAGATTGTGGGTGTGCTAAAGTACACATGAGCCAGATAATTTACTGTTTTTCATTTTCATTCTATTAAGTATCATTATTCTTGTTTAAAAAAGACTTTGTTATGTTCAGCAAAATTATTTCTTTTGTTGTTTATAATATTTTTTTTAAATAATGCCATTTAATTTAAAAAATCGAAAAATGCCTCTCGTTTTTACATAAACAATCGTTGATAATTTTTTTTTTCTTTTATTAGTAACGTTTAGAAGAAACCAATATTTTACATTCAGAAATCAGACTCAAAAATCGTGTCGGTTGGTGCAATTGGTCTCAGGTGAAAATACGCATGTTTTTTCTATTCTCCAGATAAAATATTATCCGGAGGATAAATGTCACTGTCAAGATGAGAAAATGTATGCCCTAAGTTCGAAAAGGATATAAATTGTTTATTCTATAATTTTTTCTTTAGTAAAGCTAAAAATAGGTTAAATTTCTTACATTGATTGCTACCATTTCCAGAATGCTGAAGTTGACGTTGAGGATTATCGTATTTGTTGTGGTCAAATGTGTAACGTGGCGGTGGTGGCAGCTAGAAATTATAGAAAATTATTATAATTAGATATATCAATAATCTGAAAATTTGAAAACAGTTTTAGACAGTTCTACCCTATTTTTTTCAAAATATCATTAAATATTTTTAATTTATCGTTTTCTCATAGAAAACATTTAGTTGATAAAATTTGCTACTGTTTGACTAAATGTACAAAGTTCCAATATACTTGAAAAGTTATGGGTACCATTTGAAGTGGTTTGACTACCATTAAGTAATTGTTAATTATCATGATTGAAATAGTTTTAATTAAATCAAAAAGGAAAAAAAATCATGTAAAAAATAGACCCAATATCTTAAAATTTAATCAATATTTGCAGTAAGTATCTTAATTTATATTATGTAAGGAATAAATTGTAATAAATATGTATGAAAACGTTATTAGTACCTGTTATAAGGTTATACTCAATGGGTACAAATAAACTACAAAAATAATGTGTTATCCTCTGAAGCCCTAATTTTTAATTCTTAAATAAATCAAAGAAAGAGAAGAGTTAATAAAATTTAAGTGGTAAACTATATATATGTAGATAAACTATTAAAAATGATTTTTTCTAGATATTCTTAATTACTCACATCAACGTTGACATGCAGTAAATAAGGTCCAACGCATTATATTTAATTACTACCTATTACCTCATGGCCCATAATGTCCTGCATTTTTATATAAAAAAAAGAATATAACATTTTACATAATCATATTCTATTATTTGTTTTTTATTTATATTTTAATACTCAGAATTTTAATTGAAATATTTCATCTGATAAAAACCTGTCGTATATAATTTATATATCTACAAATATACTTTTAAATTCCTAGAACACTGTTTATATTATTTTATTAATACGTACCGTAAATGTAAATGCTATCATCCAGTCACTGTAAAATTATTTCATCATTAATAGAATCAAAGAAAATAACTAAACTTTTTTCATAAAAAAAAAAAATAATTACTTGACTTCATCTTGCGATTGCGTTAAAAGCCAATGCACTTTTCCAGTTTGTCGTCGGTTTCCCAAAGCAATCAATTGGCGAATGCTACAGTCCGGGGGTAAATGAGGACGGCATGGAACCTGCATTCAAGTATGATATTCAAATCAGAGTATTTTCTATTGAAATTCTTGAAGTGGTACCTGTAAAGTCCATTCGCTGATTGCAATCAAATCGGGAGCTTCACATAAGCGAACAGATCCTCGAGGATATTTCGTATCTTTGTCCTTATACCAAGCTAATGTTGAGTCTTCGTATAAAACCACCCACTCTTCTCTCCAACTTTTCCACAACCACCCTTCTGTGTATGACAAATATTTATTTAAATCCTAATAATTACGTTACTAAATAATATCCTTTTCATGAAATTTATATTAGTTGAAAGTATAAGTTTTCTTTAGAACAAAAATATTTTTCATTAAATCTCTTTTTAACTACATATTGAAAATTACCGACTTAAATATAAAGAAAAAAAAACATAAAAAAAGATGAAAAATTGTTTCATATTTAATGAGAAATACAAAAAACGTAAGAATAAAAAATATGAGAACTTGAGATTGTAACTGAAGACTTTGCAACTTAATTTCAAAAAAATGTTTTCATTATTACAAAGTACGTAAATTTGTTTTCTTATTTCTGTGGAAAGTATAAAAAAAACTTTTCTATTCCATTTGGTTAAAAATATTTTCTGTTGGTATATGTGTTATTTTACTTGAGAAAATAATATTTTTCCTTCGAAAAAATATCAACGAATAAAATTCAAATCAGGTACATAAATTTTCAATTGCGGAATTATAAATGCACATAATCGTTTCATGCTTAAATTTAAATGAAAGTAATTAAATTAACTTCACCTAAAATAGGTATTATTTAATCTAATGTAATTGGATTAGGATCAGTTCAGGTGATATACATATAAGAAAATATCAATGGTAAATAGTAGACTGTATTTACTTCGTCTGATTAAGTAATGGCAACGGAACGTCTGGGATTAAGGCATCTGAAGTAGGATGGAATTCCGGTTAATCGAAACATATAAAATTAGATACACTTGATTTTAATTAAACGTTTGTTTCATAAAATCAGTCTTTACTTGTAATAAATTTCACTGCAAAAATCTAATTTTATTGTTTTACCGGAACGTTAATTGAATTAGTCTTGGAAATTTCGATTATTAAATTATCATACTTGATATAGATCCAAGGAAATACGGTTAACCATTTGTAGAGAAAATCAGAAAATAATTGAGGTATTTTAAATGTTGATATCATAAGTTTTAAAATAAAGAAGTAGAACTAATTAGTTTGGTAAGATCAAGTTCCTTGTCACAATGAAAACTATACTAAATTACAGAATAATTGAATTACAAGAATACAAATTGACTTACTTGCATATCGTAATAAGTATCCTCCTTTTATTTGCTTCTTCATACCTAAAAATAACAGAAAGATTTTTTTAAAACTTCATAAGTATTTTTAAAACTAATATTCTAAATACACTACACAAAAAACTATTTTTTTCGAATGTTTCCTTCATTTGATGAGTCCAACCCTAATTACTTTGGACCGAGTAAAAGTAATATGAAACATTTTTTTTATTAGTTCCAGGTTTTATTATACAGAATTAGTTAATATGTAATTAAAACACGAAAATTTGATACAACTTTTGATTTTAAATCAATAATATAATCAGCTTCAATAGTATCAACGTTTTGACATTTAGTGTGCAAATTTTTAATGCTAAATTTGTAAAAATCAATCGATTACTAAAGAAAAAAAAGAAAAAAAAATACATTTTGAACATCACTAAAGTTTTCAATATTTTTACTACTAAGTAGATGTAACGATTGGAATAAATAGAAATCCGATGTAATAACTTTGGACTATTAATAGTGGGTACGATAATATCACCCCTCCCTTAATTTATTAGTTTTTCCAGGGTTTTCTTCTTCAGAGGAGTCTTTTATTACCGTGTTGCCTTTATTGCCTTTGTTACCAGTTCTTGGACACTTTTGAGTATTTGGTTAATCGACCAAGATTGATTAAGATTATTTAACAGTTCTTTGACTTTCTGGCATATATTTGACACTATTTTCTTTCTTAACTTCTTATTGGTTAAATTTTTTTGCCATTCTTCTTTGGTACCAGCTGAGGAAATGAAAATTATTGAGTTTGAACTTAAGAAAACTTATAAGACATTAATGAACGTCTGATACACTTAGATAAACATTGAAAATGTTTTTCGTAACAACTTTTCGTTCTTACCCTGAGAAAATCAAAGACCATACAATACTGAGTTTGTATTCCTTTGGGTTTTTGGTCTTATCATTTCAATAGAGATTTCGGAATAAAAAATATTATGTAATTTTTTATAAGTTAATAAGTCACTTTAATCATAAAATATCTTCATTACCACTTTGAAATAACTTATAAGCACATAAATGACAATTGAATTACTAGGTTTAAACCTAATAGTTTGACTTCGGAATATTTGAAACAAATCGTATAATTCTTATAAATCGTATATTTCTATTTCTTCCTTCCGGAAAATTAAGGATTTTCCTGGATTTTCAAATTCATTATTCTTTACAATATTCCGAATTTGTGGTCCAAAGATTCTCTCATCAACATTTATTTTACTGAGTCCATGGAATTTGTTAAAATATTTGAATACCAGATATTCTTAATCCAAAGTTTTGCCAAAAATTTTAGTTTAACGAAGTTTTCGCCTTAAGGTCACTTAAAAACAGGAAAAATATAACAATTTTAACAGGGATAAGATGAGACATGAAGTAACAATGGCAAAGAATATGTTTATTTAGAGTAGGTAACCAATGAATTGAGTTGTGCAAATTGCAGGGTATACATATTGGAATTGTTTAAGTCCATGATAAGTCCAAAAAACAAGAGCTAAAAGGTCATTTAAAAAGTGATTTTAGCATTAAGAAGGTAAAAATACATGAAATTTAGCTGTTATTGATCCTAAAATATTTTCATTGTTGTACAGTGATTTCAAGGAGAAAACTTATATCAAATAAAAATAATTTTTAGTTCAATTAACTAGTACTCTTCTAAGTATTGCTTCTTTATTAATTACATCCTTTATTGTGCTTAAATAGGCCACAGCTAACACAAAATTTGGATACGTATTATATAGATAAAAATGCTTTTATGAAATTCCTTGTCAGAATGTCGGAATGGGTAAAACTAAACTTTGATTTGACAGACTAAAAAAAGAAAGGAAAAAATATTATTCATTTTTTTCTGTATAAAAGTTGAAAATTCAACTTTAATAAAATGAAATGTAATACTCTGTAAATTTGAATAAAAAAAGCTGATGAGCGAGACATCGCGCAGTCTTACAGGTAAATCAATAGCTTTTTATGCAAACGTTTCATACGGAGAATTTGGATCGTTATAGTTTAAAATTAAAGCATTTGCTAGTCTGTAATTGGCCAGGTTTCGTGTCTTTACTGACGTTTTCCAATCTTAAAAATAAAATCCCAATAAGATGGAAGGAGAAATAGAACATTAAAATATATTTTAATATTGAATAATTCCTATTTTATTGCACTACAATATCATCAATCTGGGAAAGAAAGTATAGAAGTATAGAGTATAGAGTATTTGTTAATATTTGTATTAAAAACTTAAACAAATTATCCAGCTTTGACATGAGTATTTCATAGACTAACATAAATTTTTACAAATTAAAAAAAACATGTTTTTTTTACTTAACACCTAATAAAACATGAGGGTAGAATAATAAGCAGGTATTAATTAAAAAACTTAATTAAAATCAATACACGTTACCGTCATAAAATTAAAATTGCCAATAATGAATTCATGAAAGCCACCTCATTATGAAAATACTAACACTTATCGACATAGGCAACATAATATATGATGGTATTGAAAATTGAAATAACGTTAATGTGTAATCCATCCTACCGTACCATTTATAATTATAACTTACATTAAAGAAAATTGTCTTTCAAACATAATTACTCAAACTTGAATTTTTCATCTTGGAAAAACTTTTATGAAAAATTAAAACTTTTACGCTTTACGGTTTTTATATTTCGCTGTACATTAGTTAACTATCAAAGAAGCTCATGCAATTAAAGCTTCTTGCAATTCCAACAGAATAAAAAAAATCTCCACTGAAATGAATTTTATACGAAAATGATGTATTCAATGTTTGCTACAGGAACTGAGGTCATTTAAAATATTATTATTTTTCTTATAAGTCTTAAAACTAAGTTTAAATTTTGTTAAAAGAATCAGATGAATTTTTTTTTAATATGATAATAAAAATATATACCTTTGTAAAGACCAGAATTCATTTCCCAAATACGTTAGTAAAACACTGAGATTGAAGTATTTTTTCGTTTTATAGGAATATCAAACAATGTATTCAAAGGAAAATGTAATTGAAAATTTTATTTTCTATATACTCAAGGTTTAAAATAAAAAATTCAGCTTTTACTAAGACTTATGAACATTATCTATAGAAAATATACTATAATAGTTTTACTCAAGTATTTAGTTTGCAACAAAATTCGCTTTCGATTTTATTCCAACTTTTCAAGATTAGGTATACACATTTTTTACTATTTTTAAAGTTGTAACTTTGTTAAATATTTTGTAAAATAAACTAGCTAGTTTTGTTGAATACACTACACGGATATATAGGTACATAAAACTATAGGTATGTGATACAGATATAAGTATATTTATGGATGTAGAATTTGTAAAATATAATGTATAAAAGTGGCCAAAAGTTGGAAAGACAGGGCCAAATAAAAAAAATAAAAATATATTTATGGTAATGTTTTTATAGAAATAGTACAAAATTTAGTCGTCCTTTTCTTATATTATAACAGTGTTCTACAATTCTACAGTTTATTTGATTTCTTGAAATTATTTTAACATAAAATAACATTTGAATTTGTTGATGAAAGATTATAACTTTTATCAAAATGGAAAATTTTACGTTTAAAGATATTGTTCGAATTTAAATAATAATTTAATTTTCATATATTATACAGGTATTCTTACAAAAGATACAAGGTAAAATTTTCTTTAAAATCTTCCAATGATATATGCAAATTGTGTTACGTATCCAAAATTATACGAAGTAATAAATTCTCATCCATAATATTCCATTTTTTTTTAAATTTACTGTAAATTGCTTTAAGTTCATGTAGATAATAATTTTGTATTTGTAAATTATGCTAAAAATAAATCATTTGATCTTAATTTCGTTTGAAAAATTATAAAATTTTTCTCTTTTAAAAAAATATCAAATTAAAACTTTAATGTGACGTGAAAATATTTTCGAAACGTTTACTTACATCAATTAAAAATTTATCACAACTTTTAGCATTCAAAATCATTTTCCGTATACGAAAATGTTAAAGCTTTGCTAATAAATGTAGAACTTATTAAATTTTCCTGGAAAAGCTCATATAACACAATTTTCTATAACTCAACTTTCTTTTTAATGACTATCTCTATAAATATCTTCTGTACTTATTTTGAATAATTTCATTTTTGATATAAAGAGATGGATTACAAATTACGACGAAGAAATCAAATATTATATTTGAAAATATATGATCTTAAGGGAGATTAGAACCCTTTAGAGATTTGATCAATTTACAAGAATTTCTTTTATAAAGCGAATATAAAATGATTCGTGGTACGTTTTCTGTCTTTTAAGATTAGTAATGAACTTCACAAATTTTCTAAGAGTTATTTCTTTACAGTAAGATTATTTGTATCTTTTAGGTTCTAGGAAAAATGATTCTTCGGTATTATATAATTCAATTAGTTTAATGTTTCATATGCCATTATTTTTATAAATGTAGAAAAATAAAACGGAATTGTGTAAGTCTATCTTGTGCACCCAAAGTACTTTGAGACCTTTTTGGAGATCGAGCCTCGAAAATTGTTACCCGTTTTTTGACTGATATTTCATTAAATATAAATACAATTTTAATTCCCTGGGAGTAAAGTCATAGGGGGGTCAAGCAAATCGATCACAGCGCTGATAGCGGTTGAAAGAAATTTCGTTAGGTCATGCTTATTGTAAATAAGCACGTTAAAATTAAATATAAAGATAATTTATAATAATTGTTATGTTGTTAATTGCAAAAATTTATGCATATTACTTATTTATATATGTCGAAAAAAACAGAAATCACTGATGTATCAGCACTTTCTTGTTTTATCCATATTTTTATTTATATGCGACAACAATCAAAACATTTTCGATAACAATCAAAAATTCGGTAACAATTCCACATAATGGAAAATTTTGCATAATTTAGGGCAGCCATCTGATGTTGTTTCCAACAACATCAGATCGTGTACGTAGCGAATAAGAGATTGAAGACAATAGATTGAAGATATTGAAGACTTTAGCAGGATTTATTTGATAGATTGTAAGATATAATTGAAGCGAAATATTAGAAGTTAAATCTTTTATTTAGATACAATATTATTTTACTTGGAAAAAGCTTGAATTGTTGAGCGAAGTGAGCAAAAAGAGGAGTCCCCTGGTTGTATATCATAGATGTACGATAATATGAAACGTAACATTGAAACAAGAAGCATTTTTTTAGCAATAAAAAAAGTTAAAAAGTATAAAATTGAAATTTATAATTCACTTTTAATCCTTTGCCACAGTGAAAATATTTCGGTCTCATTAATAACTAACTTTTATGTATTTTTACCTAATAAATACGAAAATGATCATAACATTTTAGTTCCTCTTTTTAAGATACAGATCCGACATATCATATTTATACCTTAAGTTCAAGCAAATACCGTATTTATCGGTTTTCATACCCGAATTTGTTGGCTGCCTATCTAGTTGTTATAAAAAATATTTTTTACCATTGTTGCTTCAAAGTTTCATGAATAAAAGGTTACATTTTTCCTTTTTTTAAGTGCTTTTGAAGTCAAAACTTCGATGAACTAAAAGTTTTGCCAAAGCTTTGATATTTAAGTTTCATCAAAGAATTTATGAAGTCTGCTATTTAAGTACTCAAAAGACAAATCCACAGGCTCCGTGAAGTAAAAGTTAAAGAGGCCACAAAAGTTTAAAAGGCCACAAATTCGAGATAGGAAATCTAGGGAAATTCCATATGAATCCAATATAAGAGAAAGAAAAGAAGCTTGGGAGATCTTTAAGAGTTTCATCCATAGATTTCGAGGTACAAAAGAGATTATTCATTCATTCATTAGAAACACAACTGGAAAGATTCCATCAACTTGAATGTAACATGTTTCTAAAAGTCCATTTTTTCACTTTTATCTAGATTTTTTTCCTCAAAACTGAGGAGCTTTCATTGATAAGTATTGAGAAGGCTTCCATTAGGACATATCTTTCATGGAACAAAGATTGTTAAGGTTTTTATTGAGGGATGCTCTGAAATTGACCTACTAGAGACAATCCAAAAGACCATAATAAGATTTATAGACTTTCAATCTATGTAAATTATTCAATATATAACTTTCATGAGTAAATATGAAAATGGTTTGAAAATTGAAAATGTTTTTATTTTTGTGGTATAAATATTTCATATAAAAATATATTATTTGACTCAGTTCTACCGATATCCAATTATTTTATTTAATTAGTTTTACTCGACCCATAGAAAGTAGGATTGGGTTCATCAAGTGAAGCAAATATTAAAAAAAAAAATTTTTTTGTACCATGCTATCAGCAAAATGTCAAATTATAAGCAATTGTCAAGTGACATGAAAGAGATAAAAGTAAAATATATATTTTTTCTTTTAAATCTGTCGTTTGAGGGTTGAAAATGACACAATTACTGAAAAGCAAAAAAAAAAAAACTAAACGAAAATTTTAATTTAACTTTTCCCAATTCAAACGAATGAATTTCTATAAGGTACAAATGTTTTCCGAAAATGTCATATAAAAATAAATAAAATAATTAGATACAGTATCTACAATTACTAATGGAAGTGTGATATTTAATAATTAAAGGTTTAATGGTTAAAAATTCGAAGAATTTGTTAATATTCTGTACACTTATGTTTATTACTTTATCTCTTATATTTATTATTGATTCTGATCCGGTAGTTTATCTCAAATCTGTTGTAATTCCGAGAATTTGAGAATCCTTATTATCTATCTATTATTATAAAGAGGAAAGATTTGATTGTTTGTTTGCTTTGAATCGGCTCCGAAACTACTAAACCGATTTGAAAAATTCTTTCACTGTTGGAAAGCTACACTATTTCCGGTGAACATGGCTTATATTAAATTTTCAAAAAAGTTAGGGATCGATACTAAAACTTCAATAATGTGTGAAAAAATAACCAAAAAACTTTCCTACATTGCGTGCGCTGGTGATTTAACTAAAGAACGGAATAACCAAATTTAATGAAACCTTTTATTAAGATACAACACAATTACCCACACACGTTAGGCTACTTATTATTCCTTAAAAATAATAAGGGAATGTATCCCCTATGTAAAAACTGAGGGATGAAAAAAAATATTTTACTTTAGACAGGCAAGTTATATATCATTGGAAAGGTATTTAAAAGTTAAAAAATGATCTGTATTAATATTTTTAGTTGAACTAATAAAAAGCACAGTTATTTAATTTAAAGTGCAAAAAATTGCCTATTTGAAATATAAATGTTTTTATACATAATAAATAATTATTGTAATTATATGTTCATAGCGCTCCAGAAGAACTGGGTTTCGTGCAATTGTACAAATTTCAATTTCGCGGTTGTGTTGTACATTGCAATAGTGTAATAGTTTTTGGAAAAAGGTTCATTCGGGAATCGAGACAGTGAGATGGAATTCCTACTAATATTCAAAAATCTAGACCCTTAACTTCTGTTATTTTGACGCGAGTATTTTGATAACTTTCGACTTTTTTACTCATAATTAATACCGAATTTATTGTACTTGACGATATTTTTTTACGTATAGATGCTGATTGATTTACGGATTATTTGATTCATGGTAGGTATACCTACCGTAGGTATACACAATTGAACATACTCTTTTTAGACATTTATAAATATTTTTTAAAAATTAATTGATTATTACATAGAACTACTTTATTATTTGCAACAGTTTATTAAAGTCTTTTTAAAGTCGACAAAATAGTGTTTTTAAGTATGGTTATGTTTTTCGTAAAAGAAATAAGAAAAATAAAAATGTTAATATACCACTACAAATATCAAATCTGAAAAGAAAATATAATCTACACCTACGTTACGCAGACGAAGTCACGGGGATCAGCTAGTATTGAAATAATTTATACATTGTTTTTTTATTTTTTCCAACGTTTCGTTTATTACCTATTGATTTTTCCAGCGATTATGTAAGAATAAGTTTTTATAAAAACTGTATACATTATTTATACTTTTTTATCTAAGCTTCAATTCCAGTATAAATAACAACAATAATAATATCAGGTTGACGAGTAATTGGAATATAGTTAAATTAATTTAAAAAATCATTGATTTTGCGACGTTTCGTCTTTATTATCAAGACTTTTTCAAGCTCTGAAAGTATTACAATATTAACAACATTATAACAATATTATTATAAACTGACCTCAACTATGTTTAAGCAATCGTTAATTAAAAATGTAAAATTATAACTGTAAAAATGAGTTTTAGCTTTCAAGTATGTATTTTTTTAAAACGTCTAACAGCCAACTGAAAACATCAGTCCATAGTTGTTAAGCTACGCACTTCAAAATATATAATATAATATTAATTTAAAAAATAACAATAAAATATACAAATTCGAAAAATAGTCATTTTAGATCTAGGATGTCATTATATATTAACCTTAGGTTCTGTGTGTCAGATCTTAGATTTATTGTTTTATTTAATTTTATGAAAATCATTTCACTCAACGAACGCTTAAAGAACAAATTGTAAATTATTTAAAAATCCTCAAATCTTCGGAATTACAACAAATTGAGAAAAAAATCTCTATTAAAATATTCTTGTAAATTTCTGAAGACTCTAATCGATTCCTTTTTAATTGATTCTGTTTTTAAATTTAAATTAAATTTACTGCGTCGGAATATTTGAGAAAATAATTTTTGCTTAATGTAATGCGATAATCTTGGATTGTTAAAAAATGATACCAAAAAAAAAATGAGTTTAAAATATAAATCCCCCATAAGCACGAAAGAATTAATGGTGCCTTCAAGTATCACTTATCCGTACTTGATTTCCAATAGATGGTTGATTAAGCGAAATTTTTCGAATAACATTTTATACGAAAAGTTCTCATAAATAATTTAAGTCACATTAGCGGTATATTTCAAATTGCCAGACGTATATTCTCCCCCAACTATCGATTTTATCGGAAGCATAACATCGTTGGAAAACGCAAAGATACTTGTTTGTTTGTTCTATTTTAACTAAAAACTTGGTAAGCATTTCATTTCCCCATCCTCTACATTTCCATTGTATAATTTAGATGGTTATTTAGTAAAATATTTCAAAAACTTATTCGCTAAGAACATTAAATGTTCCCTTAATTGAAATATTTACATACAAATATTTGCAAAGACACATTTATCTTACGTTGGAAAGCTGAAGGAATTGCTCCAAATGTAGGAACTGGAAAGACAACAAAATAACATAAATATAAAATTTGGAAAGAAAAATAATTAGAATAGCACTTCAAAGAGATTTAGTCTTTTTGTTGGTTGGTCGTTGAAAGAAATTCAATCGAAATAAGCAACTCTTTTTCCAATCAAAAATCCCATTCATAGACTTCTCGTACCCGTTTTTTTCTCTTTTTACGTAAGATTTATAGTATTTATTCTTCTTTCAATAGATCTATAGTCTACTTCAACCAATGTCTAGCTTTTATTTCTCCTGCTGATTCCGACTCAAGACATGTAGTATAATCTCCTTACTCATACTTGCAAGCTTTCCCCTATCGATCCAATTCTACATTTACTACAATTTCAACGAAAATCAGCAGGTTAACAGTTTTGAAGGAAAAATGAATCAGACGTTAAACCTCAATCAACATTAAATTATCGGATAGGTGAATATTATTTTATTGTGTACCTTTTTTTTTATTTTCTACATTTTCATTTGACCGCAGAAAAAGTTTTTTTATATTTTCACTATTTCTCAATTAGTTTTCAAAATATTTGAAATAGAAACAAATATAATTTTAAAAAAGACTTATTTTTTATCTTAAATTCCAGAAAACTACAACTAAAATTCAAAATGTCCGTTGATAATTTGATATTTCTTTTTCGAACTATACACCGATATTTCTAACATCCACGTACATTTTATAACTTATCCTCAATGGGCTATTAAAATGATAAATGCGACTAGAAAAATGAAATATGCTTGTATTAAAAACAAGTGTGCATTTCTTAACCACTCATAAAACTTTATGGATTGATTTAAAAGATTATAAAAAGCATTTCATGGACTCCATTATGGGTTCTAGCAGTCAACAATCCGTTAACCCATCCTATTTTTCTTAGTTCTTACGAAATATTTTTGCATAAAATATCCAAAAAAGCATATAACTTGTGTTCCATCTTTTCTTTGACAGATATACAAAGTAAAGATAAAGCCAAGTGATATTCAAAACACGCACCACTTTGTTTTGACGAAGAAAAATTTTAATTATTCTGACGAATCGATTTTCATTAAAATACGCATCTTTGCCGTAACCGCAGTCATAGCAGAAAAATTTCTTATTAAAAACGTAAATTGAAAATAATAATCATTGTAAGAAATCGAAAATATCAAATAACCATTGAAACCACATCTTTTGTATTGAGTTTCAAGAAATATACAAACTAGTGCATCCGCAAGCTTATTTCTGTGTATTATTTTCTTTATTTCAATATGATATGTCTTTTATTTTAAAAATCAATAAATACTCTGATTCATATTCTTAAAGATGATGCAACTAAAAGCTTGAAAGTTTTTCCCTCCTTATAAATCATTTAACTGCAAGTAAGAATGGTTGACGAAAATCATATATCTCCTGTCGTTTATTGTCATTATATCCTCCGAAATTTTAGATTCAAATATTAAAGTTTTATATTTCGTTACGCAAGTTGCCTTGTCAAAAATGCTTTCGGATTCAAATTCTGAAAATATACCCACAATTTTTGAGTCTATGGAGTCCTTTTTCTCTTTTCTATCATTTATATCTACTATTTCAAATGAAAAATTCCATCAAAGAATGGGTTTATAGAAATCACTACTCAATACGAACGAACACCACCGAGTGAAAACACAGAAAAAGAATAATGAGAAAAATATCTTTTAATCTTACCACTGAAATTCTTAATCTGACAAGAAAATAAGTCAAAGTGGTAACTAATATAATAATCGGCCACTGCGGAATCAACAAACATCAGTAAAGTAACCTGAATACAGGAATGAATTCTTTATTTATAGCTATAAGCCCGTGAGGTCCAGGTCAAGAGCGGCATGATTTTAGGAACACTAAAATTTTAAAGGCGAAGAATGAATGGACAATTTAAATTCAAAATTTGATTTGGGTTAGTTTCGCTATGAATGTGTGGAACATTTTCAGTAAAGTTTTAAATTAACATCACAATTTTCAATTGTTGAATCACTGGAAATTAGAGAACTGTCACTCCGGGGACATTCAGAGTGAATTGGAAATCCTCATAATGGTATTTTTTTATCGTAGAACCTTTTGCTAAATTCGATCCATTTTTGTTAGAACATTTAAAGTTCTATGCGAGTCCTGGTAGTCGAAATACGTCATACTTATCAAAAAAAATCTAGTATGCTTACGATTTGAAAAAGACCTTCGTTAATGAATGTATTTTCTTACATTATCTCCTTAAAGATTCAATACTAAAGATATCCGAAAAATATATGGAATATATAACATCACGAAATCTTCGAGATGTGTACCCTAATATTGATATTACTCTGTGCAATTTTCAAATTGTTCAGGAAAAAGATCTTTTTCCACCTTGAAAAAAGCGAAAAGTTACTAATGTGCAATGTGGGCCAAGATTTATTTTATACTCTAGCATTGTTTAGCAGGCCATTCACGCTCCGACTTGCAGTCCAACTTGTGGTCCGACTTTTGAAGTTGGATCTAAAGTCGGACCGTGAATAGTGTTGTTGGAAATCGGATGTCTAGCGGATCATTTAGGCGATCCAACTAGAAGATTCAACTAGTAATCCGACTAGTTGAACTGCAAGTCGGAGCGTGAATGGCCTGATTTATCTATTGAACTTTAATTAGTCCAAGAAATCGATTACAATGATATAATTGACATTTGTGCACTACCCAAAGCTAGAAAGAAGAAGTTTATATTGTAAGTGATTGTTAGAAGAAAGCCGTGAGTTATATTAATCTTTGAAAAATATTATTGAAATTAATAAGATATACTTTAAAAAATATATGTAAATAATACATGTATTACTTTCCTGCGAAGCTAAAGCAAAATGATGGGCAAAATTTTGAGGAGCTTTCGTTATACTTTCCAATGTTTTATTGCTATTTTGAGAAGACTCAGAAATCTTATCTTGACATTATTTTGTGCTTATCAATTTCGAAACAAATAAGCGAAATTATTTATTCAATAACTAAGTCAGACCTATGTATCGATATGTTGATATATTTCTGTAGGACATATGAGTGCATATTTTATATATTGTCTTATGTTATTTATGCTTAACTCTATGGTAAAAGTAAATTATCAGTAATGACATAAGCGTATAATAATCGAAGAGTTTTAAGATATTTGTAAATATACCGAAACACTAACAATACTTTGCATTCATGACTAATTTGTTGGAAAGTTTAATTACAATTTAACTTTAAAGTTTGTTTTAAAAAGTAATTTCGTACTCAATGGTTGTGTTGAGGCGAAAAATTTCAATAATATGAAGTAAAAAAGTAATATGTAGTTTATATATGACGAATGAGTAGTAAAAGAAGAGAATGTGAAAAAGTTTGAAATCTATAAAGTGTATAAATAATTCAAAAGATGTGTTTATTCTTCCAACTCATACAAACATGAAACTCTCGTTGCAGAATTTCAAAGAAAATTTTCAATTCTCATACAGGTTACATAAAAATTCTCATTACTGTAAATTGTGTTGAAGGAAACGATTGATTTTTCAAACGAATCTCTTTGTCAGCGCACATTGTTTTTTTCACAAGCACAGTAATAAATTTGATGAATCTAAATTATTATCACGTGAAATTTTGATGAAATATTCACTATTTAAAAAAAATAAATTATGAAGATAACGTCTGGCATTGTTTTCAAGAATTATGTTTTTTCAAGATAATCAATTAAGAATCTAATATAAATATTTCTTTACTACTTTTTTTCTAGTTTAAAGCTTTACTGTTTTTTTTTGCTAGTTAAAATATAAAAAATATATATTGAATCCAAATACGAGTTTGTTTTACTTGGATAGACCGAGCAATTATTACTGTATAGTTCCTCTATTGTCACCAAATTATAAGTAAATTGCTTTTTCATTTCCTTTTGTTATTCTTTGGAATGAAAATAATATCTTACGATCATATAATGTTCTCTTATACAAAACTGTTATGTCGACAAGAAAACGAGAAAAACAATGAATAAAAATCAAAATGTCTGGTCTTAGTTCTATAAAACAACTTCATGGATGTCTTATGTAACTCTTATTTTCCCAGAAATTGTATTTAATTTCTTCCTTTCTATATCAACCCACTTGCTGGAATTGTGGTTGTTCTACTAAATTAATAAACTTTTTCTGTTTTATTGTTTATTCTGGCCATGCCGCTTGTTTCGACAATCTGTCAGTTATATTTTCTTTGATTAAGATATTTGTTGTGTGGTCGGGAATTACTTAAATTGCAAGATATATCGAAGTTATAAAAAAGCTCTGTTTAAATTTTGTATAATAATAAGCTCAAATAATGATTAATTTACAATTTATGTCTTTATTAGTTTTAATTACAGATGTATAAATAACAATAAAATGACAGCAAAGTTAATAAATTTAACTTGTTTACAAGGCTTGTTTATATATTTATTAACAGATAGATGATAAAATTCAGATCTCAACTTTTATTTTTTTAAATAAGAAGACATTTCAGGTTAACAAAATTCAAAGTTCAATATAACAAAATTTATAATTTAACAATTCAATTTATAATTTAATATAACAAACTTTAAATTCAATAAATTTATTGAATTTAAATTGAAAATATTTTATTTTTGTGAATCAAGAAGCCTGATGAAGTTACAATACTTAACGAAACGTAGCTAATTGAACAGTAAAAACATTAAATAAAAAAACCGATCTTAAACAACCTGAATTGTCTTCTTATTTATTAACTTTGTAGTCATTTTATAGTTCATTGTAAATTTTAGTTGCACTTATCAAATTAAACATCATGTATGTATTAATTTTAACTTGACGATTGTTTAGACATAGTTGAGAGCTTAATAAAGTCTTAAGAATAAAGACGAAACGTTGCCAATCGATGATAGTTTAAACTGATTTAATTATTTTTTCCAACTACCCGTGATTCTGATTCTATTAAAATTTATATTTGAAAAAATTAATCAGATAATGCAATTCCAGCTTAAAGGTATTCACGACTACGTTTGCGTGATATACTTTTCCTTTTACAATATTTCTTATTTGCAGAAGAAAAACTTATCAACAAAGTAAAGAGGTAAAATTTTATATATATTTTCCTGTTTTCACAAGTTTGCCACAATTTTAATTACTTAGAAAAATATGATAGAAGTTGTAACTTATTTGTCCCAACTAAAAAAGAATTATTTTAATAGTATATTTTATTCATATTTTTTCTTTCTAAGAAGAATATTTGATTAGGTTTTGCCATAGAAATTTATAATTCAATATCTATTTAAATTCGCTATCTATTTACATGCAAATTTGATGTTAACCCTTCTTTTGTTTAAATCTGTTGGGTCGATTTTACAGTACAGAACAAGCGACAACATTCAAATAGCAAAACAATTCAACTTAAAGGGCTTAACATTTAAATTAAGGTATGAATTCGTTAAGCCTACAATATTGTAAAAATTGTAGATTCGAATTATTTTTAGTCTAAAGTAAAAATTAGTTTAAGTTATTTCAAATATGATTTATTGAAATTAATTTCTATGTTTTATTTTACGCTATACGTATTTCGTTATTTTTGTTATGAATTTCTCTTTAAAATATTTTTTTTTGGACAATGGTAAACTATGTTTATTGAAAAATTTACGTTTAGCATTAATCATACGAAAAAAATTCACTTTTTTAAATTCTTTTTCCACGAAATTAAAGTACTGAATAACTTCATTTTTACATATTTTCACTTGAAA
This sequence comes from Sisyra terminalis, assembly GCA_958496175.1. Taxonomy (NCBI): domain Eukaryota; kingdom Metazoa; phylum Arthropoda; class Insecta; order Neuroptera; family Sisyridae; genus Sisyra; species Sisyra terminalis. Next base: position 57,605,737 of record OY292274.1, read on the forward strand.
AAAGATAATCCTGTAAATTTTAAATTGCTGGTTGTTGGAATGAAGATAGATTGAATTGAGTTTGGTTGGCGGAAAGATTGAAAGGATAAGAAGCAAAGACAAATGGTACAAAAATCGATCATTCTGCTAACGAACTAAAGAGTTTCGGGAAAAGTAGTTTAAGAGTTAATAGGATGGGGTGAATATAACAAACGAACTGTTTTGATTTTTTAACGAAAATTTCTATTAACCATAAAACAATTTGGCACCTTTCTGAATATATTTTTTTAATTTTTATTTCTAGAATATATTTTTCCATAACTATCAATACACTTAATATAATAAGTTCAATAAATGCAATAAGTTCAATAATTAATTCAACAATAATTAATAAGCGATAGTTAATTCAGTAAATGCAATTAGCACCTAGTTAATACAAGTAGAATGATGTGAGCATTGTACTAATATCAGATAACAGCACCCACTCTATGTTCAATACAAGAAACTATTAGCCAATAAGATTGCAAGATTTAAAAATGTTCATTTGTTTTGATTGTTGAAATTTTTAAAATTTTGTAAAGCTCCTCCCAGAGTCTATGCTAATGCCTATGCGACTACGTGTACGCGATATACAAGGTTTGGTGCTCTGACGTCATTCGGGGTCTATCGATACATGAATTATAATTAAAAGGAATTGGTTTTAAAAATACTTTTAAAATACACAGCAAAATTTTAATTTAAATTTGTTTAATTGAAAAAAAAATCACTTAAATTGAAGATTAATGATGTAATTCATTTGTTCAACGAACATTTGAAGTAGTTGCAATAATGAATTATGAATTTGTCAAATAAAATACTTTCTTGAAGTAATATTTTTAAAATTTTGTTGAAAAAACAGGATATAAAATATTAAATGGATATTCATATATTCTGAAATTACTTCCTTTTTTGTGGGTATAACATTGCTTACATATTCGGTTATAAGACTGTATAGGTAGTTTAGTTGTTTGTTCATTATTCAACCCCTAAATCATGCTAAGATTTTAAGTCAAATAATTCAGTTAATTCTAGGATTTTTAATATATAAAAATGATATAATTATTATAACTATTCTATGTAAAAATGATAGAAATTTAAAACTTTCAGGATTTTAGTATTTTATTAGTAGGTACCTACATACCTCTAAGTACCATGAAAATATTCTTCCGGGGCTTTTTCACCATATTTATCCCTAAGCTCTTTGCATATTTGATCCCTTGATGGTTTATCTTAAGACTAATAAAATATCTAACAAATTTAATTTAACGTTCTTGAAACCATATTACAATAATTTTTGACTCTTTGGCCAAATCTATTTAAATTCAACTTTAAAACGATCGTTATTTCTCTGTTAAGATGATTGCTTCGTTCAAACCTATCGTTTTTAAGACTTTTTTTAAACTTTTCATTTTATTTGACAAGAATTGAACCTGCAGGGTCCTTAGTCTACCGTAGTCTAACTTAATAAAATAATAAAATATATTCCTCTGACCACCGTTACGAAGGAATAATTGTGGTAGAAATCTTATAAAAAAAAAACCAAGACAAAACTATATAACATTTTGACCATTAATATTCAAAAGATTTCAATAAAGCATTTATGTGTGCTCTTTTTAGTCTCTTGGGGGGGTTTACTAAGTGTTCCCAGGGCAAACTTGTTTGAGTGTTCTTCCACCCTTTTTATATACCGAGATGTAAGGTCCTTAATGAATTGAATGATATAATCGACCTTAAGTTTTTAAGACTTAATTTTCCTAATATTTAATCAAAATTGATTGAGTCTTAAAAAGTAAAGTTCTTGCTTTCATTTTTATAATATTAGTATTACGTTTTCCCACTTCAAACGTACCAAAAAAAGAAAAAAAGTAACCTCGTTTTCAATATCAATAAAAACCAATAAATAAATCAATAAAGACATATTTGAATTGATAAATTTTGAATATTTCCATAACAAATTGAGACATGGTGTAAGAAATTTAATACTTTTCGAACTCCCTGGAAGATTGATGTTCCCCAAAACACATGATTTATATGCATGTATCTGTATCCAGGTTTAGTAAGATAGCTCTTAGGGAATTTTTTGGTAGAAATCATAAAGAATATTGTTATTATATTTCCCAGAAGGAAACGTTATTTTGCGGTGCTTACACAATTCTATAGATGCATATTTTCTAAGGTTCATTCATTCCTGTATCAAAGGCAAAATGAGTTATATTCGAATGAATAAATCATTACTATAATAAATAGATAGACCGAATAGTACAGATTTGGAAGAATTTTCGTAAATTAGAAATTACCGTCTTCCTAAGCATCAACTCTTATTTAAAAATAAGTAAACTCTTGTAAAAAAATCACTATAAATTTCAAGAAAAAAATGAGTATTCATGAAAACTTCTTTTGTATATCTTCTCTATAGATATCTGGTAGTAAATTTGCGACACTTTACTTTTGTAAAAGAAGAGTTGTTAGTCGTAACTTTACTTAAGAAAAATATCTTTTCATAATTTCTCGTTTCATTCTGATATTCGTAATTTAATTTACATGGAAAAAGTAATATTTGACCTACAAAACTTAAATGTGAATAGAATTGAATAGAACAATAACAGTCAGCAGTCTAGTGTGACAATGACTTGAGTGGTACTCAGTAAATAATGATGGTGGAAAGACTGATATAATCAACGTAACCCTGATGAAGTATAAGTTGAACATAGGAAGAGTACTATGAAAAAATATGAAGGATTTTAACGTGGTTTATGAATACGTTTTTGTAGCAAAAGTATTTCATTTTATGATTTTTGATGATTGATATATCACGTTTTCATATTTGTAACATTTTCCAATGCAAGTCATTGAAATTACTAAAAGATCAACTGAAAAAGTATTTCATGCATTAATTTTTCAATCGATTGATAGATAACATCTTTATAAATGAAATATGGGACTATCCTATTTCATTCCTATAGCCTATCCCTTTAAAACATCAATAAGAGGTTACCGATTCCCTAAATACCAGACAAACACCCCAAAATTGATTTACCGACTTTCGTAACTTAATTAGTTATTTCTAACACCTACTCTAGCAAAAATTTTTATTTGTTATGTATTAGTAAAAGTTGAGAAATGGTTGGGAAGTAGACATTAAGCTTTATTACAAATTTCTATCACAGAGCTAATATTTCAGTAAATAGATTATTTCTGAACAATGGGCTTATGTTGGTAAGTGGTTGGAATTTAATTAGTAACTTTATCTGTAACTCCTAGCTATTGGATCAACAAAAGCTTAAGGCATCAAATATTATAAGTACATGTGGACTTGATTAAAACCAGTGCCAGTCTGTATTATCGCTAGCTCCATTTATTGGAATAATCCGATTTCAAAAGAAATTTTTACTGTATGAACTACTTTAATTGGTGATTGGGATTTAGAATCAGGCTCTTTACCTATATAGCCAAATAATCCGAAGTTTTTTTTCCATTGGATAAAGAGAATAAATATGCAAATAAGAAGTTATTGTAAGTCGAATTATATTCATAACTAATAAATAAGAAGTTTAACATTTTATACCTTAGATTATTAACAGTTCCAAAAATTTGCTAACTTATTGATTGATAGGTAGTTGGGAAAGCCTATTCTACGACAAATTGTTCAGTTATATTATAGTATACAGTATATATACAGTAGACTGATTCAAAAAAATTGACAGGCCCTGTGAACAATATCAAAAACTTTTATAAAGATAAGTTATAGAAAAAAAAATGCTCTACAAAAATTTTCCTATAAAACTTTCTCATAAAATTGATGGTTGCGTCAAAAAATTGAAAAAAATATTAAAATTTCTCTTTAGTTCAACTTTGACCTCGAATAACTTTTGAAGGAATAAATATATCAAAAACTTGTACAAAAACCTTTTTTGTAGATCGTTTAATTTTCTACAAGAATATACCTTGGTCATTCCGAAATATTGTCACCAACGTGAGCTATAAAATTCCAAAGTGCAAGAGAATATTGTTCCCATGTTATTTAAATGGAAAATCGAAATTTGCGATGCGGCACCTCTTAATATTAATATTAAGAGCTTAAACTTTCATAGGATTTTTTTTGTCATTCCCAACAATATTTTCGATATAATTAAGAAAAAAAAATCATTTTTTTTTGAATCAGTCTAATAAACAGTATATATTATAGTTATTGTATAGTTGTTCAAGATAGTTTTATATGCTTATAATTTACATATGATACCTTATATTTTTTTTTGCTTTTTAGATATATTTTCATTTCCTTTTCCAAAGTAACATTAATTATAAAGATTCGTGTACTATTATTCTTTTAAGCGTTGATGTTATTTTAAAAATATAGACTATTCTTCAATTGGTAACTAATTGGTATAGAACACTAAAAGAATTTTGATTTGGCTTACTTCAAATTGCTGATTCAAATCATTAATTATATTAAACGATTATTTAATTCCATTCGTAATACTTAAGAAGATTTCGTGAAGGAAATCGGCAGGAACTGGGTCCAAGCAACCCAAGATCAGGAAGAATGGAAAGAAATAGATGAGGCCTATATCCAGAAGTGGAGCTCAGGCAGCCGTAATAACACCTAAAGGATTTTAGGCTTTCCAACATTGATAACAATGAAAAAATTAACCTTTTTGCTATAAGGTTTGAACTAAGGATTCCCTTGTCACTTAGAAATTACCTTCGATTATTTTATTTATTTTATGGTCAGCATTGGAAGCATGGGACCATTTACGCCATGGTCCATGGTTCCGTTTCCTTTTATTTTTGCTGGTACTACATTTTTTCATTCCTTTCAATCGCCTTTTTCTTCCTCCATCTTAAATTACTGTCCCCCTTGTGGGTTGTTAATTTTTATGATAAGTGTAAAGTTTTTTTGGATTGCTAGTTTGTGTATCATGTATTTTAAATCTTCGAGACTAATTTGTAATTCCCTCATGTTATCTTTGATTTCTGAGATCCATTTGATATTTCTTTTACTACTCCATAACATCTCTACTGATTTTTATCGTTTGTACTTTCGAGTGGCCTTATTTGATGCCCAAAAATGAAATTCGTTTCTATTTGATTTTTGTACAATTACTTTGTATAGAAACAAAGTTACATTTTTTTCGAAAGAAATTGTTAGATTCATCACAGCGATTGGTTTCAATTTATTGAATTTAGAATAGAAATGTAGCATAATCGAATTCTATTTAATATGAGTTTTCCATTTCCACTTTATAGAGTAGATAGGCAGCACGAAGCATAAATTTTCCGGAAATATTATTGTTAAGTTTATATTTTATGCTGATGACTGATTCAATTTGTTTTAAATTTCACAAAGATATTGCTCATTTTTTTAATTCGGAATGCACTAAATTATTATTAACAAACATTAAAAAAATTAGTTTGAAACATATCTTGACCAAAACTAAGATTTTGACATTTTGATACAAAATTAATTTAGAATCCTTAAAAATTTATAGGAAAAATTCCATGTAAAATAATATAAATTTTTATGTGTTCAATGAAAAACAAGAGATTTTTTTAAAAAAAGTTGAGAAGAATAAAGTAATGAACTGCCTATTGACTGTATTCTACTATTTCTGATCCACATCTATTAGGTGGTCATATAGTTACGTATGTATGTTATCTTATAATTGAAAAATTATTTTTCTTCAATTTTTCTGAGCTAATTTATCCACCTTCTCCATAAGTTTTTATTAGTTTATAGGCCGGTATTTTCACATTTAGACTGTAAAATTTATCTTTAAGATAAAATTTTATTCGAAAGATAGAGAAAATATATATATATTTTCGTCTAAGAATAGTGATGCAAGAGTAAATGTATAGGATTTACTTTGGAGATAAATTTTTATTTATTAAGGATATGGTTTATCTATCCTTGGGAAAATACTGAACTTAAATATAATAAGCATCCTGTTTTTTTAATAATATTAAAGTACAACTAAATAACTAAAAAGTTGATCACATTTTAATGTGTATTATTAATCAACAAATTACAAATCGATACAGCACTTCGCCTATTTAATTTTCTTTTATGGCCATTTTAATGATATTAGTAAACTTTTCCTTTTGCAATTTATTTTTCTAAGTACAATAAAAGTATACGTTTTATATGGGATTATTACATTAAATTGAGTTTTTATAGTTCGTTAAAATACCTATAACGCACATCGGCATTAAACACGTATAATATCAAGGTATCATGTCCAAAAAAAATAAATATACAAATCACTTATTCGAATTTTTAAATCTCTGGCACATTTTTTCCCCTCTGTAGCAGATATAAAATTAATTGAATTTTATGAGATATAAAAGGCACAGACTTTTAATTGTGTTACGTAAAAATCAATTTAGATGTTATACCTTGGAATTGTGTAAGATTTTATTTAATTAACAGGGGAGTTATTTAAGAAATAACGATCCGTTTCGTAGAGATGCAATTTTCTTTGGATAAAACTGAAAATTCTACACGAATATCTACAGACTTTTACCACTACATCGTTTATCTTCTTTAAATGCGTAGAATACAGGAGAAAATAAATAGCTATGTAGCTCTCCAATACGGATTTGTGTATAGTAAAATATTTTTTAAATCCCTTCTAATTAGACTCGTGACATACAGTTTTCATGGTTCCCTTTAATTAATTTAATTATATTGTCTCTTATTTTGAAAATTTTAACAAATAAAATAATTAAATACCGTATTTGATGAGTGTATAGCATTGTTAGATTTACGTTTCTGCCTATTAATTAAAATCAAAAAACTGATAAAGCGAATTTGATGAACTTATATTATAATGGAGTAGTAATTTAATAGTATGTACATTGTACGTATTTTCTATGAACTTTGTTTCAACTAATTATTCAACTTTTGTATTACTTTCCTGACCCATATTGGGTAGGTACATTTTATACGAATCAATAATAAAATGTACACATTGAATGGTTTAGGGGGATTTTCGGACAAACAATTATGAAATCTGTGAGATAAATTTGAATGAATTGATTTATCCAATCAACTTCACAATGGAACACAATTTCAGTGTTTCATAGGAACTTAACGTTATAATCGTATCATTTAGTTTGGAATGACGTTATTATCTTGATTAAAAATATGAAAATGACAAGTGACGTATATTTGAAATTTATAAATCGATAAAAGGCAGGTATTTAATGAATACTTATGAGACAGATTGAATGGTTCACTAGTTATAGATTTGATAAAAGTTTTGTTTTGTATAAAATAAATTTTTTTCTCTACAAAAACAATCAACTGCAAATGATCATAGATATTAAATTTCCCCTGAAAAATATAACTTCTTTTTTTTAATCTGCTAAAATTTTTTGTTACTCTTTAGTATAATATTTTTTTTTCTATTTACTTCGTCGTTATAGCCCACAAAGATGCAAAATAGATTACTAGATTTCTACCATTTAATAGTTATTAATTATTGATATAATTTTAACTAATTATTATACTTACTCATTGAAGAAGTACGATTCATATCGTACTGAACAGAATTAGTAGCCAGACTTTCAAGGGGGGGCTGGCCCAGTGTCGGGGCAGTCCCCCGAGAAACACACAAGGTGAACACTTTGATCACTTTCTTTTCAAAATTAAAATTAAGAAAATTTTCAAAGAAATTATCCCCTTCTAGATAATTACAAAATATATACTTTTTTTCAATTTAAAAAAAAATTATCTCCGAATACCAATAAAATTTGTATTCGACTCAACAACTTGGAGAAAAACCAAGGGAGCTTTTCTTTGAAAACTTGACTTGGAAAACTTTGTCGCTTTTTTTTCGCAGAAATTTATATAAATCAAAAAATTAAGTTAATTGACCGATATGAAAGAGGTGAGTCAGAGATGGTGCGTTATTGAAAACATTTTTGGTGAAAATAATTGTGCAAAAAGAATTTATCGTAAAAAATAACTATTGTTAAACATTGGAAAAGGCGTCGGTGGTGCGAACTCTTTGAATCAACGACGCCGACACTCTGGAAAATGATGAAAACCTATCCCAACGCCGAGTGTCGCTATTACATAGAAAATCGGGAAATGTGATCGTCGCTTGACCTCGTACATTCTCGTACGAATTCGAGCTTTCGAGCTTTCAAGCTTTCGTTTTTCTATCTATTTTGATTTCACGTAGATATATCTACAGAACGTTTCCGAAAATTTCAGGCGGTAAAGATTTTCTTGTGTATTGTTTTCTCTTTTTCTGTGTTATGTAATATTTTTTCGTTTGATTTATGCTTTTCGTTATTTTGGTGTAGCTTTTATCGATTCATACTGGTTTCTAATTCAAATTTATACTTTTAAAGCTAAATTAATTGTTCCTACTTACATTTTTCTGAAAGAAAAAAAAATGTACAAAATAACAATAAGTTTTTCTCTCTATACCCAAATCTTCGTTTAGGACCACAATCAAAAGGTCATAACTGTTTATAGAAACGGGTTTTTTATGAAGTGGAATATGTTGTTATAGTTTGTTGAATTTGAAGAAAAGAATAAGCAGTAGATGGTGTACAAAAGAAAATTTAATTTATTTTCCCTTTGTTAGAACCATAAAACTTGGAATGGAAAAATGGAATGACTATAAATACAGCAAAATCAAAAATCATCAAAAGAAAAATGCCCTTTCAAATAAACCAATATATATTAGGGTGGTTCTTAATAGGGGTGTTTTTGAATTTCTTTGCTACCAGGGGTTCAAATGCTTCCAAATTAATAAAAAAAAAAATCCCTGAAAATTTGAGCTCTTAATAATAAATTTAAGATAGTCCACTTTCCAGCCTAAGTTTCTTATGGAAATAACGTGAGAAAAATTAAATTTGTTCTTAAGAATTCCATAACTCAGCGACAAATAAATCGAAAGTAACCAATCGCGTCATGTTTACTGTAAATTTAACGCTCTAAAAAAAAGAGCTCTTATGTTTTTTCGCTAAATCCATTGGCTTAAGAGTTATTGGCTTATCTATTGGCTTAGGAATGCAGCACTAATGGTCAATGAAAATATAAGCCAATAGATTTAGCGAAAAATCATAAGGCTCTTTTTTGTAGAGCGTTATTATTTACAATAAACATGACGCGATTAGTTACTTTCAATTTATTTGTCGCTGAGTTATGGAATTCTAAAGAACAAATTTAATTTTTTCCACGTTATTTCTATAAGAAACTTAAATTGAAAATCGGACTATCTTAAAGTTAATATTAAGAGCTCAAATTTTCAGGGATTTTTTTTTATCAATTTGGAAGCATTTGAACCCCTGGGAGCAAAAAAAATCAAAAACACCCTTTTTAAGGACCACCCTAATATACATACAACAAAAATATACAGTTTATATTTTGGGGAAGCCTCCTTACCGTAGACGGAAACTTCATCAGTACAATTAAGGCTAAATAATATAATTAAAAGCTACAATTAATCCTAAGGTGTCGACCGTCCGTGTGCAAATACGAGTATTCCCTGACATTACACTTTTCTTGTTCACATGGAAAATTATTGTTAATAATAAATAAACAAATATATAACTTAATATTTATAAAATAAAATTATGAAAGCAATGTGAGCGTTAATAATCGAGGCCAATTAAGGACCCACTTTGTGTGCATCTAAGTCTGTACGGAGGTATAGGCAAAGTGTTAGTTTTATTCTAGTTTTAAGAGTTTAAATTAATTTTGTAAAGGGTATATGGACATATCTGATTCAAAAATATCAATAAAGAAGAATTTACTGAAAAAAGGTACAATTAATCTTAAAGGGGTGATCGTTCGTGTGCGAAGACCTAATGTGCCGTCCAGGCCCCGCTCTAGCAAATTTGCCGCCCTGGGCAAGATGAAAAAATGCAAAAACACAGGGTTGCAAAAACACAGAGTTTTAATATCACAAATTTTTTAATTTTTTGAAAAAATATTTTTTTAACTAAAAACTATTTTTTTCACATTTTTGTTCATATTATATATCAAATATGACAAAATGCCGCCCCTGAAATTTTCCGCCCCGGGCGACCGCCCGGGTTGCCCAACCCTATAGCGGGGGCTGGTGCCGTCCTTCTTGAACATTTTTCGGGGAAATTTGAATTTATTTTAATTTTTAGTCGGCGAAAAAAATGCAAATCCCAATTCAACATGAATATTATTTTTGTATATATAAATAGCCGGCATATTCCACAAAATTATTCGTTTACCATCGACAGAGTATACATTGAAGTTGGTCCCATTTAAATTTAGAAATTTAAATAGTCTTCTAAAGCTAAACACAAGTTGACAACTGGTTTTTACACTAAATTTGGAACAAAATTCATATCTCCATCGTAAAATTACGTCGATTCGAAATTTTTTACCAAAAATGATAAGGTAATTAAGGACTTCTCAACGATAAAAGGCAACTTTTTTGCTACTCGAAGATTCTGAAAAACCGTTCGTACAGATAATGGAATATCGTCATACTGAATGTTGACTACAAGTTCAGGAAGATTTATTTATTTGAACTGAATATTTTCCAATCACTGGAAAATTGAGGAAAACACGTACTCAAAAAATAAGTATGAACAATAGACAGTAATCTAAATCTTTATTTAAATGAAAAAATATAATAAATAAAGGTGAAATAGAATCGACGAAAAAAGGAACTTGAAACTATAAATATACTCCTAACTAATTTAGTATGAGAATCTTAATAGTGAGATTAAAAAGGGCTTTTAAATTTAATAAAACTTTCCAATTTCGTTTTTTTATCGACTCTATTTTGGATCAAAAGTTTATTCAAATGGCTATTTAAAACAGGATAATTATTTAACATATTATAACTTTTATTTCGGAAAATTCAGAGACAAATTTGCTTGATAGAACTATAGAACTATATTTTGCTCCCCTACGTGCGGTGCATCCGCTGCTCACCTACTAAGACCGGCCTTGATTCAACCAGGAATTTTTTTTTTTTGATAGGAAATTTTTAACTTAGAAATCGCTGGAAAATGAAACTGGAATTGGGATCACTGAAATTGGAATAATCACTAAAATGCTCGGTATGTTTGAGAAAAATGGAAAGAATTAAGTAGATGGATAGAAACATAAACGTTACAGTATCGAGAAGAGTTGGCGAATTAATTCGATGACTAGAAGAATAGTTAACATATTAGAGTCATGTTCCGAGAAGTAAAACGCTAATATTGGATGCATATTTTGAAAAAAAATTTAAGGAACCCGAAAAAAGAAGAACTAGAATCAAGGAATACATAAAACGAGGAACAGATTAACCCAACCTGAAAGCTTTGCTATGAGGGAATAGATACTTCTATTAATTTATAGAAATCGAAAATTTTTGCTTTTAAAATATTTCCTTGTATAATCAAAATAAGGTTTTTTCCGCTGACTTTGAACAGTTATACTGTGTATACAATATATAGAATATATTGTGGTCCAATTTATGTAGTATAATTTAATATAATAATATATAAAAATCATACCATTATTATAAATTTGAACAAAAGTTCAAACAAAAATATTGGTGACGTATTGCCCAGATACGTATTTCGATTGCCAAGCAATCTTCCTCAGTGGTCATCAAGTAGTTTGGATCACTCCGTAACTGCTTTGTGATGATTCACAAAATAATCACGAGGAAAAATCATGTGTGGAAGAACATGCACATTGCACTGGAAACAGGGCATACATTTGCAGAAGCTAGACTTCTAAAAAGTGTTCACCGCACAAACCGATTGGATGCACTCGAAAGCATAGAAATTGTTAAAAGAAAGGGAAAGGTACTGAATTGGGAAAATGAACCAATTCAAAATTCAGCACTTTTCGGGTTGCTTACGAAGGATTCGGTGAAAGTAAAGAAATTTGGGAATACCCTCCCCCCCTCCATAACCACATCGCAAAAAGAGAGAGGCACGACTTATAAATTAAGGTCAATCCGTGATTATTTTGTGAATCATCAAAAAGCAGTTACGGAGTGATCCAAACTACTTGATGACCATTGAGGAAGATTGCTTGGCAATCGAAATACGTATCTGAGCAATACGTCACGAATATTTTTGTTTGAACTTCTGTTCAAATTTATGTTACTGGTATGATTTTTATATATTATTATATTAAATTATACTATATACATTGGACCGCCATATATCCTATATATTGTTTACACAGTATTTCCATGTACTTTTAAAACAAGGAAGTAAAACGACATAATTTGGGTTTTAACATGAACGGATTCCTAGAGTTTTCCAAACAGAATAAAATTTAATTTAAACCAAAAAATTTTCAATAAAAATATTCTAATGTAACATATAAATAAGAAAAATGTTTAATTGAAACTAGTTGAGTTACACAATCATACAAACAAATAAAATAAACCTCATTTTCCTAGCAATATTTCTCTAAATAAAAAAAGTAAACAATATTAAAATGATCAATAGGAAACATTTCAATGCAATCACATGTTTTAGAATTGAATTTTATTTACATTTGCATAAAATTATTTAATTCAACGTTTTTACATCACATTTTATATAACAGAGTTCACTGAAGTTTATTATTCACTGCTGTTTTATTTTATTTCTACTATTTTTTCTAAATGAAAGTTTTCTGAACGTTAATTTTATACAAAAATAAGAAAAAACCGTAAATAAAAGCCAAACACCCAAAATAAATGGGATTACATCCAATAGTAGATACTGTATTTTATTCAATTTTAAAACTCCCGATTTTAGGTGGGGTGCACCTTTATGTCTGATTACATATTCAATCCAATAAATGGCAAGATCTAGTGGATCCATTGGTTGGTCTTTGAGAATATTTGATCGATTTTTAACGTTATCCCTATACCTAAGATAAATAAGTATACTTTTAAATGACTGATTTATTTCATCGTAAGATAATTGATTAGTACGAATGATGTTACCTTGAGTCATTTAATGCAGTATTGATTGCTTCGGAAACAGATTCAGTAGTGATGTTAAAGAAATCCAGAACAACAGCATAACCCATTAGTTCAGCTTTATGAATATTCCATTTTTGATCTGCAAAAATTGGAATTGCTACTAATGGAACTCCATGATAAATTGCCTCGGTTGTACTTAATAAACCACCATGGGTTATAAATAATTTTACATTAGGATGGGCTAGAATAAATTAAAATTGTTAGTAGAAAACCTTCAATTAATTATTAATGAATATTTAAACCAACCTAGTATATCTCTTTGTGGAAACCAAGAAGAAATTTTAACATTAGAAGGTTGATTTGGAATGCTATCGTTTTCCCATTTCCACAAGACTTTCAATTTCAATTGTCTAAATACGTTGAGGAAGGCATCTCTTTTATCAATAGAGAGATCCTTACTTTTCAAATTGGAGCCCATACTGAAATAAATGACTCCATCAGTAGCCTCATCCAAATATTTTTGGAGATCTTCCGGCAATGGTTGTGGTTTTCTGATATGAAATCCGCCAATGTCAATCATATTGGGAAGTGCTGGTTTTGGATATGCCAGACTTAAATGAGAATTGAGCAAGACTAGTGATGTGTTGTGCATTATTGTAAAAATATCCTCTTTGATTTCAGGGAAATATTTTCGTAAAATGCGAGTTTGTGTCATTGTTAACGTGTATAAACGACCTAAATCAAATAACGTTTCCGCTACAGTATTTATAACACGTTGGAAAAATGTCATCGAATCGGAAAATGGGAGAAACGGAAACGGAACGTATGAGTATGGGCTAGGATTTCCAACTAAATCATTGGTAATACTGGAAGCTCCTAGTGTACTAAAACCAATAACTGGGGCGTTAAAATGCATTCCGAGTGCAAAATGCGCCTCGTTCATAATTACTTCAACAATAATAAGGTCGAATTTCATATTCGAGTGCAATAAATTTTGAACGTTTGTATTGTTGAGCGCAAATTCCACTAATTGTTCCATAACTCTTCCTGATTTTATTAAAAATGTTATTTGGCTAGTATAGTAGTTAAATGTATTATTGAACATTTCCTCTGAAATAAAAAATATAATATATGAACAAAGAAATAATATAAGCTATTGTCAAAACCCGAAATCAATCATTCAAAAACTGGAAACCAAATGAGAACCAAAAAGTTTATATTGAGAAGAATTTACATAACAGTGTTGAGTACAGAGGACTTTAAAGGACTTTTAAGAACTTAAATTATTACGTATTTACAGAAATCATCCTGCAGATGATATTTAAAATATTCAAACTAATCTGTGAAAAGATCTATGAAATAGTTATATATAAGAAGAAATTTAAAAAAAAAAATCTTTTTTAGTAGGATAATTGACATGAAAGGATGTAGATCCATATACTAATTATTAATTTAGCAACACGTTTCGGTCATTTATTAGGCTTCATCAGGCTTTTAAAATCATACAAACACATGTATTACAGAATCCTTCAAAACATTACTAGTTGTTAAATTACCTTAATATGAAGTACACAATATACATCACAATAACATCGAAATTTTTTTCCTTATCGTATCCTTATAGTAATGTTTTGAAAGATTCTGTAATACATGTGTTTGTATGATTTTAGAAGCCTGATGAAGGTCTAATAAAGAACCGAAAAGTGTCGCTAAATTAATAATTAGTTTATAGATTAGGGTGTCCGTTATTTTCCAAATTGATTTTTTTACAGCGATCGCCCCCTGAATTTTTAGTTTAAGATACAAAAAAAATTATTCAATACAATTAAGCTCTTAATTTCTTGATTAAACCGTGCCGGAATCATGTTACTTTTACCATTTAAATAACATGGGATTATTTGACTTTTTAATTTTATTTTTTTTTTCTCAGAAACAAATGAATGAAAAAATTTGTTGCTGCGAAAAAAAATTAAAAGTAAAAAGTCAAATAATCCCATGTTATTTAAATGGTAAAAGTAACATGATTCCGGCACGGTTTAATCAAGAAATTAAGAGCTTAATTGTATTGGATAATTTTTTTTAAATCTTAAACTAAAAATTTAGGGGGCGATCGCTGTAAAAAAAATCAATTTGGGAAATAACGGAAACCCTAATACAGATCTGCATCCTTTCATGTCCACTATCCTACTAAAAAAGAAATAATATTATGTAATTTTTAGACACAACCAATTTATTGATAAGTAAAAAACTTAATACTAGTATGATAGACAATTTTTTTTCTAAATTATACGCGATTGACTACGAAAAATGAGTTAAAATAAAAAAGCAAATACAAATTTAAAGAGAGAATGAGTAGAAAGAAGTATTAGAAGAACTATTTGGAAAAAAATAAAATCCATTGTAGAAGAAATGCGTGCTTAGTTTTAAATTTAAGTTTCTTTGTCTGCTAAACTTTAAGTACACATTTTTAAATAAAAGAATTGAAGTTTACGTAAAAAAATATTTAAAATACCTGCGATCGATTGTCCCCCTTTTCTATACTCTCTGGTATGGGAAAACGGTCGATTGCGAATAGTTCGACAGTCGATTGCAGGCATTTTGATTAACTAACAAGGTAAGTTTCAATTTTTTTACTTGAAATTGTAAATTTAAGTTTTGCACACAACAAAAGTTAAATTATAATTAAACAAATACTTATTTCCAAATAGAGCTGCTAATACTTCTTTTTACTCATTTGCACTTTTAAGTAAATGGATCGCTATGTCCATTGATGGAGCAAATTCAATGGTTGGTAGGAATAATGGATTTTAGTCCTTTGAAAATAAAATGAATTGTTTTCTTATTTCATATAACTTTAAGGAGATATCTTATTTGTAGTCAACTTGTAGACAATGACTCAGAATATAATGATTAACTTCTATTATATCCATTTAGGTGGCTCAACCAAGTGGAGTTTCTCAAAGATTTCTAAATTTAATATTTAAAATAATTTTTGCATTTCCTTTTAGGAACTATTGGTAGAAATACATGAATAATTAAAAGAACCATTATGGGTTAAAACTAAGCATTATCAAAAAGAAAAATTATTATGGAGTGTTTCAATTCGATAAATTTTTTATAAGCAAAATTCAAATTTTTTGTACAACAGTTAAAATGGAAATTTTTTAAATATTTTTCATATTTAGAAAAGCAAATTGAACTCAATGATAAATGTAATATCGAAATTTTTTGTTCCGAACAGAAACAATTTAACTGAAACTTTGAAAAACGATTTGACATATAATCCAATGATACCAATCAATACCAATAATCTTTATTTCACTTGCATTGACCGTATTATGTTTGTTTACATATTAACGTTTCAGTAATTTTAATTCGTATAACTTTGATATCATCAAATGTATGATAGCACTGTTTACAAATAGTTACAACTAGTTTTTGTTATAAAATTTATGAAGAAAAATTCAGATTTATTGCTTATTATGAATAATTAGTTTAGTTGGTTCTGATTTGAATTAATTTCGGGTTTTGACGATAAGATATTACTTACGCGGCAAAATTGAATTCAAATTGGGAATTTCAATTTCTTTAAATTTTATGCTTGAGTTATTTTTTTGAATGAAAGGACTTACTAAAATAACATCATGTCCTCTAACTGCTAACTCGTCAAATAAAACTTTTGCCAGTTCCATGTGACTTTTTGATATTGTTGGGAAAAATCCAAGAATTTTTGATTCTTCCGATTTATTAACCACACATATCACAAGAAAACAAATTATAACACTTTTGGAGTTCATTATGAATTCAAACAATTTTCACAGAAAAACTATAACACAATTGGTGCAAAACACCAACTACAGTCTATGATTTCGTTAAACAATGTATATAGTAAACAATGTGTAACTTATACAGTGAAATATTCACGAGTGATTTTCCACACATAGTAATATACTAAAGTTTATAAAGTACAAAGTTTAAGTTTATTTTTATAAAGTTTTATCATAATTACGGCTAATAGTTTATCAATTCAAAGAAAAAAATAAGGAATTTGTATTCTATTAAGGTTCAATGATGAGATAATGATTTTTTTAGATAACGATATTTAGATAAAAAAAGTATACAGGTGTGAAAAATAAACGATTTAAAAATGACAATTGTTTAAAAATAATAATGTAGTTTATTGAGAAAAAAATCCGATTAAATTTTTACAATTCTTCATTTATTAATGTCAAAGAATATTTGCAAATTTAAAACACAATAAGGACAATAAAACACACACAAAGCTGGAAATTATGAGTACCTATTTCAAGATACGTGCTTGAAAACTGATTAAAGTTTCATTAATATTTTGCAACCGAACCAAATACTGTCAACAGTTAGTGTCCTTGTTTATAAATTGTAGAATAAGACGTCAATTAGTTAATATATTACAGAAAATTGCATGAAAAACATTAGACGTTTTATTTCACCTTGAAAATAATTGTTAATTATATTTGATTATGTTTGTTAAATTAAGAAGCCTATTAAATTTACATTTTATATTAGTTCATTAAATGATGCATATGTTAATTAATATACATCTTGGTTTTTGAATTAAAAGTGTTCTTTTTTAAGATAGCGATGTAAACAGTTCATGCAAATATTGCAGGACAAATGTTATGGAAAATATTATAATAAAATTGTGGGGAATAAGGATGAAGCTTCTTGTGGAATATTATTTATTTTATCACCTACGTTTCGTCAGTCATTCCTATATAAATAATATTCCACAAGAAACTTCGTCCTTATTGCCTACAATTAAATTATTATATTAAAAAGACAAGGACTTAAACAACATGGTTATGGAAAATGATTTATAAAGAGTGAGGCCGTAGATATATAGATAAACTATAATAGGTAAATATCTTATTGTCCTAAAATATACGTATTTGAATTGGTTTCATCTACTATTTAAATAATAGGTGTATGACTTCTTTAATGTTTTTTTTTTTTTTAATAGGACATGTAAACTTTATGAGAAGCTTGATTTAGAAAATGGACCCTATAAATCCGAAGTCCTAGGCTTCTACAACAACGCCTTCTTAAAATTGCACATTTTTTTCAGGCTTTTGCTAAAATATAAAAAAAATATTAGAATATATGCTTTAAATCGAAGATACAAAGAAGAAGAAAATTTCTTTAGCCTCGAAATGTTTTCCTACTCCATTAATTTCGACTTCAAGCCTGTGCGTTTTCAATTTGAATTAAGTAGCTTTTCAAGATTACGCGGATGCCAATATGAAAATCAGCTCAATTTTCATGGCATTTGTTAAGCTTTTATAAATATATCAGATTTTTATATAAAATATTATTCGAAGGTGGATTTCGTGGGTTAAATTTTCCGTCCTTATCTTCCGAATGATAATAGTTCTTTTCTTATACTTTAGATTACTAAAATATGTCGAAAAGAAGTATCAAAAAATTTTTTTAAAAGTATTTATAAAAGGCTTGAATTTATATTGAATCAGTCCCGGAAAAATGTTTATGATTCTTAAAAAATGTAGGAACTAATATAATACTAAGATTTCAGGAAGTTTCAGGTTTCTATTTTAATTAGTTTTTGTGAAATATCAATTAACATAATAACAAATTTTTTTTTCTAAGAATTGACAAAATCGTTTGATCAAAAACTTTAATACGATTAAAGGGTTGATATTGTGTTTTTTGTTAAAAAGTAAGAACTATATAACTTTACTAGCTAATCCCCGCAATTTCGTCTGCGTAACGTAGGTGTAGAATATGTTTTCTTTTCAAATTTGCCATTTGTAGTGGTATATGAAAATATTATTTTTTTTTTATTTCTTTTACGAAAAACATAATCATACTTAAAAACACTATTTTGTCAACCTTAAAATGACACATTTAATAAACTGTTGCAAAGAATAAAATTGTTCTATGTAATAATCAATTAATTTTCAAAAAATATTTAAAAATATCTAAAAAGAGTATGTCTATTGCGTATAGCTACGGTAATAAAATTGTTCTATGTAATAATCAATTAATTTTCAAAAAATATTTAAAAATATCTAAAAAGAGTATGTCTATTGCGTATAGCTACGGTAGGTATACCTAGCGTAGACCAAACAATCTGTAAATCAATCAGCATCTATACATAAATAAAAAATATCGCCAAGTTCAATAAAGTTGGTCTTAATTATAAGTAAAGAGCGGTGACCATCCGACATTTTTCAAATAACTTACATTTTTAAACTTGTAATTATCTTTCGAATGGAATGTTCAAATTGAATAACTCAAAAAGTTATATTATGGTATTGAAGCAAACTTAAATATGAAGTCATTTATTTTAATAAGGATTAATCCCAAA
Source organism: Sisyra terminalis (assembly GCA_958496175.1). NCBI lineage: Eukaryota > Metazoa > Arthropoda > Insecta > Neuroptera > Sisyridae > Sisyra > Sisyra terminalis. The sequence goes on from OY292274.1 coordinate 57,625,042, forward strand.
GTATAAATAAAAGAGTTTTTATAGCGGTGGCATTTATATATATTTTTTAAAATGAAAAAACACTTATTGTGACATAACTATAATAGTTAGACATATGCTGTCGCTCTATTTTTTGTAGATAATGATATGTTCTGCAAAATCGTACTACATTATTTTGTTCTATAACCAATAGTTTTCGCAGCGCACGCGATAAAATAATGTTTTTTGGTAATTTTTTCAGACCTTGGGTTACATTATTGGAGTTTTAGTATGGATCCCTAACTTTTTTGAAATTTAATATAGTCTATGTTCACCGGAAATAGTGGGATTATTTTGCTAGTGTTCGGTTATTCTTTATATTATCTGATTTTTCAAATATTTTGAAAAGTTACTACGTTAAAAAAAATAAATAAATTACCACCTGTGGGAAAAATGAGCTTTTGTTTTACCTAAATATTGATAAATATACTCAAAAAAGCAAATAAAATCCATTTTCGTATATAAATATTCAATTGATACTGTTTTTCCATAATATTTTTCTTTAATATTTCAATCAGAAAAGCATTTTATTAGATTTTTATTTGGCAAATTACAAATTCATTAATGCAATTTTTACTCATGCTAATTATATTATTACACGTAATGGTAATTACTTCATTTCTCTTTAATGATTTTTTTTTTTCAATTAAAAAAACTCAATTGTAAGTTTTTCCTGTCTGTTTTAATAGTATTTTCAGATCATAAATTCTTTAACTATAATTTATATATCAACAGGCTCCGAATGACGTCAGAGCATAAAGCCTTGCATATTACGTATACATTATTGGTATATTGGAAAACGCATATTGGTATATGCATTGGCATAGACTCGGGGAGGAGCTTTGCAAAATTTAAAAAATTTCAACAATCAAAACAAATGAACACCTTCAAATCTTGTAATCTTATTGGCCAATAGCCTCTTGCATTGAACATAGAATGAGCGCTGTCATCAGATATAAGTGCATCGCTTATTAATATAATATTTTTCTTAATTAATTAATTTCATTTGATTAGAGGTAAAAAGTGATGAAAGTGACTTTTTAAATAATGCTCAAACAATCAAGATAACAACCCTTTTATTCAAATAAATGCGTTATTATTAAATTCTGAAAATGTCATTTGTTCTGATTTATGAAAGTCATTGGGGAAAGCGGTAAAATTTGTTCTTATTCCTACAATAATTCTTTTCGTTATTAAATAAATGAATAAAAAATATAGATTACTAAAGACATTAAACCGATATCTTTGATTTGTGTTTTAATTAACTTTTAAAAACTGCATAACTTTTCTATACGAATTGAAGAAAATCGTACGAATTTTTTTTTCATATTTCTTGCAAATATCATAAGCTTAGCATATCATAAATTAATTTTAGCTATTTTACCGTAGTAGATAGGAGTCTAAAAATTTTCTTGGCTTATAACTATGTATAAATGCCCTCATTTTCTTTAAAACTGTTTGAAAAATTATTTATAAACTTTATGGTTTCAAATGAAAATTGCATTTCTAGTTTCCAGCATCGTTCTCAAAAATATACTAACAAAATAAAAGTATACAACTCAAAGTATAGTTTTCATTTACAAGGCATTAAATTATAATTAAAATAGTGTACGGTAAGAGATTCTCTTATCTTTAGTTTCAAAAGAAAGATAATTGTAAAATTATCAATTAAATCTATTTGCAGTATTAATTTATTGTTCCTTGCATACAGTAGCCACATAAATATAAGTAAAGAAAAAAACATTTATTAAAAATATGAGGATTTTTTTTTATTTATTTTTATTTCTATCGATTTCTGTGTATTTCAAAATCACAAACGGTGCGAATATTCTTGGATTTTTTCCAGCTTTATCGAAAAGTCATATGGTACTAGCCCAGGGATTATGTGACGGTCTTACCAACAAAGGACACAATGTTACTTTAGTCAGTCCTTATGCCAAAGAAAAGGGTAAAAATAATTTCCGAGAAATAAAAATGCCCGATTTACAATCTGTAATATTGAGTAAGTATTTTAACAATTGTTTATTTACTAATTAGCTTTCTAACAGTTAAATCTTTTTATTTAAGAGAATCGTATCAACAATACTTTTGAACTTCGAGATGCTTGGAAATCGAAAGACATACTTGAATCAATTTCAGCAATGACACAAATGACAGAAGTGGCTTTGAATAATACAAATGTTCAAAATTTACTGCATTCAAATGAAAAATTTGATGTTATAATTGTTGAAATTATAATGAATGAAGCTCATCTTGCATTAGGCTACCATTTTAACGTTCCTGTAATTGCATTTACAACAGTTGGTGCATCGAGTTTAACAGACGATTTAGTTGGAAATCCTAGCCCATATGCATACGTTCCAAATTTTCAACTTCCGTTTTCTGATCGAATGACATTTTTTCAACGCGTTATCAACGTTTTAGTCGAAACATGCATTGGTATGATGCGATATTTTTTATTTTTACCAAACCAGCAAGAATTGGTGCGAAAATACTTTCCACAAATAAAAGACGATATCTACACGATTATGGCAAATGTTTCATTGGTTCTATTAAATTCACATTCAAGTTTAACCTATGCTCGTGCTTATGTTCCAAATATGATTGAAATCGGAGGATTTCATATCAATGCGTCAAAGTCATCACCATTATCGCCTGATTTACAGCAATTTTTAGACGACGCACCAAATGGTGTTGTCTATTTCAGTATGGGATCTATTTTAAAAAGTACAGATCTATCAGAAGAAAAACGTAACGCTTTTGTGGAAGCTTTTGGTCAGTTGAAGGAAAAAGTTTTGTGGAAATGGGAAAATGAAACTCTTCCTAATAAACCAGATAATTTAATACTCTCACCTTGGCTCCCTCAACAAACTGTTTTAGGTAAAACTGTGAAATTTTCCATATCTTTGATTCATTATTTTTTTTTGTATTTTTGAAGCTCATCCTAATATTAAGTTATTTATTACTCATGGAGGATTATTAAGTACAAGCGAGGCCATCTACAATGGAGTTCCATTTGTAGGAATTCCAATATTTGCAGATCAATATTGGAATGTGATGAAGGCTAAGTTAATGGGTTATGCGACCATGGTTGATTTTGATAGTATAAGCGCTGAATCACTGAAAGCTGTAATTAATACTGTTTTAAATGATCAGAGGTAAAATTATATATATATCTTTATATCGTAGGGCTTAAAGATCGAAAATGCATTTTGTTCAAAAATTAAATAATTACATTTTATGTAAGGTGAACCCAGTATAAATAACAATAATAATAATATCAAGATCACTAATATATTAATATATTCGTGATATATACTAATATATTAATATATCACTAATATAATTAATCAAATAATAATTTGAGTAATTAAATAATTACTCAAATTATATTGTTGAGAGCTATCAAACATTACTTTTGAGCTAATTTTTTTTTGTTCAGTCTTTAAGCCGAACGTATAATATAACTTTAGCTATAGTTTGTAGTTGGACTAAATTTTTGTGTTAATTTTTAGTTTTAAGAAAAACGCCGAGTATCGCTCATTGTTGTTAAAAGATCAGCAAATAAGTCCAATGGACAAAGCTGTTTATTGGGTTGAACATGTGATAAGGTACAAAGGAGCTTCTTTTAGAAAATCAGGTCTTTTGTATCTAAATAAATTGCAGTATTTACAAATCGATATAATTGCCTTTGCAGGAGCAATAATTTTCTTTGGTGTAATTGTATTTCGTTATCTCATTAAAAATGTTTGTAAACGCTGGTTTAACAGTAAGGTAGTAAAAGAAAAAACTAATTGATATTAATATTTTTGGAACAGAAAATAATCAAAATATTAAAATAATTATTGTAAATTCAAACAAATTGAATTATTTAAAAAATAAAATATGTGCTTATCAAAACATATAGTATAGTATATCTTATTCGCCGTATATCATATTTAACTAAATGTTTACATTTAACCGTTTCCGATCATTTTGTTGGCTTAAAATTTGGATTAATTGGAAGCAATTGTGTTAAGAAATTCCAACTTGGTACTACGATAATTTGAAATACTTTTGTAAGTCCTCTTCTTTGGGACTTTGGGACTACTTGGGAAGTATCAGCATTAAAGTGGATTCCACGTAAGACGACTACCTTGGTAAAACTCAAGATAGCAAACTTCTGTGGATATTGGTAAAAATTCGTTGTCATACACTAGTGGTGGATATTGTTGCCTATTTCAGGAAAATGTTACATTGTTGCATTTATTTTTGATAATTTTTATTTTTCATTTTTGGTACCTTTTGATAATAGAAGATAACGTATCCCTGCAAATTACAAAATCTAAAGAAACCTACGTAAGTAGACAAATGGTTCCCTAGCAATTGTGGGTCAGTTAAAAAGCTAGCGTGGATCAATGTTTGACCCACGAGTCATAGATCTGGTATCACTTGTCTAGACTATAGGTATAGTCATAGACGATGTACGTCTGAATTTTTGTTAATTTTAAGGTGTTCAAAGAAAATTGATCACTGGCTCTTGATCTAATAGAAAAATCAGAAAAAAAAGAGTTATCGGAAGATAACATACATTTTGATCAACATAACTGATAACATAATTGATCAAAAATTTCGAACAATTAATACATGAACTGAAATGGTCCGTTTTTTTTTGCATATAATACTTTGGCTTTTATTTCGTACTCTGTTGATTATTCCCGTAAGTCTCATGAAAATGTACCTACACATAGTTGTAGTTTTGGCCGATTTTCCTCCAAAACCGAAATTTCAATATAGTACCGAAACTTTGGAATGTTCAATTGAAAACTTTCGCTTTTGTTACAAATATTTGGTACTGCATTCAAATGATTAATAAATTAATTGAAATCTTAATTTCTTTGATAAATAATTATTGGACTTGTCTATGCTTATAACATTAAATTGTCAACATTTGTGTATTTAGTAACACCAATAATTAGATCATTAATCAAGGGTAATTTTTTATATGAAATAAAATCAATTTATTTTAATAGATTTTTTTTCTCATTTTTTTTGCTTTGAGTTTGAGATCGAAGGGATACGTATTTAATCAAGGTTATTGAAAATACTTTATTATGATAAAACGCATTACTTTCCGTATATGTATTAGTGTATGTTTAGTGTTTGTTCAGTTTGTCTAAGTATAACTTCTTGATAGCTGTTTTATCAATTAAAAATAAAATGAATTTTACTTGCACTATTATATTAATATTAATAATATTTAATAATCAATGCACCAATATTGAAGGCTCAAATATATTAGGTTTCTTTCCGGCATTATCAAAAAGTCATATGGTGTTAGCACGTGCATTATTTGATGGATTAACCGAAAAAGGCCATAATGTTACTTTGGTAAGTCCTTTTGTTCAGAAAGACAGCGGAATGAGAGAAATTGAAATGCCTGACTTAGGTAAATATCTTTATGGTAAATAAAAATATACTATTTTACAAAAAAAAAGAAGGAAATTCTTTATTTTTATTTTATTTTTTAGGTAGACTTGGAAATAATACTTTTAATATACATATGACAAAGGAATTTTCATCGTTAATAAAAATGTTTGAAGTGCTAAAAGGATCGAATGAAATCGCTTTGAATAATACAAATGTACAAAATCTTTTGAGATCAAACGAAAGTTTCGATGTGATTATATTGGATATGGTAATGAATGAAGCTCACATAGCTTTGGGGTATCATTTCAAAGCACCTGTAATAGCATTTAGTACTATTGGACCAAATAGTATGGTGAACGATTTAGTGGGAAACCCAAGTCCTTATTCCTATGTTCCTTCCGTGCAATTCCCATACAGTGATCACATGACATTTCCCCAGCGAATTAAAACTACTATATTTGAAACTGTTTTCCAAATAGTAAAACATTATTTTTTGTTGCCGAACCAAGAACAATTGGTTCGCAAATATTTTCCGGAAGTTTCTGAAGATATTTATACGATAATGAAGAATGTTTCGCTGGTTTTACTCAACTCGCATATAAGTACTTCATATCCTTGTCCGTTAGTTCCTAACATGATTGATATTGGAGGTTTTCATGTAAAAGAACCTAAAACCTTACCTGTTGATCTTCAAGAGTATTTAAACGACGCTCCCGATGGCGTAATTTATTTTAGTATGGGATCCATTCTGAAAAGTTGTGATCTCCCTCAAGAAAAACTCGATATTTTCATCTCAGTTTTCCGTAGTTTAAAACAAAAAGTTTTATGGAAATGGGAAAATGAAACTTTACCAAATCAACCAAACAATCTTAAAGTGTCAAGTTGGTTACCACAACAGGATATCTTAGGTGGTAAAATAGATTTTGATTGTTTTAATATAAGTTTAACGTTTTTTTTTAATTATAGCTCATCCAAATATAAAAATATTCATTACACATGGTGGTTTATTGAGTACAACAGAAGCAATTTACCATGGCGTTCCTTTGATTGGTATACCAATGTTTGCTGACCAAATCTCAAATATACACAAGGCTGAAATGTTGGGCTATGCAATTGCAATTGAGTTTGAAAAATTATCGAAAATATCATTAATTGGTGCCATCAATACTATGTTAAATAACCAATCTTTTACGAATAATGTTAAACTAAGATCAAAAATACTTCGGGATAGAGAGTTGCAACCCCTAAATAAAGCAGTATATTGGATTGAATATGTTATTCGTTACAAGGGGGCCTCACATTTGAAAACAGCTATTTTAAGCTTAAGTTGGTTCCAATATTTATTGTTGGATGTAATAGGGGTGATTTTAATAATTGTTTTAGTTCTTATAGGTTTTGCTTGTTATTGTAGTAAAATTGCATTGTATATAACTAAGAATTGTATTGTTAGGTCCCGAAAACAGAAAAAAGACTAAAAAATTATAATATTTGTGTAAAGAATTTTTATTTTTATACTAAATGTTTTATTTGTGAGTATGATTTTTATCTATACATCAACGATTTTTATATATTGTTGTCGCTGCCTTATACAATAACTGATAAAACAATATCAAATTAATTACAACCAAGTTATAGTACAAATTATAATACTTACTATTACAAAATGATATTGTTATTCAAGGCCCAAAAATATGAGTTAGAATTTTTTTTTTAAGTACTCGATTCTTCGTAACCTTTCTTTTATAATTCATTTTCTAAGGATACAAAATAAAAATATGAAAACAGTAGTTGAGAAAACTAATTAGGATTGAAAAATATTAATATCTATTTGTATAAGTTTCAAAGAAAAAATGATAATTTTTTTATTTTTATACTAAATGGTTTATTTGTATGATTTTTATCTATACATCAACGATTTTTATATATTGTTGTCGCTGCCTTATACAATAACTGATAAAAAAATATCAAATTGATTAAAACCAAGTTATAGTACAAATTATTATGACTATGACAAAGTGATATTGTTAGTCAAGGCTCAAAAATATGAGCTAGAAACAATTTTTAAGTACCACATTCTTCGTAACCTTTCTTTTATAATTCATTTTCTAAGGATACAAAATAAAAATATGAAAACAGCAGTTGAGAAAACTATTTAGGGTTGAAAAATATTAATATTTATATAAGTTTCAAAGTAAAAATGATAATTTTATTTAGTCTTCATCATAGGACAAAAGTTCATCATCTTTGATTTGATTTCGTTTTGACCACTCATCAAAGCGGTCAATCATTTCCGGAGTCATCATTTTTTTATGTGAACCTGTTATTCCTGTACCTAAAAATTGCACTTCGTTGCCATAGAGTAAACGGACGCCAACGGATTTATTTTCTTTCATCGAATCATACGACAAATGTTTTTCTAAAGCTTCCACTTGTTCATCACTCATTGGAGTTTCCAGAAAAGATGCCGTCTTCTTAATACATCCTTTCAAGTCCCTTTTCATTTCCTCGTAAGTTAAAATGAGTAAATTTGGAAGGTTTTGTCGTTTTTTGAAACTATTGACATGAGTCCAGAACGGACCTTTTGGAACTATAAATTAAATAAAAACGGTTGTTTCCTGGTCAAATATTTTAAGTAATAAATTTTTACCTTGATCTGTTACCACCATTTCACAAAGGAATTCAAATGGACATTGTGCGTAATCCATTGAAGTCATAAACCGATGCAATGATACTACCGTATCTTTCGGTTCTCGCCAAATGTAGATAATTTTTGGTTTTACAGTTCCAGTTCTTAATTGTTTTGGAATTAAGGACCAACCTAAGTGGGTTTTGATAAATCGAGGGGATTTCATGGTTTTACAGTAATTAATTGGATCAATTGTACTGATTTCTCCTGGATTTTTTTTACTTAGTGTTATTAATCTGTAAGTGAAGATTTACAAAGGTTAATAAGAATTTTGATTACAAAAAATTATTCAAATCAAAGTATATTACTCTAAAATCGGAAAACGGTCGTCAATACTGGTTGATTTCGAATATTCGAAATTCAAGTTGTTTTTAATACACCACACCATTTCTTGTAGCCATGTTGTACCTATGGTAATAATAGTAATAATTACTCTTTTAAAATGAAAGATTATACAAATAATGTGTTACCTGTTTTAGGGAATCCTATAACCCAAGTGTCATCAGGACGAATTTCAAAGTTTTCAATTTCCTCAGCGTCAGCTAAAAAATCTTTCCACATCACATACTTTTCTTTTCCCAATACAACACGTTCCGGAAAAGCTTTGAGAGCTTCTTCAAGTGATTTATTTGGTGACGTCATTTCTCAATAAAATTAAGGGTATATGTATGCCTTCAAATGGCGATTTTCAAAAGAAAAGTAACACTTTAAGTTCGTGGTTTTATAATAATTCGATAGTTTGTCTGTACTTTAATCAAAAGAATAAAAATTCACCTATCATTTAATTGAATAATTGGTAGATATATTAGTATCTTTTAAAACAATTTTGTTATCAGAGATATGTTTAAAAAATTAATTATATTTTAGTGTGTGGAAGTTTAATTTTTTCAATATCGTAGATATCAAAAAATTGATAATATTTTTATAATTGATGTACCTGTTTTTGAAAATATTAATCAAATTTAATTGGCTTTCCTGGCCAATATTTTTTAAACTTTGAAATTTTAAATAACATTCGGAACTTAATCCCATATAGACACATTTCAGGTATCCATTTTGTTTAAAAAAATGGATTAAAAAAATTATAAATTGGAAACAGTGAGGAAAATCCAAGGTTTATAAAATACACAGGTGGCCTCATGTGCCACGTGACCTATTCAGAAGAAATTCGTATATACCTTCAGACTGATTCAAATTTCAAAATTCTTCGTATGACGTCATTTTTTTTTTCTAATGGGGCAACCTGTGTAGTTTATAAACCTTGAGGAAAATCTACGTGAAAAAAATAACAACTATTTAATTTGTAGTACAATTCAAATGATTAAAATAGAGAATGACAATAACATTTAAAGAATATTATTATTCATTAAGGAAATTTTTGTAAAAACATGAAATATTTAAATTAATCATTACATTATTGCAAAGTCCATAACTATTGTTTCTAAACTATTGAAATAGGGTTGAGTGGAAATGTTTTACCTCAAAAATTGTTTATGAGACCTTTTAGAACCAAGAGTCTGTAATAAAAATATTTTGTATTCTATTTTATGTTGAAAAAAAAATTTATTCCGGTCTTCCTTTTGTTATTTTTTCTGAATGCATTTTTCAATATAAATACACTACGGATTTCAGAAATATTATTTATATATTGTGAAAACCATTTCTGTAAGAGCTTAAACGATAGTGCATTTTCTTAATTTTATACTTAATTATAGGACAATAAACTTGAATGAATGCTGAACCTTTATCATTTGTATCTAATGATGATTTTTTTTACCATAGTTTAGGTTTTAAGAAGCTAAATGGGTATAAGTACTTGAGAATTTACAACAATATAAAATTAATTAAGCAAAAATCCTTTGTTTAGCGACAGGATATCTTTATTATGGTAAATAAGTATCTCATTGTTTTCCCTGTTTACCTACAGATTAATTAATGTTCACTTGGATTTTTTTGCGATATTGACAAAAGTCATATAAACCGAAGTTTGTACATTAGTTTTAAAAAGAAACTTTACAAAATTGAGGTAATTACTAATGAAAAAGCATATTTTCTACAAAAAAACTTACTACGTATAATCCTGAAGATTTCTTATGAATTATTACTACAAAAGAATAAAAGGTTTTATCATAAAAGACTTTTTTATGATTAAAAAAAAATCATTCAAAAATTTAATTAAGGAACTCTTAAATTAAAGTATTTTTTTCTTAAACTTCTCTCTCCAAATAATAAGGAAAATTTTGAATAATCGATTCAAATATATATAATACTTGTTATCGTATTAAATTGATAATACTGAAGTTGATAATTTATATTAATGAGAGTATTAATAACCAAATTTATTATTTAACTATTTATGAGATTCAATTTTCATAAAGACAAAATAATTAATTAAATAAATAACTTATTATACAAGAAGAAGAAAAGGTTACACGATTTCTTTCCTATATTTTTTTAAGAAGTACTTGTTAAATATAACTTTGCCGTAGTGATTCAATTACTAATACTGCCTATAGGGTTTATCGGTTCATTGGTTATTTTTTAAAAGTAATTAAATTAGTTTCTTATATATCAACTAAAAAAGGGTGACCAGATTTCTAAAGCCAATTGGTCGCCAAAAAGCTGCAATTTAGCTCTATTAAACTATTTCTTTTCGGAAGTTGGTTAAAATAATGGTTATGCTAAATATTTAGACACAATTAACGCCTAGAAGCATGCAATCGAAGTTGCCATTAATAAAATAGGGACTCTAATAATCGAAAAGGTACTGTGGAGGTCATTTAAACTATATAATATTTCATTCATAAATGGAAAAGTTCAATTATAAAGGCAATTACCTATAATTTTTATTAAGGTACAACTTTGACAAAATATTCATTAGTCTGGATTTTGTAGCCATTTAATGAAATGGCTATTGAATGGGGGCATTCTATGAAATCGAGTAATCTAGTTGAAATTTACGAATATGAATAGACCTATAAATATGTAAATACGAGTACATTAAAGGTTTTTTTCCCCTGTTTTCATGTATTTGCAATCTGTCCCTGGACAATGAGCAAATTTGATCTACGTCCACGCTCCATATTGACTCTATATTGAGTCAAATCGGTTCCTTGAACTTACTCCCTGTGAGGCAATTCCAGAAACGTGTAGCGCTTCAGTCTATTGTTCTCTCCGTTGTTGTCAAATAGGCTGATCGCCAGATGATTGGCATGGTCTTCCAGTCTTTTTTGATATTTTTGGCTGAATCTGGCGATCTCTTCTCTCACGGTGGCCACCTTCAGGTCTTTATGTATGTCGTGGTTAGTGATATACCATGAGGCGTTCGTAATGAGCCTGAGTGTCTTAGACTGAAAGCGCTGGATGATATCCACATTGGAGTTGCTAGTTGTTCCCCACAGTTCGATGCCGTAGGTCCAGACTGGCTTCAGAATTACTTTGTATATCAGTAGTTTATTGTCCAGGGACAATTGCGACGTCCAACCAATCAGCCACTGCAGTTGACTGCATTTGGCTTTAAGCTGGTCTCTTTTGGCAGATATATGTCTCCGCCACGTTAGTCTTCTGTCCAAGTGCATTCCGAGATATTTGACTTCTGTCACCTGCGGCACCTGATGGTTGTTGAGATATACCGGTGGACAGGCATCTCGCCGAGTAGTGAATGTCACATGAACAGATTTGGCTTCATTGACTTTTATTTGCCATTTATTAAGCGATGGTTCCAGATCGTTGAGGGTCCTTTGTAATTTTTCAGTCGCAACCTGTGGGCATTGATCTGTCGCCATGATCGCAGTGTCGTCCGCGTACGTTGAAATTACCACATTGTCAGTGATGGGCAGATCTGCCGTATAAATTAGGTACAGTATGGGTCCCAATATGCTACCTTGTGGCACCCCAGCACCGACCGGGTGGAGTCCCGATTGATCTTCGTTGTACATTAAAAGTTAAAATTATTTTTTCCACAAAAATTTTATTTATAAATGCCAACATTTATCAATCTTAAATGTGGTAGTGAAACTTCAACGACAAAATGCTTCACAAATATTCTTCTTTAAAAACGGATGTTTTAACAAATTAAAAAAAAAAGTGAAACATAAGAAATACAACTGAATATAACTGAACAACTTCCCAATAGAAAAAAAAAACTATTAAGTTCAAAGCATTGTATTTATTTGTCAAGCTTTTAATAGCATTGAAACGGTTTTCAATTGTGCATAATACTTTGCAATGAAGCTTTTTGTTGCATCAGCTTAAAAAAATATAAATTATTTTAACTTTACAAACTGTAGTTTAATATTGTTTTAGTTTATAATTTCGTTTTGATTTTGATTTACGGGCGAGTAAATAAATTATAATTACGAAACTGATTAAAAATAAGATAATTGTTCCGAAAATGTCGAATAATAGAATTTGAAATAATGATAAATATAAAATCGGGGAACGTAAATGCTGAGTTCCTTGGTGACGCATTACATGTTCAACCCAAAAAACAGCATTATCTATTGGTTTTAGGGGTTGATCCTTTAAAATTATTGATTGTTTCTTTGCGTTTAACATATATCTGCAAAAAAATATGGATTTTATTCAATGTTAATAAAATTATAGCTTTAAAAGTTACTTTTCGTTTTTAAGTGTCTCATTTATGGCCCAATATATTGATTTCGTTGTTATGTTCTCGTAATCTATACGTAATCCGTAACCTTCATTAACGACTGTCATTAAGTTCATGAATTGATCTGCATACATTGGAATTCCAATGATTGGAACGCCGAAGTGAGTCGATTCAATTAAACTTAATAAACCTACATGACTAATGAAAACTTTAACATTTGGATGATCTAAAAAATTTTTTTTATAAATTTATATAACTTTATATAACCGTTACGCTTACTCAGAATATCTTGTTGTGGAAGCCATTTGGATAATTTCACATTTTTTGGAACTCTTAATTTAGTTTGATTTGCTTCCCATTTCCACAAAACTTTTTGTTCCAACATCGAAAAAGCTTCCAAAAAAGCTTTCTGCTTTTCAAGAGGCATACTTGCACTGTTTAAATTAGATCCCATACTGAAGTAAACCACTCCTTTTTCTGCTTCATTTAAAAATGTTTTCAAATCGTCGGAAAGTTGATTTGAAGGTTGAACATGAAAACCACCGATTTCAATCAAATTTGGAACTAATGGTTTTGGGTATGATAAAGAATGATGTGAGTTTGTAAATACCAAAGAAATATTTTTCAACATGGAATCCAAGCTTGGTGTGTTGGGAAAATATTTATTTTTAATTGATTCCTGTCTTGGTAAGTAAATATATGTTCGCCAAGCATTCAAATAAATGTAAGTTAATGTATTTATGAATCTTTCAAAAAAATTCATCGGTGTTTTGTAAGTTAGGGCTATTAGTGGCATATATGCTGGATTATTAGGATTTCCAACTAAGTAGTCACTTGTCCAGGATAAACCAACCGTAGAAAGAGCAATAATTGGACATTTAAAATGATCACCTAACGCATATAAAGCTTCATTAAACAGTAAAGCCACAATAATGGAATCAAAAGATGCATTTGACTTTAACAGATCTTGTACTTTCGGTTCTTCTAAAAATTGTTCTGTTGCCCAAGGACCTGAGTAACCAATTTTACGAAGAAACGAAAAATAATCGTTGTTCAGTTCAAATTTTGATTTAGTCACCTCTAAAAATAAAAATTAAGAATGTAACAATCATAAATTCAACAGTAGTAAGTAGACGTTACCTGTGTTATCCCAATAGAATTTGGAGTTCAATTCCTTGATTAATATTTCGGTGTAATTTTTAGGTGGCGATGCCATAGGGTATGGCGAAACCATTGTAATTGTATGCCCCTTTTCGATAAGTGCTTTAACCAATGCATGTCCTAGTATAATATGGCTTTTCGTATAGGCAGAAAAAACCACTAAAATATTTTCTCCCGACACTGGATTTTCAACGAGAAAATTCAACAGAAGGAATGAAAAAACTGATCTTAGTAACATTTTGTGAATGATTGTGATCAAAGTTAATTTTTGGATTTTGAAATGATAAACACTTGCCCAACCAAATACATTTTTTGTGAAACAGAAGATAAAATTTGGTTTTGACTTAAAGATAAAAGTATAATTTAGATAAACATTTTCCTTATTGTCATATAAAAGTGTAAACGTTGGAAATTTCTTGAATGACATTAAAATCGTTTTAAAAGTTAATGACTACTTATTTTATAAAAATTGGCGCAACTTTGAAAGTTTAACTTTAAATTTACACAACTCTAATTGAAAACATTTACTTAAGTGTACAACTACATACCGTACGATTCTCATTAATTGGCTGATATGATCTTAATATCGATAATATCAATCATTGTTTCAAATTTGAGCCAACTGATTGTTGTTATTTGTCCCAACTGTCATTTCGATTTCATTCAGTCGCCAATTTTTGCCATTTATCAGTTGTGTTGACTGTTAATATTTCACAGGCAGTTACTATAACTTAATATTAACTACTATTTACGACATAAAGTGTACTAAACATTCTTACTTCAGGAAGTACTTAAAATTGACCCTTTTTACATGCATCTTTGAAGGTAGGTAACAGGAGGTTTTCTCAGAGTTAAGTATTTAATTTGAAATACTTTTTGATTTTTAAATTTTACGAAGGATTCAGGCGTTACTTTATGAGTTCCGTATGGGAACACGGGGCGGAATGGGGTACCGGGGCGGGATGGGAAATGGAATTAGCGCTTGTTACAACTGACAAAAACGCGTAAAAATCACACTCAATGTTCAATTAAATGTGCTGCATTTTAAAAAGTGGCTATCGACAGTAAAGAGTGCAGTTTTTTTTATTTTTATCAAACGTCGAAATAAACGTTTCCGATTTCTAATTTTTGCAAAATAACACTAAGGAAATTATACTAAGAACTGTTTTTTGATTGAATATTAACATGACATGTTTGTTCAAACATACTGTTGACTAACTAAAAGCCTAGTGATAATTCAAATATAACCAATACCTATATCCTGCCATAAAAGTCGTGCTTCTATGGAAGATGGTACAATGGGTGGGGCAGAATGGGATATACCATTCAGATAGTATTTTCCATTCAGATAGACATTTTTATTTTATCAGCAGATAGTGCGTACATATAAGGAAAACTAGCCGACAGTCCATATATCAGAAAGGTCGGAAGATGCAGAGGTAATCTGCTTATACGGTCAGGATTTAAACTCCAAATCTAAGGAAAACTGGTGTTCCTGCAGTATTTGTCAAAAGTGGGCACATTTGGCATGTGTTGAGCTAAACACGATGATGACAGTGTCTTCATCTGCGAACTATGCCAATAAAAAGTATCCTATTGCGCCCCAGACTCATTTCCCATTGTGCCCCAGGGGGTGGGGCACAATGAGAAATTTCCATTTGTTTTTGAAACTTAAATTTTTTATATTAATTTTTAATTTAAAACAATAAAACCCTTTTTTATTTGTAAAGAATGAATTAAATAAATATATAAACTACAAAACAATGAGATTGTTTCTTTAAATCTCTCGTAAATTGTGATTAAAACTTAGGTATCCCGTTCCGCCCCAGGTTCCCCTACCTTACAAACAAATTAACAACACTAATAGATGCGAGGTAATAACAATAATGGTAATATTCGATGGCAAATTCAATAGCATTGTACATTATATTATCTTATCCTACTCTTAAATATTTGGACGTTAAATTAGGAGAGTTTGGTCTTTGCTCACTTCGCTCAACAATCCAAGCTTTAATCAAGTAAAATGTTATTGTCTTAGCTTAGAAAAGGTTTCAATTTCATCTAATATAGTAAATTCTCCATGGAATTCAACATCAATGACAATTAACGCTTATCCATAACGGTTATTCCATGGTATGCTAACTACCGTAATTGAGAAAACCAATAAGAAGAGGAATTCATTAATAGAAGTAGCGCTTATTTTACAAAATTATAAAAGTCTACAAATAATTCCAAAGTAAAAATGTTTTCAAACAAATCTTTTCACTTATTTATATGGTGGGCTTTAATAATTACAACAAAAATAACGAGTAAATTAAACATTATTTAAATTTTTTTTTATTTAATAGCTTGTAACATTACGCCTAATTAAAACTATTATTGCCTCTTTTTTTCGTAGTTTGTTTTGGGCTTTTTACAGCAAATTTTCTTGCAACAAAATAATAAACCTAAATTTAAAATTACAATAACAAGAAGAACTGTGCCAATTATATCTAATAATAGATATTGTGGTAAAGTGATATCTAATCCTGCTGAACGTAAGTGTCGAGCACCATTATATCTAATAACGTATTCACACCAATATATCGCCTTGTCTAAAGGAGATATCGGTTGATCTTTTAATAGTTGAGATCGAAGTTTTACATTTGTAGAATACCTGAAAAGTAAATTTTTGTCAGTATAATTTTATATATCTTTCTATCAACTTACGCTTTGTTTGTCAAAATCTCTTGAATTCCCCAAGAAAAAGATTCAACTGTTATATTGTCATAAGAAATAGCAATGCCATATCCTTGTTTTTCGGCGTTTTTCATATTAAGGTCCTGATCCCCAAAAATTGGAACTCCAATCAAAGGAACACCATGTGTAACTGCTTCAGTTGTACTTAATAGGCCTCCATGTGTGATGAAAAGTTTCACGTTGGGATGTGCCAAAATATCTTGTTGAGGATACCATTTTGAAATTTTAACATTTTTGGGCTGATTTGGCAAGACTTCATCTTCCCATTTCCATAAGACGGTTTGTTTCAGCTTTGAAAATACTTTTAATAGAGCGTCTCGTTTTTCGGGATGAAGATCTGCCGATAGTAGATTTGATCCCATACTAAAGTATATTACTCCATGGGTAGCTCCATCCAGGATTTTTTTTAAATTTTCTGGCAATGGTTTTGGAGGGCTAACGTGAAAACCACCTACTTCAATGACTGCAGGAACTTTTGGACGTGGAGGTGATAGACTGACATGACTGTTTACCAAAACTAGCGATATATTTCTTGAAACAGAACATAAATCGGGAGCATTTGGAAAATATTTTTTCATGATTTTCTCTTGTTTTGGAAGAAAGTAAAATTTACGAATTAATTGATTTGTTATTCCCAGAAAAGTGTTGATAAATCGCTCCTTGAAGTTCATATGGTCTGAAAATCCAGCGAAAACATCTGAGACGTATGCAAAAGGTGACGGGTTTCCTACAAAGTCATTAACCCAAGCCGAAGCCGCGATGGTACTGAATGCAACAACAGGTGCATTGAAATGATGTCCCAAAGCCAATACAGCATCGTTAACAAAGACCTCAATAATAATCAAATCAAACTTTTCTTTTGATTTTAGAAAGTTTTGTACTTTTTCGTCTGCTAACATTGCATCCGTCAGAAGTGCACCCATTCCATAAACCATGAATGACCCCATCAAAGGATTTTGATTTCGCATTTCAAACATATTACTAGTTTGATTTTGGAACATTTTTTCTAAAAAAAAAAATAATTGAATTCTGACTTCATCATTTTATTCATCTATTATTGTGACTTCAAGATTCAAGGCCAATATTCGATGTTGCCTTGAAATATTTAGTGTATCGTTTATTTTGATCATAAAAATTTTCAATGTCAAAAAACAATCTTACCGGCTAAGGTTTTTTTAATATCGTTCATAGCTATGTCCCGATAGTTTTTCATTGGCTTTTCTAAAGGATACGGACTAACCATTGTTACGTCATGTCCTTTTTGGGCCAAACCTTTTAGCAAGGCTTTCCCCAAAATAACATGACTTTTACTGGGCCCGGGGAAAAATCCCAATATTTTTGCTCCATCACTTTTACTTGCAAATACTATCACTGCAATGAATACGAAAATTAACGCTAGCCTCATGATTCAATACCTTGGCTAGCAAATAATCAACTAAACTTAGATAATAGTGTGGAGAAATTCAACATAGATCTTTCGTGGGCTAAGATTTATATTAGATCCCATTAAGTATTTAAGAGGGGGAAATTGATGTTTGTTTGAAGATATATCATATATTTACATCATATTTAATAGTTAGTCATAAGTGTTAAAATCACTTTAAGATGTTAGGAGAAGTTGCTTGTAGTAATATTTTGAAAACAAAAATAAAGATATTAAAAAAGAAATCTAATTTATTTTACAAAAAAGGTTCTTTTGCTTCTTAAAACCACAAAATCAATGCATTAAACGTATATCAAATTTTTTTTTAATGCAAAAATAAAATATTCATTGATATCTTCTACTGGTATAAAGATAATAATTTATATGATTAAGTTTTATCGTCATATTAATATCTTTATAAAAATGTAAGCACAGAAAAAGAAACTATTGCCATTACGATTATAAGAGCTATTTAAAAAAATACAATGATTATTTCAAGTGTTGTTCGCATTGATTGAAAAAAACAAAGAATGTAAAACGAAAATAAAAACTAATTAAAAAAAATTATTTAAATTTCAAGTGGGAGACATAGCTTATTTAAGTTATTTATCTACATAGAAGTAAAAAAGATATTGTAAAATTATTTTTAAAGAACTACTTTCGTCTGGTTTTTATGAATACCATAATTATTTTTATAGCTTTCATTATTAACTATAACTATACTGTAAAGAGTTAAAAAACTTTTCCTGCGTTGAACAGTCATACATAAATTAGATTTTTCAAATATTAAAAAATAATTATGAAAAAAATTAGTATATCTATATAATATCCATATAATATATCTATAAAAAGATAATGGTTATTTAATCTTAACTTTGATCATCGATTAGCTATTAACGACAGAAAAAAATATTTAAAATTCAAGTGGGAGACATAGTTTATTAAAATTATTTACCTACATGAAAGCAAAAGTGATATTGTAAAATTATTTTTGAAGAACTACTTTGTACTAGTTTTTATGAATACCATAATCATTTTTATAGAATTATAGCTATACTGAAATGAGTTAAAAAACTTTCCCTGCGTTGAAAAGTTATAGATAAATTAGATTTTTCCAAATTTAAAAATAATTAAGGAAAAATAAGTATATCTGTATAATATCTTTATAATATATCTATTAAAAGATAACGGTTATTTAATCTTAACTTTCGTCATCGATTAACTATAAACGACAGGTAATATGGTATGAGTATGATGCTGGTGAAAAATGATGCGATGATTTCCATAAAAAAAAGTATAATTTTCTTTTTGAATTTATAAAAAAAATTTCTTAGATAGTCAAAAAAAAAAAGATAATGATCAGTGAAACTGATGTTAATTTTTCAATGCTAATTATTTTGTCGTTTCTTCGTTAATCAATCAGTATTTCTATACTTCTATATTGAGTTATGTAAAAAGCGTCTTTTAATAAATAAATCATCTATGTATATTGCATATTGTATATTATGCATTTATTTTAGTTGTGGTTTCTTAAATAAAACTTAAACATTAGTGGATCATGTAAGGATTAATAATGATTCAAAACCGATGTCTTTTTTTAATTTTAAACGGTATTTAGCAAAGAGTTTATAATTTTGAAAATACAAATGTATTTTTTTAGATCCATAATTGTTTTTTCAGCAATATTTTTACGGGAGAAAAAATATATTAAAAACTATTTTATTAATATCGTAATCCTGGACTTCAACAACATGAAAAACCACGATTAACTTTATAGAGGCTTTTGAAATGTAGGTCTATAATATGTACTTCAAAGAATGGTTTGAAACCAGTATAATTTATTTCGACTGCAACTTGACCAACTCACCAACTTCACCTCTAATATTTTAAACTATAGTCTTGTTAATCATTGTAATAATAATATTTTGCTAAGAAACTGGTATTTTTTATTTATTTATTTATTTTAAGTCGCTTCAACAGCTTGGTCATTAGCGACTAAAATTTGATAGCTTTTACAATTTTACATTCATCTTTAACATAAAAAGTATTCAAACAAACTTAAATAGATTTAAACAGATTAAAATAGATTATCCTAGTTATTGAATATACTCCGATAAAATTCTTTGGTGGTATGAATTTATGGAAAGTACCAGATCAGCGGTTTGTTTATAAGAGTGGGGTTGTTAGGTTTTGGGTTTCGTGTTCTTGCAGTCTTTTGATTAGCCGAGTGCATCTGTTTTTTAAACTTGGACTCATTTTTGGGTGGAGTTGTTGAAGTGTGCTGATGAGGTCTTCTACGCTTGTGGCGTAATCCAGGGCCAAATCGTTTAGGTCTTGGTTGCTGCGGGCATTTTCCATGATATTCCTTATCTGGTCAATGTTTAGTGCAGTAATTCCCAAAGTGGTCTATATCGACCCCTAGGGGTCTATGACAACCTGCAAGGGGTCTACGTCAGCGAAAAAAAATTTGGGGGTCCATGAAATGAAAATGGGGGTCCACGATAGTGGATCTCAACACATACACTGATAGTACCTATTTACTTACATCATACTATCTTATAATATCAAGACATTGATTTTGAAAATTTTATTTTGAGTAGTTTTAATTTAAATTCAATTAATAAATGTATAAATTAACATGTGTTTTTACGTTAAGTTTTTAACACTAAACTTCACTACAGTTAGAAATTTACAGGAAATCAATATCAGGTAAGTAGGGGGTCTACCCAACACGGAAAAACATGGCAAGGGGTCTACGATACAAAAAAGTTTGGGGAACTCTGGTTTAGTGGGAGATTGAGTTGTGATTGAAATAGACCACTTTTGATTGTGGCCCAATCCTCTTCCTCAGAAGTTTCGTTTTCTGTTTTTTTTTTATTTAGATTTTATCTTTTTTCTAACCTGTCGTCTAGTGGTACACTCTTTGTTTCCCATTTGTTCCAAGCTGCTGTTACCATCAGTATCCTCATCGGCAATTTCTGACTGGGATTGTTTGTTTCCTTTAATACCTTCAGATGATGAGTTTGATACTGTTGGCTGTCGGGTTCTCTTTACTCTCTTGGGGTGGGGTTTATTATTATCATTTTTAATAGTTATTGGGGGTGGCATTTCGGTAACTTCGTCCACTTCGTGGTGTCTGGTGGTCTGGGTTAAATTTATTTTGTTATTTTCTATTGTTGGTGATTCTGGTTGGGAAGTGGTAGAGTTTTGATTATTGGTATTTAAAATAATTGGTTTTGATATGGTGTTCGTGGTATCGCTGTCGGGATTGAGTTGGTGTTCATCTGAGAGATTGACTGTGTTGGTATTTTTTCCACTGTTGTCAGTTTTCTGCAATTGGTAAGCAGATTCTCCTAAAAAGATGCGGTATTCTTCGTTGTCGTGTTTTATAATGAGAGAGTCTGGGTGGATTTTGGGGTCATATGCTTTGACGAATACGAATCGTCTAAAGCTATAGATATGTTTAAATCTCTCCTCCTGTATTCCTATTCGAATGAATTGCATTCCGGACATGATTTCTAATCCTGTTTGGGCTAACGCAGCTATAATAATATGGTGTGGAATAGACGGGCAAACATTTGAAATGATAAATTTCGTTGTTGGTGCAATTAATCGCCTGCATGATATGGTCGTCTCATTTACTGTAACGTTTTTGAAATTGTTTATGTATGTGTCGACGGTATCAGTTGATTTTAGATATATACAGATACGATTGTTAGACAGTCGGGATGCAAACATGATATTTCTTGGGTCGATTTGATTTCCAACTGCATTTATGTAATCTGCTATTTTTGTATTAGAGATGCTCTCGAACACAATTGCTTGTTTTTTGGTAGGGAAGGTTGGAATAACTGTTGTGGTTTTTTGAGTTGTTTGTGCGTAGGATGAGGTGTTATTGGAAAAGGTGGTGGTCATTTTTTTTGGTTTTTAGTAGGTTTTAGTGATGTTTTTGGTGTTTATTTGATTGGTTCACTCACCGGGTTGTGAGTAAATTTGGGCCTGGCCTGGCTATTGTCGGTTTTACTATTTTTAGTTCAAACTTGATTTTCACTGTTATAGATCAACTGCGTTTGGTCTGCATTATTTGACCGAAGTCAGATTTCGACTGAACTGGTATTTTGTTAACAAATAATTTCTATAAATTATTTCGGTTCTTTTAAGTGTCGTTTATTTTTCCCCAACACAAATATCAATTTACTAATTGTATTAGTATTAGAACTAGTTCAATTTCAAGTTTTCTATGCTAGATCAGGATCTAAAGGCACTGCTTTGATTTGTGTTTTGTTTTTTCAAATTGCTAATTACCGGCATTTTATAACTTCAAAAGTCTTAAGCGACTCTAGAGTTAATAAAACTCCGTAATCGAGATCAAACCTATCAGTTTTGGAGCGGTCATCTAGACCACTCGGCCACCAGTAGGCTCTCAAATAAATTGCAAACAAAAATATTTTTTTTACAATAATATTTAGATTTATTTATTATCTAAATTATATGCCATGTAAACGCGATTTTAACGGAACAAAAACTTGTTTATGTACATATATATTTTTCCAGTATTTTCAAAACGAACAATACTGAGTTTTATTATAGTCAAAAATATATTCTGTGATATTCTCTCTTAGTAAAAACATAAAACCAAAACATGCTGGTATTCTTACTTATTCTATTTTTAATATTAATTGAAACCAAAGTTCAAAACAATGATAGCTATTAAATGAAAATCTTTCAGGATGATAACCACTCGTAACACATATTACATTATAATTATTGACTTTATTTAAGTATTTAAATTTCCCTTTCCCTATCTATTCGCATCATGACTTGACTAATTTTTCGAAAAACCTTGTATTTCTGTACTTATAAATTATATGCTTTATGAGATAAGAAACATTTTCAAGAAGCCATACAGTTTTAAATTTAATTCAAAGATTTTTTTTTTAAATTTTAGTTGAATAAATAAGAACTTCTAAGTTTATAACTTTTTGAAGACTTTTTTTTATAATGACCGATAAAATAAATTGTAAGTAGTAATGACCTTGTCAAATTATATAAGAGGAGAATTATTAGTAGATAATTAAAAATTTAAAGAATTGCAAACGCACGACACACAAGTATTAGTATTGGTCTATACTATAGCATTGATATGAAATATTTATTGAAAAATGTTAGTATTGTTAGTATAATACTTATATCATTCTATGATCGTGTAAAACCATTAGGAACTCTTCAGAATTGTTTTTAAAAAATATTATAAATATTAATGAATAGAATAATGATAACCAAATACTTGCTGCATTTTCAAAGAGTAAAACAATTTTGGGTTTCCACGTAAATATTGGGAAAATCTAATCTGGTACTTATTGACACAAACCATTTCATTTAGATGCAGGATTCCATTTCTTCTTCTGCATATCTTAGGTACTTTAACTTTTTCTTTATCGATATATTCCTTTTCCTGTCTTAAATATTATTCATTGATAAATATTCAATCTTATTCAGTGGACTTTATTTTTGCTATTAAATTGATGATTATTTCTTTCTTTCATTGATAATTCCAATAGTATATACAGCAATTTGATTGCCACAAAGCACTTCTTTTCTTGACAAAGACTCAAGTTTGATTTATATGACTTATGAAGTCCAATATTCCACAACTATAATGATTCATTTCAGAAGAATCATTTCTTAATTCCTGTTTAGAGATCCTTTCTATAGTTTAAACATTAGTCAAGGGCATTTTTGGGAGGTATACTTTTTGATTTTTTTAGGAAGCTAATATTTTTCAATTTTCATATTGGTTTATAAATTCTTTTTCGTCTTTGATATCCTCGTGGGTTTGGTTTTTCCTATATTAGTATCATATTTGTGCACTTCTCTTATAGTAACAACATGAACCAACATCATTCGTGTATAATTATTTTTCTATCGAAATCCTATCGAAATTAGAAATCCTCTTAATTGTATTTTTTTAAGATTCATAGAACTTTTTGCTTAAATAGATCCTCTTTTGTAAGGATATTTAAAGCCCTATACAAGCCTTGGTAGCAAAAATCGTTTTTCTTATCTAAAGCAATGTAGTATGTTTACGATTTAAAAGAGTCCTATTTAGTAAATGAAGATATTCGCTTACATATTATCTACTTAAAAATTCAGTCCAAATACTGAAGATATCTGAAAATATATGGAATATATTGTATCACGGAATATTTGAGATGTAAATCCTAATGTTGATATTCTTATCTCTCTGAGCATTTTTTAAACCCCAACACCAAATTTTTCAGGACAAAAATATTTTCCACCCTAAAAAGAGTGAAAAGTTACTAAAATGCAACTTGAGTCAAGAGTTTCTTAATGTTTTGGTATTATTTATTGAACCATAATCTTAAAAAATATTATTGAAATTAATAAGCTATATTTATAAGTAAATTGATAAGAAAATTTGTAAAATTTATAAACATTTATCAATGATTTAAACATTTTTAAAAATTAGATGTTTTATATGTATAACCATCTCACTATGGAACAACAAGGGTGGCATATCGATTGGGGCCTAGGACGGCATCGGACCTAAATCCGCCACTGAATATTAGCTCAAATATCAGAGACTAAATAAAAAATAAATACCAATAGAATTTAAAAGAAAAGACTGATCAATTATGATTTAAATTTTTTTCCTGCGAAAACATAATTTTAAATGAAAGTTTCAGGTTTGGCCGAAACTGAGACTAATGCCAAAACTTGAGTTCAGTTTCGGCCGTAAAATCAAGTTATGGTCGGACACTATTTGTTTGCTCATTAATAAATCTATGCTTATTTTTTTCTGTCTTCGGTTTAATTTATTTTCGTAGGTAATAACATAATTCATTAAAAAAATAACATTTTTGGAAAACTTTAAAACTTTTATGTTCAGGAAATGTTATTTTCTCAGTAATTGATTTTATATCTACAAATTTTTATTGACAAAGATTTACCTAAAGAATACCTCATAGTATATTTGAGATAATAAATGCCTTTTAATAGTTGTTTTACATAATTTATTAGAACTCCTCTGGTATCTATTAATATTAAATCATTGCCTTTTGTGTAATAATAAATTTTTAAATAAGTATAAAGTTTTAATATTACTTCATTGTACCTAAAATAGTAAAAGAGGAATGGAAAGGACAAAAAATAGGTAACCGTTTTTATTTTGTTTACGTTTTAATGTAAAAACAATATTTAGTAAAATATGGAAATATATATTGAGAAATATATTTCTCCTCTTATAAATGTTAACATAATAAATTATTGTTAAATTAAATTCAAAATGAATATAATTATTTTATTAAAAATAAACAATATTGCATACAATCAAACTAATTTGATAATAATAACATTTAATAAAAATAAAATTTTGATTTTCTGCTTAATTTTATACAGTAAAACTTTTTCACAGAACTATGTTTCATTTCTTCCTTACACTAACTATTCATTTTTAATGCAAATAAATCCTAAGATAAAACTAACAGATATTTTCTAAAATATTTGTGTTAATATTTGAAAAGTCGCATCGAAATAAGATGCACTTTTTAAAGCTTTTACGATATAAAATTCAAAATAATATCCAAGTCACTATAAACAAAATACAAATACTGTCTTATATAATTTAACAATATTCTGTTACAATAAAATTAATATCAATTGCAGGTATTTGTTTTCCTAATGTAATTTCGTTTTGTTATGCCTTCTTGTTTTCATGAGTATCAAGATAATGGTTCACGAGTTGTGTTCGGTAAAAATAGACACAGTAATCCACCACTAATTAATAGGAAAGCAACAATGAATGTTGGAGCAGGACAGTACATGTCTAATAACGTTGCGATAACAATATTTCCAATTATTCCACCAAGACGAGCCGCTACCATTGAAATAGCGACACCGGTAGCACTGTAAAAAATTTAAAGTTAAATAATAAAAACAGCATTAAGTAAATTAGAAGATTGGGTTTTTACCGTAAGTTTGTTGGGAAAACTTCTGTGATCAAACAATCCAAAGCTGCATTACCACATGAAATTACGGAACTAAACACAGCCGAAACGACAAGGTTGTGAAGTTTATTTCGTACGAAGTATAAACTGGCGGCACAAAGTCCCGAAGAAAATGTACTGAAAACTGGAAAATAAAAGAAGCTTAGTATATAACTTTATATGATTTATATATCGTAGGTATATAATTTTGAACGCTTTAAAATTTCGTCAAAGGTACTCAATGAGTCCTATGATATCAATCAACAATTATCTCTTCTTAAGCAAATTTCCCAGTGGTTATTGCCCCCAATGATTACTGATCCCAGTGTTATTGCACGAAATAACACTCCTATCAATTTGGAGAAAAGGGTGTTCTTTGAGGAGAGTATAGTTCCTTAATTTAAAACCTTTTAAATTGATACAAGTTTTAAGGAATATGCTTTTTTTTTATTTAATTTTCGAACAAATTACAACCAAACTACCTTCATTGTATCTTTTGAACTCTTTTTCCTGATTACAATATACTTTAAAGGGTCTAGCAGGATCCACATGGCGAGTTGGCCTCCAAATAGGAACCTATACCGAAACTTATGTTAAAATATTGGCTTGATATACAAACACAGTTTGTATACTTTTCCCGACCAAATTTTTCTTTGACCTTGAGATAAGGACAAAAATGTCCACCCGCATGACTATTTTTCAATGTTATATATCTCAAAAACTAAATAAGCTAGAGAAATAAAATTAACGCGAGGCTTTAGACTGTTTTACAGAGTATATTATGTATTTTTTTGAAATTTTTAGAAAAAAAAAATTATACAAAAAAAAAACCCAAAAAACAAATGAAATAATTTTTTTATGTATTTTCTGAAAATGACAATCACGAAAAAAATATATTTTATGCTTCTACATAAGAGCTATAACCCATAAAAATTGCGTGAAAAAATAGTTGGTGCAACACCTTGAAAAAAAATGAAATGTGATTTACGCCTAATAGTACATCTCAGTTTTAATTTTTTTCACCAACTTTTTTTTCACAAAACTTCAATTAAAAGTAGGTCACATAAAGGAGCAAAACATATATTATTTTCGTAATTGTAAGTCACAGGAAACACAAAAAAAATGTTTTATTAGTTTTTTTTTTGTTTTTCTATATTAATCTGAAGATAATTATTTTCAAGAGTCAAAATAATTATCCCAAAAGAAAAGAAAAACCAACAAGTGTTCAAATTTTATTAAAATAAGAATAAAAAAAAGTATCGTCACTCTTATAATTTATTACAATTGGTATACTATGCGTCTCCAATTGATTCTGGGTACATATTGACGGCATCTGAATTACTTGGTTTTATTCGTTAAGCTAAGAATACTAGTGAGTTTAAGGTCTAAAAGTTAAAGGAAAATTAAAAAGTATTACCTAAGAAAAACTTTCGTCCCAAACGATCCATTCCAAGCACAGCAATAATGTTGCTTGGTAAAGCTGCCGCCACTGTAATTAGCGATTCCATGAATACAGCACTTTCTATTTTATCTGAACATAAACCGACGTGGCTTCCATTATTCACAACAAAATTAGTAACTTCACAAACACTTGCTGATTGTCCGGGATGATGACGTGAAAATTCATCAAAACGATTGAATAATTCAGGGAACCACATCATCAAACCATAATAACTTCAATCAAATAATTACGAAAGATTAAATGAAAATCCAACAAACAAATTTTCGTTTTCAACTTACCCAATATGGAATGTAAAATTAATCGTTATTGAAATGAGTGTAAAACGTAATATTGGCGTAACAAACAACTGTTTACTATTATCAACAATGTCGACCATCATATTCTTATATTTCCCTTTGACAATCGGTTTCGGTTTTTCACTATTCGGTCGAATTATTTCGTCCAGTATTAACTCTTTGACGGGATAGTTATCGGATGATTTGCCGGAATTCATTACGTATATTCTTCGAAACACGTTCATTGCATCTTCTGTGCGACCACGCATCAGTAAAAATTTTGGACTTTCTGGTAGGAAAAATAGCAAGCCAGCAACAATGAAAGATGGCAATGCGCAAATTAATAAAAATATACGCCACGAATTGTATGTAAATTCGTCCGAATGATATCCAATATTGGTTGGGATTATAAGCCATGCCAACCCCGCCACAAATAAATTGCCGAGTGTCCAAAAAGCAGCCATGAAGCTCAACATTGAACCACGTTTGGCTTTTGGTTGAAACTCGGCAAAATATGACCAAATTACTGGTCCACTACCCCCCAACCTGCAGAGAAAAAAATAAACATCCTTCAGTATTTGGGATTAGTTGTACTTTTGGGTAATTTCAGTGTCATTTTTAATGCAAAATTTCTATTTTTATAAGTTTTTGTCGGTACTATCTTTTATCTGTTTTATGATTATTGAATATTAAAATAGATACTTACGCCGCCCCGTTAAGAAATCGGAAAAACATAAATGCCACATAGCTTTGACTAAAGCTTGAGGCTACAATACATAATGCGTTCATAAAAGAAATCGCGATTAGTACTTTTTTACGTCCCAGAGAATCTGCTACAGAACCCCAGGCGTAGGCTCCAACCATCATCCCTAAACAAAATAATATGTTAGTCAAAAATTAAATCAATTAATCGATTTGTAAAGTTATATATTTTCATTTAATTTTTCTAAGTAAAATAAGGTACATATAAATTGGAATATAAAACAAATTTAAAAAAAATATAAATTTTTTAATACCACACTTTGGTATTAATATCATTTTAGTAACACTCGATTTGGTATGAGATAATTCTTGAAAGAAGTGCCAAAATTAATTTATGTCATAAAGGTTTTATAATTATGGTATTAAATAAATCGGAATTTATTTTAATTTGTACAGCATATAAAGCGATTGCTATGGTCGAAATCATCTACCAAAAGTCCAGTTTTCATCGAATTTTCACGAAATATTTTGTTGGGAAGGTTTTACAGAAACGGGTGTTATAAAAGTAAAAAAATGTATGGTTCAAACAAACTATAACCATAAATTCTAGCTTACTGGTGGCCGAGTGGCCAAAATGACCACTCCAAAACCGGTAAGTGTTGGGCTCAATCCTCGATTCCAACAAATTTTCGATATTTCTCAAATCCGGATTTTTATCGGAGTAAGTAGTTATATAGCGACAGCAAATAACAGTAAAAAAAATCAATAAATTATTTCTACTTCTTAATTTATAAACAGCTTTCTTGCATAACGATAAAAATATGTTTTCTCCGCTGAATGTTTTTTGGAATTTATTATTATTGATGGATGATAAAATTCAGATCTCAGCTTTTATATTTTTTTAAATAAGAAGAAAATTCAGGTTATTTAATGTCTTTTTTTTTATTTAATATTTTTATTATTCAATTAGCTACGTTTCGTTACTAATCGTAACTTCCTCAGGCTTCTTGATTCATAAAATTAAAATATTTTTAATTTAAATTCAATAAAAAAATATTGAGGAAGTTATGATTAGTAACGAAACGAAGCTAATTGAATAATAAAAATATTAAATAAAAAACAAAAAGATCTTAAATAACCTGAATTTTCTTCTTATTTATTATTATTATTTGGCATTGGAATGTTCAAATGAATTAAGGTAGGCCTCATTGCATACTTTAAGGTAGTAATAATGGTATTTCAATTTATATCCAGTACGCAAAGAAGATATTATTTTTAAAATAAAAAGGCAGAAGTTAGTTAAAATAAATAAACATTGTTATCAATAAAATATGTTATGGTCTTATTATGTTAAAAAATTTACAAAAATAAACTATAAATATACATTTAAATAAAAGCTCGTAATTCGATTACCAAGCAATCTTCATCAGCGGTCATTTAGAAGTATTGGATCGTTCCGTAATTGCTATGTGATGAGCCAAACTCACACATTTGGGTAACTAAACTCACTACTTGATGTCCATTGATGAGATTACTTGGCAATCGAAATACGTATCTAGAAGTACGTCAAAAATACTATCGGACAAATTTTTGTTTATAGTTTACTTTTGTAAATTGTATTCTATTAATAAAACCCCAATATGTTTTATTTATTGTGTAAATAGTATAACTGTTCAATGTCCATGAAATTGTTTTTAGAAAAATCAAAGTTTTTTAAATGATTTACAAATGGTTAATGATGTTTATATTTCTTCTGTTTCAATCATTTTAAATACTTGCATATTATTAAGATTTTCCTTCCTTTAATTACATTTTAAAGACATATATTAAACGCGACAGGATGGAAATAATTGGGAATATGACTCACATACCATTTACGAGTGTTCTTACCATGAAAATTCAAAAGCAAAATTTACACTCTTTCAATTTCATACCACGTCTTTTATATATTCTATAACCTTAATGGATTAGATTTCAAATTATAAAATTACCTATAAAGATAATGGAGTTGAGCCATCCTTTGGTTTGGGTATTCAAATCGAGATCGCATTGGGCTGACGGAAGGATGAACGACATCGAAATGACGTCCATCTCCTCCGATGTGCTTACAAACCCACATATTGCTAGTAAGACGTAGTGAAATTTTCCATACCCTAAAAACCATAAATTTTCATTATCAAATTACTGTTATTAAAATTGAGGGGTTAATATTTACCTGTTAATTCTATAGCTCGTTCAAAATCTGCTTTCGATTCATATACCACCCCCTTTTCACATTTTTCAGGATCGTTTCCTGGTACTTTGCCTTTTGAAAGGCCAAATGTTGCGAGTTCGAGGTCCTTCGATCCGCACCCGTTGGCTTTGCGCTCGTCTTTTACATCACACTCTAAAGTAAAAAAAAGAAAAATTTATTGTTTTTGAGAAATTAGTTTAGGAAAAGTTTCCAAAAAGATATCTTACTTGGATGCTTCTTAGGATCAGATCCAGTTTCTACCATCCTACGATATCAGAAAAGGTTTGATTTCTTCTGCGTTGGTGATAAACGAAAGGGCGGCGTTTGGGGGTAGCTTTTAAAGACGGGGGTAGAAAGCGATACTTTGTACTCTATAACAAAAAAGAAAAATACAACTTCAACCAGTGGCGTAGCTAGGTAACCAAGGGCCCTGGGGCAAATTTAAAAATGGGGCCCCACTGCTATGTAAACTGATTAGGTTTTATCAAATAAAAATATAAAATATACAAATACTTTAAAAATACAAAGCTACTTAAGCTCTGTTTTGTGCACTGCAGGCCAGGTAATAAAAATATTAAATGGTAATAAAAATAAAAACCAAGGGCCCTGGGGCAAATTTAAAAATGGGGCCCCACTGCTATGTAAACTGATTAGGTTTTATCAAATAAAAATATAAAATATACAAATACTTTAAAAATGCAAAGCTACTTAAGCTCTGTTTTGTGCACTGCAGGCCAGGTAATAAAAATATTAAAAGGTAATAAAAATATTAAACAGTAACAACATAAATTACAATTAATACTTGGTGTAGGAGAAATTTCCAAAAGTTCAGTATGATCGAGATTTCTGGTAAGGATTCGAGGGCCCCCTGAGCTTGAGGACCCCGTGGCACTGCCCCGCCTAGCCCCTAGGTAGCTACGCCACTGACTTCAACACTTGTCAATAAATTTGATACAATGTAATGAGGAACAACTAAGAAGTAGCCCAAGGACTTCCAGTCCTTAGACATTTTTAAATTTCACATTTAAATGAATGCAATATGCCATGAAAGAAAAAAATCTTTATCTCATTGTATTATTGTAATTCATTTACACTTATAATAAGTGATAATCTATGCAGAAATCAACCAAGACTATACATCGAGTTATTAATTTCTATTTGTCCATTAATTTGTTTTAAGAAACATTAATTATTTCTTCACATATACTATATTTCCTCCAAATGGAAGGATATGTTTTTTATTGCCATGATAATATCATGAGAAAATCATTAAATTTTATAGTAATATTTTTACAATAATTGGTATTAATTAAAAATTCTATATCTTATTTGAAATGAAACAACTTAGTTGATGAATTTTCAATATAGCTATAATAATTTGTCGTATCTCGCTAATATAGAATTAATAAAACAATAAATATAAATATTTCTTTTTAAAAAATTATTGTAATTTGTTTCATGATAACGATAACTTTTTTTTGATAAATAGTAAGAATTATGAATAAAATTAGTTCAAAGACAATGCTTGAAGAGCACTTTAATTTTATTAGTTTTAATTATTTTATTAATCTCTCAAAATCAATTTTGTAATAAAACCTACTGGTTTTTCAATTATAAATGAAATTATTTCTTTTACTTTGAAATTTTTTATTCCTTTTACTAATGCAGTTTTCGACAAATGGTGAAATATTTTAATTATCTTTTGTAAATATGGTTTTAATTATTTGAATCAATTGAACATGGTCGTATTTTAAGTGAAGAAAAAAAAAAGGTCAACACACCTCAATCATTGAAATTCCAAGGTAAAGTCAAATGCAAAAAAAAAGATTTTTATATTAAATTAATATTGAAGCTAAAATGTAGCATTGCTGTTGCATAATTTTTTATTGCATACCTTTTTCTTTATGGAAATTGTAGTTATTCCTTTCCATACAAATTTATGACTATTTCCATCTATTTAAAACATAAGTTCAACAAATTAGGCTAATTTTGTCATGGTAAAACGTTAGTAGTTTGCGGAAAGATTTTTTGTGACTTTAAGATCAAAAACTATCATCTTTAAGTGGCATTTGCCCTTCAGAAGGAGTAAGAAATATTTATGATATTAAATCAACTATATCGGAGTTTTATGCCATTGCTTAGTACTGTATATGATGAAAACTGATTTCTAAAAACCCTCTTTCCTTTCTAAAGCACGTAAGAACTACACCCGAGTATATCCGGGTGGTTACTTTATCCGAAAATTCCCGCTTTCGACATAATTCGAGCATAATTTATCTGCAGAAAAGATTACTCCCTAATGTAGTCCCAAAATGCATTTATAAAGCATGATAATTAGTTAAGATGAATAAAAATTATGATTGTTTTATGAATTTTCTTTAATTCTAAACGCACAATATGCACCATAATATCAATTTTCAATCCCATTTTGGACTCAAAAAAGTTTTTAAGATGGAGGTTTTATGATTTTTTCATTCATAAAAAATGTGTTTTTTTATTTTTATTTCATTACTACGGAAGAGATTGGGGACGAACTAATTTAAAAAATTACGTAAACTTGTATAACGTATTTGCCTGGTAGCAAAATGATTCCAATAAAAATTAAAGCAAAAAGGTCTATGTCCTAGTTGGAGCTTAAACTTCAAATAACTTAAAATGGTAATTTAGTTCCCAAAGGTTTTGGTTTTAAATCGGATAATCGTTTGGAAAAATCAGCTTTTTTGTTGGAATCGCTTTTCTTGGGCTTGGTACTAAATTAATTTTTCGTTGGAGTTATTTTGCTGCAAGATGTTAGGTTTACAAGTTTAAGTTCATCGTCTTATTGTCCTTTTTTGTCAAGATGAGGGAAGAAGATTTGAAAGTGCTGTAAAATAGCTATTAGGCGTTAAAATCGATTTTTGTGAATCAGTATACCAAACCAAAGGATTTTTTGAGCATTTATCTTTTGGACCAAAATATCAACAAAATGCATTATTTTTTTCTTAAGGTTTTTAAGTTTTTTGATACCTGTTGACTTCAGAAATCGATTTTTTTTTTTTGAGTTTTAGGTATATTAGATATTCTTTGGAAGATTGGTCTAACGTTCAATAAATAAGCACAAAAAGTTAAGCTTTGATAAGTGAAAATTCCACAATCTGAAGAAGCTATAATCGCTATAAAAACTCCAAATCAACTAGATAATCAGAAAATTGATGTTTTCTGTATCATTTATCTAGTTTTTAATAACTTTTAAATATTATTAAATATTTTTAAATATATTAAATATTAAACTTATAAATAAATAAATACAAATTTATACTTTTTTTTTGAGTATATCAAGATACTAGATATGTAATTGGAAGCGTAATTAGATTATGGGAAGAGCAGTTAATATTTATGCCATCGTATTTTATTAAGAAATATTTTATTCCTATAACTATAAATCGTGATAACGGTTTCTACCAATATCCAGAGATATTTGAGGAACTCAAAAGTGAACTTGAAAATTGTAGTCATAAAAATGCTGAAGATATAAGTAAATATTATAAGATTAAAAAAAGTATTACACCATAAATCATTGGGAAAAACGTCTTTACTAGAAATCTTAATTTTCATGGAATTGATTTTGACAATAAACATTTGTGACACGGAATGCAGTTGGTGGATTAATCATTCAAATGAAATTTGAAAAGATAAATAGAACAAAAAAATTAGTGTTAACTACATAAATGGTGTGGTGAGTAGCAAATAAAATCGTTATCAACCGTTTATTTGATATTCCATCATTTTGGCGATGGTTCGTATAACCATTAACAATTCATTCTAAATTAAATTTTATTTTCATGAAAAACCTACACACCACGAAGTTGAATCATTTTCCTTGTTATGAATTGTAATTAAATAGAGTCACGAGAAGTGTTAGATTATATTAGAGACCAAAAGGAAACTACTTTATTTATATTCGTAATCATTGACCTTAAATAATATTCATCACTTCATTTGATAAACTTTACTAAAGCCTCGAGTGTGTATTTCGTCTTCCTTGACAATAAATGGACTTAATTTAATATAATACTTTGATGACTTACAAATTTGTAGGTAGATACTAACTCTTGAAATGGTGTTTTATAGTCTATTCAAATATTTATTTTCATGTTGGTTATGTGTAAAATTATTGTTGTAAACTTTATTGAAAATTCCAAACAAATATTTTTGACGTTAAAAAGAAAAATAAAGAAATGAAAAAGTAGTGATGGAAAATTTTTGGATGTAATATAAACTTGTATTTATCTGAATAGTTTACAGAACAAATCTCAATGTAACAAATTGATGCAAGACATTTCAATTACCAAAGAGAAATCATTAAAAAAGTATACAATAGTTATTTGACTTTTCTTTACAAAATATCAGCAAGACGTTGTTTTCTATCATCAACCCTAATTAGTAAATTAGTATTTCCTTGTTATATCTTTGGTAAAGATTAAAATATGACTTCTAAACTTACTTTAATATTGTATATTAAATACGGTGTGCATTACAATATGATTTGCAGGTCATTTTAAAAGGTTTACTGTTTTTTCAAAAACAAAGTTAAATAACTACATAATGCGAGCAATATTGTTACTAGCCAATAATATTTAAAAATGATTTCAGGTATATAACCTACTACTTATGGCTGTTTGTCAATTGAATTTTAAGGTAGATGGAAAAAAATTGAAAATATTTTAAACACAATATGCTTGATACATGTATGAATTCAATTATTATTTTGAAAGTAAGAAAAATGTAAAAAAAAATGATTTTGAAAATTAAAAGTACTTGATCTAGAAAAAATAATATTATTCCAGCAAAGGGAGCTACGTTTTGGAAAAAGTTAAAAAAAATCGATTTGTTGAGCACATGATTTGGAGTCCAAGATTAGACTCCAGAATCTTATGATCTGAAGTTCAAGATTGGACTCCAGAATCCTATGATCTGAGGTCCGTGATTGAACTCCAGAATCCTATGATCTGAAGTCTTTTGGTTATTTAAAAAAAAATTGATTTCATTGATGTAAGGTGTAAGGCATCATTCCTATCACAATTGATTTACTATCAACGATGTTATAACATTACAGACATTTTAGAGCAAAGAAATATATTAGAAAATTTGATCAATAAAATAGGAATCTTTTCAAGGAGACTTTAGGGGTCATATTTTCCAACGAAAATTACAAGAAAAAGTCTCAAATAAATCAGATCATCTTCATTAAATGTTTCAAATTTGTTCTGTATCTGTGTTAGAAAGTAGGACAAAAAATTATATTTTCATAATATGTTGCATATATATCTCAGCTTATAACAATTGTTTTGCTAAGAAAAGATAGCCATATAATTTTTGAAGTCCCTCATTGATCCCCATAACAGTAATTTCCCGTTAATTAAATTAAAACTATCATATCTATAATATATCAATTTCCATGAAAATAATGTTTAAATTATTATATATGAAACTATAACTGTTTTTTGTAAAAAAACTGGTATCTACTACACATAAAAAATTACAATCAAATCATGGGTTAATCATAGAATTATGGTTGAATAAGTAAATAAAAAGATCCAAAAAAAAAAATATTTAAATTTTGTAATATTTAGACTACAAAATTCATACTTATCTTGGTGTAAAATTGAACTCTGTAATTCAACTTTTACTTTTAAGGTAAAAGATTTAGAAATGCAAATAAAACTCTATAAAAATTATTTTAGCTGCAAAATATTCATACTCTACAAATATGCCAAAAAATCGGCTTTATGTGTTTAAAAAATTGTATCAATTATTTCACGAAAGCTCCATTCTTATTGAGTTATTATTATTAATTATTCTAAAATATATAAGAACACGTAGTAAAATTTTTGCTGCATTTTGTTTTTTTTTCGTGTTAATACGTCCTAAAAGTATTTTTTTTAGACTTTTTAAAAGCGAGATGTTTATAAATCCATCTTTTTATTACAATTGAAAATTTTATTCTTAAAATATTGATAATATACAAGTAGCACGGTATTAAACTGAAAAATCCTCAAATTTTTAGTTTTTCAATATAGGTTAACTAATCTATTTATTTTTATTGGTAAGTCACGATTATTTAAAATGAGAGTAACATAAATAAATATTATTTGGCCTAGTATATAAGATTTTTATCCTTATCCAATTTCTAAACGTTTTCAATATTTATTTTGAAAATTATTTCTGTTTTTTCATTACGAAGAAGAAGCTTATTAAAAATGCAAATAACGAGATAAATACAAATAAAATAAAATATTTGCTATAGAGTTTCCAAATCAGGCAAATAAAGTGCTTATTTAATGTGAAGACCAACTCCAAGAAAACGTGAAAACGTTTACACTTGCTAAACTTTTGCTTGTTATTTGTTCTTCGATTTAATTAGTTTTCTTGTTAAAAGTGTAAAACAGAAGCTCTAAAAACGCTTTCTAAATTTCAAACAAAAAAAATATATTTCTATATAATTAATAAATAAAAATACAAAATAATTTTTGTTTGGTTTTTTTGGGATGTATAATTCAATCAAAGATTGTATCAAATAATTTAAGTAATCATAAATGATAAAGTGTGACGTGAATGGCTGCTAATAGTTAATAATTCTTAAAATTAATGAATAAAAATAATTTCAACAATCAAACAATTCCTTTCCAACACTTAAGTGTAAGAAAAATAGTGGTTTACGAAGGTAGTAATATAATAATAAATAGTAATGCTAAAACTGATAATGAATATACCTAACTAAAAAGTTCTTTTTGAAAGTGGTCTATATCAACTTTAAAGACAATCCTTATGATACATATTAATTTTTAAAAATGGGAACATATCTATGTTTTCATTACCTACCAAGGTAAAAAATTATACTATAAAAGACGTTTTATGAAGAATGTTTGCCGGATGGACTTGAGCCACTTTCAAAGGAAAATTAAATAATTTGAAATTGAGTTAAAATTAATATTTGAGCAATTTGGCCATTGCTGTATCATGTAGTTTTCTAGTTTAATGATTCTACCCTTTGATTTCTTAAATAAATCACTTTGAATAAAATTGGTTCTATGATAGTTACCCCTAGAAAAATCCTCACACGAAATTTGCCCCCAAAAAGTGATATAGCTCACAATGATATATCCTCACTTAGCGATTAATCCACAGCAAAAAATATTTATTTAATTTATTATTTAAATAAATGGTATTTTATTATGAGTATTGTAATTCTAGCCCATTTGAAAAAAATATCTTGTTTTTTAATAAAATTAAACATTTAAAAAAATAAGGATTCATGTTCCATCCCATATAGTGACGTCAATATCTGGCAACGTTTCAGTTTCTACTTTATTTTTAATTTAACTCACGATTTTTTTATTAACCCAATTTTAATATAGTAAAATATCGTTATACTAACAATACTATTGCAATTATAGTAATGAAATACTAATAAATTGATTATTAATTTTTTTTTCTTATGGGTTAATTTCTAGGTGAAGATATATCAATTTGCGTAAATTTCAGTGCAAGAAATCAATGTGGAAATCTATCATTAAGGAATCTATATGAGTAAATACATATGTGGGCAACTTTCTGTGGACAAGTGTCTGGTCACCAATAAAATTGGATTAGACAGCGAAAGGAGAAAAGTGTCAAATACTATTAATCTTCAGTTTCAAAATAATCGTTTTTAAAATTACATATAAGATACGTAAATGAAATGTAGATACTAGTAATGGGGGCATCCTTGGGAATTATGAAGTCTTTTGGAAAAATTATAATTAAAACTTGTGAATTATTGAGACAAAAGTCTGAGACTTTTTGGGTACATTTTGGGATATAATATGAATTTGATTAGAATTGATACTATTCCCAAAATAATGAAAAAGTGTTTGGATATTAGATTAATTTGGATGGGTAATCTTTTTGAAAAGTGAAATAATTTATTTGCATTTAAAAATGGGGGTTTCGTTATAACAGTATATTTTATCTAATAAAAACCTCAACTTTTATAAAATTCGGCGAATAATATTTTTTCTACGAAATTCACGTTTCAACCTCTAAAAAATTATAAATTGTATAAAATATAAGCTTTTCGCTGTTATTTATTGACTAATAATGAGCAGTGTTTCATCAGCTCATGAAAAAAAAATAATTCAATTACACACTGAAACTATAATGAATTTCAGATGTCCACGAGGCAAACATGCTTATCATTTTCATAAATTAATTTATGTATTTATATATATACAACATGTCCACCTCGGATTTTTATCATGGCATTGAAAATAAATGAATCTGGAAAAAACTAAATACATAAAAATCATTTTATAAATAAAAATATAATTTATATCGTGTGAAAAAAGTAATGATGAATTTTCAAATCTAAGCACATCTATATAAATCTCGTATATATTTACAAGGTTGCGATGATGAAAACTACTTAGACGAAATTTTGAATAAAATTTTGTAACTTCAATTGTTCCTCGAATTGGATAAATACATTTTTTAATTACTTAAACAACATTTAAATAATTGTTGAAATTAATTCTAATTCTCAATAAACAGATTATTTTCCTCGAAGAAGTGAATAAATAATTTTAATGACAAATTATTATATCGATACTTTTTAAAATGATAAATCAAAAACTATTTTGTTTTTAAATCTAAAAAGAGTATTATTCATATTAAATTAAAAAATCAATGTTTCGATTTACATATTTATTCATGTATTCTCTCTGGGTACCATTAAGCAAAAGTTCTTTTTCGACAAAACACATGCAATATTCAAAAGAGCTTTTTTATTTGGAAAATTGTCTATGAATTGATTATAATTTTGTCAATAGCTGAAGCTACAGATTGGCTACAAATTAGCATAATATTCTAATGCCTCTAATTATGAATATAAAAATAAACAGGAAAATATTTCGAACAGGAACTTTCCTAGAAGTCCTTAATATAATTTTCATTGATAAATGAAAAAGATTATTTTTATTTGATAATACACAGAAAGTAGGACACAAAAATAAAGATTTGTCAATGATTTTCATTTTTGGGGAAATTTAATTCTCGTAAAGAAGATTAATGAAAAAAATATGCAAATATTGCATTTATTTTATATTATTAATGATTTCATGAAAATTTAGCTAAAAGTATTAGAAATGGCACTCAAGGGAACTGAATTTGAACGATTAAATTTGGCTCCCTAAAATTTGTGGATCCTCAGGCTCTTTTCTTTACCCGATAGTGACTGGTCGAAAAAATTATATTTGTACTAAAAAGGATAATCGATTAAAAAATTGAGCTTCTAGTCAAACCCAAGAAAATTGGTTCTTATATGAAAATTGATTTTTCCATTAAAATGCTTCAGAAATGTGGGCAAATGTATTTATTTATTTTTTGAGCGACCAGAACTTTATTAGGCTAATTATAGGATTTCAAGGTCTACATTTATATAGGTTTTATTTTCGAGGAACCGAGAGTATTTATAAATTCTTGTATACAAAATTGTATCATTCGGAACCAGTTCCATCACATTTGGTACGAAAAAATGCTCGAAAACTGAAAACGTTGTCTTATACATTAATAATTCAGATCTTTGTTTTCTGGAGTAACTAACTTTATATAAAAAAAATTCAACAACAAACTCATTACTAAGCGAAAATTCCAATAATGGTTCAAATTATAGGAATCAATAAATTTGATTATCAAAACGTTATTAAGCCTCTAATGCCAATTTTGTAATACCTACACAATACTGAATCCGGAAATGAATTTAATAGTAAAATTTAATTAATTGGTACACTGATTTCGGTTTAAAGCCATTATCAACTTGCTAGAACATTACTAGTTCTTAGATCCTAAAGAATTGGTAAAGAAATAAGAAGTCTTCGTCATTTTAGAAGATATCCGGAAATGTTTCATTAAGTGTCAAGATTCCTTTTATCATTTAAGCTACTAGAGGTTGGGTAAGATAACTTACAGATAAATTTTTATTAATGAAACTAATTAGGAAATAAAAATTCTCGATTTGCTATTTTTTAAGGAATCCTACACCAGATTTGTGTAAAGAATACTAAGAAGATAGGCCACCTTATACAAATTTAAAAAGTCAACATTACATAATGACCAAACTTAACAATCGAAATAATTGTATAGGTACTACTTTGTTTATGTTGTAAATACAATGACTAATAGTTAATGGACACTATTATTATTCATTTCTGGTTAACTATTAAGTAGTGTCCGAACGAAACTAGTTTCAACGGCCGAAACCGAATTTCGGCATCAGTCTCAGTTTAGGCCGAAATCAAATAGAAACTTCCTTAACCCGCATCCCGTTGAATCTGAAAATTGGTCTTTATATCCCATAAAAAATGTTATTTTTTGCGAAAATTATTAACAAAAATTTCATAATTTATAGTATTAGAAACTTCTCTTGCACCCCCAAAAATACCTTTCCGCGCCTCCAGGGATGCTGGCACCCCAAGTTAGGAACCGCTGATTTGAAGTGATTGTTACAGCCAACAAAATTTTAAGAGATTATCAGAATTATTTTCAGAATATCATTAGTCAATTGCAAAAAGAAAAGTAAATTTTAAAGGCAATTTAAACAAATATTTCCCAGCCATATGACTTCAAGGTTTGTTGACATTGAAAGGCTCACTCATTTGCAACTTCTTATTAATATTTTATGGATTATTTAATGCCAATTGTACCAAAATCAAAAAATAATACCCATTAAAAAGATATAAGACATACATACTTGCGAAAATTTTGAATGAAATATGAAAATTTGAAATGAAGTATATCTATTTAAATAGTCCTTTTCAGGAGGGGGAGAGGATACTTAAAGTTACTATAATTCTAACCGAAATTCAATCACTTTTATAATAGTACAATCTTCTTTATTCAAAATAATTAAATATTTTAATGTTCCATTTTTCATTTCATTCCAATTATTTTTTGGGCAAAATTAGCAACAATCTCTTACCATATTTTGCATACAATTCAGCTATTTTTTTATCAAAAAAAAAAAATGTATTTCAGTGAATATTTTAACTGCATTTACAAGGTTAAAATGAAAAAATGAACAATAAGCCATCAAAATATTCAGTATGCTTAAAAGTATAATCATTAGTATAAACATTAAACAATTATAATTTTAACTGCAAAATTAATATAAGAGAACATATTTCATCAAGAATACGTTCCTAATTTAAGAAATTATGAATAATTATACTTTTATTAATATTGAATAATGAAATATTCATTCAATTGATATTAATGAAATTACCAAGAAATGTTTTTCGTAAAACTTATTTAAAGTAAATAGAAACATCCAGTTTGCAAGTTATAGATTGATTTTCAGTTATTGAGAATTTAAATTTATTTTTATTTTTCTATTTTTATTCTACGTATTTTCCAATTGTTTTAGTTTTTAGAATGAACAATTATTAAATTATTAACACACAAATTCAATACTTACCGAATATTAAAAAGACAACTTATATAACAATGATTTAGTAACAATATAAAACTTTATTAGAGCATATAAGTAAAACCAAATATCACTGAAGTTCTAAATCTGAACAACATAGCTTAAGATTTAATTAACACCGGGCAAAAGTGGACGATTATTGATTTCAAATAATCGAACAATTAGATTAATTGATGCACAAAACAATTACCGTTGTAACATTTGAGTTAAATGATGCACATGTTTTTTTTAAAGAATTTTAGTTTTGAAAATTATAACTTTCAATTTAATAACTTTAAAATTTTGTATTAAATGTTGCTACCTTTCTCTTCTGTACTTTAGTGGCGACTAACTATATAAACGTGTTAGTGGTAATGTTATCATAAAACGATTTAATATTTATATATTTAATAAGTGCACTAAACCACCAAAGAAGTGGACAAAAATTTATTCTCCCACCGATCTTGTATTCTCTCTTTGGCAATAATCAAAGTCATTGTATTTTATTTATTTCTCGACTGAATGATTTTAATGCCCTTTTTTAAACAGAGTTGAAAAATTCAATGTTTACTATAAATTCAATTGATTATTTGTGATGAATTATATAAAATGAATAAATTGTTTGAAAGTACGTTATATAGAAAAATGCAGTTGAAGATACCAATAATATTAAACATTTTCTGAAATTTAGAAACTGTAAGTTATAAGTTCATGTCCATTTATATCTAGTTATTAGGAAATATCTTTGACATTGGAAAATTAAATTTCAAATATGTTTCGGATAATGAAAAAAATGTTTTTTGCGTTTCTTTGAAAAAAAGAAGTTATTATATCGTCCAAAAATAATCATAATTGTTTAAACTACATTTCAACGATTGATTCAAAATCTGATGATATTTTTTATTGTTTAATTATTCCACATTTTATGATATGATCCATTAAATTGATTCAAGGTGAAACTTTTGATAGAAAAAAACAGTTTTATTGGTGACTTAAAATGTATATTTTGTATAAAGTGGTTTAATTGAAGAAGTGAATTTGCAATTTTAGAAGTTTATTTAACTTAAGCCATCCAATGTTTGAGGGTGAACCAGAAAAGAAGGTTACCAAGTAAAAATTATAAATAATAGTCTTAATGCTATAAAGGCAAGTAAAAGCAAAATCAATTCTCATAAATGAGATAATATTTAGAAAGGTCAATCTTTTAAAAGTCTCTATATATATCTTTCAATTGTTAATTTTTATAGGGGCCTAGTCGGAGTTATATTTTATTTTTTTGTCGAAACCTTGAATTTTAAAAAATGCAGTACTTTTTAAATGGTGGGATATTTAAAGCAGCTTTTATTTTTAACGATTAATTATTTTTTCGGTAATGATGACGTTTAAATGTTTTACTACCTAGTAGTTTTAGTTGTAAAAATTTAAAATACTTTTAGATAACGAATATAATTAATAATTGATAAGAAAATAACAGAATAAATGATCCGGGATTTCATATTACGCCAAGAATCGAATTTTGCAATAGAATGGGGAACCTTTAGCTCTTTAAGATATCAAATATATTATATTGTAACAATTTTTGTAACATATACGAAAAATTACTGATTTTATCTATATGTCATTGAGTCAAATAGTATTAATGAAATTTAAATAATTCAAGTGTTTTTAAATACATAATATTCATGTACTGACAAAATAA
Source organism: Sisyra terminalis (assembly GCA_958496175.1). Taxonomy (NCBI): domain Eukaryota; kingdom Metazoa; phylum Arthropoda; class Insecta; order Neuroptera; family Sisyridae; genus Sisyra; species Sisyra terminalis. Next base: position 57,668,946 of record OY292274.1, read on the forward strand.
AACAAGTATAAACATTTTTACTGGAACTATAATCAGTTAAAGGTATTGTTGTAAATACCAAATTTCTCAAAACATTCCAAATTATCGTAAGATTATTCAAATCTTTTTATATGATTTCTACGGAATCCCGTAAGATTCTTGGTTTGTAATAAATTTGTATAGTTTTAAAGAACCGAATTATATTTTTAAAAAATCATTTGATACATTATTAATGTTTTGAAAGATGTCGTCAAAAGCGCCCGATTATTACGAGTCCCGACAAATGCGCTTCAAATAATAAACAATTAAAAACCTGTGGTTATAATTTATTGTTACAATGTACAATGTACTTGTATTACTATGGGATGTATATATTACTTTGTTAAGTTAAGAGTTGTTGTCTTTGTTACTTTAGTTAAGAGTACAATTTATTAATTCTGAAATTATACGTGTTATTATTGTATAAAGTATTACTTGATTGGTTTAAATAATATAGTTTTTGGAAAAATTAATTTTTTTTTTTTGAGATACACTTTTGACTTTCAAATCTAACAAACAAAATGCCCTAATGAAGAATTTTTCAATTTTGATAATATTTTGATTATTGTATTTTTTTTTGTACATCTTATTATTTTAGAAATGTTTATAAAATTTTACGGATAACCTAAGTGGTTTATATTTTCATCGAGAGTGAAGTCATGGAGGGGACAATCAAATCGATCACAGTGCCAATAGTGGCCGAAATTTCGTTAGTTTATGCTCGTAATGCTCTAGCTGTAAATAAACTCTTGAAAAATAAATATAAAGATGGTTTCAAACGGTTGATGTGTTATTAATCGTGAAAATGTATATATATATATATTACCAACTTATTTCTATATATATTGGAATAAATATAGAAATCACTGATACATCAACACTCTTTCCTGTTTTATTTATATTTCCTTTTTTTTTAAAAATGGGACAATCTAAAGTTCGGTAATGAATTTCCATAATGGATAATTTAGCATAATTTTGGGCAGCATTTAGATGTTCCATCGTGCACGGAGCGAATATCTACGTAACATTGTAATTGGTATGTGAAATAAATAATATTTATATTAATTCTTAAAATATTTTTATTTATCTATTCTAAATAAATATAATTCCAAAGCTATATTTATTATTATATTCTATACCATTACTTAAAAATACTAAATTGTTAATATCCGAAGCGCTTTAGTCGAGAAGCGCTTATGTCGGGAAACCGATTTATGTTTACACTCCTTTTTGTCTCAAAATTTTTCACAAAATTTCAAATTTAGAGTTCAAAAGTGTATCAAATTTCATTTTAACGACTTTTCGGCTAATTTAAGTAGGGTTCAAGATGGTTGTATAAAAAGGGGTGAAAAGAAAAAATATTTATTTAATATAGGAACTCATAGATATATTTTACCAGACGAAAAAGGTTTCAAAATAAAACTTTCTCGATTTTCTTAAAAATTCTTAAGAAGTTTTTTTTTTTGTTGAATTCCAAAACCGATTCCCGATATTTCAAATAGGTATAAGTTTGACCACAATCCAAAATGAAAAGGCAAATAAATAATTAGAAACCTACAAAAATAATTGGATCCTTATAAAAATAAGATTCTTTGGATGAATAATTTAGCTTGTAAGTATTAAAACTGGACTATTTACTTTTACATTTCTTTGTATTTCTCTAAAATCGTGTTTATAGATAAAACATACTAAGGTCAAATTTACATTGATTGAATAAGAAACCCATATTTGTTATAATGCAGTCGAAACAAGACATCTGAATTCTCTTATCAAATGCAGTTTATTCTGTTTGTTCAAGACGAAAATGAACTTTGAATATCAATAAATTTCTAATTGATAAAACATAACAATTACGTTTTTCTTCTTCTTAAAAGTGTCTAGAGAGTTGGCTTAAGAACGGATACCAATCTAGGGGTGTTGAAACTATTGTTCAATTTGTTAAGAAAATTGTTTTTTTTTTTTAATATCAAACGAATATGTTAATATTTGAATTAAAAAAAAAATAAGAAAAAACACTGGCATAGCGCTATCAGTGGTTTAAGGGTTAAGGTGATTACTATACAATTAGTAAGTGACTCTGGGTTCAAATCCCGTGAAAGCAGGAATTTATTATCGGTCACTATGTACAATTGCAAACTTAAAATTATAATTGTAAGAAAGTTATGGAAAATAAATTTTATTACAAAAAGAATGGAATAAGTCACGGAAATTTAAACAATACAATGCACTGTTGAAAGATATACGTATTATGTTTTCTTTGATTGCGTTATTTCTCAAAGAACTGATTGAAACATCTCTCTTTGACATTTATCGGATATTTTATTGCCAAGTTATTTTAAACCAATCAATTTGAAAGTATAAAATATGTTGATGATACTTAGTACTCAGTAGAAATGAATAGAACGAAAACGTATATATAATTACTAAAAGTAACCATAGTTAAAGGACTCCGCATATAATACATTGACTTTCATTTTTAGTGGTCAAAACTTAGAATTTGGTGAGTATTTGATACCTTATCAAACTTTATGCCATGTCTAATGCTAAAAATTTATTATTTTTAAACAAGATTAAGAAACTGGACTAAATAATTTTAGACTTTGACTTCAGCTTTGGCTTAAATTTTCATATAATAGTTAACTTATAAGTTATTTTTTTGACAATAATTCATTTTTATCAAACACTTCCTAATTTATATGTTATCTTCAATTCGTTATGGTTCCAAGGACTTAACAATCTTTTTTTTTTTATTTTAAATTGTTAATTATTTGAAATTTTGAAATAAACAAAAAATCCTCAAATCCTTGGAACCAAAACAAGCTGATGGTAAACTACAGGTTCGAAATTAATAATTTTATATGTAATTTTATAGCGTTGATATTTGGTTACATGTATGAGGTTTTAGTTGGAGAAAAACCATCCAGGGGGAACTTGGAAAATTTAAAATATCCCAAGTGGCATCCATATTAATCACTAAAATAAAGGAACGTTTAGTTGACTAGATAAATACTTATCACGTTATGTTGATTATTTCCTTAAATTTTAAGGTTTCTTTTTCCAGAAAAGCCAAGTTTCGGGCATTCGTGGGCCCCACAAAGTCCATTACTTTAACAGTCATATAATTAGAGGATTAAATATACTACAAACTTTAATCGGGACTATTATCTTTATCCAAAATTTCACTAAATTTGAATCCAGAGACAAAATTAACGTAAATTGCTTCAAACAATTAAGAAACCCAGTTGTTTAAGAAAGGTAACAAACGATCAACAAAATATCATAGAAAACTTAAGATTATATAATTTCCCTTTTTTCATTTCCTGACTTGCACCATGTTTTAGCACCAGATTGAGCCATGGGTATAGTTATTGGATTAATTATTGGATAAGGATTATAATTATTGATATATCAAAACTAAAGTTTATGGAACCAGAATTGAATATCATGACCATTATTTCAGGTCTAAATCGATATGTAATATCAAGGATAAATCAGGATGTAGTAGATCAAACAATTTAGCAGTATTTTATTTTATTTATTCCATTTATTTATTCCTAAAATAAAATACTGCTAAATTGTTTGGTCTACTACATCCTGATTTATCCTTTACATTGAATATCATTGTTGAAAATATAAATAAATAAAAAAAAATAATCATTTTGAATCGATACAAAATAAGGAATAATAACAAACTTTGTATTTATAATTTTGTAAGTAGGCGGTTGTAAATGGAAAATCCAGAGGAAAGATGAACGTTGATTTTGAGTAAATAGTTAGCTATAAATAATAAACTATAGACATAATAAAATGCATTTTTTACTGTAATAACTTTGTATTGAAATTTATAATATCTACAACCAAATTATATGTGTAATAATGCACAAAAAAAAGAAACTAAATTTCAATACCTAAAAAAATGGATCTTCATCATTCATTTTTCCCCTTGCCCCTTCAAATAATAAATGAGTAAGAACTAAATGTTGTACGAAATTTTGGATATAGTTAAAATTTTAATTTACGATTTTTTAACTTTCAAGGCAAGAATTCAATTCATAATCGAAATATTCGAAATCATATTCCAATTATTTATCAAACAAATTTTTCTAAATTGATAATTTCAACATTTCGTAAAACTAGGACAAATTCACAAAAACGCTGTTATTTGCTTACTAAATTTTTATGAAACATAATCGTGTTATGACTAATTCCAAAACCCAAAATGACCCCAAACGTATGAACTCATATAAAAAATTGTGATTTTGGCACAGAAAACTTTAAACTTTTACTAATGATATTCTTACAATGAAATTATTTGTTGGTATTATCACATTAACATTTATTGTGCAATATTAATTTAATGAGATCGTATAGTATGAATGTTGGGTTCGTATTTAGTATTATATATAAGAAAGAGGATTTTTTTTGATAGTAGAAATTTTTTGTACTTTTAAACTATAAGTAATATGAGCTTACCTCAAGTGAATTCAGGTGTAGGTAGTTGTAAACTACACTAAACTGTATAAAAAATAAGCACAAAAAAAATGCGGAGGCTGTGAAACACAACCAACCACCGTGTGAGAATGAGAAATTGTTCATCATCTTTATATAGAGAAAATAAGCTTTGATTTATTCATTAAATTGATAAAGACAAAAAAAAACACACACTAACAAAAGATCTTCTTTATCTTATTTGTCTACAACTACTGACACAATATTAACAAAAACGTACGTAAAAATATAAAACACAATAAATTTTAAAAGAATTAAATAATATATTACAAAAATTATTTAAAGATTTAAGGATTCATTTAAAACTGGGTAAATAACAATAAATGTAGCAATGTTTAACTATTACAGGCTCGATTTATAATACCTGTATCTAGCTTTTGATGGTCAACCATTATATTTCCATCAAACTTTTTATTATATACAAGCATTTCGACGAAATTTTAAGTTAATATTTTTAATTGAAATAATTTTCAATAAAATCCCGGTCAACGGAAATTAAATATTTCCGAAATATCAATCTAACTACAGTATAATCTCACTAATCCGGTACTTCGATAGATCAGCACGTCCAATAAACCGGCACTCTCCACCCTCGCCTCCCTCGCCCCCCTATACCTGTTCATAAATTTATTTCCTCTATGAAATGCTTTATTTTATTCATTACCTATGACTTTTTTTTATGACTTAATCCAGTAATCCGAACATTCCAATCCGGCCGAACAATCCGACACCCTCCAGTTTTTAATAGTGCCGGATTACTGAGATTATACTGTACATGTAAAAGAAAGTTGCTGTTTTGGTCTTATTTATTTTATATTTTAATGACTATAACGCAAAAGTATGGCTTGAAATCATTAAGGTGTATTTTGTACATCAAAATTCGTTCAGAATAGTAAAAGAGCCACGACGATCTACATAATGTAAATTTAATTAGTTTGATTTGATCTTTATGAAATTTTCCAGGATTGTATTCACTGCAGGCAAAAGATCCCCACCATAATTTTAGTATATCAATCAGGACTGAGGATCCAAAGTCTTTAAAATTTAAATTGATTCCAGCTTCCTATAATCTTATGATGAATACCATGAATGCTGTACAGTGAATAATTAAATTTATTTTTGATCCTTTTTTTTAAACAATATAAATTAAATACTCACAAAAAATAAATCAAAATTAGTTTAAATTGGTTTTTAATTTGCTTTTTCTTTTTAAGATTATGATACAGAACTAAAGGGGTATTAATAGGGCAGGGGTTCCAACATTTTTGCTCCCAAAAGCATATTCTAAAATATATATTTTTAAGGTATGTTTACAGTTGGACATAGCAAATACTACATACAAGTAATACACAAAAAATATTAAAAATCTGATAATTTTGTTGAATTCGAAGAACCTATTACCAGAAGGCGTTATTACTGAGTCGGAGACATAGAAAACTATATCTAGATGCAATTTTAACGGGGAAAATTATGACGACATCATTATTTTCTCTTATTTTTCTGTTTAATAAATTAATATTAATTTTTCTCATAATATTGTATTGTAAACGCAAATATTGTTTTTAAAGTGGCCGACATAAGGTTGGAAACCACTGCATTAGGGTATATTTAATAAATCATAAAATTCAGATCTCTGCTTTTATTAAATAAGAAGACAATTCAGATTGTTTAAGATCGGTTTTTTGACATTGATAAGTATTTTATTTTTTCCGAGTCACAATAAATTAATATTGATGTTGACAGTCAAAAACTGTTGAAACGCGTCGTAATAAAGAAGAAATTGAGTCTCATAAGACATATATTACAATCCATTAATTCGGTTTTTTTAATAAATATTTTTTAATATTCAAATTAGCTACGTTTCGTTACAAATCGTAACTTCATCAGGCTTCTTGAATCATAAAAAAATATAATATAATATTTAATACACCGAAATTCGTTCGAAATGGACAAAAGTCACGATAACCATATTAAATTAAATTCCAAATTCATCATATATTAATCCACAGTATAAAGACTAGTGGAATTTGTTGTTTTTGAAATAATCCAGCACTGCATTCACCATATGCTAAAGGTTTCCCCATAATTAGAATTGGTATATAAATCAGAATTAGGGATCTAAAGTATCCAAACTTTAAATTGACTATAATCTTATGTTGAATATAATAAATGCTGTACAGTGAATATTAAAATTTATTTTTTACCCTTCTTTCTAACCATGTAAAGTAAATCCTCATATAAAGCAAGCCAAAATTAGTTTAAGTTGGCTTTTAATACCAGAGAAAAAGAAAATTACAAATATGTACTTATTGTTAGACTACTAAAAGAAAATTTTAAGGAAACGGAACCACAAAATTATAAATAAATTGATGTTGAATGGTAGCAACTTAAGTGCAAGAGAAATTTTTTTCTTAAGTCATAAATTTTATTTCACACGAAAACTCCGAATATATAGCATTTATGTATTATAATAAGGTACCACAAACATTAAAGTCTTTAAATATAAAAAATAAGCTTAATAAAAAAGAAATATTTATGTGGATAGCATCAATTGATCTCTAAATCATGTTTATTGCTTGTTTTATACTATGTTCCTATAGTTTTCACTTAAAATGGTACTTGTACTTTAAAAAAGTTTTGATGTAATATCTAATAAGTTTTCTTTTCTAGGCCTATGTACAGATGTTTTTCTAACACCTTTGTAGGTGCATACTTTGTATGTATTTACTATTTTTGTATCCGGGTAAATAAATAAATGCAAAAATTAATAAAAATAATAATATAGTTCACCAGAGTCAAATATTGATTCGGGGGCAGAAGCTTGATCTAATTTAGGCCAGCTCTACCCTTGATTTCCATAATGGCTCAGTCGTAATAAGAGATTCAAACGATACATCGATTTTTTCAAACATCGATATATCGTTCAAAATCTTCGATGTTTCTCATGTCGATGTTTAACTTTTAAAGATATCAATGTTTTTATGAGCAATGTCGCATTTCTAGTCGTATTACAATTCTAGAACGTTAAGGATGGTGGTATTATATTCACCAAAAAAATTAATTTCGAATGGTTTTGAACAGGTGGAATTTGTCATCACTGATAATTTTTAATGAATAATTATCAGAATCTCTCCTTAAGTATGAGATTATAGTTTAATATACATTTTTTGTCAATGTATTGAGCTGTTGTATTTTATCATGCGGAATATGCATACATGCACAAGAATAGATTTGTCACGAACATATGCAACTTATTATTTATACTGCTCACCAATGTGCCTTAACTGTGTTGACTAATTTATATTATATTAAGAGCAATGAGTGAGATACTCACTCATCAAAAGTAATTGATGATTTACTACATTTGTCGTATAATCTCTATTCACCAATTCCTTTGAAAAGGTTTTGTCCTCTTTGCTCGTTGTCAAAATTTTTAATTAAAAAATTTCCACTTTGACACACAAGTGTAATACAACAGATTCAACAGACTTCAAGGATATTACTTCCTTTAATAAAACACGTTACCCTTTTTCCCTCGTAAAGTTACCAGCGAACGAATGTTATAGTTGATGTGTGAAAAGTAACTTTCCAAGAATCCCAAAAGTTAGTTTGAGATTTGAACATGTTTTGACCTTCTTTTTTCGAATGTTTGCATTTCGTTGAATTTATGATTAGTGAACGTAATAACCGTATTTACTCACACATCATAAAGCATTATAAATTGCTCAGAATTAAATGAAATGATAAGATTAACTCACGTTAATTTACTAATGCCGCGTGTTGAGCAACAATGAAAATATATTTTGCTTTTTTTTTTTTTTGTTAGTTTATATTTTAACTACTCGAATCTATTTCTTTTTTAAATATTTTTCAGAATACGCATTTATTTTTAGCGTTTAAAAATGATACGCAAAAGAAAATCTACCTCTACTTGTGCAGATACTTGGTCGAACAAAAACCAGAATAAGAAACCCAGATGAAGCAATAGTTTATTAATATTAACAATACACAGCCAAGGAAGTAATTCATTAGCAAAGCCAGTTTATTCCAGATTAATCTGTTGTAATTATGAGCACTTTATTAGTTTTTATTGATGATGAAAGTAATTAATTGATTTGTGTTACAAATTTTAAATTTAATTCAATCCCCGTAAGATTTGATTAAACTAATCAACTTGCTAATAGTATGAAATGTGATTACATTTGCGTTTGACAAAAATAACAAACATCAAATAAAATGTTTAAAACAAACATTGAGTCTTAAGATTTTAACACATATACTATACATAGAATACACCCTAGTATGCTACCGTAATTCACTTAGCATATAAGAGCATTGATGTGGCGGTGTTTTATCTATTAATCAATCAATTTACTGAAAGTAACGCGTCTCGTCTGTTCACAATAAAATTATTCAATCATTTGATCTTTGTGATTTGCCGTCATCTCTGTATCTTAAATTATGTTCTCAAATATAGAGTGTTTAAAAACCCACGTCAAAGCTTCCACCATTCTAATATATTAAGTAAAGAACCAAATGTAAATTTGATACTAATACAAACTGTATACAAAATTTAAGTCGTTCAATAAAATGAGTCACTACATCTTACTAGGTAGTTAGATAATTTGATGATGAATAACAGTAATCAACGTTTACTTTTGCTGACATAAATATTTGGGATATACGTTTTATCAAAATCATTTATGGAAATTTTTCGAAATTAAAATGAATTATTGCATTAACTAAAAGTTTTAGGTTTCCATTTTTATTGAAAGAAGTTAAAGCTGTAAAATGCTATATTTTTACGGCTACACCGATAAAAATCTTTAAGTTTTATACAGTGACGTAGCTAGGTAACCAAGGGCCCTGGGGCATATTAAAAATGGTGCCCCACTGCTATGTAAATTGATTAGATTTTATCAAATAAAAATATGTAATATACAAATACTTTAAAAATGCTAAGCTACTTAAGCTCTTTTTTGTGCACTGCAGGGCAGGTAATAAAAATATTAAACAGTAACAACATAAATTACAATAAATACTTGGTGTTGGTTTGGCTAATAAAACCAAATAGAGATGATTCAAGGGTTTATTATATAAAGATCGGGCCTACCAACTGACTAAATAACAATTATATTTACAATTTTTTCCTAGCTTTAGTTTTCGCAAAAGTATCAATGACTTCGTTTAAATCCAGGCTTGATGCGGTTTTGTTTTTAATCGCTATTAGCGATAAATATCGGAGTCGAGTTTGGCTCATATTATTTCTTAAATATTTTTTTATTATTTTCAATTTGCTAAATGACCTTTCAGCTTCTGCAGAAGTGACAGGAGTTGGAAAGAATAATAACATTGCTGTAAATACTTCTGTTAGGTCGCATTCTAGCACTCCATATTTGCTCATTATTTCCTTACATAATTGGTAAACTTCCCACGGAATTTCTTAAAGTTCAGTTCGATCGAGATTTCTGGTAAGGATTCGAGGACCCCCTGAACTTGAGAACCCCGGGGCACTGCCCTGCCTAGCCCCTAGGTACCTACGCCACTGGTTTTTTATCGAAATAATTACAGAATATGCTAACAAAAGTGTTTGATTTTAATCACTTGCAGTGAATTACAGTAAAAACGATGAAATAAATACAATTCCGATTGTATTTTCTATTGAAACATTAGAAATTGTGACTTTTGATATTATTTTTTTCGAGCATTTCTTAAGACCTTAGTTTTGAATTAATTATATTTTTTTTTTATTTGCATTATTTAAAGTCGCTTCAACTTCTTCTCAGGTCATTAGCGACTATAAGACATAGTTTAAAACTATGCCCACTAAAATATATAGTACATATACATTTAGCGTTGTTAATATATAATAAATAACTTATGTAATTCTTATGCTAATAATAATATACGTATATGATTATAAAAGTTATATATGCAGAATGAAATCGACAGTAGTAGTAATAACAGTCACAAAGCCATAACAGCAGTTTAGTAACAGCAATGGTAACTTTAACAGTAAGCACAGTAGCGTAGTTACGTAGGGGCTAGGCGGGGCAGTGCCCCGGGGCTTTCAAGCTCAGGGGGTCTTCGAATCCTTACCAGAAATTTCGATCGAACTGAACTTTTGGAAATTTCTCCCATTTTCAAAATAAATATGACAGGTTGCAACCCCACTTTAATCATGACAACTCAGTTGAGAAAAATTCAAAAGTTATGCCTAGGGAATTCCCCTAATAAATAAATAATAAGCCCTAGTTTTTTACTTCAATTTATCAATATTTACCATCTAGTTTTACCTCAACTAACTCAAGCATGGACTGTTCACCAATTATGTAAGGAAATAATGAGTAAATATGGAGTGCTAGAATGCAACCTTACGGAAGTATTTACAGCAATGTTATTATTCTTTACAATTCCTGTCACTTCTACAGCGGCTGAAAGGTCATTCAGCAAGTTAAAAATAATAAAAAAATATTTAAGAAATAATATGAGCCAAACTCGAATCCGATATTTATCGCTAATAGCAATTGAAAACAAAACTGCATCAAGCCTGGATTTAAACGAAGTCATTGATACTTTTGCGAAAACTAAAGCTAGGAAAAAATTGTAATTATAATTGTTATTTAGTCAGTTGGTAGGCCCGATCTTTATATAATATACCCTTGAATCTTCTCTATTTCGTTTTATTAGCCAAACCTACACCAGGTATTAATTGTAATTTATGTTGTTACTGTTTAATATTTTTATTACCTGCCCTACAGTGCACAAAAAAGAGCTTAAGTAGCTTAGCATTTTTAAAGTATTTGTATATTTCATATTTTTATTTGATAAAACCTAATCAGTTTACATAGCAGTGGGGCCCCATTTTGAAATTTGCCCCAGGGCCCTTGGTTACCTAGCTACGCCACTGAGTAAGCATCAATATTATAGTAATAATCTGATTATAGTAGTATATAACATTAATTATCATTGAATTTGTTGTAATTGTTAAATAGTTTTTCTGCAGTAACAATATCTACATTGAAACATTGGAAAGTACACAGAATATCGTTGGAACAACTAGTTGTTGGAAATAATCAAATCGTATTAATTTTAAAACTTGCAAATTTTAATGACATACAGAAGTAGAATTAAAACAAAGTTTATAGTAGTTTACAATTTATAGTGAACGAAATTTTAAATTGTAATTGGAAGTAATTATTTTTCTAGATCGTATAAGAAGATAATTGAAAAATCAATTCGATACATCGCTAACTATTGATCTTTCGTCGCTAAAGATCTTAGTTGTTATAAAACGACGGTATATAACTAATAATAACATATTCAAATGAATGCTGATTGGTACAAGGAAAAAGTAGTTGCAGTGATTAATATCAAATTTCCAGGTAAACCCATAATCATAATTTTTATAACTTAATGAACCTAAGAGGTAAAAACTTTTTACGTTAATAGTATATAAAGTATTGTAGTAATTACTTAAGTATTCTACGGTTCAAAAATATAAATCACTGAAACAAGTTTTGATGCTAATTGTGATATAAATATTAAATTTATTAATTAAAAATTTAAATAAGGCAAAGTTTATAAAGTGGACAACATACATGATAAAGTTTTCGTAATTTAAACAACCACGATTTACGTGGGAACATCAAAAATTTTCAATACTTTCAATACGTGGAAACAAAATTAAATGGGCAAAAAACTAAGCCAAATATATTTATTAGTTTGAAAAATAATAAAATATCACGTTATGGAAAATTATATAAAATATGAATAGTTTTTGAAACAATAATTTAAAATATTTTACTCGTAATATCCAAGAAGAATTCCAAAGACGAATACATTAAGGTTTTATATTGAAAATAATTAGTTAATCACAATTCGATAAATTCAGTGTATCAGTAGCCGAAGAATTTCAAATCTCTTTTACTATCTACCCTGAACCTTAACAAAATATAAACGACGTAATAACTGTTGTAATGACTATAATTAATTTATTATTTGTAAATAAACTATGATAACTCTACAATAATTTATGCAAAATGATAATTAATATTTGAATTTTAATTGATTTTTTATAACTACAGGTTTATATTCGTTTTATTGAACTTTTATACGATTTTTCTAATAAAAATAAATATTATTTATTGTCGAAAATCTATCAATAAATAAATGAAATTTTCATGAAAAACGATGTATAACTGATGTAGTATAGTATTCAAATTCTATACAGACCCATACGAATACCATACTATTTATTTATAATATACAATAATTATTATAATCAACAATAAAATATTGAGCCTGCAGGATTTAAAATTTAGACTTGTAATTATTAAGCGATACCTGGAGTTTTTTCTTCTCATTGACCTACGTGTTTGTCGAGTTTAATTAATATTTCTTTGAAATTAAAATACGAAAGGAATAAGGAGGCAAAGTGCGATAATTGGACACTTGTCTTAAATTATTTTGATTTGTTTTCGAATGACACCAGTGTCCTTAACTCTTTTGAATCCAAATACCTTGCCTTTAAGCATCTTTAGCACCTTTACTTATCTAGATTATTCCAGTATTATCCACTTTTTAAAATCATATTGCATATACCAACTTACCAGAAGAAGCACTATTTCTTCATGGTTTTAATAATTTTATGAAAGATTAAATTAATTGACAGTGAGTTAAAAAATATTTTTGGCATTGATATTTAAATCCTTCCTTTTTTTTTTGAATGATTCCAATAATGTTAAATTCAATAGAAAGTATATGCATTCCAAGCATCGATGTAGAAGATCATTGTAACCTTACGAATTTTGAAGTTCATAATCATTGAAAAATTTGATGATTAACATGTAAAACTGATAACTAATAATGAAAGGGTTCGAATAAGTAAAGACATAAGTTATAAATATCAGATTAAAGCTGATTTTAAATGATATTTTTGATGCTGTTAAAGAATTCACTGAAGTTTTTTACAGTTATACTCTAAAAATGTTAATGTTATATTTTAAAAATGTTATACTTTGAACAGCTATACTATCTAAACGTATATAAAATATATTGTGATCTTATTTATGTAATGTTATTTATTAAAGTAAACTATAAGTGGTATAAGTAGAAGTTCCATTGAACCGCTCCGTAACTGCTATGTGATAAGTCATAGTGACTCACCAAATTTGGTCTAAATTTTAAATCTCATTTGAGAAAAAAGGTTCATTTATAAATTATATTAATAACGATTATATGTATTACGTATTTTGATTGTTAAGCAACCTCATCAGTGGTCATCACCTGTAAGCTGAGACACCCAACTATGTGAGTATGACCTTTCATATAGCTATTTGAGAACCACTGACAAAAATTACTAGGCAATCGAAATAGGTATCTGAGTAATACATCAGTAATAGACTTGTTTGAAGTTTTATTCAAATTTATATTTATAGTTTACTTTTGTAAATTAAATTACATAAATAACACCAGAATATATTTTATATATTGTATAACATAACTCTTTTTAATCAACCTCATATACATTTTCAACAATCAAAGGTAATCACTTTTTTCGTTAAAATGAAACAAAGTTCAGTTTACTTATATCACAAATAGTAAGTTTATAATAATATTTATATAGTAAACTAAGAAATAAAGTTTTGTTAGTGATAATATTTGAACTCGGGACCTATCAAACAAACACCTTGGTCAATTTATAATCAGTGGATTATAAAACACTATAAAGTACGATAAAAATAATTTAAAAATATTTCAAAGTTAAACAATTGTGAAACTTAAAAATAATAACTGGACAGATTCTGATTAGTAAAAACATTTATGTATAAAAATCCAAAAATTATTCATATCTCCTTATCTATAATTTTGATGTAATATCTATTTATTTAATTTCTTTCTCTCTGCAAAAACATAAGTTACAGAGACTATTAGTTATAAATAATATTAATTTTTGTTATAATATTGGAATTCCAATTATCAATATGACAAATATCTCTCATTTTTCATTTGAAGAAACATGGATTTTGTTTAAAAAATTAACATAAAACGTTGAGCAAATTTGAATTTTTGGTATTTCCTTTTCGCAAAAGTATTATTCATCACAAGTTTAATATTTATAAAAATTTCCAAAGTAAATATAAATTGCGCTGAATATAAAATCTAAAGACTGGTTTACATTATACACTTTTTTTTAGGCATTAAATTGGAATTTAGAGAATTTTGCAAAAGATAATTATCCCTTTATTTATCGTGATAGTATAAATGAACTATGATGATTGTAGTTATTGATTATATAGTTAAATTCATTTATTGAAATAAGTCTTATTAAAATGAGTTCAAAGTTTACAGGAAGAGCAAATTTTCCGATTTGCAGTAACAAATAAAATTTTGATTATATTAAATAATCAGGGGTGTTTCCCTCAAAACGCATTATGGTATATGATACAAGCCTTATGACATCATTTTTAATGGCATACGTTTAACACATTTTGAACGAAGGGTTACTTTTGAAGCATTTTAACGCTATGAATTAAGTTTATGGGAATCATAAATTTGATTTTAAGCCGTTTACAACCGAACATTCCAATTTTCCAAAAATTAAAATTAAATTTGCACAACATTGTATGGTTGAAAAAATTATCTTTTTTTATGTCGTCTGACAACCTCGACCGTATTTCGAATGTTAATGAACTGTGAAAATCTATAACGACCAATCATTTACATAGTTTTTTTAATTAACAACAATTTTAAATGAAATTATTAACATAAATATCACAAACATATGCGACAAGTTCCTCGTTTATATTTTAAATCTAGAAAAATATGTGGTTTGATATCTAGTTACTAAATTGTGTATATTTTTCATTGAAATAAAGCAAGTTACAAAAAGCCATCGAAATCAACAAGGAAATTGTACACCCAATTCGAATGAAAACTATTTTTCTTTGATTTCTGCGAATATTTGATTGTTGTTATCCTTTTTGAAGGCCAACCAAAACTACCGGATATATTTCACTTGATATTTCCGACATAAAAAATGATTGGTAATTAGACATCTCAATTTCTTTGCTATATGAATTTATGAATTTCAGTTAATTTCAATTATCTGTTTTGACTATATGCACGAATAATAAAACGGATGTGAAAGATTTGGTTTTAAATTTATGAAAAACAAACAAGATTAATACATTTTCAATTTGATACCGGTAAATATTTTAATTTCATAAATATTTTACAATTAATTTTGACTAATTGAAGAAATTCGAAAATATTAATATTCTGCTTGATAATTTAAGTTGTTGGAAGGAAAATTTATTGTACTGTCTACGTGTATTTACCATTTAACCAGGACCATAAATAAAACTATATTTACGAAACTTATTTCAGGCAATATTTACGTAAATGAAAAATGAAAACAATTTGGTCGTTTAATGTAAGAAAATATTTGCATGTTTAATTATATTTCTCATTAAATCTTAATGATAAGATATGTGTATTTTCATTCTTTAACTGCATGCAATTGTGTTATATTTTATCTAATATAATTTGACTATTCAAACTGAATTTAGAGATGTGTTATTCTAAGTATGTTTCGGAAAAGAAACTTACCTCATCATTTAAAAAAACGGGATTTAAATGGATAATATTGAAGAAACAATTTATTCATTTATCGCAATCTTGATTTTATGCGTCTCGTTCGTCTATTTTAATATCTACTCTACCGTTTTTCTCTGGTCGCAACTTTCTGTGGCGAAAAATCTTTCAGTGAAAGATTATTTAAACACATTCGGTCCGGTAATTTGATTTGTTTCAATAAAATCGGATTAAACCAACTTTCCCGAAAAAACTATGATAAACTAGTGATTTGAAAGCTCAAATACTTATGGCTTTCCTTTAAGAATAGTAAATTTTTATAAAAACTTTAAATATGATGAATTTATTTTCCGAGACTTAAATATTTCGATCAACAAAAATATATTTACACTGATGCCTAAAATCGCGAAAACACTCAAGTGTTCAGCTAACCACCAATGAAGATAGTAAGATTTAAAAGAACAATAGCCAATGTGGGTAAATCTAACGTCCAACCAGATTTTAAAGCGTCATCGACGACATTATCATCATTGTTATTCTAGAAGGCCAGCAAATAAAACTCGTACGCTAAAATGGTTTTGGTAAATAAGAACTAGGTGTAATTTGTGGTAGCAATAATTGAACTTGTTACGTGCTGTACAATCATTGATAATGGGTAACTACATTAACCAAATACAATGGCTTACAATTAGTTTAAAAGGAAACATGAAGTTATAAAAAGAGGGCAGAACTTGACCATTTACGGAGGAGCAAAAGACTAACACCAAAAAAAAAAACCTTTTGTATTCATTGTTAATAGATTTGAAAAATTACTTTTTCGTTTTATGGTTTTATATTTTGAAGAAAAATATGTTTCTGTTCTACTGTATTCAGATCCAAAATTTTGTATTATGCAACTGTTCCCCTGCTCATATGTACAGACGATCATGATTGTGCATAATAAAATAACAACTCTTAAAACTATTGTTAAATACTTAGTTCAAAATATTTTATATTTTTAAAAACTTTTGTCTTTATAAGAATAATTTCTAATAATCTTGAAGCGTTTTTGAAACTTGAAACTTTTTGTTGTATATATAATCAATTATTAGTAAGTCAAAATATTTCTTTACCTATTAAAAAAAATAATAAAATACCGAATCTTACTAGATCGAGTTTTAAGTAACAACAATTAGTAGTTTGCAGTAAAATCGTTTGAGTACGAGAAGAGACATGTAGGTTGAAAGACCTTTGAATTGGTTTACGGATCAATTAAACCGATAATCTTTCTAAAATTGAAAATTTGCATATTTTCAAAGTAAAGATGTTGCATCTTCTGTTGTGTTTCATTTCTGAAAACACTCACTTAGCAATTGAAATAATTTTTAATATTAAAATTATAACTTTGTTTTGTATCAAAAAGGTTTGAATATTTTATCCCAAAGGACTTGGTTTACTTGCAAAATTTCATGTTCAACAATAAATACATTAAAGTTAACCATAACAATCGCCATTGTTCGTTCGAAATCTGTTGCGCAACATGTGTGAGGCCTCTAATTAATCCATTTTTAAAGTTTGAACCTTTCCCTTTCAAGTTTTGTAAGGGTTTTTATTTGACTTATATTTTATGTATTGTATTATTTCATGACAGAACCGAATTTATGAAATGAGAAATATTCCCACACAATAATGGAATTAATTCTGCAAAAGTTTTGAAAACAAAATTAAGTTTTAAGTTTAACACTAGAAAAAGTTTAATATTTTAAAATTTGGTACAAATAATATCTATTTGACTAAGCTTTTAAACTTTTTGCATCTCAAATTCTTAGGCCTCCATTTTAATGAAGCCGATACTACAGGTGTATGTGGGGTATAATATTTTTTCTTAAAACACTTATGATGGAATGTAATCTTGAATAGAAATATCTCAATCCCAATATTTTATTTTAGACTGAAAATGTAAAAACAATTTTAGTAATTAATTAGATAAAAGTATAATTAATATATTCTTGTTTCTTATATTTTAAAACACGGGAAAGATTTAATTAAAAAATAATTAAACTTTCTTAAAATCTAAGGAAGGAATATTTCTGCCAAATATTCCATTATTACTCCCTATGTCATTTTCAATTTTGAACTGAAGAGATAAGAATAAGTTCAATCGTTTCATTTAATTAAAATATAAAGACTTGCTTGATTAGGGCCATTATTAAACAATTCATTTCTTAAATGGGTCATCAGCTAGACTTTTTATTGTTTAACAAATTTCATTTTAAATTTGAATGAGTAAACAATACAAAGTTAATAAGCTATAATAGCTGGTGGTACGTATTTCAGCAAATTTTTTGATTATATAATATGTAGGTATATACAAGACATAATTTGTAGGATGTGAAATTACAACACGAATGTTATTTACCCAATTTTCAAACAGGATGTGAATCTAAATTAATTAAGTGCGATTTTCAGGACAAACTACTGCTTTTAAAGAACATATGGCACGATGCGAACTTCATTTTGTTAGGAAATCAAAAGTAGTAGGAATATTATCAGTTTTATTTTTCAATCATTTTATTAATATATTCAGTACATTGATAATAATATTCATAGGCTTATTTACTTGGAAAGAAAAAAATACAATTGAAAATATATATTTTATGCATTAACACTTAAAGAGTCAGGTGTTCCGTTAGTTGGAGTAGTAACTGCAGCACTTCCTTCACGAACTTTTTTAACGACATGGACTTTTTTATTAGATAAACAAATGATGTAGCTATGATCTTCGTAAGTTATCGATATTTTATGGTAGGCACTTGCTGAAGAAGTAGTAAAAACAAATTTTAATTAATTAAAATAACAATAGTTCAGGAAAATTAGGCAGTAATTTTATTACATTGTTGTTCGGTTGGATCTAATCTATTGGCAATACTAATAAGATATGTCACAATTTCAGCTGATCGTTCATCATTACTTAAATCTCCTCCTGATGAAATAACCGCCCCATCAGTTGTTAACACTAAATATCCAGTTTGACCTGGAATCCGCTCCATTAAAAGCATTCTATCCTAAAAAAATAGTTATAAAAATAAATAAAATATATTTTTAAGTATAAGTAGTGTTATAAAGTAATGGATAATCTTAAATATTACTAAATTATTTGGCTATACTGATTAATAAATTGTTTTTGGCTCATTAACACTAGCATATACTAAATTTAAGTATATAATTACTTACTGAATGTATATAAAATGTTTTTTAAAGCGATTAATTATGTTTGTTTGTTAATTTTAAAAATTTAAGACTAAACCATACAAATTAATTAAATATAAATAGTAATATTGATTTTAAAGAATTATTTTTCTTTTTATATTTTGACAATACAAAAATGACAGCTATGACTGGTTACTGCTGGTCCTGCTGGTTACGATAATCATGGAAACAAACCTTCTGCAAGATAAGTGTGTACCCTGGCTAATCAGTAATCAGCCGGAATCAGCATGCAGAACATGCATGTATGCATGATATGCTTATTGCATATGTAATGTTATTAAACTGAGTATATCCTTTATTAGGCTATTCAATACATATCGCAATATTAATACAATATTTTGAATTTTCAACCATGATTCCATAAAAATAAATTTACTCTTATTGTTTGTTATAATTGGATTATTTTCAAAGCTTTTAATAAAAAAAAAAAAAAAAATACACAAGGCAGGAATCGTAGGTATATTTTATTGCATACAAATTTTCTGAGCCTATTGTGTACATCATCATATTGTATACAGCATGTTGTATATTTAGTACAGATAAACTAAAATTCTAGAATCGGTTTGATTTTTTCAATATAGGTAAATTTTAGAGTTAGTTTTTATATAAAATTATTTTAATTTCAATTTTCTAGAGTATTCAACCTATAATATTTTTTTTATATTCTAGCGATCCGTCGCCTAACGTGATTTATCGCCTGATCACGTGTCCCATTCCATAATTTTCCTTTGATTTCCCCAAAATCGGAAGTTTCTTTCGATTCTTTCTTTTTCATCCCTCTGCGTTCTGGTCTCATTCCCTCAGCTTAAGGAAACTCTACCTTACCTTTTTGATACTTTACGCTATTGCTTACTATTTTTCATATTTTTATATGAAATAATTTTAAGACAATTATTCACAGGTATGTATGGTTTATTTTAAAATAAAATGTACAGTTGGTTTTTAAACAAAACATCCATATTTTTGATTGTCACATTTAACATTTATCAAATAATAACATTTATTTTACTTTTTTATAATATTTATGATAAATTAGTTAAACAAGTTATAATATATCTATCCCAATAATGTTGTAAGAGAAAAAAATCTTTCTAAACCAAAAATTTGAAATAAAATCAATCAAAATAATAAATAGTTTAATTTTTTTTTTCAATTTTATTTACAAACTACCACTGTTATGTTTATGCTACATCTATATATTTTTATCATATATTTATGTTATTGTTAAATTATTGAATCACATTGCCTAAAAAATAATATCGATGAGAAATGTAAAATAAAATTTTGTAGTGGCAAAAAGTACCTAGCTTTAAATACACAAAACGATGAATCAAAGATACTGTAAGATTTCTAATTGAAATATAAAACCTATAAGTACTTTATTAAATTAATATAAGTGAAGATTATTTAACATTTAAATGAAAAACGTTGATACCTATGTGCTTTTATTACTCATTAATTACATTGATGAGAAAATGAATCAACGTTTTAATTCATTTTCTTAAACAAGGTATTAAACTCTAGACCAAAATATATAATTATTGTTTCAATAACAATTACATTTTATTTGTGTCTCTGCTTCATCGTTTTAAATAAATGATTATTGAAAACAAGAAATACATTTAAATAATTTATATTATATAAGATTTTTTTTTAATTTTATCAAAAATTGATTAAGCTCTTTTAAATTTGCATTTAATGGGTGGTTTATATATTTTAATTCCTGATTGACTAAATTATAGTCTTATAAATCTTCATTGATGAAAATATCGTTCAAAAAAATTTAATCAATGTCTTGTTTATGAAAGCCGTCGGTTGTGAGTAAAGAGGGAGAGAGGAATTTTTGAACATTCCTGAAGAGTTGAAAAATCTTTGGGTGATTTTTTTTGTTTGCTAAGAATAAATAAAGATATTAAGACACAAACTAGGTTTCAAAAAGATACTCTTTGTTATACACTTTTATCCTGTTTACCATTGACCCACGAAGGATCAAGTTTTTCTACAAAGAATGGTCTTAAATAAACATGTACCCAATATTTGTCATGTATGGGTTCTCTAGTAAAAAGTTAGAATCCTAAAAATCCTTTCTCTTCCTGTATATTTCTTATCGGCATCTATGATCTTATTATTTAATTTTGTGTTATTATTTTCTAATGTAATATTGATTGATTATAATTGCTACTACTGTTTTAAATTAATTATAATTAAATTTAATTTGGTCTATTACATTATACCAATTTGACATGTTATTTGAAAAAAGGTGAACTTTTTCATCGTTTAGCACAGCAAACATTATGTTTTCATTTTATTTCATAATGTCAAGGAAAATATAGCGACGTTTATATATGTGAAATAAATAATTTACAAAATAGATAAATACTTAGGGCAAAAAAAAAACAAGAAAATAGAAACTTAATAGATCTAGATTTGAAGATGTAGATTTAGAAATATTTCAAAGTAAAATCATGAACTGTGGATAAAATAAGAACCAAACTATCAGTAAAATACATAAATACGTAGCCTTAGTGACCTAAAATTAATATTGAGTAATATGATCACTTCTCAAAAGATGGAATAATTGATTTTTTTTAACATACGTTGAATTTTGTCCACTGGATCAAATAGTAGTTATTAAAATATACTCCTTATGTATCAATTAATAAATATCAAATTATAAGGAGTTAATAATTGCATACGTATGTAATTTTCTGATTGAAACATTCATTTATAAATAATAATTCACATTTTCATTAATTACTTAGTACCACTAAATAAATTAAATAAAAAAATTATTTGTCTTTTTGAGCCTCTAGTTCTATACATATATTATAAACACGTAAGTATTTTATTTTTATACATTGTAAAATTAAACAATTCATTTATTGACAAATCTTACGTTCATGAACTATTGCTGTATGATTTATATGTTACAAAAGATGCAGACTTATGAATATTACGTAATGATATCGATAATCAACTTTTTTTGTTACTGTAGAGAATATACCATGTTATACATCAATACATTTAAGAAATGGATATTATATAGTTTAATTTTTGTTAGTTAAGGAAGAATTTCTTATAAGTATAACCAATAAATAGGTAGATACATGTATGTTTTTCATTCTACTGTTAAAAATTGGTCTTTGGTGTAGATATTTCATTTTACTGAAAATAATAGACATTTTATTATATCATATCAATTTTTCATTGACATTTTATATTTACTGTTTAGGAGATATGTTTTCTGAAGAGAAAATATATTTTTAAGATGTTTTATGTTAACAATCTATAAGCATTTAGAACATATGAGACAAAAAAATTTTTAGCTAAAATATATCAATCGTCATACATAATGCATATTTTATATTTTAATGAATATTAATGAATCTTCGATCAAAATAATCCAGAGATTTGGTTATAACAAAATAGAGCTAGTTTACCAAAATAAGCATTTTGGGGTTCTTTTTAAAGATATTTTGCACCACAAAAATGCCAAGTATATTCATCACTATAGTACAACAATCAGAGGTAATTTCTTGTAGACAATCTTTTATTTCGTTGAAATAAAAATCAGAGAATAATTCTGAAAAAAAAAACTACTATCAAGATTGCTCAAAAAATTAAGCATTATACTTACATGGTGCTCAATAGGTTTTAAGTATAGAAATTTTTGCTCTTTATACCCTTAACTGAAAGTTCTGTTAAAGGTATTCAATTATTTACAAAAATGTGACAACAAGAATGTAAATTTTTCAAAATGAAAACTGTTTCAGAAAATATTAATGTTATAATATATTGAAATTTCTATATTTATATTCTGTATTTCTTCAATATGTATGCATTTCTTTAATTGTACATAGAACTTAGTGTTATACTTTCCTGATTTTAAATAAATTAATTACCCTTTGATCAGATTTTAATTTTAACGTTTATACATTAATTTACAAGTAATTACAAATTTATAGTTATAACTTAAAACTAATTTTTTGATATAAATAGGGACAGTAACTTAATCATCTAAAGGAATTTCAGAGCAAAATATTTTGGCGATTAGTGGTATGGATTGTGGTGGGTTGTCATTTTCTACTTCTGGTGTTCTTGACACGTTAAGGAAATCTGTGGAAAGTGTCTTTAGGTAGATAATTTTTATTATTAGTGATATTTCATTTAAAAAATGATTTCATTTTTTTTAATATAAAAAATGTGCATGTGAAATTTTCCAAAGAAGAATTTCATTTTTACAATGTTAAAATCAAGTATTGATTTTTATAAGAACAAAACACCTAAAACGATATACAGAGATAAATAACCACATGCATTCAAGGTTCTTTTATAGTCATTTTTTCTGCTACTATTTCTTTAACTTTAAATTGCTATTATAAATTCAGTCGTTTATTTAAGGAATAAAAATACTTGTTTATATACTTTATATAGAAAAGCTATGAATTTATCCTTTACTGATCAATAAGCACATTTGTATATTGTATTTTCAATGGAACATATTGCAGACGAAAGTTCTTTCAAAGAAAAAGAAAATGCACGTTGCTTAATGACTGATAAATAACATTTCTAAACAATAGCTTTGTTTCAGGGTTTTCTTTTTCTTCCGTTTCCTTTATAAACCTCGCTATAGCTAACAAATTACGTTTTAGCGCCAATACGCAAGTAATATATATGATGCATATATAATTTAAATAAAGAATCCCATTTCCATTAGGAAGATTTACCAATAGATAATATTGGTCCACCTGTTTTGGTACAGTTGCAAATTGCTTGAAACATGCGAGACATAAATCCTCGAGCTCGATTATGCCACTGACGAATGTTGGCAATTCCTTTTCCATCGCCTGAAATTTAAAATTATATTGTTAATCGTTTTCATTAACTAAAAACATTACGATAATTTCTAAAGATTGTTGGTCTATTTGGTTATTTTGAAGCCTTATTTTAAGCTTTAAAAAATCCCGAATTTTGTCTTTTTTTCATATTAATCTTTGTACCGACGGAAAAACTTTTTTTTTACTGTCATCGCTAAAAAATAACTATTATGAAACAGGAGAGCAAGGCTTATAACTGGCAAGTATCAGGCATTTTTCAAACGACTATTAAAATTTTTTGGGACCCTTCTGAAAGGAGTTTTACCAAAATATTGCTTACATGCTTAAAACATTACCAAAATACCATTAGAGGTTGTACGGAAGATTTCGATAGATATGCATTAAACACAAATTGAATTTGAAAAATTTAGTGAAAATTATGGTCAAAATTAATTTTGTTCACATTTTTCAACTTTTGTCACTTTTGTGATGAAAGTTTTAAGAAAAAAAAAAAACAATTTAACAAAATAATAGTGAAAAATTAAATCGAATCTTTAAGTGGTTCATCCAAGAGTTATGTCATATAGTAGTGGTGTCCCAAGCAGCGTTCCCCCAATAGTGATCAAAAATCTGACAAATATCTTTGTTCTATAGATAAAATATTGATCATTTCAATTGGGCATTATTTTGAATTACTCACCAAAAGATCCATTGGCGCCCATCTGCAAATATAAATAACAATTACTAATTATATCTTTGTAAATTAAAAAAATTTAAAAATGGATAAAAGAATAAAAGGTAATAACTTGGATTAGGTCATTCACAACTATTGAAACCAAAAACAAATATTAAAACAAGTACTGGTGAGATCAAAATTAAAAGGAACAGTGCAATAGATAATTACAATGAAAGTACTTAGGTAATTTTTTTTGAATTCTTATTAATATTTCAATCGGCATTATACCTACTTATGTATAAAGTTAGCCTATGATTAAGCTTCAAAATTACTGTTGGTTGTTTATAATTCAACAAGTAATTAACGAATTTTTCAATTCGTCTTCTTAAACTTTTTCATATAATTACAAAGTTAATCCGATGAGCAACTAAAAAACAAGAGTTCCAATGCAATTGAGCGGAGCTTTGTTGTACCAAAAGCTTTATCATTTCAAGGTCTAAGGGTCGCATCAAACAATTCGAAATTTTTTGAAATTATCTACAAAAGGCGTTTTGAAAAAATTTCAATGACTAGCATGAACATATGTTAAATGGAAAATGTATTTTCTACATTTCTAAAAGTATTTGCAATAATTAAATACCATCATTTGAAGGTGAGGGCATCGAATTTTAGTACCAGATGCAAATCAGCCTTTGATTAAGACATTTTAATTTTATTTTATGGATGAATTATCGATGCGTCCTGTTAACAAATTGCTTTTAATATTAATATTTTTTTCTTACACATTAAATTAAACAAAAATCAATTGATACGAATTACAAGGAAAATGTGTACAAATTCATTTATTGAACAGCTAAATATTTTTATAAAACACAAAAAAAATAAATAAAAAATAATCAAAAAATATTCTAATCTAACGAGTACAGTCTCCATAAAAACAATTTAGTTTGGTTAAAAATGCACAACAGAACAAATTGTTGCAACATTTATAAGTTTTTTTCTGAAAAATGTAAAGTTGTTTTAACTTAAAGATAAGCAAAAGCGAAGGTACTAACCTGTCTTAAGTGACTTTTCTTTATGGCTTCTTGCTGAGCAGTTTCCAGTACTTCATTCACGAAATCCTTTGCACTTTGCATTTTTTCCGGATCAGCTTTGAATTCAGCGATTCGGTCTTCATAATCCGAATCAAATCGGCTTTCTTGAACATTGAGCTTCAAATCTTCTAATCTTACTTCAGCCATTTTTTGATTTGTATTTTCCTAATCAGTCGAATTTATTCTTGAAATATTCTCAAATAATTTAAAATCGCCAAATATATAAACGTTAGACTTAGATCGTTCTATTAAATTTGACTCTACATTATCTCCAATCTGAAACAAAAACATTTTAATATATTTTATGTATAATTGACATTCTATTTGAACATTATTTTGTTTTAAGTAAAAATCAATGCAAACTATTTTTATTACTGAGATTATCAACGGTAGCTTGATATTTATAATATAGGTATCATGTCCATTGTATATTATGTAATACGTTCTGTACATATAATTATATTCCAAATGTATGCACAGAAGAAATTCATACAATGCACAGTGTAAATATTTAAATCACCAAATATTTATGAGTTTTATTAGAAAGGCAAAGAGAAAACAGACAAGTAAAATTGATTACAAAATAAGACATATATTAACAAATAAGTTATTTTTGACCTTATTTTATATTTTTTGTATGGATATGGATGTAAACGATATTTCAAACAGTATAAATATATCAATGTACAATATAAAAACAATGAAAATATTATACATCCTACAGAGACAAAAACCGCGGGAATCCGTTAAGACAGACTATGAATATAAATCCTAAATAGGCCAAGATATTTATAATAAAAAAAAAAATAATCAGACTTTACCACAGTACAAAATTATTTATACAATATAACTATTTAATATTCCTAAGTACGTACAGTAAATCCCATCCAAAATATTAAGTGTAAAATAGTAAAATTGCCAAAGCTTACAAGCTCATATTGCATTCACTATTGAAACGTTTGAAAAGCCAAGTCCCTATTATTTAGTACATAATCTCCATAAAACAATCCAACCGTACTTTTTAACCCAAATTAAAGATTAAAGGCTTAGAAAATGAACTCATTATAATATTTGATAACCTTATCAGTAAATTTGTTGTGTCCATACTTTACATAATATTATTTAATTTTTAGCAGGAAAGTGAACTTAAAGAACGTAAATCCATATACTAATAATTAATTCAACGACGTTTCGGTCCTTTATTTGACCTTCATCAGGCTTCTTAACATAAAGTATATAATATACATCTCAAAAAAAATTAAAGTATATGTGCTGTTTTTGAGATGTTTATTATATAATTTATATTAAGATGCCTGGTGAAGATCAAATAAAGGACCAAAACGTCGCTGAATTAATTATTAGTACCTTTAAGTCCACTTTCCTGCTAAAAATCATATATATAAATTGGCTATCTTGCCGTGCGTCCGTGCAGAATGGGCTATGCGCATGCGCTCTGTTATCCACACTTACGCATTCAAAACGTTGGTAAGGGTACTCATTCACTAATATATTTATTTTTGAATACGTTTTTCGGATTTTCAGGTTTACAATATGTGAAAGCCAAAAAACATAATGCTCACTTATAAACTTAACCTTTTCAGATATATCTACTTATCAGAATTTACATTTTTAAGCAAACCTTATTTTTTTGTTTCTAATAATAAATCAACTTTGTTTTATATTAAGCAGTAATAACGTTTCGCTTTTAACGGACTTTGATTGATTATTAAATTTGAAATTTCGATTGTTTATTAAACGTTATCCCTTACAAACTTTGCTACCGTTTTTCACTCTTTTAGGGGAGAAATTTTCAAAAACCCTATCTTATTATATATCAGCATCGTATAAGGCAAACACTTTCCAAATTTCATCGACACAAATGTGCACTTATTTTTGAAAATACAATGTAAAAAACGGAAAAAAATAATGACCTTCTTTATGTTAGTTAAGATGACTAAAAAGCTATTCAATTTCGCACATTTGGACGTTGTACATACAAAATTTGTTTAAAATAGATAGAAAGCGTGGAAGTAAATTCGAATATTTCATTTATTTTCAATAACAATAATTGGTTTTCAAATTGTTCTAAATACCGGAAAATGTTAGTATTGAAGATTTTATATTTGAATTGACAGTGAAATATATGGCAAAAAATTGCTACCTTAATGCTTTTCAGTCGAATATATAATTACTCCAAATCACAACCATTGGTTCATAAAAAAATAGATTTTAAAAAGTTTGATTGTTGAAAAACAAACCATAATTTAAAATCGTCTATTTGGTATAAGTACTACATAAGTATTAAACTTTCATACTAATTTAGTGAAATGACATTATTTAAAATGTTGTTATTAAGATGATATAAAAAAACACTTATATTTTATTTCTTAATACAATTTTAGATAAACTTTTTTTTATATTAACAACACTTTGATTATGAAATTTAAAATTTCGATTGTTGATTAACTCTACATTATCTAATATTAAACATTTTATTGAGAAAAAATCTTTAGTTGCAAATGCAACGGGCAACTACTAGTTAAATAATATATTTGATAACTTTTTAACAAGTAAAGCGTTAACTTGTGAAATAAAACAATACATTAATAGAGAGTCAATTAGTCAGAGCCAAAAAGGATTGAAATTAAATAAGACCCGCAATATGAAGCGTGTTTAGGACCAATATAATGAATTTTAAAGCAAAATTATAAACGATCAATGAAAAAGTAAGTGTAAAAAGAAAATATGTACGTACTATGTAAGTAGAAAATAATAACGGATAATAATGAAAATTCAAAATAAATAAAGGAGATTTGAAAATTGCATGTTAAATCTGCATTTTTTAAATCTGATTGTTTTTAAATATTTGAAATTGGAATTATTGAATTGAATTTATAAATGGGATTAAAGACTTATAGAGTAAAAGGTATAGACTTGTTAATTTTTCTATTGTGTGTTTAAAAACCCTATTCTGCTCACCAAATTTTAATTAACTTGTTCTTCGGTAAGTACTATAGAAGTTTAGATGATTAAGTGACAAAATCGACCTGTTTAAAGGTATTGTTACGTTTGTACGGTTATTTTATTAGACGGGTTCGCTAAGATTTGTTTTAGAATATATTTTAATACACACATGTTTATATTACACACTTAATTACTTATTTTAACAATTATTTTAACGGTTGTCGCGATTTATTTCGAACTGTTATTCATAATATTTGATTAATCTGATAATTTTATCTTATCTTAAAAATTTAAGCTCTCCAGTATTATTAACAGAAGTTATAAATATCTGAAAATATTACCAAACACTTCAAGAAAAGGTAAGAAGTTCCCTGGTTTGTTTTGTGTTATTTTTTTCGATTTGATGCTCAATTAATTACTTCCGTTTAATTTCCGATAAAATATTTCTTTTTATTGAACAATATGGTCCTTAATTTAAAAGCTCGATGAGCTTATTGTAGGACTGTTCGTATGTCGTTGTGATTTTTCCCCTCAACTAAAGTGGGTCACATTTTGAAGCTTAAAGGTTTTAAGTTGATTTTAAAGAACCTTCTGTCTTTAGTACTTTAATGTAAAATATATATTGTGTTTATATACGTATGTAATAATGTTAAATTCTCGATTATAATTTAAAGTTCAAACCCCATCTGTAATTTTCGGTTTTTGCTAATGGTATCAGACCTTTAATCATGGGAGGCTAAGTTTAATGTTTTTGATAGTTCCTTTATCCATTACAAAAGTTGCGTGTTTTTAGTAATATTCGTCATGACAATCTAGCCATTCTTCTTTTCCAATCGTTAATCACCATTATTCTAACAAAATGGTGCAAATATTCCCTTTCTTTTTTTAATGAGATGCATTATATTTTACCCAAAATCATTTCCATTTTTTCATATTCACATTACCACAAAAACATTCATTAATTTTATATAAATTTTTATCAACCTTACACATTCACTAATAAACATATACTACATGTCTTTCATTCATTCCATTATACCATCTCTCAACACAAGGACATCCGATTTTCTTATTTAGAAAAACGTAAATAAAAGTTGCTACCTTTTTCACTTCACTTCATTAATCCCACAATGTCAATTTGTATTGTGAATTTTTCAGAATTTCTGCTTTTTTAACGTTTTCACCATTTCACGTCCACAGGGGACAATGCCAGGGTTTTTCTAACAAAAAATATATAGTTTTCAATCAAAAATTCGACCGAATTATTTAATATCTAGAATATTTAAGTCTAGAGAGAGACATTAACAAGTATTTTTTAGATCTAAAGAATTTAAATTTCATGTAGTTTTCCTACTTCCTTCTATCTTCGGATTCTAAATGTTCTTTCTCCCTCAATTTTACTTGTATTATGAATCAATTCTAGAGGAATATTCGCTGCTGGAGTGTTTCAACAATATATTAAAGGTAATCATCTTTATTAAAAGAAATATAATTATGAATTATTAGTAATAAATATATTATCTAAAAATAATGGTAAATAAAAATATATATTACGAATTTATCGTGAAAAACTAAATAAAAACAACGTCGCTTCAATAAAAGTATTAATTAGCACATTAAACGTACAATAAATATATGGTATTTATGAAATAGATTTAATTAGATAAAAACGTCCCCTTTCACGTCAAATTTAATCATTTCCTATCCCTATCGACCTCTATAATTCAATTTCTGCAGGCCTTAATTGGATTACTAACCAACTTTGATAAACATAACATAATTTTCTTATTTATCACGCATTTAATCAAAAAAGTATATTAAAAGATTTTTTGACGAAATCTTACAGATTACAAAGCAAATGTGACGAAAATATTATTAATTTCCCATATAATGTAAACTAGAAAAATGTATAAGATTTTTTTTTTAATTTTAATAGTTCTACATATTTTACTTCAACCATTTTTGTATTCATAAGTTTCAACTCTCTATAATGATTCTCATATATGAACGGATATAATCAATTAAATATAATACATATCTCATTTGATTTAATACCGCAATTATGTAAATAAAAATTTATATGGCTTATGTTAAGTAGCTATACCAAAATTTATTATCTTGATGTTTTTAAATTTTTAAAGTGTAAACTCTTTCATTTTCTTTTTATAGATAAGTATATTCCCTCAAACTGTCTATATATTATAGTTTTCATTTGGCACAAAAAAATTTATGCAAATCCTATAATAACAAAGATATGAGTATAAATTATAATCTTGTCTTTGCATTATTTAAATATATGCAATTAAAAATATGCATACAGCTTAAAGAAATTCCAAAAAGAACAGATATTTTAAAACATAATATTTTATTTCTAAAAATTTTCAGTCTTTTTGTCTTTCAACTATATGTTACCTATTACCATTTTCTTATATTTTTAAAAGAAAAACGATTGGTTGACCTCAAATTGAATTGGAAGGGTTGAATGGTTGTTCAACGTCAATTGTAGTTGGTGGATATTTTAATACTCCAATATCCATTGGGAACAATTCAACTACTGATTCTGCACCCACCCAATTAACTGTTCTCTGACATAATCACAAAATAATATATATGTATTGTTCCTTTCAACTCTTATGTTATCCTCTTTGATCATTAGTATCCAATTAGTCGAATTCTAGGAATTATATAAGATAAGCAGATAAAGGCTTCATCCTTAAGTCCTAAATTAATTTCCTTTCAGGTTTTTGAATCACAGCACGATAGCATTTATATTTTAATTGACGAACAATTAACATTGTATTTCATAGAGAATACAGAAGAATGTTAAATATATAATTGCTTTTGAAAGAAATTATTTCCACTTTGTTACAATAACTATACAAATTGCATTTAGGACCAGAAGATTTAGGTGTCATTTAATTTTCTATATGTTTAGATATTTGAAACGTTTAATATTAATTATTTAGCGTTTTTACATTTCCAGTTTAAAATGGGTATAGTATGCACTGGTTTATATGTTGGGTTTACTTTAGCTAGAAACTAAAATGGTCCTTCTTAGGGTAAAAATAATTAGAAAACTATGACTATGATAGAAAACTAAAATTGTTTGAAGTTTTTGAATTGTTTAATTGTTTTAATTTTCTTCAAAAGGATTTATTCTTGGCTACAATTAAATATCAATATCAACAATAAATCCAATGATATAATCAAAAAATGATTAAGTCCTACTAAAACTTGTATTTACAGTGAAAGAACGATGAATCCCCAGCAAAAATATTCATCAATAACTGTTTCAGATTTTAATTAAGCTGATTTTTTTCCAAATCGTGAACGCAATATTTGATACCTGCATGTATATTTACCAATATTGATTAATTGAAATGTTCAATTAACACAAAACAAGCTAGAGTATATTAAAGGGCATAGTTCAAAAGAACTCTAAGGTCAAGAAACTTAATTAGGACTCGGTTTTTCTTAGAGTCTGAAAAAGTGGAATTCATTCCCATTGAGTACATATTTTAATAAGTAGGAAAAAAAAATAATTAAAAAGCCTACAATTCACAATAGTAAGAAAACCAATGAAACTTTTTTTTATTAAAGGAGAAGAAAGAAATGTGTTAAAATTCTATTGCAAGGATTCGGGATTTTGCATTCAAAGGATAAAAAGTTTTATTATAAATCACTTAGCATTTTTGGCTTATCACCGGCCTAAAGCATTAACCAGTTAAGTTCATTTTTAATTATTTTACTTTTTTTGTTCCATTACGAAGGAAATACAAAATTCTCTTGTGGGACAAACTGATAAATCAGTTTAAACAAAGATATTTCTTAATATAATATAAAACAAAAACCTATTACCTGTCCTAACTTATGTCGTTAACATTAAGGGATGCAACATTGCTCATAGAAAACATGGATACTTTTAAAAGTGAATCATCGATGTTAAAAAAATCGACGATTATGAACGAATTATCGATTTTTCTCGTTGATTTTTACCAATATTTAATTATATTAATATAAAATATTTCTCAAATAAAAATTAATGATATCGTAAAATACATCAGTTTATTATCTGATGTCGTTAAGATTATAATCTAACATATCATTAGTTTATAATCTAACGCGTTATATTATAAACTGACGGGGTTCACAAATTTACACCAGTAACTCAGAGCTATAAGTTTTTTGTATGTAGCTGTAAATCATTCAAAAATAAGACGAAAGATGCCGCTATTATAAAATATGGTTCATAAAACATCGCTCTTGAAGAACGATGTATCATAAATGTTTCGGGTTTCAACATCGATGTTTATGAACAATATATCGATGTTTAATAATCAACATATCGTTTGCATCCCTAATTGCACTCTCTTTTTTCCTTCCCCTCTATTAAAATAGACCTTGTAGGTTATCACTTTAGGCCGACGATATAATAGTTTCACTTAGTTATCTACGGAAATTTTTATTTTACTCTTCACATGAACACTATATAAATATATATACCTTAGTTTTTCATAATTGATTATAGTTGCGAAAATTATATAATTGTATTGCATATTAATTCTATGTATCTGTAAATGGGTTGAAGTTATAGTTTAAAAATAGATTCATTTTTTTCATTTATAATTGCTATTGGCTTATTGTCACGAAAGGTTTAATGCTAATTTTTTATTTGTTCTTTTTTTTTTTTTAAATTTATTTATTGTCACCTTAACACTTAGAAATAAAAAAAACTCATTAGCGTTTTTAACCCATTACCTACCTATTAAATTATAGATTGCATTTTTCATATTCTAAAATATAAGATATTCTTAAATAAACATAAATATCACTTATATTCTGTCTTTCAATTTATAAGAGTTAATTGAAAAACATTTTCCTGTCGGGTGTAATTTTTTTTTTAATTTTATGGTAAATCAAGGCGTATATGTGATAGACGAGTGGTGAATTTAATTTTGTGTAGGTATTTCTTCATTTATTTTTCTGTCAAGAGCTTATAAGAAAGCTTCCGATTTATACGAAGATAAATAAAACGAATTACAAAATCGTTTAAAATATAGAAAAACACTAAATTTTCAATTTAAATTTATCAGCCTATAAAGTTATAATTAATATAAATTTTAAATCTAAAAATTTGTATTCATATCTTTGCTAATGTAAAAGTTAGTCTTCAAAAAATATATTTAGATATCGATTAATACCAACGCAAATTCATTTTGATATCTTTTTCAATTAAACCAATTTAAAGTTTTATTATTTAATTTTTTTTAATTAAAATGGACCTAAAATATTACAATAAACCAGTAATTATCATTGAGAAGAGTAAATATATAAACATACCGCTTATACTCTATAAAAGGGAGATTTACGATACCAAAATTGTTTTTTTCAATGGATTTGAATAAATACATTTAAATATATTCAATATAATTTGTGTTAAAGCAAATATAGCTTCGAATATTGAGGTAGGTATATGTTTTTTGTTTGCTATCATTCACTGGGCAATATTTTTTTCTAATCATTGATATGAACTTGAATTGCAATATAATAAAATATTCATTTATAAAAATACCTGCAAAGAAGAGTCAATAATGAGCTTGCCGATTTTTCATTGATCTGATGGAAAGCTGTCCATGGTGAAAAGTTCACAAACACTGTTTTAACAACACCTAACACATTTTATTGATAATGTGAAACTGAGAATTTCATTCCAAGCGAACAAGTTGTGAACGTAGTGCGCAGTCGTCTGCAGCTCGGAAAACGTTTACGACAAATTGTAGAGGGGATGAAAAGCATTTTCCTTATGCATGAGCTGAATATTTGAGGGACAACACATTATAGCTCAATCACATTTTACGGGAAAAATTGAATAAAAAAATGTGTTAAATTCATTAAAATCAAATATAATTATATATGAGAAAATAGAATTTACATTTTTCTGATTTTTTCAAATTCTCGAATGTTTACTATTACGTTTATGTTGTTAATATTTCAATTAAAAAATTTATTTTGGAATGATAAAAATTCCTATCACGTTTTCACAATTTTTTAATAAAATTCTTTAACATTCCATTCACTTATTGAAAGGAAAATCCAATTAAGTATTCTGGAAACAGCATCAAATGTTAAAAATCAATTTGTTCAGAAGAGAAAAAACAATATATATTTAAACTTTAATCAAAGTTTAAGAATCGATGTAAAAGATGAAAAAGATATATTTTTTTACAAATTTGTTTTTTGTTATTACCTCCATTGTATGTTATTATTCTCGTCTTTACTTAATAATTTTCACAATAAAAATAATCTATTTGAAAATTTATAAGTTAATAGAGCTCAACTTTTTCATATTTTTGAAATATTTATTATAAAAAAATTATATATAGAAACAAATACATTTAAAACCAATAGGTGAAATTATCGTTCATTTAAAGGCTTGCA
This sequence comes from Sisyra terminalis, assembly GCA_958496175.1. Taxonomy (NCBI): domain Eukaryota; kingdom Metazoa; phylum Arthropoda; class Insecta; order Neuroptera; family Sisyridae; genus Sisyra; species Sisyra terminalis. The sequence continues at coordinate 57,704,309 of OY292274.1, forward strand.
TTTAACAAGTAAGTATAACATGTTTGTCGTAGTTTTGTGAAATGAAAAGTTCATCAACCTAAATCTAGGGCTATTTGTGATGTCATATTAAAGGTATAGTTTAAATACATATATGTATAGATACACCAAACTAGCATTTTCCATTTTCTTACAAGGCAATAATTCAATATCATATAGCTAGATGTTACATAATTTTTTTATCACTACGATACAATCGTAATTTAAAAGGAAAGTTTCTATTCATTATTGAGTTCTTTAGGTCAAATTTTAATTTCTCTCTCTATGCCAATTTTTAAAATACTAATTTGGTAAACGTTTTTAGCAGTTGTATGAAATCATTAACATTTTAAGTCACAACCGGTATTCTGATTTACACAATTTTCTAATCGACATTATAATAACCATTTTAGATGATTCAAGTTCACGGAATATTAAAATAAGTCATTAATTTTAAAAAAGACTTATATCCATTTGAAGAATAATGTTTGCAGTATTATCATTTTTGACCACGAGAAAAGAATATTATAATTTGATTATCAAAAGATTAAGGAATTATTGGCATTGGTGTTTTTAACAAAAAAGAATGTTGAAATTAAAAAGAATTTTATAAAATAAAATGATTAGTTACCCAAAAGAATAATAATTTATGGGCGTAAATAGATTTCATGTGACAAATTGAACGCTGATGTATTTTCACACTAATTATCTTTACTAAAATTTTCTTAATGAGAAGTAAAGCATGAACTAAACCATTAATAAGTTTTCATCCCTATTAAAGTTTGGCCATAGGTATTTGATTTCGTAAAAGGCTTAAACCATTTTTCTTTATATAATCCTTAAAACTATGCTCTATTTTATTTAAAAAAAAATCTTTTATTTAAGATGACATTACTTTTAATTAAGAGATCTTCATAAATCTTATACGGCAGTAAGCACTTATGAAGCCCTCTTTTTAACGCTGTATCCCTTTCATTTCAAGGATTCTCACTTAAGAAATAAAGCTCATTGAGTAAGCTTAGACCATTGTTTGGTGTTTTGTTAAATAAACTTCTTTAATTCTTCTTCTTTATTTATGTTTCAATGTTTTGATTGTAAAGATTTTATGTAATTCATAAAAGCATTATATAATTTATGTTATGAAAACATCGTATTGTACGGAATGTTCCCAATTACTAATTCATGTTATATGTAGTGAATTCGGGTTATAGAAATGCTCTATAGTATTTTACTGTTCATTTTAAATCTCATATTAAATGCTATTTTATTAAGCTAAAATATAATCCATATTCAGCTTAAATGATGCCACGTAGAAATATGTTATCGTTTTCGATGCTTATATTACACAAATTGGGAAAGAAAATGAAAAATTACCGTCTTAGAGTATTTACCATTTTCCACCAAATCAAGCGACTTAATAAAATGTATGCTTGATTGGATAAATTAACTAAACTTGCATGCATTTAAGTAATTGTATGATTATAATGCATAAGACAAACGAATTCTCCCACTGTCTTCCTTTTTACTAAGATTGATCTAATTTTTTAAGATTATCTTTTTTATCAAATCTTTTTTAGATTATCTTTATGCAACTCATATCAAGAGCAGAAATAGCTTTTATTTTAAAAAAAATCAGTATGCGTAAGGCAAACTAACTTAAAAACAAGGTTTAAGCTATTAGTTTTCAAAATCATATACTTTTTCCCCTATTACAATTTTCGTTTTGCTTTATGATATATGCATTAAAGTAATCTAAGAATGTTTCAGATGAATTAAGAAATATATTATCACATGAAAAATGATTCATTAACATTATAACGGTAAGTAACATTGGTTCAAGATAAAATTAAATTTTAAACTACTTGCTAAATTGAAATTCAGATGGCCAATATTCGACCAATTTGATCGATAAGCTCATTGAAGTTTTAATGAAACCTCATTGCATGTTAATGGAACTAATAACTTTGATAAAATTTGATGAAGCGTATAGTAGGGATAGGATTTCATTCGACACATGGTACTGACAAGGCTTTTGTCAAATACATAGAAAGATAAACTGGACGAGGAGAGATATCAGTAATATCATGTTTTCAACTTCTCAATAATCAATACGGAAAATGTAGATATGTTTGTGAAAATTGTTAACAAACGTAGGTGGAGCCATAGACTTTTTACAGGAATGGGTAATACTCAACGTTATTGAAATGAACAACAAATAATTTCATTGAATGGTAATATTTTAATAAGTACCCACACATAAAAAGATTTTCTATTAATTATCAATTAATTATAAAATATTTGAAAATATATCTTAGTGGAGACTATCACGTGAACCGAACAAACTCATTAACTTCTGCAGTCTAAATTAACTTTGAATTTCTACGTTTTCTTTGTGATCAACCCTCGCAAACCCTAAGCTCCTACAATAATATTAACTATTTAACAAATGAGTTAGGTAAACATTATGAACATATCTATTCTTTGATGGATAAAATATACACATAAAGCAATAAAAACCAAACCAACCCTAACAATTGATTAAAATATATTGCATATATAATTTATGGATTATTGTTATACGAAAAATTTATAATTGGCCAGTCAAAAGTAAATATTTAAGTATTATACTGGCATTTTTGTGCAATTAATGAGAAATGACGGGCTAAAAAAATAATTTCGGAATAGTGAATTTCACATTCGTTTTAATATGAATTAAAATAGTTTTAAGTGAATTAAAGGGAAACACAATGTTAACACTTGAAAAAACATTGTGATTAATGAATTTAAACAAATTCTTTTTGAACGTACCAAAGCAATAGTTCTTAATATATAGTTCTATGATATAAAATTTAGTGATAAAAAGAGTTTTAAAATGTATATGATACAATGTTTGAGGTTTTGTGATTTTCAACAATAGTCACGAAAAAAAGGGATTATAAATTTTTTAACTAATTAAAAATAGGTTTTCTATTAGTATTCGCTAAAAAAAACTGCATACTTTAAAACCAGTATCTATTTTACTAATTAGATCTATAGGCTATTGTCTTGGGGGTGTTTATAAGGCCAAACCATGAAGAGGGCTCCGCCAAGAATCTGTTTTAAAATTTAAAAAAAATATAAAATATATTCGAAATTTTTAGACAAGAAAATAATTTTTACTTTCAAAAATTTGAGATAATTTCTTAATGTTTTATTTAACAGTAAATATTGGTTTTCTTATCGTTTTTTCATTATTTTTGTTTGTTGTTTGCATTGTTTTTGTATTTTGTCTGTTACAAATTATAATAATTGATAAAAAAAAAATTCTTTATAGATTCATTTAGAATCATAATCAGTTTCAATGAACAATGCTCACGTATCAACTTTATGCTTTTCACAAAAGGGTTAAATTGGCCCTTAATATACTGTGCAAATCAGGGTACCCACATAAAATAGTTATCTTGGGCCTAGTTATGCAATTGCCGGCCTTTTATATTTCATTATAATAAAAAACCGACTTATTTTCAACTACGAATCATATTAATTTTTGAATTAATTGAACTATTTAACTTATAGTGAATTTCCTAGAATAGCTTTTATCCGAAGTTTTTCAATGATATTGTAAATTAAGATTTGCCATTATTTAATGGTTCTTTTAATATATAGGGACCTTAATTTTTTTAAGCTTCTTAGCCCCCCCCCCCTTCTGAATACGTTACTGATTAAAAGAGTATAAAATTATAAATATAATTGAATAAGTCACTGTATAAATGGTAACGTGGAGTTTTAAATCCTTCCAATTTCAAAATTCATAATACATACATTGGTTAATAACACTTCAAAATTTAATTAAACCAATTCCTACGCTATTTTTGTTATTCCTTGTTTCCAAAGATTAAAAAAAAATATAAAAAATACAGTCATAGAAATATTTTATTTATTAATAAGTTATTGATACATATAGTAAATTTGAATATGTAATAGTTGTTTAATGGGAAAATAATTATTTTTATGTTAACGTTATCGGTTTAGTACCTATAAAATAAATATGATCATAATTTTACAATTACTTTAAGTATATGATGATTTATTTATTAAGTAGGGAATATTTTATTTTAGTATAAAACCATTTAATTTTATAGAGGCGGGACAGATGTACATATTTCATAAATTATATCCAGGGGTGGGCTGGAGCCGGTTGTCAAAATTTTTGAAACTTGACGAGTCGTTTGTTATATTATTCCAAAAATCAAAATTACTTATTATACATTGGCAATGTACTCATTTACTGTTTTTTTTTTGCTTCGAAATAATAGCGAGCTGGTTATTCAAAATTTAGCAACCCACCCCTGGTTATATCTGTATTTATTCATTTTCATTCATTGTTCCTGAGTTTTAAAAAAATCTTATATCTAAAATCGTATAATAATTGTAATATGTAGATTTTGTGTTGCCTTAATTAATAAATATATTTTATCAATATGTATGAAGTTGTATGGTTTATAATGAAGGTGCAATATCTTCTATCTTTTCTTAATCACTGAACTTATTCTAACCGTTGATAATCTGAAATGAAAACATCTGGATTTGAAATGAAATACTTCGTAAAACAATATAAATTTATATTTTATTTTTGAAAATAAGTTCAACAACTTTTGTTTTAAACATTATTAGAAATTGACAATGTACAAAAAAATATTGCACTTATTTTATGACTTTTTTAGAAGTACATAGTTAAGTATGGGTGTACTCATATGCAGCTTTCTCCGTGGAAAATGTGAAAAACTTCGAGCAATAGTTATTAAATATTTAAAAGTTTATAAGTAATATTAACACATTATGGAATATATGAAAAATTATATAAATATGTCCTAATTTGTTTCGATTTTCAGTCTAATTTTGTCGCTTATGTCATTTTATGGGCCCGATTTGGATTTCGCTAAAGCCTTCTGCTGTGCGGTCATAAATTCTGGATAGTCAATAAATCCATCATTGTTTAAATCATCACTGTTCAAAATTGGATCAATCAGAGACATTAGTTCTTCGTCTTTAAAGATTTTAGGCTCATGACTTTCCGTCGTTGATGGTTCCTTGTTTCCTTGTTCTAAAAATTAAAAAAAAAAAACAAAGTTTAAGATATTTCTTCCCTTTTTTTTAATGTAAATTTTACCATGCCAATGTATTAGTGATTTGATTAATTCACAACCATCTAATTTGTTGTTATTATCAGCATCATGCATTTTAAAGTAATGGAATTGTAACTCTTGTTCAGACATTTTGCTAGTGTCCATTGGAATTTCTAAATGCTCAGCTATATGTCTGAAATTTAATTTTAATCAATTAATTATATGTTTAATGATTTAATAGATAAATAGAAATTCACTCTTTTTCATGTTGAACATCAGGGTTGAAAATTTGATTAGGAGCTCCTCCATGATGTCCATGATGGCCGGCTTGTTGTGCGTGAATATTTTGATGTTGGGGCATATGTTGGGGCTGTTGCGGTACATGTTGACCTTGGGGAGGCATATGTTGGGGTTGCTGAGGCATATGTTGGGGCTGCTGAGGCATATGTTGTGCTTGCTGTGATATGTGGGGTTGTTGCATTTGTGGTTGATACTGTTGTTGCATTGGTACATTTTGTTGCGGCATTTGCTGATGCACAGGTGGGGCTTGTTGCTTTAAAAATTAATTGATATGTAAAATCCTATTTAAGAGTCAATTATTTAGAATTGAGATTCCAGACCAAGATCATTATGTACTATGGGAGGTTCGTGAGCTTTCCAGCAGAAATTGCAAGGCGGGAGATCATACGTTGTGATATACATATTTGACAAAAATCATTTTTAAATTACTATTACAGACCTAATCGTTTTAAATTGCTAAAAAATAATTGAGCAATTTTAATCTGGGACTCAAAATCTCAAAATTCTAAATATTTATAATTTAAAAAGCATAACAGTACAAAACTTTTAAACATAATATTGCTTAAGTAACAATGCTTACATAGCGCTGAGGTGGAACACCGGGTGGAACTTGCCCTTGTGCATATCCAAATTCAATGAATATTGAATTAAAAATTATGAAAACTATAAATGCATACATTTTATTTCTGAAAACAAGAATTTATTAACACTTACTTCGTTCGAAATATAAATAATAAACTTACCATATGCAAGTTAACAAAGTTAAGAAATTAAATAATAGATTAATTTCAAATATTTAAAAGGCAGCGTTAGATATTTTATAAACTAAACAGTAGTAGGGTCATAGCATTTTTTATAAACTAATGTGCGTTATACACGTATTCACAACTAACTAAAATATGTCAAGCAAGCAATTTCTTGATAACTGCGATAACTGCTAATAATGTCAGTAGACAAGACAATTTCAACGTGAATTTGGCCTTGAACAGGTGTACATAAACGTGGAAAGGTTATAGGGAAACTTTACTTTTTGAAAAATAAATATAGCAGGAAAAAAAAAAACTGAACCGTTCGGAACATGTTCATTACCAAAAAAGCATTGTATTATTTTGTTCCACGCAGCGTTACAACTGGTCAGAACAGTACGGTATTCAATTGGAACAATTCTCGTTGTGTCAAAAAACAAATCCACTGAATTATACGAATGATACTTAAACTTGATTAACCTTTCTATTTTTTCTTTTTTAAAGTTAAGAAATAATATATAATACACGTTTAAATACTTTTTATATTAATTAAAGTAAAATATTATTAAGTATCGTTTTAATTAAATGAAACTATAAATACACTTGCGACTTGTTTGTAACATGTCTGGCCTAAGTTTAATTTCTTCGTTTTTACGGTACAAGCAATTTGAAATGAAATATTCGAAAAATTAATAATTGCGTATATTTTCTTTCAGATTAAGTGTTTCATCTAGTCAGTGTTGTAGTAATTATGGGCGTACAATATCAACATATTCATCACCGCTGTGTTTTAAAATTTCACAAGCCTTATTGTAAGGGTTTGCTTTTCTTCAACATTAATATAAAAATTAGAATTGATTTTATTCTCTATGAAAATATAAGCTTTGGCTTATATGTAGTGGTGCGAATTCTGAAGGATGAAAAGATTTTATTAATATTTAAACATGATCGTACCACGAATTATAAAGTTAACCTTTAAAACATAACGCATAAGGTTTCTTTCTAAATATGTCCCCATGCGTATTCAAAATAACGTTTTGCTTCTACCTACATTGAAAAAAAGAACAAATCGAGTTATTTTTGAATTCGAATTATACTTGCTTTGATTTATACCTTAATTTTCAATTGTATTTGCCTTGGTAGGCACAGAATTATTCTAAGAAAAAAATACTTTAATTGTGTATCGTTGGGTAATGAAAATTATGTCTTTTCCTTGAGCAAAATTATCAAAATTTGGTTTAAAAAATTAAGTTGTTGAAATAAGTAAGATTGAGTATTTTAGGATCAATTGTGATGTAACAAATTAAGAAAACATAATTTGATGACATCCCATAAGTAAAACCCTATTCTTGCTACTAAGTAATAGGAAATTTGAATAGAAATTCCGATACCCACAATTCTGAGATTTTACACAAAAATCCCGGAATCACTAAGATAATTTCCTGATTGCATACACCAATTTTACTCGAATGAAGAAAACCGATCCATAGTTTTGTATTTAATACTATGGTATAAATGAACAACCATCGATTCCACAGAATATTCAACCTTAAAACTAAAAAAAAACCTTTCGGTGGACAAGTGGTCGAGGTGGCCATTCCGTAACTGATAGATACTGGGTTCAAATTTCTTGCGGGAAAATTTCAATATTTCTTAGTTTATAGATTGTTATTAACTGAGTCGCTTAAGACCTATACAGCAAAATTACTATTAAAAAGCATTAAAGCAATGACTACCTTAAGAAAAGAGATAATGCCACCTAAGTCTTATATTCTGTTATATTAGAATCTCTGGATATAATTAAATGTACCATGTTAAAAAAGGATATTCTAGATGTTCAAAAAACCCATTAGAAGTCGTTTAAGGTTATTAAAGATATTTTAAATGTAATGATTTCAAAATTCCTCTGAATGAATTTTTTAACAGTGTAACTGTCCATATCTGTGAGCAATAGATTTAGAGAAAAAACAGTCATAATCTGCGATGATTTAAGTACAAGCAATGGTATTAATAAAATGAATAAGTTAATGGATCTTTGACATTTATTAATATTACTGGTGATACTAATTACAATATTTTTGTACAATAGTTCGGAGTTTTTCTTTACATTTTTCTAGAAAAGTTTATTCAGATTTTATGATCCTTTAGAGATTTTAAGATTCTTTTTATTGAAATTGGTATAAAAATTTGAATCCAGATCTACAGTCTTATTATAATCTTATATTCCTACTCTGTTAAGAAGACTTATTTGTATTTACCATATTTAAAAGTTAAATTTGAGTTGCTTAATTCTTATGATTTTTGTACTTCAGTCAAAGTAAGAGTCCCAGGAAAATACATTTATTTTGATCTTTTTAGTAAAATTATTTTACAGGAAGATATAATTGATATCTATACATTCTTTTTTAGCGCTGAACCGTTAAAAAAGAAGAAACGTATAGATCCTGCTATCATCAAAGCACGAGAGGAACGTCGAAAGAAAAAAATTGAGAAACAAATTCGAAGATTGGAACGAAACGCCAAGCAACTGAAACCTATCGATGAATTAGAAATCCCCATATATTTAATAGACAATGAAAAGTATGCCAGATTAAAAAAAATGGACATTTTTTAAATCATATATTTTACAGACAACATACTCGTCACTTAGCTCCTCCATCAGCACAAGTTCTTGAGTCCAGAGTTTTATTAGAAAAAGCTTGGGCTGCTTATAAACGCAATCAACGTTTAACAGATATTCAAATGATTGATCGCATTGTTCAGTGCCAACAACGTGCTTTAGATGAATTGCGGAAAGAATCCGAAGATCTATACCAAGAAGCAATACAAGTATGCAATACTTACCAGGTTACTGAACAAAAAACTACTCAAACTTTTTATTTATTTTTATATAGCTGGATCAAAATTTATTATCGTTTTCGTGTCAAGGACCTGTTGAAACTCCCGCAATGCCGAATTATGAAAGTCCTGATGGAGATTATGTTGACGTTTCGAAGAAGTGGGATTAATAAGTAACTTAAGCATAACAATAGAAATGAATTGTAAACGAAATATTGTTTTCATAGAAGATAAATAAATTCAGTTTAAATCAACTATTTCCACTGTGTAAAATTTTATTAAAAAGTCACAAATTCCATTTTTTTAATATCATAGTTTTTTATTTTGTTACAGATACAATACAAAAATATGAATATTTTATTAACTATTCTACGAACTAATTAGTAATTTTAACATAATAATAAATTATAAACATTTAGGGAACATACTTTTGTAATTAATCTTAAAATACTTTTCATAGAATAATAAACGCCATTTATTCTTAGTATAACGTTTTGTTGGTGGTATTTTGATTTATGCAGGTATGTGTTTAAAAAAGGGTAATTATGAGTGTAAGAAATTATACTTCTTTGGTGCGAATATTTTAATATATTCCTTATCAAATTAAAAGAGACAAATGGATATAATGATAATAAATACTAATATCCTACCCTCTGTTTTTGTTCTACCATAATGGTCTAAATTAGAGGCCAACTTAATGCACAAAAATGGCGATTGTAAGCTGAAGGACAGGGTAAAGAAAAATTGTTATTTACTAATCTAATTGTTATCTAATTGTTACTATAGTACCTCGTTTCCTTTCTTAAATGTTTCAAATTAAAAAAAATGAAGATTTTTTTGGTATTTGATTCCACGACAATCCTTTTAAATGACATTGGATGAATGATGAAGTGTCTATTTTTACTATTGGCTGTATTTTTATAATTGTTTAATATATTTTTGCTTAAAGTCAATATTGTTAAGAAACCTTTAATTTTGACTGAAGGTTTGGCTTAAGGCTGAACAATCGGTTTCGAATAAAATTTGACTTTTGGTTGAACTCTAATCAAAATATTTATTGGTATTAGTGGCCGAGTGGTCATGGTAATCGCTTCAAAGCTGGTAGGTTTTGGGTTCGAATCTCGTATCGAATTTTTTTTCGATGTTTCTATGTTTACGGATTTTTATTAACGCTAGAGTCGCTAAAGACCTTGGTAATTATAAAGCGGCGGTAAATAACAATTAAAAAAATGTGCATTATTTTTCAGTTTCTGTCGATCAAATTTACTAATGGTTGGTCGTGGTGGTATCAAATATGTATGCCATTTGCTTATTATTTTAATATAGTTTCTAACAAATTCGTTTCATACTAGAAAATATACTTATATAAGAATGATTTGTTTTATATAGCTCACCCTAAGAAGTATAATTTTTTTGACCTTATAATCCGTTCACATTCCTATGGAAGTATTTCAAGTTTAATATCCCACAAGATGAACACAAATTCCAATTTTTTATTAATAATAGATATTCTTTTAATAATAATTAATACTTCGAAATATCCTAACTAATATTACAAATATAAGATAACTTTATATGCATCCTGTTAAAAAAGGTATTTAAAGGCATTTGAAAAATTCGAAAACCTCATTAAAAGGCGTCATAGGTTATTAAAGGCATTTTATATGTATTATTTTAAAATGCCTCTAAATGTCTTTTTTTAGCAGGGCGTGTTTCATTATATGCAAAATTAAAAGCAAGTATAAGTTAAATCAGGAAGCACCAGTGATATTTTTCAAATTATAAAGAAAAATTTTAAACTTTAAAAAGTGCGATTTTTATGAATTTTATAAGTTAAAGTCAGCATAACATTTTTTCATATTCTTGTTTGCAAAGAGGACATGAGTTTGAATTTTCTAAACATTGGCGTAGACAATTAGCGTGGAATAAATGATGGCATGGAGTTATCCTTGCCAAATTCATTGGACTCAAGCACACTGCACAAACATCGTCAAATTCACGTAATTCTTCAATAGTAGCATGTCGGAATGGAACTAAAAGATTTTGCTGAGTTTTTAAATCTTTCAATGCAAACATATTTAAATGCTTGCATCTGAGATATATGTTAAAATATATGGCCATGATTAACAGCCGATAACGTCCACAAAACACCAATGGAATAGAAAACATTGTTGTCAAAACTACTGTTAACGTTTGCAATAATACTGGTGTATATAAAACTTCTAACGATTCGAATACGTCTAACTGTAAATACTGAATAAACGATTTGAATAAGTCAACAAATACTTTTTCTGTGATCATGTAAAAGAGCCAAGTTACAATGGTGTACGATGTAGAGGGTTGATAGTTTTCTAACTTTTGTTCCAATCCGAAAACAAGTAACATAAAAATAACAGTAATTATAAAAGTAACTGCTTTTGTAAACTCTAATACTACTTTTGTTGTAGTCATAGCTAAATGTTTTACGTTTGATGTTTTTGTTATATGAACATAAGGTGACCAATCTTCCTTTTCAATTAGTTCCTTGATGTAGCAAACGCAATAAGAAATAACATTATAAAACATTAATGAATACAAACTTGTCACATGACTTTGAACTTTCGAAGAACTGTAAGTATTGAGAGCTTGGTCACAAACTAAGAAGAAGGTTATCTAAAAATAAAGAAAATATCAAAAATTAGCTGTTTGTTTCGGTTTATACAAAGGGATGAATATTTACAGAAACCTCGATAAAATTACGAATGGATAATACAAAAATGTAATATTTCATAATTACATAACGCCCGTTAAGAAAGAGGCACTTGGGGTCATAATGATCTTATTATATCAAGGGAAAAAGGATCAATGGAAAAATTACCATTTTTTACTAAAGTCATAAATAGTTTTTAGATGCTTGATAATATCTAGTTAAGGGATACATTTCCTATGATGAAACCAAAGTTGTGCAATGTTAAATTATCTAATTTAATCAATCAATAATTAAAAGAATTTCGAATGAAAAAAAATCATAATGGAATTTTCGATTTAAAATTTAATTTCCTATTCATCTCTTTGTACGTGTTTATCGTTTTAAATATATCATGTGCATTATGATTATTGCATTTACATAATAATTTATTCGCAATTGTGGATATTAATAAAGAAACCCAAATGCATAAATGTTAATCGTCAGATCTCTCTTCTTTTATACAATAGTTGTAAATATTTCTTGTAATATCCACTACGAAAGTTTGATTTGAGAAAACTCTTGTGATATCGCACAATTATTCAATGTTAAAATCATTTTTTTGCGTAAATTTTTTATGATTTTTTCGATATTGTTTGCTAATACGATCTAGAATTTTCTGTGGAGATAGAAAGAAAGAATGTAGAAGGAAGATTGATAAGTAGAGATATATAAATGTATAAACCACATATAAATGTATTTTTAAATTGAGATAATTACTTTTCTCAGAACACACTCAAAACACGAATCAATAATCAAAATTTTGTAGTGGGCGTTACAATAAATAGAGAATAATTAAAAAAAAAATGATTACTTACTTGATTCATTAATGTGAAGAAATTATTCATTTTGAAAAAAGCTTTTTCTGCTCGATCGATGGGCGAATAAAAGAATTTGAAGATCGAAATCAATGTTTTAAGTACAATAGTTGCAGCTTCTAAAATTAAAAGTTTAATTATACAAGATAATTGACTTAAACTATAACTAAAGATTTAAAATTAAACATTTTTCATCCTTCTAAAAATGAATTTTTCAAGGGTATATTTTCTTCTAATAATTAATATTTAAAAATAAAGTAAATAAAATGACACCAGCTTTCAGACGAGTAATTAAAATTTTTGATGAGTTTAAATTACTTCATTTTCCTCAGTCATGACAAATTTATTAATTAATATGCAAAGCAGAAATGCTCAATTATAGGAGAGTGATAAAAATGTCGGTTATATTTCAAATATTGACTTAAAATCAAAATATAATTATGAACAACGCAAAAAAAAAATAATTAAAAATTAGAAGTAAATTTTTCATATAAAAAGGGTTAAAACGTTTTATAAACCCTAGTTTGTCTGCAATTACCATCGAAGAATCACTTTTTAATTCCGTCATTATTGAAACATTGTTTTGGAAGATAAGCTCATGTAAGTGTTTCGTTTCTTATTGTTTCTAAAATAATTATATTAAGATAAAGTATTTGATAAGTAGAAACTTACTTTTAAGGGTTTGCATTAGTTGTATGAGTTGTAATGAAGCCTGAGACTTAGTAGGGTTGTATTTTTCTTTGGCCGAGCTTAATAATGGAGCTGCTATCCCACTGTAATTAGTTAACCAACTGCAAAAAGCCAATAATACTGGCATTCCCATTATTCCACTGTTACCGACGTATGGCATTAATAGAACTACAGAAAGTAGACTTACTGAAAAAAAAATAGAAAATGTGTAACTAATTTTTAAAATGAAAATCATCAATTCTCTTCTTAGTTATATTTTATGAAAGTTATAATTTATTCGTTTCGATTTTTTCTTTAAATTAAAGTGCTTTAATTACGTTTGATAGTAATGAAATCATATTTTAATTCTTCAAAGATTATTGCACTTTATAACTAAAATATTAAAATTTCAAACAAAGGCTTTTTATTATATTTATACTAGATTCATAGTTTCTTTGTCCTACTTGATAAATTTTTTGGCATTGATCACAGGGTGTTTTTTCAAGTTAATGTCTCGATTCTACTTTAACACTTTTATTTTTGTTAAAAAATAAGCCAATAAGGAAAATCAATATTCTGAATTATTTCTTTTGACAAACTGCCAAAATTATATTTACTTTTTGAACTTCTCGTTTTGCTTTAAAAACAAAAAATATATGAATGTTAATTATTCTCAAAAAATATTTATTATTTTATACTTTTTGGAAAATATAATCGATAAGCTATTATTTTAAAGTGTCGAATGTTTTTACGTAAATTTATCGGCTAAATTTGTACAACAAAAATATTCATTAGTAGAGTTTAAAACTTAAAACACAAAATTATGCGATAAGCTCATATATTATTAATTCTTCAAATATTTTTCTTATAAGGTATTAGTTATCAGGGTTATCAGTCATTACCTCTTTATTAAGTTGCAAACATTAGTTTAAAGTAAGTTTCAATTGTAATAAGTGCACCAAATTACATCATGCTTTGTTAAATATAACATAATATTGATATCGTTAAAAATAGCTACGACACACTGATATAAATAAATGTTGAAAGATTTATTTTTAATGTATTAATGTGATTTTAATCCTACGGTAGTTATTTATCGTTGAAATTTTGGGATCCATAACGACCGTAGAGTTATTAAAAATTCGATTCTAGCCATCTTCCAGGATATTTTTGCCATATACCATTTACTTAAATCAAGGCGCTTCCAGAGAGCTTGAATTTCACAAATGTTTTGTAAGGATTTGCAGAAATAGTTATTTTTTTATAGTATGGGTACCTACTATTAACTAACTTTCATTCTTTTCGTTTCTAATTCTGGAGTGTTAGCATTTAAATTGTGTGCAGTTCTGAATGCCATTATAGCTCAAAATTAAAATGCTATTTCAAGAAAAATTTCATTCCAATAAGTTTTTCAGAACTTTTATGGCTTTCTAGAAACTAAATTTCGTTTTTGCCTATGAATTTGAAGTACTAAACATTACCCATTAACTACATGTAGGCATAGTAAGAGCTTTGGATACAATTGGTAAGCTTTTGAGCTTTTTAAGACTTAAGATTAAACAATAGATTACGATTTTTCCTCCTTTCAGTTTACATTAGGTATGCCTTCCCTTAACTGTAGGTATATATCATTTAGTAGTATTGGAACATTGAATTGAACCTGAAAATGGAATTTTATCAAAATCGGTTTATCCGTTATTTAGTTAAAAGAAAACATACAAACTGACACAAAAATTTTAAAACTGTAAATTTGGAATAAGATCCTCTTGTAACAAATACTCACTCTAAAATAGGGTGAATTAAACTCCCAGTTGTGAACTAAACCATCCAGGGTTGCACTTAAATACAAATAAAATATGAAGTGCATTGCTTTGTATTCTTTGATGGTTAATATTCTGTAAACTCGACCTATACATGTGTATTAATAAGTAGATTATACTGATTGTTATATTGTTATATAATTATCACGGATAATACAATGGTAACCCCTGTTTGTAGTTCTTTGAGTGCTAGACTTAAGGAGCATTGTTCTACTAAATTCTAACTTCCATAACTACTGAAATAACTTATTTTCATTTATATTTTATATTTCAGGTAAATTTGGTTGAAATGAATAGGTAGGTACTTACTTCGTAGGTACCTATTTAGTACCTACCTCTATGTAAGGCCTTTTAATGTAACACATTATCAAAAAATAAACAATATCTTAAGATTTATTTAATTGATTTAAACTTAGTGCTTTGAATAATGACAATAACAGACAACTAGTATGCTAGAATAGATCTTCAATCCTCTAGAAGTCCGTAAACAATAACTAAAAGATTAGGGAGTTTTCACTATTAATTAGTATACAATAGCTATAATCTGATAACTAATCACTAACTTAAGCAATTGGTATGCAATAAAACAAATTTAAGGAATTTTCAAAATTCTATTGAATGCATTTCTTATTCGATGAAAGTCAATCAATGAATCAATGATTAGATGAATCGAATATCTTTGAAAAAAATAATAATCGGTGATTATCAAAATAATTCTTTAATAATCTTAATAAGATACTTAAATATAATTGTAAAACTTTGTTTATTCCCTGGACGAAGGGTAAAGCGGTAAGGTTAAGTAAAAGAAATCATGGTTTATTAAAGTGTACTCAAAAGAGTCTTTCTATTAACACTTTTGAGTAATTTGATAAAATTGGGACATCTACCGTCTTTATAGAAACGAAAACATTCAAAACGTCAATAAATCAAACATTCCTAATACCAAAAAATCAAACTTTATTAAAAGAAATCAAAAAGCACTTAGTTCATTTGAAGCTTTCATTTTATAAAAGTCATAATATATAATTGTAAATAAAAATTAAGACAAAAAAACATGCATATTATTTTCCTCACTAAAATTTGAACTCTTTAACCTTGGACTGATTTTCAAAATTTATTGTACAAGTAATGATTATTTTGCCCTAAATTTCTTAAAAAACGTTTATTTAAATGTAAAAATAAACAGGGAACATCAGTTTAAACCTATTTTTTTCACTATGACCTAAAATCGTCTTTTAACCTACTTATTTAAAATTATTGAACTAGTTTACAGTATAGGACTTATTTACTGTATTTGAATTAAAATTAAGAATAGTATTTAAAATTAAGAAGAAATAGCGATATACAATGATAGATCGCAACGTATATAAAATGACGTAGGTAGATATTTCAGTATTAGTTATGCGTATGAAATAAAGTTCTAGAAATTAATCATAGAATCTATAGAAAATTGTATTTACTTGTTTGAGCAAATTTTTCTTCTTGATATTGTGGATTTAATTTTGTGATACTGTGTATCCTGCCACGAACTCGAGTAATCATTCCCATTATTAAGAAATATAATAAATTTTGAAGTTCACTTTTAAATTAATTTTCGATTTGATTTTTCAATTTGTTGAACACTTTTAAAACACTTGAATTTGTTTCCACTTTTTATGCTTTTTGTAACTGATTAAGGGTTGAAAACAAAAACTTAATAATTTAGAAATATAAAATCGAACAATTAAATTTGATGAAATATTAATGTGGCCCGAACATCGAATTGAGGAACTTGTTCGGCGGCCAAAGAAAAGACTATACAAACTGCGGCTTGAACAACTAATTTTATACTTTTTCTATTTAAGAAATGTAAATATTTTCGCGACGTCAAATGAATGTAAGTATACTTGCGTCGGTCAACGTAGTTGTATTGTGAATCTTGCTACTTTTGTATATGCATTATAGAAGCAAAAGAAAGATTTTCATTGTTTGAAACCATATGCAAAATAAATATTTAATTGATATCCATTTTAAGTTTGATGTGAAAAGCTGCTTTTGTAAAAAATTATTGCAATAATAGTTAAAAATATTCATTAATAAAATTGGAGCTTGGAATAACTTTCGTTTTTAACGATATCGTGATTCATTAACTACGTAAAACCATGTGATTTGCAGTGAAATATCACATGTTTTTCCGAATCAAAAAGAAATTGCGTTTTAAAGGGCTGTTGACTTTTATTATAAAGTTTGTTACTGGTTTTTGACAGTAAAAAATAAAGCTTTATTGCGATTTAAAAATGTATAAACCAAATTACTACGAATCAATATTTTTTTAATAAAATTTCGTTATTAATTATGTAAATATTATGAGAACATTAATATGTTAGGTAGTACAGTACTTGGCAATAATACAGTTTTGGATGGTTTAAAGGTCTAACAAAAAAAATCTTTGGTTTCTGAAAAATATTTTTTCAACAAGCTTTTATGATTTGAACCTCCAATGCGTGATTAATAGTTATTTGTAGATATTATGCATAATTTCGTAGAAAACAGTAATGTGCAATTGAATATAGAATTTTGAATAGGTCACACAGGTCACATGTATGAATTTTGAAACTTATCAGAAAATGAAAAGAAATAATATTTTCTAATAAAATATGATATTTAAAAAGCAAGTTATATTTTGAGGTCAATTTGCAATCGAAAGCTACAGAAATAATTTGATTTTAACGTTATCATATAGTTTAATTTAGATATTTAAAGTTTATGGGATGTAGTCTTTTCGAAATTTTTGATATTGAATTGTCCATAGTTTCTACGCATCTTAAATTGAACATAATACTTAATTTAAAGTAAATGATAAGACTTTTTTAAAAATCTTCCTCTAAAGCAGGGGTGGGCAAACTTAATACTGTTAAGATCGGCAATAATTTTTCATATTTATATATGATCGACTTCGAGAAATGTGTTCAATTAAAAACAAATATAAATTTAAAGAAATCATGAGTAGAAGAGAGTATTAGAAACACTTTGGAAATCGATTAAATCCGTTGTAGAATAGATATGTGTTTAATTTGATAATTAATTACCATTTTATTTACCTAAAAAATTATTTAAAATTCCCGCGATCGACCGTTTGCCCACCCTTGCTCTTAAAGCTCTCTTTTGCCTATAGTTGGTCATTGCAATATTTCATCATAAAATTCTGTCAATTCTGCTGGTATATATTATTTTACCTTACCAGTATCTACAATTTTTAGTTGATTAATAGATATGTTCCGATTATACCTAAATTCTATTTTTGACTTCTAAAGTTACTGCAAGCCCCTTTTACTCTAGAATGCATGAAAAATTCTTCAGAAAAATCACTATCTATATTGTTTTTTGTGATATATTTGCTTAGTTTATTGGGATCAAAAACCAAATCATAATTTTATAGATATCGTATTGTATGAAAATTAATTTTTCGATTTTTGGGTACATCTTTTCCGTTACTTCTAACTGATAAAGGTCTAGCTTTAAAGTTTAGTTGAATTCATTTCTGGGCATCATTAATGTCTTTTATATTTACTTTTTCTACGCTAAGATTCTCGGTGTTACTATAAACTGTACTATAAGATCAATATACTGTTGATGGGTAGAAACTCAATATTCACGTCTAATCGTCCTTTCAACTCCTGATTTTTGTGACATCCTTTAAAAGAGTGACCACGTACAGGAAAATGTAGATGAATAGTTAAATTTTTCTGGAAAACAGAAGAAAAAATACCATAAATGTTTCTTTTTTGAACATAGATAGCCAAAACGTATTTGCAAAAATATGCGAGACGTTCCTTTTTTCGAAATCACATATTCAATTATTTAAATTTTTTTTTTAAAATGGTTTCCAATTTTTTATTCCTTTAAAACCTAATATTTCCATTACCATACTTCGTGAAGATTTCAATTATTCCTCGAAATTTTCTACAATAAAAACAACATGATTGTGTAGTTAAAGGATCCTTCTTGAGTTTTACACCACTCGATTGTCTCTTACCCTTAGCCCAATACTTCCCTTAGCCCCTTACTGCCCAATACTTCTTTCTGTCAAATGCAATATAATTCATTAATACTTTTAGAATTTAATTATTCTGTGAAAATACATTTAAGAAGTAACCCCTTGAAAAAAAAATCTGATATTTCTTAATAAATCCTTTTAAATCTGAAAACTCTTTATTTGATTTCTAAAGTAATAAATTAGTTTTAGAAGATAATAATTAAAGTTTTTATTTTCATCCCTATTATTACATTATTTAAAATAACTAACTATTCAAAAATTGATCATTCTATACCCTCAATTATAAACAATACCAAATAGTCAATAATTTTAAATGAGGAACCATTAATATTCGCTTAAATGATGAATTTTGTTATTGTTTCTATTGAGTGTTACTTTTATTTTTATTTTTGTATGTAGACATGCTTTTTGTTTGATAATTTCTATACCTATACTTCTGTATCCTAATTCTGATTCTTTATCCTAACAATAGCGATTAAACTATTCAGGTATTACCGTACTTATCTCCGATATCGGAACCATGACGAGAAGGTATGATGACTTACATTCAATAGGGATTTTTTAAAATTTTACTTTTTTTTGTTAATTTTTATAGTAGTTTACCATAGAAATCTAGACCATTTTAAATAGGTCACTGTCTACAAGTATGACAAAAAGGGATGTTATTTTTGAAATTTTCACAATACATTGATTTTGGAACAAAGAGAATTGTAATCAAAGATAACTGCAAATTATTTTTATTCTTCACTATCAATTCAAGATCAAACTAGACAGTTTTATTTCATTGATAATATTAAAGAATTCAATGCAATAGGAAATAGTAAAAAGTTAAAGACAAGAAAAAAAATATCAACAGACAGATCTAAAGACAGATGAAAAATTTAAGTTTATTTTTAAATTTGCGTCTACGTGAGTAAATGTGTAGAAAAATACTTTTACTTTTTTTTTTTAAAGTAAGTACAGTAGTGTGATAACTGAAGCATATGAACCTTAGATGTTCTAGATAAGATTAAACTGCCATCATGGGTTAGAATTTTGGCAAAGCTCCAGACCAACACGAGAAACGGATTTTTTATGAGAAGTGTAAAGTCAAAAAAAAAGTTAAAAATAAGAACTATATTAACGAGCAAAGAATAGGATATAAGGAAAACTTTTAATAAAACTTCATTGATAGAACAATGAAGTCAAATTTAGTATCAGCTACCTGTGTTCATGTTATATTTGTATTGAACTGTTAGAAATTATTTGTCTTTTTGTATTTGATTGCAAGGATTCGTGTGAGATTTTTCACGTATATTTGAAATCAGAAGAAATATTTTAATTTTTTTAATCAAAATTTTACTATAGGATAAATCGATCAAGTAATTTTATATGAAGTAATTAATGCATTTCGTACATAATACAATTTACTGTATAATTTGCTGGGATTTGATGAGCTAAAATTTGCAATTATTCAGATACAGTCATGGTTCAAAATTTGAAAATAATATTTCAAAAAAGGATTTTTTTTGTGTTATATCCATATATTTCTTATAAATAAAAATCTCGTGTTACGGTGTTTGTGATCAAACTCCTCCAAAACGGCTGGACCGATTTTCATGAAATTGTTTATGTAGGTACATTCGGTAGACATGAGAATCGGACGTAAAGTATATTTCATTCCTCTAGGAAATAAGGGTGTCCCTCGGCATCCTTAGCAATTCTTTACGTATACTTGCCTATATATTACTTATTTGTAATCATTGATAGTTGTGATAAGTTTTGAAAAATGCATAGTAACCGTTTGAATTTTAATAAAATCATATTTTGGATGAGTGTTATAAATTCGCGTTATTTTAACATTTTATTCTGTATTTATTCTGTATTACAACGCAGTGCGTGCAAATTTGTGTGGGATTTATTTTTATTTGTAAGAAATATTTAATTTGCGTGAGCTATTGATCGTAAATATGAAAATTACAAAAGAAAATAATTCCATCATAGACGTCACGTAGATGAGGTTGCGGGCATCAGCTAATAAGGGATAAAATGAAAATTGAAGTACTTTTCATTTTTGTTATACCTTTTGTCAGTATGGATTCCACACGTTAAGTTTTAATTAATTTTCCCAGTTTTAATTGTTAGCAATTGTGGAATGTAAACAATCGTACTTTCAACTAGTGATAATAATAAAGTTTTTTATTGGTCTAATCTACAGTAACAATATATATACCATAAAAGAAATAAAATAATATAATAGTAAAAGTTCCAGACGCATGTCTTTGCCTTTCAACAACTTTAAATAGAATTCATCAACGACACACGATATTCCCAATCGGTTACCCATATAAGATTCAACTAGTGATACGAAATGACATAGTAAAAGCTTGAAGGCCAAAACGTTGTGTACGAGAGAATATCGGCTTTAAATATGTAGTTGAGGAATTTGAAACCAGTTTCGGGTATTTATTATTTGTTGTCAATTATAATTACATTAACACCTTTATCCGATTCCATAAATGTCACCTTGAAGTTTGCCTTTTTCTCGCATTTTGGCCTTCTAGCTTTTACTATGTTATTTTATATCGCCATTTGAGATCAGGTAAAATTTTTGCAATTCCTCACCACCTCGGAATTAAGCCGGCTTAATTCATGGAACAAAGGTTGATAAAATTGAACGTAACTTTTTTCTACCGGAATTCTATCGTATGATTCAAGAACAGGTTTATCGATTTCAATAATATTTTGTTTTCAGGTACATCCTAGTGTTTCGCCAAAAAAAAAAAAAAATTATAAAGGCCACAACTAAGTTTAATCTAAATAGTTGTACCAATATTTTATTCTGATTTCACTAATGGTTCCAATTTAAAGACAGCTTTTTTGATTTGATAGAAACTTTGTAATTAAGTTCAACTAATTTTTCTTTAGAAAAAAAGGGGACCTAATTAGTATTTGCGTTTAATTATTAATGATAAAAGTAGCATTTAGAAGAAGCCCGATTAAAATAAATTAATGGATACCCATTATTTAGATATTAATTAAACACTTTATTTAAATATCTATGTTCTTTTTTAAGATATCAAAAAATCAGTATATTTTTAACCAAGGGTGGCTAACCCAAATGATATTGCGGGCCATTTCGGAGATGCATTTTAACTCCGCGGGCCTCCATTAAAGTTATATATCTTAAATTCTCCATACTAAAGTAAGATACTCTGTTAAATTTTTTATCTGTGAATGTTTTTATTTCTTGCGTCAGTAACATACCTGCAACCGCAAAAAACGGCATTTTCAACGGTCAATACAAAAGCCACTAGCTGTTAATATTTCATTACTACGACCGTATAGTGATTTTTAGAGGAATAGCAAATTTTCTCAAACCTCAGTTGAAAAATATGTATCTTGATGGTAAGTTATAAGAGGTACAGCAAGGGATGCTGCGAATTGCTAACGGAGGAGTTTTTAAATGATCCAAGAACATGTTTTTAAATCTAAGTTATTTATTTACAGCCATTGTTAAATAGACTGGCAGGACAACGTCAGGCGGGTTCAGCTAGTTTAATATTATTTTTGAGAGTTTTTAGTTTAATTTCTTATCGAAAATTCGGGATATTGTCTTTTCCTTAAACTAGGGATGTTTAACATGATTTTATAGAAGGCCAGATTTAAGATTTTTATTTCCCCAGCGGGCCAAAAGAAATGCTGAATAGTAAAGCAATAGCAATAGTTATACATAGAACGCTACCAATTTACCAAAATCGGGAGCGGGTGAAGAGCCTTTGCGGGCCGGATTGTGATCCGGGGACTATATGTCGGGAAGACCTGTCTCATACCCTTTTTTGCCATAAGATTCACCAGAACAAGATTGGAAGAATCTTAATCTACATCTTTAGGCCTATTGTATTTCCTGAGTCCTTACGTCATCTATCAAAAGTAGAGAAACCGAGTATATTTTAGCACCCAGCTAATAAGATACTGTTTGACTAGTACTGGCATAAATGCTGGGATAGTACTTCCAGTACTGGGATCGGAGACCTCCAACTCTTTCAGTCGCCAAACAGACCGAGCACTTCATTCCAATAGAATATGAGCAGCAGACCTTCAGTAATTCTTCAAAGAACTTTCGCAATTTCTTTTTTAAGTACTTAATTCTTCAAATATTGGTAAAGAATGAATAAAGTGCAACGATGAGTTGATATTCGGTTAAAAATTAACCATTGAACAATACTTTTCAAAACCTCTTGTTCGATCGAATTGCTTCCCTGTGGGGCGTAGGTCTCGACTGGATTAGATTTAAAAAAAAATTGGAAAAATACTTCGGCTCTCTTGGCTAATTTATATATCAACTACATTCTAAGGTTTTACATTCTAAAGGCCGGTCCTAAGGTTTTGGTGCCCTATTATATAACTATACAGAAATTTGCTACAAATTAAACAAAAATGGTTAAAAAAAGCCCCCTTATCCACCTCTGCTCAAAAATATTTGATCTTTTCATTCCAGCGCTTTTTACTGCAACTTTTACCATGATAATGGGCATAAATATTAATTTTACATATGCAATATGTTTCAGGGTTGCGGTTAGAAAAGTAGCTATAAATAAATTTCAATGTATTACAGTTCAACAAACTGATATGGTAAATACCACGGCATAGACATTGCTTAATATATTAATTAAAATTTTAGCATCTAAACTAAATTCTTAGTTTTTAATTTGGTAAAGCAAAAGAGAATGTTTATCCCACAAAAATTAAAACTTACAAAGTATTAACTATAAAATTAAAAATACTGATATTCTATCTATTTTATTGTCTAGCAGCAATGTGGGAAAAGTTATTAATAAATTCTTAAATTTTTTAAAGAAATACAGCATTTGTTCCAATGTATTAGTAAAAAAGATTTTATTTAAATATATAACGATAAAAGTTAATGAAAACATAAACATAATTAAGATATTCTACGTGCAGTACTGAACAGAAACACTGTCAGTTGTTGAAGGGTTACAAGTTTAAATTAGACTTAAAAAACATCTAAGACTGCCAAATGCGCCAAGGGATCATTTAAAACGACGTTACGATAGATGACGTTCGATACTTTTAATATATCCATACATATATTATCTATTCTAAAATTAATTATTCAAAAAAAACTTTTAAATTAGTCAGAATTAAAATTGAATTTGATTGAAAGAGCAAACAAACTTTAACTGAAAAAATTTCAGTGTTGCAATCGGCAATTTCAATGCACTTTCTGAACCTCTTTGTTTCCTTTTCCGATGTACGTCAACAGTGTTTAAAGTATTTTGCAATTTTTTTCTAAATTTAAATATCTATTCTGTTAAGAATTAAAATGGAAGACTCTAACGAAAATTTATGAGGCGCTAAGACTTCTGTTATGATATCATAAATCTGTATGTTGTTACAATCGGCTTTTCAATTTTTAAGTTGAATACACTTTTCATTTCTGTGCATTTTATTTTTAATGCACTCAAGCATTTGAGCACATTTTCTATATATTTCTATTTTTATATTGCAAATTTTCGCGTTTTTTTTTATTGTGTTTCCAAGAAGTCAGTTCTTCGCGTTTTACTTGCAGTCGAATTTTTCATTGAAATATTTTAAGAAACACCTCATTAATCATTTCACCATTTCTTTTTTGGAGTGAACAAATTAAAATTACAGATTTGTAACGAGTAATTTCATGCTTAATTAATTAATTCACTATAGAAGCTCCAAATTGTGCAACAAAAATTCTTTACAAATGGCATTTACCTAGTTTGTATAAATATATACAAATTAATCGTTTTTAACATCAATATTGAATATATTGATCAAGCTTTTAATTGATAAAGTTTCTCCAAATTAATCAAACTGTTTATATATTCCCTGATGTTTATTATTACAAGTATCTGCATTATATATATTCTTATATTACAAATATACTCTTATATTATTATGTTCTTTTAACTTCGATGAGTGAAGTACACCTGTCTAAATAAAAAACAGTTTTAATCCAATTAAAAACAACGAATAACAAAGAAATCAAATTCCTTTTTTTCTTAATAAATATAACAAACAGTAAAAATAAAGTATAATACTCTAATGACCACTGTAAGTCTGATGTGGGTAATTGATTTACCAAAGTCAAAAATTCTGTATCGAAAATTTAATTACTCGGTTTACTGTATTATTAAAATACTATAGCAATACTTAGCTTGTCCCCCTCTCCTTTTAACATATTTTTAAGTTGAAATATTAAAAGGAAAAACCTAAGCTTAGTAAACAAAAAAATTAAATTTTTAACTTAAATCTGTACAGTAATAATAGTAAATAAAGTTGTATTCTATTCTATACTATAGCCGCTAAAGACCTACATAGATTCATTCTCAATCTATTAATAGCTACGAAAAAAAAACATTTTTTTTAAAATAGAATTAAAATATTGACTGAACTAAGATTTCTAAGGATTCTAAAAAGTTTAAAACTCAGTAATAGATTTTTTTCTAGAGACACATTTACTTCGTTTTTTTTAGTTTAATATTTTTTCCATCTCCCCAAGCAGAAGACTATTTAAAGGAGCAATCATGGGGAAATTTTATTATCTTTTTTTCATATCACCTTTTGTTTTCTTGTAAAATAAAAGCACTAGTCACTTATTCGGTTCACAAATTTAATAACCTATGCTATAGGACCTATAGATCCACACCATTACTTTGAAAGGTATAAGGTGAGATTATAATGCGTCTTGTTTTGGAGGAGTGGAATGGTAGAATTAAAAATTGTGGGAAGCGATTCTTCAACCATCGTTTTGCAGAAGGTACATCCTTAATTATGAAGGGGGATGTGGGAACTGAAACAAAGGCTTAATAATGATCGTTCTTTGCGCTAACGAACATTAAAATGAGGCGGAAAGAATAGGCCTCAATTAGTTGTGGATAGATTCGTTTATTAGGACTCAATGGTACATAAATTCAGTTAATACGAGCCCGAAATTAGACGACGTTTCGAAATTGTAAGATTTACCGTGACATAGCTATCTAAATTATGAAAGCATCGAAACAAAAAAGCCACTGGATTGGTTAATATGCTGGTTTTTCCTATATTCTCTTACGCTTTGGAGACTGCCTATCCGTGCAGTTGATCGGCGACGAATTGATACCTTCGTGATGTGGGTTCGGAGAAGAATACTGTAGATCCCATGACGGCTAAACAACACGTGTTTCCACCTTGAATGAAGCCAAGGCAGTCCAAAGACTCTCTTCAGTGACGTTTGGGTGAATTATCAGGGTTCTTAGACATTTCGCTCGCCCTGAGACCATGGGAAAGCTGATGATACAGGGAAATAGCCTAATAGGAAAAGGAAATGAGGACGATCACCTGCTCGTTGGATAGGAGTTGTAGAAAAGCTAGTGGGTTCAAGTTTCGCGTCTACAGGATGACAAGCAAAAGAATGTAATCGCTGAAGGACGACTGTCTAGCTGGTCCTGAGAAATTTGGAACTCCCCTAGTGCCACCCATTTAAATTACCATACAACGATGTTCGGATTAAGAAGAAGAATGGTCAGGAGTTGACAGTTTGTCAAGTGAGAAGAGCAAAACCGTTATGGCAACAGGATAATAAAGGAACCAGAGAGCGACATATGTGTCTTATACTACCATTACATATGTAGGTATAGGTAGTAGATTTTTAGGGTAAAAAAAGTTAGAGATGTTTTCTTTAAAAATTTAATTAGAACGGTGCCCATACATCTCTTTTGATAGCTTAACTATTTTAGATAAAGTGAAATAAAGTGAAATAGAGTTTACGTCCGAAAAGCCGCAAAAGTAGAGATGAAGAGGCGCATACGGCTCGCGAGCTACTCCTGCCGATCCCTACTTTAGCTATAAGTAGTTGTTGGGTACTAATTTACGAGTTTACAACTCTATTATTTTTTCTTCCTTAGTTGCCCCGCTTATTGTAAAAAAATAGTCACGTTTACTCAAATACTCAAGGCTACAAAATAATTTTCTCACAGTAAACTATCACTTGTGGAAATCTGCTTTTAGAAATGAGATTATTTACATTGCTTTTCTTATGATTATATCGGCTTAGTCTAATAGTAACTCTGATATTACCAGGTTACTAAAATAGTTTGGAGAATCTAAAAAAAAAATTTTTTTTATAAATAAAATTGAATTTAAAAATAAAAATATAATATTGAAGGTGTTTTTTGCTTGTAATATAAATACATTTTCGTATTTATTATTTTTTTTTAAAATAGTTTCTCTTCAATAGATTGTCGTCTTTTAGTAAATACATGTAAACGATATAAATAAAAATCTATTCTAAAACTAAAGCTGAATGAAAACTTACTCCAAAAATATCACTGGCTGTACTATTTAAGAAATTAGTATTATTTTTTTCATATTATATTAATCAGTGATCTACATTGTCATGAGTAACAAATATTTATAATTTCAAATATATAAAATATTCCACTTACAATTATTCAGAATATAAAATGTGTGGACCCAAGACTATGCCAAATGAATGCAATTATGCACTCCTTGCATGTATTTACACTTATACAAAATTATATTATTTTAAAATGTTAATGAATCTCACATCAGGTCAATGCAATTCACGTGATTTTGATTCATACCAGTTTGATAAAATTATTTATTGAAATTTGTTGAAGATTGAAACGGAAAAATATTTTTTCCCCAGACTTTGGTCAAACATTTCCATTCTTTTTTCAATTATGATATTACGTTTAGGAATAAGCAACCATTGTTTTCAATTGTAAAATGCAGTTCATATTTTTTTTATCAATTATCAGTTCAAATCTAAAAGTTCATAAGACTGGAATTTTATTATTTTAAATTATATGTTTTACAGTGAATCTTTAGCTAAAACTTCCTTCTATTATTTTTATTCATTACTTATAGTACTAATGTATGGATTTATAATGTTATGAATTCGAATGTTTGCATTTATTTTACGAATTATTCTGCAATGTTAAAGATCTTTTGCTCCCAAGTTAGACTGAGTTCAAGATAATGTTTTTTTTTCGATTTCAATAATATTTGCTTTAACAGTCGATAATACTTTCATAATGAGGGAACGAATTTATAATTAATTCCTTAATTTCAACCACCAAAAAAAAAAAAATTGCATCTTTGATATTGATTTGAAACTCTCATTTTAAACAATTAAATTAAAATGCCCAAGGAAATGTTATGTTATGTTAAATAATTTATCTTATTATTTGATCAATTGGACCGTATCTATATTTTCACAGTATTTTGTCTTGACCTATTGTTTATGTAGGACGTTTATTTTTCTATATATATATATATTGATTATTGTTATAGAGTTATGAATAATATTTAGTTTTACATTGGAAAGCGCTATAAATAGACAAATGCAATTAGTCAAAATTTAACACTATTTGTTTGTAAATGAATGGCCTCAATATAAAATATTTTTTGTTTATTATTTCCTTAGATAATATCATTAGAACGTCTAGATATACTATAAAGCTTGCACAATTAAATTCAAGAAAAAAGTTTGAATTGTTTCAAAACAAATACTAAGTACATTAAATGACCCCAATTTTATTGAGAATTATTTGAAAATTTTATCGAACAATTAATAACTGAATTAGCTATTGTGAAATATTAAAAATGGTTTAGTTTCCTATTTTTTTTCCAAATAAATAAAATTATTTAGTTAGAATGGATGTTCTATAATTTGTTAGATTTGTCTATGGCTAGATTAAAATATTAACTATTAGAATATTTGGAAAATTATGAATAAAATGCGTTTTTAAATAAATTAGTTTTGATATTATTCAATGTTTGTTTAAGTATGAACCTAAATATGTAAGTTAAAATGCATATTTAAAAAAAGTACTTAATTTTTTATAATCAAGCATAAGTATGTGTATTTTTTTATATCCATATTAATATTTAATTATGGGGCAATATTACCAATATTAATTAATTTTCGCAATTCAATTTAAGGTGGCACGAAGTTCACCAGGTCCTTTGGTTGATTATAAATGTTAGGTTCTGGTATAGATTTTTATTAAAGGACAATTAAAAGTTATCAAGTTTAAAGAGTTATTTTTCGCAACTTTTATAGAGAAATATATCCACTAATAGTTTGATAAAGTTTTAGTGAACGTTATCCATGAAAAACTTTCAAATAATAATAAATTTTGTAAACAGTGGATTTGATAATTTCAAAATTTAAAAATAAATAGTAACGAAAATTTGCTCTTTTCACCTTTGAGGAATAAATATTTTCGATAACTTGTCATTTTTGCAAATGTAGTTAATTTAAATACTTATATATTGTTTCTATAGATTAATTTGTTAGTAATGTTATTGATACAAGTTATAAAGAAGTTAAAATTTATACTAGAACTTCTACAAGACGAATTTATTTTTTTTATTTTTTGATAGTTTGTCAATAAAGATTTTTTTTTTATATCAAGTAAGTATTATCACTGCATTCACGTTCTAAAATATCCAAATGATCAATTCCAAAGTTCAAATGCATTATCGATCTTTGTCCATTCCTTAGGAGACTTCCCAAGACGTATTCAAATTTTATAAACAATCTTATCAGAAATTGTTGTATTAAATATTTTCAACTCTAATGGCTAGACTTTCAGACATTGACGAGACTTGCACAGTATGACTACTAATTTTAATATATTTTTTTTTAAAAATATCCCAAAGGGTTCATCGCAATCGGGGTGATAATCCTCTCTTTCGAATCCCTCTAACCAATTAGTTTAACGGCGACCGGATTATACAAAATATTTCACATAATATTTAGAAAAGAAATATTGAAGGTTATTTCTATCAAGAGTAAATATTTTTCACAATAATGTAATTGTTATCATGTTACATAGACTTTAGAATCGACTACTTATGAAACAGGATTTACCATTGGTGTAACAATGCTTTATCGTTTCTATTGAAAACTTTTCCAACTCAGTCTACTACGGAAGACGATTACGGATGATGACCTGGATTAGAATTTCTATCATTCCTCTATCGTTTCAATACATTTGTTCTTTCGTATAAAAAGTACAACCATACGTTTATTAAGATTTTTCAATGAAAATTAAGTCTACTCAACAATCAGTAAAAGTGATTAGGGTGACTCAAATTTGGTTTAAAAACATTAAGAAATTGTGTGAAAATAAAATGTGTGTATTGAAATAGTTTATTTAAATGTATACTATCGATAGTGTATAAAGATTCGTATTTTAGTTTCTATTATTCTTTTCAGTTCATTCCCAAATTGTTACGAAAGCGAAATTTAAAATGGTCCACTCAACATCCATCATATTGATTTCTTTTCTTCTTTGCTCAGTATTTGTGTAAGTGGGTGACATCTAAAATTGGTTTGCAATTAAAAATGATGCGTAAATTTAAAAATTTTCAGGTCCAATGCATTTGCGTGGAAACTTAAACATTGTGGAAGAGTTTCTGGGACAACTAAAGAATGTAAATATGGATCATTTTTGGACCGTTGTGGAGCGGTGCAGTGTTTCCAGGTAATATATTGAAAATTATCTCAATTTACTAAACTTAAAAATGTTCTTTCTATTTTAAACACTATGTGTTTTATACATTATAGTTATTGTTTGTATAAATTTTTCAAAATAGATCTTCATAAAATTATTATCTTCTTTGTTATCTAAGATTTAAGTTCATACAGATGAAAAGAAATGCATTAGTTTTGGACATAAACGCAATTTTATGTACATAATTAAGCGTTGATTTTGGCGTTCGAATTGGCATTGCAAAAGTCAGCAAAAGTTACGGTTATTTTCTAAAGACGTCATAGCGCAGCAAAAGCTTGTAGTTGTACCCATACCAAAGTATAACTAAGGCAATAATGTCGCAAGATAATTATGTTAAAGACAGCATAATTTTAGAAAAGTGTTTTTTTTTTTTTTTATATAAACGTCAATGAACGGCAACTACAAGAATAGCATTGAGTAGATCCCCTATGATCTTGGGAAAAAACTATAAGTCATAAAACTCATATGATTAAAACAATGATTATGAAGAAAATTGGACCCGGACATTCAGTTCATTGTCACCCATTAGTAGTCAAGTAGAAAATTTATTATTTCATTCAATGCACTTTAAATAATTTCGATATTTTTATTGAAATTTTGTTCTCAAATGTTTTAATACAACTTTGGATTAGTCACCCACCACTAGCACGGTACCGCTTTCCGCTGGATTTTACCAAAAATGTTTAAAATTTTAAACATTACATTGACCAGCGATCGGGGAACTTTTTTAACCATTACCCCAAAATATTTTTGCGTAAGTCGATATTACCTCCTCCACATTCTGAAAAGAAAACAATTAATATTTTTAAATAAACATTATTTATTGAATTTATTTACATTTCCATATTTGTAGTGTAGGTTTAAGAAAAATGATGTCGCTTCATGTTTGATATAATTACTTTAAAATCGGAACTATTACCGAAAAAAAATCACTTTTACCCAATTTGGGGTAATTTACCCCGGTTCCCCGACCGCTGTATTAGACTCTTAAATAGTGGCATAATGCTGCTGTAGAATGGTGACCAATTTAGTGTACAACCAATGCGTTTAGGCCTTTTTTATTTCGATTTCCGAGATCAATGATACAACAATTACGTGGACTCAAAGAACAATTTAAAATCATTACCATTTTTTAAAAATATATTTGTTTCAGTATAGTATGGATAAATTTAAACAATACTTTGTGAAAAAACGTTTTAGTAGGTACATTTTTCTGGTATATCATTAATTAAAAAAAAATCCTTTAAAAGTTGAGGATCAGACTAATGTAACCAAGTTTCAACCTCCCCCTGTAAAGCTATGAATAGGTTTGTGGACTATATTATTTAAATATTGACTCAAAAGTTTAATTTGGGGATTTATTACTCAAGGATAACTCCGTTTTTTAACGATTTTATTTCATTAAAGATAATATCTTCCTTTTAAAAGCTTGTTCTGTTGAGATTGTTCTCTATTCCCGTTATTGTGTATCCAATATCTTATGTTTCGCATCCACGATTTCTACTTTCTGCCAATACGACTTTTACCCTCCATTTTGCCCTCTATTATGGATTGTTGTTGTTTATGCAAGGTTTATAAAATACATAGGTGGCCTCATGCACAACGTGACGTATCCAGAAGAAATTTGCACATATCTTCAGACTGATTCAAATTTCAAAATTCTTCGTATGACGTCATTTTTTTTCTAAAGGGGCAACCTGTGTAATTTATAAACCTTGTTGTTCATGTTCTTTATGAACATTCGAGGTACGCTGTTTTGAGGATGGTAGTCAAGGGTGGCAGAGTATTCATTTTGATTAAAACTTTTTCGTTCGTTGTTTTGGAAGTCCAACTTATTCTTAGCCCCCGATCCACATCTTGAATGAAATTAGTTACAAAAGTCCCAGTTTTAAAATCCATATTTCCATCCATAAAATAGTAAA
Source organism: Sisyra terminalis (assembly GCA_958496175.1). Lineage (NCBI taxonomy): Eukaryota > Metazoa > Arthropoda > Insecta > Neuroptera > Sisyridae > Sisyra > Sisyra terminalis. Next base: position 57,736,846 of record OY292274.1, read on the forward strand.
GACCAAATATTGTCGTTGAAATACCTCGTTGCTATTGATAGATTTGGGTGACTTAAAATACTCTAAAGTATATTAAAAGAACTACCCTAGCTATTTTAATCCTTCTTCTAAGTTCTTTTGCGTAGTCTAGCTAACTTTATTTCTCTGCCTTAGTAGATGTATCGTCTAGAATTTTTGAGCTAATCTCCATTTATTAAGATTTTTGTGACGTCTTTTTTGGGGGTTTCTACTATAGATCATAGTTTTTATATTCTTACGGTGTTAATTTCTAAACCTATTCTACCACTTCCTTCTTTTAGGGTATTTATTAGATTTTGCAGCTGTTCTTCCGACTAGGCCGAAAACAATGCGTCGGAATTGTTTATATTTTATTTTTTCCATTATTCCATTTAAAAATTATAGGCTTATAATAATATGTTATTTATGGTTAATATTGTTATTCCTTAACGTAATCATTCTAATTATAAACATAATTAAGTCATTTGCTTTTGATTTTCGAGTAATATTTTCAAGACATTTACAGTAAACGATGAAGAAAGTTTAAATGAAAAAATATAGAAAAAAATCACTTCCGTTTAAAAGAGTATTTAAAGTTACTGCTTAATGGATTTCCATTGAAATTGAAGTAATAGTCCTAGTGTACGATGAAATTTAAAATAATCAGAAAACTAATAACTAAATATGTTTCAGGGCCCAAATGAAGACTGTTCAAAATTTATCCATATTTGCAATCCGACGTTAATATGCGACGAAGTACAAACTGGAGCCAAATGCAGGGGCTGTGTTGATTTAGATATTGATGGAAACACACTTGCATTATGTGATGATTCGTACAAACCGAAATTTTTAGTGTAAAATGTCAATATTGATTTCAAAATATTTGGTTTTATTTTATTGAATCAGTTTATTCAAATTTGCTTTGTTGAATTATTTGTATATTATGATCTTGTAGATATTCTTTTTACAATATTTACTAATTTCGATAGTTTACCAATCTAATTTCATCTGAGCAAAACATTGAAAAAATACCACTTGACAATTGGTATCTATTTGCGATTGGTTTATTTTTATCGTTAAGATTCATTGTATAAATCAGTATTATCATACCTACCTTCATTTCAAAAATTCACAATTGCATAATTGCTACTTTTAAGACTCTTGCGAATTGTCGATATTAATTTTATGATTTTGTAATTTAATTATATATATTATTTATAAATATTTTGAAAAATAAAAACAACATTTCAATTTTAAAAATTGTAACGCAAAATAAGAAAAAAATAAAAATTTAATAACCATATTCTTTCCTTTTAATTTCATTTTTATTTATTTAAAATATTCGTTTATTCAATTTGTTTAGAAATTATATCCAAATATTTAAAAACATGATTTTTTGATTAATACACTGCAGTATATAAATCAAAAAGATTTTTTATTTATTTAGTGTTACAAATTTTAAATCAATTTATAAAAAATGAACCTAATAAATTTTGAAAATGTACCTAATTTTACATTTTTAAAATGAAAAATAAATAAACACTTGAGCTTGATATAGATGAATTGTATTTCTTTTCTTTTACATCATTTATATAACAGATAAGTAAAAGTCAATTAGATATCCTTTATTTCTAAAATAAAAAAGAAGAAAATATTGCAATCAAAACAATATTTGACAAATTTAAACTTATAGTTAAAATAGATGCATAAATTATAATTTCATTATAACTTAAAATAATTAGTACTTCTATTCTAAATCTATAAAATAGCACCATCAAAATGTTTCTATCAACTAACTTATGTCTAATTTGAATAAGTTATACGGTGGAATACATCCTATTTGACCAAATAATAGTTCTTAATTGCATCCATATATATTTTTTAAACCATCTAAAGATAAAATTAATATTTAAGCATGTGAGGAAAATTTTTTAGTGACATATTTGATTTTTTCAACCAACTATAGTCTACAACTACTTAACATCAATTGATTTATGCAAACCAGTCTAAAATTATCTACGTAGAAATATTTAAATTGGACAATTTATTAGTGATTTATTTTTAACTGTTAAAATTTCATATTTAAAAAAGAATTACAAAACTTTTTTGTTTGAATAATGATTGATATAAAAATATATAGAACTTCTTTGTAATTTGTTGGTTGTTTCATAAAAATATTAAATTTTCTTTTATTTATAGTAGCGCGTTTGTAGTTGCCTAAATAAAATCAGGATCAAACTTAAGTAGAATAATATGAACCTGATTTCAGGACTCAGATCCTTTCTTTTATACATCAAAAAGGATGATTTATAGTGGTTGTAAGTTTATTCGTAATTCAAAATGAGTCCTGAATAAAATATATAATAAAAATCACTTTAGTAACGATTTTGTACCTATTAGAGAAATGGTATTTATTATATTTTAAAGAAGCTAAAATTATGGAAAACATTTTTTTGTTAAACCCCCACTGCCAAGGTTTGATCAACTACTTAGGTCAACTACTTAAACCATATGAACAGAAGATTTATCTTTTGGTTTTCGAATCTACACAAAGTTGAAAGTTCAAAATTTTTTTTCCTTTTCCGTATAATTTCCAAGTACAATAGTTTTGTACTATTGACTGCATTTTGATAGAAAATCTTTGTATTTAACGTAAAGCCATAAAAGTCAGTAGTAGATAAAACTGGGTACAGTAAGACCCCGCTTAACGCTGTTTCAGTATTACGCAATAGTATTGGAATTCCCCAAATTATTACGTTTCTGCAATATACAACAAAGTTATGGTATAAATATCAATTCTACTGGTGGCCGAGTGGTCTAGGTGACCGCTGCAAAACTATTAGATAATGGGTTTGATCCTCGTATCGTGCAAATTTTCAATATTTCTCGATAACGGATTTAATTAACCCTAGAGCCACTAAAGAACCTTAGTAGTTATAAAACGACGGTAAATACAAATTATTAATAAAAATAAAATTCAAATTTACCCCACTAATATGGAGAGCAACATTTGGTTTCTTTTTTACTATAAAAAGACAGACGACTTTAGATGACTTTGCCATTAAAAAAAAAACGAAGATCACCAATTGAAGAAGACTTTCGCGTTATAAACATAAAGACCTATTTTTTTTAATTTTAATGAACATTTTATGAATAAAATTCGTTAGTGGCCATTAATAAGTCTATATCTACTCAATATAGTAAAAAATATTCATCAACAAATGTTGGTAAATACTTGAAGTATAATACTGATAGTTGATAACTGATATTTTTTTTTAAATCTATGTTCTTTTCACTGATCCCCATCACATTTGCATACGTGCTAAGTTGTCTCGTTTAACACTGTTTTGTTTAGCACTGGAATCTACTGGAACATATTTGCCACGTTAAGCAGAGTCTTTCTGTATTTGTATACAAACCTAAATTGCGTTTTGGATATTACAGCCATATTTTTTTTCCAAACAAACTTTTACAGTGGGCATTACAAAAAATGGTTTGTCTTGTTTTTGTAAAAGGGAGGAGTAATTAACAAGCGTGTTTATTGTGCTTGATGTCACCAATAGTAGGTTATAATGTTGAGTATTAAAGTGAAACACTTTACTTGGACCTAATGATGTTAACTAATTTAACAACTCTTGCGTGATTTTCACGTTTGTTAAATACTCCTTTCTTCTCATCTGTACTATAAAATCACCTACGTTGGAATAAGGGTAGACCTACTTTTCGTCATTTAATAATTTAAATGGGGTATACAACATTTTTCTACTTGGTGCTTTTATCATAAAATTGATTAACATTCATACCAATAGGTATTTGCATAATACAAACTAAGTACTTTGAGTATTTAAAAAGTTTAATTAATTTGGAAAAATTGAAAGTTTTCATTGCTTCTTTTGCTTTCGTTTACGAACAAGAAAACCACGAACTCCTGCTTGAATTTTTGTAGCTGATTTTTCTAGGATTTCTATGTCGTCTGCATTATTGTTTTTACTATTGGATTTGGAGTTTAATGAAGGTGCTGCTGCCGCAGATGGTGCTTTTCTACGTCCACTATTTGAATTTTTTCGTGGTGCACCTTTCCCGGAATTTCCATTGTTGACGCCTCCAGTATTGGTTAACGATTCTTTGTTCTGTTTCATTTGCTTACGCACTTGGTATCCTCGAAAACCAGCCTGGATTTTGGTGGCGGCGGAATGAACACTGCTCTGATTATCATCGTCAAGAAGTTGCTGTTGATTGGACATTATGATTAAATTACGCACCGGTATAAACTTCATACCCTCTTCGTTATTTTCGGATCCAACACTTATATCGTCAATAAAAATGGTGGATTTTTTTTCCGAATGCGATGCTCGTGTTGATTTTTCTAGATATCTTTTCAGTTCGTCACAATTTCGAGTATCAGGATGAATATTCAAATCACCTGTTTAACATATAAAAAAAACATATATTATTATCTTTCGGAAATCATAAGTTTACAAAAGTAACACTATAAAACCAGCAGGAAGCAGCAAGAAAAACATTTTCTACTGTTAAAAACTTCTTGTGTAAATAATCAATATTGTTACTATTGAAAAAAAGAAAACCGAAACAATTTTATTTTTCTAAAAATAACCGTCAATGTTATCTAATAAGTACTTATTCAACCATATTTAATTTAAACATTAACGTCTCACAAGTATAAATAAACATTACAGAAATAAAACAACACCGAAAATCAAAATAAAAAACGAAAGTATCGAAAGAGATTTTGTGGGTGAAAAATTGAGCATTTTCTAGTTGAAAGATTTTTAAATAACGAAAGTGTGTTAGTACTTTTGTAATTTTATTTTTAACAGAGTCTGTTTATTTAATTTTAATAGTGAATTTTTCCTTTCATTTTTAACGATTTGATTCTACTTATGTTCACGTAAAATATCAACTAAATTAAAAAATAAAAAATACATAAAAATGAATTTAAAGTGACAAACAACGTTTTAGTACTCAACATTAGATACTGAAAATAAACATATTTTATTTCTGAGGTATATGAAGAAATTAATTAGAAAATAATTAACTGCTGTTTGCATATAAAATGGTTAATGTATTTATATTTCAAAAAAAAACATAAGTACAACTAATAAATTTAATTATAGAATCATAACGCTTTGAAGTTCCATCAAAGATTTCTAACTAATTTTTTTGTTTATTGTGAATTCTAAAGTTTCACTGTATGACATTGAGTGTTTTTCGGAGAAAAATGGATATAAAAAGCTCTTTTCTATATAATTTTATCATAAAACCATTATGATACAAGCATTGAGAAAATGAAATAAACTTCAACTAGTATTAGCAAATTAAGAAAAAAATTTTTGCTTATTTTTAAAAGAAAAGTTTAACTTAATGAATTTTCTTTTTATTTATAATAATTTGATTATAACTTCCAGTTTGTTGTGTATTTATGTGCTTACAATAATAATATATAAAAAAGCATAAAGTATTTCGAGCACAATTAGAGTTCAAACAATTGTAGACGGTTGAATTTTTCCTATAACTGGTCATTAAAAACATTCAAATGCGTTTTTGAAGACAATTTGCATTATATACATCGATTGAAGAAAATTTTGAGGAATTTGATTAAGCTGTGTTATTAATAAGGAAATGCAATTATTTGAAAACATAACTTAGTTTATCTATCATTTTTTGAAGATTTTTCTATTGAATTTTTTGAAATTAGTTTAAAACAGCATTTTAAAAAAACTTTTGGAACAAGTGTACTTTAGCACAACCACAATCTGGCAACGTTGCATTTTCGACTTTGTTTTTAATTTAATTTGCGATATTTTTGTTAATTCAATTCTAATATGGTATAATTCTCTCTTTTGTTGCTAAAGTTTCATTATGGACCGATTTAATCGCGAATTTAATTAATAAAATCGAAAATGCAACGTTACCAGATTGTGGGTGTGCTAAAGTACACTTGAGCCAAACTTTTTTTTTCATACGAAATAAATTAAAAATTCTATATTATTTCAAAGTGGTTATGACAAGAGTGGCTTATTAGCTTATAAAAAATTAAAAAATATTTGTAATCTGAAATCTGTACTAAAATAGTAAGACCATAAACCCAAAGGAATAAAAAATCGGTATTGTATGTTTTTCGAGTTTCATAGGGTCGCAACGGAAAGTTGTTACCAAAAACATTTTCAATGTTAATCTAAGTGTATTAGATGTTAATTAATACTAAATAAGTTTTTATAAGCTCAAACTCGATAACTTTAATTTCTCCAACTAATACCAACAAAAAATAGCAAAAAAATTAACCAATAAGAAGTTAAGGTAGAAAATTGTGCTAAATTTATGCTAGAAAATCGAAGAATTGTCAAATAATCCTAATTAATCTTAGTCGATCAACAAAATACCCAAAAGTGCTCAAAAACTGTTAATAGAGAAAATTATATACTGCAACACGATAATGCATGACTCTTTTACAAAAGAAAAGTCCTGAAAAATAATAATAAATTACGGGGGGCTGGGGTGTTATTGCCGTACTCACTATTTTGGATCGACGTTATTCCATTGGATTTCTATTTATTTCAACCGTTATAACATTGTGGTAATCAAATTGAAGACCTAAGTGATGATCAAAATGTATTTTTTTTTATATTTTCCTTGCTAATCAAATAATTTTTACTAATATGGCATTAAAAATTTGCACACTAGATGTCAAAACGTTGATACGATAGAGGCTGATTATATCATTGATTTAAAATCAAAAGATGTAACAAAAGTTTGTGTTTTAATTGTATATTAAAAAAAACGAAATTACTTTCAGGTTCACCTAGTATTTAGTAAATCAATTATTACATTGTTATCATTAGTTTTTGAAACACAATGAAATATTAGTCTTATATTTTATGTAAGGTTCAATTCCAGATAAATAACAATAATAATAATATCAGGATCACGGGTAATTGGGATCACAGTTAAATTAATTTAAATAATTATTGATTTGCAACGTTTCGTCTTTATTATTAAGACTTTATCAATCTTTTTGTTGAGACCTTGATAAAGTCTTAAGAATAAAGACGAAATGTTGCAAATCAATAATTATTTAAATTAATTTAACTGTGATTCCAATTACCCGTGATCCTGATATTATTATTAGTCTTATATTAGTGTAGTTGCAAGTATAATAATTAGTATAGTCAAGTCTTATATCTTTGAAACAATAGTAACTAATAATAAAGAGAAGATATTTGCGGAAATGAACGATGTACGAAATATTATCTATTTTCTTCTAGTTACTTTTCCCATATACGATTGGGAAATATATGCGATAAAATTGTATTGAAAGCATGTTCAAATTTGATTACTAATAAGTCCTTATTTGTAAGACAATGGAGTTAATTGTCGAAGTAATACAACATTTAAATAAAACATTAGACCATATTTTTTCTGACTCTACACTTAGTTATGAACTTAAATAAATCTATTAAAATAATAAACACACTATAAATGGACAGTGAATATACCACTAATTTTACCAAAGAGTTAAGGAATCTTGCATTTATTAACAGCCGTTTTCAATCTAAATTAGAATCTTTACAAAAGCACAATAGCATGATAATAATAAAACACTTTGAAAAATCAAATGTCTCAGAAATTTCAAAAGAAATCAATTCATGAAATTTAAAATTGTTTATAAGTTTAGTTGCCAGTTGTCGAAAGATTAATTCATAAAGATAACAATTGTCGAGGTGAAATTTAAAAAGGCGAAATACTGCGTTTGAAAGTTGTAGCTATGTTTTATATGTATCTGTTAGTTTTTTTATTTATTTATAGTAAATTTTGTCTTGTATAAATATTAGATAATAATTTAAGATGACTTATAAAGTTAGGCGTAATATTTGGTGATTATCAAAGATAGTTATAACAGTAACAATAGCACGAAAACAATATGGGACAAAGCTGTTAAAATATAAGAGAATATAAATATTTTAAGTGGGATAGATGAATGAAGAGAATATCAATTTATATTCAAGCCATTGTTAAAGAACAACACATTTGTAATAATTTCCATTATGAAAATAGCTTGAAATTTAGATTTTAGGCCAAACGTTTCCTTTCCGATCCAAAACTCATTTCAATTGACATATTATTTCCCTGCCAATTCGAAAACCAGTAATTCGTCTAGACTCTACATAAATGTTTCAATTTTTCCCAATCCTTTTTCCATTGGCATTACATAATTAGATACATGAAAAAACGCACGTAACTAATTTATTTTATTTTTTTTTTCAATAGAAGAACAGCTTCTACTAACAACTGCGAAGTAAATTGATTGACACCAATGACGTCATTCGACGATAGAATAAAAATTGAGTATGAACATCATTTTTCAGATAATCAGTTGAATGGACCATTGCCAAAATATTTTAAATCACTAATTTATGTTTTTAGACGCGCCCTTGGTATTGAGTCGAAAAGGAAATTAACTGTATAGTTAATTGCTTATGAATGTGCTTGTATCAACTGTTAAACAACTATAAACAAAGAAATTCTTTCATCAATATTCTATAAGAAATATTTATGCTTAATTGATTGAAATTGTTTATTATTCATTCTCATTTCTCCTTGTCCTTCCTCCAATAACTTTGAAATTCTAAACCAAAAGAAATTCCAATAATAGAAGCGAAAATATTTTCAAATGCAACAATGAGATTCCCGGGTAGGGATGTGATAAATGAATCGAATGAATCATTCCTTCCTGGGTTTAAATCTTGGGATAAAGAAACTTATTTTTTTTCAATTGAATAATTTATGAAAAATCCTTGAAACTTCGAGGATCCTTAATGTTATACAAGACGGAAAAAATCAAAACAAGTTAAGTGAATGTACTTGTACTTGTTCAAGAACTATAACAAAGAAATTCTTTCATGAAATATGTATAGGTAACTGTAATTAAATGAAATTTAATTTTTTATTTCAGATACCTGTTTCCAATATTTGAGTTGACAAGTTAATGACAAGTAAAACAAAAAAAATTCAGGACTTTCATTTAAAAATGAAAGTATTTTGAAATGCAACAATGAAACCAGGTCCACTTATAGAATAGTGGCTGTTCTTTAACCAGTGGTTCCTTGATTTAAATTTTGTGACGAATCAAAAGTTCAAGTTCTACACTTCGAAGAATCAGATTTTAAGTTTATGGAAAAATCAATGCTAAATTAAAAATTGGTTGTTCCAATCATATAACTTCCTTATATTTGGGTACAAATCTTTGATGTACTTAATTAAAAAAAAAGTGAATAAATCGTTAATACAAATATAGAAAATGAATTGAGGTCAATTTATATTATATAATTTACAAAAGTAAACTATAAACATAAACTTGAACCAAAGTTCAAGCAAATAAATTACTGACGTATTGCCCAGATTCGTATATCGATTGCCAAGTAATCTTCATTAGTGGTCATTAAGTAGTATTGGATCGCTTCGTAATTGCTATGTGATGAGTCACAGTGGCTCATCTACTTTGATCTAAATCTTAAATCTTATTCGATGAAAAAAAGTTCATTTCTAAATTTCATTAATAATAATAATAATGAACCACTGATGAGGGTCGGTTGGCAATCGAAATACATATCTGGTCAATACGCCAGTAATTCATTTGTTTGAACTTTTGTTCAAATTTATGTTTATAGTTTACTTTTGTTAATTACATTTCACCAATAAGACCACAGTATATTTTATATATTGTATAAACAGTATAACTGTTTGAAGTCAACGAAAAAAGCGAATTTAATTGGATAAATCTGATTCATCAACCAATAATTAATATAAATTTTATTTTTTAGTAATTACCTAAATTCCATTTATCTCACTTTCACTTATATAATCACATAAAAAAATTCATTGTTTTGTTCTAAATTTTTAAGAATCTTTCAAATTCAACAATTAATTGCCTCGTATACGCGCAAGGAAGGTAATTTTTCACTCTAAAATTCCACTTTATTTGTCACAGTTACATCTTACGTATAAAACATTCCTATAATATATATTACCGATACAAAAATATCACTGACGCATTTAATTATGATGGATGTCACTTTAAAACCCGTGAAAATAAGCACCAATTATTTCATTTCCCGAAAGAAATTATGGCTTTAGTCTCTTTTAGCACTCTCAAATCTCGCAACGTTGCATTTTCAACTTTGTTTTTAATTTAATTCGCAAATAAATCGCTCTAAAATGAAAATTTAGCCCCAAAAAAAGAAAAGTATACCATATTAGAATTGGATTAATAAATAAATCGCGAATAGAAAAAAAAAACAAAGTCGAAAATGTAACGTTGCCAGATTTGAGGCGAAAGTATAGCACGAGGTATTGAACCGAGGTTTCAAAATTTGCAAGCGAATATATGAAGACTTTAGATCGGTTAATTTTCACCAAAATGCAAAAAGCATTAATTGAAATTGTACCAAACCAAATTCCAAAATTACAACGCTACTCAACGGTTTATTATTATTGAGACATGTAAGGTATAAGAAGCCTACTGGTGGCCGAGTGGTCAAAGTGGATGCTCCAAAACTGGTGTACATTGGGTTCGAATCTTTCATCAAGCAAATTTTCAATATTTCTCGATTTAAAGATTTTTATTAACCCTAGAGTCCTCAAGACCTTGGTAGTTATAAAGCGATGAAAAATAACAGCAAAAATAAAAATAAATTAATATATATATGTACACGAAGATGTTATGCCAAAAATTGGCAAAATAGATTTAGAAAAGCTCAAATTTGATATTTCCGTCAAAATCTCACAAACATAAATTTTGGTCAAAAAGTAAAGCAAAAATTTAGTATAAAAAATGTTATGTTTGGGTAAACAATCTATGGAGGAGAAGGAAGTGGGCAGAAAAAAATAAATTCGTTTACCTGGTAGTTGAAGGTCCTTATTTAATCCCAATGGTTTGTTCAATTGTTGCAGTTGCTGATGAAGTTGATAATTTGTTGTATCACGTAGCAGTATTGTTGAAGACGTAACCGTTGTTGTAATTTTTAAGGTTCGATATTGGCGATATTGACGTTGAATAACGACGGCGGCGGCTACGGCGGCGGCACCAGCGATTGCAGCTTCTGCCTCTTGCTGATGACGATCTTTTTCTGTGACAAAGACTCCGTTTGGTACCCGAAACACTACTTCATCGTCACCACCACTTCTGTCCTGAATGTTGTTATTGCTATTAACGTGGACATGAATGTGAACGTCACCGGCGTCATCATCATTATCGTGAACAACGGCAGCTGGTGCCGATGACGCGCGATCTTCATTTTGAATCAATTTTTCTCTTAGTTTTATTGGCAACCTCCAATCAGTATTACTTTCATCATCTAAATCAAAACCAACCGCGCCAGATTGATCTGAATCATGAACTACACGTTTATGACCACTCTAAAATAAAAATTATCATCTTGCTTTACAAATATCAACATATCTTCATGTAATTATTTTCATAGAAAATTTTTAAAAATTTCCATGCTATCGTTTATATTTTTTAACTGTATATTTACAGTCCCTGGTCATATTAATAGACTCACTATATGTTTTGTATAAAACCTGAAGTAAAAGCTATTTTATTTTGGGTCCATTTGATTGGGTTTAACTTTCCTGTACAAATATTATTTATTACACTTATTACCAACTAACGTGGCCAAAAGTCATATTTACTAAAAAATAATTTTTTACCATCAAATTAATTCAACATCTTCTTTAAATGGCGAGCTGAATTGTTTAATATTTAATTGAAAGCTCGTTTACTGATATTTAAGCTCCGATTCTGCGCAGTCTGCGCTATCTATGTAGGACAATACTGTCTGCTGTATATGAATGACTAGCTGATCCCCGCGACTTCGTCTGCGTAACGTATTTTATTTTACTTATTTCTTTTACGAAAAATATAATCATTTTTAAAAACACTATACATCTCTTGAAAAAGACACATTTAATAAACTGTTGCAAAGAATAAAATAGTTCTATGTAATAATCAATTAATTTTTAAAAAAAATTTATAAATATCTAAAGAGAATATGTTCAATTGCATATACCTACGGTAGGTATATCTACTGTGAACCAAATAATCCGTAAATCAATCAGCATCTATACATAAATAAAAAATATCGCCAAGTTCAATAAATTCGGTCTTAATTATGACTAAAAAAAGTCGAAAGTTATCAAAATACTCGCGTCAAAATAACCCCATCTCACTGTTTCGATTCCCGAATGAACCTTTCTCCAAAAACTATTACACTATTGCAATGTACAACACAACCGCGAAATTGAAATTTGTACAATTGCACGAAACCCAGTTCTTCCATAATCATGCATAACCATTATGTATCTATAAACTTATTATTAAAATAACTGAATTTCAACTAAATAATTAAACCATATTGGATAGTCCAGAGTTCACCATACACGATTTGGCGTATGCCTTTTGCTCTGGAAGAGGATTTTAAATTTCTTTTATCATTATGATGATATGATTATTTATTATTTATCATTATGATGATTTCTGGCTGGAATTGCGATTTTTTTCGTGATCCCTTTCACGCACTTGCAAATAAAAGATATTGCGCCCCCTCCCAAGAAAAAAAACCTGAATCAGCCCTTGTCTGTTAGGGTAGGAATTTTCAAAAAAAAAATCTTATCAAATGCCTACTTCCTATAAGGAATACACCGAATATTAAAATTTCATCAGTCAGAGGAGGTATATAAATAAACGATTTTATATATGCACGGTTTTAAAAACGTTTTTACTTTAAGCGTTATTACTATTATTATTATTTTTATTATTATTACATTTTTTTCGTTAATATTTCCTTACTGAGCAACCCTAAGGATCAATTTACAACAATTTTGTAAAAAAAAAGATTACTGTCAGATTATTATCTATAAAAATATTTATATTTCAAAAAGGCAATTTTTTGTACTATAAATTAAATTACTGTGCTTTTTATTAGTTCAACTTAAAATATTAATACAGATCATTTTTTAACTTTTCAATACCTTTCCAATGATATATAACTCGCCTATCTAAAGTATTTTTTTTTTTGCATCCCTCAGTTTTTACGTAGGGGGTACATTCCCTTATTATTTTTAAGGAATGATAATTAGCCTAACGTGTGTGGGTAATTGTGTTGTATCTTAATATAAAGTTTTATTAAATTCGGTAGTTCCGTTCTTTAGTTAAATCACCAGCGCACGCGATGTAAGAAAGTTTTTTAGTAATTTTTTCACACACTATTGGTGTTTTAGTATGGATTGCTAATTTTTTTTGAAAATTTAATATAGCTTATGTTAACCGGAAACAGTGTAGCTACCTAACAGTGAAAGAATTTTTCAAATCGGTCAAATAGTTTCGGAGCCTATTCAAAGCAAACAAACAATCAAATCTTTCCTCTTTATAATAATAGATAGATAGATGATTCCATACGTGAATATTTTTTCTAAGGGCTATTTTTTCTGTTGTGACCACCTCTTTAGCTACTTTTTTTTCAGCAATTTCCACATATTTTCAATGGGTTTCAAATCAAGGCTATTATCCTACAGTAGGGTAATAGGGATAATAAATAAGATTTTACCCTTATCCAGAAATTATATTTCTTAAAAATCAATAAAACTTTTTATAATGTAAAAGGTAAACCATATTAAATTAAATTCAGTAGAATATGTACATTTTGTATAAAACCTTAAGTGTATCTAATAATATGACCAGGGACTGTACGTTAACAGTTAAGGCTAATGTAAATATTTTTTCATAAAAATTTCACCTTATCAATCTCATTCTATTTATTTGATTTGACCAAGATAACAAATGTTAATTAAAAAATAAATGTAACAATCGTAAACAAGACTTTATTTTCTAGTTACTATAAAGAAAATAGACGAAGATGTAGAACAAAGAAAATTATTTACTAAACATTTTTGATGACGTGTACGAATTTACAAATAGAAAATACACGACAAAGAAGTAATGAACTGATTTTCTTGTTGATTGTGAGAGTTAATAATAAAGTAGGTACCTAAATACTACGTTTAATTGCCTCTCTTTGTATATGTAAATTCAAGGTTGTATTTACAATACTTTGGAGTATTTTAAAATATTTTGGAGAACTTTTGTTAACTATTCAAACCATAGCATTAAAATATATGAATTGAAATATTCTTTCATAAATTTGCTATTGATTCCAATCCTGAAGTTTATCTTCAATATGTTGTATGTAGTTCCAAGGATTTGAGGACTTTTTTATTTTTAAATAATTTACAGTTTGTTTTTACAGTTCATTACTGCTTTTTTAAGCGATTATAAATAACTGTATAAATGTGTAAAGAATAAGTTTTTGACAAAATGTCTATTATGTTGGTATGATAGATGATAAAATTCATATCTAAGCTTTTATTAAATAAAAAAGACAATTCAAGTTATTTAAGATCGGATTTTTTATTTTTTATTTAATGTTCTTTAATATTCAAATTAGCTAAGTTTAGTTACGTATCGTAACTTCATTAGGCTTCTATAAAAAAATAAAATAATTATAAAATGCGTCTATCATACATAAATTTCAAAGTTATAATAATATACATATAATATAGATAATATAATATATTTGAAATTAAATAATAATAACTAACTCGCAATTTCAAAATATGACAAATATTTTAAGAGATCAATAAGTTTTTTATCTTGGGAGTTTGGACTTGACAAATGAAAATGTTAAATTATAAAAAATGCGCCGATTCGTCGACTTTAGCTCTGCTTCTTCAGGCAAACTAAAAATATGAACAATAAGTAGTAAAAAAATCAATACTATAAACTAAACATGAGAAAATTAAATAAATAATAATAGTTACACTTAAAGTTATTAAATTATTATTAATTTAATTTTCTCATGTTTAGTTTATAGTATAGATTTGTTTACTATTTATTGTTCATATTTTTAGTTTGCCTGAAGAAGCAGAACTAAAGTCGACGAAACATCGCAATTTTTATAATTTAACATTTTCATTTAAAAAGTCCAAACTCCCAAGATAAATCATGGACGAGATTCAAAATGATAATTTTAAGAGATATTCTAACAAATAATTAAATATATACAAAAATCAATTAATGAAATACCTTGAATCACAAAAAAGATTTCAGTTACAGTTTGATATAATAATAATTTACTATGGTTCTTTGGTAAATTGAAATTATTTTATATAATGTAATTAATTATAGAAAGAGTATAAGTTTTGTATGGGAAAAGTGCCCCGTGGCTTTTCGATTCGATTTCAGGAGATCGTTTTGATACTAATAAAAAAAATTACCAAATTTTCAGCTTTTTATATCAAACAGTTTTCAGGTATTTAAAAAAACCTCATTTTTCGATTTTATTTTTTTTTAGTATTAAAATTTTAAATGACCTATGATTTTTTTTTAATTAATATCGTATCTATCGGTAATATCGTTAATATCGTATCTATCGGTAATACCGTCAATACCGCATCTGTCGGTATTGACAGTAATACCGTATCTATACGGTATTAACGGTAATACCGTATCTATACGGTATTGGCGGTATTACAGATATATATGGTTTTGACGGTATTACTGATAGATACGGTATTGATGGTATTATCGATAGATACGGCATTGATTAAAATTTAAAAAAAAAATCGTATGCCATTAATTTTATAATTTATTACTAAAAAAAAAAAGTAAAATCGAATTATAAGTTTTTTTTTCAAAATAGGTACTCGAAAACCGTTTGAGATAATAAGCTGAAAGAAAATTTATATATTTTTTATTTATTTAGTATCAAAACGATCCCCTAAATTTGAAATTTTAATGATGGTATTGACGGCAATACTGTATCGATATGGTATTTATGAATGGCATTTTAATAAAAACTTATCTATTATTATAAAGAGGAAAGATTTGATTGTTTGTTTGCTTTGAATAGGCTCCGAAACTACTTGACCGATTTGAAAAATTCTTTCACTGTTAGAAAGTTATACTATTTTCGGTGAACATAAGCTATATTAAATTTTCAAAAAAATTAAGGATCCATACTAAAACTCCAATAATGTGTGAAAAAATTACCAAAAAACATTCTTTTATCGCGTGCGCTGCGAAAAATATTGGTTATAGAACAAAATAATGTGCTACGATTTTGCAGAACATATCATTATCTACAAAAAATAGAGCGACAGCATATGTCTAACTATTATAATTATGTCACAATAAGTGTTTTTTCATTTAAAAAAATATAAATAAATAAATGCCACCGTTATAAAAGCTTTTTTATTTATACTTTGGGATTAATCCTTATCAAAATAAATGACTTCATATTTAAGTTTGCTTCAATACCATTATATAACTTTTTGAGTTAATCAATTTGAACATTCCATTCGAAAGACATCACAAGTTTAAAAATGTAAGTTATTTGAAAAATGTCGCATGGTCACCCCATTTTACTTATAATTAAGACCAACTTTATTGAACTTGGCGATATTTTTTATTTATGTATAGATGCTGATTGATTTACAGATTATTTGGTCTACGGTAGGTATACCTACCATAGCTATACGCAATAGACATACTCTTTTTCGATATTTATAAATATTTTTTGAAAATTAATTGATTATGACATAGAACAATTTTATTCTTTGCAACAGTTTATTAAATGTGTCTTTTTACAGTTGACAAAATAGTGTTTTCAGGTATGATTATGTTTTTCGTAAAAGAAATAAGAAAAATACAAATTTTTGTATACCACTACAAATGGCAAATTTGAAAAGAAAACATAATCTACACCTACGTTACGCAGACGAAGTTGCGGGGATCAGCTAGTTCTTTATACATTTATACTGTTATTTATAGTCGCATGAAAAAGTATTAATAAACTGCGAAACGTTGCAAAAATTAAAAATCAAGTGGAAATTATTTTAAAATAAAATAGATTCTTAAATCCTCGGAACTATAACCAAAAAAAAAAAAAAATAAATAAATGTTTTGTAAATCTCACCTGATAACGTCGTACTAGAAATCCTCGCCAAACAGATTGAATCAAAATTACAGCCTTATTGATTTTTTGGATATTATGGGATAACATACTTTGAATCTCTGAATCTAACGAGGAATCATCGTTTTCTTTATCATTGCCATAAAACTTTTGATAATATTCAAACCCTTCATTAATTTCTTCGGAATTCAATTTTATTTTTGCAATCAATTCAGGCTCGAATTCGGGATCCAAATTGGAATCAAAATCAATTTTAGCCAAGAGTTCCCCATTTTCAATTTGGGAATTTTCTTCAAAACTGTTTTTATTTTCGGGAGAAAACCCGGTTTTCATTGCATTTTCTCTGGGATATTCAGACTCCGTACTTCTCCTCGTCGTCAAATTTTCTTTGAAAGCAAAATTATCTTCATGACTTGATTGTGTTAAAGTCGTTTTATTATCTGTGAATAATTTTAATGGTTTTGTTGTGCAATTTTCGAATTGAGTGGTTTCATGTGCATGGTTTTCTTCATGATGGCTTGAAATGGCATCCAGTTTTGCATGGAAATAGTCGATTTCATTAAGATGCACATGATTTGCATCTGTGATCTGATTATTTTCAAAATTATTAGGATTGGAATGTGTCTTGTTATAAATAGCGACATGCATGTTGATACACTTACTCTCGGCTTGTTCTTGACCTCTTTTCAACAGATTTTCTTTATCATAATTTACATTATTTGTTTCGTTGCATTGTTCTCTTATTTTTCGATCATAAATAAGATTTTGCCCTTCATTGAGTTCTAGATTTTTCGTATTAGTGCTATTGTCTTGTTCTTTTTCAGTTAAAACCTTTTTAATATTAGTTTCTGTAGTCATTGCGTTTTTTAAATTGATCTTTAAAGTATCCGAATTAGTATGCATTTCGGGACGTTGAAATTCTTCTGCAATGGTATTGTTAGAATTTTCAACGTCCCTATTCTGAAAACCCGACTTTGGTTGTAAATGTTTTTCCTTTTCCTCCACATAATCAATAGTTCTATTTAAAAATGACGTTTCATATAAATTGCTGGGACTTTTTCTTCGTTCTCTAGTCTTAGAATTTTTGAAAATATTTTTCTCGTCCAATAATTTTTCATCCTTTGCTGCTTCTAAATCAAGATTTGTGCTTGTTTTATTATAATCGTCAGATATATTTAAACTGACATCTTTCTTATTGTCTTTTTCGTTTTCATCCTCACCAAAGCCCTCATCTAAAACTAATTCAATGATACCATCTGCATGTTTCGTTTTTTCTGTATCCTCCGTAGTGATATCTACATATTTCTCACTTTCATCAAATTGGGTCTCTAATTTAAATAGGGCAATATCTTCAGGTGGAACAATAAATCCTTCGGATTTCATTTTCTTAAAATATTTTTCTTTTTCTAAGTTAAGATTCGATTGCGTCTTCGATTTGACAACTTTCTTTCTTTCTACAATTTCATCTGAATTATTAGCAGTTATATCTTCATCCGGAACTTCTTCATCCAAATTAGATATAAAAATATCTGGTTCAGATTCAGTTTCTATAGATTCAGAAACCAGAATATTGGAAATATCAAAATTTTCCAATTGGTGTATACTTCTTTCGAATAAAATGGATGCATCGCTCATGGATTTCTTTATTAGAGGCTTTTGAGTGCTTAATAATTGCTGACTTGAGAGTGCTTTCATTAATTTTTTTGAAGATTGATCATTTTTGTCGATTATTACCTTATCAGTAACAGAAATAACTTCAGTTAACCCTTCAGAAAATGTATTATTTTGAATTTTATTTTCTTTTGAATCAAAAAGAATGATATTGTTTTCTGTTGTCGAATCAAAAAAAACCACTGTTTCTTCTATAGAATCCAATTCCGAAAGTTTTTCATTTTCGAATTCGGTTAATTTTTGTTCAATTATAGATTCTTGGCTTGTGGAAAATCGTGATGAAAATCCACTTTCATGCGACTGAACATTAAATTGACTTTCAGATAAAGAAAGATCATTACTGTCGGCTTCTGATAACAATGGGATCGAGTTTCTGCTACCTCGGTCTTGTAAATTTTCGAGTTCTCTAGGTGAATTGGAGGGAAACTTCAATTTACCATCTATAACTGTGTCGACACTTGTAAAAGGACTGGAGAAGTAATTAACATTTCTATTATCATAAGAATCACCGAATCTTAATTGTTGCCATCCAGAAATCATTCTAGAATTTTCTTCTTTAGCTCTTTCAATGACTAAAAATAGTGTCGTCGCTATTTTGCCGTTCAAAACAACTAAGGGACATTTTGAAAATTCGTCAGTTTCTCCTGCTTTTTCGTTTTCAATAAGTTCCATGGCGACATCTTTTATATCTTTTTCATCGATAATATCAGCATATTGAAATAATTTATTTATTTTATACGTATCAACTAGGGACATTTTACTGGATGCAAAAGACGGGGCACTTTTTGGATGTTTGTTGGAATCAGGAACAGTTAAGTGGTAGTTATCATTGTTTTCGAAAGATTCATCGGAGATTTCAACATTAACAGATCTTTTCAATCGACTATGTGACTTTGAAAAATTATTTTCTTCCGAAGCTCCTTTATTTTCCGATGTTTCAAGATGTTGGTCTTCAATAGTTGTATTTCCTAGATCATTTTTTTCTGTTTTATTTCCATTATCAAATCCTTGTTTGGTTTCATTTATAATTTCTGGGTTAGTTTCTAGTATTTCGTTTGAATCAGAATCAATATGTGTAGTTTTCGTTAGTTTTCCTTTATCCGATGAATTTGTAAATACACCATCGATTACATTGAGACCTTTTTGAAATGTTCCAATCATAGTATCCGCCATTTTTCCGAGATTTGAATTAATTTTATTTCCGATTCCAGCATCATTATGTTCAGATCCCGTTTCATTTTTACTATCAGTTATCATTTCAATTTGACCATTTTTATTAGAATTTTCTTTTTCTGTCAGCATTTCTTCCACATCATATAAAGTTTCTTTGGAGCTATCCAATTCCTTGTTATCCAATGTAGTTTGAACTAAACTATCTACAGAATTTATACGACTTTGTAAAGTTTCAATTTTTGCATCCTCTTCAATTTCTGTTGTTGTTTGTAAGTTTTCATCAAATGTGTTCGATACTAAATCATCTACTTTATCTAATCCTTTTTGAAAGGTTTCTGCCATTGTATCAGCCAAATTTTCAAGATCCGCGTGTATCTTGGACCCAGTGGAAATGCTAGCTTCTTTTGTATCGATTTCTTCGGGGTTTTCAGTAAGCTGTTTCTCCGAATTTGATTCATTTTGTTGAGTACTTTTTGCTTCTTCTTTTTCCGAAAAAGATGTCACTAGACCATCAACTGCATCTAACCCCTTTTGAAATGTATCAATCATCGTATCTGCTGCTTCCTCAAGTTTTACGATAATTTTATCCCCAACACCTTCAGTAGCTTCTTTAGGGTCACTGATATTTTCGGTTATATTTGATTTTTCTTCTTCAAAATTTTCGTTTGCAATAAAATCTTCTGGGCTATCGACACTTCTTTTATTCAATTGCAATTTGGTACTATCGTCTTCTTGTTTACCCTCATGTGAACTCGTCACAAAGTCATCAACTGTATCCAATCCTTTTTGAAATACCTCGATTAAATTATCCGCCACGTTCTCGATTTTTTTGTGCACTTTTTCACCGAAATCAGCAAATTCTTCAGTTTCAATATTATCTTTACTCTGATCAATATTTACGTTAGAATCAGATTCATTGGATGAACTCGTTACTCCATCAAGCGTATTTAAATCTTTTTGAAATGTTTCGTCCATCGTATTGGCCACTTTTTCGAGTTTTGTATTGATTTTATTTGCCAGATTTTTATTACTGTTTTCCTTTTCAGCTGAACTTTCTCTTGAATTTGATTTTCCAATTTCTTGATGAAAATCCTGGTTTTCATCCGAAGTTTCATTCATATCAGTTGTTAATTCTCCTGAAGTACTAACTTTGTCGCTATTTGGTAAGCTTGATATCAAATCAGTAACTGAATCAAGTTCTTTTTGGAATGTATCAATCGTTGTATCTGCTATCTTTTCAACCTTTTCTTGAACACTATCTTCAACTATATCATTACTCTTTTTAATTTCATCTTCAGTATCTTGTGTATCATCTAAATCATTCAATTGTTGGCTTTTTTCTGCTTCTTCTTTATCTGAAGATGGAGTGACTAATTTATCAACTGCATTTAAACCTTTTTGAAATGCATCAATCATGGAGTCTGCTACTACTTCAAGTTTATCATGAATTTTATCTCCAATACTATCACCATCCTTTTCAAAATCAGGAGCATCTTGATTTCCAGTTGGTTCTCTGGAACCATTATTTTCTTGACTTTCACGAATTTGTTCATCTAATTCAGACATATTTAGATTTTTGCTATCCTTTTCTTCTTTGTTTGATGAATTTGTAATTAGTTCTTCCAGGGAATCAATACCATCTTGAAACGTTTCGATCATTGTATCTGATGCATCATTAAGTTTTCTGTAAATTTTATCACCAATTGACATTTTAGAATTTTCAAAATCGGTTTCCTTTTGACTTTCATCGAGTGCTTCACTAGAATCCGGTACCATATGTTCTCCTTCTGCTTTTTCTGGTGATTTCGATACTAATTTCTCAACTACATTCAATCCTTTTTGAAATTGATCAATCATGGAATCTGCTACTGTTTCTAGTTTGTTCTGAATTATACCTCCAATATTATTACTGGGTTTTTCAATGGTAGTGCTGTCTTGACTTTCAGCTGATTCGTCTGAGTCAATTATTTTATTTTCTTCTAAAGTTTGGTTATTACCAGACTTTTCACTTAACTCTGATGATACTTGGTCATCATTGAATTCTTTTTCTTCTTTATTTGACTCATTTGCAACTATATTTCCTATTGAATCAAGCCCTCCTTGAAATGTTTCGATCATTGTATCTGATGCTTCATTAAGTTTTCTGTAAATTTTATCACCAATTGACTCATTAGAATTTTTAACATCGGTTCCTTTTTGACTTTCGTCGAGCTCTTCACTAGAATCCAGTACCATATGTTCTGCTTCTTCTTTTCCCGGTGATGCTGATACTAATTTCTCAACTGTATTCAAACCTTTTTGAAATTGATCAATCATGGTATCTGCTACTTTTTCTAGTTTACCCTGAATTAGACTTCCAATATTATTATCAGTTTTTTCATTGTTAGTTGTATCTTGGTTTTCAACTGATTCATCTGAGTCAATAATGATATGTACCTCTAATTTTTGATGGTTTCCAGACTTTTCGCTTAGTTGTGGTGATATTTGGTCATTATTGAATTCTTCATCATCTTTATTAGACGCATTTGAAATTATATTTCCTATTGAATCAAGCCCTTCTTGAAATGTTTCAATCATTGTATCTGATGCATCATTAAGTTTTCTGTAAATTTTATCACCATTTGACTCTTTAGAATTTTCAAAATCTGCTTCCTTTTGACTTTCGTCGAGTGTTTCATTAGAATCCGGTACCATATTATGTTCTTCTTCTGCTTTTTCCGGTGATGCTGATACTAATTTCTCAACTACATTTAAACCTTTTTGAAATTTATCAATCATGGAATCTGCTACTGTTTCTAGTTTTTCCTGAATTATACCTCCAATATTGTTATCACTTTTTTCAATGCTAGTAGTGTCTTTATCAGCTGATTCACCAGAGTCAATAATTATATGTTCTTCTATTTTTTTATTGTTTCCAGACTTTTCACTTAATTCTGATGATACTTGATCATTATTGAATTCTTCCTCTTCTTTGTTTGACGCATTTGTAACTATATTCTCTAATGAATCAAGCCCTTCTTGAAATGTTTCGATCATTGTATCTGACGCATCATTTAGCTTTCTGTAAATTTTATCACCAATTGACTCATTAGAATTTTTAACATCGGTTTCCTCTTTACTTTCTTCAGCCTTTTCATCCAAATCAGTTGTCAGATGGTCTGCTTTTGATATATCAGGAGATGAAGACACTAATTTCTCAACGGCATTTAAACCTTCTTGAAATTGATCAATCATGTTATCTGCCACTATTTCTAGTTTTTCTTGAATTTTTCCGCTAAAATTGCTATTACTGTTTTCAGTACTGTTGGTGTCTTGGTTGTCATTTGATTCCTTTGAAGCAATTATTTCTTTTTCAATATCAGTTTCTGATGCTGTTGACCCTTTATGTGGAGATGATGAGACTAGTTTATCGACTGCATTCAACCCTTTTTGAAAAGTTTCTATCATACTATCTGCTACTACTTCGAGTTTTTCCTGAACTGTATCTCCAATTTTCTTATCGTTTTTCTCAGTAGCAACTTGAATTTCAGTTAATGTTTCTGAATCAATATTTTCCTTTTTATCAAATTCTTGATTATTTTTAAACTTTCCGTCGGCACCGTCGGCTATTTCCTTACCGCTAATCTTTTCATCTTTACTCGATGAACTTGTTACAAGGTCTTCGACAGAATCTAGACCTTTTTGGAAAACGTTGATCATGGTATCTGATATATCATTTAGATTTTTGTGAATTTTTTCACCAATAGAAGAATTTGAACTTTCAATATCAGTACTTTCTTGACTTTCTTCAAACTTCTCGCTAACATTTAATTCTGATTGTTGAACTTTTTCTGCTTCAATTTTATCTGAAGACGGTGACAGAAACTTATCAACTGCATCTAAACCTTTTTGAAATGCATCAATCATGTCATCTGCAACTTCTTCAAGATTCTCTTGAACTATACCACCAATACTGTCATCGCCGTTTCCATTGTTTTTGATCTTTTGACTCTCATTTGATTTCTCTAAATCATTATTTTCATTTTTATCAGATTCTTGATTCTCTTTAGATATTTCCTTTATTTCTGATTGTATTTCATTATTGACAACATTCTCTTCTTTGTTTGAAGAACTTGTCATCAAATTTTCCATTGAATCTAGACCTTCTTGAAATACTTCAGTCATGGTATCTGATATATCTTCAAGTTTTTTGTGGATTTTTGCACCAATTGAGTCATCAGAGCTTTCAATACTAGGCACCTCTTGACTTTCTTCGAGCATTTCGTTCGAATCTGATACTGGTTGTTGAGCTTTTTCTGCGTTTGTTGTATCTGAAGAAGGTGTAATAAACCTATCAACAGCATTCAAACCTTTTTGGAATGTGTCAATCATATTGTCAGCTGCAGCTTCTAATTTCTCCTGAATTACGTCCCCTATAGTGTCATCGTGTTTTTCAATATTAGTCTCTATTTCTTGACTTTCATCCACTTGATTATTGCTGGGTGTTTCTTCTTTATTTCTCGAAATCGTAACGATATTTTCGATCATATTATCTTCTATTTTTTTCTGAATTTTTTCACCAAAAGAATTCGGAGAACTTTCGAAATCAATTTCTTCTTGAGTTTCTTCTGAGAGCTGAGCTTTTTCTACTTCTGTATTATCTGAAGATGACGTTACTAATCTATCAACTGCATTTAGACCTTTTTGAAATGTGTCAATTACTGTATCAGCTACTTCTTCAAATTTTTTCTCAATTTTATCTCCAATTTTGTTATCATTATTTTCAATGCTAGTAAGATTTTGGGTTTCAATTGATTCCATTGAATTTTCTAGCTCAGCGAATTCTTCTAACTCTTGATTCTGGCCAGATTTTTCTTCCAAGTTTGGTAGCACTTGACCACTACCGCTTTCATTGTCTTCTTCTAGATTTGATGAACTTGTAACTATATTTTCCACTGAAGAGTCTAAAGCTTCTTGAAATGTTTCTGCCAATATATCCTCGGATTTTTCGAATATTGTTTCACTTTTATTTTGAATATTTTCAGCAAATTCTAAATTATTTTGTGTTTCGTTTGATTTTTCTGCTTCATTTTTTTCATTTTCAATTAAATTTTGGCTCATGTTTTGGTCTTCATTTGTATCAAAAGTGGACTCTGCAGTGCTTTCTATTTCTTCTTTTTCTAACACATTCAATTGAATTTCACTAGACGATTCTTCTAAATTAGTTGATATTTCACCGTCAATGATCATTTGTTCTTTTACTGATGAATTATCATTACTCTTGGTATCATCATTTTTGTCCTCCTCAGTTGTTTTCTGATTTTCTGTTGATTTTTCTATTTCCAATTTCTCATATTCAATTAAATCATGGCTTTCATTATGTTTTTCGTCCAAATTTGTTGCTAATTCTTTTTCACCACTGGTTTCCGTTTTATCCACCATATTTGTTAATGTATCCAATCCTTGTTGAAATGTATTAATTACAGAATCTGTAACATTATCAAGTTTTTCATTAACTTTGTCACTAATATTATTCTCACTTTTTTCAGCCTCCGTTGTGTCTTGATTATCGTTAGAAATTTCGGTTGCAAGCTTTTCTTTTTCAATTAAGTTAGTACTGTTTTTTGATATTTTATCTAAATCAGATAATGGTTCCTTATAATTATCGGATTCATTTGTATTCATCGATTTTGCCATCAAAACATCAATTTGATCTAAGCCGGATTGAGAAGTTTCGGTTATTTTATCCGTCGTCTTTTCGAGAATTCCGGGAGTTTCATTTTCACTACTAGTTTCAATTTTCTTTGTATCTTCATTATTTTCTTCTATGCCTTGATTTTCATTTAGATCCTCAGACACCTTTTCATTTAAATCTGATTCTTTTTCATCTACTTTATCGGGTGACTCAACTGGTTCAATGCTGGATAGATTTTTATCGGTGCCATTTGCAGAATCTAATTCATCTTGAAAAGTTTCATCCATATTTTCTACCTTTGTTAAGTTTTCAATATTATCATCATGTTTTTGAATGGTTTCTTGGTTTTGTACCAAATCAGTATTTTCTAAGTCTGATGTAATTTGCGTATCAATTTCTGCTGAACTTTTTGTTACTACCTCAACAGTTTCTGAATCGTTATGATTTGTATTTTTCACAATATCAACTTCATCTTTTCCGGTATCTGTACTATTGTCTTCAACATTATCGATGTCAATTGATATTTCAGCTTCAATTTTGTCACTAACAATTAAATCTTGATTTTCGACTAGCATTTCCTTTGAATCAGTATCGTCTACTTTTTCTTCATTTGATGAATCCGTTCCTAAAGTATTAATGGTTTCTATCGTAATATCTGCCATTTTTTCGAAGATAACTTCAATTTTGCTTTCGATAGTTTTCTTCTTGTCATTGTTGTCATCATCTTCCGTTTTTTCTTGACTATCGATAGAATTCTCAATTGCCTTTACTTCATTTTCAATAAGAAACTGGTTTTCATCAAGTTCTTTTTCCGAATCAGAAATATATTGTTTATTACTATCAGTATCTACCATATCTATAGAAATAGATATTAAGTAATCTGCTTCTGCATTGTTTGGAAATTCTTCTACCATGGAAATTTTCTCATTACTGCTATCGTTATCAGTTTCTTGGAGACCTGTTGGATCTTTACTTTCGATTGACTTTTCTGCATCAATTTTTTCTTTCTCAATCAAATCTTGATTATGTTTAAACTTTTCTACCGAATCAGACCTAACCAGTTCAATACTTAGCGATTCTGTAGGCGCCAATTTAATTCCACTATCCTTATTTGTACTTAAGTCTCCTTGAAATGATTCAATATCTGTTGTCTCTTCGAGATTTGGTTGAACTTTTCCAATAACGATGTTATTTGATTCTTTGGATTCAATTTTTTCTTGCACTTCACCTAAAATTTCCACTTCAGATGACTTATTTTCCACAGTGTCCAGAATTTCATTTTCTTTCGTAGTATCATCAGAATTTTCTAGACTTTCCTCGAAGTTATCCAAAGATTTTATTTCATTTTCGTCTGCTTCGTTTGTTTCACCAAGTTTTTCGGTTTCAATTACTTGGTTTGCGATTGTTTTACTATTTTCATCAGAGCTTTCCATTTCAATCCTTTGTTGAACTTGATCAGAATTTTCCAATAATTTGTCCTCATTGTTGGTTACTTCTTTAATTTCATCACGATTTTCCAATTCAAGTATTTCATTTTCAATTGCCACATTATTTTCATCTAGATTTTCTGTTTCATCATTTTCAGTTTTTCCTTGATTTTCGTTGGACTCCATAGGTAAATTTTCTCCAGTTTCCTTGGTTTCTGTTACTTCATTTCGTATTTCAATTACTTCTAACAAATTTGGATTATCAATTAATTTATTTTCATTTTGAAGAACTATTTGTTCACTATCGGTGTTAGAACTATTGAATTGATTTAAAAGCGCCGCCTCCACTGTAGAAACTAGAGGTACTTTTTCAAAATTGCCACCCTTCATATGTAATTCTGGTTGATCTTCACTTAACTTATTTTCTATTTCTATTTTTTCATTGCTTTCGTCTGTTCTAAATTCAGGTTTGTCGTTTTCCAATACTAAGCTATTGTCCACTGTTCCACTTGATTGAATATCTTTTAATTGGTCTGGAATCAAGTCCATCATTTTGTTATTTCCATTATTATTTTCATTGCATGCATTATTAGTATCATTAATGTAATTATTGCTATCTTTAGAAATTACCTCCACATTCACAATGTTTTCCACATTTTGATCAATTAAAGAAATGTTTTTTTCAATTATATCATTTGATGGTTTTTCCAAATCATTGTTTTGCAAATAAGGATCCATTTCGTTTTCATTTACGGCTTGTACCAACAACAATTGATCCACATTGTTTGGTTCTTCTGTTGGACTTTCTGTATCATTTTGTTGATCAGTTGTCGCATTATTATCCATATTATTGAATTCACTGTCATCACATTCTTGGGGTTTTTGTAATTCACTTAAATTTGATGATAATATTGGACTATTTTCATTTTGTTCTGCTTCTTGGTCGTTTTCTGTTTCCTCATGAGTTTCATCTTTCGTCGAACTTAAATTTTCATTTTCTTCGTCTTTTTCGACCATTTGTTCATGTGTTGATTCATGGCTTAAAGCTTTTTCTTCCAATGTTGAATTGGTTAAGTTTATTTTAGAATCACCATTAATTTCTTCTTTATTAGATTCATCTGTGATTTGACCAGCTGTTTCAAAATATAATTTTCCGAAAGCTGTAGTTAATTTACTGGCAACAGATGATATTTGATTAACGTTATTCTCAAGTGTCCTTTCAACAATTTCTAAAGCTTTTACAGGAACATCTTCTTCTCGATTGCTATCTACATTGATAACTTTTGATTCATCATCTAATCGTTTGCGTACATTTTTCAAATATTCAATCGGAGCATTTATTTCAGTATTTTCATTACCTCGCACTAAAATTATAAAATAATTAACATCAAATTTCTAATTCCGTTCAATTTTAATTACAAAGGTATAAAACACATAATTGAAGAACGGAATTACAGTTGCAGTTATTCGTTGTAATTAAATGTGAAAAAAAAATGTACTTACATATTTTATTTCGAATATATAAAAGATGTTCAAAATAATTTGCAGCAAATAAATAAATATCTTTTGGTTGAGTTTTCAAAACTTCCAATGAAAGTTCCGTAAGTAAGACTTCAACTCCTGGAGGAACTGAAACTCGTTTTACAATATTTCCTGAAGAATCCATTTCTCCAATTGGAAATTCAGAGGATTTTTGTGGTAATATTTCACACATATCACTAAAATAATATTTTAGTAGTTTTACATTTTTAAAAATAAATTTTAAACTGATAAAGTAATTACTAAAAATGTTTTCAGAGAGTACAATGAGTTTGTAGCCTCTTAATCGTTAAATGAAGAATTTCAGCCTGAGAACCGCTATATATAAACTATATTTAATTGATATTTTCTATTTAATGGAAAAAATTTATTCAGAATTCTATAATCTTTCTTTTTTTATTCAATTTCTTTGTCTTTAGGTCTCAACGATTTTTCAACTATGTACTCGAAAATATTGACTTCACTGCTTCTAAGATAGGTCAGCGGTGTGCTTGGTGCTTTATATTGAATAACAAACTCGTTGCTAAGGGCTTTTCGTGTATAATCAATAAATTTATTAATGATAATGAAGATTAAACAAAAATAGAATTAAGAATAATTTTCCCTGGATGTCCTTGAATAGATTTTTGACCTTGTTCGTGTTTTATACCATTAGACCCCGATCAATGGTGATAGTGACATATTTTTTTTTTACTTTCGTGCAAACTTATATCGTCGGCAATTTTTTTCCTTTTTAATCCAGTGGCGGCTGGAGCATATGTATAACACTACAGCACCACTAGAACAATATATAAAACAGATTAGTCATAATTAAATTGAGTTTTATAGCTAACTAAAACAATAATGATACATTAATATATATATATATATATATATATATATATATATATATATATATATATATATATATATATATATATATATATATATATAAAGAAATTAAATTCAAAAGGAATTCAATAAGTAGATAATAAAGATAAAAATAGTTTCATATATTGCGTATTTGGTAAATTCACACTGTACCATGAGTCTACATTGATCTGAACCCTGTGATCATCACAGTATATGATTTTGGGTACATGGATAGCCAATTCACAATATTTCCCGCAAGGATCATAGAAATAAGATCTACTATTTTCGTTTTCACAGTGATCGCTTTATTTGTTAATATTTATTTTAAACAATTATTTACATTGGTAATGTGTTTATTGACAATAATGACTTTATTTTAAAAGTTAAAATAAGTCAAAAATGTAGTTTATCCACTGTAGTCCATTAACTGCAAATTATGCTAAAAATGCAGCAATTTTACAAAATAAGGCCTAAAAAGAAAATTTTGAAATGGGAACTACAGTTTGAAAGAATAATTATAATCAATATTACTTGGATGATGTATTAAAACTATATCAAAGTATTGATTTAGATCAGGGGTGGGTATACGATCGCTCGCGAACATGTCGTCAGTCGATTACGAACAAGGCAACAATCGATCGCAGGTATTTTAAATAATTTTTAAATAAATTTCATATCTTTGAATTGAGAATTCAATTAAAAATTAAGCAGACAATGAAACTTGAATTTAAAATTAAACTCCCATCTATTCTACAACAGATTTTACCGATTCCCAAATAGTGCCTCTAAGTTCTAATAGTCCCTTCGGTTCAAGTCCATTATAGTTATAAGTTTACCAACCCCTGCTTTAGATTAAACTTTTGGGAAAATTGAAAAAACCACACAAAATTTGCCCCCTCGGTAAACAGAGACCTGAATTTTGCGATTGGTTCAAAATTGGCATATGTCCCCCATCAAATCTGGCAACATTAAATTTCTACTTTGTTTTTCATTCAATTCACGATTTTTTTGTTAATTCAGTTCTAATATGGAATAATTTTTTTTTGTGACTAAATTAGCATTATGAGCCGATTTATTTGTGAATTATTTTAAAAACAGAATATAAATTGCAATATTGCCAATTAACTGTACTAAAAGGGATTTGAGCCGATTTAATTTATTAAAAAATATTTGCTCGATTCCCTTTTAGCGACGTTAATATCTGGCAATAATGCATTTTCTATTTTTAAAAATTTAATTTGTGACTTTTCTGTTAATTCAACTTTAGTATGGTATTTTTCTTTTGTTGTTAAATTTTAATTTTGGGGTGTTTTTTTTCGTGAATTAAGTTAAAAAGAAGGTAGACAATGCAACGTTGGCTGATATTGGCGTAGCTAAAAGGACCATAAACCGAAAAATCTATAAACATTTGTTACAATAGCATTAAAATACGTTCATTTGAAAATATCACGAACCGCTACTGCTTCACACCTAACAATTGCTTTCACGAAATACTTGACTAGTCATTCAACATGTAAAACTAAAGTTTCTAGGAATAATAAAACTTATAATTATATTTAAATAAAATTTATTGAAAATATTTATTGTATTACAAATTGCTGTAAATATTCAAGTTCTAACTCATGTAGTTTTGGTCCAGGAATAATCAATGAATGTAAAGGTTTCCCCATATCAATTTTCGATATTGCCTTAAGACTAGCGACAACTATTTGCTGCTCTGGACTTCCAACACGACCAACACCAACGACTTGTGATTCAGGTGATAAAGTTTTTGAGTTCTCATGTTTAAGTTCCAAATTCTTTTTTTCAACTACAGCCATAAGTTGTATCGCAGCTTCACTAACGCTCATAAACCTTGGTGGCATATATTCTTTTTTCTTTTTTGTTAAGCTTTCTAACGTGGGTTCTTTTACTTTTATATCCAACAAGCAAAGAGTGTGAAGGCCTCGACTATAATTTCCTATAATTTTATCATAAAAACTATCCGGTTGCCAAGTTTCTGTCCAGTAAGGAATAGAAACGGTTTCTCCAAAACTATAAAGTTGAAGTCCTGTACAGCCCACTGCATTCAATATCGAAGCATTATGAACTACTTGATAAGGAACTTTCTTTTCATGAGCTCTTAAAACTAAATCGGTATGTGTAGTAGCACCAAAAGGATCTCCAACTACTAATAAAGCGATGTCCTTGTCTAATGCATCGTTTAACATTTGATCTGCATCTTGCTCAACAAATTCCCTATCAGCAATAGTCACTTTTTTCCCGTAATACTCTTCCTGTAACAATATAAAAAACCATAAATATCAGTAGTTAAAAAAACATGCCAACTTTGGTTAAATTATAGTACCAGTTTCTCAACTCCAACAGTTAAGATAGATGTGTATGATTCCAAATATACTTGATGACAATTCTTAATAATTTCTAAGCCTTTTACAGTTATATCCTTAACATCCCCTAATCCTAAACCTATCAAATAAAACATCTTATAAATTGTCCAACGAAATCTTATAAAAAATGAGAGCAATAAAGAGTTTAAATATTTTTTTTTCTATTTAAGATTTCAAAGATTTGAAGTACTTAATTGTAAATTGAATTATTTAGTCGATTTATACACATTTGATTTTTGAACACATGTCAGGTGTCATATGGCCAAAGATACACCAAAAGGAAACCATGGAAACACTTAACTTTTAGTGTCCTCTAGTATTTTAAAATGGTATCAATAATTACTTACAATACAATTGTTATGTAACAGACAGAGATCGAAATATTAGTTTCAATGTGATTCAGAAGATGGCACTCATTTATGTGGCTAGTTTCATTATGGTTGTTCATCTACAAGTGCCGGTCGATTCAAATAATTCAATTTCATTGGTGGGTTTGGTGTGAAAAGTTTTACAACTTAATTTTAAGAGTTGCCAAATTAAGTTTGAATATACTTTATAAAAATTAACTTTGATATTAACGGGGTAACTGTTTAAATCGTTTGAATTTATGGTCAGTGTTGCATTTCAACTTCGTATAATAAGATTCATACCAAATAAATGTGACCAAAGCATATATATTCATTTTTTCCATGGTAGTTGAAAACAGTTGGAAAGGTCTTTAAGACTTGTACTTTTTTTTTGGTTAATGATACTGGAGAGAATAATTATGCGTTTATCGGTAATTATAAAAACAGTTTCAAATAATCGGGCCAATAAATGCTTTTAATTGAATGAATTGTAAAAAGCGGGTAATATAAAGTGTTGAGAGGTTTCAAAGCAGGCCCTGCTCTAGCAAATTTGCCGCCCTGGGCAAGATGAAAAAATGCCGCCCCTTCAGGGTTGAAAAAACACAGAGTTTTAATATCACAAAATTTTTAATTTTTTGGAAAAATATTTTTTTAACTAAAAACTAATTTTTTCACATTTTTGTTCATATTGTATATCAAATATGACAAAATGCCGCCCCTGAAAGTTTCCGCCCCGGGCGACCGCCCCTAAAGCGGGGGCTGTTTCAAAGTTATGAAATTTAAAGCTTACGCAAAAATGAGTTTTTGAGTTATAAGTCCTTTCGCCATTCCCACACCGTCATTTTCTCATTTCAAATTGAAACGAGGGAATGACTTTATATGAGGGAATAGTTTTTAAACTAGTTAAACTTGATTTTTTTTATTTCTTTGCTTATTTAATCCGGCACGTGCCCCCCTAAGATATTCAGAAGTAAATCATTATCAGTATATTAAGAAATAAATCAAATTATTAGAGTTGCTAAATATATATATGAATAAATTTCTAATGATATGAAATAAACTATTTATTGTAAAAGTTATTCTTTATTTTTTTCCTGTCCGCCCCTTATGCCCCCCCCCCTCAGGAAAATATCCTGTATCCGCCGTTGTTAAGGAGAATGATTTATTTGCTATATTTTTTATCTAATTTATTAGAAAAGGTAAGTCTTAAGATTGTGTTCCAATGAATAAAACTTAACTAGGGTCTCAAAATTCTCCAGTATTAGACCGAGAATCAAAGATATAGCTTGTCCACATTTTAGATAATAAATCTATATGAAACACTAATAAGTTATTAACAGTATGTACTTTTCATTTACCTTTTCATATTACCTCAGTTCATTTTTATTTTTATATTATTTTGAACAAGCATATAAATTTGAATTTATACTTCTGTTTTTCGCCTATTTTACTTTACAACCTACATATTACATATTTTAATATGAAGTCGAATATTATAATACCGATTTAATTAATATACTTGACTTAATACTCAATGCCGAGCCTATAAGTGTAGGCCGCCCGTCTTAAAGATATCTATTTTTTGGGAAAATCGCAACTTATTGTAATTTTTAATTTTAATCGACGAAAAACAAAGGTAATCTTAGTTCGTACACATATATATTTTGTATCTATAACTAGCCATATACCAAATGTATAGCCGGTATTTTCCATAGTTTAATCCATTTTTCATTGGACAGGATATTCGTTAAAAATTGATCTCATTTTAATTTAAAAATTCAAATCGTCTTTTAAAGGTGAAAAACTGAATTTGATGGATAGCTTTCTATCTTCTTTAAAGCTTACTACATCATGTTCTTGGTCCGAATGATGTCCACCTTGTTTTTCGCTATCACCATCTTCGTGAAATTCGTTTGTAGTGTGCCCTTTTTCATGTTCTCCATCTTCCGAAAACCATAAAGAAAATTGTCGCATTATTATACGACAAACAAAGAATACCTATTGATATGTTACATGTGATTTTTTTCCCTTCTTCCGATTTAAAACCTTCATTTTCCTCACTGTAATCAGTAATTAAAGTAATTAGGTTTAATTTGGAATAATTTTGCTTATTTCAACTATACCAATATATGTCGAAATTTAATGCACAAAATGTTAAGGTTATTTAGGGCTTCCTAATAGCGATTTACAACTATTTTTTTGTTCCCCGAAAATTCTATAAAACCGTTTGTACGGTTAGCGGAATTTTGTCATTATTTGTTATTATTAATTTTTTAGTTTGAAAAAATCGGATAAACCTGTTTTAAGTTATGTTAAATTATATCGAGTGACGTACCCAAATTTCAAACTTATTCAAAATTTCAATCACTTGAACATTGAGGAAAACGTTTTGTTCGAAAAATCGGTTCATAAAACTTTTTAGGCTTTTCAAAAGATTTTCTCAGTTAAAACCGTTAAAGTAATTTGCCAGGAGCTCGATGTTCGAAAATAGTACGAGTTGTGGTTAAAATACGTTACATTAACTACATACTATTTAAACACACATTGTTACATTTGATTATTGAAACATTTCATAACGGTCAATATTTAAATCATTAAAATACGTGTCATCTCGGAAGTGTTTTGAATACTATGATATTTAAATTCCAATATTCGATTTTTTGCTTTTCACTTTCATTTTTTGGCGGCTTAACCTAATAACTATTAAAGTTTAGATTTTTTTTTGATAAAACTTTAAGCAGACTAGGGCCGCCCCTTATTTTAGCCGTCCGTGTGCTGTAGGTACACAGCCTGCACCCCTGCTAGGATCGGCCTGTTAATACTTCATAATTATAATTGGTATTTTCGTAAAAATGTTATTAAATAATATTCGAAAATTTTATTTATGTTAAATAATTAATCTTAGCAAAATATGTGAACGATATTTCTTTAATCTTTTATTAAATTTTACACAGTAATAATAATCTTTGTTATCCTACAATTTGTTTTAACAACATAAAATCAGCAAGCCATATAAAAACCACAACATTTTCAAACTTTGATAATTATATGGAATGATAACAATTGAATAAAAATGAAAATATTGTTTTAAATTCTACCGAAAGTACAATAAACTTTTTAAACTAATATTACAATGAATTCAATGTAGAACACTTTTATTTGATTAAAACATAAATACGTCTCTGTTTTTACTATAGTTGTTCCTTAAGCTATTGATTAAAATTAGAGATTCAGATATTAAAACTAAAACTTTCTTAACCGTTTTAGAAATATTTTTTCAGTCTATGATAAGAAAAAAATGTGATAAGTGGGATAACATTTTTTTGAACACTTTGGTTGCTTAATTTCTTTTGAGATTTAGAGTGATAAGGATAATTTTGAACTTTGCCTTGAAAATCTAAACTTTAAACAAATCAGTAAAAATCTTTAACGAGTTCTTCAAAGATTGTTTTCCATGTGAATATAATTCAATGGCATAATTATTAAATAATTTTCACATTGAATGGATTCTGCCACACTTGCAACAAATACTATTTAATTTTTTCTTCTGCTATTAGAGCAATTTATAAATGTATTAAGTTGGATTTGAAAGTAGAAGATAATAATTAAGAATATGGAAATGATCATCGGGAAATGATTAAAGAAGAATTTTATTAATCAATACTTGAGAATTATAAATCCATCATCTTTCTTTTTCTTGGTTATTTTTTTATTTCCTTTGTGAATAGCATACTGTTTATATCCTTCTCCAGTATTTTTGTCCTCATCATAATTTACTCCTTGATTTTCGGAACCCTTTTGTTTATATTTTCCTTCATCGTTTTTCTTAATTAAATGTTTATGCTTTGACGAACCACCCTAGAAAAAAATTGTTTTGTATTAAGTTTTGAGATTCATGCTATAATTTCTTGATTTTTTCGATGGTGTTCCTTCAGTATTTCGATATTAATTAATTACGTAGGAAACAAGGTAAATCGCTATAACAGAGTTGTTTAGTGCTGGCTTTATTGGATTGGGTTATAAAACATTTTGTTTCCTTAATTTCCCGTTAATGAAATAAGTCTAATTATCGTCTAACCAATTAACAGTAAAAGTACGAGAAAGGAAATTCCATCAAGAAATGCAATTTTAGGTCAATATATTTATTAAGCTTACTCCATCATGTTCGTGGTCCGAATGATGTCCACCGTGTTTTTCGCTATCACCATCTTCGTGAAATTCATCGTAAAATTCATAATTTTTTTCAAATTCGTCTATTTTTTCGATATCATGCATCCCATTTGTAGTGTGCCCTTTTTCGTGTTCTCCATCTTCCGAAAACTACAAAGAAAATTGTCGCATTACTATAAGACAAATCAAGAATATCTATTGATATCTTACATGTGATTTTTTCTCCCCTTCTTCCGATTTCGAACCTTCATTTTCTTCACTGTAATCAGAGTGGTGGTTCTTCTTTGCCCCATCAGTGTTATCATACTGGTCTAGAGCTTTTTCTTTTTGGTGATGTCCTTTTAAGGACTTTTCATTTTTATGATAGCCATCGTATGCTTTCTTTCCATTTTTTTCGCTTTCATGGTTCTTATTACTTTCAAATCCAGCAAGTTGTTTTTCCTTAAATTTTTGTGGGACCTTTTTTTCGGGTGATTTTTCTTCATGGTTCTGTTTTGTTGGTAATGGAATTGTATTTGCCTCATAGACCGTTTCTTCCGCTTTATTGTCCTTAGGGTTATGCAGCACTAATTTGTCTGTTGCATTAACTTCAATAGGATGGAATTGGCTTTCAGCCTCTTCGTCTGTTTCATAATCGTAATTTATTTCCTCGTTTTTCCCATCGTCTTCTTCTTCTTCTTCTTCATCCTCGTAATCTTCATCGTTTTTATACTCTTCTTCTTCATCATCCTCATCTACTCCATCTTCTTCATCTTCTTCGTCTTCCTTCTCTTGATCTTTATATTGTTTTCTACGTATCAAACCATCATCAAAATCTTTTTCCGATTCTTTTTTATTTTTATCTTCCGAATCATAACTAAAGTCTTCAAGATTTTCATATATGTTATCTTTATCATTATTTGAATCTACTTCTTTTTCTTCCACGTCCTCATCGTTATCTTCTCTGTCTTCTTGCTCTTCTTGCTCTTCTTCATTTTCTTCTTCCTCTTCCTCTTTCTCTTGTTCTTTTTCTGTTTTTGAAACATTTGAATTCAAGAAATCTTTTTTATAGAGTTCATTATCAAATTGGATTGGACTACGTGGCTCTTTGATTTGAATAACTTCACTTGCAGAGCTACGGAAAAAATCGATTAACATTTTAATTTTTTTTATATTTTTTTGAAAACTCACTTCGTTTTTCCAAAATCATTTTTTATTTCTTCAGTTGGTTGTTTCGCAAAAGGACGTGGTTCTTGCCACTGATGAACACTTTCTATAGAATAAACTGCAGGAATTGCAATGCGATCCGATGCTGCCTCATCACTGTCTTCTTTGGCAACGACAACTTTGAAAACATTATAGAATGTTACAAATATGACAATGAAATTAACAATCACTTTCATTGCAAAACGTTCACACCATGATTGTGGTACCAGCGATTTTATAATAATCAGATTTTTCGAGTACACTTCTTCTTTTATATATAGATAATAGGTGAATCAATTTTTCTGCTAGATTGAATTCGCAAGAAAGAATATCAGTCAATCAATTACCTATTGATTTTTTATAATTACAAAATGTGATTTTATTAGAGAACTGCACAAAACCCTACTTTCTAAAATTGACATTTTCGGCTTCGTAAAGCATGACGAACATCAAAATATTCAGTTATGCGGTTAATTTTTCTTTTTATTTTCATCCAGTCTTCCTGTCTGAATAAAATACATATATAACATTATTTGTATCAAAGTTAAGAAAGAAAAAGTAACAAAATATTAATTTTGGCCAAATTTAATTAGTTAATTGATACCAATTATGAAAAAATTCTACCTTTTATGTTAGAAAATATTTAAACAATAGGATTATTTTTCACTCTAGGGTAATTGAAATCCGTAAATTGAGAAATTTGGAAAATTTGGTTATTACGACATTCGAATTTACTGCGTTTAGAAGTAAACGAAGATCTTTTGCTCTATTGTATAATTTTGTTTAATGGTGTAGCAAACTTGTTGGTCAATGGATTTGTTACCAAACAAAACTTGGTTTTTCATGTGAGACAAATTTTCATAAAAATTCGGTGATTTTCATTAGGAAATTTTGGTTCTTTCTGGAAAAATTTGAGCCCATTATATCATATCAATTTGGCAATAAAACGTTACTACCATTCGACATAAGGGGTTATATACAGTTAGAATTTTCAAAAAAACGATTTTTTTTTAATTTTATTTTCTTAATGTAAATATATTTAAGAATACATACAGAAAATTTCATATCGTTCCGGTGAATATTTTCGAAGTTACACGCAAATTTGAAAAGGCATTTTTATCCTATGTAAAGTGCTTCTCAAACTTTAAACGCGGTTTTCTCAAAATGATGTTTTCAAAGTCGGTGACCAACATTACTCCAAAACGGCTAAACTGATTAGTCCCAAATTTTAACTCGAGCTTCTTAAATATATTTTTTTAGTAATTAATCGAAGATTTTTTCTCACCGATAAATATATTTTTTTATAAACAATTTAAGGCTGAAATTTTGGTCAAAAATCGATTTTTTTTTTGAAAAACCGCCATTTTGTCAAAAAAAAATATTTTGCATATTTCTTCGACTAATTGCTAGATTTAATATTATTTTAACGAAATCTGTTTGATTTTTTAAATTCAGAAGATCCAGTTCAGAGATATAGTGATCACCGCAAAACGTCTTTTTTGAGAGGAGCTCCCGGGGATCAGCTGTAGCTCCTTTCCAAATAAATATTTTTACTAATACTAAGTCTTAAAATACAGTTAAAAGGTACTATAATATGTGTGCAAATTTTTAGATCAATAAATTTAAAAGTTTTCTCGGAACAAATTCTGGAAAATTCGTTTTTTTTCGGCCTTCCAACTGTATATAACCCCATAAAGGTAACAGGAGAAGCAGCTGGAGACTGTAGTAGTTAGGATCTTCAAAAAAGAAAAATATAATTTTTTTGCACTACTTTATTCTAAATTACTAAAAAAAAATATTTAAACTAATTATCGCAGAAGGACTGAGCTTAATTAATTAATTAATCATTAATTCCAAAATGACAAATCAAAACCAATTAACACCGTGAAAATAAAATAAAATATCAATTTTTACACGATCTGCATAGTAGCGTAATGAGTTTAAGTTAAATTACTTGCATAAATGAAGTTATATTATGTAATGATTAATTATTTAATTAACATATTGTTTACTAAGTCCAGACTATTGTTAACCCAATACGGTAAAGAATGCAATAGTTCTTCGACTAAAAAAATATAATTTTCCATATTTTTATTCTGTGAAATACAT
Organism: Sisyra terminalis; assembly: GCA_958496175.1. Classification (NCBI taxonomy): domain Eukaryota; kingdom Metazoa; phylum Arthropoda; class Insecta; order Neuroptera; family Sisyridae; genus Sisyra; species Sisyra terminalis. The sequence continues at coordinate 57,776,422 of OY292274.1, forward strand.
TGCAATGAAAAGTTCTCATTTTTGATAAAAGTGGGTAATTATCACACATAATTTTGATTAGAAATGCGGTTTTTTGTTTGTAAGAACAATTCTTGTTTATTTCATATTCATAATCATAATTAATTTGTGTCAATTTTAAAGAATTCTACAACACCCTTATCATATTATGTAGTAAAGAAACCTTGATTTATTTTAATACTTTATCTAAAATTGATTATTGAATGTTAAAGATAAAGAGATACGATATAAACTTCTAATTTAAGAATTCTTTTCATATTTCTCTTGACAACACTTTCGAGGAAAGTATCTAATTCTTGTCTTTTATTTGAATCATTAATTACTATTAATATTAGTTAAATTTCACATTAAAATGGCATCTTTACCCGTTACACTTGAAACGGTTTTTAGGTATAAAATTTGAATTTTTTGTAGTATTTAATAAGTTTTAAAATTGGTAAACATATTCAGAGGACTAGGATCAAATAATAATCAGTTAAAACTTTATTTTTTACATGCGCATGTAATAAATCAAGTCTTAACTGATTATTATTTGATCCTAGTCCTCTGAATATTTTTACCAATCTATCATCATCGAGGATCTGAAATTTTACAATAAAGTTTTAAAATGTTTTATTTTTAGCCATATCAAAGCCCATAAACATGATTATATCAAAAATTTAAAAGATGCTGTGGCCATTAAATCCGTTTCTGCATGGCCTGATTATCGTCCTGCCGTTGTTAAAATGGTAAAACATGTAAAAGATTTGTTACAAGCACTTGGAACTGAAGTTGAACTATGTGAAATTGGCGAACAAACTCTTCCGAATGGAACGAAAATTCCTTTGCCTCCTGTTTTACTGGGAACTCTTGGCAAAGATCCAGCTAAGAAAACTTTATGTATCTATGGACACTTAGATGTGCAACCTGCTGTTAAGGAAGATGGTTGGAATAGTGAACCTTTTGAGTTAACCGAAAAAAATGATAAGCTTTATGGCCGAGGGTCGAGTGATGATAAAGGACCAGTTTTGTGTTGGATTCATGCAATTCAAGCTTACAAAGAAAACAATATTGCTCTTCCGGTTAATATTAAGTTTGTGTTTGAAGGGATGGAAGAATCGGGAAGTGAAGGATTGGATGAGTTGCTCTTTGCGAAGAAGAATACATTTTTGGCTGATGTTGACTATGTTTGTGTTTCGGATAATTATTGGTTGGGAACAAAAAAACCATGCATCACGTATGGACTTCGCGGAATTTGTTATTTTCAAATGGAAGTGGAATGCGCTTCAAAAGATCTTCATAGTGGTGTATTTGGAGGAGCAATGTATGTTTTAATAGGGTTTGATTGAAGATTAACTAGTAGCTTCAATTTTGGAGACCAAAATATCTCCGGTCATTGTCTTATAAAAGCCAAAAGTTAAAGATTTGGCCAAAATAAAACGTTTATTTCTTTGTCGAATTTGATTGAAAATTTGAAAGGCTTATGGGTTTTGATCTCGGTCGAAACTTTTTTTCGGGGGTGATTTGACTTTTAATTTTGTTTTTATTTGTATATTGATCGTAGAGGAAGCATCAGTTGGACCCTTATTTTCTATTCATAAGAAATTTAAAAAATGTAAACCTTTGATTTTTAAAATTTTAGTCACGAGGGAATGTCTGATTTGATTTACTTATTGAGTACGTTGACGGATAAAAATGGGAAAATCTTGATTGAAAATATTGACAAAGATGTAGCACCGATGGTGGCAAAAGAGGAGGAAATTTATAACAAAATTGATTTTGATGTGAACGAGTTCCGTAACGATTTAGGCGCATCACGTCTTTTGCATAACGAAGATAAAAATAAAATTCTTATGCATCGCTGGCGTTTTCCCTCATTATCGATACATGGTATCGAAGGCGCTTTCAGCGAACCTGGACAAAAGACGGTTATTCCTCGAAAAGTAATTGGGAAATTTTCTATTCGAATTGTTCCCAATCAAACTCCTGCGCAAGTGGAGGAATGCGTAGTGAAATACATTCAAAAGAAATGGGATGAAAGAGCTAGTCCCAATCTAATGAAGGTAACTTGTAAATATTATTTTTTTCTTTTACAATTAAATTTATTTTGAAGGTTTATATGTGTCACGGAGGCAAACCATGGACAGAAGATCCAAATCATCCTCATTATTCAGCAGGGCGTAAAGCTGTTAAATATGTGTACGGGGTTGATCCAGATTTAACTCGAGAAGGTGGTTCAATTCCTGTCACCTTAACATTACAAGAAGTTACAGGAAAAAATGTTTTGCTACTCCCAATTGGAGCTTCAGACGATGGAGCTCATTCCCAAAATGAAAAAATTGATGTTCGAAATTACATTGAAGGGGTAATATTATTTAGATGATAAATATTAAATCAAAAACTATTAATAATTTTTTTTGTAGACAAAATTACTAGCCGCATATTTATATGAAGTAGGTAATTTATAAAATCGTGAATGAAACACAAAATGGGAGAAAAGGAATAAAGAAAATTGAAACCTTTAAAAGAACGCTGCCAAAACAATATTTTCACAATCGCAAGAACAGAAAACAAAGAATTTTGTTAAAACTAAATAAAGAACACAAATTATTATGAATAAATTAATAATTCATTTCTTTATCACATTCTCATCTTTGTCACACCATACAGAGTATTATTACAACTAATTTTTTGCTTTATATATTTGCAGTTTTATTATAGCCATTAATACTTTTATTTTTGATAAAATGTTCAAATCATATTTTAAAACTAATAAATTATATAGGGATACACATTATTTTATATATATATTATATTTTTTTAATTACATAATATTTAACATTTAAAACACATGTACAGTTTTCGAGAGCGAAAAATTGAGGAAGAGAGAAATGTGATAAACTGTCGTCTCCAAACTGATTGCTTGAAAGTTTCGGGTCTAACCCCATAATCCTTTTAAATTATTCCAAGCAGGTTCCCGTTTGCCCCAAGAACCTGGAAAAAAAGCATTAATTGTACGATGGGATTTATTAATTTTTGTTAAGGTTATCACCTTTGAATTTGTTCCACTTGGCATCCCGTTTTCCCCATGCACTGTTCAAATTACGCCAATTCCTTTTGTCTTCGTCAATATAATCATTGTCAGCCATTGCCATTCCGCTTCGAATCAAACTGGGTTCATAATATTCTCCCAATTGTTGTTGAGCTCCACTGTATAATTCATCCAGATCTGAATCAGTTTCCCATTGTCGGTCAGTAGCGGCGGCACGTTTTCCCCATCCTCCCTGGAACGTTACGAAATTATATTTCTTTCTTGTGAATCATTTATTAAAAATCTCCAAGATGAATAAAGAATTTCATTTTGAATAATATTAATATGCAGAACACACAGAATATGGGAGTGGGGAAGTTGGAAATATCTATTGAATAGAAATCCTTTTCGAAATTGTATATGTAGCATACGTACGTGGTCTACTCACGCAGGATTAGTTTATTTATTATTATTATTTCATATAATATACAAGAGAGAACTAATCCTTTTTTACGCATTTTTTTTTTTCAAAAAAAAAAAACAGTTGTATTGCCATTCTAGAAAAATTAATTGAAAATGAAAATTAATGAAAAAAATCAAACATTTTTCTTTAAAAACAAGATAATTTTATTCAGCAACCTTGTTTCCTGTAACTTCACTTTAGGGCCATATGATTTATAATTATTAAATAAGAAGACAATTCAGGTTGTTTAAGATCGGTTTTTTTATTTAATATTTTTTAATATTAAATAACTTCATCAGGTTTCTTGAATCACAAAAAATATAATATTTTCAATTTAAATTCAATAAAAAATTAAATTTATCTTATATTTTCTGTGATTCAAGAAGCCTGATGAAGTTACGATACGTAACGAAACGTAGCTAATTTGAATATTAAAAAATATTAAATAAAATAACCCACCTTAAACAACCTGAATTGTCTTCTTATTTAATAAAAGCTGAGATCTGAATTTATCATCTATTTATAACAATATAAATCATACTGTATTATTAAAACCAAAGTTTTAGTAAAGTTAAAATTATTTTTTTACTTAGATTTTATATTTTTTTTTCATTTTCTTAAGTTTGAACATTGATTAAACATAAAAAAGGAAATAAGAAGTAACCGGCCGAAACTACATTTTACGGCCGAAACCAAATTTCAGCATCAGTCTTAGTTTTGGCCGAAGTCGAAACTTTCATATAAAGTCAAGTATTCAAAAGAAAAAAAATAATTATAATTACTTTTCCTATAGGTATCCTCTATCCTATAGGTATTTATTATTCATTAAGTCTCTGATATTTGACCGTATATCACATCTTATTTCAAATAAAATATTTACACTTCTTAAAACAAGGGGTTGATTAGAAACTAATACACCCAATATTTAAAGGCGCCTTAAAAGAAAGCATCATGGAGACCTCTTGATTTCAAGTGATTAATAACACCATCATCTAGTGCGAATTTGGTACCTATAATAAGAGTACCATCAAAAGCACAGTGGGTCTACTGTTGAGTAGTGACCCAAGTCAAGTGCCATTCCTACGAACCCTTAATGACCTAAACAATAAAGTAAACTATTTTGCAAATAGTTTAACTAGTGAAAAAAAAAAGAAAAAAAAGTCTACTGGTGGCCGAGTGGTCAAGGTGGCCACTCCAAAACTGGTAGATGTTGGGTTTAAATACTGTATCGAGTAAATTTTTGGAATTTCTTGAATTATGGATTATTTTATTAACTCTAGAGTCTTAAGACCTGACAGTTATAAGGCGATGGTAAATAACAATCGAAAAAAAAGTACTTTAAATTTTTATCTACTACGTTTGGGTACATAAAACAGAAAATAATCTTTCTTACAACTTAAAAACAAAATTATTTCTTCTAAAATTTGGTCAATTTTCCCTCGAACCGAAAAAAATATTAAAGAACTTTAAAGAGCTTCGTGAAACTACGATTATATACTAAAATAATTTTAATGAATTTATCACTGATATTAAGATCAGTATTCATAATTAATGATTCTTATATTGCTTCTGAGACACAATAATTTTTCATCATTTTTACCTCACGAATTCAATTTCAACTTCAGTCGTAGTTTCGGCTTGACGAAAGCCGAAACTTGACCGAAACCGAAAGCTCGGTCAGACCGTAGAAAAATGTTAGATGAAGTAATACGACATACCTCTAGTAACTTACTCGTTAATATTACTTGTACACTTTGGAATAAAAATCAAATTTAATCGCAGTTGAACATTTACTTGATTTAATTCCTTTCGATAAAATTTAAGAATTATGTTCGATTTTTTGTTATTAAGTTTTCATATGAATCAAAAGCTACAAAGTATCTATATGCTTTATGTTGAGGAACTTTTCCAGAGTTGTAATATAAGCAACAGTGTAACATACAAATACGAAAATAGTTGAAAGGTACATGGAAAAAAAAATACACCCACCTGTAGATTCTGCCATCCTCGTTTGTCGCCGCTGTAATATCGGTCGAAGGGTGGTTGCTCCACTGCGAAATTACGCTTACCCCATCCAGACTGCAAGTTTTGCCATCCACGTTTTCCCCACCCGGCTTGTAGACGATCCCAAGCGCGCTTTACCACACCAGAATTTTCATCTTTATCATCAAAAGCATCCATCTAAAAAAAAAAATGTGTTTGCAACTATGAAATCAGTTTCTAACAAGAACTTGTTATTTAAAGAATTTCCAAGCTTTAATGGTATGACCAACGAAAAAAAGCTCAAATATCTATAGTGACAACTGATTTGATGTAGCATTCTCTTTTTCTTTTTAACATTACAAGTTTTCCCGGCTTTTCCGTTTGTTTAATACGTTTTTTTTCTCCATTTCATCAATAAATCAAAAATGACGAGAGTCACAAATTCCATTTATTCCATTTTCATATTGCGTTTCCTTATTTGTTTACTACCATTTGTATTCATTTGTATAATACTTATGGTAGGTATATGGAAATTTCGATAAGAATAAAAGGATATTTTTCTCCCTGTTCAATTTATTTATGAAAATTTTTTCTATAACACAAAATTATGATTTATTTGCTCTTTTGAAAAGTTCGACAATATTTATATATTTGTAATATTAAAAATATGAATGATGGAAATATGAAAAGACTTTTAAACAGAAGAAATAGGATAAGAATTCTTACAGCAACCTCATTGGCCTTCTCGTGAGGGGATGCTTCAGCTCCATTTGACGTCGAAGACGATGATGGGATTTGCATCGAAGCCAAAGCATGTGACGACATTTCACTGTATGTGATTAAAATAAGCAGGAACCAAAGCAAATTTCCCGTTATTACATTGTTGCAGCTATGCATTTTTAATTGAAATCTACAAAAAAAAAAATCGATGAAAATTTGCATAAAATATTGCTACTGTACGTCATCGTTATAGGGATGATACATCATATAAAAGTGTTTATGAGGGATTGTGTAAAATATGCAAATTTAAATCAAGTTAAAGAAGCGTCTTTAAAATAATCTTTTCAGCATGCAATTCTCGTTAAACACAATTAATTCGCTCTGTTTGCGTTTTTACTTAATTAATATTAATCATCATTCCTACGTAAATGTTATAGTCTCAAAAATATTTTATTTTGCTTCATTGATTTTTGCTTGAATAATGAAAATATGAGAATTTTTTTTCTAAACAATTTCAAAGACAACATTTTCCTTTTATAAAAGAGTAGAATTTCTTTGTAGTGTGTATTTTCTTTTTCCTCATTTTCTTTATTTTTATACACATAAAATACACATATACACACAAATCAAACCCACAAACATAAATGAAAATCAAAGCAATTTTTTTACATACATTTTTTCATGTTTAATATGAATTTTAATAAGTGGTTCAAAGTTATATTTTCACATAACGCTTTTTCAATATGTTATTTTTTTTATCAGCCTACAAAAGCTTATTATTTCAAAAAAAAAATCGTGAATTTGTTTTTAAAAGCATATTTATAAGAATAAGTATTTGATTCGTCCAAAACCAATACATTTCTATAAAAGCTAACAACCTAATGCAGTGAAAAATAGATTTTCATACCATTGTTAAAACTGTGAATAAAAAATTTCAAATTTTTTCAGCATTTTTTATTTATTTGTATTTTTATTTGAATTAAAACACTAGGTTCTCAAAAAGAACCAGAATAGTAGTATTTTCCAGATGGTGAAAATATTTTGCTATCCATTTGATATTAGGAAGATCAACTCCAAACTCTTTTAATATATTATTGAAAAAACAATTTTCCAAAATAGATGATAAAAATTCAGATCACAGCTTTTATTAAATAAGAAGACAATTCAGGTTGTTTAAGATCGTTTTTATTATTTAATTTTTTTAATATTTAAATTAGCTACGTTTCGTTATGTATCGTAACTTCATCAGACTTGTATAAAAAATTAAAATATTTACAAAATGTGTCAATCATACATAAATTTCAAAATTATAATAATATACATATAATATAGATAATATTAAATATTTGTAATAAAATAATAATAACTAACTCATAATTTCGAAATACGACAAATATTTTAAGAGACATTCTAACAAATAATTAAATATATAATAAAATACCTTGTAGAACAAAAATATAATAGTTTCAATTTAAATTCAGTAAATAAATTATTATAAATTAATAACAAATAAAAAATAATAAAAAATAAATAATTTAAATTGAAATAATTATATTTTTGTGATTCAAAGTATTTTATTAATTAATTTTATTATATATTTAATTATTTTTTAGAATATCTCTTAAAATATTTGTTATATTTTGAAATAATGAGTTAGGTGATATTATTTAATAACAAATATTTTGTATTATCTATATTATATGTATACTATTATAATTTTGAAATTTATGTATGATTGACATATTTTGTAATAATTTTAATTTTTTATAGAACCCCGATGAAGTTACGATACGTAACGAAACGTAACTAATTTAAATATTAAAAAACATTAAATAAAAAAAAATCTTAAACAACCTGAATTATCTTCTTATTAGGAAGATCTTTGACCTTAGATGACTCAAAGATTCTCTATGAAAAATCATGAATCAAAAATGAACCAGATAATATAGATATTTTCTTACGATCAACTGAACGTTTTGCTACATTGGATACCAATAATTTTTAGTATATAATGAATATATTAAAATCAAATGAGCCAAAAGAAGTTGTATTCGGCTTACAAGTCACGGTTTTCTAAACTCTGGATCAGATGACCGAAATATTAAGCTCTAAAAGACTCGAACCAAAATACCACATGCCAAGATAACTCTGGATTATTAATCTAATCAATTTTTCATCAGGCATAGTTTTGGAGATTGGCAGATACGAGCCTGTACTTTTATCTGCTAATTTTGATTTCTAGAAATCCAGAAATACGGAGAACAAACTATAAATGGAACGAGAATATAAAAGTAATCCAACTTTGGGTTGATTTATGCTTTTTCTGGATAAAGATACCAGCATATACATGGAACGGTTAGGGCTGAACGAATCAAGCAATTGTGAAAAAGAGGATATTCCGAAATTTATTTTTTGGAATGATGCAAATGGAAGATTATTTAGATATAATAATTAAATTGTGGGCAATAAGGACGAAGCTTCTTGTAGAATATTATTTATTTTATCGCCAACGTTTCGTCAGTCATTCCTGACTTCTTCAGGGCTCTACTAAAACTACTAAAATTTATGAATTGTGATGTATTTATTTATAATTTTGACAATAATGTGTTACTGTTTTTAAATGTTATGTATTTTCGTTGTAGAGCCCTAAAGAAGCCCCCTTATTGCCCACAATTTAATTATTATATTTTAAAAAAGACAAGGACTTAAACAACATGGATTATTTAGATAGTAGCGAAATACTTTAAACGATGGAAAGTTACAGCAGAAAAAGGGATAAGTGTAATCCACAGGAGAAAAGGATGAAATGCTTAATAAAAGTGAGCTAAATAACCAAATGAAGTAAAAAAAAAAAAACTATACTATGTCGAAATAGAATAAAATTAATTCAGTGGTTCTTAACTTTATTGAAGATATAAGCCTGCACCAGTTTCATATGCGCATTCACTAAATCCTTCTTAAATGGAAAAATAAATGGCTTATGTCCTTTTTGGTCAATATCTGGCAATTTTGCATTTTATACTTTGTTCTATATTCTATTTGCGATTTTTTCGTTAATTCAATTCTAATATGGTACAATTTTCCCTTTTGTGGCTACATTTTTATAATGGGCCAATTTATTCATGAGCTTAATTAAGAACAATGTAATAAATCCAACATTGCCAGATATTGACCGAATTAAATGAAACTCGAACCAGTTATTATTCATAAGTGCACAAAATAAACAAAACTATTAAAAACAATGAATAAAACTATTAAGGATCCACCAAACCTGCAAAATTGACTTATCGAATCTTTGGGGTTCGATTGAACCCAGGTTAAGAACCACTGAATTAATTGGATTAACGGAACTTATATTCAAATTCTTATAGATATTTGAATTTAAACCCTACAGGTATGGAAATTAACCCTCCTTGTTATACCAAGAAAAAACTGATTATTATGAGAAAACGAAAGAACCCCACACATCCTCCCCATTTACGAATATTGGAGGACACTTTTTATACAGTTAATTAAATATACAAATATTAAACTGCAACAAGTATTTAAAATATAAACCATTGTGGTAAAAGCATCGAAAGTCTTATGTTTTACATTGTATTGAATTATCCAAGTATTCTCAGCTCATCCTGATTTATAAGTGGGAATAATACTAGGATCAAAACGGTGTAATAGTAGGTCAATATTTCCTTACAGTAAAACTGTTCAATCAAGATCTTTCACCCATACAAATTTATTGGTTGAAAACCATGAACGTATATGAAAAATCAGTCCTTCTTTATAACGCTACATTTTTTCAAAGAACCACTTGAATTATGTCCATTTTTAAAGGTTGGAAAGCGATTTTTTAGTAAAGTTTCATAAAATTGCATCTTTAATAGACAAAATTTCAAAGAAGAAGTTATACCAAAAAAATTATCATTTTTTGTTTATCCACTTTAATAATCAAATTCTTATGTATTAAAAATTAATGTTTTTGTACAGTAAAATTAAATATTTGATTAGATTATTTTTCGATATCATTAATACCATCATAATCTTTGTTGTATCCTGTTAGCCTTATGTTACTATAAGGATTTCCATTTAAAATAGATTCTGATTTATTTTAATATTCTTTTTACACATAATTCCATCTTTTCCTGAAGAGTATTTCCCGTATTTCGCTTTTATTTGAGTGCGTTGTGTTGTTATACATTACAATAAACTACGTTACTAGTGGTAAGAAATCTAACATAAGATATATAATCTTAAGCATTGGACTTGATAAAAAAGATTCAAAGTTTTTAATTGAATCTACGTATTTATTAAAGTCTTGATATGAAAAATTAAATAAAAATAATTTGTTTAGTTCAATATTGCATTGCCTTCATTATATTGTATTGATTATTGTGGGATATAGGTTCTCCACAATAATACCTTCTTATGAACTTAAAACATAATTATTATCTCTGGAAACTATTTTAAGAGAATTTCTATCACAACAAAACAATTAAATAGTTAAATTTGCAATTAATAAACCATAACAGTGTTTTAATTGAAGTAGAGAGAGAAAGCCGAAACTGAATATATTTTATTAGCTGAACTGTAGAAGGCATTCCGGATTTGCGTTGCTGATAAAACATGGTCGTCATACTATAACATAATTATGCAGTTGTCAACACATAATTGAACAAGGCCGCACCTAACAAAAGCTTTGTGTCAAAATTATCAAAATACCAGAGAACAAATTTCGTAACATTAAGCCTTCATAGCTCATCCCTACATTATAATCAAGTAGTGGACGCGTAACATCACAGTTAAACTGTACCAGTTTATGTTTGTCTATCCTGAAAATACTTCAGTCACTTATTAAAGTTTTACCAACATTTTTGGGGTCACCCAAAATGAATTATAAAAGCAAATTTTTACCATAATATAATATGATATTAACTGTAGATTTAAAATTTCCAGAGACATAACAAATATGAATTTCATGATTTATTTCAGTTCTGAACTGTAATTAATACGAGATGTGTTATACAGAGAATAGGAAGAGATAATAAACGATTTGTCTGCGTCCACTGATATTAATTTCTCAAATATGCAAACGAATTGGTCATATTTGACACAAAATGAATATGGGAAATTGAAAATTCAAATTTTGTACAATAAAAGATAATGGAAGCATTGAGAAAATAGAATAAAGCATTCATAAACCTTCATTATATCACTGGGTAGAAAAATGAATATTCAAATTCATTTATAAAGTGGGATTTTCGGTCTTGTAGTGGGTTTATGCATGGAGCATCTGGCAGATATTCATTTTTAGTTGATTTTTCCTTTCATTTTTTTTTTTAAGTGCAAAACATTTTCTTCTATTGTCTTTCGACTGGGAGATTACGGGAATAAGTTAGTAGCTGGAATTAAAATAATCCGGAGATGAGAAAATCCATTTACGAATGGAAAATCAATTAGTCTAATTTGAATAAACTGCCACTGCATGTATTTACCACTATGTGCGTCGATAATTCTATGTTCCATGGATTACGATAACTAAGAGTTATTAAATAAGCATCAACAGTAAAAAATTTTCTATTAAAAGGAATTGCTAACAAACCATACTGTTTTTCTTAATAAAAAATCAATTATTTATAGAACTTTGCATATGTGGCGCATTATTAAGCCGAGAATGTGTTTAATGAATGTGTAAAAATTAAAAGCAAAATATTCGCAAACCTTGATAGATTTCAAAGTTGGTAAGTTGAGAGAGTATTTAATTAACAAATCACAAAATTACCAATCAAAATGTTCTTACAATAGTTTATGATTTTTTTCTAGCATTTATCTAGTTAATATAGTATGGAATTTAGATACATGCTCCTAGGTGCATTAATATGAAACCAGAATTTACCAATAAGGTAGTGATGACGACCAGTAAAAGGTCTACCTAACAATATTCATGTGACATTTTGTTTAACAATTTTTACAATCTTTAACAATTTAAATTTGATAAGTATTTTATTTATTTCTGACTCACAATAAATTAATGGATAATAATATATGTCTTATGAGACTCAATTTTTTCTTTATTACGACGCGTTTCAACAGTTTTTGATTGTCATCATCAGGTTAATTTTAATAATAATTAAAATACAAGATTACCTGATGATGACAGTCAAAAACTGTTGAAACGCGTTGTAATAAAGAAGAAATTGAGTCTCATAAGACATAAATTACTATCCATTAATAAACAATTTAAACAAAACCTGTTGTAGAATCTTATCAAAGCTTAAGTTGAGCATGCTCTTAGGAAATCACAGTGTTTTAAAAAATTGAAAGTGAAAGAAGTAATTTCTTGTTCTAATTAAGGTTCCATGGATAATAATGGAAGGACATTAAATATAATTTAAATTACTTTGCACGTTAGTAACTTTTCACTCTTTCCAGGGTGGAAAAAAATCTTTCTCCTGAACAATTTGGTACTGGGATTCAAAAAACGTACAAAACAATAACAACATTAGGATACACATTTTAACGATTTCGCGAAGCAATATATTCCAAATATTTTCAAATATCTTCAGTATTGGATCATTAAGAAGAATGTATAAGAATACATTCATTTACGAAGGTCTTTTCCAAATCCGTACATGATTGTTTAAGATACGTACAATGTATTTCGCCTACCAGGATTCGCGTTGGACTTTAAATGTTCTGACAAAAAAGGATCGAATTTATTTTAAAGTACTACGATAAAAAATTACCACTATGAAAATCTTCAATTTGTTCTGAATTTCCCCGGAATGGCAGTTCTTTAAATTCCAGTGATTGAACAGTTGAAAATTGTAATGCGGTAAATTGGAAAGTAAATTCTATAAAAAAATATTTATTATACTATACTGAAGATGTTACATACATTGAAAAAGAAATTAGAAAATATTCTTGGCTTTTAAAATTTTGAAGTTCCGGAAATTATTCCGTCTCTAAAATCATACTGTCCTAGCCCCGAGCCTCACTGGCCTAGGCGTAAATCTATCACTTACTATCCTTAAAAATTTCTCTGTTCCTTTTCCAACTTTTATGCAGAACAATTACTTCCTTTTTAATTTTGTTCATAAGAACCAAACTTCGAAGTTACAGTGATCTTAAAAGCGCAAATAACTCTAAAGTTTCATATAGTATAATGGACTAATTTACATTCCTCAATCCTTAAAACAAAACCCTTTTATGTAGAAAGATATTTTCGTAACCAAACTTTATACTTATTTAGTTAATAATATTCCTAAATCTCAAGATTCCAATTCGTGTCTGTAAATACTTTGGTAAAATATTAGAAAAAAACAGAATTATTGTATGATAATTAGTAAAGACTTGGTCAAAGTGAAAAATGAAAAATTAAAGGAGCTTTTTTAAAGAAATATGAAATTTATAATTAACTAAATATTGTATATTCCACTAAAGCAAGTAACTTCTTAGTCTATTTTATAATTTCAATTTTATAGTTTTTGAAAAAGTTTTACTCCATAAGAATTCCATGAAAAAATTAAATTTGTTCTACTTGTATATCTTACTTTGGTATAATAAGAACGGCTGATTTAGTTCGTTTTTTTCCTCTCAACAAATAGAAATATAAATGAGACAAATTTAAATGTTTTTCAAAGTATAAAATCTCTTTAACTTTTATCACGATTTTTATGCACAGAAAAATCAAGAAAATGAAAACTAGCGCTGCCAACAAAATTTAATATTTTCAACGTAATTTTCTCGAAAAACCTTTGCTCAAATTATTAAATTATTCCAATATCATCTTAAATGATAACAAAATTACATAAGTCCTGAATAAATGGTGATTAGTTTAACGTATTTGCTACTGTATTTATATAGATAAACTTTGTCGTCTATGGCCTCTTTTCATTCCATCACAGACACTACCGTTCAAATATTTATTATCGTTATATAATATCACCGCCAATTCATTCTCGGATTTCGCATCCACTATGCAAATATTTGTGCTAATCGCACATTGATAATTTTAATTAAGTGATATTTAAGACATTTAGAACAGAATACCGTATTATATTACGGATTTCATTTATATTTTTCTAAATAAAATTGCCGGAATGAAGTCATTCATAGAAATGAGCCATACAAAATTGAAGCAATAAAATGAAAAGTGACTAGAAGGAAAAACACTTTTTCAATATAATAAAATAATGATATTTCTAGAACTTTTTATTTCAAAGCTTTTGTCGAAATATTTCCTTTTATCATTTTTGGCTAAAAAAAAAATGTTTGAAAAAATGAAAATTCTTTGATTTAGACAAACGATTTTTCTTTATAAATAATAAAAGCATTTTTTTATCTATTATAGCTTGTTATCAACTTGTTACATCTATTAGTGTTCCGAAAAAATCATGAAAGCTTTTTCTTTTTCTACTATGTATATATTTTCAGAAAATTGAAATAATTGTGACGTTAAAAGTTCTATTTATTACACTTGTAATTCTTCAGAGTATTGTCTATTGGTTTAAATAAATATTTATGTATATGAAAATATCTACCGAATACAAATTGAAAAGAAGCTTTTTTATTTTATTTTCGGAAACGACTAATTAAAATTTCCGCCATCATTTAACACAGACGAACGAACATTAATTCTTGAGGGATGTGGTACGTTTATCCAATAATTTCAATGTGGAATAACATTTCTTGACCCTTCTCTTGTTTCTATTACGTTTTTGTGCTCCATAAGGCACAACATTTACATATTATTATTTATCTTTGAACAGAAACAATAATTATTTAAACATTGACATTTACGAGAACTTATTAGTGGAACAAGGGGATGTATTTACTGAATGCAGCAAACAAAAGGATGTTATCGACAAAGTAAATAATTCGTTTTTCTTCAACTATTTTATTACACTTGAAAATTGTCTCTCGATAACGAGCTTTCAAACTTTCCAGCATAGATAAATAATCCTGGTGAAATATGTACAATTTACTTATACACATCGAGATACGGACGAAATATATAGAGAAAACAAACGGAAACTATGGATGCTATCGTCGCCCAAAGAAAATTGCTGAAATGCACTTTTAGAGATTATCAACTAACTGACCTCTAAGTTCTTAAGTTCCACTCTATATTTTCTCTCTATTATTCATGTACATCATGCAGTTGCTCTTAAGCTTTTAATGTATGCTTTTATTTAAAGACTTGCTGATTACAAAGTTACATAAAATCCATGTACTTAATTTCAAAACAATGCCAATAGTCAACATAACGAATTACCACCAACAGAAGTTGAAAAGTTTTACTCATTTACATTTGCAGATATTTATTTGAAAAGTTACAGTTTTTAAATTCGTTTTTAAATTACATTTTTTTATTTATTCAAAACGCCATTAAAAGTTTACATTTGTTGTTCATTCTCACTATGATTAGTGGTAAAACTTAGATCATTTAAAAATAAAATTGAATGCAAAATCGAAATGAGAGAAAATCCGGATAAACAAACGAATGGACACATTTATGGTGGTACACTATTAAAATGAATAAAATGATTCATTTCATATTTCAATTAATGCTCTCCCATTTCTGTGATATTAATGTTTCCGATTCAATTTGATCAATAGTTATCTATCATGAAATGCACGAAAAGTTAATGGAAGTTTTGAAAATTATAAACAGCTATTTGTATTTACCAAATGATTTAATCATTGACATTTATAAATAACCAACGGTCAAATTTAAAATTATTGTTAAAAATTTTGAATTTAACTATGGGAAAAATTAATTAAGTATTCACTTTTATTGGTTTCAAATTCATTTTAGAAACTTTTTTTTTCATTATTGGTTTAACTATTGCTAAATTGCTCATAGTTTTGCTGTAAGTAGGGATTGCAATATCGGACCAAATATTGGTATTCGGTATTTTTTGGTCGTAATACTGAAATACCGGTTATAATACTGATAGTAGGAACATTAGAAAAGGAAAGAGAACACAGTTGTTTTTTTTCTTTTATTTGCTAGTCTAATAAGAGAGAGTAAATATCACAAAAAAAATATGTTTTATTTTTTAATTATAACAGTATTGGAAGTATTATAGTAAAGTAAAGGAGCAACAAACATCGTATATATTTAAATTACAAAGAAGTTTTACTATCACTATGGAGTCTATGGTACTGTAATAAATTTTGGAAATGTGATCTTAATATAAATAATGCATCAATAGTATTTTCATTATGTCTGGAACGTAATTGAATGCAAAAATTTCTAGCTGTCGAAAATGGTCTTTTAGTATTAACGCTAGTTGGCGGTACTATTAGTAAGATGCGTCAGTCCAAATAAAGTGGTTCAAAAATAAATGAAATGATTGCTCGACCATTTTGTGTGTGCTATCACCCCAACATGTTGGTAGTTCAAATTCATCATTATTTTAATTTTATTGTTTTTAGTTTTCCGGTGGTGGCCATATTAGTTTTACTAGGCGCAGACATTTTCGCACTTTTAAGGGTTTGCGGAAACTTGATTATCTCAGGCCCTATTTGTCCTATCAAAACGAAACAAAAAGCAGTGTGTTCATTAAAATATAAACTATAAAATTGTAATAAGACGTTTTCACCTTAATGTAATTCAAAGGGGTGAAATTTCAGCCTAAATTTTTAGCTCTCATTTGTAAAAACTCCAATTTTCACGGAAAGATTGTGAAGGAAGGGAAAGACTCTACACGTTGAAACTTTTTTTACAAACAATTAGGTACTAGTTGTATTCAAATAGAAAATTTGAAGTCTGAGACTGTAAGCCTTTTTAAAATAAAAACTAACAAAATTTGGAAATTTTCAAAATTTGCAATTTTCTGAGCTCAATATCTCTGGTGGGGGACCAGATAAAAATCAGAAATATCACCTCATTATAGTACTGTATGATAGCATTATGCACCTAGAGTTTGAAGTTTGAGATTTGACTAGGAGCAGAGGTATTGCAAGCACAAAATGTCAAAATAATGCATACTTCAGTAGGTGAAGATAATGTATTTAACCATTTAATATGTAACATATACTTGGCAAAAAGGACATTTTACATAAAACAACATATACTCTGGGCTAACTGTTATTCATATCTTAAATTTAAAACATTTGCTTCTTTCTGAAAGCTAATAATGGTAATAATTGTATGTCATGGTAATAAAGCTAATAATTTGGGTACGTACATACATTATTAGCTTTCAGAAAGAAGTATATGTTTTAAATTTAAGATATGAATAACAGTTAGCCCAGAGTATATGTTGTTTTATGTAAAATGTCCTTTTTGCCAAGTATATGTTACATATTAAATGGTTAAATATATTATATTCACCTTCTAAAAAAATAATCAAACGACCAGTGCTGGACCGACTAAATTGGACTGACCCAGATGCGATAATTTTTTTTCAAGTATTTACTTCTAAATCCCTTATTTTCCGGTAAATTGAATACTTTTCGGGTAGTTTTGGGTATAACTAATTTCCGTACTATATTTTGGATGGTTAATTTTTTTGACTATCGATAACTCTAATTTTTATTCAAGAGACAATTCATTTTCAGTATCTACGCAAGGGCCATCATCATCGTCGATAATTCTACCGCATTCTTCCGAACGGGGATTAATTTGGAGGCCAAAACTTTAACGAAAATTTACTGTAAACTTGATCAATTTCGAATTGGTTAGTCTCTTTTCTACTATAATATTTCCATTTTTAAAATCATGATAATTTTTTAAAACATTTTTGAATTACAACTTTGTATTCACAGCTTAATTAATTTCTTCCGTTAGGGCAACATAAAAACAAAAAGTTATACTATTTTATTATGATGGCGATCATAATAGAACATAAAGGAGAAATGATTTAAAAAAATTCTAATAAACACCGACAATGAATACCGACAATGAATACCGGTGTTATAAAATTGTACAAATAGATTAAATACTGGTATTCGGTATCCCGGTATACCGATATTGTAATCCCTAGCTGTAAGTGATTCATCCGTAATTTTGATGGTCTCCGAAGTAATTTAAAGCTTTTGAATATAATTTTTAGTATTTGGTGTTCATCAAACCAAAATGGCTTTTGCGGTTTTACCTCTTCTGATCTATGGACGATTGTCAAGGTTCTCTTTTATGAAGGGATTGAAATGCTAGTCGAAAGTATCAATCTGCAATACCTTATGGTTATTTTTTTCTCTACTTTTCCCAACAGCAGAAATTGGTGTAGGATGGTTTTCTATAGGTCCAAGGATACCCCATAATAAGTATAATTCTCTATTTTGAAAGGCTAAGATTCCTTATATTTGGGAATCAGAAGTTGTACTCCAAAATGTAAATCCATAAATCCATATGGGTTGTATGGTATGACTTGTATTTATACGATTCGTTTACTTAGGTAAAGTTTAGTCGCTGATAAGCGACTTAAGTTATTATAGAAGAATTTCTGACAATTTCTGGACTTAGCAAATTATTCCTTTGTTTTCAAAATTTAAACCAAATAATTAATTTATTATAGGAATTGTAAAAAAGTATTAAACTTCAATCATTTTTTTTTCGTTAAAGTAAAATAATTTTTCGTTATTTATTGTATTGAAAAGTGATTAATTGATAACCATGATATTATTTCAAATGATTAATGCGTAATGGTATATGTTATGATTGATTTTTCGTCGCTTTAATAAAATTTTCATAAAAATACATAACTTATACATTTAAAGAAAAATAATTTTCCCCAAAAGACTCATGTTAGGCTACATGATATTTCAACGTTTTCCTATGATTGTTTTACATTTAAATTGAAAAAGTCATCAGAATGATAAAGATTTATAGAATTTAATTATTTTTGCAACTTATAAATATTCATAATATTTTTTTAATTTTCATTGTCGCATCCAAACTGGACAGCAAATACATATATTTTTTAACAAACAAAAAACATATATTACCTATGCGGTCGTTAATCTTTTTTAAATGAAAATAAAAACTGCACATTTAATAATGATTGTGCTTTTTTCACACTGAAAACATTTTCATTTGACATAAAATTGATTAAAAAATAAAATATTGCACAACATAAAGTTACATCACGTTCGCATAAAATCTCAGAAAGTGCAATTACTTAAATGAACTCCCGTGCATTTAAATTATAATGATTTCAGAGTTAATGTCAGCGATTTATTTACAATTGCCAGTGATATCAATAAAATATTTTCATTCAATTTCTCTCAAGTGTACCCGGAATTATTGTCTTTATGGCATTGAACATAAACGGAGCAAATACCATTGTGTTAATACGTAACTATTCGTCGCTTCTATGTTGCAAATTTTATAGACGCATATGGAAATATAATTAAGATTATTATTAAGACATTATAATTAAGGTATTAAGACTTTGAAATATATTTTTTTAAATATAATTAATAAAGATGAAGGCGTAAAAAGACCAAAAGAAGATTGAGGCCAAAAATATATCGTTTAATTTAAATTTTAAGACAAACGAATTTTGAGCTTTTTTTTAAGGTATCAAATATTCTTTTAATAAATTTTAATTTGAATATTTTCCACACTAACAATTTTATTGAAACAAAAGGAAACCCTGAAAACGATAAAGTTGCCTATAAAAATATCTAATAACTTGTTGAACTTTATTGTAGTCATCTATGGGAGGATCATCATCACCTTCCTACGGGAATGGAGGATATTTACTCTTTATAAGTTCGGTGAAATCCTAAAACGAAAAAGTAATTGACGGCTTCATCTATCTTTTTAGTCGACGTAAAATTGTTTTTATTACACAATTATAATTTTACAAGATCATAATTTTACAGTAGCAAAAAGGAAGAATAAAAAAAAATATTATTAAAATGGGAATTCCAGATTTATGTTATATTTTACTACGTCTCATACGAAATTTCCGTTCAATTCCCTGCACACAAATGAAGCGGAATAAATACGCAAAAAATGACCCGTATAAATATTTTTATCGCTCCCATTTCTGCTGAAAATCGAAACTTATTCAAAATACGACCACTAATGATCGAACAGTAAAAATAACAACTGCGGAATATATTATATTGTTTTTTGGACATTGGAAATTTATGGTTCAAACACAAAATATTCAATTTTTCCTAACTCGTAAGGTTACATTAGTTAGGAACTTATGTAATGGTTATAGTACTAACCAATTATTACCACTTAAAAACAGTTAAATTTAAACAGTAGTAAAACTCTGAAAACTCGAAAAATTACAGTATCAGGAATCTATTCTGTGCCATAGCGTTGAAGAAATACAGCGGTTTCAATCGAAAAACTTAACGATCGAGTCCGGTTCGTTCCCCTTAACGACAAAAGAAAAACATATGTAACTGCTGAGATCGACTTGATCGATTCAATAGAGTGTTTTACTACTATGCAAATAGCTCCCAAAAATCCCAAAAAAAACTTTCATCCGCTTGAAGTTTCTCTTTAATCATTTATAACCAACTTCCTACTATAGCAACGGTGTTACTTTTTATTACAAATTCAAACTGATAGTTTTTAGTGCGCCGCTAAAGAAGTATAACTTCTAAAAATTAAAACCACCTGAACCATATGGTCATCAACTTTCTTGACAAAACAAATTATAGAAATCTGAACTGCTTTTTATACTTGAAGTTATCTTACATGAATCTTACAACACAAGGGGTTCCCTTTGAGATATGGTGGATTATCTCCCTAGTACGTGCATCTTATATGCTTGTTGTCACCCGAAAGTTGCCAATTGAATAGAAAAGAAAAGCATCAAGTTTCTGGCAAAAGTTAGTTGAAATCGAAAAAAAAAATTATATATTTCAATTAATTTAATTTGTAATATCTGATTAATGATCTGATTAATTCTCAGTAATTTTTATATCTTAAAGTTTTAAAATTCAAATATAAATCAGTAATTGTAAGAAGAATTATTTTCTATTTGTACTTCCATTTCATTCATAAACATTGGAATAATAGTCTGTCTGCAAGTAAATCTTTTACAAGATAATATAATTAATAACAAATACATAATGCAAAAACTTTTTACAAGAAACATCTATAGCAAAGATTTAATAATAAAAGCTTGTTGCCAATTTCCGTTTCCGTTCGATTATATGTTCTACTTCTTGGTATCATTATTTAAATATGCTTATTGTTTTTTCCTATAACTTCTATAATTCTTTCTTTGGAAAACTACCTGTATTATAAAAAACAAAGTATGGTTTTAAAACATTTACTACCAATAAAGACTTGTTGTTCAACTAATATTAAATAATAGAAATTAATAAAAAATTTATGATTTATTGCCGCTTATTGTAGCAGAAAGTTTCACAAATTTCATATATAAATGACATTTGTACAAATTTATATTCTTTCTGTACTTGTAACTTTATTTATTACCCTGAAAATGTCAAATACACATGGAAGTTTAAAGCAGTTTCGAAGCTCTTAACTCTGAATAATTTAAAATTGGAAAGATAAGATGAATGAACTGTACAATTTTTGCACCAAGGAAATTTCATTAAATCATTATTTAGTTTATTGTATTTGGTGGGATTAACTGTTGTAAATGAATTTACAAGCATATAATTGAAGCTTTTATGGCAACTTTCTAGTTTTATCACATTGTACATACAAAGATAATTGTATATTATTTATTTATACCTTCGAATTAGTCTGCTGTTATAAGAGGAATAAATGTTATTCTCTTAAATATTAATTGTTGAAGATGTAAAATTGCTTCTTATAGATCTTAAAACTCTTCAATAATTTAGTTTAATCAAATAGCAGTCAGGTACAAAAAAGAGAAATCCAATGGCTTCTGTAGAAAAGTATATTGTAAATCGATAAAGAAAAAAAATGTTTTGTAAAGAATCCCTTACGTTAATATTAATTTAATAAAGAGTAAAATAATTAAATTTTGATATTTGTTCAAAATTTTGACTTTACCCAGACCGAAACTCTTTTATATTAACCCAAATTTAATCAGTAGGTCTACTTAAATTTTCTTGAACAGAGAAAATTCTTTTACTTTTCACTATCTGACCTTTTATATGTAAGTATGTACAATATTACGCAGTTAATT
This sequence comes from Sisyra terminalis, assembly GCA_958496175.1. NCBI lineage: Eukaryota > Metazoa > Arthropoda > Insecta > Neuroptera > Sisyridae > Sisyra > Sisyra terminalis. Next base: position 57,798,716 of record OY292274.1, read on the forward strand.
TCATTTTTTAATTTCCCAGCAAAGTGTTTGAAATATTTTTCTTGTATGAATAAAAAAAATGATTTAATATTTCTACTGAAAAATGTAATATATACCTAAGACCTCTTAGGAGTCAATTTAACACTATTGGATGGTCGAGTTGATTTAGAACAGTGGTTCTTATCCACATAAGGTTATCCATATAGGTTCAATCGAACCTAGGATTTGGTGATCCATTCTGGCGGGTTCCATGGTTTTTTTGTGCACCAATATATTAAACTATACATATTTTTTTTTTTTTAGTAGGATAGTGGACATGAAAGAAAGTTCCTTTCATGTCCACTAAACTACTAAAAAAAAAAATATGTAAAATTTGGACACAACCAATTTAACGATATACATATAATTTTGAAAAAATCATATTTTATTTTTCCAATTAAGATGAGTTCGTTTAACGTGCAAAGGAAACTAGTGGGAGTCAGTACTTTTAATAAGGTTAAGAACCACTGACCTAGAGATTTGAAATAAAAACTATTGTTAATATGCAAATACATTGTAATCTCACTAATCCGGCACTATCAAATCCCGGATGGTGCCGGATTATTGGAATGTTCGAATTCCTGGATTATAGTGAAAAGTCAAAGGTAATGAATAAAATAAAGCAATTCATAGAGGAAATAAATGTATGCACAGGTATAGCGGGGCGAGAGAGGCGTGGGCGGAGGGTGCCGGATTATTGGATGTGCCGATCTATCGAAGTGCCGGATTAGTGAGATTATATTGTAACATAATATAGTTAGTGGAACATGTAAAATTTTTAATGGAAAAAATGTAAATTTAATAATTGATATAATACCAGTTTCGTTATCAAAAATAAATAAATGGTTAATAATTTCGAGCACCAATCGTGGACTTAAGTTATAAATTATCAACCATTGTAAAATCTTATCCATACATTATCTTTTAATCTTCCAAACGAAAAATTATTATAAAGAAATATCCGAAATGAATTCAATAATACCATTACATAGTGGGTGGTTGATCTTTTTTCAAGGCTTTTGTTAAATTTTTGATGTCAAAGTATTATTGGAAATATGAAATTTTGTTAATGGACGTCTAAAACAGTATAAAAAAATAACTTATAACGTAGCAAAAGCTTCATAACCATTGGGGGTAACTCATATGTTTTCCTTGTTCTAGTAAAACTATCTATTTGTATAAAACTTTGAATAATTCAATGGTTTTTAAAAATTTTAATTAAAAGCTTTGAAAATATTTAAAAAGCATGTAGAACAAAAGTAGTAGTGTAGAAACAGGTCATTTAAGAATTCCAATAAAAGAAACATGAATATTCTAGCAAAGTACTTATTATATGCATTAAAACTTTTTCTTTTATCTTCGGCAAATATATTCAACAGTTTAATCATATGCCTTTTGCACATCACTTTTATCATAGATACTTATTATTTTACTTTTAGCGAACGTAGATCGTGTGAAAATAAAATTATAGGTGAATGATATATGTATTTCATTACCAGCCCGTGTAAAATGAAACGCGTTCGAGCGTCCAGGAAATATTCCCTAGTCTCCCAAACTCATTCCTGATACATCACCAACGTTATGTATGTAATTTCCCATAGCCATGACATATGACATCTTTTTATTTTTTTTATTGGTGGACGTTGGTATTGTTGGCTTTTTACGCTGAGAAAAAAAAAACTTTTCTCGTTCATCTTTTTTTTTAAGTGTTTTATATTTTCTAGTGTCATATTTCCTACTTGAAATTTTAAAATTACAATAAACCACAGGAGAGAAGATATAGAAAATGTGTTTTTTCTAATACAATTTCTCAGCTTTGCAAATAATGTACAAAATCAAAGATTCTTTTACAACTTTACTTTTACAAGCATCAGTTTCTATTAAAAAAAGTATTATAAATTTCCTCATTTACCTAAATGATTTTTTTATTCTATGTATAAGAGGAAAATAGCTTTTATGTTTTCCACTCACAATGAGGAATATACTTCCTAATACATTTTTAGTATTATTATTGTTATTATCATTATTATTTTGTATAATAATCCTTACAACAACCGACAGTTTCCAATAGCCGAACTAAGTTGATTTTGTTGTTCCTGAACATTGAAGGCCCAGTCAGAGGTCTCATGTCAGATTTTCTCCCTGATATAATCATCGTTAACATTATTACTGCAGAATTTAGTGTATTTATTTTTTTTTATTTTTATTTTTCATAATGACATTAACCCCAACAATAATTTTTCGCCTGTTTAGTGTGATGGAAAAAAACAGAAAAGAAACCCGTTAAAGTATTTTACAGCCATGTAATGGGAAAAGGGAGATGAAACGAACCAATGTATTAATTGAGTTATGCACATTAGAAAAATAGACTCGTGGAAAATCACAAATCTTTCCGCAGGAAAAGAGAAAACTTTTTCAAACACTCAATATTCTCCATTTACACGGAGAATTGCTTTCACGGGGAAAACTAAATGCTACAACTGAAACCGGAAAAGAAATACAATTCCTGCAAGTAAATTAAAAGTATCTACATTTTTTAAGTCGTGATTTAATACAAAAAACAAATTGTTTTACAAGGAAAAACTTTAATGAAAAACTAAATAATATATAAGTTGATGAAGTTACATAGAAATGTTATAATTTCTTGAAACTATTCAACATCAAATAGGAATTGAGGAATATTCTCTTCTCCTTTAAGATTTAAGATACGATTTAAGACTTGTTATTCGGTTGTAATCGAAATGGATTAAGTGATTATTTCCCAATATTGTACGAATCAAAATTATTAATTCAATAAATTGGTTGTTAAAATACTAATTATCTTTCAAAAACTTCAAATTTGACCCTTTACCAATTAGCCAAAAAAAATTTCAAGTTTGAGTTTTTCGATTTTTTTTGCCATTCGTTGGAAAATTATTCGCTGAGGTTTGCGAAAAGAACCGTTTCGTTTGGGACAAAATAGTTTAGTGGTAGTTAATTAATTTCGAAAAATTACTTATTTAATCATTCATATAGTGAAATGTAAAGAAGATATGGTTTGTAGTGACATATGAGAACAAAAATGCTCTAAAATTTAGAAATTTGCATAAAAATAATAAAAGAATGAGAAAAACCACAGAAAAATTAACAGAACCTCCCCCCAGCTATAAAGTTGGAGAAAAAAAGGCTTTTAAGAAATTTTTGCATTGCTTTATTATTGAACATTATTTTTCTAAATCTTAGTGCATTTTCGTTTTTATATGTCGCTACAAACCATATCTTATTTTACATTTAACTATATGAAACAATTAAATAATTATTTTTTTGTAATTAATTAATTACTACTGAACTTTATTGTCCCAAACAAAACGGTTTCTTTCACAAATCTCTACGAATGATTTTCCATCGATTGGCAAAAAAAAATATTCGAAAAATTCAAACTTTAAAATTTTGTTCGCTAATCCGGTTAGGATCAATTATTGCACATTTTTTATAAATGAACCATTTATTTTCAAAGTAGCCCAACTCCATTTCAGATATAAGTTCATACTCTTGATTTGCTGATAGACTAGATAATGCTAATTTTTGTACTATTAAATTTTTACTTAATATTGATATAATATTCGTTTTCGGTTCGCTAGTAGTAACTTCCTTGATTATGAAGTACTTGGACCACTTTCAAAATAAGTGGCTCATAAAATAAATTAAAACCTGTTCAGTTTATAAAAGGGGGATATTTAAAATTTAATTGAAAATGTAAATTTTATTGTTGGAAATAATTAGAACAAAATATTTTTTATGGGAAGTGATTGACTTATAAATTGCATTTGTACGTTTTTTTTCTTCAAAATTTGAGTAATTTCTGTAAAAAAATTAGTTTATGAATCTTTTATTGCGGTTGTTCCTCATTTTTTGAAGAAATAATTCAAGTTTGTATTTTTAAAAGGAGAATGAAAAAACATGATTTATTTTTTGTTTTCTCTGTGAATAATCAAAAATTTATTTGCTAAGAAGCCCTATTTTTCCAAATTCTCATTCTAAGACCAAAGCTTTATTCTTGTTTCATATTTTCTTTCCCTCATACCCACGAAAAGCTCATTTATCCTACGCTTGTTGTGATTTTTTTTTACTGGCAATCTATCTAACCAAGCAAGTAATAACAAGTTTTCCCTTCAAATAAATATAGACATGATTTCTTCTGATTTCCCCCAAATATTGGCTTTGAGGTGTAAATTGAATTAAAAGGTTACCAACATAAAGACTAGTTGATAAAAAATACATCTGCACTATCGAAAATGTGAACTTCAAGATAATAAGACGAATGTAAAATTTCAAGGGTAGGATAATTGCAGGGTTTAGTTATGATAATATTGATACCAAGTTTAAATATATTTTACAATTTATGCACTTATATATTACATAAATTTTTCCTGATTCCGTGTTTGCATTCTGTTGCATTTTATCGATAAATACTACGAGAGGTTTATAATACCTGAAGTATGAAAAAAATACTTTTGTTCCAATTTGATAAATATATATTTGGATATTTGGAATACTGCGTCAATTACTGTTTTGGATCTTCTCGTTAATAGATACAGTGCACAATTGTACATTTTTGAATTAAATTTGGTGTTCAGAAACTCAATTAAAGAGATCATTGTAATGCAATTTTTACATTAAAATCTCCACTTAAAATCATTGGAATCTTATCTTGTTTAAGAATTTACGTAACTTCTGATATGTAGCTAAATAAATTTTCATGAATGAAACTATTAAGGTCTTTTTAGTCTTATTTTTTTTTCTCGATAATTACGACAATATTCTGCTTTCGTTTACGGCATACTTGAAAAATATTTTTACTAAAAATAATTAAATACCCTACAGGTGGATGAGTGGTCTAGGTAACCACTCCAAAACTGGTAGGTTTTGGGCTCGATTCTTGCATCGAGCAAACTTTTAATATTTCTCGACTACAGATTTTTATTAATCCAAGAGTCGCTAAAGACCTTAGTAACTATAAAGCGACAGAAAATAACGATAAAAAAAATAAAGAATTGTTTATGCAATTATAATTCACCACGGTTGTTAGGACGACTATTTACAAGCACCATAATACACAGGCGCGCACATTCATAGTTTAAATCATATATTTATATATTTGTTTTTTTGTTTCATGAAATTTTAAGTAATAACAATGCTAAAGAAGTTTTCACTTTAATAATACTTTATACGAGACACAAAATTGCAAGCCTTAAATTATTTACTAAATATGCAAATAATATGTTGCTTAAATATGCAACTTATGCTTAAATAACTATCTAACGATAATCTATTTCCATTTTGATTTAAAGTCAATAGGATATTTTTCCGGAATTTGGCAACGGAATAATTTGATGATGAATTTTCAAATTTTGCAACGTTACGTTGATCTGATTATTCAGCTTCTTCAGGTAATATTGAAAGTTAAAAAGGTCCATGGAATATTCTGGTTTACATTTGATAGTTGATGGTTAATACAAGATTGAATATTTAAGTTACATATCAATGCCAATACTAATTTTTTTCAGTCCCGCTATAGCTAGAATAAAAATCTTTCCCCTTATATTCTAATGTTGTCTAACGATCATATTGACGAAAAAATTGTCAGTAAAACAATTTAATTTTTTTTTATATAATTAGAAAATACAATGTTTAAGTAAACTTGAAGAAATTCGCAAATGCATAATAATCGGATCGGAAAATACATTTTTAATATAAGTATTAAGTGTATCTAATAGGAAATAACATTCATCTCATAACAGATTTTTTTTCAAATTAATAAATATTAAAGATTATATGAAATACGTGTTTTACCGTACTTTTAAAAATATTAAAAAATCGCAATAAAAATAATTAATGTCTCCAGGTTCTTTTAAGTTTTGATTTTATAAAGGGAAAATACGCTTATTGGTTTTTATCTTTGATAAAAATTTTAAATTAAAAAATCTAAGAATAAACATATTTATTGGAAAATTCAAATCCTTTCATGTTTTCTTTTTCCTCTTGTTCTTTATGAAAAATTTAAATTAATTTCAGCTGCACTCGTTTATAAAAAACAAACTACCGATTGGCAAATTTTATCTCTCATATGGAGTGGCGTAATCAAATGCATTTTCGTATTATCGGCAAAAGTACACCTACGTCCTTTATAAATATTATGTAAAAAAAACAAGACCTACAAAAAAGCGTTTCAATAAAAAATATTATTATGAAAAGTTGATGAAAATTTAAGCTGGAAAAGGTACAAAAAGACAACAGATAAATCGTCTTTAATAAAAATTTATTCTTTTAATTCAAACCAAATATTTACCTTCGTAAAAATTCGGTAAAAACGCAAGGAAAATTAAAGTCAAGCTATTTTGATATTTTTGGTATTTGATTGAAAATAAACACTCTCTCAAGTCTACTTATTATTTTATTATAATTTTTCTCAGTATTTGATTTCGTTTCACGAAAAACCAACATAACTTTTATATACGGTGGCTGCCTACGTAAACAATCTTGTAAAAAAGAATTGACCAGTAAGTATATTGAAAAAATAAATAAATAAAAACCCAACGTGCGTGTTGTTAAAAAGGAATAGATACTCCGTCTACAATAATAGATATATTTTTATAACATAATAAAAGTCATTTTTTCGTAAAACGATACACAAACGTTTGGAAAAGTCACAAGTTCTAATGGCTTCGATATTTTATTATTAAAATGAAAACACATTTACTGGAAATTTCTATAAATGCCTCAACGTTTTTAAATTGCTTTTCCGCAGACCGTAATTCGAGAAACTACATTAGTTCAGATGGTTGAGATGCAGAAAAATATATTAAAAAATTATTTAATAAGACCATAATAATTAATACTCATCCATTTCACATTACCCCTAATGAGTAATAAGACGTCTAAACGTAACGTCTATTTTTTTTCTTCGCGTTTCCCAAGTTATTAACTTGTAATTTACATCTCATAATTAAAAAATGTGGCATCTGACATCGTGTTTATTTAATAAATGTGTTAATAAAACAAGAACGTGCCAAAGTAAGTCGCAAGACATTTACCTGTCCTTTTTCAACACATTTAAATTAACATTCTTCAAGATACATCTTCCCGATTCTATTAAAATGTAATTAGTTGCTATTAGATTTATGTGTTCATGTCATTATGTTTTTTTCACACTTTTTAATGCGGTGAAGATAAATGGTAGTTTAGCAAAAATAATTTTTAACTTTTTTAAATGAACACAAATTTTCATTAACACAGCTTCTATATTAACCAATACATTGGGTATTTGATAAAATATTTCGGTTTTCACGTAAGTACTTTTCCGATGGTTTCTACCAACGTAAAAACAAATCCCGACTACGTCGATTTGTAGTGAAAACCATTTCTTTAACAGTGTTTAAAAGCCCTCATTGATTGGAAAAATAAAATAAATTGAATATGTTTCATTGTAAAATGAGGTGAATTAATTTGGATGTGTGGTTATAAATTGTATTTGAAAGGGGAACGATCATGTGAAAAATTATAATTGCCCACATATTCCAAATGCAAATTTTCATTTAACTGATTACAGTCCAAAAAAAAATTGCATTTTCAGGCTTCATTTAACATCGTACGTTATTTACAATAATTGAAGAAAAATTACTTCAAATTTTTGCTATATAGTTGATTCAGTAAACCTAGGTTAACTACTTTTTCTAAAAATTTAAGTTATTTGAGAAACATGAATTGCAAATGCCTTTCAAGAGTGGATTCTGGATTTTTTTCTGGGGGGGAGCACAATATCATCTTTTATTTATTATCAATTCCAGCCAGAAATAGACTAGAGTTTCACTAATATTCTTTCTGTCATTTTATTAATTTATTTTCACAACTTTAATAATTTGATTTGCTTCTAAATATGTACTGTTATGGAATCTCCACAGTACACAAAAATACCCTGGGGGGGCACGTGCCCCCGTACCCGTTTGGTGCCTTAAATCCACCCTTGATGCCTTTGACAATGTCTGGAATGAAGAACCATTACATAAACTGTCCACAATAAGTACCCTACATTAACTTCAACAAATAATAATACCATTTTTGTTTAATCGAACTTTCTTGGTAGAAATTGGTAACAGTGAGTCGACCAAACGTAAAATTACTGCAGGAATACCACAAGACTCAATACTTGGACCAATTCTTTTCAAATTTTTATTGCTATGACGTACCCGTTCCGAAAGATAACCAAATAGTTATGTTTACCTGTATTTTATCCTAGGATGTACTTCAAAGCCGTAACCAAGGTTGCAAATTGGTTCAATATCTGGCACTTTAGGCTAAAAATTTTTGGTCCAACGTAACTCCAAAGTACTTTAGTGTAGGATATTTCTTCAATTTTTTTAAAAAAGTAGCGAAAAAATAAAATAAAAACCACTTCTGCACTTAATACACTCGCTGTTGTTTAACTTGATTATGTATTTACATTGTATGACATTAAATATGGGAGTGGCTGTGTTAAATTTTCAAAATTTCAACAATCAAAACAAATGAACATCTTTAAATCTCGCAACCTCATTGGTTAATAGCCACGTGCATAGAACATAGAGTGATGGTTGTCCTCAGATGTTGGTGGATTATTTGAATTATTCATACTTGATTTGTTTTTAATTAGTTATCTCCATTTGATTAAAAGCAAAAAAGTTATACAAGTGATAATTTAAACAGTGCTCTATTAACCAAGATATGAATTTTGTTATTTACAATTAATCTTTTTGTGAAGAAAATTAAGTTTCCAACGTAAATGATTAAGGGGGAAAATATGTACAGAAGCTTTCAAAAGTTCATTTTATTTCTTCATAAATCGCTTGTAAAACTATTCAAAAATATCTTCTTTAAATTTCAAGTCGAAATTACTGCTAGATCAAGAATTATAAGCGATTAAGTAAGTGCTCCTGGATTCAGGATTCGAGCCCGTGATCTGTGAAACGGAGCGGTAGAGCAACTCTTTGGACAGTATGGAAGCTCGGAAAGCTCAAAAAGCTCGAAAAAAAATTAGTTACTAGCTGAAAAAAAGCATTTGAAGCTTAAAAATAATTGCAATATGGTACTGGAATGATTTGCCAGTAGGTTATTGGAATTATTTTACAACTGTATTAAATTAACTTTTTCTGTCGCTTTTTTTATTTTTTTTTCTGGAAACTACTTTCTTCGAATTTGTGTAAGCTCTAACTAGTTTTGCATCAATCCTTATCAAATTTAACACACTTTCTTACATATAGTTTTGCTCCATTCGAACTCAAATGAAAACAAGATTTTTATTTTGAATATTTTTTATTGCAAAAAAGAAACAGTTAAAAAACGTACTTAATTTGCACCATTAAAGAGAAAACGATTTTTTTATAACCATAGTTCATAAAGAAGAGACATTTTTTTTTTGAAAAATTGATTTCATCTACTCGTAAAAATTGTGGCCTCCAAGATGTATGTAAAGTGCACATCCGGGTGGTGACATACAATGAGCAGGAGCTGGTATCTCTGGATTTTTTTTTTAAATGTTTGAAAAATTCAGTAAATGTTTTTTAATTAATATTTAAACTAACTTCAAAGTTTCAATAAAATATATTTATTCCTCATAAGTATCTTTAAAAGTACTCTAACGCCGTCCTACACTTATTTCTCCCACTAAAGGACCTAGAGCTATATAAATGATAAATCCGGCTCCAGAAAGATATTTTTATGATGCTTTGGAAGTATGTAGGTGCCTTAATCTTTATACTTCTTAAGTATAATCAAAATTTCTTCCCGGGGCCGATTAACCATACTAATACTTCTAAACTCTATACATATTTTTCTAAATTTTATCCGAAATTTAAGTCGATGTCATTTTTCTGGTTGTTGGTATATTTCTTTTTCAACTTCAATTGAACTATACGGTATGGATGTTAATAATAATAGTTATTCAACATTAGTGCTATAAATCAAAAAATATTTACATGAAATTTTTAGTCTAATATCCCGAAGTGATCCAGAACCATAAATTCAATTAAATCAAGAATATTTAATCTTAAAAGGATTTGAAAAAAAAAATTTGTTCCAGATTTGAAAAAAAAATAAATGGAATAATGCATATTATGCAATATGAAGTTACACATTATACATCAAACATTTTCGTGGCAAATTTTTCAATTTTCAACATTAAAGACATTTGATAATCGAAGAAAAATTGTTTTTTTTTGCAAAAGTAAATATTTATTAGAAATTTAATTTATTTTAGATCGGTATTTGATTATAATGAGTTTTTTTCAAACGAATACGACTCCAACTGTTCTGTCACTGTTTCCAATATATATTATAAATAATTATTAAACCAATTCAAGAATATTAAACTATTTTTACTTATAAACATACCTTGAACAATCGATTAAATTTTGCATAACTAAACAATTAAAAAATCCTATATTTACAATTGTTATTCTTAGAAAAATCGATCTATTCAAGTGAATAAGTAATTTCTTAAACTGATTTATTTTAACTACCTACATAATATTTCAACAAGACTATTATGTAATTTGCACCAGTTCAACAATGTGCTGCTATATCATGGTGATGATAACCGGCAATAATTTCTATTCTTGTAATAATCTGCCAAATACTTTGTTATAAAAATAAATAAAAAAAACAATTCATGTGAGTCACTTTATCAAGTATTTTTGTAAGTATACAAGTATAATTTTAATATTATAGCTATTATAATAATTCAATCAAAATTTCAATGGTAGGTACATGCTTTTAAACTTTCCGGCGCGACGGATATTCGTAACAAAACACCATTGAAATCATTTTTCGGGCAAAACTTTTAATTTTCTTCAAAGATGTGTATAATTTACGGGTAGCTTTGTATAAAAGTAATTTTATCATAAATGCTAATGTTTCTAGAACTTACTTTGAAATATTTAACTATCTATAAGGTACAAATGATTCTTAGTGTGAAAAATTAGTTTTACATTATCTCAAGAGATGAAATGTAATTGGTATTGCTTATATTTATTTCCATAAATACGGATGTGAAATAATATACACATAGGCAATTTCAGGTATTCGCACGATTACTAAATTCAATGCAATTTAAGCTTTTAGTCAATACCACCGATTATTAAAATTTCTTTCTGTATTTTTTTTTTAAAATAGAAAATCTATTTTTGTTTTTTTTTTTAAATAAGAAGACAATTCAGGTGGTTTAAGATCGGTCTTTTTATTTAATATTTTTAATATTCAATTAGCTACGTTTCGTAACGTATCGTAACTTCATCAGGCTTCTTGATTCACAAAAATAAAATATTTTCAATTTTAATTCAATAAATAAATTAATTATTAATTATTTGTTTATTTATTTTTTGAATTTAAATTTAAAATATTTTATATTTGTGAATTAAGAAGCCTGATGAAGTTACGATACGTAACGAAACGTAGCTAATTGAATAATAAATTGCAAGTATTGGCACAATTACTAAATTCAATGTAATTTAAGCTTTTAGTCAATACCACCGATTATTAACATTTCTTTCTGTTTTTTCTTTTAAATGAGAAGACAATTCAGGTTGTTTAAGATCTTTTTTTTTTGTTAATTAATATTTTTATTATTCAATTAGTTACGTTTCGCTACGGATCGTAACTTCTTGATTCACAAAAATAAAATATTTTCAATTTTAATTCAATAAATAAATTAATTATTATTTATTTATTTATTTATTGAATTTATATTGAAAATATTTTATTTTTGTGAGTCAAGAAGCCTGATGAAGTTACGATACGTAACGAAACGTAGTTAATTGAATAATAAAAATATTTTGTCTTCTAATTTAAAAAAAAAGGGCTGAGATCTGAATTTTATCATCTATTATAGAAAATCTCCATTGAAAATTTATTGAATTTCTGTAGTAGATACGCTGCTATTATAGGTTTTTTGCATTATTTTCTTTCTTAAAGTTTTGATGATTATTATGATGAAAATGTTCCATTTTTTTAAACCACGCTATTTCAAAGTATCGTATTCAAGTAGGTTTTGAGAAAATGATGAATTTTCCTGTTTTCAATATTATAATAACGCGTAATGATGATAAATATTTCTATAATGATGAACCAAATAAATCTTTCAATACTTTTCTACTAAGAGATTGACGTCAGATACATCATATATATTATTATTATTATTATGGGCTTTTGTGAACTTTAAAAAGTACTTATCAAGTTCTAGTTTTCCTCATTTAATTAGGTGATTGATCGGAAAAATTGAGTAGGTTATTTATCAATTTTTCATCACATGTTTTCTTTTTTTAAAGTAGTTAGGAAGTAGTGCAATTTTACAATAGAAAATATCTTAAAAATGGTACTGGCAAGTAGCAATAATTTAATCGTCATGAAATTAAAGGAAGTATTCTGTGGACTATTTTAAAACAATTGATTTTTTTTTGTTGACAGTATTCTTAATTTATCAACTGCAAATTTTAGTAATGAGTAATCTTATCAAAATAAATTAGATTTCAAAAGCAAATAGTTTTTTTAACATATCAAATATTACCTGACTTCCAAGTTTCAAACTAACATAAGAGAAAGATGCAAGCAAAAGATATAATATTGTTAAAAATTTTAAAAATCTATGCCGTTTGTATTGTTATAATGCTATTTTTTTTCGTTTAAAATGAATCTAATCACACTAACGTTACCATAAATTTTTGAGCTTTAACTACCCCTAGTTTATATTCATATTGAAGAACAAAAAATTGTTTTATGTGTAGGTAGATTATGTACAATTTATCCGCTTTTGAATATTGTTGTTTGAAATTTAACTTACATCCATATGTAGTCGGCAAGTGGATGTGATTGTTATATCTTTTGAACAAAGCCGACGAAGGTATGTTGGGTAGCTCTACCCACTTGGAATTTTCCAAGTGGAATACAATTAGAGATTATCACCATCTTCGATCAGCTACCCACTTGGGCTTAACGCAACTTGCCTGGCTTATTTTTTATTAGAAAAAAAGGGATAAGCGAAAGTTTTCTTAATAATTTTTATAATATTCGAAAAAAAAACAGTCATACTCTAAACCCAAAGATAAAAATGATTCATTTCTGAATCACTTTTAACTAAGAAAACATCTACAATTCATTAAAATATATATTTTAATGGCATTTTTCTGGCATTAAAAACTTTATATGAGTAAAGACATTAAAATTTACCTAAATGTTTTGGTCAAAACAAATATGATTGTGGATAATGTTTAATTTTCATATTTTCAATTTCTGACTTTCAAAACAAAATTGAAATAATTAATCAAACTTTTAATCACTGATAATTTTGCATAATTTTCATTAGCGTTATTTTCACAAAAATAAATTATGTTTATATTTCTCTAACTAAATAAAAGCATGCAACTGCGCTTTTAATTTGAATCAAACATTGTTATATGCATTTAAAAATTGTATTAAATTAATCAAATAACAAATTAGAAAACAGTTTTTTCGACTCACTTTTCTATAATAAAATGTACAAAATTTAGGAAAAAGCTTATATAATCTGTAGCGTGTATCTTTGCCGTAGTTGAGGAGATTTTAAATTAATTTTTTTCACTTAGATCCACCTACCCTTATTGAAAATTAACTTTCTTTCATGAAAAATGAATTTCACGTCAATTATCATTGAAGGAAAAATAATCTTATGAGAATATTACAAAAATGAGACCATTGATGACAACTTCAAAGCTAATTATTAGACAATATAAAACATACGTATTTTTAACATTTCGTTAAAATATAACTCATTCCATGGGACCTTAATTGTTCATAAAAAAATTTAGAAAAAAAGGTTTTTTGTATAATATTCTACAAGGAAGTTTATATGTTGAGCTTTTGATTTTTTCCCATTTATTTAAACAATTAAATTTAATCATCAAGTTAAACAATTAAGAAAAATCAAAAGTATGGAAAACGTTATAAAAAATAATAATAATAAAAATAAATCTAACAATTATCATAAATATGCTCACTTTGACTCCTCTAATATTTTTTTTCCGAAAGGTGAAGCGTATCATATCATAAAAGACAATAGGACATAATTTACATTCCTTAATTAATTTGAAGTCATGCTTGCTATTACAATTATCCAAATAGATATATTTAAATAAAATAATGAAAAACCGACATATGGAAAACTTTCTGTCTAATTATTAAATGAAATATAAATACAGAACGCAAATATCTACGCTAATTTTAATTAAAATATCGTTTATCACAACAATTAAACATGTAAATCTTGAAATGATGATACACATTGATTGTAATCATTGGAAAGTTTAATTTGAAATTATTCCTTTCCTATTCCGTTTCGTCAAATGCTGGGTGCAATTTATTTTATCGTTGGATTTAACTTTTTCATCAATTTTAAGTTATACCCTTAAAGTAAACATGATTTCCTATTCGAGTGTCTAAGCAAACATTTGCATTTTATTTCCTATATCTACGTTATTTATATTTGTAATTGATAATATTTCGAATGATTGATTTTGAAACTTTAGCATTTTCTTTTTATATTTGTTGAGCGAATAATTGCATTTTTTTTCCAATTTATGTACAAGAATTCATAAAATTCTCATAAAATGAGATAAATTTTGTAAAAATTAATGAAGTTTTGACAAGAAAAATCAGTCATCTAACATTAAGGAGTAATTTTTTTTAAGATATTTCGGTTTCTTTGGGGATGATTTTTGTGTAAATTAATTAGTTGAAAAAATTTTCAATTTTCACTTACCAGTTGCGATGGTTGGAAAATTTGGAATAATCGGATCTCGGTGGCCAAAAAAAAATTTTTGTAGTAGATATAAGCAAAAATATTTAGCAGAACGTTACTGAAGTCGTTTTCCTTCTTATATCTATCTTCTGGAGTTCTTCTTGAGTGTAGACAACACGCGATATGCAACAGGACTGAAAGTTTATGTGGCACGCGCCATCCCTATATATATACGTATATCCTGTAAGGGGATGATTATGGGGAAGGCGGGATGTCCACTCAAACATCCCAGGGGATGAACGCGCCGTCGTCTCTGTCTCCGCATCACCTCAATAGAGGATCACATCATCAGGCATCATCAGAATGATGACGAACCAAATGAATTTCAATTTATTCTCCTTCAGGCGTTTTCTTCGTCAAGATCCACCATCAAGTTTACGTTGCGAATAATCATTTAAGGACAAAAATTGCACCCACGCCTGGAGCATGTAGGAGGAAACAATCTGATTGGTACACGCTCGATTTTTTCTATTTTTCATTAATTCCTCCTTTTAAAATATTCATTCTTTTGTTTGAAATAATATTTGTAAACGATTTATTATAGAAGAGAGTGAAAAATGAAAATTTTAATTACAAATGCACCTACGCAAATTAGTTTCAGTTCTAATTCATTGGCTATAGTTAATTGAAAAAAGGACACCAACATTTCCCCAAATCAATTCACCAAATAACTTCAATAAAATAAATCTCATTTCAAGTCGTATGGTACAAAATTTCCCAAGCTTTTCGTGCAGGTAGTTGTCTAATTTATTGATGCAATGGGGAGAAGATATAATGAAATTTTCATTGAAATTATTCCTTTTGTATCCAATACCTACACTTTACTTAAAATTTTAAGATTTCGATAGAAAACTATGAACGTTTATGAATTTATTGTAACTAAATTCAGCATGATTTCTCTGTATGTATGTATTTTACAAAATTCTAGAATTTTGCATACTAATTATAAAGCTTATAATAAATTATTAGTTCTTAGTCATAGATTTTGTATTTGGGTCGAATCCCAGTAATTTTTACCAATTTACTCGTATGGATATTTTGATACAAACCAATACAAAAAGCCTTATTTAAGCCAGGTCAATGATTTAAGATATGTATATAGTACAACTCTTTATTTTCACTGCTTTTTATGAGTAAAATATATCCAAAGTTCAAAAAAATATTTACTATCACACTATAGTACAAAAAAATGGACTCATATGCATTTTAGAACCCTCAAATCAACGTTGCATTTTCTACTTTAATTTTTATTTTATTTGCGATTTTTTTGATGATTAAATTCAAAAATGGTATAATTTTTTCTGTAGTGGTTATATTTTTATTCTGGACCGCTTTATTTGCGAATTAAATTCAAAGCAAAATAGAAAATGCAACATTGTTAGGTTTGATGGTTCCAAAAGAGATATGAGCCAAAAAATGTATTAGTGCTTGCCTACAAAGAAAAGCTCAATCGTAATTTATTGATATCCGGAAGCTTTCGATTTTAACTTCGGAAAAATATTTTTTTAAATAAACACGTTATTAAAATGTAGTACTTTACAATGAATCAATAACCAACTAAATAAACAAACGACAAATGTATTATAATTTGGAAATTTAATTTTGAAATGTAAGATAAGTTTGATGAAACGACAGAAAAAATTTTTTCTCGTGAATATGGATTTCCATTCTTTCAGGTCTAGATCGGTGTATGATGTGAAGGATATATCAGAATGTAGTAGACCATATAAGTTAGCAATGTTTTACATCATTTATTTCATTTGCCACGTTTCGTTGATATTATTCCAACTTCAACATTTAAATCATGGGACTATGTGTTTTTATCTAATATTTACAAGTTTCCTGATGAAGTTGGAATAACACCTACAAAACGTTTCAATTGAAATAAATAAAGTAAAACACTGCTACATTATTTGGTCTACTACATCCTGATATATCCTTCACGTGAATATGGATGATAAGACGTATAAAAAAGTTTTTTTTTTTCAATAAAATGGTAAATTTATTTTGTTTCAATTACTCAAATATCACATAATGGGTACACCTCTTGATAAGATGATAAGATAACAAAAACAATGAAATCATTTGCGATAACATTGAAAAGTATTGATAATTTTTCGACAAATTAATATTCCACGTATTTATTGAATTTAAAAAAAAAAAACGATATCATTCAATTAAAATCCTCACAACAGTGTCAAAAAAAGGTAGTTGCAAAAATTCTTTGAAATATATGAACCACCCATGAAGTATATTTTAAATAACAAAAATACATATCAAAATGTCTTATTGTTAGTGTTTGACAGAGCTTTCGGTTGGAGTTTGACCCAAGATTCGGCTTAGTTTTGGTTTCGGCTTTCGTCAAGCCGAAACTGAATTCGTGTGATGAGAATTTTGAGAGATTATTGATTCTCACTATGAGAATCTTCAATTATGAATACTAATAATTATCAGTTTATTAAAATTATTTTTAAATGATATTTTTTTCAGTTTGAGAGAAAGTTGACGAAAGCTTAAAAGAACTTATTTTGCTTTTAAGATGTAAGAATGAGTATATTTTGTTTTGTGTGCGAAAGCATATGAAGTAAAAAATAATTTAGTTTTGTAACTTTTCTTAATTATTTTATGTTATTCGTACCCTGTATTAAAACTAAATGTTCCATGTATTTCTTTCAAATCAATTCTTTATTTCAGCACAAATAATTTATTTGAAATAAGAAATTATAATAATTTGTTATGCTAGTGATTGGCTCTAATATTTATAAATTAGAGTTAACAGCAATTGCTGAGTCTGTTTCCGGAAAACCGGAACTAAACCGGTGGTGATTTTGAAGAAACTCATGTAAATTGTGTCGATTCCTGACGATTTGTTGTTTTTAATTTCATGTATTGTTTTTTAATTAACTTCTCTAAGTTTTATTTGGTTTAAGAAATCAAGAACATAGTTATCATTGTTGAGGATCCTAATTTGCAGAAATGAAGAAATTTCGTTAATGTATAGGCCAAAGTTCCAATTTTCATTAGGTTTTGGCTCTTTAAGAACACTCTTTTTATTAACAAAAGTCAAACAAATTTATCTAGTGCTATATTTTACATTACCGAATTGATAATTATATTTTGTATATCTATTTGGGGAACCTTTTTTTATCATTTTATCATTTTTCGTTGGAATAAGATTACAGAATAAACTAGTATTGTCCGAGACTGATATAAATAAGGATTTAAAATCAATTTCTTTTAATAAGTATAATTTCTCTTTCCTAATTATAAATTTGTTGAGTTTAAAATGTATCAATTAAAAATTGCGGTTATTTTAATTGTCGCTACTAATCTAATCCGAACATCAGCAGGTGAGTTATTGAATATTTTTTTTATTTCATTTGAATTTGATTTTTTGATAATAAAAAAACGTAGGGTAATAAAAATTTCGAAAAAAATTTGTTTTATTTATCGTTGAAATATACAACGTACTTATTTATAATTCAGGGTAGATTAGTATATATAATAATTAATAATTAGTGAAGAAATTTATAACTGCCACCATTTTTGTTGAAAGAAAACATCATAACCGAGTTTTATATTTCAAATCTACCTTAAAAACCATTAATAAATTTTCACTCTTACATTTCTTAAGTGTGGTCTTCTTTAGTTTAACCTAACATAAACGTTAAATGTATAAAAGCTACCGATACTCAGACAAAAATCGGAGATTGAGATTACAAAGTATTGAAACTTTCGGAAGTTCCCTTTTTTATACAAAAAACAAATATTGTAGGAAAATTCATTATTAACTATTACCTGTTTCTACTATATGTTCAAGTATTCTAAGCCAAATTTTTCAATGTCTCTTTATATGTTAATACCAAAATGAATGCCAACCCTCTTTTACCCTGGAGGCATTGCAATTGTTACACACTTTTTCAAATGTTCAAGGACTTTGCATACGAAAATAACTTTGGTATTATCTAATTTTCCGTTGTAATAAAAATTTTATTATGAATTGTACAATGAAAATAAAATCTTGCCTTATCATTATTTATTTCTTAATTATGGTAAAATTCTAAGAGTTTTCGTTTATTTTCATCGTTTAAATCAATAAAGAAAATATTTATAGTAACAGAAGCGTCGCATAATTAAGAGGCGTTTTTGTAGGATTTAAATTTTACGATTAACTTTAGACTACTTAATTTTCTTATTGTATACTGTATGAATGCATATTATAATGAACGATGTTTATAGTGTCAACTTTAACTAATACCAATGGCGTGCATTACATATAGACAAAAAGACACTGCCTACCCTACATAATTCAGATAAATATTTATTACTTTGTTCTGATATCTAGTTTTTTTTTATTTACGACTACTATCAAACATCAATAAAGAAAAAAATCTTAACGGATATCATCTATACAGTATACAGATTATGTCTTCTGTCTTCTGTCAGCAAAAAAATCACAATTTTTTAAAAGGATTAGGGAAAGAGTATGTGAGGGTTTTAAAAATACTTCGAACCCTTTAGGTTGAATTAAGATCAGCGTAACAACCATACCATTAAAAATATTACAAAATTAAAAATTACAAATGGTTTCTTTTACGTACTGTTGATAGAAAGGTACTCTTGCATAATATAGACGAAGCTCTTTTTCTCTTTAAGTTACAAAGTCAAAAATATGAATCAAAAACTCATCCGGAGTTTTCGAGTGTTAACTACCGCTGTATTTCATCAATCGGACTACATTGTTCTGATTTATTCACTAAGATATTTGACCATATTTTCGTAGCAAAAAAAAATATTTTTTCCGCAATATTTTTTGTATTACTACTCGTTCTACTTACAAACAAATTTGGAACTTTCTGTGGGATGTTATATGTTGTATTTTGGAAATAATTAATTATAGTTCAATTTATCCATGTTTTTCGATAATCCGTGCCGCCTATTCCCACCATTAGTCCGGATAATCGAGAGTTCACTATACAAACATTTTCAGATTTTCACTACTTAATCTATTTTTTCTTTCAGAGGTCGATGCTCCTTGTAACAATAATGCTGATTGTGAAACTCTGACATTTTCAAATTGTCAACAAAATAAGTGCGTTTGTAATACTAACACCGTTGCGGATCCCAATGGATTTGGTTGCTTTCCAAGTAAGGCCAAAAAATAATTTGCATAATATTTTAATTGTATAGTTTTGTACTCATTTTTCTTATTAACAAGATTTACGGTACGGGGAAGCTTGTGTAGAAGATGTACAATGTTTTAAATATTTGGGTTCAGCAAATAGTTGGTGTGATCCTGCGACTAAAGTATGTGATTGTAAACCTAACCATCAGCAGGATAAGAATGGATCATGTGGCGGATCAAAAGGTAAACATTTTTCCTTCATGTATATTATTAAATCAGTAAATAAGAAACGACATTCATAAGTTTAAAATTTCCCAGTTTATAAACGCCTTTTTTTGTTTTGCAAAAATAATAGAGTAATTGGCTCCATAGTATCTGTAATTCTTACCATAAAAGAGTAAAGAAGTTTTTTTTCGTTTCCCAGGCGGAGCATCTTCCATCGTTTTACACCCGCTTATCATTTTGATAATTGCAATATTCGGTATTAAAAATATATTTTAAAAATTGTAAAATTGATGATTAAAAATTAAAAAAATTGTAATTTTATGTTAAAATATTTTAAATAATAAATATTAATTGGTTAGCACTTGATCCATATTGAAAGAAATATGTTTTTTTAAAAGAAATTTAGGGACTTAAGATAATATTATGGTTTATGCGTATAAGACGCTTTAGAGGTAAGGAATTCGAAAACAACAGAAATATTGTATTATGCGTATTTAATACTTTAAGTGGTTTTGAAGCCAAGTGGTGAATTTTTTTTTTTTGTTATCCCTAGTCGTGTGTCCGCGGTATATCATTTAGATGCAGAATAAATAAAATAGGTCCCGTAATGGAATCTTAAGGAGCTTTGGCGTTAATTAAGACTCTGAAATTTCATTCTTTTTTTCTCAACAAAAGTGGCGCTCCTGCCTCCGAATGAATTATAATAATTCAAATAATCAAGCACATTAAGAAAGAAAAGATATTAATACCCGAACAGTTTAGATTCAGAACTAGGAATTCCATGACAATTCAGTTTTACAGAATATGAGACCACGTAACTGACGCCTTCCACACGAAAATAAGCACACGAAAATGACTCTCCTGGACATAGAGAAGGGTATTATCAGTCTACTACAATATGGGTTAATATAGAAATTAAGTAAAATGAGATTCCTAATATTCATTATAAAATAATCAGGAGTAGCGAAATAATATTACGAATCTTATTTTAATTAATTTCTATCTTAACCCATATTGTAGTTGACTGATAATAGCCTTCTCTATGTCCAGGAGAGTCATTTTCGTGTGCTTATTTTCGTGTGGAAGGCGTCAGTTACGTGGTCTCATATTCTGTAGAACTGAATTTTCATGGAATTCCTAGTTTTGAATCTAAACTGTTCGGGTATTAGTATCTTTTCTTTCTTATAGTACGTGATTATTTGAATTATTATAATTCATTCGGCAACTGTGCTTAAAGTTGTATGTAAGCTGATTGGTCTGTAACTAGCCGGAGTTGATGCTGGTTTTTAAGGTTTAACGATCGAAATCTGTATCATGTTAATTCGTTGATTTTTTAAAGTTTCCGGGATAAATCTTTAAGTCAGCATTTTATTTATGAAAGTAGTTCGTCCTTTTACTGGCATAGTAAAAGGTTTTTAAGTAACTTGCGTAAATATGATCGATTCTTAATGCTTTGTTGTTTTAATTTTTAAGAAATGTTTTTTTTCTCTAGGTTTAATATGGTACAAATTCGCTAAATCTCCAATATTTGTTTTCATGAAATCTACCATGAAGTTATTAAATTTCGTATTTTGGTTAGGCTAGAAAAATAATACAATTAATTTTTGTATAAAACTATACATTTAATCATCTTCTCCTTTTTTGCTAGACCGTTCAAGTTACCTACTGTATAGCATTATAAGAAATTTATTTTGCAGAAATGAAAGAATTTCGTTAATTTATAAGCCAACGTTCAAATTTTCGCTAGGCGTTGGTTATTTAAGAATACACCTTTGATAAACAAAACTTAATCAAATTTATCTTGTACTGTATTTCCCATTACCGAATTGATAAATTATGTAGGCATGTTTTGGGAAATTTTCGTTATCATTTTTACGTAAAATTCATTGGAATTAGATTACAGAATGGACTAGTACTGTCCACGATCGAAGACTGATATAAAGTAGGATTTAAATTCTAAATTTACTTAAAATATTTATTTCTCTTTTCCAATTGAAACTTTGCTGAGTTAAAAATGTTTCGTTTACAAATTGCGCTTATTTTAATTGTCACTACTAATCCAATCCGAATATCAGCAGGTGCGTTATTGAATATTTTTTTTGGTTTCATTTGAATAGAATTTTTCGACAATATAAAAACGTAGGATAATAAAAAAAAATAGAAAAAGGATCGTTGAAATATGCAACGTACTTATTTACAGTTCAAGGAGGATTACTGAATAGTTTAAACAAATTTTTTTTTAACACATTTTTCTTATTTTGGAAAATTCCAAACGTTAGGTGATGGATTTCACGCTTGTACATCTAATGCGGATTGTTCGGATATACCACATACATATTGTGGCCAGAAAAAAGTATGTATTTGCCAGCAAGGATTTTATCAAGATGGTTATACAAAATGTTACGCAAGTAAGTAAGAGCGATAATCGAATGTTAACCATTGGAAAATTAAGATAAAAAATATATTTCTTTAAGATATCAAGCATTTTTAATAAAAAATGCACCTCTGCATTACTGTATAAAAAAATTTCAGATTTTTTACTCTTTTACTCTTTTATTATTTTTTTTCCAGAGATCGATGCCCCTTGTAACAATAATGCAGATTGTGAAACTCTGACAAATTCAAATTGTCAACAACATAAGTGCATTTGTAATACCAACACCGTCGCGGATCCCAATGGATTTGCTTGTTTTCCAAGTAAGACGAAAATATAATTTGCATAATAATTTAATTTTAAAGTTTTGTACTCATTTTTTTATTAACAAGATGTACAGTATGGGTACCCTTGTGAAGAAGATATACAATGCTTTAAATATATGGGTTCATCGTATAGTTGGTGTAATCCTGCCACTAAAGTTTGTGATTGTAAACCCGACTATCATGTGAAGACGAATGGAGTTTGTATCTTATCAAAAGGTAAACATTTTTTCTCCAGGTATATGATTAAATCAGTAAATAAGTAACACCCAATATTACTCACTAAAACTTTTAATTTTCCTCGTTTTTGAGTTTGACAAAGTAATAATTACCACAGGCGGTATGTTCACTTTAACAAGTACTGCACTATTTTAATCAAAAGTCGACTCTTTTTCATAGTACTTCATAAATTAAATCTCCATTTCACTTTTGGTTTTTCAGATACATTAGAGTGCAACTAAATAATATGTTACTTTATAACAATTATACTTTTAGGCCTAAGCGAACCCTGTAACAGCGATGATGAATGTTATAATGGTAACGATGGTTATCCTCCATTCAAAAATCAATTAGTTTGCAAAAATAATATTTGCTCTTGCAAAGATGGAATGATTCCTTCAGACGATCAATATTGTAAATGTAAGTTATTATCTTTATAATACAATTCATATTTTTTGAAAGAAAATTAATGAAAAGATATAATTATTTTTTGTATTCTAGCTGATGCATCTACCATCGTTTTACACTCGTTTATCATTTTTATAATTTCAATATTAAGTATTAAAAATATATTTTAATAAATAAGAGATAATCGTTTTATTAAAAAATTGTATTAAACATAAAGAATAAATATTTTATTATAAATAAAAGTTTATAATATATAAATAATATAATGAAATAAAATAAATTAAGGACGAAAACAAATTTGTTCTCGTAAATGAGACGGTAGGTAATTAGGTCTTCAAATAAAAAAAAAGCTTAATAAGGTGATAAATAAATTTTATTAGTAGGTACCTATCAATTTCACAAAAGTTTTAAGGTCAAAATAAATAAATCAATTGATATGATATATGATATATGATAACAAAAGTCAGTAACGAAATCATTTGAAATAACATTTCAAAGTTTAGATAATATTAAGACTTTTTATTATATAAAAAATATATAGAATTTAGAAAAAAAAAATTCATTATTTAAAATCGCTACAACAGTGGTGAAATAAAAAAAATATAAAAATAATGTCTTTCTAATGTGTTTATTAAGTATATATATAAATATAATAAAAAAGTCAAAAATTTACTGTTAAAATTGCAATAAAACAAACTTTCTAAGGGAAATTCTGCAAGAAGATAGTTATAGGAATATTTGTCAAAAAATATATATACTATTAGGGCGTCCGTTATTTCCCAAATTGATTTTTTTACAGCGATCACCCCCTGAATTTTTAGTTTAAGATATAAAAAAAATTATCTAACACAATTAAGCTCTCAATTTCTTGATTAAACCGTACCGGAATCATATTACTTTTACTATTTAAATAACAGATGATAAAAATCAGGTCTCAGCTTTTATATTTTTTTAAATAAGAAGAAAATTCAGGTTATTTAAGATCTTTTTGTTTTTTTATTTTTTATTTAATATTTTATTGTTCAATTAGCTACGTTTCTTTACTAATCGTAACTTCCTCAGGCTTCTTGATTCACAAAATTAAAAATATTTATTTTTAAAATAAAAAATAAAAAAAAACAAAAAGATCTTAAATAAGCTGAATTTTCTTCTTATTTAAAAAAATATTTAAATAACATGGGATTATTTGACTTTTTATTTTTATTTTTTTTTCTCAGAAACAAATGAATAAAAATATTTAAGATTAAATTATTCTGACGTAAAATTTAACGCTCTACAAAAAAGGTCTCTTAGGAATTTTCGATTAAATCACTTTATTAAAAGTTATTCAACATTTAACTAATATACTATAGGTTCTTTTTTTTGAATAAGATTGGATAAGATGGGTTATTGGTTGGTATCCCAAAATTTATAAACGTACGCAACCCTGGTGACTCCACCGTAGCGCCATTTTAAGTATTGCTCACAGAAATACTCCGAAAGATAATTTGTAAAAGATTTCAAGTAATATTTAAAGACAAATCAATTAATGGATAATAATATATGTCTTAAGAGACTCAATTTCTTCTTTATTACGACGCGTTTCAACAGTTTTTGACTGTCATCATCAGGTAATAATTTTTTTGCCCAAAATAATTATTACAAAATAATTATTACCTGATGATGACAGTCAAAAACTGTTGAAACGCGTCGTAATAAAGAAGAAATTGAGTCTCATAAGACATATATTATTATCCATTAATTTATTGTGACTCGGAAATAATAAATACTTATCAATGTTAAACAAATCAATTGTTTCTAAATCTTAAAACCCGTTGGTTTTATTTTAAACTAAAGCCAAAATAGTAAATTTCTAAATATGTAATCGTATTTTGTTTGCTACAAACTTGGGTTCAAACATAAATCGACCTTTAAACTTAGATTTTTACAAATTTGTAAATTTTTATTTCAATCAAAAAGTTGTAAACATAATATTAACATGTAGGCAATGCCAAAGCATTGTACTGGTATCCTTTAAGTACAGCACTACCGATTTCTTATACAGCTAAGCACGTCCTTGCCACTGTTTTGGGTCCCTTAGGTATATTTAAATTTGACACCGGATGCATTCGAAAATCAGTGCCTATTTGAACGGAAAGCTATTTCGATAATTTTTAAGCATTACAGTTTGCATTCTTTTTTGCGCTCATTTCCATCGAAACTTTGGTACATATGAAGAATGGCTGCACTGTTGTAAGTTTAACCAAACATCGATCTCCCAGCAAACCGCTGAAGAATAACTTCATGTTTTCCCATTATATATAATGGATAACACCGAAGAAAATGGACCCAAAGAAGATCAACAAGAAAAAAAGAAATTCAGAAGCTTTAAAAAAATATTTGTTCAGTCTAAAATTACTTCTCATATTGTTTCATAATATTTCTATCAGATAAAATTTTGTTAGGATAATCGAAAACATTGGTAAAAATTTCATCGATATGATCAATTATCATCGTTGACTGTATTTAAATCGTCTATATATGTATTCAGTGTTTTTTATTTATAATTATATATCTTCCTTGAAAGCAAGCACTTGAAAATTTATCCAATTTTTTTTATTTATAATAATTACTTATTAGATCAAGCAGATATCATCTGATAGATCCCCAACTAAAATATAAAAGTGGAATCAAAGAGCAGCCCTTAACTATTAATTGAACTTTTAGTTGTTAGGTGTAATTTTTTACCTCAGCTAATTTTTTTAGTTCAAGATTTCCATTAAATATGCGCTTTCAAAAAGGAAAATGTCATTTAATCATGAGAAAGAATCTTTTCATTTTACTTCATTTGTTCTGATGATCTGATCATTAAAAAGAAATCCTTTATCATGTAGTCTTCTGCCTAATAAATAATGATTGTACTTTATAGCTAAGACCAATGCTATTCATTTTTAATTTTAAACTTCTTTTCTTTAAATAAATAATTTATGAGTCGAGATAAAGACATTGATTTGATCATAACTCTTTGCTTAAGAAGATTAAGCTTTTGTCAGAAAAGTAATTTTCAAATGGAACTCTTTCTATAATATATTAAATTTCAGTGAAATATATTCCAAATTGTATGTAGCTGAAAACTATACAAGTATCGTATGACGATGATATATCCATACAATGTACATATCACCTGTTAAAAGTATTTACTTATTCAAACTTATGCTATGGTATATCTTATTCTTGGTGCAAGCAATAAAAATTTATTATAGTTTATACGAAATTAATTTTCTACTTGTAAGAAACAACAAATATGAGGGAACTAATCCCAGAGATAGGGACACTGCAATACGGTATACCGATATATAAGACCGGCCGTCAGGCAAATTACGAAAACAGAAAATTGTTGTTTCCTTTTATGACCGTTTACAATATATTTTTATATACCTACATTATATTAAGTGTAAACACATTGCGCTTTGTATAACGTCTCTTCATTGACGTAATTTTCCCCATTTTCCATAAATTGTGCGACACAATATTGTTTTTAATAATACGAGCGCGGGATATTTACTTAAAAACAGCGGCAATAAAGACTGGTCCTGGCATTTTCTTTCAATCGCGAAAGACAACATATATTTTATAATTGATACCAAAGGAAAAGAAATACGAAGCAATAAAGAAAATACCAAGAAAAAAAAACGATGCCCCCCCCTACATAAAAATTCAACCATGTCGCTTGCTTATTGCCATCAATTTATTGTGATGAAGGATAGAAAGCAAGGGGAATTCAAATGTTGACAGAATCATTGAAATAAGAAAAAAAAATCTTAAATAAAATCAAATCAAATAATAACATACGAGTATTTATGAAATATTTCTCTTCTCTTGGTTCTTAAGTCTTGTTTACGGCGATTTTGTCGTAAAAATCGAAGATATCGATATTAAATATTAATCCAGTAATGGAACGAAAAAGAAATATCGTAGGAGGTAAATTCAGAATATTACAGAAAAAAAAACCGTAAATCTTTTGAGTTCTACCATTTTCTTTATGGAAGTGTGTAAAAATAATTAATGTTTTAAACAAAATAATCCTCAATGAT
This sequence comes from Sisyra terminalis, assembly GCA_958496175.1. Classification (NCBI taxonomy): domain Eukaryota; kingdom Metazoa; phylum Arthropoda; class Insecta; order Neuroptera; family Sisyridae; genus Sisyra; species Sisyra terminalis. Next base: position 57,826,320 of record OY292274.1, read on the forward strand.
TTAATTCCATCGAATCGTTTTTTTTTTTATTTCAATTTTAATATCAGATAAAATTACGTGACTCCGTAACATTATCAAAGCTTACAAACTTTCCCAAGAGCTTTAACATTTAAAATCTATTCGTTTTGTTTGGCAGTCTCTACGCAAATCTATATGTTTTTGCCATTCATCAATCTGAGATTCTTTTCTTTGCATATTATACCTACAGTTTTTAAATATTATTTCGCTTCTTTCCTTGTATAATAATGAAATCCCGCTATTAAATTTATTATAGAGAAACGTTATCGGTGTGTTCCTGAATAAATTCATTCATAATGTTTTTGCAAATTACTTATCAATGAATACGGTTACTAATGAATAAATTAACGGAAATTGTATTGATTATATAATACTTTTTTGTAAAAATTAATTATAACTATATTCGTGCTAAATTTTCTTCCACATACATATTTTTTCTTGACGAACTTAAACTGCATTTCCCCTTTTTTTTGTTGAATTAAATATTTTGTTTTTCAAATCCATAAATAAAGTTACGAATTCTTCTATTTTCCTGTTTCTGTCTTCATTTTTCTATTTTGATAATTGGTAATTAAGCTTTGCTTAACATATTAAGGTATTTTGAAAGAACAAGCTTTCAATTTTAATAGATACAAACACTTTTTGAAGCGGATTGTTTGGAAAGTAATTTCGTTTTTTCCCGACAAAAGATTTAACTGTATTTTTTTGCACCCATTTTATAATTAAGTCGTATAATCATTGTATGTTTTGAGAGCTCATATAGCAAGGCTTGTATGTGAAAAAGCTCAAGTGATTGTACGCAATAGTTTTTGGTGCGTGTCCTTTTAGATATGGAGAGCAAAAACCAGAATTTTCGTCATATATCACTTTTTCACTATAGAAAAGGTAAAATGCTGTTCAATCAAGCAAAAAAAATAACTGAAGTGTATGCAGAAGATGTATTGACGGCACGCCAGTGCCAAAACTAGTTTGTATAATTTTGATTCGGAAATTTTGATGTCGAAGATGCATCACGGTCTGGAAGACCAGTTGAAGCTGATAAAGTCACAATGAAATCATTAATTGATGCAAATCGGTAAGTAACAGTACGTGAGATCAGTAAAAGGTAAAATTTACCAAATTCAATTGTTAATGACCCACTTGAAAGACCTAGGATTAACCTCGAACCCCGATTAATGGGTTCCCTATGTTTTTATGGGTAGGAATTTGACCTCATACAAGTTGTGTGCTCTCCCAAAAGTTTTTACAACTTGAAAGGTATAAACTGTCATACCCATCATATTCTACAAATCTGGCAACTTCGGTTTATTGTTGGTTTTGACCACAGCAAAATCTTTTAGACGGTAAAACCTTTACTTCAAATGAGGAAGTCAAAAATACCCAAAGATCAGTTTTCGGCTAAAAAAGAGCAAAAATTTTTGCAGTGAAAAATTATACTTCAGCCAGAAAAATGGCAAAAGGTATTGAACCAGAATGGCCAATTTATAATTTAAAAAAATATTTATTCACTATAAAAAAATTGTCTTTTATTATTACAAATAAAGAAACGAAATTACGTTCCGAACAATCTAATATGTCGTGACAAAATTTGAGCTAAATAAATGCATAGCTTTTTGAGTTTTTGAAATCTACGCAAAACCAACATAACAATTTTACATATGTAGATAAAAGATAGATTATTCATTGTTTATTTAAACCAGAGGTTGTCAGAGGTGGCCAACCCGCCAATCGCAAAATTCACATCTTGACAATTTTTTCGATCCGCAATATGCATCTGACTTTTATAAAATGTATACATTTTATAATGACCAAAGTAGTGAAAGCCCATATATTAAAAATGTTTACAGTGTATCTAAATTAAGTATGGAGAATTTGAGATATAACTTCAAAAGTGGCCCGCAGAATTATGATGCATTTCCGATGTGGCTCCCAATATCATTTGGGGTGGCTGCCCCTAATTTCAAGTATGCTGATTTTTCGATATCTAAAAAAAGAACATAGATATTTAATTAAAAGACCCAATTTATAACCAACTAATGAATATCCATTAATTTATTTTAATCGCCCTTCTTCAGAATGCTACTTTTATTATTATTAATTAAACGTAAATAGGAAATCTTTCCTTCCGAAGAAAAGTAGATGAACTTGATTACAAAGTTTCTATCAAAACAGTAATTCAGTCTTTAAATTAGAACCAAAAGGGAAATCAGATTAAAATATTGGTACAAGTATTTAGATTTAACTTGTTTGTGACCTTCATAATATTTTTTTTTGGCGAAACACTAAGATGTGCCTGAAAACAAAATATTGTCGAAATCCATAAAACTGTTCTTGAATTGTACGAAAGAATGCAGGTAGACAAATATTTAAGTTTAATATTATCAACCTTTGTCCCATAATCATCAATGTTGTGAGCAAAACTTGTTAAATTCCAAGCTGGTTAAAATTGCAAAGAATTTTTACCAGTTCTCAACTGATGATATGAAATAACATAGTAAAAGCTTGAAGGCCAAAATCTGAGAAAAAGGCTCAAAGGTGTTATTTATGGAATCGGGTAAAGGTGTTAATGTAATTATAATTGACAACAAATAATAAATACCTGAAACTGGTTCAGATTCCTTAAACAACATAATTAAATCTGACATTCCCTCATTTTGACCTTCAGGTTTTTATTTTGATATTTCATATCACCGGTTGAGCATATACTTGAATTTTTCGTATATATATATTCATTTTAATAATATTTTTACTGTTTTTACACAATTCAAATTTCAAATTTTATTTCACGGTTTTATTAAGTTCTTTTGTGTATGGTAACAATATTAAATACATTTAAAAATAAAAGCATTTTATAAATTGCCTGCGCTATAATTGGTATGTACTTGATTATATTATATGCAAATATTTTTCTTTTATAAAATATCAAAGGACCCGATGAACTTCATCCCACCTTAAATTGAATTGCGAAAATTAATTGATATCGGTAATACTGCTACATTTTAAATTATTAACAATAACAAGAATTATTAACAATTAAATTAATAAACATTGTATTTTATTTATTTTGATTTATACCTATAAAAACATTCAACATGTTAAAACTTATATGCATAAAAAAAATCCTTAAATTCTCACCTGTTCATGAGTTTAAAGATATACATAGATATTTGTAAACATATTTTTGTTTTTGTCTTTTTGTATTTCTCGAAAATGTATTGTTCTTTTGGCCAATTCGATCCAAAGGTCGCTATTAACTAGGGACTGGAAACTTACTGGAAATATTTATGACTTCTTCAGTACTTTAAACATAATATTCGATAATATTAGACCATAGTTGTAGCCGGTACGAGTAATGGAAGACCTCCATCTCTGGGAAGATTTTGGGTATCTGTAGAAATATGCTGACAGATTTCAAGCTCACATTAGGTTTAAATTTACAACAATTATGAGGATAATTTTAACAGTAAAAATATGCAAAGAATTGTTTGAACCAAAAATTTTTTACAAAGCGTATTATCGTTTTTTTTTTGGCGATTCCCCGAATATAAAATAATTAATACGCTAACCTATCGTACACAAGCAGAACAATATTGATTACAAAGAAGTTTAAAAATCGTACTGATGAAAATTGTAACTTCTAATTACATGTGGAGACTAAAAAGAATTCTTAAAAATTAATTAATAAAGTCCTAAGATATTGATTTTTACGAAATACTTTAAAATCTTACTTTATAGTGATTGCAATTTTTTATATAGTCCCCTGGGAATGACAATAACACATTTAATATTTGAATCTTATTAAAATGAATTTTCTTAAAACTATTTTTATGAAATATAATCTGTACGAAGAAATCTATAAAGAGAACAATGAATGAGCTTAATTTTTTATATTCTTAATATAATCTTCAATTTTATTATTTTATTTTGTTCCTATTGTATGTACATTAAGAAATATGTTTCAAAAAAAAATATTGAATCCGTTCTCACTTTGACTGTGCTCCTCATATTAATTATCTATTATAATATAATATTAAGTCCTTTTGCAATTCTCTTTCAATAATAGTCGTAGTAAAAATGTTTATTTCGACACCAAAGCTATTATCGAAATTTTATGACTACAGTATTTACGGGATACAATAACAATCTACCACCAATAGTAATTGGCTTTTTTGCGTGTTCATTATCGTTAAGTGGTTTTAATCGTTAATGAAACTTTCCGAGCTTTTGATTCTTTTTAAATAGTATAGATTGAATTCAGTGCACGGCAATTAGTTTTTATATTTAATATTTTCATTATGATTACCATCATTTTATGAGTGTTCATTAAGACATTTGGCTTATGTATCATAGTTCAAATATCTATATACTTTATTTTGATAATTTTTTTTCAATTTTGCAGATATTTGCTTTAGGTATCTTTTATGATTATCAATTTATCACTTCTACGTGATAAATTAAACGGAGGTGTTGCAGCAACCTTTTATAAAATGGTATCAATGATTTTAAGCAGATTTCAAAACATACATTTTCCTTTTGGTAATCTATCAATTCTTTAATTTTTACAAAAAACAGACTAGCCAATATTGTTATCACGTACTGGTGATAACATGTGGTAGTTAAGCCAACAATAAAGTTAACTAAAATTATGCTTCTTGAATTATCTTTTGATTTCACCTGGGAAAAAGCAATCTATATAAAGCTGTTATTTAACATTTCTCCAGTAGTTCAAAGCTTATTCAAAACATTGACAAAAAATGGCACCAAACACAAAAGTGTACAATGAACAAACCGTAACAACTGCTCGTTTATTTTCACGAGACGAGGTTCTAGAATTCAATGGAAAACTTGGAAAGCCAATGTGGTGCATTATAAAAAAATCCGTTTATGATTTAACGCCATATCTAAATGAGGTAATATTAATAATGCTTAGTTAAAAAAAATACTGCTTTGAATATAAATGTAGGCACGTTTGATTTTTGTTCCTTTTTTATTTACAACAAAGGGCGCCTAAATGTAGGTTGTGGGATGTGCAGAAAAGTTTCACTGGTGGTTATTGTGACTCGAATTTAAATTTTATTCTTTTGTGATAATATTCTTAAATAATGGATTATGAATACATGTGGGTTTTCAAAACTATTTGGTAATTAATTTACAAATTATGTATTTTATATAATACAAGAAATCGTTTTTCCAAGTTTTAGACTACATTTTAGTTGCCCAACATTGAAAAATATTTTCAACTCTATAAAAATTTTTTTGGTATATTTTATAGCTTTTTTAAGATTTTCCAGAAGTTCGAATTTTTATTTACATTACTGCTTTGGATTGGCAGACATTATGGAAAATTTTATAATTTTTCTCTATTTCCAATCAAATTTAATTGGATGATATATTTAACCACTTTCTTTCTAAAATTTGATAAATTGCATAGTTTAACATTTGAGAATTACGAAAAATTACCTCGGCTTCTTTTAGCTACATTGTGCTAAGTTGGATGTTTGCCGACGGCGCAGTAACATCCGATATGCTAAAGGATCAATATATTTTTTTTTGTAGTCTTCAAATATTTAGGTAAAAAAAATATACAAAAATATTTCTTTACCCATAGCTTTTTATTTTAAATTAAAAATAAACCAACATTCATACTCCAAATACCCACAGTAAAGTGATCCACTCAATTACAAAGAGAGTTAAAAAAGGATTATTACAATAATATTATAGTATCAATATACAATTTATTTCGATAATCTTTTAACTAAATTAGTTTTAGTTGGAGTCTTCTGCAATAAAAGTTTTATTTTGAGATATTTTTCAATCTTTTCCTGGTGAGACTTTTTCAAAAGAGTTGCTTCCCAAATAAAGTTACTAATATCAGTATATAAGGAGATACTTATATACTAAAAGAAAAATTATTGAAACGTATTTCACATCAATAATAGCATTCACAGCAACTAAGTTAAAATAAACAATATAAATATTCTGCACTTATTTAATAGTTACTGATTCTTCAAGGTGATTTATGCAATTTTACAGGAAGTACTTATATGCCAGAAACAATGGTTTTGTTGCTTTGTATAAAACTAGCACCCAACCCTACAGTTCAGTTTGGTTCTCGAAATGGGTATTTTTTTTAAATTATGAAAAAAATATATTAAAAAGGCCAATTTGGTTATCAGCGTAATTGAATTTTCCCGAAAATCGACATATATTCGACTCAAATGAATAAAATATTGTTGATGTTTAATTCAGTTGGGTTAACAAAAAGTACGTAAAAATTAATAAATGAATATTAAGTTGGAAAAGTAATGAAAACAATATCTAATTAGTATAAAAAACCTTTTTTTTTACATTTTTGATTTTTTTTCATGTCGCGGATCAAACTTGGTGTAGATAGTTGAACACAACCCAAAATATCTTAATTCTCGGATTGCTGCTTCTGAACTTTGGAGTTTCTACCTTCAATATATTAAAATATATCTATATTATTTCATTTGACGAATATTGAGATAGGCACTTATCAATTACATAAATCAAATTTATGAATCATTATTTAATTATTAACAATATTAAATATTTGCCTTTTTTACCATCGGCGCTTAAGATATTGTATGACCTCTGAATCAAATGAGTGATATTTTTAATTAAAATTTAAATATGATTTTAAAAAAATTTAAATAAATTTTAATTAAAATTTAGCCGTATATCCCTCATATCCCAATAAATTGATTAAATTGAGAATTATTTTCTCAAAATATATAATTTTTAAAGTTTTATTAAGCATGCTATCATATAGGTATAGTCGGAATAAGACTACAGTACTCAATGTAACTGAGAGGATTTAAATGCATTTTTAATAACTATTTACAAAAAAGGAATTTGTGAAAACTGAACAAAAAGGAGACAAATTGGATTTATAACGTAACACTGTTATAAATAAATACACTTACAAAACCTTTTTGGTTCATATCATGAAAATATTGAAATAACATTGTCTACAGTAGCTTTGCTTTTGCAAGCTTATTTATTTACATTATTTTAACCATATCATATATTTTATTTTCATGTTTTTTTTAGCACCCTGGAGGTTTTGAAATGATAGAAGAAGTTGCTGGAAAAGATGCGACCAAAGCGTTCAATGATTTTGGCCACAGTAGTTATGCCAAGAAGTTATTAGAATCCCTGAAAATAGGAGATCTCAATGAGGTACAAAGTAAACCTTAAGTACTTTTTCCTTTTCAGAAAACTGTTTTGGGAATACATTTCATTCAAATACGAATAGTGTACATTCTTGAACTTTTCAAGTGTTTGATTCGGAAATAGAATCAGCTCCTTTGAAATAGTTTATTTTTTAAATTAAAGTAAAGAAAATACAAATAATTAAATTTGCAGGAAGAAGTGAAAACAAAGAAAATTGTACCCCCTACACAAAAGGACCAAAACAAACCAATCGATGTTAATAATAATGAAAATTCTCGTCAAGATAAAGGAAGGTAATATAAATTTAGAATGTTTAATTTATCTTATTATAACATGCCTTATCTTATATTAACCAAGGGTGGATTTAAGGGGGACACGTGCCTTCCCTACGGTATTTTTGTGTACTGTGGAGATTCCATCACAGTACATACTTAGAGGCAAATCAAATTATTAGAGTTGTTAAAATATATGAATAAAATAACAGAAAAAACATTAGTGAAACTTTAGTCTATTTTTGGCTGGAATTGTGAGTTTTTTCGTTGCATACCTTTTACGCACTTGCAAATGAAAGATGATATTGGCCCCCCCCAGAAAAAAATCCTGAATCCATCTTTGCCACCAACAAGATGCCAATTAAATCAATCTGTATCACTAACATTTCCAATTGTTTAAATTTGATTATCTTAACGGAGGGCTCAAAGTAGCACCTAATTAATGACGAGCCAATTTAACAATTAAAGGCTTCATTAATGATTTAAGCCCAGAAAACATAATCTAAAGACTATTCTTTTACCTTTTATAGAGGGTAAGTACCACTAGTTCAAATCCAGTCGGAGTAAAGGACTTCTAATTTTACTATCTTAAAGTAAAAATATGTTTTTTAATCTAAACCAATGTTTCAATAGAAGTCTAGTAATTAATTAATAGGATGATCAGTAAGAAAATATAAAAAATATTTTACTTTCGTAAGATTTTATAAAAGAGAATTTCTCCTTTCAGACATTTTGACTAAAATAATGATTTTTCTTTCTTTTTTGCAGTTGCCATTTTTTTATGTCCAAAATAACTTGTGGAATTTTTTAATGAAGTCAAAAATAAAGTACTTGTAGCAATAATTATCAATTTAATATTTATTTTATACGTATTCATATAGTGTTTAACCTTTCCGACACGGAGGGTTGAAAAATTTCAAATGGTCCGAAGCGGGGTATCCGACATACCCCAGACCAAATCCAGTGCTTCTCAAACAAAGTGAAATAGGTTTTTAAATGAAATTTTTTTTTGAGTATTACAAATATTTTAATTTTTTCAAAAAAATTCTAAAGTACATAATATGTGCATATTTTTTTAAATGGTAATCAAAATTAAAAAAAAAATAATATAATCACAACTTAAAAACCATAAAAAATAAAAATTATTTACAAAAGAACTTAGGTATAAAAGAAATAGTTCATATAGTTTATATAGCTAAAATATTACAAAAACTAATTTACTAACTATGGAATATAATAAAACTATATATTTAGATTTTTTAGATATATTTAGATTACTATAATACATTTTTACAGACTATAAATTAATGTTTACAATTTGGACAAGAAATTGTTTTAATTTGATAGCGGTGAATAAGCTACATCATATTATTAATAAGTCACATCGAATTTTAAATTTTCTGTCTTCACTTCTTGGGCAAAAACTACAACTCGTAGTATTTGGTATATCCTGCTGGTCTTGCTCTACTGCCAATTGAAGGTTCTTCGTTGGAGTGCTATTTCCATTATTGATAACTTGGTCAAATAACTCAAAGCCGAGTTGAATGTGCTTGTGGTAATTTACATTGTTGTTTTTCCGTTTTAAAACATTTTCTTTTAGCAATTCCGTAGCCAATTCTCGAAGAAATGCTTGTCTTCGGCTACGGTCTCCTTTTCGCCAATCTGGGTTATTCTGTACCCAAATAATGTAAGCATTTAATGCAGCCATATCTATTATTTCCATAACTATTCTGAACGGCCACCTTCTAGTAGTCCTAACAAGACTATACTGTTGGGTCATTTTGTCTCCAGTATCGACAGCTCCTTTGGTTTTATTATAATGAATAATAATATTTGGCCTTTTTCGCGGACCATCTTCTACTTCAATATTTTTGACTTCTGTGGATAATAGTCACCGCTTGATTTTTGATTGATAAATATTTCTCTTTTGTTTCTCCTGATTGTTCCGGTGAGAGTCACATCATTTAAAAAAAAATTGTTCGCTAAAGGAATTGATGTAAAGAAATTTAGAAACACTGGTTTAGAAATAAGCAGGTAAGATCGTTAAGATCGTTAAGCACGTTCAAGAATGAATACACAACTAAACGTTTGAGAAAGAAAACAATGCATTTTACACTTTATCACTTTCGGTTTACACTTTGCAATTTGCATTTTGAGAATTATAAAGTAATCACAGAAGAAACTCAATAAAACTGTCTCTCTTCTTTGTGCCGTAGTAGAGTGAAACATATAATCATTAAAATAATTTTTAGAAAGTTGAAGATTTTAAAGTGATCCATGGGGTGCCTGGGGTACGTAAAAACCCCGCTTCGGACCGGGAAGGTTAAATGATATAATGTAATTATAATATGTAAATTTAATTGTATGATTTATATTTTTTTTTAATATTGTGTAATAAAAATATAATTTATTCAAAAAATTCAGCCACTTCGGCTAGTTCTCGTTCACGTGCTTGCTCATGTGCCCAACGATTTTCCGCTAATTTTTCAGAAACACCCCATTTTTCGTGGAACAATAGTTTGTTGCAATTTTCTTTTGGACACTTTTTATTTTGAAATGGAGGTTTTTTCATATATAAAACCAGACATTTTAAATGTAACAAGTGACCACAATAAATACGTTCTACGTGATTATCTGACGACTCATCCGTTATAGCATCCTGCAAAGGAAATAATTATTTTGAAATTTTTATTGGATAATTTTTTTATAAGTTACATACATCGGGATTTTCTGGGAAACATTGTTCATTGCAAGCAGAACATGTCTCACGGGGCAAATCTTTAATGTTTTTTATTAGAAATAAAGCAACTTTTTCTAAACTAGGTGTTTTTTTAAATGGAGGTTCGTTAGGCTTTATTTTCCGCAATGGTGGCTCTACACATTGTCTCCCGAATTCCTTAGCTTGGCCCAAGAGGAATCGAATAATTAATGGCGGAAAATTAGTGTCCAAGTTTTCTAATCTAAAACAAACAAAAAACAATAGTATATAAAAAAAAATATTGCACATATAAAACATACTGTGCATAGTTCTCTGGGTAATCATTCGATATGTTTATACGACATTTTATAAAATATTTATGATTTTCCAGTAGCAATAATATTGAACTTGATTTCTGTCGTACTTTTATTTCACCATTTCCCGGTATAATATTCTTGATCGATAATATTTCATCGTAACAACAACATAAAGGATTTTCGTCAATAAAATTATTAATAAATTTCAAAAGTGGTATAATTTGCGGTTTGCCAATAAAGTCTTTCAAATATTTCTCACACAATAAAGTTAGTTTTCTGAGAAAATTTTCAGACAATGCTTTACTCTTTAGTTCGAATAGAATTATTGAAGACGGATAATTTTCAGAGAATTGAAAACATACAATAATATGTTTACATAATGTTCGTTTTATTTCAACGCGGACCATAGATTGGACGCATGTGATAAGTTTAGAATCACTGATAACATTTTCACATAATTTTCGAATTTCTGACAATTCATCTTCAATCAATCCCATTAGCAAACTATTACAATTATTCAAAATTTAATATTTATTTAACTTTGGGTAGTCATTTAATTAACTTTCGGACGCTTTACTTTATTAAAGAGCCCCTAGAGATAAGCTTACACTTATCGGGGTTAGTTTTGCACATATATTTTTTATAAATAATTTTTATTAATTTATAATTAAGCAATCTGAATGAAGAAGAGAGTTATATTGAATATTAATGTTTTAAATGTCAAATTGTATGAAGTAGTGTCAAATACGTCAAATGTGTGTGGTTTAATTTAGTTCTGAAGTTTGCCGAATTTTATAAAGCGCAAGCTGGCGCTAACGTACAGTGGTCTTAGAATCGGTGTTATCAATGTTTTACATTCTGTAGTTGTTATCTAGGATATTCTTCCCCTAAAAACGTTAATGGTGCTAGGGGTGCTAATCATACTAATCTCTGTTAAAGAAAAGACCTTAGACGGCATTTTTAATATTAAAAAAACCTACAAGAAGTCATTTAAAATCGTTCAAAGTCATTCAAGACATTTCAAATACAATGATTTAAAAATGCTTTAATGTATTTTTTAACGGGGATGGTACTAATGGTACTAATTGTGCTTATGGTCTTAAAGATGGAAAACAAAGCGTTAAGAACCAGAAGACCTATACCTTACATTGATTCGAATTTAAACACATGCTAAGAGTTCATTTTTTCTTACATAGGTCACGCAAAGAACTTAAAAGCTCTGGTGAAAATATTTGCTATTATAAAATTAAGTTATAATAAATATATAAAATACATAAAACATATAAAATATAAAAAATTCTAAAGTTGTGAAACAATGTATTCTATTAAAGCTTATTTATTAATGTTAAATATCAATTAAGTTTTAAATTTAAGTAATACAATATGAGTCAAGGGCGGATTTAGGGGGGACGGTGGAAACGTTCCCCCCAGGGTATTTTTGTGTACTGTAAAGATTCCATAATAGTACATACTTAGAAGCAAATCAAATTATTATAGTTGTGAAAATATATGAATTAAATATCAAGTAAAACATTAATAACATTAATAACATTAGTAAAACATTAGAACATTCGTAAAACTAGTCTATTTCTGATTTATGAATTTGATTGATGATTCTCGAACGATCTGCATCTATTCCTCAATTGACCATTGGGAAATGATGAACAATTCAAATCCATTGAATAATTCGTTTCTGTAGTCAAAAATTCAATAAGAACAATATTTCGAGGCCTCAAAATACAGGTACTTACTAATCATTTATCTCCCAAAAAGATGATACTTTCTTAAGCGCAAAAACAATGTCTTTGCCCTTAACTCCCTGATAATTATAATCTGTAAAAATATATTATATTATTATTTAAATAAATCATAATTTCTAGTTTAATTAACTTGTAAACTGAGAAACATATGGCGCAGCTCATTTGCATAATTCTAACAATGGTTGCCAAACTTCAGCATTTAGTAAAGAAAACGGATAATCGCTAGATTGTTTTTCTTGTTAAGAGTTATGAGATGTTAAATGTTAAATAAGTTAAGAGTTTGTGCAAAAGGACATTCACAATATCAATGCAAATTTTCCAAAAGGATAATTTTCAAGTGCACAAAAAGAATATAAGGGATGGGTTTTTTTCGCTGAAACTGTGTAAAATGTCTTAGACTGAATCATCTTCAACGGTGTTGTATAAAAACAATTTCCAGTTATTGGCTAGATCTTTGGAAAATCAAAATGGGAAGTTAAGAAGGTGAAAATGCATGCATCAATTTAGCCCTAAAATTGGTCGTTTTCGAGGGGGCCTTTTTATTAAAAGAGAATATTTTATCAATGGGTTTTAGAACAATAGCCATATGTGAGTAAAAATGAGATTTCTTTTTGTCCTGTGCGCAAAACGACATCCACAATATCATTTCAAATTTTTCAAAAGGACACTTTTCAAGTACATAAAAAATAGAAGACATGGTGTTTTTCCTGAAATTGTGCTGAATATTTTAAACTGAATCATCTTTAACAGTATTGCATAAAAACAATTTCCATTTATTGGCTAGATTCTAATAATAAAAATAATCCTAATAACAAATATAATAATAACGAAAGTCTACCATCCCTAGCATCATCGTATGTGATCATATCTCTGTATAAAATAATATGAAAAATATGTCTGTACAAAATAATATGTAAAATGAAAATATAAGGCATTTAAAGGTATTTTAAAAATTCAAAACGCTCATTAGAAGTAATTTAAAGTTATTAATTACATTTTAAATGTTATGATTTCAAAATTCCTTTTTTAAACAGGGTACCTATATGAGAAAAAAACACTGATAAAGTTGAACCTAAATTTAAAATTTAATATGTTTTGTTTTGTCGTACAACCTGATCATTCGAAAACTACATTTCTTCGAACCGTTATTTTCGTAAAAAAGTATAATAAATTCAAATTGTTTATTACAATCAATAATAAAACGCTGACAACTCATGATCTGAAAAAATTCCTTAGTAAAAATAAAAACGCTCGGTTGGTTATCAAAGGGTCAAAGACTAAAAAAGCTTTTTTTAATCAAAACGATGACAAGGAAAACCTATATTTTAAGATTGGTATCTAAAAATATTTGATTTTTTTCGCTGACTTTGAACAGTTATACTGTTGATCACTATATATCAAATATATTGTGGTCTTATTTACGTAATATGGTTTACAAAAGTAAGCTATAAACATAAATTTGAACCAAAGTTCAAATAAATGAATTACTGACGTATTTCCCAGATACGTACTTCCATTGCAAATGTTTGCATACGTTTGCAGAAATTTTACTTCTTAAAATTGTTCACCGCTCTAATAGATAAGATGCACTCGAGAACATAGAATATATTATCTTGTAGAATATGTTATCTACATAGAGTATGTTATCTTGTATTACAATCGAATCAGAAGATACCTTGCATACCTCCCAAAAAAAAAGTGCTAGAAATTTTAGTTAGTTTTAATAAGTAAGCTATAAAGAATATAAACTATAAACTAAAAGAAACTATAAAATGTGTTTACTAGTTTATTTTATTTAAACTCTTATTTGAAACAAAGAAATAATTATAAACAGCTTTTGGATTCAATTTGAAACGAGTAAACAAAGTTTTCCTTGTTTTCTCGATATCGAGCTTTCAGCAAATATTCATTGGCCAAATCACTAGTGCACAGTGCATAGTTGGAGCAAGCTTTTTGAAATTCTTTTAACAAATCACGAACTTCTTGCAGTCTTACCCTTCGATTGTCCACGTAGAAAATTGAAGACTTCAAAAAATCATAGCTTTTGGCAAATAAAATTTCCTTATCAGTCAACACCGTTTTTTTTGGCTCTGAATTTTTCGCGATTGGCTCTAATGCCTTTTCATTTTCTTCGGATGCCAGTTCCCTTGGCTTTGAATAAGAATGGGGCCATACACGAAAAGCGGACAAAAATCGTCGTAAAATATTGGGAAGCGATGTCGATTCGTTTGATGTAAAAGATGGTTTGTTGTGAAATGAACTTAAAGTATGCACTGGTCCTACAATACATTCTCCTTTATATTTTTCATTGGAGCTTTGAGATAATAAATCTTCGGACATTTCTGGTAATTTATCAAGAAGATGAACTAATAAATCGCCAATGTATGGAATGTATGGGTGATTTTGTCGAGCACGATTAAAAGCTCGTTGATAATTTGGCATACGCGTGTCCCGATACAAGAGGCACAGCTTTTCAAAAATACTTGAAAATATAAAAAAATATAAATTTATAATATTTATAATTGTGATAAACCTTACAAATATTTCGATGCGTGTTTTTGTCGTACGTAAGACCATGTAGAATGTAAACGATAAATTGGTGGACTCTGCAATCCATATAAAATGCTTCGACAGGATTGAAAATTGAATATTTTATTACATTTATCCGCAGTTGTGATGAAACGAGCAATTAAACGAGCTCGAAGCTAAATTTTTGAAGTTTTTATAAACAGAAATATAAAATTAATTTCCACGAATATACCTTTTCTATTTCTTCTCTCAGTACTTCAGTGGTTATTAAAGAACTGATACGATGTGAAAATGCTATTATCGCACTAATATTTGGTGCATTTTTGGACGACCGTTGCCAAATCAGCACTGCTAATTCATTTTCCTCGAGTTTCAAGAACAAATCTCGATCAATCATTGTTATCTGATAGGCTAATGTTGTAGAATCAAAATCCCAAGCAGAAAGTACCATGTTTAGGCTAAGCTTTTGTCTTAAACTTTGAAGATATTTATCTCGGATATTTATTTTCTTTTCTGAATTTTCTTCAACTGTATCACTTTTATTCATATTCATTTCTCTGGTTTGATTTTGAACGGCCGAAATATTGCATTTACTTCGACTTGAAACTTTACTCTTACCTTCTTTGTTGTGGCTAGGAGATTTTAAAAAACTTTTTGGGAAAAATCGACGTTTGTTTTCTAAAAACAATGAACTATTAATAAAAACGTTTATAAAAGTGTTGAACTTTTGAAACCTGTTTGTTTATTGAAGGTTTCATGATAATCTTGAATGGTTTTCAAATGTAAAATTAACTCTTGATAAATATTTTGTAGTGGCTTTGGACGATACCAGAACTCTGGAGTCCAAAAATGAATCATTGAATTATTTTTTTGAAGCTTTGTTTGACTAAAATATAGTTATTTTTAATAATTGTTTTTGTTGTAAAAAAATCTTTTGAATTGCCGGAAGAGGGTACAAAAGATATTTAACTAATGGTTGGTAGCTGTAACTTACTAAAATCAAGATGAAATACCTCATAAGTCAAACTGGAGGGTATGCTCCCCAAAGGCGAATGACAACTATAATTAGAAGAGTAGACAAACAAATCAAAGAAGTCTTCGAAAGAATATTTTAAGATAGAAAATAAGAATTCTGACTTCTTTCTCTATATATTACTTTGAGATCTTTATGTTATCAGTAGCATCAATTAATTAATCATTACATTGATTACCTGGCGGGGTACAACATTACAATTGAAAAGTGCGTAACAAATATCGGAAATTTCAAAAGTAATATGTTACCCATATGGGCTATTTGTTTGGAATAAACATAATTTTTCATTATTATTAAAAAGTTTTACTATTAAGTTTTATAGCAGTCATTATCAAATATTTATAATTTGTCTATTGAATTTTATTGTTTTTATTTTGGTTTTACTATTAGGTATATCATTTGCACAAATACCAAAACGAATTTTTTCAATTTCAAATTTCTAAGTTTCTCTGTACTGAGTCATGAAAGGGCAACATTTTTATTGTGTTTACAGTAAAGAGTATCAACAAAATTTAATTAATATTATTAAAAGAAAATCATAGGTTTAAATAGATATTATACTTTTGTACCCTCACAGGAGAAATTACGGTATCATTTCAAAAAATGCATATACTTAAAAACAGAAGAAGAAATTTTTGGTTGGTTCATGAATGATTCATAAGATATTGAAGAGGTTAATTGGCGTTTTGAAATAGGGAGACGCAATCCAGATTCCGTTGGTTGTCTTCGAATATTAACAAGTGAAACAGCACGTTTCATCTTAAAATTATTAATAAAAATTTAATTTTTAAAAAAATACTGTTCTTTTTTATATTTATTATACTTGAACAGAAACTCTATCTCCGGGAGTAATATTCCAAGGGCCTAAACCATAATAAAAATGCGATTGTGGGGATAATCCATAAGTTCTTTTATGTCGCTTACGTACTCCGGTGATTTTTTCCTTTGTCTTTGAGATTGCTTTTTCCCAAATTTCTACCGATTCAACCATTAAACTATTAAGATTCATGTACATTCCATTGGTTTTTGCTATCTTCAGTCTAAATTATTATTTGCTATTTTATTATATTAGTGATACCTACAATCGGATGCATTTCATTTGGAAATGTTGTGCGATATAAGTGTTTCGCTATTCGTTGTGATCTACTAACATCTTCTTGAACATCATGCAAACAATGAATTGAATCACAAGAGCTAGTCATTGAATAGCACATTTTTCTGAAATATTTTTGTTTTTAAAATTATGTTTTAAAAAGATTTACATTATTTACCAACCTCTTTCTATTAATTTTATTCGTGTAAATAGTTTCCACATCGATATTATGGTCATTTAAATATAAATAACTTGTTTCATCAAATTTTTCAAAAATCAAATCTCTATCAGTCCATTTTTTAGGCTAGAGAATTTTTATTGGTAAATCATATCAATTTTAAATAGTTATACTAAATCTTACTTCCGCATATTTGGAATCCCCAGCCGCAAATGTACACCAAATTTGAGGTTTACTTTTTGGTGGATACGCTTTATTAATTTTCTTCAAAAACATTGTGCTGGTTGATGTTGAAGAGGCTACAGAAGTTTCCGTATGCGAAGAACCTAAATCTTCAGGACATAGAAACTTTACTCGTTCACACCATAAATTCCAAAACATCTGTTCTAAATAATAGAACTGAATGTTTAAAATCTAAATTATGAAATGTCGCATAACGTGTACATTACGCTTTTCAAAACCACCAAGTTCAAAGAATAAAACTTTATTATTACAAAAGTGAGCCTTAAGTGATTGTCGTTTTTTACGTCGAAATATACTCAAGTTTACGCAATCCACCGGATAGACTGATATCAATTCAAAAGTTTCTATGTCAGGATCAACATCTTGCAAGCACCAAATAGAAGATTCTTTTGCTGATCTAATAATGTCAGTAGCCACTATTAATTTTGTAGGAGTTAATCCTGAAATAAATTCATCAAACAGAAAGTGAGTAGAACTTAATTTCTAATTTAAATTCCTTTTACCTAAATGCACTTGCCGAATGCCTTTTCCTTCACGTGTTGTTTCTGCAAAAGGACTTTCAACTAACACCATATCTTCAAATTCACAATACTCAGAAAAAAGTAATTTTTGAATTCGATTCAACGACATATCATGATGGGATTACCTAAACTTAAACACAATTTGATATGAAACATGCCTTAAAAATTATTACAAACAGGTAATTGTCAAATAAATTTAAAAATATTTTAGTTTTGTTTATTTTTATGGAAACGATTCATAGTTTTAATCCAAATAACCATTCATAGAACTTTCATAGTGTTGTGGTTTGATAAAATGATAAACCCTGCGGATTTATTTGGTAAAAATCTATGTAAAAGATAAAGCTAGTTTTTGTATTTTGATATTGATTGGCAATAAAAAATGCAGATTTTATTTGAGGAAGTACTTCATTCTTGATATATATTATCACATACAGTCATTATACTCATTTTTCGAGGATTCATTACGTAATGGCATTAATATTAAGTATTGCCTGTATCAAGATTTTTAAGTCGTAATCGTAATGATCACAATATTTTTGTTAGATTTATCGTTCACAATGCGGTAAAGTTTTAACAGATGGAAATCAAGGATAAAACATTAAGTTACTTTTATCTTTCCTATAGCAAAGAAATGCCAAACAGACTAAAAATACCTATACAAATGTATTAACGTTGAGATTATAAATTCCTTTTATTAGTAGAGACCATATAATATAAAAAAACCATGCATCCTAACAATAAAGGCCAGGCAGCGGTGTGATCTTCAAATGACACTTTGGAACTTCCATAAAAATTATTTTAAAAGAATGAAAAAAGGATTTAGTGAGCCGATCTCAGTAATTGGATTGGCATATGGTATATTGGTATTGGTAATGTATAGCTGTTCTTTTAACACTGTTGTTTTTTTGCAAGTTTGATCACAAAACAGCATTGTTTCATAGCCGTTGATATAATAGTTTAAGTAGCCTCATAGCGTACAAGAAAATTTCAAAGAAATTCGATTGATAAAATATTTTCCTCACCAGAATAAGTTTTCATTCATAATTTCTGTATTATTGTACTTTTGCTTATATATGGTCCTTATACTTTCGAGACATTTAAGAAAATAAGGAATGTATAAACGCATGATGGAAAAACTCCTTAAATTTTCTGATATTCTTTCGAAAGACATAGCACTTACTTTAACTTTATACTTACTACTGTTCTACGTCTTTAAATTGGAAAAAAATGACTGAAAATAAAAGCATAAAATTGGGGGGTTAGGTTAATCGAATTGAAACAACATAGTCTTCTAAAACAATAATTTATTAATATCCAATATAATTAAAATAATGATACAATCGATACAATGTAATATATCTACAAGAGATTTGGGATTTTTTAAATAGTTTATACTTATAGTATAAATTCTATACATAAGTAATTGTTATGTTCTTATAGAAAAAATATTAAGTTAATAAAGTAATAAGGTAATAAAATTTGTGTATATCTTTATTATTCATCCCCTAAATTTCGTTAAGTTCACTAATTTACAGAAGCACTAATTTAAGCCCATGTCCTTCTTATCGACGTCAAAACCTAGCTACGTTTCATTTTCTACTTTGTTTTTAATTCAATTCGCCCCCTTGTTGTTGATTCAACTATTAAATCTTATACTTAATTATAAAGTATAACTATTTTATTATTGCCCGATTTAATCGCAAATTAAGTTAAAAGAAAATAGAAAATGGACACGACTACGATTTTTCAAGATTTTCATGAAAATATGATAAGTGCTTACAACCATAAACCCACCATTTTTTTTCGTTAAAAAATTTTTAACAAGGGGTCTAGAGGCGAACTCCGGATAAGGGTTGGAAAAAGTCACCCATATCTGGCAAAATTAAATTTTTGATTTCGTTTTTAGTTTAAGTAGCGGGTAAGTCAAGCTATAATTAAATAAAGATCTCAGTTTTCTTTTTGGGGGGGGCTTCGCTCCCCAGCCCCCAACGGGGCTTCACCCTTGAACCCCTGGTTTATAATTGTTTAGAACAAAAAAATTAGAGGAACTGCATTTGTTAGCGTTTTCCTTTTTTTTCATGAAAATCCTGAGAAATTTGTCTAAAAAAGTGAAAAAAAACAATTTTTAAGTATCTATATTTTGTAAACTAAGCGAAATATCGAAAAAAATTATTCTTCATTTTCGTTTTTATTTCATCGAGATCTATAAGAATCCGTCGTTAAATCGGGGTGCCAAAAGAATCATAGTATCCCCAGAAAATGAGATATCGCCAGATTTTGATGTGTATAAAAGTTACCTGTGCCCCCCTGTGCCATTTTGTCAATGCAATTTTAAATACAATGGTACTAATTTATAGTCCCTGCTTTTCCATTCAGTACCACATTTTTGACTAAGTTTAAGGTTCTTTTGTGATATTTCTACGATTTAAAATTTTTAAATCAAAATTAGAACCAGTTAGAAATATCGAACAATGATTAAAACTTTGGTTGACTTACGTTGACTGAAAGACATTCCGACAATCTATCTTAAATAATCTGAATGGATTTCATACCGGAGAATCATATTCACATTTTTTGCAATAAAAATAAAGTTAATTTTTTATCAAAATCTTTTTCTAATTGTAGACTTCTTTTTAAATTTTCAATATAAATGACGATAACAGTTCCGCAACAAAATGATGTTGATCCAGTTGAACACATGTTAAAAAAGACCGGTTGTATTGATTTGCATTATGAAGTTCAGGTTAGCAAATTTATCTAATTATATTTAATGAAATCCATGTGTATTTAACCATATTATTAGCAATGTCTAATTGATTTCATGAATATTAATTAATTGCAACTTTTATTGTTTACAGGAATGCATTTATAAAACACAAGATTGGCGTAAATGTCAAGACGTTGTAAAAAAATTTCGCGACTGTATGGATTCATATTCTAAGAAAAATGCTAAACAATAGAAATGAAATATATTTTTGGTGTTATCATAAAATTATTTCTTAAAATGTTAAAGCAGATAATTGATTTTTTGGGTGTAAAGCCATACAAAATGGTACTAATCGTAAGGAATGATTTGAAAATGAAACCTGGTAAAATTGCCTCCCAGTGTGCTCATGCATCTGTTGAGTTATATAAGAAAGGGTTACAAGAAAATGAAAAGGCAATAAATCGTTGGTCATTCATGGGACAACCAAAAATAGTATTAAAAGTGGATAGTGAGGCAGAACTATTAGACATTTACAATAATGCTGTGGTTAAAAATATGAATACTACGTTAATACATGATGCTGGAAGAACTCAAGTAGAAACAAACACGTTAACTATTCTCGGTATAGGTCCTGAATTAGAAGAAAATATAAATCCTTTAACAAAACATTTAAAATTGCTATAGTTATTTTCGGGAAGATTGTTTTCAGTTTAATAAGTTTTGTTATTTTTTTGGTTTGCTTTGTAATATGTAGTTATTGTTGAATTAATATATAACGATTTAATTTAAATTTGTTTATTTTATTTTATTGTTTTGCCTAAAAAATTCCTGATTTTAAATTATAAAGCAATTATAAAGGTAAGTACAACATTCATTCATAGTGCAGGGTAGGTATACGCATTGTTCTCAAAAATTAGTTTGGATTGTCGCTTTATATGTGAATTATAAAATTATACTGTGGGTTAATTGGAATATATTGTTATAGCCAGTGATAGATTTAAGCCTACGGCGGCATGATTGAAGGGGCGGTAAAATTTTCGAAATACCAACATCTTAGAGGCGAAATAATGTACGGAAAATTCAATTTGAAAAATTTATTTAAGCTAGTTTTTCTATGAATTTATGCAAGGACGGATTTAAGAGGGGGCACGTGCCCCCCACGGTATTTTTGTGTCCTGTGGAGATTCCATCACAGTACATATTTAGAAACAAATCAAATTATTAGAGTTGTTAAAATATATGAATAAAATAACAGAAAGAACATTAGTGAAACTCTTGTCTACTTCTGGCTGGAATTGCGAATTTTTTTCGTTGAATCGCTTCCACGCACTTGCAAATTAAAGATATATGATATTGTGCCCCCCCCCCAGAAAAAATCCTGAATCCACCCTTGAATTTACGAAACATCTTCAATAAAGTATATGAAATATTTATTTTATTGTATTTACTATTCAATGTATCACATCTCATTTTTCCATTGTTAAATCACTGGTTATTAGAGAACTGTCATTTCGGTATCCTTATAATGGTAATTTGTTACCGTAGAACTTTTTGCGAAATTGAATCCTTTTTTGTCAAAGCATTTAAAGTCCTATGCAAACCCTGCAGGTAATCTCAATATGCCATTTTATCTTAAATATTTCAGTATCCTGACAATAATATTTTCTAATTGTCTAATATTCACAAAAATTATCTTCTTAAAGATTCATTTGAAAATAGTGAAGATATTCACTTCAAGGAAAATATATGGAATACATTGCATTCACGGAATCTTAGAGATATGAACCCTAATGTTGACATTGCTTTGCGCATTTTTTTAGTCTAAAGGACAAATTGTTCAGGATAAAGATCTTTTTCCTCTCTGAAACGGTTAAAAAGCTGCAAGTACAAAGTATAAGAAAACTATTGGAACTATCTGTGGATTGTGAATTGGGTTGCCTGGTTTCTTGCGAACTAGTACAACCCCCTTAAGAATTTTGAATTCATAATAAATAAGAAAATAAAATAATAAAATATTTTTTTACATTAATTAATTATTAAAAGGAATAAAAACATTCCAAAATATTCATTTAATTTGAAAATAAATAATAATATACCTAGTATACGAAAATATCAATTATGAACATCAAAATTTAATAAATGCAATAAATAGTGTACCTATACGAAACACAAATAGTGTATACTGGAGTTTTACCAATATTTATTTGATCTTTTTTTATAATATTTTATTTTTAAGTAGATACTTATATATTTCGTGACAGTGGAAATCGTAATTTTTAATGTATTTAAAATATTTGCAATAATATCCCATTATGCACGATAGATGAAAATGCTTAAAAAGTATTCATATATAAAATAATAAAAATGGGAATTGGGTCTTTTGAACTTTCAGGGAGGCTTTTTCGGGACACGAGGGTGAAAACCGGTGACACTCCTGGTCAAGGACGGACTCAGGATTTTTTTTCTAGGGTGGGGGGCACAATATCAACTTTCATTTGCAAGTGCGTGAAAGAGATGCAACGAAAAATATTCGCAATTCCAGCCAGAAGTAGACAAGAGTTTCCCAAATTATCTTTCTGTTATTTTATTCATATATTATAACAACTCTGTTATTCTGACATTCACAAATCATGTAAACGGGGTGATAAACAAATGCATTGGGTTGCTACTAACACTCTACCCATTAATTAACAAAAAATTAAAACTTAGTGCAGAGAACAAACTGTTACTATACAAAGTAATGGTTAGGCCTGTAATAACATACGGATGTCCCGTGTGGCACACTGTTAGCGAAACCACATATAACAAACTACAGATTCTCCAGAACAAATTCCTAAGACTGGTAGGAAACTATCCAAGAAATACATACATAAAAAAATGCACGAAGATCTAGAAATAGACTTTATAAAAACGCACATTAAAAAATATGCCAAAAAATTTTATGAGCGGGGAAATATAGCTGATAAGGACATACTAAAAGACCTACACTACGATCAAGGTATCTACAAACACAAAAGAATAAAACACGGGCTAATATAATAAAAGAAAAAAAAAAAAAGTCTTTATAACTTAATTGAGATTAACCTATTAATTGTTAATACTTAACCAATTATATTTAATTTACTTAGGTACTTTTAAAACATATGTTTTTTTTTTCTTTCTTAAAAAGTTTTTTTTTATTTTGTTTTTTTTAACAATGACAGAGGGAGTTTTTGAATTTCTCCCCCTTAAAAGGGCACCCCTATAATGAAATCAAAAAATAAAAATAAAGGAAAGGGAAATGAGTAGAAAAAGTTAAAAGGTAAAATATTGTGGGAAACACAAGAAGGAACTTTTAAGTTAAACAAAAATGTTAAAATAAGTTAAGCAAAATTTTAAATTTGTAAACTTACAAGTGTAGATTAATTGGAGGAAATAAAGTTTTATTATTATTAAACTGTAAAAAAAAAAAATAACAACTCTACCAATTTGATTTGCTTCTAAGGATGTACTGTGATGGAATCTCCACAGTACACATACCGTGAGGGGGGCACGTGCCCCCGTGCCCCCTCTTAAATCCGCCTTTGCTCCTGGTTAATTGGAACGGCTAGCAACTTTAATAATGCGTCATTAAATTATTATAGGGAGTACAGACAGGGGTGAATTTACAGTAATGAGTACCTCTAGTCGATCACATCGCTACTCTACACATCCTCGTCATCACATTATTTTTTTTAAGAATTACACATTATATTTATGTAGTTCTCTAAAATTAAATTATGTAGTTTTCAATAAAATTGGTAGAATTATAAACAATTTGTGAATAAAGAACTAGGGATAATAAACCCTGGAATCAAAATCTAGAAAAACATCCAGAGCGACGGCTTGCTGAGGTTTACCCAGCTACTCGGTTTTAAATAGGTGTCATAGGGATCCAGGATATACAATAACTCCTTAGGCCTCAAATTTTAGAAGAAATTAATCTTATTAATTATTACCCCTGATCATCTGGATAACTCAAGTAGGTAAAAAATATGCTTATTGCAGATTTATTGCAAAAAAGAAAATGTCGACTATCGAAACATATTCTCAACTGAATATTTGAACATAATCAAGGTTTATAAAATACACAGGTGGCCTCATGGTGGCTACGTGATGGATACGTGACGTATCCAGAAGAAATTCGTACATACCTTCAGACTGATCAATTTCAAAATTCTTCGTATGACGTCATTTTTTTTTCTATTGGAGCAACCTGTGCAATTTACGAACCTTTGAACACAATGGGTTAGAAACAAATGCGTATGTTTTAATTTTTTTAAATCTAAGGAATATTTTTTTACATAAATCAACGAAACTATTTGAAATCAATACATTTATTAAATGATTGTTTACATTTTTTTACTTAGAAATGAAAAATGATAATGCAAGAAGTTTTACAACAAAACCATAATACATTATATTTTGTAATAGTCATACGTAATACTTTAATTTAATAAATACATTAACTGTTAAAATATTTTATTTTTCCTAACGTATCTCTTCAGAAATAAATACATTTATACATTTCTTATGATTAAAATCTAATTTACATATTCAATAATCATTTAAATTTATATCTTACTTTTGGTAAATTTTTGACGAGCGGTTAGCATAATTTTTTGTGTTTGGGCTCACAAAACAAAAAATTGTTTGAACTTAACCAGCTCGTTAAAAATTTCAGAGTTATAATAACAATATATTTATAAATTTTAAAATATATTTAACAATAGATATATTTTATATGCATTTTTATTCTATTAATATACGTCTTTTGAATAATTACTTAATTAAGTACTTATTTTATATTTAAATAGTTTATAATACAGTTTCATTAGTGCATGTTCGTGGACCATTTACAAGTGAGTATCTAGATGATCCACCATTTCGAGTGTTTGTAACTACTCCTCGTATAAATAATTCTTTGAATGTTTCGCGAAATTGTCGTGACATTCCACAATAAATAGCGAAATTGATTGGATAGCTAACAATGATAAAGAAATTTGTGAATAAGATAAGTTTGTTGGCTATTCCATAGTCTAAAAATTCGACCATACTACTTGATATAATATGAAGAATGGTAACAACGGCTAATGGAATTTCGACAATTAAAAATACTGATACTACAACGATCAACATTAAAGTAGTGCAGTTAGATTCCCTTAGCTTTTTACATTCAGATTTACGATTCTCTTTGAATAAAATCTCTCGTCTTCTTTGAGCGTCTCTCATCGCACGAAACAACAATCCGTTTAAAACAACTAAAGATACACATGGTATTAAATGAACGAAAAATACGCGAAAACAAAAATAAGTAGTAAAGTATAAATTTTGGCCTAAGTATTCATCAACCCATTGGGCTACCTCCACACGACAAACATGCTCATTTTTGCCATTCCATTTGATAGGTATCTGTAACAATAGTAAAACGGTTGATTAGCTTAAAATTGTCTCGAACAAATTATTTTCCACAACAAACCTCTTTGTAATCTCGATCAAAAAACCGTGTACTTTGATGGAGAACAGAAGCAATAGCAATGCCAATTAGAGCTTTTACGACACGATCCATGGTGCAACAAACACGTGCAATCGCAGCATGACATACATAAATATATCGTTGTAACGCCAGTGCTAATGTTAACCAAATACTCGCAGTATGAAATAAGGCTGGCAACACCTGGAAATAATAGCTCTTGTTATTATTAGGAAGATAATATTACATGAACGGAACCAAATGCTTGGAGAAATTAATTACTTTCTGTTTTCTTAATAGGAATTGTGTGGGAATGAAATAAGGACACGAATGTTAAAACATTTGGATACATAATGGATCTTCCTAAAAAAAAATCAAATGGTGAAACAGTTATTGTTTTAACAAAATGTCTGGAGAATTAATGTTTCCATAATGTATCTAATACAATAGTTAAAAAAACTCTTTAGAATAATCCTTAATATGTATCTTCCTAATTTTAAAATAACTCCTTCATTGTAGACTCTGTATTGTATCACAATCAAGAATGCAAACAAAAGAATCTATACCAGCCCTGGCCAACCCAAATTGCACCCCAGGCCGCATTGACGACCTAAAATTTTCTAAGGGCTGCACATACAGACATCATCTATTATTATAAAGAGGAAAGATTTGATTGTTTGTTTGCTTTGAATAGGCTCCGAAACTACTTGACCGATTTGAAAAATTCTTTCACTGTTGGGAAGCTACACTATTTCCGGTGAACATAGACTATATTAAATTTTTAAAAAAGTTAGGGATCCATACTATACTCCAATAATGTAACCCAAGGTCTGAAAAAATTACCAAAAAACATTCTTTTATCGCGTGCGCTGCGAAAAGTATTGGTTATAGAACAAAATAATGTTGTACAATTTTGCAGAACATATCATTATCTACAAAAAATAAAGCGATAGCATATGTCTAACTATTATAGTTATGTCACAATAAGTGTTTTTTCATTTTAAAAAATATATATAAATGCCACCGCTATGAAAGCTCTTTTATTTATACTTTGGGATTAATCCTTATCAAAATAAATGACTTCATATTTAAGTTTGCTTCATTACCATTATATAACTTTTTGAGTTATTCAATTTGAACATTCCATTCGAAAGATATCACAAGTTTAAAAATGTAAGTTATTTGAAAAATGTTGCATGGTCACCGCATTTTACTTATAATTAAGACCAACTTTATTGAACTTGGCGATATTTTTTATTTATGTATAGATGCTGATTGATTTACAGATTATTTGGTCTACAGTAGGTATATCTACCGTAGCTATACGCAACAGACATACTCTTTTTAGATATTTATAAATATTTTTTGAAAATTAATTGATTATTACATAGAACAATTTTATTCTTTGCAACAGTTTATTAAAAGTTTGTTTTTTTAAAGTTGACAAAATAGTATTTTTAAGTATGATTATGTTTTTCGTAAAAGAAATAAAAATAAAAATTTTCATATACCACTACAAATGGCAAATTTGAAAAGAAAACATAATCTACACCTACGTTACGCAGACGAAGTTGCGGGGATCAGCTAGTACAGAAATAATTTCATTTTTTTATTATTATAAATTTTATACTTAATTCTTTTTTTTAAGAATTATAAATTTTATGAATGCAGAGGTACCTAATCTGAAAATATAATCAGGTAAATGTGAGAAAACAATACTATAGCCAGATGTATAAAGAAAACACACATTGAACAAACAAAAAATGTATTTATATATTAATCAACATGTTATTTAATTTTAGCAATCAAATTAGTCAAGACACATAAATCAGACAATTTTAAATAAAACCAATTATCATGACCACTTCTTTCAGTGTGAGATTTGAGTTTCTTTTCCCTTGCTTAATTTTTCTTTCTAAATCTATTTCAATAGTTGATGTTGCACACCTTAACTGATTTTCCAAATTTACGTCTGTTATTGACGCCCTATTTTATTTTTATTATATTTCATTTTGGAAAAAAAAGCTTCGCAAACATATGTAGATCCAAAGGCACTAATAATTTTTTGGGTAAAACATCTTATATTAGGAAATTTTGTTGCTTTAATTTACTCACTATAAAATTCAATTTTTGGAATCGTGGGATATATGTTTTTTAGTTCAACATTGCATTGTAGGTCGATTAATTCCATTTGTAAGGTTTCTGAAACAGTGGAAGCATCAACACCAAATGGAGAACTGAACATCTCAAATGCGTTCTCATAATTGAATAGTTCTTTAAAACGACAATTAAAGGCTACTATAAGTTTTCGTATTTCGTCAGAATATTTTGAAAAATTAGTATTTTGCCATTCTTTTAACAATGGAAAATGTTGTGCATTATTATTTTTAAGTTGTCTCTCAAACAATAATAATTTCATCTGGAACGCTTTAATCAAATTGCAAACATCGGTAATTAGATTATTCTGATTCTGCAACTCTATATTAAACTGATTCAATTTTTCCGTAATCTCTACCAAGAAACATAAGTCTTGCAACCATTCTTTATTTGTTAATTCGGGAATAGGCATATTGTCCTTGGCCATAAAAAAATTGATTTCTTCCCGTAACTCAAAAAATTGCCTTAAACATTTTCTTCGACTCAACCATCTAACATTTGTAAAATAAACAATGTCGCCTTACTCAGAATCTAATTCAGTAAGATATGTCTTAAATTGGCGATTTTTTATTTCTTCATACATAACCGCGGGCCGCACGTTTGGGCTTCGCGGGCCACGGGTTGGCCAGGACTGATCTATACCGTTCTAGCAATTAAAGATGCAAATATATTAACTTGCCTAAAATGAATAAGACAACAGGAGCAAATAGCTCGTCTTGCACAGCTATAAAATATTTCAATCTGCTACCAAACTTTAAGATGTCTAATATAAAGTAGCAAATCTATTAAAAAAATGATTACTTCCTGGTATTGTTGCAAGTACTGATAATTTAATTTTTTTCTTTTATGTTTCATGTTATATCTATAATCAAAACTTACTTTACTTCTAATGGAATAATTTATGTATAACATTTTGTAATTATTCTTCGCTTTCTTTTTATAAATTTTATAACGAAAATTTAATATTGGAACGGCACGAATGAACATGTAAAATTATATGTGACCAAACCTATGCACAGGTGATTGCATCACCTCTATAGGATACTATGTATTTCCGATTAAATAAATAAATAATTTTAAAGATGAAAATTGATTATTATGGATACCTAGTACCTATTTTAGTATTTTTTTTAACTATAAAGCAAAATAAATACATTGTAAATCTAAATAAAACTTAAAGATAATTTTGTTTCTGTTTTCTTTAAATATCATCTGGTAAACAATGATTCATTGATAACAACACTTCTTAAAAAATTACCGGCTTTAAATTTGATTTTTTTAAATTGTTATTTACCGTCGCTTTATTACTACGAAGGTCTTTAGTGACTCTAGGGTAAATAAAAATCCGTAATCGAGAAGTATCGAAACAATGCTCGAAAAATTTGCTCGATACGAGAATCGAGCCCAAAACCCACCAATTTTGGAACGGTCTTTTAGGGTCATTAGGGATCGGTAACTCGCGACCCGGGACCCTTTACTTTGTTGACTGTTTAATTAATAAAGGTCTTATATACCTACTTTCATAAATAAATAATAACCCGTGCAAAATATAAAAAGATAATGTATAGTAATAAATAATAAATTTCTTTTTTAGACACAATCGACTTGATAAACCTAATTAGCATGTTTTCAATTCAAAATACATCTGTTGTTGCACACTAATGTTTGTAAAAGAACAGTTCTAATTTGAAGTTCGCGTTTCAATTTTTAATAAAACTCAGGCTCATGTGTACTTTAGCACACCCACAATCTGGCAATGTTGCATTTTCGACTTTGTTTTTAAATTAATTCGCGATATTTTTGTTAATCCAATTCTAATATGGTATGATTCTCTCTTGTGTGGCTAAATTTTCAGTATGGACCGATTTAATCGCGAATTAAATTAAAAACAAAGTCGAAAATGCAACATTGCCAGATTGTGGGTGTGCTAAAGTACACATGAGCCAAAACTCAAATAAAATGGTTTCGATTTTTTTTTTGCGGCCCACCTTTAGTCCAATTTGCCACTATGTGGCCCTTGCCTGCCAAAAGGTTGGCAACTGCTGATCTAGATCACTTGGCTTTTAAATTTTCTGCTAAGCCACTTTCAATCCATTCTTAATTTTGCGTTATTTGCTAATTCCAATTTAGTATTTAATGTGATATCTCTTATAATAGATACAGAACAAATCAATTCAAAATTGTAATATTATGATGTCCGATATAACTCAGAAATAATTTAAGAAAATAAATAAATATATGTTCTTTCTGATTTTTTGAACTTCATACTGAAGTAAATAAAAGTTTTTAAATTTTATTTGATTAGTTCAACAATGATTGAATATGTATTATAACAAACCAAAATGAGTTCGTCAGATATTTAGGAAGTTGACAAAAGTTTTTATTCTTGATTTTTTTTTTCATTAAAATAAAACAGTTGCGTGGATTTAATAAAATTTTAGCCAAAAGCGATTTTAATTATTCATGGTGAAAAAACGTAAGAAAAATTCATAAATGTATAAATTTTGTCGAAAAAGTTATAAATAAAAACCTTAAAAAAGAGTCGATAAAGCAAAATTGAATTGTTATCAGAAGATAAAAGAAATTATATTAATCGATGTGTTCTTAATTGTTCTCTTAATTGACCGAAAAATTTTTGTAAAAGTTTCCAAACAATGTGATATAAACATATTCAGGCGAATTATTCATTCAATTTATTTATTAATAATAATTAATCTAGTCAAATTATAGTTTTTACAGTGTATTAGTAAAAGAATGTGAACAAATATGGAATAGTATCCAAAAATTAAGTACATTGGCAGACCTTCGGTAATCCACTATCTGTGTTATCTGGCACCCTTTTGTACTACGACATACATCAAATACATCGTTATGTTGTTTTATTAACGATATTGAATACCAAAAAGTTTAACTTGTATAAATTGTGTTATCTTCTTGGTAATTTGTTAGATTATAAAATCTTTTAAGTACTCTTTAAGATACTTATGACAATAAGAAGTTGGTGGTAGCCCGACAAATTTGATATCACTTTACAATACAACAATACTTGGTTTTTAGTTCCTTTAGTTTTAAGAATTAAAAGCAAAATATTATTCCATATTTTAGTCACTTCTTCCTTAATCAATTCGTATTCCTATCAATTATTTACAATCTTATATTTGTCCATTGGACAACTACTGTTGTTTGAATTCCAACGAAAATGTAGCATCTTATAATATTAAAAGAATATACAAAGATTATCACCAATTGTAAAAAGGTTTTGGTGTAATAAAATCCATTTAGTAACTCATGACGTAAAATTCCAGTAAAAAACTACTTTATTACGGCAAGACAAATTGACCAATTTACTAAACCGTACACGAAAATAAAACTTTCTCAAAAGAAGTTCCAGAAAAAAAATATTTGCTAAAGATGGGGAGCTCAAATATGAATGTACTTTTCATTCTTTAATAAAATGTGGCACAGGTGATAATGTGTATTGAAAGAAAACGTGTGCTAAAGTTCAACATATTTCAAGACAAAAGAAATTTAAGAGATGAAATTAAGTTTTGTTATAAAAGAAAAGTATTATTTTGTCTAAAATTAAAAAAGAGCACCTGTTCCCAATTTCATTTCTTATTGGGAGGCATTTGAGTTCAATTGGGAACAGAACATAGTTGCCGTTTTCTTTTTTGAGTTTCGGTTAATTTTTTATTTAATTGTATTTGGTCAAGTTATTGAGTTTCATAATTTAATTTTTATATGACAAGTATGTCCCTGATATTTTGTATCAAATTATAAACATAATGTAATTGTATACGGAAAATAATATAAAGCTCTTGAAGAATACCTATAGGTAATCGCAAAAATGAGAAAGTTTATGAATTTAAATAACTTGAAGCTTAAGAATAAATTGAACAGTGAACACGATTGCCAATATCGATTTTATAATTTTTATTAAGAAGAAAAAACTATAAACTTTGTACCTTTTATCTATTTATAACTTTTATGTATTTCTAACATAACTTCTGCATTGATTGGTTACCAATATTTCCAAGTAATGTCATAGATGTTTTACGCTTTGTATGGAAATGATAGCAAATTTTGGATATCAGATTTAACATAGGTACTCATTATTGAAAATGAAACAATAGTTACACATGAAATGAAAACCATCAAAACTTAACGTTTCTATAATATTAACGATTTATAAGCCAAAATATAAAATACGTGTCATAATCATAACAAACCCATGTCTGATTTATGTTTCATTTAATTTTAAAATAAGGATATCTGATATCATGAAATTAGACACAGTCTTCTTTGCACAAAGGAGTATTACGTTTAACGAAAGAAATTTAATCAAATTATTAAGTTTCCTTTGTTTAAATTTATTGGAATTTACGACAAGAAAATTATGAAAATGTATACAGATAAAAGGATGTTTGATTTACCTACTCCATGGTATCTTTATTAATAATTCAAATAATCAAGATAAGATATCAGTTTCAGAAATTAATCTTATTAAGAAAAACTTTAAATTTTTAATTCAAATATATCTCACAAAAGAAATTAACAACTAGATTAATTATTATGAAAGACATAAGTCGTAAAATAACCAAAGACCGCAATTTCTTTAACATACCATATATTATTTGTAAATAAGTTGACTAAAATGGAATATAATTAAAAAAATCAATAATATTAAAAATGGAATAGCGTTAGAATAAATGTTGGAGACATTTGTACAGAGAGTAGTTGATATAATATACGTAGATACTATATTTTAATTTTATTGCGGTATGAGAAATTGCCAACTTTATAAAACATTAGCTGACCCGATGAACTTCGTATCTAAAATTGACTTCCGAAAATTAAATGATAATTATATCAATGTAACTAAATATATTATTGTATTTGCTGGTTTAGTAAAGTTGTAAAAAAAATATTAAAGTCGCTACAAAACCACAAGCTTAGTAAAAAATATCATATATATAAATTGGCTATCTTGCCGTGCGTCCGTGCAGAATGGGCTATGCGCATGCGCTCTGTTATCTCTACTTACGCATTCAAAATTTTGGAAGAGGTACTCACTCACTAATGTATTTATTTGTGAATATGTATTTCGGATTTTCAGGCTTACAATATGTGAAAGCCAAAAAACTTAATGCTCACTTATAAACTTAACATAACCTTTTCAGATATATCTACTTATCAGAGTTTAAATTTTTAAGCAGACCCTAAGTTTTTGTTCCTAATAATAAATCAACTTTGTTTTATATTAAGCAGTAATAACGTTTCGCTTTTAACGGACTTTGATTGATTATTAAGTTTGAAATTTCGATTGTTTATTAAACGTTATCCCTTACAAATTTTGCTACCGTTTTTCACTCTTTTAGTGGAGGAATTTTCAAAAATCCATTCTTATTATATATCTGCATCGTATAAAGAAAACACTTTCCAAATTTCATCGACACAAATGTGCACTTACATTTAAAAATACAATGTAAAACGAAAAAAAAAATGCCCTTCTTTATGTTAGTTAACAAGACTAAAAAGCTATTCGATTTCGCACATTTGGACGTTGTACATACAAAATTGTTGGAAATAGGTGGAAAGCGTGGAATTAAATTCGAATATTTTATTTATTTTCAATAACAATAATTAGTTTTCAAATTGTTCTAAATACTGAAAAAAAGTTAGTATCGAAGATTTTATATTTGAATTGACAGTGAAATATATAGCAAAAAATTGCTACCTTAATGCTTTTCAGCCGAATATATAATTACTCCAGATCACAACCATTGGTTCATAAAAAAATAGCTTTTAAAAAGTTTGATTGTTGAAAAACGAACCAAAATTTAAAATCGCCTATTAAGTATAAGTACTACATCACTATTAAACTTCAACACTAATTTAGTGAAATGACGTTATTTAAAATGTTGTAATTGAAATGATAAAAAAACACATTTTATTTCTTAATATATTTTTAGATAAACTTTTTTATATTAACAACACTTTGATTATTAAATTTAAAATGTCGATTGTTGATTAACTCTACATTATCTCATATTAAACATTTTATTGACATAAAACCTTTAGTTGCGAATGCAACTGGTAACTACTAGTAGTTAATAAAAGTTAAAAAAAATATTGGACAAAATATTTTTGTTACAATAAACGTTAAATATGAACTTTTCTAAGATCTAAATTGTATTTTTACTAACATAATACAATAAAGACGTCACTGCTAAATAAGATTTGAAAATATCGTATAAATTTTACCAAATAGATTTAATATACGGATCTCAGTAGCAAATTGAGTTTTACTATAACAAAAAATGTAATATTCTACGATCATATAAGTAAAACGCTATTTTTTTACAATAGAAGAAAATTGCAGGATAGTAAGCTGAAGATATATTTCTTATTTATCAGACAAAATTAAATTACAGGAAAAATTTAGAGTGATTGATAGCCGAATGGGAGTAAAGCTTTAGATGTATTGTTTTTTAAGCAAAATAAGATAAAATACTACCATAACGAACGATAATTTAAGTAGTAATCTTAATTGTAAAATTACAACTATCTACCTTGAAACTATTAAGACTTAATTTTAATTTTTTAAAAATGAATCAATTTTCTTTTCACCATTATTATTATTTACATTATAATTATTATTTTTTTCTTTGAAAAACAAATAACTCAGACCTTAAAAGTCCATCGATCAAATTTACGATATCACTTTTGTATTTCTACATTTATTTTTAAAATAAATTAATGAAATTAAAATGCTTTTAATTTACAATTAATTTGGAAATAATTACGAAAAGGTTAAAAAATACATCAAAAATAATGTTTATATAAATAGTATTTTATGCCAAAAATAAAATGTAAAATTATTTAATAAATTTTCGTATTTAATTATTGTCAAACAGACATTTAAAAATACATCAGCAATATATAAAAATATCTAAAATTTAACGTTCAAATTTTATGACGAAGATATAATTAAGTGCATTGTTACCGTGAAATTGAAGAAAGTCATTTTTGGTTTAAGAAAAGAATTCTTATTTTTTAATAATTCTAAGTTCTAATTTATTTTAGAAGGATGATAATTTTACTAAAAGACGATTTTATTGTATCTTTATTAATAGAAAGTTAAGATAGAAGACTTCAACAAATAATTATATTCACAAATTTCATAAATAATTGAAATTGATTTTTTTTAAGAATTCATAAACTTTGCTTGTTTCACAATATGCAATTGTTGACGTATTTCCCATGGAAGTCAATAAAGCGTTTTCATTATAAATTTGCATACACAAATTGAACCAATATTGTTCGAGTCTATTAAAGTATAGGTATATATATATATATATATATATATAGTGTGTAATACTGTTTTAACGATAATATAATAATCATTTTATTACAGCTACTAAGGCCAGGGAAATTAGATATTGAAAAATAAATGAGAATGATGATGAATATAAAGTGTACCTTGAGGCGCTAAAATTAATCAAAATTTTTATGATTCTTTAGTTTTACTAAAAACAGTTTTTTTTAAGACTGATAAAAAAATTACAAAATTCAATCAGCTCAAATCGTTATATCTATTTCTTAACTATAAAACTATATTGTGATAACTTAAATTGTAAAAATTGAAATAGAATTTGTAAATCGATACAATTTGTTATTATATGCACTGATCTATTTGTTTCAGGTTTTGTTTCAACAGTTGCATTCTAAATAAAACATAAAATAGACATAAAATTTAAATAATAATGTGTTAAAGCTATAAATCAGAACTATAACTGAACGAATTAAAATAGTAAATACATTCCAGACATGTACAAGTCATCAAATCCAATCAGGAGATTAAATTAAATTGAATCTAATATAAAATACAGGTAAATTGTACACGAGTATCAATTGATCCATGGATAATGATCAAATTTCAAATTATTTTTTTTCCACATTTTACGGCCGCGTTTACCGCAACATTCATGTTTGAATACTAAAATTTTATAGGCCATTTTAACGTCTTTAAACCAGAAAAATAATAATGAAGAATCTCCAATAAATTGAATTTGAGTGATGGAAGCGAAAAATCTAGTACATCAATAAATTTAAACTTTTGGCGTTTTTTTTTTTATTATAATTTTTTTTCTTTAAAATCAATAATGCTTTTCCCATAAAGTTGTGTGTTTTAGTACACATCGATCATAAAATTTTATATCAAAATATTTATTACACAAAATATATAAATTTAATACACTATATATAAGGTCTTGAGCGTGAATAAAAATATTTATAGGGAGGTTTCTGGAGAAACAAAAATAAAAATATGCACACCGTAATCTTGCAATTGTGGTCAAAAGAATTTTGGAACTATATTGTAATTGGGAAAAAATTACATGTTCATACTTATTTTGATATATTGTAAACCAGAAGTTTTAGGGCTTTGATTTAAAGCTATGTATTTCATACTTAACGCCAGTATTATTACTGAGACGTAGATAGATCATATCCCTAAGATAGCTATTTAATTGATAAAAAATATCTGCTAGATAAATCTTTCACATATCACTATTTTCAGGTGAAAATCTGAATGTTTTCTCTATTTCCCGGGTAGAATTTTCATGAAAGATAAATGTCACTACTTCTTAAAAAGTTACATTTTGTCTTACAAAACCATTTTTTTGGAATGTTAAATATACTTATATGGTACCAATGAAAATATTGTGTTTTATAAAAACCTGCTACTTTCAAGTCTAAATGTTTCGGGGTGGTTATACTTTCTACCATCAGGTGTTAATCAAAAGCTATGGTAATAAAGCCTTTTTTAATCAAGCAAATGATTACCATGAAGATACTTTTTCTTAAGATAATTTAAAAAGGAATGCCAGCAATGCTCGCTGAATAATATTTCTCTATTGATTAGACTATATTCAAGGCTATTCATTATCATAATAAATGCTTGAATTAAAATTAAGCATATTTTACAGCAAACTTGTGATAAATTTACTTTGATTCTTAGTTTCGAAGGTAAAAGTAAAACTTTCATTTCGTTTTAAAGTTTGATTTTAGTGGTGCGATAACTTGAGAAAAGCTCACCCAGCTGTGACAGCGCTGTTTGGTGAGCTTTATGCCAGCATTTTAATGCATAGTTTAATACGATTTGTGAAATTCTTAATAACTTTCTGTGTAGTTTTAAATGTTTACAGGTCAATGATTCTTTTAATTTTCTATTAGTATGAGAAAAAACAAGCAAAATCGGATTCTAGAATATTTAAAACAAAAGTATAAAATTATTTATGACTTAAGCTACATATGCTTTTAATAAAAAAGCTCGTTTTAGACAGTCCTTAACTTTTGACATTCTTCACGCTCGTATCGTATATAAATATTAATTTTCCATTTAGATAAAGAATTCAACTAAATTCCTTTTTTTTAATTTAAAATAAGCATTAAAAATTTTTAAAAAAATTATATCAAGTTAAAGTTTTTTCACTAAAGTTTTATCAAAAACAGTGTTGATGAAAAAGAATAGTAAATAATTTTGAAATTTGAAATGAAAGTAGGAAGAAGTAATGTATATCATCAGTGGTGGATTAAGGTTCGATGCCACCCTAGGCTCCATTCAATATACCGCTCTTGTTGTTCCATCACAAGGTGGTTATTAAGATAAATCATCTAATTTTCAAATATTAAATTTGTAAATTAATTTTGACCGAACTTCTTATGATTAACATATTTTTTTTTGTTTTAATTATGATTTATTTAATTTCAGTAATATTTTTCAAAGATTAAAATAAATCACAGCTTCTTTCTCACTAGCACTTCTGATAGAAACTTCTTCTTTCTAGCCTTAGTTCGCGCGATAACGTCAATTATATCATCGTAAATGATTTCTTGCCTAAATTGAGGTTCAAAAGATAATAACACCAGAACAGTTAGTAAATTTTGGCCTATATTTGCACGTGAGTAGTTTTTCACCCTTTCCAAGGTGGAAAAATATTTTTCTCCTTAAAACTACTTTTTAAAACGTAGGGGAAGCCCAGGCAAGATGCATAGTGTGGGTAAGACGAATACTCGATGTTATTAAAAATCTACAATCGATAGCGCTACTGAACGAACTCAGGTGGTAAAAGAGCAACTCATCCATAGCATGACAGTTAATTAAAAAGAATAAATGAGTGCACTTGTCGTAAAAAAAAACAAAGTTTTTTGCTGTTTTGTTACGATTTTTGGCAAGTAATGAATAATGATTTTTTGTATTATGTATTAACTGTTAACGAATAGACTCTGTTTATTCGATCGCGTATTTTTTAAAGTTTAATTTGTGTTTGTAATTTTTAATTACAGGTTGAAATTTTACAGTAGGATAGTATAACTTTTGAATATTAGTGCTTTGGGCAAGACGGATATGGGCAAAACGGATAGCTATTCGTTTAGCCCAGTTAGCCCAATAATACTTTTTTTATCGAAATTAAACACATTTAATTAAGTCCATTAGCGTATAGGTGTAGTAGTATGCAATTAGTGATATTATTAGTATAATATTATTAAAAAGACTAATCAGAAGGATGAAACAAGTTGTTTATGTTTAGTATGCTCAGAAGTTTATATTGAACCACCTGTAGAAGACTGGATAGAGTACAACTAATGCAAGAGGGGGGCACACGAGAACTGTACTCCTTAATTAAGGGTA
The DNA here is from genome assembly GCA_958496175.1 of Sisyra terminalis. Classification (NCBI taxonomy): domain Eukaryota; kingdom Metazoa; phylum Arthropoda; class Insecta; order Neuroptera; family Sisyridae; genus Sisyra; species Sisyra terminalis. The sequence goes on from OY292274.1 coordinate 57,865,233, forward strand.
GGCAGTTACTATTGCGATGACTGCGAAGTTAAAACACCATTTTTTTTACTTAATTTTTTTGCCCTGGTGGTATATCCGTTTTACCCGGTGACGTCGGGCAAAACGGATAATATGCATTTTTTTTTGTTGTCCAAAATTTATGTAGAGTTTATTTAAGTTTCTATTTTTTTACTAGCATTTTCTAAAGATGATTAACTAAAGTACAAATTAATTATAAAAAGACTGTTGTTGATTAGAAATTTGTGTGTGTTTTTTAGCCTTCCCCTTAACATATTCGTCTTGCCCGGGCTTCCCCTAGTATTTTTACATTTAGTTTTGATAAAATTTTAATAGTCAATACTATTGTAGGACTCTGGGTTGATAAACCCTACTATAGAGTTAAAACCCCTACATTAGTTCCCCTACATTTTTATTCCAATTGCTTTGCACTGTCAATTGACTAATCACTAAAGGGTTAAAAAATGTATACCTTAAAATATTCAGTATCGGAAAATTTTCGTGTTTTCCGATTTGTAAAGATAAGCATACATATTTGGCCATTTTCCTTACCATTGCGTTTTGTTATTGTTCTCGTCTTAAGAAATCTAACAAGATATTAGTTTATTTCATCGATTTTTTTCCTGTTTAATGAAAAATCTTAAAATCTTATAGAAAATTTAAAAAAACGAAAGATAAAATCCCTTTTTTAAGAAAAATAATTCTTCAAAAATTCCACAACGTTCATAATGTAGAAATTTCGCAACCTGTACGAACGGTTTTCCAGTATTTTCCGGGAGAAGAAAAATATTTGCAAATTTTTGTTGAGAACATAAACATTTTGGGTGACAAATTTCGAATTAACATATTTTTATGGTTGAGATATAACAAACAATTTGAATTTTTAAATTTAACTGGGACCTATTTAAATGCATAAGAATAGTGTCCAATTAAAAATAATGCCAGCTGGTTTTACATACAAAAAATATATGTGTTTAATAAGTGTTGATTAAAAGTTAAAATAAGTTCCAATTTTAATGAAATTTCTCCAGAGGGGCGGCACATTAGATCTTTAAACACGGGGGGTCGATATTTTTAGTAAGGGCTGATAGTCACCATAGAAATAACTTAAACTTTGGAAAATTCCCTTTTTGAATTGCTCTTTTTGACCATCAAATTACCACTTTTCCTCTGTTAGGCCTTAACCGTGTATTGGGAAACACAAGGACAATATTATGACCTTTAAAGACATTACATTTCTATATGTTTATCATTCATGTGGCAAATTATTTTCCTAATATTCGATTTAGGCAAATTTTATGAATGAATGATTTTAAAATTGAATTGTTATAAAAGTATATAATATGTTCATCTACAACAAAAAACTGTAACTTAATTTGATGTAAAATGTTCTCATTCACTTAACGTTTTAAATGAAAAAAAAAATAATAATTTTCGGGTACTTACACTATAGCACTTTATCTGAAATTCGGTTAAAAATGAATTTTTACATGGATTATTACATTGTTTCATATTTGCATTTCAAATTAATTAGGTATAAAACGTTGAAGAGCAAACAAAATATAAAATTTTTATCAAATGTTTAACGAACCAAAAAACCGTGATTCAACAGACGGAAAAAAGAAATTCGTATATCTACAAAATTTCAATCAAGTAATATTATACAAATAGAACTCATTTCATTTTTGAATATAATGAAATGTCTGAACATGTAGAGGAATTTTAATTTCATATTGAAATTTTGAGTATGGGTAGATACTATTGCATGCATATAATATAATAAAATATGAATACCGAAATTATTTAGTATAAAAAATATTTCTTGTTTATTTATTGCGTGCAAAACGAAAATTAAAACCAGATTTATTTTTAATACAAAAGACATTTCTTTAGTACGTTAAAAGATTTGATGATAATTAATGTTTTGGAATAGTCTGTCAAGAAAATAATTAAGCAGGTCGTATAAGAATTTGTAAGGTCTATGATTGCCTAATTCAATTTAAGTATGGATCCTGAGATGTCTTCAAAAAATAGAAAAAGATCCGGGGAAGGAGAAAATTGTCATCTTCTCTGACTCGCCATCCTGTATAAGGGCCATAATAAGTGAAAGAAGTCAGAACTCAACAGTGATCCAGATACATGGTAAGCTAAGAGAGGTCCATACTAGGGGTATAGAAATTGTATGAATCCCTGGGCACAAGGACATCGCTGGCAATGTCTTGGCAGCAAAAGAAGCCAGCAAGGAACGGACAGGAACGGGCTCTGACTGTGGAGGATACACTTCGGAGGTCCAAGAAGAAAATGATGGAGCTGTAGGAGGATTTTTGGTAATCTCAACCACAGAAGCTAGCCGATGTCCGAACTTCCACCTCGGAAAATCTACCTGGGCAGGAACTGCCAAGAAACCTGAGGGTGAGCTTTTGCAGGTAGAGGATTGGACATACAAGATTGACCCACAGCCACCTGTTCAGCAGAATGGCAGCGAAATGCAGCAGATATGGACCCACATATCCGTGAAGCACCTGTTGCTGAAGTTCCAGGAAATCAAGAACCTGAGATAGAAGTGGTCGGTACCACAAAGCTTGAAGGAATGTCTGGACATGGAGCAGGGGGAACTAGCAAACCTAAACTTCCTGAAGGAGGCTAATCTCTTCATCAAGTTTTGGGAGTTTCGAGATGAATGGGAAAAGAAGGAAAGACGATATAAGTTCCCAAATTGTATATATCAAAGAAAAAAACTTCTCACATAAAAATATTAATTACGTCAATTGAGTAGCACCAACCGTTTATTTTCATTTATTTAAAAGAATATTATTATTATTATTATTATTTTTTATTTGTTAAAATTAATATAACTATTATTTAGCGCATAAGAATTTAATTTGGTTCTTTGAATTTTTTTTTCTTTACCGCCTGTTCAATTAAAATCATATTGTATTTTATATGTATTAATGGATTATACTGAATCATATTATTATGTAGTCAACAATGACCAAGATGTTGAAGCGACTTTAAATAAGCTTAAATTAAAAAAATAAGTATTTTTGTCATATCTAACGATATTTAATTCGATATTTCAGTATTTTAGTCGTTTTCTGAAATGGATACCATTAACGAAATTGTGTTGTACACTTTGTGTATAATTCTAATGATATTTTTAATTGGGTGCTTTTGAAATAAAGTAAGCTGCATTTAAATAATACTCGTAAAAAATCTTTAAAAATGAATGCTAATTACGAATACTTTTGCCTTTTGAAGTTACTTTATATTCCTTGCTTTATAGTCATTTTAAAAATTTACATTGTTTATGAAATATATGGGGCGTTAGGTACAAAATTTCAACATTTGTTTATTCTTGGTGATACAAGTAATTTTTTATAATCCTTGTAAAATGTATACGTAATTGGTACATTGTTGCATAGAGATGCGAATTGTATGTATTTTAACGTAAATAATTCATTTTTTTTGTTAATGGAAAATATGAAAAATGTATAACATGTTTAACAATACCTACTAAAATAATGTTAAATTCACTTAATATCAATTAAAATCAAAATGTTAATTACAAACAAACAAAAACGCAAATTTTGTTCACATGCTTTTACGTTTTTATTTGTCGGAAACAATAAAGCAAAAAAAGTTACATAATTCTCTTTGACATAATCTCACTTTGCACTTTTCCTCAAATTGAATATTTACATTTTCACGAAACAGAAAAAAAATTAAGCACTAAACGTTTATGTTTTGTATATTCTTTTTTCATTCGACGCATATTTTTTTTGTTGTTGTATAACTGTTAAGCAAAAAATATGTTTTATTCCGCTTTGTTTTATATATTTATTACCTTCTTTTTTTGCTTCAAGAAATGTTAATCTCAAAAAAATATTTTCCTTGTACGATCAATAACTTAACCAAACTAATATCCACACAGTTAACCCAATTTTTACTCAATTTCTAGTTTAGGTGATATATGTTTTTATCCTTCCGTTATCTTTCTGTATCCCATATTGGTTGGTGGAAAATATGACTATAAGCTCGGCTGTGATGGCCAATAACTGGAGTTTGTCTTAAGAAAACTCATAAATCATATCAAAGCCAGCCAATGTATTAATAATACTGTTGAAAAATTTTCCCGGATTAAAGTATCCTTTTAAAACGACGGGGTTGTTAATCCGAAAGTAGAGGTGACCATATGTTTGTGGCTTTTATGATAGATAATGTATTAAGGTAACGTTTAAATGAAAATAAGGTTTAATTTTGTTATGACAGTTATGAATTAATTTCATGGTTATAAATTTGTACATTATTAAAAGCTTCCAGCTTTATTTACTTTTTTTTATCACAAAATCAATAATTGTGAGTCGGAAGATAAGTAAAAATATATCAAAGTAATGATTCATTTCTTTTAAATGGAGGTAATGGCAACTTTATGTATCTTTTTTGTTCAAATTGCAATACATCACTGTCCCCCTTTCTAAAAAAAAATCTTCTTACTAGTTATAAAATATTTTATAAGTTATTATTTAGTAATAATATCAGGTTCACGGGTAATTATAAATTATAATTAATTATAATTATAATTGTAATTATAATTAATAAAACAATAAATCTAAGATCTGACACACAGAACCTAAGTTTAATATATAATGACATCCTAGATCTAAAATGATTATCTTTCGAATTTGTATATTTTATTTATATTTTTTAAATTAATATTATATTATATATTTTGCAATGCGTAGCTTAACAACTATGAACTGATGTTTTCAGTTGGCTATTAGACTTGTTAAAAAAACACATACTTGAAAGCTAAAAATCGTTTTTACAGTTTTAATTTTAATTTTAAATTTGTTAATTAACGATTGTTTAAACATAGTTGAGGTCTGTTTATAATAATATTGTTATAATGTTGTTAATATTGTAATACTTTCAGAGCTTGAAAAAGTCTTGATAATAAAGACGAAACGTTGCAAAATCAATGATTGTTTAAATTAATTTAACTATATTCCAATTACCCGTGAACCTGATATTATTATTGTTGTTATTTACACTGAAATTGAACTTTACATCAAATAGATTATAATTTAGTGTTTTATATTTAAGTGTTTATTATTAGTTTTATTAAATGAAAAATTGATTTCGTGTAAAAGCCTAATCAATCATTATCATGAACTACATGATAAAATACGATAAAGCTCGTGGGAAACCAAGAAGCAATGGATAACGATAAGTGTTATTCGTGCAACTGAAAAAAAGAAATCAAAGCGGAAGTAGGGTATCTTTGTTAAAGAGTAAGTTAACTTAAATAAGAAAATTCTCCAGGAAATCAAAGCTGAGTTTAGAACTGATTACGTAAATCCTACACTACTATATCTTTTCAATCTTTCTGTATAGAAGTGAAAACTACATCTTTGATGTCATCACTAAAAAGAAAATCAAAACATTTAAGGAGCACCTTTATCCGAAAGTGTTGAAAGCAACTTGAAATGTTTTCCAATACATGAAAAAGGAAAAGAAAATTCTTTTCACTATCTCTTCACTTCTCCTGAAGTAAATGGAACTTAAATAAATTGAACATATTAGAAGAAAAGTGCACCACGGTTCAAATCACCGGTTTACCGTTTTCAACGGTTAAAATTTTCAAATTTGTCATTTCAATTCAAAATTTGCTAAGTTTCTTTTCATTATAAAAAACTTTTTACATTCTGAATTCTTACAAAAAAATATTTTTTAAAGTTTAAACTTGTAAGGGGTCGTTCAGAAGTTAAACTAATAACAAAAACTTAAAAAATATTTACCCTTCCCTTAGTTAAAAGAAAGCGTAGAAAGTATTTACTTTTGAAAATCTCCATTCTCATTTACATGTATATAATCTAACTATAACCATTTTTAAGTGTTCAATGTTGATTAATTAGTTTCCTTGATTGTTAAAATCAAATTAAAAACCAACAAAATGTTTACCAATTACTTACTAAAAATATATAGTAATATATCATTAGTAAAATTACCGGTTATTTAATTTTAAACGTATATTATTCAAAAGCATTGATTTTGTTATAAAGATAAAACCAAGAAATTAAATACCTATGTTAATACCATGCTTATATAATGGTTTGATTTTTCAAATCTTGTAAAATTACGAAAACCTATACTCTAAACAAAAAGAAAAATCCAGTAAAGCTTAAGGGGATTATCTCTTGTTTTCCAAATAATTTGGTCCGTCAATTTAATTATCCCCTAAGAAGATTTAAGAGGGAAAAACAATACAAGTACAAATATAAAATTTCCTAAAATAATGTTTGATCGTTAAAAATAACGACAAATACAATCAATTAAAATACCGATTGTTACACAAGAAAATTACCGAATAAAATGTTTTGATTTTAGCAATGTAGTATGATAGGTACTGACAGAAAGAAATATAATAATATATTATAAATTATTGGTAAATATAACTGTTAAAAATGTCTTTTCACTAACCAAAGTGGTGAAAACCAATATAAATATTAACAATGTTTATACTGTATCTAAATTAAATATGGAGAATTTGAGATATGACTTCAAAAGTAGCCCGCGGAGTTATGATGTATTGCTGAAGTGACCCACAATATCATTTGGTTTGGCTACTCCTAATTTCAAGAATGCTGATTTTCGATATCTAAAAAAAGAATATAGATATTAAGTTAAAGGGACCAATTTTTATCTAATTAATGGGTGTACGCTTATTTATTTTAATCGGCCTTCTTCTAAATGCTACATTTATTATTAATAATTAAACGTTAAAAAGCAACTTTTTTTTTGATGAAAAAATATTTGAACTTGATTACAAAGTTTCTATCAAATCAGTAAAGCTGTCTTTAAATTGGAACCATAAGTGAAATCAGAATAAAATATTGGTACAACTATTTAGATTAGACGTGTTTGGGACCTTCTTTATCCTTTTTTTTGGTGAAAAACTAAGATGTACGATAATACAAAATATTATCGAAATCGATAAACCTATTGACTTGTACAAAAGAATGCAGGTAGAAAGATATTTACGTTCAAATTATCAACCTTTAGTCTATAATGATCAATATTGTGAGCAAAACTCGAAAATTCTCTTAAATTCCTAATTGGTGTGAATATTCAAGGAATTTTACCTGCTCTGAACTCGTGATATGAAATAACATACTAAAAGCTTGAAAGCCAAAATGTGAGAAAAAAGCCGATTCAAAGGTGTTACTTATGGATTCGGAAACAGTTATAAATGTAAGTATAATTGACAACAAATAATTAATACCTCAAACTGGTTCCAAATTCCTGATCTTCATATTTAGACCTTTCATTCTTGCGTATACACTTGTACACTCTCGTATTTTTAATTAATAAATTTCTAACAATAACAAAAATTATTAACAATGAAATTAATATACATTGTATTTTGCTTATTTAGATTTACATCTATAAAACATTTAAGGGAGTATTCTAGTCTAGAGCCATGAATTTCAGGTAATTTTTGAAGTGTCATAAAAATAGCCAATTAATATTTTTACTATCCATTTTTTATCAGTTATTTATTAAGGTTTCAAGAATACAGAAAAAAAAAATAAAAATTTCAAAAGTTAGCAACTGATGAAGTGGAGGGTCTCAAAAAATTGGCACGTGACCATACCCACGGTTTCAACCCTCCTAGTAATCTCAAACCAAAAAAAAGAAAAGATTATTAATCTAGAATAATGTCGCAATTACTGAAACTACGGAAATATTTTCAATTTAAATTGAAAATATTATATTTTTTGTGATTTAAGAAGCCTGATGAAGTTACGATACGTAGCGAAACGTACCTAATTTGAATATTAAAAAAATATTTAGTAAAAAAAACCGATCTTAAAAAACCTGAATTATTTTCTTATTTAATAAAAGCTGAGATCTGAATTTTATCATCTATAACCCAGTAGATTCACTGCTGTATTTTAAGGCTTTACAATATTGACAAATGGTTGTCATTTCCCCAATAAATATTAAGCAAAATATGTAAATAGGTATAAGGAAGTGGCAGTACTTTTGTAAAATCACAAAGCCAAGAAATGACATATGGTTTGTTGTTAATTATTTATTGGTGTCAGCGCCTACTCTGCCTATTTTGCCTATTTGACAGGTATTAAGAGTTTAAATGGGATTTTTTTTTATTGTTTTTACTATTTTCCTTACAACTTCTTCCTATTTTTCCATCTTTTAAACCTACCTTTAAAACCTCCTACAAATATTTCAACACCAAAACGAGCCAAAGTGATTTGGACATTTTCAAGCTTTTGCGAGACCCACACGTCTGAACTCATTTTGATATAATAGGTTCAGTTGTTTTTTTTTTTTTATAACACAGCTAAAGAAGTATAACTTCTAAAACCGTGTTTTATATAACTAAAGGTATTCAGATAGTTCGTTAACAACAAAGTCTCAATTATCACCTTCTCATTTTTTTGTTCTATGAAGAAAAACTTGCAATTTTTTATGCTTTTTTTTGTATACTTAGAATGGTTAGAAAGAAGATTTTGTTTTTTTGAGTTCGTATGTGAGAAAATTTAATTTGGTACGTGTATTGCATTGTGTGAGTTGGTTTAGTTGTACATTGTTTTTACTGCTTATTATATTTGTGTTTTGAGTCTTAACATTTTATTGTTATTGTATTTGTGTTTGATATTAAAAAGGTTATAAAACGAAATAATGTAATTTTCTTACCTCATGCATAATAGTCCAGGCGTAGCATGCTCCAACGGGCGACAGGGGTTTGTAATGGTTCCCAAATGTATACATGTAGAAAAGCCAAGGCGCTGGAAACAGTAATGTGAACATGTCGCATAGTGCCATTGCCATAAGAACTACATTGGTTGGTGTACGCATATGTCGTTTTGACAAAACGACAACAATGAGCGTATTGGCAATAATTGTAATAATCAGCAGAAATGGCATCACGTAACCGTACATTGGCTGGGCGTATTCGATTGGTAATTCATTCGTGATATTCAGCACATTACATACATCTAAGCAGACACTACAGTTTATCGGCTCGAACCAACAGGAATTGTTTATCGACGACATTTCAGTGATGGTCATATTGACCAAATCTTCCGTAGGCAATGCCATCACAGCATTGCTTTCTTCCTTCATCATTTAAAATTCAGTGAGTCGGCGATTTCTGAATTTCCTTCAATTTATTATGGAAACCGAAAGTACTTACAGTACTTGTTGAATCAAGCTCTTTCCTCACTTGTTCTTCTCAACATTGTATTTTTCCAACATTGAATTATCTTTAAATCTTTTGGTATCAGTTGTACAATATCATTGTTCCCACTACCCAAATATATCATCTCCTACACTTGAATCAATACATCCCACATAAACACTAATGCAAATCTTAGATATTCAAAAAAAAATTCTTTTAATTTTCCGCCAAAAAATTATTTCATAATTCTCATTTAACTTTGCATATCTGAATTAAATGTTTTGTGTAACTCATTTGAATTTATAAAAATACAAAAACATGAATTAAGTGAAAAGAAAACATTTGCATTTTGCATATTTCTCAAGTGTTTTTTTTTTAAAAATTTGCGTTATGGCATACAATGAAATTAATCAAAAAACTTTCCAGTGAAAATGGGGATGTAAAAAGTTTCTGATATGCAGATTAATTTTGGACTTGGTTATTAAAATAAATAAATTACGACTTATTATATTCAATTACGTTATGATAAATGTTTGAAACGAAAATATAAAAACGTAAATGGGTAGAAAAATTATTTTGATTTTTTGTACGATTTAGTTGCGGAGCTTTTCAAGTTCTTAATTTTTGTATTTTATTAAAGTTGAGTTATTGAATTTCGGGGATCACGCATCTGAAACAAATTAAAGAATTAATAGTTTAGTTATACATATTTACCATTAAAAAATACAAAAGCAATTAATTTATGTTTTCGAAAAAAAGCCTTCTGTTTTACTATAGATGCACATAGCCAACAATATGAAAATATTCAATAATACATCAATGAAACGAAATAGACTAATAATAAGACTAATTCAATGAATTTTGATTTAACATAAATTTTAAAACTTTTTTTTTTTACTTTTTTTCTTCAGACAACTAAGAATATACAATCAATTATATGAAAGGTTGCAACATATAAAACATAAATGACAGTAAGAATCACCAAAGATTAGAGTATATAGTTAAAATTATACACCTATCCCCCCCGATTTACACTGAAGATAGGTTCCAGACAAATCCGTGTAAAATAAAATCTTTGTTTTTCCTATATAAAACCGTGTAAAAGGAAAAAAACTGCGCAGTTAAGTCATTTATTCAAATAGACAACAAGAGTAAAACATATTCAGAAACTTTAAACTAGGTATAGTTTGCCCAAAAAATGGTGTGATGTCGTAGTGAACTTATTCTAAAAATGAAAAAAAAAATAGAAACGAAAAATTTTGCAAAAAGTACCTGCTGAAACTTAACAAATTCAGGTATGTTTGAAATTTATTCGCTATCACTTTGAGGAACTATCAGAAAGGGGAATCCCTTGTTATTGCAATCAGTGTTGCCAAATGAAAGAAACTCAAAAATAGTTTCAACATATGTATTTGGATATGATTATCTAACCAAAATGCATTTTTAGAAATTTTCCGAATTTCATTAGTTTATGAACCGTGTAAAAGCGAAATCGTGTAAAACGAGTATCGTGTAAATCGGGAGATAGGTGTATATAAAAATGGACAGTACTATCGAGCAAGTAAATCGCAACACTAACTTCATAAGTAATGCCCTGGAAAATTATTCAAAGTTTTGAAAAATTAATATACAGACAGAAAATTATATATACAATGAAAAGATGAATCAAGTTCCAAACACAAAATAACTGCGATAGTTCCACAGGGCAGTGTTCTTGGACCAACGCTGTATATTATATACATGGCGGATATTCCATTGGAGGAAAATATATCGACGAAATCATTGGGACACATTAATGCTCTATTGTAATATTATGAATTTGAACAAAATTTGGTCAAAATATTGTATGGTTTTATGGATTTTTTGTATATTGTATATTTAGTTGTAAAAAAATTGTAAGAAATAGGAACCCTACGGGTTCAATTCCTACTAAATAAAATAAAAGGTAAAAAATATATATAAAGAATTTAGGGTGATTTTTTTTTACTTTTTTTGGTTTCATCGTGAAATTTTGTTAGAAATACCAAAAAAAAAATTTGTTTGTTTGTACCCTGAAGTATCTCGTTTAATATTGATCTTAGCGATTTGGTCTACAGGAAATTTTTTGTAGGAAATCAAATTCTCTACAAGTTTTTTATTTATAATTTTTCCGTAGCTCTTGTTATTTACGAGATAAATGCAAAAAAAAAACGCGAATTTTATGGAAAAATCAGGTTCAGTGGGCCGTACTACCTCACCGGTGTGAGTTACGACTTTGTCGCAATGGGCACTTTTGTAGAGCGTTTAATTCTGAGAAAAAACCATCTTCGGTAAAAGCGATCCCATGAAATGCCACTGAGATATAGAAATTTAAAAATAAAAAATCAGAGTTTCCGTGTATTTTCAATGGCAAATCTTTACACGTCTTGGTCGAGGACTTAAAATTAATATTAAGGGCTCAAACTTTCAAGGATTTTTTTTTTGGTATTTCCATCAAAATTTCACGATGGGACCAAAAAAAAAATGAAAAAAAAAAAAACACCCTAAATTAAAGATAATAACTACATATGAAATTGACTTCTTTGTTCCAAAAGCTTTCATTTAAGTTTTGATGAACCATTTCAATTATTTTAAACATCTTTTAATTAATGAACAATTCAGTAAACACTAAAATAATATATTGGAAGAAATCAAAATTTTTACATCAGATTAATTTCAATTATATTCTATAAAAGTCTTTTAAAAATCAACAAATTATTACGGTAGTTAAATCCAGAGAAACTAATGTTCAAGATTCAACTTAAATATTAATTTTTCAATATTCAGTTTTCAGTGGATACAAGTTGCAAACTTTCTAAAGCTAACTTTCCAATTTGCTTTATGCTTAGATTGCAAATGTTTATTTTATGTTCATTAATTTGAAATCTAAATTTAACACAGGTAGATACAAAGTATTGAAATAATAGATGGATCTACGAATTCTTCAAGTGTATTGTTAATTTCAATTCATTTATCTTATTTTATGGTTAAATAATGTTTAATTTGTGTGCAGTTTTCTAATTGATTGCTGTTTATTTATTGAGTATTTTTAAAATAAAATTAACTTCATAACATTAACCATGTTGTAACTGAGCAATGTGCTTTTATTGTTGCATTTGTTAATTGGAAAAAAATCTATCAGTTTCAAAGTCTTTCGACAAATTAGTTTTATTGTAAATATTCAAACGTGCGTTTCAAACATTACTTTTTGATAATTTTTGTTTTCATTAATGATTCAACGATTAAAGAAAATTTAATTAGCATTTATTGTTTGCAATTAGCGTAATAAACTCAGTACTTGTTTGTTTTGTTTTCGGTCCCTCTGGTATACAAAGCTAGTCAGAATGCAATTAATCATAACACAAAATTCACATCGAAAATGGTTTGATATAGGTACGAGCTTTTATCGATGCTGGAAATATTACTCAGAGCTACACGAGAGATTTGAAAACAAAGGACTGATAAATGATTCTTATTAATTAAAGGTTTTACCAAAAATATATTGCATGTGAAATTTTTGAAGCTTTTTAACCATGAATCTATTACATTTTTATGGTTTAGAGTTTAATGCCTAATTTTGATTCCTCAATTCCTGACATAGGGTGTAAGAGTATGAGTATGGTAAATAGGTTCCGGAAAGATATTTTAATGATGTTTATAAATGTAGAAATTCTTTTATTACTGGATGTTTCAGATCTATATATCAAATAATTTTAGAGGAAAAAAAATAAGTAAGAAAAAAATTCTTAGAATTGAATGAACCGTTTGATCAGAAATGTTATTATGGCTTAAGAGTTAACAATGTCTTGTAAAATAAATGCAACTCAATGACTTGAGAAATTCTTTAAAAAAATAATGACTCTTTCCAAAGAGAACCTGATAAATAATTTTTGGTATAGCGTTTAATTAATAATCAATTGATATATTTGGTGTTACGTTTTGTAGTAGTATGTTATTTTCTGAAATTTTTCTTTTAATCTATGCGTTTCGAACACTTACATATTGATTAAAAATTATCGATTTATTTAAATTAGAAATCCATTTATTCCATTTTCTTCAAAGTATAATTCATAACTAAAGATTTTATATCAGATAAAACGAAATTTGGTTATCGAGAAGTCAAAGGGTTATAAAACGTTAGTTTTGAAATTATTTGTATTAATAAGAGCATAAGAACATAGTGTACGAATTCAGGGTTTCCACTTTTTCCAACAGAAATAGAAATTCCTTAACTTTTTCTAAGATTCCAGAATAATATAAGTCTTTTTAAGGACCCTACTTGCAAAAAAATCTTCGACTAGAGACTTTGATCAATTTTGTTATGTTTTGCTATACAATGTTTTGTATTTATATATTCCATTGAACTTTCTATTTAACGTATAGACTGTTTACACAATATTGTTCTTTATAGAGTATTTCTATAACCTTTATACTCTAAATCAGTGATTCCCAAAGTGGTCTATATCAACCCCTAAGGGTCTATGACAACCTGCAAGGGGTCTACGTCAGCGAAAAAAAATTTGGGGGTCCATGAAATGAAAATGGGGGTCCACGATAGTGGATCTCAACACATACACTGATAGTACCTATTTACTTACATCATACTATCTTATAATATCAAGACATATACATTATTTATAAAAGTACCTATGAAGTTATAAAAGTACCTATGTTTTTACTTTAAGGTTTTAATACTAAACTTCGCTGCAGTTAGAAATTTACAGGAAATCAATATCAGGTAAGTAGGGGGTCTACCCAACACGGAAAAACATGGCAAGGGGTCTACGACACAAAAAAGTTTGGGGAACTCTGCTCTAAATACTGGATTAAATATTATGACAAAAAATGAAAATTTCCTGACTTTTCTTTTGGCCCAATGAAATTCCAAAACTTTCCAATTCTTCCTGACCGCTGGACTCTTAAAATATATTACGATAGAATGCGATCCAGATTTGAGATATGATCCATATGATCCATATGTTTCAATGTTGAATTTGAATTATTTCCCAAGCATTCTTACAAGAGTATTACATAGAAACTGACAAAATAAAAAACTCATTACTAAATTTTTTAAATGTGCATTCATTACACTTAGTTGTAATAATATTCTCAGTAAATTTAATTTTAAGGAAATACTTTCTCCAATTATACAAACTTAATTTTAAGTTTTTGTTGTTTTTTTTTTGAAATATTTTTAAATCTAATTCTTAAAATTATAATTCATGTACTGATAGGCTCCGAATGACGTCACAGCGCTAAGCTTTGCATATTGCGTATACGTATCCGTAAAGTCTATGCATTGGCATAGACTCTGGGAGGAGCTTTGTAAAATTTTCAAAATTTCAACAATCAAAACAAATGAAAATCTTGAAATCTCGCAATCCCATTGGCTAATAGTTTCTTGCATTCAAATGTGTGGGGTTTTCAAGTCATTGATGAGCAGTGCACTTAAACTCAAATTAATCAATTCGTATTATTTTGGAACTCATCTGTTTTTAATAAAACATAATATTTAACCTTTTTGATAGATATGGAAATATACATTCCTGAAATATTTATACAAGGGAAAACAGTGTAAAATTAATATTAATTTACCTGAAATTGTACTTCTTTTTGTGGGTATATTTATGTACACATTCATGTTACACAAGGAGCAATTGACATATAAGTATGGAAGAAGTTTTAATTTACATTTTTTCATACTTGTAAGATTAATAAAGCTGTAAAGTTTTTAATTATTAATAAAAAAGACATGTCCCTTAATCAAATTAAAATTTTAAACCATTGACTTGATCTTATGTTTTTCCACAAAAACTAGAGATAAAAATCTTCTAGTATCATAATATTTTATTACGCTTCTAAAGTATCATTAATATATCTTTTTGTAGCTGATATACCATGGTTTTAGCCCTCAACATCTTCAAAATATACTTTAACTATTAAGTTTCAAGCTTAATAAGGCATAAATCATTAAAGGTCAGAAATGTAAAATACCCTAAAATTACTGGTTATACAATATATAAAATATATCATAGTCTTATTTATGTAATATAATTAACAAAAGTAAACTATAAAAATAAATTTGAAAGAAAGTTCAAAAAAATTAATTTCTTTTTTCAAAAATCTGCGAATTTCTTGAGTTAATAATTTTTGAAACTTACCCCAAATATTTCTGAGAAAGATTTTAAATTTAAAGGATTGGAATCTCCATATTTAAGAAATTGAAAAAGCAAAGAAGCTTGAGATTAGGAAAGCTTTATTAAATAAGGAGGTACTGACTTTAGGTTCAGCCGTTAAAAAACATCCGATAAATGTTCTATACACTAATCGTATTTTTAAAAGATTTTCTGAAAATCAAGATTTGCAATTTATATATCTATACTTAATAATACCTACATAAAATTTAACTTGGAAATTTAAAAAAAAAATATTGAAAGAATTATGTCGTTTTATTTCATTTTCATAAAAAATACACTTCTAATTTGAAATACAGTTGTGCTTTCGGTTTATTTCAATCTGAATTATAGTTATACTACCTATACTTAAACGTTATATTTATGTATAATTTACTAGTGGAAATTACAAATACTTGAGAAAGCAACCTTAAAATATAATATCAGGTTACCATTTGAATATTTTACAAATATATTTGTAATAATTTCATCAAACTAGAAATACTACTTTATATATTCGAATGCTATGTTTATTAATTTATTGGGTTGGAAACAATGTCATTAAGGGTTTCATCAACATGTGGTATTGTTTGGTACTTTAGTGCATGTTCAATGTTCATATCTTCGCACATACAAATTTGATAAGATCTTTTGATATGTTATTACGTCATTCTCTATTCAGTTGCAAAATTGCATGGGCCTGATTGATAATATTTGCTTGTTACTAGCTAAAACATGGTGAACTAAAGTGAGTATTGCTTTTTTATTTTCGTTAAGGGCGTTATATATTCTTATATCCTCGAATCAAATAGATGCAACTATAAAGATTTTTTTATAACTAAAATTCAATTAAGGTACACTGGTGGGAAAATTGTCTACAAGAAGTTACTCCAAAGTTGGTAGATTTGATTAAGTCTTTACTTACGAATTTTTGTGAGTCCTTATAATTTACTAAAGACCTTCTAATTTTAATATGAAATTTTGATAACTGATGGCTTTTGTTATGAGTTCTATTGCACTGCATCTAGAGGGACTATTGTCCTATTACACCCTAATATTATTCGTGGTTCCAATTGATCAGACATATTTCATCTCAGCAGAGATAAAAGCTTGAGAACTCAAACCTCAAAATGGGCAATCAGATAGGACTTGAGAAGTAATTTCCTCCTCCTCACATTTCCTGTATATACATATTTCGGCATTTACCCTAATAGTGTAAAGATGCTTTTTCAAAGAACGTCGAAAACGTTAATAAAATGATACCAAATAATTAGGTATTAAAAATGGTATTTAATAAAAAGAAACGGAAACGTAAAAAAAGGTATTTTCTTCAAAGATACCTTAAGATCTTAGATACCTAAAGATCTTAAGTCCAAAACATATTTGGTCATCTCGTAAAAATTATTCTGACTAAAAGATAGGTTGTCATATTTTCCTTGTTTCTATGCTGGATAGCATTCTTAAGCGAGAAAAAGCAATTATGATTACAAAGCAAAAGTTTAGCTGGAAAAATTTGAAAAAGTTTTTTGGTCTAAGTCAAGGCAAGTAATTTTTTTTTTGATAAAAATAGATAAGATAGACAAAATAAGAAGACAATTTAGGTTGTTTAAGATCGATTTTTTTATTTAATATTTTTATTGTTCAATTAGCTACGTTTCGTTACGTATCGTAACTTCATCAGGCTTCTTGATTTACAAAAAATATAATAAAATATAATATTTTCAATTTAAACTCAATAAAAATTTTAAAAAATTTTATTTAAATTGAAAATATTATATTTTTTGTGAATCAAGAAGCCTGATGAAGTTACGATACGTAACGAAACGTAGCTAATTGAACAATAAAAATATTAAATAAAAAAATCGATCTTAAACAACCTGAATTGTCTTCTTATTTAAAAAAATAAAAGCTGATATCTGAATTTTATCATCTATAGACAAAATATTTATGCGTTTATGGAAAATGATTAGTGTAGTTTCACCAGTTTAGGCTTCCGATAGAAGGTGAGGAAATGAAGCTTAGGTATCCAAACGATGAATGACTCATAGAACCAAGCATAAGTGTCGTTAATTGTTTAAAGTTTACCGATAGTAAAGGACAATATATATAATATTAAATTTACAAAAAAAATATCTAAATATGAATAAAATGACTAAATAAAAAATGACAATTAATTGTTTTCGCTACAAATATCTTTTTTTTTTCTTTTCCTTAAAAAATTGCAATGACTTACAATACTTATAACTTTCAGGCTTAGCTGTAATTTTTTGTCGCCATTGCCTTAAAAAGGATAGATTACCGTTTTTATACCTCAATAGTTAAAAGCAACAAAAAATTAATATAGAATACCTATTTTAACTATATAGTTTAACTTTTAATTTTACTTTTACCATGCTGCTGTTACCTATATTCTATTTTCCATTATTGAAGATTGTTGGGGTTTATGTCAGTATAAGGTAATTTTAAATGTAAGTTATTACTATACATTTTTCATCTTATACTCAAATACACTCATTTATCGCCGTGAAAGTTGTGCTTGTTAACAGTAATCAAAAAGTTATTGTTACAAAAATTTTTAATTTTTTTTTTTCACTGTTAAATTTATTTATGACTAGGAATGTCAAAACATCGATATTTATGAACGACATATCTATGTTTGCATCAAAAATTGATGTATCGTTTGCATCCCTTGATTACACTTAATTGTAATAATATTCTCAGTAAATTATTCAATTTGAATTTAATTTAAAGGAAATGTTTTATCCAATTACACAAACTTAATTTTGAGTTCATGTTGTCTTTTTTAATCTATACTAATATATAAAATTCTTACGTCTGTCTGTACATTTCGATTTTGAACCCAATTTTAGGGTAAATATTTGTTTCAAGAGGCCCTTATTCCAAATTTAACATTTTTAAAATTTTTGTCTGTCTGTCTGTTTGTGTGTCCCGATTTAACTAAAGAACTAAACAACCGAATATAATGAAATTTGGTATTAAGATAAAACACAACTTCCCGCAGACTATAGGCTACTTATCATTCGAAAAAAATAATAAGGGAAGGTATTCCCTAGGGATGACAACAAAATTTTTTACTTTAGATAGGTGAGTTACATATCATTGGAAAGGTAATTAAAAGTTAGAAAATAATCTGTTAAAAATATTTTTAGAAAATCTAGACCCTTAACTTCTGTTATTTAAAACGCGAGTATTTTGATAAGTTTCGACTTTTTTTAGTCCTACTTAAGACCGACTTTATTTATGTATAGATGCTGATTGATTTACGGATTGTTTGGTCCACGGTAGGTAAACCTATCGTAGCTATACGCAATAGACATACTCTTTTTAGATATTTATAAATATTTTTTGAAAATTAATAAATTAAATTCGTTTTTCGTAAAAGAAATAAGAAAAATAAAAATTTCCATATACTACCACTACAAGGAGCAAACCTAAAAAGAAAACAATCAACACCAACGTTACGCAGACGAAGTCGCGGGGATCAGCTAGTGTATTTATAAATCTAATTCTTTAATTATAATTCATGTATTGTTAGGCCCCGAATGACGTCACACCACAAAACTTTGCGAATTGCATAGACTCTGGGAGGAGCTTTGTAAAATTTTTAAAATTTCAACAATCAAAACAAATGAAAATCTTAAAATCTTGCAATCCCATTGGCGACACGTTCATGAATATTCATACTTTACTTATATGTTAATTTTCAAAGAGAAATATGTTAATTTGTTTTGCATGTGTATAAAAAAAATAGAAATAATTAACTTGCAACGAAAAAGTTTTGGAAGAATAATGCACTTTGAGATAATTTTCACTAACACGAATAATGAAAACTTTATTTACCCAAACGTGATAACTTTCTGTTAATTATTTATTTTGTTTGTATAAGTTATTGTCTAGTGCGAATGTTTTAACGTTTTGGTAGTTAAATTAATAAAAGCTAAAGATATAATATAAAGACTTACAAAGGGACCGCAGCTTGAACAAACAATATCAAAGTAATTTTAAAACTTTTGACTTCAGTAGTTTAGCAGACAATGAACAGTGTATATCTTTATATACTGTTTTGCTTTTTTTTCCTTTTAGCTTTTTTTTTGATTTAATAAGAAGTATTTCATAATTTTATTGCTAATTTAATGCAGAAAATGTTGCAATATCTTTTTTCGGTAATAAAATACGCAATTAAAACATCGGCTTAAAAAATTCTGTGTAATTTTTTTTAATTAAATTAAAATTTAATAAAGCGAGATGAGTTTTAAAGTGAAAAGCAAAAGACACAATTTAAATTAAGTTGAGATATCAAAAACATTTTTTTTTTTAATTAAAACTAATGTAGCTAAAATAAACGCTTACTTATTATTGCGGTTCAAATAACCGTAAACTGAAGCAGCAGAGAATCTTTTTTCATCTGGAGAAAACCTTGAAAACTTTCGAAATGATAAATGATTTTTCTTAATATCATTAAGAGCAAAAGTTTTCTCGTATTGCACGTTACTAATTTAACAAAAATGAACTTTGTGAAAAAAACACCAAGATTACAATGTAATTGAAATAAAGTTCATCAAAAACGTTTTTATACAAAAGCTTCATATTATTCTGAAAATTGTTTCATAGAAAACGCCACTGCTTTGTAGATCTCGACTAAAGTTTCTACTGTAATTGCTTCTAAAAGCTTCAAAATAATCGGGCGTCTTTTCCAAATTGAATTACGCTACAACCGAAATTAAGATTTTTTTTTACTGCCGTAAAAATTAAAAAAAAAAACAATTTTATATATTATTTGTTTTTGCAGAATTAACTTGCTAAAGCACCTAATTAAAATTGAAGAAAAATTAATTATTTCTAATTATAATTTCTCCACTTCATTGCATTCATAAATTAATATCAAATGATTTGGTTAGATTAAATGCTAAAGAGAGCAATTAAAACGTAAGAGATTTGTAAAAGCTACAAATATTTCATTGTGCATAATTAGCCAAAGGTAAAATTAACATTTCATTTCTGTAGGATTTGACAGTAAATTGAAGAAGCCTAAAAACGTTGGCGTGTTAAATAGGACCTTGGAGAAATGCTTTACGCTTTCTAATTTTGAAATGTAAAATAATTACCAATATTATCTTTCATTGAGGTAATAGAATTTCCTTATATTTGAAATTTATAAACATTTTACCAAAAGTATTAATGCTCAATGGAAACATTTTTCTATTATTATAAAGAGGAAAGATTTGATTGTTTGTTTGCTTTGAATAGGCTCCGAAACTACTTGACCGATTTGAAAAACTCTTTCACTGTTGGGAAGCTATACTATTTCCGGTGAACATAGGCTATATTAAATTTTCAAAAAAGTTAGATATCCACACTAAAACTCCAATAAAGTAACTCAAGGTCTGAAAAAATTACCAAAAAACATTCTTTTATCACGTGCGCTGCGAAAACTATTGGTTATTGAACAAAATAATGTAGTACGATTTTACAGAACATATCATTATCTACAAAAAATAGAGCGACAGCATATGTCTAACTCTTATAGTTATGTCACAATAAGTGTTTTTTCATTTTAAAAAAATATATATAAATACCACCGTTATGAAAGCTATTTTATTTATCGGGGGGGGATCAACTAGTTTTTAATAAAAGTATAATAAGTCAAAATAATCATAGGTATCAAATAGTTTTAATTGAAATTATAGTTTAACGTTTTCCTTATAATTAATATACCTAGTGTAAAATGAGCTTATTTGTTTTGTTAATATATTCATGTACAATGTCTATTTATTTGAGAATTAAATACCATTGTATAAATCCGAGTAAATTTCCAGTATAACTCGTAGGTTCTAGGAAAATTAACGCCATTGCATCAAACTCAATAATTAGATTTCCTAGATCAAATATCATTGCTTGAAAATTTAAATTGAACATTGTAATTATTACTTCTATATATCTACGTTTCTCTGATATTATCCTCTATTGTTTGCCTCAAAAAAGCTTATACAGTTTTGATTAAATGGATCCAAGGGTTTACTTGGTGGTTTATTTTTTTGCAATACAAATATTTTAAGGAAAAAATACAGTTTCATAATACAAAATACAATTTTCCATTCTGTAAATTAATTTAACTTTCATTGCTGCATTCATTTTAGTTTAATTTAGTATAAAATATATTACTTACGTATCATCGGTTCAATTATAAAAGACGACAAAGTTAATTTAAAATTTCAAGATTCTAGTGTCACTGCAAGTTCTCCAGAGTATAAGATTTAATCATGCTACTGTCAACAGTAAGGAATTAAAAACTTGATTTTTCAAATCCAAAGATATGAAATGAGTTACACTTTTAGATTAGTGTTAATTAAATCATAAAAATTATATATGTTTGTATATATTTAAAAAAAGATATGACATATTTCCACACTTAAGGAACTAAATATTTTTTTTTTCGAATAAGACTGGCAATTAGACTAAGTTTGCGGTGGTGTATATCCCTTATTTTTCAGCCCTTTTAAGTTTTGGATTTTTTTAATTTTATTTTTTATGTTTTCCCGCCGCAATAGCCGTTGCTACTTTTATATATCGTTTGTAAATTTCATGTCAACCAAAAATGATTAATGTTACAATTGCCTCTATAAAATTTTCTACTTAATTAATAATAAATATAAGTATGTAATTCGGATGTAGTGGTAAGATTTCCATATATTCGGAAGTCTTCGTTTGTTTTAACATAGGTGTTATTGGTATCATTAAGCAAATGCTTGTACTGCTACACTGTCAAGCTATATTTTATATTTTTAAGGATGGATCACCGTCAGAACGTAAAAAAAAATGACTTTTTTAAAACTGCTGCCATTTTTTTTAGAGATATTAAAAAATGGTCTTCGGCATGTAAAAGTCGAAGTTTTGAACTATTTTTTTTATTTGCCTCGATATGCCCCCCCTCCCGCTTTTACAGCGCTTTGAAAAAGGGTCCTCAAAAATGAGGAGGCAAACGGGAGACAAGTTTTCTCGGAAACTGGAAGTCGGATCATGATTTTCCAAAAAATGTAGGGTTTTGGTAATGCGTCTTCTTGGTACTGAACCTCGAAAATCCGAAAAAAGTTGAAAATTCACAAAATGGCGCGACTAAAAAAGTTTAAAAAACGACCTTTTTTTGGATCTTTCCCCCTCTCCCACTTTGAGGGGGGGAGGTTTGGCCAATTTCAGAGGTTCAGTACCAAGAAGACGTGTTGAACTATAATACTCTCCATTTTAAAGTCAATCCGTCGGATAGTTTCTGAGAAATCTTGTCTCCCAGTTTTAAAAAGTTGATTTCGAGAAAAACGCATTTAAAGTTTTTAAAAGATATTTTTTTATGTTATTATCAATTTATTCAATTTTTATCAGTGAAAATACATTAGTCAGCTATTCCAATCCTTTTAACACGTTATTCTTGAATGTTATAAGAAGACATTTATGGAAAAAAAAATCGATTTTTTTTTTCTGATGGTGATCCACCCTTAAGCAAATTTGATCGATTTTAAGAATCGAGGATTTAACTCCAAAGTTGACAGTTTGGTTCGCGCAAAAACGTCGATTTTATCATCGTAATTGATTTCTTGCCCAAATTAAGGTTCAAAAGATAATAATACCATAGCAGTTAGTAAATCTTGGCCTAATTTGCACGTTAGTAATTTTCACCCTTTTCAGGGTAGAATTTTTTTTTTCTCCAGAACAATTTGTCGCTGGGATTCCAAAAGTGCTCAGAGCAATGTCAACATTAGGGTAAACATCTCGAAGATTCTGTGATGTAATTTATTCCATATACTTTCGGATGAGAATGAAGATAATGTTAGAGAATTCATAAATTTTTAAAGGTTTCTTCCAAATCGTAACCTTACTAGATTATTTTAGATAAGTACGGTGTATTTTTTTTAAATGCTCTAACAAAAAAGGATCGAATTTTGTATAAAGTCCTACGGTTCTTAGAAAGTTATCAATATGAGGATCTCCCATTTGTTCTGATTGTTCCCAGAATGGCAGTTTTCTAATTACAAATTATTTAACAATTGCCAAATGTTATATGATAACTTCAACAGTAAATTCTATTAAAAAATGTTTATTATACTTTACTGAAGATGTTCCATAGTTTAATAGCGAAAATAACTCAAATCAATTTTTGAATTTGAATTGTTCGTTCATTCTTCGCCTATAAAATTTTGGCGTTCCAAAAATTATTCCGCCCCTAAAATCATGCTGCCTTAGGTCTGAACCTTACTGGCCCAGGCGTAAATCCATCACTGCGTATCCATATTTTTTATAGTGAAGATCATATTCAAATTATAAACAGTCATGTAAATTTAATACTATTTTATATTTTAAGTTTGATTGATACTGTTCTGCAGCTTTTCTGGATGTGCCACAGGCATTTGATAAGGTGTGGCATCCGGGACTGTTGTACAAAATCAAAAAACAACTTCCTGAGTATTTTAACATAATCTAGTTCTACTTAGAAAACCGTATCTTTCAAGTCAAATACAAATCGGAAGTAATGACTCCCAGGAAAATAATAGCCAGGGTTCCCCAAGGTAGCGTACTGGGACGTCTGTTGTATTCCCTTTACACAGCCGAAATGCCAAATACAACAGATGCATTAGTGGCAACATTTGCTGATGACACAGCCATTGTAACCGCAGCAGATGAACCCAATGAAGCTTCGTTAAAGCTCCAAAATAACTTGGACAAAGTAGAAAAATGGGCAAAAAAGTGGAAAATAAAAATAGACAACGCAAAATCTACACACATAATGTTTACACTGCGCAGAAATATATGTCCACCGGTTACAATGGAAGGCACAGAACTACCGCAAAAGAGCACGGTAAAATATCTCGGAATACACTTAGATCAAAAACTTACATGGGCTGTGCAAATCAAAAAAACTCGAGAACATTTAAATAAAAATACAAAAAAATGTACTGGCTAATGGCATCTAATGCACCATTAACAACAGAAAAGCAACTTCTTCTGTACAAGGTCATCCTCAAGCCCATATGGACATATGGGATACAGTTGTGGGGTACTGCATCCAACTCCAACATTGAAATCCTACAAAGATTTCAATAAAAGACCCTATGACAAATAATCAGTGCTCCATGGTACGTAAACAATAAAAAATACATGAAGATACAGAAATACCAACTGTAAAGGAGGAAATTCAAAGGTTTAGTAAAAAATACCTGACAAAACTAGACGATCATTCCAACCATCTCGCAATAAACTTATTGGACAACAGTGAGATGATAAGAAGGTTACAAAAATGCAATGTAATAGATTTGCCTGATAGATTTTGTAACTAAACAAATATTCCTATTAACTATTTATGGCCAAATTATTATTTCTTGCTATGTAGCTTTATTTTTATATATTACTTATATATTAATGTTTCACATTATTATTAGCATTGATATTGTTATTATAGACTATTATTATTATTCTTATTGCTACTGTTAATTGTCTTTATGATTGTTGTTATTGCTACAAGAATTATTATTATTGTTATTGTTGCTATAGATTGTTAAAAATCTTTGTACTTATACAGCACTAATCTACTGGGACTAGTGCTTACATGTGATTGTCTATGGATTGAATGCACTTATTGCAACCCTATGCAGATTGTGCAATTTATTTGAAAATAAAAAAAGTTTGATTGAATTTACCTATAAGGAAGTTTATTTGATTACTGAACAAGATGACTTGAATTGGTTTCCATTGATTTGGAAAATATAAAGTCTATTTATGGTATTTAAAGCTTCTGATGTAGAAATTAATCTATCCCTTCTAAAATTTTACAAAACAAATTCTTTTACGAAAACATATTCTTTTACCAGAGTAACTTTGTGCAAGAACATTCAAATTCGTGTGCAATATGCATTAAAGGCTAAAGAAAAACCACCGAGTTATATACTTTTAAGTTCCGTAAGTCCTGCGGGATCGTGTTTAATTTATGAGTGAGATAATATATCTTCCATATTGCGTATCCGAATTTCTTTGACATCGAAATTGAAATACCAATTTTTAACATTTCAAATGATGGTTTTTATTTTCTTTAAATAACGTTTCCTTAAATATATTAAACCACTTTGTGAAAAGAAACCAAGAAGATTTTTTTTTAAATTCTTAACTGAATATTTTCACTCTTTAAGGAAATAAAAGCTCTACAAAACTGTCACTTTAATCAATTAATCCTTAAAAGCAAATAATCCCTCAGGCTCAATCATCCGACTACATTTTAAATATGAACGCAATTGAAATCGGTCCATTAAGTCGCTGGGATGCTAAGTGATTACTTCGTTTATTAATTAATGTAAAATACCAACACTCAAGGGTATGTGTTAATAAAAGTTGTGATCCATTTAGTACCAATTCATCAATGTGCATTCAAAAATATTCAATTTACTTTCCAATTTCAATGGTAGAATTCTTTTATTTCTTTTAAAACGAGGACCTATTTATTATTCATTTGAATTGAGCCAACCGTATCCCCAGTAGTTTTCCATTGCACGTTATTTATTAGATTAAATAAATGAGAAATGACTTTCAATTGCAGCAAGCGGTATAAAGCATTTAATGGTGTTGCAATTTATTCTTAATCAATTGAATTTCGTTTTGTTGTACTTTATTAAGCCGAGCTTTTATTTCTGTTGGAAATATAAATTCTTTTAATGATAGTTTTGTAAATTTTGTGAAATTATTTTTTTTATTATGTGATTTAAACAAAGAAAAGATTGATTTTTTTGTTTAATTACGAGGATATTTGGGTTACAGCAATAACAAAGTAGTTACCACAAAGCATATGCTTGAAATATAAGCTATTTTCCTCGTTAATAATAGTTCGAAATTTAACGAAAATGATGATATATGTATATGTAATCAAGCAAAGTAAATTACTTTGAAATTAGTTGCCCTGTTAACTATATAAATTACTCCACAACTCAGATTATTAATATATAAAATAAAAAGCTCTTAAAATTTTAGATCAACTGTATGTTCAATAATTAAACTACGTTAAACTTTTCCAATAAGCTTATTAGTGGATAACCGTGTGTTATTAAACGTACCATTCAGGTATAATAGCAAAATAAACTCTCTATGGAGTTATTACATTAAAGTTAAATCGGATTAAAATATTTCTAAATACCTTGAACTTTCAGATAAATTTTGTCCTGTGTAATGAGAAGATACGTTTTTTTTTTATAATTTTGATTAATTGAAACATAAGTAGCAGAACAAAAATAGACTGTTATAATTGCTATCAATTACAAATTCATAAGAAATAATTTTCAATTGATTTATTTTGGACTCTAATTTTAATCTTATAATTAATTATAACTTTACGACATCCAATACATAATTCCAAAAAATATTATTTCAATATTATAGAAATAATTATGAGTTTTCTAATTTGATATTGTCAATTTAATTAAATTGGAAATCAAGTTAAATATTGTTAATGAATATTGTAGAATGATGCGTGAACTTATTAATGGATATCATTTTTAATTAGTTCATTAAATTTTGTGTAGGTAGATCAAGGTTTGAAAGTAGATATTCTTTCGAATTTATAAAGTTTATTTTAGTTTTACGAACGAATAATACCTTAAAAATATAAAAGACATAAGAAATTATGAAATAGTTCAATATTAAACGTTATTTGATTAAGTTTTCCAAGTTGACATTTCTATAGAATATACCAATTTGGTGTCACAATGGACAGCATAGATTCCGGTATCATCGATATTTGATAAATGTAAATAAAATAAATCATCCAAGTGTCGAAAGTTGAAATGGTTTTCCCAAGAGGTTGAAATCTTAAGAATCTTAGATGCTTTGAAAACAAAAAACGATTCTTAAGAAACATCAACTATAACCTAATACAAATCCTGTTCAATTATAAGAAAACTCTTTTAAAGTTACCATAAAGATCAAAAAAGAGAAGCTTCAAAATATTAGAGCTTGAAAAAAAATTAAAGAAATTAAAAATTGCTTCTTTACAATAAAACCAGGGAATGGAGAATATTAACTATTTATAAATTTATTAAAATTCAATTAAATTTCTTAAAGCTGCTTAAAGGCTATAGTGTTCAAAGATTTAAGAATTTTCAATGATGAATCATTATATGGTTATGTAATAACAAATTAGAAGGTGAACTTGTCGTTATTTCAACGATTTTGTATTAAATAAATGCTTTTCAATCGTAAGAATTAATGATTGTTAACAAATTCTAACTATAGTCTATTCCGCGACTTATTATCAATTATAAGAGTATAGGGTCCAAAAAATATGAGAATTGCTGAAGAGTATTGAAGATCCAAATAGAATTGACTTGAAATAGATTCTTGGAAATTAACAAATAGAGCACAATGCATTATTAAAAGCAGCGCAATTTGACACGTGAATCATCAAAAAGCAGTTACGGAGTGATCCAAACTACTTGATGACCACTGAGGAAGATTGCTTGGCAATCGAAGTACGTATTTGGGCAATATGTCACAAATATTTTTGTTTGAACTTCTGTTCAAATTTATGTTTATGGTATGATTTTTATATATTATTATATTAAATTATACTACATAAATTGGACCGCAATATATCCTATATATTGTAAACACATTAAAGTAGATCCTTGGAAATTAACAAATAGAGCACAATGCATTATTAAAAGCAGCGCAATTTGACACTGACGGATTTAGGTTCGATGGTACCCTAGACCCAAGGTTTGTAAATTACACAGGTTGCTCCATTAGGAAAAAAAAATGACGTCATACGAAGAATTTTGAAATTGAATCAGTCTGAAGATATGTACGAATTTCTTCTGGATACGTCACGTATCCATCACGTAGCCACCATGAGGCCACCTGTGTATTTTATAAACCTTGCCCTAGACCCACATTCGATGTGCCACCCTTGTTGTTCCATAACAATTTGGTTATCAAGATAAAACATGTAATGTTCAGATATTTAAATCATGGATAAATTTTTATTAATTTTAACAAAACATACTCGTTTTTCTTTTTAAATAGAACTTATTACTTTAAATAATTTTTTCCAAAGATTAATATAACTCACTTTTTTCTAACCATCACTTATGATACTAACTTCTTTCTAGCCTTGATTTGCGCAAAAACGTTTATTATATCATCGTAATCGATTTTTTGCGCTAATTGAGATTCAATGGATAACTATTCCAGGGCATTAAGTAAATTTAAGTTAGTAACTTTTCTCTCTTTCCAGGGTGGAAAAAGCTCTTTCTCCCCTGAACAATTTGGCGTTGGGATTCAAAAAAAGCACTGAGCAATGTCAGTATTAGGTTACACATCTCGATTCCGTGATGCAATATATTCAATATATTTTCGGATATCTTCAGTATTGAATTTTAAAGAAGATTATGTAAGAGAATACTTTCATTTACGAAGGTCTCTACTAAATCGATTATTCGATTGTTCATTGCATTCTCCTAATTCCTTTTACATACATGTAGGAATGTTTAAAATATAAACAGTAGAGATACTTAATTGCTTAACACTTATGAAAATGATAATTTATAAGTACATAATCAACAAAAGAGAATGACTAAAACAATAAGATATTTAAAGATCATCGACAAAATCAACTTGTTATATTCTCATTGAAATCAACTAATTGTAATCTTAATCGATTAATTGGTAGTTAAAATTGGCAATCAGTAATACCAATTGCAAAGAAAATATGAAAATGAAAAAAAATAATCAAAATATGGGAACTCGGGGCGGAATGGGGTACCGGGACGGAATAGGAAATGCATAGGTGCTGCATTATAAAAAGTGGCTATCGCCAGTAAAGAGTGCAGTTGTTTTTATTTTTAGCAAAAGTCGAAATAAACATTTCCGAATTCTAATTTTTGCAAAGTAACACTAAGGTAATTATCCTATGTTCTATTTTTTGTTGGAATATTAAGATGACATGTTTGTTAAAACATACTGTTGACTAACTAAAAGCCTAGCGAAAATTCAAATATAACCAATATATCCTGCCATAATAGTCGTGCTTCTATGGAAGGTGGTACAATGGGTGGGGCAGAATGGGATATACCATTTATATATCATTTCCCATTCAGATAGACATTTTTATTTTATCAGTAGATAGTATGCGTACATATATAAGGAAAACTAGCCGACTGCCCATATATAAGAAAGGTCGGAAGATGCAGAGGTAATCTGCTTATACTGTCAGGATTTAAACTCCAAATCTAATGAAAGCTGGTGTTCCTGCAGTATTTGCCAAAAATAGGCACATTTGACATGTGCTGGGCTAAATACGATGATGACAGTATCTTCAACTGCAAACTAAGCCAATAACAAGTATCCTATTGCGTCCCAGGCTCATTTCCCATTGTGCCCCAGAGGGTGGGGCATAATGGGAAATTTCCATTTATTTTTGAAACCTAAATTTTTAATGTCAATTATTAAGTTAAATCAATAAAACCTTTTTTTATTTGTAAAGAATTAATTAAATAAATATATAAATTACAAAACAATAAGATTGTTTCTTTAAATCTCCCGTAAATTGTAATTAAAACTTAGGTACTCCGTTCCGCCCCAGGTTCCCCTACTTTAAAAAAGTACTTGCAATAGAACTAATTTATTTAACTGTCACTATTGTTGTTGTCTTATTGATTCAATCATATAAGTATCCGCTTAATATATGTTGAAATAAAACAACTTTAGTTTCGAATGATCAACTTTCTTCAACTCTACTTGCTTTATATTGTCATTTTTATCTTAGGTTATTCAATGATATTCAGAAGAAAAAACAACAACCACAACTTCATAACGACTCAATGAAATTTTACATTAGAAGTTCCCAACTGTTTTTTTTTTAAACCAAGATATTCCAACTCTATATCAATAAAAAAAAAACAAACTATTAAACTGAATCATATTCTAAGTTCCAAGGTTTACGGTACATTGGTTAAGAACCTCTGATTCGAATATTTTTTGCAAACGACACGAAATTAAAAGATTTGCATTTTCTTACCAACTTTCCGCATTAATTCTGTTTATGCATGCATAAAACATAAGCAGTAGCCCATTATTATAATGGCAAACTTTTTTAATGGAAATGTGAAAGTTTATAAATTGATATGAATTAGTAAAGTGAAGTAGTCAAGTTTTACTGATAATAATGCTACTTTATTTTCAAAGCCCATAATGAAGAATCTTAAACAAGGAGCATGTTTACACTGTTTTACTTCTTAACCACAAAATTTCATTTAAGTATATCAAACTCAGGTTGTTGGATATTAATTAAATTTCAATACCAACCTACACTCTATTAATGAAACAATCAACCGAGTTCTAATGTGAATAAAACAAAGCTTGATGGTCTTATTTCAGTATAGTAGATGTATTTATATCTATGCAGTGAATGATTCATAAATTATAGTCAGGTTTATGGTAATAATATTTATGTGAATATTAGTATTGTTTTAGTATTTATATTTTATGAACAATGAACAAGTGTAACATCCTTTAAATTTATTGCATAGTAACCAAAAACATAAACGGTTTTAAAGCAATTTTGCGGTTTTCCGATAAAAAAACGATGTACGCACCTGAAAAGCTATACTAATTCGTCGTAATTAAAAAAAATGTTTTAAATCCACTATCATCGTATCTTCCCGTAGTGTCATTGGTTACAACTGTCATTTTTTTTATCATCAATTGCCAATTTTGCCTGTATTAACCTGTGAATATTTTCCGGAAAGTTATAAGTTTTCAATCAATACATTAAATTGGTGGCTCATGTTCCTTATAGCGACATAAATATCTGACAACGTTGTATTTTCTACTTTGTTTATTATTTAATTCGTTATTTTTTTGTTAAATTAATTCAAATGTTGTTAACTTTGTTGTTATGTTGGTAAATTTTTATTATGACCTGATTTGTTCTAGCATAAAATTAAAATAATTGTGGAAAATGTAACGTTGCCTGATGTCGCTAAAAAGGAAATGAGGCAAATTGGCTATTTATACATGTTGTTTGTATACACCAATGGCTATTTGTACATACTGCATTGTATTTCACAATATTATACACAATTGACTACTAAAATATTATTTGAATCATAGATATATGAATAAATTGTTTAACAATACAACATGGGGCATTTGTTTGAAAAATATTTTACCATAATTTACCATAATCATGTAAAGTTGTTCCATCGAAATTCTATTTCTTTTAACCATTAGACCATCAATTACAAAATCCTGGTTGCTCTCATCCATGGTGTGGTAAATAATTAATAATGTTCTTGGAAACTTGGACTCAAATAATAAGATGTTAAATTTTCAAATCATCTCAACGTTTCGTTGGTATTTATTTCCAACTTCTTCAGGAGAACTAAAACATAATAACAATGTCTGTTGTTCAAAGCCAAATTACACAAATAATTTTTGACCCGATATAATGAGCCAGTATTTACAACGAGGATGTTAACCTCAAAAAGTAAGGTTTATTCTTTTAATATATTTTTTAACACTGTTATCTTAATCAAAATAAGATTTTTTCGCTGACTTTGAACAGTTATACCGTGTATACAATATATAAGATATATTGCAGTCCAATTTATGTAGTATAATTTAATATAATAATATATAAAAATCATACCACAAACATAAATTTGAACAGAAGTTCAAACAAAAATATTCGTGACGTATTGCCCAGATACGTATTTCGATTGCTAAGCAATCTTCATCAGTGGTCATCAAGTAGTTTGGATCACTCCGTAACTGCTTTGTGATGATCGTAAATGATCGTAAATCATCACAATTCGTGAATCATCACAAAGCAGTTACGGAGTGATCCAAACTACTTGATGACCACTGATGAAGATTGCTTGTCAATCGAAATACGTATCTGGGCAATACGCCACGCATATTTTTGTTTGAACTTCTGTTCAAATTTATGTTTGTGGTATGATTTTTATATATTATTATATTAACTTATACTACATAAATTGGACTGCAATATATCTTATATATTGTATACACACTGTTATCTTAGTTTTATACTGAACAGCGAAAATTAACTTATTTGTGTAATTTGGCTTTGAACAACATGCATTGTTATTATGTTTTAGTTCTCCTGAAGAAGTTGGCAATAAATACCAACGAAACGTTGAGATGATTTGAAAATTTAACGTCTTATTATTTGAGCCTAAGTTCCCAAGAACATTATTAATTACTAAGTGGTAAAACAATTGAAAGTCTAAGTGATGTTTAAAATATTTTTTTTTTATATTTTCTTTAGTAACCACTTGATTTTTACTTAATTGGCATTAAAAATTCGCACACTATATGTCGAAATGTTGGTACTATTGAGGCTGAATTGCTTTAAAATCAAAAGTTGTAACAAAATATTGTATTTAATTTGTATATTCAAAAAAAAAGATAATCACTTTTCGGTCTAATATATTCGAAACAACAATACCAATACATAGTTAATATAATTGAATAGATATTTTCCCTTAACACCTATTTTCTTGTACCTTAGGTACACTTAATGTAAGAAAATAACAAATAGTTAATTATTTCCATCACTTGTGAACCAATTTACTATCTTGAAAAAAATAAATAAAAAATAAGCTTGGAATTAAAGAGGCCTTAAAAGCCTTGCAACTAATGCCACAAATAAACAAAGGCCATCATAGACATGACACTGTAATATATTGATGTAATAGATGCAGAAGAAACAACATTTATTTCTGATCCACATTTTCCCCGTTGGAATAGTTGGAACAACCACGTGATTAATGCAAGGTATGAGCTTAATCACGTTGTCGTAAATTCTGTCAACTGTCCATTTATTTTACAACTGCAAACAAACAAAGCTTTCGTACTTCAGATGTTATCAAATATGAACCACTCGTTCCAGGAAAATAACAAATATTCATCTCGAACATTTATTAAATGTAATGATATTAATACGACAGATATCAGTATAATCAAAAGTAAAATATTAAGCTCATATTTCATCTAATAAAAGAATACTTTTTTGGTAGCTTTTGTTGTCTGGTACGAACATTATTTAACTCATAACTGGACAGTTTCAGCAAAATATGATTTTTTTAATAAAAATATAAAACTAAAATTATTCCCTTAGGTGAAGATATCTTTAAATTTGATAGTTATTCCTTTTAAAGTTAAAGCTTTGTTTTATTGTGTGTGTATATACCTACATAGTTAATAGGAATGAAATATAGTTATGTATTTGCCCTCCATAAATGTAAATTGCTTTAATTTAGTTGACAGTGTGTAAAATGATGTGGTCAACCTCATCATAAGGCTATTGATTTCTGTTACTAGTCATATGGCTAAATAATTAGCAAGCAGACCTGCAATTAAAGTTCTTTAATTACCTTTGATCTTCGATTGAATAATCTTACGCTTTGGCAATAAACCACCGTGGTTTCATTATATTCATAAGATGCAATACAATTTCTACAAGAAAATCTTGTTAATATACTGTTTCTTTCATCTTGTATAATTAATTCGCAATTCAAACGTCAAAATTTTCAAGGAAGCTGTAGCAAACAGGTTTATTATAAGATTGTAATGAACATTTACAATGTAATGAAAACTTAAAAGATTTCACATGATTGTAATTGTACAGAAAAATAAAAGGTTCGACTGTTTAAATTTATTCGTATATTTATTATTTAAATTGGTTCAAAATATCATTTTTTTTCAGTTTTGTATTTTCTTTTATGATATACCTAACAATTAAGTCAACTTTCCGGCAAAGCTAAAGAGGTGGAGGCGAAAAGAACCGGAGCTGAAGTCTGTGTACATTGTGACTCCAGCTCCATTTGACAATTACTAAATGATAATAATATAAGGGGTCTAGCAGGATCCTCATGGATAGTTGGCCCCCTAATAGAAACCTATATCGATACTTATGTTAAAATAGCGGATATTTCAAGATCAAAGAGGAATTTGGTCGTGAAAAGTGTATAAAATGTGTTTGTATATTAAGCCGATATTTTAACATAAGTTTCGATATAGGTTGCTATTTGGGGGCCAACTCGTCATGTGGATCCTGCTAAACCCTTTAATTACTTTTTTAATACGTTCTTTATTAGAAATGCTTACAGAAATGAATTACTTGTATTTTGTATTCAGTAGTTACTGGCAAGTAAAACAAGTTTTAAGTGGTACATATACCCTAGTGTGATTTTTTTTTGGTCCCATCGTGAAATTTTGTTACAACTACCAAAAAAAAAAAATTCCCTGAAAGTTTGAGCCCTTAATATTAATTTTAAGTCCTCGACCAAGACGTGTAAAGATTTCCCATTGAAAATACACGGAAACTCTGATTTTTATTTTTAAATTTCTATATCTCAGCGGCATTTCATGGAATCGCTTTACCGAAGATGGTTTTTTTTCAGAATTAAACGCTCTACAAAATTGCCCATTGCGACAAAGTCGTAGCTCACACTGCTGAGGTAGTACGGGCCACTGAACCTGATTTTTCCATAAAATTCAAGGCTTAATATCTGGTTTAATATTGATCTTCGCGATTTTGTCTCCAAAAACTTTTTTGTAGAAAATCAAATTCTCTACAAGTTTTTCATTTATAATTTTTCCGTAGCTCTTGTTATTTACGGGATAAATGCAAAAAAAACGCGAATTTTATGGAAAAGTCAGGTTCAGTGGCCCGTACTACCTCACCGGTGTGAGTTACGACTTTGTCGTAATGGGCACTTTTGTAGAGCGTTTAATTCTGAAAAAAAAAACATCTTCAGTAAAAGCGATTCCATGAAATGCCGCTGAGATATAGAAATTTAAAAATAAAAAATCAGAGTTTCCGTGTATTTTCAATGGGAAATCTTTACACGTCTTGGTCGAGGACTTAAAATTAATATTAAGGGCTCAAACTTTCAGGGACTTTTTTTTTTGGTAGTTGTAACAAAATTTCACGATGGGGCCAAAAAAAGTCAAAAAAGTAAAAAAAAAATCACCCTAAATTATACTCGTTATACTCATAACTCAATAAAAATTGGTAAGGGAAAACTTAAATTAACTTTAATCTACTTTTTTTTTTAAATTATATGCTAATGGAATCAATTTTTTTTTAATTTCAATAATTTCTAAAGATTTTAGTGTGATAACCAATTAATCACCATCCAAATACTTTCTGCTCAATACATTTCAAGTATAAACGAGAACAAAAATTTTGTTTAAATTTGTATGATTTAAAAAACTTTATGTTGAAATTTTAAATATGGAATGTAAGCTTTAATATAAAATACGCCAAAATGGATATCATTCGTTGAAATTGATACACGATTGCAATATCGTAACGTTTCATAGCATATAATTACAGGATGAGATTAAATGTTGAATTCATATTCCTTGGGATTAGTTGGTATTATTCAATTTTGTGAATTGAAAATGAAAGATAAAAATTATTGTACGATAGAGAATGAATTTCAAATTTAATTTAAATAGTATTTTTAAATTTTCATTATTTTGTCAAGTTTATAGATTTCATGCGTAAAATATTCTATAACTTTTGACGATAATTAAGCAAAAATGAAAAATTTTAAAGTACTTATAAAATACTTGAACAATTTTTTAAAATTGTTTTAATGTTTGGTATGTGTAATGAATTAATTTCATTGATTTTTCGACATAATTTCATTAGGAGGTTGATAACAAGGTTAAAGTAATCAAGTACCTACGCTACATTGCACTGAATTATGTTTTTATCAACTGATTCATTTGAAATATAAAATTTTAGTCACGAAAGTGTAAAGACTGTGTAATTTTTCCCTGTTTTGTATGCATTTTTAACTTATCAAGAATGTTCATATAATAATGAATGATTATTATGAATTCTTTTGTGGAAAATTTACTGTTGATTTAGATTGACAGTGAATAATTGTTTCATTTACAATTCTTGCCATCGCCATACAAAGCATATGGGAACAAAAGAAAAGCACAATAATTTATTGCAAAAAATATTTAAAGCCA
The DNA here is from genome assembly GCA_958496175.1 of Sisyra terminalis. Lineage (NCBI taxonomy): Eukaryota > Metazoa > Arthropoda > Insecta > Neuroptera > Sisyridae > Sisyra > Sisyra terminalis. The sequence goes on from OY292274.1 coordinate 57,901,686, forward strand.
TAAAAAGAGTAATTGCAATGTGTGAATAAATTTTACTGCACTTTGTCATTGAACTAAATTTTTATTTTCTAAAAGGGCTTTTGTTCTTAAGATCTTTGTTGAGAAAATACATTTCTTTTGATAATTTAACTCTTGAAAAATTCTTTGTGATAGAATTTTCTTAAAAAATTATATCTTTTAACCAAGACACAATCAACTTATCATTAAAATATGAACTTCATATTGTTTTGTTGAAATAATTGATCTTTTAAAAACTATTATATTATGAAAATTTATTTCTATAATAGCGCGCTTTAAAAGTATTTTTATTGATATAAATAAAATCAAATTTTATATACCTAAGCGATATTGCAAGTGCAATACCTACATTTTAACAAGTTGAGCAATACAGTACAATTTCAATTGTGTAAGTCATTGAAATGTATTACATTTTTTACATCATCGCTGGCAAAGAATACCTTAGCTTTTCACAATTGAAAATAGAAATCAAGAAATATGAAAAAAAAAACACCTATTGATAATATAACTCAATAAAAATAAAATTCGATTCTATTGAATATGTCACTAATATATTTGCTGAAAAGCTTCATCTTGAATCTAAACTTAATTTGAATTTGAAAAAATAAGATGTTTTTTTTTTCTACAACTCTTATAAAATCTGGTAAAAGTCGAAAGTAGAAGCCATAGTTTCAAACAATAGCAAATAAATTTGCATTTTATTACGAATTTTAATAATTTTTCGTCACTGCTTTATTGTTTTTCTCAATTAAACTTCTGCAGATTATATTAAAAAAAAAAATAAAACTTTACCATAGTCTTTGTTCCAATTCAATTTATACTACTTTTGTATGTTCCGTATCTTTTTTACCAATGCTTCCAGTTGTTAAATAATGAAATTTAAATATTTCAAAATTCGAGATTAGATTTTTCTTATTTATACCTCTCCACTTAACCTGGAACCCACATATTAAATTCCAAAGACAAATACTAAACCAACGATACGGACTATTACGTAGACTTTTAGGACCTAAATCTTCAGTTAATACAAAAACTAAACTCACCATTTACAAAATTCTACTACGACCTATCTGGGCTTACGGAGCAGAATTGTGGGGCTCTGCAAAACCATCCAACATCCAAATTATCCAATCTTTCCAATCAAAAGTCCTTCGTCGAATAATCAATGCTCCTTATTATGTTAACAACCGAATCATACACAATGATCTCAACTTTCCTTTTGTCACTACCTTCGTTCAAGAACGATTCCAAAAATTCTACTCCAAGTTAGTCGACCATCCTAATCTTAATGCCCAAATTCTTTCTTCTGAAACTCATCCAGACAACATGCTACGTAGGCTGAAACCAAGGTTTATAAAATACACAAGTGGCCTCATGGTGGCTACGTGACGTATCCAGAAGAAATTTGTACTTATCTTCAGACTGATTCAATTTCAAAATTCTTCGTATGATGTCATTTTTTTTTTAATGGAGCAACCTGTGTAATTTACAAATCTTAGGCTGAAACGACGTTGGCCTCGTGACCTCCTAACAAACTCTTAGAGAGTCCCAACATTGGTTGGGCCCTCTCAACATGTTTTGAAAATACCACACCAGGGTCGAACTACGGTTTTTACCTCAAGTGTGGTACCTATATGAGTAACCAAAATTTGTTAGCACATTGCATAGTATATAAATTGTAAATATATAGAAGGCAATAAAGGATTTAAAAAAAAAATATACCTTAAAAAGTAAATTTTAGAAAAATCAATTTTTGCGTTGTATTTTTGCTTTTAAAAGAATTAAGTCTGGTTTTTTACTCATGGGAAAGGTAAACCATATTCTTAATATAGGTATTTAAATATTTAATAGGTTAATATTAATCTGTTAGATAATACTTAGGTTTTGTCTGTTCAAAGTTTTATTTAGTATTTTTCTATAAAAAGATTTTTGGAATCACCATAATACTACTATATTTTACATTTTTAAGTCATCATGAGTTTTGGTTTGCAAATAATCTTTTATGGAAATTGGCCTCTGTTGTTGTTACCCGAAAAAATTTACCTAATGTCATACAAATATAGCCTTACTCATTGATAATGCAAGTTGGAATCAAAGTTTTCAAATACATTTTTAATGATCAAACCATTTTGTTGGCAATGTTGAATAGGGATGGGATGTCTCTTTGTTCTAAATATATACAATTTAATCCCGGAAGTTTGTTCAAATTTATTCAATTCAAAAATTGTTGGTGATTTACCGAGCGTCTTGAAATTCTTTTACAAATTATTTTTGTTTTTTTAATATGCAAAACACTTGACATTAATCATATTTTACTTGAGGTCGTAGTTCATATTATTATATTCAAACAAATTCTAGAAAAAGGCAAAATGAAATTGAATTTTTGTTCAGTTTAGGTGTTAATAATTATACACAAAGAATAAATTAATGTGGGCATTTTCACCAAAACTTCTTTTCTATTTCAATTTTGTATGAATTTTAAGCTAATGTTAAATTACGAAAAAAAATATATTGAATACAGTTATGTTATCTACTTATTAAATTTCAATATTTATACCAACAAAAGTAATTTTAAATATACACAAATTTATAAAGGATAAAATTTAAAATTTATTTTTTAAATTTTCAATTTTTCAAAAAAATCTTTCAATTAGAAAACTATTTTATCATAGTAGTTAAGAAGCGTTTTAATCATTTACTTCGGAAACATATATTTTATATAACAATCTCAATTGGCCATTGAATTGAAACCTTTCTTATTGATTTTTCTACTTTTTTTTTATTGTAATAAAATAATTTTTTCCTTTTTTATTTTGCACTATGGTATTTAAATTTTGTCATTTATTCAAATAAAATTAATTAATTAAGAACAAATAAAGAATAAATCAAGCAATGCACTACTTAGTATCTGATGACAGCAGTTACTCTATGTTCAATGTACGTAGCTTTTATCCAATGAGATTGCGAGATTTAAAGATGTTCAATTGTTTTGATTATTGAAATTTTAAAAATTCAAGAAAACCACTCCCACATTTGATGCCTATGCATATACGAATACGCAATATAAAAGGTTTCATGCTCTGACGTCATTCAGGCCCTATCCATATAATTGGTAGAAGGATCTGAAACTTCCAGGATCTTAGTATCTTATTAATATCTATAAATACTTACAAAGCATCCCTAATATTTTTACAGGAACAATTATTATGCTTATACCATTGAGAATGTCTTAAATAAAACAAATCCTTAAAGTTATTAATCATAATTTAAACATACATTAATTTTTCGGAAATTAAATATAAATAAATTAGGGGAAAAATATTTCTTTTCATTATTTGTGGCTTATTATTTCCCTCTTAAATAGCTTTAAAATAAATTTCTTTCAGTTTTTCCTAATTTAATTTTCCGTAGGAAGACTGTTTTCTTTAAATAATTTATAAACTTCCTTATTTTCTTTTGTGGAGCAAATTAAGGGAATCCTTTTCAGTAATACATAAAATTAAAATTTTTCTGGCTAAAATTTCGCCATTAACTAATCGACTAAAACAGAAACATAAAGTTAACCAGTAAAGCCAATAAAAATCATTAAAAAATAACAAATTAAGAATGTCCAAAAATTAAAAATTGCTACAAAGAAATATTTCAGTTATTTTTTATCCGACCAGAATAAAAATAAAACTTTGCCAGCCTAAGTGGAAAAGCAGAAGAACCATTGTATAACAGACAATGGACAAATGGTTCAAAAAGAAAACGAAAACATATTGCAAGCTTCTATTATAAGTAATGAAAATATTTTCCAATAACTGACATTTTAGAAAACTAACTCTGTTACAATAAAGATGAATGTTATGATTCTGAGATTGTAAGGTGATACCTAAGATAAAATCAAATGATAAAAAGAATATGACAAGTATACGGTTAATCTGGTTTTATTTTCCCCGATATTATAGCTAAGTATCTATCGTAAATAATTGATATTAATTAATGGGTAGCTATTTTATTTATACGAGCGAGCTCCTGTAATTTTTATTTTTTATTTGAAATAAAGTTTTCAAAACTGCATACCGATATTTTGGAAATTCCTACTTCCGGCGTTTGCATTTGTATTTTATTGATTTTTTTATATTAAAAACAGATTTGACAGAAAGGGGAAAAATATGACTTACAACTGCAAAAAAAATATAACAAAACTGCACATTTAAAAAGGATTCTTAAATCTGCACCATACTCATTTTATTATAAGAAATGCCAACAAAGTTACTGAGTACCTTAATATATTGAAATCAAAGAAATTAAAAAAAAATCAGATTTGGAATTATTATTTTATACAAGCTAACCCAGCAAACTTCGTACTGCCTAGCAGGCAATGAACGTAGTGTCTTATGAATGAATATTTTAGCTACACTTGGTTTAAATTTTTAATAATAAAATGAATAAAAGTAAGTTCAATAATTTATTAGAATAATAATTATATAAAATAAACCATTATTTCAATTGTAAGTCAGAAAACACATTTCGTCGACCTAAAGTGTAAGCTGCTAAGTTCATTTTAACAGTTTTTTCAGGGAAAGGAAAAAAAGTGAATACCATATAAGCTACATAAGTTACTACATAAAGCAGGTTTCCGTTTCATGTTATATATTGAGAAATTTCTATATTTAAAGTGATTTATCAGTTTGTCATTTGATAGAATGTTTTATTCCTTCCTATTGGAACAAAAAAAATAAATAAAAGTGAACTTAGCAGATTGAGGCTTTAGGCCGACGATTTACTTTATTGAAGCTATGTATTTGGGTTCATGCGTTGCCCTCGGATTGATTCTCTCCATTGAAGTTTTCAAATCAGATATCTTCAATATATAAAACAAAGTAGGGATAGTTAGACCAATTAGACCTAAAAAATGACTGGACCGATTTTGATGAATTATGATTTGTTAGATTCGTCTTCGCTCCAGATAGCAGAATACTTATTAAGATATCTTAACAATTCACGGAAAAAAATGAATAAAATTAGTTTTTAAATAAATTAGGCTTGCCATTTTACGCAATTGGTTGTTCACGTCACCCACATTTATACGTCAATTTAATATTGTCAGTATTTTTTTTTAAAAAACGCATATAACTATTGAAACCATCGGAAGTTCTACGCAATGACTCACTATGTTTTGAAGGCACAACAATTTTACTGATTGGCGATTTCTCCGAAACATTGCCGATCATTCCAAGTTCAGATTCTGCCAATAAAATAAATTCCTGCTTAAAATCATAAAATCTGTTACACAATGTGAAAAAAATTCAGCTGGCAACATGAGTTGCGTTGTGGAATGATCCATCTACTGAAGAATTTTCCAAACAATTTTTGAATCTCGGTGATGGCAGTGTTCTTGTCGACGAATCAAGCGTATTGACTTCATTTTCTTCGAATTTTGTCTCATTCGGAAAAATGTTACCTAATTCCTAGCTTTTTTACAAAACAGCAGAATAACGTTTTAATCAGTTTAATTGGAATAAAAATTCAAACCAATAACACGGCAATTACCGATATTCATCCATTTCTAGGATAAATCTTCTGCAGATCAATCGTTCAGCAATGCAATTTTTATATTTTCTTCCAGGTGAAGTTTCTTCATACGGTTCCATAAATTTGATAATTTAAGGCAAGCATTTATTTTTTAGACAGAAGTTGATCCTTAATGTCTGAAGTCGTCCATTTCTGTAATTCGAAATGCAGAACGCTTAATGTGGAAAAGTGTTTTTCAAACAATGTCTCGATATTGGTAATGGCAAAATTTCTGTTGACTCATCAGTTGAATACATTACATTATCTACTAATTTTTGCCACTTAAAGACCGAACTCTTCGAGATGGTGTTCCCAAACTTTGCTCAAAATTACAAAAATTATATTTGGTTAAGCAAACACGTTATATTGGCTCCAAAAAACGTTGATTAGGTGCAACAAAATGAGTATTCAGATTCAAAATAAGATAACTGGCGAATTTATGCCATGCAACTTGGTTGATTCCATTACTAATCAAGCTGATGTTGAGAATAGAATAGAATATAAATGGAATTTTTAAATTCGCTGGAAGTCTTTGGATTACCACCTCATAATCTGTAATTAAAAGTCGGATCAGTAATCATTCATGTGTTGTGGAACATATAGACTATTCTCGTCTTTGTAATAGTACCCAGCTTGCGGTGAAAAAATTAAGGAACAATGTTTTCGAAGTAACAATATTGAAATGAAAATATCAAGATGAAGACGTTGGGGTTCATACATCCTTATGATTCCAAGCGGGCTCAAGTGTACTTTAGCACATCCACAATCTGGCAACGTTGCATTTTCGACTTTGTTTTTAATTTAATTCGCGATATTTTTGTTAATTCAATTCTAATATAGTATAATTCTCTCTTTTGTGGCTAAGTTTTCATTATGGACCGATTTAATCGCGAATTAAATTAAAAACAAAGTCGAAAATGCAACGTTGTCAGATTGTGGGTGTGCTAAAATACACATGAGACATAGACGTATATAGACGAGCGACATAGACGTAAATAATAGTAGGCGCAAAAATTTGCAGAAGATGCCGAGAGACACCTTAATCTTCTAGAGGTATTAAATATACTTTACATCCGATTCTCATGCCTGCTGAATATACATAGAAAATTTTATGAAAATCGGTCCAGCCGTTTCGGAGGAGTTTAGCTACAAACACCGTGACACGAGATTTTTATATATAAGATAGAATTATTTTGTATTTGAGAATAATTAGTTTTCGTGCATATTTTGGTTATTTCTTTGTTGCTCTTAGTGTTCTTTGTACTTCTTTTACCAAAACAACTAAGGAACTGAAGAAAAAATCCTTTTTAATGCAAATTGAAATCGTGTTTGTTTTGATCAAAACAAAAAGAGTTTTCAATTTGTGTAAAGAAACGAGTTTACAATATGCTATATTTATGTTTTAATTAAAAATAAGGAAAAGTAATTTAAAATTTCATGAATTGTAAATGAATTCAACATTGGGCAAAAATTGTATATAAAACTCGAGATTTCATTAAAAATCTATTATATTTTTATATTCCATCAACGCCGCCAAAATGACAGTTTAAACGATTTGAGCTTTGAATAAAAGCTGGTAATGACGGCTTCGAAAAATTGTATTATATATCGAAAGTTTAATATGAATTAAACATGAAAATGTATATGAACTACGCACGCATATTTAACAACACATTGCCGTTATTATTATTATTTGTATGATAAATCTAAAAAGAAGCACTTTCCTTAAATAAATAAGCATCGAAGAAATTTATATTGACTCTAAAGATCATTTGCTTTTTGTCGGTGGAGAACTATATTTTAAATTGATTTTTCCAAAATAAAAACCATTTATTTTTTAATAAAAAACCTATTACAAAAACATTTTATTTCCTACGAAAATAATATGAAAACAGTTTTTACGTAGCTTAAATATAGTGAAAAAAAAAGTAAATTTTCAACGAATATACTTTAGGTGTCCTTTTCCTTATAGCACCATCATGTTCAGTCAATTGTCGTAAACGAACAATCTTCCATAATAACGACGAAACGATTTGGAAAATCATCCAAGTCGCTTCTAGTTTCCCCTTCGTAAAATTTATCGTACTCGTGTAAAATATTGTACGCATACTGGCAAAATTCAATAAAACACGAAAAAAAAATGAGCTTTTTCTTTGTTTCTACGAAAAATACTTTGTAAATGGAGTTAATAACATTCTTTTTTGACAAGATTTCAACCAACCATAATTTTATATTTAGATTCGTAAAAAATATACGAGTATATATATCATAATAGCTTCGTTACTATATTAAAATTTACAACCAAATTAATTTTCATATATTCTTTATGGTCTTTATATTAATTAAAAGACAGTTCCTTTGACTAAATTAATACATTTCTTTTATTGTTCATAATAATGTTGTACAATTATGGGTCTTCTTTAATTACGTATATCTAGTTTAATCTTTTCAAATAAAAAAATATTAATTAAAATAATCATTAAGCATTGTCCATTCGTTTTGGTAATACAATAGACAATATAACCAATTCTTTTTCTGTAAATTTTATTGAACAAATCTAAAAACTTTTGTTAACGTCCATTTTGATTTAAACTGTTGTAAAAGTTTTGAAAATTTATAAGGAAAGTGTCAGAGAAAAAAAGGAAATGTCTTGCAAACAATTTACTACTAAATGTTTAAAATGAAGATGCCAACCCTTGGAGTTGGAAAGCCACAATGTTGTCAATGGTGAGTTGTTGATTAAAATAGGTTGATGGATAGGGGTCGATGTGATTGGAAAGCTATCATCCCTTTCCAATGTCCACTTGTCGGATAGTCACCATTTGATTCGGAACATTACTTTTATTTAATAAATTGTGTTTCTTCCATAACGCAATGTGGATGATATTAAAGAATACTGAAGTGGTTTTTCATTCAAACGTGCATAAATAATGTTGTTGAAATAAGAATCAATTGTTATATTTACAACAAAATTTAATTCTAAAGTTTCTTTACTAAAATGAGAGTTTTTTATTATCACAATACTTTCCTCCATTTTAATCATAATTATTTTGAAACATTTTATGAATATTTTTTTTTCTTCTTTACCTTTTGAAATTTGTCCATGGAAAAAAAAGCAAATCTACGATACATCAATGCCTAGTCACTGCTTGTGAGTAGTGAGCTTAATTTTTTACTTTCGGTATAACAATTCTAGGAATAAAATACGTTCCACTGTAGTTGATTCCTTGCTATAATCTACGATGTTAATGGATATAGTCCCTCAATCTCTTTTGATATTTTGTACCATATCTAAAGAAATCTTCCTTGGCAGAGGCCATCCATAAGCCAAAATGAATGTCCTAGTTTGTGACGAAACATGGAACCTTAATCGGAGGATTTTAGTTTTTCCATAGCTGGATGCCATACGTCGATATTGGCTTTAGATTTGTACAGCAAAAGTTTGCAATCTAAAGACAATTGCGACATCTAACCAATTAGCCAGTGAAGCTCACGACATTTAAGCCATTACAAAGCTCAACCAGGTAAGTTAAAAGGAAGTTGAAATATCAACTTTGATTTTCCCATGTTCCAATCAAATTCCATCGCTTTATTACTGTCAAAGTTTTTAGTTAGTCTAAGGTGAATCTTCCACTTCTTTTGGTGCACCTTCAACGTTGAAGATTGACGATTATAATGGCAATTTTTATTTTTGATATAGCAGCGGGAAAGAGTCCTTTAGTGCTTTTTCCGAACCACCTTTAGTTTGTGACGAAGCATGGAACCTTAGTCAGAGAATTTAAGTTTTTCTATAGCTGGATGCCATACGTCGAGATTGGCTTTAAAATAGATTTGTACAGCAAAAGTTTGCAACCTAAAGACAATTGCGACATCTAACCAATTAGTCAGTGAAGCTCACGACATTTAAGCCATTACAAAGCTCAACCAGGTAAGTCTTTGAATAAGTTAAATGGAAGTTGAAATATCAACATTGATTTTCCCATGTTCCATTCAAACTACCATCGCTTTATTACTGTCAAAGTTTTTAGTTAGTCTAAGGTGAATCTTCCACTTCTTTTGGTGCACCTTCAGCAATGAAGATTGGCGATTATAATGGAAATTTTTATTTTTGATATAGCAGCGCGGAAGAGTCCTCTAGTGCATTTTCCGAACCATCTAAAAATTTTATGGGAAACCAATTTTGTCCAATCAAAGGACAAAGGTTTTCTTGTCCTTCCACCGTTTGTAAAGTGGTTTCAGACAGCGTTTTCCTCCAAAGAACCCTTTTCAAGATTATGGTGGAGTATCCATTAAAAGTCACCACACCTTTAATGTATTCCAATTCTATTGTATACCTTTTTTGCCGGAGGAATGTTTAGAAGTCTATTCATCAAGAAATGGAAAATAGCTAGTTTATAGCTATTGTGACATACGGATTTAGCCACAACATATCTGTCATAATTACCAGAAATCAGGGCAATCTAGTTTATGACTGGTTTTTGGATTTCCCATAAAATCGGAAAAATATGAAAAGAGTTCGTAAGAATATTCCATGATTTTTTAAATCTATCTTCTATCTATTATTATAAAGAGGAAAGATTTGATTGTTTATTTGCTTTGAATAGGCTCCGAAACTACTTGACCGTGTTGAAAAATTCTTTCACTGTTGGGAAGCTACACTATTTCCGGTGAACATAGACTATATTAAATTTTCAAAAAAGTTAGGGATCCATACTAAACCTCCAATAATGTAACCCAAGGTCTGAAAAAATTACCAAAAAACATTCTTTTATCGCGTGCGCTGCTAAAACTATTGGTTATAGAACAAAATAATGTAGTACGATTTTGCAGAACATATCATTATCTACAAAAAATAGAGCGATAGCATATGTTTAACTATTATAGTTATGTCACAATAAGTGTTTTTTCATTTTAAAAAATATATATAAATGCCACCGTTATAAAAGCTCTTTTATTTATACTTTGGAATTAATCCTTATCAAAATAAATGACTTCATATTTAAGTTTGCTTCAATACCATTACATAACTTGTTGAGTTATTCAATTTGAACATTCCATTCGAAAGATATCACAAGTTTAAAAATGTAAGTTATTTGAAAAATGTCGCATGGTCACCGCTCTTTACTTATAATTAAGACCAACTTTATTGAGCTTGGCGATATTTTTTATTTATGTTTAGATGCTGATTGATTTACAGATTATTTGGTCTACGGTAGGTATACCTACCGTAGGTATACGCAATAGACATACTCTTTTTAGATATTTATAAATATTTTTTGAAAATAAATTAATTATTACATAGAACAATTTTATTCTTTGCAACAGTTTATTAAATGTGTCTTTTTAAAGTTGACAAAATAGTGTTTTTAAATATGATTAAAATTTTCGTAAAAGAAATAAGAAAAATAAAAATTTTCATATATTATTACAAATGGCAAATTTGAAAAGAAAACATAATCTATACCTACGTTACGCAGACGAAGTTGCGGGGATCAGCTAGTAAATATATAAAATGTATTTATTATATAATTTTTATTACGAGGATGGAAACATATCGCCAAACTTTCCTTCACAATTTTTGTTTGGGCTACAGCGCTGATATTAAAATTCTACAAAATTAGGGTCAATTCCATCTCTTGGAATGACTTGAAAGGAATTTGCAATTTTTTATTAAGTAACATAATTGAATTTTTAAAGGTTAAAGCATGAATGTTAATAATTTTCTGTCTAAACAGATAATCCTGTAGTATTGATACCTACTAATCGATTTTTGAATTATTTAGATATCCATTTCCAATGTAAGTAGAATCAAAATGATAGAAAACGACAGTAAAATAATCACACTTTAGTGGAACTAATGCATTTTCAAACCAATAACTGTATATTCTACTGATCTTGCAATTATATCAAGTAAACATCGCATTTAATTCACTTCCATAATATGTAATCGACGTGATCACCCAACGATGTTATTTTGTAGTTGGATAGGATATATACTAACGTCATATTTTCCGAGTAGAACATTTCACGCTTAGCTATACCAGTAGATTAGAAAATCGAATTCTATTTCCATTATAAATTTAAAGCTCAAATCTCACCTCTACGATCAACTTAGAACATCATTTACGCGTACTCATTGCACTTATGTACATAGCAAAGTAAATATCTCAAATGTTTTATCTTACTCTTACAATGCTAATAGAAACTTCTTTGTTGTTTTTTTTTAATCAATACTGTGTTAATTAAACTATTTTTTTCATGTTATGTACATATTCAAACACAAAATAAGCTGAGCTTTTTCTGATAAGTGCGTTTTCCATGCTTTTTATAATTGATTTTTTATCAGAAGGAATCGAATATTATAATGTAAAACGTAAATTATTTGTTTCATTTTGTAATCCATTGTATTGATGGCAATGTTAAGAACAACAACAAGCGTTACGCTAATTATAGCTTCTGAAAGTATTAAGAAAAAAAATCTAGAAGAATAAACACGAGAAACTTTATGGGAAAGTATCTTAGGGTTTGAACAAAGAAAATGTTTTATCGACAGTATTTGTAATACTTAGAGCTTTTTCATAATTAGTGTTAATTGGTTCGTAAATAAAGTTTTTCTTTGTAATTCAGATTCTTTAGAAGCTCCAGGTACAAATTACGAATGCTGTTTTGTTTGTTTTACAAAATTTTTTAATTAAAATACATAAAGAACTTTTATGTGTTTAGTAAATTCTGTTAAGGGTTTTTTTTTTCTTTTTTTTTGGGAAAAGCATTTAAGCTTCAAAGTTTATACCAACAAAATCAATGTTAATTTTAAATTATCTGTTTGAGTAATAATCTTTAGAAATTGAAAGAAAAATTAAAGTTTAATTTCACATTAATTTTATTTAATGTTTTATACATAGGAATTTTAGCTTGGGAGTTTGGTGAACTTTGTTGTAAGTATTATTAATAAAGAAAAAAAATCATATTTTTTAAACTATATCATTGATATTAACTTATCATTTTTTTCCTATAAAATAAAAACAAATAAAACGCTTTCACTCATAAATACAAAGGATGTACTTAAACGACAACAATACAACCTTTTCACATTTTACCTTTATATTTTTTTCATAATTTCCTTCATTACCCCATTTTTAAGTCACTTGTGTATAAAGCTTTAACATGAAAATTTATAAAATCAAAATAGTATTTGATATAATTGAAAGGGGTTTTGAAGAAAACAAATACTCAATAGGTTTGTTCTTAGATGCGACGCAAGGGTTTGATCGAGTTTGGCATCAAGGACTACTCAAAAAGCTTCAGAACTTCCATATCCTTGAGTAACTATTTAACATAATTTCTTCGTTTTTGAGCAATCGCTACTTCAAAATCAAATAAAAATGGACGATCAGTTATCAGAGGAAAAACCTATTCACTCGGAGGTACCTCAGGGCAGTGGCGTGCACAGAGATTTTAGGCAGGGTAGGCAGACATTTTTAAAAGCTACTCTAATATAATCAAAAATGCTGCATGTTGGTTTTAGTTCGTCGTTTTTAAACCTCTCCGAACGATTTTCCATCGATTGGCAAAAAAAATTCGGAAAATTCACACTTTAAAATTTTGTTGGCTAATCGGTATAGGGTAAATAATGATGATATTTTAAACCACAAATATCCATAGATAGATTCGTTTTGTAAACTTTATTAAAGAAATACAATATAATCGTTAGGATTAAATAATACAGATAATAGATAATACATTATTAAAATTTATTAGAATTAAATAATAACAATGTACGTAGATTACTGATCGTTAAATCGATTATTGAAATCAATAAAATTCAAATTTGTAATTGCAGCGTTAATGAATAAGAAACGATGCTACTTCGGTAATTATCGTAATTTGTCGTGTTGTAAGAAGACAATGTCTTTTTATGAGGTTGTGTGCGTGCGTATGTGTAGAATTGTATGTTTGTATTATTGTTTTTATACGAACGCACACACTACACACATATAGCTTTTAGTGCACACATATAAATATTTAGGCACGAATAGTTTGTGTCTTTCCCGCTGCTGGACTCAGTAGCGCTAGTGCATTGCAATGCAAATATTACCAGTCGCTTACTTGAAATTGAACGAACAAATGAGCTGGCATAATCTGTATACAGTATAGATGATATCCGTTAAGATTTTTTGTTTATTGATATTTGATAGTACTCGTAAATAAAATAAAACTAGATATCAGAACAAAATATAAATATTTATCTGAATTATACAGGGTAGGCAGTGTCTTTTTGTCTATATGTAATGCACGCCACTGCCTCAGGGATTAGTATTGAGTCTAATCCTTTTCAATTTCTATGTTGTGGACTTTCCGTCACTAGACCCCTGTATAGCCTCAAACGCGGATGACATCGTCATCATCAACCTGGACAATGATCTTCAAAGGGCCGTTCAGAAAACCCAGCAGTCTATTAACCACCTATCTTCCTGGTTCAGTAGGTGAAAAATTCTTATCAATCCATCTAAAAGCATCGCCAAAATTTTCTCTCTAAGACGTTCCTCCAACCAACTGGAGCCTATCGTACTGGCCCACATAGAAATTCCGTGAAGTGAGAAACACCTCTTAAATATTTGGGCATACTTCTGAACTCGAAATTAACCTGGCAAAGCCACATTTCAAGTAAAATCAGAGAAGCCAACACTCGACTCATCCAACTATACCCACTTATGGTATCAACAGAAGGTCTCCTCTAAGTATGGAATGTTCAATGATGATATACAAATCAGTCATTAGACCACTTCTCACATACTCTTGCACAGTCTGGCTTTCATCCTCAAAGAAAAATCACAATGACCTACAGGTGTTCCAAAATAGAGTCTTGAGAATCATCACTAAGTCTTCATGGTATGTGAGAAATAACCAAATTCATCACAAAATGAACGTCCTGTACATAAAAGACTTTCTAATCCAACTCACAAGGAATTTCCTTAACGGTCTAGAAAATTGTCCTAGTGCATTAGAACTAGGCTTGAGGGAAACTATAAATCAAAGAAGGCTGAAGCGGAAACTCCCTCAAGAGCTCCAAGAAATAGCAGTTGCTTAACAAGATCAAGAACAATCAACAAATAAAAAATAAAAAAGACAGAGGAATGAAGTTCGACTCCTCCAGCTACTTAAACGCCACTAAAGATCAATTGCCTGCTATAACCACCATGAAATAGGGACACATTACTGTACTGGTGTAAATTACATAATAGTCCCCCAAAAAAATAGTGTTTGATTTGATTAATAAAATATTTGTAAATGAAATTATTGCTTTGGATCAATTCAATTTTTTTTTGTTTTAAAAAAGTATGACCTGATACAAATTTAATTTAAATGATAAATTAAAAAAATGATAATACAATTAAAATGATTTTTTTTTTGTAAATTTTCCTAGAAATGAATTATTTCATTTGGTTATCAAATTAAACACCAGGTTGATTAATTTGAATATTAATTAATAATACAGGAATGATTATTTATTATTTACCTCTTGTTTTTTCAAATGAATTTGAAAATTTATAATTACTCATTAATAAGAGATTTAAACGAAAATAATTCCAAAATGTTTTGTCGCTAATATATTTTCCAAATAGGCATTTAGATTTGGATAAACGCTTTGGTATGAGTATGAAATCAATAGGACTTCTGTAATGGCAAAATGAAAATTGATGGGTTCAAATCTTTCTGATTACAATTTTTTTTCGCGAAATATATAAAATAATCGGACTCTGTCTGATTTGTCGCTAGAAATATATTTGCGAGAAAATATATACTAATTTCCTTGTACCCATTTTAATTCATTTGAACGATCTTTTTCTTTTAATTTCAAACACAAAAAAAAAGCTTTTAAAATAATATTACGAAGTTCTCAACTTTGGTAACGTTTTAATTAATAAATCTCGAATTGTTATTTTTAATGTCTTTTTAAACCGTAAATGGTTATAATTATAAATACTGTACTTTTATTTTTAAGTACAACTTTATCAACCCTAAGTCGAGAAATGCGTGCATAAACTTATAATGCAGCACCATCGCGCTGAATTACCATAGTTCGATCATAAGAAGTTCCAAACATTGAGAAAAGTTCGTGATGCTTTCAATTGTCTAACTCAACAAACAATTAGAAGTCCAGAGAAAAAAAAATGGAAAATCTTGAATTTGATCATAATAAATCATCTTCAGAAAAACGACTTGCCTGTGTTAAATGGGACGTTTGAAAGCACAAAAAGATTCACAAACTTTTCTATGGGTTCGGAACGTTTGTTTTCCGCTATCACAACTGATAGAAAAAAAATAAGATAAAATTAAAAGGAAAAATTCTTACCGAGCAACATTCTAAATGGAAAACTATAGTTACTACTATAGATAACTGTTTTTGTAAAAACTCAATTCTTTTATCAATGTATCCTAATTAATAACGTGGAAAGAGCATTGGAGTATAAGCAAAGTGTATCGATTCCAAAAAGATACTTTTACTTTAAGAGGTATATAGAATTTAGATACTATTCAAACACTAAGATCCTGGAAGTTTCAGATCTATATCCCAATTAGAATTAGAATTAAAATTGAGTTTTATGTATCCTGGAAACTCTTATTATTATTTTTTATAAAATGGATTATGACAAGGAATATTGTTGACAAAGTTAAAGCGATTGCATACGAACGCCTAAGGAAGGTTTAGTAAAAAGCCGAAACGTTGCGAATAAAAATCTAGTTTAAACTACTTATTTTGATCCTAGTCCTCTGAAAATTTGCATTAAGTTAAATCCCAATTAGTATTTGCGAAAAAATTACTAACAAGGATACTGCAAGATCGTGGGGTCACTAATTTAGTTTAGATTTTGTATGATGGTAGCTTTAGTTTCCTTGTTGATGAAGACGAATGACCATAGTGGCCAAAACTCAATAACTTTTTCAGATATTTGTATTTAAAGATACAATTCACTCGTTAAATAAAACTCTTATAAAGTTTCTAGTTATTTAAGATATTTTGCTTCCAAATTATTTATACCCTATTATGTATCATTATTTGTAAAAATAAATATAATAGAAAGAAGTTATTCACACTTCATGGAATAAAACCCGGCTCCAAAAAAAAGGAATACTAATTCATTGCTACAGAACTGAATTTGACGACTGAATTTCATCTTAATTGCAAATATTTAACAAAATATTGACTTGTGTCCCTCAAAACCATATATCTTTATCAACGGGAAAACTAAACCTATCATCCTTCAAAATTTGAAATAGATCATAAACAGAGGAATTACCAGAGCCTTTTAATTTTAAATTTTTATATGATTTAGGGGTTGATAATACCTTTTTTATAAAACAAATTCAGCATTAAAAAATCCTTACCCAATTAATGTTTTAAAAACAACTTTTTTGAGCTACCTAGAAACATTTTTGGTACCCTTTTGATTTATATAATGTCAAGATTATAGTCCCTGATTTTTTTCAAATTTTTAGAAAATTTATTTTACTAACAAAAAAAAAAATTAAAATCACTCTTGTGGTTATTGTCAATCGCTGACATTTAACATTAATTTGTACCTAAAAATACACACAAAAAAGAAAATAATTTCAAATATCTGCATGGTAATTTCATACTGTTTTTCCTTAAATTCTTTTAAAAATATTTCAATCAGAAAAGTGTTTTATTATAATAATCAATACGCTGAATATTTATGTTGGATGTTGTAAGCGAAGTCAGTAGTTAACATGGGTAGAATGGTTTAATAAGCAATACACTAATACCTTATGACAGCATTCACTCTATGTGTAATGTGGTTCAATGCATGAGGCAACTAGCCAATAAGATTACGAGATTTATTGATATTCAATTGTTTTGATTGTTGAAATTTTGAAAATTTAACAAAACCACTCCCACTGCCAAGCTAATGCATATACCAATGCATTCATATACGCAATGTGGAATGCTTTGTACTCTGACGTCATTCAGGGCCTATCGATATATGAATTGAATATGCGATTTCGAAAAGGGTAGATGTTTGAATTTCAAAACTTTTCAGTAGTTATATTTTGGGGCCAATTTTTAATCGAAAGTTACAGAAATATTTTTTAAATAGTTATTATGTAGTATATTTTAGATATTTAAAGTTTTTAAGATAAGCCCTATTCAAAATTAGTGATGATGAATTGCCATAATTTTAAGAAAAAACTATACTAATTAGACGAAATTATTGTTCTAGGTGTCTGATATTAAACATAATATTTAATTAGAAAACGTTTTTTCCTCTTGAGGCTCTCTTTCGTTTAAAGTTGGTCATTGTAAAATTTCGTCACAAAATTCTGCTGATATATTGTTTTACTTTACCAGTACCTGGAACTTTTAGATGATTTATAAACTCCATTTTCTTGGCTTCTTAAGTTACAAGTACCTCTTACTCTAGAAAGCATGAACACTTCTTCATAGCTGCCACTATCTTTACTATTTTTCCGATAACTTTGCCAGATTTTTTGAATTAAAAATTTATTCATAATAGGTCGATACTTTAAAATTGACTTTTTAATTCTGGGAAACATTTTTTGTAACTTCTTACTGGTATAAAGGTTTTTTTTTCTTAAAAATTAGCAATCAGTTAGTGCAAACTATGAGCTAATGTGTTGGAGCTCATGCCTGGAGCTCTTGAGCTCCAAATGGCTTGATGAAGAAGTTCCCAGTGGAACATCTTCCTTCTACAGTATAAAGGTTAAGATTTAAAATTTAGTTGACCTTTTTTTCTGGAATCAATAATGTTTTCTGTATTCACTTTTTCTACGCTAAATTTATCGATGTTACTAGACTGTACTTTAAGATTAATATATTAGTGATCAATATATTATCCTTTTGACACCTGATTTTTTTTTGAAACATCTTTTAAAATAGTAGCCGTGTACGGAATATTATAGAAGGTATAGTCAAATTTCTCTTTAAAACAGTATAAAAAATACCATAAATGTTGCTTTTCCAAACAAAATAGATAAAGGGAAGCATTAATAAGGCATTAATCAGAAAAACATATTTGCTAAAATGTGCGGAATGTTACATTCTTGAAATTGAATATTCAATTAAAGGATCAGGTTTAAAAATATTTTAAATAGCACAGTTAAGACTTAAAATTAAGTATATGTAATAGAAAATAACATTTAGTTAAAATTTCAGGTAAATGAAATAATTAACTGAAAATATCATTACAACTAAGCGTAATAATGTAATGAACATAGTAGCAAATTGCAATAATGAGTTTTGGAATTGAATTTCATTTCGGAATTTTAACAACCAACTATTTACCACATTTCTACTATATATTCGTTATCATCTTACAAACCAGCATTATTAACAAACAACATATAAAAAACAACACTTTAAAGATATTTAACTTACATTAGAACAGTAAATAATTTAGGTATTAATTTGGGTGGTAATCTGGTAATCTTTCTTGGGTTTTTTTTGTCGTAAACTATTTAAGTTCAATGATAAAATATATTGGTATTAGAATATCGATTTCATCAAATTGCAATCCAAACTTAGTGTAGCTACAAAGCATTTTTATTAAAAAAAAACTTAATTTTTATAATAAACACTGATGAACCTAAGTTCCATTTTACTAATCTTACCGTACTTACACTTCTTTTAAAAGGTCAAGTTCTGATATAACAAGTTTTAAAATTTATACAAGAAATGGATTGTTTGTTTTGCATGAATTGCAATTTTTTTCTCAAATGATTTGCCTACTATTCTAATGGTACTTTGAAGTAAATATTAATTTATTATTACCTTATACTAGTTGAACTCAATGTTTTCTACGTTCAGCTGAGAGATATGTTTTAATGTAGTTGGTAGATATCAGGGAAGAGCTTCGTAATAAAATCTGCAAGAAAATAAAAGCTTAAAGTTAATACTCTGAACAGAATCCTTGTACATATTTAATTCAAGAGTTACAACTTATTACATTCTAGAAAAATAAATAATAGCTATAGAAATTCCACTTCGTAATTTCTAAAGTAACCTGTTGAAGATAATAAACGTATTTTATTAAAATATAGCTTTCACAAGACAGTTTAAGGATTAATTGCTTAGTTGCACACAAATTTTAAACGATAAAAGTAGGATTACATTCTTCGGTTCTTTCCTGTTAATATATTTTTGATTTTTTTCCTTTATAACAGTGTAAAATGTAAAATAATAACTAAATATTTTAGTGAGGTAAAACTTACTATTACAAAAATAAGCCAAAAAATTTTTACTCCGAGTAAATTATTTTAGTCATTAAATAGTTATAAGTCGAATGATTCAAGTTAGAAAGATTAAACAAAGAGAAATTTCGAGAAAAAAAATAGAGAAGATATAAAATCTTTATAGTTTTATATCGCAAAGATCATTAATATTGGAATAGAGTATAAAAAGGTACTTTTAAAGTTCTATTGATTGCCAAGAATAAATTAAATTTTAATGGTAAAAATTATTTTTTCAACAACCATTAACATTTAAGATAAAATCAGGCTGAGCTTTAATAACGCATATAAAAACGGTAGACACGATGTGAAATTCCAGACCAAACAGTTCTGCATTTATATCAAAACTAACGAATCTACGAAATTGGTTTTGCAATAATAAGATATGAGGAGACGGAATCCAGAATATTCATACATATTTTCTTGACAGGCGTTGATAGAATTTATCTTCATTTTACTCGATGATAAAACGTCAAATATTAATATTTAATCATGTTGTCTAAGTCCTTGTCTTTTTTAAAATATAATAATTAAATTGTGGGCAATAAGGACGAAGCTTTTTGTAGAAAATTATTTATTTTATCGCCAACGTTTCGTCAGTCATTTCTGACTTCTTCAGGGCTCAAAATTAAAAATTACTCTACAAATGTCATAAAAATAAGCTGTAAAATGACCCAACTGGTAGAACAACAAACCAAGAATATAATTTGGTATTGATAAATAAAAAATTGTTAAAAAAACATTATTAAAAAAATACAAACATACATGGCTCAACTCAGTCATAATAATTTTATTTATCAATACCAAATTATAATCTTGGTTTGTTGTTCTACCAGTTGGGTTATTTTACAACTTATTTTTATGACATTCGTAGAGTAATTTTTAATTTTGAGCCCTGAAGAAGTCAGGAATGACTGACGAAACGTTGGCGATAAAATAAATAATATTCTACAAGAAGCTTCGACCTTATTGTCCACAATTTTATTATTATATTAATATTTAAGCGACATCAATTTGTGTTTTAACATATAAGCATTTATAACAGATTTTTAAATTAAATTTTAATTGGCTAAAAGCTTATGAATATAAAAGCTCAATTCCAAAGTATCCATCATTTTGAAATTCATAGTTTTTATGTTGGGGAATTAAAAATTTTGCCGCTTTTATATTTCTTAACGTTACATTTTAATATTCTTAGGAAAAAAAAATATTTACAAGACTGGTAAAAAAAATCATTGGTTCTTACGAGCTAGTGTTAATAAATAAGAGCTTTTCAATTATAAAACGTTTGAACTTTACTTTTTAGAATCTGAATAGGCTTTAATACCGTTTTGTTACATTAATGCCTATTTTTTTAAATAAGAAGACAATTCAGGTTGTTTAAGATCGATTTTTTTATTTAATATTTTTATTATTCAATAAGCTTTGTTTCGTTACGTATCGTAACTTCATCAGGCTTATTGATTCACAAAAATAAAAATATTTTTATTTTTGTGAATCAAGAAGCCTGATGAAGTTACGATACGTAACGAAACGTAGCTAATTGAATAATAAAAGTATTAAATAAAAAATCGATCTTAAACAACCTACCTTGTCTTCTGATTCAAAAAAATAAAAGCTAAGATCTGAATTTTATCATCTATTAATGCCTATACTAGTATTTTTATTCTTCAGATTAAAATCGCTTAAACATCAATGAACATTTCACGACTTTCGGTAGATTTATATTTATATAATTGGTTGCATTGTTTGTATTGGTTTTCATTAGGTCTTATATTAATTTTTGGTTCAGGTATTCATATTTTATGTAACAGTTTGAAACATTTGTTAAAGTTATGAAATTCTCGGAATAATGAATTGAATTTTCACCGTTGCAATACGAAGTATTTATTAACAAATGGAAAATTCCATTCATGAATACTTAGAATTGGCATTCGTTTATTTCACACATATACGA
Organism: Sisyra terminalis; assembly: GCA_958496175.1. NCBI lineage: Eukaryota > Metazoa > Arthropoda > Insecta > Neuroptera > Sisyridae > Sisyra > Sisyra terminalis. Next base: position 57,923,488 of record OY292274.1, read on the forward strand.
TTCTTATTGAAAACGAGCTTGTGATTATCGCTTGAAGAGCTTGATTAATGTAACATATGATATCAATCAATTAAATAATATAAAACTGAAGATGACAAATTGGCGCCATAGATAATGTTCGTACATGAATTTCTATATTTGATTACGATAATTACGGAATCGATAATAATTCATTAATTCACCAGACTTGTCTGAGAATAAAAACAAAATGAATTATGAATTATATTTCATCGACGCGGTTTACTTTAATTAATTAATATATACATGCTTTAATAGAATTTCTGAGATTAATTTATTAATTTCAAGACATTAACGAAATTTTCCAAATTAATTTATTTAATACATCCATTTATTTGATTTTGAAACCCAAATGAAATAAATTTTAAATTTATATCTTAATATTTTTTAAGAAAATACATTGTTATTTTGATTTTCAACAATAAGACTAATAAAATCTGATGTAGAAATCATAGACTATTATTGTTAGAATCCACAAATAATACCTTATCTTGATCTTTGCTAATTTAATTAAATTAATTAGTAAAAACTTAGTTATCATCAGTTCAAAAGTTTAAACTTAAGTTTTAGATCCATGGATATTGGATAGTGTCCATCTCAGTATAGCTTATTACAATATAGGTGATTTTCAATTATAAACATAAGTTTAAACATAATATTATATAGTAGTTATATGTGGTTAAACCTTTATTAATTTTTTGTTCAGTTGAGTTATCTAGACCATTGTTCCCTAACCTATGGTCCGCGGACCTCTGGGCGTCCGCGGTCTCATTTGAAAAAGTTTGTTTTTTGTTTTTTAATTTAATGAAAGAACACTAAAATATAATATTGTCCGAAAATTGCACCTTTTTTAACTTAGGGGTCCTTGGCATTATGCTTGATTTCCTTGGGTGTCCGCGGCTGAAAAAGGTTAGGAACTAACTAATTGTGCTTTCTGAATCCCTATTTCACTTAATCGAGATCTAATAGCTGAGATCTAATAAAAGCATAAATGAGTATAAATAGTATCCTGGATTCTCAATAAGCAACCGCATTATTTTTAATTACTTCTTATATCCTCGTGATCTGATACCAACTCCAAGTTGACCTTGTCACTTTATTGAATAGAAGGAAGTTTTTTGTTTCCACAAACTTTATTCTGATCAGAGATTTTGCTAAAAATTAATTTTTCAGTTTAATAATTAAATTTGATTTCTGTTTTTACTTTGAGTGTTTTTTTTTTTTATTTATTATTTAAACTAGGGATCGTTATTTTCACATATGGATAAATAGACCTTTGCCTTAAGAGAGCTTTTTAATAGAAAAAAATATATATGTTAGATAAATCCTACATACTTATATATCTATAGCTATTTTAAGGTAAAAATACGCATGTTTTGTGTATCTTTTGGATAAAATTTTATCCTTACAGTAAATATCACGTTCTGAATGTAAAAATACCAGCTCTTAATAATTTGTATATAATATTTGATTTACTATTTACGTTGTTTTCTTAACACAATTTATTTTTAGTTGATAAAAATAGCTTCATATAGTTATTTAAATGTTGATCATAGATTAACAATCCCTTTAAATTTTGTCAACAAATGCCTCTTTTAAGGGAAATAAAAAGGAAATTCCTTTCCCCATAATAATTTATCATATCAATTTATAACGAAATAGCATATTAACATATTCATTCGTTTCGATTCTATCGGATACTATTGTCAAATCGTTTTTATGCACAAAAGATTATTTGTCTTGAAATCGAGCTGACAATATAGCATCTGATATAATTTGATAGGAAACAAAAGTAGAGTGAAAAACCCTGAAAAGAAGAAGAAAAAAATAAAGTTTTTCCTGGTATCTCTTTTATACCATGCCAATTCTGAAGTATTTTTGTCCACAAGGGCACGATTCCACCCCTATTGAGGACCAGAAATTTAGACACTAATCAGGTCTTAATAAAGACAAAATATACGTTTATGAATATCTTATTTATAAGAAATAAATATCTTCTTACCTACTTATATTAGCAAATTTTTCCTTGCTGAGAAAAGTTACACAAACGTTTTACTCAGCGTTAAATCAATGTAAATTTAAAACTGTAAATAAACTGTAAAATGAAAATTTAAATTTTAAATAAAATTTAAAACTGGAATATTTATGGGAATTGGTTGTAAAAAGTATTATTATTTTTGCAAAGTTCATGTGAAATCGATTTTATAGCTAAAATTTTATATATTTTTTGAATTTGTAGTCTTCAACAATTTTGTAGCCAAACACAAAACTAGTTTTGTTCTTCTCAAAATGACACATTGAAAGATCTTCAATGACTCTTTACATCTTTATAGGATTTTGTCTTATGTTATTATAAAAGCTATAAACATTTTTACGAAATTTCAAATAAAGAAAGAAATATTAATTTTAGGAATCCCATAAGATCATAAGTAATTTGCAAATAAGTATAATACTAAAAGGTATTAAAAAATAATAAAAAGAATTTTATTTAACATTTGGTCAGGATAATTTTAGAATATAACTCTAGGAGATAAGGTCTGTTAGGGAATTATGTTTTTTTTGTGTAAGAACCCTCAAATATTTTATGGAAGTGAATATAAGTCTCACATTTATTGTCAAATAAATCGAACAATTATTGTATTCATTTCGTCACACCTTCAGATCAAAGAAGATGTACTTTACGACTTTAAATTTTGTACTTTAGTCTTCTCGACTTGAATTGACGATAAAATTTGTTAGATTAAATGAGCATTGGGTGTTTTATGATTGAAACGTGGCAACCATTAATGTTTTATTGTGAAAAAGGAAAACTAAAGTATTTGTAATTCGAGTTTAACAGAATATTTTATCAGTCGAAATCTGACCTCGGTCAAATGCAGTTCAAAGGCAGTTGATCTACAACAGTGAAAATCAAGTTTGAACTAAAAATAGTGAAACCGACAATAGCCAAGCCAGGCCCAAATTCGCTCACAACCCGGCGAGTGAATCAATCAAATAAACACCAAAAACATCACTAAAACCTACTAAAAACCAAAAAAAAAAAATGACCACCACCTTTTCCAATAACACCTAATCCTACGCACAAATAACTCAAAAAACCACAACAGTTATTCCAACTTTCCCTACAAAAAAACAAGCAATTGTGTTCGAGAGTATCTCTGATACAAAAATAGCAGATTACATAAAAGCAGTTGGAAATCAAATCGACCCAAGAAATATTATGTTTGCATCCCGACTGTCCAACAATCGTATCTGTATATATCTAAAATCAACTGATACCGTCGACACATACATAAACAATTTCAAAAACATTACAGTAAATGAGACGACCATATCATGCAGGCGATTAATTGCACCAACAACGAAACTTATCATTTCAAACGTTTGCCCGTCTATTCCACACCATATTATTATAGCTGCGTTAGCCCAAACAGAATTAGAAATCATGTCCGGGATGCAATTCATTCGAATAGGAATGCAAGAGGAGAGATTCAAACATATCTATAGCTTTAGACGATTCGTATTCGTCAAAGCATATGACCACAAAATCCACCCAGGCTCTCTCATTATAAAATACGACAACGAAGAATACCGCATCTTTTTAGGAGAATCTGCTTACCAATTGCAGAAAACTGACAACAGTGGAAAAAATACCAACACAGTCAATCGCTCAGATGAACACCAACTAAATCCCGACAGCGATACCACGGCAACCATATCAAAACCAGTTATTTTAAATACCGATAATCAAAACTCTACCATTTCCCAACCAGAATCACCAACAATAGAAAATAACAAAATAAATTTAACCCAGACCACCAGACACCACGAAGTGGACGAAGTTACCGAAATGCCACCCCCAATAACTATTAAAAATGATAATAATAAACCCCACCCCAAGAGAGTAAAAAGAACCCGACACCCGACAGTATCAAACTCATCATCTGAAGGTATTAAAGGAAACAATCAATCCCAGTCAGAAATTGCCGATGAGGATACTGATGTTAACAGCAGCTTGGAACAAATGGGAAACAAAGAGTGTACCACCAGACGACAGGTTAGAAAAAAGATAAAATCTAAATAAAAAAAAACAGAAAACGAAACTTCTGGGGAAGAGGATTGGGCCACAATTAAAAGTGGTCTATTTCAATCACAACTCAATCTCTCACTAAACCAGAGTTCCCCAAACTTTTTTGTATCGTAGACCCCTTGCCATGTTTTTCCGTGTTGGGTAGACCCCCTACTTACCTGATATTGATTTCCTGTAAATTTCTAACTGTAGTGAAGTTTAGTGTTAAAAACTTAAAGTAAAAACACATGTTAATTTATACATTTATTAATTGAATTTAAATTAAAACTACTCAAAATAATATTTTCAAAATCAATGTCTTGATATTATAAGATAGTATGATGTAAGTAAATAGGTACTATCAGTGCATGTGTTGAGATCCACTATCGTGGACCCCCATTTTCATTTCATGGACCCCCAAATTTTTTTTCGCTGACGTAGACCCCTTGCAGGTTGTCATAGGCCCCTAGGGGTCGATATAGACCACTTTGGGAATCACTGCACTAAACATTGACCAGATAAGGAATATCATGGAAAATGCCCGCAGCAACCAAGACCTAAACGATTTGGCCCTGGATTACGCCACAAGCGTAGAAGACCTCATCAGCACACTTCAACAACTCCACCCAAAAATGAGCCCAAGTTTAAAAAACAGATGCACGCGGTTAATCAAAAGACTGCAAGAACACGAGTTTCCATAAATTCATACCACCAAAGAATTTTATCGGAGTATATTCAATTCAAATATATTCAATGACTAGGATAATTTATTTTTTGTAACGACTGCTTCTAAAGTTGAACTTTCGTGCGTTGTGTGGCGGGGTTAAAGAGCCGTTTTCTCATCTTGGTGGCAAGCGTACGCGAAAGTAGAGAAATCGTGCGCAAAAGTAAATAACAGTGCGCAAAAGTAAAATAAATTGATACCTAAATAAACTTTGATAAGAAATAATTAATATAGGTAATTATTTAGACTGTAGTTTAAACTAAAATGTTGTTTTTATTCATAATTTTTCTATAAATTATTCTTACTATAGAGTTGAAATTTTTCATATATAAATAACAATAATTAATTTCTCAATCTGTTTCTGTTGAACTTTAGAAGCAGTCGTTACAAAAAATTTTGTTCGATACTTATGCTTAAAGTGAGGTACCTAGTAGGACGAAATTGAGACACTTGCTAAAGGGACTGATCATACACAACTTGATCTCGTGCGCCTACCCCCACTCGCCTGGCGGCCTCGTGGGGGTACACAGCGCACTCGATCTCGTTGTATATGATCAGTCTCTTCAGCTCGTGCATCAATTTCATCCTACTAGAAAACCTCACTTTACGCATATGTATCGAAAATAACTATTAATCTGTTTAAATCTATTTAAGTCTGTTTTAATACTTTTTATGTTAAAGATGAATGTAAAATTGTAAAAGCTATCAAATTTTAGTCGCTAATGACCAAGCCGTTGAAGCGACTTAAAATAAATAAATAAAAAAAAGAGAATATTTTATATATTTTACAAAAGGTAAAAGTCTAAAGCTTGAAAAAATAATAAAATGAATGGAGATTTTATGATATAAGAACTGTTCCAGAACATTTTTTAATGATTAAAAATATCATTAATGAGATTTTAAAAGATTTCATTATATTTTGCTTTCTAATTACAATACTTATTCAAAAAGCACATTTTCATGTCAAACAATTGAAGAGAAGTTTATTTTTTTAAATCAAGATTTAAATTTACTCAAGTTTGAAGAAAAAAATACTTAACAAAATCACTTTCTCCATAAGATGTTCCAACAATCACGTGTTTGTAAAACAAACTTTTATATTGCGTGTATTTTATGTTGTTTACCTATCTTACCTATCTTGATTAAAATAAACAGTATGTAAGTTATAATAGATAGCAGTTTCGTTTATGTAATGCTACGAATTCATTAAGCTCTACATTAAACATAACATCAAGCAGCATGTAACGTGCATTTTCCGTACTCAGATAATAACGTTGCAAATCATTTCGTTTCGTGTAAATTGCATAACTTTACCGGTAAAGTGTTAAATGTGTGGTAATGTGATAATTAAGATATTTCAAATCGAATGAGAAAACACATTAAGTTTAATAATGGTCTGTTCATTGAGTTCATAAATTTTTAGTATGGGACACATGTGCAACAATAAATTTCAACACACATTGTTAACACTTTCGTACAAATCGTGTAAAAAAAACATTTAATCATTTACCACATTTTCTTTAAGAAAAACAACGATGAAACAAATTCATCCAAAAGAATTAAATTGCTCCCAACGTAAAAAAGGCCGCACATACCATTGCAGATAAGCATTAAACATTGTATAGGAAGTTAGAAACTTCTGTAAAACCTCTTATTAGTTTCAAGGGAGTTGAACGAAAATAGATTTATAAAGGTAAAGGTAAAACCATTAAACGTTCCAATTACCTTTAAAATTTATTTGTTTAAACGCTTGTAGCCAATAATACAATAATCTTAAATTGTCTTTATTGACGATAGCATTTCTTTCAGCAATAAGATTACAAAAGCCATGCTTTATATAAAGAAGTCAAAAAGTTTATTGAATGAAACCAATTTCTGTTTTAGAAGTTTTATTTTTGAGACTTAAAACTTTTCAAGTTGAATGTTGAATATTTAATTTTTTTAAAGTTAAATTAAAATGAGTGTTAAATGGATTTTTTTTAAACCGACTAGATGTGTATAGTTCATCATGTCGTCAATTGATGTATAACGGCACTGTCAATTGCATATATATTACGTCATCGTTATCATATATATATTACGTCAGTTAAACTTCATGGAAATTAACTTGACTATCGAAATGATAATCGACTGTGGGGAAATGTATGAAAAAGTAATATCCTTAATTTATTCGATAAGTTTAATTAGTTTTCAAATTCCATTTACGTATTCAAGACTAAGATGTGATGGGTTTTTTTTTTATTTTGGGGTAGATTTTTAAGGGTGGTATCATTAATTTTTAAATTATTTTTAGAAGTGAGCTAATTTTTTTCTTGGTCGTATAATTGATAGTGAACCCGGTAAACTTCATACCACCTAAAATTGAATTGCGAAAATTAATTGAAATTGGTAATTTTGCCACATTTTTCATTATTGATATTGATTTAATTAAATACAGGTACTTATGCTTGATTATAACAAATTAAGTGCGTTTTTTAATATAAGTACATTTTATGTTACATTACATTGATAGTATTATGAACATAATTAAACCTTAATATAAATATAAATATATATATATATATATATATATATATATATATATATTTTAGACTGATTCAAAAAAAATGATGAACTTTTTTTTTTTAATTATGTCGAAAATATTGTTGGGAATGACAAAAAAAAATCCTGTGAAAGTTTAAGCTCTTAATATTAATATTAAGAGGTGCCGCATCGCAAATTTCCATTTAAATAACATGGGAACAATATTCTCTTGCACTTTGGAATTTTATAGTTCACGTTGGTGACAATATTTCGGAATGCCCAAGGTATATTCTTGTAGAAATACAAAAAAGGATATACAAAGGATGAAGGATATACAAAAAAGGTCTCTTACAAATTTTTAATATATTTATTTCATCAAAAGTTATTCGAGGTTAAAGTTGAACTAAAGAGAAATTTTAATATTTTTTAAATTTTTTGACGCAACCATCAATTTTATGAGAAAATTTTATAGGGCATTTTTTGTAAAGCACTTTTTTTTCTATAACTTATAACTAAAAGTATTTGATATTTTTCACAGGTCCTAAAAATGACCTTATGAATTGAATTAAATTTCAATTCATAAGGTCAGTTTTAGTCAAGGACTGGAAGCTTACCGGAAATATTCCGATTTTCTTCAGTATTTCTTTGAATACAATATTTGTTTATTTACATTTGACACTTCAGTACATAGTTAAGGTGGTTCACCTTAGTACAATGTAGATATTTAAATGTGATACAATGCTTAGCCGATCTTAATCTGGTAATTATTTTACCCTTTCAGTGCTAAAGTTTGGAGTGAAACTAAATTTTCTTTTTCTTCTATGTTTTTGTTAAAAAAACCATTGTTTTGTAAAATTTTGGAAAAACCTATCAAAATTTATATGAAAATTTTACAGTGCTAAGAATATTCTCGAAAATTGGGCTTTATTCTATGTTTTTTGGATTATAGTTATCACCGTTTTTCACAAATGAGTTACAGTATTCGATCAAAGTAGGAAAGAGGAAAAAGGAAAGAAAAACGGAAGGTCGTCGACAAAGGCGGATTCAGGATTTTCTTCTGAGGAAGGGGGGGAGGGGCACAATATCATCTTTCATTTGCAAGTGCGTAAGAGGGATGCAACGAAAAAAATTCGCAATTCCAGCCAGAAATAGACTAGAGTTTCACTAATGTTCTTTCTGTTATTTTATTCATACATTTTTACAACTCTAATAATTTGATTTGCTTCTAAGTATGTACTGTTATGGAATCTCCACAGTACACAAAAATACTGTGGGGGGCACGTGCCCCCGTGCCCCCTTAAATTCGCCCTTTGTCGTGGAATCAAATTAAACCTAAATATTTTAAGCTTTTCCTTTGATATAGGAACACCATATGCAGTTTTAGAGAATAAAAAAGAATGAGAAATTCTTGTGAACAAATATCTCGAAAAATCACTCACTTAAAATGTAATATATTGCATTCTGTAACGAAACTTACAATGATATTCAGGGCACGGGAAAGTAATATTATTTCCGAACATATATTTTCAATTCCTTTTGGTCAAATATTACCAATTATCTGAACCTATATTTTCTTTAATTTAATTTATAGTTGCTCTGTTTTCTTTGAGGCACATCCTTAATTATTCAAAGTAAATAAAATAAATCAAAACTACAATATACCGTACAAAATAAACAATATTATATTGCCAAAACATAATTTATCCTTCACTTTTAAATAGCTAATGAAATAAACACTATATTATGGTTTTAGATTTAATTAGACAAGTGGACCATAAAATGGTTATGGCGTTATTATAATTTTTAACTGTCTGATAATTTAGTGCGTTTTTCGTTTGATCTTATATCATTAAAAAATTGATTACAACATCTGCACTTTTTGTAGCAGGTACCGATATATTTGGAAATTTATCATCTCACAAATATTTAGATAAATTTTTCATTAAAAAATGATTTAATATGAGAAAGTTTTTCTTTGCAAACTCATAAGTTCCGTTTCTATATTTATTGGTGACATGAATTAATAGCTCCTTTGTGTAACATTAAATTAACATTTAAGTTCAAATAGCGTCACACGTATTGAAATCAAGTAAATTACTGTGAAACATAAATTAACAAGTTTGCATGTTGTACTGTTGAAATATGAAGTTCATATCAATACACCAAGAACGTTTAATAATTGATAGCTTTGATAGAAAACTTAATATAAACACAGCTATGTATATTGTAGACAAAGTGGTCGTAATTAAGATGAACTTTTAAGGCCACAGTATCGAAACCAATTATGGAAAGCGGTCGTGGTCAAGTTTAATTGAGAAATTTGGTGGATGTAAAGCAGAATGCTTTGATGTTCCAAATAAATTTTAGATGACTTCACCAACAGAAAATCATAATTCATTTGTACTATTTATAGCCTATTGCTCTTTATATTGTTGTCGTGCTACCTTCTTTAATCGTAAACTATATTTTGTCCTTTGTCTGCCTTTTATGTTCTTATTATCATATAAATTTTCTCATTTCCTTTACGAATATGTCACTTTATTTTTATTATGAACACTGCACATAAATTGAACATAAAAATTTATCCACAACAGACAGGAATAAGTTTATTTTTTTTTAATTTCATTTTTTCTTTGAATCCAATATACTCAACTAAACAATAATTCTTCGAATCGAAGAAAACATGGTTGAAATGACTTTCTAATTGAAAAAAAAAACATTTTTTCTATAATGCCAATGAAAGTATATGGTATAAAATAATTGCTCATTAATATTTGCAAACGAATTCTATGAATGAATGAATTAATATAATACAAAAGCTTCAGTTTCTGGAAATATTGTATATCAAATAATATCTCTGCTCAAAGAACTACAAATTTTAAATTTATTTTCGTTTTCAGTATTTAAACATTAAAAGAATTAGTAATTAAATGTTGTCGAGAATCAAAATGCAAAATAGCTATCCATTAACATCTTCTACCATAACCACTCGAAATTTTCTCAACCAATCCATATAAGATTTTCCAAATACATACTAGAACTTGATATAGCATTCCGAAAACAACATTCACTATTCCTCCATTCTCTCTTCTATGGGAACGAATACAAATGTCAATAGATCTGCTCCTAGGACATCATCTTATCAGTGGAACACCCAGCACTGTTTTTTAAAATCTGTTCTTAGAATTAAAGAATAAAGGGTATAAGGATTACTAGGATTAGGACACCGACGGTTTAGTTCTTGATGGAAGAACTGAATGTGCTACTGTCCGAAGCAATGAGGTTTGTATAATTGGACTTCCAAATTAAGCCTCAATTTTCTTTTGCGAAACGAATGCTATCTTGAAATCTTTAAGGATGGTAGGACGAAATCAGTATAGAACACCTGTGACCATGTATACAGACTCGTAATTGACCCTCAAGTCATAAAACCCAGATATAATAGTACAAATACTTTTTTTTAAATTAGCAATCAGTTAGTGCAAACTATGAGCTAATGTGTTGTCTTGGCTGGAGCTCCTGATGACTCAGTTCCAGATGACTTGATGAAGAAGTTCCCAGTGGAACATCTTCCTGCTACTTTGATGTCAGCTCATATGGAGTTCTTTTTGATTTCAGTCTTCTAATGGTTGAGTGCTTTTGGAGTGGCCCCATCAACGGATTTGTGTGCTCCATCAGTCTTAAAAAGTGAGCTTCACTTCTTTGTTTGACCATTTCTGAGATCGGACATATGTGCAGGTCTTTATGTAGCATATCGTTGGTGACATACCATGGCGCATTCGCGATCGCTCGTAAAATTTTTGACTGACATCTTTGAATCATTTTGGTGCTTGATTTTCTGGCACAAGCCCATAATTCAATCCCATAGCTCCATATCGGAACTTTTACGGCCTTGTATAGGAAGCAGTTGATTTTTCAAAGACATTACGGATTTCCTTCCCATAAACCAGTATAGTTGTTTGAACCTCGGCATGGTTTGGGTTCTCTTTTTTGCTATATGGGTTCTCCAGGTAAGCCTAACACAAATAATTAAGGAACAATTATATCACTTGAAACAAATAGGACAGAAAACAGCCCTGGTCTAGGTCCCCGGACATCAGGGAATTCCAGGGAACGAACAAAAGCCGAAACAGTGACCAAAGAAGCCACAAGTGGTGAGGAAAAGAGAGATTCATTACAAGATTTAGAATTGGCCATGCTGAAATGAAACACAGCCATATAATGAAAAGGGAACAACCGACTACTTGCCCAGAATGTGGAAAGATTCCTATAGTTCACCAATTATTTATAAAATGCAAAGCCGACATTGGTTGACCTGAACAGTAACTGCCAAATTCTATAAAGTAATACTGAAACTCGCAGAAGGGCATCGAAATAACAATAAAGAACTTAAAGTAAATCGACAAAGAAATAAAATTTAAAGAAATCCTTATGAATTTATCATTATTACTGTTATGTTATTATTATTATAGTTAGTATAACTGTTGTTGTATATGTTGTCTACTATTAAAATCCGATTATTACTATAATTTTGAGGCTTGCTGTTAAAGTTTTCATTGTTATTGTTATACTTCTTTTATTGCTATTATTACTTCGACAAACTAGTTGATAAAAACCGATCATCTTAATCAATATACTTCCAGACTTATATTAGAGATTTTTACAAGTATGAAAATAAAATGAGACTTTGCAGCAGTAATTCTGTTACAAATAATTTTACATTAAAAAAAATCGTTTGGTAAGAGCAATTAAATGACACCTGTAAATTCTTTGCATACTTTTAATTTATTTTTTCCGCCAAATTTAAATTCCTAAATTCCTTTAATTTCCATAATTCAATTAATACATTTGCGTTTAACACAAATATGTTCACTTAAACGCTGAATCAGCCCTCGTGGAATGTTATTCCATGTAAAAATTTGTAATTCGTTAAATGTTCATTAGTGTCTTTTTTGTTATTTTAAGAATTTTTGTTGTAATTAAACAAAAACGAGAATAAATCCTAACCATTTTATAAACCCTACATAACTACCCCTAAAAAATACCAGTTTTTACAGATTTCAATTTATAAACTTTTTACACAATTTTCAATTAATAATCGTTTCTAAAGGTTTTATAATGGTTTTCATTTTTCTTTAAATTAATAAGGTGAAGTTACATAATTGTGTCGAGAGCAGAGAACGAAAGAAAAGGTATAAAAAAAGTTTTGTACAAAGAGTAAAGTAAATTTTTATTTTTCGTCAAAGAGTTATCATGAAATCTAATTAAGTACAAATTTACGATGAAGTCCCTTAAAAGCACAGGATTAAAAAAAAAGTTCCTTTGTTAAAAGTTTATTCTTTTTGTATTTCGTGTAGCGAAATATGCCACTTGTAAGTTTTAACATATGGTAATCAATCATTTGTAATCCTAAATTATAACATTTAAAACAAAGAAACTTACGATACAAATGTTACCTATACTTTAATTAAGAAAAAGAAAAAAATAGTTTCTCAGTTCAGTAACATTCTGGAAACACCTTTGGAATTAATTTGGATTTTTATCATCTATAAATATCAGACTTTCTTTATCTATCAACTTTGTTTTTTTCGAAACTATTAAATAAAAATATTAAACTGCGAACTTGCATAGTTGCTTAATTGTCTAATTATACAATTATTGCACGGTAAGTAAGTCACTCTCTAGATACAAGAATTGGCAGAACAAAAAGTAGAAAAATATAATAAAGAGCAGATAATATAATCTAATTCAAAATTTTTAGAGATGACATAACAATAATAGTAATGGTATAAATTATAATTATAATTATGATACTTGAAGACACAGAGACTCAATATTAATGTATAGTGCATATTATATAGTTGAAACTCAAATATTTTAATAATAAGTTTAAAGATCCATAATGGTAATATATGATTATGGAAGAACTGTGTTTCGTGCAATTGTACAAATTTCAATTTCGCGGTTGTGTTGTACATTGCAATAGTGTAATAGTTTTTGGAAAAAGGTTCATTCGGGAGTCGAAACAGTGAGATGGGGTTATTTTGACGCGAGTATTTTGATAACTTTCGACTTTTTTTAGTTATAATTAAGACCGAATTTATTGAACTTGGCGATATTTTTTATTTATGTATAGATGCTGATTGATTTACAGATTATTTGGTTCACGGTAGGTATACCTACCGTAGATATACGCAATAGACCATACTCTTTTTAGATATTTATAAATATTTTTTGAAAATTAATTAATTATTACATGGAACTATTTTATTCTTTGCAACAGTTTATTCAATGTGTCTTTTTCATGAGTGTGAAGTGTTTTTAGGTATGATTATATTTTTCGTAAAGGAAATAAGAAAAATGAAATTAGTTACATAGACGAGGTCGCGGAGATCAGCTAGTTTAATATATAAAAGATCTTCAAATCCTCGGATTCATAGTATTTGAAGACAAAATCAAGATCGGAATTAATAATCAATAAATTTTATATAAGATTAGGCTTAATTGATTTAAATTTAGATCAATTTAAAAATAAAAAAACCTTTTAAATCTCTTTAAAAATATCAGTCATCACCAAAATTATTCGTATTAACACTGTGGATATTTCCACATAAGAGTACACTAATCGTATCTAAATCTATTTTCGTGCTGTACGTTATTCATAATTCAATGCTTATATAATGCGATAACTATAATTGTTTTGAGATCTGGGCTTCTTGATAGAGTCAAATGTTTCATAATGCTTTATAATGCAGAAAATGTATAATTATACGCTTTTTGTGAATAAAAATGGGTTCATGGTAAGAAACAAAAATAAAGAACATTATACTAACGAGTAGGTAAATAAAAAGGTTTTGGTGATTCACATTTAGATGAATAAGAAATAAGGAAGAAGCTAATCTTGAATTTCAACAAGTAAATTTACGTAAAATTTTAATTACCTACTTGTGTATGATATTTGACAGACGTTGTAATTTCTCTTGAGTATTATAAATCAACACCGTCTATGACGAGTATGTCATGTTATTTAGATTGAAATCATCACTTATTCATTCCATTATATGAAAACTTCTTTTCTGCGTTATATTCAATTTAAAATCGCGTAGATTATATACCATAAGAATACGGATATCACATTCAAATGTACATAGCTTTTTAAGCTCAATAGATTGTCCTTAACTAAGTAAACTATTTTAAAAAACCAAACTTTAATTTTATTTAGCCTTCATATAATTTCTATAGATAACTATTGAAAACAAGCTTAAATCATAGCATTTTGTAATTTAATTTTTAGCGAGAAAAAAATATATGTTTCAATGTATAAATTGCTCTAAAAGAATTTTAATTAAATATTTCTTTCGATTTCTTTCGTTGCCACTTCCTTCCTTTATTATTTAAGGACTTTTTTTCAAGTTCACTTTAATTGGTTTTGCGTACGAGAAAATATTTTTCTTTCTGTACCACACCGTTTTTAAAGTAAATATATAAAGAAAATTGTTTTGAATAAAGAACTTACAATTATAAATGTTTACATTAATTAATTTATCACAGTACCGAACTTCAAGTAAAATGAAATGTAAGTCGAAAAAAAAAATAATTCATGGTATAAGAATTGAATAATTTCAATAGAATTCCTCTATTTATAATTTTTCAAGAAAATTTACTTTGGAAAAAAAATCTGTAACAAAGGTTAACACAATTTTAAATATCGTTTAAGGCTATAAAAATTTGTTAAAACATTAAAAATGGAATCAAAATATTTTTTGTTCAAACATAAGTAATTATTCTTATAAATTAATATATAACTAACGTAATTACATATGTCCACAATTTTCTTTTTCAAACAATAAAATAATAATGAAAAAACTTTTGTGACGTAATTCAAGCATGTTATGATATATTATGATAGTAGTCCAAAATTAGCGCAAGAAACTGTCATCTTCAACGACAAAACATTGCTTAAAAACAATCCAGAGACACAAAAATATGGAGAAATATAAAACCATGAAGTCATTTTTATATTATAAGCAATTCCTTTGCTAATAAATGTGACATGATAATATGAATTGATACAATATAAACATGTAAAGTAAAGGATATATGTAGATTTTTTTTCAAGTGTTAGAAGATATAATTTTTATCAATACAGACCCTGAAATAAACTTTAAATGGTATATGTACCTACGCAATAGTTACATAACATTTTTTTGTTGAGATTAAACAAACCAATTAATAAAAAAATAAACATTGGTGTAGTGGTAAAGCTTGGTTTTGTTTTGTGTATTTACAAAAAAATTTACATATTTTTTGCAAAAAAAATCTTTCAATAAATATTTATATAAGAATACTTTTGACCTCATTACACGCAACGGAAATTTGATAATTGTTGTAATCGGCGATTCAATTGAATTGATTTGAATATCTCGAGAACCATCCAATTATGTTTGCGAATTTACTTTGTGTTAGTGGTACTTTTAATTATTTTAATTATTTTTTGCATTGTTTGCAATAATAATTGCATTGTTTATTCAGTGGAAAACAATTTCTGGGTTCAAAATTAAAAAATCATATTTGTTTATAACTTGGAATGATATTTTTTTCCGAAAATTATACATTGGTAAATAGATAATGGGACATGTTTTTGCTAGGTAGTAAAAATTATTTCACAGCAAAAGAAGGAAAAAATAAAATCTTTTTATAGACTATCTTTTTTTTGAATCTGCATAAAACAAAATTATAATATATTAGCTGAACCCGCCAGACGGTGTCCTGCCAGTATATAGTAAAATGGCTGTAAATAAATAATTTGGGTATAAAATTATGTTCTCGGAACATTAAAAACCCTCCCTTAATAACTCGCAGCATCCCTTGCTGTACCTCTCTTTCAATATATACATTTTTCAATTAAGTATTGAGAAAATTTGCTATACCTCTAAAAATCACTACACGATCGTAGTATTGAAGTGTTGACAGTTAGTGGCTATTATATTGACCAATGAAAATGCCGTTTTTCGTGGTGGCAGGTATGTTACTAATGTAATTTTATTCTTAATCTTTTGTTTTAAAACTGTTCTAAATAAGTAATTAAAGCGATTGAAATACTAATAACTTTTTTATTATTATTAAATTGCGTTTGGTGCATTGTTTACAACAATGGAAACATCTTACAATAGAATTTTTTATTTGTTAAATAAAATATCAGTCAGTAAAAATAAAAGTAACCTTCCTACGATAATTTAAAAATTTACTATTAATACAATGCAATATATAATACAACATATACAAGACATAATGGAACTTCAAAAACTTATTAATATTTTTTTTTTATCCCAAACCAAAACTCGAAAATACATTTTTTATTATCTGGGGCGCTTAATTTGAAAGCGCAATTGTTGATAGTGTTTAATTCTATTGATAGGTACGATAAGTTTGAATCAATTTCCAGTAGAAAATTTGTTTTTATTTATTAAATGTTCCATTTTTCTTATTGGGAAACCTTTTCTTTTCTTTACAAAAAATTGATTTATTTTGTCAAAGAAAATTTCAATAAATGAAAATTATGCTAAGCATATCGCATCCGCTGTAGAATGGAAGCAAAACTCAAAATTTATCCTTTGATATTTCATGTTTATACATAGTAGGGGAAGCCCGGGCAAGATGCATAGTGTGGGTAAGACGAATACTCGATGTTATTAAAAATCTACAATCGATAGCGCTACTGGACGAACTCAGCCATGGCATGACAGTTAATTCAAAAGAATAAATGAGTGCACTTGTCGTAAAAAATAAATAAAAGTTTTTTGCTGTTTTGTTACGATTTTTGGCAAGTTATGAATAATGATTTTTTGTATTATGTATTAACTGATAACGAATAGACTCTGTTTATTCGATCGCGTATTTTTTGAAGTTTAATTTGTGTTTGTAATTTTTAATTACAGGTTGAAATTTTACAATAGGATAATATAACTTTTGAATATTAGTGCTTTGGACAAGACGGATATGGGCAAAACGGATTCGTTTAGCCCGGTTAGCCCAATAATACTTTTTTTATCGAAATTAAACACATTTAATTAAGTTCATTAGCGTATAGGTGTAGTAGTATGCAATTAGTGATATTATTAGCATTATATTATTAAGAAGACTAATCAGAAGGATGAAACAAGTTGTTTATGTTTAGTATGCTCAGAAGTATATATTGAACAACCTCTAGAAGACTGGATAGAGTGCAACCAATGCAAGAGGGGGGCATACGAGAACTGTACTTCTTATTTAAGGCTAGGCAGTTACTATTGCGATGACTGCGAAGATTAAAACACAATTTGCTTTACTTAATCTTTTTGCCGTGGTGGTATATCTGTTTTACCCGGTGACGTCGGGCAAAACGGATAATATGCAATTTTTTTTGTTATCAAAAATTTATGTAGAGTTTATTTAAGTTTCTATTTTTTTATTAGCATTTTCTAAAAATGATTAACTAAAGTACAAATTAATAATAAAAAGACTGTTGTTGATTAGAAATTTGTGTGTGTTTTTTAGCCATACCCTTAACATATTCGTCTTGCCCGGGCTTCCCCTATAATAGTGAAAGTCTAGGTCAATCTTGATTTTCATTAAAAATATTAAATTTTAAAATACCAATAGGTGAGAATGCAGGAAGAAAACCGTAACGTTTAACTTAAAAACCGTAAATTTTGAATGTAATTTTCAATATGAGCAAAATTGGATTTTTTGAAATTATATCACCATGCATATATGAAAAAGTAAAATTCATTATATAAAAAACACCTCATAAGATTAATTTAGCACTCCTTTTTTCCGCAAAAATACTTAACATAGCAAATCTTAACCCTTCCTTTTGAAATTAGTTGTACGTTATACTTGAATATGATTTTTTAAGTTAAAGATTTCTATGATACACTTGGAATGTTGGCTACTGAATATTAATTTAAGAAAGATTCCCCAACGAGGGAGGACACAAATTAAAATAATAACGAATATATGGAAGGAAACCGTTTAGGTCAACTTATAGAAAATTATTTAATATTTATCTCAAAATGAATGTGCCCATTAAAACGGAAAAAAGGCGAGTTATTTGAATAATATTTTTATGTCAACTGATATTGTGAGTTAGGTACATAGAATATCAAACTTTATTACAAGATCGTTAACCCCGCCGGGAAGATAGTTGTATAAAATTTAGCTGATCTTCCTATTTCAAAGAAGTAGGTCAGACGTTTTATTTATCAAATGTAGAAATTTCTTTTGCGAACCTTTAAAATATCACTGCTTTAATTGAGTTGGTTATTATTTAGCATTTATGTTTATAGCTATGTAATTGTGAATTGTTAAATTTTTGTTCCGATTTTTTAAGGAAGAATAATGATAGATACTTATGATGAACGCGTTAAAAAATAGCATTTTTATAGAAATTACCAAAGAAAATAAAAGAATTATTTCTTAATTTTTGAAGTATTAACTTAAAGAGTATTATCAGAATTTATTCTTTCAATTTTGCTTTCCTTTATAATCAGAATCAACAATCTTTGTACATGTTCTAGTTATATGAAGAAAATATAAAATAATTCCAAATTTATAGTGGCAAAATGGTTGTAATTTTTTTAATCCACAAAACAATTTCAGACAACTTAAGCTGCTTAAATAAAAGCTCTCTCATAAAAATTGTAATCAAAAAAATGTCAAAAATGCTTAAAACTTTCAAAGTAAAACGCTCAGTTCCCACAAAACGCATTTGAAAAAACCATCACTTTTATATCTTGAACAAAATTATTTTAACACTTTGTTTCATATTATGAGAAACTTAATTAGATTGTTTCATAAACATTAAAACATAAATATTCAATTAATTAGAGTGTTTTATAATGAATTGGAAAATTATTAGTGAAATTGTGTTAAAAATAATATGTTAAGCTCGAAACAGGGAAATAATAAGTGAAAGATAATTGATAATTAATAATGATGGTTAAACCGATTAAACCTAAATAATTAATGTTTTTATTTTAATCAAAACGGTAACGAATTTATTTGCTAAAGATAATTTTTAGCCAAAATAATATAACGAAAGAGTACAGAAAATGACTCCTAAGGCTCTTCATATATAGTATAATAATGCACTTGTATAAAGTTAGTTAAGCATTAAACAAGCATTTTAACAGTCTTTGGCTGACATCTTCAGGTAATGTTTATTGTGTCAATTGTAAACAAATTCCTTATAAGGTGAATGTTTTGAATAATTAATCGTTAAGGATATTAGTTGAATCCAATTTGTGAGCTTTATTTATTTTATATTCTTCTGGAGTACTCCTATATAATCATTTCTTGCAAATATGTAGTGATTTAAAATTTGTTTCGAAAATTAAGCATTGATGATTTTTGTCATAGAGGTGTTTTATAAAATTTGAAGTTATTGTTGAAGAAGGTTTCTTGGGTATATGTTCCTTATATCTTGTTCTAACAGAGATACCAGTTTGGACAATGTTGAATTTTTCACAGGAACCACATTTAATTTTAAAAATTCCGGTTTTATTTTTCGTTGTAACTTGGTTGTTCTCCAATGGTTTAAGAATTTTCATCTTGTAGGTTGTTGAAAATGCGATATTGAAGTTATTTTTCTTTAGGAAGTTGGCGATTGTAAAACTAAATATACTATTTAAGTTTGATTTAATACATTTTTTGTTTTCTTTTGGTGGAGTTGGAAGAATGGATTTTTTATTAAATTTCGATATTATTTTGTCTGCAATTGAGCTGTTGAATCTGTTAGTAGTGGCTACTTGTTTAATTATCTTAAATTCTTCTTCACGAGCTTTAGTGCTAAGAGGGAACTTGATCGCTTTGTACACTAGACATATATTATTGTAACAGAAAAGGAAGAAGTATGTCTCTCTCTTTGTGCCATGCCGGCACGCGATTGGCTTAGTGATTTCTTTCTCTCTCCCACTAATGTGAATGCATATATGGAATACTCGAGAAGTGTCTAGTGAAGTCTAGAGAAAGCTAGAACATTCTGGAATGTTGGGTTGCGGGTATATAAGGTGCTCAGTTTGAGTAAATCACAGTTCTGTACGGAAGTTCAGATTTGAATTTCCGTTACAACAAAGCAATTACAAAGCAATTTTAGAATGATTTCGATTTAAAAGTGATATTTTCATTTAAGTGATTATTTTGACAAGTGTAATAAAAAAAGTGATTGTTAAGTGTGAGAGTGATTATTTATTTCCAAAAGAAATTAAAGAATGAATAACGCCATCTCAATACAGTTTTGAGACGTCACGTTACATTATTATTCATTAATATAACCACTATTAATGGATACAACAGCTAAATAGTAGACAAAATAATATCGAAATTTACTAAAAAATCCATTCTTTCAACTCTTCCAGCTTATATACTTCGATTTTATTTTTCATTGTAAAATGATGGAATTAAAATCGAACATCAAAAAGGTTAGTTTTCCACGGGGCTGAATTGTTTTTCCCAGTGTTGTCTATCCCTAAAATCGTTCCTTAACTTGGGTCAGTTTTCCTCTCTTTAAAAACTCCAAAATTTCAATCCATTTTCTTCCATTTTACCGAAGGTATTCCAGTATCCCATTTATAACATTAAATATGAAATCTCTTTTTCTCTATCCAGTATTCTTTTTTCTTCGTTTTATCATCACGAGGATGATAGAATTTAAAAGTTCAAAACAGTAAATAAACTCATATAATTTGTGTAGTTAAAATCAACAGAAGGAAATTTAAAATTATAGGAAAAAAACATATTTATTAGAGAAAATTGACATTCTAACGTTCTTCTTCAGGAATATTAAAAAGTTATTAACTTCTCATTTTTATTAAATCCAAGATTTTTATGTAGTTTAAAGAAAATATGAGACGACTAGAATTTAATATATTTTCAATGATCTGAAATTACTTTTCAAAGACGTCTCTTCATTTATTGTGAGTAATATTAAATTTAAAAATAAAATTATTAAAATAGATTTTATAACAAACTTTCTACTTGTTTTAGTACTTATACAATAAATTAATTTTTTAAGAGTCTTCTTTGGGAATGATGGAAACAACTTTACACCAAGCAGTATTGTACATTAGCAGTTTACGCTTTTTATATCCCGTTTGTATGTATATGTAAAAGAAGTTTCTTTGTAATGCATGAATATTTAAGGCCGTTCTAGGACGTAGTAAATGCAAAGTAATAAAAGCCAATGCATTTTCACATAAATTTCATGTAAATAACATAGAATATCTATTCACATCTTACATAGTTTATAAAGAATTCGCGATTTAACACCAAAATAGACATAGCTTTAACATATGGTGAGTATTGATATTTATTAATTTTTTATCGATCAAATCAAAACATATATGAAATTTGAGGAATCTACTTGACAAAAATTATATTTTTTTAAAAAGATAATAAAGTCTTTAATAATAATAAGAGTAAAAAAATAACTACTTGTTATTGCCATTATAATTCAAAAATATATTTTTTTCTTAAGAATTTTTTAAGCCAGTGGAAATTCCAAGAACTAATACCGTTAAAAGCACTTTTTAAATGCAATAAAATAATAAAATATATAATACATTTAGAAAACGTTATGTAGATCACGGTTTAATATTTAACTGTCACGCATTTCCTCAGTGGAAAACTATATTTACTCAGAACATATAAGAGCATAAAATTCGCATCATTCTTACTCGTCCTCCGTATAATTTAGACATCATTTACTATCAATGTCATACCTTTTGCGTTATGTTGGCAAATATATTTTACATCTCATATAACATTTACAGCTAACATAGTTGTTTGACTTTCGAATTCTGTCCGATATAAGAGCTTGGAGGTGCGACATTTCTTATTTAAAAGAATTACGTTATTAAAGTTCAAATGCAATATCCCCTGTACTCGATGCTTCAATCACTCTTTTATTAACATCTTCGCCTTTGAAATTTTTTATACGCTGGCGCTGTTTCAAGAAACAAATTTCATTATGAGAAAAAAATATACCTACGATATATTTCTTCTTTTGTAGTCATTTTCCATTCAATAGTTTCATTTCTTTTTCTTTGTATCTCGTGAAATTTTATGACGTTGAAATAAAATAAGTACACCAAGTTTTATTCATCTCTAATCTTTGTGATTCCCGAACGCATAATCGAATTTATAATAAATGAAGGTAATTTCCGTTTTACTTCTCGTATTCTTACGATTCAACTTATAAAATGGTCCGTTTGTTTCTCAATATTGCCAAGCTAAGAAATTTCTTTCAAACTAATTTGAATTATATGATGAATTATTATCAAGAAAAATTGGTCCTTTTGTAGCAATTAATTATTTTAAAAATGAACAGTATTTGTAGTTTTATTTTTTTTAAAATTTAAAATATCGTTTAATTGGTTTTCAACTTTATCATTGTCATGTTTTGATTATCTTAAATATAGAAAAACTGAATCATGTTAATATAAATCAAGGCATTTTTTTCATTTAAGGGTGGATCACCGTCAGAACGTAAAAAAAATGACTTTTTTAAAACTGCTGCCATTTTTTTAGAGATATTAAAAAACGGTCTTTGACATGTAAAAGTTGAAGTTTTGAAATATTTTTTTTTATTTGCCCCGATATGTCCCCTCTCCCCTTTTTACAGCGCTTTGAAAAAGGGTCCTCAAAGATGAGGAGGCAAACTGGAGACAAGTTTTCTCGGAAACCGGAAGTCGGATCATGATTTTCCAAAAAAATTAAGTTTTGGTAATGCGTCTTCTTGGTACTGAACCTCAAAAATTCGAAAAAAGTTGAAAATTCACAAAATGGCGCGACTTTGAAAAAAAAGTTAAAAAAAACAACCTTTTTTTGAACCTTTCCCCCTCTCCGACTTTGAGGGGGGGAGGTTTGGCCAATTTCAGAGGTTCAGTACCAAGAAGACGTGTTGAACTATAACACTCTCCAGTTTCAAGTCAATCCGTCCAATAGTTTCTGAAAAATCTTGTCTCCCAGTTTTAAAAAGTTGATTTCGAGAAAAACGCATTTAAAGTTTTTTTAAGATATTTTTTTATGTTATTAGCCATTCCAATCCTCTTAACACGTTATTTTTGAATGTTATCAGAAGACATTTATGGAAAAAAAATCGATTTTTTTTTTCTGACGGTGATCCACCCGTAATGAATAATAATATATGTCCTATGACTCAATTCCTTCTCATCATCAGGTGTTATCAGGTAATGATTATTTTGGCAGTGGTAAACAAATTTCATATAGGTTGTTTGTTTTATACAATTTGTCGTTAAGGATGTTCTTTGGCTCCAGTTTGTGGGCTTTGTATATTTCATATTCTTCCAGGATGTTAATATGTGATCCTTTCTTCCAAATATGTAATGGCATAAAATTTGTTTCGAAATTTAAGTATTAATAATTTTCGTCATAAAGATGTTTTTTCAAATTTGAAGTTGCTGTTGAAGTAGGTTCCTTGGGTGTACGTTCTTTATATCTTATTTCGAAAGATCTACCAATTGGGCCAATGTAGAATTTTTCACAGGAACCACATTTAATTTTATATATTCCGGTTTTATTTATCGTTGAAATTTCGTTGTTCTCCAATAGTTTAAGAATTTTCATCATGTTGTTGTTTGTGGAAAATGCGATATTGAAGTTATTTTTCTTTACGAAGTTGGTTGTTGTAAAACTAAATATATTATTGAAGTTTGATTTTATATATTTTTTGTTTTCTTTTGGTGGAGTTGGAAGAATGGATTTTTTAGTAAATTTTGTATTATTTTGTCTACAATTAAGCTGTTGTATCCGTTAGTAATGGGTGTATGTTTATCTTAATTTCTTCTTTACAAGCTTTGGTGCTAAGAGGGACTTGATCGATTTGTACACTAGACTGTTATAAGTTGCCATTTTTTGATTTTTTGGGTGAAATGATATTTTATGGATGAGTGTGTTCTAAGATGGTGGTTAATAAGTTCATTATGTCGTTGATTATCATATAATTATATATCTTTGATGTTATTAGATTATATTCCAAAATTTTGGTTGTTTCTTCAACAGGGACATTTGTGTATAAGTTGACAATATCAAGTGATGCCATTTTGATATTTTGTGGTAGTTTTAGGTTTTTAGTATTATTCATAAATTCATATGTGTTTTTTAATTAATGAATATTTTTTTGCAATATGATGCCTGATTTGATGGTTTATACTAATTTTAAATTTAATTTAATTATTATTTTTTGTTAACTATTTACTATAGCTTTTTAATAACTAAGGTTCTCAGCGACTCTAGAATTTAAGAAAAATGTATTTTTCGAATTAATCATAGTCCTTTGTAATTTCATTGTTTTAATTTCAGATATTTGAAAATTTTTGTTAATGAAAATTGACACATAATAATAGTAATTGTATTTATCATATATGTAGTTATAACATTAACAATAGTTTCATATAAAGCAAAGTTTTCAAAGTAATTCTATAAAGTGCGTTGGAATGTGAGGCATAAACACTCTAATAATAGAATACTAAAATCTTTATGTAAAGTTCTCACTGATTAATATTTAAACCAGAAGATATATAAGTCTTCCCAAAGTTTGTATTGCACGGTTACTTAACGCCAGGGATAGCAACCCGCTCGTCAAAGTTTTATTTTCGCACTTGTAATTGGTTATTTCATCACAGAAAATATGATTTAAATGCAATTAAGTTCTTTAATATTAATTTTAAAATTTCAATAATACTTTAGGCTCTCGTTTTTTGTATTAAAAATTCCGCATTAAAGTAAAGATGCTCATCTCTGCTTTACGTAAATACTATGAAACAAAGCTGGACGCCATTTAATTTAGAACAAGCCGATACTCGCGACTTCGTCAGTGTAACATTATATTGAATCAACAAAATAAATGATTAATTCTATTCGTTGTTGACAATTAGATACCTAAATATGCCTTATTTAGATAAAAATATTATCCATATCTTAAGGCGATTTTTAACGTCCTTAAAGACGTATTTATATAGATACTTGAATATCTCAATTATTTTGTGATTTAATTGATAAAAAAGCAATAAGAAGACAATTAAGGTTGTTTAAATAATTTTTTTTATTGAATTTAAATTGAAAATATTTTATTTTTGTGAATCAAGAAGCCTGATGAAGTTACATTACGTAACGAAACGTAGCTTGAACAACCGATCTTAAACAACCTGAATTGTCTTCTTATTTAAAAAAATAAAAGCTGAGATCTGAATTTTATGATCTAAAAAAGCAATATTTGTACAACAAAACAAAGTGTAACTAATTTCGTAACAAAATAAAAAAAATTGTTTTATTTTCTTTCAAACATTAACCCATTGATTTTAATTTCGGTAAAGATTTTCGCAGCTCAAAGGAGGATTACTAATAGAACCATTTCGAAGATCAATGAAGCCAACTGAAAATTTTCTTCTGCTCTGAACTAACAAGTGAGAGTTTGAAAATACTTTGTACCCCAAATACATTGTTGTCGGTTTTTCAAGGCCAAACTTTTCCAGGAAAATGTTTTGCATTGCTAAAATCAGCACGCTGCTAGCTTTACTTTAGAATCTTTCCGAATGAATGTAATTTTATATATTTCAATAAGTTTCGTTGTAAATTTTTTGGCTATTGTTTTAAGCCGTTTGATTTCTTCACTACATTTGCTTTTCACTACTTTTACTTATGAATTAAATAAATTTTCTATAAGTGGAAAGAAAAAGCCTATGTGTTAATTAAATTAAAAGAATTACTCAAAATAGACCAATAGATTTCCGTTGATAGAACTTTAAACGGATAGACAAAGAGTTGAATTTTATGCATAATATAAATAATACAGAAAATATAAGAATTTTTTTCTGTTACACACGATTTTGTATCAAAACAAAAGAAATGTATCATAAGGATAATAAATTTTCAAGAACTTTTAAAAATCTTAAATAGGAATCATCCAATTTATATTTATTATGGATGTATCTATGTTTTTAAAGATGAAACGGTAAGTGATAAGTTTACAGTACCAGAGTAAACGTTGCACAATTAACATTGAGTGTTTTGGTGGTTTTATTTAAGATTTAAGGCTAGCATGGTCGGTTTTAACCAAAATATAACTATATAGGGAAAAAATTTTGGTTTTTGGATCCAAAGCCGAGTGATTTGATGGACAATGTCGCCAATGTTTTGCAACCTCTCCGGGTCACATCTTCAGGACGTAATTGCTCCGAAACTCAATTTTGAAACGATGACGACATCGTCCATCAAACCACTCGGTTTGGACCCAAAAACCATAACTTTTTCCCAAAAAAATTGTATTTTGAGTCATCTTTTAGAAATCAAAATTTCCATAAATATCAAATTTGAAGTATAAAATTGATTTATTTTTAAAGATTTATTAACTTATTGAAAAAAGATAGTTGTAATTTCAGTACAAATTAAATTGATTAAAAAAGTTTTATTCAAGAAAATATAATACAAGCTTACCAACTCAATTAAGTAAAATGCACTTTGCACTTTTTATTTTCCAACGTCTTTGTGTACGGTTGAATCACAGTATTATACTACTTTTATCGTGTTGGAAGTTCTTTAATACTTTTAATACTATCTGTTTATAGATGGATAATCCATAAGTATTTTAAATCACTTATTGAAAAATATGTCGGAAAATAAAATCAATTTAAAAAATAATGCTTATCAAGAATTATTAGTTCATTAGGTTTAGCAAAAATACTATAGTAGAAAAAACAATTTAATTTTTCTCGTAACCCACTTATGTTTTAGTAAAGTCTATGAATGTATATGTAAACATCTTTCTTTGAATTACTGAAATGTTTTATTCATAATACATAAGAAAAGAAAATCATTTTTATGTAACGATATAAATTGTAAAGGTTTTTCTCCAGAGACTTTTGGAAACTAAGTATTAAATCTAATATATAACTTAAAAATTTGTAGATAAAAACTTTTGTTCCAGTAACAAATTCGTGCTTTATATATATATATATAAAAAGTTGTATCACTGTCACAAAAATAAAAATCGATAATAGATACTTTGTGAGCTTTAAGATTTCATAGCAGATTTCAGACAGTGAAATAATTTGTCTGGGTTATTTTTTAGCGTTTGTTTTGTCTTACTTTTTCTTTGGTAAATTTATACGTTGGAATTGTTTTAAAATATTTCTTAGAAATAGACTTTATTAGATTTGCATTGTATGTACCTACTTTTCACGTGAGCAAACATTGTCTACGAATAATATATAAATATAGAGACATCTTTTTAGAGTTAAACATCCTAGAGATTTAGCCCATACTATTCCCTACACAGATGCATTTGTGTTCGCTAAGGGAATTGAGTCACTGAAGTGGATTACCTTAATGCACCTGGGATTACGATAAGATAGGTTCCATCTCGTATCGTACAGAAATTATTGTCACATTTGAAATTTAGTCATATGTTTGGGCCACAACGTCTACTACGTCGACAGTGAGTAACGACAAATGAAATTAAAAATTTACGTTTCAGTTGGCAATGTTTGTTCATTTGAAAACATTACCTTCACAGAAAATTATTAACGTCCATTGATTTCATTATTTTAATTTTACTCTTTTATTTTTTTGCCTCGAATTTTCATGTCAGAGAAATATGATTGAGACGATGATATATCACCAATTAATTCATTTGTAAACTTCCACAGATGCGAAGGTAAAACCATTGAAATATTCAACGAAGCAAAACGGAGAATCAGCAAATAATTTTTTTTTAAAAAAATCAGGTTTTTTTTCTTCAATTGAATAACAAGTAAAAAAATAAAATTTTGATTCAATAATAGAGTAGAAAAAGATTGAGGCCTCTTCAAAACTAACAATCTTTACAATACCTAAATTTTTCTTTTTATTATTTTCCTTTTTCTGTCAAAACAATTTTAACTTTTTAGTCGATTTAAAGAAAGAATGCTGTTAGAAAAAGTTTTCACCTTTACCTTTTTTTATTTTGTATTTTAGGTCTCGCTTTCAAATGATAAAATACTACCCTAATACCTCGAATAAAAAATAAAGGTATAATCTTTGCCCCATATATAATCCTGTGTTGTTAAAACTTTCATTTTTGTTGCTATTTATCGTCGAAGAATGTAGAGTCGGACTTAACTTTTTTTTTGGTAAGAGTTGCTAGATTACCTTTAAAAAATAATGACCAAAAATATAATTATTTTTTGTTGAACCTAATGAAATTTGGTGAGGCATTCAAAAATGATCAATTTACGGTGGATTTTTCATACGATTCTGGCAAATTTTTTTTTAATAATCTACTGTTAATTCACTATATAACTGCGTCTTTAGACTTGAATTATGGATAAAATATTTCGTCGTCAATTGCTTTCAGCTATATAAACCTATTTTAATATAAACAAAAAACAAAAAGTTTGGAAATATTCCACGAAAGTACATCTATTCCTATGTATATATATCATCACGAGACGTAATAGGAGTAAATAGATTATAACCGATTTTTGGCTTCTTTATGGGTCATCACATGGCATTTGTGAAGGAACCCAAAGCTATTATTCTTGATAACCACTGATGAGGATCGCTTGTTAACCGAAATATTTATTTGGAAATAGTTTAGGTTAAAATATAGTTTAAATGCTTTTATGTTTTAAACCAAAATTGGTGAGCCAAAGCTCTGAATCTAAATTCAGAAAATTTTCGGGAATTTGAACTAAAATATTTCCTTTTAACTAAGCTCTAATCAAAGCAAAAAAAAATATATGAACTTCAACTTCAAAAATTTTTTTGTTATATATATGAGAAAAATCCCAATGAACCCGTTAAAATAAATAAAATAACCAAAAAAGCGTAGCGATACCTTTATAGCTGGTGTTAATCGGCCAAACATTGACTTTGGAGATAAGATTAAAGTTACTATTTAAAAATATTTGGCTTAGAAATTTAAGCTCTAGGCTTTACATATTAAACACGTAGGATACCTTTTAAGTATATCCTTATATTTATAGGTAAAGGTAAGCATGAATATCCATTTTAAACTGTATAACTTAACAATATATAGAAAGTTTCGGTCTTACTTTGGGTTGAATCTAAAAGAGATAACTCAAAATCGATTTCGATTGTAAAAATTCATTTAAAAATTACAGTTTTGATCTAACATTAGTTATAGCTTTATGATCGACGTCATTTTTAGAAAAAAAAATGTCAACATTATTTGA
Source organism: Sisyra terminalis (assembly GCA_958496175.1). Classification (NCBI taxonomy): domain Eukaryota; kingdom Metazoa; phylum Arthropoda; class Insecta; order Neuroptera; family Sisyridae; genus Sisyra; species Sisyra terminalis. Next base: position 57,953,054 of record OY292274.1, read on the forward strand.
AATTTAAAAAAACATAACACTTATTCCTGGTTGCTCTCATTCATGGTGTGGTAAATAATTAATAATGTTCTTGGGAACTTGGATTTAAATAATAAGACGTTATTTTTCAAATTATCTCAACGTTTCGTTGGTATTTATTTCCAACTTCTTCAGGAGAATTTTTGATGTTAATTTCCTCGTTGTAAATATTGGCTTTTTAACAAGATTTTTAACAAGATAATCGAGTGAGTACGGTTATTAAAGTTATCTTGTTAAAAAGCCAAATTTTTAGAACGAGGATGTTAACATCAAAAATTCTCCTGAAGAAGTTGGAAATAAATACCAACGAAACGTTGAAATAATTTGAAAAATAACGTCTTATTATTTAAATCCAAGTTCCCAAGAACATTTTTAATTATATAACACTTATGGTCAGTGTTTTCTCGAATGAATAGACCATATTCTACAGATATTTATTTAACAGATAAAAATTTATAGGTAAAATATCACATCTATTCTCTATTATGTGGATTAAATTTTATCTGAAAAATAATTGTTACTACCTAGATGTGCAAATCCTTAGGTTTTCTGGAGGGTGGTCACCAATTCATTGGACAGAAGAGATGAAAAACTTGTGGATTTAAGTATTACACCCACAGTAGGATAAACAAAAGACTATAATCGCTGGAAAATGATCATTCAACTGATCCTGAGAAATTTGGAACTTCCCCAGTGACAGCTATTTTAATCACAATACTTTGGCAGTGATGATCAGATAAAGAAGAAGATAAAGATGTGAAAATACCAACCCTTTTTATAGTAAACTATTGCAATGTTAAATGTAAAGTATCCACAAAGTCGCAAAGGCAAACTTCAACAACAAAATAATACATTTTTAAATCGATACAGAAAATATTTGAAAAATTTTTGGATAAAGAAGAGGATCACTTCATATATATAAATTGCCTATATCTTAAAATTTCGATTGTTTATTAAACGTTATCCCTTACAAACTTTGCTACCGTTTTTCACTCTTTTAGGGGAGAAATTTTCAAAAACCCTTTCTTATTATATATCTGCATCGTACAAGGAAAACACTTTCCAAATTTCATCGACACAAATGTGCACTTATATTTGAAAATACAATGTAAAACGAAAAAAAATAATGACCTTCTTTATGCTAGTTAACATGACTAAAAAGCTATTCGATTTCGCACATTTGGACGTTGTACATACAAAATTGTTGGAAATAGGTGGAAATCGTGGAAGTAAATTCGAATATTTTATTTATTTTCAATAACAATAATTGGTTTTCAAATTGTTCTAAATACCGAAAAAAAGTTAGTATCGAAGATTTTATATTTGAATTGACTGTGAAATATATGGCGAAAAATTGCTACCTTAATGCTTTTCAGCCGAATATATAACTACTCCACATCACAACCATTGGTTCATAAAAAAATAGATTTTAAAAAGTTTGATTGTTGAAAAATGACCCAAAATTTAAAATTGCCTATTTAGTATTAGTACTACATAAGTATTAAACTTTCATACTAATTTAGTGAAATGACGTTATTTAAAATGTTGTTATTAAAATGATATAAAAAACACTTATATTTTATTTCTTAATATAATTTAAAATAAACTTTTTCTTATATTAACAACACGTTGATTGTTAAATTTAAAATTTCGATTGTTGATTAGCTCTACATTATCTCATATTAAACATTTTATTAAGATAAAACCTTTAGTTACGAATGCAACGGGCAACTACTAGTATAGTTATAAAATGGTTCAATTGGTTGGGTTTACTCTATATAGTACATAAGTTAATACAAACAAAGCAACATCATAAAATTTTTCGGGATTTTTGTTGAGAAACATGATTTGCAAACAATTTGACTAACCTTACTTTAATATAATCATTTAAGGAATACTAAAACCATTTCATCGTTACTTCAAAATATCTTTGACTTCTATAACTTCTGCTAACATTTTCAATGTAGAATACATACTATAATAAGAAGGGACTATATTGCGAAGCTTTAACTATAAAAAACAGGCTAGTATCTGTACTAACAATAACATGTACTTACGTTATTTCGATAGTGCATACTTATGAATTTGTCACCCATTCACGTTTGTAAATCAATATTGAGAATATTTTAAATAATAGGTACTATAATGGTTATTTAATATTCCAACCGAAAATTTGTTAACTAATTATTTTTACGATTGCATGATAAACTTTTTCAAAACAATTTTCAACTATTTCGGAACAATGTTACTCCCGAAAAATAATAATAAAATTGTCCTATTTGGTACTAATTCATATATAAATTTAGTTTCAATTCTAGCTCGGTTTGATAGCGACCATCAAAAGATTGGTCGACGACTATAGATTTTTATTTTATCAAGTAATTTGTTCACATAAAAATAATACAAAAATAAAAAGAATCAGTAAATGGAGGATCGTAATTTAATAAATGAGGCTTTTTCCACATGAAATTGTACAGAGCACGCAACTTATATTTACTACCAATTCTTACAATATATCGTCATTTATTCTTATTTAATAATAGTTTTTGAAATTTATTTATTACATTAAATCTACTGAGTGGTTATAATAATTAACTATTTTATACTCTTTATTTAACGAGCATTGTTGCCTTAATGTGATTATGGTAAGTAAATTAAAGAAGAAATTATTTTATTGGGAGAAATAGCGAATTGGGTTCATGTAGGTATTTTATAACAGCTCTTATATAAACCATTATTGGCAATTACCTTCATATTTTGTTTACGTGTTAACCAGATAAAATTACACAACTGTGTATTGTTAACACCCTTTGTCTTTAGGATAAGAAATTGATATTGATGCTGTTTTTTTTCATAATGTATAATGCCCTCAGAAAAAAAATCTTTAATGTGAAAAACAGAGAAAAAAAATGGGTTGAGAATAATATGATAAAATGAAAAGAAGTTATTTTTGCATTTGATTTTATATCTCATATTTTTAAAAGCCTCAACTGAAATCCATGTCGCATTTTAATTGTATAGAATAGATTTGCTTCTTATTTAAAAATAAATTCATAATAATGATTTTAATTCACCGAAAAAATTTAAACAAAATCTTAGAAGTAATAAATAATTTACACTAATATAAAAAAATCTAAAGATTTTTTCTTTATAAGCTTGCTTTTAAAATGTAATTTTTAATCATGCATCTCTATTTATATATCTCCATCTATTTTCCTTTATTATTCTGAAGTATTTAAATAAATTTAATAATGAATAACGATGCTAAAATATTTAGGATATTTTAATAGCGTAAGGCTATAAAATTTTATGAAAATATTTGAAATCATACAGGATAACTAAATTATATAGGTTAAAATTTCTGGCTGGAAAAAAAACAGCAAACATGGAAAAAAGGAAAATAAATAAAAACCAAAAGGTAAACTATTTACCTATCTTATCTTAAATCTGAAGAAACTAAATTTTCTACCAAAAAAAAACCCTTTGTCATAGGTGTTGAGGTAAAAATAACTAAAGAAACAAATCCATTGGTATTTAAATGTTCACGAATACAATAGTAGGTAATATAAAATCTACTTTTGATGTAGGTCTTTATCTTGACAGGATTTTAAAGCTTGGGATAATTTTGTAGCTTTGAAGCTTTTGTAGATTCAAGATTCACGTATGTTAAATATTTTACACGTCAAGAAATACAATTATTAACTAAAAGCATATTTAAGTTAAATTTAACGCCAAATATACCTTTATATTCCGAATTTTTCAATTATTTTTAATACATTTAATATTTTTACGAATAAATTTAAACTTCTGTTATACTTAGTAAATGTTTATGAAAATAAATAACGACATTGGCACTGTTCGAAATACAGTTTCACCTGAAGGTACTATTGTTCCATCGTAGGAAAAAAAAATCAGATTTTTAATATTTTTTTTGATTGTTCATATTTTTAATTAAAAGTTTTAAAACTTTCACTATGAATGTCATAATCCATATAAAGAAAATGATCAATACAAGGAATAAATTTTTCAAGAACCACTTGACGAATTTTCCAGAAGTATAGGGCATTTTAAATATTATCAGATCGTCAGAGTTCTTAACTAGAATAATTGGCACGTGTTTAGCAAAAAAAAAAAAATATCAAAAAAAGACCAATTTTTCCGAAATTATTTTGGAACGGAGAAGTTTCAATCTGAAAAGTCCTAATTTAGACTCAAATAATGCCCTAATAAGCACAATTGATTGTTGCAGTTTATTTTCATAAACTTGACCAGATTGGTTTTGCATTAACAATAAAAATTTATCGATAAATTGGTTGAGTCCATAATTTACATAAAATTATTTATTTTTTAGTAGAAAAATGGACTTAAAGGATGTAAATCCATATACTAATTTTTAATTTAGCGAAGTTTCGGTCCTTTATTTGACCTTCATCAGGCTTCTTAATATGAAATATACAATATACATCTCATAATCGCTAAATTAATAATAAGTATATGGATTTACATCCTTTAAGTCCACTTTCTAAATAAAAAATAAATAATATTAAAGTAAATATATTTAATATTTCAACAAAGTTGGTTGTTTTAAAAAAATATTAGGTATACAACAAATAAGATGACAATTCAGGTTGTTTAAGATCGGTTTTTTTATTGAATATTTTTATTATTCAATTAGCTACGTTTCGTTACTTATCGTAACTTCATCAGGCTTCTATAAAAAAATAAAATAATTACATTTTTTATTAGGAAAAAAAATATCTTATAAAAAAAAACATTAATATTTTTATAGAAGCCTGATGAAATTACGATAAGTAACGAAACGTAGCTAATTGAATAATAAAATATTAAATAAAAAAAACGATCTTAAACAACCTGAATTGTCTTCTTATTCAAAAAAATAAAAGCTGAGATCTAAATTTTATCATCTAGTATACAACAAATTTCAAAAGACAATTATTTGTATCACTTTATATTGTATTTAACAGATATAGCAATAAATTTTACTTAAGTGATTAACAGAAAAATGTAATGCAACCATTTTTACAGTTTAAATAAGCAAAAATATATCTGTGTTATATGAAAAAGACAGATTAAATGACATTTGCGTTATTTTCAAACATACCTTTATGACTACGTTAAGAGTATCATTTATTCATACTGTTTTTTTTTAAATAGTCAAAGAGCTTTTATAGTTAGAGCTTTTATAGTTTTTTCCTTTTTGCAAGTCTCGAAAATTAATATCTTTCATGGTTTTTAAAAGTGTTTTATATTTATCATGAAAAGGTCATCACTTTTGACTTTTGATGTCACAAATAGTTTTAATATTTTCCACTAAGTCTTTTTACATATACAATTGAGCTTATAAAAGCCATTTAAAGTTCAGTAATTTTTTTAAAACTTTTTTCACAGTAGAAAACGCAAAGCGTTATGAAAATATCTATTTCAAACCGAAGTTAATGAGACTTTTAAGAATGGTGTATGATTTATAACAAAAAATAAATGAAATAACTTCAACGTTATATAGTATTAACCATTGGTTTTTAAAATCCTTAAAAAATTTATTAATATTTTAAGCATTCATTAAATTACAAATCAAGTGCATATTTAAAACAAACATTGCAACAACTGGAATGTTTTACTCAAAAAAATTTATTCTAATTAAAATTAGCGTTATGTTTTTGGTTATAAATTTTCATTACAAAAACATTCCACTCTAATTTCTCTAATAGAGGTACAAACCATAATTTTAATATAATGTTTAATTTAGGTAATTAAACGCACAATAGCACAATGAAGTTAACTAATTAAATATTATAAATTCCATTTGCATATTGAAGGAAAAAATTTTGCTTTTTAGCTAATAAAAATAGTTAACTATTTTTCAGTTAGTCTAAGTTTAAATAGATCATTCGCTAGCAAAACCACATTTGGCGAATAAAGTACAAACACTGGCAAATAGTAAGTTATTGAATCTTGTCACGAAATCCTTGTGCTTTTGGAATTAGAAATGAGAACGTACAATCGCCTCTGTTGCATAGCCCCTATGAATAAGTTACACACCAAAAAATAAAGAAAATTAATAAACTTTTATGACTCTAATCTTAACAAAAAACGTTTAATGACAAATCAAAAAAAAACACATATATAATAAAGTTTGACATTTTTTGCATTATTATATTTAAATAAAACAAGTAATTGAATATAATATTTTTAATGAGCCCCAGACAAAGATTTTCCGACAGTATTATAAAAATATTTTCACGATCCTTTAATCTTTTTAATACTCACACATGAACAAGCAGATATTTACACAATAGAGAGGAGCTTTTTTTTAAAAAGCTTTTGCAGAAAAGTAAAGCTTCGCACACAAATTGTCGTACACTTTAATTAAAATGGTTTTCAATGTAAGTGTTTGAATTTTATTTGTAAGAGAATACTGTTTTAACAAAAACCTTATTAAATTATATAAAATTGAAAATATTTTCTTCAGAAAAAATATCTGAACATGATGAAATTTTCTCCAAACTAAGGGTTGCGTGAGTTGGTGTTTTCAAATAATAAGGCCTGCTAATCATAAATTGATATTGTTAAGGGTAAATTTATGAGGGTTATTTTACCATTTATTATTTTCTTGGGTTTTTGTTCCTAATTAATTTTTTTTTAAGAAAAAATAAATCTTATTCAATATTTACAATATTTGATTTTTATTCAAAAATTATTTGCATTGAAATGTCGAAGAGTTTTATTTATAGAAGTACTCTTATTGATATGAGAATTCATGTAGATATGTAAAATTATTTTTTGATATCAAGAGGGAAACACGAGATTCGATCAAAAGTAGGTTAAATAGCAAGATTCAACTAGGGTCATTACGACAAATATTGTTATTAGTTTACCACCAATGGAGCAATTGCGTGTGTAAAAAACATGAATCAATAACCACATAACATATGTATTTACTTCATTGGTGTTTACATAAATGATAATGTAATTTATTTACCGAATAATTTACAGCAATGTGTATACTATCTAACCACTACATGTTTTGAGATAAACACCCGGAAAATTTTCATTGAAAATCTAAAAATTCGGTAAAGAATAAACTACAAATAGTTTGAATTTACTATAAACTGATATTTACAGACTGAATTGGGATTTTGAAAAAAAAATTATTGATTTTTTTCATGTATTTTAAAACTTTATTATTAATAATATTGATATTTAATGCAAAAAACTTAAAAAAAAAAAAATTCAATTAATTATCAACGATTAAAAATTGATAAAATTTAAAAAAAAATCACGTGACTATAAATGCGCCATGAGTGGTCACCATAGTTGTGACGTCGTAATGTTATAGTTGTTTAATAACAGTACAGCGTTTACAGCTATTACACGTGACTAGACAATAATATTGAAAATTTATTGCTAAAAAACGAGTCGTTAGTTGATTCCAATTAGCGATTTTGTTTTGGGATTATCACGGTGCACTGCTTGAAACCATTTATTTCGACGTTTGCCATCTTGGGGAACATTTAAAAACATTTTGTTAGGAGTTGTTTTTGTAGTATTCGTACATAATGGTACAAAACAAGAACGATAACTTTTAATATTCGACATTTTCAATATAAATTTCAATATTTAACTATCACAACAGAATTAAATCAATCATAACACTGTACTTATTATTTCTGTATCAACTGCAATGAGTGACAACTAACATTAGGACGTCACACGCGCTCGGGTTAGTTCGGGAGCTGTCGGCGTGCCTTCGGTACTAGATTCAAAAATTAATTTTTATTTTGAAATAACTTTTAAATTATTGCGAAAAAAAAAAACAAAAAATAGTTTTGCTATAAAACTTATATATGATCTTTCTATTAGTTTCGTAAGAATTTAATTTTAATTTAAAATTTGATTTTTTTTCTCAGAACGTTGAAAATACGATAGGCTATAAAAATCACTATTTAAGTAATGGACTTTACGGTTTACAATTTGGAAAATTTTATTTTAAAACACATAGCTATGAATAATGAGAGCTTATACGAGAGGGATGAAACCCTTTTCTTACGGCTTATTGTTGAGCTTTTGTGCATTATTACTTCATGTTACTAAGACTTCAATCTCGATAAAGTATGGAACTTCAACATTTGCTTATTGGCTTATTATGGAAGTTCATCGTTCATTTGCTTATTGGTGAAACTAAAATACACAAAAATTTGAAAACCGTAAGAACAGGATCAAATTTAAAGAAAACTTTTTGAGTATGTGGCTTTACTAATAAACTAGTAAATATCGGATACTAAAATCTGTAAGAAATTACCAAAGAAATATACGAAGACCTTTGATTGTTCGATAAAAAAATCCTTTATATTACCAATTGTATACCCTTGTACGATCACTATAGATATAGGAGGGTGAATTTTTTTTTTGTGACTAACAACCAATTCTTACCTTTACAGTTCAATGGAATTGGTATCTCTCACTAGTACATATATCCAAAAGCTTCTGAACTATTTCTGTAGTGTTATAATATTCTAGATATCTCAAATCACCATTCTGACATTCAGAAAAACTTTAACAGCACTTATTATATTTTCATTTTTTCACTATTAGAAGTAATAGCTTTGAAATTCTACCAAAATTTAATAAAAATATAACTTTAAGTGTGAAAAACATAAAAAAAATAAGTCATTAATCATATGTTTAAGAAATAATGCTCAATTTTTTTCTAAAGATAACTTAAAGTACTGCTATGTCTTATTAAATTATAGGTAATTGAGTGAAAAATCGGCTTCACTTATCACTTTAAAATATTTCAGACGCTGGACTAAGGGATATAAGTATAGTGAATAATTAAATAATGTACCAACAATAATGGTTTATTGATTATGCAAGAAATGGGAATATTTATATTTCTTGAACATACTAGCGAATAATTGTTTAAATAAAACAGATAAATGTATCACACTTTTTTCTAAAAATAACTTAAAGTACTGCTATGTCTGTCTTATTAAATTATAGGTAATTGAGTGACAAATCGGCTTCACTTATCACTTTAAAATATTTCAGACGCTGGACTAAGTATAAGTATAGTGAATCGACCCCGAATGCAAATTTTAATGATACTTAAAAGTTATAAATGCAAGTAATAAAATAGTAATATCATGAAAAGTTCAAATCTCCTATTCAATTAAATTTCGTGGAAAAAAGCGCAAAATAAAAAAAAAATTCTCCTCATGGTTACTAAACCGATTGATCTATTTTCAGTTCAATAATTCAATAACCTTCCAATAAAAAAAAACATTTAGCTAAACAAACTCAATTATAAGTTTCAGTTGTCTTTTTTAAAGTATTTTTAAATCTTACTCTTTAATTGCATATGAACCGTTTATTTTGAAAGTGAGTTAAGTCCATTTCAAAAACAATCCCTATAGTGTTATCATTTTAATCATAGGAATATAAGATACTAAGAAGGAGAGAATAATTGGCGTTTTTGTTAACAACTAAAATTAAATCAGTAATTTGTCAAATCTTCGCAGTTAAATAATTAACATACTTTGTTCTTGTTACAAAAAGAAGAATCACCATATAGATCGTCCTTGAAATGGACTTATACCACTTTCAAAATAAAAGAGTCATATAATGCATGTACATAGGTTCGAATGAAGTCCGAGAACAAAGCCTTGCATATTGCGTATACATATTGTACGTCTTGTACGTATTCGCGTATGCATTGGCATTGAATGTGGGAGGAGCTTTGTAAAATATTTAAATTTTCAATAATGAAAACAAATGAATATTTTTAAATCTTGTAATCTCATTGGTCGTTAGCCTCTTGCATTGAACATAGAGTTGGTGCTGTCATAAGATATCAATGCATCGCTTAAACTATTTCATTTGTATTTACTAGGCGCCAATCGTCCAATGCATTAAACATAATGTATTAATCTTATTGATAATTATGGAAAAACTTTTTTTTTTTTGAAATATTTTTATGATAAAAATCGGAAAAACAGTAGAAAATTAATATTTATGTACCCTAAATTATTTTCGTTTTTTTGGATACATTTATGAACGCATGTATTTTGGTTGGACAAGGGGAAATTGGCAATAAGCGCGAAAATCCTTTTTATTTTTTTCACAATGAAGCAAATTTTCGAAAAGTTTGAAAAAAATTAGATCAAAAAAAAACCTTTTATGACTCAAAAAAAATATTTTCAAAGCGGTACCAAAATTGATTTATAGTCATTTTTTTTTTTTTTTGTAAAGCTTTATAGTTTCAACAAGGCATTATTTACCACTAAATTATGCTAAAAATTTTAAGTGAGCTGATTCAGTAAATCCAAGAAAAAAATATTTTCTGTTCCTTATTTATTACAATTTTTCATAAATTTCATAGAAAGATGGAGAGCTGAAACTTTCAGGATCTTAGTATTTTATTAGTACCGGCAGATCTCTTAAGTACCATTAAAATATCTTTCAGGGTTCGATTCACCATGATTATAGCTCTAGACCCTATATAATTATTGGGACTTAATCAAAATAAGATTTTTTCCGCTGACTTTGAACAGTTATACTGTGTATACAATATATAAAATATATTGCAGTCCAATTTTTGTAGTATAATTTAATATAATAATATATAAAAATCATACCACCAACATAAATTTGAACAGAAGTTCAAACCAAAATATTCGTGACGTATTGCCCAGATACGTATTTCGATTGCTTTTTTATTCCGTAATTGCTTTGTGAATCATCACAAAGCAGTTACGGAGTGATGCAAACTACTTGATGACCACTGAGGAAGATTGCTTGGCAATCGAAATACGTATCTGGGCAATACGTCACGAATATTTTTGTTTGAACTTCTATTCAAATTTATGTTGGTGGTATGATTTTTATATATTATTATATTAAATTATACAACAAAAATTGGACTGCAATATATTTTATATATTGAGTATTGAGGCTTAATTATTGTTATTTATACTATAATTATCTTATATAATTATACTGTAATTTAGCTTAATAATATTTCAGGAATTCTTACCACCGACTATGCTAACTAAAATTAGGAACAGAAAATGGGAATCTTAATTGATAAAGCTTTTTTAACAATTTATAATTATTTTTTTTAATACTTTGATTTCACTTTTTTAAAAACTTCTGTATTATTCTAATTCATGTTAAAGTTTTGCGTTTTAAACATATTAAATATTCTAGACCACGCAAAGATCTCTTCATAAAAGAAACTAAAACTTTTAGGGAATATGACAAACGATTAGGTGGGTAGAAACTTTTAAAAAAATTTCACTAAACGAATATATTAAATCAAAAAATGAGGAGATTATTTTGCATAAACTGCGAATTGATCGTACGCCATAGAAGCATTTTCACCTTATAACAGGAAAAGCTGAGGTTTGTGATCGATACGGAGATGAGGTATTGGTGAACCATATTCGACTTGAGTGCCAAGGAACATATGCTGCGATAAAAAGATACAAAAATCTTCGGAAAATAGAAGACTTTCTCGTTTTAGAACGTAGATTGACAACAACCATAAGGTTTTTCAAGGAAGCTGTTTTTTAAAGAGTTATAAATTTTGAGTAACAACGTTATGTGATGAGATGTGTAGGTACGAGTTAATGTCAATGGTGAAATGATCGACTTTAGTGAATGATGAGTGCTAAATGTCGTTAACTATACTATTTCAAAAGAAGGAAATAATGGACTAGTTAATAACTAGAGATATATTTTCCGTCTTAAGCTGATATTACAATTTTCTGCAAAAAATTCACGATGAAAAGGATCAAAATATTTTGTCTTAGATATAAATTTAACACAGGATTGCCCTTGTGATTGACTTTCAAGACCACATTCAAAGTAAAAGCTTAAGCTCGTTATTCAATTTATTAAATATCACATTTCAAGAATTTGAAAGTCATTTGGTATTGCAAAAAATAGGGAAGACTTTCATTCTTGACTGAATGATTAAACATACATTTTCGTTCACTGACACTTCAAAGCTTTAATTTAAAATAAATCATTTGGAACATCCGAGAAGGAATGACTTGAAATTTAAAATTAAGACAAACCAATGACTGTGGTTTTCGCAATCCCTTTTCCTATTCAGTTGGGATTTTTCGTGAGTTGTGATGTAATTCATGAAGGTCCTACCACGACAGTAACGTACAACTGCTTGTTTATTGCGATTTGAGATAATACCTTAACGATTTTGTTGGACAATGGTGTTTAAAAATTCACGGCATGTTTTCTATAGAAAGCAAACAGGTAGAAAATGTTATAAATATCTCATTTTTTTATGTCAGAAGTAAAAGTTTTGAACTTGGGTAGAGCTATAAATGCAACTTGGGAAAAATGGGTGTGATATTTTATATAATTTATAATTAAATGACAAAATTTGTTGGCTACTAAGCCTAAGTATATCATTTGATGAGATGGCACAAACACTGCGAGCATCCAAGTTTGAACTCGATCTTGACATTAATCCTGTTAATATATATTATAAATGTTTTTGACACACAATTTCATTAATAAGCTGTGTTGACTACATTTCTCGGAAAAGTTTTCTATTATATCCGTTTCAATAAAGTGACATTATATCAGAATCTAATTCCTTCTCGTATCGTCTTTTACAAAGTTTCTTGAAATGTTACAGAAAAACAATGACTAAAGTTTCATTCAGTAAAAACGTTGAAGTTATGTTTTCTCTTCTTTATGTGAGAAACAAAAAGAAATTTTTGGTTCTGCAACCCTTAGCCAAAGCATAATTTAAATTCAAAGCCTTTCCAGACTGAACAAAAATCTATCAGAAATCAATTTTAAGTAATGTGGGTTTTACTATGTGAGTTAATATGAAACAGGAATTTTCCAATAAATGGTAAGCAATTGAAGGCTTGCCAAACCATATTACTGAGGCATTTTTGTTTGCTTTGATATTTAATCATGATTTTCAATTCGTAAAAGTGTAAATTTTCTACAGTTTTATTATTATAAATAGTAGACTGTTTCAAAATAATCGACTATTTTTTTTCCTTAGGCACTGTGAAAATATCGTTAGAAATGACGAAAAAAAATACTGTTTAAAGTTTCAGTTCTTTAATATTCTTAGTTAAGTTTCTTAATATTCATATTAAGGTGTACCGCATCGTTAATTTCGATTTCCCATTTAATTAACATAGGAAAAAGTTTTATCTAGACTTGAGAATTTTGTAACTTAGTAACTGAACTGATTATTAGTAAGGCTATAACATATTCTTATAGGAAATTTAATGCTCTACAAATCTTATATCTTATAAATTTTCTGTAAATCTAATCCTTCAAAAGTTATTGAACGTTATAATTTTAATTTTTTATACAGTTAAAAAAGGATTATTCAAAAAATTTCTCACTTCGATGGATGCAACTCACGAACCGTAAAAAATTTCGAAAAAATCGTGATTAATAATTTATAGTAAATTAAGTAATCTACAAAAAAAATCAATAACATTTTCCGATAAAGTTGATAGTTTCACTGGAATTTGAAAAAAATGACGAAATTTATCGAGGGTTCAACTTTAACCTTCAATAACTTTTGAAGGAGTAGATTTACAGAAAATTTATAAGATATAAGATTTGTAGAGCATTAAATTTTCTATAAGAATATGTTAGAGCCTTACTAATAATTAGTTTGGTTACTAAGTTACAAAATTCCAAAGTCTTAAATAAAACTTTTTCTTATGTTAATTAAATGGGAAATCGAAATTTACGATGCGGAACACCTTAATATGTATATTAAGAGCTGAAACTTTCACAGTATTTTTTTTTTGTCATTTCTAACGATATTTTCACAGTGCCTAAGGAAAAAAAATAGTCGATTTTGTTAAAACAGTCTAATAAATAGTATTAAAAATATCGAGTTTTGTGCCTTAAAAGTACAATTCGCCAAGATTAATTTTCTATTGCTATTTAGATAAAGACTACTGTAGAATCGCATCGATTGATTGTCAGAGCTCACGATGAGCATGCTCTTAGGAAATCTCAGTGTTTTAAAATGATTCAAAGAATTTAAATGATGGTTATCGACGTGGAGAACAAATAACGTGAACGAAAGACCATTGAAAAAGTTTTAGGATATCAAATCGTAAAAATTAATGGATGAAGATGGTAGTCAAACGTTACAATTTGCAATAGCAGATTTGAATCAAGCTTTAGTGCGAAAAATGGCCATAATATCAAAAAAGGTGATGCAAAGTACAGTATAATCTCACTAATCCGGTACTTCGATAGATCGGCAAGTCCAATAATCCGGCATCCTTCGCCTACGCCTCCCTCGCCCCTCTATATCTGTCCATACGTTTATTCCTTCTATGAAATGCTTTATTTTATTCATTACCTATGACTTTTTCACTATAATCCAGTAATCCGAGCATTCCAATAATCCGGCACCTTCCGGTTTTTGATAGTGTCGGATTAATGAGATTACACTGTTATCTTATTGCATAATAATTCCCCTGGCTATACAGAAAAATGATTGAAGGATATAATCGAGATAGTTGGATGGAAATACTTTCCCATGTAGCTTACCATACTTCTCAGACTTGAGTCCTTCAAATTATTCATTATTTGCATCGATTGTATACGCACTTACAGTTATAGTAGCATTTCACATCTTTCGAAGATCTACAATAATAACTCGATGATGATTTTCGCTCAAATATGAATAATTTTTTTTATATAGAATCCCCAAATTCTCATAAATATCAACTTCAATATTTCTAATCCCTTTTTTCTGTTATAATGGTAGCTTGATCAAAAAATAAAGCTTTTAAAGAAAAAAAAGCTTAAAGCTTCTGTATTAAAGCTTCAATCTATTTTTTTTTGTATATGGTTTCAATATATGTTTCTCACGAAAGTTTAATTGGATTTTACCTGCCTATAAGTGATTTAAACGTTTTTTTTCTAAATGAGGCTTTTGGGAAATCAAGTATAAAAAGAAAATACGGAAATAATTCCTTCGTTATTTAAATGTTAGTATTAAAACGTTGAAAGAATGAATGTAAAAACGCAAAACTTATCTTTGAAAAAAGTTTAAAATTCACGATTGTAGTTTTGACTACTTGTTAGTTGTACAATACCATTAATTGTTTCGAAACTAAATGACACAAAGCAATTAACTAAAGAGAAGGGACTTCAAAATCAAACAAAAAAATGTTAACAAAGTTTCATTGTCACTGCCGCTTATTATCAACAACTTAATCAATAACTAAATCTGATGGTTTGAAAGCAGAATGGATGCAAACAATGAAAGTATTGGTATAAAGGTTATATAACATGAAAAATTGACGTCATAAATCTTGGTTTGTTGAAACATTTTTGTATATTTTTATTTTTATTTAAAATTGAATAAAACATCCCTGGCATTTCTACAAGAATGGGTTGGAAGGAAAAAATCAATACTTATCTTTGTAAATTTGCATAAAGTTATGATCTATATATGTAGATTACAGAAGTATGTGCTTTGTGCATTTGTTGTTTTAATGTTTTGCAAATGTAACTAAATTATTTGTAAATTATGAAATGTAGTAGGTATATAATTTGATATTAATTAACTTATACTTGGACCATATAGAATACCGCACCCGTCTCGACATATTAATACTTAATACAGAGTGCTTTTACCACCTTCTTTCTAAGAAAACTTTTGATTAGATTTTTCCTCTAAATTTTTACAATTTTGGGAATAATAAATATTTTTAATAAATAAATTGATTAAATTGTCTTTTTTACGTTATATTTGAATCACAATTGCAGTTGTGATTTTTTTTTTGTTTGGAGATTGAACGTTAAAACAAAGTATTATGTCATGATTATTGGATATGATTGAAATATGGATTACGGAATGTTAACGGACGTAAAGTGAAATACGTCAATCCCAATAAAACACACTTCGTTAATTCTTTTCCAATAAAATATATTCAAATTCTGTTGAAGTAAATATTATTTTTTCGTTTACCTATAAACTTGGCAAGATTTTCAAGTTAATATATATAATGACCTAAAATCCAGAATAAGTGCACGTATTTTTTATTTCTTCCTGTAAAAATGTATATTTCTATTACATAAGCCAAATTTTAATTTTCCTGTTAGAATTATCCCAAAGTAAATAAGGAAGTTAAGATGAAAAAAGACCTTTAAATACTATTTCATATTAAAGACATTTTCTGTTCTATTTTTTTTCCAAAAAGAGTATTGTAATAAAGTGCACTAAAATTGAAGTCATACGTAAATGTTTAAATATTCCATAGCACAAATTTTTGAACTAAGATTTGGTTATTATTTCGTGAAACTAATTAAGATTTGTTCCCCTAATCGTAAGACTTTAGGCTAAAGAAAAATTATTTTCAGAGTACCTAACCATAAGAGTAATATTAGGTTGGCGGAAAGTTCTGTCGTATTTTTGGTTTAGCGTTATCCTGATGGAAGACAATTCCTTTTCTATTGGCCATAATCGGCCGTTTTTCTTTGATAGCCGCATTCAATTTATCAAGCTGATTACAGTAGACACTCGCATTGATGGCCTGCCCCTGTTTGAGTAGCTCGTAGTAAATCGAACCTCTTCTATCCCACCATACACAAAGCATAACTTTTCTTTGACGAAGATCTGGTTTTGGAGTCGTTTTGGCGGATGTTCCAGGTTTGCAATAAACTTTTTTTCACTTATCATTCTCGTAGAGTATCCACTTTTCATCTCCTGTAATGATTTTGTCTGAAAAAACGGTTCCACACTGTTTCTAATAAGAAGAGACGAACAGATTCTCATACGATCTGATAGGCTTTTTTCAGTCAAATCATGTGGAATCCAAATACTCTGCTTCAAGATAAATTCAAGTTGTTTTATGTGGTCTTCAACAGTAGAATAATGAACGCTGAACTCCTTTGATATTTCTCTAGTAGTCAGATGTGGATTAGTCTCCAGCCTTGACCGCAAAATTCCATTATCGACCTTGGATGGCCTTCCAGATCGAAAATCTTCTTTGAGCGTGAAATCCCCGGAACGAAATTTGGCAAACCATCTTTGACAGGTTCGAATATTAACCACTTCACTTCCAAACATGTCACAAATGTTTTTACATGCAATCGATGCGTCGCTTCCTCTCTGGAAATCGTACAAAATGCAATATCGTAAATGCACTTTATCCACTGCCATCTTGATGGGTATGTACTTCTCAAGTAACTGACGAAAAAATTTGAAATTGGTTCCGTTTTATCCCACAAACCATGCGCTAAACAATAAGACCCTTTATAATTCATTTTACCTGCTCGTTTTTCTCTTACAGTCAAAATTACTTCAAACGCAGTAAATACGACAAAACTTTCCCGCCAATGTAATATATTAATTTATCAATCAGATATGTGACCATTTTACGAAACCAAATTTAATTAAAAGTTTAAGTGAATTTCGATACTTATAAAATGTTATTTTTACTAATAATAACGTGTAATAAAGTTTAATGGATTAAAATGTCATATCTACATCTCGTACATACATATTTTATTTCAAACCAAATGTCGAAACCTCTTTATAAATTTATCCAATATAAGATTCAAAAGTTGAAACTTTGAAAATGAAAGATACAAGTTTTACCATTAGAAAATGAACTTCAGGTTACAGTAGTGATATAAGGGGCTGATTAAGCCTTAGTCTAATTATTTTTATGAATGAAACCTCAATGAATGAAAACAATTTATAAAACTAACTTATGTAAAAAATGTCGCAAAATAATTTATTTTTTAAACTCAGAATGTGTTTTAGCTTTGAAAAAAGCATGCACAGTTTTCAACGGAAAGCTAAACAAAGAAAACGGAAGTTAATCGCACCACCGTTATACATACGTAACGTAAAGTTATAATTTAAAAAAGAACTGTTGGAAAACTGTTAGAAGTTCAGCTGTCATAACTTTCAATGAATTATTTTTACAAAACTTTTCAACTTGTATACAATTTTAACAAGTTTTACGTGATCAAAAAAATGTTTCGTTGGATAATAAATTACGTACTTTATATTTTATTTCGTTTTATTGCTTCATTACGTTCGTGGTAAAAATTATTGATGGTACAAAAAGTAAAAAAATATATTTTTTTTAATAATCCTACTTCTAAAAGCCCTTAAAACACTTTAGAAAATTTTATAAAAAAAAAATTAAAGACGATAATCGGTGTTAGTCTACTACTTTTATTATAAATATCAAACTTTAAATAGCACTAAAGGAAAATAGTGAATCTGGGTTACCATAAATATACGTTTTGTAGAATATTCAACTTGTACTTACATCGGTCTGCACCAGATAATATTAAGATTTATATACTTTCCAGAAAATAATGAAACGTTATGAAATGAAATGCTTTATGTATTTACCTGCTTAATACAGAAACAGAATAGTTAGATTCAACTATACGTTAGAAAAATAATCAATATGAATTTTAGGATGTGAACTTTCGACAAATATCAGTTATATGTCAATTATCGGATCAATATCGATTGTAATTGTCAAAAAGTCACCAGACGATCTACTTATTTATTTATCATTATAAGTGTTTAATAATACCAAATTTCTAAGTTATTTTTTTCTTAATTCCAATTTAAATTTTTCAACCGCTTAAAAGTAGTGCCCGAAAAGCTATAGGTCTCGGCTATCAGAAATAAAGCAGAGGTTTAACAAAAAGAATATAATGTTTTGTGGGACCAAATCATGTACAAGTGGCATTCATTCCAGGAAGGAAGACGTATTTATCAATGGCATGTGACCATCAGTAAATTCCACAAACCACATAAGTAAATTACAGGTACCAAGGCAAACATTCCACATCCCTTACAAACGTAAGCATTTAAACGTAATATGTGGGCAATTGTGGTATCTGGTGGGAAATGACTCAAATTGTCTTTGAATAATATTATGATGATTTACTAGGTAATATTGAAAACCATTTGAATATGTAATGTGTAATTATGTTTGGGAGTTAATAGATTCAGAAATTTCAGTTAAAATAGCTAAATTTCACCAAAAATATATTTAGGCAGGCCGAATACCTGCACCATTTGGGTAGTAATAATTCTAATAACACAAAAAGGGCAATAATTGAATCACCTTTCGTTTTGAAACATCTCTGTTAACATAGAGTAACGGGTGGAAAAACCCTCTGTACATTTACTATGTTCAAATATTATCAGGGGACAGATTGCAATTTCAACAAAAAATTTGGTAAGAGTCGTAAATTTTAATATTTTGCACATATGGCAGACACCGGAAATAAATTTAAAGAAATCAATAAAATACTTAAAAGCCCTTTAGTCGTCAGTATAGGGCTGCCGTAACAAAAATAAATTCAGATTCCTATAACAAAATTGACTACAATAACAATGCATACTTTTTGGTTATTTTTATAAGAAGGGAAATTTTATAATATGGTTGCATTATTCATTTTGTGCAATACTAAACATCAAAATGTCATGTTTCATATATTTACAAGTCGATATCGTGTTTTAACAAAATGTTTTTGGCAAAAGAAATCATTGTTTACGAAACAAGTTACTTAAACATCCAAATTCAAAATGTCGTGGACAAACATTTGTTTAAGTCGGTTTGCGGTTTTGTTCATTGAAATCAAATTGAATCGAACAACGTTCCTATTGTATGGCAGTACGGTGGAATAATTTCAATCAGATGAAACCAATTGGAACATTTCTAGTACATATTATATAGTTGATTTAGTGGTATAACGTCTATTGATTCTAAAGATTTTTGGTTTTTTTCAATTAAAAAAGGATAAATAAAGATAAATTTATCAAGACAGAAAGAGTGAGATAAGTATCAGGGTAAAAAAACTGTAAATTATATACGAAAATTACGAGACAAGTGTAAGAATTTTTATGAACAATTAAAGAATAGATTAGAGGTCCCCAATTTAACGATCTTGGGTACCTCAGTGCTCGCAAAAGGTAAACAAACTGTAAATTATATAGAAAATTACGATACAAGTGTAAGAGTTTTTATGAACAATTAGTAAAACAATTAAAGAATAGATTAGAGGTCCCCAATCTAATAGTCTTAGGCACCTAAGTGCTCGCAAATTTGTTCACTATGTCTACAAAATATAGAAACATTGAAGATTTTTAAATTTTGCATCAATTAACCTAAACTATTATTTGACCAAAAAAAATAAATATTGAAAGATTTTTGGCTTTTTTTTCAATTAAAAAAGGATAAACAAATATATATTTATCAAGACAGGAAGAGTGAGATAAGTTTCAAGGTAAACGAACTGTAAATTATATAGAAAATTTCTAGATAAACGTCAGAATTTTTATGTACAATTAGTAAAACAATTAAAGAATAGATTAGAGGTCCCCAATCTTACAGTCTTGGGTACCTAAGTGCTCGAAAATTTATCCACTATGTCTACAAAATATAGAAACATTGAAGCTTTTTTAATTTTTCATGTATTAACCCCAACTCTTATTTAATAAAAAAAAATAAATATTGTCCGGAGCTCAATAGACATTCTAAATCGAGCTTTTAGACTTAAAAGGTTACCTTAAAAAAGCACCTATTATTTTCTGAGACCCCCCCTCCAAAAAAAAAACTATGTCATGAAAGATCGATCCCTTCGTATTCCAGATAGGAATTTATAATTGGCCCAGTTTTGGTTTAGACCTGACCCAAGACTGGTTTAACTCTAAAATTATATCCATAGGCCAGGCCTGGAAAATAATTTCAATTTAAACTAAAATTTTGAAAAAAAAATATCTTTGAAAAAAAAAACAGGTCGATTTTCACAGCTCAAAATAAAATAAATATATATTTATCAAGACAGGAAGAGTGAGATAAGTTTCAGGGTAAACAAACTATAAATTATATAGGAAAATTACGAGACAAGGGTAATAATTTTTATGAACAATTAGTAAAACAATTAAAGAATAGATTTGAGGTCCCCAATCTAACAGTCTTGGGCACCTAAGTGCTCGCAAATTTGTTCACTATGTCTACAAAATATAGAAACATTGAAGCTTTTTAAATTTTGTATCTATTAACCCCAATTATTTTTTGACCAAAAAAAATAAATATTGTCCGGAGCTCAATAGACATTCTTAATCGAGCTTTTAGACTTAAAAGGTTACCTTAAAAAAGCACCGATTATTTTCTGAGACCCCCCCCCAAAAAAAAACTATGTCATGAAAGATCGATCCCTTCGTATTCCAGATAGGAAATTATAAATGGCCCAGTTTTGGGTTAGGCCTGACCCAAGACTGGCTTAACTCTAAAATTATATCCATAGGCCAGGCCTGGAAAGTAATTTCAATTTAAACTAAAATTTTGAAAAAAAAATATCTTAGAAAAAAAACAGGTCGATTTTTACAGCGCAAAATAAAATAAAACACATTACAATTTAAAACGATTATAGAAATGATTTTTTTTTTGTTTACTATTGTTGAACTTTGGCGTTAATGCCTGGTCAAGCCTTGGGCCAAGCTTGTATTTCAAAATTTGACAATTAAATGACCCAAGACTGGCCCTGTTATGAGTATTGGGAGTTCCTACATAGGATTTTTCCTACATTACGATTAATAGTGGTTAACAATTACATGCTACAACTAATAGGCTATTATGATGGAAACAAATAAGACGAATGACTTTCTATCGTAAGAGGAAGATTAAATTAAGAAAATTGAAAAAGCAAGTAAAATTATATGATGAATTATGATCGTCACATTTCCCTAAATCCCACGATCCTCATTGTTACACTAAGTGATATTCCTCACCTTTATTGTATATGAACGTATGTCATTAAGCGCCTCAATGCATAGATAATTAACTATTTCTTTAGATTTTTAAAACAACTTAAATCTTATCAGTATGAAAGTTTAAAAAATTTCTTGCCTTTTAATATTGTGAACTACAGCATAAAAGTCAATTCCTTTTGATTTCACGTTGTTAATAGAACGCCTTTATCTGAAAAGAAAGAATTATTTAGTTAAAATGTTATTAAAATTTTTTCTAACAATTTAATATCGTTAAATTGGTGGTACGATGTAAAATAAATTCATTTCTTATACCAAAATAGAGTCGATAGGCATTACAAGTCATTCGAGTACATAATATGTGTAATATGCTTACTTCCATTGTAATTTGATTACTTCATAACTTCAACTTAAGGAAGAAATTTAAAAAAATATGAATTAAGAAATTAAGATATATTTATTTTTAAATCCACTGGTATTCTTTGAGCTTTCACATAAAAACTTAAAAACATATTTCGTAATATTTAAGCACAATGGACGAAATGGTGATAGTTGTATTCTTTTATATATAAATCTTACATATTTTGTATTGTAATTTTTACAATATAAAATTTATATAAAATTTTTTATTTTATATTGAATTTTTAAACTTTTTTAAATGTAAACTCGTTTCATAACGCCATTTTTTTAACATATATTGAATTGATGCAACTATTCAGTATTAATAAAAAAATCATCTATTATTATAAAGAGGAAAGATTTGATTGTTTGTTTGCTTTGAATAGGCTCCGAAACTACTTGACCGATTTTAAAAATTCTTTCACTGTTGGGAAGCTATACTATTTCCGGTGAACATAGGCTATATAAAATTTTCAAAAAAGTTAGGGATCTATACTAAAACTAATAATGTAACCCAAGGTCTAAAAAATTACCAAAAAACATTCTTTAATCGCGTGCGCTGCGAAAACTATTGGTTATAGAACAAAATAATGTAGTACGATTTTGCAGAACATATCATTATCTAAAAAAAATAGAGCGACAGCATATGTCTAACTATTATAGTTATGTCACAATAAGTGATTTTTCATTTTAAAAAATGATTTTTTTCATTATAAAAGCTCTTTTATTTATACTTTGGAATTAATCCTTATCAAAATAAATGACTTCATATTTAAGTTTGCTTCAATACCATTATATACCATTATATGACTTGTTGAGTTATTCAATTTGAACATTCCATTCGAAAGATATCACAAGTTTAAAAATGTAAGTTATTTGAAAAATGTCGCATGGTCACCGCTCTTTACTTATAATTAAGACCAACTTTATTGAACTTGGCGATATTTTTTATTTATGTATAGATGCTGATTGATTTACAGATTATTTGGTCTACGGTAGGTATACCTACCGTAGCTATACGCAATAGACATACTCTTTTTAGATATTTATAAATATTTTTTGAAAATTAATTGATTATTACGTAGAGCTATTTTATTCTTTGCAACAGTTTATTAATTATGTCTTTTTCAAGTCGACAAGATAGTATTTTTAAATATGATTATGTTTTTCGTAAAAGAAATAAGAAAAATAAAAATTTTCATATACTTACCACTACAAATGGCAAATTTGAAAAGAAAATATAATCTACACCTACGTTACGCAGACGAAGTTGCGGGGATCAGCTAGTTAGTTATATAACAAAAAATAAAGCATAAAACCGAATTTCAAATACGAAGACTATTTTCAAATAGAACTTCCAAAATAATATATAGAATGTGGAAAACAAAATTTCCCAATGAAAATCAGTGTTAAAGACTAGTTTTGGTTGAATATTGTGTTGTGAATTTACAAAATTTTTGGTAAAAGACATGAATTAAATACAATGTTTCAAATTTCAATACTTTTCAAAATTTTCATAAATTTTCAACCAAACTTAGTTCAATCATGTTCTTGGTTGATTTCACATATGAATGCTAAAGTATGTAAGTATAAACTTTTTTGCAGATAAATACCCTCAAATTTTATATAACTTTCAAATACTATATTTTTTATGATTTTCATACTTTATATGGTTTAAAATATTTATTATTTATAAATATCAATCTATTATTAATACTCTTATTTCCAATCCTTGTGGCTTTTATAAAATCAATTTATTTAAAATTTTACATCAAATATCTTCTTAGGAAACTTGATTAAAGAAATAAATAACAAACTTTCCTGCTTAATAATTCATCATTGATAAGAAAATAAATCTGTGTACCATACACGTTCATGTTTTTTTGTACTGGATGTTTAAATTTTATTTAATATCCTCTATAATCTTAGTAAGGTTTCATTGTTTCTGATTACTTTTTTTTGGAAAAGGAATGGAATCTCTAAAAATGAAACAAATAAAAGACTAAAGAGAAATTAATGTTTAATTGGTAGAACTAATCAAATAAACATAAAAGAAAAATACGAAATAAGTAATTAAGTCCTTTTTCAAAAAGCGTATGTCAAGGCTTAATTTATTTGGCGTTTGTACCAAGATCACAGAAAAACTTCAGAGGATGTCAAAATGCGTTTTTTTCTGGTTTCCGTAAGAGGGTTCAAAGGTTTGTGAAACTAATGTTTGATGATAATTTGACGAAAATAAAATAACCTTAATACAGAGATAAAAACAAGATTGTTGGTTTTTTAGGTATCACAAAAATAAAATAAAAATCTCTACTTTTGATACAAAGTATTATATTTGTATCTCTAAGTGGTATATGATTTACTTTTAAGAATAAAAAAAATCCAAGCTATACATTTGATACTGTATCTATTGACATAAATCTCGAAAATTATAGTTTGAGCTTGAAACTTAAAAACTTTTATTGGTTTGTACCGTTTATTATCAGGGAACTGTCTTTTTTATCGTAAATGTTCATATTGAGTGCATAATATGCTTCTTCTTCATTTGAAATAATTTTCGATTATTGGCCAAATAGAAAAACCGCTAAGAACTTTTGCTTTTTAATGGTCAACTCTACAAAAATGCACAAATGCAATTTTTTGTTTGTTTTTAATTCAAAGAAAAACAAAACATGCAACAAATCTTCAATACTTCTAAAAGTATTTACAAATTTATGTGGCTATTAATGGGAAAACGATAATTTATGCAACTAGTAAATTAAGAAAACATTTTCATTGATTATAACTTGATTATTATTATTTTTAAATAAAAACAATGGCTCTGGAATCTATAAAACATATTTTTTTCTAACTGTAATTTACGGTCGCTTCATAACTACTAAGTTCTTATGCAACTCTATGACTAATAAAAAATCCGTATTCGGGAAATATTGAAAATTTTCTCGAATCAAGGAATGACCCCAACACCTATTTGTTTTGGAGCGGTCATCTAGACCTCTCGGCCACCGAGAGGCTAAAAAAGGCTAAAAAAGTATTAACCGTAGACTAAAAAAGGATTAACGTATAAAAAAACGTATATCTATCGAAACAAACGTCATTATCATCGCAGGGAGGAAAGAAGAAAAATAAAAAAGGAATATTATAATAAATTTGCAAATAAACACAGCTTGAAAGTTAGAAAATCACGAAAAAATTTATACATTGCTTTTAATAAAAATTAAAAGACTAATATCTTTTATATAAAAAACCCTACAGTAGAAATAAAGATTTAAGGGATAGAATCATGAATGAGTAATTAGAAGAATAAAAAACGTTTCAATTTTAATAAAAATTTGAAAATTTTAATAAAAATTAAATAATTTTTTTTTAAAATATTTCCATTAGAAAAGTGTTCATTTTTTTATTATTTTATTTAGAAAATTTAACTATCTTTATTGAATTTTTTACGATGTACAGTAAATTATAACACTTAATTCTTGTAATATTATTAGTTAATTATCCTATAGGTATCATTCACCTTTAAGGGTGGATCACCGTCAGAACGTAAAAAAAATGACTTTTTTAAAACTGCTGCCATTTTTTTTTTGTTAGAGATATTAAAAAACGGTCTTCGGCATGTAAAAGTTGAAATTTTGAACTATTTTTTTTTTTATTTGCCCCGATATGTCCTCCCTCCCTCTTTTACAGCGCTTTGAAAAAGGGTCCTCAAAAATGAGGAGGCAAACGGGAGATAAGTTTTCTCGGAAACCGGAAATCGGATCATGATTTTCCAAAGAATGTAGGTTTTGGTAATGTGTCTTCTTGGTACTGAACCTCGAAAATCCGAAAAAAGTTGAAAATTCACAAAATGGCGCGACTTTGAAAAACAAGTTTAAAAATATGACCTTTTTTGGACCTTTCCCCTTCTCCTACTTTGAGGGGGGGAGGTTTGGCCAATTTCAGAAGTTCAGTACCAAGAACACGTGTTGAACTATAACACTCTCCAGTTTCAAGTCAATCCGTCGTATAGTTTCTGAGAAATCTTGTCTCCCAGTTTTTAAAAGTTGATTTCGAGAAAAACGGAATTAAAGTTTTTTTAAGATATTTTTTTATGTCATTATCAATTTATTCAATTTTATCAGTTAAAATACATTAGTCAGCTATTCCAATCCTTTTAACACGTAATTCTTTAATGTTATAAGAAGACATTTATGGAGAAAAAAAATTGAATTTTTTTTTCTGACGGTGATCCACCTTTAAATTTAAAAACATATTTTTTTACTTAAAACTAAATTATGAATTATTATTGTCTATTATAGTTTTTTTTAAATTTCACCCCTTAATTACCAAATCATGTTTTGATAAGCCCTGTATGACGTCACAGCACCAAACGTCGCATATTGCATATACACGTAATCGTATATGCATTGGCATAGACTTGGGGAGGAGCTTTGTCAATTTTTAAATTTTCAATAATCAAAACAAATGAATATCATTAAATACCATCATCTCATTGGCTACTGGCCTCTTGAATTGAACATAGAGTGAATTCTGTTAGCAGATATTACATAGTGCATTGCTCAAACCCATTCCCTTGTATTAACTTGATTCTATTAATCGCTAACTGTATTGTACGTATATATTGAGCTTATTGATACTTAGGGAAAAATATTTTTAAAAAAAAATAAAGGAATAAGTAATGAACATTAATGTATCTGAAAATTTTTTTGTTTGCTTGTTTATGTATATATTCAGGTTAAACAGGGAATAGACATTAAGGGGGGAAGTGTTTTTTAACTTAATGAATATACTTCAATGAAATAATTTTAAAAATTGCAAATTTAATTCCGAAATAGTTTTTATTATTTTATAAGCACGTGGCGTATTCTAGTATTAACAAAAACTTTATGAGATATATAAAAGCTCTTATGAGTTATAACTAGGTTGAGAACGTAGCACTTGAAAGACTTGTCAAACTTTGAAAGAATTCACATCAGTTGGATAGGAAATCTTGATTGGAAATTTTCCAAAAAATTCAATTCACCTTCGTGGTAAAAGCAATCGACATCATATCGATTAGCGCAAATGTTTTTATTTAAGCTTATTCAAATTCAATTTCACATAAAAATGTAGTAAAAAATAAATACTATGCAAAAGCAATGCTTTTAGCATTAGACGGCTGAAAGCTTGAAAAGCAATTTAACTTGAACTGTTAATTTATGATATCTGGTCTAGTTGTTGAGCAAATGTTTTGAGATATTTCGTAAGAATTAGTATTCAAATTTATTAATCTTACATCGTGAAATGCAAGTAGCTCTTTATTTAAATTTCAAAATTCAAGAACTTGGCGCTTAATTAGTTTATCTATGGAAATCTATGCACTGTTATGTATAACTAATCTAAACTTTATCTTTAATATTACGTAAAATATCTTAGTTCATCAAATACATTAAACAAACTTGTAAAAAATATAGTTCATTTATAATATATAATGCATTTGCTAAGTACTTTATAAACAGAAAACCTTAATGAAAACTTAAAAGAAAAATTATGAAATGTAAAAGGTATCTTAATATATCAAACGGAATATTTTTATCTTCATTAACTAAGTTCTTTTTTTTACAACAAATCCGATAATATTCCCTCGTAACATCCATTTTAAAAATAGATTTGGAATTTTTTCCTTCCTGAAATGTTCCTTTATCCGATTCGAGTTATTCATTAAGAATATTCTTTCAATGAATAATGGAAATAGTAAGGTGAAACATATCCTATTAAGTGATTAAATATACATTTTTGATTCAAATGAAATGATCGTTAGTATATATTTATTGCAATAAAATTTGATAATATAAGTTCAATATTAAGATTTATACAAAAATACTATTAAGCAGAGTAACACATAAGAGTAGCTACAGTAAAATATATTTTGAGAAACGATAAAATTTTGATGATAGAAACTTTTATTAGTTATTCATTTTTCAAGTTTATTTTAAACCAATAAAACAGTCATAATTCATATTCTGAAATCGTTTTTATCTCATAAAAAACAACCTTGCATTGAGAAGATCAGGGAAAATTATATTTGTGAATAAACTTGAAAGACTTTAGAGGTTAAATTAGTAAATGAGAATTTTATACCACGGAACTGTTCTTAAAAACTAACTTTCCTTTCTTAGTATAAACTTATGTCAACGTCACCATCTCTTACTACTAATAAATTTATTTGATGGATTTTTCTTAGATTTTACATATACGCACCTAGATGTAACTTTTAAAAAGAAAGAACTAGCAATGCTAGTATAATAAAGTGGTTATTATTGTTATGATCTAAAAATGAACCATTAAGGGGGTATTCTACTCTAGAAATTTGAAAAAATCAAAAAAATTTTTTTCATAATCCGATAGTTTAGATATTCAAAAATATCCTCCTAAAAGGATTTTTCAAAATTCAAATTATTGCCGAAGTTATAGCGGTTTTGTTTGAAGCTGGGATGGCTGATTAAAAGAATGTAAGTAATACATACTATTCTATCAATTACGCTACCTGAAACTTAACGTAAAACTTTAAACGCGTTTTTCTCGAAACTGTCTTTTTCAAAACGATACCCACGATTTCTCAGGTTATACAGAACCGATTTACCTGAAATTTTCAGAGAGTCTTCTTTATAGACTTGTCTATGTCTGGAACTATCCCCATTCCCAAATTTTGATTTTTACTATTTTTAAAAAAATCGAAACAGTCAAAAAAAGTGGTACAAAAATTGTTTTTTTTTTTCAGGCAGTCGCCATTTCGTGAAAATTTTTTTTTCATACTTTTCCGTAGTTCCAGACATTGCGACATTACTCTAGATTAATAATCTTTTTTTTTGGGGTCAGATTACTAGGAGGGTTGAAATCGTGGGTATGGTCACGTACCAATTTTTTGAGACCCCCCACTTCATCAGCTGCTAATTTTTGATTTTTATTTTTTATTTTTTTTCTATATTCTTGAAATGTTAATAAATAACTGATAAAAAATGGATGGTAAAAATTGGCTATTTTTGATGACACTTCAAAAATTACCTGAAATTCATACCTCTAGACTAGAATACTCCCTTAATTTTTATTAGAGAGCAGATTTTTTTTTGAGTTTGAATAAATGGTTTAAAAAAAATATCAATTTCTTCGAAAGGAAATTTCAAGAAATGAACTTTATTACTTAACAAAATTATTTCAAACTAAGTTTACGTCAAACGTTAGATTACGTAAACGTAAGATGGTTTGGCTCATTGAAATACATTCCAATTCATTTGCGTTTAATTTGGATTACCCAGTGATAATTAAAAATATAGAAAATTAGGAAAAAAATTAAATATCAATGGAAACCAAAATAGTTATCCATCGATTTGAGGAAAAATATATTTTTTTAACAAGTTTTAAAGAATTCAAAAACGTTGAAAATTACGTATTTTAATTATTTCTCATGATTCTTGAATCATAAAACACACATTGAAAGTCAAAAGATATGAAAGTATTCCAGCTAATGCCAAAAAAAAGCCGTATATAGATTTTATATAATACTATTACTTTTGTAGTTTTGAGAACTTTACGAGCGCTATAGATTCATATCATATTTCATACGAAATTTATGATCCAGACCAAAAACATTTAATAATAAGTATTTATGACCGTTAAAATTTAAACTTTTTTTATATCAATTCAAAAGTATTATAATTGTTTTTACAAAAAATGTAACGTATTTTATTTTAATCAAAGTTTATTCAAAATATTGCGCAATTAATGCTAAACGTAAAATACAAATTATAATTGAATAAATGTACGGCCGCGTGACGTAGTGATTTGTTGCCATTAAGCTAATTTAATAATTAATTTGTAATTTGGTTTTGAACAAACGCTACAATAATGAATGCTTTATGGTATAATTTATTAAATCGAAGTAATTACTGATTTACAATTTCATTCGCTTTTTACAAACTTTGGAAAAGCAATTATTAATGACTTGATCAGTATTAAAATGTTGTTTTAAATTAAATTTATGCAAATACTCAATTGTTGTATTAATTTTGTTATGAAACTATTCACAACAGGTTTGTAATATACTGAATTTGGAAGTTCTTATAATTGTGAGTGAAAATTATTTTTGTTTTTGTTTTTGGTTTTATGTTTGTTTTTTAATCCTAAACAGTTTAATAGTTGGAGAGTTTAAAAATTAATGAAAACATTTTCCAACAATTCTGGAATATATATTTTAGGGGAAAGATTAACGAAAAATAACTTTATTCCAAAAAAATAAAAAACAAATAAAAATTATAAAGTTATTAACATAATTTAAAACTCTGTAACCAAAGCTTATAGGAGTAATTTATACACAACTTCTGTTTGAGATAATTCCAATTTATTATACAAATTGTGAAATCTAAACATGACGTTTATAAAATTTACAGGCCTAATAAAACTTCGATTAGTTATCCTGATTTCTTAGCAAGAATATTAAAACTAAAAAAACATATAAAGCTTTCGGTGTTTTTCTTGGCATATTTCCATTTAAATATGTGAGTAAACTAGCATGATTAAAATAATATCACTGATAATTTACGAGTAATGAAATAAATGCTCAAGTAGCACTGGCTCCGTTTAATTACCCTATTCTAATTAAATATATCGCACAAATATTAGTTCGCCCTCGTTTTAATATATCAAAGAAATGAGAAACAAAAACAATGATAATGTATTGATCAAAGAGAAAAAGGACCTGTTATAAATACGATTCTTCAATGGCACTGATGTTTGAAAATGAGCATTATCAATTCCCTTTGCGGGGAATAAATCATTATAAAATATTTTTTATTTTGGAGTTCAGCATGAACATTATAATCATAAAAAACGATAATTACAATGGGAAAATTGGATGCTTCATTTCCACTTTTTAATTTTTTATGAACACGTTTATTACCTTTTTTACTGATTATATGGGAGGACTCTATTGTTTAAATTTTCATTCAATCATTTCAGGAGCTAAATTAATAAAATTCAAATCAATCTCTTTCACGTTTGGCATACAAAATAATTATTATTTGCGTCATAATTTACAACCCTTATTTTGTATGTAATTTGTTGAAAATACAATGTTCGTAACATGAATTACATGGAAGTGCCTATATGTTATTATTTTTAATTAGTAGCCATAAAGCTTTTAATAATTACAACATTATATTTAAACAACAATTTAGTGTTGAATGTTTTAATCATTGGTGTTTTGATGGAATGACACAAAAATGCAAGTGTCAATCAATTTAAATTGCACAATTTAATGGTTGACGTACTAATTAGAAATAAAATAGAAAATTCAAAATTAGTTTCATATTTTATTTTCATTCATCAGGAATTTTATAAAAGTAAAACTTTTAGCGATCGTTAATTTTAGTTTTTCACATCCTAAATTTTATAACTATTCCAGGATTTTTTTGTTCTTTATCATATTGCAAAATAAAGTAAAGAAGAATAATGTTTAATTTTTGGGAAACTTTTGGGTACTTTGTTGGTCGAATGTTTGCCATGGTTTTATTAACACTTTCTCCCTTAACTTCTTATTGTTTAGTTTAAAGTTTTTACTATTGTTGGTTGGTAAAAATTTCAGAATTGAAAGTTATCGAATTTGATCTAAAAAAAACTCATTTGGCATTAATGAAGATCAAATGCACTTGAATAAATATTGAAAATGTTTTCGGTAGTTACTTTGTGTTACTATTCTAGGAAATTTGAATAGCATGCAATACCAAATTGGGTTTTCTTCGGGCATTGGTCTAGCCATTTCAAAATAAATTTCAGAATTAAAAATATTTTTTTAATCTTTTACGAGTTATCAATTTGCGTCGATAAATGATACTTGAATGTCCATAGGTTTAAAAACGATATTACTTTCCGGTCCTTTTACAGTGAACCTTTAGTAATAATAATAATAATGAGCAATATACCTATTTTTTACCTATATACCTATTTACCTATTTTGGATCAAAAACTCAATAAATATTTGAAAATTTTACGCTTTTCTGATACATTATGCGCTGCTCTGTTTTATGATTTTTTTATTATTTTTTTTTATTTTTTGACTAATTTTAATGAAATATTTTATATATTTTTAAGAACTAACAAATAAAAGCAATAATACTAAAGTTCAGTCCAAAATTAACGATGCATAATTAAGTTTTTTACTGAATGCAAGAATTGTCAGCAAGAATAATATAGCTGTTAATTTCTAACTTTACCTAAAAGAATCTATGAAATATTCTTTTAAAAATGCAAAAAAAAATTAGTGTAGTCCGGATTATCCCATTACACTGTGTAATTTTTTAGAGAAAAAATAATATTAATTTTCCCTATAGAAATCAATTTACAATTAGTCATCTGAGTTATTTCAAATTAAAAGTTATAATCATGATCAATAAGACTGTTATTTTTTGAGTAAAGGCATTATAAACTTTCATGATAAGTCCAAATTTCAGTCAAAATGGTTTATTCATTACAAAGAAAATTTTTTCTGCGATTTACTCCCTAATAAAAAAATCGTTTTAGTACCTACATACCCTCCAAAAATGGTCGAAATACCATCTGGAACCGATTCTTCATTGTTATCATCCTCTGGTCTTTTCATCATTTTTTGCTTTAGTAAACATTTTTGAACTATCGGAAAACTTTAACTATACATTGCTCCAAATTTCAGATATGATTGATTAATTGATTGCAAAAATAAAGTTTTCCTAACAAAATTTTTATAAATCCATATACAATGACAGATGTTTTTTTTTAAAAAGGAATTTTTTTTTTTATTTTCCAGCCTAGTAAATATTTTTTAAGCCATCAGAAAGTAATTCACTGGATTTTGCTACACATTGCAATTATAGTTTGATTGTTAGGAAAAAAAAGTTTTTCTTAACCGTATTAGGTATATAACTCAGTACTGAAATGATAAATGAAAAGCTTAGTTTTATATACAATCAACATAATTAACCTATATTCCATAGACGAAAACAATTAGAATAATTTTTAAGGTATAGATTTTCAAGGTGTAAAATGTAAAAAATTGTGTAAATTATTTTTGTGTTAATGACAACAATAGTCTGTTTATATCTCGGCTTCAATAAATGAACTGTGACGTCACAGAAGACACATAAGATCACGCATCGTTTTCGAATTTTCATTTGCTTATTTAAATTAAAACTTTTTTCTCTGCCAAAACATAAATTTTTTAAAACTAAAAATTAGGTTTTCCTCGGTTTAGTAATGTCCTTAATCGATTAAAAATAAATTTGTATTAGGTAAAATGTCAGTATTATTAGGTATTACCAGGTATTAGGTATTATTATTAGGTATTAGTATTATCAGGTAATTAAATTTTGAATCTGTTCTTCATATAAATTTTAATCATAATATTGCCTTAAAGTGTTTTCTTTTTACTTGCATAAATATTTTCATTCCTCAGTTGTAAAGTTGTTTAAGTTGTCTATAAGTTACAATAAGCTGGTAATCAAAATCGTTTGAAATTGAACAAGAAGTTGAACTTTTGTTATACTAAACAATCCAATACAAACGGATATCTATAGATACATTAATTTATAATTAAAATAACGGTTCATAATTGTATTCAAGAAATTTTAATCACAAAGACAAATCTCTCATCAAAGATATCTATATAACAACCAAATTTCTCAATCTTCACCCTATTATTTGAGATTAGCTAAACTAGAGACGATATCAAAACAAGTACCGTTAACTTTGTCAATTATTGAGATTGTTTCGCCTTTAGAAAACTGAACTGCCATGATAACATTGAATCTCAGGAGACTTTTATTAAAGTTAACGAGTCTTATCTTACAAATATTTGAATGCGTACTCTTTTTTTACCTTTTTGAAATACTGCAGTGCATATTATTTTGTTAGAATAGAAAAAAACAACATTTGAAATTGTAATATTCGCTGTTATATTCTTGACGTTATGAGAAATTTTAAATTGTTAAACAGCTCAACTTTTGAGATGGTTTATATAATACAAATGATATACAAATGTTTAATGTGCATTTATGAAATACGCATGCATGCATAACGTTACAGTTTTGCATTTCGTTGTTCAATGAATATTCTATTTCGGAAACTTTCAGTTATTGTTACATTCGAACAATAACATCATCTGTTGTAATAAAGCATTACTGAAATACATAAAGTAAAATCGCTTGAAATGTTCGAGAATGTATATGATGGTTTCAAGTAGGCACTCCGATTATTACAAAATAACTGCAGGTATTCATCAAATCCATGTTAAATTATTTCGCTTCACTCAATCGATATTTATTTACTCAATTCAGGGGTTTAGACTCGCGTTTTTTACAATATACTGCAGCAATTTATGAAATCTATACAGCAATATCAATCAACTTCAGGTATTTTCCATTGCAATAATACAAAGTGATTTCTTAAAAAATGAAAAGAATATAGCTAAGCCATTATTAAAGATTAAAAGTAAATCATTGTGAAGGTATAATATTTGGACCAACAGTTTTAATAACATTTTATAAGTTGGTAAAAATATTTATAATTATAATTGGTACCCTCAACTTTGTTTGATGACAATACAAACAGAAAATTAAAAAATTGTGAGTAGAAATTAAGAAAATAGTTCAATTCCTCATTTCATTCAGTTTTAACGAAATTTCAGAAAAAATAACTTAAATATTATATTTAATAAGCCGATTATTAAAAAATATGTTTTATAATTGATTGGAAAATATATTTAGCTTTTTGAAAAACAGTTTTTATTCTAACCATTACAGAGCACAATTTAAGAAGGTGAATAATTCACTAGGCTTTTATTAATTCACTAGATATTAATTGTAGCGATTTATACAAATCATTGGTGCAAATATTAGGTGAACCGAAAAGTAATTTTGTTTTTGAACCTATAATCCTTCAATTGCCCTTTATCTGCTTATTAAATATTTCAAAGCCGTACGTAAGGCATTTTTTAATTAGAGTGACTTATTAACTTTAAAGTTAATTATTAAATTTAAAATTAATTATAATTTATTTAAGTATGCTCTTCGAGTTTCACAGAGTTGCAACACAAAGTTGTTACTAAAATATATTCGATATTTATTTAAGTGTATTAGAAATTCATTGATGTCAAATTAGTTTTTTTTAAGTTCAAATTCGATAATTTTCAGTTCTCCAACTGGTATCAAGGCAGAATAGCGAAAAAAAATTAACCAATAACAAAGTATTTAAGGGAGGAAATGGTGCCAAATGTAGGCCAGAAAGTCAAAGAGCTATCAAATAATCCTAATCAACTCTGGTCGACAAGTCTAATATCCAAAAGTGCCCAAGAACAGTTAACATAGATAATTTTAAACTGCAACACGCCAATGCAAGACTTCTCTGCAGAAGAAAAGCCCTAAAAAAACTAATTAATTAAGGATAATATTGTTGCCGTACCCATTATAATCGTTCAAAGTTATTCCATCGGATTTCTATTTATTTCAATCGTCACAACAATTACTAAGTGGTTACAAAAATAAAAACTAAAGTGATGTTCAAAATATTGTTTGATATTTTCAAGAGAGAATTTAAGGGGAGCACGGGGGCACGGGTATTTTTGTGTACTCTAGAAATTTTATGACAGTACATACTTAGAAACAAATCAAATTATTAGAATTGTTAAAATATATGAATAAAATAACAAAAATAACATAAGTGAAACTCTAGTCTATTTCTGGCTGGAATTGCGAATTATTCCGTTGCATCTCTTTCACGCACTTGCAAATGAAAGAATAAATTGCCCCCCCCATAAAAATATCCTGAATCCGCCCTTGAATATTTTCCTCAGCAATCAATTGGTTTTTACTAATTTGCAGACTAGATGTAAAAACGTTGATACTATTGAAGTTGATTATATCATTGATTTAAAATCAAAAGTTATAACAAAATTTTATGTTTTAATTGTATTTTAAAAATGAATTTACCTTCCGGTGCACCTAATATTAATTTCAATTCCTTCCATGAATGTAACTTCTCACTTTTTATTCAAGCCACCTAATATAAACTCTGTTTCCCCTATTAAATTTCATCAAAACTTGTTTTGAAACTTTGTTGGTAACCATCTAACTATAGAATTACTTTGGTTTTATTAATTTTTTTCTAAAAACAATATCAGGAAAGAGGATTATAAACATTTTTCATAGTTCATTTGTTATATTAATGGAAGGGTTTTCTGAAGAGTGTGAAATTGATTTATGGGTAGGCAGCTTGAATTATGTTTATATAAGCACTATTGTGAAAAACTGTAATTGCGTAATAGCTTTTGCATTTCCTTACACTCTTACTCATGCTCATAATAAAACAAAAAATGAATGCAACAATTACTTTTGTAAAGGGGTAAAGGGTCCTTTTGTAAAGGAGTCCTTTTTCACACTAGTTGAGCAAATTATTATTCGCTGTAATATACACTTAAATAATACTTCATTTAACATAAAGTGCTTTTAAACATTAAGGAACTATTCTTTTTACAAAAATTTGGATTTAAATTTACTTATATATATATATATATATATATATATATATATATATATATATATATATAAAATTGTCACAGTTGTCACAATGTGTTGTACTATTTACCATATTGGCCACATTTTGTAACCAGAATAATTTCACAAATAAGAGTGTAGAAATAAAGCGAAGGTCAAAGTTTGAAATTTCCTTAAAGTAACAATCTTTTGATAATCATATGAAAACATTTTATTTGTATAAAAAAAATTTCTGTTACTCTTCTCGTTAAAATCATATTTAAAAGTATGCAATCAGTAAAGAGTTTGTATTTCTGAATAATTCTCAAAAAAAAAAATAATTTAAATGAAACACATTAAGAATACAGAAGTTTTCAAAGCAGTTTCGTTTTCGCATTCACTTTTCATTCAATTTACGTTAAATTTTCTGTTATGCAATAAACATAAAACTGTACTACTTAAGTTGGTAATAAAATGTTCCTGAATGAATTTTTATACTTTACCATAGTACTAAAATGGAAATAAGCCCATAAAACTCCATGAATAGGTCATTCAATCAATTTAAATTCGTACGCATAAAAAAATAATTGCACCGAAAAGTTTATAGAAAATATTAATTATTTGCAGGCCTGAAGAAACACATCATCGGCCCATATTCTACAGCATATGGAAAAACAAATTCTCAAATTGGTTTTCAATACAACCCAGAGGATTATCTGCCTCTATTCTTTTCAAGTTACGAATATCTTTTTTCCCGTTTTATGGCAAACTATGGCAGATTTTATTGCATTTTATTTCCTCTATCTTTTCCAAATTGAAAACTAAGGCTTTAGATTTCAGAAAAACAAATGAAACATTTTTTTTTTTTTTTTTTTGGAAAATTAAGTTGGGAATATCAACATTTCAAAGGATATTAGAGTTGAATTGGAGTTTCGATGCAAATCGATAGAAAAAAAAATATTTAAAAACAATGATTCACGAAATTTTAAAAGAATATCAATACTCAAGTTTCACTTCTAAAATATAAAAGTTATATTAAATGACTTCAATTTAATTTCTAATAATTTTAAATAGAAAAATACATTTTTCCCTAAGATCTCAATCGATAATTCAATCGTAATCAACATGGTTGGCATTAAGATTTTTGATTTTCAGAAATTTAATAACAATTCACTTACTTGAATAATAGAATTATTATCTTGATTAATTGGGCACTATTTAAATTATCACTGAGAAAACTTTTTGGCTTTTAATCAAATTAAATCAATTAATAAAGAACTAATAATGTATGAATAAGCCAAGTAATGCACTAATATCTGATAACATAATGACAAAACACATACGTCAATAAACAGGGCTATCAGCCAATGGGATTGCGAGATTTGAGGATGTTCATTTGTTTTGATTGTTGAAATTTTGAAATTTTAACACAGCAACTCCCACCTCCATAACAATTCCATATACAATACATGTACAATATACAATGTATGTAATATGCGTAACCAAGATTAATTGCATTGAGCTCGGAAGTGGTTTTCATTTTTCA
Organism: Sisyra terminalis; assembly: GCA_958496175.1. Classification (NCBI taxonomy): domain Eukaryota; kingdom Metazoa; phylum Arthropoda; class Insecta; order Neuroptera; family Sisyridae; genus Sisyra; species Sisyra terminalis. Next base: position 57,991,353 of record OY292274.1, read on the forward strand.
ATTTTTCACTACTTGGTACTCTTTGAAATAATAACCTTTTATATAAAAACTATATTAAAATGTAAAAAAGCGGCCCTAAAATTGCTTCAGGAGTTAAAAATTATTTTTTCAAAAGAAATATATTTTTTTAATTAATTTTAGGGAGTACAATAGTTGTTAATTTTTTTATAAAAAAGACAATATAAACCCTTACATCATAATAAAATTTTAGATCAAACGAGTAACAAAATTATAAGAAAACAAATATTTTCTGTTTTTTCTCTTTTTTTTTGGCAAAAATCAATTGAGATAGAAATCAGAAACTTTTTGGATCTTAGTATTATATTAGTTCAAACATTATCGGCTAAAAGTGAAAAGCAGCTATCTTCTTGTTAGGGCTTCCATTTTCTTAAGATATTATAGTCGATGTACGTTATTGTGATAATTCTGTGTATTTTATTATTTAAATAATTTAAAAACATGTTATTTGTGATAAAAATAAAATTAAAACAATCAAAAGTAGCTAAAATGGATTCGACAATGTCAATTTTGGTTCTATATTGTACAACAATAATTGTGCATTTTTAATTAAGTATTTAAATTAATAATTACACTGATAAAGTGATAAGTACATCAATAAACATGTCTTAACAACAACTTTTCCGTTAATATCCAACGATAAAGAAGTACAAGTTTAAAGCATGGTTCCTTACGACACAGGAAGAGATATCGAAATATCTGAAGAATTACCAACAAAGTTTACAAATCGAAAAAAGCGATTAGTAGTCAAGAAATTACAGTGGTTTGCTATCAAGATTTATAAATTACACAGGTCGCCCCATTAGAAAAAAAAATATGATGTCATACGAAGAATTTTGAAATTGGAATTAGTCTGAAGATATGCACGAATTTCTTCTGGATACATCACGTAGCGCATGAGGCCACCTGTGTATTTTATAAACCTTGGTTTCCTATAACAAACAACTAAGGGAACAAAGGAACAAGGGAAGATGTATTATGGACGAAAAAATTAGATAGAGTTTAGAATTATGAAAATATTAAGCTGTCCCGTGTTATGAAAACCAGATGCAAATTTTAGAATACAAAATTTCTGAAATACACTTCCGTTATTGAAGAAATAGTTATAACAAAAGATGTTTCAAGATTTTTAGAATCTGATACGAGGAGAAAAAAATTGTGTCCATAATTTAGTAACCTGTTCATCAATTGTAGGAAGAACTACACCACAAAGTGAATCAAGAAGAGCTCAATGTCTATATTACTACTTAAAAGTTGATGATTTACTGATAAGGGTATGTAGGAATATGTTTTTAAATAATATAGAAATCGGTTGATAAATCCTACTTAATTAGAAAACCTCATAGTTTTGAAAAATATTACCTGAACCTAATCGTTCAAAGCTTTTTTTTTAAAAAATGCAAAGAGCTTAAAAGATTTTTCGTTTCCTTACCGACGATGGAATCTCAGTACTACCGTGCGATAACTAATAAAAGAGCAATATCACGTCAAGTGGACCCCCCATTTTCCACTTGATAATAAAAATTAAGTCCATGTATTTTTTTTATAAGTAGTTAGTATGAAAAATTGATCCCCCAAACGATTTTGAAAAATTTTAATTTTAACAAAAGATTTTTTTACAATGAAAATTGTAAGTACTTTTAATAAAAAATTCGATTTTAAATCAACCGTTAATGATAAATTAATTAAATTTTTAGGATTTTCTGTCAAATATATACATTTTAAGAAAACATTAATAATTAAAAATTATTTGTTTTTTATCGTATTGTTAATTTACTTTTAAGTTAACAAATGAAAATTGCATTGATTTCTCGGTCAAAATTTGAAGTTTTTTTTTTATCAGTCACATGTGTTATTTATCTAAGCTTAAGATTCCGGAAGAAAATTTCACTGCTCGCGATTAGTTTAAACAATATGAATTAATTTATCACAACGCGCCGGGCGGCAAGCGCTGTCAGAACATCGCGCATCCCAGCGTCAGACTACATTACAGCTTCGATTAATTATAATTGCAAATAACAATTAAAAATAAAATTATCTAACGAATTTTTATTATTATTATTATTTTTATTACTTTTGATATTAGAGAAATGTTATCCTTGTAAAAATGTTATAAACAATACAATAATATCATTTTCTATTATTACATTGAACAGCGAAAATTAATGAATAATCAATGACAGCGCTTGCCGCCCAGCGCGCTGTGATAAATAAATTCATATTGTTTAAACTAATCGCGAGCAGTGAAATTTTCTTCCGGAATCTTAAGCTTAGATAAATAACGCATGTGACTGATAAAAAAAAAATTCAAATTTTGACCGAGAAATCAATGAAATTTTCATTTGTTAACTTAAAAGTAAATTAACAATATGATAAAAAACAAATAATTTTTAGTTATTAATGTTTTCTTAAAAAATATATATTTGACAGTAAATCCTGAAATTTTCATTAATTTATAATTAACGGTTGATTTAAAATCGAATTTTTAATTAAAAGTAACTACAATTTTCATTGTAAGAAATCTTTTGTTAAAATTAAAATTTTTCAAAATCGTTTGGGGGATCAATTTTTCATAGTAACTACTTATAAAAAAAATTATGGACTTAATTTTTATGATCAAGTGGAAAATGGAGGGTCCACTTGATGTGATTTTGCTCAAAACAAATCTATTAGGTACTGGAATGGTCCTTTAAGTAACAACTATATGAATTTTATTTTCTTTACTTTATTAATGTTTAATGTAATTGATATTATGTTATTTTTGTTTAATGTCTCTTTTAGAACCGTTAAATAAGACAACGTTTCATTCTCTATTTTGTTTTTATTTTAATTTACGGATAAATCGGCCCATAATGAAAACTTAGTCAGAAAAGAGATAATTATACCATAATTGAATTGAATTAGCAAAAAAATCGCGGATAAAATAAAAACAAAGTAGAAAATATATAGTTGCCGGATTTGATGGTTCTACAGGGACATGAAACTTATTTAAAAAAAAAATAGTACGCTAACCAAACTTGAGATATTAGTTTTATTAATTTAATAAGTATGAAAACCTGCAATGTAGATTTCAGTATTAAATAGCATATAATGGTAAGAAAATCTGATAATATATTAAAAAGCTTATTAATAGAAGGTAACTTAATATTTCAAAATAGTAATCAGTCTATTAAGGTAAGCACTATTCAATTTTCAAACGATATTTTAATTTTTTCGATTAGAATCATTTTAAATTTTTTACATTGTTTTTATTGTCCCCTGCATAATTTATGTAGAGAACAGGTTTACACTCTAAGCCGACGACAAACTTTCTAAGTCTCATTAAAATCTGCCCGGGATTCACTATACTTATACCCCTTGGCCTATTAAAAAGAAATAAATAAAGAATCTAGAAAAGTTTAACATTGGAATACTTACATTAAATTTTTCGACTACAAGATTCATAATAAGGCAAAATTCAATAATAAAAGGAACTCTTTTACTGCAAACTCTGCCGCATACATTAATTAAGATATTACAAAAACAATTCATACATTCATAAACACAACTTGGTACGTATGTACTTAACGAAGCAACCCTTTTACATGAAAATTAAATTACTCGGCTCCAATTTCATTTGTTCCGTGAGGTTTAAAAAGTTATCAAATTTTATTCAATCATTAAGTTGCCCATTGCGCATAAATTTCTCAACGTTACACGATAATTTTTCAGCCAATTTATTAATAGGTAATTGAAAATCCAATGGATAAACATTTCATATTTTGAAAAGCTCCAAAAATTACAACGAAAAATAAAATTTTCATAACATAATATAATCTATACTAATATATAAAATTCTTACGTCTGTCTGTACATTTCGATTTTGAACCCAATTTTAGAGTAAATATTTGTTTCAAGAGGCCCTTACTCCAAATTTAACATTTTTAAAATTTTTTTCTGTCTGTCTGTCTGCTGTGTGTCCCGATTTAACTAGAGAACGGAACAACCAAATTTAATGAAATTTAGTATTAAGATACAACACAATTTCCCACAGACTATAGGCTACTTATTATTCCAAAAAAATTATAAGGAAAGGTATTCCTTAGGGATGAAAACATAAATTTTTACACTAGACAGGTGAGTTATATATCATTGGAAAGATAATTAAAAGTTAGAAAATAATCTGTAAAAATATTTTTAGTAGAACTGATAAAGAGCACAGTAAATTTAATTTAAATTTAAAAAAATTGTCTCTTTGAAACATAAACCTTTATATATACAAAACACATAATTGATGTTAATAGCGTAATGGCTTTTTTTTGAATATTTCTACCCTAAAAGAGTAAAAGAGGTCACTATGTTTGTATGAGAAAATGTAGAGTTAATCAACAATCGAAATTTTGAATTTAATAAGTGTTAAAAATAAATAAATAATAAATTAATAATAAGTGTCTGTTTTTGTAATATCATTTTAATAACAACATTTTAAATAACTTCATTTCACTTAATTAGTATGAAAGTTTAGGAAGTAGGAACTTATACCAAATACCAAAGAGGCAGTTTTTAATTTTTGTTTGTTTTTCAACAATCAAACTCTTTTAAAATCTAATTTTTATGAACCAATGATTGTGACCTGGAGCAATTATTTAACATTAAGGGAGCAATTTTTTGTCATATATTTCATTATCAATCAAAAAATAAAATCTTCCAAACCAACTTTTCTTCGGTATTTAGAAACATTTGAAAATCAATTATTGTTATTGAAAATAAATAAAATATTCGAATTTCTTTCCACGCTTTCTATCTATTTCCAACATATCTATTTACGTTACGCAGACGAAGTTGCGGGGATCAGCTAGTATTATTATAAATTCTCATAAAATTCTTTTTTTTTATTTATAAAATAAATAGGTAAACTTTATAGGAACATATTCGTAGATTTTGCTTACAATATGAATATGTATTGTACGTTCATCCTAAGCTCATAATATTATGCTTATACAGTATGTTTCTATCCTTTGAGGTTTCAACGTATATGTACTTGCAATATGCATAGCGTATGTACATCCTCATATATGTACATATCTGTTTGTTTAGCAAAATATTCTTAGTTTTATTTTCCGTTAGTTTTGCGTCAAATTTTGTGCGAATAGCATTTTAACGAGCAAACCTTTATTATTTTACACATTCATGTCGTCTTTCATAATTAACATGCACTACTTTACTGCACTACTTATGTGCATAGTTTTTGAGAGCTTTGTTACATAAAATCATGGTGAATATACAGATGTATTTTTAAAATGATGACCTCATTTAATTCAATTCACAACTAAAATTAAGGACAAATAAATGTCACAAAATAATATTGTTTTAAATCAAATATTCAAAAGTTTCCATCGAATGATAAAACTTTGATTTGGAATTGACATACGTAGGTATGTTTATTTGTGATGGCCGATCAAATGAAGGTGAATAACGAAATGGAAAACTAACTTTTATGTTTTAATTAAATTATTTATTGATGTGTGCTTTTTCATAAATACATTTTCGTCAGAGATATGAATCATTTGTAGTGGAAAGTTCCTAATGTATCGTATAAAATTTGTATGGCTTGGAATATAGGAAAATTCACATTGAATAACTTTATATCGGCTTAATGAATATTCTATTATATTTGGGATATTTCAATATGATTGTATATGAAACACACTCCTTATTCCCAAATGTAAAATTTCTGCACAATTGGATTTGGTTGTTTGATCAAATCGCCGATGGTCTACTTGAAAAGAGAAAGCTAATATTGTTATGTTCGAATGAATGAAACCTTAGAAAGGAAAAAATATAATTAAAAAAATGATTTATCGGTTCAAATAAAAGACTTTTGCCTCGATATAGCGACAAAAATGTTGTTTTCCTTAGTTTTTAGAGCACTAATAATTATTATTCTATTCAAATATACTCTCAACATCAATATTATAGTGGAATAAAATAATATCGTTTATGCCATTCTTCTGTGTTATATTTTTTGTAGTTTGCGAAAAATAAAGTGACCTAGAAAATAAAATATTCACACAAAAATTGCAAATTATGAAAATGTTTCAAGAATAATAAAAGGATTTGAAAAGGAATTTTCAACGAAAAGGTAGAATTTGTATGCCTTTGTTTAAATTGTGTTCTCATTAAAATATTTTGTAGCTAGACTCATTAAACATACTTATGCTGTACGCAAATGATAGGTAGCTTCTTATAATTTCATCTAAATGTTTCTAGAAATTTTAACAACTACATAAATATTTTTGTGTGCAAAACATATGTAAACGTTAAACAAATTTAAGCTTTTGTGATGTATTTTGAATTTTTGTGTTCAAAGTGAAATTTAAATTAAACCTTTTGTATGGACATCATAAATTTTAGCTCACCTTTGCCTTTATATACATACATCAAGCTCTGGCCAAGCCAAATTTATTTTTTGTGTTCAACTTAGAATTTCATATCTTATTTTGAAAAAGCTATAAATTTTATGATTTTTTTCCAAAAAAAAAAATTTAATTGATTTGGGAGTCCAAAACACTCATCCGTTAGTCGATGGCGTTTAATATAGTAAAATTTTCTTGAGTACCCCAACATGTTGACAAGAACGGATCCAGGATTTTTTCTAGGAAGATCACAAGGGTTGGACGGACAAAAAAATCAACAATAACTGAAAAAATAACTGAAATGGTGAATCATCACAAAGCAGTTACGGAGTGATCCAAACTACTTGATGACCACTGAGGAAGATTGCTTGGCAATCGAAATACGCACCTGGGCTATACGTCACGAATATTGTTGTTTGAACTTCTGTTCAAATTTATGTTTATGGTATGATTTTCATATATTATTATATTAAACTATACTATAAATTGGACCGCAATATATCCTATATATAGTATACACACAACAATAAGTGATTTTTACCTTATCATTTCATATCTTATTTTGAAAAATCTCTAAATTTTATGAATTTTTTTTCCAAAAAACAAATTTAAATTGATTTGGGAGTCCAAAACACTCATCCGTTAGTCGATGGCATTTAATATTGGAAAATTTGTTTGGATACCCCAACATGTTGGCAAGAACGAATCCAGGATTTTTTCTAGGAAGGCCACAAGGGGCGGACGGACAAAATAATTAACAATAATTTATAAGTTCATGTATAGGAAGATTTATTTAAAAAAAATCATAGAAAAATTAAATGTTTAATTCACGAACACAATTTACAATTCCTTATTTTATTCATATATTTAAACAACTCTGATAAGTTGATTTGTAATCAAAAATACCGTCTGGGGGGCATATGTCTTCACCCCTCTTAAATTCGGCGTTGTATGTAGGCATTGAAAGTAATAAGGAAGAAGATTGATTTACAAAAAAAAAAAGTTTAAAATCTGGCATTTTGATTCTAGAACTATGTGAAGTAGAAAGGGAAAGAAGTAATTCTTTTTATGGTAATAAGTACATTGAAACCTTTTAAAAGTATTAAGTGTTTCTATAATGAAAAGGATAAGAGAACAAAAATAAATCTTATATAGTTGTATTAGGCATAACAAAATTGAAAGTATTTTTTTTTCAATTTACAATGAGTTTATAGATGTAGTTGGTATATTTACTGCATTTTAAATACCAATTATATAGTCAGTGTAATTGGTTTTATCGAATTTCTTGGCAGATTGAATAAAACATTAAATTACTAAAAACTAAACTTCTTTTTCTTCAGTTTTTGTTCGTATAATATTAAAGAGTTAAATTAAATTGTAATATACTATTTTAAAATATCTAACAATAAAAAAAAGTTACCCGAAAGAAAAGATCTTGCATGGGTTCAACTGTAGTAACATATAATAGATAGTAATCAATGGCGTTTTATTTTGTGCTATTCGTAATTTTTGAAATCCGAATGGAGGTAATATCTACATTGAATGAATATATTACTTCCTATAAAACTTCACACGTACTACACATAAATAAAAATGTTTAATGGCAAAGCTCGTTTTTTCCAGTTGGGATTAAATGTATTATTCATTTATACAACTAGAACATTGCATAAATTTTAAATTATAAAGTCATAAATTGTGAAAAATAACAAAAACGTTTATGTCGCTTAGATTACGACTACGATTAAAAAAAAATAAATCGCACGTATTTATATATTAATGTTATTAGATAATTTTTAAAATATAATCATTTGACCGTAGTAAAACCATACTAGTATTGCTTTTATAATAACTTGTATGCATTAAAATGTAAATGTATGCATCTGCACATGTCCGTGTTTATATTTAGATGATAATATTGAATATGAATATTGTATTCATATAGTGTTGTTTATAAGGCTCTAGATAACATGTAGCCATGTAAAATTATCGGAAAGCATACACCCGACCATTGTTACAATTTCATTCTTTTCAAATTCAAACAATAAAAAGAATTCATTTATTTAGAACGGAAAAAATACAAACACTTCATACCTCTTCGTTCGTGAGATTAAAAGTTGAACAATCCGTCGTGAACTTGAGGATATCTGAAAGGAAAGTCATAAATCACAAATTTGGGATATCTAATATTTTTTCTGTTGCAAACATGCGAAGAAACCTTAACCCATAAAAAATAATTTGATTGATGGTTATTGAAAATTGTTATCGCAATATAAATCACAACGTTTCGAAAAAGGCACAATTACATAAATAATGGATTTCTCAAGTATAATGCAAATCAAATCGTTGTTGGGGTACTTTATTTTCTGTGAAATTTCACTATAAAAATAATTGTTTTTTAATTGATTAAAGGATAAACACTTTTAATAAAACATTCCCGATAGTTTATATAATAAATGAATTCTGATAAAAGATCATGATTTTTTTGCATTGGTTTAAACTTACGAGAGATTATTTTTTTTATGAATTAAACATAATTAGCAGTAATAAATTATATATTCTTTAATTAAGAACAAAACAAAACCGTTTTGAATATTACGTTTTATAATTAGGTACGGTTTTACTAACTTTATCAAAAGCCAGCCAGTAGATTGTTAGATCAATTTAAGTTTAATTAACAATTATAAATAAACTTCAAAGCAAACTCAAAACTACAAGAATTTAATATAGCATACACCATTAGTGAAAAAGTTATTTATAAATGGGAGCACCGCATTCATCTAATTTAAATTAATCGAAACTCTGTATAATTTCAAACTGGAATAGTTTTAAAAAATGCGAATTATCATTTAGATTTATGCTCATATTCAAATACAAGTGATATGTAGGTACATTAAAATTAAATTATCAAAAGTTTAAAATAGCCACTAGGGTTTTTTTTTTTTTGGGACTATCATTTTTTTTTTGCTCCCATGCCGAAATTTTGTGGTAAATACTTCAAAAAAAAATCCCTGAAAGTTTGAGCTCTTAATATTAATATTAAGTACTCGCTCACAGCGTGTGAATATTTTCCACTTAAAATACACGTAAACTTTGATTTTTTTTTAAAATTTTTATAGCTCAGCGGCATTTTATGGTATCGCCTCGCTCAAAGTCGGGATTTTTTTACAATTGTATGCTCTACAAAAGTGCCTATTTTTAATAATTTTTAATAAGGAATAAAAAATCAATATTTTCTTAAATTTTACTCAATAACCCCTAAAATTTTATAGTAAGAGAAATTCAAGGCTCAATATCTCCAGAAATATCGATCTTAGCAATTTGGTTTTCCGAAACTTTTTTGTAGGAAATTAAATTTCCTATAAATTTGCTATTTATATTTTTTCTGTAGGTCTTGTAATTCATGAGTAACTGAGAGAAAAACGAGAAATCTATGAAAAATCTATGAAAAATCAAGGCTTAGTGACCCGTACTACCTCGCCCGTGTAAATTACGATTTTGCCGCAATAGGCACTTTTGTAGAGCATACAATTGTAAAAAAATCCCAACTTTGAGCGAGGCGATACCATAAAATGTCGCTGAGCTATAAAAATTTAAAAAAAAAATCAAAGTTTACGTGTATTTTAAATGGAAAATATTCACACGCTGTGAGCGAGTACTTAATATTAATATTAAGAGCTCAAACTTTCAGGGAATTTTTTTTGAAGTATTTCCAACAAAATTTCGGCATGGGAGCAAAAAAAAATAATAGTCCCAGAAAAAAAAAACACCCTAATAGCCACCCTCAAAAAAAGGAAACCTTTTATTTTGAAAATATTATTTCTATACATATAATCTTATAAGATGATAATCTCCAATGCTAATTTAGAATTAACTTTTCGACAAATAAACAGCATCTGCGTTTTCAACCATTAATTTCAACATAAAGGGAATATTAGGATACCTAGAATTTATACTACACAGTATCTAAAACGAATCATTTCTTTATTAACTGTATTTAGGAACAACGGTCTAACATGATAATTACGCACGACTGAATTTCCGATCCTAAATACTGCAGGATCCTCCTTTTTACTGCTCACAAAGGTTATTTGAAAACATATTGGAACATAGTTACGATTCAATCTGCTTAATCGAAATTCTGAACTGAATATCAAATTGCACTAATAATTTCATATTATTTTCTGTTTGCAATGGAATAAAATGAATAGAGGTATGTAAATGGTGCATTTAATTTAAAACCTTTTATTTTTGCTTTGTACAATCAAGTAAAATATAATATACTTCGTTGTACATTTTCAAGTAGATGTGCTTATATAATTGAATTCAATTTCAATGCAAACAGAAAATTAATTGAACGTTCATTCGTTTTGTAGTTGAAAAACTCATATTTTACATTCTTTTATTGAATATAAATATTTTATTTCGAATTCCACATGTTCCAAATACGCATTTTATGTTTATTATCTTTACAATTATAGGTAGGCAGTTTACATTTTATAAATTTTAATAACATTTATAGCCTCTTAATTCAATTTCTCTTTTCTATTTCTTCAATATACAGTGTTAGTAATTTTTGAAACACAAAATTCTTAAATAGGTAGTTTTGCCTCTAAAACAATTCTTTTGTAAAGCTCTAGCAAAGATAACGAAGCTGTAGGTACAATTAAAACAACGAAATTTTAATATTTTAAACATTCACCACGGAGCAAACGATTTTACTCCAATATGCAAAATATTTAACAAGGTAAAGAAGTTGGAATGAGAAAAATATCGTATCCTAAGAATTTCCAAACGCGGTTTGTAATGATAGCCACGCAATTATTAAGGGTTGTGGTGGATTAAATAATGATGGCAAATATGGTATGCTACCCAACATCTTACCATAATGGATTCCGGCTCTTATAAAAAAAAATATAATGATTTTCTTATATTTTTTTTACTAGTATTCATGTGGTATTTTACCAATTTTAACCGTTTTCTGCAATATTAAAAGGTGCAATATTATTAGTTAAATCGTCAATAGATTTTTTATCGTCGGTTGCATCGTCGCTACCATTTAGGGCATAAGTGCATAATAATACTTATGAAGGATAAAAAAATATTTTTTGAGAAATTTTCACAAAGCAAGTCGTCTTGTTATTTAATGTTTGTTATAAAAATTACAGTGCAATGGTCTGCGTATCGATTTTACATCAAATTGATCTAATTAACAATGATATAGTATGGTATCTACTAATGTTTTAAGTGAAACTTGAATCTTTTCGTAATGTCTTACGTTTATCGTCAAGAACTAACATACCAAATTGAAATTAGTAGATTCTTTTATGTAAGACTGTTCGTTGAAATTAGCCAATAATTACAATCGACAAATTTGTTGTGTCCATATTTTACATAATATTATTTAATTTTTAGCAGGAAAGTGGACATGAAATGATGTAGATTCATATGCTTATAATTAATTCAGCGACGTTTCGGTCCTTTATTTGACCTTCATCAGGCTTCTTAATATAAATATTATATACATTATATACTTTATATTAAAAAGCCTGGTGAAGGTCAAATAAAGGACCGAAACGTCGCTGAATTAATTATTAGTATATGGATCTACATCCTTTCATGTCCATTTTCTTGCTAAAAATTAAATAATATCATGTAGAATATGGACACAAAAAATTTGTCGACACAACTAAGTTCAATTAGGTATGTTAGTTCTCGATGGTAAACGTAAGACATTACGAAAAGATTCAAGTTTCACTTAAGACATTAGTAGATACCAATGTTAATTAGATCAATTTGATGTAAAATTGATACGCAGACCATTGCACTGTAATTTTTATAACAAACATTAAATAAAAAAACGACTTGCTTTGTGAAAATTTTTCAAAAAATATTTTTTTATTCTTCATAAGTATTATTATGCACCTATGCTCTAGATGGTAGCAGTAATAAGATAAATTTTTTAATATATTCCACAGCGTTTATTATTTATTTTAACAAATTTATTGGTCTCGGTTTATTAAAACTTGCTAATTTAGAATTACCGATTTAGTATTCATTTTCCCGAAAAATATTTCATTTAATCCAAAATATTTTCAATAAAATAAAATAAAAAAAGGTAAAAAAAAATTTGCAGACCAAATTTTAATTTCAACAACGTTTAAATGACACCAAACTTTAAAAACAATACGTTTACTTAATTGTGTAATCTTATTAGCAATATTTAAGTGAAATTATTTAATTTTTAGCAGGAAAGGAGACATGAAAGGATGTAAATCCATATACTAATAAATAATTCAGCGACGTTTCGGTCTTTTATTTGACCTTCATCAGGCTTCTTAATATGAAGTATATAATGAATGTATGTAATAAAAAAATTATAATCTATGTCACTGTGTATTTGATGTAGGGGAACCTGGGGCGGAACGGGGCACCTAAGTTTTAATTACAATTTACGAGAAATTTAAAGAAACAATCTCATTGTTTTGTAAATTATATATTCATTTAATTCATTCTTTACAAATAAAAAAACGTTTTATTGATTTAAATTAATAATTAATATTAAAAAGTTAGGTTTAAAAAAAATGAAAATTTCCCATTCTGCCCTATCCCCTGGGGCACAATGGGAAATGAGCCTGGAGCGCAATGGGATTTTTGTTATTGGCATAGTTCGCAAATGAAGACACTGTCATCATAGTGTTTAACTCAGCACATGCCAAATGTGCCCATTTTTGACAAATACTACAGGAACACCAGCTTTCATTAGATTTGGAGTTTAAATCCTGACAGTATAAGCAAATTATCTCTGCATCTTCCGACCTTTCTTATATATGAGCTGTCGGCTAGTTTTCCTTATATATGTACTTACTATCGGTGATAAAATAAAAATGTCTATCTAAATGGGAAATACTATCTGAATGGTATATCCCATTCCACCCCACCCATTGTCACCCAAAGCACCTTTCCCACAAGCACGACTATTATGGCAGGATATATTGGTTATATTTGAATTTTCACTAGGCTTTTAGTTAGTCAACAGTATGTTTAAACAAACATGTCATGTTAATATTCAAACAAAAAATAGAACATAGGATAATTACTTTAGTATTACTTTGCAAAAATTAGAATTCGGAAACGTTTATTTCGACTTTTGATAAAAATAAAAACAACTGCACTCTTTACTGGCAATAGCCACTTTTTATAATGCAGTACAGTTAATTGAACATTGAGCATGATTTGTACGCGTTTTTGTCACCTGTAACAAGCGCTAATTCCATTTCCCATTCCGCCCCATGTTCCCATACATTATATACTTTATATTAAGAAGCCTGTTGAAGGTCAAATAAAAGACCGAAACGTCGCTGAATTAATTATTAGTATATGGATCTACATCCTTTCATGTCCATTTTCTTGCTAAAATTTTAATAATATTAAAATAAAATGTGGCTCTTATTGGGAACTAGTAACTTTTGGTGAAATATTCATAGACCAATAATGCAACAATTGACAAATAACTACCCGTGAAACATTCTCAGCTTAACACTAACATCACTGACAAGTGGTAAAAATTGGCAATTGAGTGAAATAAAATTATTACTTTTAGTAATAACAAAAATTAGTTAGTTCGAATTTGAGACAATTATATTTGGGTGTTCACTCAAAAGTGTGTGTTTACAATCTTTGCCGACATTTATACATACGTTTGCCTATTAGTATAATGCTTATTAGAAAAACTTCAGAAATAAGAAAGTAGAAATATTAGAACCAGGGACTTTTTAAGTTGGACTACCGTAACCTGAAAAATCTAGTCAAGGACCGAGGGGGCTGGAGGTATAAGTTCAACAACAAAAAGCAAAAAAAATGGAATATGTTATTTTTAAATATATTCTTCCAGAGAACTTAATTAAAAACGAAAGAAACTTAAAAGGCATTCATGGTGCCAGCTTAGTATGAACAAATATCATTCAATGAATCGTCTTTATTTATAAAACTTCACACTCCTAATAAAGCGGTTGATTGGTTCAAACCTTTTTTTTTTCGTCTAGATATAAACAAAAACAGTGGGATATTTAATACGGTAATAATCCTCTCCAATTGGGAGAATATTGAGAAAAATATAATTAGAGTTCCCTGCGTAGTAATCAGATCATCGACTTTGTCATATCAAAATTGTCACTAATAAACCGAGTATTCATCACTTCATTATTCGCATCAATTCATTCGAACTGATAATTATCACAAGCAGAAAATAATTTATTTTGTTAAGAAATTTAACGATTATAGGGCGTCTCAGTTCTTTATAATCTACGAAATTGGTGTTTACATCAGTCGCCCAAGTATATCAAGATTTAATGAATTAAACATATGATCCTGAGATAAAATTTCACAAAGAAGCTTTGTCCTTCCACTCAACGTCTAATTCAAATATTCTCCTATTAAAAATAAATTGCCTAATTTGTTGAATAAATACACGAAGAAATCTTCCCAATTGTGAAATTATACAAAATTAAAATTTTCGTTTATTTCACATAATTATAGTAGTAGCCATTTGTATTTACATATACAAATAATCAAGGTATGACCTAGTTTTACTTATATGAGAAAAACAGCGACAATATTAACAAATAATTTTGTTAACGAAATAAATTATCACAATTACCCTAATAATATCGCTGGAAACAATGATTAAGTTTCATTTTCATAACGAGTTTCACAAAAGGAATTGATTAAAAATTTATTTTATCGCTTCATCGACAATATGAGTTAGAGTAGGGTTAGTAATAGTAAATGTTAAAGAAGCTGCGGAAATTGGAATTTCAGATGACAAAAGATTTGGTTTTTATTTTAAGGGGCATTAAATCAGTTGACGTTGGAATAATAATTACTTACGTATACTTGGCTCGTACAATTTGAGATAATTTACAGTTTGCGATTTTATCGTCAAGTATAAATCACAGAGGAATACGTCACATTAATTTCTTTCCAGTTAGTTTTACAAGGATTTTAAAATTATTTTAAAAATAAATTAAAATTTTTTCTCCTCAAACATAAAATTTAAATATTAATGTTTTTTAATTTCTTAACGTTTATTTGTTTCGAAAATATGATAAAAGTTTTTTACGTTCAAAACAAAGAAAAGGAAATTTGGGGGAAAAAGGGACGAATCTTTTGTTGTTAATTTCCCATATAGTCACGTTCTATAACTGGGTAGGATAAATTTGATCACGAATTCAGCGATAATTTGGGGTGAGGGTTAGTAATTTAAGGACCAAAAAATTATCAGGTGGCATTTTGCTCTCCAGAACGAGTTAAAAATCAAGGGCGTGAATTATTCGATATGGATATTTTATGGCGATTAATAAATAAGTACTTGGACGACCAAGTTCAACTCGGCGTTTTTTTTTCATTATTAAATCATGGATATTTAAGCAAGATACTCGATGAATTGGAAAAACAAAACGTATATTTTTCACATAAATTATAATTTCCAAACTTTTTATGAACCCTTTGCCCCTTTACAAGGAAGAAAATGTTCTTTTTTTAAATTGAAAAAACGACATTCTTCATCCCCCTGGAGAGTTGTTACTGCGTTGTTCAACTGGGTTCAACAATCATGTTCGACATTTTAATTTAAAAATTAAGACATACAACGAATATTAATATTATTATTGGTTTATTTTAATTTTAATTATAAATTTTGAAGCTAGGTATACTTCTTTTCATACTTTGTTAAGAGTATATCGAGGATATTCATTTGAAAGAAGCATTTTAATGATCTCAATCGCTTTACTCGGAAAAATGCTACATACAACATATATTAAAATTGATGATCTCAAATCCACCCCCAGAAATTCAAAAGTTTGACTTATAAAACAAAACTAATTGCATTAAAAATTTTCATCAAAATCATTAGGACCGGTTTCAGAAACCAAAACACATAACATGCATACAAGAATATCTCGTTTTATAAATAAGATCCAAAACCACAAAGTTTGATGTCTTAGAATTTTCTAATATCCTTGATCATCCTTGGTCATCCTTGGTTTTCACAAACAATAACATTTCCAATACGGTACTGTTATTGTCGGGAAAGTCAACAAAATGGACGATATTGGTCAATGTCGACTAATAACCATTGTATTCTATATAATCAATTAAACTAACTTCCCCACCCATACGCTTAAGGCATTTTTGATATTTTATCAATTTTCTTCATATAAGTAAAAAATGACGGTCTTTTCTGATACCAAAATAAAAGGAATTTAATAATGTTAGTGATTTTAAGAAGACGTTATTCATAGGGAAATACAACCCTTGCTTTTTACTTATACTTAGCTTTCGACCTTCCAAATAAACTTTGCAACCCCTGTAAAAAGGTTGACCTACAGATGAAAAAGCACTGATATGTATATTGATTATAAATTATATTACTTTTTTCTGTTTCAGTTTAAGTGCTTTTTCTTTGAAGAATTTTTTTATAAAGAACCGAAAAAGAACCGTTTTTGATTCGTTTTTAAAAAATAAGTAATCGTTTTTTTTTTAAATAATATATTTTCTAAGCCCTTACCACTTTAATGTAGTTTTTTAACATAAGCGACTGGGAGGTGCAGTGTTGGAGGCCAAAAGTTGCAAAAAAAATATTGAGAAATCATTTTTCTTTAAATTAATTTTCTGTTGTATTTCTAACGATTCTCTACAATTAAAATTAAATTAAAAAAAATTTTTTAACTAAAAATATTTACCAATTTTACACTTTTAAATATCCCTTTTTTTCGACATTCCCAATACAATCTATGATTGTTATATTTAGTTATCTTTTGATAAGTTTTGTGATTTTATATCCATTAAAAATGAATAGTTATTGATCAAAGGTAAATTCTCTGCAACAAGACTAGACTTAAAAGTTAGTTTCTGCAAAATGTTAGTATTTAATAACTTTATAAATTATTAAAATAGTTTCAGAAAAATTTTCCAAGACTTGAAGTTTTTATATTAAAAATTCAAACCAGTCATTATAAAACCTTGTTTTTAATATGCACAACTAAGTACTATTTTCTTCAAACAAAAATTAAATAAAAATTCCCACTTCTTTTCTATAAAAAATAATTAATGATGAAGTTTATAATGACGATATTAACCAGATTGGTTTTGGAATTCAATGGGGATAACATTTTAATTTCTAAAGGCAAATTCAATTTTATGACTTACAAAAGCAAAAACAATGGGACTAGGAGTTATGGGTGTAACAGCTGCATGATTCTGCTTTTCAATGCATTTTGTGCACACATTTCAATTCAATAGGTGCTCAATATATTTCGCAATTTTTATATAAGCCCCTCAAAAATATGTAACACCCTTTTGCTAGTTCATATCATATATTAAAATTTCTGTTAAAACATTAGAACAAAATAGTGATAAAATTGGGAACCATAAATAATTTTAACTTGTTACCTAACATTTTATATCCACTTGCCATCAATATTCCATTAGTAAATTATTACGGACAAAAGTGTTGATTTTTAGCTTAATTTAGAAGCACAAAATATTTAAATGATATTATTTCAAAAGCTTTTATTTGTTTAATGATTCAAATAACAACAAATTGTACATAGTACGTCACAATTCAAAGTTGATTTATTTTCATTTAACTATACCGTTACGTTTTCTCTTCCAATTTCTCAATACTAATAGCCTGTAATACAGTATGGACTCGTAATAGTAAATCGAGCTTTTAACGAGATAAGCCAACTACAAATAGTTTGATAAAACATTTCAAAAGATAGCAACCTGCCAAACATAATAAAGCTCAGCTTAAATGTTAATTGTGGGATTAAGGATAACCACAGACACGTTAAACTGATAAATGATAAAATAAATAAAACATAGCCAATATACATACAAAATCAAATACCAAAAAGGAAACAAATGTAACAAAAAATTAAGAACAAATAGAAAAATGGGCAAAAGAAAAAAGAAAAACCATTAACAAAAAACAATTAAGCTATTATTCATGAAAACAGCTTTAATAAATATCTCATTTATTATGTAATGTTTGGAAAGTTCTCAATTGAAATATTATTTTATAATTTGGCGAATGATATTTGAAGTATTTTTTCAATGCCACACAAAATTACTTCTGTGAGTTAAGTTTCTTAATCAAACTTCAAATAATTTTCAACCTTCATTAATTATTAAGACAAGTTGGAGGCAAGTGGAGGAATATCAGTAAGAAATTGATTTTCAAAACTTTGTCAAATTGAAAGTTTCAAACAATTAAATTTATGTAAATGTCTCCGGAAAAGTGTTTACTTTTTTAATGCTATAATGACTACATTATGACAAAAAAGAATAAGAAATGTATTATTATTATTATTAATAAGACGGTTTTCTAAACCATTTTCAGAAGCGGTGATATTGCAATCAAATAGTTAGGTAGAGAAACTAAAATAATCTCATATTTCGTGGTAATACTGCAAACAACTGCGTTATGAAATCAAAAAGACATGATTATGAAAAGTGAAAATCCAAAATTTTCTCCAACAGAAATCATTGGTCTAAATAAGATTTTTTCGCTGACTTTGAATAGTTATGCTGTGTATACAATATATAGATTATATTACGGTCCAATTTATGTAGTAAAATTTAATATAATAATATATAAAAATCATACCATAAACATAAATTTGAACAGAAGTTCAAAGAAAAATATTCGTGACGTATTGTCCAAATACGTATTTCGATTGCCAAGCAATCTTCCTCAGTGGTCATCAAGTAGTTTGGACTGCTGAGGAAGTTTGACCACTGAGGAAGATTACTTGGCAATCGAAATACGTATCTGGGCAATACATCACGAATATTTTTGTTTGAACTTCTGTTCAAATTTATGTTTATGGTATGATTTTTATATATTATTATATTAAATTATATTACATAAATTGGACCGCAATATATTCTATATATTGTATACACAAAAATCATTGGATTCATTGGATAACTAAGATCGACTATATATTAGGTGATTACCGTGCTAGAAAAGCTAAGTTTGAAGAAAATCTTATAGCAGGAACAAGGAAAACTATGCAAAAGAAAAAATGCATTACATTTGGAGGATTATACGTTTTTTTATAATTTAATAATAATATTTATTAAACTTTACATTTGATGACCTTTTCGACCTCTGAATTACTAAAGCTGGTCCTGAAGATTGAAAGATACTTTTTCATGTTTACTTACTACATCAACAAAATTATAGTAAAATCCCTCGGTTTTATTTTTATTAAATCATTCTTTCAAGAATTAGGAGGAGAACGATTTTTTTGTATTTTTTTTTTTTGCTTCCAAGTATGAAAGTTTTTGTTTTGATTTTCAGTAAAAATAAAAAGGCTGATTCTATAAAGTTTTCCAATTTTCTATTTTCATTCAAAGGATCAGGTATGTATTGGAAAAACGACAAAATAAAAGTGGAAATTTGAAGAGAAATTTTTATTTTTGAGGTTTAAATTAAAGTTCATGGAATAATTTTTTTTTGTTCCAATACGTAAGTTTTGTCTGTTTAAATGTCTGTTGTTTCTTTCTGTAACAATGTAATTTTAGCCACAAATTTTAAAGAGATATTCTTATAATTTTTGTATTACACATTACACAGTTCATTGAATCTGGAAATAATATACATTGCATAAATGTACCAGAAAAATCTATAGAACAAGCCATGTTAAGGCCAAGCAAACGAATACTTGGAACTCAAATCTAAAATTAATTCCAAAGGACGTCTGAAGAGGAAAACTAAGCAAAAAACTGTTTACAAAACAAATCAAAATAAGAAATAAACAATTATATATTGTTGTATACTTCCCAAACTTCTTCAATACTTCAAATTGATTCTTTATTGTGCTACATTTTTTATATTTCTTTTCCTTATTACTTGCCTAGCTAATTGGCCACTAATATTACAATCAGTATGCGTAAATAACGAATTTTCTGCATAGATTATATAAAATTGCATTTTTTTTGCCCGTTTTTACCTGAGTGCAGGTAAATTATCAAAGTAATCATTTTTTAATACTTTTCGATCAATTTGTATTGATAAACAGTTATTTTTTCATATGATTAGGGATTGCAATCCAAAAAAGTGGGATCCCGCGATCCTGCGGGATCCAGCTTAATTTTAGATTTTGCGGGATCCCGCAGGATCCCGCTGTTACGGAGTCAATCCAGCAAAAATCCCGCGGGATTGGAAACAGTGGGGAATTGCAATCTCTACATATGATGTATATTGATTCATATACCGTCAGTATGTACCAGTACAACCAACTAATATTGCATATACATACGGTATAAATATTAAGTAATCACGTCCCAAAGAAAAAATCATTCAAAGGAGAAAATTTAAATTTTCCTTTCATCTCCACATAACTTTGCATAGATATATAATAAAGTCAGATCATTGTCTTATTACACGGATCATATGTAGTTGAAATAATTGGAACTGTTCCAAATTAGTATCAAACAGCAAAATGTACAATTTACAAATGTAAATATAACCACCGACGCCTTACACGAAGTGTAACACATGTCTCTCTAAGCCTACAATAATTTACTTTCGTTTTTATTTTCGCGGAAACCAATTTATGGTCGCAAATAAGTAAATGTAATAAGAATAAAATAAAAAGACTTTATAGACAAGGAAATGGAAAAGAGACGACCATACAAAAAAAAAAACAAACATAGAGGTAAATTATCCAAGAAAATTCAAACAAGTATCAAATTCATAATAGTTTCAATATTTTCATAAAATTGAGTTTGAAACAAATAAGTTTAAGTATACCTTGAAGCACATATTCTCGAATCTCAATGTAACGTAGAGATGCAGTTGCAGAACTTTATAATTTTCTTGGAATTTAAATAAGATGAATATACCTTCATCTATAGATATGTTATGTAAATATTACAAATGTAATTCTATCTAGGAATAATGAACTAGATTGAAGAGTAACAATTTAATTCAACTTGAAGCATTGTAATACTGCGGTACATTTATTTTTCTTTCAACATTCATATCTTCATTTAAAGTGGTAATATACTATTGATATGTATAGATAAAACTTTTCAAATATTGAAAACAAAAAGTAATTATAAAGATATGTGTAAATTCTCCTCTATTTCACATCTATTCCTAACTTTTATCGAGAAAAAATATAGTTTTCAAACAAATTTCAAAACAAATCATAACACAAGTTTTATTTACTTTTTAATGGAAAATTCAAGTAGTCAAAAAAAACTTTAATTAATTGATTCTTGGATTGAAAAATAATTTACGGTTTTCAAATATAAATTCAACCAAAACATTTTTTCCCACTTCTTTAATATAAGATTTAAATATGGAAACGATTTATTAAAGCTGGTGTTACGCACGTCAAAAACATTAAGTTTTTACCGAGATGAATGTATCACGTTAATCTAATTTCCTTTATGTTGTCAAAAGTTTTATTTCCATTACTGTATTGGATTTAAAAAAATATATTTCACCCCACAAAACCTTCCGGGAAACAATGTGGAAAAAAAATCAAATCCCATGCTTTTATTTTTAAATCACACAATTACCATTTTATTTAACTGAAATTATTATTATAAGAAATAGTTTATATAATTACTTAAATGCGTCTCTTTTAAGTTCTCATGATTACTTGAAAATCTTTTTATCTAAAAATAAAAATAAAAACCAATCATGATGATTGGATAACACAACTGGTAATAGTCTTCAGATTTTTAACTTAATTTTCTAGATGATTTGAGTCAATTAGAGCATCTTGTTTGGAAAAAATATGGAAAAAATATGTTTTTTTCTATTTATATTTTAAGTTTAAAAATAACTGTTTTATTTCACTATCATTTTACTTATGTTATTACCAAAAATATTTGCTTATCTCAGAAGCAGTATATAAACATTAGTTAACAAACTTAACGCAAAGAAAACTATTATCAACTATAGTTCAATTTTGAACATAATTTCTCGGCCAATAATTATTCATTGATCTTATTTGATCAATTATTTGTGTGAAAATTTAATTTTAGAAAATTACTTGTGAATTATATGTTCATTGTCTCAAATAGGATTTTTAAGTTAAAATATCCCTGAAGAAGTCTAAACAATTTTATTGATTACAGTTGATTAGTTGACAAATAATTTTTTAAAAAGAAAAACTTAATACGAACATATCTTTTATATTAAGATTGCTGACTAAAGATGTTTTCTTTGGTGCAAAGAAATAGTCTCTCTCACTCCATCTGCATCTATTCTATGGATATTACTTTTTGCATTATATTTTAACTACTAAGCTCAACAGATCTCGCTCACTTACTATTCTCCACCAAAATTGCATTTCATTGTAGTTAAAGTAGCTGATCATCGTCCGTAATACTTTCCGTTAGAATGGAGACTAACGAGTCTACATTAGTCTATATTAGTTCTACATTAGTATTGAAATTAAGTATTGAATTTAGTATGAAATTATGAAATTAATACTTGGGTCTATTAGGTTTTTGAGCTGAATTCGATACTGATACTTCCTTTTTTTGATAAAAGAAACGAAACTTTAAATTTATCAAAAGTTCCAGATTAATGTGACTCAAAAATGATTTATTAATGTAATTATTTTTATTCAAATGTCTTTAGATAATTAGTTGAAAGCATACTTTATTTGTTATTTGATGAACTAGGACTAGTATTCGATGGAAGACTATGAACTGGGAAAATCGAATAATTCGGACGCTTAAAAATTTTCTAGAACCTTTTCTTGTGCTTCGTTAGTCCAGAAAGATAGCAGTAAAGTTTTGAATTTCATTTTTGTGTTTTTTAAACATTTCAGTCCTAATAGTCTACAAAACCGTCCATTTCGCTGATTTAATTTTTGTATTTTAAATTTAATGTGCGGGTCCAGGTTACGGGCCATCTTAGTATGGTTGGTAATTACACATTTCCCAAGGAATATTTTTATTTTTTCATTTCTGATACCTTTTTGAAATGCGATCAAGATGTAAAGTAGTGGTTTCTATGAAATAATCGCTGTATCATCAGCATAAGAGCAAATGTATATGTTAGTGATGTGAAAAGTTTAAAAACTAGCTAATATGTCATTTAAATATTTGGCTAAAAAACTGCTCCTACTTATTATAGGTATGCTACCTACGCAGAAAAATTATATACATTAGTATAATTGGATGTGAACCCGTAATTGTTAAATTTATTTTAAATAATCATTTTTTATATATTAAATCAATTTTCATCCTTTTATTCAATATCAATGAATAAAAAAATAAAATATGAATTTGTTTTTGAAATCCATTTTTAATTTATTTTCAACTAACTTATTTTTATCATAGAGTAATATTTAAATTGGATGCAAATTTTTCATTATAGCTTATCAAATTCTGGACAATTCGCTATATTGTTTTATAAATATCCAGGTAAAATAACAGATAATTTACTGGCTAAAATAGTAATAATAAAAAAATGGGATTTTTTTCATCACTAGTATGGGTATGAGTTAGTATTTCAGCAGTGTAAAAGTTGTAAAGGAGAGGACCAATAACAATACACTGTAATACCTCAGCACAAATGACGAAGTATTTCGTACTAAAGAAGCGATTTAATAATAGGATCATAAGATAAGGAAATACAAGGCATGAATTTGAATGTAAAACCAGAAAACCCTACGCAATCAAAAATTAGTGTAACATTCAGAAAACCTCTTTATTTTCAAGAACTATCAGTTGTCGACTACCCTAAAACACTGCTGGATAGTAGAATGGAAAAAGCGGAATCCAAATTAATGAGGACGAACTATATTTTTTGTCTTCAAGATGGGAAGAGTTATCTTAAGAAGAAGTCGTTCAAGAATCATGGAGAGGAGAGAAAGTAAACTAATTGGTTTGTAGGAAGAAGGATTAGAGGAAGGTTTGTTTGGTTTTGGGATCATGATAATGATGGAGTGCTTCCAATTTATAGGATGCTTTAAATATATATTCAAATGTTTCATTACTGCTTTCTACACCCAGATTGTTTAAATTTACTACAAATTTTATTTTCTTCATAACTCGTTACTAGCTGATCCCCGCAACTTCGTCTGCGTAACGTAGGTGTAGATTATGTTTTCTTTTCAAATTTGCCATTTGTAGTGGTATATGAAAATTTTTATTTTTCTTATTTCTTTTACGAAAAAAATAATCATACTTGAAAACACTATTTTGTCAACTTTAAAAAGACACATTTGATAAACTGTTGCAAAGAATAAAATTGTTCTATGTAATAATTAATTAATTTTCAAAAAATATTTATAAATATCTAAAAAGAGTATGTCTATTGCATATAGCTACGGTAGGTATACCTACCGTAGACCAAATAATCTGTTAATCAATCAGCATCTATAAATAAATAAAAAATATCGCCAAGTTCAATAAAGTTGGTCTTAGTTATAAGTAAAGAGCGGTGACCATGCGACATTTTTCAAATAACTTACATTTTTAAACTTGTGATATCTTTCGAATGAAATGTTCAAATTGAATAACTCAAAAAGTTATATAATGGTATTGAAGCAAACTTAAATATGAAGTCATTTATTTTGATAAAGATTTATCCCAAAGTATAAATAAAAGAGCTTTTATAACGGTGGCATTTATATATATTTTTTAAAATGAAAAAACACTTATTGTGACATAACTATAATAGTTAGACATAGGCTGTCGCTCTATTTTTTGTAGAAAATGATATGTTCTGCAAAATTGTACTACATTATTTTGTTCTATAACCAATAGTTTTCGCAGTGCACGCGATAAAAGAATGTTTTTTGGTAATTTTTTCAGACCTTGGGTTACATTATTGCAGTTTTAGTATGGATTTCTAACTGTTTTGAAAATGTAATATAGCCTATGTTCACCGGAAATAGTGTAGCTTCCCAATAGTGAAAGAATATTTCAAATCGGTCAAGTAGTTTCGGAGCCTATTCAAAGCAAACAAACAATCAAATCTTTCCTCTTTATAATAATAGAGATAAATACACAAATTATGCGTTAGAATTTTACTTTTTCATAATTATAATAAAATCATGAATTTTATCAGCAAGTTCGTTTGGTTTTGCCATTTCGTTTAATTGCGGTCTTGGTAAATAGTATCACACGTTATTTGAGCTGTATTTTAGATAAATGCAAGTTACATTGAAATAATATCAGCAAAAATGATCAATTTGAAAATAAGCAAATTTAAATATGAAATTATAGATAGGTAGTAGGAGTATCTAAAATACGTACATATGTCTTTTATAAAAGCTATCCAAATAATCTCCTTCTTAAGAAAAGTTCTCCAGAAATTAAAAATAAATATGAAAAGTAAAACATTTAATTTCTTATATGAAAAATGTATTTACATAATATATAATTTCACGTATTTACGTACATATGAACAAATTTCAATTTAATGTGAAGTTTTTATTTTAAATAAGCATATCGATCATACTATCGTTCTTTTATTGTAGAATTATAAAAATTGATGAGAGATTGCTTGTCAAAAGTTTTGAAATATGTCGACGTTGTATTACTAACTAATAGAAATCAATAACGAATTTATTCGTTGCTATCATGTACATTTGTTGTAGGCGTTTTGCCCATTTCCATTCATTCGATACCTTTTTTTTAATATTTTCCTCGACATCAAAAGTTGAATTTGAGCTATAAAATATAAAATATTGAATTTCACTTTTAACGTAATATTGCTATATCAAATCCATTGACTCAAAATCAATGAACCAAATTCACCACTGACTAAAACTTTGGACAAAGTTAGTATTCTTCTTTCAATTATTCTTTAGGTTAATTGATGAATTATAGCCTTAGGTATTAATGAATTACCAAAAATATTTATCGAATAATTAAAAAAATTTTTGGTTAAAATTTAATGTTATACTACACATAAACAAAATATACTCCCTGAGAAACAAACCTATACTATAATTGTCTTCATTGATCTTTTATTCTATAACAAATTGTATGTTAGGTACATAGATTAATTTTCTTATGTATATATTTATTCAAAATTAGCTCTTAAATTAATACCAAATATTTTTTTAACAATGATAAACCTATGTTATTAACAAAATAAACATTTTTAATTCAATTTTATTGGTTTGATTACTAAAACAATTTAATGTGTTTTAGTAGATAAGGCCTTCGGTAAACATATATCAGAAGATTGCACACCTTTAATAACACAAATAGTCTTCATTAAAAACCGTTATCGTTTAAAAATAACTTTAAAAAATGTTATTCATGAATTCAATTACTTTCATAAGCTCCATGAGTTTACTCTATTTATAAAAATTGAATCAAGTTTAAAATAAATTTGAAAAGCTTTTCACAATATTTCTTTGCAAAACGAATAAGATGAACAATCATATATAAATAAACTCCTTGCATTTTAATATTAAAAGTAAAACTTAATAAAAGAAATATTTCACCTGAGGCTTTGGACTTGAAAAAAGCTGTGTAAACATCAATTTCATTTAATTTTTTTATGGAAATTCAAACGTAACATAAGTATATTTAAAATATAAAAACTTTATTTGAATTTCTTACTATTTTCTTCAGACCAAATATGTATAAAATGATTGACATAATATCAATTTATGTAATGATTCATGCTACTTTTTCATTTTTATTAAATATGATAAAATCTAAGCAAAAAATTGATGTTATTTTTGTAAAATTTCCAATTCCAAATTTCACATTTCTCTGACTCTCATTCCTCTTTAACTCTCTGAATTAGCAATTCAGATATCCATTCTCATCTATATCTTTAAGCGTACAATTTAAAATTAATATTCTTTCTACTGAAAAACTTAATTCCAGAAATCATTAAACCATTTTTGCACCAACTGAGGCAAAGATGTGTATTTTAATTTTACCTTTGAACTTTAAAAATAACTTTAATAATAAATAAGATTTATTTATTGAATTTAAATTGAAAATATTTTATTTTTGTGAATCAAGAAGCCTGATGAAGTTACGATAAGTAACGAAACGTAGCTAATTGAATAATAAAAATATTAAATAAAAAAACCGATCTTAAACAACCTGAATTGTCTTCTTATTTAAAAAAATAAAAGCTGAGATCTGAATTTTATCATCTATTTATGAATAACAAAATAAGTGAATATTAACTTTAAACTATTATAAGTACTGCGGATTTGAAAAAAAATATAGTAATTTTATATAAACAGGTTTTTTACTAGAGACAAAGGATTTTAAAGCATTTTTTAAACTTGTACCAGTGTTTGCAAAAGTAAAATGAAAAATGATCTCATATATCACTTCAAAGAAATCTTAAGTTTTCAATTGTTGGAAGAGAAAAGCATACTGTCCGAAATAATTAAAATTTTTCCAGAATTAAAATGCTAATATTTTATAATGTAAAAGCTTATGCAAAAGATAACAGAAGTGAGAAATTATATTCATTTTTTATTTGTGTTATTAAAAAAAAAATATACCCGAAATTATAGTAACTCGAATTATATTATTAAAAACGCAAATTCAAAAAAAAAGCGATAAAAGCTTCAAGAGTAATAAATCCATTAAATTTTACATTAAACGTACTTAAATACTTTTCAATCTAATGGAAAAGATAATAATATAAAAGTAATAATTATTTGCCAAAGGACTCGGAAAGAAACTGGAGGTTGACAGTAATAAAATTTAATAATTAATTTAAAAGTTCATGTCATCCATTTTAGCCTTAATTGTCTCTCAGCTTAAGCCTGCAAAACGAATGACACATCTAATTAAAGAATTAAATTGTAAGAACGAAAAGACTTTCGGATGGGAAAATGGTTATCTCAACCTTAATACCATGAATGTGTTTTTTGAATATTCTAGAAGACTTTTCCAAAGAGACTTTTCCAGACCTATAGAGTTACGTATATCACGCTTTTTTTCCCTTTGTCACTTGTGCTTTCTTTTGACGTACATATACAGAATGGCATTATAATTTTGCTACGTGTACCATTATATATTATCATAAAAAGATTTACTGAATTATTCAATGCTGAGTCGTGCATATAGTTCCAATCCAATTTGGAAAACTATAAAGGTATTGAATTTTGACTAGAAAACATCCATAGTATTCTATTACTTTATCTAAGCAGAGACCAACGTCATATCTAATATCTTATTTGAATTTAACATTATTTTCAATGCTGATGCAGAAAAGGTCTACACATTTATTTATGCAAATATTTAATGAAATTTTCAAAGTTGAAATTGAGGTTTTGATGTGCTTAAAACTTTTATTATTAAATCCCTTACACAATCATTTTTCCTTTTATCTGCCCGATGATATGTTCTTTTATAAAAATATAATATATGCAGTTGACGTAAATATTATAATTACTTTTACATTTTTAAATCATATTATATGTGGGAAAATAACAACTCTTTTAAAGACGGTTGTTAAATGGGTTTTATAGGCTTCATTAAAAAAAACAGCCAAGGAGTTATATGTAATATTTAAGGACTGGATACAATGTCTTTGCATAAATAGATGTCTGATAAATCGATAAGATTTATCAGAAAAAAACATTCCTTAACATATTTTGATTGATTATTATTGTGTAGTCATTAAATGATAAAAAATGCACTTACAAAAAATGTATTAAATCAAAAAAAGCTGTTTTAATAATTTGAGTTTATTATCCTTTAAAGGAATTTAAGAAACAGAATACTATGTTTTTGCATCACAAATACCTACTTTACATAAATTCACTATACACTAGAACCGCAATTGTTGGTTAAGCATAAGTTCATAATAATCTTTTATCTATTATTTATCCAATTAAAATCAAAATTTTCAAAAACAAATTTGAGTTCCAGGAGATTCCTTGTAAAAATAATGGGCTCAAGTGTACTTTAGCACACCCACAATCTGACAACATTGCATTTTTGACTTTGTTTTTAATTTAATTCGCGATATTTTTATTATTTCATTTCTAATATGGTATAATTCTCTCTTTTGTGGATAGATTTTCATTATGGACCGATTTAATCGCGAATTAAATTAAAAAAATAGTCGAAAATGCAACGTTGTCGGATTGTGGGTGTGCTATAGTACACATGAGCCAAATAATGTAACAAAACAAAACTTTACATATTTACTATCGAGTTTAACAAAACTGTTTCAAATATATTACTCGGAAAATTGAGTTTTTGATATTTATATAAAATATTTTCCAAATTATTACAGATTAAATTTTTAGTTAAGAATCTAAACTTATAGGATGAGAAGATGTTTGTAATAGGTACTTGAACATTGGTCTGCAAAGCTTTACCAGGTAGAGAATTCTAGAAAAAGTTCTTTAATTGTAAAAGTGCACCATATTTACAACAGAAACTTAGGTTTTCACTAAACGAAATAATAATAAAGAGCTTTAAAAATGGTGCTGAAAGAATAAAGGAAAAAAATCAAAGGATTGATTGCATTATCCACATTTAGTGCAAGACTAAAGTCATAACGATTGTAATTGAAAAATCACAATAAAATCGATATTAATTCTACTGCTTTTCGATATTTTGGTATATAAATAAGGTTTCTAAGATATCAGTGCAGAAATTAAACATTTTATTTATCAACCAGTACCTATAACATAACATAAGTAAGGTATATTCGCAGGTTGTTTCAGTTATTATAAATTAAATACAGATTTTCAGAGTAAAAAAAAATTAAATTAAAGATTCATTTAAAAATTCGTAGAAATATGTTTCGAAATAACATTAGCCTATATTGGAACCATTGAAACAATTGAACCAAGAAGGACATACACGCAGTTATAAAATTACTTTCCTAATCAATTTAACATATTTAAATTATTTCAATCATCTAAAGATTACAAAACGTTGATGAATTTAATTTAACTTCCTGTATCAGTATTGCAACTTTTTCAATTTCATTGCATTGATTATACATACATATTTTGCAATTTACTTATGATTTCCATTCTGTAATACTTCAGTAATACAAGCATTTAATTTTAAATAAATAAATTTGTTTTAAATGTTATTTTCTGTGCCTAGAAAATGATTTGAAGAGTTTATTATAAAATTATTTTTTTAAATAAAGCTTTAAGGTAAAAGATTTTGAATAGTTACCGTACATTTTTGAAAGATTTTTTTTCCTTTATTGTAAATATGATTAAAAAAAACATAATAAAGAACTATGAACTTTGTGGTTTAATTTGAATGATAAATACTATTTTGGTTATGGTGTTTTTTACAAAATTAGAATAAATTCAGTGTATGATATTTCAAACATTATTAATATCGTTGAATGCTAACACTAAACTTCGTTGATTTTAAATCCTTTGTAGTACAGTAAAAGATAAATAAAACATTTTGTTAATATTTTCAAATATAAGTTATGTAAAGTCAATTTTCCCCCTATCGTGAATAATCTACAATGAGGCCACTTTTACGCCATTTTTTTACCTTCCAATTAAAGCCCATTAGTCATAACTCATAATCCGAAACCCCACTGTAATTTACTGTTTCATAAGAATACGTTTTCAATGAGTGGCCTCGGAAAATATGGATATAAGCAGTTTTATCGTTATTCGACAAAACATCATTTTAAATCAAAAAATCGTTTGCCAACCTCTCAAACAAAGATTATTTATTTAAATCTAATGGCAATTGATAAGGTTATTTGCTAAAAAAGGGAAATACAGTACACTATCGCCTATCCGGGCTAATTCTTGGGAGGGATGTTCATGGATTGTTGAAAAAAACGGGTAATCAGAATCATTAAATTTGTTTTTATTTTTTCATATTTCGTATTTTCATTATTTTTTTAATCATTATCAAGAAAACACAAACGTTTCATGACTAGCTTGACCACTAGGGGAACCTGAGGCGAAACGGGGTACCTAAACTTGAATTACAATTTACGAGAAGTTTAAAGAAACAATCTCATTGTTTTGTAATTTATATACTTATTTAATTCATTCTCTACAAATAAAACAAGGTTTTATTGATTTAAATTAATAATTAATATATAAAAGTTAAGTTTAAAAAAAGGATGGAAATTTCCCATTCTGCCCCATCCCCTGAGACACAATGGGAAATGAGCCTAGGGCACAATAGGATACTTGTTATTGGCTTAGTTCGCAGATGAAGACACTGTCATCATCGTGTTTAGCTCAGCACATGCCAAATGTGCCCATTTTTGACAAATACTGCAGGAACACCAGCTTTCATTAGATTTAGAGTATAAATCCTGGCAGTATAAGCAAATTACCTCTGCATCTTCCGACCTTTCTTATATATGGACTATCGGCTAGTTTTCCCCTTTATATGTACGCACTATCTGCTGATAAAATAAAAATGTCTAACTAAAAGGGATATACTATCTGAATGGTATATCCCATTCCGCCCCACCCATTGTACCCCAAAGCACCTTTTCCACAAGGACGACTATTATGGCAGGATATATTGGTTACATTTGAATTATCACTAGGCTTTTAGTTAGTGAGCAGTATGTTTAAACAAACATGTCATGTTAATATTCAAATAAAAAATACAACATAGGATAATTACCTTAGTGTTACTTTGCAAAAATTAGAATTCGGAAACGTTTATTTCGACTTTTGAAAAAAATAAAAACAACTGCACTTTTTACTGTCGATAGCCACTTTTTATAATGCAGCACAGTTAATTGAACATTGAGTATGATTTTTACGCGTTTTTGTCACCTGTAGCAAGCGCTAATTCCATTTCCCATCCTGTCCCGGTACCCCATTCCGCCCCGTGTTTCCATATAAGTATCTTTTATGCTTTAAGTATTACTGTCATTGTCTTCCTTTTGAGTAACAAGAGAAACGATATCAGGATCGTACATGCGTTTATAGCCGGGATCATTTAAATCATTATTGAGTCACTCCTCTATGTTTTCCTTGTCCACCTCTTCAAAAAATTTAAATTTTTCAATTTTCAATGATCTACACGTTTTAGAGACATAAAAATCTTCATACTCTTGAGAATCTATTAGCTCTGTTACTATGCTAGGAAGAATCTTTCTCCATAATCAAACAAGTGTAACCTACTTTATTTTTGAGAAAGATTGTGCTATCCCCTGTATAGTATCCAATACCATCGTTTTTTTCAAAAAAACAAACTTATAAAAGACATTTGAAATGTGACCTAAGATTTCGGGAACATTAGATTTTTAGAACAAACGAAGTCATGCAAACTGACAAATATGGGCCATAAATATCGAAATGAATAGCAGTGCAACGTTTCATTATATCCCTAAACAAATTTCTTTGAAGCAACGCAAATATTAAAGATCGAAATTCATTAATCAGTCTTAAGATCGTAATAAAAAAAGTAATCAAGTTAAATTTGTATTAAAAAGTATTTATTTTCAGGGATGAATAATCCGCAAATCGGATAATCCATGCACGAATAATTGAGAATAGACTATAGTTTATACTATTTTCAACTCATATTATGCATATATAGTTAGATATAGTAAAAAGTACGACTAAAACCACATGCAATAAAACAAAGAAAATTTCAATTTCTTCCTACTTTATTCATAATTCTATTTACTGCATAAATAAACATTATACAGTTTGCATATAAAACGTTAGATCCGACATTTTCTTTTAACAGAACAAACAAATGTATCGATGGGAAAATAAAAGGTGTGTATTGATATATTTTCTAAAACAAAAACAGTTAACGCATAATTAAAGCTTCATTACGTTTCATTTAATTTAATGGTTCAGAGAAGATCAATAGAAATTTAAAATCTATCCCTCGTATTACATTTTTTATCGTTCCAAAAAAAAAGCTTGGTGTTTTTTTTTCGGTATACATTTTAGGATAAGTGCTTTATTTTATTTGATTATATGTATAACGGCTGTTATCTTTTTTTTTTTGTTCAGTATTTTATTTTCATGTATTTAAAATTCTCTTTTAAATCTCAATCAAATTTTGAGGCTGACACTCTAATGAAAGAAACACAAGGTTTTAAAGCACATAAAACATGTTGTTTTGAATTTTGCTTGCAGCTTAATGTCAACAAAGCCTTTGTTGTTTTATTTATTTCCTTATATTTATTTATTTTTTGATATTTTAAAATAAAAAAAGAATATAAATCAAACGAAAATAAATGTTTCCAGCTTATTAGCAATTACGTATTCCGGTGTACATACGCGAAAGGTGAACTCAAAGCAGAGGTGTTTTTAATGGAAAATTAAATTAACACAAAACGCACAATTAGTTGAATTCAATTAACTTTTGAAAACAAAATTGCATTGGATTTCCAGACTGGTAAGGTAGAGTCACCAAATAACGTCCCCTTTTTGAAAAATAAAAATTTTGAAAAAAATGTTGCGATCAAAGCAATAAATATAACGTCAAAGTTTAGTTATAACATTTCTTTATTATTTTAAATAAAAAAAAATCTGTTAAATTCTTTATTGTTTATACAAAAATATTCTTTACAAAAAAGTAGACATTCTGAAAATAATTTTTTGGTCACCTAATTACGTCCTGGGGACGATATTGAGATCACAATAATCAGGACTTGCATAAACATAAACTATATTTTTAACAACATATAATTATTAGTATAATCATAATAATAACAATATCTAATCAGACTTATTAATCATTGATGTACCTATAGTTTAAACTTTAAGTAATTTTAATTCTCTAAGCAAATTGAACAGATAAAGTTAGGCCCTGAATTTTCAACACAATCCTCATGCATCCATTGGAAACATTTTGTGCATCCTATCCACTTTTCTCCCATTTTATCATGGTGCTGATCCCTGTTTCGTCCACACTAAATATTTTATTGAAAAAATGATTGTTGAAAAAATACAACTGCCGAATAACAAAGTAATTTCAATATCGTCCCGGGGGCGATATTAGGGTTATGTAGGGGGACAATATTAGGAATTTGCCAGTTGTGTTGACAACATGTATTCAACCAAAAACGCATGTCATAAACTAAATGAAAATATAATCGATTTAATTTTAAGCGATAACATCAAATTTTGGCAAAATTTCGATTTAATAATTCAAGAACATCACCATTTAAACCTTATCGATAGTATTTCAATCAAAAACTTACCTTGACAAATTTTTTATTTTTTTAAATATCTTGACACAGACCCAACATTTCACCGCTAAACATTTGAAATGGTTGTCTGACTTAACTGACTTTAAATTCAAATTATAAAAACTAGGTGGCGTTATTTAGAAAAAAAGATAACCAAGGGGGCGAAATTAAGCTTGGGGACGAAATTTGGTGACTATACCTTACCGTAAAATGTAACTAGTTACAGTTTTAGAGTTTCATCATCATTAATTAAAATATCGTTTTTATCGCATAAAAAAAATCGTAATTTACTTCAAATAGTGTTCAGTAAATTGCGACAAAATAAAATGGAGAGAAAATTTGTGGATTACGCGTTCGCTATTTGAATATTACGGTCAGTGAAATCAAAGTATCACGTTTCGAAGGTTCGTTGATTACAAATGATTTGCCCACCTATACGATGTAAACACATTAAATGCGAGCTTTTCACATTCATTAACGGAATGATTGTTCAAATACAAAATTGCGATAAAACAATAAAACGAAAAGCGGTTTTCGGGATAAAAATGCCAACCTAATGAAAAACTATACTCTAAAAGCTGATTATTATCCGTGAAAACTCTTAATGTTAACGCTATCCATCGTCTCTATTGTAATAAAACGAAGTTTTTTCAACATTGAAAGCGAAAATGTTCACATTGTGAAAAAGTAGGAAAATACTTTCATTCTATATTTGACAGACAATATCTGATCAATTTCGTATTCTTTTGAGATGAAAGAAAACGTATTATGAGAGGGAAAAAAAAGTATATTCACTGTCAAAAACAAAGAAGTGTATAAACCAATGCATCACCATCAGATAAAAGGTATTCGTGATTTTATGGATAATTTATTTGCAATAAACCAGAAAAAAATGATTAAAACATTAAATCACTAATTTCATTTGACAAAAAAAAAAGAAAAGCAAAAGGAAGGAAGAAAATGGAAATGGGAAATGTAATTTATCTTGATAAATTGACAACTATGTACTGTTGCGTTTTTAATGTTGTTTCGTTTAATTTCATTAAAAAAAAAAGTATAAACCAATTTATCTTGCCTACCCAAAATATCGTATATTCAAACAATTTTTTTTTATAAAAAAGTATTTATAGTTGAAATAAAACTATAAATTGCGTTTTATTTTCTACGAGAATTCATAAATAATTTCCAAAATAGATTAACGTTTCGCTTTTGCTCATATATATCAATTTAATTATTTGAACAGTGCTCCATTACAACAAAAATGCATTTCCTTTTATGCTTGATTGCGCCAGAGTCTCGGCGAACTAATTTATGAGATGGCCCATAAAATAATTTCCTACGCCTATTTCTGCCATTAATCCGAAATGTTTGTTTTCATTTGTTAACGAAAATTCGTTCAACAATTAATTATGAGCGGCGATTAATTAATCTTTATCTTTCAAATGAAAAATATTTAGTTTCAGTAAAATTTCACTAAAAGCAAGACCCTTGTTACACTATATTGTATTGTTTTACAAGTCATAGTTTAAGGGTAAGACTGATATTATAATAACTATTAAAACATCATTAATATTAACATGTTATCAAATTACTCGCTTGAACTACAAAAGTTTCTAAATTGTAAAGTTTTCTTATCAAAATACAAAAAAAAAGCGAACTAGTTAAATTTCTAGAACTTATATTTAACTAGCAAACATCCAAGACTTTGTCTATAATCATTAGTTCTTGGAAATTACAAGGTTACCAACAATGTTATTGAATACCTTAAGAAATAAAATTTAAATATTTTTTGTTAGTTGTCCATTGAAATCGTAAGATATTCTCATAAAAAAAGACTTTTATAACATTTCAACAGTTTGGAAAAATATTTTTTGTAACGACTGCTTCTAAAGTTGAACTTTCGTGCGTTGTGTGGCGGGGGTAAAGAGCCGTTTTCTCATCGTGGTGGCAAGCGTACGCGAAAGTAGAGAAATCGTGCGCAATAGTAAATAACAGTGCGCAAAAGTAAAATAAATTGATACCTAAACAAACTTTGATAAGAAATAATTAATATAGGTAATTATTTAGACTGTAGTTTAAACTAAAATGTTGTTTTTATTCATAATTTTTCTATAAATTATTCTTACTATAGAGTTGAAATTTTTCATATATAAATAACAATAATTAATTTCTCAATCTGTTTCTGTTGAACTTTAGAAGCAGTCGTTACAAAAAATTTTGTTCGATACTTATGCTTAAAGTGAGGTACCTAGTAGGACGAAATTGAGACACTTGCTAAAGCGACTCATCATACACAACTTGATCTCGTGCGCCTACCCCCTCGTGGGGGTACACAGCGCACTCGATCTCGTTGTGTACGATCAGTCCCTTCAGCTCGTGCATCAATTTCATCCTAATAGAAAACCTCACTTTACGCATATGTATCGAAAATAACTATTTCGAGAAGTAAGATTGTTGAAAGATTTAAATGGTCAACAAAAAAATATTCTTTTCAAAATTTAATATTGGCATTATCATGTAGAATATTCAAACCAGTTTGTATGGTTTTATAAGTAAATCACTTACAATTAAAAATGATATTTGGCTTTGAAGTCCACGTTTCCCCGAATTTCTGTTTAATCCAATAGTTATTTAAAACTTTTTATTAATTTCAAGTTTCCAAAAAGTCTAATGAACCATAAAAACTAATAAATCACATTATAATTATTGTCATTAATATATCAATCAATAACCGATATGCAACGATAGTGTTCCATTTACCAATGGTCTGTAACCCTCCCGACAACGTCACCATTATATCAACAATTTTTAGTTTAAGCTCTAACAATTAACCTAATAACTACATCAAAAGTAACTAAATAACTTTTATTAAAGTTTTCCAAAACAAAATAATTCACAATTACGAAATATCTTTGATTTTTTTTCAGATTGGCATCTTATCGCAAATGCATCGGATCGCGTCACTGATCTTCAATTGTTTTTTCGGAACGACAAATGTATTGGTAATGCCATGGTGGAAAAAAAGTCACTAGAAATGTACGAAAGTTATTGAAGGATTTAAATTATGTTTTTGTAAATATTTCTATGCATTATTTTCTTTATTCTTTTTATCATTAAAAATTTTAAGTATTGAACTTTTAAATGTTACTTAGATAAATCGTATTTGTAAGAAAAATATTGGTTTAATTAGTTAGAAGACTTCCCATAGGAATAAGTTAAACATTATTTCGAAAAAAAAATGTAAGAATTCAAACTGCCAACAAATTTACACTACAAGAAATAAAAAAATCTTTGTACTTATACAGCACTAATCTATTGGGAATAGTGCTTACATGTGATTGTCTATGGATTGAATGCACTTATTGCAACCCTATGCAGATTGTACAATTTATTTGAAAATAAAAAAAAAAGAAATAAAAAAGTATTCACGAATAATTCAATTTTTGAAGACACTCTCCCAAATTTGTATGTAGAAATTAAAATGTTAGGCCGCAAAGTATAGGTAATGCAATAGTAGAAATAAAGTTGGTAAATTAAAAAAAAAGGAATAACTAAAATCCAAAAACCTTTGAAAATTTGATACATTTATACACAATATACACAAAAACCAATGCAAGATTATTACACACTATTCAACACCGACGACTTCATCTGTGTGGTATAATAATATATCGACAACAATAAAGTTTGACTTTGCCATTTGATCTCAAATATAGAAATCATTTCATGCTCACTTACCTACATGAATAAAAATATAGACCTCGTTAACTCAATGAACAGTTTAACGCCTTCAAAAGCCTATATCAAACCATTTAATGCTAGAAAGTGTAAATCTTCTTTCTCTCTTGCTCATACGCATCGTTCACTTGCCATCAGGGATAGCGATATCGGTATACCGGGATACTAAACATCATTATTTTGAACGATTCGTACAATTTTGTAATACTGGTATTCACAGGTTTATATATCGTTATTTCGATATTTACTGGAATTTTTTAAACTATGTCCAGAATTAGTTCTAAGATTGCCAATATAGCAAAATAGTTTACGTTCGCATTTATGTATTATTTTTGTTTTTATGTCGCCCTAACGCGTGAAATTAATTAGGCAAACTTAATACCGAAAACAATAATAAAAATTTAATATAAAAAGCAGGTATATCCAAAACTTTTCTACGAGTATTCGATTTACTTAAAAGTGAGGGATTTAGAAGTAAATAATAGGGAAAAATATATCACACAGTAATTTTTGCACGAAATTACTTTCTAGGCCTGCCTAATGATAGTACAATTGATGCATTATGTTCATTAAGATCACTTTTCAAAAATTTGCAATCGTACCATAGATTGAGTAGTGATATTTACACTTGTGTATGCTTTAAATACCTACGATATTTGTTGTCTTTTTACTTTTTTATGACTCTTTTTATGACCTTCTAATTAAACCGGAAAATAGAAGAAAGAAACACCTGCGGTGTCTTTCATTTTCTAAAATTTCTTCTACCGGTATTCCGGTATTAAGAACTTTACTAATCCAAACCTTCTAAATGAAAAAATGAATAAAAAAATTGATGAAAATCTACTGAGGACGAGGGAAAAATCACGAGATTCAGAATTATTTTCCTATACTTTATCGTTAATTAGCAAGGAATATAAAGATGTCAATGACTATAATTTCCATGCCGTTGGAGTTGCAATTCACGAACGATGGTTTGTAACGACAAGTTTCTTACCTAAACATTAACCATATTTTACACAATGCCCAAGAAAACATGAAATATTCGCTCGAAGTGGAAGTGTATATTGGTCGAGAGGAGGCACACTACATAAAGTAGACTCCATTATTTCCGATGATTCTAATAACTCTACCACAACATTAATATTAGGGTCTGTCTTAAAAAGTTTCACTTCGTTTCTTCAACTTTCAAATTTCAATATTGATCAGTATGATGCATATTCTGAATTAAAACATGCAAAGCAAAAGCATGTTTTTATTACAACAAAAAATAGGAAAATTCTTTTATTGAAAAAATGCCGAATACCGGTAGTAAACTTTTGGCCAGGTATTGCCATTCCTAATTGCCACTCTATAACCAAAACATTGCATATTCATATAGTGGGCAGGTATGATTATTATATATATATACCAGTATATGCATAATTATAATAATTAGTTGTTACCAACGCCAACCGTTCATGAAAGAAATTTAAACTAGAAAATACTCTTGAAATAATTCTTGACTGATGAACCAAAAATTTGACTATCGTTTTATGTATAAAGAAAATTATATAAAGTAAACTTATGCATTTTAATCGCATGTAACAATCTTATTGTAACCATTCAACAAGTATGACAACTTTGTAGAATTTTATTTTGTCCCTAGTTTGCTGCTTTAAATTTTAATTTAATGACTCCATAAAACAGTTTTACTTCTATGTATTGTAAAGTTGAACTGGTCTTTAGATGGATACGTTAAAGATTTATCGTTACATGATGAGAAGTCAAATAAAACATTTTTAGTGTTACCTAGACATTTGTCTTGGTGGCTTTTATTCTGTAGATAAATGATTTTGCACTTGCATCGTATTTAACTATTACCCAAACTGATACAGTACCAAAAAAAGTCAATACCACAATGCATGTTTCATAAGTTTTGATGTTTAGATAATCCATTTATCCGTAAAATGAAAATCTCATAAGGTTATTTTATATAACTTTGTCCATTCGGTGATCAAAAATGATTTTTTTCTGAATTTACTGAAAGAAAAAGTTGAAATTTGGCACACTTACAGAGGTAGTTAACCCAATTACGGGCTTTTGCTTCTTCAAGTGCTCTAACCGTTCAACGAACGTTGGCTAACATGTTGGCTACTATGTTAGTAATTACGGTTTTATTTACCACTACTTGGAATTGTTCCATCAAATTTTTTCATATCATATCTTTCGGTTTTTAAGCCAGAATGCTTTTCTCTGTTGGACCACTTCAGTAATATAGCGTAAAATATTTGATTTTAAGAGTTTTCATTTGTAAGGAAATATAAAATG
Source organism: Sisyra terminalis (assembly GCA_958496175.1). Taxonomy (NCBI): domain Eukaryota; kingdom Metazoa; phylum Arthropoda; class Insecta; order Neuroptera; family Sisyridae; genus Sisyra; species Sisyra terminalis. The sequence continues at coordinate 58,031,970 of OY292274.1, forward strand.
CAGTCACATCGTGAAACATCAAAAATTGCTACAATTGTTAGAAAAAAATCAACATTAATAATAATAATTCTTATTCAATAATCAAAATAAGATTATTCGCTGACTTTGAACAGTTATACTGTGTATACAATATATAGGATATATTGCGGTCCAATTTATGTAGTTTAATGTAATATAATAATATATAAAAATCATACCATAAACATAAATTTGACAGAAGTTCAAAAAAAAATATTCGTGACGTATTGCCCAGATACGTATTTCGATTGCCAAGCAATCTTCCTCAGTGGTCATCAAGTAGTTTGGATCACTCCGTAATTGCTTTGTGATGATTCACAAAATAATCACGGATTGACGTCAATTTATAAGTCGTGTCTTCTCTTTTTGCGATATGGTTATGAAGGGGGGGGGGGGTATTACCAAATTTTTGTACTTTCACCGAATCCTTCGTAGGCAACCCGAAAAGTGCCGAATTTTGAATTGTTTCATTTTCCCAATTTAGTAGGTACCTTTCCCTTTCTTTTAACAATTTGTATGCTTTCGAGTGCATCCAATCGGTTTGTGCGGTGAACAATTTTTAGAAGTCTAGCTTGCAAATGTATGCCCTGATTCCAGTGCATATTCTGCCACACATGATTTTTCCACTCTTGCATATTCTATGATTGCCATATGTTCCTTATACCTAACCATTATTTGTCTTCTAGTCTGACCGACATAGGTTTTATCACAGCCCGTGCAAGGGATTTCATAAATTCCTGATTTTTGTATGTCCGGAATTTTATCTTTAGAACCGTTAAATAATCCACCCAACTTTTTGGTTGTATATCCAGCCTTTATTCCAAACTGTTTCCATATCCTTTCAATTTTTTGGGAAATCCCTGGAAAATATGTTAAAACAGACCAACGGTCGTCTGGTCCTTCCATCGTTCGTAAAGTGGTTTCTGATAGTTTTTTCCTCCAAAGAGCTCTTTTGAGGATTCCGTCTACAATTTTGGTAGAGTATCCATTAAAGGTCGCCACACCTTTAATGTATTCTAATTCTTTTGTAAACAGATTCTTTACCAGAGGTACATTTACGAGTCAGTTTACCAAGGAATGAAAAACAGCCACTTGATGGCCACTTAGGAAGATTGCTTGGCAATCGAAATACATATCTGGGCAATACGTCACGAATATTTTTGTTTGAACTTCTGTTCAAATTTATGTTTATGATATGATTTTTATATATTATTATATTAAATTATACTACATAAATTGGACCGCAATATATCCTATATATTGTGTACATACTTATTCAATAGTTTTAAAACGATTAAAAGCGGTTTAACAAGATAGCGACACTACTGAAGGAATTTTATTTTTATATGAAAAACTACTGAGCCAAACCCAAAATCAAAAACTAAAAAAGAAATATAAAACCTCACATAAATCATTTAATAGCTAACAAGATAATCTTTAGTTATCTGTTGACCAGAAAAACACAAAATTTTTGGGAAAATGAAAGTATCATTTTTTGCTTAAAGTAAAAAGTTTATTATTTTAATACAGCCAAGGGCTTCAAGTCATATGTGGAAGATTTTGGAGGAGCCGCTGCTGAAGCAATAATAAAATTTATTTTTAAAAAAAAAACAATGCTCAAAAATCTTTTTTTCGGGACCTAATATATTTAACTAAGTTTCAATACTATAAAACTTTAATTATAAAGAAAATACCATTGATAATTTTCTATCTCATGAAGAATTCTACAACGTTATTTTGAATCTACACATCTATCTAACATAAAAAGAATAGTTTGGGCAATTTAATACTTATACAGTATACAAAAACATTAATGCATATTCACTTAATTTAACTTATTTTACAAAAATATGATGTCAGAACATCGCAGTAAAAAAGATTTGTCCCGAGTATCTTAGTAATTTTTATCATAAAAAGGGAATCACTAGAAAAAGTAAATCTTTAATAAACTTTTTTCAAGCTTTTTAATTAATTTATAATACTTTGAAGTATAAAAACAAATAAAATCAGTACATGTTTTCCATTTTAAAATTTAAAGACTTAAAAGTTGAGTTTAAGAAAGAACGATTCCCACGTGTTATCTTTGAACATAACATCATCATTTTACGTAAGAATTTGCGTATGTAAAAGAATTTGTATCGTAATACATTTCTTTTAAGAAAAAAGCGATGGACTTTTTCAGTATTATACAAGTTATCCTTGGTATTTTATATAACATATATATGCATTTCTTATATCTATGGTATTATGGTAGAATACCAAAAATCCATTGAAAAGCGCTTTGATCTTTTCTTTTGTAATATTTATTATTTTTCCAATACATCCGGCAAATGATAGAATTGGTTTGTCGGAATTCTTTCGACACACGAAATCAAAGCAACATTTAAGAAAGCCTTGTAAACAGATTTTTCATAAAGGAAAAACTTTATGTTATAATGAGGATATAACAAATCTCAAACATTCATCGGTTATGAAAAGGTAAAGTTATTAAGGTAATATTTCTAAAAAAGTTTAGGGAAATGGATCGCAGATATTTGAAACATCTTTTCTTTAGTTCTTACGTTTCATTTTTTTTTTTTTTAAATAACCTAAACTAATGACGTGGAAGTTAAAAAAATCAACTGTAAACAGTTATCGTTTCCATCTTTAATATAAAAGAATCCGGATAATTTTTTCAATCCCTTTTTTTCAAAGAAAATAAATTTTAAATTATTTATTGCTTAAAATAAACATCAAGCAACTAAAACAAAAATAAAGTACTAGAAATGCGTTAAGATCTTAACAATAGTTTTGCTAGATAATTATGAGAGAGGAGTTTTACAAAACGGTCTACAAAAGAGTATAATTTTTCAAAGAGAGAAACTGCATCATAAACGTAGATGTTTCTTATAAATCAAGAGATAAAAATCCTTCACGTTTCATATTAAAAAAATTAACAAAGAAAAGTAGGTCCCATGGAATAACAACCCTCTGTCATCCGTTTTTCAAATAACTTTACACACCTTCCCATTTTCCCCATGTTTATCCGCTTTGAGAAATTGGGATGGTTTTATTCCAATTTTTGGTCAAATTGGTCGAAACCAAACATTCAGTTATAATCTACCAGAAGTTTCTTGACATAAAGTGTCAAGTCATTCAAAACACCAATTTTTTCGAAGAATTAAAAGCTTATAAGCGATAAACTTGAGAAGAAATCTTATCAGAACATATCATTCATTTTTAATTTGATCCTTAAAAATTGTAATCTACAGTTTTACAGCTGCACGTAAAATGTTCCTTTAAAATCAGTTGAGCTTTTTACAAAGCTTGACAACTACAGCATCCAATATTTCAGCATTGAAAAGACAAGTACTCGTGATGTCACTTCTTTTGTACTGTCAAATCATAAATCGTGTGGATTTTAAAAATTGATGTTTGTGAAACATTATTCATAAGGTTATATTTCTTTAAACAAACAAATAGAGTAAAACAATATATTTGGAAAGTTTATATGGTTTTATATTTCAACATAAAGCTTTGTGAAAATATGTATAAAGTATGTACTTGTATATACACGTGAGAAGTTATACTTATTTGTCGATATTAAAAAAATGTTTTTAATCCACTGTCATAGCATCATCCGGTAGTGGATGAAATGGCACCTAAGTTATGAGTTGTTTGTGATAACTGAAATATAATACAATTTTAAACTTTTTAGTTTTAAACTCAATATAATAGGCAAATGTATGTATAGCGACAAAAACAGAGAACAAAGAATATAATTAAGTAATAATTATTGTCTCGATTTTGAATTAACTGATTGTTGTCATTGGTTTCAACTGTCATTTCGTTTTCATTCAATAGCCATTTTTTGCTATTTGTCAGTGTTGGGCTGAGAATAATTCCCATAAAGTTACTAATTTTCAAATAATAGACTAAATTAGTAGCTCATATCCTTTTTAGGGAGAGTACTATATCATTTTATTTTTTTGGTATACGAAAATATAAGACGTAAACACACTAACACCACCCTAACTTGCATATAGTTAACATTGAAAACATTAAAGCAATACGTTTTCATTCATGAAAACGAAACATTAATATTAACTTTATTGTAGAGTTTCAGATCCTCGATGATGATAAATTGGTAAAAATATTCAGAGGACTAGGATCAAATAATAATCAGTGAAAACTATTTATTACATGCGCTGTAATAAATAGTTTTGACTGATTATTATTTGATCCTAGTCCTCTGAATATTTTTACCAATTAAAATTAATATTATTTTAATTTAATTGTTAGTTCCTTTTAAGCATGTATATAAACCATACAAAAACTAACGTTAATATCAAGCTGATAAATAATCACCGCTTCTTTACATAAAGTAACTTCCTTTAACAATGTAAAAAGCTTATTCGCAAAAAAATATCTATATAAATCAAGTGAAATATCAAAATAAGTTTCATAAAAATTATCGGTGTTAAATTTTTGTTAACTCAAAAGGATATCATTAAAATTATATACTGAAACCGGTTAAATCATCCATGAAAGTATCGTCAAAGTTGATAAAAAGTTGAATCAATTTTACAATCCATACTTTTGCATATTCATGGTACATGTCTGGTTTGTCATTCTGTACACAGAATTCATAAACTAAAGATTTTCAACGTACATTCTTAGGCCCATTATCTGTAAAGCAGAAAGAAATGTGTCAGGACTATTTGTGAATAAATTATGTGAAACCATATTCCCAGAAAATCTTGTTATATACAGCATAAAGTAAGTGCGAATGAATCACTTTAAAAATGAATTCAGACATTGTAGATTCAAAGGAAAGCCAAGAGATGAAACTGTTGATATTCGTCTTTTAAGAACAAAATGCTTTTTACCCTAAACACGAATGAAACAATAAGTACCAGCTCTTGAAAAGGTAATGCTCCCTGGAAAAAAATCTCCAGACAAGTGAATTTTGCAAATCATACAACTTTCATATTCTAAATCACTTATGATGACAATGTGTTGGTGCAAATAATTGATTTACCCAATGTATTTGCTTGAGTTTTAAATAAAACTTTCCTGTGGAAGAAATTCAAATTCTGAATTTTGCCGTTCTGTACCGCTGATAAAATTGGGATTAATTACTATTTTATATGAAAAAATAGATTTCGGGTCAGTTCAAATGAAGTGGTCCAAAAATAAAATGAAATGTTTGCTCGACCATTTTAAAAAAAAATAATATTTTTTGTGTGCTATCACCCCAACATGTTGGTAGTTCAAATTCATCATTATTTTAATTTTATTGTTTTTAGTTTTCCGGTGATGGCCATATTAGTTTAACTAGGCGCAGACATTTTCACACTTTTAAGGGTTTGCGGAAACTTGATTATCCCAGGCCTTATTTGTCCTATCAAAACGAAACAAAAAGCAGTGGGTTCATGAAAATATAAGATATAAGGTTGTAACAAGACGTTTTCACCTAAATGTAATTCTAAGGGATGAAATTTCAGCCTAAATTTTTAGCTCTCATTTGTAAAAACTCCAATTTTTACGGAAAGATTGTGAAGGAAGGGAAAGAGTCTATGGTGAATATAATGTATTTAACCATTTAATATGTGACATTCAATTGGAAAAAATTCGGCAAAAAACGTTAAAACTTTTTTTACAAACAATTAGGTACTAGTTGTATCCAAAAACAAAATTTGAAGTCTGAGACATTAAGTCTTTTTAAAATAAAAAATAACAAAATTTGGAAATTCTCAAAATTTACAATTTTCTGAGCTCAATATCTCTGGTGGGGGACCAGATAAAAATCTGAAATATCACCCCATTATAGTACTGGATGATAGTATTATGCACTTAAAATTTGGAGTTTGAGATTTGACTAAGAGTAGAGGTATTGCAAACACAAAATGTCAAAATAATGCATACTTCATTAGGTGAATATAATATATTTAACCATTTAAAATGTCACATATACTTGGCAAAAAGGGCATTTTACACAAAACAACATATACTCTGGACTAACTGTTATGCATATCTTAAATTTAAAACATATACTTCTTTCTGAAAGCTAATAATGTATATACGTACCCAAAGTCATCAACTAATCTTGGTGTTCGACAAAGAGCTAAGAGATCTCTTAACACAGTTAAAGAACTTCACATACAATTTTGCTTTGAACAATCGAACATAATGTTTAATTTACCTTTCTGTATATTAAAATGTTTTTTCCCAAAAAAATTGACACAATTTTTTATTGCTTTATTGTGCTAAGACGAGCAAATTTTGTTAAAAATTTTTATCTTCAAAAGTTTCCAGCACTGCACTTTGGCAACATTTTTTACCACAAAATGTGTATTTACCAAAACATAAGTTTGGGTAACTTTCTTTATAGTTTCGTGATCTTTATGTTGTCTGTAGGCTTGTCAAAAAGATTAGTTGATGATTATGGGTACGTTTATACATTATTAGCTTTCAGAAAGAAGTATATGTTTTAAATTTAAGATATGAATAACAGTAAGTCCAGAGTATATGTTGTTTTGTGCAAAATGCCCTTTTTGCCAAGTGTATGTCACATATTAAATGGTTAAATACATTATATTCACCATAGACTCTTTCCCTTCCTTCACAATCTTTCCGTAAAAATTGGAGTTTTTACAAATGAGAGCTAAAAATTTAGGCTGAAATTTCACCCCTTAGAATTACATTTAGGTGAAAACGTCTTGTTGCAACCTTATAGTTTATATTTTCATGAACCCACTGCTTTTAGTTTCATTTTGATAGGACAAATAGGGCCTGAGATAATCAAGTTACCGCAAACCCTTAAGAGTGCGAAAATGTCTGCGACTAGTTAAACTAATATGGCCACCACCAGAAAACTAAAAACAATAAAATTAAAATAATGATGAATTTGAACTACCAACATGTTGGGGTGAAAGCAAAAAAAAAAATCAGAATTAAAAAAAAATAATCAAGCGACCAATGCTGGACCGACTGAATTGGACTGACCCTTTGTGTAGATCAAAATATGAATTGTTCATTAAATATTCTTAATTGGAACTAATTTACTTAATTTGCATATATTATTCAAAAGAATACATTATAGGTATGTGCATTTATTAAAGCACCATTTTTTCAACTTACAATAATATCAAAAGCGGGTTACAATAGCAATTAGTCTTATTGAAGTTAAATCGATAGTGCAACTACTCTTTGGAAATATTACGACCTATGAATAACACTACAAAATACCAAAACAAAAAAAAAACAATCAATATTGAATCATCAAACAAATAAATTTTAAATTTGTTTAACGTTTAATGAACTTTAAAAATTTTAGAGTGATTATATCATTTACTAGCTGATCCCCGAAACTTCGTCTGCGTAACGTAGGTGTAGATTATGTTTTCTTTTCAAATTTGCCATTTGTAGTGGTATATGAAAATTTTTGTTTTTCTCATTTCTTTTACGAAAAACATAATCATACTTAAAAACACTATTTCATCAACTTTAAAAAGACACATTTAATAAACTGTTGCAAAGAATAAAATTGTTCTATGTAATAATCAATTAATTTTCAAAAAATATTTATAAATATCTAAAAAGAGTATGTCTATTGCGTATACCTACGGCAGGTATACCTACCGTAGACCAAATAATCTGTAAATCAATCAGCATCTATACATAAATAAAAAATATCGCCTAGTTCAATAAAGTTGGTCTTAATTATAAGTAAAGAGCGTTGACCATGCGATATTTTTCAAATAACTTACATTTTTAAACTTGTGATATCTTTCGAATGGAATGTTCAAATTGAATAACTCAAAAAGTTATATAATGGCATTGAAGCAAACTTAAATATGAAGTCATTTATTTTGATAAGGATTAATCCCAAAGTATAAATAAAAGAGCTTTTATAACGGTGGCATTTATATATATATTTTTAAAATGAAAAATCATTTATTGTGACATAACTATAATAGTAAGATATATGCTGTCGTTCTATTTTTTGTAAATAATGATATGTTCTGCAAAATCGTACTACATTATTTTGTTCTATAACCAATAGTTTTCGCAGCGCACGCGATAAAAGAATGTTTTTTGTTAAATTTTTCAGACCTTGGGTTACATTATTGGAGTTTTAGTATGGATCCCTAACTTTTTTGAAAATTTAATATAACCTATGTTCACCGGAAATAGTGTAGCTTCCCAACAGTGAAAGAATTTTTCAAATCGGTCAAGTAATTTCGGAGCCTATTCAAAGCAAACAAACAATGAAATCTTTCCTCTTTATAATAATAGATTACAAAGAAATGGATTGTCGAATTCTCGATTGATTTCTTGAAACTTTCAGACAAAAAAAAAATATATCAAATATGATAATTTTCGATCAAAACAATAAAGTTCTCTACTTTATAAACATAGAAATGCCTTTATTCGAACACTTTTAGTTGAATTTATCCTCATCTAACGACTTCGATTCTCACCTCATTTATGATCAATAAATTGGTAACAAACGTTTCATGCCAAATTAATATCGTCTTTCAATGTATATGAATCGCGAAAATAACCTTGAGAACTGCGATAATTTTGTAGGCTATTCCAAATATCGAATAGCCAACCCTCCATACAGCTTGTATTTAATGTGAAATCAATTGCCGTATTCGTTCTGTCGAAAACAAAGCTATAATAACGTTATAATTGAATTTAATAAACAATCCATTTCGATATTGGTGAACTTTGTGGGTTCATTTACTTTATTAAGTTTAAAAACAATTATGATAACAAAGAAAAATATGTACCACTGTTTTTATATTAACTAAACAATTATATGTTCACAATTTAAGGTATTATTGTTGCATTTTCTAAATTCAATAATTTTTAAACGTTTATGTGTTCTACGTAAACTAAAGTTGCATTCTTAATTAAAGCTTTATTTACCTATACTTTACTTTCTTTGCTATCGTAATTATCATCCCAAACAAAATAAACGTTTTCTTATGGCAATAGGCTTGCTTGGAAAAGTTAGCAAAACAAACAATGCTTCGAATCGAAATTGTTGAATTTAAAGCTTTGAGAGCTTAAATAGTTCTAATATGACGGTTTATATTGTCTTTTAAAAGTTAAATTGGATCAAAACAAATAAAAGGGAAAATCCTTTAAAGTGATTTATACGAAATTTGTTTAGTTACGATACTACGACGTATTATCGAACTTATGTAATTTTCAATATTTAAAACAGCATACAACAGAAAAACGACTTGAATATATAACAATCGCTACGGGAATTCAATTTAAAATTTTCTAGTTGTTTATTTGTAAAAAATACTAAAAGAAGTTCTCTACAGTGCCCTAGAGTAAGAAAAAAAGAACAACGCATGAATTGTTAATAAACTGTTCCAGTTAAAATAAAGTAATAATTTATTAAAAACTGTGTTGAATAAAAAATTGACAAAAATATTTTATTCATTTCTAGATATCTAAACAATAAAACTACCCTAGAATTTAGTACTTACGTATTTCTATAAGGATTTTTTTCATATATCAGTCAAATTAATAACTTATTTTTTAATATACTAATACTAATAGTTGATGCATATATCTATTGCAACTGCACTATTTGTAACAGCAATACCATGCACCTCTACATCTAAGTTTTTCACTAGGTACAACTAAAATTGTAATGTTTTTTTTTAGTTTAAATTCATAATTATTTTTTCCTTAACTTATAACTCTTACCCTTTAAATCCTTTCACTTCACAAAGAAATTGAAGAAACATTTTTGGATAATTATAAAAAGAAATCATTAACTATAAATATCTGATGCTTTATCTTCTATATGTGTAAAACCAAATCGTGTTAGATAAACTATTTATAACTGAGAAATGGCTGGACCGATTTTCATGATCTATGATTTGTTGAACTTGTCTACGCCTAGGTAAACAGAAAAACCATTAGAATATCTGAAAAATTGTGAATAAAATACATTTTTAAATAACCTAGGTTTTATTATTTGTAATCATTGATGTCAGTGGTTTGCGAAAACTCCATAGCAAACGTTACAATAAATCTTTTTTATTTAATGAATTTAAGTGTCAACTTTTAGAGTCTCAAAGATCAAATGCTTCCAAAACGCCAATTAAATAAAACAAATTTTCGTAATATTGTTCGTGCTGATATTTATAGAATAATAACCGAAATGGTGATAGGATTTCAGGAATATTTTCTTTATATATTTAGCAAATGTGTTAAAAGTGTAAATAGAAGTAAAATGGTAGAAATTACAATAAAAATCAGAAACCATACTAAAAACTTCAAGAAAATCAAAACCACCAATACTATTATTGGTACCAGGTCACAAAGAGGATCACTAGGAAACGACATATTAATTTAAAAGAAACATATTTAAACCTTCATTTGTCATTTTAAAATCTGAAAAATGAACAATATATATATACAAAGAAATGAAGAATATACCAAAAGAAAAGAAACTAATTCATTGAACTATTCCATATATATAACACATTGTGCGATTGCTTAAAGACTATGGTTCATTCCAAACAACAGTACAGAAAGGATACAAATAATTACCAAAATAAGATTGAGACAAAATTATAGCACATTTAAGCCATCCCATTGTAGGTACTAATGAAGAAAGGTGAGCTACCTTAACCATGTGTTCAAGTGGTAAATGATAAAAAACAAACTAATATTATGCTTAGAAAAGTAGTAAAAAAAAAAAACAGAAACATCCCCAGAGGAGAATTGGCCGAAAGAACAATACAATTTCGAGGAATACAAATAATTAAAAATAAAAATGTGTTTAGAATTATCAATTTATGTCCAAACATTCATAAATAAGATAAATTTAATGAATTTTGTTAGGCACATAGGTTTTAATATGTTCAATGTTCTAATAGGTAGGTATGAATCTAAATATTTAAAATAAAATGTATGTTTAAAAACGCATTTAATTTGTTATAATCAAGCATAAGTTTATGAACTTAATTATATCCATATTAGTAATTAAAAATATGATATTATTACTATATCAATTAATTTTTGCAATTCAATTTTAGGAGGTATGAAGTTCATCGGGTCCTCAAATTACTTATTAATAAATCATCTTTCTTTCTAACACTTTCAAAATTTCACTTCCAGAATCACAATGCATCTAATATTAGAAGAAAGAGAATATATAAAAAGGGTACGTAAGAGAAAGGAAAAAAAGCTGCCGAGATTTGTATAGTTTTCTTTGGTTTCATTATGGAAATACAAAGCTATATCATTGAACCCCTGGCCACTCTTGATAAAGTTCACTTTATTAAAGATTTTTTTTTCATTTAAATTTAGATCAGTAGGTACTTATGTAGAAAATAACAAATAACTATTAAAAAAGGTTTAGGACAATTAATTTGGTGAATTAGCCTCGGAAATTTGAAACAAATAAATCTTAACCATGATACAATATTGATATCGATGTAAAAATATTTGTTTAAAATTTGTATAGCTTCTTCATAATGGGTGAATTTTTGCTAATTTTTTAAATTATTACTTTATAGTAAAAAAAGAATAAAATCAAATCAAATCAAATTCCGTGCGTAATGCATTTGATCTTCGTTACGCATACTACGTACACTGTGTATTGTATATTGTATGTTATTACCGTGGGAGTGAGAGGGGTTGTGTTAAATTTTCAAAATTTCAATAATCAAAACAAATGAACATCGTCAAATCTCGCGATCTCATTGGCTAATAGCCACTTGCATTTACGTAAATGCGCTGTCATCAGATTATGTTTAATTTATTCATTCTTTGTTTGTTCTTTAATCAATTTTGTTTTCTTCAAAGCAAAAAAGTGATGTAAGTGATACAAGTGATAATTTAAATAGTGTTCAATTAACCAAGACAAAAATTCTTTTAATCAAGTAAGTGAAATATTCTTTAACCTCGAAAATCGGAAATCATAATTCCAATTACCAACAGTGTTGGTTCCGATTCAGTTATCAATTGCGATTTTGTAAAAAAATATTTTTCCTATCCAAATGAATAAAGGTCATACTTGCAACTAGTAGTAACTACTAAACATTGTACTCATAGTATCCAGCCGATTATCGCTAATATTTTACTTTACTAAACATATATTAAGCTTATTGATGGTACCATTGATAAAATTCTTTTCTGATGGAAATATTAATGAGAAATTATAGGAAAAACAGAAATTCATATTCGTATGTTACATATTTCATTCGGATTCTTTATTTATCTAATTTGTCAATTAGGCATTTAATTTTTTCTATTATATTAGGTCAATTGAAAAGTCCCCGGTCTGACACACAAATGGCGGTGCTAGTATAAAATCCATATAATTTTTAGTAAGTACCAGTCTTTAAACGATACGTGCCAAAATTTGACAGCAGTTCGATCACTAGTTTGTGAGATATTGCGTTGTGAGTGTGGCTACTTTTGTTATTTGAAAAAGATGGAAAAAAAAGAATTTCGTGTGCTGATGAAATATTGCTTTTTGAAGAGAAAAAATACAGTTGAAGCAAAATCTTGGCTTGATGAAGAGTTTCCGGAGTCTGCACCAGAAAAAGCAACCATCATTGATTGGTATGCTAAGTTTAAACGTGGTGAAATGAGCACCGAAGACGGCAAACGCAGTGGATACCCAAAAGAGGCTGTCACCGACGAAAACATCAAAAAAGTTCACAAAATAATTTTGAATGACCGTAAAGTGAAGTTGATCGAGATAGCAGATATTGCGAAGATCTCATCTGAACGTGTACATCATATCATTCACGAACTTGTACATTTTTTGTACATTTTTGTACATTATTTGTACATTATTGTACATGAGAAAGCTGCTTGGAAAATGGGTGCCGCGCGAGCTCACAATCGATCAAAAGCAACTACGTGTTAATAGTTCTGAGCAGTGTTTAAAGCTGTTTAAGCGCAATAAACCTGAATTTTTGCATCGATATGTGGCAATGGATGAAACATGGCTCCACCATTTCACTCCGGAGTCCAATAGACAGTCAGCTGAGTGGACTGCACAAGATGAACCGAATCCAAAGTGAGGAAAAACACAACAGTCAGCTGGCAAGGTTATGGCATCAGTATTCTGGGATGCGGAAGGTATAATATTCATTGATTACCTCCAAAAGGGCCAGACCATCAACAGCGATTATTATACAGCGTTATTGGATCGTTTAAAGGATGAAATCGTTAAAAAACGGTCCCATTTGAAGAAGAAAAAAGTGCTGTTTCATCAAGACAATACACCGTGCCACAAATCAATGAAAACAATGGCAAAATTGCATGAATTGGACTTCAAAAATTGCTTCCGCATCCACCATATTCGCCAGATCTGTCCCCCAGCGACTTTTTTCTGGTCTAAGACCTTAAAAGAATGCTCGCTGGAAAGAAAATTAACGCCAAAGAAGAAGTAATCGCCGAAACTGAGGCCTATTTTGAAGCAAAAGACAAATCGTACTACAAAAATGGTATCGAAAAGTTGGAAGATCGCTATAATCGCTGTATTGCCCTCGAAGGCAACTATGTTGAATAATAAAATCGAATTTTGCCAAAAAAATGTGTTTTACTATGGTAGACCGGGGACTTTTTAATTGGTCTGTTATGGTATTTACACATGCCACTACGTTAAAAATTAATTCTATACGTAAAAAAATTAAAGATATGCTCAAATAATGTCTTAAACACGAAATAATAAATATACAGGTCCTACTTACAACTAGTAGTAACTACTAAACATTGACCTTATAGTATCCAGCCGATTATCGCTAATATTTTACTTTACTAAACATATACTACGCTTATTGATAGTACCCATGAAAAAATTCTTTCCTGATGGAAATATTTATAAGAAATTGTAGGATAAACAGTTAGAAAAGCATATTCGTATATCACATATTTCATTCGGATTCTTTATTTGATCGGAATCAAACCCTTTGAATTTAGGCTACATTATCCCATCTAATTTATCAATTAAGCATTCAATTTTTTTCTATTATATGGTATTTACACATCCTACTCGGTTTTGCACAACTACGTTAAAAATTCTGTACGTAAAACATAGCTCAAATAATGTCTTAACCACGAAATAATAAATATACTTGATTTATTGGAACACATTCATAGACTAACTAACGATTTAATTTATAAGAAATAAATAAAAATTAGAACTGTTTTTTGCTGCAAAAGCCACAATAAATATAGGATTAAGCTGTCATTCTTTCAATCCCCAATTTATTTATTTATAACCTCAGATAAGTTTGCAGTCCCCAATTCATCTTGATTTAAACATCCCCAAAGTGTGAAAAACGATATCAATCAAAATTAATCTTCACTAATAAATAATTTGTAATTGGTAAGAACTTCTAATCAATATATAACACCTGTTAAATATTGATAACCCATTAGAAGTTTAATTTATCAAATATTTATGTTTCTTGTTGAAATAAACAGTAGGAAATTATAATATTTCATGTAAAAGTACTGTATTTTTTATTTTTTTTTTAATTTATGTAAGAAAGAACGGTAATCTTCACTAATAAATAATTTGTAATTGGTAAGAACTTCTAATAAATATAACACCTGTTATATATTGATAACTCATTAGAAGTTTAATTTATAAAATTTTTAGATTTATTGTTTCTAATAAACAATAGAAAATTATAATATTTCATTTAAAAGTAATGTTATTTTCTTTTAAATTTATGCAAGAAAAAACGGTATAATTGAAGTAAGATGTTTTATCTCCGCAATGACTTAAAAATCAGGTCTTGCCAGGAGTTTTAGATTGATTAATTTTTTAAATGTACATTTTTTAATTAAATTTAAACGTTAATTACTGTACTAGAAATTAAATTTTACACCCACTTTAATTGGCACACCTATCATAAATTCCATTTTTTTTTCTTTATTAAAATTTTAATTATTTTTTGTATTTTATATTTTTTTTTTCAACCCTTGATTAAAAGAAAGAAAAAAAAGGTGAAAAATTTAACAGCCGGTTGTTGTTTACGGTCGCTACAGTAATATCAAATTAACAAATTACAGGTTTATAATTATGTGATTTTTACGATATTGTTTTGATAGGGTTTCAATTATTGCATAAAATAATTAACAGATGTGGAAAGGAAATGGGTATTTTCCAAAGTTTGCCTCGACTGATAATTTTAGCTGAATAGCTAAAAAGTTTTACTTTACTGGTTGCGCTAGTACAAATCTTGATGCTGAAATATGTGAATGGTTTTCCTAATGTCTGGAACAACACAAGAAAAGAGTCAACATTTTCTTAGATATACAAATAAAATGAATTGTGAGGAAAACACGGTGCAGTTTCCACCACAAACGAGGCAGATCAATATCTGGTGTACGGACATCAATGCTCTATTCGTCCGCTTATACGAACATTACTTTACAGCTAACTTTCCTTCTCCCAAAAGCACTCACATTTATCTCGTAAATCAGATCAAAATTTCCACACATACGCCGGGAAAAAAATGTTAAAAATTTCCAATATCATAGCTCATACTCGAATCACATTCACCACAACCAATGGATTTCGTGTGGACAAGTTTTTATCCACCAAGTTTAATCATTTGGAAACATTTCATTCGTTTTTGTCCACCCAGTCCTTTTTCACTATTTTAATATCCATTATTTTTGTGGTGCTTGTTCTCTTGTGTTCGTGCTGCGAAAACTTTCGTATTGTATTTATTACAGCGATTTCCACACAGAGCAGTCGTTGAATTTAAAAATTTCAAAATGAATTGGCTCCCGGTTTTTGTTTTCAGCCAACAAACACATTTAACAGTTTGAAAAACTCGTGTTTTTCCTCGTTATCAAAATACATTTTAACAGGGATGCAAATGTAAAATTTAAATTATTTTTTTGCTCAATAAAAAAGAGCATTAGCTTAAACGAAAATTAACGATTTAAAAATTAAACTTAAACAAGAGTTTTTCATCTTTCGTATTTCCTTACAATATGATATTATCGCAACAAACAATTAAAAAAACCGAGTTTGCACTTTTATACTTTTATTATCAATCTACTGCCGTAGCCTCTTCGGGGCCGTCAATACTGATCGTTACGGTATTACGGTATTGACGGTACCGAGGAGTAGTAGAAATATTTCTGCTATAGCATTTCTACATTTCTACTTAAATGTATCTAAGATACTGTATTATTTAGTTCTCCTTAGTTCCTTTATTTTTGCCATAAAGTGACTAGTATCTTAAATACTTTTTAAAAGGAAGTTTATCTTGTAATTTATAAAGTGTCTAAGATATTGATATACCGCGAGGTTATTAGTACACACGGTATAAGCTTGGATCAGGAACGTCGAAATTTGAGAATTGTTTTTGAATGGGTTCGATATTATTCCTGTACGTATTGTTCACTCGAATGCAATTTGTACGTAAATTTTGACATGTCAGAAATAAAGTAGTGATTGTTATTTTCAAATATGTATTTATATTGTATTATGTAAAATTAAATTTTCTAAATAAAGTCTACTTTGGGCAAGTCCACTTCAGCACACCCACAATTTGGCAACGTTGCATTTTCGATTTTGTTTTAATTTAATTCGCGATTAAATCAGTCCATAAAAAAATAACTGTCGCTTCTTCATTTCTGGCTTGTCAAAGTTTACGTACAAATTGCGTTCGAGGGAACAATACGTACCCATTCGAAATAGTTATCTACAGTTCGGAATATCTCGACGTTCCTGATCCAAGCTTATACCGTACACACAAAAATTGTATTTATGTAAAATTGTATTTTATTTTGTTCTTTAAGTTTCAATTGCTACGTCTAATATTAATTCACTATCGTTTTTTAGTGGGTTGTATGGAAATTATACAAACATATTTTTCTTTTCTCTTAACTAATACAGATAAAAAATATATTAAATAAACGATAGAAGATTACTATAAGAAGTAAAAGTTAAAGAGATTTTATGTCTAGAGTGAATTTCTTCATAAATCTGTCAAAATTATAATCAAGGTCATCGAGCCCCCATTTTTTTTCTTTTTTTTTAAGCTCAGCGCTCTCTCGTGGTCGTCATTAGAACTGTTACCACTGTAACAATTTCCTTCACTCCTTAAATAATATAATTACAATCAAGAAAATGAATATTATATACATATATTCAATGCATTGTTTAATATTTCATTTTGATAAATTAGTTTCCTTAGGAATATACTCAAACTTATTAAATATTTAAAAATTAAACGAAATTGATTATAATATATTGACCTAACCTATTAAATTTGAACTGTCATAAATGTCCACATGTTTTAACTGCATGTCAACCGCCAAAATTCTAACCCTACTTTTATGTCGACGAGAGGAGAGAATATATATTTTGTGCAAATAAGCTGTGGAAGGGGTTCGAGCACTCGGCAAATTGAGGGGAAATGAAAGTTTGAATTTAACATTGGTTTATAGGCAACATTCACTCTTGTTATACAATCTCTTTGGAAAAAATTCAATCTAATAGAACAAAAGAAAAGTCTGCACCTAATCTGACCTAATCTCTCAATATCTCGGTATCTAAGTTACTTTTCGGTAGGTACCTAAGAAACTTTTTAAGTTACAAGATAAATTTTCTTTTAAAAAGTAGATATCTAAGATAGTTACTTTTTATTAAAAATAAAGGAACTTAGACACAGTATCTTAAATATTCTAAAGTAACTAAGATACTTTTTTCTGACAGCTCTGGTTCTGGTTATAATATTGGGAACAAAATTTCATTTCATGAAAAGAGTAGACGTTAATATATTCCATTATATTATTTTCAGGATAATTTTTTTTTCGTTATAGCAAATATTCTCAACACTTTGGCTCAAAAACCTTCTATAATTAACTACAATATTTTTTGTTTTTCTTGATCTTTTTTAATCGTGAGTATTTGCCTAGTAAAGTAGTAAAGTGCCTACAAAAATTTCATGGAAGAGGGGATTTAAAGTTTAAGAGAAATATTTTTTTTGAAATTTTTTATTTTCTTTTAAGTACAAAATCTTGGTTTGAATTATAGGTATTACCGTATCGATACGGTATTGCCGTAACGATACGGTATTGACAGTAATACCGTATCGGTTGGAGGAGCTCATTTTAACAACCGCCTTAAGTCGAATTATCAACGATTTACATTTATTAGAACTAATAAAAATATAAATATCATGTATTTCAAAGAATTATTGCCTAAAAATATAATTTTTAACAACAATTTTTTAATATTCTAAATAGTTTTATGAATTGTACCTATATAAATTTTGAATTGAAAAATAATCATCTTCATATTACTTTATCAAAAAAGCGATCCCCTAAATTTGAATCGAAAAATCCGCGGGAGTACTTTTCCCATACAAAGCTGGCTATATCCTTTATGGAAATAAAAACAACCTCAATTTGGTATGAATAATTTGCAGAAATTTTAATTTGAAAAATCATTAAAATCAATCTATTTCAAAAGTGCAAAACAACTATTCATTATCGAAACATTATTGCAATGGATTGAAATAATATCATATGGACTTCAATTAATAATAATAATAAATAACGCCATATAGTTGCATTTTCATTCAATTGAAATTCACGAAATGTAAATATTGACTTACGGTATTTAAACAAAATATATTTTTAATTTGAAACAAATGATATTCAATTTATCATGTTAAATAATCACTTTTTAATTAGTCAAAACAGGCAGTGATCATTACAAAAATTATTGGAATAATACATTGAAAAGCCTTTCAATACCCAAACTTATACCTACTGTAAGCGGTAGGCATATTTAACTATTATATTTGATTTTTTGAAAGAAATTTTCTGACTGGTAGATTTAATCAATTTATGCCCCCTATCCCCAAATCCATACACAAAAAGGCAATATAGCGTTTGTGCTAGAAAATTCAAAACATTTGACTTTAAATCTATCCTTTTATAACCATGATTAGTATAAAGATAATTTTTATTTACAATTTATATAAATTTCCATATCTCTATTCATTTAAAGCTTCATCAATTAAAATCTAACGGTTCAATTTGGGTCATGACTTTTTGAATTGTAAAATAATTGTTCATATTGATTTTAATATACTTTTGGTTTCAATAGCAATGATTAAATATTCGCAACTAAAATTTTTATCAAAAAAAGTCCAGAATTTTTGATTCAACCCTATAGGATGAAACAGTTATTGAAGGTTTTTTTTTCCAACTCATATGCCAAGTTCACGATCTTAGAAATTGTTAATTGGGCAATTGTCACGTGGGATATTTTTTCGACTATCTAAAATTTACGATTTTAACAATTAATTGTGCATATGAATTAAAAATTGATTTGCATACTTTGTATTTAGGTATGCTTGAATTATTATTCTGCTTTCTTAATTTTGTACTGAAAAGTTTATCATTAAAATTATGATAAAGTATTTTAAAGAAAATTACTTAACAAAGAAAATTAATTTTAATAATTCTTTGTCTTACTCAATAAATTATTAGGTGTGTTAGTTAATAAAGACTATTTTCTCAATTATTGTTCTTTTTAGGGCGTTAAAAAATATATTGAAGTTTGAACAACATTTTTATCAAATTAAAGGACAGTATTTTTACTCGTAGGTATATCGAATATATCCTTATAATAGATAAATCCTACATATTTCGCTATTCTCATGTGAAAATGCGCATGTTTTCTTAATCTTCCAGATAAAAATAAATATCTGAAAGATAAAGACTTACAATCTATATTTTTATGAAAATTAGGTATTTATTTCTCGACGGCTAAAAAAATTAAATTCAATGATATTGATATTGATAACGTATTATTTTGTTACTGAGACAAAGTTACGTGGATCGGTTTGTCAGGGGCCATCCATAAATTATATCACACAATTTTTACGATTTTACCTCCTTGTTCCTCCTGCGTCCTAGTCACAGGTCACATTTTTGAAACTTTTCCTCCTTGGTGACTCGACATATATTATTCAATTACATAATTAGAAATAATTGATATAAAACTGCATTTTCAAATTCATTTTATTTTCATTATATAATAAACTATTAAATAAACTCAACATAAAGCCAAATATTTTAAAAAAAGCACATAACAAGACTAATTAAAATTGCGAAATGTGACGTCACAAAGCTTTTGACCCCCCTTTTCCTTATTATACGATGTCACAATTCATTAACTTCCCCCTTCCCTTCATGTACGTGTAATGTAATTTATAGATGGCCCTTCATGTATAAAGAAAAAACTTGTAAAATTAGTTAACAATTTTCTTTATGCAACTTTCTTTAGAAAGTTATTAGATTTATTTTTTTATTTTTTCACCGGTTTATAGCGATGTACTACTTAAATATTGCGTCCTTCTAACTACAATTCTGTATATACAGATAAGTAATAATTTCGAGATGTTTTGATGTTTTTATCGATTTTTTTTTTAAACATTTAGAAAGAGCTTTTGCGTCATTAATTGGTGTATTTTATTATTCACGAGCTTTGAAAGAAAAATATTTGTCGATAGCTTATTTTCAAAGAAACCCTGTTTAAAGAAAAACCCTGTATTCCGGGAAATATTCGAATAACATTTTTTTTCTTTTCAAATTTCTGAACGACAACAAGCATCAATTAATGAAGCAAAAATACTTTCGAATTTTCAATCATTACAGAAAAGCTCTAAAAATAAATTTAGCATTATATAGAGTTTTCGAGGCAATATGCTAGCGACAATTATTAATTTCTCGAAAATTCTTAAAAGAAAAAAAAAATATTTGTTTGTTTTTTTAGCGGTTCTAAAAATGTATTGCTTTTTAGATGGGCGTTAAATAACTAGAAATAATTTTATTTATTTTTAGTAGGATAGTGGACATGAAAGGATGTAGATCCATTTACTAATTATTAATTTTGCGATACGTGTCGGTCTTTTATTAGACCTTCATCAGGCTTCTAAAATCATACAAACACATGTTTTACAGAATCCTTCAAACATTAGGTACTAATTGTTAAATTACCTTAATATGAACTACACAATATACATCACAATAACATCGAAATTTTTTTCTTTATCGCACACATACATTGCAATTTTTTATTTATTTATTTATTTTTTATATTTTAAAATTTATTTACATTAAAATTATTTATAAAATTAGTTAAAATTGTGGTAACTAAACATTTTTAAAAAAGTAACGATACTAAGTGACTTGTTTTTTAAAAAGGTTTAATTACCACGATTTTAACTAATTTTATAAATAATTTTAATTTGAATAAATTTTAATATATAAAAATTTTAATTTAAATAAAAAAAATTGTAATGTATGTGTGCGATATAGAAAAAAAATTCGATGTTCTTGTGATGTATATTGTGTACTTCATATTAAGATAATTTAACAATTAGTAATGTTTGAAGGACTCTGTAATACATGTGTTTGTATGATTTTAGAAGCCTGATGAAGGTCTAATAAAACACCGAAACGTGTCGCAAAATTAATAATTAGTACATGGAACTACATCCTTTCATGTCCGCTATCCTACTAAAAATAAATAAAATTATGTAAAATATGGACACAACCAATTTATCGATAAATTCACTAGAATTAATTTTATATACAAAAAATTCTCTAAAATTTATATATTTAATAAGTTTCAACCGCTTTTTTATCTTTTTATTAATTCACAACATAAAATTTCTTATTTCCTTTTGTTAGAACTTTCTTAATTATTTTAATTGCTATTTAATTCTGTCGTCATTTTTTCAGTTTTAATAATTACTATAAGAGCTTTTAACGTTTTCATTTCCCTCACTAATTACCACACCTACCAATTGCACAGCTTGGTTCTACAACAAACCCATATTTGTTTTTCTTTAATATAAAAATCGAATATGCTTGGTTTTTATATAAAAGAAGGATTAAAATTGTTTCTACTCCAATATATAGTTTCTTTCAACAAAAGCAGGAAACCCTTACAGAAATATTTTGTACACTTTTCATTCCCTCAAAAATCTACATCTCTGGTTTCGTTAAATATGATTTAAAAATTGTAGGTTTTACAGGGTAATTTTTTTATTTGTCTGTTATTTTAAAAATGCTTCTTCACAACAAAATCTTGAAATTATTGACTAAAAGTTAAAGAGAAGGAAAGTGCTGATGTTAACCGGAGTATTAGAGCTTTTCATCGTGAAAACTAATTGAAACTTACTTCATTTATTCATTTCCTGAAGATAAACACCTACAAGACACGCAAATCTCCTTTTATAACTTGAAACACTTGCCACGCTTTTTTTTTATCTTGTTTATTTTTTGCTTATTTAAATCATTCAGCATTTAGTTAGTTTGATAAAATTTACTATGGAGATTTAATATTTTATGGCTTAACTACTATCATACGAAAAATATGTTGTTTTTCGACAATAAACTAAAAAGGTCATAAAATATAAAATCATCTGATTTTGTAGATAATAGAATAATAGGCAAAAAATGATACATATTTGTCTAGTAAAACATATTATTCATGACTTTTGTAATTTGAAAAGTGTATAAAATAAATTGTTTATGTTCCATCATTCTTGTATAACATATACTTCATACGATTCTAACTTTGGTACTCTCGTTTTCATCATCCAAATCTACGAATTAACCTTAAAAATATCAGTTTCCATGTACGATTTCGAATAAAATCGATTTTTGTGTCCGAATAGTAAAACTCGAACAATAAAAATGAAATTTCGTAATCGCTAAAAATTCAACTCAACATATAAAGTTCTATTTGATATGCTAGATTAGTTCAATGTTGTTTTCAAGTTTTCCTATTGCGCTATTCATTGATGATTTATGATGTGTTTTTTTTCCTCGTAAGAATTAACATTTTTGGTTCTCAGTTTTTTATTTGTTGGCCAGATTATTCAATTTTAATTCTTATGTATTTTCTACCATTTCTCTGGAAAACATTAATTCTTTGATCATTGCATCAAATTGATTGTATTATTTGTGATTCCAATACAAATAAATACAACCTAATTTATTTTTAGTGATTGAACTTTAGTATTTTATTTCAAGTAAGCACGAATCTTAACAATTTTTAAGTAGATATTACAAACATTGAATTATATAACATAGATCTTCCAAATTAAGAAATATCTTTTCAATGTAACAAGAAAATGGATATTTATAAACGTTTTCTTAAAGTACATGTAAGTTTGTTAATATTTCTCAATATTTTTAAAGCTCTGCTGTAAAATAATTTATCACAATTTTATGTTAATCACCTTTTTTAATTTTATTCACAACAATATACTAAAAATTAAAACTTAGACTACCTCAAATAAACTTTAGTATATTCTACGTCAAAAAAAAAAATATACTTATAAGTTTATAGTTCATCGATTCTTAAGGGTTTTAAAAGTTATTGAAATAAAAAAGAAGTATTTTCTTACCTTCTAAAATAGTGACTTTAGAAGAAACAGCATTTTCCATCGATTTCTTGTTTTAACGAATACGCCTTTATCTGCAAAGGAAAATTTACATGAAAAACACGTTACAAAGATTTTGCTTCATATTTTCAATCAATTGTATCATTTTATGGTTCTAAAATATTTTAGACATTTTGTTATTTTTGATAAACTTGCATTTGAATTTTTAATTTTCAAACATGAACATTATTTAATATAGACAACTTTTTAAGCCCATAAAAACTTTCTGAATATATATGAGCAATAACTTTCATAAAACTTTTGTTTTCAAATTTACTTTAACGTATATTTCCTGTATACTCAAAAATGTGGTCAACGATAATAAAAGATAATATATGTGAATAATTTCATACACATAAGCTCTTGAAATAATTCTTAGCTTCTAATCGATTTTTGAACCACTAAACTTTTTTACAAATTAATCTTTGGTAGAAAATACTACAAAAATAAAATTTCCATTTTTTTAATGAAAAAATAACGAATTCGCTTCTAATGGTTTATAGGTTTATAGGATTCTATAAGACAAAAGTCTTTGCAACCAAAAATTCTATACTTCGGAGTAAAGATGTGACATTGCTCAAAAAAGCATCAATAGTTTTAAAAAAGAAATATCAATGGTTAAAAAATCGACGTTTATGAACGATATATCGATTTCTTTCGATGGTTTTTGCCACCATTCAAATATATTTATAAAAAAAAAATCTTTATTTATAACATTATATATATTATCTAAAAATTGTTAAAATTCTGTCAGTTTATAATCTAACGTCGTTTGATTAAAATCTAAGCTAACCAAACCTACCACTAGTTGATAATCTAACGCGTTATTTTATAAACTAACGGAATTTATAAATCTACGCTTGTGACAGAGAAATGTATCTATTAATGTGTGTAGCAGTAATCATAAACGAGGCAAATGGTGGCGCTATAATCAAATATTAAACATAATGAAACGCTATATAATAGTGTGAGTATATGAATAATGAATGAAAGAGGAAGAAGGCAATGCTAAAAATATAAGTTTAACCACACGTAAAACTGAATCAGTCGTTAAATAAAAAAACAACATAAAAAAAAGAAACACGGAAAACCAAAGTTTATATAAAGTTGGAACCACAAAGCAGATCTAATAAAAATATGCACAGCAAATATTTTGCTTTTGCTTTTTTATTGATAACAATTCTTGGTAAAATATGATTCATTTTTACTTTTCGATGCTGTATATTCATTCTTATACGTATAAAAAAATTTTTTTAAATCAAATTTGATATTAATCAAATATACGATTGGAAGTTCAAACCACAACAATAAGAAACCTACTCTTCCTTAGGATAATTGGGTACCTAGAATCAACCTATCCCAGGGAAAGGGCTCAGTAGATAATACACAACCACTACTATTTCAAAATACTTTCTTAGAATTGTGAAAGAACTACCTAAAGCACATAATTTATTACACAGAGGGGTCAGTAATAGATGGGAGATTAGATATGGCAATAGTGAGTAAAAATATGGCAATCAGAAAAAGATTGCCAGAGAGTACCTCCATATTTTCCGCTAAAATTGAGACTATTCGAATATGTTTGGAAATATTTGAAAAAAGACCAAAAGAACATCCGTCAATCAATTGTACAGATTCATGAGCCTGCCTGAAAGCTCTTCTTAAGAAAAAGAAAAAAAACACTGCCATTTTAGAACTGCAAAATAAATTCAGAAAACTTTGGACAAATAAGTCTCATGTGGATTCCCGGACATCAAGGAAAATGAGGCAACGAAAGAGCTGATAAAGAAGCTAGGGAATCTGAGCCAGGAACACACCATTAAAATGACCCAAAATTTATCACAACTTCATTGGAATAATACTTGGCGGATAAGACTTCAAGTGTTAAAGATTTAAGGAAAACAATAGTGGAAAGCTCAAAGATTGGCGAAATCACCTGAAAAGAGGAGATAGTTTTGAATAGAGTGCAAATCGATCATACGAATCTGACACTTTTCCATAAAATACCTGGAATAACTGAAGGGTGTGATCGATGTGGAACTGAAAAACCAGTGGACCATATCTCACTGGAATGCAAAGAAACTGAAGCGGAAAGAACAAGTGGTGTCCCCCGGAAAATAGAAGACTTTTTGTCCATAGAAGGAAGTGTGAAGGCAACCTTAATGTTTCTTAGGGAAACTAAAAATTTTAAAGATTTATAATCCAGGTACGAGGTGTGATATTACATGGGAAAGTTTAGTTAAGTTTAGACTAAAACATGATACGCTAATGACCCTGACAGTTGAAGCAACCGCGACTGTAAATAACTAAGGAAAAAAAAATATGTCGACCAAATTTTCAATATCATTAGTTTACATTACATACGTGCAATATTCGTTAAAGTTTAAAACTTGTTTAACATTCTACTTGTATTTCAAACTATTATTGTTATTATTGAAAACACAATCAACAAGTAATATTTGTCTTAATAAATTTCAAGACAACTCGTTACATAACAAATTAAGTGAATACCTACATTAAACCTAATCAAAATTATAATTGGTTTCCTTATGATCCAATTAAGATACATAAGATTCTAAAGTAATGATA
The DNA here is from genome assembly GCA_958496175.1 of Sisyra terminalis. NCBI lineage: Eukaryota > Metazoa > Arthropoda > Insecta > Neuroptera > Sisyridae > Sisyra > Sisyra terminalis. The sequence continues at coordinate 58,058,060 of OY292274.1, forward strand.
TTTCGAAATCAACAAGTATTGGACAAGTTATATAATTTTAATTGTGTTTGTATTTGTAAGGGAAATTTTGGCGCACAATGAGTAGGCAGTTGTATTTACTTCATTAAGTAAAATAACAATGTTGAACAAATTTCATTTAAACTTCAACAAATTCGATATTTTCCTATTTAAAATTAATTCGAAAATCTTCTTTTGTTAGTGTAGGTGTATGTTCCATGAAATTTACGAAGAGTAAATAAAAGCAAAAAAATATTTTAAGGGTTTAAAGCAGAAGTTCTTATAGGTAATACTCCTAGAATTTATATATTTTGTATTACATACAATATACATTTACATTAAATTTAAAAAAATAACTTTCCACTTAAATTAATTCAACTTTCAATATTTAAAACACAAATACAACATCTTCTTTAAAACAACACTGTTTTATAATTACTTCTTAGAAATACAAACTGATATTAATTAACATAAACTATTGTTGAATTTCTACTACTTTATTAAAATCATAAAATAGTTCACTTTTTTCTACACAAAGTTGTCTTATAAAATTTTATCTGTGAGTTGAAAGTGAAACTGGTTTCATTATATTATTTGTCCTTTATTCGCTGTAAGTAATTAAATGGTATTTATTTTAAAACACATTTTAAAATAAACATGTAAATCATCAGCGAAAAACAATCAAATTTTGAACAAGATAAGAAACGTTTTAATTTTATTACCATGAAAGCATATTTATTTAAATTGGACTATTAAAAATTATGATAATTATATTTGATACACAGTAATACAAATATTTATTCAAGGCGGATCGGTAAATTTTTGAGTATATTAGAAGTACATGGTAATTACCCAGAAGCATTCTTAATAAAAAAAATGCTTACAAACACCTGTATTTAATTTTTAATGACCTGTTAATTAACAACTTTTGAATTCTTTTCTATATAAAAAGGTAATTTTCTTATTAAAGGAAAAATCGCTCGAATTGGAACAGTTTAACAGTTCCCTCAAACAATTTCAAAGTTTGCTGTCTTTTTTAATTTTTCTGATAAGACATCCAGGATAGTGATATCAATGATTTTTATATAACCATTTCATCAGCCCAATGTCCGCTATAGTATTTTTTCTTATAGAAACTTCATTGCTCATAGGGACTATGCGTTGTTTACAGTTACTTGAGGATATTTTTTTCGTGATAGTAAATATTATTTGGACACTCTTCCCAGCTTTGACTTCCTTCTTTCATTTCAGTAATCATTTCTCCAAGAGCTTTACGTTGGTTTGCAGCAAGGTTTATAAAATACACAGGTGGCCTCATGGTGGCTACGTGATGGATACGTGACGTATCCAGAAGAAATTCGTACATATCTTCAGACTGATTCAATTTCAAAATTCTTCGTATGACGTCATTTTTTTTTTCTAATGAAGCAACCTGTGTAGTTTACAAACCTTGGGTTTGCAGTTTCTGTGATACCCTATTCGGTATTTCGTCTATAGCGAATATCGCTGTATAGTCAGCGAAAGAAGGTTATGGCTATGGAGGTTTTCTTTCTTTCTGGTACTTGGGATGTATATATAAGATGAAGGTATGGCCCAAGAGAAACCCCCCTGAGAAACCTGGAACTCCCCACGTGACAGCCATTTTTTTAATCGCCATACATCGGCAGTGATGTTGGATTAAGAAGAGATGGCCCAAGTATGTTTCTTTGTGAAATATCAGCTTCTGAAGCTTCTGATACCAGCTTCTTTTGAAATTCGGATTGAAATGGGTCTCTCGAAGGCAACCTATAAATATCGGTCCTACAGCTATGACTTAATGATGTAGAAATTTTGTTCAAGAAATATTTTTTTAATTTTATATAGAAGTCTCTCGTGTCATACTTCTACATGTTATACTCTATCGAATACCTGTTTAACGTCTATAAACACCCCAAAACTTAGATTTTTTTATTTTTTAGGCTAAATCTGATTAGATTTATTATCCTGTGACACTATTGAATTATTAATATTAATCTAAAATATAAATGTTAATTTAAAGTCTTCTGTGGGTCGCTTCTTTGATTCGCTTTTCAGAGCTTTTCAAATATTTTAGATATCACTATCACTGGTAGGTTAACTAATGGCCGCTTTGCCAGGTATGGGAACTGTGCTAATTAAAATTATTAAATATTTCGGTTCTATCTACAGCACAATACAATAAGCCTATAAAGTTCATAAAGAAATCAAAAACGCCCGGAAAAACAAGCAATTTTGTGAAATCGTAATGGTCTTTTCTCCAAAATTTACTCCTTTTTATGCCCCAAATATCCTCAAATCCTAACAAAATACCTATGCGATAAATAATTTTGCGTTTAATTCGGTAACAAAATTAGTTCCGGATGACGAATGGTAGCAGAAGTCCCATTGTATCACATATTGTAGTGAAATGGTACTCAGTAAAATATTACTTACGGTTTTAAACTTTAAAAATATTTGAATCTTTAAGCTGCAACGAAAATTAAAGTGAAACTTTTTTTTTATTATAATAAAATATAAGTCAGGATGTAGTAGACCCAAGTTAATCAATGTTTTTTTATTATTTATTTATTCCAATGTGCAACGTTTCGTCGGTGTAATTCCGACTTCATCAGGCAACCTTGAAATATTCATGGTTTATTAAAATAATCATTCTTATGATATACTAATTTAGACCTGAAACAATGAAGATTTTTTTTATTTACAATATTATTACCTTCCATACAAAATTTCAATACTATATGAAATATGCGCACAAAATAAAATAAAAGAAATCCTTTCCTGTAGTGAAGAGTAATCATTCACCTAATGGCAGTGGGATTTCGGAATTGTTGAGTGAAACCAACAATTGTTGGAACTCTTTATTAATCATTTAGTAGATCTCGTGGCCATTGGCGTTGTAATTGACGTGGAGGGTTATTTGGATGGGATGTAAAAGATAGGATTTAAGCTTCTAGGTTTGGGTGATTATGCAGCTTGTTATGAAATTTTTAGAAAGGGTCTTCGATGAAATTATTGACAAAGGGAATTTTAAAATCGTTATGTATGACCTAATTTTTTAACGTAGTAGGGAGTATTTAGGATATGACGGGGGAGTTTTGATTGGAAGGATTGGGTTTGTTGGATGTTTGAGTACTTGGCAGAACCCCACATCTCTACTCCGTATGTTCACATGGGTTGAATTATGGTTGTATATATAAAGTATTAATTTATTTATAGTGTTAAATATAGATTTAGGTTCTAAGAACCTGCGTTACAGTTCGTAACGTCTATTTGGGAAGACAAACAATAAAGTAACTTTTTTCAATTTTCCCAAACCATGTCGAAATCAGTATTCTCTATTGATTTTATTCGTGAATAGTACAAATATAAAAAAGCAAACAATATCAATAAACATAAGTGTACAATACATTTACGTCAAGAAAATAATTTTCCATATAAATATGAAAAATAATAAGCGTATCATAAGACAGACGTAATCAAAATGCATGCATTTCCGATCAACATAAAACTTTGTGTTGTGTGAAGGAATAGTGCTGAAACATCTTGAATAAAATTATAATCTTGTAAAATAACTGAACAACAACGATGACAAAATTCTATTGAATTTATTCCATTCGACGTAGAACTCTGAATTCTTGAGAATAACGTCCTCAACTTTAATTTCTACTTCACAAATTTTCCAAATGTAAGATTGCAAACCTAACGAACCATAAATGAAATAAAACAAACTTGAAAATATTTTGTGTGTAAGTTCAACTAAATCAGCATCAATGGAAACATTTTGAAACATAAACCATGAATGCTTATTTTGTTAGAACGTATTTGAAAAGTTTCAATTTAAATACAAAAGTATTGGCTTGAAACGTATTTTTACCTTATTTTTTTCTTCTTCAAAATATCGTTTGAATATTTTCATTTTATTATTTTAAAACTATAAAAAATCACGGAATGGAATATTTTTTAAATTAAATTGAAAATTAATTGTTTCAATTTTACAAAAAAAAAAAAAAAAAACGATATAAAGAGGCAAACGTAACTACAGCCAAGCACTTATAGTAAAGTTATTAAGAATATAAGTAGCACTTAAAATTTTTAATTCCTTTCCAAGTACCTTTTTTGCAGATTCAAACAACGCTTTAAAGTATATTTAAATGAACAAGAGCATTGCAAATTTGCTTAATAGCTTCACTGTTCTTTACAGCGAGAAAATCACGCACTTTTAAGGAAAATTACATTCTTGTAAAATTCTAATATAATTTTAATCAATGAAAAAATCGATTTTTTTCATCCCTTTTGTCATTTTCTATAAATAAAATGTTTTATACTTATAAGTTTTTTTTTTTAATTTTTGTCTGAAATTTCATTTCCATTTTGACAGAATAATCTTTTTAGCTGAATAAAAAATAATATAACACCTTCCCTTTATTCGAAACGTTATGATATTCAATTTTTCATAAGCTATAAAAAAAATTCTAATATGATAAGTATGTTTTATAAATAAGAAAAATATGTTTTCTTGTACTTTATTATACATTTCTTTAAAAAGTATTGACTTAGTTTTCGTATTTTTAATATAATTTATAATAAAAAAATATTGTTTTTTTTTTCCAAAGAGATAAAATGTTGATAATATTTTCTATATTAATAAAAAAATTTTTTTTTCTATCACAGAAGAATCATATAATACAAAAAGTGATTTATAGATATAAATTATACTTAAACTGTTTACGTTTAAATCTCCTACTGGGAAGTAAGCAATAAATTTCTAATTTTCACTCGATGTAGTAACAAATGGTGAAAAAGATTTTCTATTTTTTTCTGTTAACTTCTTAACCATTTTGGAGCCTTAGAAATTAAGATTAAATATAATATCTTTTATGATTTTAAAAATCAAGAAACAATTTTTTAGAGCTATACAGCTGGGTCAGTTTTAGGTAGGATCTTTGAGTGGGGCTAAAAGGTCCGCGTGTATAAAGGTCCACCATGAGTATCTAAAATACTAGTGGCATATTGTTCTATTTAACTATAATGGTAGGGATGAGGAAGTGTAAGAAAAATTTCGAAGCCACCCTGGTAGTTAAGCTACATCACAGATAAGAGATTTACGACGGAACTTCGATATTTTTACGAATGTAAAGTTTTTAATTATTATTCTTTTCGGTTTCCAGCAGTAATATTGCTTGGACTACACTAAAACATAATTTAATAGTATATGAGATTTAGTGGTATTTCAGGATTTATTATTAGTTTTTAGCTAATTTAAACAGTAAACTAGTTATAGCCTATTAAAAACACTGGAATGTAACTGGGGTAAAAAGGTCCACGTGGATCTTTTTCTTACCTAGACACGTGAAGGTTGGATACAGCGCAATATTTGTAAGCAATGAGCCCATGAAAACTGTTTTTCTAACCGAGAGATCTTTACTTCATTTGTTATGATTGTGGTTTAGGAAAAGATTAGTCTGATTAAGTTAAGATAAAGGTATAAAAAATATTACTTATGTTACAATTAATGTCAATATTATTATAAATAAAGAAGAGTTTTATGTTATGTTTAAAATGACTGTAATAAAATTTTCCAAATGAAACTCCAGAAATATTTCATTGATTCAAATACTTTTATAAACTCATAACACCTGTTAAATACTTGAAATAAATACAGAATCTTTTTGCCCCTTAGCCGTCCCTTTTTGCCCCTACTAAGGGACAAAAAGAGACAGACGACAAGGTCTAGAAAAAATGTAAAATGACAAACTTCTATATCAGCCCTGGCCAACCCAAATTGCACCCCGGGCCGCATTGACGACCTAAAATTTTCTAAGGGCCGCACATACAGACATCATACAAAAATAATTTCATTTTTTTATCATTATAAATTTTATACTTAATTCTTTTTTTTAAGTATTATAAATTTTACGAATGCAGAGGTAATTTGAAAATACAAACAGATAAATGTAAAAAAACAATACTATAGCCAGATGTATAAAGAAAACACACATTGAACAAACAAAAAATGTATTTATATATTAATCAACATTCTGAAGTACCCAATTTTATAAAAAAAATATTTCTTCATACATGACCGCGGGTTGGTCAGGGCTGTTCTATATGGATGATTCCATTAAAAATTAGACTAAACATGGCCAGATATTTGTTTGTTTGGTTAGCATTATACGTTTCAAATTAATAGGGTTAGTTTTCACAATATAACACGAAATATTAAAATTGGACCTTTAAACCCCATCCGACCCTACCTCAATATAGTACCTCGATTGATATTTGAGAATCATGAGTATCTAAGAGTAAGATTATAAGTAATGATTTCAAAAATATAACAAAATGTTTACCAAATTTTAAAACGAACTAATTAATCAACCCCAAAATAAATAAATCAATCAACCCCAGACTACATTGTTTTCTTTCGCACATCGCCTAACCCTAACAGAAGCACCAAATCAAAAGTAGAGCTATGAAATACAAAGCTAAACCATCGAACTTAAAAATGAATTAAATTTTCAGTAGTATTTTATGAAATTGGAGGTATTACAACAAAAACGACGAATGGAAATTTTTTACTTACATGCGTTATTTATCGAAACGAAAGCTCAGCTTTTTTACCATGTGTGCTAGGAATGGCTCGGTTTTTGTAATTAAAGGTTGCATCACGACTTACATTAACATTTAAACCTTAAATTAGTTATTAAGGGTTGTCATTCTACTTCTATAGCCAATAATAAAATAAAATTTATTGCTCTTATAATGTATAATATATAAATATTTTTGTTTACAATTCGTTTTTAATTTTAAGTGTGATGTACCTTGCATAAACCATCCAAGCAGCGTCTGTAGATCCTGATCTAGGATAGAGATTAGTTTACGATATTGTAGTTGTTTATAGTAGTTGAGGAAAAATAGATGGCAATTTTTAAAAGAGACCCCGAATTGTTTCTGCTTTCAATTTGTTATAAAACCATATGTCTTATTCTTTTACATTTGTATTTTCTGTATTTGTGGAGTAGGTCATCGAGAATGTAGTCACTGATGCTTCTAATTATTTGGCTAGGCCCACTTCTACAATTTGTGTAGAATTTCCGCGACAAAGCGAGAATATATAAATTTAGCGGTAATATATTTAATTCCTCATGAAGGTCGAGTACCTTGTATTTGGCTGCCGGCTGGGTAGTTTCCCAGTATTCTTAGTAATTTATTTTGGACTCTTTGTATTGTCAGATACTTGATTTCGCTTACTGAACCCCAGACTGGACATGCATATGTAAACACTGGTCTGAGCACTGTTTTATAAATTATTAATTTATTGCTGATAAACAGCCTTGATTGTCTATTTAGCAATGGATATAAGATGATAGTTCGGGCCATTAATTTATTTTTAGATAGTTTGATATGTTCAACAAAATTGAGTCTGGAATTCAGTTGCATCCCCAAGTATCTAACTGTTTTTGCCCATTCTATATTTTTCCCATTTATAAGTACCTTTTTATGCTTGTTGGGTCTACTTCTAGTGAATAGGATAGCTTCAGTTTTGTTATTATTGGCCATTATTTTTCATTTTTAAAAAAAATCATTATTCTTTTTAAGGCCTTGGTTAGTTTATTGGCCACTATATCAGCTCTCCAGGAGGATGCAAAAATTGCTGTATCGTCAGCATATAGGGAAAAGAAAATTTCGGGTGTCCGCGGGATATCATTTATATATAGTATAAATAGAATAGGTCCCATAATAGACCCTTGAGGGACTCCAGCCTTAATTATTCTGCTATTTGACATTTCATTTTTGATTTGCAAACAAAATTGGCGCTCTTGGAGATAACTCCATATTATTATTATTATTATAATGTATCTTAGAAATTTCATTTTAATTAGTTTGTATATTAGCCCTTCATGCCATAGAGTATCAAAAGCCTTTTCTATGTCAAGTAGAGCCATTCCCGTGTCTATAGCCAATCAGCCCCTAGTTTTTTAAACTAAATTGTATTTAAAAGAACTAATGATAAAGCACGGCCAAGCTTATCAAAAAGCAGCATGAAAAATATCATAATTCACCAACTTTAAAACTAGAATTTAGAGAAAAACGAGATATAAATGTACACTGACTATAAGTCATCATTTATTTAAAAATAAATTCAATTTAAAATTTTCTGGTAACAAATGAGTACCGTAATTTTTTAAAATTTATGATTATTTTTTAATTTCAAAAAAATGTTGGACTAAAAGGCTTGCAAATTGGTCATGAAATATTAACACCAAACATTGTTTCCCTTATGACGTATGCGCATTTCTTCAAAATTTAAATGAATGCCAATTTATAAAAAGATACATCCTTATTATGTTTTCAATTAAAATTTGCATTGAAAATCCTCGAAGGACTAAAAATATTATGTTTGTGTTTCCAATAAAGGCGTCTATTCCATTAACAAAAGTTATCCCTTTATTTTAAATGAGTGATTTTACGGATTATGCTTTAACATTTGCTCCAGAAATTCCAAGTTTATGTTATACACCCGGCTTTACAAAACTTCAGTTTTAAATGTATGCATGTTACCTGTTCTATAACATTTTGTTCATTTTAGAAACAAGATTCTCATTAAATATTTAAATCAAATGACATGACAAGGATAATTTTGAAAATTTGACTACAGAAAATTAGGTAAACTAAAATTTTAATATTGTACCGTGGCTCAATATTTGTACAACAATATTTCACTTGTATTTACATACAGAAGAAAATTAGTTATTAAAACTTTTTAATTAATCGTTTTTGTCTCTGATAAGAAAAATAATCAAAATTTAGCATAACGTTGAGCGTTATTATATAATATATTAAAATTATATAAGTAATTCTACTGTTGCAAACCTTTTTAAACGTCGTTCTGATATATAAACAGCATAAAATGTCACAAATTTTAAATTTTAAATAATTTCTTTGCATAAGTAATCTAAACAGAGTGCTTTGAGATTCAAAGATGTTGGGAATAAAATATTTTTCCTTGATTAAAGATTTAAATTTAGTTACTGCTCTCGCAAAAGTTCGTGTTTTAAAAGCGTTTTGAAAATAAATAGCAATTAATATCTGTTGAATGCTTTACATATATATGGGGGACCGGAAAGTAATGTCGTTTTTTGAATAAACAAATAAACTATATAATCAGCCTCAACAGTATCACTGTTTTGACATCTAACGTACAAAATTTTAATGCCAAATTAGTTAAAAATCAATTGATTATTAAGGAAAATATCAAAAAATTGCACTTTGAACATCACTTAAGTTTTCAATTTTTTTACCACTTAGTAAAGGTTTTAACAATTGAAATAACCAAAAATCCGGTGGAATAACTTTGGACAATTATAGTGGGTACGGCAATATTATCCTGACCTCTTTAATTTATTAGTCTTTTCCAGGTCTTTTCTTCTGCAGAGAAGTCTTGCATTACCGTTTTGCAGCATAGAATTTTCTCTGTTAACAGTTCTTGGGCACTTTTGGGTATTTGGTTGACCAAAATTGATTGACTTTTTGGTATACATTTGGCACCATTTCCTTCCTTAGTTTCTTGTTTGTTAAATTTTTTACCATTCTTCATTAATTCCAGTTGGATAACTGAAAATTATCTAATTTGAACTTAAACAAATTCACATGGCGTTAATGAAAATCTAAAACACTTCGATAAATATTGAAAATGTTTTTATTAACACCTAAACGTTGCTACCCTATGAAAAGCATACAATGCCGAATTTGTATTCCTTCGGGTTTTTGTTCTTACTATTTCAATATAGATTTCGGAACAAAAAATATTTTGTAATTTTTTATAACTCAATAAATCATCCTAATCATTAAATGTCTTTAGTACAATTTGAAATAACTTAAAAGCAGGTAAATGGCAATTGAATGACTATAGAGTTAAAAACGAATATTAATGGATAGTAATGTATGTCTTAAGAGACTCAATTTCTTCTTTATTAAGAAATTGAGTCTCATAAGACATATATTATTATCCGTTAATTTATTGTGAATCGGAAATAAATAAAATACTTATCAATGTTAAAAACGAAATTACTTTCCGGTATCTACACCTAATATATTCAAATTAATCTATAATTGTTAACAATTAATTCAAAAGAATGACGTAAAAAGGTAGCAAAAGTTTTAACTCCTAATTTATTCAAATATTCATAGAAAAACTACCTGAAATATTTATCAAGAATGTCACCACTTAAATTAATAAAACTTCAAGACTTCTTTCTTCTACCTCTTTTCTTATGATAAACTTTAAACAGAGTATTGTTCTTTGACATGAATAGTTAGGTAATCAAATTTGAATTATCTGTAATGATATTTTCAATATACATTTTTATGGAAAAAATGAATTGCAAATATTATTTCTGACAAAAAGAAAACTTTTACAAACATATTGTTGTCGGCAATTTATTATGACATGCAGGCGAAGTTCCAGGTTAATGCAAATATAATTATAATATGTGTGCAACAAAATTTATGGTGAACGTACTTTTTATATTCATGAGAAATTGATTTTCATTTGAAGCAACAATTTAAATACGATAAAAGCATATTTCTTATAAATAATTAATGCTTATACACAAGGGAAATATAAATTATAATTTTAAGTAACAATTTAAAATTTACAATACCTATAGTTTCCTTACTTAAAAACCTTTTTAAAGCTTTGTTTATTTTTTTAAGTTTTATATTATTTCTTTGTTACATAATATATAAACTTTTGATATATCAACAAAATTATGTCAAAATTGTTTCATTGTTTGCACTAATTTATTGCACCGTTTTACGTATAACAAGAATAAGTACCTAAGTTGTATAAGTTGTACCTAAGTACCTAAGTATTTAAAACTGACAATAAAAAGTATTGATTGTTTAAAGTAGTGTTGCAACATTATGTAACTCTGTAAATGTAAATGCATTTGTACTGAGTAAATAGCCTAAATGTTATGCCTATATTTTCAGAATGTAAATACTTCAATACACTGATACTTTACAGGTGAATTTCGAATAACAAACAGTACTCCAGAACTCATCAAATATATTCAAATTCTCAGGGCAAATAGTTTAAAACTTTGGACTTTAGTAGTAAAGTTGTACGAAATTCTTTAAATACAAATTTTAAATATAATTGAAAATCTACTTGTCTATCTAAACTATTCACCATCGTGGAGCCATTCTAAATGAAGGCTTGTGTAATTTACTGGTAACATTTAGATTATTCAAACATTTGAAATAATTTTTATTTCTATTAACATTTTATATTATTTTCAATTTGGATTCTTAATCGGTAAAGTTATAAGATAGTGTATTATATCAATTTTTAAATATGTTGGTGGCCTACATTTAATTAAAAGTTACATTTTTAATTAAAGTATTTCTTACTTAAATTTAATACTAGTGTGAGAAATTTGATGAAAGTTCACAGTGGTTATGAGTTTAAAACGTTACATATAATTTACATAAGTCAACTTTAAATGTGAGCTTCGAGGCAAAGTTTAATAAAACTTATTTATGGTGGATTATCCAGATACGTATTCCGACTACCGAGCAACCATCTTCGGTGGTCATCAAATAATATTGAATCTCTTCCTAACTGTTATGTGATGAATCACAAAATAATCATAGATCGATCTTAATTTGTATGTCGAATCTTTCTTTTTTTGCAATGGAGTTTTAGATAGTCGTATTTCCAATTCTATGTTATTTCATCAAATCCTTGGCCTATTTTTGAAGAAGAATTTGAATTTGAAGAATTGGCCCATTTTCCCAGTTGAGTAACTTTCTCTTTTTCTCTTGAAAATTTCTATACTCTCGAGTACATTTACTCTATTTATGCGATGAAAAATTTACAGAAGCTTTGCTTCTACAAGTATACGCCCCGTTTATATTGGTATGTTTTGCCACATAAGATTTTTCCACTAGCACATATTTTATATTTGCCAGATGTTCTTTATATCCTATCTCTATTTGTCCTTTAGTCTTACTGAAGAACTTTTGTCATTGCTAGTACAGGAAATTTAATAAATTCCTAACTTTTGTAGATTCCACCTTTTGAAAAACTTACCGTAATTTTTCTTGTATATCCAACTCTTATATTAAAGTACTTCCAAACCATAGCATTTTATGGGAAATCCATGGATAGTCAGTTGGACAGTACTAACGATCTTTTTACTTAGTTTACTTTTTTAAATAATATTTGATTATTATTGGAAAACAATATATTTTATATATTCTTTATGAAGTATAAATTGTTCAAAGCCAGCGAATAAATTTAATCAAATATAGTAAGATTAATGATCAAATAATGTTCTTTAAAAACAAAATGTAAAAATTATCACAAAATAATTACGAAGAGATGCACTACTGCTGAATGACCATTGATAAAACTTGGTAAACAATTAAGATAATTATCTGTAGAATGTTAAATAATATCAAATATATATCAAAAATATCAAATAATATCATATTTGTTATATTATTGTTTATTTTTCGTTTTATAATTTTTTTTTGGTTTTGCCCATTCTTTATAACATTAAAAACTGCATTAAAATTCTCCTCAAAATTTGCATTATTGAGCTGTGCCTTTATAATAAACATCGTAATTAAATTTGAATTTATTTCGAATCTAAATTACGAAATAATAATTTACTGAAATTTAAAAATATTTTTGATACTAAGCAAACCTTTAATGGACTGTTTTAACAAAACCTTTTGTTATTTTTGGGATCTAATCAAATTTAAAACAACATTGAATCATTTTCAAATTATATACCAAATTATGTAAATTAAACAAAACATTTTCATTTTTTTTTTATTTCAAAGGTACCGTTTAATATTTAAATAACTTTCAAACAACGATTTGTTTTTATCATAAACGATATTCGCTGGATTTTTTGTCAAAAATATGACCAAAAAGTTTTAAAACATATTTCAATATCAGGTAAATTTGATACATTTGAAAGATAATCATGATATAAAAGCAATTTTTCGCTAAAAGTCAACGTAAAATAGCATCATCAATGTGTATAATAGCTGCATATAGCGAGACAGTATTAAATTCTGAAAGAAAATAAACGAGAATGTAAATACAGCTTGAATAAAAATATGTGTACTATAAAAGCTGTAATTTTCCATTATATTTTTTCACGTCACAAGCTTACCTCTATTTATTGTATAAACATATTTCAGTAATTTGTTATTTTTTCATCTTTCAATATATTATTATAATTTTCAGTCTGTAAAAATATTGTTGCCGATTTTTTATTCCATAGTTCAAAGGATTTAATTTATAAATAAACTCTGAAATTCTTTATGTTAATTTATGAAATAGTTTCCATTTACAAAAACAAAAAAAAAAAAAAAAATATTAAAAATATTAAAAATAATTAGATAAAAAAGAACTTTATTAAAAAAATTTTTAAATCATTTTCCAATTTATGATTTAATATGTGTAGAGTTGAAATACTTGAAAAAAAATGAAATAAAAAATCTTCTTATATAACGTTTAAAATCATTTTTGAGGCAATTTATGTTGTCAGTTGAAAATACAGTACATAAAATACCAATAAAAGAATATTTTGTAGTCTATTTAACTCTCATTTATTCTTTTTAAATTTCCTTCAATTCAATTTCAAGATGATAAGTTCAAAAGAACTTTCAAAACTTGACTTTTTTACATTGAGAACGCTTCTGCAAAATCAATAAAGGTTTTCTTTTCCTTCAAAATTAGAGACACAACAAAAGAAAATTCGAAACCTTGGTTTTTACAAGCGGCATTTCCGCATTTGAGTGTAACAAAAAAAAAAAGGGAAACTGTTTTAATAAAAACTTTTTCCTCGTAATAAATTCATAACAATAAACATATTTTGTACATTGACAGTATACAAATAGATTTTACATACTAACATTGCTGTAACACAAAACTTTCATAACACAATTTTCGGTTGTCTCAAAGAAAATAAATCGAAAATGGATTTACATACCAACATGTAACACATATCTACTAAATAATTCAATATATATATATATATATATATATATATATATATATATATATATATATTAGGGTGATTTTTTTTTGCTCCCATGCCGAAATTTTGTTGGAAATACTTCAAAAAAAATCCCTGAAAGTTTGAGGTCTTAATATTAATATTAAATACTCGCTCACAGCGTGTGAATATTTTCCATTTAAAATACACGTAAACTTTGATTTTTTTTTAAATTTTTATAGCTTTGCAGCATTTTATGGTATCGCCTCGCTCAAAGTCGGGATTTTTTTTACAATTGTATGCTCTACAAAAGTGCCTATTTTTAATAATTTTTAATAAGGAATAAAAAATCAATATTTTCTTAAATTTTACTCAATAATCCGTAAAAATTTTATAGTAAGAGAAATTCAAGGCTCAATATCTCGAGAAATATCGATCTTAGCAATTTGGTTTTCTGGAACTTTTTTGTAGGAAATTAAATTTCCTATAAATTTGCTATTTACATTTTGTCTGTAGGTCTTGTAATTCATGAGTTACTGAGAGAAAAACGAGAAATCTATGAAAAATCTAGGTTTAGTGACCCGTACTACCTCGCCCGTGTAAATTTCGATTTTTCCGCAATAGGCACTTTTGTAGAGCATACAATTGTAAAAAAATCCCGACTTTGAGCGAAGCAATACCATAAAATGCCGCAAAGCTATAAAAATTTAAAAAAAAAGTCAAAGTTTACGTGTATTTTAAATGGAAAATATTCACACGCTGTGAGTGAGTTCTTAATATTAAGAGCTCAAACTTTCAGGGAATTTTTTTTGAAGTATTTCCAACAAAATTTCGGCATGAGAGCAAAAAAAAAATAGTCCCAAAAAAAAAATCACCCTTATATATATATATATATATATATATATATATATATATATATATATATATATATATATATATATATATATATATATATTTTCATTCTTAGATATAGTCAAAATGAACATTTATTCGATTAAAATAATTTACAGTTAAAAATCAATTAAAATATGAATTTATTGTGTCCTCCCTAAATCGAAAGCGAAAAAAATGGGAATCGTTTAGATATCTATATAATAAAACCATTAAAAAGTAAATCGATACGAACGTGTAAAACACGTTCCAAAAGCTTTGTATTAAGTTAATTTAAAGCTCAGAGTAAAAAAACTATAAAAAATCCAATTAGATGTAATTGCCTGTCTTTAAAAGAGTATTATAAATTTTCAGACCGTTTACATTTTTTTTCTTTAATCGAGTAGAATATAATAGGATTACATGAAAAAAATATATTTCCAATAGTAAAAAGTTTTCTATATGTCAATTAAAAGCAAACCAATAAGCCAAATGCACATGTTCAATAAATATTCTGATTGTAAAAGTTTTTAATTAATATTAAAAATGTAATGAAGCTGTTAATTTTTAACTTTTTAACTTTTAGTTGATAAGATCTAATAAATATTCATTTACAAATGCAAAAAATTCGCTAAATTCAAAACGCCTAAAACGAGCTCCTATTGGCCCGAAATTAAAATAACATTCCAGAACACAAACCTCAAAAGTCCTCAGCCGTTTTTCTGCAACAAATTTCAAATTTTAAAGTATTTAAACCAAAAGAGTAAGGATATTTAAATCGTTCAAACTAAATTTCAACGATAGAAACCATTTACAATATTTAAAATTTTATATGGTCAGGAATATTTTAATATACTTCGTGATTATTTTAAAGAACAAATATGATAATTTACCCTTTTGAAATTACTTTACAATTAATCATCTGAGTAGTAAAGTAGAGAAATAATGTGCCTTAAATAGATATAATAAGAGTAAAGGTTGTTATATAACTATAGTACGGTATTTATATACTCTCGTAATAATTCAATTGGATTTAAGTCAAATTGGATTACTCCTTTTTCAGAAAAAAATATTTTTTAATTTAAGTTTTTTTCCGATTTATTCACAAACAAATAGAAAGCTAAAACTTAGGCCCGGTGTTTTCACATCTAGATAGTGACATTTATCTTCCAGATAAAATTTTAAACGGAAGATAGAGAAAACATGCGTACTGTCACATAAAAATAGTCATATCTTCAGGATAAAATTAAACTATCTCCTATATTGCTTATTCAGTACTCAGACTTCCAAATAGTCTTTTTATTTAATAGATAGAGCATACATCGTCTTATTGTCTTATTGTTTCTGCACATTGTTAGTGCTATAAAACTTTAGTGAAGCGAAAAATTATATTACGAAATTGCAAGAATTTTCTGCCTATTTGAAGATTTAAGAATTTATTAGGTAAATATATTAATGTATATTATCTATGTGTAAATTAAAAAAGCATCAATTTCATGTAATGATACATAAGCAATATTAATCAGTTACTTTGTTGATATATTACCGTTATAAATAAAAGTGGAAATAATTACTATGGATGATTTGGAATTGCTCAATGACCCTGAGGAAGAGTTGATTCAACTTATAGAAATTTTAAATCCAGAACAACAATATAATGTAAGACCAAGAATTGATCATTTTAAGAAATGGACAGACCAATAATTTTTCCAAAGATTTCGTTTTTCAAAACTTTCGGTCGAATTTATATTCTTACAAATTGAAGAAAAATGTGCAGTACTACACAATATAGCGATAGACTGAATGGAAGAAAATTTTGACACCGATGAGAATTCGGACATGGGAGACAATATTCTTCCAGAAGAACAAGAAAGAAATGTTGAAATTTATAATGACTTTTTCTGCAGACCTTTTATTGATTATTTAAGGAATTTATTGCATCAACAAAACGTTTAACAAGAAATAATAGAATAAATATATATTTGTATTATGAAAATAATAATGTGTTATTTAATAAAAGTTGTATAAAATTATACATTTTTTAGTTGTTTTTTCTTAATAGAAATTTCAATATCCATAAGTGTCATTTTTTACGATGCATTCCTTCTGCCCTTTTCTCTTCTTGGTTAATATTATGAATTTGATTCATTAAAAGTTCGGTTCTAAGGTCTAAAATTTGATCTAATTTTATAATTCAACAAATGAATTTCTTCATTATTGAAATTTGGAGTTCGGGTTCGTTTTTTCTTAACTTCGTTCGACATTCTAAATTATATGTTATTAATTTGCAAAACGACTATTTTTATATTTCAAATTCAGTATAAGAGACAACTACAAAACTTGTATTTTTTACACAAGAATGGTATTTCTCTCTAACGCCTTAGATATCGCTATCAACTTGTCTTTGTTTATTCATATATTGTTTCCTACACTGGTCTACACTGGCTTATCCATAAATTGTCATTACTGTTCTATTTTTTTTTTTATAAGATATCATGCAAATAACTAACCGGAGGTTTGTTTTGGTTGAAAATACAGTTTTGGTTAATCTTACAGATAAAATTTTATCTAATAGATAATTATCATGGAGATAAAGCCTACCTATACTGAAGTGAAAATACCGGGCCTTAGAGTATTATTTAAGTACCAACATTTGCTGCAAACATGGTTCAAATACCGATTTCTGGAGCCGATTTTTCATTGTTATCATCCAATTGCTTTTTTTACACGTTTTACTTTCATCAACTATTTTGAATTGTTGGAAAATTATTTCCAATACTTTTCTCTGAATTTCAGGTATAATTTGGTTTATAGCGAATAT
Source organism: Sisyra terminalis (assembly GCA_958496175.1). NCBI lineage: Eukaryota > Metazoa > Arthropoda > Insecta > Neuroptera > Sisyridae > Sisyra > Sisyra terminalis. The sequence continues at coordinate 58,075,784 of OY292274.1, forward strand.
AAAAATTTTCATAAACCTTTTTATAGGTCTATACCCAATGACATATATTTTTTAAAGAAATTAAAATAATTTTCCTCGTTTTCCAGCCTGCAGTTATTATTCACTGGCTCTTGTTTCAAATTGCAATCATAGTTTAATCGTTTGGAAAAAAAATTTAACTTGTATTTAGATATTCAGTATTGAAATGATTAAAGAAAACTTAGATTTTACATATACAAAACACAATTACAACTGTGTTCCACAGAACAAAAATAGGATGTAAAATTTTAGCATAAAAAAATGTTTCCCATGGAAGAAATTATTAAAAGTTGTGGAAATTATTATTGTTTTAATGATAACCACCTAATAATCTGTTTATATTTCGGTTTTAATAAATGGACTGTGACGTCACAGAAGACTCATAAGCTCACGAATCATTTTCAAACTCTCATTTGTTCATTAGTGTTAAAACTATTTCTGTCGGTCAAAATATAAATTTTTTAGACCTAAAAATTGGTTTCTTCTACTTTTAATAATATCCTTTATCCGTGTGCTATATGTGCGTTATATATGCATAAGATAAATTGTGTTTTAATTCTAAATTATTATCAATGTTAATTTAAAGTTAACTAAAATTAATTAAATTAAATTAAATTAAATATTAATTTCATATTTATCTTTTACAGGTTATTTTCATCCCAAATCAATTGGCAGTGATGAAAAGTCACAAAACTGTGGAAGCTCCTGAGCATCACGAGAAAATGTTAAAATAACTCCATTGGAAAGGATTAATGTACCAGTTAGTCATATCTTTTTTATATATTTATTTTGATTTTTAATTAAGATCGTGACGACTGATTTTAAAGACCATTTAACTATCACTACCCTACTGCTGTACCTCTACTTTCATCCATACAAACTGTAAATATTTTAGAGTAATAGTTCTGGTTTTATTGTACTTTATTTCAATTATATGAAAGCACAGACGTATAATATCGCTAACCAAAATAAATTTCCCTCGTATAAAGTCTGAAGTTGTATCTAATAAGAAATTTAGCATTCGGTAATAATTCAAGTACGACTTAGAAAATACAGCAATAAATTTAGCTTAAGTAGATAAGTATACGAGTAAGTGAATGAAACCGGATAGTAAAACAAAAGTAAATTGAAGATAATAGAAAAAAATCTCAATGAATCAACCACAAATAGGACTAAAATAAAATTTATGTGATCAATGTGACAAAAGGCAAAACATTCGATTAAACTGTAACTTTTAACATTTTAAAGGAAAAAACATTTTAAAGTAAGAATATATATAATTTATCAAGCAAACTCATTTTTCCGGCGGTAAAAAATCAAGAAAACTTTTTTAAATTTCCACTTCAATGATTTGATTTTTTTTTAAATCGTTAATTAAAAATAAATAATTAACACTTCCAGAACACTCCAATCTATATGTGTTCTGGAATGTGAAAAAATCTCGTAATTATGCAATTAAAAGTTTCGTAATTAATTTACTTAGTTTCGCTTTTTTTCACCCTTCAATCAATGGCAAAAAGTTTGAACATTTGCAAAAAATAAAAGTTGAACTTTTTTTCCCCCAAAACCAAAAATTAGATTTATATATCACACAATAAAAAAAATAACGTATCTACCTATCGGAGAAATTTTCCGATAACATTTGCAAGCCCCACGCGTTAATTAATTTTCTTTTTTCTAAAAAGGCATTAGCTACTTGTATAAAGCTTAATCAATTTCGCTGTTATAATTCTAGAGAAATCATCACTCATTTACTAAAGATATATTTATTTTCAAGACATTTTGATTGGTTTATGTGATTAATAGTACATCTTTAATGTGAAAGAAACATAAATGTATTTCACATGGTTTTATAAAAAAAAAAACGCCAATCTTTCTAATTCTACACATTAATGGGTAGATGAATTTCTATTTCACCAAATCAAATAACAATTTTTGCAACAATGATTCTACAAATTATTAATTGTAGCAATAAATAAAATAGATAACTATTTTAATAATTCAATAAACAATACTACTTTTAATTAGTAATACAACCATCAACAAAACATAGAGAAGAGATGTCATAAAATCCAAATTCATTATTGGAAGGTGATTGAAATTTTGGTATAAGCTTGGATCAGAAACGTCGAAATTTTCAGAACTGAAGAGAACTATTTCGAATGGTTTCGATATTATTCCTGTACGTACTGTTCACTCGAATGCAATTTGTACGTAAATTTTGACATATACCAGAAATAAAGAAGCGACGGTTATTTTCAACTATGTATTATCAAATATCAATAACAGAACATAAAAATTAAACAGTTCAATAATTCGACAATAAATATAACCTAAGTATATTGTTCATTTCGCAAATGTTTTGGAGTTTCCTTTCATTAATAATAATACATCACAGTTTTTCACAAGTGTTTTTCCCATAAAAAAGTAAACTTTATTTAGAAAATTTGGTTCAAGTCCATTTTACCACACCCACAATCTGGCAACGTTACATTTTCGACTATGTTTTCAATTTAAATCGTGGTTAAATCGGTCCATAATAAAAATTTAGCCACAAAAGAAATAATTATACCATATTAGAATTAAATTAACAAAAATATCGCGAATTGAATTGAAAACAAAGTCGAAAATGCAACGTTGCCTGATTGTGAGGGTGCTTAAATTGACTTGAGCCGAAAATTTAATTTTACATATTACAATATAAATATATATATTTGAAAATAACCGTCGCTTCTTCATTTCCGGCATATGTCAAAGTTTATGTACAAATTGCATTCGAGTGAACAATACGTACAGGAATAATTACGAAACCATTCGAAATAGTTCTCTTCAGTTCTGAAAATCTCGACGTTCCTGATTCAAGCTTATACCAATTTTTTTAATAAACAATGATGAACCCTTTATTAGATGACATATTTTACAATGTGAAGGATGTATGAGGATGTGGTAGGCCAAATCAAATTTTATTTGGTCTATATATTTTATTTGGATATATTCTTCACATTATACATCGATTTAGGTCTGAAAGAATGGAAATATCTCTCAATGGTTTGAATTTTCATTTAAAAATATTTAGTACGAAGTTCAAATGCATGATAAGTAGATAATCTGTGTTTTAAAAAACGCATGAAAATTCATTGAAAATACGTATGTTATGCTCAGCACGAGATAAGATTTAATCTCGAGGATAAATGTCTAAATATCGATAACTAGGAAATTGCAACATTTCTTAAAGATTAATCCCAAAAATCCTCAAAATCGCTATCATAAAGATCGGTGAAAGAAAGAGTACGCAATGATCTTAAAGGAACTCATTAAATAAGAAGACAATTCAGGTTGTTTAAGATCGGTTTTTTATTTAATATTTTTTAATATTCAAATTAGATACGTTTCGTTACGTAACGTAACTTCATTAGGCTTCTTGAACCACAAAAATATAATAGTTAATATAATAATTAAAAATATAATAATTTAAATTCAATAAATAAAAATGTTTTTTGTGACAAAGTCCTATGAAACAATACTTCGCAAATAAATTAAGACAACTGATATATTTTTAGAAATCTTTTATCTCATAATATAAATAAAAGCCTGATGAAATTATGATACGTAACGAAACGTACCTAATTTGAATATTAAAAAATATTTAGTAAAAAAAACCGATCTTAAACAACATGAATTGTCAGCTTATTTAATAGAAGCTGAGATCTGAATTTTATCATCTATTATGGAACTTATTAATTTAAAATTCGATGTAGATTGGTGTTTTTTATTTGTCTGATTTAATTTGATAAATTCAGTATGATATAATTTCCGGGAATATATTCTTAGATTAAAAGTTATACATATATTTCAATTTAACACTATTGTCATTTTCTATTTTAACAGTTATGGAAATTTATTTTTAGAAAAACAAAGTTTGTTTTGAGAACTTTTTACTTCAAGAGATGGCAATGTATTGGAATAAAACGTTACGATAAATTTTCAAGTATTATTCATGTGGCTTTTTTGAAATATAAAACAGCGCTTTAATACGACAGAAATCTAAAATAACAATAAATCAAGGATCCATTTTAAGACACTCGTAAATAGAATTTTATAAATATGCTATTTTGCATTTATAAAATACGTATCTCTTGAAATGATTTGTGGCGACAAAAAACGAAAGCTCTTTTTCAAACATGAAGAATAGAGTCTGCATACTGTAGATAGACAGTATACAAACAAACTGTTTCTAATAAAATCTAAATAAATCAAGCTACTTCAGTAAGACTATTATGTTACATAGTAATAGTATGATTTCAAAATTAAAATGTAGACACATAAAAAAGAAGATACAAGCAATGAATTTCTACGAGTCTGGAATATAAAAATGTTATTATTCCAATGTCATTTCCTTTATATAAAATTTATACACATTTGTGTATTGGTCTAACATCTCTCATCAACTTTTACCAGAGTTCATATCCGAGTCACTTGTAGCATGAGACAGTTGCATTATGTAAGAGTTGAATATAATGGAGATATGAAAAATAGCAGTGAAAAAGTTTAGATTCATGTCATCGTCAATGTTTCAACAGCATAAAAGGTTATTCAATAGAAATGTCCTGTACACTTCTAAGTTGAATTGATGAACTTATTGAAGATAAACTCCATTTGTGATACAATAAATTTTAACGATACAATTCAATGCACTTTAAACTTTCAATTCACAAAAATATGATGGATAGACGAAATTTGCACTTTTCTATTGAAAAGTGCAATAAAAACCTTTCAACAAAACTCTTTATTAAGTACTAGCTGATCCCCGCAACTTCGTCTGCGTAGCGTAGGTATAGATTATGTTTTCTTTTCAAATTTGCCATTTGAAGTGGTATATGAAAATTTTTATTTTTCTCATTTCTTTTACGAAAAACATAATCATACTTAAAAACACTATTTCATCAACTTTAAAAAGACACATTTAATAAACTGTTGCAAAGAATAAAATTGTTCTATGTAATAATCAATTAATTTTCAAAAAATATTTATAAATATCTAAAAAGAGTATGTCTATTGCGTAAAGCATATATACCTACCGTAGACCAAATAATCTGTAAATCAATCAGCATCTATACATAAATAAAAAATATCGCCAAGTTCAATAAAGTTGGTCTTAATTATAAGTAAAGAGCGGTGATCATGCGACATTTTTCAAATAACTTACATTTTTAAACTTGTGATATCTTTCGAATGGAATGTTCAAACTGAATAACTCAAAAAGTTATATAATGGTATTGAAGCAAACTTAAATATGAAGTCAATTATTTTGATAAGGATTAATCCCAAAGTATAAATAAAAGAGCTTTTATAACGGTGGCATTTATATATATATATATATATATTTTAAAATGAAAAATCACTTATTGTGACATAACTATAATAGTTAGATATATGCTGTCGTTCTATTTTTTGTAGATAATGATATGTTCTTCAAAATTGTACTACATTATTTTGTTCTATAACCAATAGTTTTCGCAGTGCACGCGATAAAAGAATTTTTTTTTGGTAATTTTTTCAGACCTTGGGTTACATTATTGGAATTTTAGTATGGATCCCTAACTTTTTTGAAAATTTAATATAGCCCATGTTCACCGGAAATAGTGTAGCTTCCCAACAGTGAAAAATTTTTTCAAAAGGGTCAAGTAGTTTCGGAGCCTATTTAAAGCAAACAAACAATCAAATCTTTCCTCTTTATAATAATAGATAGAAGATAGATAATAAATAATTAAATGGGCTATCGCTATACATATTAAGCGTTTAAATTAATACATACACCAATTTAATACATATTAAATTAGTGATTCCACAAGTAAACTATAAATATATAAAAATAACTCAATACTTTCTTGGAAATTTAGTCATTACCATTGTAACTTCAAATGCATTAATACGATTACAATTAATACAATACCAAATGATAATCACTGCTCCTTCTGTGACACATTGATAAGTTGACAATAATTTTTCCTTTTAAAAACTAACCATATCTCGAAAACTCATTTCTAACGCTTTAAAAATAAAATTTAGGTAACTACAATTAATATCAAATTTAAATAAAACCTATTCAATAACATTTTCATAGACATTTTCCTCTATTTTTTCCCGAAACTGCATGTAGCCTTTTATAATACATACCTAAAACCGTAGTTTATATTTAACCTATTTAACTATCAAATTTCATGGCAATTATATTAGCCGTTTTAGTATACAAAAAGAAAGCAAAATAATAAAAAATAAAATTGTAATATTCAAAATATAAACCGAACACTTGTACCGATAGAAACTAAATCGAAAATCAAAATGTACATGACAGACAATATAACATTTGTTGATAAGCACATGTTTATAAATTAACTATTATATCCATGATTTTAATACCTAGATTGGCCTAGATATCCCATGGGATAAATGGATTTTAATTTCCCCTTCCAAGAGTACAGGCTGTCAATCAAATAGAGAATTTAAACATGTTTTTCCAACGACTAACAATAGCTACCTTAAATTATATTTACGTAAAACGACAACGAATTTTGGAAAGACTTTGGAAGATTAGGACCAAAAAGATTGGGAAATTCCGGCTTATAAAGATTTTTATTCAACGTTACTATGAACTATGGAATCAATATTATTCTATTATACAATATGATAATGATAAAACCAATGTAATTTAAATTCAAGCAATTTGAGATCAAATTTACTAAGGAACACTATAAAAATTCGTCAATATATTAGTTTGGTTTACTTTATAATAGAAATTATATTTCCTAACTTAATTTCATTGATTTCTTTTTTAATTGGTTTCTAATATAATTTAATTATTTTTTTGAATAATAAAAATGTGATTTCGTCGCACTGGACATCGTTAGAAGTTAAACGAACATTGACTTTACTAATTTATATTTTAAAAAAGGGTCGCTTGAAAAAATATTTTAAGTTTATCGTCATTAAAGACCTCATCTATTATGAGATAAAAGATCTCTAAAAATATATCAGTTGTCTTAGTTTCTTCTCACAAAAAACACTGTCGTTTAAGTAGTCCCTAAATTACAGATACCTTAAAGTTTAATTGTTATTTTGTAACAACAATAATAAGGACATACAAGTTTCATCGATTTTCTTAAACTCAATATAATTAACAAATAATTGAACTATTTTTTTAGAACATCTAAATTCACAATTCTTAAATTATGTTGTTTTTTTTTTTGGAAAAATACTAATAAAACTATATGGAAATAATTTATATTTCTATTTTGGAATATAGGTCGCGCAGAATTTTAGTAAAGTTTTTTCACTTTGATTGACTTTCACAGCCAAAGGCACGACGAAATAAATTTAGACAATCATATCAAGCTAAAATAGGCTAACGAAAACTTTTTGTGTGGAAAGCACTGATGTGATAAAAGCTTTACTGTTATATCAACTAGAATAATACCATATGTTCAATATAAAGCGTCAAAACTTGAGTTTAAAAAAAATATAACGAGATATCGAATATCTATTTTTTTCTTTATCTTTCTAAAATAGTTTAATTTGTTTGGTAAGCCTAGATAATCGAACTTGGCTACAATTTTTCTATTTATTTTTTTTTAAATTCAGGTTATATCGGTGGCCAAAGTGATCCCTTCGAATTTGGTAAATAAGTTTTAAGTCGTCTTAGATTACCCTAACATTAATCAATAATCTTAGAACCGCTAATGATTCTAGTTATTATAAAATAACGATGAATAACGATTAAAATTGAAACGATTTGAAGCACTTTTCCTTCTCGTTTAATTTTATATATAGAATTAAAATATATATATTGAATATTCAATATTAAAATACTGATATTTGGAAATTTTACAGTAAAAAATAAATAAAAAATTAACTCATATACCTAGTAGAAAATCGTTGAAACTATTCCTGGAATTTAGTATATTTTTTAAAATGAATTAGGCAACATTAATCTGGAATCAAAATATTGATGTTTTTTTCATTTCCGTTTAAAAGAATTTGGCTTTTAGGTAGTATTCTGCAAAATTGTTGCAATATTTTTGTTTAACATCATTAAAGTCGATTTCAATATAAAAGCTGAAAAGAATTTAACAAAACTAAAGTTGAAATACATTTCTTTGAGACGATAAAAATTCGCATGAAAATTCTTATTATAAAATGGGTCGAGATGTTACTAGTTCAGTGCATTCACTTTGAGAATCTAAACGGAAGCCGGAAATGAAGAGAATCTGGACTTGAAATGAGTTTGACTTAGTTGGTACAAAGAGAGCCATGCAGAAAACCTAAGATCATGCACATATTTAGATACATGTTATAGAGACAACAATTAAAATCTTTGAGTTTTTCCTTTGAAAAATATTAACATTTAAATTTTTATCTTTCGAGATAATTTCTTTCATTTTTCCTCTGCGATTTAAAATTCATCCACTAGATGAAAACAAACTATTCACAAACAATATCACTGGTTTAGTTGTCAAATTTTATGTTTTGAAGGAAATTAGACATCGTAAAATATCATATTTATAGGACAACCATATTTACGAGGAGGCCAGTTTTCCATTGTTTTCTTTCTAGCGATAGTGCTCAAAATAGTATGAAAGTATAGTATCAAGTAGTAATGAAAGGAAAGAAAATGTGTCAACAAAGGGCCTAAAGGTATTAATATAATGAATCGGCCTCATAAAAATATTCGAATAATATCTACTATCAAGTTGGGTAATTACTAATTACAAAGCTTCAAAGGTTAAAAACAAATTTTTTCTTTAGAATAAATAAAACTTCAATAAAAATATACTTAAAAACATCTATATTTATTATATATCTAAAAACTCATGAATAAGTGGGATTTTAAGAGTATGAGTCTAAATAAATCAAATAAAATATATTTTAAAAAATCGCACTTTATTTGTAACAATCAAGCCTAATTTTGTGTATTTAATTATATCCATATTAAACAATGTGGCATATTACTGATATCAACTAATTTTCGCAACTCAATTTTAGGTGGTGCGATGTTCACCAGGTTCTCCAGGTAGCTTTATAAAATCGATAAAAATTTTACTATTTGGGAAAAAAATTCACTTTATCTTAAAAAAAATAATTAAGACAGTATTTTTTTTCATTTGATTCATTTAAAACTCATAATTGCACTTTTTACAATGTTCATTATACTATAACATTTAGTTCGTATATTCTTTATTGTTAATTATTTCATTTACCTATAAATTTATAAAAATATTTTTTTTAGGTAATCAAGCGTAATCTTAAGCTTTTTTTATTTATTTCAAAAGTATTTTTAATTATAACACCATTTAATTAATGTTCATATACCTATTGATAGGCCCCAAATGACGTCACAGCATAAAGCGTTTTACAATAGTCGTATATGTGTTAATTAGGTATGTATAGGCATTAGCTTGGCAGTGGGAGTGGTTTTGATAAAATTTAAAAATTTCAATAATGAAAACAAATGAACATCCTCAAATCTCGCAATACTATTGGCTAACAGCCTCTTGCATTGAACATTGAGTAAGTGTTGTATTAAGATATCAGTGCATCGCTCAAATCATTCTACTTGTAGTAACTAAGCGCTTATGGCTTATTACAGTGAACATATATTAAGTTATGGGAATATAATTATGGGAAAATACTTTCCTGAAATGTTTTTAATATTATTTTATACCTAATTCGGTGGTGGTTATAAATTGACAATGGCAATAAATAAATTTATTGACTTGATATGGAAAAAATTAATATTATGAAGAAGACGAATGAATCTACCAGAATAGCAAAACTATATCTACTTAAATGATATTACATGAAATGGAATTCCAATATTTGGAAGGATTATTACTCCAGCAAATGAATGTGATGTTAAATTATTAGTTATTATTTATACAATATAAATATTTACATCATTTACACAATGTTAAAAATTTTACAAATGCAATTATAACAAGAAAAGAGCATTAACACCAATGTGTAAATAAGTCTCAACTGATATAGGGATGAACTTATAATGCGACGAATACACATCACATATATAAACCCTACATCCAAAAATAACAAGTACTTAGTACAAGTACTCTTAGTACTTCTTACCTCTAATCTTCCCCCTTTTTCAGAACTACGGGAAACTCCAAGGTACGGAATTAACGACGTAACAAAAATTTTAAATCAAACGATTCAATAAATCTTAAGACAATAATGTTTTCTTCTAATCACAATTTTTTTTTTCGTTAAAATTAATTAAAATAAATATCTGAAACTTTTAGAATCTTACTATTTGATTAGTATCTGAATATTTCTTAAGTATCATTGATATATCTTTTCGGGATCGACTCCCTTTGCTTGTAACTCCGGACCCTTTAAGGAAAATAATGAATAGATTTCAATTACGTTTTAGTAACGAAAAAAGCTACAAAAATAAGCCCATATGATAAGTATTAGGGTGATTTTTTTTGGGACTATTTTTTTTTGCTCCCATGTCGAAATTTTGTTGGAAATACTTCAAAAAAAAATTCCCTGAAAGTTTGAGCTCTTAATATTAATATTAAGTACTCGTTCACAGCGTGTGAATATTTTCCATTTAAAATACACGTAGACTTTGATTTTTTTTTTAAATTTTTATAGTTCAGCGGCATTTTATGGTATCGCCTCGCTCAAAGTCGGGATTTTTTTACAATTGTATGCTCTACAAAAGTGCCTATTTTTAATAATTTTTAATAAGGAATAAAAAATCAATATTTTCTTAAATTTTACTCAATAATGCGTAAAAATTTTATAGTAAGAGAAATTCAAGGCTCAATATCTCGAGAAATATCGATCTTAGCAATTTGGTTTTCTGGAACTTTTTTGTAGGAAATTAAATTTCCTATAAATTTGCTATTTACATTTTTTCTGTAGGTCTTGTAATTCATGAGTTACTGAGAGAAAAACGAGAAATCTATGAAAAATCTAGGTTTAGTGACCCGTACTACCTCGCCCGTGTAAATAACGATTTTGCCGCAATAGGCACTTTTGTAGAGCATACAATTGTTAAAAAAATCCGACTTTGAGCGAGGTGGTACCATAAAATGCCGCTGAACTATAAAAATTTAAAAAAAAAAGTCAAACTTTACGTGTATTTTAAATGGAAAATATTCACACGCTGTGAACGAGTACTTAATATTAATATTAAGAGCTCAAACTTTCAGGGAATTTTTTTTGAAGTATTTCCAACAAAATTTCGGCATGGGAGCAAAAAAAAATAGTCCCAAAAAAAAATCGCCCTAATAAGTATAGTTCATCAAAATAAAAGATCTCATAATATTTGCTTTAAGATAGTGATATGATAGTTTCTTAGTTTTATGATCTTTAAGTATTGGATTTACGTATTTTTTCTTCAGAATTAAAAAAGTATATATTTCAATGATGTAAAATAATAAACTGGATGGTCTTTGGAAAGGTTCTTCATTCCATTAAACATTATTGAAATAATCCTTAATCCATTTTTTAATTGGCTGTCTAATTGTTGGATTACATTTACAAGTATAATTGATGAAATTGATAGCATAAAACTCGTTCGCTATATTTATAAGTGTTCTTCATTTTACTTTTACTTACAAAATAACAATTATAATTGTTGAAGGATAGAAAACTTTGGCAAATATTTACTCTTCAAAATTTAATTTAAAATATGTTTGAATTATTTAATAAACACTAATGAAATTATATCTAAGTGTAAGTATTAAATTTTGAATTGACTTTTAATTTTTAATTTAATGTAATGTTAAAACTTTTAAGAAAACTTCTATACATATTTAAAGGTTAAACAGAAAGTACGGAAAAAAGAATAAATTATTGTTTATTTGAGCCTTATTTTGATTCATTTAAAAGTATGTAAACCAAATTTGTAGTCAATCTGTATAACAAATTTTCCCAACTAAAAGCTAAAACAGCAGAAATTTATTTTGTTCATTCTCTTGCTCCAACCGTTTACTGCTTAATCGTTTAATGATTCTTTGTATATATTTAAAATGAGTTCGTTTCATAGAAAATTAAACTTAATATTTTTTCCTCGAGGATAATTTGTTTTATGTTGTTTTTTTTTAGGGAAATTAAGTTTAATGATCAAAGTGAAATTTAATTTGTTTCTACAATAGTTTACTTTATTTTTAAATTCTTTATTAAACCAAAACACTTAAAAATTAATATCAATTTCTCTAAAAAAAATTATATAACTGATTTTTTTTTGCGAAAAACGACTGTGGTTTCACATTCGGCTATTGCCTGTAACAATAAAAAATCGAGACAAATGAATCTAATTTGATATTCTTATAACGTAAATGAACGATATATTTGGTTAAAAGATAGATTATCCGAAGCTTTGGAGTATTTGAAAGTTTTATAAGAAAGAATGAATTGACTCTAAAAATTGAACTTTAAAACTCATAAAGTCGATTATCTTTCGTTTTGTTTAGAGACAAGTTTCATGATTGATGAAAGAAAAATCTATCTGCATTTTAATGAGATTTATATTTTATTAAAAAGTTTAGCAAGTGGAGATAATTAGTTTTATTTTTATTACTGCCCGTAGAGATATTGCTTTTTCCATCTAGCAGACACTTTACGTTGCTCGATAAAATAAAGACAGCGAATAAAATATCAAGTCGAATAAGAGAAAAAGTTTACTAATGTCTATACCATTTCAATTACTAACAAGAAACAACCGGGGTAAAAGGTGAATATGGCCGAAAAAAAGGGTCCTAAAATAATTACTTACGTGGTGGAAGTTTGGTATGTATGTATAGGGAAAGTAAGTTAACGAGTTACGACCATATGTTGGTTAACGGAAATTTGACGAAAATTAATGATTGATGTTTACGTAAAAACGTAGATGGATAAAAAAAGGGTTACATTTTACCAAGGGGACGTTCCAACACTTTGCACAAGCTAATTTTAATTTACAAAATTAAATCAAAAGTTGTTTGTTACCAAGTATAATCTAGACAACGGTTTTCATAATTTTCCATCGAATAAAATTTTTCTGGACTTTAAATTTAAAAAAAAAGCAGTTGCCTTAAAACTGTTTTAGATTTTTGTATACACAAACATGTTTAGAGTTTAATGTGGAATACTAAATATTTAATCATATTTGTAAAATTAGAGTATTGATTTAAATTGTACCAATTTTGAACTCAAACAAATAAACAAATATAAACTGTATGGAAAGTAAATATAGCTTTTTAGTATTATTTGCACGGACAATTCACTATGAAAGTTACTGAAAAGCGCAAAAAGTCATTTTAAGCCAACTCGCCTATTCGTGATCCAGCGGGTTGGCATAATTCCAATCATAAAAAGGCGGAAGCTTTTCCCACACATTTGGAGATCTTTACACCAAACGATGCTACGGATTTGACCCTTGTTCCAATCACTCAAACACAAAACAGGAATATGTGTTCGTGCATTAAATTCAAATTGTCATCACTGATCAAATAGATTAATGACTTACAAATTAGTAAGGCCCCGGGATACAATTTACTGACGGGCAATCATAATGAATCCCAATTGGCTTACGGGTGATCCTTTTTATTTTTAACGCCATCCTAAGACGAGGCCACTACTCTGTAATTTGGAAGGAAGCAAAAATGATTATGGTACCAAAACTCGGAAAGAATATCACGGACATTAAATCCTATTGGCCGATCTGCTGCCTGTTCTTTCTAAGCTCTTGGAGCGACTCATATTGGGCCTCATTGATCCAATTTTAAAAGCGAAAAATATAATACCGAGTCACCAGTTCGGATTTAGAGCGCGGCACAGTACTAATTAGCAAGTGCATCGCATTACCAATTAGTGCACTGGAAAAAAAAAATGTACGGGATTGTTTTTAGAAGATTCGCAAGTATTTGATCATGTCTGGCATCAAGACATTGCATAAGTTAGCCAACATTTTGCCCACCCAATTACTCAACCTTTTGGAAAGCTATCTAATTTTATGTTCAATGGAAGGATAAGCCGAATTCTAAACATAAAATAATTGCAGGAGTTCCGCCAGGGCAGTATTCTTGGACTAACGCTGTATATAGTTTATACGGCGGATATTCCAGTTGAGGAAAACATATTGACGGCAACATTAGCGGATGTCCTTGAAATCCTTTATGCAGGCCCAAGTCCTCAAATTACAAGGGAATTGTAGGCTTATATGGATAAAATAAACGAGTGGACAACACGATGGAGAACCAGGCTAAACAATAAATTATAAAGTGAAAAAATGTTTGTCCTGTATGCGTAAAAGGAAACCCGCAATATTATTTCAAAGTTTCAAAAAGGACTATTTTTAAGTGCATAAAAAGGATATATGAGATGAATATTTTCACTGAAACTGAGCACAATATTTAAGATTGAATCATCCTTAAAGTATTGCATAAAAACAATTTGCAAATATTCGCTAAATCCTTAAGAAATCGAAACGGGAAGTGAAGGAGGTGAAAAAGCATGGACCAAATTTGGCCTAGAATTGATCGATTTTCGGGGGGTGACTCTTCCTTACGAAAGCTAATTTTAGAAACGGAGTATTGAACAATACCCTTACGTGAAATATAAAGTGAATTTTTTTTTGTCCTATGTGCAAAAGGACACCCACAATATTATTTCAAAGTTTCAAAAAGGAAACTTTTCAAGTTTTAAAGACTAAAACTAAGTTGGATTTACTCTGAAAAAGAACTCTTGTGGACCCATTATAATAAACACTTTATCCCGAATGATATCTCCGTTAAATATCTAGGCTTTCACCTGGATTGACGCCTCAACTGGAAGATCCACATAAACAAGAAGGTTGCTCAGACCACAGCACTGCATCGCAGGATCGCCTGGATGACAAGCAAAAAGTCTCCGCTAAATCTGGCATCCAAGGTGATGCTTTACAAGGCAGGGCTCAGACCAACATATGGAGTCCAAATTTGGAACGTAGCAAAATCCAGAAACATTGAAATGATCAGAAGATGCCAAAGTAAAATTCTTCGGTCATTTCTAGGAGCAGATCGGTATATAAAGAATGACATCATTCAACGGAATTTAACGTCAATGATGTTATCCAATTCTTAAGGACCTTACATCTCGGTATGAAAAGGGTGGAAGAACACCCAAACAAGTTGGCTCTAGAAACACTTAATGAACCCCCCCCCCACAAGTGAGTAAAAAGAGGGCACATAAATGCCTTATTTTAGTTCTTTTTGGTTTATTTAAGTTGTATTTTCATAATGTATAAATTAAAGTTTAAATGAAAGTATATGTTTTATAATCCACGATTTGCAGACAATTTGACAAACTCAATTTAACATTTCATAATTTGAATCTTTTCGAAATTTTATTTAGAAAAAAACATTAACTTCTGACTATAAATTTTGATGATAGGCGATTAAGTCGAAAGTTTGGTACAGGTCTGCCAATTTTATTGCACTTAAAGAAAAATCAATTTCATTCAACTATCAAGCTTTCATTTTATCCATGTATATTGTGTATACAATATTCTTAAAATACACATTGCGTTAAAGTCACATTAAAATTTTATGAAACAAACATTACATTGTACTGTGCCAAAAAGAAAACACTCGAATAAAAGTTTTACGAGAGGAAACTTTTGACATTTGTTTAATTAAAATCACATTCCGTGCATTTCCAATTAAAAAACATAACACTTACAAATCAAATTCCAATCGCCACCATCATATTTAAATCGGATAATTTATTAAACAAACACTGTAAAAAATTTATGTACTTTTGATGTTTTTTAATTGAAAATTCTTCCTTACAGTGTGTATAGCCCATATTTATTTTTCTGTAAGTGGAATGTATCGGAATAAAAGTTTGGTTCAGTGAAAATGCCATTGTTGAGGCAAGAAAATTTTAAAAATGTGTCGCTGTATTGGGTGTTATAAATTTTAAAACGATTTTGAAATTTATCAAATTGAAGTTGGGAAAATTTCAACAAGGGAAAATAAAAATGAAATGGTTCAAAGTTGGAAGCAACATTTTCCGTATATAGTGTAAACCCATTCCAATACATGTGTATTCAATGTAGTTTTGGAAAAGCGTTATATATGTCAGGAAAATCATTTCTCCCTTGACATCTGACAGTTTTGTCGCCTTCTCGTTAATTCATGTATATTCTTCTGACGCAACTTCATCGTTTCCCTTCATATGCCACATACAAACACCCTCGTTCCACACCCCGTTTTATTAAAATTTATGAAAAAAATATTCAAATTAAATGTGGGATTTCGAAAAATATCTACGGTTAGTATGTTAAGTATTAACAATTTTTTTTTTTTGGGATCTGCGATAAATGCATTACAGAAATAAACAAAGCCAAGGGAAGCATATACCTCAGATCTACAATCAAAACTCGGAAGTCCTGATTAGGTACATGTAACTTAAGCTTCCGTTTATTAGTTAATTTATTTGAGTCACAGCTCAAACAGCAGAGATAAGATAATCTTCATTTCCCTAACAGCAATTACATTTGTTTCATTGAATCTTCTAAAATGTAACGAACGTTTCTCCAATTTCTACAAAAGTCTTATTTATGTTACTCCGCGTATCTTGCAACCAAATACGTTTCATCTTACTCCCTGATTGTTACAAGTAATCGAAAACACAATGGGAAATAATTCAATCAGGTATTGTCTTACAAAATTATTAGCCTTGTACAAAGATAATACCAAGCATTTTTGTCAAACGTTTAAATTTTATAAAATCATGTTATACAAATCAGACACCAAATTTCTTGTTAATTTCAGGGATGCAATCAAAAATTTATTTTACAACAATAAACGTTAGATTGTTAGATTACACAACCACAGGGAAACGTAGAACTATTGGTAACGAATAAAAGTACCGAAGTATTGTTATCAACAAAAGACCTAATACCAATACATTTTATATTTTAAAAAAATGAAAATGGGATACTTGGGAAAAAAAAATGGATAAAAAACTCAGAAAACTATCACCACTAAGAATCCTTATCTTGTTGAAATAAAATATTTTAATAATTTTTAAATAAGAAGAAAATTCAGGTTATTTAAGATCTTTGTGTTTTTTATTTTTTATTTAATATTTTTATTATTCAATTAGCTACTATATTATTATAGTTTTGAAATTGGAATTTTGAAAAAAAAAATTATTGATTTTTTTCATGTATTTTAAAACTTCATTATTAATAATATTGATATTTAATGCAAAAAAACTTAAAAAAAAAAATTTCAATTAATTATAAACGATTAAAAATTGATAAAATTTAAAAAAAAATCACGTGGCTATAAACGCGCCATGAGTGCTCACTATAGTTGTGACGTCATAATGTTATAGCTATTTAATAACAGTACAGCATTTACAGCTATTACACGTGACTAGACAATAATATTGAAAATTTATTGCTAAAAAACGATTCGTTAGTTGATTCCAATTAGCTATGTGTGATAAAGGATTTATAAAGGCAAAAATATAAAAATTTATAATGGGTTTCACTGCTTGAGACCATTTATTTCGACGTTTGCCATCTTGGGGAACATTTAAAAACATTTTGTTAGGAGTTGTTTTTGTAGTATTCGTACATAATCGTACAAAACAAGAACGATAACTTTTAAGAATCGACATTTTCTATATAAATTTCAATATTTAACTATCACAACATAATTAAATCAATCAAAACACTGTACTTATTATTTCTGTATCAACTGCAATGAGTGACAACTAACATTATGACGTCACACGCGCTCGAGTTTGTTCGGGAGTTGTCGGCGTGTCTTCGGTACTAGCTTCAAAAATTAATTTTTATTTTGAAATAACTTTTAAATTATTGCGAAAAAAGAACAAAAAATAGTTTTGCTATCAAACTTATATATGATCTTTCCATTTATCACAGAAATTTTTTTTTTCACAAACCCAATTTATGTATGATTGACATATTTTGTAATTATTTTAATTTGTTATAGAAGCCTGAGGAAGTTACGATTAGTAACGAAACGTAGCTAATTAAATAAGAAAAATATTAAATTAAAAATAAAAAACAAAAAAATCTTAAATAACCTGAATTGTCTTCTTATTAAAAAAATATAAAAGCTGAGATCTGAATTTTATCATCTATATTTTAATAAGGTACCCAACCATCTTAAAACACTTAATTTTTAGCGAAAGCAATTGAGGAAAATATTAATAAGCACAATGCGTAATTTGAGTGGCTAGTCATTTACATAATTTTCAATTAAATTGTTTTATTTACTTTATTGGTAAATTTGTTTTAACTTGGTAACTTTTAATTTTATTGCTCTGATTTAAGTATATGCAATTGTACAATGCACTAAATTACAATTGTAATATTCCAGTTCTATGTACATATGCTTTGCATCTCTATAGAATGTATACTGGAAGTAAAATAAATAAATAAATAAAAATCATGGATTAAATTCTACAAAAACAGTTAATTCAAAAATTTACAATGTAAAAACGTTTCTATATTAAGAAATGGTCAAAAACAAATGTAAAACAAAGCGATTTCTCTTAAACATTGTTTTCATCAATGTGTTACCTTTATATTAAGAAGATAATGGGAAAAGAAAAACAAAAAGTTTTTACTTAAATTGTTCAATGAAAATTTGAATTGGCTGTTTGTAAGCCATTGTTAGCTTTTAAATACTATTAGCAATTTGTTAATACATTCCTTGCAACCGGAAGACAAACGTTTATTGTATTCAAAACATCCCTTAAAGGAAAGAATGTAATTGTTTAAGGGGTGCGTCTTGTTTTACGTCTAATTAACTAACTTTAGGGTTCCATTTATCCTAATGTCAGAACTCTTATTAAATAACTCTTGTTCCTGTCTATTATACAAACTAATTATGAAAATTATGAGTTCATTTTATAGATTGATACATGCTCCGAGGACTAGAATCAAAAATAATCGGTTAAAACTTTATTTATTACATGCGACGTTTCGGTTGCTTTATTGAGCCTTCCTCAGTAAATTTTTAACTGATTTTTTTTAATTATTATTTTTTATTGATTTTTTTTATATATCTTGGAAGTTTTATTATTTTTTTTACCAACTGTACCGTGTCTACAAAAATGAATTATGACAACGATAATTATTAACAAAGTTAAAACGATATTTTACGAACGCCTGAGGAAGGCTCAATAAAGGAGTCGAAACGTTGCATGTAATAAATAAAGTTTTAACCAATTATTTTTGATCCTAATCTTCTGAATATGTTATCAATCTATTATCATTGAGGATCTGAAGGTTTACAATAAGTTCATTTTTTATTGAAAATATAAGAAATATCCTTACTAATTTGACTGCCAAAAACCAAGTGCATTGGGTTGAATTGCGGGTCATGAAGGGCCATACTGGGGAACGAAAAGATAAATGTTTTTCCTCGTCGAGGAATGGTGACACTATTTGTTAGTCTAAAACTGTCAAAGAATGGCTTTTTACGATATTGTGCTCTTTTGGAGCAAAACCAAGGGGTAAAAACATAGCAAAAAATTGGTGAGAAATCCTTCTCAAAATTGAACTACTGATACACTAAATTTAAACCCAAATTGAAGACATGTCTCATAATTGATCACTAGAGTCTAAGAAAGCATAATTGGTTACTGAAATACGTATGCACCTATCCCCCGATTTACACGATTTCGCTTTTACACGGTTCATAAACTAATGAAATTCGGAAAATTTCTAAAAATGTATTTTTGGTTACATTATCATATCCACAATACATATGTTGAAATTATTTTGGAATTTCTTTTGCAATAATAAGGGATTCCCCTTTCTGATAGTTCCTCAAAGTGATAGCGAATAAATTTGGAACATACCTGAATTTGTTATGTTTCAGCAGGTACTTTTTGAAAAAAATTTCGTTTCTATTTTTGTTTTTATTTTTAGAATAAGTTCACTACGACATCACGCCATTTTTTGGGCAAAGTATACCTAGTTTAAAGTTTCTGGATATGTTTTACTCTTGTTCTATTTGAATAAATGACTTAATTGCGCAGTTTTTTTCGTTTTACACGGTTTTATGTAGGAAAAACAAAGAGTTCATTTTACACGGATTTGTCTGGAACCTATCTTCAGTGTAAATCGGGGGATAGGTGTACTTGACTTCTCGGCTTACAGTAGATGAAATAGAAATCAAGGGAAAACAATAAGTCCAAGCCTTAAGTTTTAGTGTTGAGACTTGTCCTGGTGGTCGTATGGAAAAAAACAGGTTTCACTCATGATTTAAAGGAAAATCAACACCAAATTTTACATGGTAAATTTTCCATCGAAATCGGAAAATAAATATTTATAAATAGGAGTAATATAATTATTAAGGGTACCAACCAACTAGGGGCCGAATAATTTAAGCCTAATGGTATCCAAATAGGCTAGGTGACCACTCCAAAACTAGTATGTTTCGGATTTCAACCATTGAGCAAATTTTCAATATTTCTCGATTCGGATTTTTATTGTTTCTAGAATCGCTAAAGACCGCAGTAGTTATAAAGCGATGATAAATTAACAAAATAAAATTCAAAATCATTTTTTAACTTCTTCCTTTATTCAAGATTATTTTTTACCAAAAGAACAGGAAGGAAAATATTGAAAATCTTTCACGGAAGTAGAATATATCGACTAGATTATTTGTAGTTAACTGTTAAAAAGGTGATATTTTTGAAAACATTTTTAACAGCTTCTAAACAAGAAAAAAATATTGTATAAAAGAATAATGAAATAACACCTTTTATATATTTGTTAAATTCATAAATACAAACCTAAACATTTCTAGCATTAAACTAATTATCTAGGTGCGAATAGTGAAAATAATTATAGCATTCGTCGTCGCTTCCCTATCCTCCTGATTAACACGCAAAACTAAAATGAACATAATTACCTAATTGTGTAGGTCTATGAATTCCCAACTAACATCACTGTTTACAAGTCAAGTTAATTTTAATACACAAATACCTACGATAAAATTATGATAATGAATTCATATAACATAACTTCAAAAATGTTAAATCAAATAACACAATATTCGTTTATTAATATATGTATTATATTTAATTATTTTTTCCCTTATTAATTACGTTAATTGAAGTAAAATAAGAAATAAATGTTTTTATTACAACTAATGTCCAAAAGCCCTGTTTATTTTCGAATGTTTTATTCATAAGGTGCCAAACTATATTAAAATGAAGGCGTAAGAAACAAGAATAAAAACCTTGGCGAATAGAATAATGAGACAATCCCAAGATCTACCTTTTTACATAATAGTATAGACGTCCTAATGTTTGTCTAAGTTTTGGCTTTATTATTTACCATCTCATTCCCTGTTAGCGTATTTAAAATTTATGAAATGCTATCCTCGTTTATCCTCTCAAGAAAAACAAAACTTTTATATCGCTTCGTTATGAAAAATTTTCTTGGAAAAAAGTTTTACACCAATTCAATCGCAGAAAAAATAAACCAAAGTTTTTCGAATATTAATGATAATGCCAATCAATATACAATACGTTAGCCATTATTATTTAATAGGTTTGCTTAACTTTAATTGAAAATACACTGAAATTTCACATTCTAATAAATGTTTATGTTTTCTGGAAACTAAAAAAAAAACACTTAACATTGTAAATAAATTTAAACAACGTTGAATATAGTAAAGGAGAATTAAGCAACCGCGTAACTCTAAAATAGCTATTTGCTGTGGAGTCTAATTAGAACTTATTTAATTCAATTTGCACTAAAACAATGTTAGGAAATCTCATTTAATTTGGTTTTAGTTTTGAATAATTTGATTTTTGTGTCATACATTCACGACATCTATATATTAAACTATGCATTCATTATACCGTATGTAATATAATATCAAACAAATTCTTGGGAATAAGGAAAATCATTTGAAAAGTCAATTCAATATTTAGTCTTTCAAAAATAATAGAACTTTAGGTTGAAAAACATTTCAGTCTTCCCTTTAAATAAATTTATAGAAAATCGTGGGAAATTAAAATTTCGCCCTATTCTTTCTTCTAACTATGTTTTTCTTTGCCAAATTATTAGATGTTCCGGAAAGTCATTTCGTTTTTTGTAATATACAATTAAAGCACAAAACTTTATTACAACTTTGTAATTTAAATCAATAAAATAGTAATCTGCTTCAATAGTATCAATGTTTTGACATCTAGCCTGCAAATTTTGAATACCAAATTAGTTAAAATCAATAGATAACTGAAGAAAAAATCAAAAAATTTCATTTTGAACATTACTAAAGCGTTCAATCTTTAACCATTTAGTAAATGTTGTAACGATTGATAAAAATAGAAATTCGATGGAATAATTTTGGACAATTATAGTATAGGGTGGGTCATATATTTTTTTTTATTTTCAAATGCTACAAAATTAAAACTAATGAATATTTTTTCGTTCTGATTTTTTTATTTGAAAGTTCCATCCTTGCGTCTAATTGTGAAATACAACATCATTCATATGGCTGCCATGGCTAGCCATACAGTAGCTCATTCGTTCAGTCCAATTTTTCAATACATTTTCGATGGTATGCGGCAAAATTTCGCCAATGGCGACACGAATATTCTCCTTGAGGGCATCAATCGTGGCTGGCTTGTTGGCATAACACTTGTCTTTGACGGCACCCCAAAGATAAAAGTCTAATGGTGTCAAATCGCAGCTTCTTGGTGGCCAAACGACATCAGCATTTCGGCTGATAATGCGATTTTGGAACACAGTACGCAAAAGATCAATTGTAACGTTGCTTGTGTGGCATGTAGCGCCGTCCTGCTGAAACCAAATGTCGCCCAAGTCATATTTTTCGATTTCTGGAAACAAAAATTCGTAACGGCGGCTCCTGCCTCATTTTCAAAGGAAAATGGGCCAATGATGCCGCCAGACCAAAATCCACAACAAACCGTCACTCTCCGAGGATGCATCGGCTTCTCTTCGATCACATGCGGGTTCTCCGTGCCCCAAAAACGACAATTTTGCCTTTTTACATACCCGCCAAGGTGGAAATGCGCTTCATCTGAAAAGATGATTTTTCGGCCAAAATCGACATCCTCTGGACCCATTTTCAAAGTATGTTTTCAATATTTCAAAGCGTTCTTTAAGCGTATACCCAACCATTTTCGTTCAGCGCAAACAATAAACTAATTTTCTGTCAAAAGCGAAATGACATTAGTGTTACCATTCACGAGATAAATGGTAGTTGAAAAAGAAAACGCTAGATAGCCCACCCTATAGTTAGGCAATGTCATTCCCCTTTGTTAATTTATTAGGTTTTTTCCAGAGGTTTTCTTCTGCAGAAGAGTCTTACATTATCGTGTTGCAGCATAGAAGTTAATAAGTCACTCTAATCATAAAATATTATAAGTACAACTTTAAAATAATAAATCAATAGAAAAATGGCAATTCAATGACTAGATTTAAAAACGAAATTACTTTCCGGTACACCTGGTACATAAATAATTTTTGAATTTTCTCTACTTAGATTAAAACGCGCGTATTTTTTACAAATTTTACCCACTTTACATTGCTTTTTGGCTTTTTTAACATGCATTTTTCTTAATAAATTAATGAAAAGATTCAATATTAATTATTACATAGTACACCTTAAAGTGCCATATCAAATAAATCTTTTAAGTCAGGCAAATAGGACAAACATATTAGTACTTTTTGTTAAGCAAATATTATATTTGTTGTAAGCACTAACCAAACTTAAAACTATTAAATTTATATTAAAAAAAACCTTCCTTAAAACTCAATTTTTGGGCTTTTTTTTCGATGTGCGTCATTAAATAATGAATATCTTAATGAAATAATCTAATTTCCAATTTGCCCAATCCCAAATTTAAAAATATAATGACAAAAACTTTTTGGTGTATCAACGGAAGAATAAAATATCAATAACATAGTTTATTGAGATTTCATCCGCTAATTTTATATCCAAACAAAAATTGAAAAATATATGAATTAGGTACACTTGCATAAATTATTCAAATAAGAACTAAACGATGTAATAACGTTATAGTAAAACCAATATCCAAAAAGTGAGACACTATTATTATTATGATGAAACTATTATGGGAAACAAGAAAAGAAAAGAATTTATAACTCTCAAAGTAAATTGTAAAGTAAAATAAATATCTTTCAGATGGTTTTCCCTGATTATTTCAATGGCAATTTTATTTATTATTACCTTAACTTACGGAAATCGTTGTTTACTTTTTTCTACAACTTCCCCAATATAAATAAATACACATACCCTTGTATCTGCAATGTTTCGCTTCCAGATCTATTCTAGTCAACGTATTGTGTTCTGTTATTATTTTACCTCTAAATAAAGTTAGTTCAATTTTACTCAACAAATTCGATCATCTTTATTTTATTCTATTTCTAGCATTCACCTCGTTCACATTCTTTTTCGTTCTTTCGCATTATTTATTTTATTTTTCGCAACGTATGTACATATTTTTCACGAACAATAGCTGAAGGAAGTGATTAAATTGGATCATTTAATTTATAACTCAAATGTAATATCTTCAGAATCAATAAACAACCCACATCTGTACATAATTTCAGATGTAACGTTTTTCGAGCTGTAAATTGCAATTGTTCGCCAAATTGTATAGATTTAATAATAAAATCTGCAATTTTAATTTTATTAGTTCACACAAAAGCAATGTAATGATTTGAGATTATGTAAATGCAAACGTTAGGCTTTTACGATATTTATTACTTTCCTATAATTTAATGAAACCGTTGTTAAAATAACAATGATGAAGTCAACATTCTTGTGCTGTTTTATGTTTCAATAACATAACGGAGCTTAGATAAATAGTTTTGTTTGTTATTCAATGCGCTTCATTGCAAACTGCAGACTTGGGAGTTTTGAATCTAACACAGAATCGATAAAATCGTTTAAAAATTATCATTTTTACAACATCGCAGATTTCTTTGGCTTAGTAGTCGCGACAATCTGACACAAAAAAACCAAACCTTCGAGAAAATATGAAAAGTGAGTTGAGATAAAGTTTTTTGCATTTGGGTCGGAAAAATAATTATAAAACAAGTTACCAAATTTTATTCTATCCAATCGGATTATTGAATTTGTGCCGCAAAAGTTTTTTTTTTTGGAATTCTTATGAAATAATAAATTATATCTCATTTTTAGGTCCTATTAGATCGTGAATATCAGGTTCATGGATTTTCAAGATATTCTTAAGGTCCCAGGAACCCCCATCATCTAAAATCTTTATCAAAATAAGCCCTTTAGAACGTTAGGAGTAAGGGTTAAAAATTCTTGTATAAACGTTCTTAAGTCTCCACATAGAACACGGAGCTTAAGAATACTTTTTGTTACGACTGCTTCTAAAGTTGAACTTTCGTGCGTTGTGTGGCGGGGGTAAAGAGCCGTTTTCTCATCGTGGTGGCAAGCGTACGCGAAAGTAGAGAAATCGTGCGCAAAAGTAAATAACAGTGCGCAAAAGTAAAATAAATTGATACCTAAATAAACTTTAATAAGAAATAATTCATATAGGTAATTATTTAGACTAAGATAGTTTAAACTAAAATGTTGTTTTTATTCATAATTTTTCGATAAATTATTCTTACTATAGAGTTGAAATTTTTCATATATAAATAACAATAATTAATTTCTCAATCTGTTTCTGTTGAACTTTAGAAGCAGTCGTTACAAAAAATTTTATTCGATACTTATGCTTAAAGTGAGGTACCTAGTAGGACGAAATTGAGACACTTGCTAAAGCGCTGATCATACACAACGAGATCGAGTACGCCTACCCCCACTCGTCTGGCGGCCTCGTGGGGTTACACAGCGCACTCGATCTGGTTGTGTACGATCAGTCCCTTCAGCTCGTGCATCAATTTCATCCTACTAGAAAACCTCACTTTACGCATATGTATCGAAAATAACAATTCTTTCTTTTTAGTAATCAGCGATCCGCAGCCCATTAATATGTGTTGTTAGCTAATTTTAGGAGAAATTTAACAAACATTCCAGGATATAAGTTTATGCCTCCCCTAAAACACAATGGGTGAACTTCTCTTTCTTCTGAATTTCCACACTGAATTTGGGTATATCATCATTTATAATAATTAAATTGTGGCCAATAAGGACGAAGCTTCTTGTGGAATCTTATTTATTTCATCGCCAACGTTTCGTCAGTTATTCCTGACTTCTTCAGGGTTCAAAATTTAAAAATTACTCCACAAATGTAATAAAAATAAGCTGTAAAATGGCCCAACTGGTAGAACAACAGGCCAAGAATACAATTTGGTATTGATAAATAAAAAATTGTTTAAAAAACATTATTGAAAAAACGCAAACAAAAATTAAAATAAAAATAAAACAAAAATAAAACACATGTTTTTTAAACAATTTTTTATTTATCAATACCGAATTGTATTCTTGGTCTGTTCTACCAGTTGGGTCTCTTTACAGCTTATTTTTTTGACATTTGTGGATTAATTTTTAAATTTTGAGCCCTGAAGAAGTCAGGAATAACTGACGAAAAGTTGGCGAGAAAATAAATAAGATTCCACAAGTAGCTTCGTCCTTATTGCCCACAATGTAATTATTATATTTAAGAAGACAAGGTCTTATACAACATGGATCATCATTTATGTTTCCCTATCATAAGCTATATAAGCGACTTTAGGCTATGATTGACCATTCAGCTTTTTACATGGTTAAATCATCTTGTGGGAAATATTTTTCTGCTATGTTTACCTTCCATTTTTCTTTAATTATAAGTATCTCCATTTCTCCAGTTCTTCTAACCATATGACCGAAGTGCCGCAAGTATGGCTTGTTTATTCTTCTTATGAGTTTATTACGCATGCTCAGTTCTTGGAAAAAGGATTAATTAGTCCTTTTTATGTCCACGAAACTTTTAGTATGCGTAAGTGTGAACATCCGATAGTTCAATGGTTTCAATTTTTCGGTTGTCGGTTTTCTTAGTAATTTTTCTTTACCAGTTATTGAAATTACGGTTCAAGTGTACTTTAGCACACCCACAATCTGGCAATGTTGCATTTTTAACTTTTTTTTAATTTAATTCGCGATATTTTTGTTTATTCAATTCTAATATGGTATAGTTCTCTCTTTTGTGGCTAAATTTTCATTATGGACCGATTTAATCGCGAATTAAATTAAAAATAAAGTTGAAAATGCAACATTGCCATATTGTGGGTGTGCTAAAGTACACATGAGCCGAAATTACTTTAGTATTTATCTGGATAGATGTTATTTTCAATATTTTTTAAGCACCACTGCTGTTCTAACTATCGCTATATACCGTTTAATTTCATCACTGCGTCCTCTTGTGTTAGTGACTAGAATTCTTAGGTACATGATCTTTGGGACTTCCAGGGAAAACCGGGGACCAGGGACCAGGGACTCCCAAATCCCCAGAACAGGTAGTTTCCAAAAAAAATCTATAAGATAAATTTTTTGGGATTATAGGTACATCTTGTAACTTACCGAATCTTATATTTGTGATCCCTGATTTCCTAAACCTCAAACAGATTCCATATATCACTTCAAAAGTATTCCCTAAAATTGCATTTGTTCACTGCGCATTCTGGTATAGTTCGTATAGAATAAAAAAGGAACTTTTTCTTTAAATGATTTTCTGAACCAAATGCAAAAAAAAACCAACTCAATCCAACTAAACACTTTTTTCGAAGTTGAATGTTAGATTAATGTGACCTTATGAAAGAAAAAAAACTATAAACGATTTCTATTTTCTGTTATTCATTAATAGAGTTTAACACAATTTTTTGACAAACTTTCCTTTATTATCATTCAAATTTCCTACCAAACATTGCTTTTAAACTTGCCTAAAGTTCAGAACATAATATAAACATTTCCTAGTTCTAAATTCCTTTCTTGCTAATCGAAAAACCTCTAAATTGTCAGAATAGGTATATACCTGGTAATCTAACCCAGTGTTTCTCAAACTTGAGACCCTTGCGTACCACTTTCAGAATTTCACGCAAACTGCGGACTACCAACATCAAAAAAGTGGTTAACTTTATCCATTTAATATCGCTTATAGTAAATGTGCCCCGATAAGTCAAAAAAAGGGGTAGATGTGTAAAAATTAAAATAAATCGCAAAACACTCCAAATTCTATGTTATCAACGCAGTATGATTTCCCGAGTATGGCACAGTTTAAATAATAAGGCGCATTTTCTGTTTTCGTGAAAACCCCAATTATTAATACTGATTGGTACTAATGAAATTTTGGGGACACAGACCATCAAGAATTCACTCTCGGACATTATGACCGTTTATTATGAATTTGTACCGAAACGTACCATTCATTATGATGTATTTGCACAACAAAATATATCGTATTTTGAATTATTGAAAATATTTTTTCAATTCACTATTATTAGTACCTTAAATAGCAAAATACGCAGGGGGTTGTGAAAATAATACGTAATAATAACAATTATTTTTGTTCACATGCATGAATGCAATAAATCTTTTAGTTTTCTCTGAACAATATTTAAATTAAAGGAATAATTAATATAATCGTTTGCATTTAGTCATCATAATACGAAATTATTAATTTGCAAACCACAAATTGTTTGAATCATAAAAACCATAATAAATAGACGTAAATTTGTTTTACAACTTTCCGCACATATTGTTTTTCCAAATTATAACGTTCCACGTTTTAATAAAACGTAACTCTCTGTTTGTATATTGTACAGGACGCATTTATTTTTTCATAAAATACGTCGACAAATGGAATAAATGTTTGTGTTCCATGTGGTTCATCTTTTTATTACTGGAAAAATAAATACGTAAAAGCATTTATTAAAGTTACGTTTTGCTAAATGTCCCGTAAAAGAATCTAAAAGCTTTATAGGTCTTTGAACTTGAATTATTTTACTCATTCAATTGTGAAACAATTGTAAAATATGATCAATATCATATTTTATACACACTGAATTGTTCCTTTTTTTTCCAAGACTCTGCAAATGAAATCTCTCATACTAAAAGTACGGTCTATTGGGGCCACGTATGTGTTTGAAAAGGACGCATAGAAAGTATGTATAAATATTTCTAAAATTTAATGTTTAAAATATCGCTTTTCGATGCTAATAGGTTGAACGTTTTTGGCATTGAAATGATTTATGCGTGGAAGACCATTTCTTATTGACTTTCAAATATTTGTACTTTTTTGCACTTTTCTTTAATATATGTACTTTATATTCCATTGATATAACGTTCATAAAATTATTTTTATAAATATAATGTTTATTTTGCACAAAATGAGGCACTTATTTAAAATACATTGACTAGAAATTATAACTTTTTTTTACGTTTTTATTTTCTTAAAGAATACCATAACTAAAATAGCTATTTTCAATCTAAAAAAATAACAGGAAAACACAAAATTATAGACTCTAATATAAAAGATTTCTTATTATTTCAAGTAATAATAATTGATGAAGCTGATACTAAGACCGTAAAGAATATATTTCAAATATTTTTTTTCGGTATAAGCTTGGATCAGGAACGTTGAAATTTGAGAATTGTTTTTGAATGGTTTCGATATTATTCCTGTACGTATTGTTCACTCGAATGCAATTTGTACGTAAATTTTGACATGTCAGAAATAAAGAAGTGATTGTTATTTTCAAATATGTATTTATATTGTATTATGTTAAATTAAATTTTCTAAATAAAGTCTACTTTGGGCAAGTCCACTTCAGCACAACCACAATTTGCCAACATTGCATTTTCCACTTTGTTTTAATTTAATTCGCGATTAAATCGGTCCATAATAAAAATAATCGTCGCTTCTTCATTTCTGGCTTGTCAAATTTTACGTACAAATTGCATTCGAGAGATCAATACGTACCCATTCGGAATAGTTATCTACAGTTCGGAATATTTCGACGTTCCTGATCCAAACTTATACCTTTTTTTCAATTATTTTGGATTAAAAGAACATTGTTTGTAATAGGTAAAAGCTCAAATTTTAAAGGGTTGACCAAATGAGGCGCAGGAAAATTAAAGTCAAATTGATAGGGATGCGATATTTGTTGTCTGTTATCTATGGTTCCTTTGTTTGTTAAAGGTTTGCTTTTTATCAGTATGGAGTCGTATTGGTTGATGACCGTATAAAAGGAATAAAAAAAAAAAACACTATAAAAATGGTGAAAAAATTTAGAAAAATACTTTCGCGTATTTCGTGATTATTTTAGTCAGTACAACTGTTTAAAGTAAAGAAACAGGGATCGTTTAGTTCTTAAATTCGAGGCTACAGGTTCTGTTGAAGATACAGCTAAGTCTTGCCAAAAATTGGGGAAGATAAACCAAAGCATTTCTTAGACCAGTTTATTGTGGATAATGCACAAAGATTTGAATTTCCATGGACACAAGTTCCAATTAAAACCCAATTTTCCATAATTCACGAGATGTGTTTGCCGATTGGCTTTTAAAGCACCGGGCAATTTAAAACAAATTTTCATTAAAAATCATCTTCAGGGATGAGATGCATTTCATATTAAATGAGATGGTTAACTAACAAAATTGCGCATTTGGGATCATTAAAATTCACGTGAAAGTCAAAAGCTTTTGACACATCCTCAAAAAGTGTCAGTTTGGAGTACTTTGTGGTCAAAAAACAATATGGGATCATATTTTTTTGAAAATGACAACAGAAACCCGGTTACCCTCAATTCTACACGTTACCATACGATGATAATCGATTATTTTTTATACCAAATTGATGAAGTTGATTTGGATGATGTTTATTTTCAACAAGATGGTGCAACTTGCCACACGTGAAAATATTGATGAATTGCTAGCAAGGGTGGATTTAACCCTGGCCACGCGCCCCCCAGGATATTTTTGTATACTGTGAAGATTCCGTAACAGTACATACTTAAAAGCAAATCAAATTATTAAAGTTATGAAAATATATGGATAAAATAACAGAAAGAACATTAGTGAAACTCTAGTCTATTTCTGGATGAAATTGTGAATTTTTTTCGTGATTCCTTTCACGCACTTGCAAATGAAAGATGATATTGTGTCCCTCCCCAGAAAAAAATCCTGAACCCCCTGAAATGCGAATTGAACTTTAAGCTCATGCGTTTTAACACCGTTGGACATATGTTTATAAGAATTTTTGAAAATTAAAGTTTACATTGATAAGTCAGCCACTATTGAAGACCTAAAAAACATCATTTTACTGAAAAAAAACCCATAGAAATGTTTCTATTGGAAGATGTGTTTTAAAATGTTGACCATAAATTCAATGTATGGAAAACTAGCCATGGTGAATATTTGAATGATATCATTTTCCATACTTTAAATGGAGAAACTTTCAGAATGAAATAATCAACTTGATTAAAAATTTAAAGTCTTAATTTGCATTTACTTTCCAGCATCTCATTTAAGAAACTTCATATAACCGCCAATTTTTTTTCTTGAAAATTGTTATCGATTTTTCACTTATCTGGGTAGTATTCCATAAGATTTTTTGACATAGTTGTTTACATTATAGTATAATTGGATAATATGCAAAAAACAACCGAATAACTTTAATATTTGTAATTTTATCTCCTTGAAGGAAATATTTAGAACAAAAAATGAATAGTTTTAAAATCATCTATGGAACAGAATATGATAGCAATTATAAATATGCACTTTCTAAGAAAAGCAAAACTGTTAAACTTGTAGCATAAATCTCCCAATATGTCCCTGAAGTAATATGTAGTGTAAGCCCATAGAAAGTTTACTATTAAATCGAGGAGCCAGGATAAATTTTGGTAAAAAAAATATAAAATTTACTTTACTTATAATACTTTCTAAAACTACAAATTTAAAAAAAAAAATATTTTTTTCAATTCTCTACCTTTTTGTGATCATTTATTTAAAGAGAATCTCAAGTTCAAGTTTAACTAAAACAAAGCTTTTTAGACCATAACTCGAGGCCATTTCTTCTTTACAAATCTAAATTAATTTTAGTTTACTGTCAACCTCTTTGGTTATCACTAGGAACTCCCAAGAGCCATGAGAACAACTGAAACAACCACTGTTCTAATTAATTCTTACTAGCTTGGTTAAATATGACACATTCTTAACATTCATTACCCAAATCATGAATCTATTCGCATATTAATCATGTTGTTCAACATCAAATAAATACTCATTTTAATCGGTTAATACCTAGGCGTTATATCTTATTTCCACCTACGAACCGTAATACCATTACATAAATACAGAATTTTGAATATATTATGTTCTTGATGTACTTTATATTATATCAGGATTGCTGATTAAATAAATAAAACAAATTTAACAAATAACTTTAGGAATAATATAATAAAATTATATATAAACTTCCAAATATCAATTTTTTTCCTTTAAGGATCTACTTTCTTAAACTTTTTATAAACTGCATACAGTAGAAATTTGATAATTAAAAATTAATGTGAAATTATTTCATTTATCGAGTTTCTAAATTACTGGTTATTTGAGTAGGAGAGGTCATAATGATTTATACATAAAATAATTTGGCTCAAATGTACTTTAGCACACCTACAATCTGGCAATGTTGCATTTTCGGCTTTGTCTTTAATTTAATTCGTGATATTTTTGTTTATTCAATTCTAATATGGTATTATTCTCTCTTTTGTGGCTAAATTTTCATTATTTAATCGCGAATTAAATTAAAAACAAAGTCGAAAATGCAACATTGCCAGATTGCGGGTGTGCTAAAGTACACATGAGGCAATAATTTAGTAACAGTTGATTTACTGTTGAATTATAGACACCTGAATAACACGTGTAAGTAATAAGAATTAAATTAACTCCTGAAACCATTTGTTTAATATTTTCGTTTTAAATCAGTCCCTAATTTGAACGTTAAAGTTATTAAGGCCGTTAATACATCACTTTAGGTTACAAAGCCCCATACCCAAATTATTCGATAAGTTATGGAGGCTTCGTTATTTAAGTAAAAGAGATTATGAGTTCTGAGGGGACGGGAATAAAAACTTTTGATATTTTATATAAATTATTACGTCATCGAGGTTCTATTAGATTTTTTCAAATTAAAACTTGGCATTTTGATTAAAAACAAAAACGGTAACAATTGCCAGCTGAAATAGAAAAAAAACATTTTTCGCTTAACGTAAATTTGTACCAATAAAAAAATATAATACTCATAATAAAACTGTCTTGAAATTTCACGAATTCTATTCAAACTTTTACATTTTGATACAACAACCATTTATTATATATATTTAATTAAATTTTGTATTCACCAAAAAAAAAAAAAATGTCAACAAAAATTTTAATAACGAAACGTTATATAAAAAGATTATTAGATATTTTTGAACCACAAAAGAATTTTCTTACCATATTGTTCAACTCAATTATCAAATAATGTGATTTTTTTTCTTGCACTAAATACGATAATTTAAAATGTATATTTCTATTATTTTCCTTAAACATAAATCTGATAATTGTTTTTCTATTTTTGTAAAGTATAATATTTGTTTTTTTCTATTTAAATATGGAAAGACTTTTATTGATTCACTTGAGGAAAATTAAAATAAAAAACACCGTATACTTACATTTGATAAAGGCAATGATAAACATCAAATGAAAAGATTTAAATTTAAATTTTGTATATTTACCTTTAAAAAACAATAGCTGAAAGATAAGAAAAATAAAATTAGCATCAATTTTCGGAGACGAAAAAAAAAATGAAAGAAACAAAGTTGGTTCAAGTATATAAGTAATACTAGTCGACAAAATTTTCTTCACAAAAAATCGGATTAGGGAATCAAGTGAATTTTTTTGTACTAAATCCAGGTATATCGTTAGAGTTTTCCATCTGCTAGTTTTTGTACAGCTACTACTTAAAATCTGATTTTTGTGGTTTTTTTTTGGCCTATTACAGGAACTTTTACCTTATATGTGGAAATATTATTCAAGCAATATTGAAGGATATTATTGGGATAATATTATTAGTTTCATTCATGTTCTCATCAGTAGTGATTGTTCTTCGACTCCTTTAAAGTCAGTTTAAAGACTAGGCTGCTACAAATTGGCAATTATTCAATAGCCAATTATTCAATTATTATATTCAATACTATACAATTCAATTATTCAATATATAAATTATTCAATTAGCTACGTTTCGTTACGTATCATAACTTCATCAGGCTTCTTGATTCACAAAAATAAAATATTTTCAATTTAAATTTAATAAATAAAAAAAATTATTTATATAAATATAATTTAAATTCAATAAATAAAATTTTTATTTATATAAATAAAAAAAATTATTTATTAAATTTAAATTGAAAAAATTTTATTGTTGTGAATCAAGAAGCCTGATGAAGTTACGATACGTAACGAAACGTAGCTAATTGAATAATAAAAATATTAAATAAAAAAACCGATCTTAAACAACCTGAATTGTCGTCTTATTTAAAAAAATAAAAGCTGAGATCTGAATTTTATCATCTATTTACTCTAGTATGTTTCCCCACCACGAAAACGGGGGTGTTTCTTTATTGGATTGATTATTCAAAAATATAGAACAAGAACTTTATTAACAATTTCACAACAAATTCAATTTTTGAGTTGTACCTTTATTCTATGACGGGTGCGATATCTGTGGTGACTACCAGGTCATCTCATTATTGCTTGGTTTTCAACTTAATTTCACCAAATTTTGCTGTTTTTTTTTGCGAAAATAGAACAGTAGAAATAAAAAGTCCTGAGTTGGAAAATTTGTCACATATGGCTCTAGTAAAACCTCCATTGCATATTAAAATAGAACTTCGGAAAAGTTTCGTAAAAGTTATGAACAAACTTTTCGATGGATTCTTGTACATATTGAAATCAAAATTTCCTAAAGTCAATGATTCCAAACTGATATGAAGAAATTTTTATAGGACCACCAATACGATCATTAATAGCTTATGAACATTTAGAGCAGTAGTTCCCGCCATATGCTTGCGGGTTCTATGGTGTCCGTTTTTTTTAAATTGTCTAATGTGTTTTTAGTAATTAGTGAAAATGAATTTATCTTGAAAAAAAAATAATGTTCGCTATTTTGCTGATATTCTAGCATTTGTTCTTAGGACTAAAACAGTTGGGGATCTCTGATTTAAAGGATTGTTAAGCACTGGAAAAAGCAGCCTGACAATCCAAAAATTTA
The DNA here is from genome assembly GCA_958496175.1 of Sisyra terminalis. NCBI lineage: Eukaryota > Metazoa > Arthropoda > Insecta > Neuroptera > Sisyridae > Sisyra > Sisyra terminalis. Next base: position 58,111,100 of record OY292274.1, read on the forward strand.
TTTCCCAATTTTAATGGGAACCGGAAAACAAAAAACAATCATAACAAAATAGGAGATCTTATGACTTCCTATAAAACTATGGGATACATAACTTCTTAGAAAATTTTCTTCTTGTACTTTCGCTTAGACTTCCTTCCTTTATAGAAAAGAGATCAACCAGGGCAAGAGGAGTTCTACTATGTTGGCTCATTGTTGGACCAAGAAAAGAGATGTTCAAGAAGCAAAATATTCCCAATTTAGGAAGCTAGTTACCGATTTTACCAAAAATTAAAAAAAAAAATCAAATGAAACCAAAAAATGTCTCATCTGATGAGAAAATTTTAAATTTTATTTGAATTTTGCATTAAAAATACTTCTAAAATCTCTATATTAATTCTTTTTTAAAAAAAAATTTTGTCGACTAGTGTAATTAATACCCAGAAATTATAAATATTCATACTTAATCGTAATTAAATCAACTGAAAGTAAAAGTGAAACTTTATCTTCATTTTTATAGAGTAAAATACGATACTTCACAATATTTAAAAAAATGTATCTTTTTAATTTTGTATAAAAACATTTATATATATTTTTACTGCTTAAAGTAATGAATTCTTTTATAAAAATCATTCGATAAGTAAATAAAAATTTTATATTGACTTTATTGATGTAGTATACAGCTTCAGGAATAACACAAAGATTGTATTTATTCTGATATATTACCAGTATAATATAATAATCAAAGAAACTAAAACGAGAATGACTTTTTATAGTTTACTTTAGTATTTTTTATGTTGTTTTATTTTACAATCACAACTGTGTTTTTCTATAATCCAAATTTCTATATATAAACAATTTAAATTCATAAATCTTTTAACATATAGTTTAAAAGCTATCAATTGTTAACATAGTGTTAAAAACCATAGTTTAAAAAAAATAATAAATGCTGATTTCTCCATGTTTTAATTAATTATAGGAAATAGTTATTTTAATACAAGAAATTTAAGTTGTCGAAAATATCTTGGCAATATTTCATAATTTTCGTATAAAAATAGGACTGCGATAGCTAGTCAGTTATAAAATCACCAAACAATCTATTCTATTCTATTTTTACGATAGGGATAAAAGTTTAAACACGTTGGCCTATTCCCACTCGAGTTTTATAAATTTATTTTGATAACTAATACTTTGATTTTTCTTAATTATGGATTAATTATTATCCACATGTATTAATTTACCGAATAAAGGATAACGTTTCTCAGCGTAATTATTTAGTCTGAAAAGTATCAGATTATTAAAATGGACAGTCACTGATTTTATAAAATAATTAATTAATTAACTTAAAAATACATAAAAATTTTGCATATTATATATTTGTCTAGAGTTAATTTAAATATAAAGAGACATTTGCATAATGCTTTATTATTATTTTCTTTCCATTTGTTCATTTTCAATTCATTAGAGAATAAAGAACAAAAAGTAAGAGTTTATACTTCATAGTAACAAACAACGACACTTTTCCGGAAAATAATAAAACGAAATGAAACTGTATACATTCGAAATGGTAATTTAATTTTGCGACCACATTTGTATGTACATTTCAATTATCATACTTTAGAAATAGAACATATAGAACTAAATTCAAAAATCAGTAGAGGAAAAAACACGGGAAACTTTTTTAAAAAATACATAGTATTAATACTTTTTCCAATTTTCAAAAGTGTTTTCTTAATAAGATAAGAAAATATATTTAGGGGAACCTGGGGCGGAACGGGGTACCTAAGTTTTAATTACAATTTACGAGAGATTTAAAGAAACAATCTCATTGTTGAGTAATTTATTTATTTATTTAATCCATTCTTTACAAATAAAAAAAGATTTTATTGATTTAAATTAATAATTGATATTGAAAATTTAGGTTTCAAAAACAAATGGAAATTTCCCATTCTGTCCCACCCTCTGGGGCACAATGGGAAATGAGCCTGGGGCACAATAGAATACTTGTTATTGGCTTATTTCGCAGATGAAGACACTGTCATCATCGTGTTTAGTCCAGCACATGCCAAATGTGCCCATTTTTGACAAATACTACAGGAAAACCAACTTTCATTAGATTTGGAGTTTAAATCCTGACAGTATAAGCAGATTATTCTGCATCTTCCGACCTTTCTTATATATGGACTGTCGGCTAGTTTTCCTTATATATGTACTTACTATCTGCTGATAAAATAAAAATGTCTATCTGAATGGGAAATACTATCTGAATGGTATATCCCATTCCGCCCCACCCATTGAACCCCAAAGCACCTTTCCTACAAACGCGATTATTATGGCAGGATATATTGGTTATATTTGAATTATCACTGGGCTTTTAGTTAGTTAAAAGTATGTTTTAACAAACATGTCATGTTAATATTTAAACAAAATAGAACATAGGATTATTACCTTAGTGTTACTTTGCAAAAATTAGAATTCGGAAACGTTTATTTCGACTTTTGATAAAAATAAAAACAACTGCACTTTTTACTGGCGATAGCCACTTTTTATAATGCAGCACAGTTAACTGAACATTGAGTATGATTTTTACTCGTTTTTGTCACCTGTTACAAGCGCTAATTCCATTTCCCATTCCGCCCCGGTACCCCATTCCGCCCCGTGTTCCCATAGAGAGCTTTCAAATTTCAAACTTAGAAAAATCCAGATTTAATATTTTAGTTTAAAATTCTTTAAATATGATTTCCTTTTTTCTTTACAAACGATAAACTGGGGGAATATTTTTAAATCCTTTTTTTGCAGAAACGTTTTGAAAATCGGTTACCATAGTCTCATTAAATTGTAGATAAAATAGGATAAAACACGAAATGAAACAGACCTAAACAAATCCTGAATTTTTCGAGAACCGTCGATATAGCTGGTAATGTCATTCATTTATCGAGAACTTAGATGCTTTGGAATGACGAATATTTAAATGTTGATTATCATTTTATTGTTCATTTATTTTTTGTAGATTAATTTATAAATTTGTTCAAATTTATTAAATAGTTCTATTTCAAACTTTATTTAAAACTTTCGAAAAGCCAGTCTAGAAAAATGAGCTTTGGTAACAAATATACTTACGACGAATTGAAATTCACAATAGCAATACACAGTTTATATGACAAGACCTGAAATGATTTTTACGAGTATCGCCTAATGGATTTTTCAACAAGCTTTAAAATCAGTTCTTTACACGTATAATTGATAACTCTAAAATACGTTTATCAAAGCTGATAAAAATCAAAGATAGTGACAGAATATTTTCCAGTAAACGGTAAATAGTCTTGGCAAAAGCTTTTGTCGCCATACTTCAAGGCTGCAACACGTTCGACGCCGCTTTTTATCAATATCTATTACGTTTTTCTCTTATATTATACATTATGCATATCCATCTTATCGCTCAAAAGCTTAATGTGAATCGGTGATGGTCGTGCTTAGGTTTTAATGTAAAAATAGAACTCAAACATAAAGCAGTAGTGAAATGTTAAGGTGCATTATTATATTCATGCACTTTTATAGAAAATTTCATAGAAAATTCAAATAACGATTGAAATTTTGCATCGGAATTTAAAGCTTAATTCAGCTAAAACATAATAATGGTCAAACTTAATTCAGGTCAAAATTGAAAAATAATTTTGGGAGAATAACAGAAATTTAATCAACAATTAAATTAAAACGTTTTTTGTTAGAAGTTTTTTGATGAAGACAACATTTGTGTTATTAAAATAGGTTTTCATTTATAAAACAAACTTAACACTTAGAAGACTATGATGAAACCAGTGGCGTAGCTACCGTAGGTAACCAAGGGCCCTGGGGCAAATTAAAAAATGGGGCCCCACTGCTATGTAAACTGATTAGGTTTTATCAAATAAAAAATGAAATGTACAAATACTTTAAAAATGCTAAGCTACTTAAACTCTGTTTTGAGCACTGCAGGGCAGGTAATAAAAATATTAAACAGTAACAACATAAATTACAATAAATACTTGGTGTAGGTTTGGCTAATAAAACGAAATAGAGAAGGTTCAAGGGTTTATTACATAAAGGTTAGACCTACCAACTGACTAAATAACAATTATATTTACAATTTTTTCCTAACTATAGTTTTCGCAAAAGTATCAATGACTTCGTTTAAATCCAGGCTTGATGCGGTTTTGTTTTCAATTGCTATTAGCGATAAATATCGGAGTCGAGTTTGGTCCATATTATTTCTCAAATAATTTTTTATTATTTTTAATTTGCTAAATGACTTTTCAGCTGCTGCAGAAGTGACAGGAATTGTAAAGAATAATAATATTGCTGTAAATACTTCCGTTAGGTCGCATTCTAGCACTCCATATTTGCTCATTATTTCCTTACATAATTGGGAATTTGAAAAAAAAAATTATTGATTTTTTTCATGTATTTTAAAACTTTATTATTAATAATATTGATATTTAATGCAAAAAACTTAAAAAAATTTTTTTTTCAATTAATTATAAACGATTAAAAATTTATAAAATTTAAAAAAAAATCACGTGACTATAAACGCGCCATGAATGGTCACCATAGTTGTGACGTAATAATGTTATAGCTATTTAATAACAATATAGCGTTTACAGCTATTACACGTGACTGGACAATAATATTGAAAATTTATTGCTAAAAAACGAGTCGTTAGTTGATTCCAATTAGCTATGTGTGATAAATGATTTATAAAGGCAAAGTCTGATAATATTCCTGCACTGCTTGAAACCATTTATTTCGACGTTTGCCATCTTGGGGAACATTTAAAAACATTTTGTTAGGAGTTGTTTTTGTAGTATTCATTCATAATGGTACAAAACAAGAACGATAACTTTTAAGGTTCGACATGCTCAATATAAATTTCAATATTTAACTATCACAACAGAAATAAATCAATCAAAACACTGTACTTATTATTTCTGTATCAACTGCAATCATTGACAACTAACATTAGGACGTCACACGCGCTCGTGTTTGTTCGGGAGCTGTCGGCGTGTTTTCGGTACTAGATTCAAAAAATTCAAAAATTAATTTTTATTTTGAAATAACTTTTAAATTATTGCGAAAATAAAAAAATAAAAAATAGTTTTGCTATAAAACTTATATATGATCTTTCCATTTATCACAAAAAAAAAAAAAATCACAAACCCAATTGGTGAAGTTCCAAAAGTTCAGTTCGATCGAGATTTCTGGTAAGGATTCGAGGGCCCCCTGAGTTTGAGAACCCCGGGGCACTGTCCCACATAGCCCCTAGGTAGCTACGCCACTAGATGAAACTTTTTATATAAATCGTGGGCCTAAAGATCATCTTTGTTTTTCCGTTCGAAGAATTTTCCAGCTGAAGTTATTGGTATTTTCGACATTTTGTCACTCTTACATGGATTTGTGAAGACAATTTCCTTATAAATGTATTTTTTTGTCTATTTAATAAATCAGTTATTGTTATTAGAAAAATATTTTCCTAACTATTTTAGTTATTACTTTTGTGAGATTTTACACAAAGGAAAATATTTTTTTAAAGATAAAGCAATCTGTACAATAAATAAATAAATAATTCGAAAATAATTTCATATTAAAGCCACCAGGTTTGAGTACCTGATGAGTGGCATCAATCATTATTGAAACTCTGTATGAATTAGTACGATGATCTTTTGGCCATCGCCTTATCAATCAATGAGGAGGGTTTTTACACTTCTGGGTTTATATGATAGGTAGTGTAATTAATCATAAAATTTTTGAAATGTATATGTGGGAAAATTTCGACCATATGGGGAATATTTAGGTCTCTATGAATTATATAATATATTTTTATGAAAGGATGATAAAAGCGAGGAAAGGTTTTTACAAAACAAAGGCAAAGTTACGAACAATCATATAATCAACGATTGGATTTATCTAAAAGGGCTTAGTGGTATAAAACTGATAACTCAGCCTCGGAAAATTTGGAAAATATTTAAATGATACTTAAGAGTCGTGTAGGTAGTAATAAAATACTAAGATCTTAGAAGTTTCAGATCAAAGCTCCATTAGTTAAGAGGAAAAAAGAAAGCATTTTCGTTCATAAAATTTACTGACTGATTTAAAGCTTTAATATGATTTAAGGGATAATAATGTGTTTTTAATTAATTAATAACAAGAGTAGGGTTTCATAAATTGCTTATAATAAAAAAAAATTTCAAAAAAAATTTATAAATTTTTAAAATTTTTTTTGAAAAAAATAAATTTATAAACAATTCATGAAAAATTCATAAACAAGAAACTATCTTAGTATCGCTCCAAAAATATATTTTTTTTAATTTTATGCACTTCTTCATAAAACTAGCTTAGTATCGCTCCAAAAATATTTTTTTTAAACTATATACACCTCTATATAATGCATAGCTTTTTTCCGATTTTTTGAAATGGTACTACATATTGAAAAATATCAATTAAAACCCCCCTCGCGATAATTGGCATTTAAGCGCTTGTTCCACATGAATAAAGTATTTTGTACATTGTATATGGAATTAACGGCGGGAGTGGGAGTCGGTATTTTAAATTTACAAAATTTCAACAATCAAAACAAATGAACATCTTAAAATATCACAATCCTATTGGCTAATAGCAACGTGCTTTGACGTTTGTATGCTGTCATCAGATAATAGTGCATCGCTTGGCTTATTAATATCATAATATTCTTATTTTATGGATTTTATTTGATTATTAGCCAAAAAGTGATCCAAGTGATAATTTAAATAGTGTTTAATTAAGCAAAAATATAATTCTTTGATTCAAGAAAATAAAATATTATTAAATTCAAAAAATCGGAAATCTTAATGCTAATGCTTACCAGTGTTGGCTTCGATTCAATTGTCAATTGAAATTTTTGTGAAAAATTTATATTTCCAATGCAAATAATTCAAGGAATACATACCTATAAGCCTAGTTTACTATTAGAATTTATTATTTTTTTATCATTTAATAGAATTTGTTTTTTATTATCATTTATTAGAATTGTTAACTATAATTTATTAGAACTGAACATGTATTACCAATTGTAACATGTAAATTATTTTAGTCATTAATGACAAAGATGTTAAACAGTGATTTTAAAATAAAATAAAATTAAAAATCAAGGAATTAAGGCTGCAACTATATTGTTCATCGGGTCCAAAAATAAATTTATGAAATATTCATAACATTTATCTAATATTTTATAATTTATAAGCATATGTTATACGTTATTTCGTTTCAACTAGAGCCCCTCATTGCTTACGTCCCGTAAAATTAAAATATAGGAACATTATAATTTTACAGACTATTTGATTTTTAATTTAAGGACTTGTAAGGACTATTAACATCACAATACGGAATAAATATATTTCTGAAAGTTATCGAATATTAAAAATTTTCAAAAAAAAAGGAACAATATACTAAATTTAAACCTTTGTTTTAACGCATTCGATGCAAGACTATGCTTTAAATTATTTTTCTGAATACCACATTTTTTTAGTATATAATTATGACGATATTGATCGGCTCAAGATTTTATTATTATCATTCATTAATATTTTTACTGCTGTATAATAACAGTATTTATTTTCTATATACCTACCTACATATATTTGAAAGTAAAGTGAACAATAGATTATTTTTCATAAAATAAATCCATGGTTTAAAATATATTATAAATAAATTGAAAAATGTATGTAGGATTGGTTTTGGTTGATCGCAAACAGCAGAGAATTAATAATTAACGACAACGGATTTTTTAGCTTTTAATAATAATAATGTCATTACAAAAAATCTATATATACTACTGTTTTTTATACAATTGTTTTCAATTGTATCATTGTAAACAATTGTTTTCAATTGTTTTCAACACACTCTTGTTCTTAAATTATAGTAACTAGGCACACATTCATTCTCTTTCTCACTTACTCTTTCATACTAGATATTCATTTACACCAAACCCTCGATACTACACTCGGCCATCCTGTTTAACATCTGCCCTCAGATGTTCGTAGCTTTCTAAATCGGTTTCTGAGTCGCTGACATACGATATATGGGTGTACCTTTAATCCTGGGTCAAACTGGGTGCGCTTCACAGCTACTAAGCCATCCTCCTTATACTGAAGGGCCTTTTTCCTTTTCTTATTGTAGTTACGTAAATTTTCTTCTTGTACCTTAGAAATTTTTTCCTTGGCGTCTCGTCTTAACTCATCTCGTTGTTCTTCATACATTTGAATCCATTCCTCTTCAATGAGCTCACGTATTTCAGGATCCTCTTTTAATCGCATATTTGTTCCAATTTTTTCATATTTGTTCATATTTGTTGCATACAACCACACAAATTTAGAAAACGCATCCACAACTACTAATATATGACAATAAGACTTTTTAGTTGATGGTATTGGGCCCAAATGATTGATATGGTAAGTATCCAACGGGATATTCTCCTTATCAATTACGTTTAACATACCTTCTTGTATACCATGCTTCCTTTCAGCCAAAATACAGTCAACACAATTTCTTACAACTTTTCCCACTCTATCACGCATACCTTTAAACCAAAAATCTTTTCTTACTAATGCTTCAGTTTTAACAATACCAAAGTGACCTCGTTCATGGGCACGTCTAACTAACTGAATTTGCATGTCTTCTGGTACGACAAGCAAAGGTTCATCGTCAATAATTTTATATAATAAACTATTTATAATTTCATAATCACTAATATTGTCATCAGACACTGACTTACATAATTGTTTAAGATAATCGTCCTTAAGAATTGATTTCATTTTGAAGCCTACTTCACGCGCTTTTTTCGGTTCATAGTTCGTAACGACTGACTTAACTTCTTTACGATACTGCGCATCTTTAATGTGTGATAAATCTAAATTCACCTTGTCATTCCTTTCGATGGTATTAATTTGAAAAATATCTGGGGGATCTAAGTTTACCGAATAATTTGCAATTTCTGAAATTTTGATTTTGCCTGTATTAATATTCAAATTAACGTGATTAAGAAAATCAGTACCCATAAGAATTGCTTGCTTTAAAATTGTACTGGAAACAACATGAAACTTAATCTTAAAATTTACATTATCTATCCTAACATCTGTTTCAAATTCGCCTAACGTTTCATTTGCAATTGATCCAATACCATCAAACTTTACAATATTCTTACTTAGCTTAGGTGAACCTATCTTAACATATTCGTCCGTACGCATTAGTGTTAGATCACTTCCTGTGTCGATCAACGCCGTGAGCCGAACATTGTTAATTTCCACTTCCTTAAGGTGCTTCCTTCTACTTGAACGGGAGATGATGTTTGTCTCCTTGACTCGACTGATCTTTAAGGATTCATCGTAACATTTCGCTGCAATGTGACCATATCCATTGCACTTGAAGCACTTTTTACCTTTATCTTTCGTTGGGCACTCATCGCTTATATGATTCTTTGACCCACAACTAAAACAACGCTTTACTATCACTTCACTTGCAGTTCTTTTATTTTTATCACTCATATTTTTTGTATTTTCTTCTTTAAGTCCAAAATTTTTACTTTTGTATTTGCCTTCACTTCGTTTCATTCTTTCATATTGCGTCATTTTGTCTTTAAGCTGACGAATATTTCGTGCACCATACAAGATTGCCTTATTAGTCGAATCATCTGGAATCCCATCAATAATATACTGGATTACCGACTGAATGTCGACATTTGCTTGACTGGCAAGATCCAGCATTTTATAAATATACACTTGGTACGTTTCATCTTGTTTCTTCTTCCGTTGGGATAATTGTCGGTGTACTTGATATCCATCCACTGATTCCGCAAATTCTTCTTTTAACGCTTTTTTCAACTTTGACCATGTTTTTGTACATTTTTCGTATCTAACAAATAACTTCGCTGAGCCCTCGAGTAAACGCTTAGCGTAAACCACTTTTTGAATGTCTGCCCATTCGCACACCTCTGCCATTTCCTCGAAATCACTCAACCATCTTTTTACACTTTTGTGATTGTCACCACTAAATTTTTCCATCGATTCTTCAACATCTTTGAACGTAAGCACGGGTTTTTCGTGACCTCTGGTTCGTCGTTGCCGTCTTTTTACTTCATTAACATCATCGTCACTACTTTCCGCACTGTTATCGTCGTAATCTTCATCGTTGTCATCGTTATTTCCATCGTTGTCATCGTCATCTTCATCTTCACCATCTTCGTCCAAATGAGCCGTTGGTGGTACATTTGAATTTTCTCCGTTATCATTGATGTGTCGAAGATTCAAAGCAGTACGAAGCCGCCGCCTTAACACTGATTTTTTTCCTCCGATAGGAAGTTCTAGTTCATTCAGCCTTCGTCTTAGTTCTTCTACATTAAACGCATTAATGTCAATCGCTTGATCTGCCATGATTTTCCAAAATATTTTTCTTCGCTCTGCAGCAGTTCAATCAGCTTCACGTCGTTAGTTTATTCGTAAAACCACTCAAAGCGCTTTCAACTGATTTGGAAACTCACCAGCACCACTTGCGATAGCGCTAATTATGCGGTCAATGTCGAATTTTTGAGACCACGTTTCATTAAATCCTACGAATTGCGATTAACCGATGCTCCATATCCAATCCCGGTTGAGCCCCCATAAATATGTAGGATTGGTTTTGGTTGATCGCAAACAGCAGAGAATTAATAATTAACGACAACGGATTTTTTAGCTTTTAATAATAATAATGTCATTACAAAAAATCTATATATACTACTGTTTTTTATACAATTGTTTTCAATTGTATCATTGTAAACAATTGTTTTCAATTGTTTTCAACACACTCTTGTTCTTAAATTATAGTAACTAGGCACACATTCATTCTCTTTCTCACTTACTCTTTCATACTAGATATTCATTTACACCAAACCCTCGATACTACATGTATTCATTGTTGAACGCTTTCATATTCCGGATTTTTCACATAAGACCACAGGCAGAAGAATTTCGACATACAATAAGGTTTCAATTTTATATATTTGCAAACATAACGTTGCTTGTTATATTTTTTATACGCAGCTTTTTGGTTAGGGCTTAGGATTTAAAATTCTTTGTAACAGTGTATTATATTTTCTATTCCTCACACAATATGTACTTTGATTTAATAACATACACTTAAAATTGAAAAAATATCCTCCAGAACACAATTGAGAGTAAGTGGTGTTCATCTCTGTAGTAGAATTTTTAAATTGTGTTATCCTTTGTATATGAGCAACGTAATTCAACAATAAAACATTGACAAAATATTCACAAACGCTATGTTGCATCGTACGCCTTGCAAATTTCTTAAATTGTTATTCTTTTGCATGCTTTACAGATTGTCATTTTTCAAAGATTTTTAAAAAAAAAAAAGAGCAGTTTTATTTAGTGTTTACAATTGATTTTATCACAAAGCTTTTATTGGAATATAAATGAACGAAACGAAATTCTACCATCAATAAATGTTTAGATTATATTCAACTTGAAATTCAACAAAAAATATTTAGAAATAAATACTCAAAATCGATTTTCATGATTCGAACGTATAAAGCACGTTTTAGTCTATTTTTTGTTAATGGAAAACTCGTATCGATTAAAAGCACTTGCAATTATTTTGATAAAATTTTGCTATGAATATCGTTGCATTGCACAAACATGGATCCAATCCAATTCATAATAAACTAGATTTTTGATATAACGTCATTTTGTATGGGATTTGTGTGAATTTTGCAAATGGCTTTTACCAATTGTCAAACGATATGTTCATGAAAATGAAACGTTTGAATATGTCAAATTCTAACATTGGGAATTTCAAAAAAATGTTTATTTTTCAAATTAAAAATGCTTTCAGTCATTTTTAAAACCAATAAAGATTTTTTCCCGACGTAGTTGAGTCTCGTTTTCCAATAAATTCATTTTCTTTCTAATTAATTGCAATTACTCGACTGGAATTTTTCAATGGAACATTCTATCGGTACGTGAAATGAAAAAATCAAATAAATATTTTATTTACTTAAAAAAATGGTTAATTCTGAATTTCAACTGAGTAGTAACGAACAAAATATGAATAAAAGGTATTTACGGAGCTTTTTGTTATTTGTGCATTAACAAAATTGCAATACATCACAAAATCATCGAGCGAATGTTTTAATTTTTTTAATATATATTGAAAAGTTTTAAATCGCAAATTTAAACATCTAAAATTCCCTTAAAAGTGGTTTACAATTTTTTTTTAATATCAAATATTTTTTGAAAATAAAAGCTTTAAGTATTACGGTATATATCTTCATTTTGTTTAGCCTTTTATGCATTGCTAACTTTCCTCATTTCTCTTACAAAACTACATAGTCTAAGATCCGGTATAAGAAATATATACCCTCACATATTATTTATTAGTGATAAGAAATAAATGATAGATAAGATTTGACTGATTTGTAAGCTCAAAGCGTCTAAGGGGTTGCATTGTTAAACGTTTTCGAACTGATATTTCAACGTAAGCTATCTTCACATTTAACTTACTATTGATAAATCGAAAAATCAAATATTTCTGAAAAATTAATTTGAAAATTTTATAAATATAGATACCCTATGTTAGTATGAGATCCGGTATAAGAAATATATATACCCTCACCTGTTATTTATTAGTGATAAGAAATAAATGATAGAAAATATTAACATTAACACATTGCACAAAGGTTGCCTAATTAAATCGTGACCGGATAATATTAAATCGTAAAATTCGTAAATAATTTTTTGTTGATCTACTTCCCTCATTGGTTCTTTAAAAAAATTGTACACTTGTTAAGAGAATATATCGAAAAGAATTTAATAAGAATAAGTTGCCTTTCTTTCCTGTCCAACTGTGGAGTTGTCAGGTATAAACAGGTATGTTAACGTTGGTTGCTTATATATCCCCTCATTTAATCGTGTAATATGTCAAATGAAAGCTTATTTTATTCTCAATTTAACTTAAACTTTTTAAATTCAATTTTTTATGAACATGGAGCAATTATATATTCTGCTGAAAAACATTAAGGAAGCAATTTTTTGTCGTATATTTCACTATCAATTAAAATATAAAATTTTCCAAACTAATTTTTCTCCGATATTTAGAACAATTTGAAAGCCAATTGTTGTTAATGAAAATAAATAAAATACTCTAATTTGCTTCCACGCTTTCTACTTATTCCCAACAATTTTGTATGTACAACGTCCAAATGTGCGAAATCGAATTGCTTTTTAGTCATGATAGTCAAAATAAAGGTCTCAATTTTTTTCGTTTTACATTCTATTTTCCAATATAAATGCATATTTTTGTCGATGAAATTTGGAAAGAGTTTTTCTTATACGATGCTAATATATAATAAGAAATGGATTTTTGATAATTCCTCCTCTAAAAGATAGAAAAATGGTGGCAAAATTTGTACGGCATATCGTCTAATAAATAATCGAAATTCCAAATTTCATAGTCACAGTATCGTTATAAACGAAATTTAATTACCCTTTATTATAAAACAAAGTTGGTTTAATATTAGAAACAAAAATTTTGGGTCTACTTAAAAATTTAAACTCTGATAGATATATCTGAGAATGGTTAAATTAAGTTTATAAGGGAACATTAAGTTTTTTGGCTTTCACATATTGTAAACCTGAAAATCCGAAATACGTATTCACAAATAAATACATTAGTGAGCGAATATCGAGTAGCGACAAATTCGGCGAACTAAAAGAAAATGGTTTAATTACATAGTTGAAATTCAAATATTTTAATAATAAATGCATAGATACACAATTGTTATACTTGATTATGGAAGAACTGGGTTTGGTGCAATTTAACAAATTTTGATTTCGCGGTAGTTTTGTACATTGCAGTAGTGAAATAGGTTTGAGAAAAAAGTTCATTCAGGAGTCGAGACAATGAAATAGGATTTCTACTAATAATCTAAATCTAGACCATTTACTTCTGTTATTTTGACGCGAGGATTTTGATAACTTTTTACCGTTTTAAGTCATAATTAAGAACCGACTTTATTGAACTTTACGATATTTTTAATTTTTGGAAAGATACTGATTGATTTACGGATTATTTGGTTCACGGTAGGTATATCTACCGCAGATATATGCAATTGAACATACTCTTTTTAGATATTTATAAATATTTTTTGAAAACTAATTGATCATTACATACAAATATTTTATTCTAAGCACCAGTTTATTAAATGTGTCTTTTTAACGTTGACAAAATATTGGTTTTAAGTATGATTATGTTTTTCGTAAAAGAAATAAAAATTTTTATGTACCACTACAAATAGTAAATCTAAAAAAAATATAATCAACATCTACGTTACGCAGACGAAGTCGCGGGGGTCAGCTAGTCACTAATAAATAACAGATTAGGATATATGTATATTTCTTATACCAGATCTCATACTAACAAAAGATATCAATAGTTATAAAATTTTCAAATTAATTTTTAAGAAATATTTGATTTTTCGATTTATCAATAGTAAGTTAAGTGTGAACATAGCTTGCGTTGAAATATCAGTTCGCAAACGTTTGACAATGCAACCCCTAAGACGCTTTGAGCTTACAAATCTGTCGCATACATAAAAATCTGAATACATCGTAAGATATATGCAAAACATCGAAACGTCACCAACAGAACGGTTTTTTTTGTAAATATTTTCTAAACTATTTTAAATTTAAAAATGTAAAATTCAATTTAATTTAGATTGGCTCTTAACGCAGTTTGGAAAAATCAATTACCTAATTGGAGCTTTGGAATTTTTTTTATTTGTTATTTGATAGGTTACGTATTGTATGAAATCATGGAAATATCGAAAATATAAAAGTAACATTGAAAAATAAGGTTATCTGTTCACATCAAATACAATTTTTCCAAAACGGAATTTTTTTCCTTTACTTTACAGTCTCCCATAAACATGTGGCTGATAATCGAAATGATTATCTTTATACATTTTTTGTGCGATTCTAAAGAAAAAAACAGCTTTCCATGAAATGGAAATATTTCAACTTTATGTTAGAAAAATTCGAAATATATTTTTTTTCAAAACGTTATTATAAAGATATATCATAAAAAGATGTATTTTGTATTCGTATGATAAAAATGTTGGTTTATAATTTTCGACGTATTAAAAACCTCAAAATTTAATAAGAATTCATCATACTCAATTCAATTTTTTTTTGTCAAATGGACTAATTGCGAACTTCGTTTTATTTTTTTTAAAGCTTTACAATTTGTAATCTCTTACGCTTTTTATAAACACATAAAAAATAACGATTCCGAGAATATTATAGAATGAAAATGTTGGGTTTTTATTGAAGAAGTATTTGTCATAAATATTAATTTCGTTAAAATGTTTTGAGAGATTTTTAAACTTAATTATCAGATTTGATATTTCACTACCCCAACTTTACAACAATAACATTCATTTTCGTTCCAACTCTATTTTCTTAATAGTCTTCAATATTTTTGTAATGCGTAGATGTGTAATCTTGTATTTGACATTTTTTATATCAAATTTAATAATACTTAAGCGAAATTTTTCTTAATTAAGAAACAAGTAAGCATTCTCAAATTTGAATTTTCAAATATTTAAAACAACCCTAAGCTTTAAATATTAAACTCATTTAAAGTTTTTGTGTCGAGCTTTTTTAGATTTAGTAAATTTTGTTTGTTAAGATATAGTCGAATCCCTTTTATCAAAAATTATAAATTAAATCAACCGAAAATACTGTCTTTTTTAATCAAATCATAAAGTCCAAATTGTTTTTTGGTGTTTTAACAAAGTTATAAAAGTTTTGAAGTAAATATTTTCTTGAAAAAATCAATGAAAGTAGCTGAAACTTCATAGCTGAATTTTAATGGTACTAATTTTGAAATTATCACCAAAAACCAAATTTTAAAATGTCAAATTCCTGGATATTTAAATGAATTTTGATAAATTCATTAAATGGCTTTTTGTTGGCTTAAATTTATAATGAATTCATCATGATTTAAAATAAAAAATATCAACAGCATCATACATTTACATACATGACGAATTTCCTCTTCAACTTTGAAAATTTTTCAAATAGAAATTAACGGACAATAATATATCCTCACATGGAAATTAATCCACAAGAAAAAATATATTATTTAATATTTAATTAGTTATTATTTTATCAATAGTATGGTTAGTATAACGGTATTATACGATATTCAAATTGAATTATTATAACAAAAAAATCGCGAAGACAAAAGAAGTAACTGAAACGTTGCCAGATAATGACGTCGCTGAAAAGGACATGAATCCTTACTTTCTTTTTAAGTTATAACTTTTAAAAAACAAGATATTTTTTCTAATAGGTTAATAATGTTAACAAAACCAATAATAAATAACATAAAATTTTTGCCTGTAGATTAATTTCCATGAGAGGTATTTTCTCTGTGAGAAAATTGCTATTGGGCAACTTTCGGGTGGGCAACAATGCTAGTGCGTAACGTTGTGGGCAATTTTCGTATGAGAAATTTCTAGTGAATTACTATCATAGAACCGAACAACAATTACATACGTAACAATAAAAGAGATCCAACCGTCCACAATTAAGAAATACTATCATTTCATCTATTTTTCTCAATGAATTTACTCCCAGCTACGTATCAATGTTCAATTATAATACAATAATAAAATATATTGAATATAGTTCGATATCTTGAGCATATAAGGATATCAACCCCCACTGAAATATATTTCACTTTCTAATGATAAATCACAGAAGTATCTAGTCTTCACACTCCAAAATTATATATGCCTTTTTTTAATTTGGCTTTGTGGTTGTTTTGAAGTGCTGTAGAGAATTATGGTAGTGAGGGTTTTTTCTCTATGCTTATTAGGGTAATTAAGGCAATTAGGGTGGTCCTTAATAGGGGTATTTTTGAATTTCTTTACTCCCAGAAGCTCAAATGCTTCTAATTGATAAAAAAAAATCCTTGAAAATTGGAGCTCTTAATATTAACTTTAAGATAGTCCGCTATCCAACTTAAGTTTCTTATGGAAATAACGTGGGAAAAATTTAATTTGCTCTTTAGAATTCCATAACTCAGCGACAAATAAATCGAAAGTTACTAATCGCGTCATATTTATTGTAAATTTAACGCTCTACAAAAAAGAGCACTTATAATTTTTCGTTAAATCTATTGGTTTAAGAGTTATTCGAGCTCAAAGTTTAATTATTAATATTATCAACTATAATTATTATGTGAATACTTATTTTTATGAAATATATCAAATTTCTTATGCGAAATTTGTATTTAGGATAAAAAAAAGCAAATACAATATTACTCTTGTAATTTTCCACGACGATTCAATATTAGCTATGTAACCAACTCTACCATCTTTCCGTTGCTCAGTTAAAAAATGCATTATATTTTCAATAAACATTAGTGCCGCATTCTTAAGCCAATAACTCTTAAGCCAATAGATTAAGCGAAAAATTATAAGAGCTCTTTTTTGTAGAGCGTTAAATTTACAATAAACATAACCGGATTAGTTACTTTCGATTTATTTGTCGCTGAGTTATGGAATTCTAAAGAACAAATTAAATTTTTCCCACGTTATTTCCATAAGAAACTTAAGTTGGAAAGCCGACTATCCTTAAAGTTAATATTAAGAGCTCAAATTTTCAGGGATTTTTTTATCAATTTAGAAGCGTTTGAGCTCCTGGGAGTAAAAAAATTCAAAAACACCCCTATTAAGGGCCACTCTAATTTGCTTATACATTGAGAGTAGTAGATTTTTTTAACTCGATAAATATGATTGAAATTTATAGGAAACGGTAGTCTTTATCGATGTTAAAGTCATATTAGTCTCGATTAGTTTTAAATGATTTAAAATCTTAACGATAAAAAAGTGAATTTCAACGCGATTTTCCATCTTTATATTGAAATATTTTGCTCAGAAATCCCCAAATATTGATGATTTTGGTATTGATTGACGTAAAATATTTCAGAGAAAAAGTTGCTTACTTTTCAAAAATAAATCACCCCGATGAAAAAAGCTTTTGCGAGTTGAATGCGAACATACTTTACTCTTTCCATTTTCACGTTATTAATCGGTTAAAAATTACGCAACTTGACGACTTTTTTACTCCATTAATAAGGCCCTAATCGACTTGAAATTTTACAAAGAAGTGGCTTAAATATTCGACTATCTTTAGTGTTAATTTCATTTTTTTCTCATTACTTGTGATTTTCTTTTAAACAACCATAAGTATTTCCACAATTACACAAACTAATATTATAGTACAAGTATATCTATGTTATACTCGCAATACGCTACCATATATTGAATAAACTTAACAATTGTGACTATCAATATTGAACGAAACATTTCAGATTAACCAATATAAGTGGCTTCTGGCTACAACTCGACACACATATTAACGTGCAATCTTACATTTGGACTAACAATAGTATTTTAGTGTAAAATTAAACATAATTATAAAAAAGGGTAATAGCAACGTCAAAAAAGAAGTGAATTATCACTCACATAATAATACTTGAAACAGTTTTATATGGCCTTAAAACTTTAAGGGCTTTTCATCACCGTAATTGGTGGTTCAACAAAATTATAAAGCTTTTTAAAGTGAAATGGGTTAGTTACAAATAAATAGTATTATCCAAACAAAAGTAAAACCAGGGACTTTAACATAAATCCTTAATTTAATGCGCAATTCGAATAAAAACATTGTTACGATCAGTATTAGGAAGTTTAACAGTTGTTAAATTTCTATTTCTGAACATAAATTGTTAAGCCTTTTAAATTTACAATAACGTACGTTGTGAATCTAAATTGAATATGATTCATTCAACTTGGATTAACTTTAAATATTTACAAGTTTAAAAAAACATTTTACAGAGTGTAATTTCTAGGTGGAAACTATAACGATGAAATGGTCGTTTT
The DNA here is from genome assembly GCA_958496175.1 of Sisyra terminalis. NCBI lineage: Eukaryota > Metazoa > Arthropoda > Insecta > Neuroptera > Sisyridae > Sisyra > Sisyra terminalis. Next base: position 58,130,085 of record OY292274.1, read on the forward strand.
GTTGAAAATTCTAAAATTAAACTTCATAATATGTGGACACCGGATAGCCAAGCATGGCTTTATAATTTATAACTTTGTGAAAACAATGTCAAAAAGCTCACGATTGTAATAAACACAAAGAATTAATCTTGTTTTTAAGGAAAATATATTAACATTCATTTCATAATAAAATTAATATTTGATAAAAAAAATTATTGTATTTTATGAATATAAAAAGAAAAATTTATAATTTAACTTATCTTACGAAATATGATAATAATGAATTTAGGTTTATAATTTATATTGCTTTCATACTGGTGCTTGTATCAATTAAAACGTATAGCTTTGGATAAAGGCCTTTAGTGCTCAAAAGGAAGATAAAGGTAAATGATCAAAGCTCAATGAAATTATTAAAGCTTATTAGCTGGTTATGTTGATCGTTGATTTTGCCTGATATTGCCTACTTCAGAACATAAAAGGATCGCAAACAGGTAAAATGTTCTCAATCCTATTTGAACAATGCATGTCAAAACTAGAGTATTCAATTTAATAAATAAACTAGTATCCTACCTTATTATAATTTCACGTGCGGTTTCTTCTTTGTTTCAGACCAAAATTTCCTATAAATATAGTCTTGTTTTTGTTGTTTTAGATCAGTGGTCTTAAACATTATATTTATCAAATACGATTTTAAATAATTTTATAATTTTTCATATGATTTCCGACGGTAAAAGAACCACCATAATTCCCTGACTTCTACTATTTAATATAGTAAAATTGAGCTTTGGAGAGATGTGAAACTTTTTCGATTCCTTCATAATCAGAAATCTTCGTTTATAACGAACAAAATTACTATTAAAAGTGTAAGAAATTTGACAACTTTTTTTTAATTTAACATTAGCCTTTTCCACAATAATTTTATTATAGTAACCTCGGTGTTAATTTATCAATACATTTGAGTAAGTCTATAAAAACTTTTTTACATGTATACGTTTTAGTTCGATTGGATTCTATCTAACAGTATCGTCAACAACTACCCAAAAGTATGGGATATTATCGTCAGCTGCTATTCAATTGCATCCAATCGAACTAAAACCTAAGTATATAAAAACCTAATCCAAATAAAAACCATAATCCTAGACTTTTGTAGTCTTAAAATTGCAAAAAATATAAGTTAAGATCGAAAGCGTTCACAAAAATAAGTTTATACGTACTAAAAAGGACAAAATCCGTTCAACAAATTAGAAAGAAAATGATGGAAGGTTACGACAAAATAGCTTTCTTCAATTTGGCAAAAGTTACCGTCGGGTAACTTAGGAGGGTTTCTCAAATAAGCGGTCAATTATTATTAGTTTTTTATTTGTTATTTACCGTCGCTTTATAACTTCTAAGGTATTCAGGGACTTTAGGTATAATAAAAATCCGTAATCGAGAAATATTGAAAATTACTCGATTCAAGAATCGAACCTAACACCTACCAGTTTTGGAGTGGTCACCTAAACTACTCGGCCACCAATAGGCTGCAATTATTTTTATAATTTTTTTTTAACTTAGTTTGGTACATACAGTTTTCTTGTTATGATCTAATTAAAAAAATAAAATTATGAATATTTAAAAGAATTATAAAGTGGATTAATTACAAAATCAATTAGGTCTTCCACCCTTGAAAATTATTAATTCAAGTGAAATTTATTTGCCAATTTTGAAGAGTTTATAATTAATTTGTCATGTATAAAAAATCAAACCAAATTTCTTTACTAGATAAATAATGAAAATTACAGAAAATATGTAAATATTAAATGTATAAGTATTTTTATTGTCAAGCTATTTTAACAATTTGTTCCGCAATTAAAAAGATCAATATTATACGGTGGCATTTGAAGTATGTGTGACAATTTAAATACGTATTGGGAAAATTAAAACAATTTTTGAACCATATTCGTTATATATATTTTTAAATTATATTTGCCAAAATATATCGCATGAAATTAAAGTTTAGAACGTAATTATTTTGTAAAATTATATTGTTAAGTTTACCACTTAACAATAGGTGCTTTCTAATGTTTTTGGTATTTTGGATTTTTTTTATTTTATGAAAGAGATTATTTGGCTTTGAAAAAAGTTAAGAACCACTGTTTTAGACCTCTACTATAGTTTTGCGACTTATCCCAATTAAAATAATTTGAATTGTTACTTCAAAATAATTTGTCCTGTGAGTTATAAAATCAAAGGAAATATAGTCCTTAGATAAGTATTTTCAAAATGATAACCAAATATACCTTAAATTGTTGGAATCTTTATAATCTTTTAAAATTATTTTTAATGAAATCACTGGATATAAATTTATTGGGTTAGTTCAGTTAAATATTTAAATATTTATTTTAAATTTATTGATAAAATATGATGTCAATTAATTCAGGATCATTTATTCTACTTTAATTTCTTTAAAATGAATTTCCAAGAAATTTAAATATTAAATGCTGATTTCTTTAAAGAAATCATACAAAATGCATAATTGAATAGCCATCAAAGAAAACTACATATTTTTTTATTTTTCAAATAAATTTTTAATTATATGTCAACAATGAGAACATTTATATAGAAGGAAAATATAGATGAACGAACCTCAACATATTCGTTTTGTAGAACAAATTTATTATTTTTCAATTTTTAATGATTTGCTTTTAAAATGGCTTAATATTTTATAAGAAGGAAATAACGAGGATATACAATTTTAAATGCTTAGCAAAAGAATTTAGTATTGAAATTGTTTGCAAAAATTACGTACAAAATCTCTTTTATCAAAAAGAAAAGCTTAATGTTCCACTTAAAGAATTCCACACAAAAATAAAGCAAAATTCGCAAATCAATAAATTGTTGGAATTACGTTATATAAAACGATTTTTTCTTTTAGCTACAAATTTCATCGAAAGTTTCTAAAACATGAGAAATATCTATAACTTCCTGCATCAAAGAAAAACGATTCAACAAGTTTCCGGCGTCACATTTAATTATGTTAACTTTTGATGCTATCTTTGCTCGATCGTATTTATATTATTTTTTTTACATTTCAGTGAAAATTTATACCTACTACTTAACTTGTAAAATTTATTTGGAAGTTATCGCCGTATTTGGCAGCTTAAAAGTATCATGAATATTTAAAAGTTTTTAATAATTCCCGCCGAAGATTGTATAAATGTTCATGCCACATCAACTTTGATACAAATTATAATCGTTGGCAAAAAACGATCACACTAAGCTTAAGTAGATTTGTGTTTACTTGAAAATTTTACGATTACGTGTAGGAAATAAGTCGTAAAATTTGAAAATTTTCTCCACTTACCAGAATAAGTTTGACGGTGAAATTCGATGAGATGACAGTTACGACATATCGAAAATATAACTTCGACCGGTATTTGAACAGATTGAGAATTGGCCGTTAAGAGTAGAGGAAACCTAGACCTAGATTAACATGAATCACATAATTCATGTTTTACATGCTCTGAATTCGAAATGTAATAAAAACCGGTAAATTAAAGATTATTGATTGTGATCGATTAATAAATTATTTTGTTGTGTTTATTTAAATGCCATATGGTTAGTTACGATTTCGAAAAAGTAAAAAAAAAAAATAAAAGGAATTTTTTTTTTCGAGATAAATAAAGTGGTGAACGAAGTGAAATTTTTTTTCGGAATTTTCTTTTCTGGAAATTCTGATTGTTGTGAATTTTTCTTGGTTGTGAATAAGTGTTAGCCGACGACGACTTGCGTTCAGTTCTACGCGACCGTAAAAATACAGAGGACTGTGTATCTGGTGAAGATTCTGAACTGAACTGAACTGAATGTTCGACGGCTGGATAGCGGACGGCGACGGCCTCATGAACTGTCACGCAACCGTGCCCCAGCGCACAGAATCGCTCATTTACTGGGAGGATTCAAAGCATATACACACGCGCACTTCCCCACATACACACAACACACATATCACACTCATCTTCTCCCATTCGCATCGTCAACATTCTCGGGCCATCCATACAAAGAATGAGAAGATGGTGAAACTTGAACACACCAGAGCCAATGCACTCTATTTTGTCGAATTTATCAATGTATTTCACTGCGTAAATCGTCTTATCCGCACCTATTAACATAATTTCTCGACTCGGACCAATAACGTCCGCACATAGGGTAATGATACCAAATACTGAACATTTTTGATAAAAACAACAAAAAGACATTTCATACAAAATTGTTATTTAACCTAATGAACGGTTACAAGCATTTATATTATTATTGAACTATTAGCTTTCAATTTTTAATGTTCTTTTTACTCTATTATTTAATAATTTACTTAAAATTATGATAAAAGTCATTACAGCCGATTGTCCCTAATATTGAACACCTAGCACCTAATATTGACCGGTCATGTTCCAAATATTGAACAGTAGTGTCACATTTATGATAGTTTCAAAACTATACTTATTTTTTATCTGGATTATTAATTTTTTTATTCTTTGGATTTTTATTTTAAAATTATAAATAATTTTAACAAATTAACACGTTAGTCACTATCGGAATCAATCACAGGTCTTTGGCATCGTTTTTTGGTAACGCACCTCGTTGTATCTTGTTAGGTGCAGTGAGTTTGATCAGTTCTTTTTTTCTATATTTTTCTATATTTTCCTTTTGTTTTTTTGCGTTGTTCTTCTTTTTTTTGTTCACGTTTTTTCAATTTTTCAATCGTTGACCTAACTTACAGGGAACAACTTGGTCTTGTTTTACTTTGTTAAATAAAGTACCCTTTGGTATATTATATTGCTGACTAGCTTTGTTAATACTTAATTCCGAATTTTTAACACTATTCACAGCATTTTATAAATCCTCATGACTATATTGCCATCTCTGACGGTTTTGAACTGACTTTTTGTTTTTAATTAGAGGTTTTGATGTCATTTTAAGACACAGTTAAGTAAGTTACCTATCTAGAATGAAAATAAAATAAATACTTGCTTTAACTTAAAAAAAATATGTATTATTTAAATTTATTATTAATTATTTTGTGAATTCTTTAAAACTGAAACCATCAACTTTAAGATAAACTTATCATTATCTGCAAATAATACCCTGGTCATTCAATGGTGCCTTAAATTTAATAAATGTTCTAATTACTGACCAACGAACATTTTAATGGTGCACTCGATAATTCACGACACCAATTGTTGAACAGATTAATATTTAAATTGCAGCGACAATTATAATAAAAACAATTACTGACAACTAATCTTTGCTATTTTAACTTCATGATAAATACTAAATTATTTATTACAAAGTTATTAAACTTATAAAATTTGACTGTAAAAGTACTTACTAAACACAACAAAGTTAAGTTTCTAATGACCAGTTTTCATGGTTTACTGACAGGTGTCCACAAACTTTTTTTTTTTAGTTTTATTGCGCAATATGTTTGCACATGTGACCATTTATATTTACAATATATCATAAGTATTAATTAATAATTAGGTATATATTCAATATGAAATCAAACTTCAAATTATTCTAAAAATTAAGTTCCTATGCAGCCCGTTCAATAAATGGAGCCTGTTCAATATTTAATACCGCTACCCTACTGTTCATAAAAGGTCAACACTTTGCTCATATTTCATACCAGCCGATGACGATGTCCACTACTTCGTCTACATAACACAATCATTTGTATGGAAAATATTTACGTCTGAATTTGCTACCATCCGTAAAACCCATACTATGTAAATTAATTTAATTTTTCCTTCCTTCTAATATAAATAATTATCTACAAACAATTTTTATACCCACTAAGTTTTTTGAGCGTAAAATTGTGATGAAAACCTCATTTTTAACTTCTAAAATCCTTTAACACCTATACATACCTCTTCATACATAAACCATAAATGAGGGATATTCTGGGGGTAGGCTTATCAAAACCAGACATTTTTTTTTCAAATAAATTGCACAATCTGTATAGGGTTGCAATAAGTGCATTCAATCCATAGACAATCACATGTAAGCACTAGTCCCAGTGAATTAGTGCTGTATAAGTACAAAAAAATTTAACAATCAATAGCAACAATAACAATAATAGTAATTCTTATAGCAATAACAATAATCATAAAAACAATTAACAGTAGCGACAAGAATAATAATAGTCCTTCTAATATAAATAATTATCTACAAACAATTTTTATAGCCACTTAGTTTTTCGAGCGTAAAATTGTAATTTTTTTTTTTTTTTTTTTTATAGCTTTTTAATTTATTTGGTAGGAATTGAACCCCTAGGGTCCCTAGCCTACATTAGTCTGACTTTACAAAATTAGAAAATATTTACATTCCTCTGACCATCGTCATGAGGGAACAATGGTAGCAAAAATCTTAACAACTATATACAAGAGAAAAAAAAAATAAAATAAACAAGACAAAATCTAAAACCATACAACGGCTTGATAAAAATTTGATTAACATTCTTAAAATTACAAGAAAACATTTATGTGCCCTCTTTTTAGTCTCTTGTGGGGGGGTTCATTTAGTGTTCCCAAGGCCAACTTGTTTGGGTGTTCTTCCACCCTTTTTACGTATCGAATTGTGAGCTCCTTAATGAATTGAATGACGTCCTCAACGTTTAGGTCCCGCTGAATGATGTCATTCCTGATATATCGACCAGCTCCAAGAAATGATCGAAGGATTTTACTTTGGCATCTTCTGATCATTTCAATGTTGCTGGGCTTTGCCACGTTCCAGAGTTGGACCCCATATGCCCATGTTGGTCTGAGCACTGCCTTGTACAGCATTACCTTGGATGACAGACTTAACGGAGACTTTTTGCCTGTCATCCAGGCGATCCTACGGTGCAGTGCTGTAGTCTGAGCAACCTTCTTGTTAATGTGAGTTTTCCAGTTGAGGCGTCGATCCAGGTGAAAGCCTAGATATCTCACGGAGACATCATTTGAGATACAGTGCTCGTTTATTTTAATGGGTCCGCAAGAGTTCTTCCTCAGAGTAAACGTAACCAATTTAGTTTTAGTCTCGTTTAGCCTGATTCTCCATCGTTTTGCCCATTCCTTTATTTTATTCATGTGAGCTTGCAGCTCCCTTGTAGTAATGTGTGGGCTTGAACCTGCATACAGGATCGCAGTGTCATCCGCAAATGTTGCCGTCAATATATTTTGTTCCAATGGAATATCCGCCGTGTAAACTATATAAAACGTTGGTCCAAGAACACTGCCCTGTGGAACCCCCGCAGCTATTTTGTGTTTGGAACTCGATTCATCCCTCCATTGAACATAGAACTTTCTATCCGTTCGATAGCTCTCCAAAAGATTGAATAATTGGGTGGGCAAAATGTTTACTAATTTATACAACAGACCCTGATGCCAGACACGATCAAATGCCTGATCACGATCAAATCTTATGTAAAACACATAATATGTAAATTAATTTAATTTTTCCTTCCTTCTAATATAAATAATTATCAACAAACAATTTTTATAGCCACTAAGTTTTTTGAGCGTAAAATTGTGATGAAAACCTCATTTTTAACTTCTAAAATCCTTTAACACCTATACATACCTCTTCATACATAAACCATAAATGAGGGATATTCTAGGGGTAGGCTTATTTTTTATTTATTTAATTTATTACCAGGATGTAATACATACATATTTACACAAAATTTTATACATAGATATGCACCTATAGAGATGAAGCAAATCATCTGTGCGTAGGCCCGGTATAATAGGTTCATTACAAAATAAAGTATACATTTAGTAGACGCTCATCCTAACAGAGCTAACATTTTTACAACAATTAATCGTAAATTATCAAAACCAGACATTTTTTTTTATTTTCAAATAAATTGCACAATCTGCATAGGGTTGCAATAAGTGCATTCAATCCATAGACAATCACATGTAAGCACCCACCACGCTGGAGTTTTACTAGTGAAACCAATCTTAAAAAACTCCAGGTGATACAAAACAAATTTTTAAGATTTGGTCTAAATGCCCCCAGGTACACAATAATTAAACAACTACATAAAGACGGAAACCTTCCAATGATAAAAGTATTTTAAGGGAAGTGTGTAAAAAATTATTTGTAAGATGCGAGGATAATGAGAGTGCCCTAATAAAAAGTATAGGCATCTATGACCATAATGTCACAAGAAAACATAAGAGAATAATACATATTATTTACTAATTTTTAATTAACAAAATGAGTGCTGGGTTTTTTTTTAGGTCGTTTTTCCCAGTGATCTGAGACAGATATCTTTAAATATTTATATAGCTAAGAATCATATTATTTTTTTTTCTATTTTCTATGTTTTCTAAGTTGTTGAAAGGCAAAGACATATGTCTGGAACTTTTATTATTATATTATATTATATTATTTTATTTCTTTTATTGTATATATATATGAGTAAAACAATAAAAAACTTTTATAAAAAAATATAAAAAAAAAAACAAAAACATGTAAGCACTAGCCCCAGTGGATTAGTGCTGTATAAGTACAAAGATTTTTTAACAAGCAATAGCAACAATAACAATAATAGTAATTCTTATAGCAATAACAACAATCATAAAAACAATTAACAGTAGCGACAAGAATAATAATAGTCTATAATAACAATATCAATGCTAAAAATAATGTGAAACATTAATATATAATTCCTGGTTGGTCTCATCCATGGTGTGGAAAATAATTAATAATGTTCTAGGGAACTTGGATTTAAATAATAAGACGTTATTTTTCAAATTATCTTAACGTTTCGTTGGTATTTATTTCCAACTTCTTCAGGAGAATTTTTGGTGTTAACATCCTCGTTGTAAATCTTGGCTTTTTAACAAGATAACCGAGTGAGTACGCTAGCGGCAATTATACTGACACATACATGATTGTATGACTATCATGTATATAATAATATAATGATAATATAATGACTATCATAAAGTCATACTATCATGTATGTGTCGGTATAATTGCCGCTAGCGTACTCACTCGGTTATATTGTTAAAAAGCCAGTATTTATAACGAGGATGTTAACATCAAAAATTCTCCTGAAGAAGTTGGAAATAAATACCAACGAAACGTTGAGATAATTTGAAAAATAACGTCTTATTATTTAAATCCAACTTCTCAAGAATATTATTAATTATGAATATATAAGTAATATATAAAAATAAAGCTTTATAATAAGAAATAATAATTTGGCAATAAATAGTTAATAGGAATATTTGTTTAGTAACAAAATCTATCAGGCAAATCTATTACATTCCATTTTTGTAACCTTCTTATCATCTCACTGTTGTCCAAGAAGTTTATTGTGAGATGGATGGAAAGATCGTCTAGTTTTGTCAGGTATTTTTTACTAAACCTTTGAATTTCCTCCCTTACAGATGGCATTTCTGTATCTTCATGTATTTTTTTATTGTTTACATACCATGGAGCACCGATTATTTGTCGTAGGGCCCTTGATTGAAATCTTTGTAGGATTTCAATGTTAGAGTTGGATGCAATACCCCATAATTGTATCCCATATGTCCATATGGGCTTGAGGATGACCTTGTACAGAAGAAGTTTGTTTTCTGTTGATATTGATGCATTAGATGCCATTAGTCAGTACATTTTTTTGTATTTTTATTTAAATGTTTTCGAGTTTTTTTGGTTTGCACAGCCCATGTAAGTTTTTGATCTAAGTGCATTTCCGAGATATTTTACCGTGCTCTTTTGCGGTAGATCTGTGCCTTCGGATTTTGTTTGGATTTGGAAAAAATTGAAAATATTTACAAGACATCAAAAGTATATAATTATTAGATTAGGTCAAAAAAATCGACTATTTTTTTTTTTTTGAAAAATATATCAAAAATATTGTTTAAGGTGACAAAAAAAAATATCGGTAACGTTTGAGCCCTTGATTTTAATATTAAGAGGTTTCCGCATAATCAAGCTTTAAACACTGCTATAACTTTTAGATTTATCATCTTTATTTTGGAATTTTGTAACTAACGAACAAATAAATATATAGAAATTAACAATATAGATTCTTGAAGGGAATTTAATGCTCTACAAAAAAGGTGTCTAATTATTTTTACATAAAATCACTTTTTCAAAAGTTAGTCACAATTAAAGTTGAGAAGAAGAAATTGAGTCATTAGTCATATATTATTATTCATTAATTAATTGACTCGGAAATAAATAAAATATTTATTATTGTTAAAGAGTTCCCCTTATCATAAAAATACTCAAAAATTAGACTTTGTTTTTTAAGCATTATTCATGTACTTATATCGCACTTGGATCTTAGATATTAGAGTATGAGATATGGAAAACTGACCAATAGGCTCGACTTAAAACAAGGCTACATATTGTGTGTAACTTTTAATTTATTTTTCTTTTCTTTAAAATACATTTTTAACTTCACTAAATCTTGAAAAAATTCTTCAGGCTTGGTTTTTACTTTTAATTTAACTAAATTTAACTAAATGTGTTAAAATAATGAAAATTCAAGCAGTAATATAATGAGTTTTACAGTGTTTTGTTTATAATTTTCTCATATTTAAAATAACCTCTCGAAATACAAGCTTATAAGATACTGAATGTTTTTCAATTACAGTAAGCTAATGATTCAAACTTTGGTTTTAGTTACCAAGATCATATGATTTTAATCACATCTGTTTATTATAATTCAATTAGAGAAAAATAAGTTTACATCTTTTACATAAATATTTGTTTATAAAAACCATCCAAGTCCAAAGCTCCATCAATTGAAACTTACGGATTCGATCTTGATCATTTTTTTTTAATTTGGGTGAAAATTATTCTTATTATCTTTAATGGACAAATTCATAAAATTTGAACAATGATTTTCCTAAATTCAAGGGAATTAAGAACATCTTAAGTTTTACAGTTAAGCTACAATGGGTGAAACAAAGAGTTTAAGTTATTTTTATTCATTCACTTATAACTCAAATTTTGATAATTGTTACTTAATAATTGTCAAACTGGATAAATCCATTCTGTACCCAATTTTTATTTCACGACTAAAATGATTGCATAGATTTAATTTATAAGTTTCTACATACATATTTGTTCGAAATATAATTGTTTTGTATTTTTTCATAGTACTCCAACGATAAGTAATATGATTGTATTATCGTTTTTCGTTCTTTAGTTTTAAATTTTAATTAAAAAAAATTGATAGGTTTTTAATGAAAGTTTACTATTATCGATTTGTGTTATTTGTTTCATTACTACCCTAATAGTTTCGTTAATATTATTTCTGTAAACATTGTATCTTTCAATTAAATCAAAGCTGTATGGGATATTCATACATACACCTTCATCCGCTTTTAAAAGCTATATTTTCATTCAAATATGACAATATGTCATTATTATGATATGTTTTTCATAATAACCAGTAAAATTAATCAATATTATTGTGGACCTTTTATTTTGTTACACTGACGAAGTGATGCATATTGGTTAGTTAGTGAATGAAATTCATGATTTCTTAAATTTCTTAAAAAAATTGCAGTTTAAAATTCAATGTAAAATAGTTGATTCGCTGATATATAATATCAAATGTCCATGACATTTATTCATACAAATTTATGATAATCAATCAACCTTCAATTTTGCCGGAGGAAGTCGGCAATTAGTTGACGAAACGTCGCAAATTTGGAAATTATTTGATAAATTTGTGTTATCTGTCCCAATTTCTGAAATAAGTTCTTTGAATTCTTTAATTACTTTCAAATCTCAATTTCATTTAATAAGGAAAATAATAGCAATTGTTTGAAGGTATTCTTGTTTTTCCTAAGAGAAAACTTTATTGTCATAAAGATAATCATGAAAACGAAGTTGAAGGTATCAACTAGTTCACATAAAAAAACATCAGCTTGAAATATTAACGTCATCATAAAAGGCGAAACATTTTGCTCATATTTCAAACAACAAACACCAAAAACATCGATCACAAACCTTCCTTAATAACCCACTTTCGTTGAAAAATGACACTTCCAAATTATCGATAAACTTAATTATTACTTAGCTTTAATAAACAAAAATTAATTCCACACTTACCAATTGACACACTTCTTTGAAATTCCCAACAAAAACAAATCTGTCTTTTCTGATGATCAAAAGATACAATTCGTCTCTAAACTTTCTCTTTAAAAATTATATCAACAACCTTCATAAATTGATTTTTTAACTTCTTTATTAGTGTGTTACTTTATAATAGCCATAAATATTTAATCACATTGCATAAAATAATAAAGAAAAAATCTTACGATAATAACATTTGAATACTTCTAATTTTCATTTAACGCCGTGTCGTTTTAAATGTAACAATTTTCTTTTAACAATATTTCTGTTGTAGTTGAGCCTTGGTTAAATGAGATAATTAAGACCGACGATACCTTGAAAACTGCAAAATTGAATTGGACGGAACATTTCTCTAATTGGTAGTTAGAACGGCAATTAGTAAGTAGGTACTGGAATTTTGTTAAGACATTACTTAAGGAATGTTTTTTACAAAAGAAAAAGCAATTGCTGTTGGTAGTTTTTCACAATTTGTACAAATGAAATTCATCTAATTCAGGCTTTTCTTGGAAAATCTTTTGTAATAATCTACAACGAGGTTCATTAAACTGAAATTTCATTATTATTACTGTTAATATCATTTAATTTTAAGGGAAAGGTAAATATAAAATAATCAAACTGAAGCGAAGTAGAGGAATTGTATTCCCTACTGAATAGTCAATATGAATTATGTTTTTTTTTTTGTTTATTTGCACCATCTGCCTCTTGGCAATAATTGCAATGTGTCACACTTTCAACACTCGTGCGTTAGTTGTGTCCATTGACACAATTAACATTAAAAATTGTAAAATTATAGTAGCTTAATAGTAATAGTATTCTAGTATTATAATAGTATTAATAGTATTCTTAAATAAAGTGACAGTAACAAATAATAACAAATAGTAGTAAGGGTCATCTCAGTCGGGGTGCATATTACTTAAATTGGTCTGTCAGGTCGAGTATGGCCACTCTTTTTAGACGCTTTACATCCCCACTGTTACCCAGTAGATTCAGGGCGAGATGGTTTTGGTGATCATTGAGTCTAGCTTGATAGGCCCGCGCTCTCTGAGTGATCACTTCTTTTACATGTTCCACCTGTAGGTCGTCGTGGATTCTTACATTATTTATGTACCATGGCGATGAATAATGTGAAAAAAAATGTTTCTTTCCTAAGTAATTTTAGTTCAATATGAATAATGTGAAAAAAAAATGTTTCTTTCCTAAGTAATTTTAGTTAATTGTAATATTTGTAGTAACAAAATAGGGCACTTTGTCAATAAGCAAAAGAAGAAATCAACTCTGTAGCCAACAAAAAACTTCTTCAGATAATTTGAATTAATAATTATATTTAAAATAAAGTAAATTAATAAGAAAATAGTCCACATAGTTGTTCTATTCTTTCTGCTACTATTTGGGATTGCAATACCGGACCAAAAGTTTCATATCGGAATTCGCTATTTTTAAATTCTAAATACCGGAATACCGATTTAAAAACCGATAGTAACAATTTTACAAAAAAATTTACAAACTAATTTTGCCCGTTAAGGAGAAACAAAACCAGAAACATATACTGTTTTTCTTTGTTGGTGACCCCTGATATAAAGTGGAGATTTTTTTTTCCTGTTTTCATTTATTTGCAATCTGTCCCTGGTCAATGAGCAAATCTAATCTACGTCCGCGCCCCATATTGACTCTATATTGAGTCAAATCAGCTCCTTGAACTTACTCCCTGTAAGGCAATTCCAGAAACGTGTAGCACTTCAGTCTATTGTTCTCTCCGCTGTTGTCAGGTAGGCTGATCGCCAGATGATTGGCATGGTCTTCCAGTCTTTTTTGATATTTTTGGCTGAATCTGGCGATCTCTTCTCTCACGGTGGCCACCTTCAGGTCTTTATATATGTCGTGGTCAGTGATATACCATGGGGCGTTCGTAATGAGCCTGAGTGTCTTAGACTGAAAGCGCTGGATGGTATCCACATTGGAGTTGCTAGTTGTTCCCCACAGTTCAATGCCGTAGGTCCAGACTGGCTTAAGAACTATGTTGTATATCAGTAGTTTATTGTCCAGGGACAATTGCGACCTCCAACCAATCAGCCACTGCAGTTGACGGCATTTGGCTTTAAGCTGGTCTCTTTTGGCAGATATATGTCTCCGCCATGTTAGTCTTCTGTCCAAGTGCATTCCGAGATGCTTGACTTCTGTCGCCTGCGGCACCTGATGGTTGTTGAGATATACCGATGGACAGGTATCTCACCGAGCAGTGTAATGTCACATAAACAAATTTGGCTTCATTGACTTTTATTTGCCATTTATTAAGCCATGGTTCCAAATCATTGAGGGCTCTTTGTAATTTTTCGGTCGCAACCTGAGGGCATTGACCTGTCGCCATGATCGCAGTGTCGTCCACATACGTTGCGATTACCACATTGTCAGTGATGGGCAGATCTGCCGTATAAATTAGGTACAGTATGGGTCCCAATATGTTACCTTGTAGTACCCCAGCACCGACCGGGTGGAGTCCCGATTGGTCTTCGTTGTAGCTGACAAAGAACTTTCTATCCTCCAAGTAGGACTGGAGGACACGGTAGAGCGAGTGAGGTACCACATTTTTTAACTTATACAGCAGCCCCAAATGCCACTCCTTGTCGAAGGCCTGTGTGATGTCCAGAAAAACTACGGAACAATAAGCCTTATCGTTTAGCGTCCTCATGATTGTAGGTACTACTCTGTGAACTTGTTCGGTGGTGGAGTGTTCCTTGCGGAATCCGAACTGGTGGTTTGGGATGAGACTCTGTTCATCGATACAGAGTTGCAGTTTTTTTAAAAATAACCTTTCGAACAATTTCGACAATGTGGGTAGCAAGCTGATTGGTCTATATGCCATCGCGTCATTTTCATAAAGTGGAGATTATTTAAGAAACTTTTATTCAATAACAAATAAACAGTATTTAAACTTGTAAATTCCGGTATTCGGTATTCCGGTATTGCAATCCCTAGCTTCCATACTGTCAAAAACAAAGTTTTTGCTAATGATAGTGAATAGTTATTCCAAATTTGCAAGAAAAAAAAACATTTGATTTCAGTATAAAATAAACTTGGTGTTATAATAATATTCATAAATACCTTCTTAAATTTCACTGCTATGTTTTAAGATAACATTTTTGAATAGTGATAATAAATATTAGTTTAATAAAGATATTGCAAATTAGGCTATTAAAATATCTACTCTGAAAAACCTACCAAAAATTACAAAGATGTTCAATTCAAAGATGTTCTATTAGTTATCTATTGACTAATACAGCTTGAAAAGCCGACCATCTCTAGTTATTTCAACATTAAAATTAAGTTTAAAAATTAATCTTAATAAAAAAAGAGCTGGAAAATAATACACGGAAAAAGCTTTAGGCCTACGACTCTCTAAAATCAAGCCAGCAGCATTAAAAACTTGAATATAATTTAAACCCCTTTAAAACGGAATAATTTGTTTCATGGATTTTCACCGCATTTCCGAGAAAAAAACAATGATTGCATTAAATCAAATCCAGATAAAATGTTAAAATTAAACATTTCGAAATGAATTGTTCAAATTCAATTGTTAAAAAATGAATTATTCAGAAATCAGTTGTTTGAATTTATTCGGAAAAACAAACACACTGTTGGCATTATCAGTTGAGTTTATTTGATTTGTTTTTGATATCACTTTTTTGCATTGATTTCAAAAAAGGGAATTTTTTAATTTCCAAATGCTTTTTCAAATTAAGTTCATATCTAATTAGAAGAATCAAATAATATGAAAGGGGAATAAGCAAAAATAAAATTAGGTTAAAGAAGGGTCGAAGAAATAGACAACTGCCATAATAAACAATAATCCTTTATTTAGGGATGGTACCCATTTTCATTCTTAATTAACGTGCTTATTATTTTGCCATTGAGTAACTATACTTCCAGTATGGTCCACCCTATAATTCCAGTGCTCTGCAACCGAATATTACAAAATCAATGTTATACTGTTTTTGTAATAAAAATTTAAACTATTTTTCTAGGGCTATATATTTTGATTAGGACTTTTTCACATTTAAGGATCGTATTTTCACTTATGGATAAATATACCGTGTCCTTAAGATAGCAATTCAGTAGTTAAATTTTAACTGTTAGAATAATCTTACATATATCACAATTTTTAGTGTGGTTTCTCAATCATCCGAAAAAAAATTGTTTTGGAGATAAATATCACTGTCTAGATGTGAAATTATTGAACCTTATACATTGGTATTCTATTCGTTTGTTTGATAGTATAGTCAATTCGTTTTACACACATAAATCTATGTTGACAATACTATCCGAATAGAATAAAACCGTAAAAGTTCAAAATAATCCATCCATAATATCATACTATCATTGTTTCATTTTTGAAATGACAATTGTTAAGACTTATTTTTTTATTATAAAAGATAAATTTGTAACCTGTACAATAAATAAACAAAAGTTATAATTTGTAAATAAAAATAAGGTGAACTTTAACTCGAAAAGAATTTCAAGTCAAAGTCACCAGGTTTGAGGACTTGATGAGAGGAACCAATCATTATTGAAACTTTCTATGAATTAATAAGATGATCTCTTGGCCATTACCTTTTCAATCGACGTAGAGGGTTTTTTGGGTATTGTAATGATGCTAACGTTTGCACTTCTGGGTTTGTATGGTAGTGTAATTTTTCATGAAATTTTTGAAATGAATGTGATTCGACCACATAGGGACTACTTAGGTCTCTATGAAATATTTTATTTTGAACATAATAGGGAGCGTTGAGGATTCTTCGGAGACATTTGGATTGAAAGAATTGGATTCGTTATATATTGGAAGGTTTAGCGGAACCCTACAGTTCTGCTCCGTACGTCCAGATAGGTCGTAATATTGCTTTGTATAAAGTTAGTTTATTGTGTATACTAATTGTAGATTTGGGTCCTAGTAGTCCACGTAAAAGTCCGTAACGTCTGTTGAGTTTCTGTCTTTTCAGTCTGGTGTGTGGATTCCAAGTGAGATGGCTATCCAAGTAGAACCCTAGATATCGAATTTCTGATGATTTTTTTAAGATTTCGTTTTCGAAGTATAATGGTGGACAAATTTTTTTATTGGGGGTGAATGTGATATTTACACCTTTTTCTTTGATTATTTTTATTTTTCATTTTTAGCTCCATACTGTCAGAAGGTCAAGGTGCTGTTGCAAATTTTTTGTAGCTTGAAGGGGGTTGGGATCCGAGGAAAGGGTTGCTATATCATCAGCATAGGTTGTTAATATGGTCTTAGAATGTGTAGGAATATCTGCGGTGTAAATACAGTAAAGTACTGGCCCCAATATGCTTCCTTGAGGAACACCAGCTTGAGTTTGTGTCAGTGGAGAGAATTCGTTGTTGCACCTCACTCTAAAACATCTGTTGGAGAGGTAGGACTTGAGGATAAGGTAGTATTGAGTGGGAAGAACTTTTTTGATCTTACATAACAGTCCTGGATGCCACACTCTATCGAAAGCCTGTGCATTATCCAGAAATGCTCCTTAGCAAAAATATTTGTTTTTGAGGGCTGATGATATTTCATCCACAACTCTGAAGCATTGTTAAAACTTAGTAAAAGTCTTAAATAAAAACTTTCTAGATCTAGTTAATAAAGAATTCATTTTCTTGATACTTGCGTATGTCTTAACTCTTTGTAATGCTAGAGAATTTAATTGTTCCTAGAAAAGTCTGTATTTCATGATGAATTTCAAAAAACCAATTGCAAAATTACCCAACTACAATTCTATGACTTAAAAATTCAATCCTTTTGAGTTCAAACGAATTAATTTCCGTAGTAAACTACAAGTCGAGATTGTAATTTTCATTGGTGTAAACAGCTAAAGCTTTAATTATTAGAACTCTCTTTTGTATGAAAAACAATATGCGCTTTTAGTTCTTAACTTTCATCAGAACAGTTTAAATAGGATGCAGCGAGAAATATACGGACATGATATAAAATCCTTTAACATTTTGTAAAAAAAATATTATTTAAGTCCTGAATGTTAAATAACATCCAAATAAATTAACAGTCAAATCAATTTTAATTCGAACTACCGAAATTGGCTTATAAACACTAAAAATTGTTAATAAAACCATTAGGGGAATAATTGGTAACTTTTTATTTTAAAAATACACAGAACATTTTGAATAAGCTTATGGACCCTAAACCAAGTAGCCAACAAAATTTTAAAGTGTGAATTTTCCAAATTTTTTTTTTTTGCTAATCGATGGAAAATTGTTCGTAAAGGTTTGTGAAAGAAACCGTTTCGTTGTGACAAAATAGTTAAGTGGTCGTTAATTAATTAAGAAAAAATACTTAATTAGTCATTGATATAGTAAAATGATAATTGATAGTAAAGTGTTAAGAAAATAAGGTTTAAAGAAATAAACAATAACAAAAATGCGGGAAAATTTAAGAAACAGCTGGTTAAAACTTAAAAAAAATAAAGAAAACTGAACAGAACCTCCCCCCCTTCGAAAAAAAAGGAAATTATGAAATATTTTATTTCCAATTACCCGTGATCCTGATATTATTATTATGAAATTAATATTTTTCCACAAATTATATTTTCCCAAAATTTTCCAAAACACTTTTCTCGCAATTTTTTTTTATCGTTTGTGAAAATCAATTTTTGTTACAAAAATTTTTGAAAATATATATACTAAGTAGAACATTAAGTGTTTTTGAAATTCGGAAAATATTTGCAACACTTTCTGAATCAGCCAACTTTTCCAAACTTGTAAAACTCAATACAATATTAAACACGCTTTTCACACATAAATTTTCATCGATTGTGAAAATCAAATTGTCACACAAAAAGTTTTTGAATATAAACATTCCAAATAACACAGTTTTTTTAACAAGTGTGTTTAAGGATAAAAAATATTTTCTGAGAAAAATTGATTTTCACAAACGATGAAAATTTGTGTGTAAAAAGCCTATAAAATATTGTATTGATTTTTACTAGTTTGGAAAAGTTGGCTGATTCAGAAAGTGTTGAAAATATTTTCCGAATTAAAAAAAAAAACTTAATGTTCTACTTCGTATATATATTTTCAAAAAATTTTGTAAGAAAATTGATTTTCACAAACGATGAAAAAATTTGGGAGAAAAGCGTGTTTAATTATGTTTCGACTTTTGTTATTTTAAAAAATTTTGGAAAAATATTAATTTCATAATTGCCTTTTTTTCATTGTTTTTCAAAGGGAGGAAGGTTCTGTTTAGTTTTCTTTATTTTGTTTAGTTTTAACCAACCGTTTCTTAAATTTTCCCGCATTTTTGTTATTGTATGTTGCTTTAAATCTTATTTTTTTAACATTTTGCTATATCAATGACTAATTAATTAACTTTTCTTAATTAATTAACTACCGCTAAACTATTTTGTCACAAACGAAACAGTTTCTTTCACAAACCTCTTCGAACGATTTCCCATCGATTGGCAAAAAAAAATTTCGGAAAATTCACACAATAAAATTTTGTTAGCCTATCGGTATAGGGTAGTTTTTGGAGATATTTAAATATCATTTTTTTAATTTTCTTGTCTTACAATATTATTTATACGTTTACCAATAAATTAATCGCTGTTTTATGCACTAAAATTTAACTGGACATCATGAAAACATGAAAATAAAAAAAATGAGTTAACATCTTCTTTTGCTAGAGGTCCAAATTAATTGTAATTTTAGAATAAGTAAACATTTAAGCAACAGTTAAAAGCAGATCACCAGGATTATAAGGCAGTTAATAACAAAGATTTATAACTTTATGGTAAAGCAAGTAAAAGGATTATATTTGTTCGTCCCATTGAATTCTTTATCAGGACTGATTTTTTTGCTCCATTGCCTCCAATAATTAATAAAAAAAAACATTTAATGCCCTAAACGGAATGGTGATATAGTTAACACTTGGTGTACTAAGGAGCCATTGATTGAATCATAATCCTACAATAAACAAAATATTGTGTTAACAAAGTTCTGTGATTAATAGATCTGAAGAAATGCATGTATTTACCCCATAAAAACCGTTATTTTAAAAATGTAAATTTGCTAATTTAATTGAAAAATTATCGTAAGAAGTGCAAGAGAAAATAATTTATGTTAAAGACTTTTTATATTGCACAGATACATATATATAGTATATGCAGAAATTTCATAAGTAAAATTGTGAGGAAATTTCTACGATTGTACGTTGAATATTAAATTAGTAGTAAATTTGATAAAGATAAAAATGGCAATATAGTTAAAATAATGGCTCACAACTTTTGATTAATGACAGAAGACAGTTAATTTCATAGAGCGTTAAAACGTTCCTAGCTGCAATTTCCCTGCATCATCAAATTGATTATTGTCCTGCTGACATTTTCCGTCTACTATTTTCTCACATAAAGTTTATTAAAAATGTAATTTTATTCATGTTACAATCACGGCGATTATTCCAAATGCCAAACTACGCTAATAATGAAATAAGTTTCTATTTATTTTGTTAAAATTCATATAAATCCACCACAAAAAAAAGTAATATATTTTCGTATGAATCGTTAATAAACTCGTCTAAAGTTTGACCGAAAGTCTTAAAAAAATAATCGTAAAACATGATTCTGTTGAAATAATAATTATTTTTTCGTTTCAAATGAAAAAAAAACAGTATCGCTATTATTTCTGCCAAATTTCATTTTTATGGTCAGTATAAATAAAGTGAAATATTTGTCAAGTCCAATAAAATATTATCCGATAGTTATTTTATTGCTACTTTTTATATTTTAATAACTAATGAATGAATGGCGTGATAAATATCTAAAGATATTTATATGACAGTAAGCACACAAATCGTTTTAATAGTGATATTTTTATTTTTAAAACCATAAACTCTTTAAAAATGTTATATAATTGAAAAGAAGACATTTTTTTAAGTGAGTAATAAACTTTTGAATTTTTGGAAACTTCTTCTGGCTCTAATCTTGCATAATAATGATTTAATTGTGTTTACAGTTAAAATTTAAGATTAAATAAATAAAAAATACAAACTTTCAGTCGTTAACAAAGTAAAAACGTTATAGAGATGCTCCTTTACTGGAGCACCCAGAAACTTCATAAAAATGAAAAATATAATATTTAAAAAAACTTTTGAAACTTTATTTAATTGGCAAAACGAACTTATAATATAAAAAATAAACTTATGAACTGAATCTTCGTACTGATTGCATCATCGATATTAAGGCGATATTAGCCAATTAATGAGAATCATAAGCTATCTTGTTGTGCATCAAAGAGAAGGGGTCTCCAAATTACCGCATTGTAATCAAAATTGCCCCCTTCACTTTGATGCACAACTAGATACCTTACGATACTTATTAATTGGTTAATATCGTCTTAATAGCGATGGTGAAATCGCTACTAAAATTTAACTCATTATTATATTTTTTATCTCTTAAGTGCATTTTGCCAAAAGAAGCGTAGTTTTTGAAATCATTTTTTTTAACATTTTTATTTTTTTCGTTTTAGTCTTTCAATATTTTTTTTTAAATTATTTCAATCTAGCCATTTCTATCAAAGCATTATTATATGTACTATAGATGAAGATATGAATACGCCAAAAATGGAGGACCAAGAAATTATTTAAACACATACGTATGCGTGAAATTCAAATATAATATTCGTTATCTCAAATTTGAACTATCTGATTGATGTTTTTTGTTTCAACTATAATTTCAATTTCGTTCAATCGCCAATTTTTACCAATATGTCACGGGTAGTTACTAAAAGTTAATATTAACTACTACTTGCCTCATAAAGTATAATAAACATGCTAACTTCAACAAGAACTTAAAATAGACTTACTTTCACATGTGCCTATGAAGGTATACAACCGGGTTTTTTCAAATTTAGGTATTTAAATAAAGTATAAATAACTGGGATTTATTAAATTTTATGACGGATTCATGCATTGTTTTATAGATTTAGTTGGTCTGTTAAAATTAGGCACGATAAAGTCCTGGAATGTAGATGAAAAATTATATTATAAGTTCTGTACTTTACAAACTAACGACAAAATGAATTAACAGAAGCGATGTAAAAATATTAATGGGAAACAAATTCTATACCTGCACCAAAGTCCTAGCCCGAAGACCAGAGATGGTAATAATACGAGTTAAGATTATGCGGAAGGTATCAAACTTAATTCACTTCTGGGCATTTGTTTGAGTGCAATCATATATGGGAGAAAAGAGATAAACTTAGGATATCCCATTGCATCTAAAAAGCCCTGAAGGAATAAACAGTATGGAATAGTATTGTAGATTTCTCCTAAACAATCAACAGGAGTAGAAATATTTGAACAATCTGTGACCACAAAACAACATCCATTAACCATGACAGTGCTGGTAATATCATTTGTTGTAACATCAAAAGCTCAAATAAGGATAAAATGAACGAAAAACTTTGTTCGGTAAAAGCTCCATCAAAATTTGTAGCCAAATTTCATACTTAGTGATATTCAATTGAAGTTAACGAAAGAAAAAAGTTGTAGGAAATAACTAAATTGGGAAATTGATTTAATTTGATTTGTCTTATAACTAAAGTTTTATAACTAAAAGATTTATGTAGGTAACACTGATCAACAAAAAAACTTTTTTTCTGTGTAACAAGAAAAATTTTGGCTGATTCTGTTAGGAATAAAATCAAGTAGAGTAGAATTAGTAGTCTAAACTTTTAAATACGAATAGTTTTATTGTAATATGATTCTTTTTACTTTTCTTAAACTACAAATTATTTTAACAAAAATTAAATTTTTATCAATGTAATAATATTAATACATGTACTTTCTTATGATTTTCTCCTATATTTTGCGTCAGGAACGTCTCTCTGTAATCCCCAGCAATAATCTGCCAGCATAGTTGGACTCCAATTTTCCTGGTATCGTTTTTCAATGGCAAAAATGTCTTGGAATCTTTCCCCGTGTTCATCAGTAACGGCACCCAAGTTTGGGGGAAAAAAGTCTAAATGTGAATGTAAAAAATATATTTTTTAGGACATATTGCAGCCTAATGCTTTATAATTCTCTAAAAGTTCCTCGATAATAGTTTTATAGTCATTTGATCGGTGATTTCCAAGAAAATTTTTAGTGATTTTTATAAGTGCTTTCCAAGCTGGTTTTTCTGGATCATCGAGTTGTTCTTTAGGTATACCATCTTTTATCACTTGCCTGATTTGAGGACCTACAAACACACTTTCTTTATTCTAGCGTCACTGATTTTAGGGAATTTTTCTTTTAGGTATTGAAATCCAGCGCCATTTTTATCCATCGCTTTCACAAAGTGTTTTTTTAACGCAATGGTTTTCCCTATCCCTACTGTCCCATTCACAAAGAAAACAACAAAATTTTGTATACCCAAGTTGCAATCCTAATAAAAGGGCAACAACTTTTAAATCTCCGCAAATTCTCCATTTATGTTCGTCATATTTAATCTTTTCTAAAAGAAATTTCATTGTTTCATAGGATTCTTTCATGTTAGCACTTTAACCTACTGGTACAGAGGGAAGATTATTACCATTGTAACAAAACTGCCTTTAAGCTTGTTTTTGAAGCATCAATAAATAAACGCCACTCTTCAATTTTGTATTGTATTCCCAAAATATTCATAACACCACAAACATTGTTACAAAATATCACGGAAACTAGACCTACTCAAATTAATATACATATGATTTTGTGGAGAGGTTAGGTAGATATTTCGAAATTACTACTTACTTTTCTTGTTACAAAATTTTGTTGATCAGTGTAATTAGAGTTGTACATTATTTTGTTCCATGAAAAAACAAATAGTCTACTTATTAGTAATTAGTCTACTAACTAGTAATTGTCTACAAATTAATTATTCATTGTTGAATCTGTTTTCATTATATAACGCAATAACAAAATCTTTATATTGATTTACACTTTTAAAACAAATGCAAATGCTCGGTTTAAATTTTAGGTAAATGCTGAAAACCTTCTTAGATATTTATATGTTAAAAATACTAAAACAACAAAACCCTACTTAAAATTCAAAGCTTATAGCTTCATTGTGCTTAGATATTTTTATGACAGCATTCAGTTTAAAGTTACAAAAAACCGTGAAACTTTAATCAAATTCTATTGTTGAATCCCAGAAAAGACAGGTCTTTGCTTTTTATGGCATTCTATTTAGTCATGCAAATCATGGCCTGATTTTCTTAATTGCACAAATGATGGTCCCTAATAATTGAGTTTATCTTGCTGAAAAAGCTTAATGCTCTGTAGTCAATTTGTAAATCTAATGCCAACCACAAAATTGTTGTCTCACCCAAATCATTTAATTGTTTTACATTATATGTTATACGGTTAATACGTATTCTAATAATAATAAACTTCCACCCGGAATTCGGAATTTGTTGGTCTACAACTAGGAAAAGTATTTTCTGTAATTATTGTTTGTAAACCAACCTGTGGAGCTATTCGGAAATTTTATGAATAGTAAATTGGTAAACCAATGAATGTATTGGATTTCAATGGTTGTTATAAGAGGCCGTTTATGAATTACGTAAGGTCGTTAAGGGAAGGAGATAAAGTTTCAATATTTCCACCCACCAATTCTTGCATTATGGGTAGTAGATATAATAGGATTTTACGTTAATCTTTTACTTCAAAAGATGATAAAATACCCTTATTTAATTGTTACTGTTATTCAACATTAATTTATTTTCTCAAAAAATAATTTATTTAAACAATGACTACAACTAATAAAGTAACCGTATAGGTAATAAAGAGAAAGAGTTGCAACTAAGAATAATTTAATAGAATTATCCTTAATTTTGTTGGTTCATTTTTTTTCTCAAAATTTTATTATTTGGGTAGGGACAAACCAGCAAAAGTATGGAAAGTCAAAATAATCTCTTACACTATCAATTAAAATTGAATTAAAAAGAAAATCATTTTAAAAGTTATTAAGAAATTCCATATTAAAGTTTAATTCAATATTAATTTTTCCCAATAGGAAATCATTTTTTCAATTATTATTTACCGCCGCTTTATAACTACTTAGTTCTTTAGCGATTCTAGGGTTACTAACAATTCGTAATCAAGAAAATTAAAAATATTGATACGAGGATCAAATCCAATACCTACCAATTTTAGAGCGGTCACTTTACCACTCGGGCACCAGTAGGTAATTAAGGAAATATTTTATTACACTAAATTATATTAAAAGAGATATATAAATTAGAGAGACCGGAGTAGAACGTCGGTTTTAAACCTTTTGTCTACGAAGAATAGATAACAAGAGAACAAACGAGATAGGCAATTTGTTAGTTCTCGTGATCTCAAAAACTCAAGCATAGTATTAGTTCTTTTTCCGGTCACTAGCAGCGCTATATGTTTATTGGTTGTTTACTTATTGCCATTGTTATTAATTCAAACTGAATCCAAGGGCTGTCAAAACTATTAAAACTGTCCAAAATACTATTGACACTAGAACTTTCTACATTGTGTCTTCATTTCAAGAACAACTTTGCAATATAGCGTTTGTTCTCCTGTCGTTTATACTTCGAGTTTTAGACATGTAATTGCCATTTGATGACTTATCAGTTATTTCAAAGTCGTAAGAAAAACATTTTATGGTTAAAGTGACTTGTTTAATGGAAAAAGATTAAAAAAATACTTAATAACTTGGCATGTATATTGAAATTGTTAGACTAATGCTCGAAAGAATATAAATTCGGTTTTATATGCCCTTCAAGTTTTGCAGAGCCGAAACTCAAAGTTGCTACCAAAAGCATTTTTAATAAGTAAATTAGTTTCTTTAAAGTTCAAATTCAATAATTTTCCATTCTTCAATTCATACTTATCAAGAATGATAAATTCTTTAAACAATAAGATGTTAAGAGAAGGAATGGACTTGATTTATGTTAGATAGTCGATCAGCAATTATTCAATAAGTCAAATATCCCTAATCAATCTTGGTTATAGAAATTTTAATAGGAAAAACTTTATTCTGCAACACAAAAATACCAACTCCTCTGCACTATAGAGACCCTGGAAAACAAATACCAAAATAAAAAACCGTGGGTTAACCATCGTTGATTTCTCACAAAAATGGTCAAATTTCAAAAAAAAATTTTAAAGATGCCAATCGAAAGTATACGTCCATCCAAGCATTCTGAGCAAGTTTTTCCGAAAACAAAACTCGTTTAAGGGGTGAAATCGGCCATCAAAGTGCCAGAAGAAGTCATTACTTTAGATATTACTTTACCCATCATAATTATCCGAAGTTGTACAATTGAATTTCTATTTAATTAGTCGTAATAATTTTTTCTAAGTGGAGAACAAACTGAAAATTTAGAGGATGTTTAAAGTGTGATTTTTGATATTCAACTTAATAATCAATTGATTTTTATTAATTTGGAACTAAAAATTTCCGCACTAGAAATCAAATGATTGATTATATTGTGGGTGATTATATCATTGATTTAAAATTCCAAGTCACTTTGAAATTTTGTTTTTTACTTTACTGTTTATAAAATTTATTATTTTCATGTCCCCCTTTTGTGTTTGTTAGAAGTGATATTTAGCTATCTCACAAGACATTTACATTACTTCCACAACAAAGTTCTAAGTTTAATTGTAGCTTATGCAGTTGGTCATCCCTTACCAAGTAGTGAATTACTTTAGCCAAACGTGACATAGGAATAAACTTGGAATTTACCATTTATGTGTTTAATCTGGACGCGTTAATCCACTTAAAAGCATACATTATTAAATTAACCATATCACGTCATTGCATACCTACCTATAATTTAAAGTGCTTCATTTTCTTGAATAGCTTGTCTGAAAGTCTGCAAAATTAATCTACTTAAAATAAATCCTAGTCAAATTACCCATGCATCTTGTGCACTTTTTATTCTCACTAATAATTCATAAGTGGATGCGATGTAGATGTCTTTAAAAAATCTACTGAAAATTTAATGTCAGAAATAACAAGATTACCGTAAACTAAGTTAATAGAAATTTTATAACTTTGAGGACTCAACTTAATACTTTGGCTTTAACAGCAATTAAAGTCGCTGTTGTCTTTTATTGAACTTTGCAGAAAACGATAGGTATCTATTAATGAATTAAATACTTGAATACAATGTATCATTGTGTTAAACATAATATGGTACAGTGTTATACATTGTTATAATTTATTTAATGTGAAAAGTTAAGCATGAAATGCTTTATTCGCGTTAAGAAAATTAAATAAAATATATGTGATGAAGATTTATGGAGCAGATAAAAAATAAGAAATCTTTCTGAAGATACCATCCTATTTAATATTAAACTTTATAAATTCATAACAAAATTTAAAAACCCACATTTCCATCATTTCCACTTTGATTTAAACAAGAATATTATTTTTACTTTGTAAGAATTCTGTTAGACTGAAAAATATTGTAACGTGACGTCGCAAAACTGTATTGAGATGGCGTTATTCATTCTTTTAATTTCTTTTGGAAATAAATAATCACTTTCACACTTAACAATCACTTTTTTTATTACACTTGTATACACTATTTATTACACAATTACACTTGTCAAAACAATCACTTAAATGGCAATAATCACTTTTAAATCAAATCACACTAATAATCGCTTTATTGTAACGGAAGTTCACAACTGAATTTCTATACAGAACTGTCCTGTTGACTTGAACTGAGCGCCTTATATACCCGCAACCCAACATTCTAGAAAATACTCCAATGTTCGCCAACGTTCCACCACCTACTCGATGTTTCCAGAACAATCTATATGTACATTCGCATTGGTGGGAGAGAGATAGAAGTCACTCAGCCAATCGCGTGCCGGCATGGCACAAAGAGAGAGACAGACTTTGTTCCTTTCTGTTACAATATTATGTAATTATTTCAATAAGAACTACAATTTTGAAGTATTATTTATGACTTTGTGTGACAATAGCAAAATGAAGTTTTGGTTTATGTAGTCAATTTTTATGTTAGTATAAATTAATGCATAGATCTCATCTTTACTTTCGGCCCTTAGTATCTGTAGAAAATGCGAAATTTCAATATTTTTCCAATCGATTTTATCTCTGTTAATTAGTAAATAAATTTCCAAATTTAGGAAAAAACATTGATTCTTCATAAAAATCAGAACAGAAAGGCAGTTGTATCAAAAATTTTCTAAAAAATTATTATTTTTTACTTAAATTATGGAATAAATATTTTCTTAAAAATAATAACGATTAAATAATTCAGTGCTTTATTATCATTAATTCAACTTGATGTTTTATAACTCTTGAGTAAATTTTTTTAAATTGGAAAGAGTTAAAAGCTGTGTACTCCAAAGCTACAAAATTTGAACGAAAAGTTCGATTAGCTTTTGTACAAGTCAATTTAAAGCACAATTAATCCTGAGGCTATGGTGTAAAGCTCTAATTAATTTCGTACTAGAATTACCGACTTCTACAAGTCAATATCAGCCAACGTTTTATTTTTGATTTTGTTGTTAATTCAATTGTGACAACGTCTA
This sequence comes from Sisyra terminalis, assembly GCA_958496175.1. Classification (NCBI taxonomy): domain Eukaryota; kingdom Metazoa; phylum Arthropoda; class Insecta; order Neuroptera; family Sisyridae; genus Sisyra; species Sisyra terminalis. Next base: position 58,158,760 of record OY292274.1, read on the forward strand.
ATTTATCATAAGTTGATAAATTTTCAATATGGCCGATTTGTTTGCGAATTGAATGAAAAGCAAAATAGAGAATTAGTCGTTACCAGATGGTGGCTAGAGTAAAAGCTTCTTGTACTGAATCAAGTATCTACCAGTTATGAAGAAGTTATCTTAATCGCTCTTCTACCACTTATCAATTTAAATTTACCGATGAAACTTTCGAAATTACAGAATATTCTTATTTTTTAGAATAAGTAGTTCCATTTATTTTTAAAAACTGTCATTAAATTTTGACTACAAAACTATCATCTTTTAAGTAATACAAATGCTGTAAATGCAAACCAATCTCTAAAGCTTTGTGGCCAGAAAATTCGTATTCTTCCTTTATTCCCCTTTCTAACTATTTTCTTTTGGATTATGTTCTGGAACATTTGGTATCTCTCTTTTTTTTACTTTTTGAACAAATTTCGAAATCTTCTCAAGCCAGTATAGTACTTTTGTGTTAGTAATTCTTTCCAGGTATGATATTTTTGAATTTTGTAGTTTATTACCATATCGAAGGCTAAAGTTTTGTTTAGATTATATTAATTTATTTAATGATAAACTATTAAAAAATTAATTTTGAACACAATTATTAGTATTAATTGTACTTTATTTATATTTTTAATAATAATTGGTACGTTTTGATAACAACCTTATGCAATAAAAAAAATTGAACTTTATAAACTTTAACTTAATTTGCATATAAATTGAGAAAAGGCTTAAACTTGGCAATAATTTTATTTAAATTCATTGGACATACATAACATTGGGGTGAGATTGAAGAAATTCAAAAATGATCAAAGTAATGGAAATGCTTATTTTTCCCACGCAGAAATAATGGACCTTCCCGAAAAACATAGGTTTTAATATTGAGACCTTGTTTACCTTTATAAGTTGACTAAAGTAATTTTTAAGTGTTGGAAAGAAAAATAATTTCCACGCAATAAATGTTATTCAATCATAATATAAAATAAATTTGAGGTTTTAAATACTTCTTAAGAAAATGTTATTAAATCCCATTCGATTTTAAAACCATTTAGCATTAATTTAAAAATATATACTCCAGACCTGTAAATATGTTTTTTGAAGTTATATTTCTTTATAGGTGGTTTTTAATGAAATAAATTTGAGTTTGAATTTTGAATACCTTTAAATCATCGATACCGTCGTAGGCACTTAACATTTTCAATTTTTATAGTTCGAACAATATCCCTTTAAATACATTTGAAAGACAGTTATTTTTTCAAATTAATCAAAAATAATGCCAGGAAAATCAGTTGAAACATTATATTGCATTATGTTTTAATTCACTTAAATTAAAAATCAGTTACATTAGCGAGAAATAAATGGGTAATAAAAATATACAATTATTTTTGTATTAATTTACTTTTTTTACTACGTCGCTATTTGTGCATGTTCCAGGTGTACACAATTGACTATTTACACAAACTGTATCTATATACAGTTGGTAATTTGGTCAGGATTACACATGGCAGATTATGATTAAAATCCACTTCTTTTTGGTAAATGTTTTCGATGATTTTCGATCAAGTGACCCATACTTAGTATCTGCTATAATAATTAGTATTAATAATTAAATTAAATTTTCTGAAATGAATAATTTCCATAATATATTCTTAATGAATAAAAATTCATTTATCATGTCAAGTTGTACCAAACTAAGTATAAAGAAGAATAATTTCAAGTTGCACATTTACTTATTAAAAGATAATCAATCTTAAGCAATATTTTTCTTATAAATTTAAGCGGATAATGGATATGCAATGTAAATAATTTATAATTACAGAGTTCATGCATTAATCATATAATGATTAAAATTATGAAAACAGAAAACTTAGTTATATTTAATCAAATTGTCTGGTGGTTGTTCATTCAATTAATAAAATTACTAAATAAACAAAGTTTTACTCTAATAAAGCAACTTTTACATACATATACATTCTATATCTCCTACATATACTCCCTAACTCGTTGATATGGCTGTATATTTTAAGTGTAAGTATAAATAATAAACTCACATCTACTGCAAGCAGCGAATTAATATCAGTACTTAACATAATCTAATTCAATCCGAAACTTTCATAAAAAAATGGACATTGTTTCTAAAAACTTAATATACTTTTGAACTTTATGCAATATCTTCATATAAATTTTTGATAGTTTTTTAACATTTACTTAGCAATAGTTTAATACCGTCAATACCGTATCAAATAATGTATTTAAAATAGTTTTGAAATTTTTAAACTCTTTAAAAAAGTCTTTTAAAAATTCGTCTAGGTTTAAATGAAATCAACTTAATGAAAAAACCAACCCAGACATTTTGTTTAAAACTTTTTTAATTTTACCAATGGAAAAAATTATGTAATTGAGTTTGCAAATTGCTTGCAGCAGTTTTATTGTCAATGTAAAAAGGACGATCCAACTACATAGTTATATTTAATACAATAAAGGAGTGTTTCGAACTGTCGCCGCTTAGAACAATTCCAAGATAAGTTTTAATCGCTTTTTTCCCCATCATAGACATGAGTTTATTTATCGTGAAAAACTACAAGAAATTGAACTAAGAATTTTAATTTATAGTTTCACGAAGCAATAAACGAACTCGCTAAAGGTATGCTGTAATTTAATGCAATATAATGGCTGTGTTTATTATTGACTCATATAAAGAATTGTTTGTAAGATGCTACAATCTCTTGCAAGTATAAAAAAAAAGAAACAAATAAAGCTATTAACAGCTAATGTATTTACTCGAAGGTATTTTTTTCATACTCATTCTATATTCAAAATGCAATAAAACAGTATGCACTTTTAAAAATGAATTAAGTGCTCTCAGTTGGCTTATAGCTTTTAAGTTTTATAGTAAAAGTTATTCAACAATTAAAATTTTACTGCCCTATATTTCGAAAAAAGCTTTTTATAATATGAATAAAATAATAATAATGAAATAGTTCAAATACAACAATGATTTTATATCCATTTTATGTAAGGTTCAATTACAATACAAATAACAATAATAATAATATGATCACGGGTAATTGAAAATGCAGTTAAATTAATTCAAACAATTATTTTTTATTTAAAATTTTGGTGCTCAGCAACTTAGGCCATATGCACTTTAGATTATATATAGATATATAGATTATAGATTATATGTAATGGTAGTCCAAGAACCAGTAACACGTCGCCCATAGCCCTGGATATTTTACAGTCCCTGAAGAAAATAAATATCAAAATATAATCTGTGATAAGTGAAAAATTTAATCTGTTGTGTAAATCCATTGTGCTCACATATTATTTATATCTCAAATTTATAGTTTTACTCTAATTTAATAATTTTAGCTAAATTTCAATGTTCATAGATAAATACCATAGTCGGAGAGCCAGTAACATAAGTTTCATGAAGTGTTTGATGCACCTTGAAATTTTGTAAGGATATTATTAATGAGATGAGAAGTAGGAATACCTATGTTTGCCTAACCCAACCCAGGACACCAGGTACATGGGTGAAAGGTGTATTAAATTTAAGTCCAAAAAAAGTGTTTGATTCACAGGCCAACAAACGTTAATCGAAAGTTTAGGCAATTTTAAATTAGAATTCAAGATGGCAGACACTTTTGAGGGGGCTTACATATAATTATTTCCCCCCAAAATAGTTTTTTTTAATACAAAATTAAGTGTTTGATTCACTCAGAAATTTTAACAGCTTCTTAATTAAATATTTAAGAAAATAATTACAAAAAGCCAGACAGTTTTGTTGGGGTTTAATTACCAGCAAACATACAAATAAATCTTATTTAAAATAGAATATAGTATATAGTATATACATAGTATATAAAATAGTATATAGTCAATTTTGTAGGTTTATTACCATGATAAAAAATATTACAAAATATTTTGAAAAGGTTCATCTGTACTTTTAGATTTGTATGTTGAGCAAAACTTTTGGAATCGATTAATAACGAATTAATATCTGCAACGTTCTTGTAACCATATAATTCACAAAAAAAATTTTCAAGCGTTGCAAATGTTTCATATTGCAATCCAGGAACATTTGATTTTCCAACAACTTTGGGGGGAATTAATTATATGTAAGTCCCCTCAAAAGTATTTGCCATCGTGAATTCTAATTTAAATTTACCTAAACTTTCGATTAACGTTTGTTGGCCTGTGAATCAAACACTTTTTTTGGACTTAAATTTAATACACCTTTCACCCATGTACCTGGTGTCCTGGGTTGGGTTAGGCAAACATAGGTATTCCTACTTCTCATCCCATTAATATCCTTACAAAATTTCAAGGTACATCAAACACTTCATGAAACTTATGTTACTGGCTCTCCGACTATGGTATTTATCTATGAACATTGAAATTTAGCTAAAATTATTAAAATTAGAGTAAAACTATAAATTTGAGATATAAATAATATGTGAGCACAATGGATTTACACAACAGATTAAATTTTTCACTTATCACAGATTATATTTTAATATTTATTTTCTTCAGGGACTAAAATATCCAGGGCGATGGGCGACGATGGTCTGAGGTCTTCCCATCTCAGCGTCCCATTTCTGAATAGAGCCCCGTTACATCCAACCAGAATATGGTTGACATCCAGGACACTCTTACATATGGAACAAGATTTTTGTTCTTCGCCTCTTAGGATCCAGTCATGGGTTTCCCTGGTGTGCCCCGTTCATAGGCGAGTCAGGGTGACTTGGTCCGTTCTGCTCATGTTCCCTTTATAATATGTTTTCCCAACTTTATCTTTAATCTGTCTAAGGTGGGTTTGTGTCTTATCCCACTTTTTTTGCCATTTTTCTGTAATTATTTTTGCAACAGTTTTGGCATTGTTGATGAGTCCTTCTTCATTTATGGGGTATAGATATTTTATGCTACGTGCCTTTTCCAGAATAATGGCCTGTATAGGGAGAGGTTTGGGTTTATTAATTTTGGTCAGGAACATCTTTCGTTGAGGGTAATGCTTACACATTTGATGATTTGGATGGTGGGAGGCTTTTAGCTTTCAGGCTATATTTCAGGATTTGGAGTTGGTGACACATAGTTAGGTCTGGTTCGCCAGCCTATACGAGCATACTCGCTACGGGGCAGGTGTGGTGGTCTCCTGTGGCAATTCTGATTCCTAGGTTGTGTACAGGGTCAAGAATACCAAGTGTGGAATAGCTAGCCGATGCGTAAGCTACACTGCCATAATCCAGTTTGGATCTGATCAGTGCACGATACGCATTCAGTAGGGAATTCATGTCTGCTCCACGTCCTCTTCCATTCAGAACCTTTAGGAGATTCATTCTACGGAGGCAGTCAGCCTTAAGTGCTCGTAGGTGGCTTGTCCATGTGAGTTTGTGGTCCAATCTGACTCCGAGAAAGTTAACCTCCTTCAGGAACCGAATTTTTCTCTTGAAGAGCGTTATTTTAGGGATGCTAGGTTCTTTTCTTTGGTTGTGGAATATGATCCCTTCAGTTTTGTCGTTGGCAAAGTATAAACCGTTTTCGTTCGACCAATTTTTTAATTTATGGAGACTTTTTTGTAGCAGTTATTTGGCTATATCTTCTTCTTTCATTGTGATTGAGATTGCCAGGTCGTCGACGTAAAGGTATGTTTTTATTGGGTTCGGAAAATTGTCGGCTATATTATTGATAGCTATGAGAAACAAGGTAGGGCTGAGTATGGAGCCTTGGGGCACTCCGTTTGGAAGGGTAAATAAGGATGAGTGGTGATTCCGGACTCGGACTCTCATTAGTCTTTCCCGCAGGAAGTCCTTAATGTAATAGAGAATGCGTCCTTTAAAACCAATTTCGATGGGAGTATTTATTATTTTATGCCTCCAGGTCATGTCGAAGGCCTTTTTTAAATCAAAAAAGATTGCATAAGTCTTCTTATTGTTCTGAAAACCTTTGCAAATTTCGTTTTGTAGGGCAACTATGTGGTCCGTTGTTGAGCGATATTTTCGGAAGCCATTTTGACTTTGGTTGAAAAATTTTTGGTCCTCCAAGGCAAGTTTAAATCTGTTGTTGATTATTCGTTCCATTAAACAATTATTGATTTGCAACGTTTCGCCTTTATTATTAAGACTTTATCAAGCTCTGAAAAGTATTATAATAATTAACAACATTATAATAATATTGTTATAAAGTTGTTAATTATTATAATACTTTTCAGAGCTTGATACAGTCTTAATAATAAAGACGAAACGTTGCAAATCAATAACTGTTTAAATTAATTTAACTGTATTTCCAATGACCCGTGATCCTGATATTATTATTAATGATTTTATAGTTCATTAAATTAATATTTTCTTTATTAAATAGAATATTTTAAGTATGAATAGTATTGTCAAATTACAATCTATTTCGTTGATATAAAAGACCAATGCAATTTTTAGTTTTGGACTTTAAGAAAATAAAGCTTTTTATACACAAACAATTAATAAAATAATGATTTATGAGAATTGAAACTCTTCATACAGCAAAAGACGACCAAGGACCTAGGTTTATACGAATATTTAATCCACCCTGGATATAAATTCTATTTAAATGATACTTAAAAGATATCTTAGTACTAATCAAATACTAAGATCTTGGAAGTTTCAGATGTCTATCTTAATTAGTTCTTGTGAAAAAAAAAATATGAAAAAAGAGAAAATACTTTTCTCCTCAAATTTACCGATTAATCTTTAATATCAATTTGGTGTTGGGGTCGAAAATGCTTCATTTTTAAAAAATTAACAACTAGTAGATACTAAATAGTTAAAACATGCCTTTTGTTTAACCTGAATATTTACTAGGGTGTTTTTTTTGGGACTATTATTTTTTTTTTGCTCCCATGCCGAAATTTTGTTGGAAATACTTCAAAAAAAAATCCCTGAAAGTTTGAGCTCTTAATATTAATATTAAGTACCTACTCGCTCACAGCGTGTGAATATTTTCCATTTAAAATACACGTAAACTATGATTTTTTTTTAAATTTTTATAGCTCAGCGACATTTTATGGTATCGCCTCGCTCAAAGTCGGGATATTTTTACAAATGTATGCTCTACAAAAGTGCCTATTTTTAATAATTTTTAATAAGGAATAAAAAATCAATATTTTCTTAAATTTTACTCAATAATCCCCAAAATTTTATAGTAAGAGAAATTCAAGGCTCAATATCTCGAGAAATATCGATCTTAGCAATTTGGTTTTCTGGAACTCTTTTGTAGGAAATTAAATTTCCTATAAATTTGACATTTACATTTTTTTGTAGGTCTTGTAATTCATGAGTAACTGAGAGAAAAACGAGAATTCTATGAAAAATCTAGGTTTAGTGACCCGTACTACCTCGCCCGTGTAAATTACGATTTTGCCGCAATAGGAACTTTTGTAGAGCATACAATTGTAAAAAAATCGCGTTTTTAAACGAGGTGATACCATAAAATGCCGCTGAGCTACTCGTATAAAAATTTAAAAAAAAAATCAAAATTTACGTGTATTTTAAATGGAAAATATTTACACGCTGTGAGCGAGTACTTAATATTAATATTAAGAGCTCAAACTTTCAGGCATTTTTTTTTTTGAAGTATTTTCAACAAAATTTCGGCATGGGAGCAAAAAAAAAAATAATAGTCCCAAAAAAAAAACACCCTAATATTTACAATATGCAAAAATATACCGACAATAAAGAAAATCATTTCAGGTATATTTATACTCATTTCATACTATTTTTTCTACATTTTCTTTTAAAATATATCAGGAAAGTATTTTTCCGTAACTATACCAATAAGCTTAATATTCTCAATGCCGTAAGCGATTAGCCGTTTAGCGCCTAGCTAATGCAAGTGGAATGGTTTGGGCAATACATTAATATCTTATGACAGCACCAACTCTATGTTCAATGCAAGAGGATAATAGCCAATGGGATTGCGAGATTTGAAAATGTTCATTTGTTTTGATTGTTGAAAATTTGAAAATTTTACAAAGCTCCTCCCCGAGTCCATTCCAATGCATTGGTAAATACATATACGCAATATGCGAAGCTTTGTTCTCTGACGTCATTTGGGGCCTATCAATACATGAATTATAATTAATGCGTTAAATTTAGAAATTCTCTTTAAAAGACCACAAAAATTTTTAATTATGGTTGCTTTATTAGAAAAAACTTTTCGTTGAAACAAATTATAAATGAAATCATTAACTTTTGCAATTAATTGTTGTAATTTAATGAAAAATTCAACAAATTTCAAAAATGCGTTTTGAATTTATAATCAAATGAAAAACTTTTCTCATTGAAATATTTTTGAAAAATTGAAAGAAAAATAATAAAAAATTATTATACCTTACATATACCTGAATTTATTTATTTATTTTTTTGGTATATTTTTCTACATATTCATTATAAACAAAAGTAATTGTCAATTAGGCCGGAAGTGATACGAGTAGTAGAAGCTTTTCAAAGAAATTGATACAAATGCACAATATACAGACATTATATACAACTTTAAAAGGTATTTAAAACAGTGGTAACAAAATTTTAAGGCAAAAAAAATTATTTTCAATTTTTTTTTTTTATATTCATTAGCCTATGAAGTCGTTAGTTCTTTTATAAAAAAAACATTATCAACTCCTCAATCATATTAAAAGTTTTATCAATCGGTTAAATCAATTCTAAGAAAATAAAATGCTTTTTACTTATTTTTTTCCACAAAAAGTAAACTAGATGTAAGTCTGAAACTTTCAGGGTTATTTTAGGGTACATTAACCATGCTGATATCTTAAAGACCTTGGTACCGTAAAAATCTGAAGTTCTAAAGATTATCGAATTGTGGGAAATATTTTGTCCAGGGTTTTTGTTTTATAAAATTTTTTCGTACAATAATTTTTCTGGGTCCTTAAATTATTTGCTATGAGTACATGAGAGGCCATACGTGGACCTGGAAGTTCAAAGTTTTGCATTTATTTCAGTTGAAAGTATTGTCACTAAACAATATTTCTTTATTGTAATTGTTTGTCCAAATTTTGAAAGTTTTGTTAAATAAGACAATCTGCAGACCATCAAGTAGTTGCCAAGTTAAGTTACCAAGTTTCTTTTAATGGAATTTTGGTTTTGAGAAATATTTTAGACTTTTCATAGTCGAATCACTAATTTCATCTTGTTGAAAAGCATGTGTTTTATATTTAATGTTATTATTAATATTTGTTTCTTTTAATATTTCTTTTAAATACTTTTGTCCAAAGTTAAGGGACCCAAATTCAAATTTTACAATGAATACTAAAACATTGATACCTGATTAATATAGATAGCTGAAAAGCTCCCAAGCCCGAAGCTCAAATTTTATTTTTCCTCACTTGAAATTATATGGGAATAAAAAATAAGACCTTTACAATTTTTTGACTAGTATTCGGGGGAGGAAAAAGTTTTTTAAGTTTTTAATTTTGCACTCTTTAATATAGCCAAAACATCGATTATGCAGAGAAGTTCAACTCTAGGAGCTCTCTAAAACTGGTTCATATAAAAGCATCTTTTAAAGGAAGTTAAAAAAAATCAATGGTTTTGATAAAAAAATTGATTTAATTATCTTGGAAAAACTCCAAAAAATACTGGTCTACATATTTGTGATTTTTTTTAGGTTTGAAGAGTAAATTTGAGAACAGAATTCAACTATGTTAATCGGGAATATCCTTTACATTAAGCCCCCTCTTCAAACTTTGTTATTAGTTTAAAATCTTATGAAGAAGCTTTTTGACAAATTAATTGGAAATATATATTTTCTTGTCACAGTTTCGAACCAGAAAGGTTTGATTTAATAAATATATTTTAGGCGTATATGCTCAAATATTAAATAAGAAATTAAGATGTAGATATCATCAATTTTTTTCGATCTGTTGATATCCACAAAAAAGCAATAGTTATTCCTTAACATGAATCTTTATATAAATGAAGAGCAAGTGAAACCAATTTTGTTCAGAAAATCACCTCTCGAAGGTTAAGCATTAGCTAAGTGTATAACATTTCTGAAGATCATTTGTTAAGGTAGTGAGTCCCAAACTTTATTAAGAGCCACTTCAACTTGGACTATAATATTCGGGTTACAGACCGCAATTTTGTTTTTGACGACCGAGAGTCACTTTAACGAAACTTGATACTTTACCTTTTATAAAATATATTAAATTATTAAAACCATATTGTGGTAGAAAAGTAGTGTTGGCAATGAAAGACACTATGGTCAATGTATTGATCACGATAGTTATAAAATCTTTAAAATAAGTTTCAAATTAAAGTTGAAGCTATTTTTAAGAAAAACTTATAATTTTACCTAAACGTTAATGGTTTTATTTGGCCTTTTTATGAGGATAAAAATTTCTTCATCATAATGCAATAAAATAAGGTTTTTAATAGGAAAACAATTTTTTTGCTCTGTTAATACATAAATTCATTTATAACTACTACAATTAATTTCAAGTTCCTTTTATATAAAATTTAAGTTGAAGTAGTACTCATTAGATGGAGAAAAAAATTATGCATAATTAAGAAAAAGCTTGGCACAATTAATAGCTTATATTTTAAGAGATTTAAAAGCCCTTGTTTTTCTGACTATAACTAAATAACTACGGATTGTTGGTGAGAAAAAAATCAACATTTCAACTTTCGTAACCAGTGTTGTAAAAAAAATAGAGCTTTTCTAGCTTTGCAACAACAATAGAAAATAAAGAGTTGTCATAATACATTTTTTATATTTAACAAATGTTAAAAATATTTATCAATGGTTTGAATTGCAATATAAAATTTACAGATGTGTATAGCATTTTCTGCACATTTAACCTACGTATAATAAATAGTGATAGTTATTTAACTGGCATTTTGCTGAATAGTTAGCACGGTATGAAGCTTTTTAGTTCATTAGTACAACTGTAAATAATTAATTGGGAACGATACTATTAATCTATGTTACAAAAGTGCATACTTTCTTTATTCCCCATTTCTATAATGTTTCCTTTAATGTCTCTAGTGCAATGCCTTCCAAGCTGATTGTAATAATTTTGAGAACAAATCATTTCTGCTTTCAATAATTCTGTAATCCGGAAAATTGTATTCTTAAATGAAAGTTAACTGCAGTGATATTTGTTTATATTTCTTATTAGTGTGGAGTACCTTGCTTAAACTATCTATCCAGGATCCATAAATTTTGATCCAAGGTTGAATTGAATTAACCTTAGTACAATATATAACTATTCGTATTTGCGTCGGAAAAATCGTATTGTAATATTTAGGAAATCTCAAATATTATGAATTATGTAATTAGCTATATCCGGTATTTCTTGATTAAGATTCTTGATTTAGTCGAGAGTATAATCACCGAAGGCTTTAATTAACAGGCAAGAGCTTTTTTCGTAGCTGCGAAAGAATTTATTCGCCAGGACCAAGATATAAAGTTCCAGTGGTAGCATCTTAAGACGTTCGTATATTTTCTGAATCCTGTACATTGCTGGATAGTTTTTTAACATTTTTAATATTTTGTTTTATCCACCAAATCCCAGATTGGACATGCATCTGTTATTGCAGATCTAAGTGTTATTTTGTATATTATTATTTTGTTGTTGATAAGCAACTTTGATATTATTATGAGACATCAATCTGGTTTTTACTCTCTTTTTTCAGCAAAGCTCAATCAGAAAGTCAATTAAATCCTCATGTACTTTATAGATTTAGCCCATTCAATGTTATTTTTTTTTCCATTATCTTAATTTTTTCTGTTTCATGGACTTTCTACTAATAAAAATCATAGCTTTTGTGGTCTTATAATTTGTTTTAATTGTCCATATTGTAAAAATTATAAATAAGACTATAGTTATTCTATAAGCTCTCCAAAAAGCTGTATTTGTCTTCAACGAACAGGCAGAGTGCAGTTTTGGGTATCCCATTCCTAAACTTTAGCTATATATATAACAAAATTAATTGGTTCTGGAAAGGAAAATTACTAGGGGAACCTGGGGCAGAACGGGGTACCAAAGTTTTAATTACAATTTACGAGAGATTTAAAGAAACAATCTCATTGTTTTGTAACTTATATCTTTATTTAATTCATTCTTTCCAAATAAAAAAGGTTTTATTGATTTAAATTAATAATTGATATTGAAAATTTAGGTTTCAAAAATAAATGGAAATTTCCCACTCTGCCCCACCCTTTGGGGCACAATGGGAAATGAACCTGAGGCGCAATAGAATACTTGTTATTGGCATAGTTCGCAGATGAAGACACTGTCATCATCGTGTTTAGCCCAACACATACCAAATGTGCCCAATTTTGACAAATACTGCAGGAACACCAGCTTTCATTAGTTTTGGAATTTAAATTCTCACAGTATAAGCAGATTACCTCTGCATCTTCCAACCTTTCTTATGTATGGACTGTCGGCTAGTTTTCCTTACATACGTACGCACTATCTGCTGATAAAATAAAAATGTCTATCTAAATGGGAAATACTATCTGAATGGTATATCCCATTCTGCCCCACCCATTGTGCCCCAAAGCACCTTTCCCACAAGCACGACTATTATGGCAGGATATATTGGTTATATTTGAATTATCACTGGGCTTTTAGTTAGTCAACAGTATGTTTTAACAAACATGTCATGTTAATATTCAAACAAAAAATAGAACATAGGATAATTACCTTAGTGTTACTTTGCAATATTTAGAATTCGGAAACGTTTATTTCGACTTTAATAAAAATAAAAACAACTGCACTTTTTACTGACGATAGCCATTTTTTATAATGCAGCACAGTTAATTGAACATTGAGTATGATTTTTACGCGTTTTTGTCACCTGTAACAAGCGCTAATTCCATTTCCCATCCCGCCCCGGTACCCCATTCCGCCCCGTGTTCCCATACTTATGTATAAAAATGATCGCTATTTTAGCTTAAAATTATTTTAATTTTTTAGATGCTACACAATTCAAAGTATCGTCTTCTGCACACCAATCCAAGAGAAACTTGAGAACAAAAGATATACAAACCACAAGAAAATGTACTGGATGGGAATTCTTCCAAAGAGTCATCTTTGCTAAGTGATCTTTTTATACTTTCCAATGGCAGAAAGAAACTTCAGAAGCTCATCGATGGTCTCCTACGCTTGAAAACATGCATAGAACTACAAAAAGGAGAACATGCAAGATGGATGAAAAGTTAGTAAGTGAATTAGTGCGTACTAATGTGAAACCACTATAAGGTCTATGCAACGATTTCATGTTCATCAAATATCTTCCTTTTTTGCACTTATTTTAAACAACCACTTAACCTGGAACCCACATATTAAATTCAAAAGACAAATACTAAGCCAACGATACGGACTATTACGTAGACTTTTAGGACCTAAATCTTCAGTTAATACAAAAACTAAACTCACCATTTACAACACTCTACTACGACCTATTTGGGCTTACGGAGCAGAATTGTGGGGCTCTGCAAAACCCATCCAACATCCAAATTATCCAATCTTTCCAATCAAAAGTCCTTCGTCGAATAATCAATGCTCCTTATTATGTTAACAACCGAATCATACATAATGATCTCAACTTTCCTTTTGTCACTACCTTGTCCAAGAACGATTCCAAAAATTCCACTCCAAGTTAGTCGACCATCTTAACCCTAATGCCCAAATTCTTTCCTCTGAAACTCATCCAGACAACATGCCACGTAGGCTTAAACGACGTTGGTCTCGCGACCTCCTAACAAATTCTTAGAGTCCCAACATTGGTTGGGCCCTCTCAACATGTTTCGAAAATACCACACCAGGGTCGAACTACGGTTTTTACTTCAAGTTTGGTATAAGCAACCAAAATTTTTTAGCACATTGCATAGTATATAAATTGTAAATATATAGAAGGCAATAAAGGATTTAAAAAAAAATTAAACAACACATTCCAAAAATTAAGGAACTTGTACATCTTTTTGGAAATATTTTATTAGTAGCTTTTCAACAACAAGGGTCTATAATGAATAAATTCTTGTCCATCATGGACTTGAACTCAGAATTGAAAGTTCAAGGAGTAACAACATTGAGTTCAGTAGAAATCAATAATTTTCTTGGTTTTTTAAATATATTTTTTAGTTTCTTCTTCAAAAACGTACTAATTAGTTATGAAATGAAAAATATAAACTTTTTATACTTAATCGATAGTCTTTTATGTTTTCGTCATATCTATGCAAACCATCCTATATTAATTTCTTTGCTCGCTATAAAAATTCATGTCACATTCTTTTACTTTAATTATCAAGCCATTTTCATAAAACCAACATTTACATTAAAAACAATGGTTACGTTAAAAACAATTCATTTTCTTTTCAAAATCGTTTCTCTTAAAAATGACAATGAATTATGACAACAAAACATTTATTTAACACAACATTTCATTTAACATTTAACATATTAATTCAATGCTTAAAGTATGCAAAGTGACGTTGTTGTTAAATAGGAAATAAATTATGAAAAAAATCGAAAAACTTTTAAACATAGATAAATCGTCTGGTCCAAAAATCTAAATAATATTTTAAACTAACTTTATTTTGAACTATTACTTTTAATGGTTTTTCCTATAAATTTTCAAATGCCATTAATAATTCGTTTAAATTTAACGCTCTTTTAATCAAAGATAATTTATCTTGATCACAATTTATAAATGAAGCTTTTAATGAAGTAGCTACCTTCTAAAAACATATCAATCGTTTCTGACCTAAATCAATGAGTTTATACTTAGTTTTATTAACAAATGACTGCACATTAAATTTATTGAACATTAATTATTATTTTAGATAACAGAAAAAGATAAAGTTATAATACTCTTTCATTATAATTTATCATTGGCAAGGAAATCTGAACCAGGCCTGAGAATGTGATGACATAAAATAAATTTTAAATGTTATCTCCCAAACTGTATACAATACACAATTTTTTGTGATTTATTTTTAAATACAGTAATTTATTGTTGAAATATATAAAAACGTGAGTAGATGTTTACACTTTATAATGGTTATTGTTGGTTCAATTTGCAGCATTATTCAAGAAGAATCTGCTAAGCGATAGATAAAAGGACAAATTACGATTTTATCATTTAGGTGTTTAAAAACGATTCGTCTGAACAATATCCGGTTTAGTGGATCATAACTTATTTATAATGGTCTGAAAATATTTGACCATAAAGAACAAAATTGAATAAACAAAGCATAAATTTAATTCACCGTTTTTATATGACCTAAATCGTAAAAAAAATTTTAAGGATTTCATATTAAATTAAGAAAAATAATATAAAAAGCTTTTATGTACTATTGTTAATATCAGATTTTACTACTATAAAATTTCATTCAAGGTTAATTTCAAAAATAATAAAACTCTTGGGCAAAATATATAATAAAAAAAAAATACGAACTGAGAGCTTTTAAAGTTCATTGACTCACTGTCACTTGCTAAAAAAACGTAATAATTTCGAAACTATCTTCGTCAAAGTTTTGTAAACATTTAATAATTATTCTTTGCCAAAAAAAAAAATCTTTTAACATCTTTTAACGTACGAAAACACTATTGCGTGTTTTGGTGCCATCAACATTCAAAGTTTGTTCTTGAAAGAATCGCTTTAACGCTGTCTTTCCATTTAACAATAAAACCGTTTGTTGTACATGTACATTAATACGGTCAGTTGATTTTACATAACTTGTTCTGGTTTTATTTTTACATAAAAGTCAATCATCGGAGCCTTGAACTTAATACTTTTCCTGCTTCATTTACTACCATTATTAAAAGCACAGTTGTATTTCTTATGTGGTACGATCTGATAAGGTATTCTAAATTTGCAAGTAAAAGTACTGATATTATCTTTTACGATTAGTATTTATTTTCATTCTATTTCCTTTACAACCATATAAATATAAACAACTAAGAAATGCACAAGACTTGTGCAATTCATTATACATTCCATTCAGCTTTTGTACCTTAATCGAAAATTTTATGCCTCAAAATTAAATGCATGTAAAATTAAAACGGAAAAAATGCATTAATTTAGTAAAAATACTGTGTATACAATATCGTATATAAAATATATTGCAGTCCAATTTATGTAGTATAATTTAACATAATAATATACAAATTTAATATAATAATATACAAATTTAATATAATAATATATAAACTTAATATAATAATATATAAAAATCATACCACCAACATAAATTTGAACAGAAGTTCAAACAAAAATATTCGTGACGTTTTGCCCAGATACGTATTTCGATTGCCAAGCAACCTTCATCAGTGGTCATCAAGTAGTTTGTGATGATTCACAAATCATCACAAACTAGTTACGGAGTGATCCAAACTACATGATGACTACTGATGAAGTTTGCTTGGCAATCGAAATATGTATCTGGGCAATACGTCACGAATATTTTTGTTTGAACTTCTGTTCAAATTTATGTTGGTGGTATGATTTTTATATATTATTATATTAAGTTTATATATTACTATATTAAATTTGTATATGATTATATTAAATTTGTATATTATTATGTTAAATTATACTACATAAATTGGACTGTAATATATTTTATATATTGCATACACAGTATAACTGCTCAAAGTCAGCGAAATAATTTTATTTTGATTAGTAAAAATAATTATTTTTGAAATAATAAAACTTTGGTGGAAAATCAAACTAGTGATAATAAAGAAACACATTTTCCTATTTTCTTTTTGAACACAAAAACTTAAAGAAATTTTATTTTTCTATATTTTATTAAATTGCAGTTGCTAGGCCAATAGTGACCGTCAAATTTTAATGCATTTTGTTAAATATTACATTACGAAAATATCATAAACTAGCTAAGCCCGGCAGACGTTGTCCTGCCAGCCAATAGTTGTAAATAGAGAAATTGAATTTAAGAAGAAAAAAAAGCTTGAAATTTATTAGAATCACCACCCGCAGCATCCCTCGTTGTACCAATTATAACTCACCTTCATACATATACATTAATCAATTACATTTTGAGAACCTCTACCTCTAAAAATCACTAAACGATCATAACAATAAAGTATTGATAGTTTGCGATTATTGTATTGACCGTTGAAAAAGCCGTTTTTTTGCGATCGCAGGTATGTTACTGACGCAAGAAAAGGTAGAAACAATCATTTAAGCGGATTATATATCGTGACAAAATTTGAGCTAAATGGATGCAAAACTTTTTGAGTTTTTCAAATCTACACAAACCAACCTAACAACTCTATATAAGTAGATAAAACATTGATTATTCATTGTTTATTTAAATCAGAGATTGTCAGAGGTGGCCAACCCGCGAGATGCATCAGACTTTTATAAAATGTATACATTTTGTAATGACCATAGTGGTAAAAATCAAAATATTATAAATGTTTATAGTGTATCTAAATTTAGTATGGAGATTTTGAGATATAACTTTAATGGTGGCTCGCCGAGTTATGATGCATTTCCGAAGTGACCCGCAATACAATTTGGGTTGGCCACTCCTGATTTAAAATATGCTGGTTGATTGATACCTTAAAAAATAACATAGATATTTAATTAAAGAGTCTAATTTATATCCAATTAATGGATGTCCATTTAATAATATTAATCGGGCTTCTTTTAAATGCAACTTTTATTATTAATAATTAAACGTAAATAGGCAACCTGTTCTTCCGAAGAAAAATTATTTGAACTTAATTACAAAGTTTCTATCAAAACAGTAAAGCTGTTTTTAAATTGGAACCAAAAGTAAAACCAGAATAAAATATTGGTACAACTATTTAGATCAGACTTGTTTGTGACTTTTATACTTATTTTTGGCGAAACACGTCTAAGATGTACCTGAAAACAAAATATTATCAAAATCAATAAACCTGTTATTGAATCATACGAAAGAATGCAGGTAGGCAGAAATTGACGTTCGAATTATTGACCTTTGATCCATAATAATCAATATTGTGACGAAAACTGGCTGAATTCCAAGGCGGTGTGAAATTGCAAACGATTCTCTGTCTGGTCTCAACTGGTGGTATCAAATAGCATAGTGAAAGCTTGAAGGCCAAAATGTGTGAAAAAGGTAGAATTAAAGGTGTCACTAATAAATTCGGAAAGAGGTGTTAATGTATTTATAATTGTCAACAAATAATAAATACTTCCAACCGGTTCAAATTCCTTAAACGACATATTTAAAGCTGCCATTCTCTCATTTTGGCCTTCAAGCTTGTACTATGTTATTTCATATCAACAGTTGAGCATGTGCTTGAATTTTTCGTATAAATACAATTTCATAATATTTTAAATGTTTTTACAAACAAACCAAATTTCAAATTTCATTTCATGGTTTTATTAAATTATTTTGTGTATGGTAATAATATTAAATAGATTTAAAAATAAAGCGTTTTACCAATTGCCTGCGTTACGATTAATATGTAGTTGATTATGTTATATGCAAATATTTTTTTATCAAATATCAGAGGACCCGGTTAACTTCGTTTCACTTAAAATTGAATTGCGAAAATTAATTGATATCAGTACATAATTATATTGCTACATTTTTAATTATTAAATTACTGATAATAACAATAATTATTAGTAATTAAATTAAATATACATTGCATTTTACTTATTTAAATCTACACCCTTAAAAACATTAAGCATGTTAAAACTCTTATGCATACGAAAAATTCTTAAATTCTCACTTATATATCAGTTTAAAGCCATACATAGATATTTCTAAACATATTTTTGTATTTGTCCTTCAAAATTGAATTGTTTTTTGGCTAATTCGATCCAAAGATCGCTATTAATCAGGGACTGAAAGCTTACTGGAAATATTCCTGTTTTCTTTAGTACTTCCTTAAACATATTTGTTTTATGGGCGAAACGACATCATTTGTAAACTACTATTTAGTTTTTGAATATTGGCCATAGAATTTTTACAATCATTTCCTATCCCATAAACTAATGAGCGGAACAATTTTACTTTTTCACCAGCACAACATAGCCCAATAGATCCACCGCTGTACTTTAACGCCTTACAGTATTGGCAAATGATTGTCATTTCCCCAATTGTTCCATATTACAATGAATATTAAGTAAAATATGTAAATAACACATAAATTAAATAAATGAAAATGCCAAATCAAACGTTGCTAAGCGTTTTTCAAAATAAATCACAGGCATCAATGATTACAAATAGTATATAGGCAAGTAAGCGTAAAAATTTGTAGAAGATGTCGAGGGACATCTTAATCTTCTAGAGATATGAAATATACTTCATATCCGATTCCCATGCCTATCGAATACACATAGAAAATTTCATGAAAATTGGTCCGGCCGTTCTTGAGTTATAAATAGTGTAACTAACACGACTTTCTTTTATATATATATAGATAGGTGTCATCTGTAAGCAGTAGTCACTTCACCATAAAAAGCAATGCTTATTTTTTTTTTCTTTATATATAAATCGGCCATCAGGATCTAGATCCTATAATCCGATTTGATGACCGGAGCTGACGTGATGGAGATCACTCCCAGAGGAGGAATCTCCCTATGCCTCTACTTGATCACTAGGCACTTTTCTTTTTAGCCTTCTTTCATTTTGGTGCTCCAAAAGTGGCGGAATCAGGGGATTTGAGTGTTGACTCAACTTTCCAAAATGATTGGTGGTACGTACGGTAATGGAGTCGGTGACTGATGAGATGTGTAAGTCTCTTCGGAGAGTCTCATTTGTGACATACCATGGAGCATCTGCCAACTGTCTCAGGATCTTTGATTGGGTGACCTCGATTAATTTAATGCTTGACTTGCTGGCAGAGCCCCACAGCTCAATACCGCACGACCAGATTGGCACTATTACTGCTTTGTACATAAGTATTTTATCCTCAAGGGGAAGTTTAGAACTCCTACCTAACAGCCAGTATAACTGTTTGAAACTCTTGTTGATGTATTTTCGTTTTTGGATGATGTGAGATTTCCAAGTCAGCCTCCTGTCCAGATGAACACCAAGGTATTTGACGATGTCAGACGATGAGATCTCAGTTGAGTCCAGATTGACCGGGGGCCCGTTCCTTTCCTGAGAGTGAAGGTCACTTGGACTGATTTGGACTTATATGCTGAATTAGTATTGAAAAAAAAGATAAAATATGTATACAGGTTACACATGAGAAGTGAAAACTTCAAAAATGTGAGCTTTTAGATAATGAGACGAATAAAAAATTTCAGGATTAGGATAATTGTAGGGTTTAGTTATGGTAATATTGATATCATGTGTAAAGCGCAAAGGTATAGTATTGAGAACTCATGTTTAAAACTTTTACTATTAAACTTTTTGAATTTGATTTGGAAATCTTATCACTATCTAGCTATCATTTATATATCTATAATAAAAAAAAGCTAATGAATGTATGAAGCGCCGTCTACGTAGGCACAATTTTTATGGGAACTAAAAACAACAACTGGCGACTGAGTAACGATGAGCGCCAACCTATAGAAATAAGCATTTGCATTTTACTTACTTCAATTGCTTCTATTTCCCACATCTTCTATATATAAGTCTCTCTTTCAACGCTTTCAACACAAATACTGTTACATTTTGCTTAGTTCACTCCAAACTTGTGCTTACGTAGACGGCGCTGACAGTTACTTCTGGTGCGATTTTTTTGTTTACTGTACAACATGTATAGTACGCCATCCATTATAAACAAATCAATGGAAACCGTGGATATACTCTATGTTTTATATCTCATTCTCTCACTTGTTTAATCCTATAGATTTATGTGATTTTCTCTTTTTACTGTCGTTTTTTCGTTTCATCAAATTTCAAATTATAACAATGCTAAAGAAGTTTTCACTGCAAAATAGTTTATGGTAAGAAATTTGGTTTTTTCTTTAATTTTGTTAATCGGTTCGTCATAACAAACATAAGGTACCTTTCTTCCATTGCTTGATAAATGAACCCCTTGAAAAAAATTAATTACATTAAAGGAAATTTTTAAAAGAACTATGAGGAATAAAAATATATCCATTACCAGTATTCAATTCATAGAAAAAGGAAAAGACTAATCGGTTACTCTAATTCTCTATCCAGGAATGTACAACTTGATCAAAAATACCATAAAAGTGGGATATACAACAAATAATTTGGGCAAACATTTTTCAATTTTTGCTTTTCTGATAGATAAGGACAAAATACAGGACCTATAAAAATCAGGAATTTATGAAACTCCCTGCAGTGGTTGTGGGTAAAACTATGTAGGTCAATCTTGGAGACAAATAAAAATAAGATACAAAGAATATTTAGCAAACGTAAGATATAGCAGATTGAAAAATTTTGTTGGTTGAACATGAAATGAAAACTAGTCTAAAGTTAAGCTTTTGAAAATTGTTCATTGTACTCCTGGGTGAAATACTAAAATAATGAATAAATTTAGTGTTCGTTATTTCTCGAACTATTGATGATGAATTTGAATAAAGGGGTTTAAAAAAAGGAACACCACCCCTTCTCAACTACAACGGGTTTTACAAATAAAAAACTTTATGAATTATTACATTGCTGTTGTGAAAATATCCAATACGAATTGATGACCACTACAGAACATCGTTCGGCAATCAAAATACGTACTTAGAGCAAAACAAAGAAATGTTCTTGAATAATGAATCAATATTGGTGTTTAGAGTTAACTTGTGATTAATTATACTGTATTACATTTGTAGTAATACTTTGTATTGTATATTGTTTATAAAATGGCATAAGCTCAAAGACATCACATTGACTCAATGACTACCTATTAATACTTTCAACTTTAAAACTTTCAAATTTAAAAATCTTAAATGAGATTTTAAAACAAAATAAATTTTTCAATCTATTTTAATAAAGATAAAAATAATTAATTTGAATTTCCTGATTTACCATGCATAATTTTCACCAATTATTTTTGCAGGAATGTTATACTTATTAAACACAATTTAACCACTATGCATTCTTTCAAAAATGGTGCTTTCATGAAATTTTATTAAACTTTACATAATAAATATAAAATTCTTGTGGAAAAGTTAACAAAAATTTCATAATAGATTTTTCAAAATTAGTTTTTGCTCGAACTGTTTATGCTATACTCATGAATGCAGGAATTTTAAAAAACAAACCCCAATCCATTAGTAACTTGATGGTTAATTAATCTTTTTTAAAAAGCTTTTCATTCT
The DNA here is from genome assembly GCA_958496175.1 of Sisyra terminalis. NCBI lineage: Eukaryota > Metazoa > Arthropoda > Insecta > Neuroptera > Sisyridae > Sisyra > Sisyra terminalis. The sequence goes on from OY292274.1 coordinate 58,181,028, forward strand.
TATAAATTATAAATAAAATAATTTATATAATAATATTATTATAAATAAAATATATTAATTATAAATAAACAATTCCGTAAAACTCGATTGTTAAACAGGTAATTTCTTTACAGGTAACTTTTCTTCCTATTGAAATTATGTTTCAAGGAAAACACGCTCTAAGTTCATAACTATATTATTAAGATAATAAGAAAGAAAAATTAATTACATACGGGAGAAATGCATTTTAAACACGCTTGTTACATAAAAATTAATGTAAAACATAGAGCTTATAAATAATAGAAATTTTATATAATTTATTTACGCCAACGGACGATATAATAAATAATTCATAGATTAAGTGTAAAATTAACAACATGCATAATCGATGACAACTATAATGTTGATAATACCAAATTCAAGAAAATTTAAATTGGTTCTTACTTATAAACAAGGTTGAACAAGGTGAAGGTAATAACATCTACAATTAATCGAGCTTTTTCGTGTTCGTTGCAATATATGCAGTTAATAGGGCGTAAAATGGTTTTTGTTGCATAATCAAAACACCGTTAATATTTAAAAAAATAAATTTTTGCATTGTTATAAATCCAAACAATAATTATTTTTTTCTTAAAAACTAATTTATTATTATTTAATTATTTATTTCGCCAGAATACAAAAGCATATGCATTAGGATGTCCGTTATTTCCCAAATTGATTTTTTACAGCGATGTCCCCTGAATTTTTAGTTTAAGATATAAAAAAAAAATATCCGATACAATTAAGCTTTAAATTTCTTGATTAAACCGTGCCGGAATCATGTTACTTTTATCATTTAAATAACATGGGATTATTTGACTTTTTACTTTTAATTTTTTTTTCTCAGAAACAAATGTATGAAAAGATTTAAGGTTAAATTATTCTCACGTAAAATTTAACGCTCTACAAAAAAGGTCTCTTATGAATTTTCGATTAAATCACTCCATTAAAAGTTATTCAACATTTAACTTTTTAACGACAAATCAATCGACTATAAGCTCAATAAAAATGATGTTGACTACAAGTTCTAAGATGGCTACAGGTGAAATGGTAAAAATTCGAATAATAATTGAACTTTTGTCGAAAGTCTCATTAATAAGTATGAAATTCACTTCGTAGGTACAAAATATTGATTAAAGTACGAAAATTTATCCTGGATAAATTGAATTTCACAACTATAGCGAATTCGGATCTTATGTCACCGGTTTTAATTGTCAAAAAATGATTTTTTTTTGTTTAATTATCAGTTCAAGCCATAAAATTAACACAAATAATCACTTGCGCTCTAATGATAATAATTTTTATCTTCTCTTCGAATGATTTTATAGTTAAAAACAGTAAAAATGAGCAAAATGTTGAAAATATTGCAAGATTTATATTAGGCACAAGTTAAATGTTGAATAACTTTTAATGGAGTGATTTAATCGAAAATTCATAAGAGACCTTTTTTGTAGAGCGTTAAACTTTACGTGAGAATAATTTAACCTTAAATCTTTTCATACATTTGTTTCTGAGAAAAAAAAAATTAAAAGTAAAAAGTCAAATAATCCCATGTTATTTAAATGGTAAAAGTAACATGATTCCGGCACGGTTTAATCAAGAAATTAAGAGCTTAATTGTATTGGATAATTTTTTTTATATCTTAAACTAAAAATTCAGGGGACATCGCTGTAAAAAAATCAATTTTGGATATAACGGACACCCTAATATGCATACAAAGTATACATCTTTAAAGGTGCTACAAAGCACATGTACATAAACCCAGAAAATATTCTTATTAATCTAATAACATAAAACTTTTACCGATAACAAGTATCAATACAAAAGTATATAAAATTATAGTATTAAATGTTAAAGATAAACGTGATTTAATTATCAATCGTTGTGATCCACTTAATTATTATTATTATTTTTATTTTAATTTATTCAAAGTCGCTTCAACAACGTGGTCATTAGCGACTACATAACAATATCATTCAATATAATCCGTTAATACATACAAAATACAATATTATTTCAATCGAACAAAATGTTAAAAAAAAATACAAAGAAGCAAAATAAATTTTTATGCGATAAAGAATAGTAATAATAATAAAAGCAAGTAATGAATAATAGTAATAATAATATTCATATAAATAAAAAAAATAATAAACGGTTAGTGGTGCTCTAGTGACTTAAGTAATACTTTCTATATGAGATCATTCAATTTTTTTATTTGATATATATTTAAGGTTTTTTTGGATATCCTCCCGCGTATCCAGGGTCATCCTAAGGAATAATGGTAATCCAAACGCCAGTCGTTTGGTCCTGGTCTGCTGGCATTCGTCTATTTTCTTTTTGTTAATCTTATTTTTTAAATTTCAAGTCTATAATGACTGTGATAGTTTATTATAATATTTGATTGCTATATACTTTGATTTTTTTTGAGATATGTTTTTATTTATCTTTGGTAATTGCAACGGTTTGGCCCTGGCTTTGCCCTTATAATTGTTATATTTATCTTCACCATAACAATAGTTATAACATAGTGTTTCTGCAATAAATGTATTTTCAATACTTTAATTTTTTATCATTCAAAAATTGAATTTATTTGTTTTATATTTTAGTTAGTACCTTTGTTACATTCTTGTAACTACCACAAAAGCAACTTGTACCCCAAGCAATAATAGCATAGTTTGCAATACTATCAAATAATGCATAATAAATCGTCTTTATAGCTTTTTTTATCCATTAATTTTTTAGTTAAAAGAAAATACGTAGGAAATATATAGTCTTTCTTATAACTTCTTTGATATGCTTATCCCATCTTATATGACAGTCAAAATTTAGCCCCAAGTACTTACAGCTATTAGCCCTATTAATAATATCTTATCATTAATCTTCTGTGTAAAATTATCTAGTATCCTATCTTTATATGATCCAAAAACTATCTAATTAGTTTTCTCTATATTTAATGTTAAAAAGTTATTACCCATCCATTTCCCCCCATTTTACCAAGTTGCTCAGTCATTATTGATTGAACTTCAGTCCAAGTTTCACTCGTACCTTTAATTAATATATCATCTGCATAGGCAGCTAAGCAATTTTCAGGAAGCTCTTTAATCATAATGGAAAGATAAGAATAAATTAATTCTCCACAAGTAATTCTAGGCCTAAAATCCATTATGAAAGATAGTTTTGATGTCAAAGACTGATTGATTTTGCAAAAACTTTTCGAAAATATCAATGTATCAGTGATCTTACATATATTCTTAATGTTGGAAACCATATTTTTTTTCTTTCATTTATTATGTTCACTCATCTTTGAAGATTCTTAAAATACGATATATTTGTCCTTTCTTAATTTTTTTCCTTATAACATCTTTTGGATATGTTCAAACCAGAGTTTTCTTGACATATAATCAAGGTATTGGATCATCCTTTTTATTGGAATTACAACCCTTTTTCCTTTCACAATCTTTGAAAGATGGCTACATTAATAATGCAATCCAGCCACTCCTAGCATTCTGTAGTAGAACCACATTTCCATGCTTTTAGTGCTTTGGTCTTTGTTTTTATTAAAATACGACATAAAGCACCACAAAATAAAACAGACAGAATACATCTACTAACATTTTATTTTTTAGTTAAAATTAGGGAAAGTAATTTCGATTTTAAACCTTTAGTCATTCAATTAGCATTTACCTGCTTATAAGTTATTGTAAGGTGGTACTAATGACATTTTGATTGGAGTGACTTATTAACTAATGAAAAATTACAAAATATTTTTTATAACAGGTTTATTTATTTATACAGGATATTTTCAATTTGTAGAGAAGTTTAATTGCCAACTGTAACCAGTGATGGATTTACGCCTACGCCCGGGCTTAGGGCAGCATGATTTTAGGGGTAGCAAAATTACGCCAAAATTTTAAAGGCGAAGAATATACGGACAAATCAAAAATTGATTTGAGTTACTTTCGCTATTAATGTATGGCACATCTTCAGTAAAGTACTTATAATAAATATTTTTTATAGAATTTTCTTTCAAATTACCACATCACATTGTTCAAAGGTTAAGTTACTGGCAATTAGAGCACTGTCATTTCGGGGACATTCAGAACAAATTGGAGATTCTCACAATGGTAACTTTTGAAGAAGGTAGTACTTTTTGCTTAATTTGATCTTTTTTTGGTCAGAACATTTAAAGCTCTATACGAACCCTAGTAGTCGAAATATGTTATACTTATTTAAAACCAACTATTATGCTTACGATTTGAAAGAGACCTTCGTAAATGAAAGTTTTCTCTTACATTATCTTTTTAATTATTCCATACTAAAGATATCCAAAAATATATGGAATATATTGCATCACGGAATCGTCAAGATATGCCCCCTGATGAGATTATTGTTTTGTGCATTTTTTCAATTCCAACACCAAATTGTTCAGGAGAAAAATCTTTTTCCACCCTGGAAAGAAAGAAAAGTTACTAACGTGGACCAAGATTTACTTAATTCCGTAGCATTATTATCTATTCAACGTCAATTAGTGCAAGATATCTTTTAATTTGATATAATCGACGTTTTCGTGGGAACCAAAGCTTGGAAAAAGTAATTTATGTCATAAATGATAGTTGGAAAAAAGCTGTGATTTATATAAATATTTGAAAAGTATTGAAAGTAATAAGTTATGTACAAAAAAATATGTATATAATGGGCCTCGCCAGATAAGATGGTCTAAAACCCCCCCATTGCAATCGGGCTAAATTTTTTTCTGAAAATACCTTACAGTAAGGACAACATCTCAGCCAAGTTTCAACTCTAAAATATGCCGCGTTTTTGTGTAAAAAATAAAAAAAAAAAAAATCAAAATCAATATTCTCTGAAACTGTTTGATAATACTGAAAAAGTGCTTATGAGTTTCAAGATATTACTAAGTAGTATTCCGAGAAAAATTCGTTCATGATCAGATCGATCGATCAATGTTAAAAATACGATTTATTTTTTCAAATTTTTTTTTTATGCCAAAATCGTTTGATACACCTTAATTTTTTTTTTCTATATAATCCTCTATCAACGTTCTACAATATATATTTTTTTCAGATTTTTAAAAATATTAGATAATAGTTAAAAAGAAAAAGTATTTTTTAAACATTTTGGTGATGGTACTAAAAGATTTTAGCACACAAAAAAAAAAAGTTTAAAGAATGCTTCTTTTTTTAACTATTATCTAATATTGAATATAAAAAATTTTGAAAAAATAAATCGTATTTTTAACATTGATCGATCAATCTGATTCATGAACGAATTTTTCTCGGAGTACTACTTAGTAATATCTTGAAACTCATAAGCACTTTTTCAGTATTATCAAACAGTTTCAGAGAATATTGATTTTGAAAAAAAAAATATTTTTATTTTTTACACAAAAACGCGTCATATTTTAGAGTTGAAACTTGGCTGAGATGTCCATACTGCCATTTTCAGAAAAAAAAATTAGCCCGATTGCAATGGGAGCATTTTAGACCATCTTATCTGGCGAGAACCTTTATAAGAAGTTTGTTAAATTAATTTATAAATTAAATATTTGAAAATTAGATGATTTATATTGGTATTCACTTTCTTATGGAACAACAAGAGTGGAAACTCGAATAAGGCCTACGGTAATATTGGACCTAAATTCGCTACTGAATGTATTTGAAGCTTTATGGGATCATTTTTCGGTTGTTTTTTTTCTTATGTTTCTCGTGCATTAAATCAATTGTACGGTAATAGAACTCCCCTGTTATGGTTTCACCTAATTTTAGAAAGGAATAGTGGATCACTCCTTTGGCATTCTACCATATGACAACCATAATCTTTTTTTGGTAAAATTTCAACTTAGAGGGATATCCTCGGGTGTACTCTCTACCCATTTGCTTTACCATTTTCTATTGTCTTCCGTGGTCTATTGTAATTTTCGGAACCATTATCGAGCATTTTTTTCATTAGTGAATCCACCTTCGAATAGGTGATTAATGTTTCTTAAATTTTGAGCTGCGGTATGATTCAATTTGAACTCGTACAAGAAAAGCATATGTAAATCGCTTTTGGTTTCCATGTGGTTTCGGGAAAAAAATAAAATAAAAAAGGGTTAAAAATATGAAAAAAAATACGAAATAAGTAGGAAGAATACCTTTGAAATTTATAAATAAATATATCGAACACAAGTTGCAAGTAATGTCTCTCAATCGTAGTTGAACATAGAGTAATTAAAAACACCCGTTTCATACTGTGTATACAATATATAAAATATATTGCAGTCCAATTTATGTAGTGTAATTTAACATAATAATATACAAATTTAATATAATAATATACAAATTTAATATAATAATACATAAACATATTATAATAATATATAAAAATCATACCACCAACATAAATTTGAACAGAAGTTATAACAAAAATATTCGTGACGTATTGCCCAGATACGTATTTCGATTGCCAAGCAAACTTCATCAGTGGTCATCAAGTAGTTTGGATCACTCCGTAACTGCTATGTGATGATTCACAAAATAATCACGGATTGACCTCAATTTTTTTTTATATATTATTATATTAAGTTTATGTATTATTATATTAAATTTGTATATTATTATATTAAATTTATATATTACTAGCTGATCCCCGCGACTTCGTCTGCGTAACGTAGGTGTAGATTATATTTTTTTTTAAATTTGCTATTTGTAGTGGCATATGAAAATTATTATTTTTCTTATTTCTTTTACAAAAAACATAATCATACCTGAAAACATTATTTTGTCAACTTTAAAAAGACACATTTAATAAACTAATACTTAGAATAAAATAATTGTATATAATGATCAATTAATTTTCACAAAATATTTATAAATATCTAAAAAGAGTATGTTCAATTGCATATACCTACCGTGAACCAATTAATCCGTAAATCAATCACCATATATACATAAATAAAAAATATCGTTAAGTTCAATAAAGTCGGTCTTAATTATGACTTAAAATAGTCAAAAAGTTATCAAAACACTCGCCTAGATATTTAGAATATTAATAGAAATCCCATTTCATTGTCTCAACTTTTACACTACTGAAATGTACAAAACTACGGAGAAATTAAAATTTGTTCAAATACACGAAACCCAGTTCCTCCATAATCAAGTATTTGATTATGTGAATTTACTGTGATTTTTATTAATTGAACTAAAAATATTTTTACAGATTATTTTCTAACTTTAAATTACCATTCCAATGATGTATAACTCACCTATTTAGTGTAAAAATTGCTGTTTTTCATCCCTAGGAAATACCTTCCCTTATTATTTTTGTGGAATAATAAGTAGCCTATACTCTGTGGGAAATTGTGTTGTATCTTAAGACCAAATTTCATTAAATTCGGTTGTTCCGTTCTTTAGTTAAATCGGGACACACAGACAGACAGACAGACAAAATTTTTAAAAATGTTAAATTTGGAATAAGGGCCTCTTGAAACAAATATTTACCCTAAAATTGGGTTCAAAATCGAAATGTACAGACAGACGTAAGAATTTTATATATTAGTATAGATTATATTAAATTTGTATATTATTATGTTAAATTATACTACATAAATTGGACTGCAATATATTTTATATATTGTATACACAGTATAACTGTTCAAAGTCAGCAGAAAAAATCTTATTTTGACCCGTTTCATAGTTTTCAACTTAATACTATCAACCATCGTATTTAATAAATAAGCATTTTTATTCTTTAGTTCATATAAGATATTTTATAACATAGAATCTTGTTTACAACTATTTATTTTTTTTTTCATTTTTTTTTAACCCAATAAACTTTAATTAACTCAGTAGTACCTATCTACATCTGTAATATTTGACCTAGTTACCATTTAGTGTTTTATGGCACAAAGCAAATAGGGAAAAACATGTACAAACGTACACGTTCAATACTGTTATATTCAATGTTTCATGTAAACTTGTTATCTGGATAGAAAATGATTTATTTTATTTTAGTTTCACCATTTGTGTCACACTCGCAATTTAATTTGAAGCTTCATAGTATGAAGAAAAATCCTACATAAAATTCAATAATTTTTTTATAGTGCCAATGAAAATCAATTCATCGGCAAATTTAATTTGTTTCTACGGATCCGTTCTTTTATAATGTTGTTTGTTTGATTGCAAACATCACATTTCTATGCAGGAATGCGTAGGAAAGAATATAAAAAAGAAAATATTCGCTTTCTAGTCTTCACTAGTAATTGAAAATGAAATAGGAGCTAATGAAAGACTTTAGAATGTAATACCTACATTGAATTTATACGCTTCAAGAAAAGCAGACATGTATTTACTTTGAAATTATATGCATATGAAATGTTTAGACTTTTTCAAAAGCGTCAACCAACACTAGATGCATATCTCTGTAATTGACTACTTGGTTGTTTTCTGAAAATTATTCATTTACATGCATACTCGGGGTTGCTCGGGAAATACTTTTTTATTGATACCAACTATGCATTATTTAATTAATTGGAAATTTCAATTAATTCCAATTAGTTGGACTGTAAAGATTAAAAATTATTATCAAAAAATTAAAATAGTTTCAAATAATTTCATCAGTACTCCAGTAGTGATTAATTATAAGTAAATCTGCGGTTCTAAGAGTTGGAAGTAACTTCTAGTTTATAATATTTTCGAAATTCATTTTTAAATGTTTAAATATATACGTTATACTATAATAACTTCGTTGGAGATCAAAAGACAATCCGTAGAATTACGAGCTTGGTACTATACATGATTTACGGCCATTTACTCGTATATCCACCCATGAAAATCATAGCCCCGAAAATTACCACCTCAATGAATGAATTTATTTTTTGGGATAATGATCATAAAGTTAGTGGGTCTCAAGGAAATGTACTGTCGAGAATAGAAAACGTTGGATAACATTCTTGAGCATTATTTTCTTAATGAATAAAAATGTACCAAGAGAAATATTTTTTCCGTTTTCTGTGTAGCAACAGATTTAGTTTCCCGCATGGTTGAATTTTCCCGTTTGGCGTTATTTTTCCTTGGCCAAATTTTTAAATTTAGGTACTCTAATCCTCGTTTTATTAAATTCAGCATATCAATTCATCTTTTTCCTCTCTTCTTGTGATCTTTCAGATCTACAACCTCAAATATGAATCCTTTTCCTTTCACAATGTGATCCATCCAGGGGACCATTTTTTTTTATCAAAACTTTGATTATTTTTTTTCGTTGACTCTTCTTAACACTTCCACGTCTGGGACTCAATCTTTCCATTTAATTTTCTTTATTCTTCTCCAGCTCCATACATTTGAAAACTGTCCAAATATTGTAATGTCTAAATTTCCGATCCATATAAATGCTAAACTCGACACACATATATATCATTAACCATAAAAATAGTTAGAGAATAGGAATAGCAAATGGTTTGAAAACTGATTTATATTTTAACCCGAAGTCCTTAATCTTTCTGTAGGTATCATGGAACAAGTTCCAATCTTGAATATTTTTTTCTTAACTTTTCCAAGATTAAATAACTAATATCAAGAAAATTTACTTTTACCAATATTAATTTATTCAGATGAAATATTTTCAATTTAAGTAAAAAAAGTTTCAGGTATCATTTACTTTAATGTAGGTAATAGTTTGTAATCAACAAAAGCAGTTTGTAATCGGTTTATTTGTAAGATTACCTGTGTTTTGGTAAACATTACTTTCCACATTCTTATTTGAGGTTTGATTTGGATCTATTTTACCTCTTATTCACCAATTACCTATAGAATTTTGGTACCCCTCAAAAGTCGTTTAAAACAAGTTTTTGGTTGTTCACCTTTTAAAATTCAATCAAGTTTTCCCTTGTGTGTCCCCTTCTTTATCCGCTCTATTTTCTTTGTATTCTGATTTTCTAACTTTGTTTTTAAATTTTCTAATAAGGGTTTGCGTTATATCCCATTTCTTTTGCCAATTCAATCTAAATACTTTTTTAATTGCCTTCACGTTTTTTTTTCCCTTGTTCTGGGGGCCTCTCATGAGAGTTCCTCTGCGCTGCATCCTAAAAGAACTATTGCGCCCCAGTTTAATTTCAGTTCCAATTGGTCAGTTCTGCTTCTGATATGAATCTCAGCAGACAGTCAACTGGATCTCTGTGTATGTTCCCCAGCTCATGTCCGGGTGGACCAAGCGAGTTGAGACGACTTTGAGTCATGGCTGGGCAGTCAAATAGTACGTGGGAGGCAGTTTCATCTTCCACGCCACATTTCCTGCAAGCTGCTGACTGTGTTCTTCCCTATAGTTTGGAGATGTTTCCTCAAATTGCAGTGTCCTGTTAATAGGCCTACCAGCGTTTTGATGTCCTTCCTTCTTAGATTTAGAAGTCTTTTGTTATGTTCTTTCAAAGGTTTCTTTATCATGACCTTTGAGAACTTGCCTCCTGCATAGTTATTCCAGGATTTTATTTGTTCATTCTGCGTCCATTCGGCTATTCTACTCAGTGCTATGCACTTTAGTAGGCCTATAGCCGGCTCTGGTGCCTTAACGTTACTGTTAAGTTCTTTGTCGTCCTTAGGGAATTGATATTTTATATTATGTGCCTTTTCCAGGATGATGGCTTGCATGAGTAGAGGTTTAGGTTTATTAATATTAATCAGGACTATCTTCCGTTGAGGGTAATGCTTGCACATTTGATGATTTGGATGGTGGGATAGGCTTTTAGTTTTATGGTTTTATTTTAGTGTTTGGAATTGACGATGCATGGATAGGTTGAATTCACCCGCCTTTACAAACATACTCATTAAAGGGCAGGTACGGTGAACTCCTGTGGTGATTCTAATTCCCAAATTGTGGATAGGGTTAAATAAGCCCAAACTGGGCTTGCCTGCCGATGCGTAGGCTACACTGCCATAATCCAGTTTTGATCTAACTATTGCACAACATGCATCCAGAAGGGACTTCATATTCGTTCCCCAACCTTTTCCATTTAGAACCTTCAAAAGATTTATTCTACGGAGAGAGCCAGCCTTTAGCGCTCGTAAATGCCTTAACCATGTACGTTTGCAATGATTTGGATCCTATTCTTGGTATTCATCAATTCCTCAAAGATATTCTTTGATAAATTGGCTTTAAGATGACTAAACTGTTCATATAATTGCAATGTATAATGAATAGTCATTGAAACTACTTTCTTTCTACAAAATGCAAAAATCATTTTCAAATAGATCAGTAGAGGATCCTCGTGATGGACTACAAGGCTTTTTAATGTAACGTAATTTGATGGACCTATGCAAAGGTGATGGTACAGAGACGACCTAGAGAAAAAAGAAAATGAGGGGGATCACCGACCACCCTCACCAGCATCAACCAATTTTGAAGTGGTAACCTAGATCACTTGGCCCCCCAGTAGAGGTTGACAATCATTTTAATCACCATACATTGGCAGCGATGTTTGGATTAAGAAGAAGAAGAATTTGATGAACAAATATATAACAGATTAATGGCTTAAACAAAATTCTCAATAGATTTACATGACGTCTTGCAAATTCGAATAATGCGATTATTCTAGATTGCGTATTTATTATTTGCCAATATTTAACTCAATTGTGAAATATTAAGGCTTTTTCTGGCGATACTTGCTAGAAGTTCCCGAGGAGAACAAAATTCTCACCGAAATGGTGTGCCAAAAAATTTCGGTCCCACTATTGATACTTTAAATAAGTTCATAAAACAGCTCATCTTCAATATAATTGAAGCGTTTAAAATTTATAAGTTTTGAAAAAATGGGCTTAAAAATTTTCTTTTGAAAATATAAGCGTCTTATTTTTGAATCAATACAATTTCTATAGATACTAAACCATTTTTATTTTCGTTCCTAAGGTCATAATTTGTCAGAAGTTCAAAAGTGAATATTTCAGAGGAAGACTTTATAATTGCAAAGAATAAACTTTAAAAAAATATTGGCACTTACAATTTTAACAATTAACTTCAATTAATTCGATGTGTTATAAGCAAAATGCTTCCTTACTATAAAATCAAGCGTTTCCATTTGACAAACCAATACTTTTATAAACTTTTGTTCATATTTTTTTCGATAGTTATTATAGTAAATATTATTTTAATATCTTATTGGAAAAGTAAAGGTTATGGTAATTCAATGATTTCATGCAAAAACAATATTTTTTTACTCATGTATCATAATTTTGCAGAGCTTATTAAACTAAGAGAAGAAATCAAAACTATTAATAATAATCAATATATTTTTAATGCTGACAAATTTGGATACAATTATCGTAAAATTTTAGCGATTGAGGTATAATTTTAGCCTTACTGGCTTTTTAAACTAATAATTACTTGTTATAGGTGCATGTGCAAGAAACAACTTTATTCCTACCCCATTTATTGAAAAGCTTATCAAATGTTACGGAAATAAATACAACGCTTCTTATATTCTCTCTGGACTACATGTCTCATAATGTTTCTTATGAAATTTCCTCAATCAAATTTGCTAGTGTAATGTTAATTTATTTTCCTTATTCAATACAAGCTTATCCACAAGGGTACCCTGAACAAAATCCAAGTCGAGATTCCAAGTAAAGTTTACAAAAAAATACTATATTTACCTGTAATAATGGAATTGTGTTTTTCTACCAGAGCCGAAGAGTCAATAATTGAAATGGAAAATAAACAAACTGCTTTAAAATCTCAACACAAATTGCATTGGTGGTGGAAAGCCAATTTTGTGTTTAATAAACTTCGTATCAGTTACAGTGGTTTGTATTAAAATAATTGCATTCAGACTTTCATTTGAATGAAGTTTAAAGACTAAAATTTTCAAGTGAAATTAAATCAAAAATATTAAAACTAGCTGATCGCCGCAACTTCGTCTGCGTAACGTAGGTGTAGATAATGTTTTCTTTTCAAATTTGCCATTTGTAGTGGTATATGAAAAATTTTATTTTTCTTATTTCTTTTACGAAAAACATAATCATACTTTAAAACATTATTTTGACAACTTTAAAAAGACACATTTAATAAACTGTTGCAAAGAATAAAATTGTTCTATGTAATAATCAATTAATTTTCAAAAAATATTTATAAATATCTAAAAGAGTATGTCTATTGCGTAAAGCTACGGTAGGTATACCTACCGTAAACCAAATAATCTGGTAATCAATCAGCATCTATACATAAATAAAAAATATCGTCAAGTTCAATAAAGTTGGTCTTAATTATAAGTAAAATGCGGTGACCATGCGACATTTTTCAAATAACTTACATTTTTGAACTTGTGATATCTTTCGAATGGAATGTTCAAATTGAATAACTCAAAAATTTATATAATGGTATTGAAGCGAACTTAAATATGAAGTCAATGATTTTGATAATAATTAATCCCAAAGTACAAATAAAAGAGCTTTTATAATGGTGGCATTAGTATATATTTTTTAAAATGAAAAAAACACTTATTGTGACATAACTATAATAGTTAGACATATGCTATCGCTCTATTTTTTGTAGATAAAGATATGTTCTGCAAAATCGTACTACATTATTTTGTTCTATAACCAATAGTTTTCGCAGCGCACGCGATAAAAGAATGTTTTTTGGTATTTTTTTCAGACCTTGGGTTACATTATTGGAGTTTTAGTATAGATCCCTAACTTTCTTGAAAATTTAATATAGCCTATATTCACCAGAAATAGTGTAGCTTCCCAACAGTGAAAGAATTTTTCAAATCGGTCTAGTAGTTTCGGAGCCTATTCAAAGCAAACAAACAATCAAATCTTTCCTCTTTATAATAATAGATATAGTAATAGCAGCTTAGTACGAAACATATATTGTGTTATGAAAACCTCAATTAACTTATAGATTAGTTTCAGACGTAGTACCCTTAAAATAAACCAGTAATAAGATCCATTAAAATAATTTTTATAATATTGTTTTAATTACTTTGACTTGACCACAGACCTACGCAACTTATGAGTTCTCCGGTAAACCCTACAGATTTAAGGGTTATCAATCAATGGGCTAGAAACAGTATTAATTTGCTTTTTCTTTTAAATTGTTTATTTTCTTTTAAATACTGCTTCGCTAAAACAATAACTAAAAATGTATTAATCGACTGTAAATATTAAAATTTGTAAGTAGTAACCTCCCATTAAACTTAAAATAACCATTTACCTAAGTCTTGAAATTTTATGATAACTTGTCCAGAGTGAACGAATAATTGTTAAATGATTAACTAAAATTGTAGAATAAGGGAATATTATAATAATTTTTAAAAAAAATGGAAAATTCACGATTATTGCGACATATCTCTTAAGTTTTTTTCTGCACGTATTTCATTCGAATTAATAGACAAAAACGGTTTCAATGAATATTATGTGGTTGTTTTTTTCTCATTTTTTTCGGCATAACAAATAATTACAAAAATTATAAGTGATTGTTGAGTTAAACGTTGGAAAACGTATAAAATTGCTCAAGATTGTTTATATAGGTTTTTGATTGCAATGAAGAAAAAAATTTCGATTAACGAAAATCTAGAAAATGGAGAATGTGAAAAACGATTTTTTTCATTTTATATTATTTTGTGTCAAATGCTAACAATTATTATTATAATGGTTTTCTTAAGAAAACGTTTTTTTCATTTTCTTCCATTATTCTATGTTTTCCAATAAACTAGAGCTTTTTTACCCGCCATGAAATATTTGAAAATGTTTGGACGCAATTATGTAATTGTTCCATTTCTTTTTCGGGGAAAATGAAGGATGCTTAATTTATATTTCAGAAATATTTAAGGATATAAAAAAAAGGAAATAATTCATCAGAACTACTCCATAAGTATATCAATGTTGAATTCAAAAATCGAAATTAATTTAGACCAAAAGATTTATTTATTAACTATAGGTACATAATGTTGGTACTTAAAACTTAATTGACTAATTATTGCAATTATTAAAACTCATATTAAGCTATTTTATAGGTGATGTAATTTTTTTGAAAGACAGTAGTTATGCCGCGACAGATATGTTACAAGCTTTGAAAATTCTTCGAAATGCAAGCTTTGAATACACTTATACAGCGGATGTTCTAATACTTGGACAAAAATTACCAGACTACGAGTTCCTGATACTGGCATTGAACAAAGTAATTATATTTTTTCGAACTAATCAAAAACTAACTAAATCTTTATAAGTTTCAATTTCAGATATATAAATAACAATGGAATCAAGATTACGGGTAATTTGGAAAAAATGATTAGATCAGTTTAAACTATCATTGATTGGCCAATCAATCGATTGATCGCCATTACAGATCGATTAATGATTCAATGATAGTTTAAACTGGTCTAACTATTTTTTTCAATTATCCGTGATCCTGATTCTATCGTTAAAAACTAACATTTTACGTTCACTAAGTAATTTTTCCAAATATTTTTCAGTGGGAACAATACAAGTTTTGGTACCAAAAACAAATTTCTCGCTATATTACTAAATTTGAAGAGGTACAGACGATTACAGTATCCAAAAATAATTAAAAGTCAATTGTGGATTTACATTTTTAGGGATATATCCAAAAAACGCCATGGCACACAGATTTGACAATAGGTATTGTGTTTAATAAAACTACATGGAACCGAATTAGTAACTGCTCTGAATTATATTGTAATTATGATGATGATAACTGGGATCACAGTTTGGAAAATGTCGCCTACGAGTGTTTTCTGGGATCCCATTTATCTGCTTTATCGTACACTGGCCCTCACGTGTTTGATTTAAATCAATGGTTTGCCGTACAATTATAAATCATATTTATTACATGTTTAAAGCTCATCAAACTTTTAGTGCTGATTTAGTAAACCCAACCATTTGTTTTATAAATGAATTGAATGTTGAATTAGTGAAAAATATTTTAAAGACAGTTGGACACCTTTTATACCCGACGGATTTGGCTGTACAGAATAGTACTGGAATACCTCCACCAAAAGCTAAGCTTTCTGGGGGTTGGAATAATCCCCACAACCAACAGTTATGCAAAGATTTTACGAAGGCAACATTATAAAAATTATTAATTAAGTTAAGTAATTAAACCAAAAAACTAAGTTTTCTTTATATTCTTATTGTGCAAAAGAATTATTACTTAAATTTATATTTTTTATGTTTAAGTTTTCCAGTAATTGAACTTTTTTGTATGAATTTAACATAAAATTGTTTTTCTTTATATTCACTATGCATTATGACTTACTTGCTTATATGCCTTTCAATTGTGGATATAAAAAGGTGTTTTTCATTATATTTACCTTTTTTCATTTCCTTTTCAATTTAGTTATTAATAATTTTAAAAAAAGAAGAAAAAAACATGAAGATTTGTGAAAGATGATAGTAATAGAAGCGTTAAATCTTACAATATCTATATCGAGTTGTTATTAAAATTCGTTCACCATAAAAATTATATAATAAATGCGTATTATTTTCCTTCATCTTTTTTAAAATCTTCAACTGATTGTTTTTATAATGATACTTTTGAAAGCTATTTAAATCATAATAATCCTGTTCTTGGTAATATAAGCCAATTTTGTACCAAGAACCATTGTTTTATTACCTTAGTTTATAATATTTTCCATTTTGTTAGAGGGGATTTGATAAAAAATTCAGAGATAATTCTACTCAAGCTACTGAATAAATCGTATGTTCTTCTTGGATTTAATTTTTAACATTTATACAACTGTATAAAATTAAATCGATAGTAACTATTGTTAAACTTTACGGCATTGAAAATTTCTTAAATCTTACATGTAATTAATCTGTACTACAGCGATCTATTTTTACAAAACTATAATAATTGCCATTAAATATCATTGTTGAAATTCACTAAAAATCCATATCTTATTGCGATAAAAAAATTTAATAAATTGCCCAACCATCTTAAAACACATTAGTTTTAGCCGAAAGAAACTGAGAAAAATATTAATAAGCACAATGGGTACCTTTAGTAACTAAACACTGACATTATTTAATTTTAAATTAAAATTGTATTTATTTATTCTATTGGTAATTCTGTTTAACTTTGTATCTTTTAACTTTGTTACTTTTAATTTTGTTAAACTGATTTAAATATATGCAATGGTAAATTGCAATACATTACAATTGTAATATTCCAGTTCTATGTACAGATGCTTTGCATCTCTGTAGAATGCCTACTGGAAGTAAAATAATAATAATAATTCTTAAATATTATTATCACACGGCAAATAGCATATTTTGAAATGTTTTCTGTATACTGGAAAAGACTACTGAGTACTGCCCATACTACATCTCAGCGGTTATTAAACGCGTACTAAACGGTAAAAATCTATTAACTGAAAGTTAAATATTATACCCTCAAAAATTTAGCCTAAGCTTCCGTTTTTGTGGGCCCTTGACCACATTTATAATGTGGTCAAGATATTTTGAAATAATACTACTTGTAGTACGCGATTGTCTTACGGCCCCCCTCCCGGCATAATAAATGGAGCACTATCAAAAGGAAAAAATAGAACCGCTGCTTTATCGCGCTAACAAAACCTTAACTACGAATACTTAAATTATTTTTTTAAGGTTCTTTATTGATTTTGTAACATTAGCGAACAAACCATCCATTGTTGAAAATTCGCTACGATAACAACATCGACTTAAGCTTATCCAAAATTACTTAAAAAAAAATACTGGAAAAATTATCATTTTTAAAAAAAAAATGATCTTTTACGGAAATTACTAACATTTGGAAAATAATTGGGAAAAAGATAAGTGGAGAATAATGGTAAGAAAATTTATGACATTAATTCGATAATGTAACAAGATATTTTGAACAATTTACCAATTTGCATTTGGAGAAGGAATAAAACAAATGGAAGTAACAAACTTTACGATATAAATTATATAAAAACAATAAAATTAATCATTTTTTCTTTATTATGAACGTTTTAATACATAATTTATATAAAAAATATTTAATTCACTAGATATTTTTTTACTATTTCAATGCATTTTCTTTTCTTCCAAACTGTTGTTGAACTTTCTGGTAATACTTAAGAGTTTCTGGCCCTACTGATGGTTTCAAGTCTTGAACCGACTTAATGAAATCTTCCAAAGTAATGGAAATGTCTTCAGGTTTAGATGCCCCTAAAATTTCAAATTTTAGATTTGGAAAAAGAACAGAGTGGTAGAGAAAAACCTTTTTCAATAGATAAAATAGTTCGACGCACAGAATACAACCACGCGTTTGAACAAACAGCTTGTAAATCGGCTCCCGTAACGGTTTCCGGTAAAATGTCCACTACCTTTTTTAAATCGGGTAATAACTTGAATCTGGAAATGTATAAATAATTATCAAACTCAAGTTTATAAAATTAAAATCTGTTGGTGTCATACTTTCTAGTTAGCGCATTTAAAATCTGATATTTCGACTCAAAAGTCGAACACAAACCAACGTATAATAACTTATCAAATCTTCCAGGACGTAATAATGCAGGATCTATTAAATCTGGGCGGTTAGTTGCTCCTATCATGAAATAATAAGAAATTTATACGTACAATTAAAAAATAATAAATCTTATCTACTATTACCAATTATGAAAACTCTTGCTACTTCATTTAAGCCATCCATTTCTGATAGCAGTTGCGAAACTATTCGATCCATTACACCACCGGAATCGCCAGAAACGCCTCGATTAGGTGCCAAAGAATCCAGTTCATCGAAAAAAATTATACAAGGAGCAGCTTGTCTGGCCCGTTTGAATACTTTGAAACAAAAATATTTGTTTTAACTTCAATGCTATTTACAAGAGAATTAAACTTATTTTATGCACACCAGTGATTCCCAACTTTGTGGATCTTAATCAATAACTAAAATTATCCGATTTTCTTTACTTTTGATACAATACATGAAACTCGTAGGTTCGTATCTATTAGGTGGTATATTGACTGAGTATTTAAATTATTTTGTTTGAGATACTAGATATACTATTATACTATATATAAAGTTGGGAACTTGTCTATTGTATAGTAAATTATATACCTTGGCGAACGTTCAATTCTGATTGTCCTACATACATATTAAGAAGTTCAGGACCTTTAATTGATAAAAAATTTAACCCACATTCTGTTGCGACTGCTTTAGCAATTAGAGTTTTTCCTGTACCAGGTGGACCATACAATAATAAACCTGAAAATTTAAATTGAATCGTATAATTTGAGCATACATAATATACAATAGGTCCCTTAACCCTTAAAAATTACCTGATCTTTTTAATGTTGTATTTTTCATTAGATGTTGATATTGAATAGGATAATTTACAGTTTTTATTATTTCTTCCTTAATATTTTGTAAGCCACCAATATCTTCCCAGACCACCTTGGGAATTTTTGGAGCTCCAATACTGTCCGAATACGCACCTTGCATTTGATCTATATAAATTACAAATTTATTCATAATGAAATCAAATTAATTTTTTCATTAGTATTTACCTAAAATTTCAATAAAATCTTTGGTATTTAAAGATTTTTTGAAATAATAAATTTTCTGTGCTTGCGATACTAAATATTCTAAATCTCCAAATACGAAACTATGAGACCTTTGTGCAACTAGTTCCAAATTAATATCCAACTCTTTTAATTGAATGTTTTTATACTCTAACAACCATTTCAATAGTTCCAGCCTTTCTAATTCAGTCGGACAATCGAAACTAATAATTTCCAAAAATAATCTTTCAACTTGAGAGCTCAATGTGTTCATGTATGATAAGCAAACTAAAATAATTGGCAAACTATTATTTTCTAGCAAATTCTTTATTTCATTTTGAAAAAATAAAATCAGTCTTGAATCTTCATGATCGCCAGAGTCTTTAAATAACACCTGAAACAGATAGAATAGCAATTTAATAGTTTGACCTATAATTAGGTATAATTTTTTACTTGAAAATTATTCAACAATAGCACACACGGTGCGCAGAATTTGGTTTTTGTAAATATATTTCTTAATTTGGCTTCAGTATGAGCTGTAGTAATTGATACAATATCGGAACACTCGATTTTTTTTAAATGAAACCCAAAATATTTAGTAACCGCCTTCAAAATTGTAATTTGCCCCAATCCCACTTCACCCTTTAATAGGAACAATGGTTTAATATGATTTGGTTGTTTATCTGAAAGTTTGAAATTCAACAATTATTTTTTCATCATATTGAAATTAGTGATGCGACTCCAGCTATTTATACTCGAATTAAATCATAAAACTCGTAATCCAATGCAACTATATTTATTTTACTGATTTTCTATTCATTTAAGAAAAGTATAATTACATTAGACATATGTTGGTTTCAGAGAAAATGGCATGGAAAGATAATCATATTTTTTACTATTAGTTCTTTTCTATTATTTTGTAATTTCATAACAAATCATTAATAAGTAAGGTAATACTTTCTGGATTTGCTTTTTATATAATATTTATATAATACAACGCAAAATTTCAATCGTTAAAGTGAAACCTTAAAAGCGCTACTTGACGAGTACATACTGGCAGATGTCTAAATTTTAGATGATTACATAATAAAAATATTTAAATAACAAATAATTAATAAACCCTTAATATATCGTTAAACGAATTACTAACATATTGGATCCAACTTCTACCGGTATATGCACCTATTTGTTTTGAAAACGTATTCGTTCAAGGGCATTAGCTAAAAACCCCATAAAATTTATAGAAGATATTTTATTTGTAAATATATTTGAGTTAAGGGTGTCTCAAAAAAAATATTCTTTCAAGCAAGTTCAAAAGTTTCGTTTAAGTAAAAAAAAAACCTTTTTAATTTCAAATTCAAAATATTAAATCAACAAACATATTTTTAGGGGAATTGAACACTCTACAAAAATACTTAGTATCGATAAATTTGTTGTGTCCAAACTTTACATAATATTATTTATTTTTTAGCAGGAAAGTGGACTTAAAGGATGTAAATCCATATACTAATAATTAATTCAGCGACGTTTCGGTCCTTTATTTGACCTTCATCAGGCTTCTAAAATCATATTAATACAAACACATGTTTACAGAACTTTTCAGGACATTCTTAATTATTAAATTGTGCATTTACCTCAATATAAAGTACATAACATACATGTAATAATATAATATACATAATATACATGTACTTTATATTAAGGTAAATGAACAATTAAACAACTAAGAATGTGCTGAAAAGTTCTGTAAACATGTGTTTGTATTAATATGATTTTAGAAGACTGATGAAGGTCAAATAAAGGACCGAAATGTCGCTGAATTAATTATTAGTATATGGATTTAAGTCTACTTTCCTGCTAAAAAATAAATAATATACTTAGCATCCTTTTAAATAAATTGTTTAGTTTTTTGAATTTCATCATTTTTGTTTAGTACAAGAAGTAAAGATGTATTAGGATGCACCAAAAAACGAAACCTATTTTTTTAGTTTCGTTAGTATTAAAGTTTCAATTCAATGTTAAATATACTTATATTTTAAATACTAACGCAATTGAGGCCTTAATAACTTTTCAATAAATAACTTTATTAAGAAAGCCTACTGGTAGCCGAGTGGTCTAGGTGGCCACTCCAAAACTAGTAGGTAGTGGGTTCGCAAGGTTTATAATTACACAGGTTACCCCATTAGAAACAAAAATTACATTATACGAAGAATTTTGAAATTTGAATCAGTCTGAAGATACATACGAATTTCTTCTGGATACGTCACGTGGCGCATGAGGCCACCTGTGTATTTTATAAACCTGGTGGGTTCGATCCTCGTATCGTTTAAATTCTCAAAATTTCTAGATAACGAATTTAATTAACCCTAGAGTCGCTAAAAAGACCTTAATAGTTATAAAGCGACGGTAAATAACAATTTAAAAAACTTTATTAAAAAATTATACGAAGTCGTATTTGAAGAACGTTCGATTCCCTACAAAAACATGTGTATAGATTATGTATACAAAAAGTCGTTGTATAGTTAAAACATAAAAGAATACGGCTCATGTGTACTTTAGCACACCCACAATCTGGCAATGTTGTATTTTCGACTTTGTTTTTAACTTAATTCGCGATATTTTTGTTTATTCAATTCTAATATGGTATAATCGGTATAATTCTCTCTTTTGTGGCTAAATTTTCATTATGGACCGATTTAATCGCGAATTAAATTAAAAACAAAGTCGAAAATGCAACATTACCAGATTGTGGGTGTGCTAAAGTACACTTGAGCCAAGAATACTTTAAAAGAATGAAAAATTAGAAATTAAGCGATAACTTAATTTAAATTTTAAAAACCATCTTTTTGATTGAATGAAATATTTTTCGGTATTATTTTAATGAGATCTCACTCATTGAGTACAAAGTTCAATTATTACATAAGCTTATAACTTAATTACAATCGAGTAAATCATGTTATTCAGTCAAAACTCGATTAAGGGCCATAGAATTAGTTTCGCGTAACTCGAGTGATTTGTTCTCACTAGAGTCGCATCACTATTTAATATCATTTTTAATATTCAGTCAGTAATTATTCACCTTTATTTAAAAACGGTAAGAAGCATTTTTCAAGTGATGAAAATGATTGTTTAAAGCCGTAAGGACAATTACTGATCAATCCATTGGAAGATTCACAGAGTAAACTATTACTAGTGGGAATGAAACTAAGAATGTGCGCTTTTTGGGACAATTCTGTTTCACCTTTGATGCAAAAACCTTGCCTTACACTTTGATCCTCCTCGTTAAAAATTGACAAACATTTGAAGTAATAATTTCTATTATTAATAATTGAATTTGTATAAACCAAATCAGGTACAGAATTTGATGGTGATACTTGAAAAATGTCGTCTACTTGTAGTAATTTAGGTCTTTTAAAGTAATTTTGTAAAAGTGTTTCTAGCAATGATTGATTGGTATCAAACTGGTTATTAATGAATGCGACAGTGATTGTTTTGGCAATTTTAGGGAAATTCTTTCCCGCACTAAAAATATCAACCGTATAACTTTCAATGTTTTCATTCAAATGTAAATTACAATGCATTTCTTCTGTTATAATTATCGTATCATTGTCTAAACCTAAGACAGGAATACAATTTACAATTCGACTTTTGTACTTTTGAGACTTTGGTTCTGTTTGGTATATTTTCAACTGTACATACTGCTTTTCGTAGTTCAACAGTTTTAAAATATTGTATTTGTCTTGCGATATTATGCACAAGTTGTTATAATCCGTAAAGGGTAGTTTCTGAAGATTACATTGAAAATATTGTAAGGGGGCTGTTTTAATTTTTTTGAAAGACAGTTTCTTGACTAATTTGTATACAATTAGCATATAAACAATGAAGCAATTTCCATACTGTCTATATAGCAGTTTTGCTAAGTATATCAATGTTAAATTCAACATTTTTATTATTTTCCACAACAAAACATAACCTCACTTATTAAAATGATATATTTATTTTTATTTTAAAACAATTTTGATATATCTTTTACTTGCACTTATTTTTGATCACATTTTATTTAAAAAAATATCACTGAATTAAATACAATCGTTCTTAAGTATCAATATTTTTGTTTAACAATTTTTTCCCATGTTGAACTGTATTGGACTTATTGAACTTTAATCTGCGTATTTCAATGTGTTCATCTTAATATCTCACATTTAACGTAATTCAAAAGATAATTTAAAGTAGAAAATTATTTTTATATAGTATTTTAATGGTATGGGATATAGCAGGGTTTGTATGGGTAAACTGCCCCCCGGTTTTTTCGATTGAAACTCGGGGGGTTGTTCTGATACTGAATAAAAAAAAATAAGGCAAATTTTCAAATTTTTAACTCAACGGTTTTCGATTGTCATTTAACGTAATTTAAAAGATAATTTAAAGTAGTAAATTATTTTTATGTAGTATTTGAATGATATAGGATATAGCAGTGTTTGTATGGGAAAACTGCCCCCACGGCTTTTTCGATTCAAACTCGGGGGGTCGTTCTGATACTGAATAAAAAAAATTAGGCAAATTTTCAAATTTTTATCTCAAACGTTTTTCGATTGTTTCAAAAAAGCCTCTTTTTTCGATTTTATTTTATTATTGTTTTTAATAGTATGAAGTAAAATTAATGACCTAAGTTTTTTTTTCTTTCTTAGGAATAAAAGAGCTCCCTTAAGTTAGCCCCTCGAAATTCATTCAGGTAATAATATATTCTGATTAACTCTAATAATTGTACGGTAGGGAGTTGTTGTCACATAACAGCTATCATATACTACTGATACTATGACATACTATGAACAACACCCTATGACACTACCGTACAATTATTAAAGCTAATAAAAATATATTACTATTTGAATGAATTTTTGCATAAATAAGTAATTTTTATAGACATTTCTTTATTTTCTAAATATTTTGATGAATTGAGTATATATTTAGAGTTAAAAATTAATTATCCTTTTTATTTTTTTACCAAAAAAAAAAGGTTTAAGCATGCTTGAACCTGAGATTTAGGAAAAAAAGTTCTTTTTTTCATACAGAACCAACAATTCAAAAATTTGAAAAAAACTCTTAAGTGTAGAGAAGTACTTCTCAAACAATTAATTTTAGTTTTATTTCTGTCCTTAAAAACCGACATTCCACCTAGAATTCATAATAAAATTATTTTTTCATGTCTTTTACTACTAAGAATGAGAATCGTAAGTCATTAATTTTGAATTTTACTACTAAAAAAAAATCGAAAAAGGTTTGTTAAATACTCGAAAACCGTTGGAGATAACAAGTTGAAAATTTATTTGAATTTTTTTTATTCGGTATTAAAACAGTCCTTTGAGTTTGAATCAAAAAAGCCGCGGGGGCACTTTTCCCATACAAACTCTGCTATGCCCTTGATAATTTTTTTTTCTCAACAATGAAATATTTTTAAACTTATTGAAAATAAAGAAAATATAAAAATCTTACAAATTGTTAGAAACAGTACAATAATTAAGTTGCATGTAAAATATGTAAAAAAATAAATTTAAAATACTTAGAATATAAACCTGTTTGTTAATTATACGTTACGTTTATTGTACTCTATTTGAAAGTATTATTCGTCTTAGGAATTTTAAAAATTGATTTTTTTAAAATTAATTTTCGCTAGCTATACTAGGATAAGTATATCGGGTATAACAGCTATAACTTTCCTGAAATAAGAAAAATCCTATCTCCCTATAATCGCTATCGTCCGCTAACGTAATTTGAAAGATAATTTTAAGTAGTAAATTATTTTTGTGTAGTGTAGTAGTTTAATGGTAAAGGGTATAGCAGGGTTTGTATGGGTAAACTGCCCCCCGGCTTTTTCGATTGAAACTCGGGGGGTCGTTTTGATATTGAATAAAAAAAATTTAGACAAATTTTTATCTCAAACGGTTTTCAAGTATTTCAAAAAAATATTTTTTTGATTTTATTTTATTATTTTTGTCAATAGTAAAAATTAAAATTAATGAAAAGTTTTTCGAAATTCTTTCAAATAAGTATATTTTGATAAGCTCTAATAATTGTACGGTAGGGTGTTCTCACATTACAGCTATCGTATACTACATACTACGTATACTATCATGCGTATCGCGCGTATGCTATGTGAGAATTCAACACCCTATGCACTACCGTACAATTATTAGAGCTAATAAAAATATATTATTATTTGAATAAATTTTTACATAAATAAATAATTTTTATAGGCATTTCTTCATTTTCTAAATATTTTGATGAGTTGCTTATATATTTTGAGTTAAAAATTAATTATCCTTTTTATTTTTTTACCAAAAAGAAAAGTGTAAGTATGCTTGAACCTGAGATTTAGGATAAAAAATGTTTTTTTTTTCATAACGAACCAACAATTCAAAAATTTGAAAAAATCGAAAAAATTCTTAAGTGTAGAAAATTCGTAAGTATATTTTAGTTCTATTTCTGTCCTGAAAAATCAACATTTCCTCTAGAATTCATAATAAAATTATTTTTTCATGCCTTTTACTAAGTACTAAGAATGGGAATCGTAGGTCATTAATTTTAAATTTTACTACTAAAAAAAATCGAGAACGGTTTCTTTGTTTTCGAAAACCGTTGAAGATAACAAGGTGAAAATTTATTTGAATTTTTTTTATTCGGTATTAAAACAATCCTTTGAGTTTGAATCAAAAAAGCCGCGGGGGCACTTTTCCCATACAAACACTGCTATACCTTTGATAAATATTTTTTTTTTCTCAACTATGAAACTTATTGAAAATAAAGAAAACAATATATACATCGTACAAATTGTTAGAAACGGTATAATAATTAAGTGGCCTATGTGAAAAAATAAATTTAAAATACTTAGAATATAAACCTGATTGTTAATTATACGTTACGTTTATTGTACTCTATTTGAAAGTATTAGGAATTGTAAAAATTGATTTTTTTTTAAAATAATTATCGCTAGCCTTGCTAGCTATCCCGATAAGTATATCGGGTATTGCAGCTATAACTTTCCTGAAATAAGAAAAAGCCTATCATCCCTATAATCCCTATCGCCCCCCATCATGTATAATATATATATTGATATATACCATTGAGTTAAAAAGAGATAGATGTATTCAGAAGATACAGAAGCGACAGAAGTAAAATTAACCGCCAATTACTAAAAACATGGCCGATACTGATGTATTAATACTAGAAGAAAGTGCACCAAGTAAAAAACTTAAATTAAGTGAAAGTGAAGATAACGGCTACTCCGATGTCAATCTATTTAATGATTTATCGAAATTTAAGCCTAAAAAAATTTTAAGCAATAACAGTAATCGAAAGGTGGTTTGTATATTAGGTTCGTTTGAAGAAAAGGAAGGGGCAGCTTTGCTTTTACTTGAACGAAAAGCATTTACGGAAGCAGATGTTAGTGAAGGAACTGAAGGCTACTTTACTGATAAAAGTATTTTAAAATACGTTTTTAAAAACGATATATACTTTAGTTACGAATTGTTTCCTTGCATCAGTTTGAGTGGTAAAGTATGACCTAACCTCAAATTTATTTAAGTAACCATGATATTTTTTTCTAGCTTTGAAAACAACTATCATTTTCCCCGCTACTGAGAAACATATCCAAAAATACTCTTCACAGAACATTCATATTGTTAATGAAACTGCAGATTTGTATTACAATATAACATTGCCCCATATTGAAAAGGAACAATTCGATTTACAGGTAATTTTCGTTTTGTAAATTTAATCGATGGCATTTGTTAAGAAATAATATTCAATATTTTTTTAAGTGGGTTTATAACATATTGGAACACAAAACTGAATCTGATAGAATTGTGTTCGAAGATCCCGATCCAGACGTGGGATTTATCCTTCTTCCTGATCTAAAATGGGATGGGACAACATTGGAAAATTTATATCTCTTGGCTCTGACTCATTTGAAAGGAGTAAAATCTCTTAGAGACTTAACAGATCAACATTTGGCTTTATTGAAAAACATTTACAACAAAGGAACTGTAATGTTTATCTTTCTTTTCTTTCAATAGTTTTAATGCCTAATGGATTATTTTTATTTTTCAGAAAGCCATTGCAGACAAGTACAAACTACCGGAATCACAACTCCGTATTTATCTGCATTATCAACCAAGTTTTTATCATTTACATGTTCATTTTACGTATTTGAAGTATGAGGCACCTGGCATCTTTGCAGAAAAATCTCATTTACTTAGCAATGTTATAAGTAATATTGAAGTAGCATCTGATTATTACCAAAAAGTAACATTACCGTTTGTTGTGCGGGAAATGGATAATTTATTTACTAAGTATGAAGAAAAGAAAATTCTGTCCAAGTTACCTGAACAAAATTAATAAATGTTATTTTTCTATATACAATGGCTGTTTTGATAGATTCAGTCATTTTAGAAATTCGTCCTCGTATACAGTCATGTAGCGTATACATTTCCTCTAAAGTTAATTTAAATAAAGAAACTACATCGTTTAAAATAATTGTTAAGCAAAACCAGATTGAAATTACTTATGTTTATAAAGATACAACCATTACCGAAGCAATACCAGTCGATTCAATCCAGTTTTTACCGAATAGTTTGTCCAGTTTAGAAATTGAAGGGAAAAAAGTATCATTTCGAATAGCCACATCGTCATCGAAAAAACGCTTCGGAAGTTTC
This sequence comes from Sisyra terminalis, assembly GCA_958496175.1. NCBI lineage: Eukaryota > Metazoa > Arthropoda > Insecta > Neuroptera > Sisyridae > Sisyra > Sisyra terminalis. The sequence goes on from OY292274.1 coordinate 58,209,271, forward strand.
CACACCGAAGTATTAAAACTTCCCTCAAATCAATCAATTCCCGTTTCACAATCTGTAAACGAATTGATTGAACTAAAAAAACCATACATTTTAAAATGTAAAAATTGTACGAATAGTTTATTTCAAATTTTGACTTTCGATCGCGTTTTACCCCTACCGTCCGATAGTTGCAATCCTGATGATTGGTTTTGTCATAAACCATGTAACTCCAAATCTCAATCCCTAAAACCAGAGAAAACAGACTGCTTTTATGGCTTTTGTTACATTAAAATTAATACTTTTGGTTTGATTGAATCGGCTGTTATTTTTGGAAAAGTTATTCATTGTAAACGGTGTCTAGCTTGGTTGGGCACTAACGAAAAAAATGTTATTTGTTTTTGGAATTGTACTGTTAAATTATATGAAGTTCAATCAGAAATAGTTAGTTTATCCAACACTTTTGAACAGCTATGTTCAAATAAAGTAATAGAAAACCAAGGAATTTTAAAAGATTTTAAAAATGTTATTTTAAACACAATTCAACAAACAGTTGGATTTGTGTGTAAAATATTAGTTGAATGCCAAACTTCTGACGAACGCATTGATTATTTATTATTATGGGTAATTGATAAAAATATAAGTATGTTAAAAAATGTAAATCAAAACCATATCCATTCAGCAAAAGATAATAAAGTTGATATCATTCAAAATATAATTGCATTGAAATCATGTTTTGCTGTAAAATTAATGTATAAATATTTTAGTAGCTACACGGAAGAAGTATCAAATTGGCAATCTGATGTTCACGTGCAAAATTTGGTTGTGGCACAACCAATGCTATTCGAGGGATTGAAATATTTACAACAAACTACAGATTTAATGTCAAAAAATGTTCTCTCTTCAGATAATTTCACTTTATCGTTTATATTTTTTGATTGACACCTATTTTTAAGTTTAAAAACTCCCTGGTCTAATTAATTTATAATCAATTGTTATAAGTTTAGAATATGTTTCAAGTCATTGTAATACTGTAATTTTAAGAAGAATACAGCAATATTGTGACGTAAACTGAAAAGTGGAAGGCTATTTTTATTGAATAAAAATGAGTATTTTTTAATTTACATCCTCTTTTTATCTTCGTAAATCTTAAATCAGAAGTTCTAGGGTCTCGGAACGGAAAATCAATAATACTACATTCGTACTGCACATGAGCGATGGAAAATAAACCATCTGCTAACAATATATACAAGTGCGTTATTCAAAGTGGTATTTATTGTGCTATTAAAATTTTTGATTAATAAACAGATGCAGTAATTAAAATTGTATTTTATTAAATTTGAAAAATTGAGTTTTTATCCTATACGATATTGTAATATCGTAAATATCTTACTTAAAACATATGAATAGATACGCTTAATTTTTCTTCGCAGTCCTTATTTTATATTAATTAAATGCAATGGATAATTATACAACAAAATTAGCAGTACGTGATAGTCTTGATGATGACGATTTAAGTGATGTTGACGATGAAGTATTTATCAGAGACGGAAAAAATGGTTCTAAGGTAAAAATTTACGTTTTCCCCCTTACATATGGACCAATGCGTAAATAAATATGTCTTCATTTTTAGCAACTTGTCGAAGACAGAGGAGTCAAAAGACCCCTTATGGCTCCAAGAAGAAAAATGTGCAAAGATAGTATGCGATCTCGGCATCCTCCTTGTAAAATCAAATGCGTATTTTATTGTTACGCAGTCATAGCATTATTTATCTTATTAGGTATAAAATTATAATTTATGCGTAACCTGTTGACACCTATAAACAAACCTGTTATATTCTTAGGATTAATTGGCCTCACTGTTCTTTTGGTTTCGTTGTATCCAATACCTATAGATCGCTTAAAACCGTGGTTTTCCTCGTCGAAAAAAATTAACTCGCCTGATAGTGTATTAATTCGGCCATGTACTTCTTTGAGAGTATCAACCATATGGAATGTAACCATTCCCAAAATATTAACCGAAGCACCAATTCGGTCAATCGATGTTAATAAGGATGGAGTTAAGGACATAATCATTGGTTTTGAAACAGGTTTGTAAAGTATTAAAATGAATATATTTTGTTTAATTGATTGCTTAGTAGTACAGAAAATTACATATTTTTATGACCTGTAACGAAAGTTAATACTATTACTGTACTTGTAAGTCTGAAAAAGAGTATATTTTCTCTTTATTAGTGGTGTATTTAGAGTGAGGAAGGTAGGGTGCATCTCCTGCAAAATATTTAAAAAAAAATTATCACATCCTAGATAGCTACATTCTTTGATTTAATCACTCACTTCATCTACTAGATTCACTCGCAAGACTTATTCACTCGATTCACTTACTCAACTTATTTACTCAGATCATCGATTTGATTGATTTCCTTACTTTTCTATATCACTCAACTCAATTTAAAATAGTTATTGTTCTGAATTTATTGAATATTAAAGCAACCAATTAAAGTGGATAAAATAAGTGAACGAAAAATCGAACTTAATTTTCCCCCAACTTTATTTCTAGAAAATGGACTTAAGCCTTTTCCATATCTATGTCCTATATTTTTTGATAATCAAACTCCTTGTAAAGGAGGAGTATTGGCCATCGATGGAAAAACCGGAGCCACTGTATGGCAACATTGGACAGCTCATGTGGTATACTTATTGGATTGTTCATCAGATTTTAATGGAGATAAAACAATGGACTGTCTGGTTATGGGTCGAGGAGGCGTAAGTTTATGTTTAAAATGACTACATTTATAAAAGTTACTAATTTTAAATACATTTATGAGACTTTTAAATTACGAGATTCGACGTAATTACAATTTGCATACTTTATGAAATATCATAATTCTCATGAGGGTCGCTTATGGAATACGATATAAACTCCTGGACAAATGAAAAGATGAAAAATGAGAAAGAATTAATGAAGATAGTTAATATTGGGAGACTCCTTGGCATTCGAAAAGCGATCTTCTTGAGAATTAAAAAAAATATCCATTAAAATATTTAAAAGCACTTCCTACTACGCAAAACTGTTTAATTCATCAATAGTCATATCTATACATACAACAATACTAATTGTTTTTTTCTATTTCTTCGGATGACATTATACGCGAATAAAACTAAATTTTATGATGATGTAGTTACATTGACCACCTATTCCTCAAGAAAAATTAATAAAATCGTAATTTATTTATTTATTAGTTACTCTGTACAATTGATGGAACCAATGGAACTCTGCTTTGGCAGTTTTCGAACACTGTAACTCAAGGTGTTATTTTGGATGTTTACGTTGGTCAAGTAATTCCTGATCAAGACGGAGATGGTATAGTTGATATATTGGTATCACATACAGCGCAAAAAGGTAGGAATTTTTTAATTTATTAAGATTCAATGTTTTTTATGATATGATAAAAATAAGCAAAAAACTACCAAATCCCATTAATATATGGTTTTTAAGAAAAAGGAAAATACATTGCTAAAATTTCTATTATAAAAAAACTTCTAGCCTACTGGTGGTCGAGTGGTCTAGGTGGCCGCTCCAAAACTGGTAGATGTTGGGTTCGATCCTTGTATCGAGCAAATTTTCGATATTTCTCGATTGTGGATTTTTATTAACCCTAGAGTCGCTAAAGATTTTGGTAGTTATAAAGCGACGGTAAATAACAATTAAAAAAATAACTTATCAGCTCAAATTAATTATTTTCGCTAACTTTGAGTAGTTATATTACTTATACAATATATGTAAAATAACTTCTGAGTTATTTAATTGCATTAATTATATTTTAAATTTCTGTTATTGAAAATATACTTAATAATTGTTCCTATAAAAACAAAAACACTAATAATATTATCTTTTTACAATAAAGGAAACGTACGTTCTGGGCATATTGTATTAGTATCGGGAAAAACCGGTTCTGAAATAATTGAAATTCCAACACCAGGAAATAAAGAAACATACTATATGCCACAACTTTTAAAAAGAGTTGTTAATAACACATCAACTAATTCTACTGGAGAACAATTAAGTACAAGTACGGGAGTTCTATTTGGTACTGGAGGACAAGATTCTCCGGGAGCTTTGTATATTGTGCCTTTAGTTGGTTTTGCAATTGCAAAAAAGAATATAATGGTAAATGATTTGGGATATATTTTTAATTTGATAAAAGTATTGTTAACAAAAATCATTATATTTCAGAAGCCAATGTTGCTATATCAAGATCGATATAAAGGTTTTCTTCAACCAGCGATTTTAGTTGATATTACGGGAGATGGTTATGAAGACATTGTAATAAATACATTCAATTCATCATTGATTGCAATCGATGGTGTCAGCTTTAAGCAAATTTGGAATTTCACTAGAAATGAATCTGAATCATATAGTTCAGTTATTCCTGGTTATTTTAACGATGATAACGTTACAGATTTCTTAATTAAATTCAACAAAGGTCAGGGATTTCCAGAGTATTATTATGCAGAGGTAATATATTTTGATAATATTTAAGCCAATATTTCACTCCCAAATATAATAAACCCTCTACTTTGTTTGTCAGAAGTTTACAAAACTTTATTTAGATGTTGAAGAGTTTTAAATGTTTGAGTAAATAACCATTTATAGATAATATCCAAATAAGATATTTTCTGATAACTACAAGTTGAACACTTTTCTGGTGGTCATACATGTGTCATTGTTGCCATAACAATAAAAGATAACGCTTCAATAAATACCTCCCTGAAAAATAAATGGAAAAAGACGAAAAATTCATATTCGGAGGTTTTTAGGGTCATTGATAAGGAACGTGTTTAAAAATGCCGACTTCAAAATGGTGGATTACTGGTATATGTATGTTTTCACAAATCTTTAAATAGACTTAGAAGACTTATTCAAAATTATGCTTCTTTAAGTTGTTATTCGTTTTGTCAAAACAAAAAAAAACGCCGTTTTGAATAAATCTTCGAACTCTATGTTTTAGAACGATTCGTAAGGGTATACATGAATGCAGAAACTCTATCTGATTCCATTTTGAAACCGCGCCATTTTGAAAATTATGTTTTTGGCGACATATTTGTTATCAATATCTATCTTCAAAAACATTAAAATTCTTTCATTAAAAAAAAAGAATAATATTGAATTGTTGCTTTTTGTAGACATTGCTTATTGATGGTAAAACAGGAAAGCAAGTACTGCATAAGCCTGTGATTGAAAGTGCTCCAAGTGCTACGGCAGGATTAACAATATCTGTAGAAAGTCATGGATTTGATCTGTTTTTATATTGGATTGGTGTTTGTAAAGGTCATGATGACTTTAACACAATTTACGAGGAGTTTCATTTTGTTCAAGGTTTGTAATATTGTTATAATTTTTAAAAATAAAAGCTACTCCTACCTCATATTCTTAGGTAACAGTATTTGGGCTGAAAGTCGTGCCGATATTTGTAAACTGCGATACAATAGTACACTTGTTTTAAAACTGTATGCTTTGAATCAATATGATCAACCCCCAGGAATATTGGTTTACTCGAGTGGTAAAAGCTATTATATTTTGATAATACTGTAAATTTTTAACTCAATTCAAATATGTTTAGATGATCATGGAAGTGATTTCAATGCAACATTCAATGTTCAAAATGAAATTGATGAATTCTTAAAAAGTAATCCAAACTTTCAGTTTGTTCCTTATGATAGCAAACTGCAAGAACAGCCTGGAGAAAATATGTATCCTAAGAACGATCAGGAAATGAATGGTCATTTATATTTGAGTAAAAATGTCCCCAAAACATCTAGCTTTCGACATAAAGGACAAGAAGAAGGGATATTGCGAGATTATACTAAAAACGATTATCCTAATGTACCTCATGGGACTAATGGTCATAAACACATTGAGGTATATACAAATTATCGTGTAAATTGTAAACTTTTTGAATTTATTTTTAAACTAACATTTGTTGATATTAGGGAGATGAAATATCGAATTCTCAATGGTCACGACAAACGCGTCCGTCATTAGATTGGTCCAATGATCAATATGTTCAAGAAGGAGCTCTTGGACCTCTACCATTAGATTCAAACTTACCTATTCCAATAGCTGAGGATGAAGTTTATGAAGATATTTTAGATTCAAAAAGCGCAGATCAAACCTATCCATTATCGCAAGGTCGCGATCCTAGAAGTAAAGATAAATACGAAGAAAAAACTTCCGATTTAATAAAAACAAATGATACTACCACGAAAAATGATACCGAAAAAGAGCCAACAGAAAAAGATGCTGAAATAATAAAGCAGCGTTTACTGAGTAAATTAAGCTCGTATGATGAATACACTAACACGCAAAATGCAAAGAATAGATTATTGCATGATTTAAGTAATATTCCGAAAGATATTTTGCGAGAATCGTACTTGGAAAATGCAGAAAAAGATTTACATTTGTTGAATGATAAATACAATGATGGTTTGTTAAATTTGAGAACCAACAAATTTGAGCAAAGAGATTTACGATATCGCCAAAATGATAGAAATACGGTGAAGAAGGAATTGGAAAGCATGTACGATGAAAAACGACGAGAAAGCTTATGGGATTTGGAAAGTGAAAAAGAGCAATATGATCGTGATCATGGATATTGGAGAGGCAAACGAGAAATGATTCAAGATAAGAAATTTATCCCTCGTATAGATAGCACAGGTAAAAGAAATAGTTTTCAATTTTGAAATTTTATGATTGGTTTTAATTATTTGAAGTAAAAGCAAGAATACGAACTCAAAAGACACATGTGTGCATAATCGGCATAATCTTTTAAGTCCGTACAATGGTGGATTTAAGGGGGGAGGGCACGTGCCCCCATAATATTATTGTGTACTGTGGAGATTTCATCACAATACATACTTAGAAGCAAATCAAATTATTAGAGTTGTTAAAATATATGAATAAAATAACAGATAACAGAAAGAACATTAGTGAAACTCTAGTCTATTTCTGGCTGGAATTGTGATTTTTTTTCGTTGCGTCCCTTTCACGCACTTACAAATAAAAGATTATACTATGCCCCCCTCAGAAAAAAATCCTGGATACGCCCTTGAATGTTACTATATCCAACTATTTATTTAATAAATATTTCAAAATAAATAAATTGATAAGAATTTAATAATATAAATACTTATATCATGAAAAACTGGTTTCCGAAATTAACATTGTATTAAAATGTGCACAATAGTAAGATTTATTGGAATACCATCCGTTGATTTTTTGTAATTTGATTAATTGATCAATCTTATTTGAAAAATGCTCTAATAATATAAATGAAATAAGTCGGTTTAAATCATTGAATTTTATAATTAAATTAACGAATTAACGCATTAACTGGTTAACACGTATTAATTTAAGTTTAAAACTCGCACCTGTTTATTTAGTTGCCACAATTTTTAATAATATATCCAACTATATTTAGTAAATATTACACTGCTATCATTTCCGGAAAATTGAAAAAGCACTAAACAAGAATCCGGAAGATATTTTTCATTTGTAAGTGAAGATTGATGTGATTTTTCTCCTTGAGTCGTTGAGGTATCAATTTTTTGAGTTTATTTCAAATTTTTCTAAATCATCCAAGGACGGATTTAAGGGGGCGGGGGCACGAAGGCACGTGCCCCCCACAGTATTTTTGTGTACTGTGAAGAATCCATCACAATACATACTTAGAAGCAAATCAAATTATTAGAGTTGTTAAAATATATGAATAAAATAACAGAAAGAACATTAATGAAACTCTAGTCTACTTCTGGCTGGAATTGCGATTTTTTTCGTAGCATCCCTTTCACGCACTTGTAAATGAAAGATGATAATGTGCCCCCCCAGAAAAAATCCTGAATCCGCCCTTGTATGTATATATACTTTTATTTTCCTACCATGAAAGGAAATTAGTCAAACTTTTTTTTGCCAAAATTTCAAAAACGTTATAAATTTGTTACGCTATTTCTTCCAGAAGTAAATATGTTATAATAGACGTGATCTTATGAGAACTTAGATGTGATTTATATTTAATGCACATTTCTATACTAATTTTAGGCGTTCTTGTAAAAACATTATCAACCAACGATAACTCAATTGATTTGGTATTTGGTATTTCGTGGTTACCAGTTCAAAATACAGCACAAATTATTTTACCGCAAGATAAATTATGCATTGAAAGAAAAATGGAACGGGCTAAAGCTCCGCAAGGTATGACTACTATTTACTAATTCGCAATTATTTCAAATTTGTGAATATTTTCATTTTATTTTTAGACAATTATCACAACTTAGAGAAAACTACGATGGAAGATTTATTTACGAAAATGTGTTTAGCAGAACGTGGCGTTAAATTTTCAGATACACAAAATGATAAGTTAAACAACCAACCAAGTATAAACGATCAAATTAGTTTGGGACAACTAACACTTTACAGACTTAACTTACAATGCGATTGTGGACCTTTACTAGAAAATGAATCTTGTGGCCGAATCTTAGATTATGAAAAGCAGAGTTGGAATGAGTATTTAGGTAACAATGGAAAAGGTTACTATAGCAAACATGACTAATTATAATCTTCAAATGAGTTTTAAGGAAATATTTTTACGTATTTATGGAACTTTTGTTAAAATAGAAAAATGAAATGCGATATGAATATTACCACAAAAAAATAATCCACAGAATTCAACATAACATGTTGAAATAAGTAAGAAATTCAATGAATTTGAACAGCTTTTTCTTTGATTTAAACATAAAAGTAAGTTTATATTTCAATTCAATTTAAATGGTGCTATGTTTTTGAAACATAAGAAGTAAATTAAAATTATTGTGAAAGAAATACCTTATTGATTTTATCCAAAAATAAATTTAAAAGTTTGTTGGGTAAAATATTTCCCTAATCTTTTCATATCAACCTTTGTTTATTTTTTTCTTGGTTTCATAGGTTTAAATAACATTCAAATAAGTTTGTATAGCTGTTGAATTGTTTAAATATTTCTATTCAAATATCAATGTGTGTTATAAAATTAAAAATTATAAATTACAAGTTTTCTTCATAAATTTCAAATATTTGAGCTTTAAATTGAGAACTGTTAAAGATTAAAATATTAAGTGATGAATTCAAAACAGTTTTTAAGTTCGAATGTTACATTTTATAATATATAGTTCAGCGGTGATAATCACTTCATTGATAAATTCAAAATTTTTATGATTCATTCTTGATAGTTATTATCACATATTGAAGCAGTTTCCTATTATATTATATTCAAAAATAATGTGTATGGCACATTAAATATTTTTCCTTCTTTATGATTATTTTTCAATCAAATGTATCCCTGAAATTTCTTCTTATAATGATAGTTGGAATTATGTAGATAATTGATTGTTTCATTTATAATCTAATATATATTCGATAATAAGGATGTTTGTTTCAAAAAATAATAAAATATTGTTATCTGTATTTGCTTAATATCTTTCCCTTGTGATAATGAAAAGCCAAAAATATATAGCATATATCTGTATAGATGTATCATTTTAATTTATAAATATAATATGAGAAAGGTTAGTGTAAGAAACAATTCTTAAGAACACTTAATTATATATATTTCATATATTATTATCGGCATCAGCCTTTTACATAATTTTATAAGCATTGGTTAATAAAGAAAAATATGTAAAACTTTTAATACATTATCAAGTGGCACTTTAAATACGTTTTTTTTTAAATAATTTTTAATTTGAAACGGAATATTTTATGAAATTAATGATTTTTTGAAGCATCAAGAAGTTGCAAAACTCACCAATTTATTGTTGAGAAACAACAAAAGCGATTATAACAAATGAAACAGATAGCACAAATTTAATTATATTTTAAACATGAAGATTTACTTTTAATTAATGATAAAAATTTCAATGTTATAGAATTTATTGCAAATATTTATACTAATTGATTGTCTAATTAAAATGAATACATTTTTAGTTAAACTAAAACGTCCTTCTTTTCTTTAATGGTACCAATCTCTTCTATGCTACAAATCAATTTCAGAAGTTCATCCTCAATAACCGGACAAAAAATAATACAATTTTCTACAAATAACTACAATTTTCAATATTTGCATGAGTAACAAGAAGCTTCGAAAAGGTCAGAAGAAGGAAAGATATGACGTCATGAACGTTAATCCATTATCTGGCCCCAACTACTATGGAAAAAATGAATGCGTCCAAATACTAATTTATGGGTTCGTTCCTAATATCAAGCAAATTTTCAAAATTTCAAAATTTCGGATTTATAAGAATCCTAGAGTCGCTAAAGACCTTAGTAGTTATAAAACGATGATAAATAACAATTAAGAACAAGTCTAATTAGAATAACTTTCTTTGTGATTTCCACAAGATTGCATAGCAGTGTTTTTTATGATCGTCGATAAGTTAATTGGTAAGTGCCAGCGTTTTGGAACCTTGTAAAATTTTGCTAAATGGATTTTGTGTACAGATAAAACTAATCGATCAAAATAACATAATAGAGTTATTCGATGGGTTTGTATTATTGGTCGGTCACAAATGAACATTTGGAACGGACATCAATTGGAATTAACATCAATCAAATTTAGAAAGGAAACAGATATGACACCAAAAAGAACAAAAAAGGAACAACTAATAAATCAGTAGTGTAATTTATAAATTCCAAAAATCAGTGATATTGATAAAAAATAAAGATTCAATAAATATCACTTAAAAGAACAATCATAAAGGTATATTCCTTTTTTCAATTGTAAATTATCCGTAATGAAACTTTGAAATGAAATTGTGATTACTCTGTGATTACACAAAAAAAAAATTCACATAACAATTCACTTTAGGGCCATATTTTTTTTTTTAAAAATTCCTTGAGAAAACTAGGCTTCATAAGGAAAATTCACCCATCAAAATGGCTCAATTTCAGACGTAACTTGTCGCATAATTTTTTTCATTCAAACTTCACGTTTTAATTTTCCAAGGATAAAGCCCCGACATGCTAATTCTTCTTATGCATATTCGTTATGGATGTTTCAGTGTAAACTTAACTACTTTATTAAAGTGAAAAAAAAACCCTTATATATTTTTTTATGCCAATGAAATTTGTCCTTTTTAAAACATTGAAATGGAATTGTGGTTATCCTTTTGCTCACAGGGCGCAATTGTTTAATAATCCGTTGACAAAAATAGACCTCATAATAAAAACTCACCCCCTTAAATAGCCCAATTTCGGTCCAAATTTGTCGCATGTAATTTTTCCTCCTTAATTTTCCGGCCATTTATGCTGTACATGTAAAATATTTTTAGTCTGTATAGTTAAGTATGATTCAAATAATAATATTGTTCATACTAAATAAAATAATACCTTCCATATATCTATATTTTGCAGTTTAATATTATAATTTTTGAAAATGAAATGTGGTTATTCTGTTGCACTCAGGACGAAATTTTTTTCACATTACAATTCACTCAAGGGCTTTTTAATATAACCCGTTGATAAAGTTAGTCCTAAAGAAAAAGGCACCCCTCGAAAACGACAAATTTAAAACCCAATTTGAAACAATCAGTTTCAACTCCTTAACTTCCCTTTTTGATTTCCTAAGATCTAGCCATTAAATGTAATATTTTTTATGCATAATCGTTAAAGATGATTCATTTAATAATACTCAGGTCAATTACAATGACAAAAAACATCTCTTATATCATTTTTATGCCCTTGAAAATTGTCCTTCTTGAAACTTTGAAACGATTTTGCGGGTGTTCTTTTTCACACAGGACAAAAATGTCTTCACATTTCGACTGACGTTAGGGCAATGTTTTATAATCCATTGATAAAGTTAGTCCTAATAAGGAAAAGTCACTCCTCGAAAACGACCAATTTTAAGGCAATTTTGATGCATTCATTTTCACCTACTTAACTTCGCGTTTTAATTTCCCAAGGACCTAGCTATTAAATGCAATATTTTGTATACATAATCGTTTAGGATGATTCATTTGATAATACTCAGGTCAAATCCAACAAAAAAAAACATCCCTTATATCCTTTTTATGCCTTTGAAAAATGTCCTTTTTGAAACTTCGAAACGATTTTGCGGGTGTTCTTTTGCACACAGAACGAAAATTTCTTCATTTTAAAAATTAAGTAACGGCCTGATTTTTTTAATCGTTGCGGAAAAGCACCCTTATCAGGAAATGCAATCCTTGTATTTATCCGTTTTTTTACATCATGTAGATGTTAGACAACCAATTGTTCGTCTAGAAATTGGGCTGCGACTTAAGTTCATTAGTTTGCAACTATAAAATTGGACATATGATTTGTTTTATTAATTTAAATCAGTGGTTCTTAACCTTTTTAGCTACCGGCACCCCTAAAATTTTCAAACAATATTCTCGCACCCCTTACTAGAAATTATTGAGTTATATAAATTAAAAAACAAACATTATGCAAAACATATTTTTTATTAATTTTATGTGCGTAACAAATTTTTTATAAATTTTAATTGTTAGCTGAAATAATCAATTATAAATTATCAAAGTTTTTATTAATGGCTTTTTTGTTGTTGCTTTTCCTCAATTATTTTTGAAAACCGGGGGATCTTTTTTGAAATAGCTACACGCATATCATTACTAACATTAAGTCTATTTCTAGCTTTTGTTTTTATATGCACAAGTGACGAAAATCCCATCTCACACAAATATGTTGTGGCAAATGGAACAAGATGCTGAAGCGCTATTTTAGCTAATCGTGGATATGACATTACTTGAGCACACCAGAAATTTTCCAAATTCTCTGCTTCAAATTCCATTTGATTATGTCCATTTGTCCGTAGTTCAACAAGGTCCTCTTTCAATAAATTACTGTCATCCATTGAGTCCAGATTATAAATAAATGGATCTAATATCCATTTTTCTGATATATCTATATCTCCAGTAGCAAAATATCCCTCAAAAGATTCGCTCAACTTTTGCAAATGATCTTTAATTTCGGTGGTAATATTGTTTCTTTCATCATCTGAAACAAGAACTTCTTCAAGCAAAGGAAAGTTAGCATAATTTATCTTGTCAACACGGTTAATCCAAATTGAAAGTTTTCGACTAAACGCAGTCAACTTCTCTTTCGCTGTTATAGTGTTCACTCCAAATCCTTGGATTGAAATATTTAATTCATTAAGGTGCGTGAATATGTCTGCCAAATACGCTAGCTGAATTATAGCATCTCTATTGCTGAATTCATCAGCTAAACTACTGCCTTGATTATTAAGAAACTGCATTATTTCACTTCGCAATTCGTACACACGATTTAGCATACGTCCACGCGATAGCCATCTTACTTCTGTGTGAAATAAAAGGACAGTATGCTCGGCACCAAGTTCTTCGCATAAAGCACGGAAGAGACGATGATTTAAAGCTCGACCTCTGATAAAATTTACAACTTTGACTGAAGTGATTAATGTTTTCTTTAATTTTTCAGGCAATGTCTTTGTAGCTAGCGCATGTCTATGTAAAATACAATGGGTAATTGTAACGTGAGGCACTTCCTTTTTTACATACGCTACAAATCCAGAATTTTTGCCTAACATGGAAGGAGCTCCATCAGTACAAATTGATCCTATTTTGTTCATCGGTATCTCATATTGTAATAAAAAGTCTTTGACTTTATTAAATATATCAATTCCTTTTGTAGTCAATTCTAATGGTTCACAAAACAAAAATTCTTCAACAATTTCTTTTTCTTTTACATATCGTACAAACACCATCAGCTGAGAACAATTTTCAACATCTGTAGATTCATCCAATTGAATACCCACTGGGACATTACTAGCTTTAATATCTTCAATTACTTGTTGTAAGATGTCTTTACTTATATCAGAAATTCTAGTACGGATTACGTCATTTGACAAAGGAATTTGTTGAAGCTTTTGTTGTGCTTCAGTACCCAACACTATTTTTGCCATTTCTAATGCACAAGGCTTTACAAGTTCTTCAGCTATTGTATGTGGTTTCTTCTTCTTGGCACAGATATATGCAACTTGATAAGACGCTTGCAACAGCGGCTTTTCGTGTGATATAAATCCAAAAGTTGTGATAGTTCCACTTTTATCAAATCGAACTCGTTTAGATTTCAAACTTTCAAAATCATAGCCAGCATCTACACCACCATGCTGTTTGGTAAAATGCTCATTTAGTTTCGACGGCTTGAGATTGGCGTTTGAAAATTTATTGCAGCACAGAATACATTGTGGTCGCTGCGTTCCATCCTTCTCCGTTGTAAATGTAAAACCATAACGAACATAATCGTCATTCCAACATCGTTTCTTTGACATGGCGTAAACTAAATTAAATTTTTTAATAAAACACTAAAAAAATATTAAACTTCTATCTATTATTGCTATATTTTAGCTTACCTTTTGAATTTGACTTTAATGTACCAAATTATATTCTAATAATTAGAATATAAATATTCAACTAAACTTGTAAAATTAACTTGTATTAATTATTTTATATTAATATTTAACTTTTAATATTCAACACGAAAATTCAAACTTGTAATAGTCGACACTAAAATTCAATTATTTTTAAATTTTTATTCAATGTAATGTGCGCATCAACAGTATTTATATTTCTAAGAATAATCGCAACAATCAACTGAAATTTCGAGGAAATATAAAAATTAGTATAGAAACTAGAAACGCATTTGAATTTTTGTAATTGTAGAAAAAATACAAAAATTAATTTGTCTCGATGGTTTATAATTTACAAACATATTTAAAAAATGTTTAGGGAATAAAAAATTTACTAACCAAAATGAATTTTTAAGATTAGTTTTTTATTTTGCTAGCTACACGTGAATTTGTAAAATTACAATTTCGCACCCCAAAATATTCAAGCTCGCACCCTTAAGGGGTGCGTGCACCACCGGTTAAGAACCACTGATTTAAATCAATGTATTATTACAGATTTAACTTTCCTTGAAAGTGAGGACAAGGGCAGATTTGTTTGGTTTGAAGAAGGAATCATCCTTTTTGGAGATAAATGTTAAGTAAGGGTTAGAGTTATTGAAATGTTTAAATATTGCTCTAATTGGAGTTTTCTTTTCAGAGGAATCTTACCGAAGACAACCGAGAATTCTTCAATGGATTCGAATTGTTCATCATTTCTTCAGTGGATCATTCCAAAATCTTCCAACAAACTCATCAAGGATATCATTTCCACAATTGGTGTCTACCGAGGAACTACAACAATTAATACAACAAACTTACTACAACAATAAGTGGTGTAAATTATGTTTCCATAAATTAGTGAACGTGATGTGATAAAGTGATTAAAGTGATAAATAATCAAAATACTATGAAAATCAAAAGCTTTTTATTAACTTAATATTTGTATATGATTGTAACAATTGATACTTAAGATAAATTATATAAACTGTTGTAATAATGGGAAAACGAATATTGTATTATATTATAAACTGAATTGATATTTAACATTAATAAATTTATTTTAATTGAATACATTGTTTCAATTCGATTTATCCCACCCATCCTCTTAAATTTTATATTTCAGAGCTTTTTTTACAGTAAGAAAACATAGAAGAGTTCAATTATTACAACGATAGGTAGGTTCAATGTTTTTCTATTGATTGCCGAATAATACGATAAAGACAATATCGAAAAATATCATAACTTTTCAAGTTAAAAAAATTCCAGTTTCTGCAAATCTCATAAGAATTGTTTATATATGAGTTTTAACGTCATTTACATATATCATCTGATAGCCGAGTCGCTAAGGTCGCCGCCGTCGCCGTCTCAACCCGTGGTCCCTGGTTCGCATCCCGATTGGTCCAGGATTTTTATAATTTCTAATAATTGATTTCTCTTTCTTACAGCTTATAATATATCTAATTAACATTAATTCTTAATTCCAGACATTTCTTCATCGAAATATTCGATCGAACAGTTCCTACACTTCGGGGTTGGGAATGATCGATCGATCGACGCGTTATATTTTTTCATTTTGTTTTTTCTCACTGATTTAGTGACGTCACACAATGTCGAGTGATTTTTTTTGTGGAAATATGTGACGTCACATAATGACGTCAATCATGAGAAAATTCAAAAAAAAGGGGGGGAGGACATCGAATTTTCGATTTTCGTGAAATAGGATTTTGGGAATGGCTTCCTCACGAAGTAGAAAGCCTAAAAATCATATCCTGTAATTGTATTTTTCTTTTTTTTGGGGGAAATTTTTCGGCTGAAATCCCAGAAATTCTGAGAAAAAGGACAAAATCGGCACTTTCTTTCACTTTTTGCAACTTTAACGTCAATTTGTGCGTTAACTATCGATCGTAGGTTAACGATAGTAGGCTCGATCGATAGCGCTTGAATTACTCTATCAATTGGTGCCAAGGAGGTCCCGGAAAAGCTTAAGGAGAAAAACTTTTTTTTTCGACTTTTCTGAAATTTAAAATCCACCACCAAATGCCTGTCGATTTTATGAAATTTTTGTGGAAATTTTTTTGTCGAATTTCTCGATGAAATTCTCACCTTAAATGCATTATGGTACGATCGAAAAACATTAGCACTTTTCGATGTTCTTAATGGAATTTTTCGATTTACAAATTTACATATGATGCATCATAATGCAATGTAAATTGTTTTCTTGAAAAAAAGGATGAAGGACCTAAAAATTTTGTAACGTGGTTCTACGACTTTTCCGAACGTCACATGAAGAAGCAATGGTTCAAATTTTCCCAGAAAATTCCACGAAAATCGATCGATTGTAAAAAAATAACGTTATGCAATTTGATATTGCAGAATTATATATTATGCAAGATAATGCTATTCAAATACAAATTTGTTTTATTGAAAAAAAGGATGAAGGACTATAAAATGTTTCAATGTCTTTTGACAAATTTTCCGGGATTAACATGGAGCAGCTATGGTTAAAATATTTTTGGAAAATTCCAATTCCTTCGATCGAAAAAATTTTTCAAGTTTCCATCAATGAAGAAATCTTTATATTTGAGTTTAAACGATCAATTTATATATCTTCCAATGGCCGAATCGATAAGCGCACGGAATATGTTATAAACGGAAAGACGAAGGATCGATCCCCCAATAAGGTAAAAGATTTTTATATTTCTACTAACCAATTTCTAATTAATATCTATTCGTTACAGCTTAAATTATCACTTTCGATCGTTAATAATTATCTTAACGTTAGTTTCAGCCGAATAATTCGATCATCTCTTCTCCAACCTTTCGAGGTTGAGAGAAGTGATCGATCGATTCCGTAGATTTTTTTTCTTTTTGGTTTATATATATGACGTCATACATACGTCGCCACGGGAATTCTGGATTCTGGAAAACGGATTCTGGGAATGGCTTAGTTACGTCACGGGAGGCCTAAAAAACATATCCTAATGTCAATTTTTTTCGTTTTTTTTTTGAAAATTTTTCGGCCGAAATCCCAGAAAATCCCAAAAATAGGCCAAAACTGACGGTTTTATTCACTTTTTTCAACTTTAACGCCGTTTTTAGCGAAAACTATCGATCGTAGGTTAACGATAGTAGGCTCATTCGATAGCGCTTGAATTACTCTATCGATGGTGTAAATTTGGTCCCGGAAAACCCTAAGGAAAAAAACTTTTTTTTTTAACTTTGCAAAAATTTAAAATCCTCGATGAAACCATGGCCGATTTTTTTCAAAAAATTTTTTGTCGAATATCTCGATGAAATTCACACCATAGATGCATAATGTAACGCTCGAAGTAAAAATAAATAAAAAATTGAGCTTTTCGTTACCCTTCATCGAATTTTTCGATAAACAAATTTACATATGCATGGCATTAAGACGTTTATATAAAATTTCATTATTGAGAAATTCGATGAAGGGTAACGAAAAGCTCAATTTTTTATTTATTTTTACTTCGAGCGTTACATTATGCATCTATGGTGTGAATTTCATCGAGATATTCGACAAAAAATTTTTTGAAAAAAATCGGCCATGGTTTCATCGAGGATTTTAAATTTTTGCAAAGTTAAAAAAAAAAGTTTTTTTCCTTAGGGTTTTCCGGGACCAAATTTACACCATCGATAGAGTAATTCAAGCGCTATCGAATGAGCCTACTATCGTTAACCTACGATCGATAGTTTTCGCTAAAAACGGCGTTAAAGTTGAAAAAAGTGAATAAAACCGTCAGTTTTGGCCTATTTTTGGGATTTTCTGGGATTTCGGCCGAAAAATTTTCAAAAAAAAAACGAAAAAAATTGACATTAGGATATGTTTTTTAGGCCTCCCGTGACGTAACTAAGCCATTCCCAGAATCTTACTTCATGAAAATCGAAAATTCGCTCATTTTTTCGATATTTTTCGGGAATGACGTCATTGGGTGATGTTATTGGATGGCGAGTGGCGACGTATGTATGACGTCATATATATAAACCAAAAAGAAAAAAAATCTACGGAATCGATCGATCACTTCTCTCAACCTCGAAAGGTTGGAGAAGAGATGATCGAATTATTCGGCTGAAACTAACGTTAAGATAATTATTAACGATCGAAAGTGATAATTTAAGCTGTAACGAATAGATATTAATTAGAAATTGGTTAGTAGAAATATAAAAATCTTTTACCTTATTGGGGGATCGATCCTTCGTCTTTCCGTTTATAACATATTCCGTGCGCTTATCGATTCGGCCATTGGAAGATATATAAATTGATCGTTTAAACTCAAATATAAAGATTTCTTCATTGATGGAAACTTGAAAAATTTTTTCGATCGAAGGAATTGGAATTTTCCAAAAATATTTTAACCATAGCTGCTCCATGTTAATCCCGGAAAATTTGTCAAAAGACATTGAAACATTTTATAGTCCTTCATCCTTTTTTTCAATAAAACAAATTTGTATTTGAATAGCATTATCTTGCATAATATATAATTCTGCAATATCAAATTGCATAACGTTATTTTTTTACAATCGATCGATTTTCGTGGAATTTTCTGGGAAAATTTGAACCATTGCTTCTTCATGTGACGTTCGGAAAAGTCGTAGAACCACGTTACAAAATTTTTAGGTCCTTCATCCTTTTTTTCAAGAAAACAATTTACATTGCATTATGATGCATCATATGTAAATTTGTAAATCGAAAAATTCCATTAAGAACATCGAAAAGTGCTAATGTTTTTCGATCGTACCATAATGCATTTAAGGTGAGAATTTCATCGAGAAATTCGACAAAAAAATTTCCACAAAAATTTCATAAAATCGACAGGCATTTGGTGGTGGATTTTAAATTTCAGAAAAGTCGAAAAAAAAAGTTTTTCTCCTTAAGCTTTTCCGGGACCTCCTTGGCACCAATTGATAGAGTAATTCAAGCGCTATCGATCGAGCCTACTATCGTTAACCTACGATCGATAGTTAACGCACAAATTGACGTTAAAGTTGCAAAAAGTGAAAGAAAGTGCCGATTTTGTCCTTTTTCTCAGAATTTCTGGGATTTCAGCCGAAAAATTTCCCCCAAAAAAAAGAAAAATACAATTACAGGATATGATTTTTAGGCTTTCTACTTCGTGAGGAAGCCATTCCCAAAATCCTATTTCACGAAAATCGAAAATTCGATGTCCTCCCCCCCTTTTTTTTGAATTTTCTCATGATTGACGTCATTATGTGACGTCACATATTTCCACAAAAAAAATCACTCGACATTGTGTGACGTCACTAAATCAGTGAGAAAAAACAAAATGAAAAAATATAACGCGTCGATCGATCGATCATTCCCAACCCCGAAGTGTAGGAACTGTTCGATCGAATATTTCGATGAAGAAATGTCTGGAATTAAGAATTAATGTTAATTAGATATATTATAAGCTGTAAGAAAGAGAAATCAATTATTAGAAATTATAAAAATCCTGGACCAATCGGGATGCGAACCAGGGACCACGGGTTGAGACGGCGACGGCGGCGACCTTAGCGACTCGGCTATCAGATGATATATGTAAATGACGTTAAAACTCATATATAAACAATTCTTATGAGATTTGCAGAAACTGGAATTTTTTTAACTTGAAAAGTTATGATATTTTTCGATATTGTCTTTATCGTATTATTCGGCAATCAATAGAAAAACATTGAACCTACCTATCGTTGTAATAATTGAACTCTTCTATGTTTTCTTACTGTAAAAAAAGCTCTGAAATATAAAATTTAAGAGGATGGGTGGGATAAATCGAATTGAAACAATGTATTCAATTAAAATAAATTTATTAATGTTAAATATCAATTCAGTTTATAATATAATACAATATTCGTTTTCCCATTATTACAACAGTTTATATAATTTATCTTAAGTATCAATTGTTACAATCATATACAAATATTAAGTTAATAAAATCCTTTTGATTTTCATAGTATTTTGATTATTTATCACTTTAATCACTTTATCACATCACGTTCACTAATTTATGGAAACATAATTTACACCACTAATTGTTGTAGTAAGTTTGTTGTATTAATTGTTGTAGTTTCTCGGTAGACACCAATTGTGGAAATGATATCCTTGATGAGTTAGATGGAAGATTTTGGAACAATCCACTGAAGAAATGATGAACAATTCAAATCCATTGAAGAATTCTCGGTTGTCTTCGGTAAGATTCCTCTGAAAAGAAAACTCCAATTAGAGCAATATTTAAACATTTCAATAACTCTAACCCTTACTAAACATTTATCTCCAAAAAGGATGATTCCTTCTTCAAACCAAACAAAACTGCCCTTGTCCTCACTTTCAAGGAAAGTAAAATCTGTAATAATACATTGATTTAAATTAATAAAACAAATCATATGTCTAATTTAATAGTTGTAAACTAATGAACTTAAGTCGCAGCCCAATTTCTAGACGAACAATTGGTTGTCTAACATCTACATTTTGTTAAAAAAACGGATAAATACAAGGATTGCATTTCCTGATAAGGGTGCTTTTCCGCAACGATTTAAAAAATCAGACCGTTACTTAATTTTTAAAATGAAGAAATTTTCGTTCTGTGTGCAAAAGAACACCCGCAAAATCGTTTCGAAGTTTCAAAAAGGACATTTTTCAAAGGCATAAAAAGGATATAAGGGATGTTTTTTTTTGTTGGATTTGACCTGAGTATTATCAAATGAATCATCCTTAACGATTATGTATACAAAATATTGCATTTAATAGCTAGATCCTTGGGAAATCTAAACGTGAACTTAAGGATGTAAAAATGGATTGAATTTATTTTCTATTATTTAAAACTCATTTTAGAACTAACTTATTATAGGTATGATGTTTTAAAAATTAAATAATAATATAGAACAGTTTATCAGTCGGTAGTTACTGTGGTACTGCTTGGTACCAATCGATAAAAAAAGGATGCATGCATTGCAATGGAAAAATATTCTTTCTATTGGAATGTGGTATTTCTACAACTTAAATTGATTAGCTACCGTTACCTTGGTTGCAATTAAATCTTTTCAATTTATGAGTCGAGTGGCACAAGTCAGAGCGTTAAGAATCTACAGCTATTGTTATAAATGTCAAATTAAAATCATTTACAGTTACATTTTCTACATCAAATAAAGAATTTTAATCGTTAAGAAACATGGAAAATGTGAAAATAGAACCTCCTCGATATATTCCTAATCGTCCAAATGACTACGTTTATGGTAAGTAAATATATTAAATCTCCATTCTTCCTTTATTATTCTTTTGTAATTGTTATGCTTTGAAATAGATCCGTTATTTACGGTTTCGAGTCAAAAAGATTATGAAAAAGCGATGATGGACGCAGCCGTTCGCAGTGCCGAATTTGTAAGATCTACAAGAAACAAATAATCAGAATAAAATTAATTTTCGTTTTTTTTTTTATAGCGCATTCGTCCAAACTTCTTAGCAATGTTTAGCGAACTAGTACAGTATCCTAATACAAAATTAGCGCTTATCGAAGGATCAGATAAAATTCCATCATTTATTGATAAAAGTTGGAGTGCTCGCCAAAGAGATCAAGGAATATCTCAAAAGCCTATCGATGTAAATGGGACATACAGATTTAGATTTTGTGGAAGGTACTCAATACATTTAACGATGGAAAAATAGTATGTTTTTACTTGGTTTCTAGACCAATTATCCCTTGCAAGGTGGTAGAACCCTTGTATTTTCTATCAGTTGATAATCGAAGTGTGACCTTTGAGAAAAAACTGGATACAACACAAACCTGTAAAATAAAAAATCGTGGAACCCAAACTACTTACAGAGAATCATCTGCTCAAACTACACCTTGGGAACCTCCTTACAAAGTAATTGGGGATACTGAACCGGAAATAACGACTTTAGCATATCTATCATGGGGTAAAATTGAAATAAATGTTTCATGACTTATTCAAACATTATTCAATTTATATTTTTAAAAGGATATGGATTGCCAGCAGGTATGCATGAATGTAAAATTATTGAAAGGGCAAGAATTAGAAGAGCTTGGGAACGAAGTTTACCCCCAGTAACAGATGAAGCATCCCTGGAATTACGACGTCAAGTAATTACCCAAATTGAAACAGATGAATGGGCTTTCAGAGAAAGGGTTATTATTATTAATTCAATAATCCCCCGCTTTACGGACAAGATTCGTTCTTCATAAATTGTCCATAAATCCATTAAACAAAACCGCTATTACTATGAGATCCTATTGGAAAAGGGGTAAATGCGTTCCAACTAGTAAAAATACCTGTTAAAGAGCTCAATTTTACTATAGATTCCCACATAATAGAGGGCATAAATAAATTAGCCCTGCACTATTCTGAATAACATCAAATACTAATTCGTAAGAACGTTGGATAACTATTTTGCGATTCCCCGTATAACAAAGCCAATCAGAAACTATTTATGTACTAAAAATATTTTTTATTTTTGGGATTCCTCACAAAAAAATCTTAGTAAAACAGAAAAAATATAAGTATATTGTCCATAATAACGAATTTCCGTTAAGCGAGCGTCCATAAAGCCGGAGATTACTATAGTTAAACATTAAATCTACATTATATTTATTTTTTGTTATTAGGAAATAGACGATATTCAGTTTTTGAGATTAGAGCTCATGTTGAAAATGATGGAAAAAACATTTTGCAAATTATCCGAAAGAGCAACGAAAAAATTACAAAACTTTTGGCTAGCAAAACAAAGTGAAAATGAGAAAAAAATATCAAAAATCAAGCATGATACAACACGTGGTAAATATTTTTGCAAACTCGAATTTAATGTCTCTTAGACTATGATTAATATTGTTAAAGCAATATTATTGATTAGCAATACATTGGACATCTGAAGAGTATGTTGTAATAATACCATAAGAACTCAACTTTTACTTATTATTGTATCAATAATATTGATTGAATAAAAATAATTTTAAACCACTCAAAAGAAAATTAAACTAGAAAGTAAATAGCCCCCTCGGTAATTTTCAAAGCCATTCAAAATTGATATAATTGAATCTCGCTTTGGCTACTCCACATAACGTAATCCTTTAATTATTTTTAGCCATTAGAAAATTAGATATGAAACACAAGGGAATTAAAATGAAATATGAATACGTTAATATAGTAGATGAACATATACACTACGATTCCGAATTATATGGTCCAATGAAACGGCATGGAGAACATCCCAAACGATTCCATCAAGTAATTCCACCCAACAAAGAACATACACCGCAATATCTGGGTACATAACTAAACCTGTAAGTGCGTTTAAAAACTGAATTTCAATTTCCTTGTTAACTTTTTAAGGTGTTGAAAATTTGAGTACTCTACCTAGATGGCTCCAAAACTTCAAAGATCCAATGGACCGTTTTCCAGAGAAGAAATCTGAATATCGGCATCTTTGCCTTCGAGAAACCAAATGGAATAAAGAAAACTTGGCTAAATTACATCAAGAACTAAAGCGTTTGAGATTAAGTTACTATAATAAACCAAAACCTTTGTCATTAAGAGTACGAAAAATGAGAATAGAACAGCCACCCGATACTCCTCGTGTTGATGTGATTAATGATCGAGATGAAGATACTCATCAAGCTGCATTGTTAATTCAGAAAATTGTTCGTGGACGAGCCATTCAATCATTAGTAAGTCCAAGTTTATAAAATTTTAACTATTTTTCCTACGTGCAATGCTTATGTGATAATCCTCTTTTGATCAAAATAAGATTTTTTCGTTGACTTTGAACAGTTATACTGTGTATACAATATATATAAGATATATTGCAGTCCAATTTATGTAGTATAATTTAATATAATAATATATAAAAATCATACTACAAATATAAATTTCAACAGAAGTTCAAACAAAAATATTCGTGACGTATTGTCCAGATACGTATTTCGATTGCCAAGCAATCTTCATCAGTGGTCATCAAGTAGTTTGGATCACTCCGTAACTGCTTTGTGATGACTCACAAGTAAATTACATTATTTTAAAAGTTGTTAAAAGTGTTAAAGAAAGTGGTATGATTAATATATATTATTATATTAAATTATACTACATAAATTGGACTGCAATATATCTTATATATTGTATACACAATCCTCTTTTGAATTAACGTATGGCAACCTATAGAATAAAGAGAAAATGCTGAATTTGGGATATATCATTCTGGCCACAGACAATGATAGAAATGAATTTTGATGTTCAGTAGATAAAGATTATAGAAGATATATTGTGTGAATTTTAATGCCTTTTGAAATGACCAAAGAAAAATAGTAGTTGGCTTTCTTTGATCTATTTTTAGATATGTTTTTCATCTTCAAAAAAGTATATACAGGTCTTATTTCGAAACATATGTAATTTCCAACAATATGTCACAACAGTGTATATTTATTAGGGTGTCCGTTATTTCCCAAATTGATTTTTTTACAGTGATCGCCCCCTGAATTTTTAGTTTTAGATATAAAAAAAATTATCCAATACAATTAAGCTCTTAATTTCTTGATTAAACCGTGCCGGAATCATGTTACTTTTACCATTTAAATAACATGGGATTATTTGACTTTTAATTTTTTTTTCCTCAGAAACAAATGTATGAAAAGATTTAAGGTCAAATTATTCTGACGTAAAATTTGACGCTCTATAAAAAAGGTCTCTAATGAATTTTCGATTAAATCACTCCATTAAAAGTTATTCAACATTTAACTTTTTAACGACAAATCAATCGACTATAGGCTCAATAAAAATGATGTTGACTACAAGTTCTAAGAAATTTCTCATAGATGGCGTCAGGTGAAATGGTAAAAATTCGAATAATAATTGAACTTTTGTCGATAGTTTCATTAATTAGTATGAAATTCACTTCGTAGGTACAAATATTGATTAAAGTACGATAATTTATCCTGGATAAATTGAATTTCACGACTATAGCGAATTCGGATCTTATGTCACCGGTTTTAATAGTCAAAAAATGATTTTTTTGTTTAATTTTCAGTTCAAGTCTTAAAATTAACACAAATAATCACTTGCGCTCTAATGATAATAATTTTTATCTTCTCTTCCAATGATTTTATATTTAAAAAAAGTAAAAATGAGCAAAAAGTTGAAAATATTGCAAGATTTATATTAGGCACAAGTTAAATGTTGAATAATTTTTAATGGAGGGATTTAATCGAAAATTCATAAGAGACCTTTTTTATAGAGCGTTAAATTTTACGTCAGAATAATTTAATCTTAAATCTTTTCATACATTTGTTTCTGAGAAAAAAAAAATTAAAAGTAAAAAGTCAAATAATCCCATGTTATTTAAATGGTAAAAGTAACATGATTCCGGCACGGTTTAATCAAGAGCTTAAGCAAATTAAGAGCTTAATTGTATTAGATATTTTTTTTATATCTTAAACTAAAAATTCAGGGAGCGATCTCTGTAAAAAAATCAATTTGGGAAATAACGCACACCCTAATATTTATAGTAGGTTTTAATTCCTTTTTCCCAACAATAAAATGTACTTAGATAAATAGCTTTTTGTATAATAACAGTAAACAAGATTTATATTTATTTTGGTAGTTAATTTGCTCAGATTTAATACTATAAAATTAATCACTCATTTTAACATATCTTTGTTTCATATCTATCAGATTTTGACAAAATCGGTTTGTTTTGTTAAAGTAAATAAACATATGTAGTATTTTTTTGTAATGTTTTTTGTAGATATATGAAGGCAGAGATCGAAATCGTGAACTTATAGAAGAACTTAAAAGCACTCATGCACTTCAAGAAACAGATATGTTGTTAAGGAATGCAGAAAGAATTGACATTATGATGCAACAAAGAAATAGACAAATTCAACTGCGAAACGTAAATCAATTAAAAAAAATAATTTTATCAAATTTAAAAGTTGTTCTCTTCCTCAGGCTGAAAAAGTTGATGAGATTTTAAAATATTTAGAAGGAACCACTTATGGAACAGCATTGGATTATCTTAACAAGGAATTATTACGTCTTCAGGAAGAAAGACGAGCTCATGCATTTGCTTTAATGGCTTTACGGGAAAGATGGAGAAGAGAAGCTCGGGAAGCAGGACGCCGCCAACAAGAAGAGCGAAGACGACAGGAACATGATGAAATATTTAAACAGGTATTGATTTGGTATCTAATTTCCTTACATCTTAATAAAGCAAAAAAAATTATACTATCCTTGTTAGATTGTAAAAGTTCAACAAGAAACAGTAGACATATATTTAGAAGATATAATTTTAGAAGGTATAGAAAATAGAGCTGACAAAGAAGCTCGAAATTATGTAAAAAGATTGGCTGATGTAATCCAGAAAACAGCAGAAGAAGCTACGAGGTATGATTCTCATTAGAGTTTACTTCTTTCTAATTTATTGAGAAACACATAATTTCATTTATTGTTCGATTAGCAATGATTTCTTAGAGCAAGAAGAAATTACTGCAGATCTTATTCATAACTTCGTACTACCTGAGGTAGAAAAACAAATGGTACGAACAAAATTACGAAAAAAACAAGAAAAATATCTGCTAACGGCTCATAAAACTCTTTATGATGAAATTCCGAAACTTCCTAAGGTCCCCGTATCCGAAATAAGTAATTATTTTTTATTAACTAAAAAAATCAGTAATCAATACCTTATTTTTCTTTTCATTAGTTGGAGAAGGTGAACATTTATCCGATTTCCAATTAACCGACGCCGATTTATTGAAATTAGAGTTGTTGGGTAATTGTTTTCAAAGTAGTTTAAAAATGTAATTCATTATTGAATCTTATTTTAGAGGATCTTCAATATTCTTTAAATAGAGCAATATCTGCTTTGGCTTATGATTCAGAAATAGGAGAAGGTAATTAATATAAGTTATAAGCTTACGTTGTCCCGTCGCACGATATCGTTTAATTTAATAAGTCTCGAGAATAGTTTGATCATTACAATAAATGCTAATCATAGCATTTTAATGTTATTTTAGCCTGAAAATCTTAAGGTAAAAGTGAAATCCTCATTTTCATAATTGTGAATCAAATTATAACGTGCGAATGGAACAATAAAAATATTGCTATTTTTACGTAATATTGTACATTACAATTTTAGGTACGGGCGAAGAAAGTGAATACGAAGGTAACATTAAATAAGCTAAATTAAAGCAAACAAATCTAAACAGCTTTTTGAATACAGGAAAAATGTTTTCTGAAAAAGATGGGCTTTCAGAGATAGCTCCAGACGCGCCAGAAGAAATTGATGAATAATCTATAAAATTGGTTATCAAACTATTTATCAAAAATATTTGATTTTAATAAATGCATAACTCTGTATAAATAATAGCAAAAAACATTTTTTTTGACTAGGAGAAATTCGTACAAGATTCTCCTTATTTTACACACATAATTTACTACGAAAATATTTGAAATATTTCAAACATCTGTTGCTTTTCAATTCTACATATTTAAAAAATGGTAAGTATATACATATATAACTTATCTTTAAAAAATACAAAATAATAATAACGACGATTGTAGATAAATTAACAAAAAAAATAATATATATATCAACCTATATATATAGTTTCACTGGAATGTTTTGAATAGATTAAGAAAGTTATTTAAAAATTAAGAATTTTTAATACGAATATCTTCAATAAAACCTCTTTCTTTTGCTTTACTTGCAGAATGAATTTCCAGTATTTTATCACTTTTTTCGCTTGATAAAGATTCGTCAGTGGAAGAATCTGTAAATAAATAAATATCTTCAATTAATTTCTGCACCTAATAATAACGAATTGGTGCTTCTAAAAGAATGAATAGTTTATTAATTCTAATAAAATTAACTTCCTATTGTATTTATTAATTGCGTTACTATTCAGTTGAATTAAGCTTAGATACTATGAAATAATTTCAAAGCTATTGATTATTTAACACCCAGTCCATTGATAATCAATAAAGAAACTAATTGCCAAGGAACAATGCCGGTACGTTCCTCGATTATTAAAAAAAAAGTATTGAAAATAATAAAAACTTTCATAAAAATTGAAGATTTTTCTTAAATTTAAGAGATATGTACACACTTGTTAAAAATTAATATTCTTTTTTTGATATAATTAAAAGAAAAAAAAAACTATAATGAGGACATAGAATAAGAAATGTGATTTGACTACTTTGTAATAAGCAATGTTTTTCAATTTTTTTGAAAAGTTTACGTCTGGACCTAATTTACCATCCTTATTGAATTCTTAAGAGAAGTTGAAAAAAAAAACAAATAGCTAATAAAGTTTTTTAGCTTAAAGTCCTAAAATTTACAATTCACCTCTGCTCCTAGAAGAACAGTTGGCAATAAAATCGAAAACATTGAAAAGCAAGTCAATTAATGAAAAAAGTATAAAATTTACAGATACAGCAAATATTTGGCTGATATAGAGCATATTAATGCGAAACTATACTATACTAAACGAATCAATGGCTTATTAACTTTGTTTTATAGATTCCAGATTAATTTATACTGTAATAAAATATTTAAATTAAATAAAAATAAGTTTACCTTCAAAAACGTCTGTATTCAAATCGGATTTTCGCTGTTTACTTTCCCGAAACCGAGTATAATTAATATATTCATCTGAATTTATCAATTGATACCAGCTTATAATACAAACAATTGCAATTACAAATAAATTACATGTTATACCTAAAAATTAAAGAATAATAAAAATTTTGAATAAAAAAAAAATCTAAATTTTACCCAAAGAAGCAGAGAGTAACGGCCAATGAAACATTATATATCTCAACCCAGAGAAATGTGCACTTATTTGCAGTGTAGCTGAATACAATTCAATGCTATGAGATTGTATTTCAATATACACATCAGTAACGGGTCGTTCCTGAAAAAAATATTACATTTTTTTTCCTAAAATTAATAAAGTAAATTTATTCTATTATCTATAAACCTGTTCATCTTCGTAATCTGAAAAAAATTCTACATTGACATTTTGTTTTTGTACTGATGTTCCAAGAAGAAAGGCTGGAATTAGCATTATTGTTTGAATATTTTGCAACAATGGACTTTGGTAGGTAAGCATAGCAGAACGGCACGAATTCTGAACTAATTCCCCTGTTTTTGTTCGAAATTGAGCACAAACCATGAACATTCCTAGAATATAAAATATATCTAAGATAGATTTTTTTTCAGAACAACCATGATGTTTTAATAAAATATAATGAAACGAGAGAAAATAATAATTTGTTTTACAAGAAAAATTGTTATAGAAAAAAAAATAAAAATACCAATGAAGAAATTCTGTTGATTGGAGAAATGATGACAAGGTTTGGGATTGTTTGGGAAAATAAAAATATAATATTATTTTTTCAATTGAGAGCAGACCAGTAGGCGGGGCTGAAAAAAATGGCTACGTATAGTGTGCAGTTAAAGAGTTATCCGTAACTTTACATTAGGTAAGTGTTATTTTTTTAATTGTTATTTACCGTCGCTTTATAACTAATAAGGTCTAAAGCTACTCTAGGGTTACTAAAAATCCGTAATCGAGAAATATCGAAAATTTGCTCGACTCAAGGATCGAACCCAAAATCTTCTAGTTTTGAAGCGATCACCATGATCACTCGACCACCAGAAGACTTTTTAGTGTTATTATTTTAATATATTTGTTAACATTTTTCATAGAAAAATAATAAATACAGAAAAATTCTTCAATCTTAATAAGAGTAAGTTTTTCTTTAAAACTCATAGAAATCAGATTACACCTGCTTGATTTTTTTGAGTAAATGAACTTCACCGTATTAGTCGCTATGTATTTAATGTTTATGAAATAGTGTAACAGTTTTAATCTATTTTAGTTCATATTTAAAACTTACTAAGTTATAAACCTGACCTTTTTAACTAATGAAATAACTAAAGTCATAGTAAATAATCCAAGATTGGTTTGTTACGGAAATTTTACAAGTGTGGAAAACTATATTATAACATATAACACAAAATTACAATAGGGAAATCAATCTCTAAATTTGGAAATGGAAGATGATTTGAATGATATGATAAAAGAAGACGAAGACAATTAGCGGTTTATTATTATAAAAATTATTAGAAAAACTTTTTAGCTACCTAAATCTTTATTTGTTGGCGATTCAGGCATTTCTAAACTTAATGTAACTTTATAAGGTTGGCCTATCATTAAAAGTTGATTTCGACTTGTAAGTTGCACGTGGGCAGAAGGAAAACTGCATATTCCCGTTTTAAAATTGGAATTACATTCTTTTTTCTCACAAGTACTGAAAAAAAAACGTTATTGAAATATCAATGTAATCAAACTATAAGTAAATACTTACTTAAACTGTAAGTGTACTGGTCTAGTATGAGATACGTAGGGTACATACGCATAATAAAAGGCAATATACATAACAATCGAAAGCCAGACTAAAAGGGATATAATAAAAGTTATAACACACCCACGAATAAGTAAATCACGGACATTATATGCTTGACGAATTGTTCTTTGCTTGTATAATTCCGCCGTATCACTTATAAATCGAATAAGGGGCATTACAATATTTTGATGATACATATCCTTTATTGTATCAGTAAAACAAAAAACTCTATTTATGAAAAAAGACATCTTAATGATTTTTTTAGACACTAAACTTTTTAAATTTTTAGAGATAATGATGCGTTTGATCAGAAATCAAAGTCCTTTCGAGATAAAAATTTAAAAAAAAAATCAAATGTTCAAACATGCATATTCAGAACAATGAATTATTATATAATTATATATTATTTTCAACATATTGATTGCAGTAACACTATATCACAAAACTATTTAAACGATCGTTTATCAATGCAAATTTGATAATATTTGTTTTAATTATTTGCGTGGTTCCAATTGGCTTAAGTTGGTTTGCGACAGTTTTACAAATTTAAAAACAGTTTTATGTTACAGTTCAGTTGCTTCATTTTTTTAATACAAAACCTTAATAACGACATCAGCAGAGATAATAAATATCAAAAATCAAATAACAAAAAAGAATAAAATTTAATAATTATAAGATTATAACTTTAGAAATGTCAAGTTCAACTAACCCTGTACTGAAAAGAATGATTACTACAAGAGGGAGCTTCAGTTCGTGTAAGTTATAAATGTAAACAACGAAGTGGAGACCGGTGACAGATACTTGACAGGCGATTTTAGTTATTATAATTTCTTTTTTTAAAGTCATTTTTCTTGTTTTTACCGATTTAATCTTGAAAAACTAGAATTTTATACATTGATAGATTAACTTACTTCAATATTAAATTTAATTCACTTCCCTAAAGCCCTCATCACGACCATAATGTTCATATCATTATATTATTTTTTTCACACATTATTGGAGTTTTAGTATGGATCCCTAACTTTTTTGAAAATTTAATTTACCCCATGTTCACCAAAAATAGTGTAGCTTCCCAACAGTGAAAGAATTTTTCAAATCGGTTAAGTAGTTTCGGAGATTATTCAAATCAAACAAACATTCAAATCTTTGCTCTTTATAATAATAGATAAAAAAAAATATTTCTACAAAATACTTCGAAAAAATAGAAACCAAGAAAAGAAAATGCTTAACGATTCGTGATAAAATCGAAATAATTCGAGATATTGAACGGGGAATTACACTTGCTGCAATGGGTAAAAAATATGGATTGCACCATTCAACAGTATCAACAATCTTCAATAATAAAGACAGTAATATTGCTGCCTATGCAAACAATTAGCTAAACTTAAAAAAAATAGGGTATCTGAGTTAAGTGATGTGGACAGACATTGATTCAATGGTTCAGAATTTAAAAAAAGAAGGCTTATTGATCGATAATCCTATACTAAAAAACCAAGCGGAAAAGTTTGCTCAACTTTTAGAACACCATTAATTTAAATGCACAAAGGGTTGGTTGTATGGATTTAAAAAAATAGACATAACATATCCTATTCAAAGCATGATGATCAGAAATGTAGACATTACTGTAGCTGATGATTGGATAACTACGGTTTGGATTAATTTAAGATAACGATACAAAGATGAAGATATTTACAACGCAGATGAAACAGGTCTTCTTTGCGATCTATTATCTCATAATATTTTTAGATTTGAGGGTGAAACATGCTTTAATGGGGAGCAAGCTCAGCATAGATTAACAATTTTAGTTTGTGCTAACATGACGAGAAATGATAAACGAAAATTATTCATAATAGGAAATTCACCAACACCGAGTTGTCTTAAAAATATGCCAGTATATTATGCATTCAACAATAAATCATGAATAACATCTGAAATTTTTCAAAATTATTTATCAAATTGGAACGTAGAACTATCCAAAAATGGAAGACTAATTTTATTATTAATTGATAGTTGTCCGGTTCATCTTTTTGTGAAAAATCTATCCAATATTCAAATTGTCTTTCTTCCATCGAATAGTATAATCCTACCTCAATAGTACAACCTATGGAATTAAGAATTATCAAAAATCTAAAAGAACTATACAAAATATATGTAATTACTTATTTCATTGAACACAAAGAACTAAGCATTACAAAAGAATTTTTTTAACGACTGCAATTATTTTTTTAAGTGTTGCTGCTTGGAATGAAATTCCACCAGTAACTTTACAAAATTCTTTTAAAAATTTTAAAACTTATAATGACGTTAATTATGAAAATATCGATGAAGACGAAAATCTGTCAATGTATGTATTGTTATCATATAAAAATAATCCGAAAATTACAGACTTTGAAGATATAGATGTGTATCGCAAAATAGATGATGACTTAGCAACTAGTGGAATCCCGAAGATGATATTATAGCCAATATCGTTAGTAAAAATGATAAGTGTAAAAACAACGAAGAAGTTAAGAATTCCAACAAATCGAAAGACAATGACTGCGATATTACTATGCCCACTTGGGCAGAAGCTCAAAATGTTGTAAAATCGTTATCTATTAACTTAATTAGTAAAAACGATAAACGTGAAAACGATTGGACTATTAATTCTTCAAAACCAATAGTTTTTGATGTTAGTATTCTTTCTCCAATAGAACTTCAAAGGACTCGAAACCTGTTGACTAAAAATTTTTACAATAGTAAAAAGTATGAAAGTGGTAATAATGTTAATAATTCTTTTAAATATAGCGACAAACCTTCTACAGCAGAAGCTGCAAGTGCTGTGGAAATTCTGTCTTCTTTTTTCCAAAGGAGCAAAATTGATAAAAGTACTTTAGTTGCTATCGATTTGTTAAGGTCGAATGTAAGAGACCATAAAATTAAATTTTTGAAAAAATCAAGCCTATAGTTAATACACTTTTTCTTATTTACAATTTATTTATGAATGAATATTTGATACGAGAAGAAAAAACCGGTTTTAGCATGGAGTACTGGTTTTTAAGTTATTTTAAACATGTGCAGCCGAAAATTTATTATGTGTATATTATACACATCAACTTTAGTGTTCTAAAATACTCAATATATGAACAAAATATCTACCCAATGTGTTTAAATATTGTTTAACTACAAATAAATCATTTGTTGGTGAATATGTCGTCCTTATTTATTTACACTTTTTTAAAGGTTTTTCCCCTCTGCTCATTAACTTATCTTGACTTTCAAACATCACTTTTTGTAATCAAATTAGATCTTTTCGCTGACAATAAAAAATATAATTACAAGTACGTTGCAAAAAGGCCCTAGTTAATAAAACCGACCTTTAATAATACATTCATATATTTTTATTTTTAAATACAACTAAAAATTTCGACATTCTAAAAATAATAGAATATTATAAAATCTGTTTTTTTTTTCTAAATATTTATAAAATGAAATATTTTAGAAATAATTGTTAAAATAATCACACATTAGCATTAACTATTTTACAACAATAATTTAAATAATGTACAAAATAAACATACAGTTTTGGAGTAGAGGCTCGGTACGAAAAAAAAAAAACAAATAAATTGAGGTAATCAAAATTTAGTTTTGCACAATAGAATTTATCAATTAATCAATTATTAGAGAAATATCTCCCATTTTAGACTAATTATAATATCAAAACGTCTGATTTAATCGTCTTGTTAATACATGAGTAAAAAATAATACATTAATGTCTATACTTTTTTTCGTACATTTGTAGAAATATATTAACTTCTCTCTGGTAACTGAGATTGATCTTTTTTTTTATAAGACTAGTTTATTTGAAATTCGTGTATTACGTTTATGGATTTTTAGGCTTTGCTTATGTAAATTTTATATTGGTTGGTGTAAAGTAGGTAATTGTAACGCTTTCTAAACAAACTACATACTTATAATTTTTTACGAAAAGTTATATTAAATATTTGATTAATTTATAAGTATTGTTTGATGAGAATCGAACTAAACTCCTAAACAAAACAAACGAAAATGTTAAGGCCCCGATTGATTAGTGCTTTTGAGTGATAAGGACCATTCGATGTGTATATAATTAAAATGTATTTTTTTCGATTTTCAACATTTACATATCATTTGGCAGTGTTGATTTTAGAATGTATCAATGAATTTTTATCACAACCAATACTTAATCACTCAAATAACGAGACTTGTTCAGAAGACGTTTTGTTCTGTTTAGAATAAATCGGATGATTTCTTCTAATTAAAAATTCAAATAAAAATCACCCAAATTGTAAATTGGTAAAACTCTAATATCAATTAGGCTGTTATATTTTCAATGCAAACATTAAAATGCTAAAAATAAATTTGATATAAATACTGATATTAAGGAAAAGATCGCATTTAGTTAGTTGTAGTTGTTTGGATATAAAAAAGCGATATAAAAAATTTATTTAACACGAAAATACGATGCGACGTCACAGTGGCTTTTTTCAATATACGGTACATCAATTATTTAGTTTTGTCCTAATTTAGTATCACCTTTGAACTTATTAATCACGCAACACCACTATCTAAATGAGTTCGCCTTTTTTCTGACCGAGGGGTTACATTTGCCACAGTCGTAAACTGAGGTTGTTGATGGTCGGGGGTTGATTTTAAAATATCAGGTTGTTGGGTGTGCGTTGCTGTTGAATGACCTAAAGTAGAAGTTAAAGTATTATGCCCTGTTGATATTCCAACATGAGAAGCTGCATTTGTTACGGGAGGTCTAGATCTTATAGAACGATGCGACCCATTTCTGGTAAGAGTATTCATTTGCGGAGTTCCAGGTAATGTATGACCCAGAGCATTCATATAATCAGCAATTAATAAAGTTAGCTCCAAGATCTATGAAAAAAAGTATTTTAATATATGTTACTTAAAAATCCAATATCTATTACTACCTTTGGTTTACTTAAAGAAAATAACAACTTTTGAGATCCATCAGCCTCTTCTGGACATACTACTAACATAAAATCATCTTGACAACCACCAAATGTGACCACTGAAGTATACGGATATCGAACTAAAATTGTCATTGAAGCTAATTCTAATAAAGTCACACTTTCTTCTGCTACAGCTAACCAAACGATAACTGGTTCTGGTTGTTTCAACTAAAATAAAATTAAAAATTAACTTCTTGATAAATTTTTTAACAAATCATATTACTTTAGCTTGGAATAACGTTGCTCCAAAGAAAGGCCATTTTCTTGTGCAGGTCAAATATATACGAACACAATCCAATAAACTGCGCCCTTTCAATGATATCCATTTTTCCATTAACCGTTCTTGTAAATCTCTGAAAATTGAAAAAAGAAATCAAACTTTTAAAATTCTTTTTTTGAGTTTTTCATACTTCAGTCCGTCTGGTGATAGTACATCTCTGTATCGGTACGGATAAAATTTATCAAGGGCAGAGAGAACACTGTGATTAGGGTTTCCTTGTCCGCCTCCACTTCCTCGACCTTTATCTGAATTGTATTCACCCAAATCAATTTGAGCCATTAGAGATGCAAGTTCTAAAGCTAATTCTCGATTCAATGGAAATCTTCCTTGGACAACTAAAATGAAAAAAAAAATTAACAAAAACTAACGGAAAAACTGTTATTTCTCAATATTAATGAAAATAGAGTTAATTATTCTATAAAACCAAAATTTTGCCTTAAAAAAAGTAAATTTATTAAATTAACAGGTACGATTTTTAACATATTCAAACTTTTAGGTTGATAATATATGCGCCGTTTATTTTGAAAGTGAGTTAAGTCCATTTCAAGAACAATCCCTATAGTATTATCATTTTTAACCGTAGGAACATGAAATACTAAGGATGGGGGAATAATTGGCGTTTTTGTTAACAACTAAAATGAAATCAGTAATTTCTGAAAACTTAGCTGTTAAATAATTAACATACTTTGTTCTAGTTACAAGAAGAAGAATCACCATATAGACCGTCCTTGAAATGGACTTACGCCACTTTCAAAATAAACGAGTCATATGTCATTAGATATGACGTAGTTTAGTCACTTTTCCATGGTTGTGGGCGTATTTCCAATAAATACAAACCACCCCCGGTAACAATTAATATCGTTAATATCTTTGTCCCAACAAGAGTTTCCTCCTCTTCTCCTAGTTGTCTGATAAAATGCAAGTAGAAATAGCATACCGTCTTCTACCTATGATTATTAAGATATCGCAGATATCCTTGTTATCCCAAAAGGTTCAGCCTCAGAAGGGTTCAAGAGCCTCTTGATTCACAAAAAGATTGACCAAGGGCATAAAATTGTTCGAATTTAAAAAGTAAGTATGCAATTATTTCTTTTCTTCATAACGTGACCATATTTTTTTTTTGCTTCAAAGTGGGTCACCTGTAAATTTTAATATGAAAACTGAAAAACCATATTATAATTTTACGTAAAATGACAACACTAGAAATATAGTTCAATTCAGTG
Organism: Sisyra terminalis; assembly: GCA_958496175.1. Classification (NCBI taxonomy): domain Eukaryota; kingdom Metazoa; phylum Arthropoda; class Insecta; order Neuroptera; family Sisyridae; genus Sisyra; species Sisyra terminalis. The sequence continues at coordinate 58,246,676 of OY292274.1, forward strand.
CTTCTTAATTAAAAAATTGTAAACGGAACAATGAAGATTATTATATGTGTTGTCTATTTATGCCGATTCCCGCGGTTATGACAGCGATAACTAGCTAAAATTTGTAAATACTTGTTTTTGTATGATTTTTATCCATATACTATAGGTTTATGGCCTATGGATTTTACACTATAGGTATATGTATTGTATATGTATACGGTATACAGTATACCTGCATAATGATTTTGGTTGTGATGAATTATTACTTATCACAGGTCACTTTTTCTCAAAGCGGGACATTTTTAGGTTCTTCGGGGACAGCGGGACACAAAGCCCGGAAGCGGGACGTATGGTCACGTTATTTCTTTACCAATATTATTAGTTATTTAAATAATGTAGTTGTATTAGTTTTAAACTTTAAAATCAATTACCTTGCTGATTAATTTGATAACAGAATAATAAGCGTTCTCGATCAGTTTCCATTTTGGCAGCATGTCGCCAATATAATCGGTTTTTATAAGTTAATTGAATAACACGAGTATTTTCAAATTTGCCAGATCCTTTTTCACGCAATGCTGTTTCCCATTTGGAAATAACATCGCAAAGCTACATTTAAAAAAAAAATATTAATATTATTTTAAAAGCGATATAAGTTTAAAATATTACTTTAGCTTGTGGGTCTAGGTAATGTTCCAAATCCTTTTCAATTGGATCATCACTGAACAATGTGAAGCCTGATACAGCCGAATCGCGACATCCAATTTCTTGGTTTAATGTTGTAAGAAACTCTTCAATTGTTGTGGAACCATCAAAGCTTACTACTTGATAAGCTCCATTTAACATGTGGACTGGAATAGCATGGGGTAGTGAATGATGATAGGGGTTTTTCAACAAAATTGATAAAACCTCCATTCTGGAAGGCTTTACTTCTCGACCACCGTTTTGTAAAGTTCTTTCTAAAGCTCGTTCACAATATGCAGCGTATTTGCCACATTCAGTTCTAAAAGAAATATGATTTATGTTAATGAATAAATGGTTGGCTGCAAAAATGTTAGAACTTACTTGGAATCAGCATTTCGTTGTAGATGAAGCTTAAGATACCATAGGAGACGATTGTTTCTTGGCACAAAAAGAGATACAGCCAAAGCCAGCAGCTGCCATCCTTGGACAAACGAATAGATTGGAGGGTTGGTTTTGCAATCCAGAATTGGGGCTGGTGGTGCCTGTATAGAAGTAGGAGATCCTTTCTGAGTGGCGACGCCTGCACTGGTACCGCTCGCAGAATCGCATGTGAAGAGCGACTGCGTTGCGCACAGTAACAGTTGCTGCAAATGGAATTTTGGCGTTTCTGGACCTTTCTTAATAAACTCCTGGTACTTTATACAAATTGTATTTGTGTTTGTGTTAAGAAGCATCAAATAATTGAAACTTTAATCATAGACCCAACAAATACAAATTAAAATGATCACTGAGAGAATAAACCCACACACCTGGCAAAAAAGTAGTACGGTAGGATGAGTCGCAAAATTACCTAATTATTTGATGATCTGTGATGCGTTAAAGCTATCATAATAATGAGTTAAAGATTTCGGTGGTGTCTAACGATAAAGATATAAGAAATGAAAACGAATTTCAAAAGAATATGCCTTCCCTCAGAATCGAGTATTGGTCCACGTATCTCAAGGTATCAAATGATGAGTTGTGATAAGTTAAATAAAGAAAGGATTTAGTATATTCAAATGTGGCTATACAGCTAAGCAACATTGAAAAACCACAAAAGGCTAAATCCAGAAAAACGTTGAGGAACTTTGAGCAATTCAACGGAACTTTCAAGTAGAGATGCCACGAATAGTGATTTGGCCGAAAACCGAATATTCGGCGAGTCTCTCGGTCGAAGCGCCGAATATTCGGCGAAACTTAGTACCGTTAGCGAGTGAGGTTTAAAGTTTAAACCTACTTTAAATTTTATAATTATACTTGATAATTTATGAGGAAAAGCGAAATCGTTTGCTATCAACAAACGCTGAAAAACTTGTTTTCATTCATCATAACTTACCACTGATAGATTTTAAGTATTAATATTCTATGATAAAATAAGTTTATAAGTTAAAAGTTATTGGTGAAATAAAAGCCTTTCTGAGTAATATTATGCATTTTTTCCTAATTTACTGTTCGGTGTGAATAGTCGAACACCAAATAGTTTTCGAATATTAGTTTCATTTTTAATTTTTACCCATCACAACGTATCACAGATTGATTTTTATTTTGTAATAAGTGTAGAAATTTATGATTGAAATAAATATTAAGAGGATCGGAAAGTAATGTCATTACTGAACCTATCGACATTCAATTGCCATTTATCGGTTTATAAGTAATTTCAAAGTCGTATTTAAAGACATTTTCTGATTAGCCTGACTAGTTAACTCACAAAAGATTAAAAATATTTATTATTCTAAGTTCTATACTGAAATGGTAAAATAAATTCCCAAAGGAATACAAATTCGGTATTATATGCTTCGAAATTAAAGTTTGTGTAAAAATTTTTGTTTTAATTTTATGTTAAGAAAACGACATTGCTTTCCGATTCCCTATATACATTTTTGAGTAAAATATGCTTTTTTTATGATGATTTGGTATTTGGTATTCGGCCGAATAGGCCGAATAGCGAATAGTGGCTAAATATTCGTGGCATTTCTACTTTCAAGCAAAGAAGTCATTTAACAGGTTTGAACTTTTTTCTGCGTTATTATTATTTATTTGGCTTTTTAATTACTTTTCGCCGCTTTTAATCCTTCCTTTCCTCAAATTATAACAATTCATCACCAAGTCATACTCAACAGTTAAAGACTTAACCATTAGTTGACTATTTACTAGATTCTTTGAAAAATACGATATTTCTGAAATCTGTTCTCATATCATTACTCTAATAACATGTAACATAAATTCTTAAATTTATTACTAAAATAACTTCAACTGATCAGGACTCATCAAATAATAAGCGATTTTTCACCCCATCCCTGCATTACTTTTTTTCGGCAGTATTAAAATGAAAAAGAAATAAATACATGAATGATTGAATGATTCAATGAAAACTTGAAAACCTACAAAACAGCGTTTTATGTATCGATAGAAATACATAAACGAGAGTTGTGTATGGACAATAAAACTCAATATTAAAAGAGCAGGCCACTAAGAACGCTAAACATACACTGAAATTGAAAATAAAATAACGAAACACAAAATATTCTTTGAAACACCAACATTCCATTTAAACATAACAGACAAATCGGAAGACCACTCGTACATTTTAAAATAAAATATAAGCTAAATTGATTTGATATGACGAAAACAAAATTATTATTTTTTTCATGAAATATCTATAAAAATTCTTAATATTTCATTAAAGATGGCCTATAATTTCTTAACTGTTTATATAAATATATTTTTTTACTATTTAATCTAAACACATAAAAGCGACATGCTTTGATAACATTCAAATATAACTACAGTTCATGCATTTATCAAAATAGCATAATTGTTTAGCTGAGGCTGATTTGTAGCTTGTGCTTGAACAGCGAAATAAGAAAAATTATTCCATTTTTTGGAGACATACGGTTTATCACTTCATCCTTATATTTGGATAATTCCGACCTTGTAATTCAGTTTAAAAGTTATAATGCTTATAGAAGAAAGTATTTTTAATTTGATTAAATTGTTAATTTCATGTCTTCTTGAAATTTTTAGTGCACCGATCTAATTATTGTGGTTAGTGCTCTTTGAACCAATTAATTCACTAACAATTATAAAACTAGTTATTATTTAATAGTGATGCTTTTGAATGTAAATGAAAGAAGTTAGTATGTTTTGCTTTCAATTTCATAATAATAAAAGAATCGGATTTTTAAACCGTTTTTTTTCAATAATAAGTACTTACAATTTTGATCAATTTTATTATTTAAATCTCTGCTCTACTGATATAATAATACATTGAATGATTTATTGATTGTTTATTTATGTTACTGATAATTTTCTGCGGTTCGGAAGAATTTTTATATTTTGGCGGTAAATATACTGGCTGATGAATTTTATATACATTTACATTGTTATAATGTCTTAGGTCTTCAGCGACTCCACGCTCAATTTGTGCAGTAATCCGAAAACAATTATTCTTCTTGAATCTGGGCCATACTGGCCCATTTAGTAACTAATTGTTACCAAAAATTTTCTTATGAAATTGAAAGCAAAATGATTAATATACATTTTTCGTCGAATGAATTAGATTGAATGAAGATATTGATGAAATAAAAAGCAGCAAATAAAAAAGTGCAAACCACTTACGCGTGTGGGTTTGAGTTTGGAGACAGCACGGTTTACCTGGACACCTAATTTATGGCTGGTGTGCTTTGATGTTTGCTTTACAAGAGCACACATCAATTCTGTTTGCAATTCTGCTACATCCAAACATTGTTGTAATGCATTTTGTGCCAATACTACGTGATAATCAATACCAGCTTGTTCCACAGCTACGGACATAAATAATTGGCAACACTAAAAAGAAAAAAAAATCATTAAAAGTTTGAAAAGATTTTGATGCTATAGTTTACTTTAAATAATTTAATAGCTTCTGCTTGCAACGCTTCTGAACTTAATGATGTAAGAGGAGATACAATATTTTCTTTTGAATGTAATAGCTGAGGATGCCTCCAAAGAACGCAACCTGTGAAATAAAAGAAGTTTTAGTAGTAGTTTTAAATTTTCCATCAATTTTTATTTAGGTTTCCCCAAAATCTTACTTGGATCGCCATCGGTTTCCATAAGCTTTTGCACAAGTTGTTCATACTGCGTTCCTGCACTAGGACCTCCACCTGAGACCACTGTTAAATGATAAAGCCAATTATCCTTTTCCTGTTTTCCAGGAAACAACAAATAGGTAGGCCCTTGATGAGTCGGAAAAATTCCTACAGTTAATTCAGGTGGAGGACCGTCAGGTTCACGTTCCTCACTATCTGAATCAGAAACATGATCCACTTCTTCGACACGGGCATCTCGCATATTTATTTGCCCAATTGGATTCTACGAAAAAAAAATGTTCAACTTTTCGTCGATTTCTTTTTCAATGTAAAACTTACCGTATCATTTGGACTTTTAAAATACAAAAACATTTTTCCAATCAAAACACACCAACATTTTTTCGCATGTCCATTTTTCACTTTCGTAAGCCATCCCTGTACTGATGGTTTATTATCCTCTTTGCTTAACAATAGTTTAGTTGCATTTCTTCTTTGAACATTCTAAAACGAAGAAATATTTGTCTTAAATTTTATCAAAAAAAAAAAAAAAAATCTTACCTGTAACACTCGAATCCAGTCTTCCATAGTAGCGATAGAGTCTGCCGTTAAATAGTAAGTCTTTTTTCCTGTAGATATTTCAAAAGTAGCAGCTCCGTCAGCCCTTGTGATTCTACATATTTCGTCAAGAACAATTTGTCCTTGGGGCTTTCTATTAACATCACTTTGAGTCTTCCAATAAGATAATATCCCATTTTTCAGAACAAACCACCGTTTCCTCCATGTTTTTAATTTACCACCAAGTTTTGCTAGGTGACCCGATTTTTCTAAAGATTCTATTCGTTTATTTGGACTATCCATATAAGATGATACTCGCATTAAAAGTGATGGCATTGATGATTCTATACTAGTTGTATCACAAGACATTGCATCAGGTGGTATAGCATAATCATCCGACATTCCAGATTCAAACGATGTATCTGAAACACCTTCAATTTTATTTCGTTAATTACAAAGAAAAAAAAAAAGATAAAAATTGTTCTAGCAACAATAAAATAAAATTTCAAAGAAAAACTTTGTAAATAACTAACCTCTGGTTTTACATTTTGAGGGAGATCCTGAAGAGCTACGTTTTGCTGGAGATAAACTAGAAGCCGTTTTTAGACTTTTGCTAGGACTTGATGCAGATCCTGCTGAAAGAGAGGAATCTGTATGATCACTACTGCTGTTTGTCGCACGTGTATGAGATGTTGAATCGGCAAGACCGCCAGATACGGAAGCACCTCCATGATCTCCTTCACCATCACTTTCACTATCATCACTTGAGTCTCCAGTAAAAGGCATCGAGCGAATTTGACTTGCTCGTCCTTTTACTGTTGCATAAACGGGTACACTAATATCACAGTAACCACCAGATGCTGTTTGTTGAATTCGGCTAACTCCTGCTACAGCTCCGTTCTGTTGTGCCTCAACTGTTGGATTACTACCTGCTAGCTGCAAACCATCAGCAGCTACTTGGTAGATTTTTGCTTCCCAAGAAGGAAATCTGTGCAATGGGGGCGTTGGTGGTTTGGGAACAGGAACAAGTTCACTGATAGAACCACTGTTTGTACTACTAGTACTGCCATCACAATGTGATGGTTCTCGTAGCCAAGGGGTTTTTTCACGATTTGGTGTGTAAATTTCTGCATAATCATGAGTAGCGTCGCCTTCAATGGAAGTTCTTACAGGCTCAGGTGGTAGAATTACAAGACTGTCTACAGCAGCCTAGAAAAAATATATAATTTCATAAGTATTTTATAAAAAAAGTAGCACAAGAAATAAATAAAAAATAATCTTTTCGGTAATCTTAGTTCCGTGCGTATATAATTAAGTTTTTGGAAAATATAAAATTTATGAGGTTTACACGCATAAATTACTATTACATGGTCATATATTTTTAAGAATCACGTAACGAAAAATATCATAAATCGTGAATAGAAGTTTAATAACTTACTGCCAAATCGTCGACGAGGACGTTTCTCGGATCCATTGTTTTCGCTATGACACCGCTTGACATTGACTGATGTCTCCGATGTCGAGAACTTGCAGGCTCCACTTTTGAATAGAGTGGTTCCGGTGGATGGGCTGGTGGTGTTGGGGACGGTTCTAAACTTTCCGAGCGTCTTCGTAAAGATGACAAAGACCTGGGTGGTGGTGACTCCGATTCTCGAACATCCAAACTTAAACTATTTCTTATTGGTAACACGCTACTGGCTCGAGCTCCCTGAGTCGCTATATGGTTTCTCAAAAGTTCTAGTTGTTGATTACACTTCACATTCTGCTCTCGTAAAAGTTGGTTTTGTTCCTCAAGTTCTCGAAGTTTATTTGTTACCCATTCTTTTATCCTAGCCGCTTTCGCTTCAACTTGTTTCGCGTCTTGTAACCGTAACTGACGCTACAAAAGAGACAAGGTTGTATTTTTTTTTTGTTGAAAAATAATCGTTAAATAAACGTCTGCTTTTTGTCTGTTAATCCATTCGCTGATTAAGTATTTAAATAGCTGTGAGTTATATTTATATCTCACACGAATGGGAAAATACAGCTTTTATCGATTAGCAGACAATGCGACGCACATTTCAATTACTTTAATCAATGATCAATTTTCTTAATAACTCGCCAAGCCTTTTTATAAAATTTAAATGATTCAATAATTTTATTATGAACTGTTTATTAATTTAAAAACGCAAACCAAAGATAACATATCTACATTTTCAATGTATTAATTTTTTGCAATTTTCAAAAAATAAATGCATTTGCTTTAAAGCAAAACTTACTTGTTCTTCTACCTGCGTTTCAAGTTTGGAGATGACTTTTTGGCGTTCCTGGGCTTGTTCAGTTGAGCAATCACCAGGAGTCCAAGTGTTGGAGGAGACCACTGCTAGTCGCTCCTCCATCATCCGAACCTAAAATAAAAAAAAATAAGGTAATTAAACTTGAATTGTGCTTTTATGAATAGGCTTTTTGTGTATTTTTTTTTTTGTATTATGTTCTACAGAAGCGAGTTTAATTTAAAATTCATACACAGCATTCAATATATAGCTTTGAAAGTACTCAGACCACCCTTTTAATTCGACCCTATTTTCAGAAAGTTTTAATTAAAAACTGTAGCGTGTTTATTGATATATCATATGCACAATGCTTATCTGATATCTATTAAGTTCTTTGAAATGTTTTACAGATTAAAAAAAAGCAAAAATGTATCATGAACATAATAGTTCATTCTAACAAAACTATGAATTTAATTTTGTATTTAAACATTAATGATTCTCATTTTCTGGATACTTTAATATTCGATGTTTTTATTAAATTTTTTGTACAACATTTCGTCACTTTCGCAGCTTTTTCAGGTACTCAATTACAAACATCAATTGTTAAATCCATGTAAAATAATCTCGGCATTCATACGATTGTCTTTCTCATAATAATTCAATAAAATGTAAAATAAATAACATTATAACAAATAATTTACATAATCAATTGTACAAAAAAATTAATAAAAACATCGAATATTAAAGTATCCAGAGAATGAGAATCATTAATGTATAATAACCATGGATAAGAATACCAGCAATGTTTGTATTTAAAAAAGTTTTGCTTAGTAATTCTTCAAGGGTTTGGAGGTGTAAAATTATTCTATTTAATATATAAAGTTTATTGATAAAAACAAAAAATTGTTATTTTTGCATATAACAGCTTTTCAGTGAAATATGCTATACACAAAGAATCCATTTCTACTGTGGTCCTTTGTATCCTTTTACCCATTTTTTTCAACCAATCAGTGATTAATAATAGATTAATGAAACAGTTTGAATCATAAATTTTCCATCATGATTTAATGAAGATGCTTGATTTAAACTTTTGTTTCATAAAAATCGGGAAACTTTAAAACGAGTAATATTTAAATGTAGTTGATGAGAAATTAAAAGACTTGAAAGTTTTTTGTGCATATTGGTAATCGAAACTATAATTTTAATAAATTTCTTACTATATTTTTACCGTTTATAGTTGTCAAGGTATAAATGTTAATGCAAATATCAAACTTAACAATTCTTTCGTTTGTAATCATGGTCAAAATTCGCCGGTTTATAGTCATAGTAATGTCCTGGTAATAATCTGTGATAGACGTAGTTCTATGTTGTATCATAAACGTAATAGTTAATTCTAACTAAACTATGAATGTAGTTTTGTATTTAAAAAAGGCGATGATAAGCTCTTTTTAGTAATTCTTAAATGGTTTGGAAGTGTAAAATTATTTTATTTATTAAACGAAGTTTATTGATAAAAAACAAAAAAGAATTGCTACTTTTGCATAGCACAACTTTTCGGTGAAGATTTCGCTTTTTGCAGATGCATATTACGAAAGAAAGTCAGGCGAAATCTTCATCGAAATATGCTATACACAAGGTTTCATTTATACTGTGGTCCTTTTATATCTTTTTACCCAGTTTTTCAACCAACCAGTGATTAATATAAAGTAATGAAACTTTTGATTCATAAATTTTTCATCATAATTTAATGAAGATGCTTGATTTAAACTTTTGTTTTATGAAAATCGAGAAATTTTAAAACGAGTAATATTTAGTAGGAGTTGATGAGAAATTAAAAGATTTGAAATCTTAAAAAAATATTCAGAGGACTAGGGTCAAAAATAATCGGTTAAAACTTTATTTATTACATGCGACGTTTCGGCTTCTTTATTGAGCCTTCCTCAGGCGTTCATAAAAATCGTTTTTAACAAAGTTACAAAGTTAAAACGATTTTTTACGAATGCCTGAGGAAGACTTAATAAAGGAGCCGAAACGTCGCATAAAATAAATAAATTAACATTGCTGGTATTCTTATCCAGGGTTATTATTACATTAATGGTTTTTTTTTTTTTGAATACTTTATTATTCGATGTTTTTATTAATTTTTTTGTATAACGTTTCGCCACTTTCGTAACTGCTTCAGGTACTACAAATAGACAATAACATTAAAGTAAGTTAAATTATTAATGATTGATTGTAATATTTATTGTATTAATTATGTAATGTTGTTACAGTCTGTTTGTAGTATCTAAAGAAGCTGCAAAAGTGGCGAAACGTTGTACAAAAAAATTAATAAAAACATCGAATAATAAAGTATCCAGAAAATAAGAATCATTAATGTAGTGATAAATTAAGTTTTAACCGATTATTTTTGATCCTAGTCCTCTGAATATTTTATTAATCTTTTATCATCGACCATCTGAAATTCTACAATAATTTGAAATCTTTTTGTACATATTGGTAATTGAAAATTTTAATCCGTTTATAGTTTTCAAGGTGTAAACCTTAATGTAAACATCAGTCTTCAAAATTCTTTCGTTTGTCACCATGGCTAAAATTCGCCGGTAGTAAATTGTATTAAAATGCACCTGTAATAATCTGTGATAAACGTAGTCCTATGTTGGATGTTGCGTGTAAAATGCAAAAAAAAAAATATTAAAAATATAGTTTAAATTTACAACAAACATCTGTGAATGACTCACAGAAAATTATATAAAACTTGGTTTAATACTTATGTTTTTAAGAAGTGGTAGTTTAAAAATAAATTTGAAACATAAAACCAAATTGATAATCATTTAGTTGAAAACTATAAACAATATAAATCAGAATTTCAAACGATGTCCATAATAATTATTTATCGTAGATATACTTTTTATTGTTGAATACAACACGAAGTATTAAACCATAAAAACTCAACGATGTTATTTTGATTGACTATGTACAAGAACAAAGACATTCGCAGAGGAAAAAAAATATGTACAGAGATTAAATTTCATTTTATTGTTGAGCATAATGCTTTTCAAGAACAATACAATGCATTATTTATATTGTTAAATCTCTTATGTGGTTGGTTGCAAACACAAAAATATATACGATTACAAAGGAATAGGGTAAAAACATGATGTCGCGACTTTGGATGCTGACGCTAGACGCCGCCAAGACGACGCCAAGCGTCTACATTATGGATAAGAATATCATCGGAAAGACCCATTATTAGAATTCATCACTCGTCAATTTCTACCAACTATGATATTAGAAAATTTTTACTATTAATACCATATGTGTTCAACGAACCTTTTAACATCATACACCAAGTTGTTGATTCCATTTTTAAAGGGTTAAAATCACGTGTGTTTTTGAACTACGTTTTATTTTAGACGGGATTTATAACAATTTATTGTATTAATAGTTAACAAGTGCAATCTTTGTGAAATTAATAGAAATACACTGATTTTTTAATGTAATTGTAAAAGTTTCATTGTTAGTTTTAAGAGAATTTAAAAGGTTTATTGCCATCCGGCAGCTGTTTGTGAAGCAGACTGCGGCATTGGGCACCGTGTACTAAACGCTACAACCACGAGGAGACCCCGCAAATGAGTCATGTTGCAATCTGAGCAACGAACTCGCGACATTCATGTCTAGGGGGTGAATAGCTATTATTGTTTACTATGAACTGAAGCCTCTTTTGATATCAGTTTTCAACACAATTCATTCAGAATTAATGCATTTAATTTTCGTTTTACGGAATTGGAAGCTTCCAAGTCCATTTAAAATTTATTAGGTAAATTGAACTATAATTAGAAGCAAATGCATATTGCAAACAATTTTAATTGATTAACAGACTGTAGAAAGTTTGTACAGTTTAATAATTTGAAATGTTGAAACAATTATCAAAACTATTATATGCACATTAGACTGATTCAAAAAAAAAATGATGATTTTTTTTTCTTAATTATATCGAAAATATTGTTGGGAATGACAAAAAAAATCCTGTGAAAGTTTAAGTTCTTAATATTAATATAAAGAGGTGCCGCATCGCAAATTTCGATTTTTCATTTAAATAACATGGGAACAATATTCTCTTGCACTTTGGAATTTTATAGCTCACGTTGGTGATAATATTTCGGAATGACAAAGGTATATTCTTGTAGAAAATTGAACGATCTAGAAAAAAGGTCTCTTGGAAGTTTTTGATATATTTATTCCTTCAACAGTTATTCGAGGTCAGAGTTGAACTAAAGAGAAATATTAATATTTTTTTCAATTTTTTGACGCAACCATCAATTTTATGAGAAAATTTTATAGGAAATTTTTTGAAGAGCACTTTTTTTTCTATAACTTATCTCTATAAAAGTTTTTAATATTGTTCACAGGTATTAATATTAAGAGGTGCCGCATCGCAAATTTCGATTTTCCATTTAAATAACAAGGGAACAATATTCTCTTGCACTTTGGAATTTTATAGCTCACGTTGGTGACAATATTTTGGAATGACCAAGATATATTCTTGTAGAAAATTGAACGATCTACAAAAAAGGTGATCTTACAAGTTTTTGATATATTTATTCCTTCAAAAGTTATTCGAGATCAAAGTTGAACTAAAGAGAAATTTTAATATTTTTTCCTTTTTTTGATGCAACCATCAATTTTAGGAGAAAATTTTATAGGACAGTTTTTGTAAAGCATTTTTTTTCCTATAACTTATCACTATAAAAGTTTTTGATATTTTTTACAGGTCCTAAGTTATTTAATTAAAATAAAAGAAATAATTTTTATGTTAAAAATATAATAATGCAGGGAATTTTCAGTTTAATGCAAATAACTTAGGGCCTGTGAAAAATATCAAAAACTTTTATAGAGATAAGTTATAGGAAAAAAAAGTGCTCTACAAAAAATGTTCTATAAAATTTTCTCATAAAATTGATGGTTGCGTCAAAAAATTGAAAAAATATCATAATTTCTCTTTAGTTCAACTTTGACCTCGAATAACTTTTGGAAGGAATAAATATATCAAAAACTTCCAAGAGACCTTTTTTGTAGATAGTTTAATTTAGTACAAGAATATACCTTGGTCATTCCGAAATATTGTCACCAACGTGAGCTGTAAAATTCCAAAGTGCAAGAGAATATTGTTCCCATGTTATTTAAATGGAAAATCGAAATTTGCGATGCGGCACTTCTTAATATTAAGAGCTTAAACTTTCACAGGATTTTTTTTTTGTCATTCCCAACAATATTTTCGATATAATTAAGAAAAAAAAAACCATAATTTTTTTTGAATCAGTCTAATGTGCATAGATATAATAATAAATTTTATCAATAGTTGAATAAAAATGCATTTATAAAAACGAACATCTTTTAAATAGCAAAAAACTTATTGATTTTTTGAACATAAGGGCTAAAAAATAATACCCAATACACGTTTCACCCTTGTTTAGCTTTAGTAAAGTATTAAATGGACTAGGGGATAAATGCGGCAATGAGTACATACATTTCCCCTTAGATAATACTTGTGAATAATCAGTTCGAACTGTCGTTTGCACAAATAGCATTCAACATCAATGATATACTCCCTCCTATATTATTCACCCTAATTTAAAAAAATATAGGCCTTTCAAGATCATGTTATATCATAATTAATAAACAAGAATTTAGGTAAAACATGTACTTTATTTATTGTAGCCATTGAAAATTTTTTATTCTGAAAAAATATTAAAATTAGGTCTATTGTATTGGTATAGGTAGGTTTATATTTTGATATTGATTTCTTGATTTTGCTCGAATAAAATTTGCATGTGTATTTTATCATCAGATAAAGCATAATTTATGAGCTATTTATAAATTGAAATGTTGATAAATGAATGAAATATTCAGGAAAAGAATGCATAAATTTTCGAAAATATAAAATTAAAATTGTGTATGATAGAAATCTATAAGTACGTATATCACAATAAAGAAGTTTCAATTAAAAATATCACAAAGTCATAAATAATAAATAACGTTGACATAAAGAGGTTATTCTAAATCTGTTCCAATTAATATTTTACGCAAGAATTAACGAAGAAATATTTACAATAAAAGTTGATTTTTTTATTTTAAATATATAAAGTCTATTTTTAAACTTGAAAACCAAAATGTTTCTTATATCTAACGAGCGGTACCTGATACCAGTTTCGGTAGATGTAATTTTGTAGATCTATTTTTGTAACCAAAAAAAAAAATTCAATTTAATTTTTCTTTTTAATGGTGCAGGTCTAAAACTTATTGCTAAAGTTATGTGCAAATGAGCTTTTTTAATTTTTTTCCATATCGGAGTTTCTCTTATTTTCTTTTTATCATGGAAAATACTAAAGAAAAATAAATAAGTTTTCCAACATAAAATGGGATTTAAACTGCACATTTTTTTTGTAATATAATAATTTTTCAAATATTAGTGCTTATTCTAATTAAGTGCTATTTTATAGCTTTAGAATGCCTTTCACAACTTATACCATGATTTTTACAAAGGTATTTAAATAGTGATAATTTTAGAATAAGGAATAGGCATTTGAGGACTATTAATTTCGGTTCTTTGATTAAGGATTATAATATATTAAGTATTTGGTTAGATTGTTCAAATATTAATGAAAAGTTTTAGTTGTAGAGGTTCGTATTTATTTAAGTTTTATTGTTTGTCAATATATCGATTAAATCAATAAAATATCAAAGCAAGTAATAATTAAAAAATATTCGGTCATTTATGAAATTTAAGATATCAGTGACTTTTGAACTACATGTTCAATTGATATTGAGAAGAAGTGTGTCTTTTAGAAGCCCTAAAAATTAATTATAATGGGAAGACCGGAAATTTAAGTCGTTTCTGAACCTATCGAGATTCAATTGCCATTTTTCGGCTTATTAATTTTTTCCGAGTTGTAATAAATACATTTTATGTACTATTCTTAAGTTTATACTAAAATGACTAGACAAATGCCTGAAGGAATATAAATTCGGTATTAGATACAGTCAAAGTTCTACAGAATACTAACGTAAAATTGCTACTAAAAACATTTTCAATATATATCCAAGTGCTTGAGATGTTTATTAATCCTAAATGAGGTATTTTAAATTCAAAATTTTCAGATCTCCAAATCATATCATATATGATACCAAACAAGGAAGATAAAAACTTTGAAATTTAAGATGTTAAGGGAGAAAGTCATACTTAATCCATGGCAGATGGTCAAAGGGTTATCAAATATTCCTAATCAATATTGGTTAACCCGAAAAAATACCCAAAAATTGTCAAAAGAGATTATTTAAATTAGTAAAAAACAATTGATTAAAATATATGAAAATCATATTCGGAACATCATTTAAGTTTTTAATTTTTTTATCACTTATAAAACTTGTAAGACAGTATCACTAACCCTTAATTTATTATTTTGCAACACGATAATACAAGATTCCTCTGCACAAGAATACTCCAGGAAAAAAATAATAAATTAAGGGTTAGTGATACTGTCTTACAAGTTTTATAAGTGATAAAAAAATTAAAAACTTAAATGATGTTCCGAATATGATTTTCATATATTTTAATCAATTGATTTTTACTAATTTGGCATTCAAAATTTGCACAGTTGTTGTCAAAAGGTTGATGATATTGAAGATATTTAGATAGTTGATATAAAAGGAAAACTAGTTCCAAAATTTTGTATTTTAATTTTATGGTAAAAAACGACAATACTTTCCGATTTCCTTGCTATATGATAAATATTTTAGTTGTACTAGGTACCTAAGTCTACGGCGAAAAATAGTTTTGTAAGTACCACCAAAAGAAAGATCTCATTTGTTGAATCCTTAAAGTTAGAAAATTGTTATACTAAGCAATAAGAAAACATTTTTAGTCTACTCTGAAAGGACAACAAAAAAAATTGATATTTTTCTTCACGATTTATTACTATCAATAAATATATTTTTATAATCAACTGGAAGTCCTAATATAATAAAAATGAACATTAAGATATTCGTCTAAAATCAAGAAAAAATATCAATTTTATTTGTGTGGAGGATCGAAAAGTAGCACTCTGCCAAGGAGGACATTTAATGGCTAATCTAAAATGGTTTTTATACTTCAAAGGGTTAAAAGTATAAGCACTTATAGTTATATATATTTTCAGTATTTGATTAAAAAGAATTTAGTTCTATTTTTAAGTCAAATATGTCCTTCTTCTGTTGTTATGATCAAATCATAGTGCTTTTTTTCATTGGTAACAAAAAATTGTTAAATATGACAACAATTGATAAAATTATTTCAACCATAATAGAACGTTAATACTATAGGTGATGAAAAATAGCTTTAGTAATGATTTATTTTTAATAAGTTTCAATAAAATTATAAAATAATACAACGAAATTCGGAATCAAGATAAAAACAAAGATATGTTCCAAATTTCTTTTTGATGTAACATTGACACCTAAGATCAAATTAAAATTAAGGTGTTTAAAAATTTAACAGGAATTTTTAAACAATTAAAAATCATTAAGAGATACCTGATGGTAATTATATTTTCAAAGCAAATTAAAATAAATGGTGTAAATGGCGGCAAGAAGTATAAATTAAAAGCATGTCATTTTGAGTCAAATATTTTGTGTGTAGGATTTAAAAATAACTTTTGAAATGATTATCCGTAGATATTTTAAGCATTTCAGATAGTTAGTTCGAGATTTCAGGCAAGGTTCATATGCTAATACTGTAATTACATACAGAACTTACATAAAAATCCCACACACGTGGCAATAAGAAAGATAATTATGACATAAAAAATTTTATATTCTATTACGGATTTATTTATGATTCACTGTTTGGAAATGTATCAACTCTATATATCTATAGATGTTTATTTTATTTTATGAAGTTTTAAACGATTCATTTAATATCATTTGCCAAGGTAATTGGACTACTGGAGGTTTATAAAGCTTATATAAATATTTTTATTATTTAAATTTTTTGTAATTGAATGAATAGATTCTGAAATTATACTTTTTGTTTCTGAATAAATAGAGTTTTTGTTATTAAAGTGATCATTTAATTTGTATATAATTAGTAAATGTATTGAGGAGATATTGATGGAAAGTGAAAATTGAGGAAAGAAAAAGTGATTTTGTAGAAAAAACTATTGAAAAACAAACTCACTTGGTAGAGCTTGTGGAAGTCAATATAGTCATGTCAGCTGCTTTCGAAGGACACCAGCATGGCGACTTGATAATATGTCACAAAAGCACACATTAAGCTCTCACAAGCTGTGCATTCCGATCAATGGAACATTTGTGGTTAGCACTAAAGTTATACAACCACCGACAAAAAAACTATGATTTCAAAATGATTATGCAAAATTGACATTTAGTTACTTGAGCACATGACTTTGTTCTTTCGATTTCCCTCTGTCGTATTTTCCCTTACTTAAACGGGGTATAGACCATACAATTGTAGTATGTACGGGCAAAAATCAATGCCAGACAGAGACGGGAATTTATGTCGGAGTGAAAAAGGGTGCATATAGTTAGGGGATGAAAAGACTCAGGATGCACACGAGGCAGTACCAACGCAAGCCATATCACTTACAAAATTCATTCATAAATATGGTTATTTTTCTTTTACTAAACTCATCAGTCTGTAACTATTTTCCTCACACTTTAGGTGTAACATAATAAAGATTAAATTTTTGAGAAATTCAAAACCAAAATTAAAATAAATAAGAAAAAAAAAATTGTTTGAGACAAATAAACTGAAACAATTCCCAAAACCGGATGCAGGCTCCGCTTGATTCAAATTTCTTTTCTTTTTCAAATGTTCCGAGGTATTAATGACTATAAAAGAATTCTTTTAAGGTCACCAAAGAAACCCCTTAACTGTTCGTTTTTCTTTTCTGTAATTTCGAACGCATTTTTATTTCTCAATTAATTCAAATTCTACGGAAGTTTAAATAATTTATTTAAACTTTTATTATTTTTGATGACTTACTTTATCTTCGGCTTCTTCTGCCCGACCTTCGGCGTCGAGGACTCGCTGTTCGAGCTCCGATAACTGTAACAAAAAACACCAAATTAGTAAATAAAAAATAAAAAACAATAAAATTCAAATTTTTAAAAAGAAAAATTCTGTGGAGAAGTTATGTAGTTAAAAACGAATACCTTAGCGCCATCGTGTAGCGAGCTTTGAAATGAGTAGTAGGGTAGTTCAGTGCCAATGGTTTTCAACATCAGTAACCGGAAGAGCTTTTATCGCTTTTATCATTGACAAACACCAAAGCTTTTAGTCAATACACTACCGCCACTTGACGGTTAATTTTGCAACTAAATATTGTGCTATGTATATGAAGAATAAGCGATGGCAATACCAATAAGGAATTGTATTATGAATTATCTACTAAAAGATTTTTTTTTCTAATTTTGCGATTTATTTATTAATTAATTAAAAAAAATATTTAAATACCATTTTGACTATTATATTACTTTATGACTGTAGATATTAAGTTACACTAACTTTTGTTAACACTAATAATACAACACTTATTACTTTGTACAATTAAACCAACATTTCTTATTTTATTTTGTAAAAATATTGCATAACTTTTTGTATTCCTTCTGATTTCTATGCACAAGTGTAACCCACCTCTATAGAATCTATTACCAAAAATAAATAAAATAAATAAACTATTTAAAAAAGAAATATTTAAGTGGGTACAAAAATTGATCTCTAAATCATGTTTATTACTTGTTTCATACTATGTTCCTTTTATATTCCCTTCAAATAATACTTGTACTTTAAAAATAAGTTTTGATGTAATGCATTATTCTTATTTTCTGGATACTTTTTAATATTTGATGTTTTTATTAAATTTTTTGTACTACGTTTCGCCACTTTCGCAGCTTCTTCAGATACTACAAAAAATTTAATAAAAACATCAAATATTAAAAAGTATCCAGAAAATAAGAATCATTAATGCATAATAAAACCATAGATAAGAATACCAACAATGTTAATGTTTTGATGTAATATTTAATAAGTTTTTATTTTCCAGAACTTTGTACAGGTTGTTTTTTGTAACTCCTCTATAGGTGCATACTTTGTATGTACATACTATTTTTGTATCCTGGTAGATAAATAAATAAAATAAAATATCTATAGATGACCCTTCAAATGAAACTAAAAAATTTTGTATTTTTATTTTCTACTTACAGCTTAGTTCGTGTAAAAAAATATTGAAAACTGATATTAAATCAAAAAGATTACTATAACAAAATATCCCTGTCTGTCAATGTTTCGTATTGATAATCATTTTCATTGTAAAAAAGTATTTTTTTTTTTAAATTATCACAATTTGTTAAAAATGTTTAAAAGAAAAATCAAACCACTTTATTTAAGTTCTTGAAGAAGTCGGAGTTTCAAGAAGAATTATTACTCACAGAATATTGTTTCCCATAAACGTTCGTATAAAAATAATTATGCATATTCATTGTCTTTCATTTACACCCTCTTAATACTCATTATAACTTTTTTTTCATACTTTTAAATAATTAAATAATTTAAATTTTACCAAACTTTTTAACTGATAAACATTATCCGATTGAACTTTCAGTTTCGGTTTAGACAAAAAAAAAACGAGTTTCGGCTATCGTCAGGCCGAAACTACGATCGAAACCGAAACTGAATTCGTGAGATGAAACTGTTGACAAATTATTGTTTCTCACTTATACTTTTGGATTCTTCAATTATGAATACTGATAGTTATCATTCGATTAAAATTATTTTTAATATTTTTTTCAGTAGTAATTTTGCTTTGTAACTTATTTTTTAATTTTTAATTATGATGAATTTATTTCCTGCGAAAACATGAATTTATATGAAAAGATTGGTTTTGGTTTTGGCCGTAAAAACTAATTTCAGACCGACAATACGAATGTAATAATTGCTTTACGATGAAACCGATTATTTTATTAAATTGTATAAAATTTCCACCAAAAAAACATTCTGTTATGTGTATAGTTATTACTGGTAATTGTTTTGGTTTTTTTTCTTTAACTTTGAATAGTGTTTTAATACTATTTTTTCATAATAATTTTAATCCAATTCAACTTCTTTGAAACAAACCTTTGATGTAATAAAACCCAATGAAAATAAGGGAACAAGCAAAGATTATAAATTTAATGCGACATAACTACATTATTCATCAATAAAATTTTCTTATTTTTTTTTTTTTTGGTTTTTAACTCATTTTAGGAGTGATTTTCATAATTTATCAACAGTGAACATTTTAAATTAAATTACTAAATAATTGATAGAAAACTGTAATTATAAATGTACTGATCTCGTATATATTTTGCATAATTTATATAAATGATGTTCCCGGAAGGATGTAAAAGGAAAGCGATTGATTAAAATTTAGTAAATTATTCATATGAATATGTTGAAATTGAACAATGAATAGAATACAAATGATATTCGGTTCGATTGATCAAATATGAATGAGCCCGAAAATTCATAATGAATTGTAATTACCATTAACTAATTAATTTTTCAATGAACTCGTTCACATGCCAACTGCAAATAAAAACGGTGTAACAAAAATTGGCCGTTCTTTTTTAAATAGTTAATGTAAATTATGCGGCAGGCAATTGGTGAAATGAAAATAAATGGGAAAATTAACATAGATATCAAAATATGACAAAAATGAGAAATGTTTGAAAGTTTGAAATGGCATCAATAAAAAGTGGTAGGAAACACGCACATTCGGTGTGACATGTTGGCTTATTGTTGAAAGTCGAAAAGCAAAATTTCTTCGATACAAAAAAAATATCCTATCACAATTTCTGTGATATATTTGTTTTGAATTTTCAGTGGGTTGAACCACCCTTACGCAGCGCTTCAATATTGATACAATCGGTTATTCTTTCCATATATATTAGGTAGATATATAAAATATGCATACAACATATTACATATAGGTGTAGAATTCATATATAAAAAATATTGTATTGTGAATACCAAAGGGACTAAAATGTCACTATACTTTCTTTAACATCCTACGCAATTCTTTTCGTCAATAATATGCCAACTATACTTTTCCAACACTTCTAATCATATAGAAATGGTATTAAAGAAAGAAAACATAAATGCACAGCAAAATTTAAACAAATATCTATGAATTTTTTATAGGCCTCGTGAGATCATTCGACAAAACTCCACTTTTAATATGAAAGGTATTTTTTTCTTATTGTAAAGCCTCCGTCAATATCTGACGTTGTCGAGTCCTTTTTTTAATTTTTCCGCTTTTGTGTGGAGTCTGTCAGCGTTTTATACATCCTTGATAAATTGCATTTTTCACCGAAACCTTTACGTACATTGTGTTCCACATTTTTTAACCGCAAAATACATGCTTTTGTGGTTGTTTGAAAATGTCCTTTTTTCCATCAGTGAAAACCTTTCTACATCAGACATTTGAAGTTTTGAACATTAAACGATAATCCTTGATGAAAAAAAAAATATTTTTCAAAACTCAAAAGTTAAATTTTATATTAAAAATATCTATTCTTTCAGGTCTAAATCGATGTATAATGTGAAGGATATATAAGGATCTAGTAGACCAAATAAATTAGCAGTGTTTTACTTCATTTATTTTAATTGCAACGTTTCGTTGGTGTTATTCCAACTTCATCAGGTAACTTGTAAATATTAGATAAAAACACATAGTCCCATGATTTAAAACAAATTCATACGCCAGACTTGTTGGTGAAAAAATTAAGTATTGGTAATAGGTAATTTAATAGTTTTAATTGCTGTCAATTGTAATTTTATAAAGATTTATTAATATTAAGAATTTTTTAACCACAGCTACTGGTAATTGACATACCAATACTTTATTTTAACTCCGGTGTGTTTCACCAACAATTGTGGCGTATAAATTTGTTTTTAATGGGACTATGTTTTTATCTAATACTTACAAGTTGCCTGATGAAGTTGGAATAACACCAATGAAACGTTGTAATTGAAATAAATGAAGTAAAACACTGTTAATTTATTTGGTCCACCACATCCTGAAATATTCTTCATGTTATAATAAAGTTTTAGTTTCAAGAAAAACCAGCTGAATCTTGAAACTTCTTTCATCTACCAACATATATATAAATTGGCTATCTTGCCGTGCGTCCGTGCAGAATAGGCTATGCGCATGTGCTCTACTATCCCCACTTACGCATTCAAAACGTTGGTAGGGATACTCACTCACTAATGTATTTATTTGTGAATACGTATTTCGGATTTTCAGGTTTACAATATGTGAAAGCCAATAAACTTAATGCTTACTTATAAACTTAACTTAACAATTTTCAGATATCAGAGATTAAATTTTTAAGCAGATCTTAAGTTTTCTTAAGATAATAAAATCTTTCTTAAGTTTTTGGTTCTAATAATAAATCAACTTTGTTTTATATTAAGCAGTAATAACGTTTCGCTTTTAACGGACTTGGATTGATTATTATATTTGAAATTTCGATTGTTTATTAACCGTTATCCCTTACAAACTTGGCTACCGTTTTTCACTTTTTTAGGGAAAAATTGTGAACATTTTAAAATTGTTGGAAATATATGGCAAAAATTACTACCTTAATGCTTTTCAGCCGAATATATAATTACTCCAGATCACAACCATTAGTCCATAAAAAATAGATTTTAAAAAGTTTGATTGTTGAAAAACGAACCAAAATTTAAAATTGCCTATTTGGTATAAGTACTACATAAGTATTAAACTTTCATACTAATTTGGTGAAATGACGTTATTTAAAATGTTGTTATTAAAATTATATAAAAAAAAACACTTATATTTTATTTCTTAATATAATTTTAGATAAACTTTTTTTTATATTAACAACACTTTGATTATTAAATTTAAAATTTCGATCGTTAATTAACTCTATATTATCTCATTTTAAACATTTTATTGAGATAAAACCTTTAGTTGCGAATGCAACGGGCAACTACTAGTTAATTATATTGAAACAAGCAAGCATCACAAGTAAGGATGCAATATTGTTCATAAAAAACATAGTTTTTTTTTCAAATGTGACATAAATGATTCAATGATTTTACCACGATTTAAATAAATTTATTAAAAATATTTTTTTATAATAATATACGATACCGTAAAATTGTAAACTCCATCAATTTATAATCTAATGTCGTTGGATTACAATTTAACCAAACCTAACGGAAACAATTGTTTTGTTGTACAAAATATCAACAAAAATTGGTCATTTTAAAAGCACATCTAGGTGATAAAGAATTATAAACGTGGATAATTTTTTTTTAAAAAACGCTGGAGAGACATTGCAAAAATATGAAAATATTTGAAAACATTTTATTCGATGTCTTAAATGTAATGAAATAAAAACAAACCATTAAAAAAAATTAATTTTAAATCGTGAACGATTTAAAATTTCCGTCCATATCCTACTCGGTAGAGAAGTATTATATTGCCACAATGAACTTTAACAATCGTTATTGATTTCTATCTTTGCAAACCAGGACAGGCTAAAAGGCGATAAAATATAAGGTAATAGAAAAATTTATTTCCTCATGACCTTTTTAAATTAAAATTGAAAAATTCACCTTTTAAACGCTTATACTTCCGCTTAGAGAAATAATTATTCTTTTATATTGCTACATAAAATTGTCTTAATGTTTTCATTAAAACTATAATGTCTGTTTTTCAATTCAACCATAAATTACGTACATTTAAAATAATTTTTCTAAAGTGTTTCCCATTTTTGTGTTCGTTTTTATATAGAGGTCATGATATAACAAAAGGAAAGGAAATTTGTTTCCATAACCAATCTAATGTGTAATAAAAAATCAAAGAAAAGGATTTAGAAAATAAGTTTTCTTCATATCTTTCATGATTTTATCGCAAATCGAAACGAAAAAGTTTTGATTTATATCTAATCTTTGTATGATCAAATATCAATCAATGTAATAACGTAATATTTAAAGATAGAAAAAAAAATACGTTACTGTTATTGCAATAGGAAATAAATGAGAGGAGAGTAGTAATATTTAAAAGAAAAACTATAGAAGCATTTCTTAGCAATGCATTTTCCATTATTTTTAGATAGGATTTCTCGTGCAATTTCAACTTTTCCTTCTATATCAAACGAAGTGGGTGTCATTGGACTTGAAAGAAGTCCTGGCAGTGGCGGTGGTGTTAGGGGTGAGTATGGGAAAAGTTAACGGGAATTATGGTGGACTGGAATTTCGATGGTGGATATCTTCTTATAAAGTTTAATTAAGGTGGTAGGTGGTTGAATGCGCGTATTCACTGATTTCATGTGCGAATGCCGCATCAACCTGGACGACAATAACGAAACCACTACCATACTACCATACTACCAGTACTTTTGTTTGAAACTTGTGTAATTACAGCGCATAATCATGCTGTAAAGACGCCTGGCGTCACATACTTCCATTGTTGGCGATTCGTAAATGATTGTCCGCATTAAATGTCTAAAGTTTTCCATATAATTCATTAAACAGCAGAACTTGATAATCGTCTCAAATTCTATAGTCAACTGTTCAACTAACACTTGCACTATTCCACTAAATACTTAATCTTAACTTACTTCAGTTTGGCTTATTGATAATAACATTGTCTGCAACGAACAATAACTAATTTACCCTTATATTTACCAACGGGAATCGATGAAATATATAGTGCTTAATCCACATTTAAGAATATGAAAATATTTTTTTTAACATTGATAAGTATTTTAATTACTTCCAAATCACAATAAATTAATGGATAATAATATATATATATGTCTTTGAGATTCAATTAAAAAATTATTTTATTACAACGCGTTTCGACAGTTTTTGACTGTCATCATCAGGTAATAATAATAATAATTATTATTATTATTGTTATTACCTGATGATGGTAGTCAAAAACTGTCGAAACGCGTTGTAATAAAATAATTTTTTAATTGAATCTCAAAGACATATATATATTATTATCCATAATTTTTTTGTTAGTCTGCCAACTATTTAAACATTAATCGCTTAATTTATTTATTGAAAGGATCTAGCGGGATCCACAAGGCGAGTTGGCCCCCAAATAAGAACTTATAACGAAACCTATGTTAAAATATCGGCTTGGTATACAAACACATTTTATATACTTTTCGCGATTATAACAGTGACGATATTTTTCTTTATTCTTATTTTAATAAAAATTGAACACTAGTTGGTTTTTCTTTACTTTTGGAATAATTATTTTGCTTCTTGAAAGCAATTATCTTCAAAGTAAATATAGAAAAACAAAAAAAAATAATAAAACATTTTTTTTTGTGTTTTCTGTGACTTACAATTATGAAAATAATATATGTTTTGCTTTTTTATGTGACCTATTTTTTATTGAAGTTTTGTGAAAGAAAAGTTGGTGCAACACTTTGAAAAAAATAAATAAAACCGAGGTATACTATTAGGCGAAAATCACATTTTATTTTCATTCAAGGTGTTGCACCAACTACCGTATTTGACGGCATATAAAACGCTCTGGCAATAAGACGCACCCTTATTTAGAAGACCACACTCAAGAAAAAAAAAATTAATTTGTATCCTTCACGTATAAGACGCAGGTAACTTTTTTGAGACCAAATTTAGGAAAAAAAGTGCGTCTTATATGCCGTCAAATACGGTATTTTTTCACGCAATAAAAAAAATATTTCATTTGTTTTTTGGGTTATTTTTGGTATTTTTTTTTCTAAAAATTTCAAAAAAAAAAATATATGATATACTCTGTAAAATAATCTAAAGCCTCGCGTTGGTTTCACTTCTCTAGCTTAATTAGTTTTTGAGATATATAACTTTGAAACAAAGCCATGCGGGGGGACAGTTTTGCCCATATCTCAAGGTCAAAGATGAATTTGGTAGCGAAAAGTATATAAAATGTGTTTGTTTACCAGGTCGATATTTTAACATATAGGTTTCGATATAGGTTCCTATTTGGGGGCCAACTCGCCATGTGAATACCGCTAGACTCTTTCGAGTAAATATTGCCTCTAGATTAAATATCAAGGAAGCTAAAGGAGTTGAAATCGAAACCATATCTCAGCTATTTCACAAACTACAGTCAAACTATCAAAATAAAATTTCACATTTGGCTAAACGATTAGTAAAGCTAATTAGAGATTATTTATCCAATGATTACAACCGAATGGATGTAGTCAACTATAACAAAGTTAATATATCGTTAAAATTTTTCACATTTGACATTAAATTTTGTATGATTGTTTACCAAATTAGTAAACACAGCTTTTGAAGGAATAACTTGTAAATATCAAGTTTGTTGAAAACACTTATAACTTTACCGATATTGCAATTTTAGTAACGACAAGAAATAATAGATGAAATCGATCCTTCAAGTCGAAACGCCAAAAATAAAATGCAAAAATTTATCTATTGACTTGAAATTAATTTATATTTAAAACGTCGATATCCATAAACCATATCTGAACCATATCCATAAACAATGCATTTATTAAATTGTCAAAACTTTTTTTAAATTTGACGATTTTCGTGAAAAATCAACGATGGTTAACCCACGGTTTTTTTCGGCGAAAAATGATTTTGTTTCGAATTCGAAATGTATTGTTATATTATCGTTTAGTATATTGTTACAAACCTGAAACTGTCTTTTGATCGAAAATCATCCCTTATATAACGACGTTATAAGACTTTAAAGGTTAGATGATTTGAATACTTCTTCTGACACTTTGATGGTCGATTTCATCCCTTAAACGTGTTTTTTTTTCGAAAAAATTTGCACACCATGTACAGATGGACTTAAAAGTTTATTTATTTAATTTTATTTGTTAAATTTTTTGTTAGATTTATTAAATACATTTATTAAATGCATTTAAAAGAAAGGTGTTTTTTGAAATTATTCAACGCAATATGTAAAATAATGCAAAGAAAGTAATTAAAATTTTTTTAATTAAAAATTAGTTTCAATAGATAAATATAAATGTAAATAAAAATATATAATTACTATTGTATAAATTTAATCTTTACTATGTCGCTATTTGTACTCGTAACTACAATAGACTATTTAAACAAACTGTATGTATATGTAATTGACTGTTTATGACTATACTCCACTTCTATATGGTAAATGTTTTCGATAAGTGTTTTTCAAACAAATGACTCATGTTGTATGAATAAACAGTTAATTCATATATGCATGAAACAAATTATGTTTAAGTAGTCAATTGTGTATAATATTATGAAATACTATACAGTATGTACAAATAGCCAACTACAAGGGCGGATTTAGGGGGGGCACAGGGGCATGTTCCCAGGGTATTTTTGTGTACTGTGGAGATTCCATAACAGTACATACTTAGAAGCAAATAAAATTATTAAAGTTGTGAAAATATATGAATAAAGTAACAAAAAGAACATTACCGAAACTCTAGTCTATTTCTGGCTGGAATTACGAATTTTTTTCGTGATCCCTTTCACGTTCTTGCAAATGAAAGATGATATTGTGCCCCCCCAGAAAAAAATCCTGAATCCACCCTTGGCCAACTGTGTTTACATACAATATGTATAAATAGCCAATTTGGCTAAGTTCCCTTTTAGCGACATCAATAGCTGGTAACGTTACATTTTCAACTTTGATTTTAATTTGATTCTAGAATAAATCAGGCCATAATGAAAATTTACTGACAAATAAGCAAATTTTATGATATTAAAATAAAATTAACGAAAAAGTCGCGAACTAAGTTAAAAACAAAGTAGAAAATGCAGCGTTCCGATATTGGTTGGAAAAAGGAACGTGAATCACTAATTTTTTCTATTTTTTTTAAAACTAGTAATTTTCTGGGAAATATGCATAGTCCAACACTGACAAAACTGACAAATGGCAAAAACTGGCAATTGAATGAATACGAAATGGCAGTTGAAATCAATGACAGCATTCAGTTAGTTCAAAATGGATACAATAATAACACCGGCACACAAAAAAAAAAGTGCTCTGTACTTTTGACCGAACCTACATAAATCTACGTATTTTGACCCCCTGAACACGAATCCGGGGTCGGTTTGACCCGTATACCCTCAAAGTTCGAGAAAACTTTAAAAAACCGAAAACCTGGGTACCTGGCAAGCACAACCATGACGGCATATACGCCTTTAACCCAGGTACAGACGGTTCAGGGACAGACGGTAGGCTCGCAAAGCAGGCAATTTTCTTACAATAAAAACGGCTTATGGTCTACATAAACTTCGAATTTGTATTCAGCGGATCGAAAAACATGAAAATCATGCTCAGTTTAGTTTAAAAAAATTTTTATGCCCCTAAAACTGCCGATTTTAACCATTTTTTTCGGTTTTTTAAAGTTTTCTCGAATTTTTGAGGGTGTACGGGTCAAACCGACCCCGTTCAGGGGGTCAAAATACGTAGATTTATGTAGGGCCGGTCAAAAGTACAAAGCACTTTTTTTTTGTGTGCCGGTGTAATTATATCTGTTTTATACTCATATGTAAGAGTTTACATTCTTTGTTCTTTGTCTTGCCGCCTTACATATGTACATTTGTCTATTTTATTGATATTAAAAGCAAAAATTGTGTTCATAATTATATCATATTTAAGTTATCACAAACTTCTAATAACTGATTTGTTATTTCAGTCAATACCGGAAGATACTATGGCAGTGGATTAAAAATATCTTTTAATTACGACAAATAAGTATAACTTTTCATGCCGTACAAAAGTACACATAGCGTTTTTTAACAATGAAATATTGTATTAGACTTTCAGAGTATAACATTGATAAGTATTTTATTTATTTCTGAATTTTTAATATTCCAAATATTAATAATGGATAATAATATATTCAACAGTTTCAACATTTTTTAACTGTCATCATCAGGTAATAATAATAATAATAATAATAAAGATTATTATTATTATTATTATTACTTGATGATGACAGTCAAAAACTGTTGAAACTCGTCGTAATAAGGTAATTTTTTAATTGAATCTCAAAGACATATATATATATATATATATATATATATATATATATATATATATATATATATATATATATTATCCATTAATTTCAGAGTATTATAGTATAAGATAATTATACCTACTTCATAATGTAATTAATAATTGTTTAAGGTTTTTTTTTAATTGTAATGACATTGATATTAAACGCATTGAAGCTTTAAAAGAAAAAAAGTATGTTGAAAATTTTCATCAACAAAAAAGTGTTTAAATATATAAAATGTATAATGTAGACAACATCTTGCTATTTGATAAGCAGCTTGTTCTACGGCTTGACGTTATAAAGCTTCATACATTTTAAACAGAAATTGTTTTACTGTAACATACTTCAATATTTAATAAGTATGCTTTTTCTTCATTCGTTATTTTCATATATGTCTGTTATAAGTATAAAATAAATAAAACTACATCCATCTAACATGCATGTCTAGAAGACGGAACTCACTTACAGTGTTTCATTCTTCGACTTCAATAGTCTACCACCTGCCAAGTTCCACATGACAAATATCTTACATCATCGTATTCTATGACGCCTGTTCAGCTTAAAGTAAAAAATATGTCAAAAGTTTTTGAATACGAACTACGTTCTACGTTTTCGTTAAATGAAAAATTATTACATCATGTAATGAATTTGTAAATAAATCTGTAGTCACATTCTGATTCCACCAAAATTAGTTGGAAACTCTCCAAACGAATTAGTTAAAATTTGCTTACAATAAGATGATGCAAATTATATCTATGATAGTTTTTTTTTTTTATTTTTACCGTAAATGTTTTATAAGTCAAATCAAATTTTATTGGAGTGAAAATGAGGTGAAGAGCTTATCGTGAGAACAAAGTAGATATAAATGATTTGAGTAAGAGGTTGTAAGACAATTGTAGTGAGTGCTGAAATTAAAAATTCATTGCAACATGCATTTTTAAATTCACTTCCCTTTGTTGCATTAAATCGTTTTCATAAAACGCTACACGAAGTCATATTCATTTGATATTCTATTTGACAAAAATTATTTCAATGCAAACGGCTTAAAAATTTATGGAAAACAAACAAACAATTTTTCTTCTCTAAAAATTACATCAGAAACAATATTTGCCTTGTAAGTTATCTATTTAGTATAACATTTGGAAGACTGTTTTCTTAAAGCTCAAAATGAGCTACTTTATGAAGCCATAAGAAGTTCATTTCTTCTTTTTACATGTCCACTTTGAAAAAAATCCTTTCAATAATTAGTAAAGACATTTCACGGAATTGTTAACTAACTTAATAACCGATAATTGGATGAAATTTTCTATGAAAAGAACGCAATTTTCGGTAAACGAAAAAAAAAAACCATTGCGAAGTAAAAATTGTTACCAAATTAATAATAACTATTAGTGGTTTGCAAAATTTTAAAAGTGCATTTCAAAAGTGGCGATACTAAAAAATTATAGTATCGTATCGATTTTAATTTTCTTTTATCCTCAATTTACGTTTTTTTATTTACCCTACAGTTGCTTAAAGCTTTGGCAGTTATAAAGCAACAATATATAATGACAGCAAAAGTACCACTTAAACAAATGAATCCGATTTTTTTGTATAAGCATTGACATCCTTGGAATTTTGCTAGTTGTTTTTAATATTGATGAAGGAAATCTAGGTATTTATTCCCGCAGAACTAAAAATCAATACATTTATCATGTGCAAATATATAAACAGGAAATATTTAACAATAAAAAATATCTTCCCCTAAACACTTTTTAAGTATCCTAGATTGGGAATCAATGTTGTATAAATAGAAGGTACTACGTTAAGCAAGCTTTGTTTTGTTGCAAAAAAAAAAAGGAAAAATTTATCCTCAGCGATTTAAATTGAAAGTTTAAATAAAATTACCTTTGGCGTTTCATAATACCGAAAAGTGGTTCTTCTTTCACACATTTGTATATATTTGAGAGTTAAATATTACTCTTTAGTTCGCTCCTTTAATTATCAACCACCTTAAGTCTACAAAATTGACGGACTAATTTTGTTTTAATTTATGGTTTTTAAGGAAATAACAGAAAATCTAAGAATTCCCTTTGTGGTACAAAGTCAAGCTGTTAATGCGTTAATATTAAGGTGGTTGTTGAAAAATTAATTTAATATTGTCATAGTATTGAGTTGGAGAAACTGCAGTCTAATATTTTAAACATATTTGTATTTTATTGTAAATAATGTCTCAAGAACAACAATAATGCCTCGATTTGGTTAGAGAAATTGTAAGTATTAGAAAATTATAAGCATTATTATAGATTTAAGGCTATCATGGTCTCAATGAAGTTGCAACTTTCTAGTGAAAAATTGTGGTATTTGATCCACAGCCATATGTTGATTCGATGGACAATGTCGTCATGAACTCGAAGCTCCGAAAGTTTCAGAGCATATTATGACCTGAAGAGGTTGCGAAGCGTTGGTGACATCATCCATCGAATCAACAAACGACTTTGGATCCGAAAGCCACAAATTTTTCACTAAAGAGTTGTTAATTAATTACAAACATTATTTTCACTAAAAAATCACAACCCTACTTTCGTTGAGCTAAAGAAATTGAATAAAAAAAGAATCGTAATTAATGAAGTTCTTCCTTTAGGAAATTAATGAGTAGATAAGTAATGACCCAATTATCATTACTAATTTTATGATTAATTTTTAATTAATTAATCAAAAAATTGGGATGATTAAAGGTTTCATAAAATGAGCTTACAGTTTAAGTAATCAATATTATCATTACTTTTCATCGATTTAAAGGATAGGCTAAAATTTACGTCCATCAAATTAGCACTGCCTTTTGGAATTTGAAAAACATAACTACAAAATATTTTTGTGTTTTTTTTTTTTGTTCAAGAGTTCTGGAGAAAAAAAAATTATAACTCGCACATTTTCCAGGAAAACCCTATGCAGTGCTAACTTGAGCCTAAGAGCTTTTCTAAAAATATTAAGACATCGAAATCATTTTTGCGCCATTAATTGGTGTTTCTTAGAATTCGAGATTTATGAAAGAAATAACTTTGTTGCTTGCATAGTTTCCCGAAAAAAGCTAATTGAATAAAAAGCTCGAGTTAGGTCATTTTCTACGAATTGAAATTTCAAAATTTTTAAAAAAAAATTACTCCATTAATTGGTGTTTTTCTGTCGTTCGAAAGTTCCAAAAGAAAGTCATCATAGTATATTTACCCGGAAAAAGCCATTTGGAGGAAAAGCTCAATTTTGGTGTTTTCCAAATATTTAAATTTCAAAATTTTTATTTCACTATTCGTTGATGTTTTTTTGTCGCTCAAGATATTTGAAAGAAAAAAA
Source organism: Sisyra terminalis (assembly GCA_958496175.1). Lineage (NCBI taxonomy): Eukaryota > Metazoa > Arthropoda > Insecta > Neuroptera > Sisyridae > Sisyra > Sisyra terminalis. Next base: position 58,278,708 of record OY292274.1, read on the forward strand.
TTTGTTTGTTCTATATTTTCCCGGAAAAAACCATCTGAAGAAAAAGCTCGATTTGGTTTACTATCCAAAAATTGAAACTGTTTCGTTGTCCGCTTCACGTGAAATGCCTCAATACTAAACAAAGAAACTTATTAAATTTTCCATCGATTTCATACCGTTTACCTTCGATTAACACACAAAGCGTAAACAAGCATGTAATATGAAAATTCAATTTTCAAGTGAAATTTTAGAAGCTCGACAAAAATCAATACCCATTACAAACTCTCATAATATAATGTAATGAAAAGTAAATTATACAAGCGATAGATTTCCACTCAATCATATAACATTGTTTACAATAATCTGTTGTGCTTTATTTGATTATAAACTTTAGTCAGGTAGATCTGAACGAGAAGTAAAAGAAGTGAAACTAACACTAACATGAATTACGTGACATTTGATCACACACAATGGTCAACATCAATCATTGCAGCACGTTCTATTTGTTTGAGCGAAACATGTCTGTGAACATTCCATAAAATCAAACATTAGTCACTGGTCCTGAATTTAATTTCGACCGTTTACATTAACGTTAGGGGAAATGGAAAATAGCCCATGCCAAGATACAAATGTTACTCTATTAGCGAAATCCAAGTCTCCATAACTCACAGGCTTTCCCCTCTGTGCCAATGATGAACTAACATCAATAATAAATAAGAGGTGTATTTATATTTCCTCCTGGAAAGACTTGGTACCATATTATTCAAAGCTAATGTCACTTTGATAATATATGCTTCGACATCTAAGGGATAACGGTATAAATAAAATAGCGATAGAATGATTTTGATTACTTAAATAAAATTACAGCTTTACATTTTTAATGATCACTGCACTTGATTTATGAACTTCATTGAAGTTTAAACTAAATATAAAATAAAATGGCTTCTATTTCTTCCAATATTTAAAGACTTTTGTAAGTAGTGCAATTTTACTAAGTAAATATTTTCATTTGAAATTATTGCAAATGTTTATTTAAAAAAGATAACTGAATAAGAATTGATAAAGTTTCACAATTCAACAATTACTTCTCTTTCTTTACTTGAGTAGGATTATCGAACTTTTTTTAAATGTTATTTACCGTCTTACTAAGGTCTTAGCAATTCTTAGGTTAATAAAGATCCTTAATCGAGAAATATCGAAAATTAGCTCGATTCGAGGATGGAACCCAAAACCTACCAGTTTCGGAACGATCCCTAGATCACTCGCCTATGATTATCACCTGTTTTATAGCAACTTATTTTGGTTTTATATAAATTTTCGACGATGTAGATATCCAATATTCCTTATACCTTGAACCTACTTTGGTTTATTATTTTTTTTTTCTTTTTGGGTTATTGTTTCTCTCACAAGCAATTTGTATCCAAATGTTGCAATTTTTTTTTTTGTTGTTTAAAAATTGTTTATCGTCAATTTTATCGTTTACATATTTTCTCGGAAAACACTATTTAAAGAAAAAGCTCTATTTGTACATTTCTTTACTATTGAAGTTTAAAACTTATGAAAACAAGCGATGAATATTATATATGCGAGTGATAACATTATTTAACACCAATTAATGTTTTGGAACAGTTTCGGAAAATTCAATATTTGAAAAATGACCCAAATCGAGCTTTTTATTTGAACAATGTTGTCTGAGAAATAATGTAAATTCTGAAGTTTTTTCTTTCGGAATTCTTATGCGACAAAATACACCAATTAAAGGTGGAATTTTTTTTCGAAAGTTTCAAGAACAATATATTTTCTATTTAAATCACCATATTTAATATTTAAAAAAAAACTATTTAATTAAAAAAAAAACTACGAATTTCAATAACGACAATTCTTTAGAAGCTTATAACTTGACAAATAATCATCAGTCGAAAAAAAAAATTTTTGTCCCCATTCATACTTACTAGAAGTAAGGGAGACCGGGTACAAAAGTAACAATTTGTACTTTTACCTTGATTTCTGGCTGGATGTTATTATTGCCATTAAATGAATATAACCACATATAAATTTAGTTTATGTTCTTCACAATAGTAACTTGATTTATTAAACTATGGTATATTTTATATGAATAACATAGAGTTAAAAAAATTGTCATTTGTTACTTTCGACCACGTAGGCGGATCGAAAGTAACTCGTTGTGGGTCGAAAGTAACAAGACTGCTAAGGGTTGCTAATGACAACAATAATACCAGTTAAATCAACAAATAACTTATTTCAAGACTTTATATTAATGATATAAATCAAATTCAGCATTTTAAATACTCAAAAAATATATGCATTAAGAAATTGAATCAATAGAATGCCGTGACAACGCATAAGAACTACTGCATGAAGAACTACTAGAATGTATCGAAGACCATTCTATTGAAGTAGATATTCATAAAAATATGATGTTAGTAATAAAATCATTATGAGGACAAAAGTAACATATTACTTTTGTACCCTACGGGGCTATATTACTTGTGTACCTATTCTCATTTTTAATAAAATGTGTAATATAACCTTAAATCGGAACGTGCTAGACAAAAATGAATTTAAACAATGTACAATTTATCCAATCAAGAAAGGATATCCGAATATTCGGATTACTATGATCCTTTTACGATTATGTAAACAATAAATAAGAAAACATTGAAAAACTTACTTTTGGCTCGTTAACACACATTACATCCTATTATATAACCTAACAACACACTGCGCACGCGTCGACTTAATACGAATGAGGGGGGTGTTCTAGGCTATCACCTGATAGCAGCAAAACGATGTTCGCCCATTGGATAAACCTAGAAAGCATTTGTTACTTTCGATCCACCGTTATTTTTGTACCCAGCCTCCCCTATAATTATGCCGAATATGAACAAATTTCAGAATATCACTTTTTTTTCGCTGTCCACTTCACGTGAAACGCCTCTACTTTCATTAAGCAAGGGAAACTACCATTGGCACAGTTTTGTGTTCTCTTTGCATAAAATATTATTTTTGTTAAGAGCAAAACATGGGTGAAAAATATCCTCATTAATTTTTTTTTGTCGAGAACACGTTCCAACTAATCTTCTGAAATGGAAAAAAGGTTTTTTATGAATCAGTAATCTGTAAAGCGCGGCTCTCTGGAAAAGCGCCGCCATGGAATGTTTGTCATTATCAAGTTCTATATAAATTAGCAGTCAAGCCGCATCAAACGTTAGTCGTGAAAAATTATTTAGGCCCTATGTATGTCAGAAATTTGTTTACATAGAATAAATCAAGAAAATGAGCTTTCTCTGTACATTATGTACGTTTAGCAGACTTGGGGCTGTGCAAATTTGTATATTTTATGAAACGGAGAGTAATGTCCGTCATTTGTATTGGCTGTTTATGCGCGTGAATGATCGTTATTATCAATTGTAGCCGCTGTTTGACAGCATCATTTGTACACCAATAAACGTGATTTGGAAAACGTGCGTTTGAAATCCTGTGGGACTAAAAACAAGTGCACACACGTTGAACGATCGCGGGAGGTGCTTGCAATTCACCGGGACAATGTTGGCAGAAACGAGGCGATGTCTCAAAGGTCTCTGGAGGGACATAACTAGCACTTTTCAGATCATTTCGCTTTCATTCCCCCGACATTTGTGGTACCATATATCCGTTTAACGGTCACCAATCTTAATAAATTTTCCTTTTAAATATTTGAACGGGAAAAATTCACCTTTCTTCTTCCATATATTTTAATACACTTTATCATATTGTATTAATAAAACACAAAAGGCTACAGAACAGGCAATAACACTTTGTTTTAAATTTAGATCTATTTTTCGTATTATAATTTGTACGATTATACTGCATGTTTTTTTTTTAAATGAGATTTTTTTTTTCAATTGTTAAAATAACGATAAATTTGTTGTGTCCATACTTTACATAATATTATTTAATTTTTAGCAGGATTAAAGGATGTAAATCCATATACCGAAACGTCGATGAATTAATTATTAGTATATGGATTTACATCCTTTAATCCTGCTAAAAATTAAATAATATTATTAAAAATAAAATAAAATAAAATAAGTGTGTATACTCGAAAGTATGTAATATTTCAATGTACTGGTTCTAAGCACAGGCGCAAATGCACCTCTTTAGAATTTTTATACCAGGAAAATTAAATTAAATTAAAAAAAAAATTCACCCTTAAATTATCTAAGTACCTAATATAAACACATAGCGAATAACATATAATTAATGCAAAAGAACTCCAGCTATTAAACATTTAATATGCTTCAATTTTCCTAATTTCTTATATAATTTTTTTTTTTTTTGGATATGATTTTTTTTTATTTTTTGAAAATTTTTCAAGTAACATTGTCAGGGACGTTCTGGATTGTTCTTTAAAATTTGTTTTTAAATTCTGCTATGCTAAAATATTATTTCTTATTTGATTATGTAGTTACTTACAAATCAGACTATAAAACTTATAACACCAAAAGGGATACGATGAAGCAAAAACCGAAAAAGCATTTTTAGAAACATTGTGTGGTGAAAAGTAAGCATCCAATTGAGGTAAACTTAGAATATTTCAATATCTTTCGATAATATGAACATCATTTGATTGTTCACATAAGTTATTATAAACCTTTTGATAAGCTTTATGTAATGGGAAACTTATATGTACCAAAAATAGTAACAAATAAGAATCCATGTTGTTTAAGTCCTTGTCTTTTTAAATATAATAATTAAATTGTGGGCAATAATTATTATTATTATAAATACTATAACATGTGTGTTTGTGTTTTTTCAATAATGCTTTTTAAACAATTTTTTATTTATCAATACCAAATTATATTCTTGGTCTGTTGTTCTACCAGTTGGGTCATTTTACAGCTTATTTTTATGACATTTGTGGAGTAATTTTTAAATTTTGAGCCCTGACGAAGTCAGGAATAACAGACGAAACGTTGGCGTAAAAATAAATAAGATTCCACAAGAAGCTTCGTCCTTATTGCCCACAATTGAATTATTAGAAATAAGAGTGAGTAAAAAATATTCAACAAATCGTTGAGATAAAGATAAATTATAAAATATAAATTAATAAACTTAGTATCATTGTTGCGGTATAATACCTATATATTTTTTTATTCTTAAGGAACTTTTTTTTTGAAAAAAAAAAATTGAGTTAAGTTTAATAAACTGACTACCTAAAAGCTTTCAAAAATCATAAGCATCAATTATTGTGGAAGAAAAATGTATTATGTATAAAAGAAAATAATTTCAGGTATACGAATATTAAGCTTAATATATGTTCAATTAATTTAACGATGCAGACTTGTGGAATGGTTTAAGCAATGCATTAACATCTGATAATAGCATTGACTCTATGTTCAAAGCAAGAAGCTATTAACCAATGAGATTACGATATTTCAAAACATTCATTTGTTTTGATTGTTGAAATTTTGAAAATTTAGGGAAGCCACTCCCTCAGTTGTACGTATATGCATATACGAATACGTATACGCAATGTAAAACGTATTATGAACTGACGTCAATTGGACCCTATCGATATATGAATTATAATTAAAGGGTTAGATTACTAAAATGCATCAAATAAATAGGGAAAACTTTAGATTAAGGTTTTTAGTTTAAAAAAAGGTTTCATTGTAAATAAAGGTAAATGAAATAATTAATTGAGAATATTATTACAATTAATTGCAATAATATTTAAGAACATTGTACAATTGCAATGAGTTGAATTTGTCAAAATAAAAATGAAATAAATCATTTAATTATATTTTCCTGATTGAAATATTTTTAAAAATGATATGAAAAACAGTATTACATGAATATTCAAATACCAGATTTATTTTCGTTTTTGTGGGTAAAACAATGAGGGTAATTTTTCGATTAAACAACTGAGCAATTAACATTGAGAGCGGTTCTAGCATTATTTCGTCGTAATTATTTTTCAAAAAAAAAAAAAAATTAAAGATTTTATAAAGTTATATAATTGTTATTTTTTGAAATAAACTGCACTATCAGTCCCTAAATCTTATCAAACTTTTAGACCAATTGATTATGTAAATTCAAGGATAAAATAAAATTTCTGTTTTTCATTTTTTTCTTCACAAAACTAATTGAGATAGAGATCCTGAACCCTTCAAGATATTAATATTTAATTACTACCTACACACCTATTGAGTGTCATTTAATGGGTGATAAGGGAAGAGTTGAATATGGACTAAGCAAATCAAGAGCTTAAAAATTGATTAATTCGGGAAAATAATTCAAAAAAATATATTTTGGGACTCAGAAGTGTTGCAGAGTAAATTTTATAAAATATATCATACTAGCTGGTCCCCGCAACTTCGTCTGCGTAACGTAAGTGTAGAATATGTTTTCTTTTCAAATTTGCCATTTGTAGTGGTATATGAAAATTTTTATTTTTCTTATTTCTTTTACGAAAAACATAATCATACTTAAAAACACTACTTTGACCACTTTAAAAAAACACATTTAATAAACTGTTGCAAACAATACAATTGTTCTATGTAAAAATCAATTAATTTTCAAAAAATATGTATAAATATCTAAAAATAGTATGTCTATTGCATATAGCTACGGTAGCCTGGTAGGTATACCTACCGTAGACCAAATAATCTGTAAACCAATCAGCATCTATACATAAATAAAAAATATCGCCAAGTTTAATAAAGTTGGTCTTAATTATAAGTAAAATGGAGTGACCATGCGACAGTTTTCAAATAACTTACATTTTTAAACTTGTGATATCTTTCGAATGGAATGTTCAAATTGAATAACTCAAAAAGTTATATAATGGTATAGAAGCAAACTTAAATATGAAATCATTTATTTTGATAAGGATTAATCCCAAAGTATAAATAAAAGAGCTTTTATAACGGTGGCATTTATATATATTTTAAAATGAAAAAAACACTTATTGTGACATAACTATAAAAGTTGGACATATGCTGTCGCTCTATTTTTTGTAGATAATGATATGTTCTGCAAAATCGTACTACATTATTTTGTTCTATAACCAATAGTTTTCGCAGCGCACGCGATAAAAGAATGTTTTTTGGTAATTTTTTCAGACCTTGGATTACATTATTGGAGTTTTAGTATGAATCCCTAACTTTTTTGAAAATTTTATATAGCCTATGTTCACCGGAAATAGTGTTGCTTCCCAACAGTGAAAGAATTTTTCAAATCGGTCTAGTAGTTTCGGAGCCTATTCGAAGCAAACAAACAATCAAATCTTTCCTCTTTATAATAATAGATAGATAAAAAGTAGATAAGCAACGTTTTTATTAAATCTATTTAAGATTTATGTTATGCTTTCATTCCCCAAACATTATTAGTAACACCAACAAATCATTCCATATTTTGAGCAATGTTTAAAACTATAATAGAATATCCGGTGAAAAAAATTAAATGTTGAAGAAACGCTGTTCTACACTTATCAAATGATAAACATAACATATTGATTTCTTAGTTTTAAAATTTTTTTGATTAAAAAAAAACTCATTTTTAAAGATTTTTTTTTTTGAATTGTTATTTACTACTGAGATCTTTAGCGACTCTAGAGTTAATAAATATCCGTTATCGAGAAATATTGAAAATTTGCCCGATACATGGATGGAACCCAACTTTTAAAAAATTGCTGACATAAAGAATTATAAACGAGGTTTCCAAATAAATCTCAACAACCGTTAAAACTGTTAAAATAAATAAATAAGGTTGTAATAATAAACGTGTATGTATTAAAATAAATGGTGTTTTTGTTATGTCCTTAATCAAATCCTAACGAACCTGCAAAAATAAATAAATTAATCGTAAAAACGTAACAATATCATCAATACTTGATCTTTTTCAAGATTTTCTTTTTGAAAATATTAAAAAATTCAAAAGAAAAAAGGAAATTTTCAAGTCACTTAACACTTGCAAACATGTTATTCAAGTAAGTATATTTGTCAACGTACTACCGGAAAAAATATATAATATATTTAACACATTATATTACAAGCTTCAGGATATTGTCATACTTTTATGAAGAAGCCAAAGCACTTACTTTGATATTCATTGAAGTGTTCTTTATATTGGCTTTGAAATGGGTAACAAATAAAGGTACACCATATATTTATTAAATAAAATACATCGTGGTACCTATCTACTATCAGAAAAGTTTAATTTATTGTAAACTTTAAAACGTAACAGCCTCAAATATCTGGAAGCAATATAGGAAAGTTTTGTTTTCCGTTTTAAAACTTCCTGTCTATCAAGGAGCGACGACGAAGACGAGAAAATGTATTCAAAGATACACTGAAAGTGGTTAAGGAAGGAAAAACTAGCACTTTGTGAAACAGGTAAACAACTTTGTTTTTGCGGAAAATTTAATCAAAAACTTTTTCATATTAGAATATTATATCAAGTTTCACATAAATATTTATTTAGAATAAGTGGTTTGATGACAACATAAAGCTTTCGTTTAATTATTTCATTTGTGAAATTGTTTCGTTTTGGTTTTTATGCATACTTTGCTATGGTAATAATTCTTTGCTCAGAGTTTTATAAAGAATTATTTTAATTATTTCACCTAATAAAATGATGGAATATTTTAAAGTATTAACTCCTAAATTGATAATAAGATCATTATTGATTTAGACATAGTCATCAATGGAAACCATTTATTTGTTTTTCGGGTAACTTTTGTGGGGAAAATGAGGGCTTTAAGAGCCGTATGTCTTCTCATGAGAGTAAATTTGGTCGTCATGATTTGTTTGGACGTTATGGTGGGATTCTGTGCACTAGTGATTTATAGCTGTAGGCATCAACTCTCATGTGGTTCCGACAGTCGTTACTCCTATATGGAAATCATCGTCAAATCCCTGTGGAGAAAAATGCTGAATTTTCAGAATTATCTTTTTCCCAAATACGATTTAGAATGTCGGCATATTTCAACTAGGCTCACCCAAGGGCGTACAAATCTAAACTACACGACACACCAGATTAAAAACCAACCAAAAAAAAAAAAAAAAAAAACTTATCCATTTCAATCAAATTTTTTCACAAAAATTTCCTTTCCAATCCTAAACTTATTCATAAAATTCAATTCTATGTGAAATAAAAAATCCAGTTTAGTTTTAATCTCTTCACGTATAAATAAATTGAATTGAAAATCGTGCCCGATGAAATCGACGCGTGATCATTCTATGAAATAGGAATAGAAATTGTAACTGAGAAAATTTTATAGGTACAAGAAAATATAGACGAGAAAAAAAATACGTTTAAATTGTTTCATCAGCATCATTTATTTGAGTGCACTTTTTTCTACACGCCAACTGACAATTATACGATTTTATAAATGCAATCGAGCAAAACATTATACATATAAATCCTATAATTAATTGAAAATAGAGACTAAAACACATAAATCTAATTGACTAGCGATTTATCAACAAGCTTTGTAAAAATGGAGTCAGTGGCGCGATTGAAAGTACCACTTTAAAGAGATTGTTACAGTTGTAAACTGTAGTATGGAAGAAATACGTGACTGGCATGAAAGACATTCTCTATTTTCGCAAACTAGCTTTTTCCTTTTTCAACTCGTACTACAGTAATATAATTATGGCTAAGTTTTTAAATAGACGTTCATTTGTGGTTTGGACACATGAAAAGAAAATTCAACTTTACCTTGATTTTTAATACGTTGATTTATATTTGCAGCTGTGACTATTTTATAAGCAAAAATAGGAAACACCATTGAATAATTCTTCAACAATTCTCAAGAAATGTCAGACTATATATTGGCATTGTTGCAATATTGGAATGGGTTTCCATTATTTGCAAGTTGTCTTACCTAAATTGCACATTTTTTAAAATTAAAATTTAAATCCATTGTTCTTTTAGATTTATTTTTTGCCGCGTTCATACCCAGTTGCACAATATGCAAATTTTTTTGTTAATCGATAAAAGACATTATTAAAGTGAAGAAAAACTAAATTTTAAAAATTTATATTTATAGTCTATATTAGAAAATATAAATTATACCTAAAAGGAAAAAAGTATAGAAAATAATTTTCCGATAGTAATAACCACAGGACGATAACAATGGTCCCAAAAAGGTATTGGGACCATGTTTGGAGGATATGCTGGTATTAAAATGATAAGTTTATATTCTACTAGTAGTTGCCCGTTGCATTCGCAAGCGCAACTAAAGGTTTTATCTCAATAAAATGTTTAATATGAGATAATATAGAGTTAATCAACAATCGAAATTTTAAATTTAATAATCAAAGTATTGTTAATATTAAAAAAAAATTTATCTAAAATTATATTAAGAAATAAAATATAAGTGTTTTTTATATCATTTTTATAACATTTTAAATAACGTCATTTCACTAAATTATTATGAAAGTTTAATACTTATGTAGTACTTATACCAAATAGGCGATTTAAAATTTTGGTTCGTTTTTCAACAATCAAACTTTTTAAAATCTATTTTTTTATGAACAAATGGTTGTGATCTGGAGTAATTATATATTCGGCTGAAAAGCATTAAGGTATCAATTTTTTGCTATATATTTCACTGTCAATTCAAAAATAAAATCTTCCAAACTTTTCTTTGGTATTAAGAACAATTTGAAAACCAATTATTGCTATTGAAAATAAATAAAATATTCGAATTTACTTCCACACTTTCCACCTATTTCCAACAATTTTGTATGTACAATGCTCAAATGTGCGAAATCGAATAGCTTTTTAATCATGTTAACTAACATAAAGAAGGTCATAATTTTTTTTCGTTTTACATTGTATTTTCAAATATAAGTGCACATTTGTGTTGATGAAATTTGGAAAGTGTTTTCCATATGTGTTTTTGAAAATTTCTCCCCTAAAAGAGTGAAAAACGGTAGCAAAGTTTGTAAGGGATAACGTTTAACAAAAAATCGAAATTTCAAATTGAATAATAAATCAAAGTCCGTTAAAAGCGAAACGTTATAACTGCTTAATATAAAACAAACTTGATTTATTATTAGAAACAAAAACTTAGGATTTAAGTTAAGTTAAGCGTGGAAGTAAATTCGAATATTTTATTTAAGTTAAGTTTATAAGTAAGCATTAAGTTTATTGGCTTTCACATATTGTAAATCTGAAAATCCGAAATACGTATTCACAAATAAATACATTAGCGAGTGAGTACCCTTACCAACGTTTTGAATGCGTAAGTGGGGATAACAGAGCGCATTCGTATAGCTTATTCTGCACGGACGCACGGCAAGATAGTCAATTTATATATAAGATTATTAATGAAGTGTAATAAAATATACTTGTCTACAGTAAATTTCAAACATTGTAATTGATTTCAATCATTAACATTTAGTTTGGACGATTTAAACAATCTAATTTTTTGTATTTAAAAACATTTGTCATAGGAAAACATCCGTGGGATTTATAAGTTTCTGTACTGTGACTTCACTTTAGTTCCGAATATGGAAATATTCACTTAAACGAATATATGTCTAAGATATTTATTAAGTTAAGTTAAAATTTAGATGATAAACTATGTTTTACATAAGTTTGAAGCATTTTTTAAATATTTTATGGATTATTTTTAGAATATGTGCATTAGGTATACTGACAGAATATACAGTTCGAAAATTTATATATTTAATTTTAAGCAAGCACTACCATCAATACCAAAGACATCACAAATATAATATTCAATTTATCATTAAAAATTTTCAAACTTTCCTGATTAAGAATTCTTGTAATCTTACAATAATTTAATTTAAGACATAAATTTTTAAGACTTCTTGAAGATTAGCTTTTGTTGTTAACTTTTCACATTGAAAGGATTTTAAAGCTCATTCACTTGTAATAGAAAATGTTCGAAAGAGAAAAGATAGTACAAATTATCTTCGTAATAGTGCAATTTGCAGAAAAATACCATAATACATATTGCTGTTCTCAACAAAATGGCACTTGAGCTTTTCATTAAACTGGAAAAATTACCTATAAGTTAAGATAAAAATAATACCAAGCAAAAATCAATTATTCATTTCTCCCAATTAAAATGGTATTAAAACATTTTATTGACTTACGAATAAGCTAAATAAGACTTTTATAAATATATATTTTTAATAGCAAACCAAAAAAAAAAAAATCTTAAGCTGGTTTTAATTGCTTCCATTTACTGGTACATCTACAATGGTTATAAATTTGATTTTATTTACTAGTTGGTGCCAAGTTTTATATTTAATTTTATTTTAGAAAATGGGATTATCTCCATAAATAAACTTTTCGTTGCCATAATATATAATTACCATAAAAAGTGTATTTATAAAAAAATAATATTTATGTATATCTAGCAAAGTATGAGTAAACTTTCTATTTTTTTAAATAGATCTTTGTAAATTAAGATGAAAATGTATTTTTATTTTTAAAGAAATATTTAAGTGCTACAATTCTTATTTGATTAAGTATTTAAGTTTAAAGTTTAGAAATAAACACCAACAATGAATTGGTCGTTTCAATTGATGTTATTTAAAGTATGAAATATTATTTGTATCTATTTTGTTACATTAATAACAGGATAATCGCGAAATAAAAGAAAAAGATCAAAAATTCAAAATTCTACTTTTTAGTATGACAATATTAAATGCAATCTTCAAATGTGCCAATTTCAAACAATGAAAAAAATTTATCAGAAATATATAAGATATTCAATTGCCATTTATCTCCTTAAGTTATTTCAAAGAGGTACTAAAGACATTTTATGATTAGAGTGACTCATTAACGTGAAAAAATAACAAAATATCTTTTACTTTAAAATCTATATTGAAATGGTAAAACCAAAAATCCAAAGGAATACAAATTCAGTATTGTATGCTGTCCTTAATTTCATATTCGTGTCTTAATTCTATATTAAAAAGGAAATAATTTTCCGATACACTTATTAATAGCTAAACTAAATTAAGTTTCTATTTTTATTTCTTTGGTGACATTGCATATGCCTACCTTTAACTTTGTTGGATAAATATAAGCATTAAAAAAGCATAATATGCGCTGTTTATTTTGAAAGTGAGTTAAATCTATTTCAAAAACAATCCCTATTGTATTATCATTTTTAATCATAGGAGCATAAGATACTAAGGAGGAAGGAATAATTGGCGTTTTGGTTAACAACTAAAATGAAATCAGTAATTTCTGAAAACTTAGCAGTTGAATAATTAACATACTTTGTTCTAGTTACAAAAAGAATCACATATAGACCGTCCTTGAAATGGACTTACGCCACTTTCAAAATAAACGAGTCAATTAAACGTCAACTTAAAGAAAGAGTAAAAAGCACTACATACTTAGGAACAATCAGGGTGATACTCAAGACATAAATAAAATTCAATAAAAAGAACCAAAAAATCCATAGGTCAAATCTAAATATTGCGACAAAAATTGCGTCTTTATACGACCCATAGTATTGAACTAAACGAGAAAATAGCATAAAGGATAAATAACAGAATAAAGCATACAGCCAAGGAGGAGGTATTTAGAATAATGAACAAGAAAAAAGAATCCTCAAACCATGAAGAATTCCAAACTCAAGAATCGTAAAAATCACAGGTATATTCAATAAAATGAACCAGATATTCAGAAGCTTAAGTTTAAATATTACGACCAAAATTGCGACTTTGTACAGTGCAGAGTTGTGGACACAAACGAGAAATTTGAGAAGAAGCTAAAAGCATTTGAAAATGCAAATTTATCGAAGAATATTGAATATATTGTAGATAGAGCATACTACCAAGGAAGAATACTAAAGAATGGACAAGAAAAAAAGATATCCTTAAACCATCAAGGATTCCATTCTCACAGTAGACACTAATAATAAAGACTATACCACTGATTTAAAATCCAAAGTTTTAACAAAATTTTATTATATTTGTATATAAGAAGTATGAAATTACTTTCCGGTACGCCTAGTACATAGTTAAATTAAGTTCCTATTTTAATTTGTTTGATGACATTGTAAATGCATGTCTTTATCTTTGTGGAATAAATATAAACATTAAAAAAACATAATAAATCCAATCGTTTATTATGGATAACCACCCATTTAAGTAGAAGTAATAAAGCCTATTAGACACCAATAATAATGACTATTTCAACTCTTGATTAGTCTTCTTCAGATTTATTGATAATAAAAGTGCATTTAAACGCAAATTACTCTCATTGAAAAGTTGAAAATCCTATAAAGAAAAACATTTTATGGAAATGAAAGATAATTTCATTTCGTAGGAAATTGACAATTTTATGTTATTTTCAGTGGCTATTGTTGTAAAAGAAAAATAAAAGTAATAAATAACATGAAACCCCAATTTGATTTCGAACAATTTGTTTTGCGATTCAATTTTATTGTTATTTTTTTTTTTTGTAATTACACTCGTAACAGTGATTTACAAGAAAATCCGTGCAAATATGATCGATATTTTTTTTGTTGTTTGTAAATGGCCAATGTCGTAAATTTTCCATTTGGAAAAATCGATTTATTAATATTGAGATAGATGATGGTATCTTTTAATGGATGGTCACGTATTAATTTTGCACAGATAGCGTATCATTTAATTCCAATTTAATTAAATTTATTAAAGGTCCCATATTTATTACAATGTTAAATCTCGACAAGAAAAACGATTTATTGGTAAGATATGTGGTGTGTGATAAATTGTATGTTTTAATTCCAATTGACAATCTTGTCAGAACAATTATCGACAAGGCGCAATCACAATGTGTGTTTAGTGACCATTTCTCAGTTGTCAGAAGGCAATATTTATTGGAAACAACATCGGGGTTGATGGATGTTATCCACATGACGTCATCGTTAACTCAGTTAAGTCCATCAAAGTAAACATACACTGTATGTTATCAGTGGTGTCACACGCCTGGCTAAATGTGCCAATGACATCGATGTCGTACTGTGCAAGTGTCGCCAACTTAACCAGGAAAACTGCTACGGAAACATTTTCCAGACGAAGATCCATTTGGACATAAAACACATTTTGCTCAGCTCGTTTTACATTCATACGTATTTCGCATATTCCCTCCTTAACACGGTATTTACAAATTTATCTATCCCTGCACATTAAATATGAGTTTCAGAATTAGGCCTTTGTCCGGAATTAGATTAATAGCAGCTTGAAATGGATCATCACGTACGCCTTTTCGCTATTAACATGTCATACGCATTCAAATTTATAACACAGACGATCAGCCTAGACCCTTACAACATGGGTTTGTTCTGATAACATAAAACTTGTATTATACATACATGAAATGATTTTGTAAATTTGCTTCTGTTCTACATTGAAACATTTTATGATAACTGGAGGTCATTCAGCTAAATGGTACATGTCTAATAGTTTATGTAACTCACTAGAAATTTACTATGTTCAAACCTTCATTTAACAACGAACATCATTTTTGTATCAACTGACCATGTTTTCGCTTTAATTTGATACAAGTACATCATGCATAGTTAACGAAACGAGAAAAGATATACATAGGTACTACATTAAAATTCTAGATCCCTTTCATTTTTTGTTGTAATTGGTATAAAGCTTTTGCTAGTTTATTATGTACAGTCCCAAACTTTTCTGCTCGTTTTCAAACCGCAGGAAAGTTATGTTTGAATTTAATGAAAAATAAAACTACAACATAATTAAATTAAAAAAGTTTAAATCAAACAATAAGAGAGTAAAAAAGTTCTTAAATGAAATATGTTAAAACATTCTATGGTATTAAATTATTCAGTACAAAAAAATTTGCTCAAACTTAGGCAAAAAACTTTAGATGTAATATATAAGAAGTATGGGAACACTGGGCGGAATGGGATATGGAATTAGCGGTTGTTACAGGTGATAAAAACGCGTAAAAATCATACTCAATGTTCAATTAACTGTGCTGCATTATAAAAAGTGGCTATCGCCAGTAAAGAGTGCAGTTGTTTTTATTTTTATCAAAAGTCGAAATAAGCGTTTCCGAATTCTAATTTTTGCAAAGTAACACTAAGGTAATTATCCTATGTTTTATTTTTTGTTGGAATATTAACATGACATGTTTGTTAAAACATACTGTTGACTAACTAAAAGCCCAGTGATAATTCAAATACAACCAATATATCCTGCCATAATAATCGTGTTTGTGGGAAATGTGCTATGGGGTACAATGGATGAGGCGGAATGGGATATACCATTCTGATAGTATTTCCCATTCGGATATACATTTTTATTTTATCATCAGATAGTGTGTACATATTAGGGTGATTTTATTTTGACTTTTTTTTTTGGTCCCATTGTGAAATTTTGTTGGAAATACAAAAAAAAATCCCTGAAAGTTTGAGCCCTTAATATTAATTTTAAGTCCTCGATCAAGACGTGTAAAGATTTCCCATTGAAAAATACACGGAAACTCTGATTTTTTATTTTTAAATTTCTATATCTCAGCGGCATTTCATAGGATCGCTTTTACCGAAGATGGTTTTTTCTCAGAATTAAACGCTCTACAAAAGTGCCCATTGCGACAAAGTCGTAACTCACACCGGTGAGGTAGTACAGGCCACTGAACCTGATTTTTCCATAAAATTCGCGTTTTTTTTGCATTTATCTCGTAAATAACAAGAGCTACGGAAAAATTATAAATGAAAAACTTGTAGAGAATTTGATTTCCTACAAAAAAGTTCCTGTAGACCAAATCGCGAAGATCAATATTTAACGAGATATTAAGCCTTGAATTTTATGGAAAAATCAGGTTCAGTGGCCCTTACTACCTCACCGGTGTGAGTTACGACTTTGTTGCAATGGGCACTTTTGTAGAGCGTTTATTTCTGAGAAAAAACCATCCTCGGTAAAAGCGATCCCATGAAATGCCGCTGAGATATAGAAATTTAAAAATAAAAAAGCAGAGTTTCCGTATATTTTCAATGGGAAATCTTTACACGTCTTGGTCGAGGACTTAAAATTAATATTAAGGGCTCAAACTTTCAGGGATTTTTTTTTGGGACCACAAAAAAGTAAAAAAAAAATCACCCTAGTACATATATAAGGAAAACTAGCCGACAGTCCATATATAAGAAAGGTCGGAAGATGCAGAGGTCATATGCTTATACGTAATCTGCTTATACTGTCAGAATTTATGCTACAAATCTAATGAAAGCTGGTGTTACTCCAGTATTTGTCAAAAATGGGCACATTTGGCATGTGCTGGGCTAAACACAATGATGACAGAGTCTTCATCTGCGAACTATGCCAATAACAAGTATCCTATTGCGCCCCAGGCTCATTTCCCATTGTGCCCCAGAGGGTGAAGCAGAATGAGAAATTTCCATTTACTTTTGAAACCTAAAGTTTTAATATCAATTATTAATTTAAATCAATAACACCTTTTTATATTTGTAAAGAATGAATTAAATAAATATATAAATTACAAAACAATGAGATTGTTTCTTTAAATCTCTCGTAAATTGTAATTAAAACTTAGGTAACCCGTTCCGCCCCAGGTTCCCTTAGCTTTGTTAAAAGTTATATTGGAAAAAAAACACTAAAATGTAAGTATTATCTGATAAAACTACTATGTTATTAAAATAAATTATTTTTTTACAACGATAAAAGTTATTGCTTATGAATATAATAAAAACAATTAAAGTTATAGCTATAAGCGCATTATAGGACAGTGATAAGATTATTCCATATTTAAACTAACTAGTTTTAATTCCCAAGTACATAGTAATTTCTTATATTTTAATAAAGAAAAACATAAAATTTAAATGGTAAACACAAAATCTTACATCCATATCTGCAAATATGTAAACAGAAATTACGATAGATATTGAAACAAGGGTTACTTCTTTGGTCAAAACTCAAAGATTTTAGAAGTTTTTGTTTGACTACAAAGTTTTCTAAGAAATTTTCTAATTCGAAATTCTTAATTTCTTACCTAATCTTTAGCATTACCCAAATTTAGTTGAGGAGAGGTGGAACAAAGTAATGTTTAATATTTTTTTACCGTCTTTACAACTACTAAAGTCTTTCATGACTCTAGTGTTAATAAAAATCCGTCATCAAGAAAAATCGATAATTTGCTCGATTTTAGGATCAAACCGAAAGTAATGAAAAGAATATTATTAATTGATAAATAAGGCAAATGTTCAGTACAATAAGATACAAGTCGTTGTTATGAAAGCAAAAGTTACTTTTATAACTTTACCAGATAATAAGGTAAAAATTAAAGTAGTCGATTAAAGCCAAATCAAAAATCAAAAGTTCTTTTTTCGCTAATTTCCAACAGAAATTTTCTAATTCGAAATTCTTAGTTTCTTACCTAATCTTCAGCATTACCCAAATTAAATTAAGGAGGAGAGGTGGACCAAAGCATTTTTTAATATTTTTTACCTTCGCTTATTAACTACTAGTCTTTCGTGACTCAAGCTTTTATAAAAATCCGTCATCGAGAAAAATCAAAAATTTGCTCAATTTTAGGATCGAACCCAAATCCTACCAATTTTAGAGTGGTCACTTAGACCACTCGACCACCAATAGGCTTCTTTTTTTTTGTTTAGCATTAATTTCCATACAAAAATAATATGAAGTACAAATTTTAAATATAAACATTAAATCAATGTTGAATCATGTTTTTTTACCTACTGAATAAAAATGTTGAAGTGTACAAATTGTAAATTTTATAAAAATATATTTTTTTTAATTTGTAAATAAAATGATAGGTACTCAGTACTAAACTTAATTGATCTATTGAATTTTCATTTAATTTGCTATTGTATTGATAAAGAGGATAAATATGGTTTCCTGTTGAGAAAATAAGGGACATTGTTTGAATTGAAAATATAGGCAATGTTAAGGTTTCTGTATATCTATTTAAGTTTATTTTCCCTATTTTCATTGTTTTGTACATATGATATATTGATTATTATTAAATGTTGTTTTTCCACGTGAAAACATTGCCTCTGTTTTCTATTTAATTAAATTTTCAATTGAATGAAAAACTTTACAATAAGGCAACGCGTTGAAAGTGTAGAAATTTTTGCTTATGTTGCCTATGTAAGAATGTTTTTAAGTCCTGTAGTCGTCTCCAGAATTAAATGAAATTTAAATAAGCAGACAGGATAAACCAATGATATGATGTGTATACAATATATAAAATATATTGCAGTCCAATTTATTAACATAAACTTGAACAGAAGTTCAAACAAAATATTCGTGACGTATTGCCCAGATACGTATTTCGATTGCCAAGCAATCTTCATCAGTGGTCATCAAGTAGTTTGGATCACTCCGTAAACTGCTATGTGAATCATCACATTTTGTTTGAACTTCTGTTCAAGTTTATGTTAATAAATTGGACTGCAATATATTTTATATATTGTATACACAGTATAACTGTTCAAAGTCAGCGGGAAAAAATCTTATTTTGATCAATGATATGATGCATTTCGTTTCGTTTACTAATACTAATATTAACTAAGGGTTACTTAAATAAGGATTAAAAAAAATTAGTAACGTTTTTAAATTATCGTTAGTTAAGATCTGTAAAAGAAACAACTTATCAAGTACCAACTAAAATTGCAGCAATAATTATTGTAAATTGCAGGACAATTGAAAAATTGAAGATATTTACTTATACTTTATTCATGCGTTTGAAATAAAAAAATCTTTAAGAAAATGTTTCCAAGACAAAGTGACATCCAACTTTGATAAAGATTCCTCCTATATAAACTTTTATAGCACAAGTTGGCATACATGCAGAAACTTTTTTTTTATAATCGGAGATAAAAATAAAATATCTGCTTAACTTTGAGACATTGTAATGTTTTATGCCTAATTTTCAACAAATTTTGGACAAAAATCATTTCAGTTGATATAATTTTCCATAAAAATATGGATTTAAAATTGTTAACATGAAAGTGGACATAAAGGATGTAAATTCATATACTAATAGTTAATTCCGCGACGTGTTGGTCTTTTATTGACCTTCATCAGGCTTTTTAATTTATAGTATGAAGCCTGATGAAGGTCAAATAAAGGACCAAAACGTTGCGAAATTAATTATAAGTATATAAAAAATGGACACAACAAATTTTCAATATGAATTTCTTTTCGATTAAAGAATCTAAATTTTCTAAATAACCATAAAAAATGGTTATTAAAAGAGGCAACAAGAGTAAGGATTTATTTTTACAAATTTGATTTTCAAAGATCATTAAATTTTTTTCCATGGATGTAGAATAGTAATATAAGTATGGGAGTTTAAGCCTACTGGTAGCCGAGTGTTCTAGATGACATCTCCAAAACTAATAAGTAGTGGGTTTGATCCTCGTATCGTGTAAATTTTCAATATTTCTCGATAACGGATTTAATTAACCCTAGAGTCACTAAAGGACCTTAGTTGTTATAACGCGACGGTAAGTAACAATTAATAAAAAAAGTATGGGAAATCAAATTTTCGAAAAGATTCTTTGAAAATCGATGTCATTGGGAAGGTTCCCAATCTACTTAATAAAATAATTTTTGGATAGGCTGGCAAATTTAGAAAATTAAATGTTGTAATATGTCAAGAAAAATGTATATAACGATTTTACCTTTCGGAGCATGTCCTCTAACGACTCCATGTTGAGGTCGGAGTAGTTGTTATTACGCGACCTGCCCGGTTGAACCATGCATGCGCCTGTTTTGTTCACTGCAACCACACGAAACGGTGGCAAACCAAAGAAAATACACTACCCCTCTTTCCAAAACCACCCTCTTTGTCAACCACCCCCGTCTTTGCAAACTGCACACTTAGTTCCGGGATTAAAGTTAGTTTACCACAACTCTGTTTCACCGACTGGCACACATCTTACCTATGTGCTAAAGACACAAAAGTAACCACTTCCCATTCTTTTGACGATGTCCAGATAACTCACCACATTTTCATTAAGTTTTTAACCTTAATTTTCGACCAGATACCATTTTGTTGAACAAATCAAAACCACATGTTCTCAAAAAAAAATCAACCCTGTTAAATACAGAACAAATTGTTTTATGATTTGATTTATGTATTGTAATTTTTAGTTTAACTTCATAATTGTTGTTTGATTTATTTCATAAAAATCGATAAAACTTTCAGAGATATAAAATATATTTAAATGGAAATTAATATAGCATATATACCCCACCGCTTGTTTCACAGTGAAAAGTTTATAAAGTTAACATAAACCACAGATTTACATAGAATAAAGAGATCAAACTTTTCTTCGAAATAGAAATTGCAGAATAAAACTTAAAGAATAAATAAAACTAAAATCATTATTCATAGAACTTTTAAACGCAGAAGAGAACGAATAGAAAAGTATTCAAATCATTTCCTCTTGATAGAAAATGCATATTTAATCAAATATGAAAAACTTAAAAAAAAAACATTTTATGTAAGGTTCAATTTCAGTGTAAATAAAAACAATAATAATATCAGGTTCACGGGTAATTGGAATATAGTTAAATTAATTTAAACAATCATTGATTTTGCGACGTTTCGTCTTTAATACCAAGACTTTTTCAAGCTCTGAAAGTATTAAAATATTAACAACATTATAACAATACTAGTAGTTGCCCGTTGCATTCGCAACTAAAGGTTTTATCTTAATAAAATGTTTAATATGAGATAATGTAGAGTTAATCAACAATCGAAATTTTAAATTTAATAATCAAAGTATTGTTAATATAAAAAAAGTTTATCTAAAATTATATTAAGAAATAAAATATAACTGTTTTTTTTATATCATTTTAATAACAACATTTTAAATAACGTCATTTCACTAAATTAGTATGAAAGATTAATACTTATGTAGTACTTATACCAAATAGGCGATTTTAAATTTGGGTTCGTTTTTCAACAATCAAACTTTTTAAAATCTAATTTATTTTATGACCCAATGGTTGTAATCTGGAGTTATTATATATTCGGCAGAAAAGCATTAAGGTAGCAATTATTTGCCATATATTTCACTGTCAATTTAAATATAAAATCTTCGGTACTAACTTTTTTTCGGTATTTAGAACAATTTGAAAACCAATTATTGTTATTGAAAATAAATAAAATATTCGAATTTAATTCCACGCTTTCCACCTATTTCTAACAATTTTGTATGTACAACGTCCAAATGTGCGAAATCTAATAGTTTTTTAGTCATGTTAACTAACATAAAGAAGGTCATAATTTTGTTTTCGTTTTACATTGTATTTTCGATATAAGTGCACATTTGTGTCGATGAAATTTGGAAAGTGTTTTCCTTATACGATGCAGATATATAATAAGAAAAGGTTTTTGAAAATTTCTCCCCTAAAGAGTGAAAAACGGTAACAGAGTTTGTAAGGGATAACGTTTAACAAAAAAATCGAAATTTCAAATTTAATAATGAATCAAAGTCCGTTAAAAGCGAAACGTTATTACTGCTTAATGTAAAACAAAGTTGATTTATTATTAGAAACAAAAACTTAGGGTCTGCTTAAAAATTTAACTCTGATAAGTAGATATATCTGAAACGGTAAAGTTAAGTTTATAATTGAGCATTATGTTTTTTGGTCTTAACATATTGTAAACCTGAAAATCCGAAATACGTATTCACAAATAAATACATAAGTGAGTGAGTACCCCTACCAACGTTTTGAATGCGTAAGTGGGGATAACAGAGCGCATGCGCATAGCCCATTCTGCACGGACGCACGGCAAGATAATCAATTTATTTATAATATTGTTATAATGTTGTTAATATTGTAATACTTTCAGAGCTTGAAAAAGACTTGATAATAAAGACGAAACGTCGCAAAATCAATGATTGTTTAAATTAATTTAACTATATTCCAATTACCCGTGAATCTGATATTATTGTTCTTAAAAAACGCCAATTTTTTTTTGACCACAAAAAACTTTGAAATGAAATGTTTGGTTCAAAAGACGATAATTATGAAGGTAATTAATGAGACTGTAATTACGAAGGAAAAATGCCTTTGATGTTTTGCAAACGTTGATTAAAAGGAAAGCATTGCAAAAAAGAAGAAATATAACACAAATTAAATGGTTAAATATCCTAATGATAAACTTGGAATTATTTTCACCAAAGCTTTTAATTTCGTTTTGGAGTAACGTGATGCCAGAAAAAAAATTTTCATGAGAAAAAAATAACTTTTATTTTACATTTTATAGCGATGTAGTGAAACATTTTTCATTTATTTAAATGAAAAAAAAAATGTTTTTGAGTTGAAAAATTGAAATTGATTTTAACATGATAAATATGTACACGTAAGAAAAGGGTAATATAAAAGTGAAACATTTATACGATTGTATTTTCTAAAATGATTTATGTAATATTGTTCTGACGTTATCATCATGCAAAAACAAGTTAATTAATTCATGCGAACAAAAATATTACTTCAGCAGGTACTACTTGAATTTGATGTTAAAGAATTCTTTGAAACGTTCAACAACAATCACGGTCAAAGTTAACAAAGCACGAAAGCTTGTCTGGAGATTAAACCACGCAAAAATTCAATAGAAAAACACACATTTTTTTTTTTACTAAAAATCTAATTAATATGAATTCCTCATTTTTGCTTATAAAAACTATAACCATTTTGTTGGTATTACAATCAATAGTGTGTTATACAAAAAACAAGTAATATGAAGAATGTTTAAATTATTTATTTCTGAAAGTATAATTGGTATCATTTCGGTTAATTCATACTAATTTTACTGAATAGGATGTGAGGTGGGCTGTATGCCTGTATGGTATGATGGGCTAACGAGATTACTTTATCGATTTTCCCAGCCATCTGTTTCGTTTGCAAACGACCAACGGTATCCACTATATGTGATTGTCGTTATGTATAAAATCTAATATATGGGTCTATTTCTATCGCGACTTTTTATCGTTACATATCCTCCTACACGATAGATGCATATATGTCTGCATATGAATGTATGGGGTACACATTTTTCCATACTTTATTAACCTCAATAAAGTAATGAAACACTCCACCCCTCGAACCTGGGTCGTATGAATTTGTTAATGTATCTTTTGTATGTAGTTTTTGATAACTAAGATTTTTACTATTATCTTTCATTACTACAATGAGTACATTTGTAGTTGTCAATTGCTAAGAATGAAAAAAATTTCTATGAATGTCAGCATATTCGTATAAATTTTTAATAAAATTACAAAACAACTCAGTTATTTAGGAGTTGTAGTAGAGTATTTGGAAATTATAAGTATTAGGGTGATTTTTTTTTGGGACTATTTTTTTTTTGCTCCCATGCCGAAATTTTGTTGGAAATACTTCCAAAAAAATTCCTAGAAAGTTTGAGCTCTTAATATTAGTATTAAGTACTCGTTCACAGCGTGTGAATATTTTCCATTTAAAATACACGTAAACTTTGATTTTTTTTTAAATTTTTATAGTTCAGCGGCATTTTATGGTATCGCCTCGCTCAAAGTCGGGATTTTTTTACAATTGTATGCTCTACAAAAGTGCCTTTTGCGGCAAAATCGTAATTTACACGGGCGAGGTAGTACGGGTCACTAAACCTAGATTTTTCATAGATTTCTCGTTTTTCTCTCAGTAACTCATGAATTACAAGACCTACAGAAAAAATGTAAATGTCAAATTTATAGGAAATTTAATTTCCTACAAAAAAGTTCCAGAAAACCAAAATGCTAAGATCGATATTTCTCAAGATATTGAGCCTTGAATTTCTCTTACTATAAAATTTTTACGGATTATTGAGTAAAATTTAAGAAAATATTGATTTTTTATTCCTTATTAAAAATTATTAAAAATAGGCACTTCTGAAGAGCATATAATTGTAAAAAAATTCCGACTTTGAGCGAGGCGATACCATAAAATGCCGCTGAACTATAAAAATTTAAAAAAAAAATCAAAGTTTACGTGTATTTTAAATGGAAAATATTTACACGCTGTGAGCGAGTACTTAATATTAATATTAAGAGCTCAAACTTTCAGGGAATTTTTTTTGAAGTATTTCCAACAAAATTTCGGCATGGGAGCAAAAAAAAAATAGTCCCAAAAAAAAATCACCCTAATAAGTATGTTTGAAGGAAAAAAAAATAATCAATATTTATTGATTCTAAAAATATATTCCTAGATTACTTGTTTGGTAGAAAATGAGTAAGATATAAAACTATTATTTTGGTACCCACGCAATAATTAACAAATGCTTAGAGATAAGTTCTATATATAGTGGAATAAATTATTTTTTTTTTCAGAGAAGTAAAGCCAAACTAAAATTAAGAGTCAACTAAACAGGATCCTGCAGTAACTATGTAATTACGATAATAATGGAATCAGAGTTGTTATTCCACAGCCGAAAAAAAATGAATTTATTGAATTATTAAAGAAGTTAAAACTTTCGTAGGGCCTTACTTATTATGAAGTGATGGCAAATTAGTATGACTTATTTCTAGTGTCCGACCGAAAATAGTATTTTTGGTTTTACGGCCGAAACCGAAACTTCCATACGAGGTCATGTTTTCGTAGAAAAAAAAAATGTTAATCTCAATTAGTCAGTCTTTACTTATAAATCCTATAAATATTTATTATTCATTTATTCTTGAATATATGAACTAATCCTTAACATAACATATTATCATAATTTCTTATTTCATATAAAGTATTTGTGCTGAATTAGGGGGTTGATTTGAAAGAAAACCAACCTAATATTTATTTGTAATATAAGCTACGAATAACATAAAATAAAAAAAAGTTAGACAATAAAATTTCTTTTTATCTAATATTTTTAAGAACACAAACCCCGAAGTACTCTTGCACAAAGTACTCTTTTACTCAATGTTCTCTTAATGAACTGATGATTATCAGTATTCAAAATTGAAGAATCTAATATTATAAGGGAGAAATGATAATTTCTCAACATTTTCATTTCACGAATTCAGTTTCAGTTTCGGTCGTAGTTTCGGCTCAACGACAGCCGAAACTCGTTTTTTGCAGAAATTAGGTCGTAACTGAAACCGAAAGTTTGATCGGATACTTATTAATTCACTTCTTTCATTAGTACATTTATATCACTATTTAAATTTCGTTATACTTCACCCCATTCATTTTGGTTTTTAAAATTATAACTTCAACTATTGTGGTTTTAACACCTTTGTCTATTAAAAAAATTGAAAATTGTCTTTATGCCAAACAAAATTTGGAATCTAATTCCATTTATTTAAAACCACAACACTAAGAAGGGAAATAAAAAAACGTGATAAAATAACATAATTTACAAAAGCTAGTTTCTTTTCTTTTTTAAATTGGAGGATTAAGTATCAAACATAAGAATTTCATTAACAACTTGAAGAAAATGCCACAACCTAAGACAACATTTATATATAAAAAAATTCAGCAATTGAAGTCTTTTATAAAAAAATGAAGAATTTAATTAGCAATAGGATTGATTTATTCAAAATAATAAATCGAAATTACACAATTTATAATAAAGGAAATAAATGAACTTAAAGTTGTCGATGTTCATAAAACTATAATCTAAAAAACTTAAATTTTTTTGTGTACGTTTGTAGTTTTTGCGTTATCCCTTTGCAAAATTAACAATACTCATTATTTGAATCAGGTTTTCCAAAATAAAAAATGCAACAATTACACTAAAGTGTAATACATATAATAAGAAGATTAAATTATATAGTTTTTATAGTGCTTTATCTCCATCGAACTCTCCATCGTTTGAGTTATCCTTGCAGTTTTGATTTAATGATTTTCTAGCAGGAAATTTCACCTCTTACAAAGGATGCAGAAAAAATGGGACCAGTTCGGCCTACAATTTGAGAATTTCCAAGATTAAGATACAAATCTTAAGGATTTTTTTTTGTAAAAAAAATAACACTTACACGGAGCAGTCTTTAAAAACTATAATGATTTATAAAAATTTCGAAATAATTTCAACTTAAAAGGATCCATTGATGTTGATTTTATCAAGATTTTTATGCCAGATTTAAATTTAATCACTCAATATATATTTTGTGCAATGATGAATAAAGGAAATTTAATTTGAAAAATCGAAATGATATATAACTCAAAAATGTGATTAAAATTTAATTCCATAAACTATATAAATTTTTTGTAAAAGCAAAGCGCATAATATTATACGCTAATAAAATCATAAAAGTTTTTAATTAATTAAATTCAATTAAAATATGATAAATCAAATAGCATTAAAAATAAATTGTGATGATTCCAATTAATTTTCTAAATGTAAAATATATTGATGATTACATTTTAAATTAAAAGCTTTTAAATTCTCATAATATTTTGGAACATCAATAAAAAATACACGAATTATTTATATACAAAAATTATTACGAGAATATTACCATATTCAATTCTGACATAAATTGTGTATGAAGTTCAAAAGAAAATAAATTTGAATAGTAATGGAGCAAAATAATTATACATTCGCACAAAAGAACTATTATAAATCACAACCCGATTTCAGACTACAGCTTGTTAAAATTCAATTTTATATCTTTATAGAGTATTGTTTTATAAAAGCTTCCTCTGCCAAAAAGCACAGAATAAGGCATTGATCTTAAGTTTTTGTATTATTTTCTACAAATAATATGTCTGTTGAATAAAAAGCAAGTATCATAAAAAAAAGAAACTAGACAAATATAGTTTTGATAATATTAATTAATTTTTAGCAGGAAATTGGACATGAAAGGATGTAAATCCATATACTTATAATCAATTCAGTGACGTCTCGGTCCTTTATTTGACCTTCATCAGGCTTCTTAATATAAAGTATATAATTTCTGGTTGCTCTCATTCATGGTGTGGTTAATAATTAATAATGTTCTTGGGAACTTGGATTTAAATAATAAAACGTTATTTTTCAAATTATCTCAACGTTTCGTTGATATTTATTTCCAACTTCTTCAGGAGAATTTTTGATGTTAACATCCTCGTTGTAAATATTGGCTTTTTAACAAGATAACCGAGTGAGTTCGCTAGCGGCAATTATACTCTATTATACATTAGTATTTTTTTAAATAACAAGAAAATTCAGGTTATTTAAGATCTTTTTGTTTTTTATTTTTTATTTAATATTTTTATTGTTCCATTAGCTACGTTTCGTTACTAATCGTAACTTCCTCAGGCTTCTATAACAAATTAAAATAATTACAAAATATATCAATCATACATGAATTTCAAAATTATAATAATATACATATAATATACATCATATAAAATATTTGTAATTAAATAATAATAACTAACTCAAAATTTCAAAATATGACAATTATTTTAAGAGACATTGTTATAAAAAATTAAATATATAATAATAAAATTAATTAATAAATACCTTGATTCACAAACTTAAATATTTTTAATTTAAATTAAATAAATAAATAAAAATTAAAAAATTACATACTCTACCCATACACTATACCCATACATACCCATATGTATATGTAGAATGTGTAATTTGTTAATTTTTATTTATTTATTGAATTTAAATTAAAAATATTTAATTTTGTGAATCAAGGTATTTATTAATTAATTTTATTATTATATATTTAATTTTTTATAACAATGTTTCTTAAAATATTTGTCATATTTTGAAATTTTGAGTTAGTTATTATTATTTAATTACAAATATTTTATATGATCTATATTATATGTATATTATTATAATTTTGAAATTCATGTATGATTGATATATTTTGTAATTATTTTAATTTGTTATAGAAGCCTGAGGAAGTTACGATTAGTAACGAAACGTAGCTAATGGAACAATAAAAATATTAAATAAAAAATAAAAAACAAAAAGATCTTAAATAACCTGAATTTTCTTCTTTTTTAAAAAAATATAAAAGCTGAGATCTGAATTTTATCATCTATTATACATTAATATATAAAGTACTAAATAAAGTATATAATGTACATCACATATACAAAGTATATGATGTACAGTATGTGAGGATGTACATTATATACTTTATACTAAGAAGCCTGATGAAGGTCAAATAAAGGACCGAAACGTCGCTGAATTGATTATCAATAGGTATATGGATTAACATCCTTTCATGTCCACTTTCCTGCTTAAAATTAAATAATATTATGTAAGATATGGACATAACAAGTTTATCGATAGTTTTGATAGTTTTTATTGTTATTTCAGAGGAATTTTATTTAGTAAAACATATTTATTTAAAGTTCTTCAAACAAACATTTGCAAAAAAATTGCCAAAGTGAAATAATTATTAATTTGATTTATTTGAAACTAACAATATATGAAAGACACGAAACACCAATAATTAAATTACAGTTTACTTTAATTGTAATAGTTTTAAAAAAAATGCACTTGTCGGAATAAATTGAGGACACGCAAATAAAATCAATTAAAACTTTTACTCCAAAACCAATATAAAATTGCATCAAGTAAATTTGAATAGAGAAATGCACTCTGAAATGGGAAATAGCAAACAAGTGCAAAGAACAAAAGTTTTAGTTGCATTGAAATATTGTTCAATATTTCGATATTTATTCGCAAAAATATTCGATAGGACTGCAAAAACGTAATTAAACTGTATGGTGAACATATTGTCGTTATCAAATACAATAGCGTGTAACATAAGTTTACCATTTTAGGTTGCAATTATTTCTAATAACTAGAGGTTACATGTTCACAGTTGTCGCTTTATGCACTTTTATTAATGATTAATATGCACAATTTTAACGTTTATTACACGCATTGTGATTTTTGTTTGGTTATTTTCTGATAATTTGCGCTTTATTTCCCCAAACACAATACAAATGCATGATTATTTATATTTATTATTACCAAATTGATGTTCTTTGTTCCAAAAATGCAACACCAAATTCAAATAAACCATTTGAAAATGACAGTTTTAATTATATAGAATGTGATGAATTTTAAATTAGTTTTACATTTCTTCTGTCCGTTTTGGATATAATTCAATAAAAGACATTGGTTTACTAAAGCTCTTCAATTGCCATCTCTCAAAAGCTGCTGATCCAAATAAATATGTTTAATTAATTCCGTTTGAACTAATTCATTAGAAAGGATAAGTCGATATCAAAGCTTCATTTATTCCAAAGTGATTAATTCAACATACTTGAAACGCTTTAATAAAAAATCGTTAGAAAAAAATTTACCAAATGTGAACACTTTAATAATAAAAAAATTCTGAATTAATATTGCGAACATCAACCAGAAATAATTAAGTGAAATATTTTATTTATGTTTCGTCGGAGCTTTAATTTTATGCAAAAGTATTTTCCGTTTTTGTTATAAATGTTTCTCAAGAGAGTGAATATGTTCAATATAGTTTTAATGATTTTCATGTCTAATTAAAATAATTCCAATTAACATAATTGCGCAGTTTGTTTATAATATTTCCGGTCGGTTTCTTCTGAAAATTTAAAATTGATTTTACTAAGTTGGAAAAGTAAATAAAAATATTATTTAGTTTTTAGCAGGATAGTGGACATTGAAGGGCATTGAGTGTGAAATTAATTGTCCAATATACAAGCCATATGCTTAGTATCGTTACTTTTAGAATGATGTTAATTAATATGTTTTACTTAACACATTGAACGCCGACCGGGTTTTTCGTAAAATGACAAAATCATATAGCCATAAAAAGTAGATATCAGTAGTCATGTAGTGTCAGTCACCAATGACTGACACGGTTCAATTGTGGACCCAACAGTGGACCCCTGATAATCCGGCCCTCGGCTAATCTGGCACCCCCTATAATCCGACATGGTCTATTATCTATCTTCTATCTATTATTATAAAGAGGAAAGATTTGATTGTTTGTTTGCTTTGAATAGGCTCCGAAACTACTTGACCGATTTGAAAAATTCATTCACTGTTGGGAAGCTACACTATTTCCGCTAAACATAGGCTATATTAAATTTTCAAAAAAGTTAGGGATCCATACTAAAACTCCAATAATGTAGCCCAAGGTCTGAAAAAATTACCAAAAAACATTCTTTTATCGCGTGCGCTGCGAAAACTATTGGTTATAGAACAAAATAATGTGATGCGATTTTGTAGAACATATCATTATCTACAAAAAATAAATTGACAGCATATGTCTAACTATTATAGTTATGTCACAATAAGTGTCTTTTCATTTAAAAAATTTATATAAATGCCACCGCTATAAAAGCTCTTTTATTTATACTTTGGGATTAATTCTTATTAAAATAAATGACTTCATATTTAAGTTTGCTTCAATACCATTATATAACTTTTTGAGTTATTCAATTTGAACATTCCATTCAAAAGATATTACAAGTTTAAAAATGTAAGTTATTTGAAAAATGTCGCATGATCACCCCATTTTACTTATAATTAAGACCAACTTTATTGAACTTGGCGATATTTTTTATTTATGTATACATGCTGATTGATTTACAGATTATTTGGTCTACGGTAGGTTTACCTACCGTAGCTATACGCAACAGACATACTCTTTTTAGATATTTATAAATATTTTTTGAAAATTAATTGATTATTACATAGAACAATTTTATTGTTTGCAACAGTTTATTAAATGTGTCTTTTTAAAGTTGACGAAATAGTGTTTTTAAGTATGATTATGTTTTTCGTAAAAGAAATAAGAAAAATAAAAATTTTCATATACCACTAGAAATAGCAAAGCTAAAAAGAAAACATAATCATCTACGTTACGCAGACGAAGTTGCGGGGATCAGCTAGTTTATTATGTATTGAATATTTTTTTGTATATTGAGTAATTTGTCGGATTACAAGGTACTCTTTCGTAAAAAAATCCGAACTATAGGAGGTCTTAGGTAATACTCTATAATCCGATAAATTCGCTAAGTCGACTCTGCCCTGCAAACTGTTTGTCGGATTACCGGGGGTTCACTGTACTTAATTGTCAGTCACCAGTGACTGACAAAGCGTTCAATGTGTTAATTTATTATAAAAAATTTAAAGTTAAAAAATTTTAAGGTATATGTATGATACAAAAAAATTATAATCATGTCGCTGTATTGAGATGTATACTTTATATTAAGAAGCCTGATGAAGGTCAAATAAAAGACCGAAATGTCGCAGAATTAATTATTAGTATATGGATTTACATCCTTTCAATATTCAATTTCTTGCTAAAAACTAAATAATATTATTAAATAAAAAAACACTGATACACTTTCCTGTTTAACAAATTAAAAATTGATCTTTCGCATGTATTAAAATTGTATTCAAAATTATTAAAAGTTAAGATAAAAAGATAAAAGTAATTGTATTATACCAGCGAATTTTATAATAAGAAATATTAATTTCACGCATTTATGTTTTAGTAGTTTCTGGCAAGGTTTTTAAATTTGATTTCACCCATTGTTTAAAGCTTTTTTCCAGAAATATTTACACTAAAGTTCAGATTAACATACCAATTCTTTTAGATACCAATTCTAAAAGTACTACCCTTAAAATTGATCAAATTTTCTCAAAAAAACCACCGAACTACTAGCTCACAATTTTAAATGTGTTTTATTATTTGTATTTCAAAATCCTTTCTAATCCTAAGGGGTTTACCAACAAACAAAAACCCGTTAAGCTTTTCCAAACATTTATTAATTATCCATAAAATATTTTTCATGTCCTTGATAACTTCAATTCGTTATTTTTTTCTAGCTAGACCTTTAAATCTACAAATGTAATACAATTAAAAATATAGGTTACCATTTCAAGTGATCATGCAACAATTTAATTTCATGTTGGAAAATATATCTATATGTACTTCAAGTCTAGACAAATTACAGAAACGTGTTTCAAAGTCAAGTTCTCATTTTATAATAGATTTCAAAAACGAGAAATATTTATAAGTGGGAATCTTAGTTAATTAATAAATGTACAAAAGAAAAAAAACGAACTAAATGGAAATATTTATGTAAATAAACATAATTTATTTTATAATTATCTAAGATTTTTACATACATGCTTTGATGCATTTAATCATTTGCGGATGCAAATTTTTCAAAATAGCAGTGATGAATGAAGTCTGCTTGCATAATATTTTTAAAAAGAAAAATAAACAGACCCAAAAATTCCAAGATAGTTGTGAAGATAAGGATATTTATTTTAAATAAGAAGACAATTCAGGTTATTTAAGATCGGTTTTTTTTATTTAATATTTTTTAATATTCAAATTAGCTACGTTTTGTAGCTTCTTGAAGCACAAAAAATATAATATTTTCAATTTAAACTCAATAAATAAATCCAGCAAGTCCTGCGTTGGCTAATTTAGTTATGTACTACGTATTAAAAAATATATTGAAGATTGTGCCGTTCGAGGTTCCATTTATTTATTTATATGTCGATGACACTAAAAAAAATATTATATTTTTTGTGATTCAAGAAGCCTGATGAAGTTACGATACGTAACGAAACGTAGCTAGTTTAAATATTAAAAAATATTTAAAAAAAAACCGATCTTAAATAACCTGAATTTTCTACTTATTTAATAAAAGCTGAGGTCTGAATTTTATCATCTATTTTTTTTAAATTTAAGGATGCAATTTTTATAATTTTTTTATCATAAAATGTTATAAAAAAATTGTTTTTTTTTTGATTTAATGTACAATAAAAGTGTTCAAGCAATTTGAAGGTGATTACCAAAATTAACGAATAAAATCCTGAAACAAATATTCAGGAGGATTTTTTTTTAATTTATGATAAAGGAATAATTTTTAATGATTACCCAATACTAGTTATGCCAGGCAAACGAAAAATTAACCTTCGGACAGGACAACGTCTGCCGGGTCCGCTAGTCTTATAGATTCAAATTTCTAAAGAAAATAATACCATCATACTTCATCACGCAGACGAAGTCGAGGGTATCAGCTAGTAAGGGATAAAAAGAAAATTGAAGTACTTTTCATTTTCGTTATGGTTTTTGTCAGTATGGATTCCACACATTAAGTGCAAAATCAGTTTAACTGTAAGCTATTATGGAATGCAAGCATTCATACTTTCAACTGTTGATATGAAATAACATAGTAAAAGCTGAAGGCCAAAATGTTTACGAAAAAGTTGAAAATATGTCGTTCAGGAATTTGGAACCAGTTTGAGGTATTTATTATATGTTGTCAATTATAATAACATTAACACCTATTTTCGAATACATTAGTGACACATTTTGGCCTTAAAGCTTTTACTATGTTATTTCATATCTCTGTTAAAAGCAGGTAGAATAGTTTAGATAGCAATTCCACAACAAAATCACAATAATGATCATTATGGAGCAAAGGTCGATAAAATAAAATTGAACGTAAATATCTTTCTACCTGAATTCTATCGTACTGTTAAAGGACAGGTTTATCGATTTCGATAGTATTTTGTTTTCAGGTACATCTTAGTGTTACGCCAAAAAAAGGTAGAAAGTTCACTAACAAGTCTTATCTAAATAGTTGTACCAATATTTTATTCTGGTTTTACTTTTGATTCTAATTTAAATACCGCTTTCTTGATTTGATTGAAACTTTGTAATTAAGTTCAACTAATTTTTCTTCAGAAAAAAAGATTACCTATTTGGTATTTACGTTTAATTATTAATAATAAAAGACGCATTCAGAAGAAGGTCGATTAAAATTAATTAATGGATACTTATTAATTAGATATTAATTAAGCCCTTTAATTAAATATCTTTGTTCTATTTTAAGGTCATCAAAAAATTAGCAAATTTTAAATCAGAGGTGGCCAACCCAAATGATATTGTGGACCATTTCAGAAATGCATTCTAACTCCGCGGTCCACTATTAAAGTTATATATCTCAAATTCTCCATCCAAAATTTAGATACACTGTTAATATTTTTATCTGTTAATATTTTTATCTATTTCTTGCGTCAGTAACATACCTGCGACCGCAAAAAACGACGTTTTCAACGGTCATTACAATAACCATTAGCTGTTAATACTTAAGGGTGGATCACCGTCAGAAAAAAAAACAATTTTTTTTCCATAAATGTCTTCTTATAACATTCAAGAATAACGTGTTAAAAGGATTTGTCGATATTCGAAATATTTCGAGTTATAGACCTATATATACATATATACATAAAAATTGAATAAATTGATAATAACAAAAAAAAAATATTAAAAATACTTTAAATGCGTTTTTCTCGAAATCAACTTTTTAAACTGGGAGACAAGATTCCTCAGAAACTATCCGACGGATTGACTTGAAACTGGAAAGTGTTATAGTTCAACACGTCTTCTTGGTACTGAACCTCTGAAATCGGCCAAACCTCGCTGCCCCTCAAAGTGGGAGAGGGGGAAAGGTCCAAAAAAAGGTCGTTTTTTTTAACTTTTTTTTCAAAGTCGCGCCATTTTGTGAATTTTCAACTTTTTCGGATTTTCAAGGTTCAGTACCAAGAAGACGCATTACCAAAACCTGCATTCTTTAGAAAATCATGATCCGACTTCTGGTTTCCGAGAAAACTTGTCTCCCGTTTGCCTCCTCATTTTTGAGGACCCTTTTTCAAAGCGCTGTAAAAGGGGGAAGGGGGGGACATATCGGTGCAAATAAAAAAAATAGTTGAAAACTTCAACTTTTACATGCCGAAGACCGTTTTTTAATATCTTTAAAAAAAATGGCAGTAGTTTTAAAAAAGTCATTTTTTTTTACGTTCTGACGGTGATCCACCGTTAATTACTACGACCGTGTAGTGAAATTAGAGGAAAAGCAAATTTTATCAAAACTTAGATGAAAAATGTATATCTTGAAGGTAAGTTATAAAATAGCAGGACAACGTCTGGTGGATTCAACTAATATAAATATGAATCTCTATTTGATTTTTTAACATTGGATAAGCATGTTCAATTTTTTCACAAAGCTTCTTCTAAATCTTCTAAATCTAGTACTTCTTTTTGAAGTATATATAGCTAAACTAAGTAAACTATGATTTGTTGGAAAGTATTTAATTAAGTCCAAATTTAATTTATTGTTATCAATGTATTTCAATTATGAATAAAATTTTGATTTGATTTCGTAGACATTTATAAAATATTTGTTTGTATTATAAATTTAATAAATATAGATGACAAAAAACAGCAAAGCTAATAATTGAACTGAATTGAACATTCATCATTCAAAATCACAGTTTGCTCGTTTGAATTCAATTTGTGATTAAAGCTCTTTTATGAGTTCTCACGCAAAAGCATCGTAAAAAAAATTATTGGATTTAGGTATTCAATAGGTATGGGTTTATAATCATATTTCTGCGCTCCTATAAATGCTTATACCTATATATAACGCAAACAATATTTACAATGAACCTTTCATTGTTTATTTTATAAATTCATAGCCAATTTTTCCGTTATATTGATCATAATGTAATTTTGATAGAGCTACAGGCAAAATTCTTTATGAAAAAATAATATATATATATGGCGATGAAAATAACGCGTTAGATGTTGATATTGCATTAAAAAGATATTTCATGCATTTTATATTAAATGTTATATATTAAATATTTCAACAATGGTATTTTTTCACAAATTTCAATAGCATTTTATGAATGTTATAAATGTTCAATCGAAATTCACTCGCAAACAAAGAGAATGCATTTTAATTAACAATTTTTCTGTATCATTTATAAAAAAAAATATTTGAAAAAAATATTGGTATAACTTTGACTAAAAAACTATCAATACAAAATTGCAGAAAAATAATGAAAATTCAAAATTGATTGGTTTGTAAATATTTAACTTTTAAATGTATATACGTTTTATAAAAATTCAATAAAGTAAGTATGGATATTATATTTGTTTTAACTTTAACATTGTGATTTAATCAATAATAAATTGCTTTAACAATAGTTTGTTAGTAACAAACAAAAATTTTTTCTGACAAAAGCTTACAAATATTGTATCACCTACAAATATCAGTCATTATCCATCAAATTCAAGTTTAAGAATTACTTAAAAAAATGTGGTAATATTACCGATATCAAATAATTTTCGTAATTAAATTTTAAGTGGTACAAAGTTCAGCGGATCTTCTAAAGGAGAAAAAAAATAAAAAATTTTGGATACATACATTGAAAAATAATTAGATATTTACTTTGTCTACTAGAGGAATTGCTAGACTCTGGAATCATAATTAGTTTACGCCCCAATTGTAGTAATAGTTCTATAGCGACTTTAACTATAAATACAAATAAAGAAAGATTATATTCAATCAATTTTCAAACAATTGATGT
Source organism: Sisyra terminalis (assembly GCA_958496175.1). Taxonomy (NCBI): domain Eukaryota; kingdom Metazoa; phylum Arthropoda; class Insecta; order Neuroptera; family Sisyridae; genus Sisyra; species Sisyra terminalis. The sequence goes on from OY292274.1 coordinate 58,316,055, forward strand.
AAAGCTTTATACCTTATCTAACATTTCAGAAAATTAAACTTAAACTTTTATAAGATAAAAAGTTATCCTTAATGAATCTCATTTAAGCTATGTAAATTTTAAATTCTTTGACTAAATCACGTTTCACTTTTTACAATTATAAAAGCTTGAAATGAAAATTATTCTTCTTGTTCTTTTCTGAGATTTAATTATAAAATAATGACACAATTTATTAGCGTCAATTCACCAAATCTTAGAATAACGTCAAATACTATAATAGGTATAACAAAGATGCAAATATTTGGTTTCCTTAAAAATAGTTTCAAGACTAATTCAAAAGCTTTGAGAAAAACATATCTTATATTCGATACAATAGACACCTGTTTGATAAGAAAATAGAAACAAAGATTTTCGAATTCTTTTGAACTTTGATAAAAATATCATTAGGGCTTGGTTTTAGTAATGGAAAAATTTCTTAAAATAAAATTATAAAAAATAAATTAATTTTCTAGTTGTTCTAAATAAATAAAAATGTTAAAGAATTATTTTGTTCTAGTGTTTAATATAAAACTTTTTGATACGATTAGTTAGTTATAAATTAAAAATTTAACATCTGATCTTTGTAACTTTACATATTTAGGGTAAGTTTTTGGATTGGTATCCTAAGCTTTGCTAAAATAGTGATATAAAAATAAATCCTACAAAACTTTGGTAAAATGTAAAAGAAACTTTACCTTTGACAACAAACATGTTTTTATTATATTCTTAAAGTTGGGTTTAAATGTTCTTTTGGCTTAAATCCAAATTAAAAAAAAAAAGTTAAAGCATTTTTTTTAGTTTCTGGCATTACTTTTGTAGCAAAAGGCTGCAGTTTAAAACATCAACGAAAAATTAAAGTTTTAAGTAGAAAAATCGATTGTAAGACTTTAAAAAACGAAGTTAATAAGTTTTTATTAAAAAATAATCGTAATACAATCGAAATTATTATTAAATACTTGAACAATTACCTTAATAATTCTTTAACCGATAACAGATAAAAAAAGTAATATTTTATTGTGGAAACCAACTTTACTATAAAACTTATTGATACAATTTTTTAGCTATAAATTAAAAATTTAATAACTGATCTTTGTAATTTTACATATTTAGAGTAAGTTTTTGGATTGAAACCCTTAACTTTACTAAAACAGTGATAAAAAAAATAAATCCTACAAAACTTTGATAAAATGTAAAACAAAGTTTACTTTTGACAAAAAACATGTTTCTATTATATTCTTAAGGCCGGGTTTAAATGTTCTATTGGCTTAAATCCAAATAGAAATAATTGTTATTAAAAGTATAAATCTTTTTTTTTTTAGTTTCAGGCATTACTTTTGCAGCAAAAGGCTACAGTTTAAAAAATCAACGAAAAATTAAAGTTTTAAGAAGAAAAATCGATTGTAAGACTTGAAAAGATAAAGTTAATAATTTTTCAATAAGTAATAATCATAATACAATCAAAATTAATATTAAATACTTGAACAATTACCTTAATGATTCTTTAATAGATAACAGATAAATATAGGAATATTTTATGGTGGAAACCAACTTTGCAGAAAATTGCACTGATATGATAATTTGCAAATTTTTGTTTTGAATTTTGATCTAATTAATTGTGAGGGTTATTTTCATTAACGATCATTTCCCATTGCCAGTACAATGTTGTTGTTTAAAAATTGTTTTAAAACTAAACTAAGATTTAATTTCCATTTAAATATTTTTTTTTTTTTGAAAAATCAAAATAAATCTCATAAGCTTAAAAAATTACAATACGATAAAGTCAACAATATGAAGTTGTAACAATAGTGTGATAAAATTGTGTGATGATAATATTTACGAGTATAAAAAATTTTTAATTGGAGCACACGAAACGAAATCGACGTAATGTAAACAAAAGTTGCCACAAAGATGAGCAATCACAAAAATAGCACGAAGATGAAAGAAAAATGGAAATCCGAGTCGGAGGCGGTTATATCTAAACACAAACCAAAGAGAAAAACGTGTGAAATGTGTGCGTTGATTTTCACGAAAAACGTAATAAAAGTTTAGCGTTAAGTGAGAGTAGAGTTCGATGCGATCGGAATGGTGTCGCGGTTGCCACTGGTGGCGGCGTCGTTGTGCGGCGGCCGTGACGTCGCGATGCCGTCCCCGGCGCATGCTGCGTCTTAACACGTCATATCTTTGTTGTTATTGTCACAACCACCACCAACCACCGCCTCCACCAACTACTCATCTTTGCCGCCACAGACATAGCAATATCTCTGATATGCCTTCCACCTATATACGAGGTGTGTTCAAAAAGTTCCCGGAATAACCCCCGTTTGGCGCTCCCATTATTCCGATTTGAATTCTGTGTTTTTTGTTTAGTTGATACATTTGTTGTTAATATTCCCTCTAAATCTTAGCGTCATTGCTTGACATTTGTAAAAGTTACGTAGCCAAGAGTACATCTATTTTTGTGTATTTTGGCGATTTTTTACAATTTTAGAAATGGATATAAATTTGTAACAACTAATTTGTATTAAATTTTGCGTAAAAAACGGATTTTATGTGGCGCGAACGGGAAATGGAATTGTTGGAAAAGTATTTCGGTAAAGATTCTCTAAAGAAAACCAGTGGCACGGGCGATTCAAAGGTGGTCGTGACTCAATCGAAGATGATGGACGTCGTGGCAGACCATCGACATCGAAAACCAACGAAAACATTGATAAAGTAAAAAAAAATGTTGGTCAATAACCGTAAATTAACCATCAGAGAGATAGCGGAGGGCTTGAACATTGTCTATGAATCCGTCCAAAACAATTTGGTTAATGATTTGGGTTTCCGTCGTATAGCAGTAAAGTTGGATTTTGCACCATGATAATGCAGCATCTCACAGTGCCATCATTATTCGAAATTTTTTGACGAAAAATACAACGAATACCATCCAACAGCCACCGAATTCACCTGTTATGATTCTCTATGATTTCTTTCTGTTCAATCGAGTTTAAAAACTACTACGGGGAACGCGTTTCAGCAATCGAGAGGAAGTAATGGATAAATCGCAGGAAGCACTGATGGGCATATCGAAAATCGAATATAAAAATATTTCGAGGATTGGATCAAACGCTGGCATAAGTGTGTTGCAGTCGATGAGGATTACTTTGAAGGGGACAATAAAGATTAAGATGAATAAACTTGTATATTTATTTTTCTAGACAAATTCCGGGTACTTTTTGAACACACCTCGTATATACTTCATATACATTGCTATATGTAGGTACCCACTATATATATATATATATATGTATTACGGTCTTTATCGCCATTGTTTTTATTATACACTTTTATTAGAATTTAAACATAAAGTATTCATAAAATGAAGAGTTTTTCACTCTGTCACATCAGCTTTCCTATCTACAATCTTTACAGGTGATACATAAACATATCTCGATGTCGTCCCGGAATTCGTTATATATACACTAGTTTCAAAATAAACTTCTAAAATTTTCCTCAAATTTTTCATTTTTTCTTAGTTAATAAATCTAAGAAAAATACTTCGTTATTAGGGTGGGTCAAAAAAATCGATAATTTTTTTTCTACAATTTTTTTTTTTTTTTTTTTTTTCCCGTTTTTGTGTATTTGCAATCTGTCCCTGGACAATGAGCAAATCTGGTCTACGTCCGCGCTCTATATTGACTCTTTATTGAGTCAAAATCAAGCTCCTTGAACTTACTCCCTGTGAGGCAATTTCTACAAATGACGCGGAAAAATGGTACTTCATAATAATATATATAAGTCTTTGAGATTCAATTAAATTTCTTTATTACGACGCGTTTCGACAGTTTTAAACTGTCATAATCAGGTAATAATACAGAATAATCAAATACAGATTATTCTGTATTATTACCTGATGATGACAGTTTAAAACTGTCGAAACGCGTCGTAATAAAGAAATTTAATTGAATCTCAAAGACTTATATATATTATTATCCATTAATTGATTGTGATTCGGAAGTAAATAAAATACTTATCAATGTTAAAAATACTTCGGTATTAGGGTGGGTCAAAAAAATCGATTATTATTTTTTTTAAGTGACGCGGAAAAATGGGTTGCTAGACACCTTAAAAAAATTCTCATCAAGTATGAGCTCTAAATTTTAATAGGAAGATCTTCCGCATCGCAGTTTTGTATTTTTTTCTCAGTCCAATAGAAAAAAATTCATACCTCATCATTTATCGACTGTACAAAAAAATGTTTTCTAAAATTTTTTTAGGAAATTTAATGCTTTACAAAAAAGGTATTCTATAATGTGTATACAATATATAAAATATATTGCAGTCCAATTTATGTAGTATAATTTAATATAATAGTATATAAAAATCATACCACCAACATAAATTTGAACAGAAGAACAACACAAAAATATTTGTGACGTATTGCCCAGATACGTATTTCGATTGCCAAGCAATCTTCCTCAGTGGTCATCAAGTAGTTTGGATCATTCCGTAACTGCTTTGTGAAATACGTATCTGGGCAATACGTTACGAATATTTTTGTTTGAACTTCTGTTCAAATTTATGTTGGTGGTATGATTTTTATATATTTTTATATTCAATTATACTACATAAATTGGACTGCAATATATTTTATATATTGTATACACAGTATAACTGTTCAAAGTCAGCGAAAAAATCTTATTTTGAGGTATTCTATATTTTTTTCCGTAAGCCTCACCATTTGAAAGATATTCAGGATTTAATTTTGACAATTTTTAGATAAATTTCTATCAAATTTCCTTTAAACGTCCTGGAGCAATTCATCACGCAAGATGGATGGCAAAGGCAATTTATTGCTTAAAAATATTTATTTTTAAGAGACGAATTTGTCCTTTCTAGAAAATTTTATCCTTTTTATATTTTATCATTAAGCCAACAATATAAGTTTGTTTGCATTGATGTATACACATGTAACCTAATAAGTCACTATGGCTTGTCCTCATAAAAGCGGCAAGCAAATTGTCGCGCGACGATGACGTCACAATTATTACTCGCAGGCTTAAAGCCGCAAAATAATTATTTATTTTATTATAATTAATTAAAAACGATTTTATGAACAAAAAATTCATCATTATTATCAGAAAAAAGGATGAGCAATTTTTTGGCACCAATTACAATAAAAATAAGTCCATATAATTAGAGATAATCGGGAATTAAATTTTGGTTTTTTAATTACGATTAATTAATTAACGATTAATGATAGCAGTGGAGCAATTGTGAATTTCGAAAGAGCAATACATGAGCAATTTTTTGGCATTCGGTTTTTTAAAAAAAAAAAATATTTGGCGTCAACTTATTTACGGTATGATATTTTTAATTGGCTCTAGTTTCATATGCGGATGATACAAATATACGCTGCTCGGGCAGTACTTGGGCTGAAGTCAACCTTATATTAACTCGATGGTTAATTGACTATTGGTTAAGAGAAAATCAGTTGTCTCTCAACATAGATATGTTTACGTATATTATTTTTGGTAGTTATTGATAGAATTCCTGATATTTTCTACCTTAAAATAAATAATATTGAGCTTAAAAGAGTAGATAATTGTAAGTATCTGGGACTAATTTTCGATGCGTACATGAAATGGAATTCACATGTCTATGAATTGACAAAAAAATAAGGTACTTTTCATTCATATTCTTTAAACTGAGCAAATGCTTAAGTCCCTCGGAATTAAAAACTATTTATTATGGGTTATTTGAAAATATAATCAATTATGGCATAATTGCATGAGGTGGGGCATATGAAAATAGTCTCAGGCCATTGACTACTATCCAAAATCACTTTATTAATTATTTCATTTCACGTAGTATTGTTGATATACCCCTTAGTATGAAGGAATCATTTATTATCAATGCTTTAACATACTACTATAGTGAGTGTAAAAAACAATAAAATAATAAGTATACACAAACTAGATCTAATTTGTTAACGCTGCCAAAAACTAGGAAAACTATCAGTACTAAGAATCCATATTTTGTTGCAGTAAAATATTTTAATAAGTTACCCAACCATCTTAAAATACTTAATTTTAAGCGAAAGCATTTGAGGAAAATATTAATAAGCACAATGGGCACCTTGAGTGACTAGTCATTGACATAATTTGTTATTTTCAATTAAAATTGTACTTATTTACTTTATTGGTAATTCTGTTTTAACTTTGTATCTTTTAATTTTGTCGCTCTGATTTAAATATATGCAATTGTACTATACACTACAATACAATTGTAATATTCCAGTTCTATGTACAAATGCTTTGCATCTCTATATAATGCATACTGGAAATAAAATAAAAGAATAAAAATAAATAAAAAATATTAACACGTATGCTTCTGATCACTTCTTTTCCTGAAAGTGAACCGGCCATTTGAAAAGATTTACTCTACAAGCTACTTATGAAAAGAAAACCTATAAAAATGGGTAGGAAAACACAATGAAAATCGAAAGACATACAAACTAACAACACAAACGAATAAATACTATTACTGATGAAATATAAGAAATTGAATATAGTTATTAGATTGAAGGACTAAGACTTTAAATTGGAGAACAGTCTAAACATTTAATCATGGTGATAAATTTATCACAAAAATCCTTATCTTCGTAGATGTTTTCTATACGATATTTTTCTTTAAATATTCTAAATCCTTTCTTAAAGAATAAAACGGCTTCAATAATAGGTATATTAAAAAGCCCACTGGTGGCTGGATAGTTTAGGTCAGTTTAAGTGACCACTTTAAAACTGGTAGGTTTTAGGTTCAATCCTCAAATCGAGCAAATTTTCAATATTTCTCGATTACAGATTGCTATTAATCTTGGAGTCACTAAAGATCTTAGTAGTTATAAAGTAATGGTACATAACTATTAAAAATATATATATTAAACACCAACTTCCATTGTTTCAGGTCTAAATTAGGATGTAGTAGATCAAAAATTTAGCAGTGTTTTATTTTATTTATTGCAATTCGCTACGTTTCGCCTACTTACTACTGTAGCTACCTACTACTAGTTGCTTACTATTGCTTAGCAGTAGTATTACTGCAGCTACTACAGCTTTCTACTCCTAAGCAGTACTAAGCAATAGCAGTAGTAGGTAGTAAGTAATAAGCAATAGTAGTAGTAAGCGACTAGCAGTAGGTAGCTACAGTACTAAGTAGACGAAACGTAGCAAATTACTACTGCTAAGTAGTAGTAAGCAACTGACAAAAATCACATACACAGTTATAGGTTAATTTTAATAATTTGATCGCTGTTAATTGTAATTTAAAAAGACCAATTAATATTAATAATTTTTAACAATAACTACTCATAATCGATATGTCAATACTTAATTTTAACACTAGTTTGTTTCACCAGAAGTTTATAACGTAAGATTTTTTATATTAAGAGACTGTGTGTTACCAAATATTACAAGGTTGCCTGATGAAGCTGGAATTACACCGACTTAGCACGAAACGTAGCAAATTGCAATAAATAAAATAAAACACTGCTAAATTTTTTGGTCTAACACATCCTGACTTATTCTTCATATTAAAAACGAATAATTTTTTATCAGCAAATAATATATAGTGGAATATGTTTATTTTACTCTAGAGTCACTAGTAATTTCACGAGTATAAAAAAATTGCTTCGAAATAGAATTATTTTCTACACAAAACTCTGTAGAAGTTTCTAGAAAATCAATTACTTTAAGTATACCTATATAGAATATATATTAAAATAAATCGCATGTATGAATTTCGTTTTGATTTATTAAAGATTTCAATTTATGAAACCGTCAAAAAAAAAGTATTCCGTCATGAGTTCTTGTATAATAAAAACGTTTATTTCGAAGTTGGAGTACAAAATATTTTATTTCAAATTTATGGGTAGTACTTGTTTTAGATTGAAGTTTTGCAGTGCTTCATTAGGTAATACAATTTAATATGCAATAAATTTTAATGAAGGTAGAGTAAATTTTGTGATTTACTATCCTTATATTTATATAAAAGATATACTGAAAAGATATACTATGCATTTAAAAGCGAGTAGTATAATATTTATCTATGCAAATAGAAAAAAATTTCTACTTTCGAAGTTATTATTAAGTTTACATTAAAATCCCCAGAAAAAAAACATGTAAAACAATTAAATACGATTTTCCATTAAACATTCCATTTTTTTCGATACTTTTATTTTTGACCCTTGTTTTTCTTCATCTGTTTGATCCCAGGGTGCCCCAACACTTGCCTACTAGAAAAATCCTTAAAGTTTGCCCATAGAAACTTTCCCACATAGAAAATTACTCAAATAAAAAATTCCTCAAACAGAAATTAACGCACAATGATATATTCTCATATGGAAATTGATTCCCAGGAAAACTCAATTAATAAATTAAAATTATTTATTATTTAATTATAATTATTTTAATAGTATTGTTCATATAACGATATTTTACGATATTAAATCGCGAATTAAATTATAGACACGGTAGAAACTAAACCGTCGCCAGATAATGATGTCACTTAAAGGACATGAACCTTTATTTATTTTTTTTGTGTATTTCAATACTAATAATAAAATAACAATTAATGAAATGATAAATTAAATAAATATTTTTTTTCAGTGGGTTAATTTGTAATGCTTGTACGCAAATTCTAAGGGCAATTTTCGTATGAGGAATTCACTAGTAGGCAACTATCATAGAACCCTTTGCCAGATATATTTCAGGGGTCTCAATTTTATGATTTTTCAGAACTTTTGTACAGAAAAAAAAATCAACAACGACGAAATTTTTTACATATATTCTGTTGAACTTACTATTCTACGTATTGATTCTTTACATAATATGCTTGTTAATAACGACGTTTACATCTTTTTCAATCTAAACACTAATCTAATAATGAAGAAACTAAGAATTTTAAGGATTATTTGTCAAGTTCATTGACTCTTGTGAATTTTCCACTGATCTAATGAAATTTTCTGGCATTTCCTGATCGTTGGATATCCTTAATTTTCATGTAGCAATCAAAAGTTTAAAACTTACAATGACTACAGTTTTTCCTTGCAAAATTCTTTCCAAATTTTCAAGAGCTAACTGTTTTGATTTAATAAACCTAGAAGTACTGGAACCAAGGTTCCTGTAGTATTTGATTCACTAACAAAGAGCATTATGGACAAAGTACATGAAATAATTTATTACAAAATGAAAATTACTTCAAACTTGTTGTGTGATTGCAGGAATGTAAGACAAACTATGAAACATAGTGTACAAGATTACCCGAACCGGAAGTTTACAGGATCGTTACAGGAGTTTGTTACTGGAATTACGAATCATGTGAATCAGTGGGTCAAAAATGTAGACTTTAGTTTATATTATTAAAGTAACAAGATAATATTTTAGTGGGATTTCTATTCTGTATCCAATTTATTAAGGCGAGATTAAAAAGCAGGGGTGAACTGGAATGTTGATATGACCCCATAATTTTATGATAGTAAGCAGTAAAAAAAGAAAATCGTTTGCACCATCCGCTATCCATATCCGCAGTTCATTCCTGAATATAATGCATATTTTTTTTGCAATATTTTATTATTGGTTCAAAATTTTAAGCATATCATACAACCATAGGAAGTATGTTATTTTTATTTCGAAATTTTAGCTGAAAAACTTTAAAAAACCCATTGCATAACGATTTAAAGAGAAGGAATCCTTAAGGATTTTTAAAATATGCAAAATCATTAATTTCTTTTCCGATAAAAAAATAATTTTAATTTCACTCCCTCTTTTGAATGTTCCCGTACAAAGTAATCCGCTCTCTAATGGTTCATGTAATTAATCTTTTTCACAAAATTCTTTGTCCCACATACAAAAATCAATACAAAGTTTTAATTCACAATATTTTTCATTTTATTCAACCAAAGATTTCAAGATGAAAATCAAGTTGAGAAAATTTAAATTTTTCAGGGAAAAGAAACGATAGACATTCCAAAGAACAAATTGATAATATTATTGGATAATATTCATTCTTTTCTTGGTTTACTAATAATAAGCAAATGAATTGTTAAGTATTTCAAATCAAGTTCAGAATATATCTCTTTATGAGTAATTAATACAAAGAACATTGGTAGACAACAAAAGTGATGAATAATTAATCAAATATGGGAAAATCTTCGTGAAATTAAAAAATAAACTACAATATGTATTAATAATTGAATCTAACAAAAAATACGAGAAATCGCAAATTTTCCCACAACACAATCGTAAACGTATATATTATGATAGTACGAGCAATTGTATAAACGAAAAATAAAGAATTAAATGATCTAACAATGATCTAAATGATTAATGATAAAACTTGCAACATATTTCCAGTATCGTTAATATAATTATCGTCACGCTATGACGTTTTATTAAATAAACTATCCAACATTACAAACAAAGCAAAAAATTGATTAATATCAAGAAAGAAGCAAAAGTTTTTCAACTTTACATCACATAAACATTAGAATTGTTTAAAAAAAAATTCATTAGAAAATCAAGAAAATATAATAGTAAAAGAATCTAATAAATTCGTTCACCCCAAATTGAGGGATAATATTAAGGAGCTATTTGCGTGAGAAAAGTAAACTAAACTAAAGGAATAAGAATCACGCGTCGGTAAAAATAAAATCAGAAGACGTTCATTGCTTTTGACATTAGCCACCAAAACCTAAGGGGGTGTTCCGTTCTATTTACCCTTCGTTACTCCTCGTCAAATAGTTATACTGAAAGAAGTACTTAACTAATTTAATTTGCTTTTTTGCGTCATTAGATGAGCAAAATAAACACTTAGTTTGCAATTTGATGCCATAATTACGTAAATAAGATGGTGGCAAGGAAATGTTGCGACATGGAATAATTTCCATGTTTTAGTTTCATAAGCAATTTAATTTTTGAGGGATGAATTTTGACCGAATTAATTTTTTCGTGTTTTCCAAGGGAAGATTATAATTTTTAAATAAACGAACAAAACAAGGATTGATTTTTTGATAAAAAAATATAAAAAAAATAAAAACAGTACTTATTCCACAAGGTAACCATAAGTATAATGCTTGAAAATTTTCGATGCTCGATTACGGATTTTTTTTTAATTTTTATTTACTGTTGCCTTAACTACTAAGGTCTTTTAACGACTCTAGAGTCAATTAAATCCGTTATCGAGAAATATTGAAAATTTGCAAGATACGAGGATCGAACCCACTACCTACTAGTTTTGGAGCGGCCACCTAGACCACTCGGCTACCAGTAGGCTTTCGGATTTTTATTAACCCTAAAGTCGCTTAAGGCCTAAGTAGTTATAAAGCAACGGTAAATACCAATTTTTAAAAAAAAAATAAATCAAAAGAAAACTCGTTTTAAACTAAAGATAATCTTTGAAATTTTCATGTTTTTTTACAGTTTAATTCAATTTTTTTAACCTTTTGAGTGCAAACTGATTTTCTAGATGCTCTAGTGTCGAGGCATTTTTGCTGATTTTGCTGATGTAGTTTAAGGAAAACATATGCCTCAAATACAAATGAAGGTAAATGTTAAAAAATTCAAGGGAATCTTTGTTAAGTATGATTTCACCTTTTTAATATATTATTTGACGATTTTTTAATAAAATATGAGTTCCGTAAGATATTAAATTTTCATCTATAAGTGGAATTGCAGGAAGAGCGCTTAAATACCAATTTTTAAAAAAAAATAAACAAAAGAAAATCCGTTTTAAACTCAAGATAATCTTTGAAATTTTCATGTTTTTTTACGGTTTAATTCAATGATGTTAGTCCTTTGAGTACGAACCGATTTTCTAGATGCTATGTTAAAAGTGTCGAGGCATTTTTGCTGATTTTGAAGTAGTTTAAGGAAAACATATGCCTCAAATACAAATTGAGGTAAATGTTCAAAATTCAAGGGAATCTTTGTTAAGTCTGATTTCACCTTTTTAATATATTAATTGACGATTTTTTACCAAATAAGAGTTCCGTAAGATATTAAATTTTCATCTATAAGTGGAATTGCAGGAAGAGTTCTATCGCACTCTTGGTACTTTTGCAGGAGACAAGAGAAGCGCAATAGCGTTCCTCAGCACTCTAAAGGTTAATCTCTAGTTATTTATTTGGAAGAATTTTTTTCAGTTTTATCCTTACAAAAGTAGGATGAAAAATTTAAAAAAATTCTAAGAAATATTTTTTGCAACAGTTTGTATGGATATAAAAATATTTATTGAAATTTAAACATAACATTAAGATTTATAGGTTGCACATAACGATTTTTAATTTTGGTAAGGACGACATGGAATATTCTTTTTCTTTTCATGGCAAAAATTCATCGTTTTAAGAAAACAAGTACAAGTTTCTTAGAAAAGTTTCTGTGAAACTTCAATCGTATCATTTTCCAAACCTCTTCGATTTCCGACGACCTTAATGTACCTACAGGATTTTTTTCGCGGGGTTCCATATCAAATTTCAGAGCAAACTAATGCACAAAAATATAACTAGCAACTATCCCTTACACTAAATCGTAGGGGCGACGCCGAGCTTGGATATTAAGGTATAGAACCTAAAATCGAGAACATTTATGATTTAAGGAACCAAATTTAAAGAATTTTATTCAATTTTGGGAAAAGTGACCCTCATATTTATTATCACTAAAATTGTAAAAAAAAATCAAATTTAAGTACATATTTATTACTATTTATGATATCGGTTGTTATTCCAAGGTTTTACTTCTATTTTTTTTTTGGACTAGTTGAAATTTAGAGTTTGACATTTAAAAAAGCCATTGGGATAGGGTCAAGAGCCGTAGGTTCCCGACCCCTAGCCTACATCATGAACGTAAAATACTGATCAAATTTACATTGATCCGAATATCGTTTTACAAAGTAAAAATATTAATAACATACTACTCAGTATAACAAAATTTTCACCATGTCTCAATAGAGGAGTAGTGGCTTCCCAGGGCGCCGCGACGCACAGTTTAGGAAAGACTGGTCTAATATACAAAATACAAGACATAGAAATATTATGGTCCCAGAAAATATCAAAAACCTATAATTCTTAAAAATATAATTTAATTGAGATATAAAAGCTGGCCTCAAAAATCTGTGCTTTCAACGTAACATGCAACAATTAAATGAATTTAGAACAAATAAATTTATTAACAAGTAATTAGGAACCTTTTTTTAAAAGCCTTTGATTTTCGACAAAATATGTTGGTAAATGTTATGTATTGTTGGTTTGTTATAAAAATCAGAAGAAAATAAACTTTTATTATATTATTGTAGTATTTGGGCTTCATGTAAAAGTTTCAAAACATTAATTTTTAGATTTGATGGTATTACTAGTTAATGTCCCCACATAGGACAATCAGATTCTATAGACAATTCATTTTTTCGTATAAAGTAAGATTTAAATTCTTCTTCTACTTTATTTGGCCAACCGTTGCGCAAATATAAAATACTAATTATTGGACTTTTGAAGGATTCTCGCTTAACATCAACATATGATACAAATTGTTCATCAGAATGAATGAAATTTAAAAAAAGAAACATCTTCGTCATCATTACATTGATCTTGTAGAGATAATCGACTTATATCAAGTAATATACTTGATATCAAATTCAAATCCCGTTAAATATAATGCATATCGTTGCAGTCTTCCTGCTGCTAATATTTGTATTTCAATAAGAATTTAAAATTTAGATGAATGATTTTTTTTATTTTTTTGAAGGGAATAATTGTAGTATTTGCGCTTGCGTTACTATTAAGAATTATAAATGTATTTATTTTATAAGAATATGATCATTAAGACTACTAATCTGTGTGAATTTTGTAATAATTTAACAATTAAAATTGAATAAATTTTGCAATAGAAAAGGAAGAAGTATGTCTCTCTCTTTGTTCAATGCCGGCACGCGATTGGTTGAGTGACTTCTTTCTCTCTCCCACCAATACGAATGCACATATAGATTACTCGAGAAGTTTCTAGCGAAAGCGAGAACATTCTGGAATGTTGGGATGCGGGTATATAAGGCGCTCAGCTCAAGCCAAGGAGTTCTGTAGCGAAGTTCATTTTAAATTTCCGTTACAACAAAGCGATTATCAGTGTGATTTGAATTAAAAGTGATTATTGTCATTTGAGTGATTGTTTTGACAAGTGTAATAAAAAAAGTGATTGTTAAGTGTGAAAGTGAAATTAAAAGAACGAATAACGCCATCTTAATAGTTTTGAGACGTCACGTTACAATATATATTAAGGGTTAATACCGTACACAACAATTACATTAATAGAAAATATCTTAAAGGGTTTATATAAAGGGTTTATTAACATTGATAAGTATTTTATTTACTTCCGAATCACAATAAATTAATGGATAATAATATATATATGTCTTTGAGATTCAATTAAAAAATTACTTTATTACGACGCGTTTCAACAATTTTTGACTGTCATTATCAGGTAATAATAATAATAATAATAATTATTATTTTGCCAATTTTAAACAAATTTTATATAGGTTGTTTGTTTTATATAATTTGTCGTTAAGGATGTTATTTGGATCTGGTTTGTGTGCTTTGTATATAAAATATTTGTATATTTTGGTTTATTAAATATAAGTTTTTAAGTTTTTTGTATCTGAAAAGATCTTATGAGGATAAATAACTTTTATTTTTTTTTTTGGAACAGCTTGCCTTTTTTGGACTTCATTACGCAAGAACGACGCCTTAATTAATTTATTTTATACAACTATAAGAAAATAATTACATGTGTACGATAAATCTCAAATAATTATTATAACAGATAGACAATTTTTTTTTCGATGCATTTGTAAACTTGTGAAAATGATTTTATCACACGCTAATCTAATGCGTGTCTGAATTCCACACACTAAAAAGCATTAGCAAAAAGACACTCAATAAGATTGGAAATTCTCAACCTTTCTATCGTAAGAAAAATCTATTATCTACACAATGAAGTTAATTTATATAATTTGGAGCTTTTTAAAAGAAGTAAATTAAATTTAAATTGATAAAAAACATTCTTTTCGGGAGTTTTTTCTGGATTTTTTCTTACTTTTTAATCAATTTATGACTAAGTTTGAGTTTAAAAGTAAAACTTGGTACATACGAGGATTATATCAGTAAAAGAGATATGTTATATGTAAACCTAAACAAATAGAATATTGAACCGCCGTAGGACTTATGAATTTGACTAATATCAATTTTCAACACAGCGTTTTCCCTGTGTAGAGGACCTAAACTATTTTGACGAGGTCTTTGTATTCGGGAACAATTCTAAAGTGCTGCGGGATGCCATGCCACCACACCGTTAAATTTCTCTTCTTATTGTGGTCAGTGTACATATGAGGGTGGAACCCGACAGCTACAACAGAACGTCAGTCGATTCACTCTTTGCCAATCTTGGAAATGTGTTCTTTTCTTACAGCACTTTGCTTTAAATGTGAATGTGGGGTTTGAAGACACCACTTTCATATAAAAATAGCCAACGCTTTTGCTTGCAATCACTTTGATGAATCGAAACTTGCATTGTTGTATAGTAAAATATTTTATTGATTTTCCCATTGCCAACAAAAGTTCCACTCATCTCTAACCATTCCTATCCACTCAACACATTCCGTCAATCAAAATATTATATTTGTAATTGTATTAAAACTGAAAACTGCAAATTGATTGCTCACAAAAAATAAAGAAATAAAAAATGAATGTTTTCACAAAGGGAACTGATAACATTGTCCGAAGGGCTAATAAGAAAATGATTTATTAAGACTCCAAACAAATGTTGGACGATTTATACGAAATTCAATTTAAGATGCAATAAATGAAAATAATTACAGTAGATTGGAGAATCAGAAGAAAAAAAATCTCATTTTTGCTTTTTTCTTTCAGCATATAGCAAAAGAATGGTTATATTATTTAATGGAATAAGCTTTCCTGATTATTTACCTATTTCTTTTCAGGATAATATGTGAAAAATAATTTGAAAAAATATTGATAAATAACTTACATACAAAAACCCCATTTTCTTTTAGAAATCATGATGAAAATTACCTGTAAAAAAAGAAAATAGTATTAATTTTCAAGAAGTATAATATAATATGTGTATATATAGGATGTGTCAGTATAATTGCCGCTAGCGTACTCACTCGGTTATCTTGTTGAAAATCTTGTTAAAAAGCCAATTTTTTAGAACGAGGATGTTAACATCAAAAATTCTCCTGAAGAAGTTGGAAATAAATACCAACGAAACGTTGAGATAATTTGAAAAATAACGTCTTATTTAAATCCAAGTTTCCAAGAACATTATTAATCATTTATCACACCATGGATGAGAGCAACCAGGAATTTACTATATTACTGTTAAATTTTAATACACGAACAATGAACAAAGAGAGCTTTTTTAGTTTTCAGACTTTCAAGAAAACAATTTTCTAACTATATTATTCTAAACTATTTTTTAGAAAGTCTTTAACATTTTCTATGCAGTATTGAAAAAAAGAGTACCAAAATTGATTAAGAATGGCAGTCTAAAATTTTATAGAGTTATAAGATGACAAAAAAATTGAAATGGTATTAAGAACAGAGCCGTAACCGCGGCTTAAAAACATGGCTACGTATTGTGTGCAACCAAAGAGTTACCCATAAATTAACATTGAGCTTGGGGTATTATTTTAACTAATTTTTATTTCCTTTAAAAGAAATTTTAGACTGGATCGAATCAAATCCAGCACAGAATGATATTAGTGCAAAAAAGTTCTTGAAGCCTAACACTTACTTAATTAAATGTGGATAAATAATTTAAAAAAAACAAACAGTAGTTTTTTGAATTTTACAGCATTTTTTTACCAATTTTTCATATAAAAGAACCTTAGGAAATACAAGAATTAGTTTCGACAGTAGGAAAAAATTACTTCCTTTTCGAACAAATTTTTTGAGGTAAATAAAATAAAACCCGAGTTAAGTATAGCGAGAAAACTTATTTCTACTTATTGATGTGATTTACTACTATAACCATTCATAGTACAGTAATCTTGACTCTTTTTTTTATACAAAGACTATAAAAAATTGTAATCGATTTTTAACTTAATTATAATTAACTACTTGATATTGTTGCATATAAAAATCACACAAGAATTAGTACTTTTTTGGCCACCAAATTTCGTAATCAAAGTGATCAGTTCTCAATAGGGAATAATTTTAGTAGTCTAATAATGGAGCTAAAGTTTTGCAAATTTAATTTTCAATTGCCTTATGAGCTCTTTACTAATTTTTTCTGAATTTAACAGAAGCATTTCAGCAATCTAAATATTCAAGATAAATAAAAGCTTTTAGACGAATTGCTATCACAAGATTAATATAAAGAAACAAAATTTTCAAACAATTGGTTGAATAATCCAATCAATAATTTTCACCAAACCACAAAAACTGCAACGTTTTAAAATAATTGCCTCACATTATATTTGTACAACAAAGCAATTCCCATATATTATGTTCAAAAGAATTTAAAAGCAATTATTGCTAAAAGTGTTCTTGAAATCCATTTAACCCTTAAAATAATAAGGCAAGTACTTAGATGATAATTTTCATTCTTTTAATGTATTGACTTACAACAATTACTTAAAACGGTATAGCTATCAATCAAAACCTTTCAAGCATGTTTTCAAGTTAAAATATCATTAAGAATTTAAATATATTCTCCCCTTCAAAGACCAGCTTATAACATAATACCCTGTAGCGCCTATTGTTGCTTGAAAGGAAAGGTTTTTCTGGAGGAAAAATCCTTGTTTCCATTGTGCAGGTTTATTGAAAGCAACAATAATACTCGCGTAGTATATGAATATGTTAAATGAAAGAGATTTTCATTTAGGCATAATTTTAAAAGCATTTAACTACATTTCAAAGATAATTGTACTATAATATCTTTCATCTTTTTTAATACTTTGAAAAAAAAACCTTTCTGAAAATAATTTATGGTCGCTAATACCAAATTTTGATAGATTAAGTTGATAAAAGGATTTCAATAATACTATAATTGCATTCTTTCGTTAAAATTGCCATTTAAAAGGGTTTGTTTTACAAGGAATATTATACAAAAAAAAATTAAAATTGGTGGAAGAAAAATGCACTAAATGATACTTATATGCAATGGTAGAGTAAAAAATCTTATATATAAATTGGCTATCTTGCCGTGCGTCCGTGCAGAATGGGCTATGCGCATGCGCACTGTTATCTCCACTTACGCATTCAAAACGTTGGAAAGGGTACTCACTCACTAATGTATCTATTTGTGAATACGTATTTCGGATTTTCAGGTTTACAATATGTGAAGGCCAAAAAACATAATGCTCAATTACAAACTTAACTTAACCTTTTCAGATATATCTACTTATCAGAGTTTAAATTTTTAAGCAGACCCTAAGTTTTGTTTCTAATAATAAATCAACTTTGTTTTATATTAAGCAGCTATTTTAAGCAACTTTCGCTTTTAACGGACTTTGAATGATTATTAAATTTGAAATTTCGATTGTTTATTAAACGTTATCCCTTACAAACTTTGCTACCGTTTTTCACTCTTTTAGGGGAGAAATTTTCAAAAACCTTTTCTTATTATATATCTGCATCGTATATGGAAAAAAAATTCCAAATTTCATCAACAAAAATGTGCACTTATATTTAAAAATACAATTTAAAACGAAAAAAAAATGTACTTCTTTATGTTAGTTAACATGACTAAAAAGCTATTCGATTTCGCACATTTGGGCGTTGCACATACAAACTTGTTGGTAATAGGTGGAAAGCATGGAAGTAAATTGAAATATTTTATTTATTTTCAATAACATTAATTGGTTTTCAAATTGTTCTAAATACCGAAATAAAATTAGTATGGAAGATTTTATATTTCAATTGACAGTGAAAAATATAGCAAAAAATTGATACCTTAATGCTTTTCAGCCGAACACATAATTACTCCAGATCACAACCATTGGTTCATAAAAAAATAGATTTTAAAAAGTTTAATTGTTGAAAAACAAACCAAAATTTAAAATCACTTATTTAGTATAAGTACTACATCAGTATTAAAATTTCATACTAATTAAGTGAAATGACATTATTAAAAATGTTGTTATTAAAATGATATAAAAAAAAAAAACACTTATATTTTATTTCTTAACATAATTTTAGATAAATTTTTTTATATTAACAACACTGATTATTAAATTTAAAATTTCGATTGTTGATTAACTCTACATTATCTCATATTAAACATTTTATTGAGATAAAACCTTTAGTTGCAAATGCAACGGGCAACTACTAGTTGAAAGATAAACTTGTACTTTCATGATTATAACCATTACTATTGTAGAACCCGTAGAACCAGGAGTGGAAAGCATGGAAATTGTATTAGGCTGCTAATAGAAATTCGTTTGTTTGTGGGTTACGATTTTTAATTATAAAAGCTCCAAATAAGAGAATAATTAAGTGATGATTGATTTTTCTCAAAAATTATCTTTTATTTACATCTTCTCGGTCCTTAATTCTTCTTTAAAAATTCTTGTAATGGGAAGAAAATTTCTCATACGCAATTACAGGTAGAATGGATGCACTTATTTAGCTGCTGGTGAGCCACTAGTGATCACAATTGGTGAATCAATGATTTTTTAACAAAAATAACTTATTAGAAAAATAAATTTCGAAAATAAATCGGAGAAATATGAAAAGAGCAATTAAGCAAGTTGCATGAAACCATTAATCACCACCTCGGTTATTACAATAACGAACGCTTTCCTCCCCCGAGGCGCTATAACTTCAACGTTTTATAAATAGTTAGCTATTTGTCTTTTATTGCGGTACCTGCTACATATTCTGTGGTGCCGCATTCCGTCGTACGACACGTGTATACTGTGTATATGTCTGCGATGCGGTACTTTTCTCAGGTGTCCTTTACCTTACAAAACGAATAAAGGAATTTCCAACGAATTATGTTGCAAAAGACAAAAAGACTTGAAATCCTTTGAAAAGCATTTTCATTGCTTCACAAACAAATATGTTGATAAAACTTGGAAAAATCAAAGCAAGGATATGATAAAGGAATAACAAGTATTTTAAAAAAAAAACTAAGTTCAATAACCACTAGAAATATTTTACTGTAAATCTAATGGTAAATAACTGACAATGATGCGGAATAAAATATAAGAAACGTTAGTACTTTGTGCAGGATTTTTGTTATAAGCGAGAATTGTATCCTGATAAATTTATTTTCATGTGATTCGCGATGAAATGATGTCTGCTTGTATATTCTATTATCGTGGTTGATTGGTTATCCATATTGGACAACCACTATCGATGGAAGTGTGGCGATAGTAAACGTGTACATTACCCAGCACCTCCACCAACATCTGCACACAAATTATAGTTTAGCGAAACAAGGTTTGTATGCTTCTGAATATGGTCGATGTTTAATGAAATACATAATGTAAATTATCAGACTAATAACGTTCGAATGCCAGAACAAGGGACAACTACCATTTTAGACACATAAATTAACACACAATTTCATACTCCACGGTTTTAAAATAAAATTTACACGCAAACAGCAGACTTTAGTGTTAAAATATTTTCGAAATTAAAAACACAAATTAGCCATGCGACAAGTGTTTTGATCGTGAATTCACGGGAGTTATGTTGTACAGCAGGAAACGTTTTATAAAATTGTCCCTTATATGTTTTCATAAAAATGAAAGAAATAAGGGAAAGCGAAGTTGTAAAAACCAGGAATGCCTCAATCTAAAATAAGTACTTTATTTATCTAGATTTCAAACTTACACATGTTTTCATTGCCAGGAATTCTTAGTAAGGAATTAAAGTTCTTTAAACTGCCTTATTTAACTCAAAAACCTAGCATTTTTAGTAGAGATGTCACGAATATTCGGCCACTATTCGGCTATTTTTTTTTGAATATTCGGTATTCGGCCGAATATTGCCTACTATTGGGCCGAATACCGAATACCAAATCATCAAAAAAAGCATGTTTTACTCAAAAATGTATACAGGGAATTGGAAAGCGATGTCGTTTTCTTAACATAAAATTAAAACACAAAATTTTTACACAAGCTTTAATTTCGGAGCATATAATACCGAATTTGTGTTCCTTTGGGAATTTATTTAACCATTTCAGTATAGAGCTTAGAATAATAAATATTTTTAATCTTTTGTGAGTTAACTAGTCACGCTAATCGGAAAATGACTTTAGGTAAGACTTTGAAATTACTTATAAACCGATAAATGGCAATTGAATGTCGATAGGTTCAGCAATGACATTACTTTTCGATCCTCTTAATATTTATTTTAATCATAAATTTCTACACTTATTACAAAATAAAAATCAATCTGTGATACTTTGTGATGGGTAAAAATTAGAAATCAAACTAATATTGGAAAACTATTCGGTGTTCTACTATTCACACTGAACAGTAAATTAGAAAAAAATGCATAATATTACTCAGAAAGGCTTTTATATCACCAATAGCTTTTAACTTATAAATTTATTTTATCATAGCATATTAATACTTAAAATCTATCAGTGAAAAGTTATGATGAATGAAAACAAGTTTTTCAGCGTTTGTTGATAGCAGATGATTTCGCTTTTCCTCATAAATTATAAAGTAGGTTTAAACTTTTAACCTCACTCGCTAACGGTACCAAATGTCGCCGAATATTCGGCGCTTCGGCCAAGAGACTCGCCGAATATTCGGTATTCGGCCAAATCACTATTTGTGGGCATCTCTAATGTTTAGCACATAAATACGATTAAAAGTATACCTTCCCTGATTTCATTAGAAGAAAACTAATAATGCAAATCGTTATAATTTTTTCTTTCCTACTCAAAAAAAATTTATTCTATATAAAGAATATTTTTAAGTTTTATCGCACAAAGACTATTGGATATACTTTGGTAGTTTTTCCATACATTATATTCCTTAGATCTTTGTCCACAAACTTGATTATTAAAAATCTTGATATCTTGATATTTCTTATTCCCAAATCTTACTATTTAAGTCAATTCAAAGTTATTAATTTCTTAGTACAGTAGTTAGAATAGAAAATACAGTAAGGCTAAAGATGAAGAAGAGTATAAAACAAACACGGATAAATCTAAGAATTTTAAAGATTTTGGGGTAGAAATTGAACCCGTAAAGGATTTTTTTTCATTTAAACACTCAACATACAAATATCAACCAAAATTGGAATAATAATTGCATCTTTTAATAATCAAAATACAGACATTTTTTAAATATAGTTTTCGCCTTTTTAAAATATAAAATTTTAATAACACTTCATCTATTGAAATTTTTATAAAATTGCACAAAACAAAAGATAAATCAGTTGGAAAACTAAAGAAGGAAACATATTTCTTTGAAAAAGACTAAGTTAATTATATCGTCGATCTAAAGTGTTAACCTGCTAAGTCCATTTTAACAAATTTTTCCAGGGGAAGGATAAAAGTAAATATAAGCTTCATAAGTTAGTACCTACATAAAGAAGGTTTACGTTTCATGTTATATTTTAAAATTTCTATATTTAAAGTGATTTATTAATTTGTCTCTTGATAGAATTTCGTTTTCTCTACCTAAAGTCCAAAAAAAAAATAATTAAAAATGGACTTAGGATCACAGTCCTGATGGCCAATATATGTACATCTATCCCCCGATTTACACTGAAGATAGGTTCCAGACAAATCCGTGTAAAATGAAATCTTTGTTTTTTTCTATATAAAACCGTGTAAAACGAAAAAAACTGCGCAATTAAACCATTTATTCAAATGGAACAAGAGTAAACCATATCCAGAAACTTTAAACTAGGTATAGTTTGTCCAAAAAATGACGTGATGTAGTGAACTTATTCTAAAAATGAAAACAAAAATAGAAACGAAAAATTTTTCAAAAAGTACTTGCTGAAACTTAACAAATTCAGGTATGTTCGAAATTTATTCGCCATCACTTTGAGGAACTATCAGAAAGGGGAATCCCTTGTTATTGCAATCAGTGTTGCCAAATGAAAGAAACTCAAAAATAATTTCAATATATGTATTGTGGATATGATTATGTAACCAAAAATACATTTTTAGAAATTTTCCGAATTTCATTAGTTTATGAACCGTGTAAAAGCGAAATCATGTAAAACGAGTATCGTGTAAATCGGGGGATAGGTGTATTAATAAAAAAAATGAACTAAGCAGGTTTGTACTTTAGGACGACATTATTCTTCTACTGAAGGTTTCCAGTTCAATATTTTGTGATTTGAAAAAAAAATATATGGAAAATACAAATTTCAATGAAGGAAAATACTTCCTCCTCATTTTGTACATATGTACCAGTAAAATCTCTCATTATTTATTTGCATTGCGCCATTGTATCACTTATAACTTATTTCAGTTTTAAATTGGAGTATTTGCTAAAAAAAAGGTTTAATACATTATCCAAGTAGGTATATAAGTTTTTCATTCAAAATAGTCATCATTTTTTATCCAGCATATGAGTGGGTAAAATACATTTAAGGATTTTCAAGTAAAGGATATGTAACAGTGGTTTTACTCTTTTTATATTTTTGTTAAATTTACTGCTTTGCTTTAAAACACCAATTACACAAGTTACTGTTTTGTTACGAGTTTGCTTCAATGTAATTTATTTAATACGTATTGTCCAATTGGCTCACAAGCACTAGAGGGTAGTTGGAAACATATTTTTCGACTTAAGCATTGTAAATGTTGTTCAAAATCTATTACTCGGCTCTTTTAGTATTTTGGTCAATAGTTATTACAATTTGACTATTTCAATTGCATTTGTAACCATATTGGCGAATATATCTACAGCAACTAGGTACATTGTTTATAAATAGAAGAGCATTGTTTACGACAGCGGAGGGCGGTTTATGTCGAGGCTGGTTAAATTATATCCACCATTACTAAACAACACAACTGCGACAAATACGAACGAACATTGCACGTATAATAAAATAATACAACCCTACAATGAATACACAGAAACAAAACACCCCCAAATGAAATTAAGTCTTTACGTTATATTTAATCAAAAGCTGACCTCAATCCCTCATTCTTGTTTAAATAAAATAAAAACACGTCAATCTGTTTAAATTACACTCATATTCAATCGAGACCGGAAGATTAAATTGACTTCTTCAATATATTTGAAAAGTAAGAAAACACAGGCATCAATTAAAGCTAAAAACTAAATTGGTTTATCTCGTTAATTCCAGTAAACGATGAATTTACCAGATCGATTTAATCTTGATGAAAATGGATTGAAAGAAATTAAGCTAAGAAGGATTGATAGCAATCAGTGCGGTGAAAGGTCAGAATGTTCTTTAATTATCAGACCTTTGGCGATTTTCATTAAAAGATATCGCAGGAAAAATACGCTATTAAATAAATGCCTTCGACGGAATTGTATTCTTCGTTATAATTCTAGTTTGTTTATTTTAGTTTTAATTAACTTGAAATGCAAAGGTACAGGTACTTGTAAAAAGAAATTTAAATGAAAAATAAATTCAAGTTTGATATTTTCTCTACCTTGTATGGTAATTATGAAAAATAAATTAAAAGAATTCTTTGGGAATTTCAAACCGATTTTTCCCCCATTTTCAATATATCAGTAGATACAAAGATAAACTGCAGTTATAAACGTTAAAATCGATTAGATTTAAATTTATTATTTATATTAGTGATGAATAATGAGACATTTGTAATTGGGACGACTTTAGTAGTTTAAATTGGAAGCATTTTTCATGAAAATATCAATTGGCAATAAAATAGAAATCAAAACTGTTGGTACTAAGACTTCTGATGCATAAAATTGAACAGCATTTCACTTACTTGAAAAAAATAATTGTAATCTTAATTAATTGATAACTATTTCTATTATCACTTAAATCACTTGTTGGCTTTAAATCAAATAATATTAATTAATTAAGAACAAATCAACTATGAATAAGTCAAGCTATGAATAATATCTGATGACAGAAC
This sequence comes from Sisyra terminalis, assembly GCA_958496175.1. NCBI lineage: Eukaryota > Metazoa > Arthropoda > Insecta > Neuroptera > Sisyridae > Sisyra > Sisyra terminalis. The sequence goes on from OY292274.1 coordinate 58,341,173, forward strand.
ACACGCTTCTATGCAAGAGGCTATTAGCCAATGGGATTGCGAGATTTAAAGATGTTCATTTGTTTTGATTGTTGAAATTTTAAAAATTTCATTAAACCACTCCCAGTTCATACCATACGGCATATACAATGTTTAATTTGTTTATATTATACAAAGCAATTGAATTAGCGCGGAAATTTAAATTTATTTAATTTTCACTATGCGGGGTAGTACGTTTTCAAAAAATTTAAAAAAATTCCCACATTATATCAATAGTAAATAAAACTCAAAAAATGTATTTTAAGAGTGGTAGCAAAATTATTTCCCAAAAAAAAAAAAATTTATAGGTTTTATACAATCCCATAGTTGTTTTTTTATAAAAAAGGCTTTACCTCTAAATCGTATCAAAATTTGGATTCAATCGGTTGAATAAACTGAAAGAAAAAACAAGTTTTTCGGTTTTTCATTTATGATTTTTTTTAAAGTTCCTAAATCTAAGTATTATAAATATTATGTTCCCGATCTAAGTATTAGTTAGCACCCACATACTGTATCAAAGTACCATTAAAATATCTTTCAGGGGAGGACGATTTAATATGCTTAAATCCTTATGGCCTTTAAATGCCTTATATATCTATAATTTTAATAATTCTAAACCATAAGAAAATTGAGCAAATAACACTTAATGGTAATCATGCTAAAGTTGTTTGTTATTTGAGTTTTAGGTAATTAAAACTCCAAAAAATATTTTTTTAAAACCATTCACAACACCAACTATAAGTACCTTGCTGAACTTCTTGAAAGAAAATATTGCCGAAACGGGAACTTCCATTATTAAGCATTCATTAAAGTTAAGTTAAGAAATTTTGTCCGTAAAAAATGACAAAATAGTTAACATTTCATTATTGGTTTTTGCAAAGTCTATTTAGAATTATTCAGTTAAGATTTCATACATATGGGGACATCAGAAGGGTAATGCAAATGATATAATATGTATGTTCAACGTGTATGTATTACATTAGGTAATACATGGCTTAGATATGTCCATAACTTTGTATATTAAACATATGTATGTAAATGAATATCTACACTAGTTGTATATCTACAACTCAATTTCAGCCTGACTGGACTTATTGTTACCCTTAGTTTATGCTTCACCACAATTTCTAATTTGTCTTCACTTCCAATTCGTAGACTCCATAGGAAATAATTTGATGAATAGTTCAAATTTAATATTGAGTTGTATTAAATTACCAAATATTAATAATAAATTCAGCAAATAAATATTACATAAAAAATATTTTTTATTTAAAGCTGATCCTTACAAAACCATCAAACGATTTTTTTTTTATGAATTGTAACTAAAAACCCACAGGTAAATATGATTTTGCTACTGTAACTTTTGGTTGGGATAAAAGCTTTTGTCATTAAAAATCTATTTGCAAATTACATTTAAACGAGGCATTGTGTAATATGTCCTTTAGAAACTAATGTTTTAAAATTTTCAATGGAAATAGTTTCTATTATACTCACATATTGTGTTTTATAAAAGTAATAAACTTTGATAAAACATTTTTTAACGAAAAACTTGCATTTCTAGAATAATTAAACGCCTAGGTTCCAACTATTTATGAACCATTTCTTTTATGGACAAAAAGCTATTGGATTTTTCTCATAGATGATTAAAATCAAAAGTTCCCAGTTTATAATTTACTACCATCCATTATCCAGAAAAAAAAGTTTTTGTGTCAATAATGGATTATAATTCATTCAAGAAAGAAACAATAACACAGCCCTTTTTAACACCCTTTTCTCGATATCGCCCCTTTAAAAACCACTGGTTTAGTAGTAAAAAAGTTGTCAAATTTTGAAATCAAAAGAAAATATAGGCTGTAGATACTCTATTTTTATAGGAAGGAATAAAAATATGCAATGTATTCATTAATATAATTTCACTAATACATCAAATATTTTAAGATAATGCTTATTATGCTTTGCAAGTTAAAATTGAATACATACACTTGCCATATATCCATTCTTTATTAACACACTAATTTTATGAAAAATGTAATTCTCTCTTTAAATCTTCCTTTTCTTTTGCTTTTTTCTAATAGTTTAAAGATAATATTATTGAAAAACAGTTATCAGTTTTCCCTTAAGACTCAAATATGCCAACTAATGTGAAAATTATCCTTCTTAAGAACAAAATATATCCCTTTTTATTGGATTATTAACTCTAAAAAGCTTTGAACTACTTTTTTTTTCGATGCTCAAATGAATAAAGCACTATAAATAGCCTCAATCCTGATATAATTACAAATATATTTGTGATAAATAAACTTAAAGTTATTGTGAAATTAAGTTGTGAAAATTAATGAAAAAAAATTTGACTAGTAATTACTTTCTTCGTTCCCAATTTTCATTTTACTATTTTTGATTACTTCTTTAAAAAAAACCGACACGTTTCATTAAAGACCCTTTTTCTCCTTTGTCTATAAACGTTGACAGGGCGTGGTAGTATTCAATCAAAGGCAAAGGACATTAAAAGCTCTTCGAACCGCCCCAGAATCTGATTAAGTACAAAATAACTATCAATAATTCAATTAGGTATAAATTTTTAAACTTAAGATAAAAATGAGTATATTTTTCACGGTGAAAAATTAGTGCTTTTTTTGCAGAATTAAAATAAAATCCTCAAGATGCTATCCTTATGCGAAATATTTACGATAATATCATATGAATAAATTGAGAATATCCTTTCTCGTTTGCCATAAAAATCAACTACCATCGGTCCGTTTTTCTAACATAACTTTCGTCTTGATTTTTTTTCTTTCGTTATTTAATACGTCTACAGATTTGTGATTTTTAAAAGGGTAGATCTCCTTCGAACCTTTCTTATCGCCATATAGAAAAGAATATCCTTTAAAATATTTATCATATGAACGGAACACGTAGCCTGATATAAGATTGTAACTATACGATAACTTTCCATTTCTCTGATAAAATATAAATTCTATTAGTTTCTAAACTTCTAGCATGATATAATCAGTGCAAAATTTGAACTCTAATCAAGTTGATATTAAACTGTAATAAATGTCGGTATTGATTTATTAAAAGCCAAGTTTAATACTTGGTTCGTTTGTCGTATCGATAGTTAAATATCTGAAATACCTGCTGAAGAGTTTTATAAACTTTTCAATCTTTGTCATCTTTTATTAAAATAAGAAATTTCTAGAAAAAATATAAATTTCTTTCTCTATATATTTATCAAAAACTTTCTAGACAAATTCACAAAACAATTAAATTTCTCGTACATATACCGTTAGACTCATTTAAGAAATGTAATTTTGGTCAAAAATTTCAACAAAATCCTTCATTCAATATCAAAAAATTATTTTAATAAAGTTAATTTCCATTTGGGTCCGTCCAATTCAGTCGGTCCAGCACTGGTCGCTTGATTATTTTTTTTAATTCTGATTTTTTTTTTGCTGTCACCCCAACATGTTGGTAGTTTAAATTCATCATTATTTTAATTTTATTGTTTTTAGTTTTCCGATGGTGGCCATATTATGGTAGTTTCACTAGGCGCAGACATTTTCGCACTTTTAAGGGTTTGCGGAAACTTGATTATCTCAGGCCCTATTTGTCCTATCAAAATGAAACTAAAAACAGTGTGTTCATGAAAATATAAGCTATAAAGTTGTAATAAGACGTTTTCACCAAAATGTAATTCTAAGGGGCGAAATTTCAGCCTAAATTTTTAGCTCTCATTTGTAAAAACTCCAATTTTCACGGAAAGATTGTGAAGGAAGGGAAAGAGTCTACACGTTAAAACTTTTTTTTACAAACAATTAGGTACTAGTTGTATTCAAATACAAAATTTGAAGTCTAAGACTTTAAGCCTTTTTAAAATAAAAAATAACAAAATTTGAAAATTTTCAAAATTTGCAATTTTCTGAGCTCAATATCTCTGGTAGGGGACCAGATAAAAATCTGAAATATCACCTCAATATAGTACTGTATGATAGTATTATGCACCTAAAATTTGAAGTTTGAAATTTGACTAGGAGCAAAGGTATTGCAAGCACAAAATGTCAAAATAATGCATACTTCAGTAGGTGAATATAGTGTATTTAACCATTTAATATGTAACATATATTTGGCAAAAAGGTCATTTTACAAACAACGACATATACTCTGGGCTAACTGTTATTCATATCTCAAATTTAAAACATATACTTCTTTCTGAAAGCTAATAATGTATATACGTACCCATAGTCATTGTCGAACACCAAGATTAGTTGATGACTATGGGTAAGTACATATATTATGAGCTTTCAGAAAGAAGTATATGTTTTAAATTTAAGATATGAATAACAGTTAGCCCAGAGTATATGTTGTTTTGTGTAAAATGCCCTTTTTGCCAAGTAAATGTTACATATTAAATGGTTAAATACACTATATGCACCTACTGAAAAGTATGCATCATTTTGACATTTTGTGCTTAAAATTTAGGCTGAAATTTCACCTCTTAGAATTAAATTTTGGTGAAAACGTCTTATTACAACTTTATAGCTTATATTTTCATAAACACACTGCTTTTTGTTTTATTTTAATAAGACAAATAGGGCCTGAGATAATCAAGTTTCCGCAAACCCTTAAAAGTGTAAAAATGTCTGCGCCTAGTAAAACTAATATGGCCACCACCGGAAAACTAAAAACAATAAAATTAAAATAATGATGAATTTAAACTACCAACATGTTGGGGTGATAGCACACAAAAAATTATTTTTTTTAAAATAGTCGAGCAACCATTTCATTTATTTTTAGATCACTTTATTTGGACTGATCCATTCATAACAGATAATAATCTGTAAGTATTCCTCACCTGTAAATACTTTTTAATTTGAAAATGGATTTAATTAACTTTTACATTCTGTTGAAAATTGCAAAAAAATATCGTTATTTCAATAGCCGTAGGCATGCAAAGAAATAATTAAACTACATCAGTTTGCATTAATCCCTCGTACATCATATTGGTTCATCAAGTGTAAATACATTTTGATTTGTTTACTCAATGAACTGCTGATACAGGAAATTGGAAGTAAATTAACCATACTGATGACGAAGTATAACCCCAATGTTTCATTCAAGAAAGATACCTATATAGATTTGATGTATAAAATAGATTGCAATTGAAGCGAAAATGCCATCACGTTTTTCCAAGGTTTTACAATGATATAATCAACATTTTCAAATTTCGATATTTTATACTTTTGATTGAGTTTTAATCTCATTGGAATTTAAATAACAAATACTATCAGCCTTATTGTCAGCCAACACATTCGACTATAGAAGTGCTTAATGGGATTACTTTTCTACTGAAAAAACTTTTCCACCATAAAATTTGATAAATTATTAAAAGAATTAGTAAAAAATTGTTTTAAAAATAATACAATGAGAGTGTTACAAAAATTTTAGAATAACTTAGTTATGAAAGTTGAATTTCATTAAAACTTTGTTTCTATTTTGGGTTAGTGGAATAAATTTTAAGGTTCATTTGTATTCAGATAAGATGTAGCAGACCTACAAAAGAAAGTAAAAAAAAACTTTGTTTTGCAGGAAAAACGGATTCGCCAAAACGAAAAATCAATGCTCGCATATAATCTTCGTACAATAAAAATGTCGAAATTGGTTTGAGGCGATATGCGATGACTCCTTGGAGAAAGCGATTTAAGCTTTATCCAATGGTAACAAATTACTCCAATTTAACTGTCTAAATAAGTTCTTAAACAAGCCACTTGCACAAAAGTAAGGCACATTCTTAAAAAAATTTCTAATCTGGGTTAGTAGAGGAATATTTATTGGCAGTGAATTGTCGACGAAATTATCAAGGAGCCATTCGATTTAAAGTGGAGTACGTTTTACTGATAAAAATGTGTATTTACGAGGGTGGGTGAATCGTTAGGGAATAAAAATAGCCGGTTTCGATTCGTAGAAAGGAAAATTTCAGTGACATATGTGAACGGATACACCGCAGGACGGTTTTATTGGAACCATTTACAATCCCATTGATTTCATGGATTACTTATACTTACCTCTACAAAACGGCATCGCCTATTCTTATGCCCTTTTCGATTCACAATATAACGAATTGCCATCTATCACCACCAAGTGTGTACCTTTCGATAAAATTATGATACCATTTCCTTTTCTTTCAAATATTATTTCAACAATATTTCTCTTTAATGTCCTTTTTTCATTGCAAACTCAATTTAACATTAAATTAAACATTTCTAATACGACAAAAAAAAATGTTTATTTCCCAACACAACTCAATATATTTTATTGCCAAGTTTTAACCTTAGGGTATGATAAAAAAAAGCATGCTTATGCCCCAATACAAAGACAGTAAAAATTGATGAGAATAGATGTCGTTGGATTATAATTGACTTAACAGTGACTAGAGGATCTCAGGCAGAGGATGTAATCATAACAATTGCGCCGTTTATTTTGAAAGTGAGTTTTTAAGTCCATTTCAAGAACAATCCCAATGATATTATGATTTTTTACCATAGGAACATAAGATACTAAGGAGGAGGTAATAATTGGCGTTTTGGGTAACAACTAAAATGAAATCAGTAATTTCTGAAAACTTAGCAGTTAAATAATTGACATACTTTGTTCTAGTTACAAGAAGAATCACATATAGACCGTCCTTGAAATGGACTTACGCCACTTTCAAAATAAACGAGTCAATTAAAGATCAACTTAAAGAAAGAGTAAAAAGCACTACATACTTAGGAACAATCTGGATAATACTCAAAATACTCAAGACAAATAAAATTCAATAAAAAGAGACAATTAAAGATCAACTTAAAGAAAGAGTTAAAAGCACTACATACTTAGGAACAATCAGGGTAGTACTCAAAATACTCAAGACATAAATAAAATTCAATAAAAAGAACCAAAAAATCCATAGGTCAAATCTAAATATTGCGACAAAAATTGCGTCTTTATACGGCCCATAGTATTGAACTAAACGAGAAAATAGCATAAAGGATAAATAACAGAATAAAGCATACAGCCAAGGAGGAGGTATTTAGAATAATGAACAAGAAAAAAGAATCCTCAAACCATGAAGAATTCCAAACTCAAGAATTGTAAAAATCACAGGTATATTCAATAAAATGAACCAGATATTCAGAAGCTTAAGTTTAAATATTACGACCGAAATTGCAACTTTGTACAGGGCAGAGTTTTGGACACAAACGAGAAATTTGAGAAGAAGCTAAAAGCATTTGAAATGCAAATTTATCGAAGAATATTGAAGATATTGTAGATAGAGCATACTACTAAAGAAGAATACTAAAGAATGGACAAGGAAAAAAGATATCCTTAAACCATCAAGGATTCCATTCTCGAATATCTTGGCCACATTATAAGGAATGCGTTTTACTTCTGACTCCAAATCATAGTTCAAGGCGAAATTGGCGGGAAATTTCATCGACTTGGGAGACCAAGAAACTCTTGGTTGTATTGTCTGAGGAATTTATTTGGAAAAACCCTTATAGAACTCTTCCGTACTGCCATCAATAAAATAAAATAGTCATATGGATTTCCAACTAGATTTCAATTTTTCTTTTTTAAGTGACCCATCTAGTTATTTTTTTTTTGTTACCGAAACGGGTTGATTTTCTTTAGTTACTTTTACCTAGTTATCCACACCATCATACCACAGCAAAAAAAGACGCTAAAGTGTTATGGATAATATGCATACTGAAATGTAATCGATATTATAGTATAAGTACATAGCAAGTATAAGTATTCAACCCAATACAATGATATCCAGTTTTTCCTTTAATATCCTAGTTTTCTAACTATATAATTACAATTTCCTTTTTTTGACCTCCACTGTAAAAAACTTCGTAAAAATACAATTATAGTAGATAGCATTTACCATTTGACTATTTAGGAATATCTATCAATGACCTAGTTCCGTCCCGTATACTTGGATACCAGGATATACCTTGCGTTTACCAGGATAAGCAAAATGCAGACAAAACGGCAGAAAAGGACACACAAAAATAAAAATAATTGGACGTAGAAGTTTTCGAAAACAAATCCAATGTAACTTCGGTCATCCATTTTGTATCAATTCAATTTTAACAATGTGGAAACATTTCATATTATTAAAAAAGTAATCCTTAAAAAAAACTAATTCTAAATCCTTTAGATATATTTTACTCTCGATCATATTTTACTTATTAACGTCTTTTTCTATTTTCAAAGCATTTGTGGTTTTCTAGAAGACTGAACTTAACATTTGGAGTGTTTTACCATTAAATGAGAGAATATCATAAAAGATTTTCCTGGTATTCCCGTGGATCAAGTACCTCAAGTACGTCAGCGTGGATCAGAACCATTATGGTCCAATTTACTCATGAATTAAAGAAAAAGACAGAGTAAAAATCAGCGTTACCATATTTTGATGTCCTTAAAAAGGGCATGAGCCAATTTTATTGTATTTACTGTGAATTTTAAATAAATTTTTGTGAATAAATTGGACCATAATCGTTTTGATCCACGGGAACACCGAAACGGTATTCCCGTGGATAACTGGATAACGCTCAATAGGACAACTGGAAGTGAGTTAATTATGACGATACCACCTCCAAAATTTATCGCCATCAAGAACGCGAAACTGATGTAAAGAACTTAATAATTAAAATCATATATTTTTATATATTATTATAAATTATATATTTATTCTTGTCTTAGACATTAAATTTTTTAATTTAAAGTTTTGTCACTCCTTTCTGTTACTTCACAACTTCCAATAAAATTAAATACTTAAAATCAACTAACTTCGATCAAGTTGATATTTTAATTGATGAAAATGTAATGTGGTACAAGTCTATTTGCCAAATTTCAGCTCAATTGGATATCTGAAAGTGTGTTAATTATCACCTCCAAAATTTGCCAGCAAGAACACGAAACTAATAAAGAGGATTTAAAAACCCACATGGTCTCTGCAATTAATGATAGAAAATATGATTGTATATAAAAATATACCGTACATGTAAGAAAAATGCACTTTACAGCTTTAAAATATATTCTACGGTTTTAATAATTCTTTTTTTCTCGAAAGTAAATTGACAATATTATGAAGTTAATGGTTTGTTTACACAAAAAAAGGTTCGTATATAAGAGGCTAACAGGAATTAATGACGTGTGTATGAATTGTTGAAGGGCATGAGCGTGCACTTGTGAGTCCAAGTATATTATATTTGATTAATTTGTTTTAACCCATAATATTTACTTTTCCCTTTAATAAAAACGAAGCCAATGTCCTTCGGGAACACATGCGAGTTTCGTGACCCAGTTGTTTACGGTATTGTAAATAAAAGACCAAAGCCCTTTTCTTCTACGTATTTCGTTCTTTTTTCGTCATTTTTTTTTCGTTTTGTTTTTGGAAACTTGGTCAGCTTAATAGCATTAATAATATTGGACTAATATCATATATCGGCCAAGTCAAATATTCGAACGTGAAATGAAAGAAGAATCAAACAAACAGAGAAGATAATGTGGAAAAAATATAGAAAGGAAATGAAATCCCGAGTCTACAAGTCTAGCAAATTGCACTATGATGTGTTTATTTTCCGTTCATGCTGTGATCTTTTCCTTATTTCGACTACTTTAAAAGTGATTTTGTTGACGAGACCAATTTAAGAAAATGTCTCTTTGGAAAATTGTTTTTCATGCCCCATGTGAGTGACATGAGCTTTACAGATCAAAAGCTCCGCGCGGAACAATAAAGGAAATAGATTGAGTTGTTTTATTGGTACTATCGCTTGTATCTTCTATCACATATTGTTATATATAACATATATGCATACGCTTTGCTTTCAATATGCAAAACTATTTCATTTCATTAAAATTATTAACGATAAAAATTTCGGTAAATGAAATAAATAATGGCGAAGCTTAAAAAAATCTCTAACAAACAAATTTTATGATCGAACATATAGCACGTACACAAGATACGATTATACAAAATTGCAAATACTTATGATGAAGATGAAGCTAAAATGCTAGAGAATTTATTATAAGGGAAAGAACGTAAGTGTTTTATGTATATAAACATAAAAACGCATTGCAGACAAGCCATAAAACTGAATTGAAAATTTAATATAAATTTATTAAGTGATAACATATTATATTTTCCTCATATATACACAGATATGTATGTGTGTCCTCATATATATAAGTACCCCCTGACAAAATGGAACACAACAATTTTATAACGATGCAACGCTAAAGTTAATTTCTTCGAAACGACAGTATAGAAATTATGAGGAATATTAAAATTTTGTGAAAGACGCAATATATATAGGCTTTTCAGTTGGATAATGGAGGAAAAAAAATTATGCTATTTACTTTAACAAGATTTCGTCTTTCAACAAATCGTGTCGTTATAATAACATACGTTTCCGCTTTTTATGTGTAACTATGTACTATCAATATTGGTGTACTATAATAATATATTGTAGAAAATTTACATATGTAGATACATTTTCACGCACGAGCCTACGAATTTGGGCTCTAACGCATTTTCACTCTGTTTATTCTACTTAAATCACTCTCATCTATTCACTTCAAATTTTACGGAATACGACCGTTAGTATTCTTCCCTTATTCACATTTCAATAACATAAATATTATTTTTATTTCCAAAAAGATTTATACATGTTATTCATGACGATTTTTCTTTCTTGTTTTAACATATTCTATGAAAACATACGTAGTTTGACTCGCACGTATGGTTATTTCAAAAATTCATAAAATATATTTATGTATGTATTAAAAATAAAAACCATAAATCTATTATTACTTTTTTAATAATTCCTATTTTAACTATAAATTGTATGTGGTGCTTTCATGCATTTCGCCGATAAAAGATTTAGATACAAAATTTTAACGTAATGTAAATTGATCATTGAACTTTCTTTTACTTGGCACAGAATTCATAAAAATACGCAATTTTCTTTTTAAGTTTCTTAGGAAAAAAATTATGTTTTCACGAGAAACAGTAAAGGCTAGAGGTTTTAAAGAGTTCAAACGAATCGTTTAGGGTTAACAGCAATTTAAAACGTTCTCAAATATTTTCAGTTCTTGCCAAAGGATCTAGTTGTCCATATTATTATCTTAACTTTCCTTCTATTACATGCTTATAATTTTCGTTAAATTTAGAAAAATTTAGAAAAAAAACCCAACTTTAGCTATTGCCCAATTGGCAGTAGTTTTGAACTTTATAAAAATCATAATACTCTTAATTCTCTAAACAAAGTTCGTGCTATCCTCCTTTCTCTTTAAGTTTTCCAAGCTTAACAATTAGGGTTAAATTTTTCATAAGATGATTTATTTTCTAGTTTATTTTTCTAAGATCTAGGCGTGTTTAAGTTTGAAAAACTAGTTTTACTCTCAACACCTTAAACATGAAAATACTTTAATCTATGTAAACTGTAGCTTTGGCTTTTTTCCTAAAATTGATACAAAGTTTAAATACTATTTTAATTAGTATTTTCGATAAATGATATTATCGGCTTAATATCGTTGACATACAAGTAATTATGTCGAGTGTAAGATCCAAGCAGAAAACATCGAGAGAACGTTCCCACTAACAGCCAATCACAGCTAGATGATCAGAAACCAGTTGAAGAATCAAGCCGAAAATAAAGACAGGGCGTTTCCAACTTCAGCCAAACACAGCTAGGTAATGAAAAATCAGTGGAAGAACCAAGCAGAATACAAATAGAGACCGTTCCCACCAACGCCCAATCACAGCGAGAGGTGATCGAAAATCAATAGAGGAACGGTGAAGAAATCGTCGCAAAGGCGTTCCCACCAACAGCCAATAACAGCTGAATGATCAGAAACCAGTTGAAGAATCAAGCCGAAAACAAAGACAGGGCGTTTCCAACTTCAGCCAAATACAGCTAGGTAATAGAAAATCAGTGGAAGAACTAAGCAGAATACAAAGAGAGGCCGTTCCCACCAACGCCCAATCACAGCGGGGTGATCGAAAATCAATAAAAGAACGGTGAAGAAATCGTCGTGAAGGCGTTCCCACCAACAATCAATCAAAATAGGATGATCGAAAATCAGTGGAAGAATCTAGCAGAAAACAAAGAGAGGGCGTTTCTACCTTCAGCCAATCACAGCTGGATAATCGAAAATCAGTGGGCGAACCTTTAAGAAAATGTAAATAAGGCGTCTCCACTAAAAGCCAATTACAGCTGAATGATCGATAATTAGTAATAATTACGTAATAAATTAATGTTTTTGATCTTATTGTTGATACAGTGTGACTGCTACGCAATTTTAAAATAAATTTGGTGTCCAGAAACTCAATAAGAGAGATCATTGTATCTAATACAATATTTTCATAAGAATTTCCACTTAAAATCTTTGAAATTTTATCTTATTAAGAATTTGCAATACCTCCAGTGTGTATTTTATTAAATTTTCGTTGATGAGCTTTTTGCGAACTTTTAAGTATCGGAGTATTGTTTTAATTTTTTTTTTTTTTGATAATTATGATAATATTCTGTATTCGTTTTTGGCATACTTTAAAAACGATTTTATTAAAATAATGAAATGTTTATGTAAACAATACACAATTGAGCACGGTTGTTAGAACGACTATTGTCCAGCAGATTTATACGCAGCCGTGCACATATATAAGAAGCAATGTAATGTTTTCTATTTAATTTTCTCGTTCGTCAAATCTTGTAGGTTTATATGTTTACCTCTTTTAATTGCTGTTTTACGTTTTATGAAAGTCACAACAATGCTTAAAAAGTTTCCACTTCAAAAATGGCGTTTAAATTTCGATTCAAAAGGTTATTCCTTTTCCAGACTTGTCTCACGGATATTTAAGTCTTAATGGGAATAAAAGCTTTTCGCTATATATTCAACTTGTAATTGCCTATTATTTGTATCTACTTGCATATAAAAACCGCAGTGGTCGAAGTATTCGCAATAGGTAAAGATTTTTGAACTAATAGGCAAATCAAGAATGTTTTATTTTCATATTATACTCTAAAATTTGATTTTCTAACTTTACGAAAATTTTATATTGCATTGTAAAAACAAACAACATATAACATTAGCGTTGTCTTCTTGTATCTATCTATCTATTATTATAAAGAGGAAAGATTTGATTGTTTGTTTGCTTTGAATAGGTTCCGAAACTACTTAACCGATTTGAAAAATGCTTTCACTGTTGGGAAGCTATACTATTTCCGGTGAACATAGGCTATATTAAATTTTCAAAAAAGTTAGGGATCCATACTAAAACTCCAATAATGTAACCCAAGGTCTGAAAAAATTACCAAAAAACATTCTTTTATCGCGTGCGCTGCGAAAACTATTGGTTATAGAACAAAATAATGTAGTACGATTTTGCAGAACATATCATTATCTACAAAAATAGAGTGACAACATATGTCTAACTATTATAGTTATGTCACAATAAGTGTTTTTTTCATTTTAAAAAATATATATAAATGCCACCGTTATAAAAGCTCTTTTATTTATACTTTGGGATTAATTCTTATAAAAATAAATGACTTCATATTTAAGTTTGCTTCAATACCATTATATAACTTTTTGAGTTATTCAATTTGAACATTCCATTCGAAAGATACCACAAGTTTAAAAATGTAAGTTATTTGACAAATGTCGCATGGTCACCCCATTTTACTTATAATCAAAACCAACTTTATTGAACTTGGCGATATTTTTTATTTATGTATAGATGCTGATTGATTTACAGATTATTTGGTTTACGGTAGGTATACCTACCGTAGCTATACGCAATAGACATACTCTTTGTAGATATTTATAAATATTTTTGAAAATTAATTGATTATTACATAGAACAATTTTATTCTTTGCAACAGTTTATTAAATGTGTCATTTTAAAGTTGACGAAATAGTGTTTTTAAGTATGATTATGTTTTTCGTAAAAGAAATAAGAAAAATAAAAATGTTCATATACCACTACAAATGGCAAATTTGAAAAGAAAACATAATCTACACCTACGTTACGCAGACGAAGTTGCGGGGATCAGCTAGTAATATATAAGCGCTGAGATGAAGACATTAAGGACATAACAGGAAACCAATGGGTGATAGCCTCCAAAGATAAAACCAGAAAGATAAGAGCTAAAAAAGGCCTACATCTAACATTGGAATAAAATAGGAAGAAAAATACTATAATGTATGAATGCTTTTGTTGATTTCTTTTACAAAAAACGGCATCAAATTATGATCATATGCATTTTTACGGAAGTTTTTTTGTGCGTTTTTCTATGAAACGTATTTACCACGCAAAAAGAGTTGCACTTAATTTATGTCGCAAAAATAAAATTAAACTTTGATAAGTATTATGGATTGTTAGAAATAAAAGTGTATTGTTATTTTTATGGAAAATTCTTTAAACGAAAAGTTTGCACGGGTTGAATTACTCAAATAAATTTCTTCTACATAAGGACTTCATCAACGAGTAAATTATATTTTCAATCGATTTCAATCGCTTAACCGCAATGTCAAAGCTCGTCCCCTTGTAGAAAAGAATCGAATGCTATAGCATTCTTTTTCGGGCATTTTGACAAATGTGAGCATAGACTGTACGAGATTGCTCTTTATATATTTTTCTACACACAAAGATTTATGTTCTATATTGTTGGATGTCGTGTGATAAATCACCGTGCATTGCGTAGCCATTTCTAACTAATGTATCGGGAAACGGAACCTGCGTTGCTTTACTAAAATAACGCACAGATTTATCCTGCTCTCGGCAAGGAATAAAGCACCTGAAGCTTCTACAATACATATATATAGCCAGTGGCGTGCACAGAGATTTTAGGCAGGGTAGGCAGAAATTTTTAAAAGCTACTTTAATATAATCAAAAATGCTGTATGTTGGTTTTAGTTCGTCGTTATGATGAGTAAATAATGAACCCTATACCGATTACCCAACAAAATTTTAAAGTGTGAATTTTCTGAATTTTTTTTGCCAATCGATGGGAAATCGTTCGTATATGTATGTGAAAGAAACCGTTTTGATTGTGACAAAATAGTTTGGCGCTAATAAATTAATTAATTATTCATTGATATAGTCATTGAAAAAAAAGGCAACTCAGAAATTAATTTTTTCCCTCAAATTATATTTTCCCAAAATTTTACAAAATAACAAAAATCGAAACATAATTAAACAGGCTTTTCTCCAAAAATTTTTCATCGCTTATGAAAATTAACTTTTCACACAAAAATTTTTTGAAAAAATATATATACGAAGTAGAACATTAAGTGTTTTTTGAAATTCGGAAAATATTTTTCTTTGAATTTTTTTTAGTTTAGTTTTAACCAACCGTTTCCTAAATTTTTTCGCATTTTTGTTATTGTATGTCGCTTTAAACCTTATTTTCTTAACATTTTTCTATGTCAATGATTAATTTATTAATTTTTCTTAATTAATTAATTACTGCTAAACTATTTTGTCACAAACGAAACGGTTTCTTTCACAAACCTCTACGAACGATTTCCCATCGTTTGGCAAAAAACAATTTCGGAAAATTCACACTTTAATATTTTGTTGGCTAATCGGTAAAGGGTAAATAATGATGTTGATATTTTTAACCACAAATATCCATAGATAGACTGACTAATTTTGTAAACTTTATTAAAGAAATACAATATAATCGTCAGGATTAAATAATACAGATAATAGATAATATATTATAAAATTTTATCAGAATTAAATAATAACAATGTACGTAGATTACTGATCGTTAAATCGATTATTGAAATCAATAAAATTCAAATTTGTAATTTCAGCGTTAATGAATAAGAAACGATGCTACTTCGGTAATTATCGTAATTTGTCGTGTGCAAGAAGACAGTGTCTTTTTTTGAGGTTTGTATGTGTGGAATTGTATATTTGTATTATTGTTTTTATACGAACGCACACACTGACACATATATAGCTATGAGTGCACACATATAAATATTTAGGCACGAATAGTTTGTGTCTTTCCCACGGCATTTCCAGGAGCGCTAGTGCATTGCAATGCAAATATTAACAGTCGCTTACTTGAAATTGAACGAACGAATGAGCTGGCATAATCTGTATACTGTATGGATGATATCCGTTAAGATTTTTTTCTTTATTGATATTTGATAGTAGTCGTAAATAAAATAAAACTAGATATCAGAACAAAATTATAAATATGTATCTGAATTATGTAAGGTAGGCAGTGTCTTTTTGTCTAAATGTAATGCACGCCACTGTATATAGCTACTATTCTCTAAGAGCTTATATCTTTCATAACGTATTTGTATAAATGAGGCATATATGTTTAAGTTTCAAATGTAATATGTTGTCAGTGTCAGATTTTCGATTATTACATAAACATTTTTATTACCGATATAAATCCATTTATTTTTAATGGTTTCCTCAAGGGTTACTAACGGAAGGAAAGCAGATACATATGACGCAATACAAGCACAATTGATTTACAATTCATTTTGTTGTACCAGGTGAAAATTAACATTTTCTTTCTGTGGAGCTGGTGGTTTTAATAAAGTAATAATAATGCATGTGTTGTATGAATGTGACATTTGTATATTAAATATGATGGGTACTGATTGGAATAAACGTTCCCCCAGGCTGTGCACAGTAATATTGACGAGAGAATATCAAATTAAAAGATGATGAATGAACATTGCGTTGGAGGCTGTTCGCTGAGTCTATTTAAAGACAAATGCTTTCACTAATGGATATGGTAAATGATGAACAAATACAACACACGCTTCATTCCCAGTTTCACTTGTTTAATCTATAGACATTATATTCTCTTCCTGTGCTGGAAATAAGCCTCATTAATAATCTATTCAATTTGTTATCGCTTACCCCAGCAACTTTTCAAATAATAAACAACATATTATCAGTTGATAAACTTAGTTTTAATGTCTTTCGTGTGCTTTTTGTCTTTGTTTTATAATAGCCGATCATTACTTTAAATTAAAGATGTGTAATAACGTGAAAGGGAAACTTTTTTCTGCTAATCGTATTTCTGTTTCATTAATCAATCGCAAAACCACAAACTTTTTTTCATTTTGTCTGTCAGAAATTTGAAAAATGAGTAGAATTAATCATGGAAATGAATAAAAAAGTCAAACTTAAACGCTGTAAATACGGCAATGTATTATTATTTCATCGACGAGGCTATTTTTACAATTAAAAAAGGTGATTTATCGTTTCATTTTAAAGTATTTGTTTTCATCAACTCATAAGGCTGCGAAAAAATAACTTAATTAACTAAAAATCACGGTTTTTTTTTCAATCAAACATTAGCAGGTGACAGATTATGAATTGTGATTTGTAATCAAGCTACATTGAAGCCTCTATATTTTTTTTTTTTTTCACTAGTTTAACTATTTGCAAAATAGTTTGCTTTATTGTTGAGTTCATTAAGGGTTCGTATGAATGGCACTTGACTTGGGTCACTACTCGACAGTAGACCCACTGTGTTTTTGATGGTACTCTCGTTATTGGTATCAAATTCGCACTAGATGATGGTATTATTAATCACTTCAAATCAGGAGGTCTCCATGGTGGTTCCTTTTAAGGCGCCTTTGTTCTCTCGGTGGAGGAAGATCTTCAATGGTGTTTGAAAGAAGTAGGTTACTGTGACTTGCCATTGAGCAGTAAAGCTGAGAGTAGGATCTGGTAATAATTTCCTTCACTGTGGGCATGTGGAGATCCTTGTGTATGTTCGCATTTCTTTTATTAATTTATTAATCGTTTTATTTAGGATACACACTATGTAAAAACAAAGTTTTTATCCTCTTTTATTGAGGTGGTAAAATTATTTTGGACAGCGAAACACATCTCATAAATATATTAGGTGTACCGGAAAGTAATTTGGTTTTTTTTAATATGCAATCAATACCCGAAATTTTGTTACAACTTTTAATTTTAAATCAATGATATAAGCCTCAATAGTGCTCAATAGTATCAACGTGTTGACATCTAATGTACAAATTTTAATGTCAAATTAGTTTTTTTTTAAAAAAAATATTGTTGCCTTCTATACAAAACTCTAGTATTATATGCAATATGAGCCCTAAATAAAATAAATCTATTCCTTTAGTAAGGAGTCATTCTTCACCAGGGACAATTGAATTTGGAACTTGTTGAAAAAACCCAACCATTGTTGGGACTCTCTATTAATCATTTAGTAGATCTCGTGGTACTCGGGGGATGTAGAAGAAAGGATTAGCCAAATGGTCACTATTAAAAATATCAAAATATTACATTTTGTACATCACTCACGATTATAGATTGTGATTAAGCTACTTTGAAATCACTAACATATTAATCGTTGTATGTAGGGTACACACGATGTAAAAATAATTTTTTTATCCTCTTTTATGGAAATAGTTAAAAAAAAATTATTATAAAATAATTTTCATTTTAAATTATAAAAATTATTTTGGATAGCGAAATATATCTGAAGAATATATTAGATGTACCGGAAAGTAATTTAAATTTTTTAATATACAATTAACACCCAAAATTTTGTTACAACTTTTAATTTTAAATCAATGATATAAGCCTTAATAGTATCAACGTATTGGCATCTAGTGTGCACATTTGTAATGCCAAATTATTAAAAGACAATTGATTACTAAGGAAAATATCAAAAATTATATTTTGAACATTGCTTAAGCTTTCAATTTTTTACCACTTAGTAAATGTTGTAACGATTGAAATAAATAGAAATCCAATGGAATAACTTTGGACGATTATAAGAAGTACGACAGTATCACCCCACCCCCTAATTTTCCAAATTTTCCTAATTTTTTTCAGGGCTTTTCTTCTGCAGATGAGTCTTACATTACCGTGTTGTAGCATATAATTTTGTCCATTAAAAATTTTTGGGCACTTATGAGTATTTGGTTGGTCGACCAAAATTGATTAGGAATATTCGACAGCTTTTCGACTTTCTGGCATACATTTGGCACCATTTGCTCCATTAACTTTTTATTGATTAATTTTTTGCCATTCTTCGTTGGTAACAGTTGAGAAATGAATTTGAATTTGAGAAATGATCGCATTTGAACTTAAAAAAACTCAGTTAGCATTAATGAACATCTGATGTATTAAAGATAAGCATTGAAAAAGTTTTTAGTAATAACTTTGCGTTGATACCCAGTGAAAATCGAAGAGCAATACCAAATTTGTATTCCTTCGGGTTTTTGGTCTAACCATTTCTATAGATATCGGAATAAAACAAATTTTGTAATGTTTTAAAATTAATAAGTAAAAAGTGCGAAAATATTTTGTTAAATATTAACAGTTAGTTTTTTGGTCACGCTAGTTGGTAATAAGCGTAATAAAAAAAAATTGTACAGGAAAGTTAAGCCCAATTAAAAATATGGACCCAAAATAAAAAAGCTCTTAATTCAGGTTGTATACAAAACCTATAGTGCGTCTATTACTATGGCCAGGGACTGTAAATAGATGCATAATTCATCTAAATATTTAATACTGAAGATCTTTCAGTGATTTCTGCTAACTTCTGCTAGAATGTCAAAACTATATTAGAAAAAAAAGAAGAAATTTTTTTTTTTCTTAGAAGTAAAAAATACATTTGACATCAAGTTTTAAACTTTCAAAAGTTAAGTAGCCTATTAAGATAAAGCAAATATTTAATTAAAACTTAGAAAGAATTAAGTAAACCATGAGAAAAATTCAAAGAAATAAATAACAAACGCGAAAACTCTCCTTTTAATTACCACTGTTAATACAAAGCATAAAAAATGTTAATTTATAAATGTTGAATTTTTAATAAACTAAACCAAGCCAATTTAAATAAGCCCATCACTCATCGTGTTTTCTTTTTTTTTTTCTAAATAAAATATCTGTAAGCTCACTGTATTTATTTCCACGTGCCCATCAGGGAAATTCGACGAGAAAAATTCAAACAAAAAAAAAGTCTACATTATTCTTTGCCAAGTGAGAATTGACCCTCTTGCTATTCGACAGCAACCAAAACATTATCATTAGATCACAAAAAGGAGACGAAAAATAAAATAATGCAGAACTCAATAGCTTGCTAATGTTCAACAGTTAACTTAACCCAATATAAATATTTATTCAGTCAGCTACCATCCATCCACCCACCCACCCCCATTAGCTTGGCAAAGTTGAGCTTCGAGAACGTAGTAATATACCACGAGGTTTTAATGTAAGCGTCGCCACAGAACTGCTTCAAAAAGAACACACTAAGAGCTTTAATGAGTCGAAGCTTTAAGCTCTGTGCTATGTATTGGTCGTCACCGTAGACTTCTTTATTACTTTAGCTATATACCAACTTACAAAATCGTTAGTTGTTTAATTTTGACCGATTTCGTTAAACGAAGCAATAGATAAATTAAAATGAGCTGATTTAATGTCTAATCTTACTTTAAAAAGCTTTATTCACTGATAGTTAACTGTTTTTAAAATGAAACCAATCATTATTTATACCATTAATTTGACAATGTTTTGAAATAATTTCTATTCTTGAGTTTAGATTAAAGTGGACTTTATGCTACTCATACAGAGGTATGAAAATTATTAGACTCAAAAAAAAAAGATTTTTAATTTCTTCCAGCAATATATTGCCCAGTCTGTAAAACATCCGATATCAGTTATGGTTAAAGCTGCATGTCAGCAAAGAGTACCCCAGTAGGATATACATTGTGGAAGGTGGATATACATTATGAGGCAAGACCAATATATTCAAATCTTGAAAACGAGGTTATTGCCTCAAACTAAAGAGTGGTTTCCGGAAAAAAAATATCTTTATGCAGGATGGAGCTCCTTGCCATAAAGCCAAAAAAAATTATGGATTTCCTCAAAAATTCTAACATTAATGTGCCTTCTTGGTCAGGAAATAGTCCTGATGCTAATCCCATTAAAAATTGTTAAGCCATTGTGAAGAAAAAACTAAAAAAAATAAACTATTACAACACGGGTGGATTTGATTACCGAACTTATTAAGAATTGGCATCGTAATAAAATATAAATGAAAAAAATAGAATAGAGAGCATGCCAGGATGAGAAAAGTATATGCCGTCATGGCAGGCACAACCATGACGGCATATACGCCTTTAACCCAGGGACAGACGGTAGGCTCGCAAAGTAGGCAATTTTCTTACAATAAAAACGGCTTATGGTCTACATAAACTTCGAATTTGTATTCAGCGGATCGAAAAACATGAAAATCATGCTCGGTTTAATTCAAAAAAATTTTTATGTCCCCAAAACTGCCGATTTTAACCATTTTTTTCGGTTTTTTAAAGTTTTCTCGAATTTTTGAGGGTGTACGGGTCAAACCGACCCCGGATTCGTGTTCAGGGGGTCAAAATACGTAGATTTATGTAGGTCCGGTCAAAAGTACAGAGCACTTTTTTTTTGTGTGTCGGTGTAATCAATCGACTAGCTTACTATGCATATGGCACCTGTCGGTAAACTAGATACTTAATTTGACGGGCAATATGTAATGAATTTTAACAAAATAAAAATATTGTTTTTTAAACAACTTTTTATTTATCAATACCAAATTGTATTATACCAGTTGGGTCATTTTACAGCTTATTTTTTTTGACATTTGTGGAGTAATTTTTAAATTTTGGTTAGTATTTAAATAATGGTATTGAAGTTTAATTATTTTTTGGTTAGATTTCACATTAATTAACTAAGATTTATATAGACTAAGACTTATGAATTGTAATTTATTTATTTATAATTTGACAATAGTTGTCGCTTTTTGTAAATGTTATGTATTTTCATTATAGAGCCCTGAAGAAGTCAGGAATAACTGACGAAACGTTGGCGGAAAATAAATAAGATTCCACAAGAAGTTTCGTCCTTATTGCTCACAATTTAAATATTATATTTAAAAAGACAAAGACTTAAACAACATGGATAAAATTTTTGTGATTTTTTTTTCTTTTGAGTTATCTTGATTCTAATAATTTTCACACCTCCGTAAATTGGAAATATCTAAAGTTTTATTTGGATAACTGCAAAATTTTTCAATTTTTTTCATATTTCTACAAAATTAACTGCCAATTGTTTAAGGCATGATGATAGTCGAATAGTTTTAAAATCGTTTAGTTCTGGCACTGTCGTAAAATGTAGCAATTCTAACATTATGTTTCATTGTTTTTAATGATCGACACATCACGTTTACGATCTGTACAAGTTACTGTCCATTTTGCTTTATTAAAATACTTCGCATTACTCGTCTTATTGCTTTCTTTACAATAAAACCATTTATTACCAGCGACTATTACACTCGAAATATCGATTTATAACAATGTCAAGGTACTTTATTTTATTTTCCATTGAGAATACTTCAAGTATAATTCCATACATCTCGTATATCTTATTATAATTTTATAACAAAGGTTTTTTGTTCAAAATAAAATAAGTGTTATAAAAATAATAGTTTGCAGAAAAGTTTAAGAAAAATCAAAATGATGTGCATAAAAAATAATAAAATTGTTGTAAAGCATTATGCGTGGTGCTTGGCGGTCGATATCCCCAGTTCTAAAATAACTCTTATGTACATGGCGAACAGAACGCGGGTGGGTAATTCTGACGATTTTAAAAGCTCCCGTGAGCTTTTCAATCCGTATATATGTCGTCGACAATGTAACCACAACTCCTTCACTCAAAATAATAATAATAAAAAATTCAACTGCGAAAATTTAATGTTTAAATTATTTTTTTTAATTAAGTGTTGCAAAAATAATCAATCAAACCAAATGACCGTTACGAAAACAAAGCGAAATTTTCAAAGAAATTGCCAGGAAAAAAGGCATTTCATAAAACGTTCTACGCCCTAAAAAGCTTTTTGTTAAGGGATCAATTAAATACAGTTGGTACGCACAAACTACACAGTGGAGTTTACCACACGGAAATCTGGACAAGAGGCTAAGTAAAATGTCTGTAATAACCTGGCAGTCATGAGAAATGAGAAAAAGAGGCGTAACGGAACTCACAATATGTCACACAAAAACATTATCTACAGCTTTCTTTGTTTGCGTTTTAGTATCCTCCACTCCTTACAAAAACTAATTTATTATCCTCGGATCGTAAAAAATTATCAAATATTACAGTCTTTCTTATTATCTATTGAAATACGCATTCATCTTATTCGTTTCTTTTCACAAAATGGCAATGACAACGCTGAAAGCTCTACATGAATTATGTCGTTTAAATTATGTAATAAATCAAAATTTATCCAATGAAGCGTTCTTTTCTTATTTGCCACTATTATTGGTTCATCTAAAAAAATTTGTATAAAATAATTAATTCACCTTCTACTGTTAATAACGTTTTTAATGAAAGACAGTCACGCAGTCCTCTTACTAAGATTTATATACAAATATTGAATTTCAGGGTTAAAAATTAATTGAAAATTATTTAATTTTTAGCAGGAAAGTGGACTTATAGGATGTAAATCCATATACTTATAATCAATTCAGCGACGTTTCGGTCCTTTATTTGACCTTCATCAGACTTCTTAACATAAAGTATATAATATAAATCTCAAAAACAACACATATACTATAATTTTTTGAGATGTATATTTTATACTTTATGTTAAGAAACCTGATGAAGGTCAAATAAAGGACCGAAACGTCGCTGAATTGATTATAAGTATATGGATTTACATCCTTTAAGTCCACTTTCATGCTAAAAATTAACTAATATTATGTAAAATATGGACACAACGAATTTATCGATTAATCGAAAATATTTTGACTTTTCACAAAATTATGGAAAAACTAGGAAACTTCATATACAAACTTTTAAATTATTTTGATTTTTCACAAAATTATGTAAAAATTTGGAAACTGCATATACAAACTTTTAAATAAGCTCAAAAAGCTGGAGTACAGGCATGGTGCATCGACCCAAAAAGGTATTTTAATGATACTTAGGAGGTGCGAAAGTACTAAGAAAATATTAAGATCCTGGAAGGTTCAGATCTCTATCTCAACTAATTTTTGGAAAAAAAATCCTATAACTATTTGAACCATTTGGTCAAAAATTTTAATATAACTAAGGGGTTAATAATGCCTTATTTATAAAAAAAAAAAAACAACTATATAGCCGTATGAAATCTAAGGCCCGTATTCATAGTCGTGTCTTATTTCCAAGCAAGTGCTTAAGGTGACGTTTCGATTCACAGTGCCAACTTGAGCATTGTCTTAAGCAAATGCTCAAGCATGAACTTAATGAAGCAAATCTTATTCAAATAGTAGTTAGTAGTTAGTCGATTCTTAAGCACAGCTTATTCCCTTATATATTCACAGTCATATAAGGCGGCCTTATTTCTTCCAATAAAACCGTACTATTGTCTAAAGTGAGGTAGTGTTTTCAAGTCATCGTCAAACGTGTCTTAAGAAACTACAGAATTATTTTTTCAATGAAATTGTAGCAAAAAATGAGTTTTTCTTCATGAGAATTCAGTGATATTAAAATATTAGTGATTTTAACAATGACGAGGAGAATAAAGAAAGACATGTTCGTAGAACTTTGTGTATAACTATAAATAATTGTATTTAATATTGGACAATATTTGATTTTTTTATTATCACAAATCGTTCATTCATAAGGGTATACATTCTATACGTCAATGGTGGTCAATGAAGTCCTCCTAAACCGCTGAATCGATTTGAAAGAAATTTTCTCTGTCTGAGTGAATCCCTGGATGGTTTAGATTCACACTTGAACCTTGTAAATGAACGCTGCAGTAAGGTTCCAGAGATATTTTTTTATGTAATTAGATGTTTTACAATTTGGCAATTATTTTATTTGAAGGTTCATACTGAAACCCACGTCAATGAAATAAAAGTAAACTTCACAATATTTTTCGATAGGATTCCAAGAATATTCTTTAAGAAAAAGCAGCGAAAAACGGGATATTGTTTATAAAATTGGAAACAGTATTGAACATCTACAAGAGAATCAAAATCACTAAACTATTATGGGTACCAAGTCACAAATTCATAAATGAAAACAAGAGAGTCAACAAATTAATTAATGAAACATGTTCAAATCTTTTTAAAATCTGAAAAAAAGAACAATACATGTACAAAGAAATGAAATTGAATAAGATTGGAGCATTATAGTATCTACATTGAAACAGTTATCCAAGAAAGGGTGGAAAATAGTAAATACGTCATTGTACTAATGTAAAACAGTGGACCACCATGTGTTGGAGTGTCGAATGGTAACAAAAAAATTAATATAGTGTTTAAAGAAGTATTGAAGACAATAGGAACATTTCCAGTTAATATCCTGTCCCTGACTAATAGCGACCTTAGGAGTGAATGAACCAAAAGAACAATACAATTCGAGGGACAAAAACAGTCAAAATAAAAATGTGTTTACAAATATCTATGTATGTCCAAAAACTCATGAAGCCTTATTTAAATAAAAAAAAACAACTATATATAGCTTTATGAAATCTAAGTACAGCCGAAATATGTACATAAATATATCCACAAAAACAATTTGCATGTGTATGAGTGTTCATTTTATACTGTTTTTCCTACAATTATTAAAAAAAAATCAATCAGGAAAGTATTTTATTTGATCATTCGACAAATAAACTCATCATTGCAGTTTTTTTATAATGCCCCTTACATCATTACACTTAATTGTATTAATATTTTCAGTTGATTATTAGGTACATACAAGGGCGGATTCAGGATTTTTTCTGGGGGGGGCACAATGTCATCTTTAATTTGCATGTGCGAGAAAGGGATCACGAAAAAAAATCACAATTCCAGCCAAAAATAGACTAGAGTTTCCCTAATGTTCTTTCTGTTATTTTATTCATATATTTTCACAACTTTGACAATTTGATTTGCTTCAAAGTATGTACTATTATGGAATCTCCACAGTACACAAAAATACCCTGGGGAGAGGGCACGTGCCCCCCCCCCCCCCCCCTAAATCCATCCTTGGGTACATATACCGTTAATTTTAATGAGCTCTTTTTTCCAATTAAACAAACTTAATTTTAAGTAATATTTATCTATTTTAAAGTACTTTCAAATCTAATTATAATTCATATATCCATAGGCCCGGAATAACAAAACCTTATATTTTGCCTATACGTATTGTACGTTTTCGTATATGCAATGGCAAATGCCAATACAGGTGGGAGTGACTTTGTAAAATTTTCAAATTTGTAACAATCAAAACAAATGAACATTTTTAAATCTTGCAATCCTATTGGCTAATAGCCTCTTGTCTATCGCTTGGTCTCTTGCATTGAATAGTACATTGTTCGACACATTCTCATTAACTAAGTATAGGTAATAATACTCTATAATGATCATTGTAAAAAAATAAAATTATGAACTTTGAATAATTTTCAAATAAAATCAATTAAAAATTATAACAAAAACAGTATGAAGTGAATATTTATATACTCGAAATTAATTTATTTGTTTTTTAAAATATTCCCAATTAACTTTTAAAACATTCAACAATTAAGTATACTTTCCTATTTCTTTAACTTTACTATTGTGCTTATTTTTGTATTTTACCAATAAGCTTTTAAAGCTCTTCAGTATAAATTACCTATATTTCTTATTTTGTAAAGCTATTCAAAAACATTTTACATTTAGCTCCTCTTTTTTTCAAAGTTCTGGCAAGTTCTTTTGCGTTTTGTCTTAGAAGATTTATTACGACTCAGCATTATCCCTAGTTCCATTTGATAAAACTTGATTTTATAAACTTCTTCTAATCTTTGGGTAGAATTGGAAGAATTGATTTTTTTAAGTAAATTTTGAAATTATTTTATCTACGATTGAGGTGTTGTAGCTATTTGTTTAATTGAAGCAATAACCAACGGATACAAGAGCTCAATGGTAGATAAAATATTATCGAAATATACTTAAAAATGTAATTTTTCGAAGTCTACCAAAAAAAAAAAGAAGTTTATAAAATCAAGTTTCAATAATATATTTGGTACTACAAAAGCCAACTTTCCAAAGAAAAATAATACTAACATTGCATCTTCGATAAATAACAACATCGTGAAAACTCTTAAACCATCGGAGAATAACCAAATCACAATATAAAACAAAACCAAAATATATAAAATTAAATGTGGTTCATATGAAAAATTCCACATTGGCCAAACTGGTAGATCTTTCGGTACTAGATATAAGGAACATATATTCAGAAAATCTAGTTAAACAACATCTTACAAAACATCATTACGACGAAAATCATGAATGCATAAATTTCGAAACAAACTTTAAACCGTTACATATTTGCAAGAAAGGGTCACAGATAAACACTCTGGAAGAATATGAAATATATAAAGCCCATAAACTAGATCCAACTAACATTCTTAACAACAAATTGTTTAAAACAAACACCTTATATGTTTGTTAACAATTGACAAAACATTACGTTATGAAGTCAGCCAAAGAGTGTTGAAATGCGTTGTATTTAATAAAGAAATTGAAGTAGAGTGATTTTTTTTTTGACTTTTTTTTTTTGGTCCCATCGTGAAATTTTGTTGGAAATACCAAAAAAAAAATTCCCTGAAAGTTTGAGCCCTTAATATTAATTTTAAGTCCTCGACCAAGACGTGTAAAGATTTCCCATTGAAAATACACGGAAACTATGATTTTTTATTTTTAAATTTCTATATCTCAGCGGCATTTCATGGGATCGTTTTTACCGAAGATGGTTTTTTCTCAGAATTAAACGCTCTACAAAAGTGCCCATTGCGACAAAGTCGTAACTCACACCGGTGAGGTAGTACGGGCCACTGAACCTGATTTTTCCATAAAATTCAAGGCTTAATATCTCGTTTAATATTGATCTTCGCGATTTGGTCTAAAGGAACTTTTTTGTAGGAAATCAAATTCTCTACAAGGTTTTCATTTATAATTTTTCCGTAGCTCTTGTTATTTACGAGATAAATGCAAAAAAAACGCGAATAATATGGAAAAATCAGGTTCAGTGGCCCGTACTACCTCACCGTTGAGTTACGACTTTGTCGCAATGGGCACTTTTGTAGAGCGTTTAATTCTGAGAAAAAACCATCTTCGGTAAAAACGATCCCATGAAATGCCGCTGAGATATAGAAATTTAAAAATAAAAAATAAAAAATCATAGTTTCCGTGTATTTTCAATGGGAAATCTTTACACGTCTTGGTCGAGGACTTAAAATTAATATTAAGGGCTCACACTTAAGTTACTTAATTATTCATTAATTTAATCAATTGGGCCTTTATTAATGTTCCCCAGCACATTCCCTAGATAAAGAGCCAAATAGTCAAATAAAACACGAAAGCCCTATCTCCAAATTCCCTAAATACCTTTGACTCAGTATGTATTCCCATAATGTGGCAATATTTCTTCAAATTACAGTATCTAAATTAGTAAAATAGTCAATTAGTAGATCAACCAGCATTCTGATCTTCAGAAAAGTTCTTTGTTGTATTTTATCATAACCTTTTAAAACCTTCCTCCAGAATATTTGTTCAAGAACTTTAAAACTTAAGTTACCTCTTAAAGTTAAATTTCATTAATTATCATTTTAAAATAACATAATTCTTTTGACCCAAAAACCATTGGAAATACGATATATATTGGCAATATTTTAGAACCATTTAACATAACTATTTGTATCCTCATACCAGCTAATTCTATTCAACAAATATAGTTGAAATATCAATTATATTTTTCTAATAAGTTTATAATATCAATATTATGGTAGCTGTATTTTCGTTTTGATAATTACAGTTTAAAAAAAGTTATGCTATGCAAATATTACAGTTATAATTGTTTCAATATATATCTTTTGCACATACATGTTATAAATTTAACATTGCTTTTCCAGAAAATACAAGTGTTGTATTTTCTACACTGAATGTGCTTATTTTGTGGATATTCAAATAACATAGAATGTTAATATTAAACTCGTACGTGGTTTTGAAATCAATTACAAGCTTAAAGCATTTTATTTTTAAATTTTCCACTCGTTAATTGTAACTTAACGAGTAAAATGTTTTTTAATATGAAAACCTATATTTTTTATATGAATAAATGGAAAAAATATAACAGAGGATTATCATAAATGAGTATTTCACCAAAGTTTTTATATCAATGTTTTCTGGTTACAAGAATAAAAATAAAGTTAATCTATATCGATTTTATCGTTGCTTCTTTAAAGTTTTCTGATTTATATCGATAAACTTTTATAGTCGGATGCATAAAGATGGTAAATATTCGCTGATGTTGACACAAAATGTATTTTTAAAAATACCTAGGACGTTTGCAAGTATATGGGAGTATATGCAGCGTTAAGTCGCATACATTAGATATATGTAAAATATATGGTAGAACGATGCAAAAATTTTGGTGATACAAATATGCAATTTAAGACAAACTTTATACATTATATTGCATATATTATGCATGTGAATTCAGAGTCTGGCCACATGGTGTCATAGCAGTGGTTGCAGTAGCGAAACGTGACTGCACTTTATCAACAACTATAGATTTTTATATGATTTATTAACAATTTTTGGAAAACTTAACATATTTTCTGCTATTCTTATTTACAAAAATATGGGTTTTTTGTTCTGGGTTTTCCATGATTTCTTTTCCTGCGAATACAAATTTTTGTTGCACTTCATTTCAAACATTAAACTGAAATATGTTTCAGCAACATAAATCATTCATTTTTAGTTTAAGAAGAAATAATTTAAAAATCAATATAGAGTTCCACTTTGTATAAAAAATATTTTCATTGTTAATTCTCTGACTTATTATTATTGCGCTTGTAAAGACTTATTTATTAACTAGCTGATCCCCGCGACTTCGTCTGCGTAATGTAGGTGTAGATTATATTTTCTTTTTAAATTTGCTATTTGTAGTGGTATATGAAAATTATTATTTTTCTTATTTCTTTTACGAAAAACATAATCATACTTAAAAACACTATTTTGTCAACTTTAAAAATACACATTTAATTAATTGATACTTAAAATAATTGCCTCAATTATTGATGATATAATTTGATCAATTAATTTTTAAAACATAATTATAAATATCTAAAAAGTGCCTACCAAAATCGTATACCTACGGTAGGTATACCTACCGTGAACCAATTAATCCGTAAATCAATCAGCATCTATACAAAGTCTATATAAAGTCAGTCATAATTATAACTTACAACAGTCAAAAGTTATCAAAACACTCACCTAGATATTTACAATATTAGTAAAAATCACATTTCATTGTCTCGACTCTCAAATGAACCCTTTTCTCGAAACTATTTCACTACTGCAATGTACAAAACTACCGCGAAATTAAAATGTCTTCAATTGCACGAAACCCAGTTCCTGCATAATCAAGTATAACCATTGTGTATCTATGCACTTATTATTAAAATATTTGAATTTCAACTATACAATTAAACCATTTTCTTTTAGTTCGGCGAATTACTGGCTACTCGATATTCGCTCACTAATGTATTTATATGTGAATACGTATTTCGGATTTTCAGGTTTACAATATGTGAAAGCCAAAAAATTTAATGCTCACTTATGAACTTAACCTTTTTCAGATATATATATATATATATATATATATATATATATATATATATATATATATATATATATATTTTAGAGTATACATTTTTAAGCGATAAAACGTTTCGTCTATAACGAACATATTTTGATAATTAAATTTGAAATTTCGATTGTTTATTAGACGTTATACCGAACAAACTTTGCCACCATTTTTCACTTTTTTAGGGGAGCTTTATATATGTTTTTATTTGGAAAATACAATGTAAAACGAAAAAAATTATGACCTTCTTTATTTTGAGTATCATTACTAAAAAGCAATTCGGTTTCGCACATTTGGACGTTGTACATATAAAATTGTTGGAAACAGATAGAAACCGTGGACGGAAATAAGAATATTTTATATATTTTCAATAACAATAATTGATATTCAAATTTTTCTAAATACCGAAGAAAAATTATTTTGGAATTAGTTTATCAGATGTCTACTTCTTATAAGGAATACATCGAATATTAAAATTTCATTAGTCAAAGGGGATATATAAATACAGGATTTTATGTATGCACGGGTTTAAAAACGTATTTACTTGAAGTTTTATAATTATTATTATTACTGCTACTGCTACTACTATTACTTTTTTTGTTAATATTTCAATATTGAGTAACTCTAAGGGATCTATTTAGAACAGTTTTGTAAAAAAATAAATTTACTGTAAGATTCGAACCCACATCTTTATAATTAAGAGGATCAGAATGACCGATACGTAAGAAATTACGTTATTAACATCAACTATGTGTCTATTATACATAAAGGTTTATATTTCAAAGAGGCAATTTTTTAAACTTAAAATTGAATTTACTGTGCATTTTATCAGTTCAACTTAAAACATTTTTACAGATTATTTTCTAACTTTAAATTAACTTTCCAATGATATATAACTCATTTATCTAAAGTAAAAATTTATGTTTTCATCCCTAGGGACTACCTTCCCTTAATATTTTTTTTGGAATGATAAGTAGCCTATAGTCTGTGGGAAATTGTGTTGTATCTTAATACCAAATTTCATTAAATTCGGTTGTTCCGTTCTTTAGTTAAATCGGGACACACAGACAGACAGACAAAAATTTTAAAAATGTTAAATTTGGAATAAGGGCCTCTTGAAACAAATATTTACCCTAAAATTGGGTTCAAAATCGAAATGTACAGACAGACGTAAGAATTTTATATATTAGAATAGATAGACAACTTAATACTCGATGGAGGATGTTAACCTTACCAAAAATTAAAAAATCGATCAGTACTAAAAATGCTTATTATGTTGCTGTTAAATATTATAATCTGCTAGCGAATGATATGAAAACCTTAAACTGCTCGTCGAAAGTCTTAAGAAGAAAAATCTCTTTATGGTTAAGTGCGATTAATCGTGATTTGATACTGTAATTTTGCATTAGTTATTGTCTAAGAGATTGAATATACTTATATTGTAAAGCTTTTTTTATATTAAAATGTAATAATGTATTTATCTGGTTCCTATGCACAGGTGTTTCTAGACCTCTATAGGATGTATGCCAGACTTGTAAATAAATAAATAAAAAAATTATATAATATATTAACTAGCTTTTGACAAAAGCTCCAGTCGTTGTACAAAAAAAAAAAAAAAAAAATAGCGCTCCAGTGATAACAAACGTGAAAATTAAAGTTGTAAATTTTTGGTCGACGTAATACTTACTAAATTATTATAATACGTATAATAAACATACAGGCGATGTCAAGTATAAGTTTTATAAGGGTTGAGATTAATGTCCACTGTTTAATTAAGGTCTCACTCCATTCATTCTCTTTTGTGTAAATTAAAGAATAAAAAATCAGCTCTAACGTTTGCTCTAAACACACATACTGTTTGGTTAACTGGGCGTATCACCCTGCTTACCCCATGGAATGATATTCCTACTGAATTGGTTCAAACCATTTTCCATTTTAACATTAAAGTGTACAATGTGTGCCACATTTCTCATTATGAATACGTTTAGTTATAGAGTAAGAGTGGGCAGTTTGTATATTTAAAAATCACAACTCTACCAACCGTTTGTTAAAAAAAAGCTTCACCAAAAGCTAATTACAGAACGCTTTTACAAAAAAAAAATCTCACAACAATATGAAGTGACTACACCAGCTGTTCTGCTTTGTGAAAAACCTGTATATTTATTTTACGTTTGATATTCAAATATTCTATTGCAAAATTACGGTTTACATCTAAAAAGCGCAAAAAAAAATAATTGGATTATTGTTTTACGGTAAGACATGTAACGACCGCAAAACATTAAAGCCTTGTTCCCGTTATTGATAGTTGGGACCTAATCGCCGTAGAACGTTTTAGAAGTAGGGAAGTTTGAACGAGGCCGTAACTGACTATTTACAGCGTTAGGGATGATACTGCTAAACTCAACCACCCTAAATGATCTTCTGAAATTGTTATTACCCAGCTGAGAAACTGTTCCCACAAAATTCTTCTACGAAGAATATACGAAAGTAATAATGAGCCTTTTGTGATATAAAATAATAAAGTTATCAGTAAAAGATTCGGAGTTGCGAAGTAAATATTAATCTAGCTAATACCTGCAATTCTCCTTGTGTGGCTCACCATTGTGTGATTTAACTTATTGACAAGAATAAAAACCAAGAATCATGAAATAATTTTTTGATATTTTTATATTTGTTACAATATCAAATCTAAACGTGAAAGATTTAGTTTTACGGTTTAACAATACCTCAAAAATCAGTTTTTTTAAGTGATTTTTATACCATTGAAAAAAATTTGTCAATTTTTTTTCTACCTTATTCACTTTAACAACTTCCAGTAGTCATTAGAAACTTTATTGTAAAATTTCTGATCCTCGATGATATATAATAGGTAGATAAAATGCTCAGAGGACTAGGATCAAAAATAATTGGTCAAAACTTTATTTATTACATGCGACGTTTCGGCTCCTTTATTGGGCCTTCCTCATTTTTTACGATGTTTTACGAACACCTGAGGAAGGCTCAATAAAGGAGCCGAAACGTCGCATGTAATAAATAAAGTTTTAACCGATTATTTTTGATCCTAGTCCTCTGAGCATTTTATCAATCTATTATTAGAAACTTAATTTGCAGTAAGTTAGAAATGCCATAAAAATTTAAATTTTTTTTACAACTAAAAGAAAATCAACAAATTTTAAATCTGACTAATCTTTTTAAGAAGCTTAAAAAATAAAATAAAGTAAATTAATATTAGGGCAATCATAAACACAGGGCGTTATAGAAAAAATTCTTTAGACCTTCTTTGTAATTATATTCGATTTCTATTCGGAAAGTATTCGTCATTCGTCATTCGTCGTATGCTAAAAATTAACTAATATTATGTAAAATATGGACACAACGAATTTATCGATTAATCGAAAATATTTTGACTTTTCACAAAATTATGGAAAAACTAGGAAACTTCATATACAAACTTTTAAATTATTTTGATTTTTCACAAAATTATGTAAAAATTTGGAAACTGCATATACAAACTTTTAAATAAGCTCAAAAAGCTGGAGTACAGGCATGGTGCATCGACCCAAAAAGGTATTTTAATGATACTTAGGAGGTGCGAAAGTACTAAGAAAATATTAAGATCCTGGAAGGTTCAGATCTCTATCTCAACTAATTTTTGGAAAAAAAATCCTATAACTATTTGAACCATTTGGTCAAAAATTTTAATATAACTAAGGGGTTAATAATGCCTTATTTATAAAAAAAAAAAAACAACTATATAGCCGTATGAAATCTAAGGCCCGTATTCATAGTCGTGTCTTATTTCCAAGCAAGTGCTTAAGGTGACGTTTCGATTCACAGTGCCAACTTGAGCATTGTCTTAAGCAAATGCTCAAGCATGAACTTAATGAAGCAAATCTTATTCAAATAGTAGTTAGTAGTTAGTCGATTCTTAAGCACAGCTTATTCCCTTATATATTCACAGTCATATAAGGCGGCCTTATTTCTTCCAATAAAACCGTACTATTGTCTAAAGTGAGGTAGTGTTTTCAAGTCATCGTCAAACGTGTCTTAAGAAACTACAGAATTATTTTTTCAATGAAATTGTAGCAAAAAATGAGTTTTTCTTCATGAGAATTCAGTGATATTAAAATATTAGTGATTTTAACAATGACGAGGAGAATAAAGAAAGACATGTTCGTAGAACTTTGTGTATAACTATAAATAATTGTATTTAATATTGGACAATATTTGATTTTTTTATTATCACAAATCGTTCATTCATAAGGGTATACATTCTATACGTCAATGGTGGTCAATGAAGTCCTCCTAAACCGCTGAATCGATTTGAAAGAAATTTTCTCTGTCTGAGTGAATCCCTGGATGGTTTAGATTCACACTTGAACCTTGTAAATGAACGCTGCAGTAAGGTTCCAGAGATATTTTTTTATGTAATTAGATGTTTTACAATTTGGCAATTATTTTATTTGAAGGTTCATACTGAAACCCACGTCAATGAAATAAAAGTAAACTTCACAATATTTTTCGATAGGATTCCAAGAATATTCTTTAAGAAAAAGCAGCGAAAAACGGGATATTGTTTATAAAATTGGAAACAGTATTGAACATCTACAAGAGAATCAAAATCACTAAACTATTATGGGTACCAAGTCACAAATTCATAAATGAAAACAAGAGAGTCAACAAATTAATTAATGAAACATGTTCAAATCTTTTTAAAATCTGAAAAAAAGAACAATACATGTACAAAGAAATGAAATTGAATAAGATTGGAGCATTATAGTATCTACATTGAAACAGTTATCCAAGAAAGGGTGGAAAATAGTAAATACGTCATTGTACTAATGTAAAACAGTGGACCACCATGTGTTGGAGTGTCGAATGGTAACAAAAAAATTAATATAGTGTTTAAAGAAGTATTGAAGACAATAGGAACATTTCCAGTTAATATCCTGTCCCTGACTAATAGCGACCTTAGGAGTGAATGAACCAAAAGAACAATACAATTCGAGGGACAAAAACAGTCAAAATAAAAATGTGTTTACAAATATCTATGTATGTCCAAAAACTCATGAAGCCTTATTTAAATAAAAAAAAACAACTATATATAGCTTTATGAAATCTAAGTACAGCCGAAATATGTACATAAATATATCCACAAAAACAATTTGCATGTGTATGAGTGTTCATTTTATACTGTTTTTCCTACAATTATTAAAAAAAAATCAATCAGGAAAGTATTTTATTTGATCATTCGACAAATAAACTCATCATTGCAGTTTTTTTATAATGCCCCTTACATCATTACACTTAATTGTATTAATATTTTCAGTTGATTATTAGGTACATACAAGGGCGGATTCAGGATTTTTTCTGGGGGGGGCACAATGTCATCTTTAATTTGCATGTGCGAGAAAGGGATCACGAAAAAAAATCACAATTCCAGCCAAAAATAGACTAGAGTTTCCCTAATGTTCTTTCTGTTATTTTATTCATATATTTTCACAACTTTGACAATTTGATTTGCTTCAAAGTATGTACTATTATGGAATCTCCACAGTACACAAAAATACCCTGGGGAGAGGGCACGTGCCCCCCCCCCCCCCCCTAAATCCATCCTTGGGTACATATACCGTTAATTTTAATGAGCTCTTTTTTCCAATTAAACAAACTTAATTTTAAGTAATATTTATCTATTTTAAAGTACTTTCAAATCTAATTATAATTCATATATCCATAGGCCCGGAATAACAAAACCTTATATTTTGCCTATACGTATTGTACGTTTTCGTATATGCAATGGCAAATGCCAATACAGGTGGGAGTGACTTTGTAAAATTTTCAAATTTGTAACAATCAAAACAAATGAACATTTTTAAATCTTGCAATCCTATTGGCTAATAGCCTCTTGTCTATCGCTTGGTCTCTTGCATTGAATAGTACATTGTTCGACACATTCTCATTAACTAAGTATAGGTAATAATACTCTATAATGATCATTGTAAAAAAATAAAATTATGAACTTTGAATAATTTTCAAATAAAATCAATTAAAAATTATAACAAAAACAGTATGAAGTGAATATTTATATACTCGAAATTAATTTATTTGTTTTTTAAAATATTCCCAATTAACTTTTAAAACATTCAACAATTAAGTATACTTTCCTATTTCTTTAACTTTACTATTGTGCTTATTTTTGTATTTTACCAATAAGCTTTTAAAGCTCTTCAGTATAAATTACCTATATTTCTTATTTTGTAAAGCTATTCAAAAACATTTTACATTTAGCTCCTCTTTTTTTCAAAGTTCTGGCAAGTTCTTTTGCGTTTTGTCTTAGAAGATTTATTACGACTCAGCATTATCCCTAGTTCCATTTGATAAAACTTGATTTTATAAACTTCTTCTAATCTTTGGGTAGAATTGGAAGAATTGATTTTTTTAAGTAAATTTTGAAATTATTTTATCTACGATTGAGGTGTTGTAGCTATTTGTTTAATTGAAGCAATAACCAACGGATACAAGAGCTCAATGGTAGATAAAATATTATCGAAATATACTTAAAAATGTAATTTTTCGAAGTCTACCAAAAAAAAAAAGAAGTTTATAAAATCAAGTTTCAATAATATATTTGGTACTACAAAAGCCAACTTTCCAAAGAAAAATAATACTAACATTGCATCTTCGATAAATAACAACATCGTGAAAACTCTTAAACCATCGGAGAATAACCAAATCACAATATAAAACAAAACCAAAATATATAAAATTAAATGTGGTTCATATGAAAAATTCCACATTGGCCAAACTGGTAGATCTTTCGGTACTAGATATAAGGAACATATATTCAGAAAATCTAGTTAAACAACATCTTACAAAACATCATTACGACGAAAATCATGAATGCATAAATTTCGAAACAAACTTTAAACCGTTACATATTTGCAAGAAAGGGTCACAGATAAACACTCTGGAAGAATATGAAATATATAAAGCCCATAAACTAGATCCAACTAACATTCTTAACAACAAATTGTTTAAAACAAACACCTTATATGTTTGTTAACAATTGACAAAACATTACGTTATGAAGTCAGCCAAAGAGTGTTGAAATGCGTTGTATTTAATAAAGAAATTGAAGTAGAGTGATTTTTTTTTTGACTTTTTTTTTTTGGTCCCATCGTGAAATTTTGTTGGAAATACCAAAAAAAAAATTCCCTGAAAGTTTGAGCCCTTAATATTAATTTTAAGTCCTCGACCAAGACGTGTAAAGATTTCCCATTGAAAATACACGGAAACTATGATTTTTTATTTTTAAATTTCTATATCTCAGCGGCATTTCATGGGATCGTTTTTACCGAAGATGGTTTTTTCTCAGAATTAAACGCTCTACAAAAGTGCCCATTGCGACAAAGTCGTAACTCACACCGGTGAGGTAGTACGGGCCACTGAACCTGATTTTTCCATAAAATTCAAGGCTTAATATCTCGTTTAATATTGATCTTCGCGATTTGGTCTAAAGGAACTTTTTTGTAGGAAATCAAATTCTCTACAAGGTTTTCATTTATAATTTTTCCGTAGCTCTTGTTATTTACGAGATAAATGCAAAAAAAACGCGAATAATATGGAAAAATCAGGTTCAGTGGCCCGTACTACCTCACCGTTGAGTTACGACTTTGTCGCAATGGGCACTTTTGTAGAGCGTTTAATTCTGAGAAAAAACCATCTTCGGTAAAAACGATCCCATGAAATGCCGCTGAGATATAGAAATTTAAAAATAAAAAATAAAAAATCATAGTTTCCGTGTATTTTCAATGGGAAATCTTTACACGTCTTGGTCGAGGACTTAAAATTAATATTAAGGGCTCACACTTAAGTTACTTAATTATTCATTAATTTAATCAATTGGGCCTTTATTAATGTTCCCCAGCACATTCCCTAGATAAAGAGCCAAATAGTCAAATAAAACACGAAAGCCCTATCTCCAAATTCCCTAAATACCTTTGACTCAGTATGTATTCCCATAATGTGGCAATATTTCTTCAAATTACAGTATCTAAATTAGTAAAATAGTCAATTAGTAGATCAACCAGCATTCTGATCTTCAGAAAAGTTCTTTGTTGTATTTTATCATAACCTTTTAAAACCTTCCTCCAGAATATTTGTTCAAGAACTTTAAAACTTAAGTTACCTCTTAAAGTTAAATTTCATTAATTATCATTTTAAAATAACATAATTCTTTTGACCCAAAAACCATTGGAAATACGATATATATTGGCAATATTTTAGAACCATTTAACATAACTATTTGTATCCTCATACCAGCTAATTCTATTCAACAAATATAGTTGAAATATCAATTATATTTTTCTAATAAGTTTATAATATCAATATTATGGTAGCTGTATTTTCGTTTTGATAATTACAGTTTAAAAAAAGTTATGCTATGCAAATATTACAGTTATAATTGTTTCAATATATATCTTTTGCACATACATGTTATAAATTTAACATTGCTTTTCCAGAAAATACAAGTGTTGTATTTTCTACACTGAATGTGCTTATTTTGTGGATATTCAAATAACATAGAATGTTAATATTAAACTCGTACGTGGTTTTGAAATCAATTACAAGCTTAAAGCATTTTATTTTTAAATTTTCCACTCGTTAATTGTAACTTAACGAGTAAAATGTTTTTTAATATGAAAACCTATATTTTTTATATGAATAAATGGAAAAAATATAACAGAGGATTATCATAAATGAGTATTTCACCAAAGTTTTTATATCAATGTTTTCTGGTTACAAGAATAAAAATAAAGTTAATCTATATCGATTTTATCGTTGCTTCTTTAAAGTTTTCTGATTTATATCGATAAACTTTTATAGTCGGATGCATAAAGATGGTAAATATTCGCTGATGTTGACACAAAATGTATTTTTAAAAATACCTAGGACGTTTGCAAGTATATGGGAGTATATGCAGCGTTAAGTCGCATACATTAGATATATGTAAAATATATGGTAGAACGATGCAAAAATTTTGGTGATACAAATATGCAATTTAAGACAAACTTTATACATTATATTGCATATATTATGCATGTGAATTCAGAGTCTGGCCACATGGTGTCATAGCAGTGGTTGCAGTAGCGAAACGTGACTGCACTTTATCAACAACTATAGATTTTTATATGATTTATTAACAATTTTTGGAAAACTTAACATATTTTCTGCTATTCTTATTTACAAAAATATGGGTTTTTTGTTCTGGGTTTTCCATGATTTCTTTTCCTGCGAATACAAATTTTTGTTGCACTTCATTTCAAACATTAAACTGAAATATGTTTCAGCAACATAAATCATTCATTTTTAGTTTAAGAAGAAATAATTTAAAAATCAATATAGAGTTCCACTTTGTATAAAAAATATTTTCATTGTTAATTCTCTGACTTATTATTATTGCGCTTGTAAAGACTTATTTATTAACTAGCTGATCCCCGCGACTTCGTCTGCGTAATGTAGGTGTAGATTATATTTTCTTTTTAAATTTGCTATTTGTAGTGGTATATGAAAATTATTATTTTTCTTATTTCTTTTACGAAAAACATAATCATACTTAAAAACACTATTTTGTCAACTTTAAAAATACACATTTAATTAATTGATACTTAAAATAATTGCCTCAATTATTGATGATATAATTTGATCAATTAATTTTTAAAACATAATTATAAATATCTAAAAAGTGCCTACCAAAATCGTATACCTACGGTAGGTATACCTACCGTGAACCAATTAATCCGTAAATCAATCAGCATCTATACAAAGTCTATATAAAGTCAGTCATAATTATAACTTACAACAGTCAAAAGTTATCAAAACACTCACCTAGATATTTACAATATTAGTAAAAATCACATTTCATTGTCTCGACTCTCAAATGAACCCTTTTCTCGAAACTATTTCACTACTGCAATGTACAAAACTACCGCGAAATTAAAATGTCTTCAATTGCACGAAACCCAGTTCCTGCATAATCAAGTATAACCATTGTGTATCTATGCACTTATTATTAAAATATTTGAATTTCAACTATACAATTAAACCATTTTCTTTTAGTTCGGCGAATTACTGGCTACTCGATATTCGCTCACTAATGTATTTATATGTGAATACGTATTTCGGATTTTCAGGTTTACAATATGTGAAAGCCAAAAAATTTAATGCTCACTTATGAACTTAACCTTTTTCAGATATATATATATATATATATATATATATATATATATATATATATATATATATATATATATTTTAGAGTATACATTTTTAAGCGATAAAACGTTTCGTCTATAACGAACATATTTTGATAATTAAATTTGAAATTTCGATTGTTTATTAGACGTTATACCGAACAAACTTTGCCACCATTTTTCACTTTTTTAGGGGAGCTTTATATATGTTTTTATTTGGAAAATACAATGTAAAACGAAAAAAATTATGACCTTCTTTATTTTGAGTATCATTACTAAAAAGCAATTCGGTTTCGCACATTTGGACGTTGTACATATAAAATTGTTGGAAACAGATAGAAACCGTGGACGGAAATAAGAATATTTTATATATTTTCAATAACAATAATTGATATTCAAATTTTTCTAAATACCGAAGAAAAATTATTTTGGAATTAGTTTATCAGATGTCTACTTCTTATAAGGAATACATCGAATATTAAAATTTCATTAGTCAAAGGGGATATATAAATACAGGATTTTATGTATGCACGGGTTTAAAAACGTATTTACTTGAAGTTTTATAATTATTATTATTACTGCTACTGCTACTACTATTACTTTTTTTGTTAATATTTCAATATTGAGTAACTCTAAGGGATCTATTTAGAACAGTTTTGTAAAAAAATAAATTTACTGTAAGATTCGAACCCACATCTTTATAATTAAGAGGATCAGAATGACCGATACGTAAGAAATTACGTTATTAACATCAACTATGTGTCTATTATACATAAAGGTTTATATTTCAAAGAGGCAATTTTTTAAACTTAAAATTGAATTTACTGTGCATTTTATCAGTTCAACTTAAAACATTTTTACAGATTATTTTCTAACTTTAAATTAACTTTCCAATGATATATAACTCATTTATCTAAAGTAAAAATTTATGTTTTCATCCCTAGGGACTACCTTCCCTTAATATTTTTTTTGGAATGATAAGTAGCCTATAGTCTGTGGGAAATTGTGTTGTATCTTAATACCAAATTTCATTAAATTCGGTTGTTCCGTTCTTTAGTTAAATCGGGACACACAGACAGACAGACAAAAATTTTAAAAATGTTAAATTTGGAATAAGGGCCTCTTGAAACAAATATTTACCCTAAAATTGGGTTCAAAATCGAAATGTACAGACAGACGTAAGAATTTTATATATTAGAATAGATAGACAACTTAATACTCGATGGAGGATGTTAACCTTACCAAAAATTAAAAAATCGATCAGTACTAAAAATGCTTATTATGTTGCTGTTAAATATTATAATCTGCTAGCGAATGATATGAAAACCTTAAACTGCTCGTCGAAAGTCTTAAGAAGAAAAATCTCTTTATGGTTAAGTGCGATTAATCGTGATTTGATACTGTAATTTTGCATTAGTTATTGTCTAAGAGATTGAATATACTTATATTGTAAAGCTTTTTTTATATTAAAATGTAATAATGTATTTATCTGGTTCCTATGCACAGGTGTTTCTAGACCTCTATAGGATGTATGCCAGACTTGTAAATAAATAAATAAAAAAATTATATAATATATTAACTAGCTTTTGACAAAAGCTCCAGTCGTTGTACAAAAAAAAAAAAAAAAAAATAGCGCTCCAGTGATAACAAACGTGAAAATTAAAGTTGTAAATTTTTGGTCGACGTAATACTTACTAAATTATTATAATACGTATAATAAACATACAGGCGATGTCAAGTATAAGTTTTATAAGGGTTGAGATTAATGTCCACTGTTTAATTAAGGTCTCACTCCATTCATTCTCTTTTGTGTAAATTAAAGAATAAAAAATCAGCTCTAACGTTTGCTCTAAACACACATACTGTTTGGTTAACTGGGCGTATCACCCTGCTTACCCCATGGAATGATATTCCTACTGAATTGGTTCAAACCATTTTCCATTTTAACATTAAAGTGTACAATGTGTGCCACATTTCTCATTATGAATACGTTTAGTTATAGAGTAAGAGTGGGCAGTTTGTATATTTAAAAATCACAACTCTACCAACCGTTTGTTAAAAAAAAGCTTCACCAAAAGCTAATTACAGAACGCTTTTACAAAAAAAAAATCTCACAACAATATGAAGTGACTACACCAGCTGTTCTGCTTTGTGAAAAACCTGTATATTTATTTTACGTTTGATATTCAAATATTCTATTGCAAAATTACGGTTTACATCTAAAAAGCGCAAAAAAAAATAATTGGATTATTGTTTTACGGTAAGACATGTAACGACCGCAAAACATTAAAGCCTTGTTCCCGTTATTGATAGTTGGGACCTAATCGCCGTAGAACGTTTTAGAAGTAGGGAAGTTTGAACGAGGCCGTAACTGACTATTTACAGCGTTAGGGATGATACTGCTAAACTCAACCACCCTAAATGATCTTCTGAAATTGTTATTACCCAGCTGAGAAACTGTT
Source organism: Sisyra terminalis (assembly GCA_958496175.1). Taxonomy (NCBI): domain Eukaryota; kingdom Metazoa; phylum Arthropoda; class Insecta; order Neuroptera; family Sisyridae; genus Sisyra; species Sisyra terminalis. Next base: position 58,384,618 of record OY292274.1, read on the forward strand.
CCCACAAAATTCTTCTACGAAGAATATACGAAAGTAATAATGAGCCTTTTGTGATATAAAATAATAAAGTTATCAGTAAAAGATTCGGAGTTGCGAAGTAAATATTAATCTAGCTAATACCTGCAATTCTCCTTGTGTGGCTCACCATTGTGTGATTTAACTTATTGACAAGAATAAAAACCAAGAATCATGAAATAATTTTTTGATATTTTTATATTTGTTACAATATCAAATCTAAACGTGAAAGATTTAGTTTTACGGTTTAACAATACCTCAAAAATCAGTTTTTTTAAGTGATTTTTATACCATTGAAAAAAATTTGTCAATTTTTTTTCTACCTTATTCACTTTAACAACTTCCAGTAGTCATTAGAAACTTTATTGTAAAATTTCTGATCCTCGATGATATATAATAGGTAGATAAAATGCTCAGAGGACTAGGATCAAAAATAATTGGTCAAAACTTTATTTATTACATGCGACGTTTCGGCTCCTTTATTGGGCCTTCCTCATTTTTTACGATGTTTTACGAACACCTGAGGAAGGCTCAATAAAGGAGCCGAAACGTCGCATGTAATAAATAAAGTTTTAACCGATTATTTTTGATCCTAGTCCTCTGAGCATTTTATCAATCTATTATTAGAAACTTAATTTGCAGTAAGTTAGAAATGCCATAAAAATTTAAATTTTTTTTACAACTAAAAGAAAATCAACAAATTTTAAATCTGACTAATCTTTTTAAGAAGCTTAAAAAATAAAATAAAGTAAATTAATATTAGGGCAATCATAAACACAGGGCGTTATAGAAAAAATTCTTTAGACCTTCTTTGTAATTATATTCGATTTCTATTCGGAAAGTATTCGTCATTTTGTTTCAAACTACATATGAAAGTAAAAAAAAGTTGACAACATTTCTGATAGCAAAATAATTGATAAGGATTGCACAAGAGTATGATCGTCTAATCCATTTTTGAGACATATGTTCTTAAGTGGTTAAAACTAGATGAAACCTAGTGGTCCCCGTGTGGTCTAGGTGAACGATCCAAAACTGGTAGGTGTTAATTTTCGACGATATTTTTTGACTTATTAATCCTAGAGTCTTTAAAGACTTTAGTAATTATATTCTTCTTCTTTTGGTGCCTCTTCAACGTTGAAGATGGCCTCTTCAACGTTGGCCATCATCTTGGCAATTTTGATTTTTGATATAGCAGCGCGAAGGAGTCCTCTAATGTTTTTTTCTGATCCACGAAGGTTGGCTAGCCAATGATAAGCTAGAATAAGTGGTATATGTCGTTACGTATAACGTGACCAAATAAAAGTAACTTTTTCTTCTTCATAAATATCATACAAGTTTTTGTGGTATTAAGTTTCGTTAGTACTTCTTCATTTCGCACATGATTCCTCCAAGCTGTCTTCAGGATTCGGCGATTTATCTACATTTCAAATGCGGTAATTTCACCTTCCAGTCTCTGGGTAAAAGTTCATCCTTCCATTCCGTACAAAACAATAGGAAACACATAGAACTTGACCATTTTTAGCCACAGTTGCAGAGATAAAGTTCGATCCACGAAAATTAATCTCATCTTTGTGAAATTTCCTCTGGCTTGTATATTTCCTGTTCCATAATCCACTTCTCGTTGGTAAAACATCCAAGGTATTTATGGTAATTACGACGGTAAATTACAATAAAAAAACGAATTGACAATACTTCCGGAAAAAAATGAATAGCGACAGTATTAGAGGAAACATATTTCAAATCTCTAACCCAATTAATTCCTCTCCTTCTTTATGATTCATGGCCGATAGGATCGTTGACGATGATATTTTCCTGGCTAGTAGGCTAACTATTGATATTTTATTAACTACATCCCAGAACAGTTGTGTTGACGATCTACTAAACAACCCCCTTAAATTCTTCAGCCAGAATATTGTCCTTTTGCCACACTTCTCTACCCCATAATTTTTTCTTGAATTATAAGGTGTAATAATGCGTATTTTTCTGGGTGTTTCAAAACGAGACCAAAGTATTAAAGTTTTTCATTATCAGGGTTAAAATCAGGTAATAAAACCTTGAACACAAAAGTGTATAAGAAAGATCACATTCCAACCTAGTGTGAAAATGCAATTAAAACATCTTTCCAGGGTTAAATTCAGGTAACAAAACCTTGAGTTCCAAAAATTATAAGAATGTTCAAATTCCAGCAAAGTGTGAAAATACAATTAACACATCTTTCGAGGGTTAAAATCAGGTAATAAAACCTTGAGATCCAAAATGTCAAAGAATGTTCAAATTCCAACATAGTGTGAAAATGCAATTAACACATTTTTCGAGGATTAAATACAGGCAACAAAACCATGAGTTCCAAACTGTGAAAGAATGTTCAAATTCCAGCCTAGTGTGAAAATGCAATTATCATATCTTTCGAGGGTTAAAAGCAGGTAATAAAACCTTGAGTTCCAAAAATCATAAGAATGTTCAAATTCCAGCAAAGTGTGAAAATACAATTAACACATCTTTCGAGGGTTAAATTCAGGTAACAAGACCTTGAGTTCCAAAAATTATAAGAATGTTCAAATTCCAGCAAAGTGTGAAAATACAATTAACACATCTTTCGAGGGTTAAATTCAGGTAACAAAACCTTGAGATCCAAAATGTCAAAGAATGTTCAAATTCCAACATAGTGTGAAAATGCAATTAACACATCTTTCAAGGGTTAAAAGCAGGTAATAAAACCTTTAGTTCCAAAAATCATAAGAATGTTCAAATTCCAGCGAAGTGTGAAAATGCAATTAACATATCTTTCGAGGGTTAAAAGCAGGTAACAAAACCTTGAGATCCAAAATGTCAAAGAATGTTCAAATTCCAACATAGTGAAAAAATGCAATCAACACATCTTTCCAGGGTTAAATTCAGGTAACAAAACCTTGAGTTCAAAAATTATAAGAATGTTCAAATTCCAGCAAAGTGTGAAAATACAATTAACACATCTTTCGAGGGTTAAATTCAGGTAACAAAACCTTGAGTTCCAAAATGTTAAAGAATGTTTAAATTCTAACATAGTGTGAAAATGCAATTAACACATTTTTCAAGGGTTAAAATCAGGTAATAAAACCTCGAGTACCAAAATATATAAGACCAGTTACATTCCAACCCAGTGTGTAAATACAATTATAATGTCAATTACAATATGCAATTAATATAATTGCACAACCGTCAATATCGCCACCATACGATACAATATTTTGCACAAACCAAATATTGTACAGTAATATTGATCACCTAGGCACCGCCGTCAAAACGCCGGTAAAGAAGTATTACTTCAAAATCTTGTAACCATAAAAAAATTGTATCTCGATATATCAGATAGTTCTTAGAAACATTTATGAAGCAAATTACGATTTATTATAAAAAGATTATTCACTTTCCTGTAATAATCTTATTTCGTTTTTGTACTTTTTACAGTTAACATGGAATATTTTTTCTCTTTATTTTTAAAGATTATAAACTAAGTTTAAGAAGCTTTATCCTTGAGAGATTCTAAAATGCATAGTTATGTATTTCACACGAGGCGTTTGTCTCAAGAGATTACTTTCGTACTTTAGGAGGAACCGCCACATTTTGTGCTCTTATATAGGCATTGCATTATCATGTGAGTCACATAATATTGCGGTATAACGCAGGTAAACAGTTTTACTTATGAACTCAAAAATAATCACGAAACTGTTGAGAGGGAAAATGGAAAATTCAAGATTCGCTGCCCGCGAACCACTGAACTTAACAATGTCAGTAACTTTTACAAATGAAAATGGAATGAGAGGCATTCCCCAGCAAAATCACAAACCCAAGAGGTGTTCACTACTATAAAACTGCTTGCACGTAATTAATTATAGCTGGGATGAAAATACACAGAAACTTTAATTACTGAAAGAAATTTTCATTGTGTTTAAACGTCTTCTAAGTAAACGGAATAGTGTGACAAAAACTCGTTCACTAACGCCTTATAAATTCATTTAAAATAACTTTCCGTATAATAATAAAGCGTAGTTCTTTGATAATTAAGTCTGCATTTCAGTAGAAAAACCTACAATTCGGAAAATGTTATTAATTTAAAGTGTAATACGAACCCGAATCAGATATCTCGTATGCCCGTAATGAATTCAGCTAGCACGCGTAGTATATTAAGTAAAGTTTCAATCTGATTATTAAAAATAGTTTTACATTTAGAAACTTTATTAAAATAAGCGGGAGAGTCGCGAAAGTTTAAATTTATTCCGATGCACTTTCTTGATCAAATTTTGATCAGAGGAATATTTACATTTTTGTTTAAACGCCGCTTGAGTTTCAAACAAAAGTGGAAAAGTTATTCTTTTCATGCTTGATTAGAGATTCAGTGCAGTTAATCTATTTAATTAAAATGATGCAACACTTTTTCGAGTCATCTAAAACTTTTCAAAAGTATTTTATATCGGATCGTATGCGGAAAGCTTTTTCCTTGCGACAATCACAATACACTAATAACTATCCAATTTTATCAAATGCAGTTTATATATTAGTCATAGTTACAGTAAAGTTTTAAGTCAATTATCATTTGAAACTATGAAGAAAGAACATAGGACGATAAGTATAGTGAATCGGCCCCAGAAGGGTATTTGCTTCATAATTTCAGGGTATGTTGGTACTATTAAGGTACATTGATTCGGCAAGTCTCAGATCTCTATGTATTACCATTTCTTCAAAAATCGAAAAAATCTGGAAATCAGAAAAAAAAAATTCTCAGAAACTTGTGAATCGATTTATTTGAATTTTGGGTATGTTTTAGGGGCTGATAGTAGCTTCTAGAAAAAAAATTAGGAGCTATATCGGTTCATAAGATCATTGAAAAAATAGTAATTTTTCTTTTAATTCGAATTTTTAACCATGATACAATTTTGGTACCATAATTAAACAATTTTTTTCGGATTCCCCATTCAATTTCCTTTAAAATTATGTGTTTTTCAAATTTTAAAAAACGGTACGCCATTTTGAAAAAAATTAAAAACCGATTTTTTACACAAAAATCCATTAATGTAATAAGCTGAAACGAAGCCTACTGGATTACTATACGAGTGCAAATAATAGAAAATGTTAAAAACAATAATAAGAAAACAATTGTTTCTTATTAAATGAATTCAACCGTTAATATAAAAATTATTTGACACTATTATGATTAATGCAACATCAAGTGTTATCTTATAGACTAATTCAATAGTTAAAAAGCGACGGTACATAACAATTAAAAATTAAAATTTTAAAAAAATTCACGAAACCGATTCGAGTCATTCATTTTTTAATTTTTAGAATAATGATTACCATTGATTTTAGTATATCTACTAGTGTAGAACCCGTTAAACTCTATCCTAACGGAAAGTATTACGGTCAAGTATTAGCTGCGTAAACCACGACGAAATGCAATTTTGGTGGAAAAGATTGAAAGTAAGTGAGGTCTATTGAGCTTAGTAGTTTAAATACAACGCAAGTTGTAAATTCATGGAATAGATGCGGATGGAGTGAGAGAGACTATTTCTTCGCACCAATGAAAACATCTCACCGATCAGCGATCTTAGTATATAAGATGGTGGTTTTATTAACAAACGTTAATGGTTAGCAACTTTTTATCAAAGTTTAGTTTTAGTTTTATCAAAGAAGCCCAAAACTATTGATTAAAATGAAAAACCTATGCCTACTTGTTTTAAAATTAAATCACGATTTTGGTAAGCCAAATGACCATATAAAAATTATTTGGCACTATTATGATTAATTCAGCAAAAAGTGTTAACTTATTGACTTAAATTGCTATGCTATTAAGATTGTAAGTTGTAATATGCATGGAATGGATGAGAATAGAGTGAGAGAGCACCAACGAAAACATTTCATCGATCAGCAATCTTAGTCTATAAGAGAACACTTTATGCTGAATTAATCTTAATAGTGCCAAATAATTTTTATATTAACGATTGAATAAATTTAATAGTAAACAATTGTTTTCTTATTCTTGTTTCTAATATTTTCTTTCATTTTCACTCGTATAGTAATCGAGTAGGCTTCGGTTCTACTTATTACATCAATGGATTTTTGAGTAAAAAAATCGGTTTTTAGTTCTTTTCAATATGGCGTACCGTTTTGTAAAATTTTAGAAAACACATAATTTTATAGGAAATTGAATGGGGATTCCGAAAAAAATAGTTTCATAATTGTACCAAAATTGTATCATGGTTAAAAATTCAAATAAAAAGAAAAATGACTATTTTTTCAAGGATCTTATGAACCGATATAGCTCCTAATTTTTTTCCTTGAAGCTACCATCAGTCCCTAAAACATACCCAAAATTCAAATAAATCGATTCACAAGGTTCTGAGAAAACTTTTTTTTCTGATTTCCAGCTTTTTTCGATTTTTGAAGAAACGGTAATACATAGGGATCTGAAACTTGCCGAATCAATGTACCTTAATAGTACCAACATACCCTGAAATTATGAACCAAATACCCTTCTGGGGCCGATTCACTATACTTATCGTCCTATGTCCTTTGATCGAATTTATTATCATATGCTTACATATTTGCATGCAATTTCATCCAACATAACAATAAAGAATAATTCATTAATTTACCCTAAACAAAACTTAAAATTTTAAAAAATTCCGCGTATAAAGTAGAGCTCTAGGTATTTAGAATTTTAATTTAACTAATGCTTATCTTTGTACTAATTATTTCTGGCATATTACTCATTTGAATATTTAACCTAATGTTAAGTATGATGTACTACTTCGTCGAGTATTTATGAATGTTAAAATTACTAAGGGTTCATAATGAGGGTGAGTGTTAATTGCGTTTCTGTGTCTCTTGTTAATTAATATAATAAGTGATTAATTGTTTTGGGTTGTCATTTCGATTTATTAATTACGTGATATTTTTCAAGCATAACAAAGTAGATGCACGTAACGTAATAATTTCCAGCTAAAATTAAAAAAAAGAGAATATAGTTTAGATAACAATAAATCAAAAAATTTATTTTCGTATCTAACAATTTTTCGAGATTACTCGTAAAATCAGTAACAATTGCACATAAAATCCATGAAATTCTAATTTAATTTGAAACTTGTATTTTACGTAGAACTGGACGACGACAGATAAGTGAGTGCTGGACTTATTTTACTACCTTACGTCTCCATACTTAGGTACTTATCCCGACGTAATACTGAAAATTGAAGGATTGGCTTATATTCTGCTGCTCGTCGTATTTCAACTGTCGGATATGATCTGGCATTCAATTTATTTCATCTAACTTTCATAATGCAGTACATCGTGTCAGATAAAATACAGAAAACGTACATTATTGAAATTGAAAATCGTTTCACAGATTTTCCATATAAATTGGCTGCTAAAGTTTAATTTTATTTTCCAATTTGTTTGAGTTATCTAATTGGAACGAAAAATAATTCAATATGTTCTCCAGGGTTTATGGTTATTATTATATCTATTCGATTTATCGAATGTGTAAAAAAATACGAATGTTGGCGATTAATTACATAATGTTGGTATTTAATTAAAATAGTTCTGTTTTAAAAATATTTTAATTTAATAATGCGCCACAAAAAATAAGAGACTAAATAATTAGTACCCTTACTATTAATTACAATGACTGTAAAATACTCCATGCTAAAAGATAGCATAACACAGGATCTAGGATACTAGTATTGCCTAAAATTAATAAAACGGTATGTACCAAAAGTGCTTACTATCCCTGCTCATATTATTAGACGCACTTAAGATTTTACACAAAATATACATATTCTACTAAATTAAATTTAATATTGTTAACTTTTTACATTATAAAAAGTTGTATTGATTTTTAAGAAATATATTTTCTGGATGAGGGTAAAAACTTGTTTTTTATCCCTATTACCCTTCTATAGGATAATAGCCTTGATTTGAAATCCATTGAAAACTATCGAAATTACTGAAGAAAAAAGTAGCTAAAGATGTGGTCACAACAGAAATATAGCCCTTAGAAAAAATATTCACGTATGGAATCATATCCACAAATTCAGCAGACGGTATTGTCCTACATAGACAGCATACTGCGCAGAATGGGAAACTTAAATATCAGTAAACGAACTTTCAATTAAATATTAAGCAATTCAGCTCGCCATAATTAGGCAGATGTTTAATTAATTTGATGGTAAAAATTTATTTTTTTGGTCACGCTAGTTGGTAATAAGCGTAATAAATTATATTTGTCCAGGAAAGTTAATCCTAATCAAAAATATAGACCCAAAATAAAATCGCTCTTAATTCAAGTTTTATAAAAAACTTATAGCGCGACTATTAATATAGCCAGGGACTGTACATACGTTGCAATTAAATATTATAATATATTTCTGGATAACATTTGCTTGGTTCTTCTAAAAAGATATTGCGAATAAAATTGGGAAACTGGATTCAAATTTTCGGCAGTAATTATTAGTAAAATGTTTCTTTCATAGTATCGTTACGACACATTTAATTTGTAGTTATTTACATTATTTTTTCGTTAACTGCATTATTAAATGTATATTACTATATTAATTTCTTCTGGTTCTATGAATAGATATACTGCATCTCTGTAGAAATACCACCAGAAGTAAATATTAAAATAAAAGATTCACTCGGTTAATGCCCATTATTAGTAAATTTATTTATTTTTATAGGGTTTTTTTGGACTAAAAATATAATCAATTTTTTTTTCTTAATGGTCTTTATTTGGTTTTTGTATGACGTTTCGTTACCTTTTAGGACTTTATCAAGTACTCAATCATAGATCATTGAAGTCAGTATTGTTAAATAATATTATCAATATTGACTTTTGATCTATCAATGAGTACTTGATGAAGTCCTGACAAGTGATGAAACATTAAACAAAAATCAAATAAAAATCTTTAAAAAAAATTGATTATATTTTTAAGTCCAAAAAAAAAAATTAAAATAAAATGACTAATATCTAGTCATTTTTCTTCATTTTGTTAAAAATTATATTTAAAATATCGTTACATAATTAACAAGATCAATACATAACTGCAAGCAAATAGATATGCACTTTTAATATATCATACTGAACACCACAACTAAACCACAACAACCTAATTAGCATTAGGGTGTATATTGTATAATGTATAATGTGCATTTATCTAAATAGAATTTGGGTAATTCTCTATCTTCTTCAATATGTTATAAAATTGACCTCATCCACACAAGCTATAGACAAATTCATCGCCTTTTATTTAATTATTTAAAATCCAAAAGAACTTCAAAGAAATTCAAAAGAACAATATAGATTTCGGAATAACAAATATTTTGTAATTTTTTATAAGTTAATAAGTCATTCTAACTATAAAATGTCTTTAGTGCCACTTTGAAATAACTTATAAGCAGATAAATGGTAATTGAATGATTATAGATTTAAAAACGAAATTGCTATCCGGTACACCTAACATGTATGGGTATATCATCGGTATTAAAACATATGCAAATCAAATTCAGAAGGTATAACAACAAGAGGTGTAGTATTATATAGGTATTAATTTTTTCCCAATACCGAAAAGTTTAAAAGTTCACTTAATGCCGTAAGGATACGATGATCCCTATTTGTACCTATGGCTCCCTGTTTAAATTCTACAACATACTAATTAAAAAATAGCTAAAGATTTAAGTATTTATTAAGCAACAAACAATAGACCATGAAGAAATAAATATGCTAAAATATTGTAACAGAAAGGGACAAAGCCTGTCTCTCTCTTTATGCCATACCAGCACGCGATTGGCTGAGTGACTTCTATCTCTCTCCCACCAAAGCGAATGTACATATAGATTGTTCTGGAAACATCTAGTAGGTGGTGGAACGTTGGTGAATATTGGAGTATATTCTAGAATATTGGGTTGCGGGTATATACGGCGCTCAGTCAAGCCCAGGGACAGTTCTGTATAGAAATTTGGTTGTGAATTTCCGTTACAACAAAGCGATTATTAGTGTGATTTGAATTAAAAGTGATTATTGTCATTTAAGTGCTATTTTGACAAGTGTTTTAATAAAGTGATTATTTATTTCCAAAAGAAATTAAAAGAACAAATAGCGCCATCTCAATACAGTTTTGAGAAGTCACGTAACAATATTTTCATAGTTTGTCTCATAGTTGCATTGTCAATATATTGTCATTCAAGATATAAACAAAGACATTTTTCTGAAGAAAATATCAAACTAAAATATTATTAATCTTGCTTTATATATTGTCGGAATTGGTCTAAGTTGTAGCCGGGGGGGGGGATAAGCAAAAGGAAACTAAACCAATTTTTTTCTTTACGTACATAGGTATACTATATTTCTAAGAATACTCAACACCTATAAGTTCCTTATAATAGTAGAGGGTAGTTGCCTCCCCTTTAATCATACCTGACATACCTACATACAACTATATACGTAAAAACCGAAACTGACAAAATAATTAAAGACACTAGATTCATGCCTCCTTTTTTAATAACAGTTTTTTTTAATAAATTTTTTCTCAAGCGTTATGAAAAATTATGTAACGCAATAATTAATTGTATGATAACGTTTTTTTCTCTCAAAAAAAAAATAAAGTAGCGTACAGCATTTAAATCAAAAAGGACTACAAAGGTTTTTTTATGGAAACAAACTCGTTTTTCGTTGTAATTTAAATATTTTCATTATTTTTTTTTTTTTGAGCAACACTGAAAAAGACAAACAGCATAATTAATTGAAAATATAAAGTTGTTTTTTTTCTTCAGAATGAAAAAAGAGAGAAAAATTTTTTTAAAGAGAAAAAAATACATTTTCCAATTGAAAGAAATTATTCTTTAAAAAATGGCAAACAAATCCGTTTGAAAATCTCATCGTTTAATTTAGCAGAGTGATGACAGCAATTTAGGACTGCTATTTTTCATTTCATTAAGTAAGCAATAAACATTTCCATTTGCTTCTTATTTTCAGCGATTTACGGTGAAATAATATCATATATATATTGTACAGCGGGAGATGGTAGGTAGGTATTTATACCCTCACATATCCATCTATTATGAGTTCAAATGAATTACCAAGAAGAAGAAAAGACATAAAGTAATTTGGTAATCCATCTTTGTTCGCGTTTAAAGCTTCTAATCAGACAATGCTCGAGATAAATGTATGGCCTCTCCACATAACTCAATTTACATAAAATAGAGGAAATAGGGGCAAAGCGCGCGTGTTCACGCACCATACTATCCACGTCACTCTGCTGTTTGCCGTACAAATAATTCATGCTCAAAAACTCGCATTTAACTGTCCTCTTTCAAACAATTTATTTTATCTGTTTATCAATGTAGGTAATCGAATTGGAACGTTTTAAAGAAAATAAGAAAAATAAGCCGCAACAAATCAAAATAATAAGAGACGGCATCTTGAACAATAAATTGTGTTCGTTTAGTAATTTAAGGTGCTTTTTGTTAAAACCAATAAATTATAGATAGTGCACAATAGACAAGTAAAACCTATGAATGCCTTTCGAGCCCTTAAAGTACTTATAGTCATGAAACGTATACAGATTTATGGTTATTATAACAAATACTTTTGAAAATTTCGAGGGAGAGTTTTTAAAGAAAAAAAAAACGACTTTTAAGCATGAATTCATCACATAACAACCTTAGTAGCGGTTTTATTTTATTTTCTCTTGAAATTCTAAAATACTTTATAACCATACAGAAATTTAAAAAACAAAAAAATTATAACATTTAAATAACTGCGTAGGTATTTTTACATACACCTAAAACTGAATATTTTATACGGATTTAATTTATAATTTTATACAAGTTAATATCCTCTTCTTCAAAGGTCTTCAATTGTTTATTATACAATCAAATCATGCATTATTTTTTTTAAATTTATTTATTCTAGTTCTAGTATACATTCTATGAGATGCAAAGCATCTGTACATAGAACTGGAATATTACAATTGTAATGTAATGCAAAGTACAATTGCATATATTTAAATTAGAGCAACAAAATTAAAACAAAATTACCAATAAAGTAAATAATACAATTTTAATTGAAAATTAAAAATTATATCAATGACTAGTCACTAAAGGTACCCATTGTGCTTATTAATATTTTCCTCAATTTTTAATGCGACAAGATATGGATTCTTAGTGCTGATAGTTTTCATAGTTTTTAGCAGCGTTAACAAATTAAGTCTAGTTTGTTTATTCTTATTATTATATTGGTCTTTACACTCATTATAGTAGTATGTTAAAATATTTATGATAAATAATTTCCTGATACCAAGGGCTATATCAACAATACTACGTGAAATGAAATAATTAATAAAGCGATTTTGGATAGTAATCAGTGGCCTGAGACTATTCTCAAATGCCCCACCCCATGGAATTATGCCACAATTGATTATATTTCCAAATAACCCATGATAAATAGATTTAATACTGAGGTTATAATTGCAAGTTTTCATAAAAATTAAAAATAAATATTACCCAATTTTTTTTCATTACTAAAAATCTATTTTGACTTCTGAACAATAAGGTCGATACATTTAACAACGCTGAATACTGTTTCATATACTCAAGAAAAAAATATTGAACATCATCCTTCAAATATGATCATTTAGCCAATGATTTTACTCTAGAATTTTCTAATTTTCAAAACTCAAACTTAAGTAAAAACGACTTTTAAGTATGAATTCATCACATACCAACCATATAGTAGCGTTATTATTTTATTTTTCTCTCTAAATTATAAAATAAAAAAATTTAAAGAACAAAAAAGTTATAACATTTAAATAACTGCGTAGTTATTTTTACATATACCAAAGAATGGATATTTTGAACGTATTAAATTTATAATTTATAATTATATAATACCCTCTTCTAAAATCTTCAATTATTTTTAATACAATCAAATCATGCATTATAATTTTCAAATTTTCATAAAAATTTAAAGTAAATATTACCCGATTTTTCCATTATTAAAAACGCTTTCATATTTCATTAAGATATTGATCTCCGAACAAATAAGGTTAATACATTTAACAACGCTCAATACCTCTTCATATAGGTACTTAAGAAAAAAATATTGATCAACATCCTTCAAATGTGATCATTTAACCAATGATTTTATCTCTAGGATTTTCTAATTTCTAAGACTCAAACTTAGGTATACAAATCCTTCTAAACTTTCCTTCTAAACTGATATAATTGGTCTAAATATTATCAATCTATTGATATCAAATTTGTTAATTTTTATTGTCAAATTATAACTAAAGTATACAGAAGCCAGAAAACTTTTGAGATTAAAAATTCTTCAACTATATCACTCAATAATCAATGTACTCGTAATAACTACTTCGATTAATCAAAATAATTGTGTATGGATAAAATGCCATATATTAGGGGGAGTAAAAACTAAATTAAAACTCAAAATTTGGAAAGTAGTTTTGATTTTGAATCACTGATATAATTAGTCTCAATATTATCAACCAATTGATATCAAATTTGTGTAATCAAATTAGTAAAAATTAATTAATTACTTAGAAAAATATCGAAAAGTTACATTTTGAACATAACTTAAGCTTTCAATTTTTGTACCACTTAGTAGATGTTGAAAGGATTGAAATACATAGAAATCCAATAGAATAACTATGGATCATTATGGTGGGTACAGCAATATCATTCCTCCCTTAATTAATTTTTAAAGGGCTTTTCTTGTGCAGAGGAATCTTCCATTACCGTGTTGCGGTATATATATTTTTATGTTAACAGTGAATAAACAACTAATGCACTTAGATAAGCATTGAAAATGTTTTTAGTAACAACTTTGCATTGCCACCGAAGAGCATACAATAACGAATTTGTATTCCTTTGGATTTTTTGTCTTCTCATTTCAATATAGAATTCACAATAATAAATGTTTTGTAATTTTTTATGAGTTAATAAATCACTTAAGCCATAAAATGTCTTTTTTCACTTTAAAATAACATATAGCCGATAAAAGGCAATTGAATAAGGTTTAAAAACGACATTACTTCCAAGTCCATCTAATATTTTCCATACGGCTTAGAATCTTGGATACTGAACGAGAAATTAGAGAAAAAGCTGGAATCTATAAAAATGCATGGTTATCGAAAAATATTGAGGATATTTTGAATAGAGCATACAACCAATTATATTCTAATCAAAATGTATTCCAAAGCATGGACAAGAAAAAATAAATCATCAACACCGCCAAGATCCGCAAACTTCAATATTATGATCACATGAAGAATGAATCTAAATATTGCCTATTATAAAATGCTATGATGTAGGTATATAAAATAATATGATTGCCTATTCATAATTCAACGGAAAATTTATGGAAAACGTGGCTCCATGCGACCAAAATACTTTTGGCTGTAAAACCTTAAGAAATAGCATAAGCATAGCCATCAATTATAAAAATATTCATATTGATGGCTGATATCCGGACCGGATAAGGTACTGTAAGAAGATAAAACTATTAAATCTGAATTTATTCTATAAATTTTCACAATAGAGAACAAGATAGAAATCTGTTAAATACTATAACTATGCAAATGTTAGATTTTTTGAATGTAAAAAATATTTATCCCGGAAAAAACATATGCATTGATGGATAAATAAGTGCAATTGCTTTAAGTGCATTGATGAACAAAAACTGAATGGTTTAAACTTTAATAAAGATATATGCATCGTAAGGTCAAAATTATCCTTGACTAAATGTACACAAACTGGTCCATAGTTAAAGAATTCTTCAACACAATGGCAACGGTTTCCATTAAGCCGAATAATAAATTAAACCTGATACATATTGACCTACTGTTTGATATTTACAAATTCCCATTCTTATTTTATAGGTGAAAATTCTTGACAAAGGCTCTTTGCACCCTCCTGAACTACTTTTGTGCTATAAGGAATATCAGCCGAGTGGAAATGTGTTGGTTCTTTCATAACGGAATTGAGTAGCTCTTATATACGGAAATGAATCAAGCACTTGTTACAGCTAGTGTTCTATAAAAGGGGCACAAATAGAGTCACTTCAAAAGCAAACTGGGGCAGATTATGAACAGCCTGAATTATACAACACAGA
This sequence comes from Sisyra terminalis, assembly GCA_958496175.1. NCBI lineage: Eukaryota > Metazoa > Arthropoda > Insecta > Neuroptera > Sisyridae > Sisyra > Sisyra terminalis. The sequence continues at coordinate 58,399,793 of OY292274.1, forward strand.
AACATTTTCACATCGCTTTGTGAAACTGACACTTTAACCAACATGTCTAACATATGAGGAAATAATTTTAAATATATCTATATATAACGCACGAATATATTCTCATTTTATATGTGTGCGTTTGAGTGTGTAGAATTCTTCAGACGAAGGATGATATTTTATTTATGTTGGATTATTTTATGTTTTGCTGTATTCTGTTTTTCAAAGTTAACAGAGGATTTAAATTGTTCTTGGTATGTTTGATTTCGGTTTTTGTACTGCAGTTACTTTAGTTCGTTAAAATGGAGTAAAAAAATAAACTAATTATATGTTTGTGACTTTTCATATACTTAGTGACTTTTTAATTCAAAATCATTTCATTTTTTTGAAAACCACTTTCGTGGTTTTTCAAAATCAAAAACAATAATGATTTTTTGCGTAACCATCAACTATACAAAATTGGGGGCAGAGGACAGAGTATCTTTATAACAGCTTTTCGGTTGATAATTTCATTTACTGATATATTCCTGTATATCTGACCTACCATCTTGAACTAATTATGTAAAAAAAAATGGTTTGTGTTCTTTTGTACATGCGTGAGAAGTTATACTTATTTGGTGTAATTAAAAAAATGTTTTTAATTCACTGCTATTGCATCTTCTGGTGTATCAGAAGTGGCACCTTAGTTTTTAGAAGTTTGTGATAACTACAATATGATACAATTTTAAGCACAATTTTTGCTTTTAATGTCAATATAATAAGCAAATGTATGTGTGGCGGTAAAGACAGAGAACGAAGAATATAAACACATACATGAAAGTGTATTACAAATATTATAAAAATTGTCTCAATTTTGAACTAACTGATTCTTGTCATTGGTTTCAACTGTCATTTTGTTTTCATTCAATTGTCAATTTTTGCTATTTGTCAGTTTTGCCAGTATTGGGCTGCAAATATTTCCCAGAAAGTTACTAATTTTCAAATAATAGATTAAAATGATGGTTCATGTTCCTTTTAGCGACATCAATATCTGGAAATGTTGCATTTTCGACTTTGTTTTTAATTTAATTCGCGATTTTTTTGTTAATGCAATTCTAATATCGTATTATTTCCTCTTCTGTTGGTAAATTTCCATAATGACTCGATTTGCTCGCAAATCAAATTTAAAACATAGAATAAAATGCAACTTTGCTAGATATTGATGCTGCTAAAAGGTACATGAGCCAAATTGGTTATTTATACATATTTTATGCATATACAATTGACTGTTTTAAATACTGCATAGTATATCACAAAACTATACACAATTGGCTACTTATACTTTATATCTTACATATTATATGAATTAACTGTTTATCAGGGGCGTAGCTACCGCTGTATCAGCCGTATCAATGATACGGGGCCCCCGGGCTACAGGGGCCCCTAACGTGTGTAAGCAAAAATTAATAAAATGTTATTCACAATATCACTTAATCTCGTGCTTCCCGGGAGAAGAATATGGAGAGAAAAATATGGAAACTTTTCCTATAATATTATAGAATTTTTTCCCATGCCATTATAGTATTTATGACCATATATTATGGGAACAGTTTCCATAATTATAAGAAATTTTCCCCAAGTTATAGAAACAGTTCCAATAACGATGGGAATGTAACCTATAACATTATAGGAATGGTTCCTATAATTTTAGGAATGTTTCTCATAATTTATGGAAACGGAAAGAAGTTTTTCAAAATTAAAACTGATAAAAAATTACCTAAGGACTTCGATAGGACAAGAACGGCTATCAGACTTATCACTATTGTCTATAGAGGTAGAAATTTTTGAAAAACTAAAATCGTCTTCAGCTATAGATGATTTAATAAATCAATTTGCCGAAAAAAAGGCAAGAAAAGTAAATTTAATTTGAATTGTTTGGCTAGCTCAATTTTGTAGGAAGAAGTGATAACTTATAATCAATAAATATTTTATTTAATTATTGTAGTTTCAGATCCTCGATGATGACAAATTGGTAAAAATATTCAGATCCTAGTCCTCTGAATATTTTTACCAATTTTAATTAATGTAAGCATTTTTGTTTCTTTTGAGAGAAATCTTTACCCTCCATTTGGGCCCCCCAAATCATTTTGATACAGGGCCCCTCCAAAGCACGCTACGCCACTGCTGTTTATCAAGACAGCATAAGTCACTTGTTCAAAAAATACATATCGAAAACATTTTCCATGCAACTTTAAAAACAAAACAGATTTTATAAAATTACTATTTAAAGTATATAAAAAAAAACTTCATTTGTAAATGGTATAATATGTTTACTCTATTGAATGGTTACGCATTCAGGAATGTTGAACGCAATTTTCAGATTTCAACGACAAACTAAACCAAATCAATATGTTGGTTAGAAGTTACATCAATAAAGATTATAATGCAAATTTGCAGATTACTATATCTAGATAAGGGGCTCTACTGAACATTTAATCAGATATACATATCATATTATCTGTTTCCTGCACAAAGCTTTCAAGAGACTCACCTTACCAAGATTAAATTTCAATTGCGTCGTCTTGACAACGTTCATATCCTATTATAACTGATGTTTGGTTCTTTCGTCGGAGAAAAGTATTTCTACTTCACAGTTCTTTTATGGATGCATAACAAAACGAAAACAAGTACAAAATAAATACGAAAAAAAAATGTGAATAAGACGAAGTCAAACGTATTTACAATATTTAACCATATAGTATGAAATCTCAACAATGCTAAGAATACTCATAATAAATAAAGATTTTACTAAGTTTAAAACACAAACTACATCTAAAACTAGGTAGTCTAGTTTTTCAAATGTACAAGACACCAACTGTTATGGGGTTTTACAGTTTTAAAGTTGGAAAATCGCGGAAAATTCTCACTTATAGACTGTGTTTATGTGCGGTTTAACATAACTTTATGGTGTATGGAGCATTTTAAAATTCTTATAAATATTAAAAGATGTGACTTTATTTTATACAGAACAATGCTCGAGCTTAACCTATGCATTGTTTCCAAGTACCAAAGACCATTTCTCTTTTTATCTTTTGTGTTGAAAGCTATGCACTTTTTAGAAAAAAACAGTAATGCTGAAGTTTTCACCCAAACGAAATCTCTTTTCAACAGTGATAAGCACCAAAAGTCTGAATGTATCATATTCACAAAAAGAAGACCAGAAATTACCGAAAAAATAGAATTAAATCATGTCCCTCTGGAATGGTCTAAGAATGTCAAATATCTTGGACTCACTCTAGATCAGAGGCTGACATTCACAAATCATGTTAACGGGGTGATAAACAATTGCATTGGGTTGCTACTAACACTCTACCCATTAATTAACAAAAAATCAAAACTTTGTATAGAGAACAAACTGTTTTATACAAAGTAATGGTTAGGCCTGTAATAACATACGGATGTCCCGTGTGGCACACTGTTAGCGAATCCACATATTACCAACTACAGATTCTCCAGAACAAATTCCTAAGACTGACAGGAAACTATCCAAGAAATACATACATAAAAAAAATGCACGAAGATCTAGAAATAGACTTTATAAAAACGCACATTAAAAAATATGCCAAAAAATTTTATGAGCGGGGAAATATAGCTGATAAGGACATACTAAAAGACCTACACTACGATCAAGGTAGCTACAAACACAAAAGAATAAAACACGGGCTAATATAATAAAAGAAAAGAAAAAAAAATTCTTTATTACTTAATTAAGATTAACCTATTAATTGTTAATACCTAACAAATTATATTTTACTAGCTGATCCCCGCGACTTCGTCTGCGTAACGTAGGTGTTGATTATATTTTCTTTTTAAATTTGCTATTTGTAGTGGCATATGAAAATTATAATTTTTCTTATTTAATAAACTGTTACTTAGAATAAAATAATTGTATATAATGATCAATTAATTTTCAAAAAATATTAACAAATATCTAAAAAGAGTATGGTCTATACCGTATACCTACGGTAGGTATACCGTAGAGGAGGAATTATCAAAAAACCCTTTCTTATTATATATCTGCATCGTATAAGAAAACCCCTTTCCAAATTTCATCGACACAAATATGCATTTACATTTGAAAATACAATGTAAATCGCAAAAAAATATGTCCTTTATTTTGATTATCATGACTAAAAAGCAATTCCATATCGCACATTTTGACGTACATACAAAATTGTTGGAAATAGATAGAAAGCATGGAAGGAAATTCGAATATTTTATTTATTTTCTATAACAAAAATTGATTTTCAAATTTTTCTGAACCCCGAAGAAAAGTTGGTTTGGATGATTTTATTTTTTGATTGATAATGAAATATATGACAACAAATTGCTCCCTTAATGTTAAATAATTGCTCCAGGCCACAATCATTGGTTCATAAAAATTAGATTTTAAAAAAGTTTGATTGTTGAAAAACAAAGAAAAATTAAAAATCAGTCAGAGTGGATATATAAATACAGGATTTTCTGCATGCATGATTTTAAAAACGTATTTATTTTAAGTTTTATTACTATTATTATTATCACTACTGCTACTTTTACTTTTTTTCGTTAATATTTCTTTATTGAGCAACTCTAAGGGTCTATTTACAACAATTTTGTAAAAAAAAATAAAAAAAAAGTTTACTGTAAGATTCGAACCCACGTCTTTATAATTAGGAGCATCAGAATGTTAGATACGTAAGCCATTACGCTATTAACATCAACTATGTGTTTTATATATATAAAGTTTGTATTTCAAAGAGGCAATTTTTTAAAATTTAAATTGATTTTACTGTGCTTTTTACCAGTTCAACTAAAAATATTTTTGCAGATTATTTTCTAACTTTAAATTACCTTTCCAATGATATATAACTCATCTGTCTAGTGTAAAAATTTCTGTTTTCATCCCTAAGGAATACCTTCCCTTAATATTTTTTTGGAATGATAAGTAGCCTATAGTCTGTGGGAAATTGTGTTGTATCTTAATACCAAATTTCATTAAATTCAGTTGTTCCGTTCTTTAGTTAAATCGGGTCACACAGACAGGCAAAAATTTTAAATATGTTAAATTTGGAATAAGGGCCTCTTGAAACAAATATTTACCCTAAAATTGGGTTCAAAATCGAAATGTACAGACAGACGTAATAATTTTATATATTACCTAGCATAGATTTTACTTACTTTTAGAACATATGTATTTTTTTTCTTAAAAAGATTTTTTTATTTTGTTTTTTTTTTTTAACAATGACAGGGGGAGTTTTTGAATTTCTCCCCCTTAAAAGGGCACCCCTATAATGAAATCAAAAAAAAAAAAAATAAAGGAAAGGGAATGAGTAGCAAAAGTTAAAAGGTAAAATATTGTGGTAAACACAAGAAGAAACTTTTAAGTTAAACAAAAATGTTAAGATAAGTAAACAAAATTTTAAATTTGTAAACTTACACGTGTAAATTAATTGTAGGAAATCAAGTTTTATTATTATTATTATTATTAACAGTGATAAGCGACAGGGATTAATAAAAAATACCATAAGTCGCCACTTGTTTAAGTCAATAATTTTAAATACTTTTTCAGAGAGAAATTGTGGAATAATTTAAATTTATAAATCCGCTTGTTGCGGAATGAACACGATGAAATGCTTTGATGCTTTACAACGTAAAATAATCTGCTATGATATTTTAAAAGAATCAATTTACCTTTATGAATGTAAGCATAAGCATTCAAAAGACCCCTGTGTACTAGCATTTCATTCACTCGAATTAATTTTCGGCTGCATTAAACCTTCATAAGTTGTGCGAATACAAAACCATTGAATTAACTCAGTAGAAAGGAATAAAGCTACACATTTGCACATTGAGACAAAACCAAGGGTTCTAAATTTGACTCGGATATTTATGTGGTTGGTATGGTCCAAAAATTCATAGTAATCACATACGAGGCATTACAATAATAATCATGGTTGTTATGAAAATAAGACCAGAGCCGAGTTGTAGGTTGACCATGTGATGGCGATTGTCCCAACAAAACCGGATAATGTAATTGTGAGGGCACTAGATGAGAATGTCCTCCTGCGTGTTCCTGTGTCCCATCCATACATCACTTAGAGTAATGTTGTAATGTGTCATAGTCGTAATCACATAAATAACTATGAATATGCCATAAAACTGTTTAATGGGTTCACCGCATGCCGTGTCGCCTATAGACCGACTATACGTCGCTTTATTCTCTTTGAAACAAGTTTCAGTTATACCTCTTTTACTTCCACTGCAATTTCATTAATGAACATTTTATAGCAGTAAATTATTTCCTTCGTATATATGCATGCAATTCTATCATATCGTTTTATCGAAATGTACTTAGTGTACGTTTTAAAGTGTGAAATTAAAAAGAAATCATTTCCTAAACGATTTTTACAGTATCATAAATAAAATCTGTGGAGGAAAACGTAGCTAATGTACACAAAAGTAATATGTGGCACTTCAATTTTTGATATATCGATTGTTCTATTGTTTATTTGAGGTATGATAAAATGAGCACGTTTCAAGAAATCTAAAACTTTTTTAACAATTTTTTTTTAAATTTCTATTTAGACTAAAGTATAAAAAATTAAATTAATGTTACTGATTAATTCAAATACTCAAAAATAACTATGTATGGGAACACGGGGCGAAATGGGAAATGGAATTAGCGTTTGTTACAGGTGACAAAAACGCGTAAAAATCATCCTCAATGTTCAATTAGCTGTGCTGCATTATAAGAAGTGGCTACCGCCAGTAAAGAGTGCAGTTGTTTTTATTTTTATCAAAAGTCGAAATAAACGTTTCCGAATTCTAATTTTTGCAAAGTAACACTAAGGTAATTATCCTATGTTCTATTTTTTGTTTGAATATTAACATGACATGTTTGTTAAACCATACTGTTGGCTAACTAAAAGCTCAGTGATAATTCAAATATAACCAATATATCCTGCCATAAAAGTCGTGCTTGTGGGAAAGGTGCTTTTGGGCACAATGGGTGGAGCGGAATGGGATATTCCATTCAGGTAGTATTTCCCATTCGGATAGACATTTTTATTTTATCATCAGATAGTGTGTACATATTAGGTGATTTATTTTGACTTTTTTTTTTGGTCCCATCGTTAAATTTTGTTGGAAATACCAAAAAAAAAAATTCCCTGAAAGTTTAAGCCCTTAATATTAATTTTAAGTCCTCGACCAAGACGTGTAAAGATTTCCAACAAAGATATTAATAAAGGCACTAATGACAACAATAAATCCAGTGCCAATATCATATGAAAACCGGGGAAGACCTTTTGTTGTGAGTATTGTAGAGTTTTTGTTTTTGTATTTAATAAATAAATTAAAACTGTGTATATTTCAACTATAAGTGCCTAATTCAAATCGGTTAAATTTTTTATTTCTTTCAGGTTCACCTCAGTTCAAACCCCTCATCAATGTTCATCCCAAAACACAGTGGCAAATGTACAACATAGCCTTATTTTTTTTGAACAATTTCAAGTTTCTGTTGAAAGTTCAACAATTAAAAGCCCACCTATAAGTAAGTCGAAAATGTTTGCCAGAAATATTCTAAAAAATTCTATTTTTTTCAAGTGTGTTCTTAAAACTAACGATTTCCGCTATTTTTCTATTGATTATTAAACAAAAATTGAAAATAATTTGTAACAGCAATGTATCCAAAACTTAGAATATATATTAGACTGATCCAAAAAAAATTAAGATTTTTTTTTCTTAATTATAACGAAAATATTGTTGGGAATGACAAAAAAAAATCCTGTGAAAGTTTAAGATCTTAATATTAATATTAAGAGGTGCCGCATCGCAAATTTCGATTTTCCATTTAAATAACATGGGAACAATATTCTCTTGCACTTTGGAATTTTATATCTCACGTTGGTGATAATATTTCGGAATGACCAAGGTATATTCTTGTAGTAAATTGAACAATCTACAAAAAAGGTCTCCAACAAGTTTTTGATATATTTATTCTTTCAAAAGTTATTCGATGTCAAAGTTGAACTAAATAGAAATTTTAATATTTTTTCAATTTTTTGACGCAACCATCAATTTTATGAGAAAATTTTATAAGACATTTTTTGTAGAGCACTTTTTTTCTTATAACTTATCTCTATGAAAGTTTTTGATATTTTTCACAGGTCCTAAGTTATTTGCATTAAACTGAAAATTCCTTGAATTATTATATTTTTAACATAAAAATTATTTATTTTATTTTAATTAAATAACTTAGGACCTGTAAAAAATATGAAAAACTTTTATAGAGATAAGTTATAGAAAAAAACCGCTCTAAAAAAAATGTCCCATAAAATTTTCTCATAAAATTGATGGTTGCGTCAAAAAATTGAAAAAATATTAAAATTTCTATTTAATTCAACTTTGTCATCGAATAACTTTTGAAGGAATAAATATATCAAAAACTTGTCCGAGACCTTTCTTGTAGATCGTTCAATTTTCTACAAGAATATACCTTGGTCATTCCGAAATATTGTCACCAACGTGAGCTATAAAATTCCAAAATGCAAGAGAATATTGTTCCCATGTTATTTAAATGGAAAATCGAAATTTGCGATGCGTCACCCTTAATACTAATATTAGGAGCTTAAACTTTCACAGGATTTTTGTTTTGTCATTCCCAACAATATTTTCGATATAATTAAGAAAAAAAATCACCTTTTTTTTTGAATCAGTCTAATATATATGCATTAAAAGCCAAGACATAAAATGCACCCCCAAATCAAGTTGCGTGATACTAATGGTATACACGCGTCATGCACTTCAGCTTATGTTGTTTTTAATGAATTTAAATATATGAACACGAGTTAAAATAAAGTAATATGAAATTATTTGGCCACTCTTTTTCTGTATTATATTTTTAGATTACCGTATAGATATACAAGGGTGAAGTCAAATTCCTATACAATTGTTTAATTAGCATACTCATGCAATGGTAACGGAACGTGTAATAATTTTAAATTTTATTTGTTCCGCATTCTTTGGAGAAATAAAGATAAAATCTTCACTTTTTTATGAAAATTCGATACCCGAAGCTTTTTTCACAGTTGTGGTTCAAATTTTGTGCTTCAAACTTACTCAGAATAAAATATATGTTCCACAATTTTACAAAATAAAGTTGGAAAATTTGTTTTTCTTTGACTATAGAAAAATATTGACACTTTTTAGTTAAGATTTTTAAATTTACTAAGACTTATTAATGTCAAATTAAAAGTAGATATCCTATTTTAAAGAAATTGATTTGATTATCAATCTGAACACAGAACATCAGCCACACGAAACGCATGGTTTAATTATTATCTAATCAACCGTGATTGTATATTGTCATGTCATTAATTGGAACGCACGAGACTCACATATTAACATGAAACCAATTAATATGCACAATTAATTAGAAAATTATGTGATTTTGTAGCGAATCAATTTCAAGGAAGTGAAATGCATAAATTTGCTCAAAGACGTTCCACCAACTGCATATATTTACAACTTTATTTAAAGTAGAAATGAAAACGAAACGTTTTTAATGCTCTCGGATAAAATTTAATTCCATTCACTGTTAGTGAAACTTGCATATATATAAAGTTGACATTTTGAATTACATTAGTTACAAGGAAAATCTAACGTCGCATCGTACAATGTTTATATATTCGAGTGGGTTGCAAGAAAATTAAACTATGTTAAATGCAAGCAAGTAATAATTACATATTATTGTAAACGTACGAATCTTCATTTGTAATATCAGAGCATAGAGAGGAGGTTACAATTACGGAAGATGTTCGAAATGAAAGTCAACCTCTTTCCTAACTTAATTCTCTCAATGCAGAAAATATACAGTATCTAACCTCAGTAATACAATAGTAGAGAGATGTTTATTTGAATTTATGTGCACTTTAATTTATAAGGTACGTTTTACAAAGAAAACCGAAAAAAAGTTGTTTGAATAAAAAAATCTGCTTTACAAAATGAAGAAAAAAACGTTTAGCAAGTTAAAACTCAGATTAAAAACATCAATTTTTTCGATTATTAAAATAAAAACTGAAGCTGAAAACTTTTGTAAATAGATTCCACTATAGTTTTTCATTTTTATTCAGACTAGTGTTCGAAAACTCGTAAAAATTTACTAAACATAAGGCTGGTATTTTCATATTTAAATAATGGCATTTATTTTCTAGACCAAATTTTATCCGAAGGATAGAGAAAATATGCGTATTTCCAACTAGGGCTAGTGATGTTTGTAAGAAAAATGTGTCATAGTTATTTGAGAGATAAGTTTGTATCTATCTTAAGGATAGATGGTCTATCCAAAAGTGAAAATACTGGCCACATAGAGTATTTCAAATGATACAAAAAACATAAAACATATTTACAATAATCATACACAGTTCGAAAAGCATAGACCAAATTCCAAGAGCTCCCTAAAAAATTACAATCATCTGGAAAATAATTATACAGCGATTTATCTTCGATCTGCAATGCTGTGATTTTCTGTATATATTTAAGTTCTCCAGAAACACATGAAACAAGTGTTAATCATCAATGATCATCCTATTCGTTCCCATTATCCTTACGTATACAATTAATCTCTTATTTCTGCCATCATTGTTACTCATCCCATTCTTCCTTCATATGGCTGTTAAAATCTTGAATAGTTTTCAATAATACTATAGTTTTCTCTATGACTAGTCAGTAGATTATATTTTAACCCAGCAAAAAATAATAAGATATCCTATCCTATTGTTAACTATCTACAATAGGTAGCTTTCGAAAAAAAATGGTTATCCCGACGTACTAAGATGTTTTCGTTGGTTTTTATGTTTAAATATTTTGCGGTATTTTTTTTAGAACTCCATCTTGCTTGGAAAATTTGGGAACGAAGACAAAAATTCGCTGGGAACCCTAATTGTTGTTCCAGGAGCCATCTCTACCGGTGAAGATTTCAATCTTTCTTTAAATGAGTTTCTAAAGTTCAATGAAATTTGATGAAGAACCTAAACCCACTTATTCTTCTGGTAGCATTTAATGTTTTGAAGATGGTAGTTTTGGAAAAAAAAAATAAAATGCAAATCATATGAATAAATTGCAATATTGTAGCCGAAATAAAATCTTATAAATGTAAACACTACAAATATACCTTGAAGAAATATAAAACTAAAATAAGTCAATTGTTTTTTCCATAGACTGTAGAAAATGCAGAGCTTTGTCCTCTTAATCATTTGTTATTGTTTATTTCTAATATACTTTTTCAGAACCATGGGATATCTTCATGTTAGAGGATTTTCAGGGTTACATATATTTTTTTTATAATTCAGAGTAGTTTTTGTTTATCTTTAGCATTAGAAATTAATAGATGATAAAATTCAGATCTCAACTTTTATTTTTTTAAATAAGAAAACAATTCAGGTTGTTAAAGATCGTTTTTTTTTAATTAATATTTTTATTATTCAATTAGCTACGTTTCGTTGCTTATCGTTACTTCATCAGGCTTCTTGATTCACAAAAAAAAATATTTTCAATTTATATTCAATAAATAAATAAAAATTTATATTTATTTATTGAATTTAAAAATATTTTATTTTTGTGAATCAAGAAGCCTGATAAAGTTACGATACGTAACGAAACGTAGATAGTTGAAAAATAAAAATAATAAATAAATAAAAAACGATCTTAAATAACCTGAATTGTCTTCTTATTTAAAAAAATTATATAAATTAACTAAAAATTATTGAAAAGTTTATATTTTATTTTAACTTTTGGTTGCAATCAAAGAAGTTTTAGACTTGTTTTAGTTAAATTGAAACAGAAATAGAACCAAAGAAAGCTGTCAAGAAAATATGTAAAAATGCTTATTTTTCTTTGTTCTTTCTACCTTATAATTTAAAAAGAAATTAACAACAAATAAAAATCTACTTTGGTCCATCTTTCATATTCAGAACCAAAGGTTAATTTTCCAGTTAAAAATTAATGTTCAGTGAAAATAATTACACCTTCAATTTCTTTATCATCTTCAAAGAGCTTCCTAAGCGTAAAAATAAATATTTTTTCCCTATTGTACAAACTTTTTTTCAAGCTTTAACCTAGGTATTTAAATTGCTTTATAAGAGATAAATTTTTCAATTAAATAAGTTTTATGTGCTTTTTCTTTGTATGGAGCTTTTTATTTTTGTTTTAATTTTGCCGTAGGTTCTCATACATACATCGCATGTGCATCTTCTATCTAGAGTTACTATCGTTAAGAACGAGGATACAATAAACAAACAAAATAGACATAGAGTGATGCAAAGCTTTGTCTCGCCTATCTGACGTCTGTAGCAATTTAAAGCTCCAGGTCTGAAGAGTTCATCTATTTAAACTATAATAATGCAATATATAGCACTAATCTAATTAGTGTGTACCGAGTGTGCATGGCAACGACACCGCGTAACTCGAATTATGCGCGCATTATAAACTAACGTTAAATTACAGAACTCACATCAAACATATTAGAGTCACAAAATCCACACAACTTTAATATCACGTTCAAAAACTTAGTGTTTAACTTAAGAGGTACATAAGAACATCTGCCGACTACTGTAATACTTCTTATCAACTATCGCGTATCATAATACAATATTACAGCCTACATTACAAATTTACGGTTCCGAAACTTTTCCTTTAAAATACACAAAGATAAACACACGCCGAAGAGAATTTCAATGCCTAACTTTCATCCGCAATTATCTTATTTCCAAAGTTATTTTAAAAAATTTATTAAAAGTTCATTTGTAGTGAATACTAGGGTGTTTTTTTTCTGGGACTATTATTTTTTTTTTTGCTCCCATGCCGAAATTTTGTTGGAAATACTTCGAAAAAAATTCCCTCAAAGTTTGAGCTCTTAATAAAAAACACCCTACTACATCATATTATTTTATAGTAAGCAATATTTTGATTCATTCTTCATGATGTGGTCAAGATATTGGAGCTTGCAAATTTTGAGGATGTTGAGAGTTTATTTTTAAAAAAAACCCACCCTAGTGAATACTTCTCTTGGATCATCATAGATGTAGGTGTGCTTAAAAAGTAAGGTAACTTTTCATTTTTAAAAAAAATCGTTTATCCATCTACTCTAATATTAATAAAGAGGAAAGATTTGATTGTTTGTTTGCATTGAATAGGCTCCGAAACTACTTGACCGATTTGAAAAATTCTTTCACTGTTGGAAAGCTACACAGTTAGTGTTTCTCCCCAAAAAAAGTAATTGGTACAGTGAGGGATACTGCGGGTTGATACGGGAGGTGATTCTTATAATTCATAAGCTTTATTTTGCTAAATTCAATTTATTTATTTACATCGGCAAGACAACGTCTGCCGGGTTCAGCTAGTTTAAATTAATTTTATCACCCTCAAAATAATCCTCCTTTGATACAATGCACTTGTACCAGCGCTTTTTCCAGTCATCAAAAGCACTTTTTGGTATTGCTTTAAGCTCCTCCAACGATGCAGCCTTAATCTCCTCAATTGTTGCAAATCTTCGTCCTTTCATGGCACTTTTTAATTTTGGGAAGAGGAAAAAACCACAGGGGGCCTAGCCCGATGAATATAGTGGCTGAGGTATGATAGAGGTACTATTTTTGGCCAAATAAGTATTCACTAATAACGACTTATGCGCAGGAGCATTATCATGGTGCAAAATCCATGAATTTTCTTTCCACAATTTCGGCCGTTATTTTCTTATGGATTCACGCAAACGCCGCATAACCTCAAGGTTATACTCCTTGATTACCGTACGACCTTGTGGAAGAAATTTTTGATGCACAACGCCATGATAATTAAAGAAAACTTTTATCAAAACCCTTCAGTGAGCTTATCGACAAATTTGTTGTGTCCATATTTTACATAATACAGTATAATCTCACTAATCCGGTCCTTCGATAGATCGGGGCGTCCAATAATCCGAAACCCTTCGCCCGCGCCTCTCTCACCCTCTATACTTGTGCATACATTTATTCATACATTTATGAAATGCTTTATTTTATTCATTACCTATGACTTTTTCACTATAATCCAGTAATCCGAACATTCCAATATTCCGGCACCCTACGGTTTTTAATAGTGCCAGATTAGTGAGATTACACTGTATTATTTAATTTTTAGCAGGAAAGTGGACATGAAAGGATGTAAATCCATATACTAATAACTAATTTTGCGACGTTTTGGTTCTTTATTTGACCTTCATCAGGCTTTTTAGTATAAAATATATAATGTACATCTCATATACAGCGACATATATTATAATGTGTGTGATAAAAAAATTAGAACCTATGTTGCTGTATATGAGATGTACATTATGTACATTATATTAAGAAGCTTTATGAAGGTCAAATAAAGGACCGAAACGTCGCAGAATTAATTATTAGTATATGGATTTACATGGACATTTCATGTCCACTTTCCTGCTAAAAATTAAATAATATTATGTTATCAAAACCTTCACATTCGAACGAACTTGGCGTGCCGTTTTCGGTTTTGGCTCTTTTGGACGCTCCCATTGGGATTATTGGGCTTTGGTTTGGACGTCATAACCATATGCCCATGACTCGTGGTCCGTTATAACCGTATTTAGTGCACTTGGCCCCCTGTGACTTTTTCCTCTTCCCAAAATTAAAAAGTACCATGAAAGGACGAAAATTCGTAATGATTGAGGAGATTAAGGTTGCATTGCTGGAGGAGCTTAAGGCTATACCAAAAAGTGCTTTGACGACTGGAAAAAGCGCTGGCACAAGTGCATTGTATCAAAGGGGTATCTAAATAAATTTAGATGAGTTAGTGAATATTTTTTTTAAAAAATGAAAATTCACCTTACTTTTTGATCACACTCGTATATGGTAATTTATGTACACTTCGTTAGTTTTTATCATTCAAAAGAATAGTTCATAGTCCATATATTTTACTCCTTTATCAGCTTTTCAAACGCCATTGACTCGATTAAATATTCCCTTTACTTGGGAAAATATGGAGAAAAAAAACTTTTTTCCTTAGTCTTTTTATGTGAATATCGGAAGAATAAATTGCCAATTTTCATATTAAGTTAAGATTTAAGGCGACCAAAAATGTGTGAGATGTATAAATAGATAGCTTGAGTGGCGCTTTGTGTTAAAGCTGCAAGTCACAGAGTATTGATATATAAAATATGGAATTGGAGCTTCTACACTATCTTGATGTCTTCATGAGAGCATATTTAGTGGAACGAGTGGGAAGACCATCAACGTAAGTGGTTGTGCTGCAAAAGAACGAAGAAAAGCCAGAGAAAGGATCACTGATAAGACTGCTACTACCACTATTACTATTACTACACACACACACCCACACATCTTTATAGTTTATCTTTGCAATGCGAATGTTTCCTTCTCAAGGATTTGCGATAAATTGAAAGTTTCGATGAAAGCAGTGTCATCGCCATAGCAACAACAGCGGGAACATCATTGTGTCGGCATAGAGCGTTGTATTAAACCTGGCCGGGACCAAATATGAAAACTGGCGTAAAAGAAGGAACGAGACTTGGGGCGCAACGACCGTTAAAATGGTTAAAATGAAAGCAACATGTTACTATTTGTTCTCGCTTTGTAAGAATTCATGTTTTTCAACAAATAAACGACACAGAAGAGACGAATAACGATGGAGACGTTATTGTTTAGTTCGGTTGGGAAAATTCAAACTTGTGTGCTAATGCTGTTGCTGCTGCTGCTGCAGCTCGAGATCGTATACAACTACTAAAAGATGAATTTTATAAAATAAACAATAAATATTATGCTTGCAATATCTTCGCGCCAGCTCTAAGACTTTAATGCAAATATAAATCATTACATTTGCAATTTCAAAATAAATCACCTTACTATTTTATTGTTCTTGAAAAATAATACAAAAACACAGTTGAACTCGAATATTTAGGGTTCCGTACATACATGCGTCTTTTTAATCCATAACTATAAATTAACAATTCTGAGACCAAATAAACTGGTTCCTTTCGAAACTTTATGATTCTAGGTCAACGAAAAGTACTCTAAACCTAAGTTTAAATTTATTTACAAATATTAACACATGCGGTATAACTAACATGACCATACATCCCGCTTTTGGGCTTTGTGTTCTGCTGCCCCCGAAGAACCAAAAAATGTCCCGCTTTGAGAAAAAGACCTGTGATAGATATTAATTCATCACAACCAAAATCATTATGCAGGTATACTGCAAGGTTTATAAAATACACAGGTGGCCTCATGGTGGCTACGTGATGGATACGTGACGTATCCAGAAGAAATTCGTACATATCTTCAGACTGATCAATTTCAAAATTCTTCGTATGGCGTCATTTTTTTTCTAATAGAGCAACCTGTGTTATTTACAAACCTTGGGTATACTGTATACGTGAACCGTATACATTAGGATGTCCGTTATTTCCCAAATTGATTTTTTTACAGCGATCGCCCCCTGAATTTTAGTTTAAGATACAAAAAAAATTATCCAATACAATTAAGCTCTTAATTTCTTGATTAAACCGTGCCGGAATCATATTACTTTTACCATTTAAATAACATCGGATTATTTGACTTTTTACTTATAATTTTTTTTCTCAGAAACAAATGAATAATAAGATTTAAGATAAAATTATTCTGATGTAAAATTTAACGCTCTACAAAAAAGATTTCTTATGAATTTTCGATTAAATCACTCCATTAAAAGTTATTCAACATTTAACTTGAATTAATTTGTATTTTGTAACTTATTCAACATTTAATTTGTTGGCTACAAGTTCTAGGAAATTTCTCATAGATGGTGTCTGGTGAAATGGTAAAATTTTGAATTTTAATTGAACTTTTGTCAATAGTCTCATTAATTAGTATAAAATTCACTTCGTAGGTACAAAATATTGATTTAAGTTCGAAAATTTATCCTGGATAAATTGAATTTCACGACTATAGCGAGTTCAGATCTTATGTCACCTGTTTTAATTGTCAAAATATGATATTTTTGTTTACTTTTCAATTCAAGCCGTAAAATTAACACAAATAATCACTGGCGGTCTAATGATTATAATTTTTATCTTCTCTTCCAATGATTTTATAGTTAAAAAAGTAAAAATGAGCAAAAAGTTGAAAATATTGCAAGATTTATATTAGGCACCAGTTAAATGTTGAATAACTTTTAATGGGGTGATTTAATCGAAAATTTATAATAGACCTTTTTTGTAGAGCGTTCAATTTTACGTCAGAATAATTTGATTTTAAATCTTTTTTAAATCAATTTGGGAATTAACGGACACCCTAGTATACATATATGTTACATATACCTATAGTGTAAAACCCATAGGCCATAAACCTATAGTGCATGGATAAAAATCATACAAAAATAAGTATCTACAAATTTTAGCTAGTTACTGGTAGAAAATATAAGAGAATACGAAAAATACAAATATTTTCGACCAAAGTTTCAAATATGCACTCAAATTTCCAAGTAG
This sequence comes from Sisyra terminalis, assembly GCA_958496175.1. NCBI lineage: Eukaryota > Metazoa > Arthropoda > Insecta > Neuroptera > Sisyridae > Sisyra > Sisyra terminalis. The sequence continues at coordinate 58,417,323 of OY292274.1, forward strand.
TACTACAAGGGTTAATTTTTTTTCTGTTTAGGTACGAAACCCTAAAAAACAACGGTAGCAATAGTTGAGAAGTTGAAACATTTAATATTTTTAATTCTTGAAAATTTGGGCAACAAGATTGGTTAAAAGATCATAAAAAAATTGTGACTACTCTTTACCAAATATCATATGCAACAGCAATAAGATTTATGAGTTGTCTCACGCTATCGAGCCATGAATTTTAACAATCAGATTGTATTTAACAGAAATATAAATAATTTATTGCTTCCATATAACATTTAGTCGCATACCGTCTAATAAAATTCATTCATATTCATAAAACAGTAAAAAAAAAATCCATACCCACATTTTTAATACCCAACATGAAAACGTAAGGAAAATAATTTCACATAGCGAAACGTTACGCGAAGATCTCCAATTTGAACGTGAAATTGGATAACGAATGCTGTACAGTAGCTGCATTGTTGGAAATGTAACTGCTCTATAACGAGCCACGTAATTGCTATCATAAAGATTAAGCATTAAATGGCAGACTAATTTTTTTAATTACCACCTCTTTTAATTTAGAATATTTTATACTTTCTCCTCTATTCACTTCGGTGCAGAAACAATTACAAATAGCCAATTAAACAGGATATTTAGTGAGTTCATAAAAAAATAAAATGGACAAAGTGGCACGTTGCAAACACAGCATTGTTTTTAATTAAGTTTAAGGTAATTGTATTTCACTCATTTTTCTTTTGGTTGAATTAACCATGTCAACTGTAATGTTTTGATCAATAATTCAGTTTTGCTGGTTGCATAGGGTGTCAACTTCAAAAGACAAAAATTATATATTGGTGTTATAACGAATTCAATGGTTTATTTGAAAATAAATACAATATAAATCGATTCAAGCATGTATATATTTTAAGAAACTAGGGTTTGAGTAAATATAATTCTTTTTCTTTGTAAAAGATAAAAACAGGAAGAAAAATCTTTAACTATTTTCGCTTTTTTTACTTTTATAACATTAACTTTGATAGATGATAAAATTCAGATCTCAGCTTTTATTTTTTTAAATAAGAAGACAATTCAGGTTGTTTAAGATCGGTTTTTTTATTTAATATTTTTATTATTCAATTAGCTACGTTTCGTTACGTATCATAACTTCATCAGGCTTTTTGATTCACAAAAATAAAATACTTTCAATTTAAATTCAATAAAAAAATTAATGATGAAGTTACGATACGTAACGAAACGTAGCTAATTGAATAATAAAAATATTAAATAAAAAAACCGATCTTAAACAACCTGAATTGTTTTCTTATTTAAAAAAATTAACTTTGATTTTTGTTGCTTTTGTAATCAATCATCGCTTTATAATTGCCAAGGTTTTCAGCGACTCTAGAGTTAACAAAAAACCGTAAGTTGAGAAATGACAAAAATTTGCTCGATACGAGGATCGATTACGGACATTGTATTGTACCCATATCTCTAGTATATAAAAATCCGTAAACAAAGAAAAGTTGACAAATTACTCGTCACGAAATATGAGCCCAACACCTATACCATCTTAGCTATACATCCATTAGAAGACTTACAAAAATAAATTCTTAAGCCCATGGGAGTCAAGCTCTTATGGCAGACTTGGTTCCCAAAAATTAATAGTTGGGGCGTCAAATGCAGATGGCGCGGTAAGCAATATTTCAAGTTTTAAGGGACTTTTAGCTACGGTAAATTTGGTAGAAGTGTTGAAGTTGGTAGTTAAGAAATTACGGGGGTGAAAGTTTTTTGGATAACTTTAAAATAAGACTGACGCCGCTAACTAGCAAGTGCCGAATTTGATTATTTGGAATTGCGGTCTTCTTTTCAATATCCATCATGGATAACGTATTTCACATTTAATGGCAGTGTTGTGTGCATTTTGTCAAAAGATCAACATCAAGTACACTTTTCTACTTCCCAAATTCATTATGAAGATATGTATTTATTTATTTACTACTTAATACCCACTTTTTTATGGGGCAAAAATATGATTTAAATTCAAACTTTGAATCAATTTTTTTAAGTAAAATAAATTTGTTTCAGTAAGGATTCGATGATTTTTCTAGGCAATCACAATTCATAGCGATAGAAAAGAACAATTTCCAGGATTCAACTGCCATCTTTAAACTTACGCCATTGACGCCATTAAGTAAATATACTTTAGCATGTCTGTAATTAACTTTAATTAAATTTTACAATGTGAAATAATGTTATATTTTGTATTTCAATTTTAATAAATAAAATTTAATTTTCAATCAAATTTTCGTTAGTATATTTTAAATATTTCAATAAATTTGAAAAGAATAAATTAAATTTGAATTTGGCGCATAAAATTCTAAAATTGGTTAAAAGTAGCTATCGTTATTATCGGCTATGCTACATTAGCGCCCTCAGTAAATGACGCCCGGAAGATAGCCATTTGGAGGAACACAAAATTAACATTAAGCTAGCCTCCCCTGCTTAAACCATTTAAGTTTTAAGTTTATTTAACACGTATATTGCGCAAAAAAAAATACTACAATTTTGGAGTCCCCACCCAGCATAGAAATTGCGTAATAAAAATGCCACACAAAACAAGAGCTAACTGTAATTATTCATTGATTGTGAACTATTTGTAATAGTGAAATGAAAATAAACGGACTATTATTTAGGTATGGTGAACTGGTATGGCAAGTTAGGGTTACTTTGTCCCTGGCTTTGACTGATGACCAAACACTACAGTTTAAAGCATTGACAGATTTATAGATTCGTTTTATCTAATTGTAAATATCTATCACGTATAAATTGGGCACCGGACATCCATGGATTCATAACATAAAAATAATTAAAAATATATTATAAAAGATTTAGTTAACATTTGTTTAAACAAATTGTTTTACATAAAATCTTATAGTTATGCATTTCAAATGTCTAATTATTAGTTTGAAAATAAAGACCAAAGGAGCTTAAGATTATTGTTTCATTAAATGTAATTTCGGGTGATAAATTGTGTTCGTTAAGCATTCCGGTAGAGAAGCACTGCAATGCGATTTCATTGAGGGATGAGCTTTGCATATCTACCAAAAGGACCACGTGAATAGTCCAAGTCATTGTATGTACATATAGAACCGTTGCCTGTGTGCCCTGTCGGGACAATTAGAGTAAAACTAATTAATACAAATACCATCATTGTCTTGTGTACAACCTCATCGGACTCAGTTGGTTTCACTCCAAACTAATGCCAGAATAATATAATAACGATATTAATGCTATGCGTTCGGTAACAAACACCACAGGGATTATTATTTCAGTGGAACACAATGAAGTGCAAAGAAAAGTCATCAATTATCAAAAAAGAAATTGAAAAGAAATTCTGGGAATGGGGTTTTGTAAAACGGAGAACGGGAAGAGTAAATATGAGAATGATTTTAATTTCCTCAATTGATTAATACTGCCAATCACGTAAGGCATTCCAGACAATCGAACACGTGTCAAACGATGAAAACAAATAAGCGAACGTGCAGTACTGTGAAAGTGACACGAAAACGACTTCAATTTCCTTGAAAATCTTTTATTGTGATAACTTGGATGAACATCTTCCCGTTTCACTTATATACACAGCAATATTATCCATATTGTATTTCCAAGCCTCTTCACTACAAAATCTTTTCACAGTAAGCTACTAAACAGCAGCTTTTCCATTACATTCATTAAAAAAATCTTCAGATATTTGAAATATAGTTTCGTCTGTAGTTTTAAGTCTTCGACTTATCTGCACAAAATTTATATATTTATAGTTTATGGATAAAATTCAAGTTTTCTGAGTCCAGTAAAGCTTGACCAATAAAAATTCACGAGTCTACTGGTGGCCGAGTGGTCTAGGTAACCATTCAAAAACTGGTAAGTCGATAACTGGTCGCCTAAAACCTTAATAGTTAAAAAGCACGGCAAATAATAATTAAAATTAAAAAAAAAATCACGAAACCAATTCGAGTCATTTATTTTTTAAGTTTCAGAATAATGATTCCCATTGATTTTAGTATATCTACCAGTGTAGAACCCGTTAGGCTCTATCCTAATGGAAAGTATTACGGCCAAAGATTAGCTGCTTAAACTACAACGAAATGCAATTTTGGTGGAAAAAATTGAAAGTAGGCGAGATCTATTGAGCTTAGTAGTTTAAATACAACGCAAGTTGTAAATTCATGGAATAGATGCGGATGGAGTGAGAGAGACTATTTCTTCGCACCAATGAAAACGTCTCACCGATCAGCAATCTTAATATATAAGATGGTGGCTTCATTAACAAACGTCGATGGTTAGCAACTTTAGTTTTATCAAAGAAGCCCAAAGCTATTAATTAAAATGAAAAACGTATGCCTACTTATTTTTAAATTAAATCACGATTTTGGTAAGCTAAATGATAATAAAAACGTCCTTAAATCGCCTCGATTTAATTGTTTCAATGTCAGCCTTAAGGGATGAAACAAAGAGTTGAAATTTTTTTTCTATCACTTCTTAACTCGTATCTTAGAAAAAAAAATAACATTCCAATTTTTTGTGTATTTTTTTTCAGTTACAAAGGACATAGGACGATAAGTATATTGAATCGGCCTCAGATGAGAATTTGGTTCATAATTGCAGGGTATATTGGTACTATTAAGATACATTGATTCGGCAAGTTTCAGATCCCTATGTATTACCGTTTCTTCAAAAATCGAAAAAAGCTGGAAATCAGAAAAAAAATTCTCAGAAAGTTGTGAATCGATTTATTTGAATTTTGGGTATGTTTTAGGGGCTCATAGTAGCTTCTAGAAAAAAAATAAAGAGCTATATTATATATTTTTATTATATATTATTAAGAGCTATATATTGTTTTTAATATTTTCTATCATTTGCACTCGTATAGTAATCGAGTAGGCTTCGTTTCTGCTTATTAAATCAATGGATTTTTGGGTAAAAAAATCGGTTTTATAAATAAAATTTATAAAACACAAAATTTTAAAGGAAATTGAATGCGGAATCCGAAAAAAATAGTTTCGTAATTGTACTAAAATTGAATCATGGCTAAAAATTAAAATTGAAAGAAAAATCACTCTTTTTTCAAGGATCTTATGAACCGATATAGCTCTTAATTTTTTTTCTAGAAGCTACCATCAGCCCCTAAAACATACCCAAAATTTAAATAAATCGATTCACAAGTTTCTGAGAATTTTTTTTTTCTGATTTCCAGCTTTTTTCGATTTTTGAGGAAACGGTAATACAAAGGGATCTGAAACTTGCCGAATCAATGTATCTTAATAGTGCCAACATACCCTGAAATTATGAACCAAATACCCCCTGGAGCCGATTCACTATACTTATCGTCTTATACCCTTTTGGTATTTGTCTTTTTTTTTAAAGAAAAGGAAGAAATATGGTCGACCTAATAGAATTTCACGCAAACGAAGTTGTAACAACAAGAAAAAAAAAATTTTTTCTGAAACTTAACTTAGGTAAGGGTTAAAACTAATCACATTAATATACAAATTTTCTATAAGTTTTTTAGGTCAGTTCTTTTATGTTGGTAAAAATATTCAGAGGACTAGGATCAAATAATAATCAGTTAAAACTATTTATTACATGCGCGACGTTTTTGCCCGGTTATTGAGCCTTCCTCAGGCGTTCTGAAATATCATAGCCAATTTTTTATTAATACCAAAAGTACCAAAAATGATTATTATTTGATTCTAGTCCTCTGAATATTTTTACCAATTTATCATCATCGAGGATCTGAAACTTTACAATAATGTTCTTTTATGGATTTTTTGAACTTCTTAGAGGTAAAAGCATAAATATGTAGTTCATTTATGTTAAACTAAAAACTAGATAAAGCTCAGTACGTTTATTCGTTGTTATTAGCATAGCTCTAGTATAGGAGTATTACTTTTCCGGCAATACATTGGGAGGATGGAGCGTCATTATAAATTTGTCGAATGCAAACTTTTTGCAGTTGCATTTTAGAGTTTCGTGAAATCTGTTCCTGTTAATGCTACAATTGGCAGCTCCGATAACAAAGGAAAATATTATGCTCGAATGTTCGAACACAACAACATGCGACCGATTTTAATTTCCGCAACTCACTATGTATGCATTGTGAGTGAACAAACGAAACATTCAGTATTGTAACAGCAGATATAAAGAGTTGGGTTTAAATCCCGTCATGTGGATTACATATATACTACAGGAAAAGTAACGCCTGTATATAAATATAAGATAGAATTGCAAGAGCTTTAGGCACCACCCTCCCTATCGCCATCATTCATTTGATGGTGTATTTATTCTTCGAGCATTTCAACTATTCTTGCAATACAATCATTCTATTTTGACAGTGACATGGAGTAAAGAGTGTTTGTATTTGTTCATTACTGAAACATACACATTGTATGATCTGCGCCTTCCTTCGTGCTCCTGTTCTTTGTTTGAAGAAACCATTTTCTTATTAAGTGTAAACTGTTTCTGAAATTATTTTTCTCTTTGTATTCAACGATTCATCGTTTGTCATACAACCAGAACCAACCGTTTACAACTCACAATAATGAAAATCTTTTCTCGACTAACGATTTACTCCGTTTTTTAAAAGGTCATGTTTGGAATTTTAACAAAATAAGGATCACATTTTCTTTCTAACATACATTATAAGATTAAAAAAAAAGGAAAGTCGAAATCAGGAATCAGTTACTGTTATCCGTTCAAGGAGGTTTTCGAATTATATTAGTTTAAGACTTTTCATTGCTTTTCACCACAAAAGTACTTCTATTAAGGGTGAACCACCGTCAGAACGTAAAAAAAAAATGACTTTTTTAAAACTGCTGCCATTTTTTTTAGAGATATTAAAAAACGGTCTTCGGCATGTAAAAGTTGAAGTTTTCAACTATTTTTTTGTATTTGCCCCGATATGTCCCCCCCTCCCCCTTTTACAGCGCTTTGAAAAAGCGTCCTCAAAAATGAGGAGGCAAACGGGAGACAAGTTTTCTCGGAAACCGGAAGTTGGATCATGATTTTCCAAAAAATGTAGGTTTTGGTAATGCGTCTTCTTGGTACTGAACCTCGAAAATTCGAAAAAAGTTGAAAATTCACAAAATGGCGCGACTTTGAAAAAAAAGTTAAAAAAAACGACCTTATTTTGGACCTTTCCCCCTCTCCCACTTTGAGGGACAGCGAGGTTTGGCCGATTTCAGAGGTTCAGTACCAAGAAGACGTGTTGAACTATAACACTCCAGTTTCAAGTCAATCCGTCGGATAGTTTCTGAGAAATCTTGTCTCCCAGTTTTAAAAAGTTGATTTCGAGAAAAACGCATTTAAAGTTTTTTTAAGATATTTTTTTATGTTATTATCAATTTATTCAATGTTTATGTTTATATGTATATATAGGTCTATAACTCGAAATATTTCGAATATTGACAAATCCTTTTAACACGTTATTCTTGAATGTTATAAGAAGACATTTACGGACAAAAAAAAATCGATTTTTTTTTCTGACGGTGATCCACCCTTAAATATTAGATTGCAATATCCTATAGCAGGGATGGAGAACCTTTTTGAGGCATGAGTCAAACTTGAATCATATTTTTTTAATACTAGCTCGTGGGTCATTAATGTACATGACGCCCTTTAGTGCCTCACCAGGTGAAACAAAGAGAGGGCGATGTAAGTGGTATGGAAGTCTCTTTCTACAAACATAAACAAATGTTTGCCTAACCTTCGTGGGTCAGTTAAAAAGCTTGCATGGATCACTGTCTGACCCACGAGTCATAAGTTTGCCATCATTGCCCTATAGTAAGAAACTTATTTTTTTATTTATTGCTTCAAAAATGACATAAATCTTTAATAGCAAACCAAGGAACACATATGTCCATTCCTGATAATGTAGAAAAAAAATCGGAAGCAAAATAAGGCCGATTGAAAGCTAGACCTATTAAAAAAGCCTATGCCGATTAAAAGAACCTTACCATGGATAGACAACGCTGAAGGAGACAATTCAACTACACGGAAAGCCAAGTCTTTTGCTAGGTGGGAAAAAGAAACAAAAAGTATGAATGATAATTGCATAAGTGCATCATGTTTTTAAAATTTTTCATAAAAGTTAATTTAAAGTGATCCTAAAACTTCTAAACTTAAGTTTTGATTCATTTATTAAGTTATCATATGAGATTAAAATACCAAAACAAAAGTTTGATTTATAAAAAAATCAAAGAAAAATTTTGCAAAAAAATGCATCATTTTAAACCGACCGTGATGAAGATTCAACAAAAGCTCTACAAAGCTGTAGTCCTGCATGACGTTTACCAGGTTTAAAAGAAATTTACGGTTTTTATACATTCGAAATTGTATTTTATATAAATGAAATAATATTCATATTTTTATTCATATTATTCATTGATTCCAGAAAAGTTTGGTATTTATTAACAATAAGGCACATTTTGATGCCCTGATTAAATATTCAATTAGTAATTTTCGAAACTATTAAACAATAACCGCAAGTATACAAAGATCATACCAAATGTGGAATAGTAACGAAGAAGTTACAGGCATTAGGTAGGTTAAATTATGATTAAGTTTATAAACATGGGGTCCAGATTTTCCTTCAATACAAACTTCCTGGCTTTCCCAGGCTGTCTAAATCAAAATTGATTTTTTTTCTGGTGTAAGATACTAAGATCAATTCTATGAAAAAAATGAGAAATAAAATCAAGCCAAGATGGGATTTTTCATCAATATCCTGTAAAACTTATTACTTTACGTACAATTTCTTTTCCAATCTAAATAATAAGCAAATAATGAAGAAATCAAACGTTTTCGTAATTTTTTGCGTACTTCCCTGGCGTCTCTAATCCAATGAAATTTCCTGAATTTCCAAATTTTACTGAGTAAATTATTTCTTTTTGCCACCTTCCTTCTTAAAGGGAAATCGCTTAAAACTTAAATTTTTACAATATTTAATTTTTCTCTACTATAGCCTAATATTATAAAAAGCAATCCTATTATTTTATTAGGAAAAAATATTTCCCAACTGAGGCCCCTGTCACTTATACCTCTTTATAGTACATAATACATGTATACTTAAATTTTGATTTTACAAATAATACCTTTTTATTTATATAATATATAAATCATATTATTGTCAATAAAAATGTGTATTTTGGACACAAGAAATTTAATTCCTTTCCTGATTATATAATGGTAAAAGACAAACTATGGACAAATATGCATTGTTATAGAAATGCTCAAAGACACCGAGAGATACTTAATACAATAAATAAAAATTATAATGACTTGTTTTTATTCGTTCCAGTAGTTATTGAATGGCTAAAAAACCATAATTCATTTTTAAGTTGAATTTTGTTAACATATTAAACCGTTATACGATCATAAATGTATTTAAAACCACAACGAAGAAAAAAAATAATTGAAACTGGATTATTTTTGTTCACCTAGATTCAGTCTAAGTAATAAATCATTATTATTCATTTTAAATTTATGATTTATAATAGGAGATAAAATGTTAATTTTTCGATAAATGTAATTTTCAATTTTTGGTTCAGAATTATAATTATTCTATAACCTATTCGTCACAATAATCATCGTTTGATTCAAGCCTAACAATAATTTATGAAAATTTTTCTGAATATCAATAAAAATTTTATAGTTAGGTACCTGCATAATTACGATAACGAACTTACTTGTTTCTAGAATACTGCGAAGGACAAATTCTGCTACCGTTAAAAACAGCCAAAAGCTTTTATCTTACCTGAAAAAAGAAAAAGAACATAATTAAAGTTTGTTGTTAAAAAATATAAACGATAAGCACTTCATAAGCTTTTTAAAACATTTTAAAAGCGCCACTTTTGCAGACTTTACAGTCGCCCTTTCCTGCTCATAAAAAACGATAATTTAGCTCATATGTCAACATTTAACACAGAGCTCTTCTACATAGATAAATCAGAATGTAATTAACGATTTTAATAGTTCACTTCACTGTACAGAGCGATGACAAAGTAACTCAGAGTAAAAGGATGTGAGGTCGTTGGAATAGCCCTTGATTTCAGGACGCCATTACCGATATAGTATATATCGTATAAGTAATACATAGACATGTTTAGTATCGCAATCATGACAACATCATTATGTGTTAATGTGTGTTGGAGCTTTTGATATAGAGGTTCCATAGGGATTAGAAAGGTAACGCCCTACTCTATCACCCGACAATAGGACATCTACATCACCTACAATTTTAAATGTGCAATGAACGGCACTCAATCGTAGATAGATTACAATGAACATTTGAAAATATATTTGCTATTATTTTCTTCATTTTAACAAAGAAATAAATAATTGAAAAATTTGATTAATATTTGCCAGCAGGGAAACATTGAAATAAGAAAAAAAAATCCTAACCCTTTATCTTTCTACTAAATCACTGAATCAATTTTTATCAAAAGCCATAGGCAGGATAGATCAGCTCCAGATAATAGTTTAACAAGACTTTGTAGGTATGTAGGTACTAATCAAGGTTTGTAAATTACACAGGTTGCTCCATTAGAAAAAAAAAATGACGTCATACGAAGAATTTTGAAATTGATCAGTCTGAAGATATGTACGAATTTCTTCTGGATACGTCACGTATCCATCATGTAGCCACCATGAGGCCACGTGTGTATTTTATAAACCTTGGGTACTAATAAAGTACTAAGATCCCACAAGTTTCAGATATCTCTATCTCAACTAGGTTTACTAAAAAAAAAAAAACATATGAAAACCAAAACCGGAAAATGTTAAAAAAATTATTAACCTAAATCTCGATTGACAATTGAATCGAAACCAACGCTGTTGGCACTAAGGTTAATGATTTCCAGAATTTAATAACATCTAACTTACTTTAATAAAAAAAAAGTTATCCTGATTCAATGAGCACTATTTCAATTATCACTGGGATCACATTTTTAACTTTTAATCAAATGAAATTAATTAATTAAGAACAAATTGCGTATGAATATGTCAAGCGATGCACTCATATCGGAAGACAGTGCACGAACGCCAAATCACGTGACTATTAGCCAATGGAATTGCGAGATATCTAGATGTTCATCTTTTTTGATTATTTAAATTTTGAAAATTTAACAAGGTCGTGTCTAGTCAATGCACCATACATATTCATATTAAACAAATTGATATTAGGCGCGGAAGGGAATTGCATGTTTTTTTTTCCTATGTAGCAACCTGGAAAGATAGTATGAAAAATTTAAAAAAATATTTCCACGACTGTTGCAAAATTGTTATATGGTTAAAAATATTATTTTTTACGGATTTAATAACGCTATATGGTAGTTTTTTTTTTAAAAATTCTTAATCAACCCATACATTATATTCAAATTTTAGATCAATCGGTAACATAACTTATAAAAGAAAAGTTTTCTGCATTTTCCTCATTATTTTTTCAAAAACAATAATTTAGATAAAGATCTGAAACTTCCAGGATCTTAGTACTTTATTACCACCCACATAACCACAAACTATCATTAAAATATCATTCCGGGACCGATTCAGTATAATTATAGCTTAGACTCCTTAGAATGAAAATCGCATTTGAAATTCAATCAAATTCGATTTAAAAAGGTAGGTCTTAAATTTAGTGTTTATTGTATGTTAACTAAGATACTAGCTAAAATATAAAACAAATTATCAATATTGGGTATTAAGAATAAATTTATTGCAGTCACTATGTGATCACTATTGTTATTGTAAAGATGAATATAACAATTATAAGGGCAAACCCAGGGCCAAACCCTTACAATTACCAAAGATAAATAAAAATATATCACAAAAATACTTAAAATATATAGCAATCGAATATTATAATTAACTACCACAGTCATTAAAGACTTTATTAAAATGTAAGATTAGCGAAAAGAAAATAATTAAATGGATCACAACGATTGATAATTAAAACACGTTTATATTTTACCTTTTTTACTATAAGTTTATATATTTTTGTAATGATACTTGTTATCAGTATAAGTTTTATGTTATTAGATTAATAAATATGTTTCCCAGGGCTTTGTACAGGAATTTGTAGCACCTCTATAGGTGCATACTTTGTATAAACATGCTTATGTATCCTGGTGAAATAAATAAATAACAATAAAAACAAGGTATATTGTACCTATACAGTATACTGAGTGTTTTATTGTAAAAAATATGTACTTTGATTTTAATTATATTAATTTGCTGGATATAAAGATTAAATTTTATATCGATACTCTGTCTGAACTTAGTGAGTTTTCTTAGGACATAGATATTATTTACAGAATATGTAAAATATACTGTGGTTTTATTTATGTCATATTTTTACAAAAGTAAACTAAACTATAAATTTTAATAAAATTTCAAACAAATGTATTGCTGACGTATTGCCCAGATACGTATTTTGTTTGCCAAGCAATTTTCCTCGGTGATCAGCAAGTCGAGTCTTTCTCATTTTACGAAGTAGTTGCGGAGGGTAGTGTATTCCCATTTCTCTTTCCATTCACCGAAGCAGTTATGGAACGATTCAATACTACTTAATGATCACTGAGGTAAATCACTTGGCAATCGAAATACGTATCTGGCTAACATGTCAGTAAAACATTTATTTAACAAACAACAGTAACAGAATAACTGTTATACTACACAAACAGTGTAAATATTCAAAGCCAGCGAAAAAATCTAATTTGTCATTAGTATTAATTTCACTATCAAGTATTTTATCGAACAGGTACAATATTGTAAAATATATTTTTTAAATTGTTATTTACCGCCGCTATATAACTACTAGAGTCTTTAGAGATTCTAGAGTTAATAAAAACTCGTATTCGAAAAATATCAACAACTTGCTCGAATAGAAGATCGAACCCAACACCTATCGGTTTTGGAGCGGCTACTTAAACCACTCAGCCACCATTAGGGTGTAAATATTTATTACTTTTAGTATTTATTAGAACAATTATAACTAGTCATAAGTTTTATTCAGAAAGTCAATTTTTAGGCAACACTTTTTTCTTTTTTTTTTTTCAACGTGAAGAGAAACTCTTAAAGACTTATATTCACGCTATTTTGAGCGTGACAAACATTAATATGAAAATATCATTTCATTTGAAATTATGCACATTATAATCGGCAAGTCACAGTGTAAAGAAAATGCTTTTGATGTTTGTAAAAACCGAGAAGTTTTGTCGAGATCGTTAGGCACGCTTCATTAGAAATGCAAATATAATTTACGGCACTAATGGAATATTTAATTCTGTCTACAACATTACTTAACTGGAACAGTTGTCATTGGCGACGTCTTCACAGACGCAATGCCAGGTAAATAGAGAGATATAACTCAAAAACTCTTTCACTCACGATATCTCAACTAAATTCTGCATAAATGGACCGTAAATATGCACTATATGTACCACTGCATGTATGCAGCATCATTCTATTTATTCTTCATTAGAAAATAATGTTCATGCAAGAATGTCCAGGTAGAATAAATGCAAGTGAAAAGCATCAAATTTGTAAGGCATTTCATTATCTTTTGGTCTTTGAAGAAAAACTTTAAATTCAAATGTGAATTTAGAAAGAATACCGCGCGCCATGATATGAACTTATTTAAAATAGAAAACATGAAATTTTCTTTCAAAACATACAATGCAATTTAAAAACACTGACAACATATCAACTCAAAGTAAAAGCTTTTTAAAACTTAATTGAATTTTCTCGAAGAAAACATCTTACTTTAATAACAAAAAAAAAAACTTAAAAAAAAGCAGGTATGCATTTTTTCCCGTCTATACATATCTACATAAGAAAAAGACATACTCAGTTGGTTTTCTTTTCTGTTCAGCAGAAAAGAAAAAAAAAACAGAGTTTTGTGCTAAAGTTTTACAAAGTAAAAAAACATCATAAATTTTTTTAAATCTCTTATGACCTCATACAGATTTGTTTTCAGAGTGAATGAATTCCCTCATACGTTATAGCTGCGAAAGCATTTTTTTCGGTTCTGATTCTTTTTTTAAGGAATAAGATTTTACACAGGTAAACTATATTATTTATGACACACATGAGTGCCACGTAAAATAAATTTTAACATTTCCATACTGAATTTTTAAAAAGTTATGTTGAAGTCAAGCTAGAATGGTTACAATTGAAATGCACCATAACGTTGGATAAGACTTTTATCTATAACCCGATTTTTGTAGATAAATTTGATTCAAAGAATTTGTTTTTACCTTTATTTTCGCCCTTAGTGTAAATATTTAATATTTGCTACCTTAAAAGTATTTGACGCGTACAAATTTGGTTTTTTTTTTCTGTTATGTATTACTGTCAACTCATTTTACACGTGTAAGCTTGAACGATAGTATCTAGTAGCCATCAAATGAAAGCGTATTTCTTTGTCCAACTCATTGATAAATTCTTAAGCTTATGTCCCTTATTTGTATAAAACGAGTAGATGATACCACCAAAATAGAAAAACAAATGTATAAGTGTTAAATTATTGTAATTCATTGTGTAACAAAACAACTAACCACTTTTAAATGCACTAGCAAAACCACAGCAAAGAAAGTAAAGAAGCCTTCTTAAGCCTAGCTACCAAAAATACGGTAAACTTGGGATGAATGCCAACCACAGTAAAGAAAGTAAAGAAGCCTTGACAAGCCTGGCTACCAAAAACAAGGTAAACTTGAGATGAATACCAGGCCATAAGGGTATTAAAGGTAATAAAAAGGCTGACGCCTTTGTCTGGAAAGGATCTAAATCACTCTTCAAAGGTCCACAGCCTGTACTTGGAGTTACAGGAATGGCAGCGAAAATACCATCAAAGAATGGGTTTACAATAGCAACTGCATAACATAGAAAAACACTACTGGACAAAAGCAAAGTAAAAGGATGGTGGGAAAATCATCACAAAAACTAACTACTGAAATACTTGGACCTACAAGAAAACAAGTCAAAGAGGTAACGAGTCTAATAGCCGGTCACTGAGGAGTGAAGAAGCACCTGGATACAATGGGATTACATGTAGATGCCCCAAAATTTATGTTCTGTCAAGCAAATAATGAAAACGTTTTCACGTTTTATGGAAATGTAGTGATCTAAACGAATGGGGAAATGAGAAACTGAGGATAATAAGCTCTACAACTGAAAGTACCAAGTACCGGAAAGTACCTAGCACGGCAAGTGCTGAGGTTCGCCAAGCTGCTTGGTTTAACTAGTTGAAGGACCCAGAAAGTACAATAAGCCCTGAGGCTGCAATATTGCAATATATACTCAACTTAATAAAGAAGAAACCATGAACTAAGTTTAAGGGTATCAATTATTTTGACATTTTATTACAACATTCGTTACTTTAAGAAATGCCTCAGCATTTCCCTCATTGCCGATTGTCGATGTTTAGCGAATGTATTTTAAATTTCTTTATCAACCCATAAAATATATGTTATGAACCACATATTAAGAACTGAAATACTTCACAAAACATGAAAAATTGATTTTTTTATAAAAACGATTTGAATCATAATGAAAAAAGAGGAAAAATTAGCCTTTAAATGAATGTTCATTAAATGTCTGTAAATGAATTATTTACTTTTAATTACGTAAAATAGTATCACGGAATGGGTTTTCAATAACCACTGTACAACGTAGATGAACACTACTGGACAAAAGCACAATAAAAGGATGTTAGGAAAACCATCACAAAAACTAACTACTGAAATACTTGGTCCTACAAGAAAACAGGGCAGAGTGGTAACAGGTCTAATAACAGGTCACTGTGGAATGAAGAAGTCCTTGCATACAATGGGATTACATGTGGATAGCCCAAAATGCAGGTCAAACATAGGATAAAATCGCTTCTCATGTTCTATGGGAATGTGGTGATCTAAATGAATGAAGAAATGAGGAACTGAGGATAATAAGTTCTAGAACTGAAATTATCAGAAAGCATCTACTACGGCAAGTGCTGAGGTTCGCCCAGCTGCTTGGTCTTAACTAGGTAAAGTAAGGCCCCATGAAGAACAATAAGTCCTAAGGTTGCACTGTTGAGGCCCAACTAACCTCATCCTAGAAAAACCAACTGAATAAAATAAAAAGATAAGCTAAATTTAAAAGTATCAATTATTTTGACATTTTATAACATTCGTTATTTTACGAAATGCTGGGCCTACAAGAAAACAGGTCAGAGTGGTAACGGGTCTAATAACCAGCTCATGCGGAATGATGAAGCACCTGCATTGGATTACATGTGAATGGCCCAAAATTTATGTTCTGTGAAGCCAAGGATGAAACCGTTTTTCACGTTTTATAGAAATGTGGTGATCTAAATGAATGGAGAAATGAGGAACTGAGGATAATAAGCTCTAGAACTAAAATTATCGGAAAGCACCTAGTACGGCAAATACTGAGGTTCGCCCAGCTGCTTGGTTTTAACTAGAAGTAAGGACCCAGAAAGTACAATAAGCCCTAAGGTAGCAGTGTTGAGGCTCTACTGATCCTCATCCTGGAAAACTCAACTTAATAAAAAAAAAACATACACTAAGTTCAATAAGGTTGGAATTATATTGTCATTTTATTACAGCATTCGTTACTTTATGAAATGCCTCAATATTTCCCTTATTTCCGGTTGTCAATGTTTAGTGAATTTATTCTAATTTTTTTTATCAACCCATAAAATTCATAGTACCAACAACACTTTCAGAACTGAAATACTTCACTAGACAAGAAAAATTGTTTTTTATGAGAATGATTTGAATCATAATAAAAAAAAGAGGTAAAATTAGCCAATGTCTTTCCAACACTTCAATTTTTGTTTTACACCATTGACAAATTTCTTTAACTCTTCAGTTTTTAATAAAAAATATATATGCGAGAGATCTCAAACGAATTATTTACTTTTAATTACATATGTACTAAAATGTTACAATTTCAGAGAAATGTTTATTTTACTCTATGATTTATTTCACCCCTATTTCCCAGTGTATTTCACAAGTAAAACATTTTATGTCATATGATTATTATCGGAACCAAAGTTTATTACAAAAGCTACGTAACTTGAAGCTTTGATGACTCTGAAGTTTGTTAAGTTAATGCTTTGCCTCATTCCATCGTTACACCAGTGTTAAATTAAATTCTCGACCAAAGCAATTATTGATTATTAATGTAGATATTCAATTTAAACTTGCAAAAGACTGTTTGCGTTAAAACGCCTGCAAAAGGAACCCTAACGATATTCACGCGTGACAGCATTAGACACTGAACGTAAACATTTTTTTCGTTTAACTTTATCGTTAGCTTTAAGACGTCAGTGCTCTTTGAAGTTGATAAAAGCTTTAAAAAAAATGTAGTCGAGAATTAAAACTTGATGAAAGTTACTCATAAAAACAAAGATTGGCAAATTGAAAATTTATATAACCTGTTGTTGGTTCAGTGGTTCGTATTCATCAAATTAGCTTGGCTACATTCCCCGTGAGAATGGCTACACCTGAGCTTTCTGTCATCTTGTCTTTGTCATTCACGTTCATCATTCGTTATCGAGTCTTACTTTTCTTACCACTATTCTTGGGAATGTCGACGCCATCTTAAACGACGTCGACAAGACGAAACGTTGAAAAAGGGAATATCTGGATGGTGCGTGCTGAGATATTCGAATGCTAAAATATTCCAGAAGTGGAATTGTATAACGTCAGTTTCTAAGGTTTTATTGAGCTGGAAGATCTTTGTTTTGATTTTAAAAGAAATGAAATCATAATGTAAAAGATAATTTCAAGTATACGAAGTTGTATTGATAAAAGACACATTAATCCAAAGAAGTATCAATAAGAGCCTTTGATATAATTAGTGCAGTTAATCAAGAATCTTAAAATCGGGGTTGGAACAATTTATATAGAAGTTATACTTAGACATATATAGGACGATTTTTCAAAGGTAAAGCTAATATTCGAAGTTTATTACTTCAAATGCAAGGAAATTTTCAACTAAGGAGGCATCCATTAATTAAGTGAGACAATTTTAGCTATTTTTCGACCCACTTTCCCCCCTTGGTAAGATTTTTTGAGGTTTTGCTCGACCTCCTCCCCTAATCACACGTGAGATTTTTCAATATGCATATTTGCAATGCAAATGAGTTAATATGTGCTTCAATACATTAGACTTATTTTAAAAAAAAAAAAAAACAATTTTAAAAAACAATGTGATATTTCCCGAGACGATCTTCACCCCCTTCCCACTAAACATCTCACGTAATTACTGGATGCCCCCTAATATAATCTGAGGCACTTGCAAGATAGTACTTCTTTTAAATTTTATGAAATTCTGTGGAACTCAATGAAAGAAGAAAACTCAGGCTATTTAAGATCCGTTTTAATAATTAAGTGATTTATTTTCCAAATTGGCAACGTTTCGTTGCCTACCGCAACTTTATCGGGCGTCCTAGATCACAAAAACGTTTCAATTTTAGCTCCAACTCATCTAATCAAATTACACACTAAAGAAACATCACCAATTTAGAAAATAAATCATCCAATAATGAAAGAGCTTTCTTCTTTAATTTAATAGAAAACTGAGATCTGAATCATATCATCTATTCTGTGGATCATTGGTCAAGATTCCCGCAAACTTTTCGAAAGATAGATCGGAAGATATATTTTTCAAAAGAGCAAACCTAGAAGCTGTGATTATATGTTCAGGTTTTATTTGAATTATTTGGAAAAAGATTTATTGTTAAATTTTCAAAATATAGGCATATAGATTTATCTGTATGTCTTTCAATGTTAAACTATCAATTTCGAAAACTAAGATTGAAAACAACAAGAGCTTGAAGTAGATTAAAATAACCGTTAAAGGAAAACGGAAAATGAATTTGACAAGAAAAAATTTACAAAAAAAAGGATGCTACAGGAGTCACAGGAATTAATTCAAAAAGAGTATTGGGCAAGGATCAGGAAATATGCACGTGTTTCAGCAACTGGCAGAGCTGTTCAGAATTAAAGAGGGAACTAATTCTAATAGTTATCCGCCGAAAAATAAGATCCAACTGGAAAAACAGATGATTAATTTTTTTTTACAGAACTTAAAGTTGAGTTTTTTACAAATGGAGAAACTGCAAATGCCCAGAGATCAGAACAGGAGTTCGCCAAAGATGCTCCCTATTTTATACTTTGTTTAACATGAATGATTAACAAATGGAGCATTGGGAAAATGTATCAACCTGGTATTGTTGACTAAAACAAAAGGAAAATCACAAATTATGTAAGACTGTTTTATTGTAATCGGGGAAACTTATAAAGTGAATATAAGCAAAGGAAAATCAAAAGGAACGTCGAAAAGTGTAACACTTTTTCGCATCAATATGTAAAATAAACAAGTAAAATTTAGAAAATATCATTATCGAAAACGGAAAATTCGTTAATAAAATTAAAAACCGTCTTTCTAACGAGAAAAACACATTCAAAACAAGAAGAATCTCTTAAGCTCCAAAAGTAGTAGCTAAAGTGCTATGTATAGATTGTAGCATTGCACGGATCGGAAATCTGGGCCCTAAGAAAACAAGAAAAGAAATATCTGAAAAGCTTTGACAAGACAAAAAGCTTATTGGATGGGTCACATGTTAGATTTTTAAAAAAAAAAGATCCATACTTAATCTAATATAAAAGGAAAATTAGTCCAAGTAAAAAGAAGAAAATAGATCGAAATCCTGGAGTTATTTAAGACAGGAATAAACTACTCCGATTTAAAGAACCTCTCCAGGGATAGACGACGCTGGAGGGATGAATTCGACCACGTGGAAAGCTAAACCTACCATCAGATAAAAGCATTTTGAATTTGCAACCTAATTGAATCTTTTTGATACTACCATTTTAAAAAGGTGATGTGGAACAAATATTTTTCTATATTGTTTTCTCTTATTCAATTATTTAATAACTATAATTTTATTTATTTTTAGTAGGATAGTGGACATGAAAGGATCCATGTACTAATTATTAATTTAGCGACACGTTTCGGTCTTTTATTAGACCTTCATCAAGCTTCTTAATATGAAGTACACAATATACATCACAATAACATCGATTTTTTTTTCTTTATCGCACACATACATTAAAAATTTTTTTATTTAAATTAAAATTTATTTACATTAAAATTATTTATAAAATTAGTGAAAATCGTGGTAATTAAACATTTTTAAGAAACAAGCCATGATTAGTATCGTTACTTTTTTAAAAATGTTTAATTACCACGATTTTAACTAATTTTATAAATAATTTTAATGTAAATAAATATTCATATATAAAAATTTTAATTTAAATAAAAAATTTTGTAATGTATGTGTGTGATAAAGAAAAAAATTTCGATGTTATTGTGATGTATATTATGTACTTCATATTAAGGTAGTTTAACAATTAGTAATGTTTGAAGGATTCTGTAATACATGTGTTTGTATGATTTTAGAAGCCTGATGAAGGTCTAATAAAAGACCAAAACGTGTCGCTAAATTAATAATTAGTACATGGATATACATCCTTTCATGTCCACTATCCTACTAAAAATAAATAAAATTATGTAAATTATGGACACAACCAATTTATCAATAACTATAATATTTAGAAAAGATGTTATACAACTTCCTATAAGTCAATAACATAAAAACTTAAACCAACATTCAAAAGTTCAATCGCAAAGTTTTTAATCGCTTTAATTAGTTCAATTTTAGATCCTCAGTTAAGGACTGATTTCTGTAATTATTTAATTATTTTTGTAATTATTTCAGAGAAAAAACATTAACCAAATAAGAATTCGAGATAATAAATGAATTTAAAAAACCATGCTTCTCAATCAAATTCGGTACCGACACAAAGAATTATTTGCATTGAACTTAGTGTTTTTTCTTCTTGTTAATTTAACTCTAATAATTGCTGTTAACTATATTTCCGTACCCTAACATTAGTTCTAAGAACAGCCAAATTTTGATCAAAAAAGCAACAATCGTATTACAAAATTTTTACGAAGAGTACATCGTTTAATAAAATGTTTCGTTGTTGAGTCGTTGATAAAACGGATTTATTTCAGATAAAACAAATGGGTGAAAGGGTTTACAACCAGGAAGTTTCTCATTTTCATTTGGTAACGCAGCAGTGCTGATAAAAGGGTGGCCGCTCTTGGGGGTGGTTTATAGTGTTGTATATCACGTGATCGAGTAATGAAAGACAGAGGGCGCACAGGCGCCGCTTTGATTGATCACACGTTTCAAAAGAAAAATGAATGCAGCTTCTGTGAATTTACTTTTATTATATTACATATGATTTGTCTTCATTGAATGCAAGACACGCCCGTGTACTTCTTCATCAATTGAAAAAATCGTTTGTATACCAACAAATGTTTCATGACTCGAATATATTAACTACACAATATTTTCTAGTTGCAAGATAATTTTATGTCTTCTATTAAAATTTGCTCCATAAAAATGCAACAAAGTACAAGGATTTATTAAATTTTACTTTCATCATTTCACTATAGGAAAGAGTTACGTATACTTCGGAGATTTTCATTCGTGCAGACGTATCATTTTAAAAATAGCTTTCACTTTACGATAAGCTTTAATCAAGTCGGTAGCCAATTTTTCTTAAAACTCAATTATTGAATAAAACAACAAAAAAATGTAAGCTTTCGTGTTCAAATTGGACACATTTTCCTTTGAAAAAAAGCTCTAATGTAAATGATGTAATTAAAAATATTTAATTAAGTTTTTATGTGTTTTAACCACGGAAATTTAAGCTCATATATCATAAAAATAAGCAGAGCTTGATTTTATTTCGTCTTTGAAAAAACCAAATGCAAAACGTCCTATTTATATTGGCGAGTAAAATTACCTACGCTGTAGATTGTAAAACATAGCGAAACACATCAGAAATAAGCTTTAAGCATAAATCCTGCATCCAAATGAACGGAAACACGTCTGGTTGCCAACGTAACAGTCGCACAAAATGCTCATACCTTCCACTAAAGTACACAGAATCGAAATACAAGTTCATATCTTTCCGGTTTCCAACTAAAATTGTGAAAATTATGAAATAAAATATATACAATTCAAATGTGTGCTGCATCACAATAAAACATTTAAACGATAAATGTAATACGAATAGTATCTCTAAAATGCAATTTTCTAAAAAGGATACGTATTATCCTTTGCAAACTTCTCTAAATCAATATTATTTTATTCTTAGAAAAATACAGGATATACTCTTTTATTGACATTTTATGTTACGACAGAATTTTACAATAGATTTTTCAAAGCTGCATAGTGCATTTATTCAAGAAAATCAAGTACTTCGTCGATTTCAATATTCCACGAAATAATTAAAACATGCTTATCGGTTTATTATGTCAATTTTAAATATTTCTTTACTAGACTTAATTCCTGGATTTTTCGTGGGAAAATTTAAACACAATACTACAATGAAACACTTCAAATGAATCAAGTCTCAAAGTTATATATATATATATATATATAATAGGGTGATTTTTTTTTGTCCCTTCGTGAAATTTTGTTGGAAATACCAAAAAAAAAAAAAATTCCCTGAAAGTTTGAGCCCTTAATATTAATTTTAAGTCCTCGACCAAGACGTGTAAAGATTTCCCATTGAAAATATACGGAAAGTCTGATTTTTTATTTTTAAATTTCTATATCTCAGAGGCATTTCATGGGATCGCTTTTACCGAAGATGTTTTTTTCTCAGAATTAAACGCTCTACAAAAGTGCCTATTGCGACAAAGTCGTAACTCACACCGGTGAGGTAGTACGGACCACTGAACCTGATTTTTCCATAAAATTCGCGTTTTTTTGCATTTATCTCGTAAATAACAAGAGCTACGGAAAAATTGTGAATGAAAAACTTGTAGAGAATTTGATTTCCTACAAAAAAGTTCCTGTAGACCAAATCGCGAAGATCAATATTAAACGAGATATTAAGTCTTGAATTTTATGGAAAAATCAGGTTCAGTGGCCCGTACTACCTCACCGGTGTGAGTTACGACTTTGTTGCAATGGGCACTTTTGTAGAGCGCTTAATTCTGAGAAAAAACCATCTTCGATAAAAGCGATCCCATGAAATGCCGCTGAGATTAGAAATTTAAAAATAAAAAATCAAAGTTTTCGTGTATTTTCAATGGGAAATCTTTACACGTCTTGGTCGAGGACTTAAAATTAATATTAAGGGCTCAAACTTTCAGGGATTTTTTTTTGGTATTTCCAACAAAATTTCACGATGGGACCAAAAAAAAAATCACCCTAATATATATAAGCCGAAGAATGTAACCAATATACGTATTTAATTTAGAAGAGGAATGTACGAGTTTTGACCTACATGTTGCCGAGAAATTCGAGTGATGTCAAATTTTCAAAATAGATCAAAGAGTTTTCGCCAAGTCGTTGGTAAAACGATGGTCAATTATTGAATTGATGCACGTGTGGAAAACTTTAAAAACTTTAAAGCAATACGTGCACCATAAAATTTATATCTATAATCCTGGCTAATATAAAAAAAAAAAACCTTAAGAGAAACTAGTTCAACTTTACCTGTGAAAAAATATATTTTTACTAACAACATTAATTTTAAAATCTAGCCACAAAAAAAAACATTTGGATGTAACAAGATTTAATTTTAAATTTGCCAATGTAAAATTATAACAATGTTTTTTCTTATGATAATGCGATAATCATGTAATAAAACACAATATTAAATCGATATATGAGCCGTTTATTCTGAAAGTGGTATAAGTCCATTTTAAGGACAGTCCATACGACAACTTTTGATTTGCTGATGGACCAGATTGTGCTGATATTTGTACTCTAAACATTTACAAATTATTGATATGATATTGGTTTTTTTTTGGCACACTAGTAGTAACTTCTTTGATTGTAAAATTTATGTTTCATTGATGTAAAATAGTAAGTATATGAACTATCCTTGAAATGGACTTAAGCCACTTTCAAAATAAGCGGCACATATATGAAAACAAAGTTGTAATATGTTATAACTATTTATAAAATAGATAATAAGATTCAGATCTCAGCTTTTATTAAATAAGATCGGTCTTTTATTTAATATTTTTTTAATATTCAAATTAGCTACGTTTCGTTACGTATAGCAACTTCATCAGGCTTCTTGAATCACAAAAATATAATATTTTTAATTTAAATTCAATAAAAAAATATGTTATGTTGTGTATACAATATATAGGATATTTTGCGGTCCAATTTATGTAGTATAATTTAATATAATAATATACAAAAATCATACCATAAACATAAATTTGAACAGAAGTTCAAACAAAAATATTCGTGACGTATTACCAAGATACGTATTTCGATTGTCAAGCAATCTTCCTCAGTGGTCATCAAATAGTCTGTTCAAATTTATGTTTATGGTATGATTTTTATATATTATTATATTAAATTATACTACATAAATTGGACCGCAATATATCCTATATATTGTATACACAGTATAACTGTTCAAAGTCAGCGAAAAAATCTTAGTTTAATTTATGTTATGTATTTTTTTCAAAGCTGCATAGTGTATTTATTCAAGAAAATCAAGTACTATTTCAATATTCCACGAAATAATTAAAACACGCTTCTCGGTCTATTATGTCAGTTTTAAATATGTCTTTACTAGACTTAATTCCTGGATTTTTCATGGAAAAATTTAAACAAGCTACCATAATAGAACACTTCAAATGAATCAAGTCTCAAAGTTATTAACATTAAACTCTTAAGACTCCTCTTCATATTCGGCAATATATATAAGCCTATTTATAAATGAAGAATGGCTAGACCAATTTTCTTGATCTATGATTAATAAAATTTCATTATTCATTTAGTATTCATATTAATAATTAAAAATGCTCCAATATAATCGATAATTAATCGATCAATTAATTTTCGCAATTTAATTTTAAGTGGTACGAAGTTCACCGGGTCCTCTGGTTTACTATATAGACCTATGCACTATTTGCTTAAAATAGGCAGTTTTAAGCATTGCTTAAAACAATACAATAATTGTTACGAAAAGTTGAATTTTTCAAAAGTAGATTATTCAAACCAAAACAAAAGATTTACATTTTAGGTGTAATAAATTCTTCAATCCGGAATTGATATGACAACTTGACATTTTTCTTTAAAATTTCAAGAGATGCTTTTAATGTTTTGAAACAAAGAAAGATAATAAAGCCGGACGTTTTAAAACAAAGTACTTTTATTACATTTCCTTGATCCTTTCCCACTGAAAATTTAAGCAACGAAGCTCGAAGCTTTTAGGACCGAGTATATTTATAATATTATTAAATGCTCTAAATTAGGTTAACGATTGTCGCTGCAAATGTTCAGAAAACGAACACATCATAAATTCGCTATGAAATTTCATTATCAACATCATTTACTCCGACAATAGATTATATTTTAATGAGCACAAAATATTAAAGGATAAGGAAATTTTGAAATTTAATAAGCCCCTTCACCATATACTTTACATACTCATTTGCACCTTTCAAGCATTTAAAATTATTCACTTGTTTTGAGAAATTTGCATTGGCATATGTATAGGTATAGGTAGATACATATATTTGGAGGCATATGAATTATACATAATAAATTGGGGGTGCTTGTATTGTTATAAATATTTATGAATCACGATGGTTTTTGACTTTCTCTTTGTTTTAAAAACGTATTTTATTAACCTTATACAAATGTTATGAATCTATGTTGATTTTTTTGTATGGTCCACGCGGCAACAGTGGATACCTTTTTCCAGAACATTAGAATTTGTATTGTATGTTAGAAACTAGCAGATAATAAGTGTTAATTTATTTTTACTACTTTACTTGGCTTAGTTTAGCAACATAATAAATACATTGTACTTAAAAAAAGTTACAAAACCCCTAAGTATTGTAGAATCGAAATCATTTATTCGGTATACCAATTGGCGCATCCAATCAATAAATTATTTAATTTGGATTTTTAAATAAATCTTGTTTACAAATTCAAATTTCTACCTCAACTTCAACCTCACGGTTTTATAGTAACCAAAAAAGCATTCCGGTGTGGAAGATTGTTTGGAAAAATTGATATATACCATATATCAACAAAGAATGCAAATGACCATGATTCACTATAAACTGAGTAGCGGATTTTTAAATAACTCACGGCAACAGAAATTCAAAGGTGGTAAAATTTAATTTTTTTTCAAATTCTTTGAATATCCTTTAAGTTTCGAAAGTTGAAATCTTTGAATATTTATTAAATTTACTTTTTTTCAATATGTAACAAATATAGTAAAGTCCTACCCATATTAATAGAGCCTATAGGCAACTACTTTAGAAATCTGCTCCTATATTTACTTAAATGTTTCAACCAAATTCATCATCATTTTTATTTTTTTATTTCACTCAAACTACATGTAACGCTACTACTAAAAATAAGATATAATTTAAATAGGTTATTCTTATCAAATTCCGAAAATAATTTAAAAAAATATAAAATTATTTTTAAAAAAAAAATGTAATTATTGATGATAAAATTCAGATCTCAGCTTTTATATTTTTTTAAATAAGAAGAAAAATCAGGTTATTTAAGATCTTTTTGTCTTTTATTTAATATTTTTATTGTTCAATTAGCTACGTTTCGTTACTAATCGTAACTTCCTCAGACTTCTTGATTCACAAAATCAAATATTTTTAATTTAAATTCAATAAATAAATAAAAATAAAAAATTTTATTTTTATTTATTAGTAAATAATAAAAATGAAAATAGTAAAAATTAAAATTTTAATTTTTATTTATTTATTGAATTTAAATTAAAAATATTTAATTTTGTGAATCAAGAAGCCTAAGGAAGATGATTAATAACGAAACGTAGCTAATTGAACAATAAAAATATTAAATAAAAAATAAAAAACAAAAAGATCTTAAATAACCTGAATTGTCATCTTATTTTAAAAAATTTAATTATTGTAGTATTTGTATAGCTAGATTATACTAATATAGTAGCCCCTACAATACACTTATTTTAGACGAATTAAGGATGATTTATAATTTTGAAAATGAGGGAATGTACTTTATAGGCCATACCGTCATTGAATCGTGTTTGATATAGAGCAAAAAGTTTAGGCCTTAACAGTATTACTATTGCTTTAATATAATACTCCTCTGCAAAGTGTTATTTATTGTCTTGCACCATTAAAATGAACTACTTGTATCTTTGCTAAGTAGTTACAGTAATAATTTTCACTAAAGGCAATGTAAATTATATTCTCATCATTAAATAGGAAAAAATAATGAATTTAAGGATTAAATAAGCAAAGAAATAAAAAAATTCAAGTTCGACAAGTTTAAAAAACCTATTACCTCATGTATCGTCATTCCCTCGTTTCAATTTGAATGACGAAATGAGGTATGACTTAAAAAATTTTGGTACATAAACTTTTGTTACCACTAAATTTTTGTGTAAAATTATTGTCTCTGATAACCTACTTTACTCTATTATACCTACTATACCTATTATATCTACTATACCTCTATTTTTCTTGTGTTAATGTAAGGGAATGGCGACTGAAAATGTAATCTTGAAATAATTTTTATGTTTTAATTTTGGAACCGATATTATAGCACGTGTAAGATGACTTAAAAAATGTCGAATAATGATTATATTGCCAACAATCAAAAATCGATGAGACCCTTCATGAATGATTACCAATGAGTTCATTTAGCGACTTTTAGTAGAGGCGTGAGGGAATGAATTTCTTTTATGGGACACATAAAAATATCATTGAAAGCATGTTCATTACTTTTCATTCCAAACTCAAAAGATTTTTGAAAATTTATTGTGTTTTTAATCGATTAGTCAAAGTCGCAAATATTTTAATTTAATAGTTCAAAAATGTGCTAATCTTAAGCTTGGGTCATAGTGAGGAAATGATTTTTAGGGTACTGTTTATTTATTATTCTATAGATATTCATATGGTTCAAAAATTACAACCATCATTAGCCCAAGTATTGTTCTATTCAAGGAAAAAAAAGGTTGAAGCTTGGATCAGGAACGTCGAAATTTGAGAACTGTTTAGAATTGTTTCGTAATTATTCCTGTACGTATTGTTCACTCGAATGCAATTTGTACGTAAACTTTGACATATGCCAGAAATGAAGAAGCGACGGTTATTTTCAAATATGTATTATCACATATATATAACAGAACATAAAAATTAAACAGTTCAATATTACCTAAGTATATTTTTCATTTCGCAAATGTTTTGGAGTTTCCTTTCATTAATAATAATACATCACAGTTTTTCACAAGTGTTGTTCTCATAAAACAATAAACTTTATTTAGAAAATTTGGTCCAAATTAATTTTAGCACACCCACAATCTGGCAATGTTGCATTTTCGACTTTGTTTTTAATTTAATTCGCGATTATATCGGTCCATAATAAAAATTTAGCCACAAAAGAGAGAATTATATCATATGAGAATTGATGTAACAAAAATATCGCGAACTAAATTAAAAAAAAGTAGAAAATGCAACGTTGCCAGATTGTGCATGTGCTAAAATGGACTTGAGCCAAAAAATTAATTTTAAATATTACAATATAAATACATATTTGAAAATAAACGTCACTTTTTTATTTCTAGCATATGTCAAAGTTTACGCACAAATTGCATTCGAGTGAACAATACATACAGGAATAATAATAGAAATAGAAAATTTCGACGTTCCTGATCCAAGCTTATACCAAAAGAAATACCATCATAGGTCACTTAGATGTTTGTTAAAACTAAAAGAACAAAAATTTCGATATTTTATGAGAACTACCCATAAATACCGTAACAATGGCAGTGAAAACACCTTTCTGTCATAAACTTTGATTCAATTAAATAATTAAAATGAAAAATTGTTGAACCTAATTAATTTTGAATCTAATTTTTAACTTTTCGAACCAAATCAGACATTTTTTGGATGTATTTTCGATCCAAAAATTTCCAAAAAGGGAACTAGATCAATTATTTATTTCAACACAGTAACACTTTATTACAAAGTAAAAAATGCGCCAACATTGCTGCTTTAACCCCTAATGCCGCGTTAACCCTATAAACACGTCTATATACAATATACATATACATAAATATGCGTATACTTGAATTTATACTATAAACGTGGGTATTGTGAAAAAAAAATGTATACACATGCTTTACTGAGATTGAGGGCAATAAATTGCCATTTATAAAATGGAATTTGTGTATATGAAACTCAAATATCGATGTTTTACAATTAAAAAATATATTTTACAAATTTCATATTTATTTGATCAGCATTGAGAATCCCAGTTGAATTGTACTGATAGAAAGGGTGTTCTGTGTGGTTAAATATGTGAGCAGTAAACAATCGTATTTGTGGTGTGGAGGACTTGTGTGGTAAATGTTGAATCTCCCCAACGCTCCTGTACCACCGCTGAAATGAACCCATACCAAAAAGCTCAAGCTCTCCATGGCCGGCGCCTCCACCAATAATAGCGCTACCACCATCTCACAGGGATAAATTTAAAAAATAATGCATTCAACCATTGATTAAAGCAAATACATGAATAGTTATGAATGCACACATATGCAATTTGCAGCAGGTAGTATATGCACATATTTCGTATGTATGTTTGTCCGTTTTTCTCACCCACCAATTTCGCTTTATGCAGACGTAGAGCATTACGATGATTATTGACTTTGACAACATCAAGTCCTCAAATATCACAAAGAAAATGGATCATCCGCAGAGAACTCTAAATGTTATAAAATGAATCCTTAGGAAATGGCCGTGGTGGGGTTGCCGCAAAACATACAAGTTTATATATCACATAAAAGTGTATTGCGTCGTGTATGACCGAACTTTATTACATTCATGTTGTATCAAAAACCTCTCAACAGCAAAATATATATATATCACTATGTTCGTAAACCATCTCGAAATATTATACGCAACCATCATCAAATCTGCTTTCCGTTTTGTTTTCTGCTGCGGATTTATATTCCATTTTATGTTGAGGTTGAATACCAACAAAACACATACGTTCACTTGTAATACATAAACTGGAAGCATTTGAGGACAATTTATAACTAACAACCTATTTTCAAAACAAGGAAAACATTAAAAAATATTTCCTCTACAAATAAACAACTATCAGTATAACCAAAACTTAAAAATTCAACCATTTAACTACGCACTGTTTAAAGTTTTTTCTAATTAAATTATTTTTTTCCCCTCTCCGGACATATTAATTCGAATCTTACACCAACATATTTTACTGATATATAAACTCTTAGAACAAGAGTCCCCAACCTTTTTGCCCTCTAGAGTCTAGAGTATATTCTAGATTGCCGTTCAAGCAGCGGGCACTATTTATTTTTTAAGGTAGGTACAGTTACAGTTGAATATAGCGAATTACATATATTTAATGCACAAAAATATTTAGTTCAAAAAATACAATTACAAAAATTATAAAAACCTTGGTAATTGAGTCAAATTCGGAAATCGCATTACTAGAGGGCGTTACTATAGAGACAGAGACAAACCCAATACCGTTTCCACCATAAGGACACACGGGGCCCGTGCCCAGAGCCCTCATTCTCAGGGGGCCCCAAAGGATTACACAACCAAATAAAATCAGATAAATTGGAAGAAACTTTTCCAAACGTAAAAATTGCTACAAGAATATTCCTTTGCCTAATGGTTACTAATTGTAGTGGAGAGCGGTCATTTTCGCAGCTTAAGAGAATAAAAAAATGAATTGTAAACAACAATGTTACAAGAACGACTGAGTAATTTGTCAATTGTGTGCATAGAAAGTGATATCCTTCAAAAAATTGACTTAGGATATAATAGAAGATTTTGCTCAACAGAAATCCCGAAAGAAACCGTTATCGTAATCAAAAATCCAGCAGTATTCTAATAGCATTAATGATATTGGAATCATTAATATATTTATATGTTTAGATACTAAAATTATTATAATATCATTCTGTATTTGATTACCTATAATAAATGGTCATACTTAGTAAAAAAATGTTATTATAATTCGCTTTTTTTACTTTCCAAAAGGGCCCCAAATTCTAGTGTACCCAAAGGCCCCAGTCTAGTGTAAAACGGTCCTGAACAAACCAAACTATACTTAAAAGATGCTTTTTCAACGGAAAAAATTATACCAATATACTGTAGAAGTCAAACAGTGGCTTAATAAACGCAATCGTACAAGCACAAATAATGCTGAACGCTTTTGATCCAAAACTGGCAGTTGTACATACAAACATACAAAATTTCCACAAAATAGTTTCAAAGAATCATAAAATGAAGTTGCGTGAGATAGCTGACACCTTTGAGATATCAGAAGGTAGAATTTTTGCATAAAAATTTTGGCATATGAAAATTGCTTTGGAAATGAGTACCGCAATTGGTCACACTGGACCAAAAACAACAACACGTCGACGATTCAGAGCGCTGTTTGGAGCTGTTTAAGCGAAATAAAAAGGATTTCTTGCGTCGATGAGTAACAATAGATAAAATCTGAATTCAGTACTACACGCCCGAATTAAGAAGATTATCAGCAGAGAATGCAGCAAGCGATGAAAGTCGTCCAAAGCGACCAAAAACTCAAAAATCGGCTGGCAAGATTTTGGCTTCCGTCTTTTCGGACAAATAAGGAGTTTTATTCATTAACTATCTTGGGAAAGGCAAAACTATCGATAGCAACTATTCAATGGCATAATTGTATCGATTGAGTGCAGAAATCAAGAAAAAACGACCCCATATGCAAAAGAAAAGTGTTGTTTCACAAGGACAATGCACCATGCCACAAGTAGAACAAAACATTGGTTAAATTGGATGAATTACGTTTTGAATTGCTTCTTCACCCACTGTATTCTCCAGATTTGGCCCCCAACGACTACTGGCTTTTTGCAAACATGAAGAAAATACTCCGGGGAAATATTGGTTCAAATGAAGAAATGATTACCGAAACTGAGGCTTTTTTTTAGAGGTTAGACAAATCGTTTTATTCAAAAGAGTAACTAGTTGCTTACTAGAAAAATCCTCCCAGGAAATTTGCCCACAAAAATTGTTGCTCACACAAAAGTTCCCCACAGAGAAATTTACTCACATTGAAAATCCTTCACACGGAAATCAATCCACAGGAAAAAAATAATTAAAAATTTAATTATTTATTATTTTATTATCAGTATTGTGATAATATTTTAGTATAACAATATTATACGATATTGAAATTGAATTAACAAAAAAAAATCGTGGATTAAATTAAAGACATAACAGAAACTGAAACTTTGCCAGATAATGACCAAAAAGAACATGAACCCTTATATATTTTTAAATTTATATTTTTTTTTTAAAAATTAAGATATTTATTTTCAAATATGTTAGTTATGTATTACAATACTAATGATAAAATAACATTTAGTTAAATAATAAATAAAATAAATATTTTTGCTGTGGGTTAGTTTCCATGTAAGGATATATCATTGTGCGTAAATTTCTGTAGGAGGAATTTTCTTTAGGAATAACTTTCTATGTGGGCAACTTTTGGGTGAGCAACAATGCTACTGCGCAGCTTTTGTGGGTAATTTTCGTGTGAGGAATCTTCTAGGGGGCAACTATCATAAAACTTTTGAAAAGGTATAGAAAAGTTAGAAGAGCGATAGAATGAATGTATCACTCGATAGGAAATTAATTATAAAAGTAAAAAAAAGCTTTTCATAGTTAGACCAGGGACTTATTTAGTGATATGTTTTACAGTACACGTAATAAAATTTTATGATTTGAAAGCACAAAAATTGAAAAAAACTAGAGAAAAAAAGCAAATACATTTCATTAAATTTTGTAACAAAAGCCTCGTCTGGATTATAGAGAATTAAACTCAAGTTATTCTGACGTAGATATCTCCAGTTTATCACTAGTTGTCACTGAAACATTGTTTTCGTTATTTTTTTTTTAATTTAAAGCGCTTTATATTCATAGCGATCAGATAATAATTTATCACCTAGAAATGCCATTGGGTTCCATTCCACTCATAACATAAATAACAATGACTACATTTCCAAATGA
This sequence comes from Sisyra terminalis, assembly GCA_958496175.1. Classification (NCBI taxonomy): domain Eukaryota; kingdom Metazoa; phylum Arthropoda; class Insecta; order Neuroptera; family Sisyridae; genus Sisyra; species Sisyra terminalis. Next base: position 58,450,536 of record OY292274.1, read on the forward strand.
AATTGCATTGATGTGTATCAAAATATTTATTGATATTGAATAAATCAAGTATCGCTAGCTGAGTTGATAATGTTTCAAACTTCATAGGTACACATACAAAATTATTTTGTCGATAGTAAAATATGAGTTCAAAATTAAAAAAGTTGACTAAAAACTAATAAAAAATTTGAAACTATAATTGAAAACATTTCTGTTGACTGAAGAGTACAAACACTGTCGGTTGATGATTTTATTTATTTGATTAAAAATGAATTTAAACTTTAGCAGCAGTCTTGAAATGAATTTTACGGAAGTTTTCCGCAAACTTGGTATAAAGATTTCCACGTTTATTTTGTCGAACCAATCAATTAAAATGATGGATGGGAATTGAATTAAAACTTGAAACTGTAAACATAAGTTGAAAAAGTTCAATATAATGAAATGCAATGTAAAACAGATAGAAGATTGAAACCTGAAATTTAACATGAATGATTTGACAGCTGGCGTGTGCATAATCCCAGATATTCTCAAGTTTGATAAACTACTTACAAACTATGTTCCCGTGCCTTACATAACTTGCGCATTTATCATACATTTAAACATAATGATAGCAGCTTTCATCCCTATACACACCAAACATAAATCCAGGACTCACATTTGAAAACAGAAATTTGTACATAACTTGAGAGAATTTAATGGCAAGCACTAATATGTCTTACATGTCTGAGTATCTCAGCCCTTGCCTCTATAATCACCCTTGGTTAAACGGGAAAGGATTAATTCGCCCTTAAATGATGAAGGCCTATTAGTTGTGGTTTTGTTTACCAATTACCTCACTAACATTCCCCCAAAGCTAAGTCTAACATTGAATTTACATTGTAAACGTATTTGGCCTTCGAAGAGATTGGCAGCTTCGGTTGAAGAATATGATCTGAATAAATAATTACATACATACTGTATTCAACAAGAACTATTCATAGTTAAATGTACCCAGGGACATATACAACTTTAATGGGTTAGAAAATAGAAATTTCATATTCAATTATTTTTCATGTCTTCCCAAAAGTTAAAACAGAAATTCTACTTTAATTAGGGCAAATAAATATGCAAAACTCATTTAAAATAAATACAACGTTAAGAAAATTATTTCTAAATTTTCAACAACCTAATTACAGTTAACCAAGTCTAGAAATCCACATTTAAAATATACACGGAACAATCTCCTGTTGTGTGTTCATCCAGAAAAAGTCTATTTACTTGTTACAGAGATGCTTTATAATTTATAATTCTTATAGTAAATTAACTTTTCTTGGTAAAATAAACTTTAGTTTCATAAGTTCCTAGTACAGAGTACAAATTAACCTGTGGTTTTATACAATGAAAAAATTACAACTTTAAAGTATGGCAAAGGTTTTTTTTTCTCTAAAGTTTACTACTTTTATTGTTGGAAGTAATAAGAATATAAGCAAAACATTATTTAGTCACAGGCTATAGCCAATTTTGTATGGGAAAAGTACCCCCGCGTACGTGCCTCCATACTTAATAAAAAGTAAAATCCACATGACCATAACTACATCATAACCTAGACTGTTACTATTCAAATTATTAAAATGTTCCATTTATAAATAAATTACTTATTAAATAATAAAAAACGTTGAATTTATTTGAATATAATGTTAAGTAGTAGGTAGGTTGTTTAATGGCTTAGATTGGAAACATAAAAAAATTTTCACAAAAATCGCCATTGACAATTGAATCAAAACCAACGCAATTAGACTTAAGGTTAATTATTTTCAGACTTAAATAACATCTCACTTACTTGAATAAAAGAATTATTGTCTTGATTAATTGGGCACTATGTAAATTATCACTTGGATCACAATTTGACTTTTAAACAAATGAAATTAATTAATTAAGAACAAATTAATTATGAATATGTCAAGCGATGCACTCATATCGGAAGACAGTGCACAAACGCCAAATCACGTGACTATTAGCCAATGGAATTGCGAGATTTCTAGATGTTCATCTTTTTTGATTATTTAAATTTTGAAAATTGAACAAATTTCCCCCCAGATTCAATGCAATGCGAATGTACATAGTACACATAAAGGTTAAACAGCATTTGGCATTAGGCACGGAAATAGTTTTTATTTTTTTTCCCTTTATAGGTAGAAGCCTTACCAAAAATTAAGAAGATAGTATAAAAGAGCAATGAAAAATTGTTTTATGATATTTCTTTTAAATTATAGATTATCCAAAGCTATATATCGTCGACTTAAATTGTAAACCTGCTATCTACATTCTACACCATACCAAATTATACAGAGGACAATAAAAACCCTGCAAAAAATTGAAAATAATTCTAATTGAAAAAATGAAAATACCATTTGATGATTGAATGGCCCATGTCTTAATAAACTGATTACCATTTTAAAATATTTATCTAAATATATATCTAGTTAAATTAATAAAACATATATCTCAAATTTAGTTAAAGTATTATATTTATTAAAAATAAGGCTCATATCCCTTGAAGAACTATCAAAACTGGTAACATTGTATTTTCTACTTTTTTTTTTATTTTTCTATTCGCGACTTTTTGTTAATTCAATTCTAATATAGTAAAACGTTCTCTTTTGTGGCTAAATTTTCATTATGGGTTAATTTATTCACGAATTACATAAGAATGTACCTTCCAGATTCAAGGGTTCTAAAAGGGACATAAGCCAAAAATAACGTAATACCAATCATATAAAACAATAATAAAGTAAAGAAAATCAATTTCACTTAGTAGATGCTTAAAGTACCACAACGGTAATAAATATTTTTTGTTGATAGTCGCACGTCAATAATGAGATTCTATCATTGATAAGGAGTCGAGGAATTCATAAAGCTATTCACTGTCTTTTTCAAAAGGCTTTGAACGACTAGATTCGGTTAAATTTTTTCCGAATTTCGGAATTTTCCAATTGAGAATGGTCCATCGACCAATACCTCAAGTATTAAAAAACATAGCCATACCTACGTTTATCAATGAATCATCAACTTTTAAGTAGTCATAGATTTAAACTTTAAGCCCATCTTGATTCACTTTGCGGTGTAATTTTCCTTTTAATTGGTGAACAGGGTATCAAATTATAGACAATTTTTTTATCCTCAGTTTCCAAAAATCTTGAAAAATCTTTTGTTGTATTTCTTCATTATCCGAAGTAAATTTCAGAAATTTTGTATTCTCAAATTTGAATCTGACTTTCATAACACGGGGCTGCTTAAAATTTTCATAATTTTCATAATTCTAAGCTCTATCTTCTTTCTTCCGTACATAATACGTCTTCCCTTGCTCCGTAAGTTATTTTTATCGCAAATCATTCAAATTTTTATTATCACTTTCTTTTTTCGATTTGTAGACTTTGTTGGATATTCTTCAGATATATCGCTATCTGTACCTGTGTCGTAAGGAACCAAACTTCAAATTTGTACTTCTTCATGGTCGAATATTAATGGAGAAATTGTAATAATGACATGTTTACTGAAGAACTGATCAGTATAATGATTTATTTAAATACTTCACTGAAAAGCCACAACTATTGTTGTAATAGACAGAATTAAAATTGATATTGCCAAATCCATTTAAGCTCTATTCACAAAGATAAATTATTTACATATTAATTGTTACTTACTTTGGATTGTTTAAATTCTATTCTTGTTACAAATAACATTTTTAAATTTATAATGCATAGAATGATCACAAAAACGAGCAGTGACTACAATATCTTAAAACAAAAGGGATCTCTAACCAGGAGATTGCAGTTTTTCACTAAAAAATTTTAAGTGAGTTAAAATAGCAGGTTTAAATTTTGTTAAAAAATATATTTTATATTTTGATATCGGCTTAATTATTTATCGTCGTACAAAGAAGCTTTTTTTCTCTTTCTAATGATACCAAAAAATTATTTTGGGCATAAAGTGTAGATAGCAGGTTTGCATTCTTAAGCTATAATTTGAGATCAATCGGTAAAGTAATTTATAAGTAAAAAAAAATCTCATTTTCAATTATCTATAATTTTTTTTAACAAAAATTAATTGAAATAGAGAACTGAAAGGATATTAATACTTTATTAGTATCGTTAGATCTCTAAAGCAGCATTAAAATATCTTTCCGAAAAATTTGTATATTCATATAAAAAACGGAACAAAAAGTACTAAGGTAAATAATATTTAATCATAAAATATTAACTTTTTTGGAAAACTTTGAAAATTACGGCCTAATTAATGATTAATTAAATTACTTTTTCCAGGGCTCATTTGTTGATTGAGATTAATAAGTCATTATCAAATGTAATTAGCTGAAAACAAGTGTAAAGTTTGATATTAATGCCGGTCTGCTTTTGACAGCTTCGGAAATAATTTCGTTCGACTTTTAAAATTACACAGCAACTTGTCAGATGCAGACGATAACAAATTGATAAAACGGCTTTTTTGCTTGAAAAATGAAATCATATTCGAAAATGAGACGAAGGTATTTTAACGCTCAGTTCAGTAATGTTTGTGTATTTTGCTCATTGAATCGACAACACTACAGATGTTATTGCTGCTGAAGTACTTTTAATAAATAAATTAATTTGAGCCGACAGATTAAGGGGAGCTTAGTTCTCTGTACAGAGCCTATTAGTGTGGGACACACTCCCATTATGCTAGGATTAAACCACATCAGAACGTCAACATGAGTATCCCGGGTCCACTTTTAACATGGCTTGTTTCTACATCACGCACATTATAACCAAAATTCGTATGATTTTTCGTTGCTCGTAAACATAGGGTACGTACCCCCCAAGCTCGGTTTAACTCCAATGAAGGATTTCGAGTTTTAAAAACTTATATCCCCAATGTAATGGCCTAATAAATGCTTTTATTCAATCGAACATATTTATTTGAACTGCAGAAAAGGCAATTATTGGAATTAACTTTGATATATTTTATGCTTTGGTAGGTGAGGTACGGAAATAAATTTGTAGCTTAAGGGCTTTTATCGCTATATTATTGCTATGGAATAGTCACAGTTATCATATTTTCTCTAATACGCTATACAGTTTAGTTATTCAAAAGCAATTAGGTTAATTAAAATAACCCAAATTATAAATAGAATGTAGGGACCTAGGCAATATGATGATAGATTTACAATTAGTTGCATAATTGCACAAATTGTATAGCTCTTAACTTTATTTATTAAGAATTAAATAATATTTTATAGTACATATATATTCGTTACTTATTTTTCTTTAATTTTTTCCCGCAACGTTTCGTTCTTTATTTTGCTTTCACTACGAAAAAAAAAACAAATAAACGCAAGTATGGCACATAACGTTTTATTAGAACTCAAAATATGCATTATTTGTGCATACAGGTCTAAAAATTATCTACATAATATAATAAGTAAGTATAGTTGTACCTTAATACCTACAAAATGTTATCAAAATCAGTAAACCTGCTCTTCAGTGAAGGCTTTTATGAAAAGACTTAAGAAAAATACAAATTTCCGTAAAATCATATAACTTTTATCACATTATATATATTATTTATAATCAAAATAAGTTCCTTTTAAAACTAGCAATATTCACGTTCTTATCCATGGTTTATATAATATAACAGTAAATTAATCTCTTTTTTTTTGGGATACTAAATCCTTGATGTTTTTATTAAATTTTTCGTACAACGTTTTGCTACTTTCGTAGCTTCATCAGGTACTCAATTACAAAACATCAATTGTTAAATTCATGTATAATGATTTCGGCATTAATACAATAATAATATGTCAATAGTATCCTCTTGTAAAATTACAATAATATAAATAAAAACATCAAATATTTAATATCCAAAAAAAGAGATTCATTTACTGTTGTATTATTTAAAACCAGTTTTGAAATATGGTTTCGCAAAATCGGCATTAAAGAAATTCATGAAAGAGTGATTTCGTACTAATCATTAATCCTTATGGAACAACACGGGGTAAGGGGGCAAAAAAGTAATGAGAAATCTTCAAAATTATACTCCTGAATCAAAATAAGATTTTTTCGCTGACTTTGAACAGTTATACTGTGTATACAATATATAAAATATATTGCAGTCCAATTTATTAACATAAACTTGAACAGAAGTTCAAACAAAAATATTCGTGACGTATTGCCCAGATACGTATTTCGATCGCCAAGTAATCTTCATCAGTGGTCATCAAGTAGTTTGGATCACTCCGTAACTAGTATACGTCACGAATATTTTTGTTTGAACTTCTGTTCAAGTTTATGTTAATAAATTGGACAGCAATATATTTTATATATTGTATACACAGTATACTACTGAAATTAAATTAAAATAGGACTTAAGCTAGATTGGTGACAAGCTTAAAAACAAGCCGCAATGACCAAAAAATTTTTTCCTATATTATTGGGGTACTATAAGATTATTCAACCCTTCTCTAGGCTTTCTTCATAGTTCTTCTACTAATTTTCAATTACTCAGCTTGTTCAAAATTCACATATAAAAAGCAAGTTGCAAGTAAAACATTCTTCTTTTCTTAATCCACAATCACTGCCAATCCAATGTAGGGGGATTAAAAAAATGACTGTCACGTAGGGAGTTCCAGGTTTCTCAGAACCTGTTAGATGGTCAAAATAAAACATTATAATAAATAAACATAAATAAATAAAACATTATTATAATCAAAATAGCGAAAGTCTTATCCTTAATTACGATGTTACTATAGTTATTTTTACTATATTTTTTCCGTGAAAGTACAATAGGTGAAACAGGGATCCAGTAACCCGAATCAGCCTAGGTGGTGAGTCCAGGTTCCCCAAACCTCGTTCTGGCGAACCGTATAAAATGAAATCAGCTCATTTAACTAACCTTTCAGTTGGCGATATAAGATATGCCATTCTGAATTCATGAATCACATATTTATACCTCTCTTCATTTACCTGCCTTTAGCTCATTCAAGCTCATTCAAGATATACAGAGGTGTGAAGAAAAACAGATTTTTGTTTTTAAATGTCATAAATTTAAAAATTACAATAATTCTACTCATCTGATATTTTGTGTGGTACCCTTTATTATTTATAACTTATTTTTCTCATCCTGGCATGTTCTATACTATTTTTTTTTATTTAAATTCTCTTATGATGCCAAATCTTAATGAGTTCGGTAATCATATCCACCCGCGTAGTCAAAGTTTAGTTTTTTCTTCACTATAGCTCAACAATTTTCTATGGGATTAGCATCAGGACTATTTCCTGGCCAAGAAGACACATTAATGTTAGAATTTTTGAAGAAATCCATAATTTTTTTGGCTTTATGGAAAGAAGCTCCATCCTGCATAAAGATAAAATTTTCTTCCGGAAGCCACTCTATAGTTTGAGGAAATAACCTCGTTTCCAAGACTTGTATATATTGGTCTTGCCTCATAGTACCTTCCAGAATGTATATCCTACCGGTACCTTTTGCTGACATGCAGTTCCAAACCATCAAGGTTTATAAAATACACAGGTTGTCCCATTAGAAAAAAAATGACGTCATATGAAGAATTTTGAAATTTGAATTAGTCTGAAGATATGTACGAATTTCTTTTGCATGCGTCACTGGGTGCCTGAGGCCACCTATATATTTTATAAACCTTGCCAAACCATAACTGATGTTGGATGTTTTACAGTCTGGGTGATACATTGTTGGAAGAAAATAAAAATCTTCTTTTGAGTCTAATAATTTTCACACCTCTGTATATTTCATTCTAACCCTTGGTGAAATGGAACCAGTTTTACACATAATAGAAAATATTGCAGAACACAAAGTAATAAAAGACATATGAGTACGTAAATTTTTGTATGGTTGTGTAGCTCCTTATCTATTAAAAGCAGGTTTATCGATTTCAATAAAAGTTCATATTTAAATACGACTTCTAGTTCCGAAAAAAAAATAATGAACACAAATAAGTCCAAAAATGTAAACAATTGTGTTTCATGCAAAAAATTATGTTAGGTAAATAAGAAGATAATTCAGCTTGTTTAAGATCGGTTTTTTTATTTAATATTTTTATTATTTAATTAACTACGTTTCGTTACTTATCGTAACTTCATCAGGCTTCTTGATTCAATTATATTTAATATAAATGTAATTGAATTTAAATTGAAAATATTTTATTGTTGTGAATCAAGAAGCCTGCTGAAGTTACGATAAGTAACAAAACGTAGCTAATTGAATAATAAAAATATTAAATTAAAAAAACCGATCTTAAACAACCTGAATTGTCTTCTTATTTAAAAAAATAAAAGCTGAGATTTGAATTTTATCATCTATCTATGTTAGGTAAACTTTACACATTTGTTTTATACATGTCACCATTCTTAGTTGATTTTAAAAAAATAGGATTCGTATGTAGTACTTAATTAAGTTTCAGTAAAAATACACTAACAATTTACATAATGTGTTCGAAAATTTCAAACGGTTTCGAATTGAAATGATAATTTGCTCTTTGTAAATAAATAATAGTTAAACTGGTATGGAAATCCCTTATCTCAGCTTTACATCGAAATAAGATTAGTTTAAATTTGAAGCCAATGAATCTAAATTAGAGAAAGCTTCTTCTGCGCTTAACAATAGTTTCGGTTTTGCAACCTCTGTTTCCAGTACAGTCCCCATATATACAGAGAGCTATGCAAGTCCACAAGGAAGATGTTACTAACACTTCCATTAATCACCACATTATCCTACGTCGTGCATGCATTGTGGCTAATGGCTCAAATAGTCACATTCCCTTTACGACAACGAACCATCTCAGTTTCCTAATTTGACAAAAACATTACATCCGCTTGTGCTTCCACCCCAATAAAAACCACTAGAGATTCTATCAAATCCGAATATGTTTCAACCGCATTCTTATCATTTATTAATTTAACGAATAGAAATTTATAGTCCTGTTTTTCACACCGAAAACCTTCCGATTTAAATAAAAAGCGAGAGATAAATTTTCCCCAAAATAATTGTTTAAATGAAGTTGAAATTTTGTATTAATAAGCAATGAATTAATGGGGAAGTTTTGCTACGGTACAATGATTTTAAAGCTCATCTTTCAATAAGTCATGTTACGGGTTGGAGAAAAACTAACGTATATAATATGGAATGTGAGGGAATGAAGTTGTAAAGGGCTGTAGCGTTATGGCACCCCAGCGAGCCTTTTGTTTGTGGTAAATGAGAGAAGTTAGTGAACCAACCCTTCCATTGAGTATACTATGTACAAGCTTGAAAACCTGCTCTTCCATAGGGACAACATCAAAGGTACACCACGCTAAACTCGCAGTCCAAGTGCGTATAGATACGTAAACACTGGTTTAGATCTACGTTGAACACTTCAAAAGATAAAATATATGAAAAATGGTCTTTTTGGTTTAATCAATTGAATAATAACAATTCCTCCTAAACGCAAATATGGGCTCAAATCAACGACATTCCATAAACTTCCTAACTATACCTACAGGTACAACCATTTTTAAATATTCTACGGTGTTAAGGGTTTATATGAAAACCTTAACTTCAAGCTTGTATACAGAGTTTGAAGAAACTACTGTTTTTTTTTTCTTAGTCAATTCAAAAACAAAAAGAAACTAAGTTCATAAAAAAGTAATATATTAAAAAAATAACTATTTTCTTCTTTTCTTCATTTTAAAAGTAGTACAACTAGGTAGCTATACACTAGGGTGTCCGTTATTTCCCAAATTGATTTTTTTACAGTGATTGCCTCCTGAATTTTTAGTTTCAGATACAAAAAAAATTATCCAATACAATTAAGCTCTTAATTTCTTGATTAAATCGTGCCGGAATCATGTTACTTTTACTATTTAAATAACATGGGATTATTTGACTTTTTACTTTTAATTTTTTTTCTCAGAAACAAATGAATGAAAAGATTTAAAATTACATTATTCTGACGTAAAATTTAACGTTCTACAAAAAAGGTCTCTTATGAATTTTCGATTAAATCACTCCATTAAAAGTTATTCAACATTTAACTTTTTAACGACAAATCAATCGACTATAAGCTCAATAAAAATGATGTTGGCTACAAGTTCTAAGAAATTTCTCATATATGGTGTCAGGTGAAATGGTAAAAATTCGAATATTTTTTGAACTTTTGTTGATAGTCTCATTAATTAGTATGAAATTCACTTCGTAGGTACAAAATATTGATTAAAGTACGAAAATTTATCCTGGATAAATTGAATTTCACGACTATAGCAAATTCGGATCTTATGTCACCGGTTTTGTCAAAAAATGTTTTTTTTTTGTTTAATTTTCAGTTCAAGCCATAAAATTAGCAAAAATAATCACTTGCTCTCCTCTAATGATAATAATTTTTATCTTCTCTTCCAATGATTTTATAGTTAAAAAAAGTAAAAATGAGCAAAAATTTGAAAATATTGCAAGATTTATATTAGGCATAAGTGAAATGTTGAATAACTTTTAATGGAGTGATTTAATCGAAAATTTATAAGAGATATTTTTTGTAGAGCGTTAAATTTTACGTCAGAATAATAATTTGATTTAAGTCTTTTTATCTATTTGTTTCTCAGAAAAAAAAATAAAAGTAAAAAGTCAAATAATCCCATGTTATTTAAATGGTAAAAGTAACATGATTCCGGCACGGTTTAATCAAGAAATTAAGAACTTAACTGAATTGGATATTTTTTTTTATATCTTAAACTAAAAATTCAGGGTGCAATCGCTGTAAAAAATCAATTTGGGAAATAACGGACACCCTACTATACACGCAAGTGTTATAGAATAAGTTACTTTATTTTTGCGTCAATAACGATTGTATTCAATTATTTATTTTTTTCAACGTATGTTATCTTACAAACTTTAACTCATTTTAAGTATTCGGAAAACATCATTACCAAAACCGAGCTACTTCTTATTGAGATCAAGATGTATCAATAGTTAGTAGTATTATAGTAGATATGGAGAGAATTGTATTTTATAAGAAGAAACAATTTTAGATATAAAAATGGAAATAAATAAAATATCTAGGAATGGACTCTAATTCAAAGTTCTTCAAATAACTAAAAACTTGTATACAGAGTTTAAACAAACTATTGTTTTGTTTTCTTATTCAATTCAAAAACAAAAAGAAACTTAGTTCATAAAAAGAATTAATATACTGAAAAAATAACTATTTTCTTCATTTTAAAAGTAGTACAATTTATACATGTTATAGAATAAGTTATTTTATTTTTTCGTCAATAACGATTCCCCCCACTTTTTTGATAAAAGAAGATTTTCTTGTATTCAATTTTTTACTTTTCCCATTACAGATTTGCAATATTGGTGATTATTAAGGTAAAGAACGTGCGTTATCTTATAAACTGTAGCTAATTTTAAATATTTGGAAAACCTCATCACCAAAACTGAGCTACTTCTCATTGAAATGAAGATGTATTAATACTTAGATATTTTATAGTAGATATGAAGAGAATTGTATTTTATAAGAAGAAACAATTAAATAAAGTATCTAGTAATGAACTCGAATTCCAAGTTCTTCAGATTTCTTAGACTATCAGTACATTAGCTGGGAAATATCAATAGAAATCCAATTGGTGGCCATTCGAGATTTATCTCAGAACTAGGGATTGCAATACCGGATCAAAAGTTCAATACCGGTGTTCGGTATTTCCTAGATCTTAGTATCGGAATACCGGTTTTAATACCGATAATAGGATTCAAAAAAAAAAAACAAAGAAAACATAGGTGTTTCTTTCTTTTATTTTCTAGTTTAATTAGAGACAAAAAGTAGTAAAAAAATATTTGCATTATAAATAATAAGAGTATATATAAGGAATCATAAAAAAGTAAGGGAACAACGAACATCGTATGTATTTAAATCACAAAAAAGTGTAATTATCACTATTGAGTCTATGGTACTATTAATTTTTGAAATATAATTTTAATAAACATAATGCATCAATTGTATTGCCATAAGACCTGGAACATAATTTTGTGCAAAAATTACCAGGTGTCAAAAACGCTTTTTCAATATCTACGCTAGTTGGTGGTATTATTAGCAAGGCGCTATATAACTTTTTCTAGGTATTTATTTCTTATTCCCTCATCATCAAATAAATCGAATACCTGTCGGATCATTTTTGATATAACTGATTTCTGTATGGTATTTTGGTTGGTTGAAATTTTTTTAGTTATCGATAACTTTAACTTTACTTCAAGAGACAATTCCTTTTCACTATCAACGGTATATAAACTTGTAAATATCGGTAGGTATTACAAAATTATACAAATAGGTCAAAACACCAATTTTGGGTTTACCGATATTGCAATCCCTACTTAAGAGCCAAGAGCATATCTGACCAACGGAAACTAAAAAGAACATTGGAATTCATTAATCCTTCTATGATGCACCGTAAAGGAACTCATAGGTCTGCTATTCGATTTCAATTCGAAAATTTTTCTTGCCAATTTTTTTTAACCAGAGAAGAATATACGTGAAAAAAATTGGGCACACAGAATTAGGTTGGTTTCATTGCGTTTCAATTCATTCGCTATTTCTAGGTATTGTTAACTCTTTTTTATACGTAGAAGCACATTCAGTGACTTAAGACGAGTTGAAAAATACTTTTAAAAGTAAACATATAAGTAAAAAAACAGACCTGAAAATCCATATATGAGAATTAGAATTTAGTAATGAAAACTATAATTTTAAAAAGAATAAAAAAGATCACATGGATAATTGATATGTCAATCGTAGAACAGTATTTTCAGAAAATTGTTAAAGTAGTTATACTGATTATATCATGTTTTTCCCATACTAAAAAAAATAAAAATCGAAAAAAAGTACATTACCCCAAAAAAATTTTTTCTTTTCGATTTCAAACGAAATTGTTGATAGATATTACAATTAATTTGGTGAAATCTCAAAAAAAACATTATTAAATGAGTCATTTCCACAATATTTGTAAACTAAAGCGGCCGATACTATTGTTAGTACGATAATGGGCGATTATGAGTAACTCATAAAATCGCGAAAATCGAGACATTAACACTGACAAGCAATAATAAAATTAATAAGTAAATATTATTACTAATTTCTACTGTTTTCTGCTCGACGACAGCTTTAGTTTTCCGTGGGGTTGAATACTTCCTGCCAGCATTGTCTATTTCTGGTAAGCTTCTTTAAATCGAGGTTGTCTATCCCACTTTTTACTATTTCCAGGATTTTAATCCATCTTTTTTCTTGGGACCTTGCTATTTTCTCTTCTACTATATCAAGTTTAAATTATTTTTCTCTCAGAATATAACCCATCTAGTTAACTTTTAGTTGCTAATACTATTCTATCCTAGATCGACCCATAGTTCCAGTATAAGCAAGTTACTAGAATAATGTTTAATTCTTCCCTGTTTTTTTCCGTGAAAGTTAAAAATGAATAAGCTACTGCTCAATATATTTATCACTTAAATTAGTTTAAACTAGTAATAAGCTAGTAATAACTAATAGTTATAAACGAGAATCTCCAAGATATTTTCATAATCAAATGATTTAATTTATATGCCCCATAATCGCCTAAAAATCATTATATCAAAAACATTCAAGCTTTAAAACACTAAACTGCACCGTAAAAATGTTTATGGTAAGCTTTTCTTTAAAACACAAAGGAAAATTATATTTACTAAATCAATCGCTTCTAATTTCATTACAATTATTAAAATGGCAACTTTTGCAACTCTAAACTTGGAATTTAGTAGAGCATTCATCATAAGTAATTACCAACCAATCGAACTTTAATATTCATTATCCCTTACGAAAAACCAAATAATTACAAATTTATCGATTATAATTTTATTGGGTTTATATTTTTATATCACGGGAAACAATAATAAATTGTCCCACTTTTTAAATCGTTAAAAAAAGTAATCGTTTTTTTTAATGTTACCAAACTATTATAGCAAAAAACTATTTAATTTATTAATATAAAATCAAAACATCAATCATTTACCATTATAAAACATTTTATTTTCACATTAAATATTATTACAAATTCGCCTCTTCTTTTGTTGGTTTATAATATCATTTTGCATATTATATTATTTTTTACTTTCAATAAAACACAAAATTGTAAAGAAAACATGGTACCGATATTAAACTTTATACCCATTTCATATTATATTTTGGAAATATTGTATTTATAAAAGCATATAAAAACTGAGACATTATCGAGCAACTTAGTCTTCAAAGTAAATCCGACAAAAAAAAAAATAATATAAATAAACTTGGGAAACGTATAAAAATAATCTTTCAACCAACGTGGATGTTTCATTTATCTTCTTTTTAAGAAAAAAAAAACGTTCGTTTATCATATCGTACCGTATACTTTGTTTCTTGAGGAAAAATAAAAATTTAATTTTAATTCGAACATTAACCATTTCTGCGTGTATTTCATCAGTTAATAGTAAAAAAATTCAGGGGAAAAAAATTGTGATATTTAATTGAAATTCTCTTTGTATTGTATTTTTAACATTGTTGATTTTCTCACAGGCATGGAACTTGAGGGACAAAACTGTAATGTTTCTAACATCGCTAGGAATATAATGCGAAATAGAATGATGTATGTGTATGTGTGGGCGTACTTTTAAGTCCTGAGGGACCTGAGGGCGTTCAGCGCTACCTGCACTTTGATTAAACTATACCCCGTCGACTGTGTTCATTGTCGACACTATGTTATATCCTTCTCGTCCTATTCAACCTTGTATTTTATATCCTCACTACATTGTTACTGGCTAAAACTAGTTATGCTTCAGTCTTTCATAAACTCTTTATCAATTATACAACAACTCATTCCAGTGAGCCGAGCTTAATTATTTTGAATTAATAAATGTTTGAAACTCACTTATAATTCATTGATTAAATATTAATTTCCTTAGGATATAATGAACGTTGGCTTAAAACAAAGAAAATTGTCATCCACTAGATACACCACCAAGTTCTATAGTGAGTGGCAATAATAACTCGTCTGGGAACTCTAACAGCTTGCTTTATCCCACATATATACTACGTACATCTATGAAATACGATCAACTCGTGTTCAACCAATTGCAGTTTCCTTGGACACTTTATTAATTTCTACATCCCCTAAATAAGGTTACAATTTTCATTATGATCGTGCATCGACAAGAAACGAACACGAAAAACTCGAGACAATTACTTTATTACTCTATATTTACTCAGTAATGAAAGAGAAGAAAAATTTCATTTAGCACGGAAATTAAATCCATTTTCCAATGAAAGATCTGTCTTTAATAGAAAAAAGGATAATAAAAACCAAAATTTATGAACTGTATTCCCGTAAGTTTATATGACCTAGTATTAAACTTTCATTGCAGTGTTCAAGACACGCTTGAATCTTTGGTGAGTGTTGTCATTCGCCTAAAGTCTTCTAGCTAGAAAATGCAGTCTAATTATTATACTTTTAAGAACTTTTTTAATTGCATTCTTCATACATGTTTTTCACTTAAAACTTGAGAATAAGAGCACGGTAGTTAGAGTGGTACAATGATAATTATACGTATTTTCAAATGGTTGAAGAAGTTGCATTAAATACGAAAAACTAGTGCAACTTACGAGATGTATCATAACCACGAAAATGAGAATATTGTATGAGAACCATTGTTGGAAAGTATATATATGTGAATATTGTTTGATAATATGTTTTACCGAAACTCAGGATATAAAGTGTACAACATTAATATTACAAAACATGAATATCAAATACAGGATGTGATGGTCTAATATAAAATTTTCATTTAGTTTTTACCTATTGGTTGTTCGGAAAGCAATTTCGTTTTTTCCCGACAAAAGATTTAATTGTTTTTTTTGAACTCATTTTACAACTAAGCCGTATAATCATTGTATGTTTTGAGAGCTAATATATCAAGCCTTGTATGTGAAAAAGCTCAAGTGATTCTACGCAATAGTTTTTGGTGCGTGTCCTTTTAAATATTGAGAACAAAAACCAGAACTTTCCTCATATATTACTTTTTCACTATAGAAAAGGTAAAATGCGGTTCAATCAAGAAAATATTAACCGATGTATATGCAGAAGATGTATTGACAGTACACCTGTGCCAAAACTAGTTTGTAAAATTTTGAGCGTCGGCAATTTGGATGTCGAAGATGCACCACGGTCTGGAAGACCGGTTGAAGCTGATCAAGTCACAATGAAATCATTAGTTGATGTAAACCAGTGAATAACAGCACTGAGATCGGTTAAAGGATAAAATTTTCCAAATTTAATAGTTAATGACCCACTTGAAAGGCCTAGGATTTACCTCGAACCGCAATATATGGGTTCCCTATGTTTTTATGGGGAGAAATTTGACCTCATATAACTTTTGTTACTCGCCTAAAGCTTTTACAACTTGAATGTAATAAAATGCCATACTCCTCATATTCTACAGATCTGGCACCTTCGGTTTATTATTGGTTTTGACCACTGCAAAATCTTTTAGATGGTAAAACCCTTACTTCAAATGAGGAAGTCAAAAATACCCCAAGATCAGTTTTCGGCTAAAAAAGAGCAAAAAATTTTTCAGTGAAAAATTATACTATAGCCAGAAAAATGGCATAAGGTATTGAACCAGAATGACCAATATATAATTTAATTAAATATTTATTCACTATACGAAAATGCCTTTCATTATCACAAAAAAAAATCAATTTAAAAACGAAATTACTTTCCGAACAACTTAATATTATATGAAAATGAGTTGAGACGTGTTGGTTATTTTTATTGTTGGTAATTTAATAATTAAAAATGTAGCAATATTACCGATACCAATTAATTTTCGCAATTCAATTTTAGGTGGTACGAAATTCACCGGGTTCACTGGTATTTTGTAAAAAAAAAATTGCATATAACATAATAAAGTACATATCAATTATAACGCAGGCCAGTTATAAAATGCTTATTTTTAAATGTATTTAATATTACTACCATACAAACAAGAGTTTAATAAAACCATGAAATGAAATTTGAAATTTGGTTTGTTTATAAAAACATTAAAAATTTTATTAAATTATATAAACACAAAAAATTCAAGTATATACTCAACTGGTGATATAAAATAACATAGTAGAAGCTTAAAGGCCAAAATGAGAGAGAATGGCAGGTATAAATATTTCGTTTCAGGAATCTGAACCAGTTTGAGGTATTTATTATTTGTTGTCAATTATAATTACATTAACACCTCTTTCCGATTCCATAAATGACACCTTTGAATCTGGAAGAGTAAATTTTCTCAAAACGTAATTGATAAATGTATATCTTGAAAGTACCAATTATAGTACATTGAGGGAAACTGCGGGTTGATAAGGTAAGTGATTCTAATAAATCACAAGCTTTTTTTTCCTAAATTCAATTCATTTATTTACAACCATTGTCTGACAGGACAACGTCTGCCGGGTTCAGCTAGTATATGAATACAAAAATGTAATTAATCATTCCACATATCAAACTCCCTATTTCTATTATTTAATTTCACAGCAGTTCAAAAACCGTATTAGAATTTATACTCATTACTATTTTTATAATTTCTTGGAAAACACGATTCACTTTAATCATAATGGTTTCCTTATTTCACACTTCAATATTTGCTTCTTAAATAATTTTTATCAAGCGAGCAATAAAGACTCGTTTAATATGTTACTTCCTGGAGTTTTTAATCTGCACGCCAGCAGGCATACGCACCACCGGGAATAATGTGGTCACAACGTGCGCAGAATGATACTTAAAATTGACCTGGACCAAGCCAAGTGAAGCTGACAACTGCAGTGGTAGTCACGGACTCTCTAATCTACTGTTTCCTCTCACTAAACTGATTATTTCCTTAATTCAAGTAAATTAAACTTCCACTTTCATACAACTAAATTACGCCAAGTATACTCCAATATTGTCATATACTTTTCACGTAGAATTAACGGAACATTAAGGTAAAATGGATTGTAAAATAATTAAATGAAAATTACATTTATTGTACCGGCTGAAATTGCAATGATTATCAGAACAAAAAGACAGAGTATCAAGAGTTTCCCTAACTATCTTTACAATTTACCAATGCAACTTTATCTAAGTATATGAAAGGAATTTATATTTTTATTAATTAATTTTATATATACAGTATACTATATGTACAACCTATTACCTGCCCATGATATTTCATTGTGCTTTTTAACATTTTCACAATTTTGTGATTCAAAATGTACGTCATATTTTTCCTACAGTTTTTAACTCAAGAACTATTATTAAGTATCAAAGAAGATTAATTTCTCAGAACCTTTATTCATTTGGTTAATACTCTATAATCGGTGACAAAGACAGGTACCAAAAATATATCATATGATTACGTATGATTAGGGATTGCAATACTGGGTCAAAATTTCAATACCGATATTCAGTTTTTTTTTTTGATCGTTATACCGGGATGCCGGTTTATATACCAGTAGTATGAATTTTAGAAAAAGAAAGAAAACACATGTATTTCTATATCCAATTTACCAGTTTAATTAGCGAAAGTAAATATCACAAAAAATCATTGATAACTTATAGATCAGGGGAGGGCAAACAATCGATCGCAGAAATTTTAAAGAATTTTTAGATAAATTTCAATTCTTTTAATTTAAAATGTTACTAAACATTTAGAAGACAATGAAATTTCTGTTTAAAATTAAACATGCATGTATTCTACAACGGATATTATTGATTCCCAAATAGTGCTTCAAATAGTACCTCCTACTCATTACCTCTATAAATTTGCATTTAATTTAAATTTGACCCAATTTGACCCCCGAAGTCGATCGCGTCTAAAAAATAAGAGAGTCAGTTTGTCGATAATACTAGTATTAAGTTTGCCCAACCCTGTTATAGATTATAGTTGTATATAAAGAATTGCAAAAATTATTATTATTATTATTATTTAAGTCACAAAAAAGTGTAATTATTTATGAAACTATTCATATTTGAAATATGATCTTAATAAAAATATTACATTAATTGTACTGTCATTCATCCTGGAACGTAATGTGGTGTAAAAATTACGTAAATAATTCGACCAACTGTCGAAAATGCTCTTTCAGTAAACAAATTTTAATTTTTAATTAATGATATGAATTAATTATAAATCACCCCCAATATCAAAGTGGTACTTTAGACATTTTATTATTAGAGTGACTTATCATCATACAAAAAATTACAAAATATTTTTATTATTGTGTACAAGAGTTATTACCGGCGTCTATGGGGAACATATGATATTTAAGTTATGATTTCTATTACTGATAGAAATTGTGTTTATACATTGGTTTATATAAGAGCCAGAAAAGAGCGAAGGTTTAAATTTTAATGCATTTCGATTGTAAATTGCGGAAGACTCCAAAATGTTCCATTTTTATAATAATTATTTTTCACAAAAATTACCCTCCTCATGAATATTTTCTACTCGTGTTAATCTTACAAAGATCTACAATTTCTTTAAAAAAAAATCTTATTAATAAATTCATGTTATCTTTTTACGAGTTAATGTTACGAAGTTATTCTCACGTATTTTTATTTAATTTTTTCCTTTGGATGCAGTTATTCTTTCTGTAACATCTATAAGTTTGTTAAATAACTACAACCAATTGCTCATATTTTGTTGGGCTCTATGATAACTGCCCATTATAAATTTCTTCACACGAAAATTGTCTTTAAAGCATTGTTGTACACACGAAAGTTGCCTACGTAGAAATTTTCTCATAAAGAAAATTCTTCATACAGAAATTAACGCATGAGGATATATCCTCACATGGAAATTAACCCATAGCAAAAGATATTGATTTAATTTTTTATTTAGTTAAATGTTTTTTTATTATTAGTGTTGTAATTCACTATTAAGCTATTTGCAAAAAAAAATTGTTGCAAAAAAAGGCTCATACCCTTTTTAATGATGTCAATATTTGGCGACGTTTCTATTATGTTTATAATTTAATTTGCGATTTTTTAATTTATTCAATTTTAAAATCGTAAAATATCGTTATGCTAACCATAAATTTTAACCAAATATATTTTTTTCCTGCGGGTTAATTTCCATGTATGGATGTATCATTGTGTGTTAATTTCTGTGAGTAAATTTCTATGTGGGCAAATTTCGTACGAGGATTTTTTTAGTAGGCAAGAGTCTGATAACCATTTTGTTGGATGCCTTTTACTCCATTTTCCAAAATGAAAAGGTCATTTAAAAGGATTTACTTCAAAAAAAGATTTGTTTATTATAATCAGTTGAAAAGTCGGTTAGGAAATTATCGACATTTAAAAGAATTAGTTGTAATATAGAATGTTAAAATGAAAAAAATCCGTAATATTCTTAAATCTCACATCAAATATTATACAAATTATTATAATGATTAAACATGAAAATGAAAAAAGAAAACGCACAACTGTCACAAATATATATTTTAGTAGTATATTAAAAACTATTCTCAACTGCTGAATACAAATTCACATTCAAAAAAATACACTTATTTTGTTTTATAAATAGAAAATATATGGCACACATGAAATAGAGAAAGAACTAATTAATGTCAGTGGTTAATAAATTATTTTTTCCTCGCTATAAAAACTTTTTTCTAAATTTAATTCTTAGACCTTAAAATTATATGAGATCATTAAGAAACTTCCGTTATTCCGTCTTGGTGAATTTTTTTAGTGTCTATAAACTAAAATCACTTCTGATATATAAATTTTGAAATCTAATAGCATTGGTGATTTAAATAATTCGTCGAAAAAGTTGTTTTCTGAAACTTTCTTAAAATAAAGTGATTTATTTTCTTTTTTGAATTAACGAGATCAATAAATTTAAATTGGTAAAATTTGTCCCAATTCGCCCACTTAACTTTATGCATCTCTAACTTTAGATAATGGAAATTGTATAAAATAATTACGTTAATAAAGCCCACTGGAGGCTGAGTGGTCAAGGTGACTGCTCCAAAACTGGTTAGTGTTGGATTCGATCCTCGATTTGAATAACTTTCGATATTTTTCGATTACGGTTTTTTTTACTCTAGAGTCGCTAAAGACCATAGTAGTTATATAGCGATGGTAAATAGCAATTAAAAAAAGCGTTAATCATAGACTGGGTCAATCTTCCTAACAAGTAAATTATCGATTTTAAAATATTTTTTTTGAGTCTTTATATAAAAAGTTAACTTAATGTATTCAAATGATTTTAATTTAATAAAGCTTTATCGTTTTAAATACCCAAGGTAAATGTATTTTAAACAATATGCAGATAACTTCAACGAACCTATCATAATATAAGCACTATCGTTTGGTATAACATTTTATGTGGCAACTATGTAGTTTTTATTCAAACTCCATATTAACGGGTTTCCAACAAAAACAATACAGTTTCGTAGAATCAAACTATAATCTCCACAAGTTATATAAAATCAAGCATATTTAAATTCAAAGCAGGTTATATAAAGTTTAGTAAACGCTTCGGCCATCGTCTCTGATATCATAACAATATAACGCCGTGTTTTAAAATTGAATTTGAATATGGAACGGCCATTGTGCTCATAAACGTTCCAATCCAATTGTCTATTATAACGATTATTTTAGATTTTCGATATGCTTATTCAAGAACTTGAAATGCACTGGGATTAAATGATATCGGATAAGTTATTGATATATTCCAGTAAAATGCAAATTTAATCTTCCAGAAATAACCACCAAATGTAGATATTAAGATATTCCAGAAGTTTTTTTTTTTTAGGATAATTGAAAATTGCTACTTATTAAAGTCTGGATGATAAGTTTAGAAAATGAGAAAAAACATTGATTTTTTTTAAAATTTTCACTGACGAGCAAAACCGTTTCATGAACTCGTACAATAAACTTAGGGTCCTATTGTTTCTTCTATCTGAAATCAGTAGTTTCACAAGCCAAGCTTGGATAGTATTACACAATAAGATTGTGCATTTATTTTCGTATTCTTATTTTAAAAGATTACGTCTATTTCAGTGTATCATCCTTGGAAGGTAGATTATTTTCATCTTCTTTATTTCTAGTTATTTCAAAAGCTTCAGGCTAAGCAAAGTTATTATCCTCTTTAGAATCCACAGTACAATGTGTACGATATAGTTATTTATATCAATTTGCATTGATAATTAATGACGAGCGAAAATAATTTAAAAGTAAAAATAAATTAATAGTTTACGCTATTTGAATTTATTACTCACCTATTAAAAAAATAGAACTAGTTAGTAATAGGTGTACCGGAAAGTAATTTCGTTTTTTTTTTAAATATACAATTAAAACACAAAATTTTGTTAACATTTTTGATTTTAAATCAATGATAAAATCAGCCTCAATAGTATCGATGTTTTGACATCTAGAGTGCAAATTTTTAATGCCAAATTAGTAATAATCAATTGATTATTTAGGAAAATATCAAAAAATTCCTTTTCGAACATTACTTTAGCTTTCAATTTTGTTACCACTTAGTAAATGTTGTAACGATTGAAATATATAGAAATTCGATGGAATAACTTTTCACGATTATAGTGGGTACGGCAATATCACCTTCCCCTCTTAATTAAGAGAGCTTTTCTACGGAGCTTTTCTTCTGCAAAGGAGTCTTGCATTCCCATATTGCAGCATAGAATTTTCTCTGTTAACAGTTCTTGGACACTTTTGGGTATTTAGTTGATCGACCAAGATTGATTAGGTATATTTGACAGCTTTTCGACTTTCTAGCATACATTAGGCACCACATTTCTTCTAAATTAAATTTTCTTTAATAGCAGTAAAAGAGCTTTCAAATAAATACTAAACAATTAAATTCGCCATAATTAATAAGATATTTAAAATGATCGTAAAAGTTATTTTTCAGTAGATATGATTTTTGTCACATTAAGTGGTAATAAGTGTAATAAATTAAATTTTTATAAGAAAGTTAAATCCAATCAAAAACTTAAACTAAAAATAAAATAAAATAGCTATTACTTCATATTTTGTACAAAATCTATGGTGCGTCTATTAATATGGCCAGGGATTATACATATTCAAATTACTTGCAATTGAAATTTAATTTTAACTTTATTGGCAAAACATTTATTTTACATAACGTCACCATACGTCCCGCTTTCGGGCTTTGTGTCCCGCTGTCCCCAAAAGAACTTAAAAATGTCCCGCTTTGAGAAATGAGCAGTGATCTGTGATAGATATTAATTCATCACAACTAAAATCATTATCCAGGTATACTTTATACGTAATCCGTATACATATACATATACCTATAGTGTAAAACCCATAGGCCATAAACCTATAGTACATGGATAAGAATCATACAAAAATAAGTATCTACAAATTTTAACTAGTTATCGCTGCCACAAATGCAGGAATCGGCAATAAATAGACCCCACATATTATTATCTTAATTGTTAAAAGTTATTCTTATAACAAAGGGTATCATAAACAAATCGTGTCAACAGTTCCATTCATACTTAAAAACCAAACCGGATACTTTAAAGCAAATTTTTGGATCCAAAAAATATAGAAAACCAGTCGAATAATTTATCTAGTCTATTATTAAATTATTATTACTATATTGTCTAAGTTTTTTTTGTCATCATTTTTTAAATATTTTTTTTTATTCTAATAAAGAAGCACTGAGCTTTACTATATTTCTAGTGTTGTCATTTTACGCAAAATTATAATATGGTTTTCCAGTTTTCGTATTAAAATTTACAGGAGTCCCGCTTTGACACTACAGTGTCCCGCTTTGAAGCAAAAAAAATATGGTCACGTTAATTATACATAATCCAGGTATAATAATCTATATCTGAATGATAGTATATTAATTGTTATAGTACAGTGGGTTAAACTGTATATATACGGATGTACCACCCTGAAAGTGATCCTGGAGAAACCTAAGATATTTTTCTTTCTTTTTTCGGTCCATAGTTTACATCCGTTTTTTTCGTATTAAAATTTACAGGTGTCCCGCTTTGACACTACAGTGTCCCGCTTTGAAGCAAAAAAATTATGGTCACGTTAATTATAACGTGTATACAATTTGTATAACCATGTATAACAATTTATACCTGAATGATATTATATTAATTGTAATAGTATAGTGGGTTAGACTGTATATATGCAGATGCACCACTCTGAAAGAGATCCTGGAGAAACCTAAGATGTTTTTATTTCTTTTTCGGTCCATAGTTTACTTCAGTTTTTTTCGTATTAAAATTTACAGGTGTCCCGCTTTGAACCAAAAAAATATGGTCACGTTAATTATACATAATCCAGGTATAATAATGTATACCTGAATGATAGTATATTAGCTATAATAGTTTAGTGGGTTAGACTGTATAAATATACAGATGCACCACCCTGAAAGTGATCCTGGAGAAACCTAAGATATTTTTCTTTCTTTTTTCGGTCCTCCATAGTTTACTTCAGTTTTGATATTTTTCGGTACATTTTCATAGTGTTTCTTTGTATAAGACTCTTTCTAGAACAAATTTCTTCAAGTATTCGAGTTTACGGTTTAAATCAGCTGAAAAGTGTAGGAAGCGAAATCAGTACCAAAAAACATGTTAGCATATTATTATATGGATGTAAGATATGATCTCGGTTTTTTGTTTGAATACATTTTAAATGATTTAATAAATGTTAATATAAATTAAGCAAAGAACGGGAAGGTTAGACGTGGATGTGGCTCTGCCATTTTCTTGACGTCGTAAATGGGTGCAGGCATTAATAAAAATGTGGGTGTCATGCTTGACTTTTGCATGGTGGCAAAGTTGGCAAGGCAATGAAGGCGTGTGGAGAAAATATATGGCAAACACTAAGTTTGTGTCAGTGCACTTTTGTCGATTTGGCGCTGAGCCGAAAGACGCCGTGGCGTAGACGACGGCGACGTCGGTAACAACAGAAATATCAACAACGGCGTCGTCGTCCATTTTCCAATCATGTTTTTGAATGAAAGTCTTTTTATCCTTTTCTTCGCCCGGTCTCTAAACGTTATTTACTTCACATTTTTTACAATTTAACGACGATAGACATTCGCGTTTCCAAACCATTTTTAAAAATATAGCCAAGATTTTGGAACATTTGTTCAAGTAGCCAATTTACAGCCGAGAAACTTTTACGTAAATTTATTTTCATGTTGTTAAGATCTTAACATGTTTTTCATAAGACTGACAAAATGACATCATTGCAATAATTTTCCATTGGAATTCCAATTCAAATTACCAATACATATCGTTATTTCATTATTAAGTACTCGTGTATATTGAGATAACTATTGTACTACTTAAAGTTAATCTACACTCAACAAAAAAGTGTCCAATAGAAATATATGACTCGTTTATTTTGAAAGTGGCGTAAGTCCATTTCATGGACGGTCTATATGGTCAATTCTTCTTCTTGTAACTAGAACAAAGTATGTTAATTATTTAACTGCTAAGTTTTCAGAAATTACTGATTTCATTTTAGTTGTTAACAAAAACGCCAATTATTCCCTCCCCCTTAGTATCTTATGTTCCTATGGTTAAAAATGATAAAACCATAGGGATTGTTCTTGAAATGGACTTAACTTACTTTCAAAATAAACGGCGCATATATTATGCATTTTTTTAACTGTTATTTACCCCCGCTTTACAACTACTAAGGTCCTTAACGACTCTACGGTTAAAAAAATCCGTAATCGAGAAATATCGAAAAGGGCATAGGACAATAAGTATATGGAATCGGCCACAAAAGAGTATTTGGTTCATAATTTCAGGATATGTTGGTACATAAGATACATTGGTTCGGTAAGTTTCAGATCCCTATGTATTACCGTTTTTTCATAAATCGAAAAACAGGAGGATATCAGAAAAAAAATATTCTCAGAAACTTGTAAATCGATTTATTTGAATTTTCGATATGTTTTAGGGGCTGATGGTAGCTTCAAGAAAAAAAAATTAAAAAACTTATAACTTTAAAGAAGATTGGATGGAGAATTCAAAAAAAATAGTTTCATAATTGTACTAAATTTGTATCATGGTTAAAAATAAAAATTTAAATAAAAAGCTTTTTTTTTCAAGGATCTTATGAACCGATATAGCTCTTAATTTTTTTCCTAGAAGCTACCATCAGCCCTCTAAAACATATCGAAAATTCAAGTTAATCGATTCACAAGTTTCTGAGAAAAAATTTTTTTTCTGATTTCCATCTTTTTTCGATTTTTGAAGAAACGTTGCTATACAGGGATCTGAAACTTGTCGAATCAATGTACCTTAATAGTATCAACATATCCTGAAATTATGAACCAAATACCCAAATACCCTTCTGGGGCCGATTCACTATACTTATCGTCCTATATCCTTTATTTGATACAAGGGTCAAATCCAAAACCTAGCAGTTCGAATTAAAGCAAAGTTACTAAAATCTAAGAACTTCAAATTCATAAAAAACCGAGCAAAGTTCTCTATATCCTATGCATGATCCAATCTATGAACATATTAACTGAAGTAAGAGCTACTTTATTTTGGGTTCATATTTTTGATTGGGTTTAACTTTCCTGTACAAATTTTATTTATTACGGTTCTTACCAACTAACGTGACCAAATATTATTTTTACCAAAAAATTAATTTTTCCCATCAAATTAATTAAACATCTTCTTAATTATGGCAAGCTGAATTTTTTAATATTTAATTAAAAGCCCATTTACTAATATTTAAGTTCCCATTCTGCGCAGTATGCTGTCTATATAGGACAATACCGTCTGCTGAATTTGTGGATATGATTCCATACGTGAATTTTTTTACGTGAATTTCTAAGGGCTATTTTTTTGTTGTGACCACTTCTGTAGCTACTTTTTTCTTCAGGAATTTCCACATATTTTCAATGGGTTTCAAATCTAGGTTATTATCCTAAAGTAGAGTAATAGGGATAAAAAACAAGGTTTTATCATTATCCAGAAAATGTATTTCTTAAAAATCCATACAACTTTTTATAAAGTAAAAATTAAACCATATCAAATTTAATTTAGTAGAATATGGTAAGTGCGTTAACTCCGTCTAATAAAATAGCTAGGGACTGTAGAAGCAAAAAAATTATTCGTTAAAAATATTTTACTTTCTTCAATCATACACTAAAAATAAGGAAAATAATAGGAATTTTTCGTTTAAACATTGAATATTTCTTCAATAAAAAAAAAACAAATTTTCTCAAACGTGTGGCATACTTAAGGTTGTTTTGAAGAAATACAAATATAGGCCATTGCCTTATCCATCGTTATAATGGCATTTATATTTCCAAGCTAATATATTTGACCGTAAAATCAGCATTAAGACGTTTTCCTCGCTTGATACACAAGCGATAAATTATTATTTTAAAGAAAAAAAAAATTTTTATTCTTAAAGTTATGCAATAAAACTCAAAATATATTTGGAAGGGAAAAAAAAAGTTTCGAAAAGAAAAACAACTTAAATTTCTTATCTGGGCAATTGTGTTCAACTTAAAACCTTGAAATGTTTGCTATCTTCGAAAATTCGCTTAAAATTCCCAAAAGTGAAAGAAGATATTATGAGTGCCGACAAAAGTCTTACAGATGGGACATAAGATTCATTCCTGTAAATTTTATGTACGGACATAAAGCTTTGCCCCTTTACGACCAACAAATTGTTGTTTTATGGTCATTCCCAACTTAAGTTTTCAACATTTTTCACTTAAATTATTCGAGTGGTGTCGAATAAGTAGATATTTATAGTTTCAAAAATTTATAAAGCTGTTAATTTTTCACCAAAACGGCAAAAACCTAAAACCATAATGACAAATAATAGTAATAAACGTGGGGCGAGCGTTTTGAGAATATTTCCGGCAGCACAATCTACGAAAATTTAAAACATTTTTAATTGCAAAATCAATATAATACGTAAACACGAATAAAATTTTCATTTGCCATAAATAGCGAAGAGAAGTTTACGACAGGTTTATATCGGTTCGTCTTGCCGTTAGAGATTTTAATTCCTTTTAACGATGTCGTATTTGTATCGAAAATAGCGAGTATATTGAAAAGACGATTTTAATCGTAAAAAAAAAACGTAGAAAGAATGATACGCCATGTAAAGATATAAACCCACGGAGAATTATCAGATAAAGGCAATACTCGAAATATTTCTTTGTCCATTGGGAACACACTTGGGGATCACTTCCTACTTTCGCCAATTTATCCGTGCACCTTTTTCAAATAAAATAAATGCCGCCCATTTAATTGGATTAAACCCTTTTGAATATTGCAAATATTGTCACGTAAGTGTCATTTCCAAAGGTACAATCTCTTGTGTCTGACGTGCATTTTGAAAAATCATTCTTAATTGAAAAATTCAATTATCCGATGATGCGCAAAAGCATCCATAAGGAATCAATAAATGCAGGCTCATGTGAAAAATATTAAATCGCTATTTAAATTAATTATTTGGCCTTTTACCTTTTGCAGCGTTTCTTGATGTGTAAACGAAAACGTTGAATTCAATAATTGGTCATTAAATACTTAATAATAATATTTCCAACCAAAAAAAAAACGATGAAATAAATTGGTTATTATATTCTTATTTATCCAATGGAGTGATAGAAAATTGTAAGAAATTAAATATTATAGTGAAATGAAGTGAAAAATTAGCTAAGATTTGCAGGCTACAATAACAACATTGAAAAAGTCCAAAGTTGCTAATTTATATTAATTCATAGTTTTTCAACACATTGATAGGGAATTTTTATATGTACATTTTTATTTCCGTTTCCAAAACTTGTTTTAGTTACAATCAATAATTAATTTAAATTATTATTAAAAGCATTAAATAGTGCAAATAAGTAAACATAAGAAAAAATAGATTGATAAAAATGATAAAATTCAGATCTCAGTTTTATATTTTTTTAAATAAGAAGAAAATTCAGGTTATTTAAGATCTTTTTTGTATTTTTATTTTTTATTAAATATTTGTATTATTCAATTAGCTACGTTTCGTTACTAATCGTAACTTCTATTCTATTGAATAATAAAAATATTAAATAAAAAATAAAAATTTAAAAAGATCTTAAATAACTTGAATTTTCTTCTTATTGATAAAAGTATTCAGAAACTAGGATCAAAATAGTCGGTTAAAACTTGATTTATTACATGCGACGTTTCGGCTCCTTTATTGAGCCTTCTTCAGGCGTTCG
The DNA here is from genome assembly GCA_958496175.1 of Sisyra terminalis. Classification (NCBI taxonomy): domain Eukaryota; kingdom Metazoa; phylum Arthropoda; class Insecta; order Neuroptera; family Sisyridae; genus Sisyra; species Sisyra terminalis. The sequence continues at coordinate 58,479,819 of OY292274.1, forward strand.
TAAAAAATCATTTTAACTTTGTTAAAAATTATCGTTGTTTTTTACGAACGCCTGAGGAAGGCTCAATAAAGGAGCCGAAACGTCGCATGTAATAAATTAAGTTTTAACCGACTCTTTTTGATCCTAGTCCTCTAAATATTTTCATCAATCTATCATCATCGAGGATCTTAAATTTTACAATAATAAGAAAAAAATATTTTAAAAAAGCTTATTCATTTTTAGCTGATTTGATTTCGTGTAACAAATATTAAGTATGAAGACATACCTCCTTTAAAATACTTAGGAAACTGGCATAGAACCATGCAACAAAAGGCGAACATTTTCTCCACCATTCTCGAAGACCAATTTTCACTTAATCCTAATCACATGCCCAATTTTACCTCTGCAGTACATAGAACATTGCCTGAACCTCTTCAGCTCTTCCCATTTAAAGAGTTTTTCACAGTACAAGAAGTCAAAAAGACAATCAACAAATCAAGGTACAAATAAGGCTCCAGGACATGATTTAATTACAAATGAACTAATCAAAGCACTCCCAAAACAGGCAATTGTTTACTTAACCCAAATATTTAATATTTAAAAACCCAAATATTTAATGCAATAATGCGGATCACACACATGGAACCATGCCCAAATAATACTAATTTAAAATAATACTATACCAAATAATACTAAGCCAGCCTTGGCCAACCCGTGGCCCGCGAAGCGCAAACGTGCGGCCCGCGGTCATGTATGAAGAAATATTTTTTTTATAAAATTGAGTACTTCAGAATTTACATTTACCTGATTGTATTTTCAGATTACCTCTGCATTCATAAAATTTATAATACTTAAAAAAAAGATTTAAGTATAAAATTTATAATGATAAAAAAATGAAAATATTTTTGTACGATGTCTGTATGTGCGGCCCTTAGAAAATTTTAGGTCGTCAATGCGGCCCGGAGTGCAATTTGAGTTGGCCAGGGCTGATCTAAGCCCATGATTCAAAACAGAAGATTGAAAAGAAAAAGACTAAAAGACAATCTAACCTAATGATGTATAAAAAAAATAACTAAACATTATATATAAATTTAATTGTTAAAAAAAATATTTGGTCCGGGACAGTTACTGAACAGTTACCAAATAACTGTCATGTCAATTAGGTGCTTACTATAACAATGTGAGCTAAACAGTGAATCCCTACGTGACAAAAGTGGACAATATTAAAAAATAATATTAAGTAACATTATAGAAAAAAATTAATTATCTATTTATTGTATTAAGTTGGGTTTTCCAGGATGAGCATAAAAATACTCATTTCTTTGATTTTGATTCATATGAATACTAGACGCAATGCAGAATGCATTACATCTGGTTTTTAGTTTTATAAACTTATTGCATTAAAACATTATCCCATAAAACTGTTTGAACTATTACAACTAAAACCATTTTTGTCGTTTGCTGTCATTTTACATTTGGAAACTAATAAAATTTAATTTTAACGGTATTAAGTGAGCTTTATGAAATTTAATAATATATTTATTATTACAATGATTTACCCAAGTCCCATTTGCATGCATTTCAAAACACAAACTTGATGCCTCCATAAAATATACAATGTTTATAAATTGTTGAATAAATTACATTTAAAACAAATAATTTAAAAGCGCATAACAAAGTTAATACCAAACAAATTGTATTATTGTTCCAGCCATTTTTTTGTTACCTTTTGAACAAACCATTGACAAAAACAATTTTACGAGTCTGATTTTTGCTTGAACTAATAAAATTTAATACTTATATTCGCGATAGAACAAATCAAAAAAATTGAGCTTTCAAAGCTCTTCACATTTAATATGAAATGTTCGAATAAAATTTAATTAAACCGAAAAGAAAGCGGATGAATACCTTTAAGCTTAATGTAATGAAATTGGTAAAAGCTTCTAACCCCACATATTATGTAAATTTTCAAAAGAGTTTGTAAAAAGAAAATTCCAGATACGAATTCGTATTTGTATTACAATTGAAGTTTGAATACATTTTATACAATAATACCAACTGGCTGAGTAAACTGGCAGCTTTTTTGCTTGGTTAGCGTTATATTCATGCGAAATCCTCTCCAGGAAAAACAGGATACAAAAAATTTGAGATTTTAATAGAATTACTTGCGCGACGTTATTTTTATATTAAATATAATGCAAGTGGATGCAACGAGAAGCGCTGGGAAAAAGTTCCTGAAGTGTTTATAAAAAGTTGATAATTCGATGAAGATAATGATGACGTGGTTGTAAACATCCTCTAAATAGAATATATAAATAATGAATTATGTAGTATCAGCCATGCAGCTTTACATTTAACGGGTGTATCAAATACCATAGAAAACCATTAACATTAATCTCTCAAAGCTCCCTTCATTGGGAATCTATACGACATGATATAATTCCGCAGTGGAAAAGTCGAATCTTTATTTTGTGTTGTTCAAGAAGGATTTACATCAAGGGAAATAAGAAAAGACTGAAAACCCTCATTTCTTGTCTGCCCACTTAAAATACCAGTTAAAGTTCAAATAAACGCTGTATTTGAATAGTAATACAATCCTACGTAAGAGCATTTACGTATATTTTATTCTAATACTTGAAGCAATGTTCCCGGGCAAGTATAGCAGACTATACGTCATGTAAATATAATTTATCTTTAATACGTTCAAATATGTCAAATTTTCATATTTTCTGCCCTCATCCAACGTTTCTACATCATTCATTTGGCAAAGTTATTCGGCAATGAGGTTCGTCCGCTTCTCTATACTTGAATCTTGAGTAGATGCGCATCCTCGAATTGCAAATATTGAACTACTGTAAAATGCAATATTATGCCGAGAACATGTGCTCGTGCATAATTTAGAGAGCTTAACTAATACACCGTACCCTTATCATATGAATATTGCCCTATAAAATCTTCCGTTGCCATACACAAATTTTGCGTTGACTTCGCATTTTAAATAAGTACTCAGCTCTCTTATATTTGCATTGCACTGTTCATATAAAATAAGTACCCATTTTTTTTCACTTTTACAATCTGAAAACTAATGGTACATTAGCAGAAATTCGCGATTTATATTTATCGACAATAATGTTTTGTTTCGATGTATCATCAATAACATCGATATTTTTTCTACAAAGTTCAATTTTCAATAACTTGACTCTTTTAAAAGTGTTATCACACCAACTTTCAATGATGTATAACGAATTATATTATAAACGTTAATCTATCTATTACTATAAAGAGGAAAGATTTGATTGTTTGTTTGCTTTGAATAGGCTCCGAAACTACTTGACCGATTTGAAAAAAAATTTCACTGTTGGGAAACTACACTATTTCCGGTGAACATAGGCAATATTAAATTTTCAAAAAAGTTAAGGATCCATACTAAAACTCCAATAATGTAACCCAAGGTCTGAAAAAATTACCAAAAAACATTCTTTTATCGCGTACGCTGCGAAAACTATTGGTTATAGAACAAAATAATGTAAAACAATTTTGCAGAACATATCATTATCTTCAAAAAATAGAGCGACAGCATATGTCTAACTATTATAGTAATGTCACAAAAAGTGTTTTTTCATTTTAAAAAATATATATAAATGCCACCGCTATAAAAGCTCTTTTATTTATACTTTGGGAATAATCCTTATCAAAATAAATGACTTCATATTTAAGTTGGCCTCAATACCATGATATAACTTTTTGAGTTATTCAATTTGAACATTCCCTTCGAAAGATATCACAAGTTTAAAATTGTAAGTTATTTGAAAAATGTCGCATGGTCACCTCATTTTACTTATAATTAAAACCAACTTTATTGAACTTGGCGATATTTTTTATTTATGTATAGATGCTGATTGATTTACAGATTATTTGGTCTACGGTAGGTATACCTACCGTAGCTATACGCAATAGACATAAACAAGAAAAAAGACAGAAAAAAATATTTCTTAGATTTTACTAAACCAGTGGTTCTTAATCTGGCTTTAATCGAACCTTAGTGATTCGGTGAGTCAGTCTCGCGGGTTCGGCGGTTTCTTAATGGTTTTGTACACTTGAAGCACTTATTTTTACTTAAGTTTTGAAATTGTAAAAAGCATATTTTATTTTTCCAATTAAGACGGGTTTGGTGAATCCCTATATGAAACTAGTGGGGGTCAGTAACTTCAACAAGGTTAAGAACCACTGCAGTAGACTATTTGACTTAAAAATTGAATAGGATTTAGGAGATAATAATGCCTTTTTTCACTATAGTAAAAAAATACAAATTAAAACTACTTCCCCTATAATATAAAATAGTTATAACTGAACTTGAATAACTACATAAATATCCCTACAAAAAAATAAATCACTTAAGGTATATGAATATTCATTCCATACTGTTTATCCTAAAATTTTGTCAAAATATTTCAATCCGGAAAATATTTCATTTATTTATTTTTTCGAACAATTCAAAACTCATGGTTCCATTTGTTTGCAATGTTCATTAAACTATTACACGTAATTGTAATAATATTCTCCATTCATTATTTCATTTACCTTTTAATAAAATGTTTTTCTAAATTAAACAAATTTTAAGCTGATGCTATATATTTCAAAGTTTTTTTATTTCTTATCCTTTGATTATAATTCATGTATCGATAAACCTCGAATGACGTTAGTACACAAAACGTTCAGTATTGCATACACAATTGTACGTATTCGTATATGCATTGGCATTGAATGTGGGAGTGGTTTTCTTAAATTTTTAAAATTTCAATAATCAAAACAAATGAACATCTTTAAATCTCGTAATTCTATTGGTTAATAGCCTCTGGTATTGAACATATAGCGAGTACATCGCTCAAACCATTCTAATTGTATTAACTCATTCATCTCTTACTACATAAAACATATTATTATGTATTAAACATATTGATACTTATGATAAAATATAAAGGTTTAATTGTAATATTGTAATAGGAAAAGAGTATGAAATTAATATTTGAATAACTTATTTTTTTTCTTTTTTCTTTTGTGTGCATTTTTCATGTATAATAACTAATGCTTTCGATTTCTGAAAGCTTTTACTTTGCTAGTCTATTGAAGCAATCTGAGATTTATTCCCAAAAAAATTTCTTTAAAGATAATTAAAGAGACCACACCAACGATATCCCTGTACATAAATTTACAACTTTTAATGCTTTATCTAAACAATGTGTAGATTTTTTTTACTTTGTAGAGTTCTGTAAAGTTCTTTACTATTTCTCATAAACTATTTCACACTTTTCTCATAAAATTTAGCAAAAGTCATATTAACTAATGCGAAAAAAAAGCAATAACGTTGAAGCTATCGAAAGATATTGAAGTATTTTAAGTTCCTATGTTATTTGAAAAACCAAAAAAGAAAATTTCAAAATAATTTATATCCGATATTTCCTTAAGCAAGCATTTGAAAAATTGAGGGTTTCTAAAATATTATTTTTTAATCCATTGAATTTTTATGATGAGTGTCGTCCGTAAATTTTCTTATTGCCACAAATTTCTATGACGAGTATCGCCCCCATAACATCTGAAAGATAGTCTTTAGTCAGTAGTCCATTATTGCTACCATATTTCGACAAAGATAAACTTTGATATACTGTACATAAAGCTGTCAAAGGTACTTTGGGAAAGTATCTAACTTTTTAAGTATCCGAAGTTACTTTGAGTATCTGGTAACTCTTAAAAAAAGGAACTTAAATATTTAAGTTCCTTTTTTTTAAGAGATAAATATTTATCTTGAATTACTATAGGTTTATGTCAAGGAATTAGTTCAAAAATTGCAAAGTATTGACATAGCCAAGAATTTTATATATTAGTGTAAATATAAATGTATTTATTTTTCCCTTTTACTATTTGAAAGTCATAGATAAATATGAGCATAACATTTGAATAAAAGTCATTATGTGAACCGCTTAGGGATTCGTTTATTGCAATTTACAGTGGGTGGTTCATTTACCAGTGATATTTGCTAATTAAGAGCAAATTTAATTGCTAATTCAATTAGTTGAATCATTAATGGGAACATAAAAGCAAAAGTATCGAGCAATCAATACAATTTCTGAATAATTCAAACGGAAATTTCCATACATTTACCTAATTTATGCACGTTTTTATTTCTTTGCATTAAAAATATCATTACGTCTGTGTTCCGTGTTTAATCCCTTTTTAAATCATTAAAATTAATTCACCGAACAATGGGCCAAACCAAATCGCATCTGAGTATGCTCCTATCCATTATCCATAAAATCGATAAACTCGTCAGTTAAGTTTATCATAAAACGGCAGTGAAACAAAAAACCGAGCAAAAAATTATGAGATGTGGTCGTTTATTGAACGGTGATAAGATAGCATTCTACAAAACAGACATAGGTAGAATCCTATACGTTCACGCTTAAACAGCATAATATTGGCACTATTGAGAGTGGATTTTCAATAGACGCACAAATGTCTATTATGAAATATGCTGAATTGACAGAATACAATATGGAAAAGCGTTTCGCAAATATCACCCAACATTTATGCAAGTTTTCAACAATGTGCGATTGAAAATTGAAATATGAAACGGCAGGTAGACAGATTCGTTTTAATAAAAACTGCCAGGATACAAAGTAGCAATAGTAAAATTTATTGAAACAGTGATATTAAAATGGATACATACTAAAATCATGAGTTGGAAAAATGGAAATGTAGTTTGTTTTTTTTAAAGCGACACGATTGGTATTTGAATATAATGTCTTTTTTATTATTACCTTTTTCACGTATGTACCAATTTTAAATTCTCATTATTTGATATTTTTTAAAGCTAAAAGCACTACTTCTCCAATACTTAAATTTTCTAAAAATAATTTTTCTTTAATTTATTAATATTGTTTTCTCGTAAAAAAAGCAGTAATTCATAAAAGATAGAGAACCGAAAATGTTAAGGTTTTATTACAAACTAAAAACAAGTATCAAAAATTCGTATAAACTTGCTAGTTCTAGAAAATTGTATGTCTACCAACAATGTTATTAAATTCCTTAAAGATATTTTACATTTGTTAGTAACTTATATCCAAAAATATTTAATAAAAGGACTTTTATGAAATCTCAACAATCAATATAAATATCGTTTAAGAGCTTCAAATTATTAAAAGATTTTATTGCTTATTGCAACACAATTTTTATAAAAAAAAAAACTTTTTCCCAAAATTGAATACTACCATTACTTATACGCAATACGGGAATGATAAGTAAGCCCTTACTGCAAAGGACTTAAAGAATGAAAATCACTTACAGTTCAAAACTATAATCATCTACGATTCCAAAAATTTCTATTAAATTCCACAAAAAGTAATTAGTTCTATATTTTTTTAAATTTCAAGTTAAAGAATAATTGTTGGTATTCTTATCCATTTTATTATGGATTAATGATTCTTATTTTATGGATACTTTTTAATATTTGATATTTTTATTAAATTTTTTGTACTACGTTTCGCCACTTTCGCAGCTTCTTCAGGTACTACAAACAGACAGTAACAATAGTACATAATTAATACAATAAATACATTTAAACACAAAATACACTTAATAAAATACCTCAATTATACAATTAAAGAATTATTAAATTATTAAATTATTATTAAAGAATAATCACAGATCTGCGATGATAAAATTGTCTTAAATATAATATCAGATATTTATAGTATTTTTTGCAATGATATAAAAAAAATAACTAAAAAATTTCATCACGTAATATTTTCTTACAAATTACATCTTTAATATCTTCAATGTTGACCCATAAATGTAAAGCCTGTTATATTTTAATAATCCCTAAAATATCTCTACTTAGTCTTTGATTACTTAAGACCAGGGTGTCCAACCGGTCGATCGCGAGCCATAATTTGGTCGATTCCGAGACCAATCAAGAAATTTTTTTTTTAGATTTCTTAAAACCCAATAGAAAAAATAGATCCCGAAAGTCACAGTCACAGATAATCATCTCGATGATTGAATGCGATTTGCATCCAGTAGTTATCAGCCAAATTATTTGGAGATTGGCAAAAATGAACAAGTTCAATAATCGCATTAATTTATAATTTTTTGTTTTTTTTTTTCTCCCTAAAACACTAAGACGAAAATAGTAATATAAAATGGCTTTTTAATATACATATAACGACATTTCGTGTCTAAAAGTACATTTCAACTTTGAAGAATGATATAAAATACCAATTAAATTGTCCATAAAAATCTTATTAGAAGTCGATTCCAAGCAAATTTAAAATAGAAAAATAGCTTCCAGTGGCCAAAAGGTTGGGCATCCTTGACTAAAGATATATACTTAAGAGTTCGGAAAACATTAGAGCCTGATAAAAAGAACATTGCCACAATGTTTGTTATAGGTTCAAAAAAATATATTTTACATTAAACTAAGAATATTGAAACAATTTGTTAAAGCATTACCAAAGAAAGGATAATGTTTTAGATATCTTTGTAATCAGTTCTCTGGTTTCTCTGAAGCTAAGAAAGAAGGTGAATTTGTAACCCATAAGGAATAGCAGCTTTACCACGAAAATGACAAAAATGGAAAAATCAACTTTGTTATCTTCTCAATTCTTATAAGGGGTATTTTCGGAAACAAAAATGATCCTATCTATAAACCTACTGTGGTCTAAATGTTCGAAAATTTCCAATAGTTATGGTGTAACATGGACCTAAAAGTTCATTTTCCCCATTCGCCAATTGACTACTTTCCAAAAAGACTTTGTGGTGTTAGGCAGGAACAAGAGGAGAGATTTCATCAAGATATTAAAGAAACAGAAAAAAGATATCAGGCAAAATGAAATACAAACATGATTGTCGATTACTGTTTGATGTAAAGAAGGATGAAGCACAATAAGCTCATAGCAAAAAAGCATTAAAATAAATTTAGATAGAAAGCGCAAACGTCTCTCTAAAGACTTATAAACCCGATAGTTAGTTTAACTATCTATTTTTAATTAATTTTAATATAGCAAAATTGTGTTACCTTAGATGTTAATCCAATTTAAGATATTGAACCAATGAAAACAAATTACATTGCGTTCTTTACCACTTATTCTTAATATTTTATCACATTTTGTGGAAAACCCATTCGTAGTGGATGAAAATGAATTTCATATTTGACATTAGCGCAAATACATACATTGAAATTACCTATTGCCTACAGTAAAAACAGTTTTCAAAAAGTATTTTTTGCAGGCCTATTATGTACATATGTCGTATGACTCAATTTCTTTATTTATTACTTCGTTTCAAATCTTTGGACTAAGGACTGTTGAAAAGCGTCGTTATTAAGAAATAAATAAAAAGTGGAGTCATTATTCATTAATTTATTAATTGTGACTCGAAAATAATAAACAAAATATGTATCAATGTTAAATTTCAAACATACAATAGTATAATGAACAATATCCTCACCCAGTTGGCGACATCCAACAGGGTTACACTTGCTTGGGTGCCGGGGCACTCCGGTATCAAAGGCAACGAAGAGGCAGACGAACTCGCAAAGGCGGATTCAAGAATGTCATTCATGGGTCCAGAGCCGGCTATAGGCCTACCAAAGTGCATAACACTGAGTAGAATAGCCGAATGGACGCAGAATGAACAAATAAAATCCTGGAATAACTATGCAGGAGGCAAGTTCTCAAAGGCCATGACAAAGAAACTTTTGAAAGAACATAACAAAAGACTTCTAAATCTAAGAAGGAAGGACATCAAAACGCTGGTAGGCCTATTAACAGGACACTGCAATTTGAGGAAACATCTCCAAACTATAGGGAAGAACACAGAGTCAACAGCTTGCAGGAAATGTGGCGTAGAAGATGAAACTGCCTCCCACGTACTATTTGACTGCCCAGCCATGACTCAAAGTCGTCTCAACTCGCTTGGTCCACCCGGACATGAGCTGGGAAACATACACAGAGATCCAGTTGACTGTCTGCTGAAATTCATATCAGAAGCAGACCTGACCAATTGGAACTGAAATTAAACTGGGGCGCAATAGTTCTTTTAGAACGCAGCGCAGAGGAACTCTCATGAGAGGCCCCCAGAACAAGGGAAAAAAAATGAACAATAAAAGTTAATCAAATCACTTTAAAGTTATTGCCATTTAATAACTAAGCGACGATGGTGTTCCGTGTGCCAATGATCTACACTATACAACACGCCCGAAAACTTCAATATTATATCGACTTTTTTATACAAAAACTGACCCAATCAACACAAAACGCTACTATAGAAAACAAAATATACATAACTTAATATATATAGTTTTTTTGGAACAAAAGCCATCATTTTTACGCGAAAATTAAGACTTCAGACCGCAAAAGCATACCAGATTGCATCACTAATCGCTTATTCTTTTTTTCCAAATCAAAGATCTATTAGTAATGCTAGAGTAATAAAAAAAAATGAACCTAAGATGCAACAAAATTATTGTCAAATTCAGTTAACATTTCTCTAATATTACTTATCCCAAATTAATTTTTTTTGGAAAAATATACGACCAAGCCATACATTTTCCGTAAATGACAAGAAGTGCTAATCTTTAATGACAACTGCAGCGACAAAACGCTTTCAAAAACATTTCAGTCTTTAATCTTTTTCATTAAAATCTCTTTGTGAAAAATTGTCAAGCTTAAGGATATAATTTGCCACCTTGCTTCCATTCAGGAACATGTCGTTTCATGAAGATTAAACGTCTCCAACAGAAAATCAAGACCATCACAAAGTTCGAAGATAATATAAATCTACCCTATGTCCTTAGGTGTTTATTATTCCTTGTTGACAGTTTTATCAAAGAAAAATGATTGCTTCGTATATGACTATAACATTGTAAGAGATCAAATTTTTTTCGTATAAAAAATATTTCAATTTTTAAAAAAACTTTAATAGGTTTATCTCCCGTTTAAATAAATAATTCAATGAGAAAATTCATATACTATCTCTGTTTATAATAAAGATTGTTATATAAAATAATTATTGTTATCTACGCCTACGAAAGAAATTAATTCGTGTGGAGATTATGAACAAGTATACGAACACAAGTTTTCCTAAGCCTTATGAATATCATCAAATCACGTAACAATCAAAAACAAATATCATAAACTGAATTATCATTTGATATTTTAATGTAATTTATAAAAAAAATGATTTTTTACATATATTAGTCTTTCCATTGTATATTTAAATATATATGAATCATTTGTTTTAGAATTATAATGTAATTTTCCATAAAATTATTCCAATCAAAATGGTCTTTCGGTGGTTTTCTCATTTAATGGTATTTATAAATAACCATTAATGGTATTTTCCGTAGAACTTTGAGCTAAATTCGATTCTTTCTTGTCAAAACATGTAAAGTCTTATGCGAACCTTGGTAGTCGAAATACGTCGTACTTATCTAAAACAATATAGTATGCTTACGATTAAGGAGAAATCTTCGCTATGAAAGTATTCGTATAATGAAGTAGGTCTCTTACATTATCTTTTTAAAAATTCAATATTAAAGATATCCGAAAGTATTTGGAATATATAGCATTACGGAATTTTCGAGATGTGTTACCCTAAAGATGACAATGTTCTGTGCTATTTTTGAATCCCAACACCAAATTGTTCACAAGAATTATAATTATTGCACCCTGAAAAAACGGGAAAGTTACTAACATGCAAGTGTGGGCCAAGATTTACTTAATGTCCTGGTAATATTATCTAATATGAATTAGTACGAAAAATCGATTACGATTATATAATTGAAATTTTCCGCGATCCAAGACCAGAAAGAAGAAGTATAAACAAAATAAGATTTTTTCGCTGACTTTGAACAGTTATACTGTGTATACAATATATAATATATATTTCAGTCCAATTTATGTATTATAATTTAATATAATAATATATAAAAATCATACCACAAACATAAATTTGAACAGAAGTTCAAACAAAAATATTCGTGACGTATTGCCCAACGTATTGTGAATCATCACAAAGCAGTTACGGAGTGATCCAAACTACTTGATGACCACCGATGACGATTGCTTGGCAATCGAAATACGTATCTGGGCAATACGTCACGAATATTTTTGTTTGAACTTCTGTTCAAATTTATGTTTGTGGTATGATTTTTATATATTATTATATAAAATTATACTACATAAATTTGACTGCAATATATCATATATATTGTATATACAGAAGAAGTATAAGTTATAAGTGATTGTTGGAAAAAAGTTGAAAAATGTTTTATCTTGATAACCACTTTGCTATGGAATAACAAGGGCGGCATATTTAATGAGGCCTAGAGCGGCATCGAACCTAAATCCGCAACTGGTCTACGTAAATAGAGAAGTAATTTAGAAAAATAAATATTACCTGGGACTTCAACCCTTTTGAAGAAACGTTGGAGTATGCAAAAACAAAAACAGTTTTATTTAAAATCTATGTAAAGGGCATAAAGTAACATATCTGAACTATTGAAAATGATTCTTAAAAAAATTTATATCACTAAAATTTTACATCCTACATTAGGGTGTTTTTTTTTTTGGGGACTATTTTTTTTTCTTGCTCCCATGCCGAAATTTTGTCGGAAATACTTCAAAAAAAATTCCCTGAAAGTTTGAGCTCTTAATATTAATATTAAATACTCGCTCACAGCGTGTGAATATTTTCCATTTAAAGTACACGTAAACTTTGATTTTTTTTTTTAATTTTTATAGCTCAGCGCCGTTTTATGGTATCGCCTCGCTCAAAGTCGGGATTTATTTACAATTGTATGCTCTACAAAAGTGCCTATTTTTAATCATTTTTAATAAGGAATAAATAATCAATATTTTTTAAATTTTACTCAATAATCCGTAAAAATTTTATAGTAAGAGAAATTCAAGGCTCAATATCTCGAGAAATATCGATCTTAGCAATTTGGTTTTCTGGAACTTTTTTGTAGGAAATTAAATTTCCTATAAATTTGACATTTACATTTTTTCTGTTGGTCTTGTAATTCTCGAGTTACTGAGAGAAAAACGAGAAATCTATGAAAAATCTAGGTTTAGTGACCCGTACTACCTCGCCCGTGTAAATTACGATTTTGCCGCAATAGGCACTTTTGTAGAGCATACAATTGTAAAAAAATCCCGACTTTGAGCGAGGCGATACCATAAAATGGCGCTGAGCTATAAAAATTTAAAAAAAAAATCAAAGTTTACGTGTATTTTAAATGGAAAATATTCACACGCTGTGAGCGAGTACTTAATATTATTATTAAGAGCTCAAACTCTCAGGGAATTTTTTTTTTGAAGTATTTCCAACAAAATTTCGGCATGGGAGCAAAAGAAAAAAAATAGTCCCAAAAAAAAAAACACCTTAATCCTACATACCTACAATTTTTCAGTGGCAAATTGCTATTTTCATCTATTAGCAGACAAGGTAAATTTTATATACATGCCTGTGTATAGAAACGCATATTGTGTTTTATATGAATACATTGTACATTGTACAATTTACATATACCTGCACATGTGTAGTAGATCTACCTATGTTTACGCGGTTTGTAGTACATTATTGTTTGCGATTACTTATCGGGGGCCTATTAAATTTACAAAATAAACAAAACTCCATCATGTAACATAATATCGGAAGACAACAAAAACAACAAAGGAAAAAATTAAATGTTATTTTTTGTGTAACCAGTACATAACGTCTCCACATACATAGTTATTCCCCAAAGAAAAATTATAAGAGAACGGATGTGAAATGTACGGTACGGTTGTTATAATATTGGATTATACACAGTGGCTGTATCTCTCATGAAACGTGAAACGTACAGGAAAATCCGGTAAAACATGAAACATTTCTTCGTCTACATCTTGTGACATGCACGGCGATTCATGTGATGTTATTGCACGGTTTCACTGTATTTTCAACTATGCATTTAATGGAAATCTTTTTCCCCTTATATTAGAAATTTTCATACGTTAACTTAAACGTCAGACATTATTTACGGCTCATATGGATTTTCATTATTGTTAGCATTATTTTATTCATTTTCGTATCGAGGTCAGAATTTCCCATTTTGATTTAATACTTGGTGGTGCATATTTGATTTATGCAACGGAAAATCGTTTAAAACGTGTTTTTCTTCGGATTTTAAAGAGATTGTAACGAAAATTTCCCGAAATTTCTCGAGAAACTCCAAGTTTCAAAGGAATATATTACCCAAATGAATATTGAATCTATTAAGTTACAAACTATAAACTTTTTCAATTGAAACGCTATTTTATTATTCCGTAATATAAATGTTAACTACGATTATCTATTCATGAAGTTACAAGACATTCGCCAATTACAACCACCTTTGCTTTAGCATTGACTTGCTAACTTATGGAAATCAAACAGATTGTTAATGTACACATACAATTCTACATTCATAGAATACATTCAACGATGTATTGAAGCTTATAAAGTTACCAACTCAAGTCAAATATATCTGCAAAACAGTTTTCATGTTTAAACTCTCGAAAATAACGAACACTAACGCCAACTTCTTCACACAGTTATAATTAAAAGATACATCATGGCAGTACACACTTTAGTTTCAAGAGATGCAGAACATTTTTAAAATGTTTGAATAATTTTCCAACAAAGATTTACGTATACTTTTCAGTAGAAACGTTATGAAAGTGGATAATTAACAACCAAATACTTGGAAAAAGTAATTGAAAACTACATTATAATCATAATTACATACTTGTTCTTACAAGTTCATTACTTCTATAATAGTAAAGTTTTCCCATAGAATATTATTTAGATAGTTTTAATTTTGCAAAATTTACGCAAAAGATGTTTTAGATAAAAAAAAAAAGAATAAAATTCATCAACTTAGAATTGGTAAAGATGTTTAGGTTTTTATTGATTTTCAATCAAAGTTCAATATGTATATAGGTAAGTCAATGAATTCAGGGTTATAAGATCTACAGAAATACAAATGTAAATCACCACCAAAAACGTTCGGTATTCTATAGAAACTCTATTGGCATGGTAATATTTTCTTGGGTCATAGGTAGAACGTGCACCCTTCGGCTGACTATACCAAAAACTATGGGATAATTCGAGAATATGTTATTAAAAGTGAATTGTTTTTCATTTCTTCAGAATGATATTTCATTCAAATATTTGCTATTTCTGCATTTCAGTTCACTATTATATGTGTGGAAATACAAGTTGTTTTCTAATTACTGCACAAAAGCGCATAATGCGGCATAATGCTCAGCAGTGAATGTTCCAACGGCCGCAACGCATCGCACAATTGAGCATTCGAAATACCTATGCTCTCGGGTGTGATGCGCAAATGTAACTTACAAAATGACTGAAAAATTTACGGTTTATTTCAAAAATTAGGAACTAATTAAAATAATTGACGATAACACAATTTTCTATTAAACTCTATTAAAGGCTGTCAAAATTTATCAAACTCATTTTTTCTCAAACTAAACGAAGTCTAATGCAATCTACCGTCGCACTTAGGAATTAATTTGTGCCAATTTAAGGCTTGCAAAGTGCGGCTTAATGCGGCACTATGTCGCACTAAGCACTGGTAATTGGAAAACAACCACAATGTGTTACCTGTTTCTTCATTTTTTATTTTTGCTTTTCATTGATGGCTTATTCTTTGGAAGCTTATTAAATATGAAGTTAATAACCCTTTAAACTTCCTTCAGGTGGTAACCGTAAAATTTTGAATAACGAAATTTAAATATCACGAGGGAGACATCAGGATTTTAAAAATGCCTCTAATGAAAATCAGGCATTGCACTTAAAACAGTACATGAAGTCCCAAAATTGGAAGGGAAAAACCCAATCAAAGGATGGGTTTGACTGATTCATGTGGACAATCATCCGACCATCGGACAAACCACAGTAAACAAATGATAGAAAAACTTTCCCATATTCTTACTACCTACAAGAATTCTAGAACTTTTAAGTTTGCAAGAATCCAGACCAAAGTAGAGGAAATACCTGCACTAAATTGAAACACCTGTAAATACTCCAACTTACAGGTTTTGTTAGACAAAATATAAACCTATTTCCCTTATTGAAATACAGTACTACGACTAAATGGAAACATAAAGGATAAGGAGTAATAAACCTTAGTACGAAGCCTATCGGTGGCCAATTGACTAAGGTGACCATTCCAAAACTAGTAAGTGTTGAGTTTAACCCTCGTATCGCACAAATTTTCAATATTTCTGGATTACTCAAGACCTTTATAGTTATTAAAATACTAACTTAAATTTGCGAACAACTCAATAACGTTTTAAGAACTCATACGGCTGGCACACATACGTACTCTTTTGTTTTGATAACTTTAAATAGTTGATGTCTTCCAAAATGTATTGGCAGTACTTTAAAGCGTGACCCCACCTATTATACTGGAAAACAGTATATAGATATTATATTAGTATATTCTATCAGCAGAATACTGCCAGTACTACCGGTAATGAAAGGCACTCACACTACAATATCAACGGGACGGTGGAATATCATTCGGTACTTCACAGTAGTTACAATATATTTTGGAAGACTTCCAGCACCTTTGTATATGTTAAACTTTGTTTATGTTAAACAACTTAGAGAAATAAAAGTATTCGATCCTTCGTAATAAAATAATTCAGTACTATTAGAACATTAAGTATAATACTTTAAAGCGTGACCTCACCTATTATACTGGAAAACAGTATATAAATATTATTTAGGTCTATTCTATCAGCAGAATATTGCCAGTACTACCGTTAATGAAAGCCACTCATAGTAGAATATCAACGTCGAGGTGGAATTCGGTACTTCACAGTAGTTAAAATACATTTTGGAAGATATCCAGCATCTTTGTATTTGTTTATGTTAAACGACTTAGCGAAATAAAAGTATTCGATCCTACGTAATAAAATAATTCAGTACTATTAGAACATTAAGTACAATAATAGCAAAATTAATAGTAACAAGGAAGTCAAGAATTACCAAGTTTCTGATTTTTTAATCTTTCCCATTCGTAAAAAGAATACTTTGTAGATATTTATGTATTAAGTTCTAGAATCTCATATAATAGCATCTTACTGTTTGGTTATTTTTATCGGTTATGATTATTTCTAAAACTTCCAATTGGAAAACTTGAAATTTTAAAGTTCAACTTTAGTCAGTCGTACGACGATAAATTTTGTTAACGAGTGGAAAATTCTTCTAGATAACACAAATCAAAGTAGTAAAAGAGAAGAATTTGAGAAATAAAAGCTAGTTTTATTCTATTACGAATTGCGAAATTCGGAACAAATGTCGCCAATGCTAGAGATAAATCAAAAAAGGTTATTTAACTTAAAAATGAATGAAACAAGTAAAACACAAAAGTTGAAATAGAAGAAAATAGAAAAGCCAAAAAGAACGAAACCGATTCACTTTATTGTTATAATGTTTTAGCTGATATGACATAGGAAAATATTACAATGTATTATGTGCAGTGGAAGTAGCGTGGAAGTAGTCGATGTGCATGTAATGGTCTCCAATTCAATGCTTTTCTACCCACCATTTGCCTTTGGCGACATTTAAATATGAAAAATGTCTCAATTTATATTAGGAACACCAACGAATGGAGAATTACATTTGGATAGTTTGGTTGTACAACCAACGTACAGTATATATAGCACACTTGGAGCGTGACAAAAAATATGTTTAAAAGAACATTTTCAACAGAAAAATTCAAAAAATATTACATTTGAAATAGTCAAATTAAATTTAATCAACACAATAAAACGGAACTTACAATTCTAAAGCATTTTTAAAATGTTTAATAACATTACGTCCGTGGCCCAAGTACAATATTCCACCATTAAAAGCAGCAGTTAAACAACAAATTAAAGTGACACTTTAATAATTTTTTCTCTTTCATATTAAAAATATTAGCAATAAACTTTAAATGCTGCTATCTTATTAACATTATTCTTAACTTTAAAAATTTAATATGCCCCTATAAACATGTTTCTTACGTTTATATGGAGTACGAAATCATTTTATTTTTTGTCATAAAATTAAATAGTGTTCTCCTAAATAGGCATAACAAAATGGAAAGTATAAAGTTTAAAGTGCTATGAATTTTTGAACAGGCAAAACTAGTTTGAAAGTTGTTATTTAGCAAAAAAATATTTTGATTTCGCATTAATTTGTTAAAGAATTTTTTAAATATTTAACTGAACAATATATGCAAAGTTATACCTACTTTAAGCATGGTGAATCAGAAAACTTATTATAATGATACTTTAGGTCCTAATGATCTCTATCTGAATGGATTACTTAGTTACAAATTATAGAATTAACAGAACTTTTTGATCTAAAATTTTAATATGATTTTAAAATTGATATTGCCAAAATTACAGCTATATGGTACTGAATAGTGAAAAAAAAAATAATAAAACCCACGTTTAATGCCAATACCTTGTATTAAACTTGAATTTACACCTAAATATACATACAAAGAAAAGAAAATAATTTCAGGTAGGTGAATAAATATCTATTTTACACTTTTTTCCTATGATTTTTTACAAATATGTTAACCAGGACTTAAATAATAAGCATAATATATCAATGTGGTTCAATATAATTAAGCAATAGACTAATGTCTTATGATAACACTATGTTCAATACAAGAGGCTATTGACCAATGAAATTGCGAGATTTAAAGATATTCATTTGTTTTGATTGTTGAAATTTTGAAAATTTAAGAAAACCACTCCCACATTCGATGCCTATATGCATATACGAATACGTACAGTACGTATATGCAATATGAAACATTTTGCGCGATCTCTTGATATATGAACCTTAATTAAAGTATTAAATTAATTAAAAATACTTTAAAATGGACAGCAAAAACCTAAACCCCTACAATTTTTCTGGATCCAATTTTTAACCAAACCATGTTTTAACTTAGTAATAAACAAGATATAAATATATATATATATATTAGGGTGATTTTTTTTTTTACTTTTTTTGGTCCCGTCGTGAAATTTCGTTGGAAATACCAAAAAAAAAAAATCTCTGAAAGTTTGAGCCCTTAATATTAATTTTAAGTCCTCGACCAAGACGTGTAAAGATTTCCCATTGAAAATACACGGAAACTCTGATTTTTTATTTTTAAATTTCTATATATATATATATATATATATATAGGCAGAGTAGTCATACTTATTATGGAGAATGCAATTAAAGTTAATTTTGGAATCGCTTTTTCTCAGAAATGGTTTATATTTTGAAAAAATTTGTAAGGAATTTTTTGATAATGAGGGATCTTTACTAATTTTGCATTAAAAAATTTTACACTAGATGCCAAAGCTTTGATAGTATTGAAGCTGATTATATCATTGATTTAAAATCAAAAATTTTGTGTTTTAATTGTATATTAAAAAACGAAATCGCTTTCTGGTACAACTAATAGAACAGATTCTTAATTTTTAAATCCAACTCAATTAAAAAAAATATTTAACAAAGATGTAAAGGGTAGGTATAATAGGCCTGAATTGATGGTGGATAAGTGGACTGAATTGATAAAATAGCTCGATAAGTTAAGTGTACTAGTGACTATCTTAAAATTAAAATTTAAGTCCATTTTTTTTCCATTCATATTTTTCCTGCCTTCTTTATTACAAGTTGAACTTGGGATAAAAATATTTTTTTTTAGATACTTTTTCAAAGAATTTTCGATTTTATCACAAATAAATTTATTTATCATGAGTAACTAATATAACATATTTAATTGAGTCACTGTCTATACATAAAAAAAAAATAATTCAAAACTAATGTTTAATGACCCTTTGGCTTCTAAAAAATCAAAAGACGTTTGATTTGATATAAACCACAGAGTTATGAAATATAATTAGGGAAAATAAAACGAAAATTAAATATATGGATTTGAGTTCAAAACAACAAAATAAATTTATACATCACCAATGTGTTCGGAAGACAAAGAATTACAGAAAAATTTCAAAAGATAAAATCAACCTCAAAATTAAATCAATCATTAATTGATTAAAGACTTTCATCAGGTTTTCCTTCGTTTAAACAAATTTATAATCAGAAGGAACAATTTTAGCGTAGGCAGTATATTCCAATATGAATAGCATAATATAATTCATCCTTTTTCCCTTACAATGTTCTTCTACAGAAATTATATTTATTTTTCCTGCCTATTAATAAAGTATGTGGATTTTAATAATATCATAGAATTCTTTTTTGTTCTACTGATAAATAAATATGAGTAATATAATTGAAAATACAACAAAAATAAATATTTGTACCTTGGTTTTCACTTTTGTATTTACATTTGCGTGTGAGCACATGAAGATATATATTTTTTATATTAGGTCACGAACTTTTAACTCGTATCACTAACAATAAAAGGAAATAATTTATATAACTTGAACTTAGATAAGATTATAACATTGCTCTAAAGAAGAAATATGTATGTATATATTTGTATATGATTTTTCCGTATCACATACATGCTAAAAATAAAATAAAAATACGATTGGCCATTAAATTAATTCCATGTTTTTATTAAAGTTATAATAATTGTAAAAAGTATATTAATTATATTTGTAATAATAATATGACTTTGGTTGGTAGTTACAGTAACTACCTTTATTTAAAATTTATATACCAACTTTATCCATATTTCATAGTACATTGTACAGGGAATGTACATTGTACGTATATAATAGTGTTACTGAATAATTAAGTCGAATTATTATTTAACTTTTGTAAGCACAAGGTTTTAAATCAAAGTTTACACTTGAGTATAATAATTTGTCAATATTTTCTATTCAATGATACATTTCTTGAAATTCAATACTAAAAGATTTGCGGTTATATGAAACCTCATTTTAATGTTAACATTCTTTAACCAATATATGAATAAATTGAATATCAAATTATAAAAACAAATATTTCGAAATTCTTCATTGACATGAACGAATAATTTAATGGTACAATTTAGAAGTAATATACTAATAATAACATCAATTTTTTTCTTAGAAAAACTTAGGTACAGTTATTATAGAGAAAAATGTTTGTAATACGAAACCGTTTTGGAAATATAAACAATTGAAACGAAAATAATGATAAAATTATTTTAACCAACAATATTTTTTTTTTACAAATATAAGCTTATATTAACGCAGGCATAGAAACGATCGATGAAATACAAATTTTAAAAAAAGTACACTTAGAAATTCCGTGTTATGAAAATTAATTACAGGGGTACTTTCTTTTTAATTCAGTGGAGTCCACCAGGATAAGATAGGGTGGATCTTTCATGAGTCCCTTTCATGAGTTTTACTTTTTTAAGGCCGAATAACTGAGCAAATATCAGTACCCAGCGTACTGATTACTTTTGGACCAACTCGGTACTGGGGTCCCTAATAACAGAGTGTTCAACTAAAGCGCTTTATTACAATGAAGCTTGGACAACAATTTCATTTTTTGTCCGACATCTAGAATTCGGTATTACAAAATAATATATAAACTCAAATCTTTGTTCCCACATAAACTAAATAAACACATTTGGTATTCTACAGCTATTCTCCTAAAATCAAAATTTCCACTAGGTACCAACTCTGTAAGGGTCGAAATTTCAAGCACCCTTATTTCAAACACAATAGTTAATTAAATTTTTTAATGAACTGATTTAAAAAGTTGGGGAAAAAATTAAATTGATTAAATAGTCAAAGCAATTAAAAAATAACATACCTACAGTTATATAGTTAGAAACAAATGACATTATAGTTGGTAGAGCACCATTTTCACGAGTAAGATTTGTAAAATTCTTAATTAATGAGGTTATCGTTAGAATCATTCTGATAACCATCGTTAGGGAGGAGGAAAATCCTAAAAACAAAAAAAAACATGTGCTAGCGATCGTCCCCCCGCCTGCGTTTTTTAGTACTACCAAAATCGGCTAGTTTCATTCTGAAGTTACTCGCTAACCATTTGTGCCGCTAAAGAAGTAGAACTTCAAAAATATGATTTTATTTTGATTAAGAAAAAGAGGTCTAAAATAGCTTTAATAATTCAGAGTTCATTTCAGAGTCCAGTTGTTTTTCAGCACAACCAACTCGTTAACTTCCCAGACG
Source organism: Sisyra terminalis (assembly GCA_958496175.1). Lineage (NCBI taxonomy): Eukaryota > Metazoa > Arthropoda > Insecta > Neuroptera > Sisyridae > Sisyra > Sisyra terminalis. The sequence goes on from OY292274.1 coordinate 58,502,045, forward strand.
AAAATCTACCTTTTTCCCTGTATTTATTCATCAAAAAAATATATTTTACGTAATAATTCTTTACATATGCTTAGTATTCACAATAGGATATAGATCTTTTCTAAACCAAATACTAATCAAATTATAAGAAAATTCAAAAAATTGTTAAGTTCTTAGACGCTCAATGAAATTCCCTAACAGTCCTTGACTTTCGCGATTTTCCTAACCATTGGACATTCTAAAATTTATTAATATTCCTTCAAAAAAATAAACAAAAAAACATCATAATCAACTCAAATGGTAAAAGTGGTCATTGAGAAAAGATATAAATAAAACGGTCATCGGATTAAGGACATTATGCGTTTGTTAAGTTGGTTCAAATAAGGCCTACGCATTCCTGAGATATTATCAGTTAAGTTATGAGAAATAATTAAAATTTTCAATCCTCAACAAAATTTAAAAATCTATACCCAATAATAAAACTTTCCTTGTAGTACTCATTCACAGCAATACCGTCTTCACCATAAAGGCACACGGGGCCCATGCCCGGGGCCCCCTGGGAATGGGGGCCCCGAAGGATTACATAGCCTAATAAAATCAGATAATTTGGAAGAAACTTTTCCAAACGTATAAATTGCTACAAGAATATTCCTTTGCCTAATGGTTACCAATTGTAGTGGAGAGCGATCATTTTCGCAGCTTAAGAGAATAAAAAAATGAATTGCAAACAACAATGTTACAAAAACGACTAAATAATTTGTCGATTATGTGCATAGAAAGTGATATCCTTCATAAAATTGACTTTAAAGATATAATTGAAGATTTTTCTCAACAGAAATCTCAAAAAAAAACCGTTATCATAATCGTAACCAAAAAATCAGCAGCATTCTAATATCATTAATAACATATTGTAACAGAAAAGGAAGAAGTCTGTCTCTCTCTTTGTGCCATGCCGGCACGCGATTGGCTGAGTGACTTCTTTCTCTCCCCCACCAATGCGAATGCACATATAGATTACTCGAGAACTGTCTATTGAAGTCTAGAGAAAGCTAGAACATTCTGGAATGTTGGGTCGCAGGTATATAAGGCGCGTAGTTTGAACAAAAGACAGTTCTGTATAGAAATTCAGTTGTGAATTTCCGTTACAACAAAGCGATTATTATTGTGATTTCGATTATTGTCATTTGAGTGATTGTTTTGACAAGTGTAATTGTGTAATAAAAAGTGTATACAAGAATAATAAAAAAAATGATTGTTACGTGTGAAAGTGATAATTTATTTCCAAAAGAAATTAAAGAACGATTAACGCCATCTCAATACAGTTTTGAGACGTCACGTTACAATATTATATCATACTGTTTTTGAGTACCTTAAATAAATGGTCATACTTAGTAAAAAAAAATATATTCTAATTCGATTTTTTTACTTTCCGAAAGGACCCCAGCCTAGTTTAAGACAGTCCTGATTCACAGTTATGTATAACTTTTGCATACTAAACCGAGGGTTGCAAAAAAAAATATTAAAACTTCATACTGCTATCTTTTCCTTATACTTAATATTACTTTTGTTAACAAATAACATGGAAAACTAGTAAAATTTTATACCGATTATATTTTGCTTCAATATTTACCTATATGTGCACACTGCACATATAGGAAACAGCACGGAAATAACTTTCAAAACTTTTTTAAAGTAATTCCCTTTTCCCATAGAATTTGAATTGGTACTCGATCTGATTCAATTGGCACGAAGAGGTAAAAAAAAATATTGAATTCAATATAAATGTCTGCGCTTAACAATATAATAGCTAGGAACTTGTATTCATATAGGTAGACTATACAAAACGGCTACGAAAATGGAAAAATTTAATAGAAATTATGCAATCGATCGTTGCCTCTTATAAATTGCAGGCAAATGCAAACTTGTGCCATTCATTGCAACAACAAAGTATAAATTTTGCACTCACTCTCTTACTGTCTGGCAATTCGCCGCTTGAAATCAATGAATCATATCTGTAGGTACCTAATGCATGTATTCATTCTAGCAATAATATAACGTAATCGTAAACGAAGTGAACATTTTCCCCATTTTAATTCATCCTCACTGTCGTAATTTCAATCGTTTACATACAACATGCACTCGAGGTTCTTATCAAATAATAATTTCTTCTCGCATATATATCGTAAACTATTTTTACTTTGGTTTGTCGTTAATTTGCACAAAAATATTTTGGCACTCGTTTGGAAAAATAAAAACGTTTGCTTCGGTAGCATAAAGACCTAGAAATATCAAGTTTGTCACTCTTAATTATTTAGGAATTCTGTCAACATTCATCAAAATTTCCTGTCACATTTCCATTTTATAGGTATGTGAAATTAGCCGATTCTGGCCACTTCGCCTATAGGACATATTATTATGTCGACAATATTTTCTCTTTACAAAAAAAAAAAAACACACTTTACAATTAGTATCATCCTCGACCGGCATTTTACATAATTATGGTATAATGTGTTAATGAGCTTCATAGTCAACCAAATTATATTCATAGTATACATTAGACTGGGCCAAAAAAATCGACTATTTTTTTTTGAAAAGTATATCGAAAATATTGTTCAAGGTGACAAAAAAAAATTATCGGGAAGGTTCGAGTCCTTAATATTAAGAAGTCTATCATCTTTAATTTCGATTTTTTATTTGTGCTTTCATTTTTGCGTCAATGCTGTCAAACTATCAAGGTAAAAAAATTCATCTACACATATATTTATAGAAAATTAAATTCCCTACAAAAAACGTCTCTTTGAAAATTTTTGCCAGACACGCCATTTCCGAATAATCAAGCTTTGAACATTGATATCATTTTTAGATTTATCTTCTTTATTTTGGAATTTTGTAACTAACGAACAAATAAATATAGAGAAATGCGAAATATAGATTCTTGAAGGGAATTTAATGCTCTACAAAAAAGGTCTCTTAAAGTTTTTATGTAAAATTACTTTTTCAAAAGTTATTCACCGATTCTTCTTCTCCGATTCTACCATATAATTCTACATCTTTAGAGGCGAAATAATGTATGAGCAATTCAAATTTAAAAATTGATTTGAGCTAATTTGGCTATGAATGTATGGAATGTATTCAATAAAGTATGAAAAACATCTCTTTTAATGAATTTACTTAGAAGATCCTTTAAACAGGCCATTTACGCTCCGACTTGCAGTCCAACTAGTCGGACTACTAGTTGGATCTTCTAGTTGGATCGCCTAAATGATCCGATTAGTCCGACTTCCAACTTGGAACTTGGAAGTTGGATGTCGACATCCAACTTCCAACAACACCATTCACGGTTCGACTTTAGATCCAACTTCGAAAGTCGAACCACAAGTTGGACTGCAAGTCGGAGCGTGAATGACCTACCTTAAACTGTTTTCCTTATACGATGCAGATATATAATAAGAAAGGGTTTTTGAAAATTTCTCCCCTAAAAGAGTGAAAAACGGTAGCAAAGTTTGTAAGGGATAACGTTTAATAAACAATAGAAATTTCAAATTTAATAATCAATCAAACTCCGTTAAAAGCGAAACGTTATTACTGCTTAATATAAAACAAAGTTGATTTATTATTAGAAACAAAAACTTATGGTCTGCTTAAAAATTTAAACTCTGATAAATAGATATATCTGAAAAGATTAAGGTAAGTTTATAAGTGAGCATTATGTTTTTTGGCTTTCACATATTGTAAACCTGAAAATTCGAAATACGTATTCACAAATAAATACATTAGTGAGAGAGTATCCCAACCAAAGTTTTGAATGCGTAAGTGGGGATAACAGAGCGCATGCGTATAGCCTATTCTGCACGGACGCACGGCAAGATAGTCAATTTATATATAAGATAGCTTAATGAAAAATAAATGTAATTATACGTGTCCATATTTCAAATAAAATATAAGTGCAAGCATACGTTGGGTCTTCTAATCCATTTGAAAACAAAGTTCCTGAAGAAACTAAAGGTTTTCCTTAAGGACAAAAACGTAATTGTGGACACCCATCAGAAGCAAAGAAAAGCATTAATTATTCAATAAATTTATCTATTTAATCTCAAAATGTTCGCTATTTGGCGTTTTTAATTCTATTTTGAACATACTTGTGTTGTCGTTTTATACTTAATTTATGGGTCTTTTTAATCTATCATGGAGTTAAATGGTTAAATCTGGCGTGCAAATCACCTATTTAAAAAATTCAATATCTGTCGTTAATTCAAACACATTAATGTGCACTTGTATATACCCCTAAAGTAAATATACTGTGAAAATATGTTCACAATCGGTCGAGTCATCACAAATGACAAAGGAAAGTTGGTAGTTTTAGTTGTTAATCGGGGTAATTTTTTTCTTTATGTATTCCAAATTTATTGGATGAAAATTAATGTTTTGATTTCACTATAAAACAAATAGGAATAATTCACTGACCTTATCACGGAGCATATCTCGAACTCTGGTGGCTTGATTGCGTGATCGGTGGAGTTCCAATTGTAATTCCAAGCACCGTTCCTGCCAATTAACACCAGAATCATCTGGCCACCCACTATCCGTGTCGAACATTAGATCGTGGTGATGGAATGGTGAGCTGTTGGAGGAGGATGCAGCCGATGATCCTGGTTGTGGTACATTGATATTGGCACGTGGTGGGCCCATCACAGCGTTTGACCCGGCACCCAACGTCTGATTAAGTCGCGATCTTCGTGGTAACAATCGCGGACTAGAAGGAGTTGAATGGGACGAGACATGTCCGGCTCTGATCGAAGCCGCGTGTGTGTATTCCGTTAAACGGGCCAACGGATCAAAGATCTGCGAAAGTCTTCGTGCGGGGCTTCCTCCCCGAGATAAGTCTTCACTCATTCTGATTTATTTTTACATTCAAACACTAACCCACGAGCATTTATACATCATGCTTTACTCAGGAAATGAACATCGGAAGCATAACGAATGTGTCCGCATATACATTAACGTATGTTTTCATCAATTCTATTTTTGTCGCGATTTTAAATGTGCAATTTGTGAGTGGAAAATGTTTGTACTATAACATCAAATTTGTGCTGTTGTTTAAAATGTTACACTTATAACATATCAGTAAATGTCCATTCACTTTTCCGGCAAAGAAAAACACTTGAACCATTATCACTACTTCTTTTCAATTAATAACAGTAGTATAACATACCACTTTTCCACAACACTTCATACTCTCATCTAACAACACTAAGAAAAGTTTTCAAAGCAATAAATCTCCATAACTAGTTTTCCTTTTACAAATTAGTATAACCGCTAATAATAATTTATATATAAATAAATTGTATAATATAAAAAACAATAAATCCAATATATTAAAAACCGAGTATTTTATAATATTTGAACTTTGTCTGTGTTTCAAACACTAGTGCAGTTTCGTGAATGAAAGTTTTAATGTCACAACCGACTGCAACAATCAATGAGCAATTCAGTTTCTTGACCCGAACGTATGTCTTTGTAAACTGATTACCATAATAAATAGAAGCAATAATTTACAACTCAATAATCTCTAATGTAATCAACAAAATATTTTTTTTTGAATTTTGTGCGTAATTCATAATGTGAGTAAAGACATATACTAAACCGATATTAAAATCAGAACAAATCGTAACATTGTTAGCACCAACTGTCACTATAATATCAAACTTTAATCGATCACAATTGATAAATTAATGATACGTTTAGATAATTCACTTGTTAAAAAGGCATTTTTTTAGAGATATAATTTATAAATTTAACAGAAATGAGTAACAAGTGCCTAAATTATTTTAATTTGCTATGTTTAAAATATTATTTAATGGAAGAATTTTTGTAAACTTAATCAGCGTTTAGAATTTCATTATTTTTTTTTTTTGTGTAACTTATTTAATATCTATTTGGCAGGCAAATTTGTTATCGATATGTGATAATCGTTGACGTAGATTGAAATGAAATTGACGTCCAAGCAGTTCCTCCATTTCCAGCAACTGAAAAAAAAATATACAAGTTTAATACAATATTATGAAAAATATATATCTCTACTTGTGAAAATAGAAATTAAATAATATAAACATCAAATGCGTTAATAAATATTGTGAAAACATAAATTAATATTTGCAATGTTATAGAATGTTCTATGCATCATTTATAAAGAAATAAATAATAATGCAGGGGAATCTTTGGCTATCTTTTATTTTATTATTTATTTATTCTTTTACTTCTGGTGGAATTTCTATAGATGTGCGTTACACCTGTTCATAGAACCAGAAGAACTATAAAATTTTACACAAAAATAGTATAGTTAATAAAATAAATCAAATCAATAACACAAACTTAAAAATATATATTACAACTAGTAGTTGCCCGTTGCATTCGCAACTAAAGGTTTTATCTCAATAAAATGTTTAATATGAGATAATGTAGAGTTAATAAACAATCGAAATTTTAAATTTAATAATCAAAGTGTTGTTAATAAATAAAATATTCGAATTTACTTCCACGCTTTCCATTTATTTCCAACAATTTTGTATGTACAACGTCCAAATGTGCGATATCGAATAGCTTTTTAGTCATGTTAACTAACATAAAGAAGGTCATTATTTTTTTTCGTTTTACATTGTATTTTCAAATATAAATGCATATTTGAGCCCATAAAATTTAGAAAGTGTATTCCTTATACGATGCAGATATATAATAAGAAAGGGTTTTTGAAAATTTCAAAAGTTTGAAATTTTTACTAATTGGAAATCAAAGTTTGCACACTAGATATCAAAACGTTGATACTATTAAGGCTGATTATATCATTGATTTAAAAGTTGTAACAAATTTTGTGTTTTAATTATATACTTAAAAGACGAAGTTACATTATATACGGTCATTTTATATTAGTTTTTTACACAAGATCTTTTGTAGTTAATTAAATAATTTAAGATCAAAATAAACAATTAAAAAATCAATTTCAGCGAGGTAGAGATCCTCACCTTATTTATACACCTCAAAAATTTAGTACATTTAGGGTCGGTATTTTCACCATTGGATAGATAACTCAAATCCTTAAGATAGCTAGTTAATAGATTGAACTTCTTTTGAACTTGTAGTTTGAAATTCTTAGTAGTTATATCACAGTTATATGTTAGGATTATTAATAAAATTGAAGTAACCAAAACTTATTTTCCTTTATTTTATGTCTAAAAATAATTTAATCGCTAAGTTATGTATTATAAATCGAACGACAATATTCTGGTCGGAATAAGAATATAAAAACAATGAAAAAAACAATCAGTTAACAAATTTTTTATCCTGTTTTCTTTCGACTTTAGGCAAAATAATTAACTGTATTTATTGTTATAAAGTTAAATTTATATTTGACCAGTTATTATTATTTAAGATAACATACCCAGCATGTCCTATAAATAAATAAAATATTAAGCTCTTAATTCCAAAGCTTCCTGTTTATCAATTCCTAAATACCTTAAAATGTAAAATTGTTAATATAACAATAAGAAAACTATTTTTATTAAATATTATAAATGGAAATTTCCAAAATTGGAACAATTCAACAATTCTGTGATCTAATATTCAGATATATTAATATGAAGATATAAATTTCATTTCAAACATTTGTTACCCAGCATGTTCGATAAATAAGAAAATTATTAAGCTCTTAATCCCAAAGCTTCCTATCTATCCATTCCTAGATCCTTTAAAATCTATTAATATGAAATTAAGAAAACTTTTTTTAATAAATATTATAAATGGAAATTTCCAGGATTGAAACAATTCAACAATTTTGTGATCTGATATTCAGATATATTAATATGAAGATATAAATTTCATTTCAAACATTTGTAAATGTATTATCTATAGGATTTTGATAACTTGTTTAACTGTTAATATCAATTCGTTAATAAACAATGAATATTTCGATATCAAAGAGAACACAATTAATTACCAAGTAGTATTAAATTAATTTTGTTTAAATTATGATAGAGCAATTCAAGTGGTCTTTATATCAAGTGTTTCTTTGAAGTACCGATTATCTACACTCATTTGTTTAAATTTAGCAAAATGAACATTTACTTTGAGCTTTGAGCTTTATTCGAACTATTGTAGTTGTTTATGATAGGATTATAATATTTTCTAACCAGTACTGTTAAAATTTAATTACCAACTCAAAATCAACAAATTTAATTCAAAAAAAAAATTATAATTTCTCAAAGAATCGATACAATTTACTTGGTTGATGATCATTATTAATGGTACATAATTTATTTCATTCATCGATTATTTATTTTCATAGGGTTTTTTGAACTAAAAAAATCAATTTTTTTTTGATGATGTTATTTGACTTTCGTACAAGGTCTTTCATCATTCTTCAATTTTAGAACTTTCGAATGTTCTAAAACCGTAACAATGTGGTATTATGATGGTATATGGTTGAGTACTTGATAAAGTTCCGAAATCATTAAAAAAAAATGTTTTTTTTAATACAAAAACCCTATGAAAATAACTATCGATACAATATTTAAGGGTGGATAACCGTCAGAACGTAAAAAAAATGACTTTTTTAAAACTGCTGCCATTTTTTTTAGATATTAAAAAACGGTTTTCGGCATGTAAAAGTTGAAGTTTTGAACTATTTTTTTTTATTTGCCCCGATATGTCCCCCCCTCCCCCTTTTTCAGTCCTTTGAAAAGGGGTCCACAAAAATGAGGAGGCAAACGGGAGACAAGTTTTCTCGGAAACCGGAAGTCGGATCATGATTTTCCAAAGAATGTAGGTTTTGGTAATGCGTCTTCTTGGTACTGAATCTCAAAAATCCGAAAAAAGTTGAAAATTCACAAAATGGCGCGACTTTGAAAAAAAAAGTTAAAAAAACGACCTTTTTTTGGACCTTTCCCCCTCTCCCACTTTGAGGGGGGGGGGGAGGTTTGGCCAATTTCAGAGGTTCAGTACCAAGAAGACGTGTTGAACTATAACACTCTCCAGTTTCAAGTCAATCCGTCGGATAGTTTCTGAGAAATCTTGTCTCCCAGTTTTAAAAAGTTGATTTCGAGAAAAATGCATTTAAGGTTTTTTTAAGATATTTTTTTATGTTATTATCAATTTATTCAATTTTCATCAGTGAAAATACATTAGTCAGCTATTCCAATCGTTTTAACACGTTATTCTTGAATGTTATAAGAAGACATTTATGGAAAAAAAAATCGATTTTTTTTTTCTGACGGTGATCCATCCTTAAACCACCTATCTGGTATTAATACTTTCATTGAAAGTTTGATATAGAACTTTGAAAGTAAGGCTTTAGTTACTTAAAAACAGTAAAGCACTTAAAAAATATTAAAATAAAGAAATCATTTATGTAGTTTGGTAAAGAGACACATTTTAAACACCAAGTTTTTAGATATAAGATTAATCAAAATACAAAATAACACCCTTAGAATAAACTTGAATACTTTTTAGTTAATGAACCAATAAAATACAACAGTTAAAAAAAGCGTTACAATTCGTAGAAACTTTTTATAGTCTTTCGTAGAAGTAGCATTTAGTTCATAAAAGAGCTTTTAAATACAAGCTATCCGTGTAGATATAAAATAAATGAATTAAATTACAAATTAAACAAATACAATATCGACACAAATAAAATTAGATATATGTGAAGTTTTCGTTTCAACTCGTAAAGAAATGCGAGTTTTTCCGGAAAATAAATTTATCAAATCAATGAGCACTTTCACAAATGTTCAGTAGTAAAAACGCATGTTCTGCCAATGTTATTTATGTATGAGAGCCGAAGATGTTCAATGTAATTTCCCTAAAATCATTTGGCCCACACCCTTGCAACATCAATTTAATCGTAAGTTAAAATTTACAGATGTTCTCACATTTCTCAACTAGAGTACTCTATCAATGTACTGTATAATTTCGGGCTTCAATGCTTACATCTTTCGATATTATGTATAGGTATGAGTAGTTCATATACCTACTACTACGTAGATATTCCGACGTACAGGTAATATGCTATCAAATTTGTGATGGCTTTTCAACGTCCGAAATAGCAAATCAGAAAGCAATTTCCTTGCACTGATAAAATGTATGTGGAAACGAATTCAAAGTTGACTTGTCAAAATACAAGACAGATTTATGTAGATTGTACTTGACTTTTTCCAATTTGTCAACATTAAACACATTTTCGGTACAATTGTCAATCAAAAGTAACATGTGGGAACTTTCAAATATCGCATACTTTTTAATAGCCTACCGATATGAAATCAATAATTGAATTAAGGTTAACATTTCCAAAAGCTTTCGAAGAGTAAACGAAAAAATTCTTCTTAAATTCTTATTAGACAACTAGCTGATCCCCGCGACTTCGTCTGCGTAACGTAGGTGTATATTATTTCCTTTTTAGATTTGCTATTTGTAGTGGTATATGAAACTTTATTATTTTTCTTATTTCTTTTACGAAAAATATAATCATACTTAAAAACACTATTTTGTCGACTTTAAAAAGACACATTTAATAAACTGTTGCAAAGAATAAAATAGTTCTATGTAATAATCAATTAATTTTCAAAAAATATTTATAAACATCTACAAAGAGTATGTCTACTGCGTATACCAACGGTAGGTATACCTACCGTGAACCAAATAATCCATAAATTAATCAGTATCTATAGATAAAAAAAATATCGTCAAGTTCAATAAAGTCGGTCTTAATTATGACTTAAAACAGTAAAAAGTTATCAAAACACTCACGTCAAAATAACAGAAGTTAAGTGTCTAGATATAGAATATTAGTAGAAATCCCATTTCATTGTCTCGACTTCCGAATGAACCTTTTTCTCAAAACTATTTCACTACTGCAATGTACAAAACTATCGCGAAATTAAAATTTATTCAATTGTACGAAACCCAGTTCCTCCATAATCAAGTATAACCATTGTGTATCTATGCACTTATTATTAAAGTATCTGAATTTTCTTTTAGTTGGCCGAATTTCTCGCTACTCGATATTCGCTCACTAATGTATTTATTTGTGAATACGTATTTCGGATTTTCAGGTTTACAATATGTGAAAGCCAAAAAACTTAATGCTCCCTTATAAACTCAACTTAACCATTTTCAGATATATCTATGAGAGTTTAAATTTTTAAGAAGACCCAAAGTTTCTGTTCCTAATATTAAACCAACTTTGTTTTATAATAAAGGGTACCTAATTACGTTTCGTCTTTAACGGTACTTTGATAATTAAATGTTAAATTTCGATTGTTTGTTAGACGTTTTGTCGTACAAACTTTGCTACAATTTTTCACTCTTTTAAGGAAAACCCTATCTTATTATCTATCTGCATCGTATAAGGAAAACACTTTCCAAATTTCATCGACACAAATATGCATTTATATTTGAAAATACAATGTAAAACGAAAAAAAAATGCCCTTCTTTATTTTGATTATCATGGCTAAAAATCAATTCGATTTCACACATTTGGACGTTGTACATACAAAATTGTTGGAAATAGATAGAAAGCGTGGAAGTAAATTCGAATATTTTATTTATTTTCAATAACAATAATTGGTTTTCAAATTGTTCTAAATACCGAAGAAAAGTTAGTTTGGAAGATTGTATATTTTAATTGATAATGAAATATATGAAAAAAAATTGCCCCCTTAATGTTTTTCAGCAGAATATAGGTATAATTGCTCCAGGTCACAATCATTGGTTCATAAAAATTAGATTTTAAAAAGTTTGATTGTTGAAAAACAAACAAAAATTAAAAACCGCCTCTTTGGTATTTGGTATAAGTACCTATTACATAAACTTTCAAACTAATTAAGTGAAATGACGTTATTTAAAATGTTGTTATTAAAATGATATAACCAAAATAGAAACTCATTATTTATGTATTAATTACACTTATTAAATTCAAAATTTCGATTGTTGATTGTTCAATTGCAACAATACTTTGTTTTGCTAAATAACTAAATAAATAAAAGATTTTTTATATCGAAAATAAAAGTAGCCTAAGTTACTCCTTACTATATCAGCTACCTGCCAATAAAAGTCGCGTCAAAATCGGTCCAGCCATTTCAGAGATTAGCCGAAACAAACAGACAGACAAAAATGATAAAAAATGGTTTTTTGGTGTATGGACCGTATTATCGGTATAAGCTTGGATCAGGAACGTCGAGATATTCCGAATGGGTACGTATTGTTCACTCGAATGCAATTTGTACGTAAACTTTGACATGCCAGAAATGAAGAAGTGACGTTTATTTTCAAATATGTATTTATATTGTAATATATAAAATTAAATTTTCGTCTCAAGTCCATTTTAGCCCACCCACAATCTGCCAACATTGCATTTTCGATTTTGTTTTTAATTAAATTCGCGATATTTTTGTTAATTCAATTCTAATATGGTATAATTCTCTCTTTTGTGGCTAAATTTTTATTATGGACCGATTTAATCGCGAATTAAATTAAAACAAAGTCGAAAATGCAACGTTGCCAGATTGTGGGTGTGCTGAAGTGGACTTGAGCCAAAGTAAACTTTATTTAGAAAATTTAATTTTACATAATACAATATAAATACATATTTGAAAATAACAATCACTACTTTATTTCTGACATGTCAAAATTTACGTACAAATTGCATTCGAGTGAACAACAATACGTACAGGAATAATATCGAAACCATTCGAAAACAGTTTTGAAATTTCGACGTTTCTGATCCAAGCTTATACCGATTTTTTATATGTAAAATAAAAGTAGCCTAAGTTACTCCTTACTACATTAGCTACCTGCCAATAAAAGGCCCGTCAAAATCGGTCCAGCCATTTCAGAGATTAACCGGAACAGACAGACAGACAAAAATTGTAAAAAATGTTATTTTGGTTTATGTACCGTATATATTCATATAATATGCATGTAGTAAAAAGCGGTTATTTCAATATTACAAACAGAGACTCCAATTTTATTTATATGTGTAGTAAGATTGCGTTAGACTGTTACTGTAGTCGCTACGTTTACCCTACTCGACAAAGTTCCATGACATGAAATGATCATATTTGTCTTTTTCCCCGAACGAACGTAATTGAAATACTAAGTTTACCAAGTTTAAAATAACCGGAAATTATACGTCAATGTCATTCATAGACGAAGATATGGTCAATGGTCACGATCACAAATCGATCGGTTAATTTTGGTTGAACCTTTTAAGATTCAACTCATCGCGGTCGCTTGTTACAGCCAGTAATAGCAAGTATGTTTTAATGGACGTACAAGAGTGAAGAGGACACTGAAGGAACATCGGCATCCAGGTGCTACTGCATCTCATGCATTTCTAATAGCTCCCGAGGCAGCCGTATCCGACACCACCCACACCATCTACTACTCACTACTATCATTCAACGACGTTTCACTTTACAAAGAAAACCCAATTTATCTAAAGTATATTTTTTGCACTTCCTATACGAGCCAATTATAAAGCGACTTTATTATAAATTCAATTAAAAATTTTAACACACTCCATTCTCCCTGCAGACCAATTAAAAAACTTAACAATTAGTAGTTAAACTTCCACTGTTAACAATAGCAAAATCACCTCTACTAAATTACTGAAGATTGTGAACATAAAAAATAATGATAATACAATATTTAGACATCCTCAACTTTGTACAGTGAATAAAATGGGAAAAGACAGGTGGAAGGGTGGATCATCATATGAATAGTGGAAATGACACAAGGCAGATAGTGATGGAAAGGACGCGCAATGAATACAAAGTGACCGCTGAAAGGAGTTGTCTTTCATAACATATTATTTATTAAGATGTGATACAATGAATGTCAACACTACTTTCATACTATCGCATTTCTCCCCCACAAAACAATATCGGATTTATTTTGCCAGTATTTTATGACAGGCAAGTGCATAAAGACGCTTTAGAATACCTATAACAATAATGATTTTTGTAGATTGAGTTTGGAAATAAATCATTTTTGCTTTTCAAGCTATTTTTCTTTTTCCTGCAATAAAAAGTGTTTTACAACAATATTTTGCACTCTAGTGATGAATCATTCCTTTCAACGTCTACACTGCAATACAATTAGTCATTAATGAGCGATTTTTCACTGATAATAATCCTATTCACTAAAAACATTGCCTTATTCAATTCTTTGCAAAATTGTTGATTCAAAAACATTTTGTATTCTTTTAATTAACTTATCGAAACAAAAAAGGTACCTATCTCAAGTGTAAAAAAAATTGATAAATATTCCTGCCTTAAGGATCATTGTTTATTTTTTTAGAAGAAGTTTGGCTTGAAAACAGACAACAAATATCAAATACCTATTTAAATTATACCAAATTACAGTATTAACCAAAACCATAAAAATACTTCATTATTATTCCTATTCCCTATAACCAATTTCAAAGTCATCGTTCCACAGATCAATAAACCTATCTTTCTTTGCTTTCAAAAGTGCTGGAATAATTTCTATCCAAAAAAACTATTCTTATTCTTGAAAATATTAAAATGTTCGGAAAGATATATATTTTTTTTCATTTTTTTAGAAATTTTTGGTAACAAAGAAACTGAGGTCCAGGTGATTTTTGACCTTCTTATTTGGCGTAAAGGTTTTTCCGTTAAAAAAACGTACATAACTTTGGGAATTCGACAAAAGCTTTTACAGTTTGGATAGGATGTACTGCTACACGCACCAGATTCTCCAGATCTGGTACCTTTGAATTATTCATTGTTTCGGTTACTAAAAATTTTTCGGTACGCCAAAACTTTTACGTTTGTATGGGTGTAGAGGTATAATACTGTCAGAAAGATGGCAAAAGGTATTGGATCTAGAATGGACAGTAAATAATTCAATAACATATTTGTAAACTATAAGAAATTCATTTTTTATTTTCCCAAATTAAAACGATATTATTTTTGAACCAAACCAAAAATATCAATCCATTCTACCAATTTGAGTACAAATTTCTTCATTCAATTAATTAAAATTGTTTTTGGAATTTGGCTACATTTCTGCATCCGTCGAAAAGAAATGTTAGATTCAAGTGATAAAAATTGAAACAACAAAAATAGTTCTTATCAATCCCTTTGATTTCTCTTTAGTTCCCATAGAAAAATTCGTTTTAAATGAAAACTCTTCTAATAGTTTTACTGAAACTGAATAAGTAGGTTTTATCCCAATAAACTTTATACTTGGCATTTAATGTATCCTGTTAAATGTTGGAAAGACGATTATTTTCTTACACCGATACTCATATTTATATGAGGAGCATATATTTATATTTATACCTATTTGAGGAGCGAATTTTAACAAATTCCTCAGTCTTCTTGGCGGTTTTTTTTGATGAGATGTGGAGGACAGGGTTTGTGTATTTGGATTTGGGTGGTTATTGAGATTGTCATGGAATTTGAGGAAACGGTCCTGGATTAGGATATTGACAAATGGGATGTCTAGATCGTTGTGTATGATTTTATTGCGGACGTATTATGGAGCATTTATAATGAGGCGGAGTACTTTATCAACAAATTGCTAAAGAACAAATTCTTTAATACACCATATCGGTCACATTTACTCATGAATTGTTAAGTTATTATCAAGAACGATGAATAGGCTTTTGATGACGTATGTTATCAAGGATTATTATTTAAAAAGCTTAAAAAAGCTCCAGAAACTTCAAACTTAAAAAGCTCCGGTCATTGCAATATTCATATCATATCGTTAAATCTTTTAAATCGGTATTTTAGAGAAAAATGCAATACATTTAATACAGTTTTTTCACTACTATTCTACCCACAATCCCAGAGGGCAGCATATTGAAGCCGTTCTATCTACCATACTTAAACTGCTGATAACCCTATTCATCTTCTTACCGTAATAAATATCTACGTTATTTGGCTTATTTTATAAATAATTTTTGGAAAACAACAAACTTGAAACTTAAACTGTTTTCTATTAATTTTTATCCCAGGAATCAAACCTAAACTTCCAGATCAGATTGCTGAGATCTGACGTCAAAGGGACAGCTATGCTTTGAACTATGAAAACTAATAGTATTTTGCCTTCATGTAGTATACAGATAACTTACGATGGATTTTACATCTTTTCTAATCTGAATACTAATCAAAGTATAGGGAAGTTAAAAATTTACATAATTTTTTGTTAAATTCCTTGATTTTCTAGAGTACTCCCCTGGATCAATAAAAATCCCTGATTTCCAAACTATTGGATACCTTGTCCTCAATTTTTTATGGGTGCAAACATAATAGTACCAAACTTCAGAAAATAATATTAACTAGAAATGATTCAGTTATCATTCTGCTAGTTTTTCATTTGTTTATCAACATACCCCCTTCACCCCCAACTAACATATAAATTTGGTAGGTAAACGCAGTAAACGTATATAATATGTAGTATGTATGTATATCGGCAAAGACAAAGAGCAAAGGCTGTAAACACATACGTGTGAGTGAAAACCTAATATAATTATCAATTATCATTGTTTCAAATTTAAACTAGCTGATTGATGTTATTTGTTTCAATTGTCATTTCGATTTCATTCACTTGTCAATTTTTGTCATTTGTCAATTTCTCAAAACATTAGCTACAATATAACTTAATTAACTACAATATAACAAAATGTTCATTTATGATTTTTCGTGATATATCTTTTTTATTTTAGACTGAAATCCTAATTAAGATCCTAATAAGGATTAATCTGATAAATGTGGTGCAATAAAATATGTTATGAGTCTTATTTACTTGGTTAACAAAAAAAAAGGCCCAAACTAAAGTGAAAATATCAAAAATGATATAAACAAAATAAAACGTCATAAATATAAATTCTTAAGTCATAAATCAAACTTATCGCAACATCGTCTGGCCATGTAATACTATATCAAAATAGATAATTAAAGAAGAAAGTGAAATATTTGCATACCTTCCTATAGTAAATTGACGCATTACAAACTTTTGGTTTGAATTTAAAATTATTTAAAAGAAAAAATCAATTAGATATATTTCTCGGAATCGACTTTGTTATCTATCTAACTTATAATCACTTCAGCGATAGGTTATAATACTGTAGTTTATTATATATATTTTTCAATATATTAAAATGTTTAACTAGAAACTTTTAATTCACTTGTGAATCTTGAGCAAATGTTAATTCAAAGTAAAATTTTACCATCAACTTTGATTACGATTGAAAATCGTATTTTATCTGTTTGAAACTTTTCCAGTCTGAACTTTATAAATTTCCCAGTCAACGGAAATAAGATGAGACACTCGCTACATTCAATTGTATATATTTCACAAATAACTATCTACAAGCAATATAAAAGTTCATAAATAAAATCTATAGATAAATGAAACTTTAGTAGCAGAAATTTTAGTAAGCGAGAAATTCATTCAATCCATTGAAGAACATTTAGTTGAGGTACTAAACTGGCAATTTATTGAACATACTTAAGAAAATATAAGTATAATATTAACTAATAGTTAAAGAAAAAAAATATTTTCATCTCAACACATAAGAATTAGCAATAAATCACACAACAGTGTTGTCAAATACAAAGTAATTTCAAAAAAGTGTAATTATGAAATTGTTTCCCACCATAATTGAAACTTATAAAGGTTATAACTTAAGACATATAACGAATTTCGCCAACGACTTTCCCGTGTAAATCGTAAAATAATCATTAAAGTTAGTCTTGTAATTGTATATAGGTTCCTACAATCAAATAGTTTTCTAATGGGTTACAAAGTCGTTAAAGCTAATGTTTGTAAACGAGAAAACCATTTCATACATTAGTGTAAATGGAGACAATTAAAGAATTCATTTCATATTTCTTGAACGCACGGATTATGCAGGCAAATCGCATAATTTGTTTTTCTTCATATGGCCACCATCTGCTATCTTATTTAATTAATCATTTGTCATACATTGAATCAAGCACATTGTTTGCCAATAAAAATCTTTTACACGAAGACATTTGTTAATCGCTGCTACTTGCTTTGTTAATGTAATTAAAAATGTGTCATAAAAAAGGGTTTTTTATAAGCAAAATTAATGGTTTGTGTACCTTCTTGTGGATATTTTTGTAGAACTAAGAAAATAGGTAAATAACCCAATCTGTCAAGTAACCTCATAGTTTGTAAATGTCTAGAATACAATTTAGTTTAAGCTTGATACAAATGGTGTTAATTCATATACCAGGAGTTTCATTTTCTTTGTTTTGGCATGAAAAATAATCAATTTCAAACTAGAAGATAAATGAGATGAAATAAAATTCAAGGAAATAAAAAAATCAGCATTTAAATAAAGAAAATTAATATGGTGGTGTGTATGTTGTCCAAGCAACATAAAGCCATGTAGCAACCCCTACAAATGAAATATATGATATAGTGGTAAAGTTAGACAACAATAACAACTTGCCTTCTGTTCTTAAGTAATAAATACGTAAGATGAGTAAGTTTGGATGAAACTTCATGTGGCCTCCTCGTCGTACATACAATTGCAAACACTAAACTAAACGATAAATACTACTTGAAACTTTTCTAACCGAAAGTAATAAACGAAGAAAACGGAAAATATAAACTGGCTATAACAGAAATACGAACAAGTCGCTCCTTTTCCTCCGCTGGAAAACTTCAAAGATGCATTTAATGATACAAAGTCGCATGTGGAAAAGTGTATATGACATTCTATTCAAGGAAAAATTGCATTTTTTTAAAATTCTATTCCATTACTGCCGGATAATATAAAATTTAAATTACCGAAACATTCGATGAAAATTCACGTTTAAATGATTTTCCGAATATAATTTAACATTTTTTTTCTGCTACAAATAAAATGAAATACCAGACAAAATATTTTTAGAGTGTAATTTTAAATATTGGAAAAGAACATTGCGAGATTTTATATATTTTTTTTTCGTTGAAAAAAAAAATAGGGAAATCCAGTAAAATATTCGTATCAAGTCAGGTTTGCTACTAAAAGCAATATGTCTGCACTATTTTTTATAATTAGTGTTCATAGACGAAACTGTTTAATGAACCATGAAACACATTTACAATGTATGCTTTTATTTGGTACTTTTAATTACAGCTTTTACCGCAGCAACAAAAATTATATGAGAAAACAATTTTAACAATGCCCAATATTTCTTCCAACCGAATGATATAACGAGCATTTAGTAGAGTCGGTTCCATTTTCATTTGAAAAATTAAAACAACATTATATTATGCTATACATACTTGCATATGTATAAAGTTATAGTCATGGGGTACATATTACGGATGAATTATAATGGGTCAAATATAGGTATAAACATTGTATGAAATTTGAAAAAATTGACAAGCTTGAATTGTCATGAATAATGTTAGTTTATTTATATTTTACTTATATGTTACTTGCATTTTGTATCTATTTGTATCTTATAATCCTTGACAAGGAAATTTTCGCCAACAAAAGAAAAATATTATCATAGTATCAAACTTACAACACATTGTCAAAAATTAAAAGCTGTGATTACGTATTATAACTGCCTTTTCCATTGCAGAAAGTTTATCAAAAGCACGCAAGTGCTGAGCTTGAATGATGAGCATGCGCAATAGAAGTTTGCCGGGGAAAAATAGCGCCAAGACTAAGATTCTGTACAAATACTTAAAAAATCGCTTAAGAATAGATTTTAATTGATTTTTTATTCGATTTAAAGCAGCGGTCGCCAAAATGGCAGATCGCAAGCCACTAATGTCCGCGGTTCTAAGGCCAAGAGAAAATTTCGCTAGTCTACAAAAAATGTGGAATATACTTGTTATAATATATTTAACAATTAAAAATCCTATTAGTGGTTCGCGGTATTCAAATTATGAATGTAGTAATCCGTGAGTACAAAAAATTTAGCAATCGCTGGTTAATTATTTCTAACAAAATATATACTTTTACTTATCTATTGTTATCCTAAGTTTATATCTCTTAAAATATTTGTCATATTTTGAAATTTTGAGTTAGTTATTATTATTTAATTACAAATATTTTATATGATCCATATTATATGTATATTATTATAATTTTGAAATTTATGGATGATTGACATATTTTGTAATTATTTAATTTGTTATAGAAGCCTGAGGAAGTTACGATTACGTAACGAAACGTTGCTTTTTGAAATAATAAAATATTAAATAAAAAAAGATCTTAAACAACCTGAACTTTTTCTTATTTAAAAAAATATAAAAGCTGAGATCTGATTTTTATCATCTGTTATCCTAAGTATTATTTATAAGCACCAGACAAAGTAGAGGATATTTCCTACAAAAATTTAAAGTAGTTTATTGGAAAAAGTATGGATTCAGCCCAAATATTTTTCGTTTTTTTTAACTATTAAGATCTTTCACGATTTTAGGGCTCAATAAAATCGGTAATATTGAAATTTTACTCGTTACGAGATTCGAGAACCTAACATCCACCAGCTTTGGGGAGGCCATTTCAATCACTTGTCCAGATTAATTCGCTCCACTAAGCTATTTTTTAATTGTTATTTACCGTCGCTTTATAACTACTAAGGTCTTTTGCGACTTTAGGGATAATAAAAATCCGAAAGGGTCACCTTGACCACTCGGCTATCAATTGGCTCCCACTAAGCTGTGCTCAAATATTTTGATAACATTCCCTTTTAATGATTTACTTATTTGCAATAGATTAATTAAATTCAAGAAAAATAAATTTACAATGTCTAAAACATAGCTACTTACATGGATTTGTTTGAATTTACGATTTTTCATAAAAACTTAATATTTTGATTTAGAAAAATGTACAATGTACCCAAGGTTAACAAAATAGAGAGGAAGTCGCATGAGTTCATAACCAATCAGAATATTTAGGAACGTCACGTATCCAGAAGAAATTCAAATTCATAACTGTTGGTAGCATAGGTAACAATATATCACTTGAAGTCGCACTTCATTTATTTTAAGCTTTTCCAAGTTTATGTTGCTATAGTCACAATGTTTTATTGAGAACTGGCCAATAGGCGTGGTTCAAAAAATATAGCTACTAATTAAATGTAGTAAAATAATGAAAATACAAACAGTAATGTGGTGAGTTTTACAGCGTTTTGTTTATAATTTTCTCATAAAAAAGAATCTTACGAAATACAAGGATCAGTTCTGAAAGTAGGAAAATAATATGCTTTATTTTCGAACAAATTTTTGACCAAAAAAAAATTACTACCAGACTTTGGTATAGCAAGAAAACTTATAACTATATTTTCATGCGATTTACTATAACCATTCATAGCACAGTAAACTATATTTTTTAATACAAGGACTGAACTTAATAACCATTGCTTTTAAAAAATTAGTATTTCATTTTAATTTCATTATAGTTCACTACTTGATATAGTTGCCTATAAAAAAGCATACAAAAACTAGTTCTTTTTTTGATTACCAGATGTCGTGACCAAAGTGTTAAATTCCCAACACTAAACACTTATTGTACCAATTTTACAATCACTGTGCAATACGTAAAGATATTCAAACTGATTCATATTCCAAATTCCTTCAGATGACGTCATATTTTTTTTCTAATGGGGTAACCTATGTAATTTACAATTTTGGAATGTACCTACGTTCACTCTCTTTTAAATAAGGGTTTAATTTTTCAAGACAAAATAGAAACTTGAAAAATTTTCAGATAGTTTAACTTAATGGTACAGTTTATGATTTTAAAGGTAATAATTATAGCTCAGATAGGGTGTTTTTTTAGGGAAATTTTAATAGAGACAAGTCTTATTTTTACTCCAGGAATACAGGCTTACATATGTGTAAAGAGTTTTGAATCATCCCACTAGCATATACAGTTGCATATTGTAACCGATAATTATAAGTTAAAAATTCCGTCGTTTTCATGGTTTAGAGAATTCAACTTGATGGTTGTGTTCATGATTCTTGAGATAATTATAGCTTAGATAAAAGAATGTTTATAAGGTGACAAATCTTATTTTTACTTCAGGAATACAGACTTAAATATGTGTAAAGAGTTTTAAATCATTCCAGTGTCATATACATTTGCATATTGTAATCATAAGTAAAAGCTCTATCGTTTTCGTGGTATAATCAATAAAATGTTTCATTGTTGTTCTGAATTTTCTTTTTGATATTTGTTGTTTCAGGTGGTTTATGACTTATGGAAATCAATTTCATTAAAATTTCAGCAAATGATTGTTATTCTCTTATTATGTATCCGTTGAATAAAAAACATAAACAATAAAATCCCAACCGTAATAAGCGTGATGGGAATATGGAAACACTGAAGAATACTTAAATTTTATAATACAGCTGGGATGCTTATCGAGTCAATTGCGAACGATTGGTCAACCAATTTTACATCCAATTCAACTACCAACGAAAGATTCCATAAAAAATGTATGGACGTGAAGAACAGACAGGAAATTCTAAAAATCGATAACCAACAATAGAGAGACGAATCACGTGGGTTAAAATAAAAGAGTCAAAGTGTTACTTTGGACAAAAAAATTATGTGCGGTGTGTCGCGACTTGAAAAATTGTATTTTTAAGCCAAAAACAATAACACCTAAGAGGAGAATTTAATTTAACGCGATATTTGTCTGTTCATGCGGAGGAAAAGGATCAGTGTTAGCGTTCAATATGCAGTATGTCATGCGACCCGTCACATCCGCCCACACCTCCAGTTTCCGGTCCAGCCAAGAAGGCCAATGATGCTTTTTTCCTTTAACTCCCTGTTTCTGATGATGAGACTGCGATATCAAACGTACACTATTCCCTCGCGCAACTTTTAATTAAAAATACTTCCAAGGGGAAATTCTAAATAACACAGGGAAAATCACGAAAAATACGTATTTGTGAATTTTTGGAATTAAAAAGTGTAGTAGGATTCGTAACGTTAATAATGGAGTACGACAATAATAGAGTATGGAGTAGTGTTTCAATATTAATGAAATCATGTTTTCTTTAAAAGAATTCAATTTTATTGTGTAAACAATCTATACTACTCATATAAGAAAATAAATATTTTCGTTAAGAAAACAATTTTCATCCATTTTTCTTTTCTTAATAGTACAAATTTTGAACTGTTAATATATAGTTGAAATGTAAAACTTAGGTTCCACTTATTGGAATTTCAATTGGGGTTCCACTTATAGGATTTCAATGATCAGATCTCAAACAATTGAACAATTTAATATAATTGAAAACAAAATAAACCTAGAACCAGTGGTGTAACCAAGGGCCCTGGGGCAAATTAAAAAATAGGGCCCCACTGCTATATACACTGATTAGGTTTTATCAAATAAAACTATGAAATATACAAATACTTTAAAAATGCTAAGCTACTTAAGCTCGTTTCACTGAAGAAGTCGACAAATATCCGACGAAATGTAATGAATTGTGGAAATTGTTTGATTGACGAGCAAAACCTATCCCAATTCCTGAAATTTTGTTTAAAAGTTTGACAAATGTATTAAATAGATGATAAAATTCAGATCTCAGCTTTTATTAAATAAAAAGACAATTCAGGTTGTTTAAGATCGGTTTTTTTATTTAATGTTTTTTAATATTCAAATTAGCTACGTTTCGTTACGTATCGTAACTTCATCAGGCTTCTTGAATCAACGAAACGTAGCTAATTTGAATATTAAAAAACATTAAATAAAAAAACCGATCTTAAACAACCTGAATTGTCTTTTTATTTAATAAAAGCTGAGATCTGAATTTTATCATCTATTTAATACATTTGTCAAACTTTCAAAGAAAATTTCAGAAATTGGGATAGGTTTTGCTCGTCAATCAAACAATTTCCACAATGCATTACATTTCGTCGGATATTTGTCGACTTCTTCAGTGAAACTTAAATCGAAGAAGCGAATCGAAAAGTTAACGAAACATAATAACTTTTGAAATCTCTACAGATTACGGAAGTGAAAATTGAAATCAAATAAAAAACGCAATATTCTGATAAAATTAAAGAACTCACATGCTGAAAATCTCGCACGTTTTTATTATTATAATAATTAGTATTAATATTTATCATAAAATAGTAGGTACTTTAATGAATAATCATAATATAATCGTATGTCCTATGACTCAATTTCTTCTTTATTACGACGCATTTCAACAGTTTTTGGCTGCCATCATCAGGTAATGATTAATTTCTTTATTATTATTTTAGAAAATAATCATTACCTGATTATGACAGCCAAAAACTGTTGAAACGCATCGTAATAAAGAAGAAATTTAGTCATAGGACATATATTATTATTCATTAATTTATTACCTATTTGTTACCTACTTAGTACCTATTTGGGTATTATATGTATTTTTCATACAATAACATTACTGTAGTACACCCATGTAAACCAAATGTTCATTCCAACAATTGTATTGCCAGAACTTGAGATGATGAGACCATGAACAAAGAAGTTTATTTTTAAATAAATTCTTTTATTTTGTCTAGTTTTTATTTCTTTTGGTAAATGAAGAAAATATAAAAATAATTTCTGAAAACTCTGTAATGAAAATAGAATTTCATTTCCATCTACGAAAATAATGTTAATAGAAACAAAATATTAAAACAGAAAAGAATAAAAAAGCACTCCACTTATTAGTAACAAAGAAAACGTTTAAACGAAAAGAAAAACCAAAGAACTTAATTTCATTTCTCTATATAATTTATGTAATATACAAATGTATTTAATTTAAATATGTTAACATTGAATGTAAGCCAAATTTTTGTATACTGAAAATAATCAAAAATGTCCATCGAAGAAAAAGAAAACGAAGAATTAGTTATTTTTTTGTCAAAGGATGATAAAAGGAAATTGTATAAAAAAAACATTACTATTTTAATAAATATTTTCTAATTAAACAAGCTTAGTTTCAATATTTTGCGGTATATTTCAAAGTATTTCTAGATCTAATCCTTTAATCATAATTCATGTATCAATAACCCTTGAATGACGTCAGAGCACAAAATCTTGCATATTAGCAATTAGTATATGTATATTGTGCATGCATTGGCATTACCTTGGCAGTGGGAGTGGTTTTGTAAAATTTTTAAAATTTCAACAATCAAAACAAATGAAAATCTTGAAATTTCGCAATACCATTGGCTAATAGGCTTCTTCATTTAACATAGCTTTATTGCTGTCATCTATTAGTGCAATGCTCAAACTATTCTACTCGTATTAACTAATATATATTAAATTTATTGATAGTTATTATAAAATACTTTCTTAATTAAAAATCGTAGATAAAACAATATCAAATGAATATTTGAATATCTATCTAAAACTATTTTTTTAATTTTTTTGTATGTATTTTGAATCATATTTAGGCTAAGCATGAACTATTGCAGAAGTGTAGAAGTTTTTTTTTTTTCATTTCACTATTCAGTATACTGTTACGGACTTCAAAACGAAAAATAGTAATCCATAATTACAAAGTTTTAATTCTTAATCCTTTATATTTAATTCTCGATCACATCTTATTTAAATTTTACAAGTTTAAGGTTTTATAAGATTTTATTTATAAGATTAAACTTGTATTGTTTTAATACTAAATGCGAGAATTTCATAAAAGTTAGTTAAACTAACTGAAATTCATAAACTAAGCTGAAATTTCATAAGATGAAAATATAAGGTGGCACAAGTCTATGTCCAAAATTTCAGCCGGATTGGATAACTAGAAGTACATTAATTATCACCCCCAAAATTTGTTGGTATCAAGAACGCGAAACTAATATAATATTAAGGATTTAAAAAAAAGTTATTAATTATTCGAATATATCTTTTCTTTATCAAACAGAGAAAAGCTTTATTTTTATTTGACAAAAGGGAAAATTTGGGAAAATGAATATTTTGTTCTTGTAAATAGACTATAACATAAGAATAATAAGAAATGACAATTATTTTTGCCATTAGCTAAAAAAGCTATGAGATATAAAATTTTTAATTGTTTTCGTTTAGTATTTACATTCAATCCCCGCATTCCATGTAAAAGAATTAGGATTTCAGCAAGTTTGCAAGTTTACTGAATTTTTTTCGATATCCATCCCACTAAACTTTGAATTCCATTACTTCCCGCATTCTTATCTATAACAGTTTTGCCTTTCTGAGGCGCTAACACTCCCACTTACCTAACAACCCTTATTTATTTTAGTTTAGATCGTCATTCGTACGGACTTATCTTGTTTGTGCTTTGGCTCAATGCAACCCCGGCCAACCCACCTCATATATTTTACATAAAAAGCGAAACTTTTTATACCCCAAATCTATTGTTGTCTAAACAACATAACAGCAATCTCTGTTTGATTTTAAAATATTTTACTATACATCAAAAAGATACTACTTTGAACTCTTTTATCAAATCATCAACCATATGTTTTATATTTTATTACAGAAAAGAACCCAAATCACTCACTCATATACAAAAATAGCATTGGAAGATAAGACTAACTTGATACAACTAATATGTAAATAATTCAAAGCTCAAAAAGCTTTCCAGCATTTTGCTAACTTACACAAAATTCATATTTTCAAGAGAAAAAATCCCATGAGCCTCATAACACATAATAATATACATCACGTTATTCAAATTTTCTTGATATGTCAAATGTTTGACGCTTTTACAACCCCCAAAGTTCTCATTGTCTCTTTTGTTTAAAGTGTTTATGCAATTTTTCATAAATCACATGCAACAACACAAATCGTAATAACCTCATACAAAAAAGAAAATAAATAGCTTTTCCCACAAAAAAAATGTAATAATTTAATTGAATTTTGTAATTAGCTTAATAAGGTAGTTTAATCAGATGCAATTCGTATGCAAGAGAAAAAGAATTTTATTGTGTTTATAAAACCACATTTAGAAGAAAGACCTAATTATCCTCCAAGCACAATTTCATTAAGGCTCCTAATAAGCTTCTTTAATTGTATTAAAAGTTATGTTACCTGCAGAACTCGCGCTACGTCCTTCACCGTGAAAAACCTGCAATTCACAAAATATAAATTAATGAAATAGGAAAACTCTAATCTTAACTTAATAAATATTTAAAATACATTCGGTAATTTTAAAAAACAAACATAAACATAGGCTTTTCTAGGTTATATAGGTAAAATGTATAAAGCACATTTAATTAAATTTGAATTATTAAAATACGATTGTTTGATATTTCGTTTAAAATCATTGTTTCATCTCATATTATTTGCTGAAAGCACAATAGAGTAATTGCTCGTATTTCTACGAGTATAGACACCCCCTTCCTGGATGTAGGCACAATTCTTGAATTTTAGTGTAGAATGAGCGTTTTTTATATGCTTAGCTTAATTTTCCTAATAAATATATTGTATTTATTTGTTAACGTTTTAAAATTTAATTCTGGCAATTTTAAATTTTATTCACTGTTACTATAACTTTGAAGGTTTTTAGCGGCTCTAGGGTTTATAAAAATCGATCGAATTTAACACCTTGACCACTCGGCCACCAGTAGGCTTTTTATTAGTTTGAAAGCTGCTAACGTGATTACTTTGTTACCAACACGATAATTATTTTTATTTATAGTTATTTACCGTCGCTTTATAACTACCGAGGTTTTTAGCGATTCTAGCGTTAGTAAAAATCCTTAAATATTAAGAAATATTATTGTAAAATTTCAGATCCTCGATGATGATAAATTGGTAAAAATATTCAGAGGACTAGGATCAAATAATAATCAGTGAAAACTATTTATTACATGCGCAACGTTTCGGCCCGGTTATTGATCCTTCCTCAGGCGTTCTGAAATATCATAGCCAATTTTTTATAAATACCAAAAATACAAACAACTATTACAAGGTTAAAGCGATTATTTACGTACATACATATAAAGCCTACTAGTGGCCGAGTGGCCATGGTGGCCGCTCCAAAACTGGTAGATGTTGGGCTCGAATCTCGTATCGAGCAAATTTTCGATATTTTTCTGATATTTCTTAATTGGTAAAAATATTCAGAGGACTAGGATCAAATAATAATCAGTCAAAACTATTTATTACACGCGCGACGTTTCTGCCCGGTTATTGAGCCTTCCTCAGGCGTTCTGAAATATCATAGCCAATTTTTTATAAATACCAAAAATACAAACAACTATTACAAGGTTAAAGCGATTATTTACGGTATGAAAGAATTCATTGTAATAATTGTTTGTATTTTTGGTATTAATAAAAAATTGGCTATGATATTTCAGAACGCCTGAGGAAGGCTCAATAACCGGGCAGAAACGTCGCGCGTGTAATAAATAGTTTTGACTGATTATTATTTGATCCTAGTCCTCTGAATATTTTTACCAATTAAGAAATATCATAAAAATATCGAAAATTTGCTCGATACGAGATTCGAGCCCAACATCTACCAGTTTTGGAGCGGCCACCATGGCCACTCGGCCACTAGTAGGCTTTATATGTATGTTAATTTATATAGGTTTTATTATGTTAATTTACTAATATTAAGAATTCACGAATTATAATAGTTTACAAATTTTACCGAAATAAATCAATTCTGATTGGTCGAAAAACAGAAAAGAATAGGGAAGTTGCTCCTCATATTCGCCCTTATACACGGGACTGCTTGGACATTGATGCACATTCTTCTTTCAAATTATTATTTATACTACTTGTTTGAATTTAGATATTTAGATAAAAATCATCTGAACTTTGTGAAATATTTCAATTATTTTATACCTCAAAATGTGTTGTACGTAACGAAAAATCGATAGTAGGTAATGAAGCTTTTAACTAAAACACAGTAACTTAAATTTAAAATTTAGATTCTTAAAAAAATAAGTTTTCCCTAAATAAGTTTTTGATGCAGAATTTACAAAAGAAAATACAATGACAAGGTAATAAGATGGTCAATTTTATCAATATATTAAAGACATTTTCTTCTAATATTTTGATTACACTTCATCTTTAAAAGTCCATTCAAGTTCAAATTTTCATGAATAATTATACTAGCTACTCTTTTTAACACCTTTCATTTGCCTTTGTAATCGATTCTGCCCCTAGTGAGGGGTGATAATAATTGTTTTTTATGTAGTTCAACTGCATCTGATGACCACTTATCCGATCTTTGTAAGATTAAGGATAAAAAATAAAGTGTTATAATAAAGTAGTACTACAATTTACTTTTGCTCTTAAAAAAGCGTATTACTCCAACCTTTCCATAAGTAACTCTTCTTAAAGCATCTTTTTAAATTGTCTAACCATATTTATAAATAAATATAACGATTTTGATCAATTATAATAAAAAAGTTATGATGATTTTTCATTTATAATTTATTTAACTTATGGTCTAATGTAAACCCGACTATAATTTATCGCGAGGACCCAATGAGGACATTATCAGGTTAACCTGATAACCTGATAAGGTCCAGGTCAGGTATACCTCATAAGGACCTGATAAGAATAATAAGGCAATCCTTTGAAAGTCCTTAGATGGACCGCATCAGGATAACCCGATGAGAAAGAAATTTCAGTTTTAATCGGGCTATCCCGATGCCATCCTCATGTGGCCCTCATCAGGTTAGTA
Organism: Sisyra terminalis; assembly: GCA_958496175.1. NCBI lineage: Eukaryota > Metazoa > Arthropoda > Insecta > Neuroptera > Sisyridae > Sisyra > Sisyra terminalis. Next base: position 58,531,689 of record OY292274.1, read on the forward strand.
CTAATGAGGAAACTCTTGTTTTAACATGGTAATAATCCTACAAAGCAAATCAGGAAAAAATTCTAGTCGGGCAGATTCTTTACATAATATGCTTGTTTACGATGACATATACATCTTGTTCAATCTGAATACTAATAAAATAATATTATGAAAACATTAAAAACAATCAAAAAAAATTTTCAAGTCTATCTTTCCAAACCCAATGAAATTCCTTGATATTTCAGAAATCATCCACTCCTCGATACCCTGGTATATAATACACGATAATCATTGTTTAGTTATATATGAGTTTTCTTATAAAATATACCCCTTCTGACAAAATTACCACCTTCAAACATTTCTACCCGCAACTACGTACCTACATTATATAGAATCATATACAAAGATTTTTTCAAAATAAAAATATATCGTTCCAATAAATCGTCACTAACCAGAAAAACGACCTTCACTTTCTTTTATTTGGTTAAACTAAAAAATTATGGATAAATACAATATTATCTATCTATTATTATAAAGAGGAAAAATTTGCTTGTTTGTTTGCTTTGAATAGGCTCCGAAACTACTTGACCGATTTGAAAAATTCTTTCACTGTTGGGAAGCTACACTATTTCCGGTAAACATAGGCTGTATTAAATTTTCAAGAAAGTTAGGGATCCATACTAAAATTCCAATAATGTAACCCAAGGTCTGAAAAAATTACCAAAAAACATTATTTTATCGCGTGCGCTGCGAAAACTATTGGTTATAGAACAAAATAATATTATACGATTTTGCAGAACATATCATTATCTACAAAAAATAAAGCGACCGCATATGTCTAACTATTATAGTTATGTCACAATAAATGTTTTTTCATTTTAAAAAATGTATATAAATGCCACCGCTATAAAAGCTCTTTTATTTATACTTTGGGATTAATCCTTATCAAAATAAATGACTTCATATTTAAGTTTGCTTCAATACCATTATATAACTTTTTGAGTTATTCAATTTGAACATTCCATTCGAAAGATATCATAAATTTAAAAATGTAAGCTATTTGAAAAATGTCGCATGGTCACCCCATTTTACTTATAATTAAGACCAACTTTATTGAACTTGGCGATATTTTTTATTTATGTATAGATGCTGATTGATTTACAGATTATTTGGTCTACGGTAGGTATACCTACCGTAGCTATACGCAATAGACATACTCTTTATAGATATTTATAAATATTTTTTGAAAATTAATTGATTATTACACAGAACAATTTTATTCTTTGCAACAGTTTATTAAATGTGTCTTTTTAAAGTTGACAAAATAGTGTTTTTAAGTATGATTATGTTTTTCGTAAAAGAAATAAGAAAAATAAAAACTTTCATATACCACTACAAATGGAAAATTTGAAAAGAAAACATAATCTATACCTACGTTCCTCAGAAGAAGTTGCGGGGATCAGCTAGTTTATTATATTAAGCAGTTTACTTGGGCTATTCTCAATAGTCCTGTTGATTCTCTATGTATTTTCTAGTAAAAGTTCGGTTTTCTGGTCAGCTGTGTGTCTTTTTGAAAAGATAGTTTTTTGAAAAAATAATTATATATTATCAGTGTTACATCTAATTAGTTACAGCATTACTATTTCTTAAGTTATTCAAATCCCATCGTTTCTAACTATATGAAGTTGGATCAGTGATTCTCTACAGTTGTAGTTGTTTAGGAAACCTTCAAACCATATATGCATTCATAATGGTTGTTCTAATGAGGTAGTTTAAAGAATACCGTTTCTATAATATAGTAATAGTGGTTTTATATTTTTTCAACGTTTTATCTTTAAAAAAATACTTAAGAAAAAGTTAACAAGCACTGCTCTACACTGCGCTTGTTTTAATGTAGCATATTTTTTCGTCATAGTTTAGGTACCTGAAACAGTGAAGAGGTTGCATATAAAGATAATAATGTAACATCTCATCATCATTATGTCTATCACCTACAGCCATATGAAAATTCAGTGATGCAACGACTGAAATATCCTCGCCAGGTGCTTGACATCAAAGCTTTCTTGGAACAGCTTAGAAGTTTTTGTCAACGTTTTATGTATATTAATATATTACTATGAATTGAAAATTAAGATAAAAACAGTCTCATCATTTTGAAACTAATGAAACATTCAAGATATTAGAAGAATTTAAAGTCATCATTTAGGGTCAATCATAAAAGTTTATCATTCCATAAATAACGGTTTCCCCCGAAAAAAAAAACTTTCGATAAATATCAGTTATTGAAAAACTTTTTACTGATTTTACATGTCATACCTTTCATTTGTTAATTTGCATCCTCCATAAAATTTTACGACATGTTACAAATGATTTCAAGAACCCTCTTCATGTACTCAAACGTAACAGAAAACGTCTTAATGAAAATTCACAAGGAACCCTCTCTAGTTACGTTGATGCAGTCTTCATCTTACATGCAATTTAGATAAAAAATTTATGATCCTTGCTCCCTAAGCAATCATAAAGAATGTAATATTTCATTTATTTTGCAGGAGAACCTTTGAGAAAAAAAAGTTTTCATTAAAACTATCAGAGTATGGCGCTACTTAGTTTTAATTTTCAACAATTTTGAATCTTTCCTTAATGAACATGTTTTCAGATAATTGCTACTAATAATAATTTGGATGATTATTTTAGAGTTTTTTTTACAGGGCATAAACACTATTCAGTTAATTCAGGTATTCAGTTAAAATCTCTTAACAAATACAATTGACACATTATAGTTACATAAATAATTGTTAGACATTTCTATTTTATATACGAGGCATTTATTTTTTCTTGGAAATACAACTAATTTTCGTCTCATACATCATACAACAATGTATTTTGAATTGAATATATGCACGTAGAGATAATGTTTACTCGACGGGACTTAAAGAACTGTTGGAGACAGTTTTGAATGACACTAAAGAGTTGTACATATATGAGAGAGCAATGGAGACAGACATCATCCTATTTATGTATCTGCCATTTCCGGTAATGCAACGTACTTTTCACATCAAGTAAGCAACTCATATATAATAAGTCTGACAACATTCAGTTTAAAACAATTTTCAAACAAATCAAAATTCATACAGGATTCAACGTTCATTCATACAAATGCTATATTGCAAAAACAATACCTACAACATTGCACTATCTTTAAACATGACCATTAAATTTAATAAAGTAATCAAAATAACTATAGAAGGGATATTCAAGAATCTAAAATTCCAACTAGGAATAAAAGAAAGACTAGGTACTTCATAAATTGCTATGCAACTAAAAAACCAGCGTTTCTTTACATTGAATTGTAGTCTACGCCCCCCCCCCTACTATAACGTAGTACTGATTTTTTGGATTTTTCAATTAGTCATTGTTTTTAACAGCTAAATGCCTTTTATCAGTTGAACGAAAAAATAATATATTCCATTTTTATTTTTAGTAAAGTTTCTCAATTTTTACACGCAAGATTTCTAATGATTGTTTCTAAAAAAAAGATTGTAGAAATATAGAATCAAAGTATTAAATAGGAGTATAGTTATCTATATGTATGGTATATATAAAACAAAATCATGATAGTCAAATTATTTAAAACTGAAGAATGGCTGGACCGATTTTCATGAGCTATGTTTTGTTAGATTCGTCTTCGACTAGGTTAACAGAATTACTATTAGATTATCTGGAAAATTATAAATAAAATACGTTTTTAAATAAATTAGGTTTGACATATTCCGCAATTGTTTGCCCTCGTTATGCACACTTATACATTATTTGTAATCATTGATGCCTATAGTTCGCAAAAAAGACATAGCGACCATTTGAATTCGACTTCTTTATTTATTGAATTTAAGTGTCAAATATATAACTAAATTTATACTTTGTGTAGTTATTAATAAATCTTACTATGAGAGTATTATAAATGAACAATGCCGCGACCTAAAAGATCTAGTGTTTCCAATAAGTCGATAAAATAAAACCAATCTTTGTTATAATTTTCATGCTGATTTTTATAGAATTATGTTCCAAATAGTAATAGAATTTCAGGGATATTTTTTTTACATTCAGTAAGTGCGTAAGTGTACAGAATAGTGAAAAGATAGAACCCATTTTTAAATCAAAAACAGTAGTAAACACTACAATAAAATCCAAATTCCCAAAACTATTATGGGTACCTGATCACAGAGAGGATCATTAGGGGGTCGATAATTTAATTAAAATGAATTATAGAATTATGGCTGAAATGATGATAAGATTTCAGGAATATTTTTTTTATATTTAGCAAAGACATAAAAGTGTAAAGAGTACTGAAAGGATAGAAATTATTTTAAAAATCAGAAACAGTACTAAACTACTGAAAATCAAACTATTCATTACATGAAAATCAAAATCACCGAAATTATTATGGGTACTAGATCACCAAAAGAGTCGATAAATTAATTAAAAAGAAACATGTTTAAATCTTCATTTACCATTTTAAAATCTGAAAATAAATCAATATTTGTACTAAGAAATAAAGAGTATATCAAAAGAAGAGAAACTAATTCATCAAACAACCCTTAATATATAACACATCGTACGATGGCTTAACAACTGAACTATGAAGTGAACTATGGTTCACTCCAAATTACATCTCACAAAAGATAAAAATAATCACCAGAATATCGGGACATCATTAAAGCATATTTAAATAGGTACTCTAGACTAATACAAAAAGATCACCTGAACCATGTACTGAAGTTTTAAATGATAAGAAAACAAACAAATATTCTGTTTAAAAAATGAAGAAAACTGGAGGGAATACCCAGTAAGCATCGAATCCTTGACTAATAGCAACCTTAGGAGCGAATTGACTAAAAGAACAATACAATTTCAAGGGATCCATAGAATCTAAAATAATTATCTATGTATGTCTAAATATATATTTTATGAGTTTTTGTGTACATATGGGTTTTAATATCCTCAACGTTCCTGTAGGTATGAATTTAAATATATAACATAAAATGGATCTTTAGAAAGCACATTTATTTTTTTATGATCAAGCATAAGTATGTGAATTTAATTATATGCATATTAATAACTAAAAATGTGATAATATTACCGATATCAATTAATTTTCGCAAACAATTTTAGGTGGTACGAAGTTCATCAGGTCCTCTAGTTAAATTATACAAAAAAAAAAAATTATAGAAAAGCATTGTCTACCCCCCAACTATAACATAGTATAATAATTTTTGTAGTTCTTCAATTAGTCATTGTTTTTAACAGTAAAATGCGGTTTATCAGTGGAACAAAAAGAGAAAATATTATCAAAATAAGATTTTTTCGCTGACTTTGAACAGTTATACTGTGTATACAATATATCCGCAACTGCTTTGTGATGAAATTCAGTGTGAATCATCACAAAGCAGTTGCGGAGTGATCCAAACTACTTGATGACCATTGATAAAGATTGCTTGGCAATCGAAATACGTATCTGGGCAATACGTCACGAATATTTTTGTTTGAACTTCTGTTCAAGTTTATGTTAATAAATTGGACTGCAATATATTTTATATATTGTATACACAGAAAATATTATATTTTTTTTCAAGAAAGTTTCTTATTTTCTTATATGCAAGATTTCTAATTATTGTTTTTAAAAATAGATTCTATAAGTGTAGAATCAAAGTATGAAATAGTAGTATAGGTATATTTTATAAAGAATCATGAACGACCATGTGGTTTCCCATATACAGAGGTGTGAAAATTATTAGACTCAAAAGAAGATTTTTACTTTCTTCCTATGTATCGTCCAGACTGTAAAACATCCATCAGTTATCAATTAACATTACCGGTAGGATATACATTGTGGAAGGTACTTTGAGGCAAGACCAATATATACAAGTCTTCAAAACGAGGTTCTTACCTCAAATTAAAAAGTGGTTTCCGGAAGAAAATTGTATCTTTATGCAAGATGGAGCTCCTTGGCATAAGGGTAAAAAAGTTATGGATTTCCTCAAAAACTCTAACATTAATGTGCCTTTGGCCAGGAAATAGTCCTGATTCTAATCTCTTAGAAAATTTTTGGGCCATTGTAAAGAAAAAACTAAAAAAAATAAACTATTACAACATGAGTGGATCTAATTACTGAACTCATTAAGATTTGGCATCATAATAAAATTTAAATGAAAAAAATAATATCGAACATGCCAGGATGAGAAAAATAAACTATAAACAATAAAGGATACCAAACAAAACATTAGATGAGTGAAATTATTGTAATTTTTAAATTTATAACATTTTAAAACCAAAATGTGTTTTTTTTTCTCTTGAGTTATCTTGAGTCTAATAATTTTCACACCTCTGTGCATGCAATAATAATTTTCTGTTGCAATACTAACAGTTTTGAATTTTTAAATATTTTCGTAAACTTAAACTCTTTAATTAAACATAAAAGTTACAAGATTTTATCACTAATTGTGGTTAAATATTTATCCTTTATTCTTCTGACTTTTCAGACCAACACAAAAAAAATAGATGATAAAAATCAGATCTCAAGTTTTATATTTTTTTAAATAAGAAGAAAATTCAGGTTATTTAAGTTCTTTTTGTTTTTTTTTTTTATTATTTTTTATTTAATATTTTATTATTTCAAAAAGCAACGTTTCGTTACTAATCGTAACTTTCTCAGGCTTCTTGATTTACAAAATTAAATATTTTTAATATCAATTCAATAAATTTATTTATTGAATAACCTGAATTTTCTTCTTATTTAAAAAAATGTAAAAGCTGAGATCTGATTTTTATCATCTATTCAATAAATTTATTGAATTGATATTAAAAATATTTAATTTTGTAAATCAAGAAGCCTGAGGAAGTTACGATTAGTAACGAAACGTTGCTTTTTGAAATAATAAAGTATTAAATAAAAAATAATAAAAAAAAAGATCTTAAATAACCTGAATTTTCTTCTTATTTAAAAAAAAAAAAAAACAAAAAAAAATCATATTCTTTACATAATTTTCTTATTTTTCGGAGAATCAAAACACTTCGCATATAATAGTTGAGGCCTGTACGTATTCTTTTTTGCTATGTTTAAATTTTATTTTATTTTTAAATTTTTAAATAAAACATTCATGAAATAAAAAAGCGTACGAAATAGAACAGTATGGTTTGATAATGCCACCAACTCAAAACTAACGACTGTTTCAGGTATACAGAAAAATTTCATAAAATGTAATTTATCGGTTTACTTTTCCTACAGCAATATCTCCGTAAGTACACATTTGTGACATCAATATGTTCACACTATTTATTTGATGGTGACATTGCAATTTTAATTTTAGTGTTTATCAGTTTAAAGGAAACTTTTCAACCGATTTCAAAGAAAACTTTAGTGGCGAATATTTCCTTATCAAACGAATGCACTTCGCAACTTCTCAAGAGGGTGGAAAATGCCGAAGAAAAGTCAAAGGATACGAAAGCATGTCAGAAGCCAGTACGAGTTATGGCTACTAATTTCGGACAACCGATGCGACAGCTTCACATGACAGTTTTCAGTAATTTTTCTTCTTCTTGCCACTTGCATTTATTCGTAATGGGCGTCCGTTTGTTTTTATTGCTATGTGGCGTAATCTTTTTCATGTTTCTATGTATATTATGTGCCACTATAGGGCTGCAAGGCCTGATTCAATAACTCTTTCACAAAATGCACTGTACTATAATAATATATCATGGTAATTAAATCTAATTGTCCTCTCATTTTTGGACATTTAAGTTTCGCATTCGAACCGAACTTTGTAGCAGTAATAAAAGGAATAATAAATAATTTCATAATTACTTCTGTGAAAATTCGCAATTTCTTTAATGTCGTTTAGTCTTTTGTAAAAGCAATTAAAATCTCTTAATTTCACATTTATTTAGATACAATTTGAAGATAAATGACATAGTTAGGCTTACAGCTTTTAACATAGTTAAGCTTTCAGCTTTCAGAGACCCAATTATTCAAATGTAATTCTGATTTTTACAAACTCTTAACCCAGTGAAGTACATAGGGGAAGCCCGGGCAAGATGCATAGTGTGGGTAAGACGAATACTCGATGTTATTAAAAATCTACAATCGATAGTGCTACTGGACGATTTCAGGTGGTAAAACAGCAACTCAGCCATGGCATGACAGTTAATTCAAAAAAATAAATGAGTGCACTTGTCGTAAAAAAAAAATAAAAGTTTTTTGCTGTTTTCTTACGATTTTTGGCAAATTATGAATAATGATTTTTTGTATTATGTATTAACTGTTAACGAATAGACTCTGTTTATTCGATCGCGTATTTTTTGAGGTTTAAGGGTGGATCACCGTCAGAACGTAAAAAAATTACTTTTTTAGAACTGCTGCCATTTTTTTTTATAGAGATATTAAAAAACGGTCTTCGGCATGTAAAAGTTGAAGTTTTGAACTATTTTTTTTTATTTGCCCCGATATGTCCCCTCCTCCTTTTACAGGGCTTTGAAAAAGGGTCCTCAAAAATGAGGAGGCAAACGGGAGACAAGTTTTCTCGGAAATCGGAAGTCGGATCATGATTTTCCAAAGAACGTAGGTTTTGGTAATGCGTCTTCTTGGTACTGAACCTCGAAAATCCGAAAAAAGTTGAAAATTCACAAAATGGCGCGACTTTGAAAAAAAAAGTTAAAAAAACGACCTTTTTTGCACCTTTCCTCCTCTCCCACTTTGAGGGGGGGAGGTTTGGCCAATTTCAGAGGTTCAGTACCAAGAAGACGTGTTGAACTATAACACTCTCCAGTTACAAGTCAATCCGTCGGATAGTTTCTGAGAAATCTTGTCTCCCAGTTTTAAAAAGTTGATTGCGAGAAAAACGCATTTAAAGTTTTTTTAAGATATTTTTTTATGTTATTATCAATTTATTCAATTTTTATCAGTGAAAATACATTAGTCAGCTATTCCAATCCTTTTAACACGTTATTTATGGATAAAAAATCGAAAAATTTGTTTTTTCTGACGGTGATCCACCCTTAATTTTTGTTTGTAATTTTTAATTACACGTTGAAGTTTTACAGTAGGATAATATAACTTTTGAATATTAGTGCTTTGGGTAAGACGGATATGGGCAAAACGGATAGCTATTCGTTTAGTCCGGTTAGCCCAATAATACTTTTTTTATCGAAATTATACACATTTAATTAAGTCCATTAGCGTATAGGTGTAGTAGTATGCAATTAGTGATATTATTAGTATTATATTATTAAAAAGACTAATCAGAAGGGTGAAACAAATTGTTTATGTTTAGTATGCTCAGAAGTTTATATTGAACCACCTGTAGAAGACATAATAGAGTGCAACCAATGCAAGAGGGGGGCACACGAGAACCGTACTTCTTATTTAAGGGTAGACAGTTACTATTGCGATAACTGCGAATATTAAAACACAATTTGCTTTACTTAATTTTTTTGCCCTGGTGGTATATCCGTTTTACCTGATGACGTCAGGCAAAACGAATAATACAGAATTTTTTTGGTTGTCAAAAATTTATGTAGAGTTTATTTAAGTTTTTATTGTTTTACTAGCATTTTCCAAACATGATTAACTAAAGTACAAATTAATAATAAAAATATTGTTGTTGATTAGAAATTGATGTGTTTTATAGCCTTTCCCTTAACATATTCGTCTTGCCCGGGCTTTCCCTATAGTATATATTTTCGATTAATTCCACATCTATTAAAATGTTACTTATTCATCTTATAAAAAATTCCACAATTTCATTGTTTTAACTATAATTTTCTTCGATTATAAATATTTATTTCGTTCATCGAACTAAAAAATTAATAAGGGCAGAAAACCGATAAGAAAACCTAAAGTACTACATGAAACACTAAATATTTTCTTGAAAATCATTAGATTTAAGAACAGTCATAAAAAAATGTTTTATTTTCCGTTTTTAAAGGTAACATTTGAATGATCCACCATCGAAAGAATAACTTTTAAATGATATTGTTGGTACGTATCTGGAAAACTTTAGACCTTCAGAGAAATACATTAAACATAATAGGGTGTGCACATTGCTACCCTCACTGATTTTATAAGATGCAGGTGCACTAAGGGGCAAAAGTGAACGACTAATGCATTTTCGATGATATAGTGCCACGTTATGCTACGATACAAAACCATCGAATAGGCTTCTCCCGATATCATAACGTGCATACGGAAAAAGCAAGTTATGGAAATTGTTTTATAATGCTTTGTAAGATATTTCCGGAATATCAGCTTCAACTATAAATCTCTTAAAAACAGTTTTTATACATATTGTGTATATACGGAGAATATATTATATAACTGATAAAAATTCAAAAGTAAAGGACCTTTGACTTAATACATAAAATATTTATGGCAAATATGTTTTGAATTTCGACACACTTAAGACAATTGAGAGAGACCAAAATAAAAATGCACGTTTTTCTCCATCATATCTATAAGAAGGTGTGTTAAATTTTTCGATTTTTTTTCATAGTTCACATCAAAAGTAAGCACCAGAAAATTTTCAGTTTTAATCATTTGCATATTCCAAATCTATTTTATTTGCGTTACCAATTTCAGGGGGTTGTTCAGACCAAGCACGATTTAAAAATGGGCCTATTACGGTAAGTATGCTTTTAAAAAAAAATTAAGAAATATGTATATTTTTAAGATATAGTTAATTAGATGTGTAATGATACTTTAAAGTTTAAACTTTAAAAAGGACTGATGTTAATTGATGATTTTAAAAAATTTATGCTAAACATTTGATGTAAAATAATTTACCTTCAATTATTTCAGAGAGGGAAAATTGCATCCCTTGTATCTCCCCTGTATTTAGACATGACTTTGACACTAAAACTAGTAAAGAAGTACCATAAACAATCACCATAAGATACGCACTAGTTCAAATAGTAAAACTTTTTTTATAGACACCAAAAAAATCAAATATAGAAATATTAATTTCATACTGTTATTCTTACATTTCATTACAAATATGATGTCAGTCGGGGAATTAAATGTTAGGAATGTATATATCAGGTAAAGTATATGTTTAATGTATTAAACGATGAGTACTATATAGTTAATATGAGTAGAATGGTTTAAGTAATACACAAACATCAGATGGTAGCGTTCATTCAATGTTCAATGCAGCAAGATATTAGCCAATGAGATTGCGAGATTTTAAGATGTTCGATTGTTTTGATTATTGAAATTTTGAAAATTTAACAAAACCACTCCCACTGTCAAGCTGATGCTAAAGCATATACAATTTACATGTACAAATCGCAATATCCAATATACAAGGTTTTGTACTCTGACGTCATTCGGGGCTATCAATACATGAATTATGATTAAAGGATTAGCTTCAAAAATACTTTAAAATAGAAAGCCAAAGCTTAATTTTTTGATTAATAGAAAAAAAAACTTTTCATTAAAATTAATTATAAATGAAATAATTAACGAAGGATATGGTATTATTGCAACTTTAATAATTAAAGAACCTTGTAAAAAAACGCAATAATGGGATTTGAATTGGTAAAATAAATAAAAAAAAATAATTTAAAATATTTTCTAGAATAAAATCTAATATCTTCTCTATTATACAATAATGAGTTGAGACGTGTGGGTCTCGCCAAAACTTAAATGCGTCTGGACCGCTTTGGCACATTTTGGTGTTGAAATATTTGTAGAAGGCAGAGGAAGGTTTAGAAGTTGAGAAAACAGGAATAAGTTGTAAGGAAAAATTAAAACCAAAAAAAAAAATCCCAATGTGAACTGTTAATACCTGTCAAATAGGCCAAATAGGCAGAGTAGGCACTGACACCAATAAATATTTGATAACAAACGAATGTCATTCTTGGCTTTGTGATTTTGCAAAAGTATTGCCATTTACTTATATTTACATATTTTACTTAATATTTATTGTAATTTATAAGAATTGGGGAAATGGCAATCATTTGTCAATATTGTAAAGCGTTAAAATACAGCAGTGAATCTATTGGGTTATATTGTGCTGGTGGAAAAGTAAAATTGTCACAATTATTCCTACCACCAGATCCATTATGCTCCTCAGTTTATGGGATAGCAAATGATTCTTAAAACTCCTTGGTCAATATTCAAAAATATAACAATTGTTTTCAAATGACGTCGTTTGGCGCACAAAACGAATATTATGTTTAAGGAAGTACTGAAGAAAACAGGAATATTTTCAGTAAGCTTCCAGTCCCGGACTAATAGCGACCTTAGAATCGAATTGACCAAAAGAATAATACAATTTCGAGGGATACAAAATGTTCAATAAAAAATAATATATTTAAAAATATCTATGTATGTCTTTAAACTCCTGAATAGGTGAAAATTTAAGAATTTTTTGTATGCATATGAGTCTTAATATGTTTAATGTTTCATATGTGTAAATCTGAATAAGTAAAACACAATGTATATTCGTTTAATTGTGAATAATTATTGTTATGGTTAGTAATTTAGTACTTAAAAATGTAGTGATATTACTGATATCAATTAATTTTCGCAATTAAATTTAAGATGGTACGAAGTTCACCGGGTCGTCTGATATTTTATAAACTAAAAAAAATATTTGCAATAACATAATCAAGTACATATGAATAGTAAAGAAGGCAATTTGTAAAATTCTTCATTATTTAAATGTATTTAATATTATTATTATTTAATACTATTAAACATACGGATTTTTCTCAAATGTAATTGAAAAATTTATATTCTAATAGTAAGTAACAATAAGCTAAGCACAGCGGGGAATGCTGCTTTGGTGTTTTTAATGTTTCCGGAACATGTATATATTAAATTATTCTTTTTTTCATTCAGAATCATAGGGATAAATCGAAGGAAAGAAATTCGATTGCATTTCATTATTTTTATTGGTAGAAATTAATTATAATCAAAAGAATATTTTTTTTAATTTTATCTGTATCAATTTATAGAGTAAGTAATGAGTATTTTCAATAATCAGGAATGGTAAGTTTTAAATGTAAGCTCATCATAAATATTATGTATTTAAAATAAAAAAATATATCTTTGTATAAAATATAAATAACATTCAATTTATTTATTAACATCTATTATAATATTAACTAGCAGAACAACGTTTGTCGGTTTTACCTAGCATTTTTATAAAACTACGAAAAATGTTATGAAATGGTTAATGTTTATAAACCTGAAATTATTTTCTTTTTTGTGTGTATATTTGTTGATTACACCGGCACACAAAAAAAAAAGTGCTCTGTACTTTTGACCGGACCTACATAAATCTACGTATTTTGACCCCCTGAACACGAATCCGGGGTCGGTTTGACCCGTACACCCTCAAAAATTCGAGAAAACTTTAAAAAACCGAAAACCTGAGTACCTGGGTTAAAGGCGTATCAGACGGTTCAGGAACAGACGGTAGGCTGGCAAAGCAGGCAATTTTCTTACAATAAAAACGGCTTATGGTTTACATAAACTTCGAATTTGTATTCAGCGGATCGAAAAACATGAAAATCATGCTCTGTTTAGTTCAAAAAAAATTTTATGCCCCCAAAACTGCCGATTTTAACCATTTTTTTCGGTTTTTTAAAGTTTTCTCGAATTTTTGAGGGTGTACGGGTCAAACCGACCCCGGATTCGTGTTCAAGGGGTCAAAATACGTAGATTTATGTAGGTCCGGTCAAAAGTACAGAGCACTTTTTTTTTTTGTGTGCCGGTGTTATTAGTAGGTTAAAGTAGTTTCATTATTTTTTCATTGTGTAGTATCCTTAAGTTGTTAATATTTTATAAACAAAGGTATTATCAACTTTTATCAATATTTTATTTATTATTCAATTATTATCAACCCCTTAATCATATTAAAATTTTAAACCAATTGGTGATATAATTCAGAGGCTAACAATTATGTCTGTTTTTCATAAGGATAAAAAACTTCTAGGATCTTAACATTTTATTATTATACACCTTTTAAGTATCATTAAACTAAATCCAAGACCGATTCACTATTACTATACCCTTAGGCCCTTTATAATGAAATCTTATAATTTGTGTCTTTGATGTTTAAACAAAATATTTTTTTTTGCAAATTAAACTTGGACTACGTTTGTTGAAAAGAAATTTTAATCTGTTATCACAATTAAATTGAAAATTGAATAATAAGAGCAAAAGATTAAGAAAATTGTTATTTCCTTTAGGCGATTTGGAATTTACTGTACCTGTAAACAATAGCATCATTACCTTTCTATAAGATGCAAAGTGTAATCTAATACTAACTGAGGGGTTCAACATCAGCCATATAAAAGCAGGTTAATCTTCCGACAAATTAAGTTCAAGTCACACCGTATGATATAATATGCACACACTAATATTTATGGAGCACTTTAAAATAGTTAGTGCATTACTTCAAAAATTGCAAAAATTACTACCCAAATGAACTACCTAATTTAAAATGCATTAGTCTACTAAATTTGAAAAAAGAAAACTTATTTTTCATTGGAAAAGCACGCAGTTCTTTGTATTTCTCATACATGTATTTTCATCTTATATAACATTTCAGTCTATTTCCTTGCTCGTAAAATATTTTCTCATTTCCAATAACAAATTTAAATTATAAATGTCTCTGAAAAATAAAATACACATTTCTCTTAAAATAATACATATAAAATCTTTATAGATAACATTTCTACGTTGATTCTAACTTTATGGAAGCGAAGAGAATTAGAAATGAGCTCGATGAAAGCGCTATGAATTTTAATTGATTCTTTCGCAAGCTTTACTTACAGCGCTATTACTATAATAATATTATATGGTAAAATATTGCGTGAGAAATTCTTTACCGTGAAAATTTACTGTTCAAGTTCAACTTGATATTATATTACGTTTTTATTTTAATTTTATAATCAAATCTGGATGGTTAAACAAGGGAAAAGGAATACATATATCTAAATCATTTAAATAAGCAAAAGGTGTAGGTGAAACGATATGTCTGTTACTCTTTCACGGGAAAAATCCTCAATCAATTTTAACTTATTGTACTTTGAAATATTGCGTCCCTAGTTGTAAAGAACAGAGTTAGATATACTTAAAAGTATTTACTATAAGGTAACTTCTTGTATTCATTATATTTTCGAATGTAAATTAAAGAGAAATTTGATACATGAAATTTTATAAAATTCACGTAATTATGACCCAATAAGGACATTTTTTAATTTAAAAATGCAAATTAATAATATGAAAAGGCAAAAACATAATTTGGCACATGCCAAAATCAAATATGGATACTGTTTGCCAAGATTAGTTTGCACAATTTCAAATTCAATGATGATATACAAATCAGTCATTCTTCCATAATCTTGCGCAGTCGGGCTTCCATCCTCAAAGAAAAATCACAATGACCTACAGGTGTTCCAAAATAGAGTCTTGAGAATCACTAAAGCTCCATGGTATGTGAAAAACAACCAAATCATCACGAAATAAAAGACTTTCTAATCCAATTCACAAGGAATTTCTTTAACGGCTTAGAAAATTGTCCTAGTGCAGTAGAACTAGACTTGGAGGAAATCATAAATCAAAGAAGGTCGAAGCGGAAACTCCCTCAAGAGCTCCAAGAAATAGCAGTTGCTTAACAAGATCAAGAACAATCACCAAATAAAAAAATTAAAAAAACAGAGGAATGAAGTTCGACTCCTCCAGCTACTTAAACGCCGCTAAAGATCCATTGCCTACTATCACCACCATGGTGGAAATTACATAATAGTCCACAAAAAATAAATCAAATCCAAAATTTTAAAGCTATTTTACTGTTATGGTATGAAAATTGTTTAGCTTTAAGCAATAAAGGAAGTATTACTGAGGGAGATAGTGGAATTATAAATAAAATAACTTAAATTATCTAAAGTATGATTAAAAAGGAAGTCAAAACTCAAAAAATACGAAGATTATGAATCACATAATATCATACATTAACAAGCAAGTGTAGGTACCATAAAAAATAACTTTAACATTTGCATACTGAATATTTGTACAGTATAAATGAAATAATTTTTACTGAATAAAAGTGATAAATATATGACTTGTATTTTTTTAAATTTTCTTTGCCACCACTTTATAACATCTTAAGTCTTAATTAAGCAGCTCTAGGATTTTTAAAAATCCAGTAAACCCAAAATAAATCCTCGTCACAGGATTCCAACTTGAAGCCTACTGAGCCATCATTTCGACAATTGTAGTTTCTTTTTATTATTATTTACCGTCACTATATAACAACTAAGGTTTTTAGCGACTCTAGGTTTAATAATCCGTATTCAAAAAACATCGAAAATTTGCTCGAATTGGATCGAATTTAACACCTACCTAGGTTAATTGTAGAATAATTGTAATTTTATTTGGATTAAATCTTTAAATATCTTTAAAACGATGGGTTATTGTTAATTACTGCTTTGATATAATCCCCGTAATCATACCTAACGAGTTCTTCATTAAATTTGAGTAATATACCATAGGTGTCTAAAATTTTGATCTAAAACGTTTTACGGTATTTACAAGGGCGGATTCAGGATTTTTTCTGGGGGGGGGGGAATATAATCTTTCATTTGCAAGTGCGTGAAAGGGATCACGAAAAAAATTCACAATTCCAGCCAGAAAGAGATGAAAGTTTCACTAATGTTCTTTCTGTTATTTTATTAATATATTTTAACAACTCCAATAATTTGATTTGCTTCTAAGTATGTACTGTTATTGAATCTCCACAGTACAGAAAAACACCTTGGGGGGCACGTGCCCCCTCCCTTAAATCCCCCCTTGGGTATTTACATACATAATATAATGGTTTTAAAAATGAAAAAGAAGAAAACAGACTATCCTCAAATTTGATCAAGTTAATGGTAAATTTTCTTAAAATTTTTTACTCACAAGTCTATCTATATTCAACAGAATTCGGTACAGTTATCGAAGATGATGACAACACTAATGTCGATAGTGAAAAAGAATGGATTACTGGATTACTCCAAAGTATTGTCACCGTACCTGGAGAGTCGCTTTTACCAGATAAAAGTGAAAAACTCAACGACTAGTTTGGGGCCTGTTAGGGCTGGCATTCCCCAGGATAGCGTGTTGGGTCCACTGCTATACCTGGTATACACGGCTGATATCGCGATTAAAGGCGAAGACTAACAACCACATTTGCGGATGATACTGTAATTTTAACGACAGCAAAAAAACACCTGATGAAGCTACCGAAAAACTCCAAAGTTGCTCAGACGGAATAGTCCAATGAAGTGGGAAATGGCGACTAAAAATCAACGCTAGCAAATCCGCTCACATAACATTTACAACCCGTAAAAACCTGTCCCCCAGTAGTAATGAACGATCCAGAATTGCCACTTACAGGGGCGACTTACATGGGCAGCCCAGATAAAGAAAAACTAGAGAGCTATTAAATAAAAAATACAATAAAATGTATTGGCTAATGGGAAAATCATCGTTATTGTCGGCGGAAAACAAACTTCTTATCTACAAAGCTATATTGAAGCCCCTCTGGACCTATAGTATCCAGTTCTGGGGCACTGCATCAAATTCTAACGTTGAAATTCTCCAGAGATTTCAATCAAAAACACATAGACAAATAATTAATGCTCCCTGGTATATAAACAACACCAAAATCCATGACAACACAAATATGCCAATAGTAAGGCAGGAAATCCAAAAATACAGCATAAAGTATCTGGAGAAGCTTTAAGACCATCCCAACAATTTAGCGGTAAACCTTCTAGATAACAGCGAGACCAAATGGCCAACTGCAAAGATGGGACCTTACAAATATCCCTGATTTGTTCTAGGACTAAGGAAAACAAACTAGAGTAGTCTATTGAGACAAGTCCAATCCACAATAAGTCAGTCAACAGAGGAAAAGCGAAAAGCACTTATTGCATCACTATGCAGATCGTGCTAAAAAAAAGATTGAATGCAAAATTAATCTAAGTACAGTAACGTTCCTTATTTCAGGAGATTTTTAAAAGATTTTAATTATATTATACTGTAAACTTTTAACAATGTGTTTAGCAATGCGAAATAATCTCCAGAAATTGTCAAAAATATTTTGCATTGAATAAATACGAAAGATCAACGTAAAGTTGAAGTATATGGAAAAGAAGTTTGGGGGATGAGAACGATTCAAGCTGGCATTATACTCACTTGAGCTGTCCTGTCGTCCTTTACGCGCTACGAGACGGAATGTAAAATTAAATTAGTCACCCCATCCAACCCCCAATGTTCAGTCTTCGGTTCAAACCCCGTCAGCGCACGTACCCACTTGATATTTATACTCCACTCCCGACTAGTTATTTATTAACTCCCCAGATTTTTTCATTAGGTTTTCTGTTCTTGTTACACAGTTTATTTGTGAATTGTTTAACGTTGTTTTTAAAGTAAATAACGGCTCGTAACAATGATTAATTTTCATTTTACACCCGCAAGCTTTCGTTTTCTGTGCTTTCATACAATGATGCATTTTTTTCAAAACGTTTTAATTTTTCCTCGTATTAGTCGTTGATCCATAAAAAATACTTTTCTGAGCCTATCCATTGCATATTTTGAGCTTTATATAACGCAAGTGAGTAAAATAGAACTAGTTTTCAAGAGTATCGATAGACCTCTTAATATTAATATTAAGGGCTCAAACCTTTCTGATATTTTTTTTTGTCACCTTGAACAATATTTTCGATATACTTTTAAAAAAAAAAATTAGTCGATTTTTTTGGCCCAGTCTAATATTTATAAAATATTTTTAAAACAGATGGAAAAGTTACTCAGTATCATCGTCTCTGTTTTGTGTTGTGGGCCACATAACTATGTTTTGAAAAAAATATATTTTTTCTTCTGGTATGTAGAATATTATTTTGTTAACGTCCATTTTTTTGTAATTTATCAGTATAATTTCTGAATAAGCGTTGTCGGTTAGTAGTACACATTAGGTACTTTATGGCACTGCAATAAAGTACCCAAGTGAATCACGGATTGCACTACAATTAACAAAAATAATAAAGATTTTTAGTCCGATTTAAGGCCAAACAACACATCCATGGCTCAAAAGCTCTATTCTTCAGTTGTTTTCACAATCATCAGATTTCAAAAAAGATTATTCACTGAGTGCCTACTTTATTGCACTGTAATAGAATTTAAAGCAAATAATTTTTCGAAATTTAAGCTCAGACAACGCACCAATAATCCAAAATGAGTGTAGGGTAGGGTGGGGTTTAAAGGTCCAATTTTACTATTCCGGATTATATTGTGAAAACCAACCCTATTAATTTGAAACGTATAATGCTAACCAAACAAACAAATATCTAGCCATGTTTAATTTAATTTTTAATGGAATCATCCTTAAAGAAGTTTGTCATTTTACATTTTTTTGGACCTTGTCGTCTATTTCTTTTGGCCGCTTAGTAGGAGCAAAAAGAGACGGCTAAGGGGCAAAAAGGTCCTGTATTTATTTTATGTATCTGACAGGTGTTATGAATTAATAATAGTATTTGAATCAATGAAATATTTCTGGATTTTCATTTAGAAAATTTAACTACAATCATTTTAAACATAACATAAAACTTCTTTCTTTATAATAATATTGACATTAATTGTATTATAAGTAATATTTTTTATATCTATATCTTAATTTAATCAAACTCATCGTTTCCTGAATCACAATTATAACAAACGAAGTAAAGAACCCTCGATTAGAAATACAGTTTTCATGGGCCCATTGGTTGCAAAGATTACGTTGAATCCAACCTTCACGTGGCTGGGTAAGGA
Organism: Sisyra terminalis; assembly: GCA_958496175.1. Taxonomy (NCBI): domain Eukaryota; kingdom Metazoa; phylum Arthropoda; class Insecta; order Neuroptera; family Sisyridae; genus Sisyra; species Sisyra terminalis. The sequence continues at coordinate 58,551,526 of OY292274.1, forward strand.
AAAGGTCCACGTGGACCTTTTTACCCCAGTTACGTTCAAGCGTTTTTACTAGGTTATAACTAGTTTACTGCTTAAATAAGCTAAAATCTAATAATAAATCCTGAAATACCACTAAATCTCATATACTATCAAATTATGTTTTAGTCTAGTCAAAGCAATATTACTGCTGGAAACCCAAAAAGAATAATAATTAAAAATTTTAGTTTCGTAAAATTATTGATAGTCGATTTTTTTGGCCCAGTCTAATAAATATATATTTTTCTTCTTTTTCAAAAAATTTTCAATAAAATTACAATTGTAGGGCTATAGTTTTTACAATAAAAATGTTCCTATACTTTAAACCTGCTGTTTATTGATCTTATTCATCGTTTTTGAGTTATTTTTCTGATCAGTTAAAAGAAGGAAACAAATCCATCATACATTCATTTTTCATACATAATTTTTTTAAGCTAAAAACTAATAAAAAGCGATAAACTAAACATCTATTAGCGACCAAAATGGTAGTCAGAATTCATGGTAAAAAATAGTTTCAATTGATCGAATATTGAAAATTCTAGACAGTTTTTTTCAATTTTCCACAAAACGAATTGTATGGAATTATTTCCGTCTTCCAACTACTAACAGGTCCATATTAAAAACAAATTATAATTTGCAAAACTGCCTTTAAGCTTGTTTTTGAAGCATCAATAAATAAACACCACTCTTCAATTTTGTATTGTATTCCCAAAATTTTATAACAGCACAGACATTGTTACAAAATATCACGGAAACTAGACCTACTCAAATTAATATACATATGATTTTGTGGAGAGGTTAGGTAGATATTTCGAAATTACTGCTTACTTTTCTTGTTACAAAATTTTTTTGATCAGTGTTATCCTTTGCATAAGGTAGTCACCAAATTTCGTCCCCAAGCTTAATTTCGCCCCCTTTTTTTCTAAATAACACCACCTAGTTTTTATCATTTGAATTTAAAGTCAGTTAAGTCAGACAATCATTTTAAATTTTTAGCGGTGAAATATTGGGTCTGTGTCAAGATATTTAAAAAAATAAAAAAATTGTCAAGGTAAGTTTTTGATTGAAATACTATCGATAAGGTTTAAATGGTGATGTTCTTGAATTATTTAAACGAAATTTTGCCAAAATTTGATGTTATCACTTAAAATTAAATCGATTATATTTTCATTTAAATTATGACATGCGTTTTTGGTTGAATACAAATTTTCAACACAACTGGCAAATTCCTAATATCGTCCCCTACATAAGCCTAATATCGCCCCCGGGACGATATTGAAATTACTTCGTTATTCGGCAGTTGTATTTTTTCAACAATCATTTTTTCAATAAAATATTTAGTGTGGACGAAACAGGGATCAGCACCATGATAAAATGGGAGAAAAGTGGATAGGATGCACAAAATGTTTCCAATGGACGCATGAGGATTGTGTTGAAAATCCAGGGCCTAACTTTATCTGTTCAATTTGCTAAGAGAATTAAAATTACTTGAAGTTTAAACTATAGGTACATCAATGATTAATAAGTCTGATTAGATATTGTTTTTATTATGATTATACTAATAATTATACATTGTTAAAAATATAGTTTATGTTCATGTAAGTTCTGATTATTGTGATCTCAATATCGTCCCCGGGACGTAATTAGGTGCCCAAAAAATTATTTTCAGAATGTCTACTTTTTTATAAAGAATATTTTTGTACAAATAATAAAGAATTTAACAGATTTTTTTTATTTAAAATAATAAAGAAATGTTATAACTAAACTTTGACGTTATATTGATTACTTTAATCGCAACATTTTTTTCAAAATTTTTATTTTTCAAAAAGGGGACGTTATTTGGTGACTCTACCTTATGTAATTGAATTGTTTTTTTTTCATATATCACATACCTAAACAAAATAATAATGATAAATCAGTTAGAGGACAAGAAAAAATCACGCGAAAACCCATTTTTTGTTACGTAAGATATAAAGAAAACATCGAAAAGGCTATATCTTGAAAATAAAAATAAAACTTGGAAAGAAAATTGTCGACAATGTGTGGCAGGTGGTGCATTACTTGGGCATAGTTTATCCCGTTTATCTTCGGTGACGAGCTTTACGAACCGCGACAGTGTCGTCTCTGCAAAGGACTTCATAGGAAAACAGCCACATAAGAATGCATACACCTGCTCCAACTCACCCGATAATAGCACATTTTCTTTTAGAATCGCTACAACTACAATTACATCGTTTTAAAAGACACACATATTGTTTTTAGCGAATAAAACGTATCCTGCAAATATTTGCCCGACGCAATATTTGAACCGAAACCCCATGTCAGTCGCCTTCGATAAAACTTCATTAAACTTGAATTGATGAAGCAACACATGAATGCTTCAAAATAATGAACAGATAAAATGAATTTTCAAGGAAAAAAATCCCCGTTAATAATCTTTGCAAAGTTTTAGCATAATGCTGTAGGACAAATGTTATAGGAAGTATATATGTATTATAATACAGAAGTAGGTAGTTGCCGTTATTCAGTTTATAGCTTGTTCAATTTTGTCCTCCAAGGGTTGCCACACAATTTTCTGGAAGATAAACCCCGTCCTGTACCCTACACGTTCTCATGCATCAGCGCTTCGATCACATTATAGTGAGGATCATGCTTTCGATATAGCAAAAAAAAAGGATGGAATTCCGAACTTATATCAAGCAGCACATTGTAATTGGGAAATAGACATACAACAATTTAAAGCTAGTAAAACTTAAAAATTTATTCGAATTTCGTTCAACGTTTGACTTTCCTCTTAAAAATCAGGACGTATCTTTTTCAATGCGTAATACAGTTTCTGTTATTTAAATACAGCTTTTATCTTTTTAAATAAATATTTCACTTTTTCTGTTTACCATTATGCTTCCTCCCTTTTTATCATACATTTTCAGGCAATAAAAGTAAACTGCGTCACTAAAAATTAGCATAGCAATTCTTCAAAAAGGATGTAAAACAGCGAAAATAATAAAAGCATAGATACAATAGAAAAAGATTCCGATTTCATGTTTACAATAATACTAATTAGTTAAAATATTTTTTTAGATTGTAACAGTATTTCGCAAATGTAATAAGGCAATTTCATTTTAAACGCAATTTATCAAATTTACAATAGTTAAAGAATGGTGGAAATCCACATATATGTATGCTTATTTAACTAGAAATTACTCAAATTGAATTGGATGTACTATACACTGGGCCAAAAAATATTGTTCAAGGTGACAAAAAAAAAAATCGGGAAGGTTTGAGCCTTTAATATTAATATTAAGAAGTCTATCATCTTTAATTTCGATTTTTTATTTGTGCTTTAATTTTTCCGTCAATGCTGTCAAACTATCAAGGTAAAAAAATTCATCTGCACATATATTTATAGAAAATTAAATTCCCTACAAAAAACGTCTTTTTGAAAATTTTTGCCAGACACGCCGTTTCTGAATAATCAAGCTTTAAACATGGATATAAGTTTTAGATTTATCTTCTTTATTTTGGAATTTTGTAACTAACGAACAAAGAAATATATAGAAATAAACAATATAGATTCTTAAAGGGAATTTAATGCTCTACAAAAAAGGTCTCTTAACGTTTTTACATATAATCACTCTTTCAAAATTGGTTCAACAACGAAAAAACAATAATTTAATTTTTCCTTCAACTTTAATTGTGAATAACTTTTGAAAAAGTGATTTTATGTAAAAACGTTACACCTTTTTTGTAGAGCATTAAATTCCCTCCAAGAATCTATATTGTTCATTTCTATATATTTATTTGTTCGTTAGTCAAAAAATTCCAAAATAAAGAAGATAAATCTAAAAATTATATTAATGTTTAAAGCTTGATTATTCGGAAACGGCGTTACTGGCAAAAATTTTCAAAGATACGTTTTTTGTAGGGAATTTAATTTTCTATAAATATATGTGCAGATGATTTTTTTTACCTTGATAGTTTGACAGCATTGACGCAAAAATGAAAGCACAAATAAAAAATTGAAATTTAAGATGATAGATCTCTTAATATTAATATTAAAGGCTCAAACCTTCCCGATTTTTTTTTTCACCTTGAACAATATTTTCGATATACTTTTCAAAAAAAAAAAGTAGTCGATTTTTTTGGCCCAATCTAATGTAGGTACTAGCCATTCATATTTTTAATTTTTCTACTACTATAAATTGAAATTATATAAAATATGTGATCATTTTTATTATCATCAATCCCCTTATTCTTCAACAATTACTATCATTATAGAAAATTTATTGCCAATTGACCAAGTAAATAAAAAACAATATTTTTTACTACTTAAAAAATTTTCCGATGTATTTCAAAATGTTTTCTATTGTATAATATGAAAAAATAAAATCCTTTACTTGATACAAACAAGTTATAACACAAATATTCTACATACTGTACACAAATGCCAAAAATTCATATAATTTTTCATTTTATAAATAATTGACCCAGCACATATAAATAATAATGCTTTAAATAAAGCATGAGTTAATAAACGAAAAAAAGCTAATTTATACCAACCTAAAGATAAAATTCTTATTATTAACCCTAATTGACTTAAAGTTGATAAAGCAATATTTTTTTTTTTGAAATCATATTCATAATTAGCCCCTAAACCTGATATAAATATAAACTTGAAATTAATAATAAACATTTACATATTCCTCTATCTATCAATAAAGAATTAAACCAAATTAAATAATATACCGATATAATTTGCAATCGTATAATTTGCCACGAAAAATTTGATTCCTTTGTTGTGAAAAAAAGGCATTTATTCACTTTTGTCTTATGGTGTAACTAAAGGAAAACAAGAAACAGTGGAAAAACCAATTGGGAAAAATGAATACATAATATGGCATTCTTCAATTCTTTAAATTTAAAATATACTTATACCACTTATAGGTAATTTACAATTACGAGTCGACATTTTATCTCATGGATAAAAAGGTCATATTCTTCAAGTAGCTTTTTAAGAAATACAAATTTATCGATAAGAATGATAGGTTTTAAATTTGATGTTTCCATTTTTATCTCTTTTTCTATCTATTGAATAAATAGAACATTTCTCTTTAATATTTTGAAAATTTTTCCCGTGATTGTAGTTTGTATAGCTTTTATGTTAAAAGGAGACGAACTATAGTGCTTAAAGTAAGGCTTTTATAGTGGATGTTTTTCAGTTTCCCTAAAAAGATTTCCTAAGTTCCAAATTAATTCCAAATTAATAATAGCGATTATTAGTTTGAACCTGGTTTACAATTTTAATCGATACCTTCTATGCTAATTATTAACAGTATATGCAGAAGACAATTAACAAAAGCCCGAAAATGGAGTTTTATTGATTTTATAATATTGTTTATTTTTTTAATATATATGACAACATTGAAATTCGGCCTTAATTATTTCAACTATTAAATAAATAGAACATTTCTCTTATAATATTTTGAGAGATTTTCCCGTGATTGTAGTTTGTATAGCTTTTATGTTAAAAGGAGACGAACTGTAGTGCTTAAAATAAGGCTTTTATAGTGGATGTTTTTCAGTTTCCCTAAAAGGATTTCCTAAGTTCCAAATTAAGATAGCAACTATTAGCTAGAACCTGGTTTACAATTTAAATCGATACCTTCTATACTAATTATTAACAATAGATATTGAAAACAATTAACAAAAGTCAAAAAAGGAGTGTTATTAATTTGATAATTCTTTTTTTTTTTTTTTTAATATATATGACAACATTGGAATTCTTCATTACAACGATGAGTATAAATTTTTCAAATGAATTATTTCTTTTGAATTATTATCAATTTCTAAGAAACCGGTTTAAAATTTGTTTTACAACCTATTTTACTGAAAAAGTAAATATTTTAACACAAAGTTACCATAATCAAGATAAGTCGCTGTTAAAAACTGTTTTAAATATCCCACTAAAATTAGAATTTTGAACTATCATGGTTTTATTTTCCCTTACATATAGAAAGAATTATAGAAACCACCAATCAAAGTTATTACTTAGTGATTATTAAGATATAATAAATAGGTTTTCAAGTCAATATTTAATAATAAAACATCAACTATTTAAAACCATTTTTTCGGAACTTTGAACGAAAATATACCTGGTTTATCATTTTTTTTTTTTTAATTGATTTCATCATTTCTGGATTTCTGTTAACTATGTCCTATAGAATTCTAAATTTTTTTTAAGAAGTAACTACTCATTTTAAAAATCCTTAATCTCGGAAAAATTTTCGATTATAATGTCCAAATTGTTCGATACTTCAAAATCGTTATAACCGAACCAAAAAAAAAATTCTACCTAAAACCTACTTAGACTTCTAACTAATAAAACAATGAATAAGTTATTTGCCTAATTTTTTTTTTTACATAAAAGGATTTTCTAATTTCAGTAGTTATTCACCTTTCAACAATTGCAGTTCTACACAAACTGTATACTTTATTATAGTTGATTTTGTATTCATATCGAGATTTCATTTTTTACATTGAATATGGAAAGTTAAGGCAAAAATATACAATTATGCAAAAAATTTGTTAAAAAATTATTACAATACCACAAAATATACAATTTCTTGTTTCCTTCAATTATTAATGAAAGAAACAAGGTCTATAGAAAATATAATTTAAGTAAAAAGCGTACTGTTTGTTATGAAAAACTTTTAATATTTGATTTTAACAAAATTTCACTTGATTGATTTCATTTGATTGATAAATATTTAATCGGTCTTTTTCCATTTTTGCTCTCTTTAAAAATAAAAAGAACCAATTTCTTATTTTAATTGAGTATTTCCCTTGGCTGAATCGAATTATATATTCTATTTATTAAAATTGTAATTTTGAATGGTTTTAGTCTTTCTCTTTATTTCACACATACAGTGGATACTTTCTTTAAAACTAACTTTGCATAATTTACTTAGGTTGAATTATTTGTTTTGTGTGGAAAAAAAATTGATTAATAAAATTTATTTCAAGGAAAATTTGTTATAATGTTCTTATTACTTAATAAATAAATCCTACGAAAAACGGAGGAGTTGACCTAAAGACAGAATCCCACATGGGTTTTCACGACCATTGGTTGAAATTTGGGTCAAATTATTTGACAAAATAAAGAAAATAATCGAGTTTTTGGTGTTTTATAGCGAAATTAATTTTTCCTAGTGCCATTTAGACAAATTTGAAGATTTTAAAATAAATATTTATATGTCTATACCGTTCACACCGATCACATTATTTATATGTCAAATTGTTAACATGCTATAAAAATGTCAAAACCTCACTTACCTATTGAAGATCATGGATATTATGAAGGGAATATAGTAAATTCCTAAAACTAATATATTCTATACACTTTAAGATTTTTTCTGGCATCGCGAAAGTTAATTACAATCGTTACTTATTTATAAAAATACCAAATATTACACAAATTAATACACACCACTCCTTCATACACAACCATCTGCTTAAGCGACCATCGCTGCTTCTATCGGATAAAATCGAAATTACGCTAGCCAAGACTCTAACCTTCGAAAATCGTAACGATTATAATTTTGGAACTAAAAGTTTTAAATATTTAAAAATAAGACAAGAGACTGAGTTTAATTACACTTAGCTTATTTTCAATTATAAATTCGAATAATTTTGCATTGAAAAGCAAAATTTAGTCATCGATGTATAGGGATAGAAAATAATAGTTTAAAAAATAATTTGCTATTGATTATAAAAATCACAAATTAAGCGATTTAGCTAGAATTTTCATTTTTCATTTCTCATTATATAATTTCTCGTCAGCATTCTTTAACATTACTTAATCCTTAAAGCCTATGCGCCTATAACAATCATTGCAAATATTATAGTAGTCGATTTATTATAATGTATAGAACAATATAATTTCACTTTAAAGTATAAAGAATATTTAATTTCTCGTTAAAAATCATTTTTATATATACATTCTTGTCTCAAGTTTTCCCAAGACAATCGATTTATATACAACTATATATGCATGCTGGTAGTCCAGTACGGAGACAAGGGGAGCAGCAACCCCCACATTCTAATGGCAAGGTATTACCCAATAAAGGAAAAACCTGACCGAATTTTTTACCGGTTTTTCGAATATCTTCGGATATTAATGTTAATATAAAATTTATTATATTTTACTTCTTTAGAATAAATATTTTTTATACCACTCAGGCTTTTGTTTATATATACATCTACATATATTAACATATATGTATTCTGAATTGCATACCATAGAGCATAGTTGTCTAACTAAGTACAAGCTTCAGGAATGAACTTTATTTTAGAATTGACAAAATATTTTAAGTTTCCTTTAATAAATTTGAACAAAAAACACAATTAACATAAAATAGCTTCTTTTTTTTTGTAATTTATTGTCATTTCGTTAAAAAGTTTGGTCGGTTTTATAACAGTCCAACATAAATATTTTTCTCTTCAGGAAGAAAAATTTGAATGAATGAACTTAAATGATCGTAATTTTAATAAATTTAACGTTTAACAGGAATTAATATTGACAGAATTCATAATTTTTATCTTAAATTTATACAATCAAATTAAATATTCATTTAGCAGCAACCTCCACTTCCTTGACTGAACTAACATCGTCTTCTTGGTCTAATTTTTTGGCTTCAATATCATAGGCAATCGTTTCTATCCAATATGCAATCCAATCAGAAAAATTTAATAACAATCGGGAAACATTATCCGTGCTATCTCTATCAGGAACTTTCACTCCTAATATATCACATAGTTGACAAAGGCAAGCATCAGAAACTTGTCTTAATCTTTCGCTCATTAAAATCTTTAACGGCGTATTGTAAGCTTCAATCATGCATTCTTTCAGAATTTGGATTACAGTCAATTTAACTTTTTGTTTTTTGACTTTTACCATTAATCTCTTGTGCTGTAAATGCTCTCGTCTTCGAATTTCACGCAGCCGTTTCTTCTTAGCTATTTCCAATTTCATTTCTTTAAAATATAATTCTGTTTGTCTATTAAAAAATAAAATGAAAAATCAATACTAAAAGCATTTGCTTAAACTCCCCCTAACTTACTCAGGTGACAATGAATAAGTTTCTTCCAACATTTTTTTAATGCGAGCCGTTTTTTCGGGGCTCAAGTGATCGCCATAGGATTCATACAAACTTAAGAGAAGACGTTTGTTGGGCTTTGACATTTCTTCCAATCGATTTTGGTTTATTACGCCCCTAGTATTTCCGATTGGAACAGGTTTTATATCTCCATAATCAGGTTCCGGACCCGCCTGAAACGCTGTAATATAAAAATGATATATTTTTGTTATTTTGCTTAAACAAAACCAACCTTCCTCTTCTGCTTCACCCATGTTACAAAATTTTCAAAACGCGAATTCCAAAAAAAAAAAACGATAAAACAAGATTCAAACACTGTAAATTTTCAAATACAACAAAAATGTAAAATTATAACAAAAGGTTGTTAACCATATAAAATAGTAATCGCTTGCTAGATTTTCAATTTCATTTTCATAAAAAAAAAAATATTAAACATACCAAAGTTGAAAAACTAAATCAAAGACAACCAAAGAACAATTACTTCTAGTCTGATCATTTTTTTTTTACAAAATATTGTGAAATACAATCTAACAACGATAGCTTTTTCATCTCTAATCTATTTAATTTATTATCTACAGTAAATGTTCTTTATAATACGCATTTTTACGATTACATCTACCTCTTTTCCAATATTCCAATATTAATCTTTAATGTCCAACCAAAACTAGTTTTAACGGCCGAAACCGAATTTCGGTTTAGGTTCTCAGCTTAGGCTGAAACCGAAACTTCCATATAATGTCATGTTTTCGTAGAAAAAAAAAGTTAAACATAACTATCCAGTCTTTACTTTTAAATCCTATCTGAAGTATTTATTAATCATTTAGTCTCTACTGTTCGAAGTATTCATTAACATAACACTTATGGTCACTTCTTATTACAAATAAGTTATTAGTGCTGAAATAAGAGGTTGATTTCAAAGAAATGCACCTAATTACGAATAAGAGAAAATAAAAAAATTAAAAACAAACAAAATTAGTTTTTACCTAATATGTTTAGGTACACAAAACAGAATGTACTTTTTCTTACATTTTAAAAACAAAATAATTTCTTCTAAACCTTGGTCAGTTTTCTCAGTATCTAATCAGTTTAATCAGTATTCATAATTGAAGAATATAATATTGTTAGTAAGAAGCAATAATTTCTAAACATTTTCATCTCACAAAGCCAGTTTCGGTTTCGGTCGTAGTTTCGGCTTGACGTACAGCCGAAGCCGAAAATCCGGTCAGATATTACTTATTTTAATATGAAAAAATTAACAATCTTAACAATTTTTGGTCAAGTTCCATAATTTTTCCTAAAACTCATTGAAATTCTCTGACATTCCCATATACCTTGGACATTGCAATACTATGATCGTTTTGAAATATGTTATGTATCTAAATTTTAGAGAACTAAGATATCTGGATGGAATGATGAAAGATAAAAGCACAATTTAAATTCCAACACTGTTACGTATCGTAATGTACCCATATAACGTATTTATAAATTGCGTATATATTTAATGAGCCAGATTCTTTTGAACCCCAGAAAATTATAAAAGTATCACCAAACCAAACCGACTTTCGTATGTGGATTTATGTTTGATAAAGAAGCCAGACAAGAAAGACATCATTTATTGACATATACTTTGCTTTGTTTGCATCTAAGAAATCTTAAATATGTGTATACTTTATCTGACTCATTAGCTAATTTAAAATTCAGTTTAGTTTATGAATTATTTCGAGATCATTGAATTTTCTAAGTTCTAATTAGATGTTATCGCGACATTAGCGTATTGTTTACTTTTCAAATACTTACATCTTCATAAGCACATTCTTCTTTCAATATTATTTTGTTTTTCAACTATAAGATAACAGTTTCCATGCTTTTAAGTTGTTATTATTGAGACCAAAACTAAATAGTTTATTATAAAAAAATAAGAATTGCATCTTTAACGAACAATGCAATTTTAATTGAAAAAAGAAATAATGCTTTGACATATCAACACTTAACTAGTCACCCTTCAAGTACGCAAGTGCTGGTCAAGTTTAAAAAGTTGTCAATGTCAACAAAATATCGCCGATAGCAGTGAAAGGACGTCGTCGTATTCGAGCAAAGAGTGGTATGTGGCAAAATATCACATCTTCAAGGATAGTTGTAAAGTTTACGTCTTGGTTTCAACATTGCCAACAATTACGGAAATGAGTTTGCGGCAAAAGGTATGTTATAGTTTTAGATTCGATAACCTTTAATTAAATTATATTTTTAACCACATACTTTCTCTTAAGACATGCTTGAATAATTGGCAATCCTTTACTTACAATATGGGTTCATATTGCTCTAAATTTTCTCATTTTCAATATGTATTTTTTCGCCATTTAATAAATATTTTTTAATTTGTATTTTTTTAATTTTTTTTTTAGAATGATCAATCACATTTGTTATTTGATCCGTCGCTCTTGGAAAGATTAGATTTCAACACCAGCGGGGTAAAATTTTCGCCGCCAATTTCCGCGATTAATCCGGGTGAACCATGGCTTTGTGTTCGTCCATTGAGTACCAACGATTATGATAAAGGTTTCACAGAACTTCTTTCCCAACTTACCAAAGTTGGGAATATTACAAGAGAGGATTTCCTAAGTTTGTATTGGTTTACGATTATGGTTTTACCATTCTATCAAATTTATGTTTCACAGAGAGGTTTTTCGAAATGAAATCGCAAGGATGTTATTACATAACTGTGATTGAAGATACTAGATCCGGGAGAATTATTGGGAGTGCTACGTTGGTGACTGAAATGAAGTTTATCCACGATTGTGGTATGCGTGGCCGACTTGAAGATGTAGTTGTAAATGAGACTTATCGAGGAAAACAACTAGGAAAATTGTAAAAACTTTACATTTTGAAAAATCAATGTACTAAACAAAAAATGTTTCAGAATTGTTGTAACAGTTACTCTTCTATCAAAAGTATTAGGATGCTACAAAATGACTTTGGAGTGTAAGGATAAGCTTATCCCATTCTATAAATCACTGGGGTATAAATTGGAGCCTGGTAATTCTAACTCCATGAGTGTACGCTACGAAAATACCATGGCTGAAGGACCATCCTGACAATTAGCCGTCAACACTACCAACAAAGCCAAACTGTAGATATAAAATGTAAAAACCTGTCGTCTTCTTATGTTATTCTAAAAAAAAATTTATCCCATGGATTATTGCGTGGCTATCTAAAAAAATATATATTCAATAAACATAACAAATAATAAATAAATGAATTGCAAAATATGTAATTATTTCATTAATATTAGACCGCATATTTTATGACGCTATTAAACTTTTATTTTATCCCGATAAAAATTTTAATTGCAACTGATAAGCAACTAGGTTAAAATGAAACTGATTTTTTACTTTAAACGTTATGAAGACGATTTTTACATTTATATAATCAAATAGATACAGTTTTCCTATTGTAGTGTTGACGCTTCGGATTTTTTATTGATCGTAATTTTAATTTTTGGGTTTGAAGAGATCGTTGGTGCAATGAAGGATTATATTTTTATTAATTATAGAATACTTTAAGAAGTACTAATTGAGAAGAAAGTGTAATATTGACTCTGAAAAATAAAAATTCATTAAAAAAAATTTTTTTTGGTTAGTTTTGCGTATTTTTTATTTTAATTTATATACAATTATTCCATTAAAAATTAAAATAGAAATGATAAAAGGTACTATCAACAGATTTTCTCTACATGTTAGGTTTTCGCACATTTAATTATTACTAATTTTTATTTAAATATTTCAAAAAATTATTGATACCATAATACACAACACTGAAACGAAATTATCATTTTTCATGGAATATAGCACAATTATTTACAGTTATGATTATAATGATTGACTATTAAACTCTTTTTTAATAATAATTGCGCAATTACTAATTTTTTTTTGATTATATTCCTCATTTTTTTGATTATTTTCTTTTCGTATTGTAGTACTTGTAATATATAAACGTATATAAATTTATCATTATCTTTTTTATATAATAAAATAATATCCTCCTTAATTAATTCATTTTAATTTTTAGGACAATTTCACTCCTATTATTAGGATTTTTTTAATTTATAAATTTATTGAAGTAAAAAATTCTATTCGTCATTGGAATGAGAACTCAAAAAAATTATAATTAGAAGAATGAATGATTGGTGTTACACTATCATAAGTTTGAACAAAGCAGTCTTACAAATTAGTTCATCATGTTAAAATATCTGCAGACCGTTACGATTTATTAATTAGACTAGGAAAAGAAAAGCAATCGACTTCATTCGCTTAAAATTTGAACATATCTAAATTATTTTGGATTAAAATTCAATTAGCTTATATTGTAATAACAAATTACATTATGGCCATTTCTAGTATTATGTTTCACATAATCATCATAAAGCTTATAATTTAATTTGGTAAAAGTTTACTTTAATGATATGATATCAGACATTTTTCTTCATTATTTAAAACATCACAGGTTTTACTTAAGGATTTCTATTAACGAGTTTTATATGCCCTGTATATTAGATTTTTTTAGCACCGAGTTTCATTGCCCCACCTGTTGTTGCTCTGTTTGCTTTTCTGGCTTCCAATTCTTTTTGCCGCTGTAATTTACGTTCCTCCCGTTTTTTCCTTGCTTCTTCTAGTTTATTGTTCCCTATTTTAAATTTTTAATGATTTAATTTTTGAAGTTTTTATATGAAATTGGAATTTACCTGGTGTTTCTAATGGCTCAAATTCACAATCTTCCCAACTATTTTGAGAGGCTTTATGTGGTAATCTGTGGGTGGCATCATTTCCATCACTACCAACTTTGATGATAGAATCTTCGGGTACCGGAGAAAAATCTGATGAATTCCATGTTTCACTTGGTGATGCCAGCTCAACCTAACATAATATTTTAATGATATTTAAAAAAAATGAAATTACATATTTACTTACTGGTTCTTCTTCCAAGCTGCCCCATTCTTCATTATCCCATCCATCAACATTATTTGCTGGAGTAAGTCGATTACTAGGAGTGGTGGAATGAGGCCGAGATTCTCCAGGAGTGTCCATATCTCCCCAATTATCATTATCACCCCAATGATCATCGTAATCCGATACTGAATCATTACCTTTGCTTCCTTCTTCTTGCTCTAAAGAAGTCATTGAAGTAACACTAGACGTGGTAGTTGAAATACTACTACTTGAGGGTTGTTCTAGAAAAATTAATTATGTAAATTAATCAAATTATAATTTTAACATTTAGTTGAAATTTAAGCAGTTATTATACACTGTAGGGTTCTGCAATGAAAAACAAACTTGTAACTTTTTAGAGTTCTGCAAAAGAAGAGAAAAGAACCATAAAGGTTGCTGTCTTTTGGTCTACCAAGACTACCTTTAGTTTCAAATTTTTTTGAGTTTTCCTGATATTTGTAATAGATATTCGGCAAAAATGTTCCAGTTGTGGAATCCATGGTAGAAAAATAATCTACGTACCAACAAGTTTGAACGAAACCGTCGATGTGCGAAAGAAACTTTTAGTAATTAGTTTGAAGGAATTGCGGAACCCTACTAAATGTGTTATATTTTTAATATACGATGACATAAGAAAATACTCTATGTCTTTTGGGATATTTTTTTGGAAACTACCCAATAGTCTACTTTACTTTTAATTTGCCTACAAATACATTAAAGGAAAACTAGCACATACCAAGGGACCCAGGTTTGCTAAGTGTCTTACTAGACAAAGGATTTAGAGATGACTTTACGGTATCTGATTGACTACGATAAAATTTAGCAGTTACGGCTGTAACGGCCCAACCAGCCCAAGTAGCTGCTGCATTACTTAAACTGGGAGTAGCAGTATTAACGTCAGCTTCTAAAATTAAAAACAATAACAAGCAAATTTATATTCATTCATTGTAAGATTGTAAGCAAAAACTTACCCATGCTTTCACGTAAACTTGGTTCTTCTGAAACTTTTTCCAGTTTGCCTAAAAATCCTTTGATTGTACGAAATACTGAATCCCGAACCATTTTCTCTGGATCACAAGTTAAATGGCATAACGCTGGTAAGATTCTAGTAGCTACATCATTCAAGAGAAAATATTGTTGTGTGGCAGCAAAAGCTAAAATGCCTAAAGCCAAAAAAATTGATTTTAAAGAAATTTAATTTATTAAAATTGTTTAATTATATTACCTGCATTTCTAGCTGGCGGAAAAGGATCTCGCATAGCTCGTATAAAAGCTGATATTAAAACTTTTTGCCTAATTTGGGGATGCAAATGTTGAGCTACTTTCCCTAAGCATACTGTTGTATTTGTTCGAATTCCCCCTTGATCATCTTTTGCTTGTAGGCGAGCAAAATGACGAAGAACTTCTACATTTAAATTGTTATAATTCAACTTTGGCGCTAGATGCATTATAGACTAAAATTTTAAAATCTCATTATTTTTTTTAAATATACCTAATTTTACGAAAAAACGAACTTTTATTGTTTGCTCTCTAATGGTGGCATTTGTATCGAAAAAGCCGTGAGCAATTTGTGGAAATATTTGATCATTAACAGTATTCGTTTGTAAATGACCAATAAAGTGTTCGATTTGTTGCAACAACCGAGAACGAGTCGCACGGTCGTTACTAGTGAAAAGTTTTACTACACAAGGAACAATTTTTTTCTGATATTCAGGTTCATCCAAAAGCCTCCCTAATTTAAACATAGGTGCTAAGACCGCCGAACCTGCGTCACCATATTCAAACGCTGTTATTAATTGAGGCAAAATTTTTGATTTACAAACATTTTCTGGAAAATTATCAAGTTGTGAGGTCAAATTAGAGAAAAATCTGTTTTTCTCATTTTTATCCTTGATTTGAATTTCCTCGAGAAATAGCAATGCGTCTACTAAATCATTTTTGAAATAGCCACCTTGTTTACGGCAACGGGTAATAATATCAGCCGGATTTGGTCGAGACACAGGGTTGGACCCTACTAATTCACAATATAATGCCCCCACTTGCTTTGGAATCTGGAATAATTTTAAAAAAATGAGAACATGTCGGAAATGTATAATTTATTATGACTTTTACATGTTCGAGCATTTTTAGTGAAGATTGCTGCTGTAACGGTCCATTGAAAATTTCCCAAATTAGACATCCTAAGCCCCACATATCCGTTGAACTGTGAAATTATTTTAGAAAAAAATACATTTAAATGAGTTTAACGTTTTGTCATTTGCTTATTACTTATTCCGTTTCTTATTATTTTAATTATTTGTTGTTTTAGAATTTCATCCCTTATCTAATCTTATTACCTAATCTATTTTTTCTTGGGACATATTATATAAAAAATATTAATAAAAACACTAAGCAAAAATACACATACAATAATATAAAAATACATACCATTTTGTTATGTTCCTCTGTTTCGCTAGATCATTTTTTTCTGGGGGGTCATATAAGCCTAGAGCTGGTGTAACTTTTATTGGAAGTGGACTTGTACTTGACGTGTCTTGAACTCCTGCTATATACTCCACACCACTTAATTTCCATTCTCCAGATGAATTTACGAACACAGACCAAATATTGACGTTATTATGTCGTAAATTGCAATCGTTATTTAAGAACGATAAAGCTCTCTAATTTGAACAAACATAAATTCAGCCTTTGTTATTATTACTATAAGTAGGTTTTTTGTGGTCAAAATGAATTCAAATTATTTTTCGCAAGAATAAAACAATACATCTATTTGGGAATCTAAGATGTTTAACCGGTTTTTCAATATATTTCAAGTATGAACTCTTTAATGACTATTGTGTAAAAATTCTTCCAATATTTTAATAAATGCTATTGAAAAAACGATTGTTTTTAAAATTCTCTACTTTGTTAATTTATTTAAATGTTTAAAATGAAAAATCAATGAAAATAGAACAGTCTTCAATGTTGAGATATATTAAATACTGCTTAGGCCTTAGAGTCTAAATAAGAAACATTAAAATGCACTTGGAAATAAACATTGTTAACTTCATTAAATCAAATATAAAGTTTGATACTTTGAACTATTAAGTTAATTAGATTAAATCTACCCTCAGCGGACTCAAACCACTCCCAAACTATAATTCTAGATCCTCTACTGATAATTGGTATTAGCTTTACTGTTTAATACTCTATTTTTAAAGGTCAAGTATTCATTTTAAAGCTTACTTATTCTAAGGTACCATTTTTTTTCTATTTAAACAAAACTAATATAATGTTTCCTCTGTTCATTAGAAAGTGCTTTTAAATGTAATCTAATTCAAACCTAGAATTACGCTAAAAAAAATTGAAATAATGTTTTTATCTAACTATTTTCTTAAAAATGGAAAACTATATATAGTAAAGTTATCGTCGGTTTTCTCTTTTTTCAGGCAAGCAATAACTATCCTAGGAACGCTATAGCTAAACCAACCATCAAGCATTAGGAAACAAACAATAACGGGATGTTTCAGTTAATGTATACCAAGAAAGAAACGTTTCGAATCTCAGAATTGGCAAGATTACATTTCTTCCGACGCCACGATATTTTGACGGATTCTTATAATTCTCGACGAAAAAAAACGAAAATGAAGAATACATTTTTTCGATATCTTGTCTAATTTACGAAATATTGACCCCTAAAAATGGAAAAATGAATTGATTTTTTACACTTTTTTAGACTGATTTCTCAGGATTTTCATGAAAAAGAAGGTAAATGTTTACTACCGTAGCTTCACCATTTATTTTTGTGCAAAAAAACTATGTACAAGGATTCCACGGGCGAAGTCCCGGTGAGGATTGAGGAGCGTCACTCATATCTGTATATATTGCATTTTCGATTTTGTTTTTAATTTAATTCGCGAGTCAGTCAGGCCAAAATTAAATAAACATCTCATTTTTTTCTTTTTTTGGGGGGCTTCGCCCCCCCCCCAATCCTCACCGAGGCTTCGCCCCTGGACCCCTTATTTATGTTTTTTTTTGCAGAAATAATTGATGGAGCTACGGTTGTAAACATTTACCTATTTTTTTCATGCAAATCTTGATAAATCCGTCTAAAAAAGCGAAAAAGATTAATTAATTTTTCCATTTTTAGGGGTCGATGTTTCGTAAACTAAGCGAGGTATCGAAAAATTTTATTCTTCATTTTCGTTTTTTTTCGTCGAGATCTATAAGAATCTGTTAAAACATCGTGGCGCTAGAAGAATCGTAGTACCCCCTCAGAACTAAATTGAACCGCTAAGAAAGAAATCACTAAAGTAACGCCGGTAACGAATGTATACGGTCACATTATGGTAAATTACCAACGAAAGATTGTGCTATTCTAAAGTCTTTGGCATTCCATCTAATGTTAAATTTCTTGCGAAAAACTTGAAATAATCCGGCATTTCTACTTTGAATACAATCATACCGTAATTTGAAATATTCCCCATGCTAAATACAAGTCGCGTTGAAGTCCATCTAAGTTTAATCGCACCAAATGTGAACATAATGGCTCTACGCCTTCAGTGGCTAAATACAATATTTTCTCCGTTTCTAAACTATCAATATACGTTAAAATACTTGGATGGCGTAAAGTTTTCAATCGTTTAACAGCCGATTTGGCTATTTCGAACTGGGTATCAGAATTGTTGTGAACATCGAATACAAAGACGGACACTTCTTCGGTTAGTCCCTGTTTGGTGAAAAAATAGATTAGGATATCTGCATTTCGATAGTACGTAAAACGAACCTTTTTCTTGGCTTTGTGCAAAGACCATATACTTCTGTCTTGCAACGAAGGGATGACATCACCAATTTCAAACGGGAAATCTTTTGATGGATCCCGAGAGAAAAACGACCACATTGTTACTCACAGGATTAAATAATTAAATATTGAACAAGGATCAGTGGTCGATATTTGAAAACATAACCTGCCACCGTCACACATTTGACGTTTCCATATGTAGTAATTAGGCATTGTTGCCAACAGTTGCCGATAACCAGCCGAGAGTTAAAGCAAATTGGCAACATTGAACAATTAAACTTTAAAGTTTAAAAACATTTCCTGTCTTTGCTATGCTAATTCAATTCAAATTATTTGAGGATTAGAACTTTTAAAGACCTCTTTTTTCAAATATTTATCTAAACTATTTCAATTAAATTGATTAAATTTGAAATTTTCAAACAAGGAAATGCAACCGTATAAACGTCTCCATAAATACACAGAAATAGACCAATAAAACTGCCGGTAGTAAATTGAATTTGTAAATTTTCAACATATTGAAGCAATTAATAAATTAAGGTAATTATTTTTAAATTCACATATGTAACAAATTCGTGATTTGCTCATATAACTTTCCTGCTGTAAAACGTGTTATTTAATGGCTATGAAAAGGATTTGTTACAAATCAAGTTACATGCATAATTAACTGTAAACCACACGTATAAACAGTTAGGATTTGTGTTTCAAGTTTTCAAGATTACTGTAATATTAAGACAATATTACTGAAATATTTAAAAGTATTAATTGCATAAGGGAAGCATGTAAGTTGATAAAAATTTACCATAGCGATTTGTATATTTTTTATAAATATTTACATTAAATGACTTTGACATTTTAAATGTCATTGTCTCCGTCTGTTTTGGACTGTTTTCAGAATGACAGTGAAAATATAATGTTGACACATATATCTTTTGATATTTTTAGTTTGATGAAAAGGCAGTTTTGAAGAATATAAACAAACAAAATGTCGCAAAGCCCAGATGCTCAATTAAGATATATTGTTCAATGGTTTGAAGAATGGAGTGATTTACAAAGGAGTGATTTTATTCCTGTGATGGCTGAAATATTGGCGAATGCTGCTTATGTTAACGGAATTGTTAACAGCATTTCGGGAATCAATTGCAACGATAAACCAATGTCTCTATTTGAATGCAGGGTATGTACTTAGAACAAATAGTTAACTTATGACTCCTGTACGAGTTATCTTAAATATCCATAACAAAATACCTGATAACTAAATATCCTGGACAAAATATTTGCTTAAAAAAATTACAAAATGATTCATTGCTAATTTTTATTAATTAACAATATTCGTCATCATCTAGCTGGTGCCATTTTTTTTAAATAGACTAGTAATTTCATAGTAGGAAAATAAAAATTTGGAAATCAGCGCTTATTTTAAGAACAGTAGCGGATCCAGAATTTCAGTTTGGCAAATAATTCATCCCACTAACGATAGGTTTATCAAGATAATGAAAAAAGTACACATAATACAGGGCTCAGATGATAGAGGCCCGTTAGCCATCCCTGGATAGAGACATTTCGATACCCATAAGGTATCGATACTTATTCATTTACAAGTAAGTAGTACTCAAATTGTTTTTGATACTACTCATATGAGTACGCTGAAAGTATCGATACTTACTCATGTCGATACATTTTTTTATATTTTAATGGCACTAATATAAACAGGCAAAAATGTCTTGGGTGTGATTGATATTCCCTTTTTTAACAAATTCCAAAATAACAGCCAAAGATTTATTAATTACAAGTAAATTGAAAACATACACAGAAAAACATATCACTTAAGCAAAAAACACTGTTGCATCCAGATTGCCCAAAAGCAGTACTTACTCTGGGTATCTTTCGGGGACAATCTGTTCCATTAAAAAAATGTATCGATATAAATATCGATACTTTAAGTGTACTCATATAAGTAGTATCAAAAAAAAAACAATTTGAGTACTACTTAAATTAGTAAGTATCGATACCTTATGGGTGTCGGTACGTCTTTATCCAGAGGTGACTAAGAGGCCTCTCTATCACCTGAGCCTCGTATTATGTGTGCTTTTTTGAATATCTTGATAAACCTATCGTTAGTGGGGTGGAGTCTTTGCCAAACTCAAGTTCTGAATCCGTTACTGTTCTTAAAATAAGAATTAACTTTTGATGTTTATGACATTGTTGTATCTGCCTTGGAAAATAAGCACTCACTTGGAACTGAAGTTGTGACAACAATTAAATACAATTAAATGTTGTAGGGCAAACTTATATAAGCAGGAAAATATTATTTTAATTTCATCCCATTCCACAAATGGGTTGCTTTTGAGTGATACGACCGGATTAAATAAATAAAGAGAAACCTCCTCACCCTGGTGCGTTTTCTTTTCTTTTTCTTTTTTTGTGCCCATGTGCTAGCTCCTTATAGTTTTTCCATAAATCTTATTCAAGTTGTTTAATCAAAGTTTTGGGACTGGGCTATTTAGTTGTTCTATAACCAAAGTGTAAAACATATAAACAAATTGTAAAGTAACATTTGTTTAGTTTGGTTCGATTCGATACCAACTACTTTCGTTTTGATAGTAATTAGTATCGCAAGATTTATATCGATGCTAAAAGTATTTGGTATCGAAACAAAAGTATCGAGTACATACTCATGTTTACTTATATCGGAATGTTCCTACCTCTGAATCCACTACTTTTCAAGAGTGCTAATAACAAATGAGCTTTGGTATACATACTGGAAATATAGAGTCCAGGATTGATATTAATAACTCTCATTAGTGAGATATCCGCTTTTATTGATCTAAAAATCGTTTTTTGAGTATTGAGCAATTTTTTTTAAGAAAAACTCATTCAGAAACCTTTACATATTTCATGGTAATCAACAAAACTACACAAATTATTTCATTATTTGTTTTAAATTGTATATGGTGGATATTAGGTCCAAAGATATTTTATTACGTTTATATTATTGAGTTTTTTTTATCTACTTATCTTTATTCCTTCAAAATGAATTATTTAATAAAATATATGCATCATTAAAATTTTTCAGGTAAAACTTTTTCGAGAATGGTATCAACAATGGACTGCAGAACATAAAGACCGTTTGATGCAGCAAATATCGGACATAGATCCCGATTTTGCTGAGAAATTAAACAAGGAAATTCAAAATGGACATGTCGTTGAAAATGGTGTTGATTTTGCTGATAATGAAGTTTAAAAGTATCGATAACTAATTTTATTTTAATCTCAAAGCTACGTATAACCAATTCGTGTTCCTCTTTAAGCCCTTTCAAATTTCTAATGTTTATTTTAATTGAAATATTGCATTTTAAGAGTTTTATTTTTAGTTATGTTAAGAAAAAAAGTAATTTTATTCACTTTATCTATCTCGAATATTGTGATCCCATACTTATATATTTTTTTAGTTTTTTTCTTCTTGAAATATCTATTAATTTGTACTAAAAAAAGCTATTTTTGTGATTAATATCTTGAATTATATCAGTTTTCTTCGTTGACAGCTTAGCAATATTTTAAAGCCCTCCAGATCATTTCAGTTATTCTACTTATTTTAATTTGATATGAAATTATAGACTGGTATTGGTTAAAATTGTTAATTTTTAAGATTAACTCAATTTAAACATTTACTGTGAAACTAGAATACAAACGGCGCAATTATTTTACCTACTTTCTTTTCAGGAGGGGTGTGTATTTTATAAACTTATAAACGTTTTACAGTTAAAAAGGTATGGTTTATCAGAGGTGAATATATTGTTTTTAAAGTAAACCCTTAATACTCATGTATATTCCAGTAACTCATTATCATATATTGTCATATTCGTAGTCATAGTAGTAGCCACATTGCCCTATATGTTATAATCAGGTTGAGGAACAACAAACCATTTGAAAAACCACATGCGGGTCGTTTGGTTACCCTTGAAGTATGTAATAATATGTTAAATTTTTCTATGGAATATTTTTTTCCACAGGATTACTGATGAACAGAAATAACCAGCTTTTAATATAAACCAGTTACGACCTCTACTACATATACCTTGTGTAGCTTACTGGTGCATCTACCTACTACTACTACTACGCATTTAATCAAATAGTAAATAAAAAAGAAGATAAATCCGGTTACAATCGTTTTTTTTTAAATTTAATCATAGTCGCTTTTTAATGTTTTAGTTTTTGGTTACTTTAGGATGCTAAATACTCCAACAAACTAAGAAATATTATTTTTGTCAACGGCTTGGTCACCTCTGAAACTAATTGGCTTTTGTGCTTTCGTTTTAAGAATCCTAGGTCAAATTTTATGAGTCAATGTAATTAATGAAACATCCATACACTCCCATTCATCATTTAAGATTTAGGGTCAAGTTTTACAATGATACGCGATGTATTCGAAGTTTTATAGTACTTGAATAATTGTTAGTTTGTAATATCTTTTAACATTTAGATTGTTGGCTCGAATATAAACACATTGTTAGAAATCATACTTATATCTTTGTAAAAAATTATAATTTTATGAATTTTATTTAAATCGAGTCTTTACAAGTGTTTTATTTATAATATAATGTATTGAATAAAAATTTATTAAAGAATTATTTTTACTTTATAACTATCTTTACTATAAAAATATATTTCCAATTAGCTCTGCTCTATGATTATTTATAGTTTCTGTAGGTAAATTTTATTTATTGTCGGTTTCTTTGCTCTGGGATAGACGTTTTAAACATAAACTACGAATATGTGGTTGATTCAGTCTTTCAGCTTCTCTCATTACACGACGTACATCCCTCAAACGATCATGGCGAACAGCTAAAATATAAGCTGATTTTAGCTGACGACTTTCAATGTATGCATTTATCTGAAAAATTATGAGAAAAATAATATATTTATATTTTTATATTTTATATTTTTTTTTTTTGAAATCTAATATACTTTGATATTGAGGTCACTGATGTGTTGAATTAATATTTCGAAATCTTTACTAGTTGCATTTGTGTCAGAAGCCATAGTACGTACAGCTATAGCTATTACTTCATCGCATATAGCTATAGTACTTTCGTCTGATAATCCACTGGTTTTTATACATTCCACCAAAGATTCCACAACTTGACCTTGTCCAGTTTTTGCCAAATATTTGGCTACAATACAATAAATTTTCGAAGCATTGAGTTGATAATCTTGAATTACTCTAAAACATCGTTATTTTTATCAATAAACATTAACAATAGGTTTCTTTAAATAAATTTACCGGAAAGCAAAGCCAAATCCTTCGGTCACGTTAGCACCGCTCAGTATGGTTAATACGGCAAGTTGCGTTTTTTCTAATTTACTACCAAATAATGTTGGAATATTCGAAACATTCGTAATTCCTATAATCAGTCAATTAAAATTTTAAGTGCATTTCATTATTTTTTTTAAAATATTTACCAGTAACTGATGAATTTGGAAAGATATCGGATAAAATTTGTACTGTTAACCGATCGGATTTTTCACAAGCAGCCAAAAATTTATTGATTTCTATTTGTCGCCAAATTGTGCTAATATGTTTATCAATTTCTCTAGTTTCCATTTTCAAGACGAACGCTTTATCGTTGTTACTATTTTTCTTAACTGAAATATGTTCTTATTAAAATAATTGTAAACTAAAATTGTTTCTTTAGAGAATAAGACTAGAATTAGGAATTAGAATAAGTCATATATTCCTTTTTGTTTCAACTTAAACAACCAATTCCTGCCTAATTACTCTAAATAAGATTTCGATTACTGGAAATACCTTTACCTAACTCTACTTGGACCCATTGGCATTCACTCTCTAATTCATATTTTAAATGTTCCAAGGCATTTCGCAAATATTCTACATTTCCGTAAAGTTCCGAATAATTCGTTACTCCGGTTTGATAAAATTTAATACAAGTCATAGCAGCTCGCACATGATCTCCCATCCATAATTGCAATTGATATAATGTGTGTAGTAGATTATTTTGCTCCAAATATCGACAAATGTGGGTCAATCCCAGCTAAAAATAATGCATAGTCAAAATTCAAAACAGAGTAATTTAATTACATAGTTTAATTGATCATGGGATATTTAATTTCAATATTTGATCAACGATAGAAATATTTATTAATAAGTTATTACAAAAATACATACCCGCCATTTTTCTAATGTGTTATCAGTCTCAATAAAAAGTCTTTGAAATTTATCGAGAAGCGCATTTTTTAAACAATAAACATACATTTCCACGTATAGTTCTGGATCCAAATTGTTATCACAAATATAATTTAGTCCTTCCTTTAGTTTTTCATGATGTAAGTAAAATTCTATCAATCTTGAATTTGATGCGTAAGTCTTTAAATAGTATTCACATTCTTCAAAAATAGCTTGTTCCATAAATGTTTTTTGATGTTCATTCTTATCGGCATTTTCTTTGGAATTACGTCGAGATAAAATATCTTTTGCTGTATTCCCTGCATTCGGATACAATGCACTCAAGTTTCCTTGACTAATATTTTTCAAATTGGCTAATTTATTTAGGATTTGAATCGCTGGATCCACAGGTGCTGAGCTTATAATTGTCGAATTTGATATTTGTTTTTCAGCCGTTTTCTTTTTATTAGGCTTATTACTTTTTACGCTACTATCAAAAATTGTGACGGACGATTCCAAAATTTCGATAATTTCATTGATTAAAGACGGAGTTTTTATGGTTTTTGCAACTGATTCAAGACTTATATTGGAAGAATGAGATTCAGAATACCGCAGTTTGGTTGATTTTGTATCACTGCAATCATCGGAATACTTTTCTAGGCAATATTCGAATTTTTTTCGAGCTTGTTTAAAACAACCTGCTCGTAAACACGTTTTTCCCCAAGCAGCAAAAACACCTAATTATAAAATTGAAAAAAATAAAATTTAAATGAAATTATTTTACACAAATCTTAACTTTTACCTGTTTTATCCAAACCAGCTTTTGTAGAAATTTCCAAAGCTAAATTCCATTTTTCTACTTCTAACAATTTTTCTTGTAACTTCCGCAAATCCAAGGATATTATGGTGCTGCCGGATGTTTCAGATTGTGTACACGGTGGTAGTATTTTCAAACAATCGTTGTTAGCTAATAAAGCGATTATATCAACTTGCCCAAGCAATTGGTCACAATGGGATGCTATAGCATCGTGAGAACTTCTTGCACAACCTACTTTAGCGGCAATGAGCAACGATCTAAAATTTGAAAACAATAATTAAAAAGGAAGTGAATAAAAAAGACAATGAATAATTTGCTACAAACCTCAACATTTGTACTATCATATTGTAATCAATTTCTTTGTTAAGAACTCCGAAGCTAGATGGTAAAATTAGTTTTAACATCACATAACATTGATCTAACAAAAATCTAAAAACATAAAAAACACATTTTTTCTGTCGGCTTAATTTTCCTGCGATGAATTTCACATTTCTTTTAAGGGGTAATTTTTAAATTTCCTTATCCCAAAGTAACACAAAATAAGAGAAAATAAAATTATGATCCTCCCACTTTCCCGAAAATATCTTACATAATTTGTGAAATATTTGAAATTGAATCATTACCTCGAGTACAGTTCATTGGGAGAATGTAATTTCAAAATTGATAAGCAATGAGATACACTTGGAGCATATTCATAGGAAAACTCATCTCGTAGTGAAGCATTGTGAATAGAGTCGTCGGTTAATTGCCAAATAACGGCAAAAAACTCATTTTCTGATCTGGTTCCAACACTTGATACCTGTTCCTTATCTAAATTTGATTCTTCTTGTGACATCAAATCGTAACATTGTGAACATACACGGACTAGAATGTCATCATAAGTAGGAACCTTAAACCGATTTTTAAATAAGTTAAAAAAGTTTTAATAATGTTACCTGTATCTATATACATATTATTTTAAATAGTAAGCTTATAAATTGATTTAACGATGGTAAAAAAGAACTTATGAACGTTATTATTAATATTGGGGAGCCATTATATTTTTTTTGGATAACTGCTAAAGTTCACCTCTGAAGTAGATTTGACCAATTGGAACTAGGAATCAAACTGGAGTACAATAGTCCTTCTAAAACGTAGGGTAAAAGAAGCTCTTAAGAGGGGCCCCCAGAAATCAGAACACCATAATACTGGATGAAATAAAAATACAATATATTATAAAAGTTATGAATTTTCATGAACCAAATGATGAAGCCTTGACAAGACTTAATATGACATAAAAATATCTCATGATTTATATCTATAAAATAGTCGCTAATTACCATCGTTTAATTAATTCATATTTATGGTATTTATAAGATATATGTATAGAAAATAAGAAAGTTAGATATTAAGTGAATATTCGTTACCTTTGTTCGTTTTGTTGAACAAGTTCCACAAACTACTCGACCACATCTTCTACAATGATGTCGACGGTTAAACATTGAAAAAACAGTTTCTTGACAACATAGACAAATTGTTGTCGCATTATTATTCATCCATTCCGATTTTAAAGGTACTTTTTCAGGCATTTCAAAAGCCTCCACTGGACTTACATCAAACGCATTCATCGAATCAATCGATTGCAACAATGTATTTTCATTGAGTTTACTTCCCGTACTTTCTGTACTCAAACAACTTCCTGAAGTAAATGATGGAACATTAACTCGAAACTCCAACGATTTTTCAGCATAAGATCGCAAAAGTTCATCGATTGCAGGTATTGTTATAACGTTATCAATTTTGGTAGTTAGCAACAATGGTCTAATATGATTTAGCAAAACTGAAAGTTTTTCAATTTGTGAGTTCATAATTTGTTGTTCAATTATTAATAACGGCTCATTTATAATTGTCCATAAGGTGTCATCTCCCGCTACGTTTAAGTATTGTAAAATTTTCAACCCTACACGAATATTATGATAAATTGGAGCGTTGAATAATTGTAATTGTTCTAAGTAGTCCATTAAGTTTTGTAATTGTTTTAAGTTCCGTAATGATTTACAAAGGTCTTGAAAAAGATTTAATTTTTGCTTATCGGAAAGTTCACTTAAAACATCGACAATGGCACTGACATTTTTATCGGAAAAGAATAACTTTTTTATGTATCCAACGTTTATTAACGAAGTTATTTCTAAATTGCCACTATGATATTTGAGCCATTTAAGAGACAAATTTATCTGCAAAAGAAATTCGAATTTTGAATATCGGTTCTAAAGTATATAAGAGTAGCAACGTATAAAATGATAATAGAAACGGAAGAATATCTGGTATGTAAAATAAAATACGTAAATATGTTAAACCAAACGAAAGTATCCGAATACTAACGCCTTATAAGCAAAAGTGAAGACAATCATACTCATCAAGTATTTTTCCGTTTCAAAACAAGTTATACATAAATATTTTTTGATATCCCTTGCAAAAATTCGATATAAAAAAAGGCATTTTGAATGCTTGAAAAACCCATTAGAAGATGTTTCAATATATTAAAGGCATTTTAAAAGTACTGATTTCAAATTGCCTTAAATGCCTCTTTTAACAGGGACACTAAAAATTTCGTAAAAACAAACAAAAATGTGACTTTACAAGAAACAAAGGGTTTTTTTTTACAATTAGCTAACTGGTTTTACTTATTGGCTTTTGAAATTAAATGTTAGGAACTAATCAAAGGGAAAGTGATCAAAGCAAAGGTCTACATAAGTTTAAATTATAACCATTTGTTGTTGATACTGAAACATCATACTGATAAACCAAATTTTTGCATCGGATATTTCAACAAATTGAAAATACTTACCAAATTCTTGTTAATTAGAGAATTGAATATATGTGCTGGATTGAATTCCTTTTCATTACCCGAATCTTTTTCACACATTTCATAGACGCAATACCACGTTTCATACTCAAGATGCGAAGAAATTTCCTCGTAAATTATCACTTTTTTGAGCCAATTATTCAACTGTGCCTTCTCATTTTCATAGTTCGATTCATAAATTGATATGTTGTTCTTTAGTATTTCAATGCAAATTTCGCCAGACCAGTATTTCAAATTTTCCAAAATACATTTTACTTTCAATGGAAAATATGATATATATTCCACATACCGATGGCCCATATGACAAATACTGGCAAAAAATTGATCGCTCAATTTCACCAAATCATTATCAAATTTGTATTGCCTTTCAGGCAAATAATTTAATATTTTTCCAACTAAAACTAATTTATCTTGCATTTCTTTTGTATTTTCCAAATTAGTATCACATTTTAACACGTCATAAATATAGATATATAGTTTCTCCTTTGGGATATAGCTATGCAGTGCAGTTACAACTTCGTTGTTTTCAAAAAGAACATTCAATATTCTGTTCCTTTCCAAAGAAATTAAATTGTCCAAATAAGACATTTGATTTAAATTAAAATCGGTATCTTGTATAAAGTCACATTTAGAATGAATATTAGCCAAAATATATGCTAATAATTTATTTGATTTATAAACATAAGACAACACTTCTACAGTTGGAATAAATATTCGTTTTTGCTTTTCTTCAATAACGGATTTTGGCTTGAATTTTTCTAAAAATGTCATCAAATTTATTTCTTTTTCCGATGTATATTCTTTATTTTCTACCACATCTAATGCACAATGGATATGAGAACAACAATTTTCGGTTAAATTATAAATCAAATCCAAATTCATTCTCTGAAATGTTGGTTCCAAAAGTACTGGATCTACATTTTTAAGAAAAATTAATTCTCCTATACATTCTGACTGCTTTAAATCAAGAATTTCAAATTCTGATTTTAAGTTTAAGTTTTCTTTTAGCAAATCAAATAAGCTTGATAAATAAACTTGTAAGCAATGCATGTAATCAAAAGTATTATTGCGTTCAACACTTTTGTGATGTTCATTGATATAACTGATTATTTGTGTAAAATTATCATTTAAATTGTAAATAGAATCGGACGAGTTCTTAATTTGTAGAAAATCAAATACAGATGTATTAATGTTTTTCAAAAAAGCCAGTTGCTTTGTTAGCAATTTCGCATTCAATGGAAACATGTATTGCGTCAAAAATGTAGGTATGGAAATATTCAGTTTTTTGTCCAAATAACCATTCATTTCTTGATGGCATCGTGTTAAATTATCATAAAAGATGCAATACTCAGAATTTGGTTCGAAAGTAAAATTATGGGCACATGCACATTTCAATAAAGTAATACTTTGATCATAAGTTTCTCCCAGGGTGATCACTAAATCAAAAACATGCATAAAAACTTCGTTTTTAATATCGTAATTGTTGATGAATGGAAATACTGGTCCATACTGTTCAATAATTTCCTTGGTTTCTTTATTTTCTGGTAGAAAATTTGTGGCGAAAAATTTTTCTGTTAAGTTTATTATTTGAAAGGAATCATACGCCGAAGCGGTAACTTGTTTAATTATTTCAATTGGAGATTCGGGTTTATCTTCTGCGACCATTTTGTCCAAATTGGGTTGTTTAAAAAGATGTTTTAGTTGCTCACGTAAGTCGAGTAAATTTTTGGAAAATTCAACATTCAGTGCCAGATGACTGTTTTCCATATTAAACATCTGAAAAGAAATTTTAGCGATTAACTTGTGGAAAATATAAACTAAAATTACATCAATTAACTTGCCAATAAACAGTTATTAGCAATTTTAGACTAAGTTACCGAAAAGTTTTAAGCTCAAGTACGAATACTAAAGAAAGGCATTAAGATAATCGATTTTTTTCTGGATCAAACAAAAAGGGGTGAGTATTGAAGGTATTTTACAAAGCTCTATACTAAAATCAAAAAAAGAAGATTTTTTCGCTGACTTTGAACAGTTGTACTGTGTATACAATATATAAGATATATTGCAGTCCAATTTATGTAAAAATTTAAAATGTAAAATTTAATATAATAATATATAAAAATCATACCACAAACATAAATTTGAACAGAAGTTGAAACAAAAATATTCGTGACGTATTGCCCAGATACGTATTTCGATTGCCAAGCAATCTTACTTTGTGATGATTCATCACAAAGCAGTTACGGAGTGATCCAAACTACTTGATGACCACTGAGGAAGATTGCTTGGCAATCGAAATACGTATCTGGGCAATACGTCACGAATATTTTTGTTTGAACTTCTGTTCAAATTTATGTTTGTGGTATGATTTTTATATATTATTATATTAAATTATACTACATAAATTGGACTGCAATATATCTTATATATTCTTTACTAAAAGTTTATTAATTAAAAATTTCTTTCGAAATTTTTTTAAGAGTGCACACATACGGCTACCTATTCCAAGTATTATATCACTTCATTTCAATTTGGTGATGTGATTAAGCATTTATTCGTGCTTCGTTGGTGAAATTTATGAAATTAATATGTGTACAAAAAAGGCAAATATTATTATATAAAAAGCCAGAAAAATTGTTTTAAAATTAATATGAATAACATACAATTACAAAAGGTGGTCTTATTTAAATATACAGGAAGCCACACTGCTAAGTAGCTAAAAATCTTCAGAAACAATAATGAAAGTATCTGTGAAACTTCGAAAATTGAATTCGCCACATTCTGAGAAGAAAAGAGCCTACTTTAGATGTTTCAGAAGAAAAACTAAAACATTTCATGGGAAAAAGCAGAAAAAAAAATGGGATTTGAATCGATTATTTGGCAAAGAACAAAGACTAAGTTTAATCAAATAGCATTCTCTGTAAAAATTGCATTAAAATCTTATGCATTTCTATAACAACTAGCTTCTATAAATTAACATTATTGTGAAGCATTTAATTGCATTTAGTATGTATTTTATATTTTTTTATTTCGCATATATAAACGTCGAAACTGTAAATGGTTTTTGGCCTCCTGCCTATAAAATAAATTTGACACATCATGAAATATTTGAAATTGGAGATGATAATTCAAATTACAAAGAGCTAGTGAAGTTAGATGACGAATTGATTAAGGAAGTAGATTTAAAAGAATTTAATATCGAAAACGATTTCCAAAAGTTTTCAAATCTTCACAAGTAAGTGAATTTTCTAAAAGAAAATATATCTTTTTTAAGAACATAAAAAACATTTTAGGGAAGTAAGTAAAATTAAAAGAAGACATTCAAAATTGAAGAAAAAAAATCGAAGAAATAAAAAGGCATTTCCAAAAAATGAAATTATTGAAACCAATTTTGATATGGTGGAACCAAAAATATTTTGGTCTGGATTTTCGAATGATAAAAACTTGGATTCTATTTTCAATTTACAAAAAAGGTCCACGAATGAAACACAGCCTGTAAATGATCCATTAAACAATACAAATTCAACACAAAAATTAGAAAAAATCGACAAAATACACAATCATACAGATATTGATGACTATGATTATTATGCATTTAAAGTCGAATACTACAACGAAATGCAAAAAGCATTACGATTAAACTCCACTTACAACTCGACAAATCATCGAGAAGAAGAAAGTGTAAAAGAAGCCATTCACACAATAACCGATTTCAAAAAACCACAAAATTGCACAAAAGAAGAAAGTAAAGGAATTGGTTTGGATGCTATTGAATGCATTTGGGAGGATTATAATAAAGTTAAGCCTGAGAAAAAACGAAAGTTGCTCCTTAAGCGATTATGGAATATTATGATGACTTGGTTGCTAATATATGTTTTCATCGGAATTCCAATTTGGTGCCAAACAGGTATTAACTCCTGTGGTTATCTATGAACCATAAGATCAAAAGCCTATACATTCTGATTTTTATGGAGAATTTGATCATTGAACTGAAAATCGGTTACAAAAAATCACCTTATCCTTTCCTGAACTAGAAACCTGATACAGTCGAACTTGGATAAGTGACACCTGGGTAAGTGAAAAAACTGGATAAAAGGGAATAATTATCGAGTCCCTTTGCTTTTACTCTCAAAAACTTCCATAAGTGAGAAATGAAAACCTCTGCAAGTGAGAGTTATTTTTGACGTCAAAACCTCTATACTTGAGACTACTATTCACGCTATACTTCTATAAGTGAGACTCGAGCACATTTTTTTTCTTTCTTTCACCTATTCTCTACATTTTCCAAATCTTATTAACCCACTTCTGTATAGTTTACTAATCATTTATGTAGCAAATTGTTTGTACAATATTCGTTAGTCGTACAACAGTTGCTCAGTGTCATTCACCCAGAGTGTAATCAAAATGCCGAAACATAAACTGAAAGCATTTTCTCTGAGTGAAAAGCTTCAAATAATTAATTCATTTGAGGGTGGAAAAACCCGAGCTGAAATTCTCGCTGAGTTCGGTGTTCCAGAATCATCATTTTGTAATAAAATAATAAAATTCAAAGAAAACATTAAGTCTCACTGCGCTGAAGGGCATGGAAACATGAAGAGAAGTCGCCTGTCTGAGTTTCCTGATGTCGAGAAGTGTCTTCTAGAGTGGATTAAGCAGACAATGGAAAAAAATATTCCGATAGATGGACTGTTACTGAAAGAGAAATCAAAGCACTTTGCCTCAAAAATTTTCAATTTTCCACAAATAAAATCGATCAGTCTATTTTTGACAAGATATACGAATTGGAAAAATATGTTCAGAGTGAACAACAGGAAATTCAAACGAAAAATTTCTGATTATTTTGACATTAATCATAATAATAAATAAATAGTTTTGATTATATTACAATATACAATGCCTTAATTTATATTACAATACCTCAATAAGTGAGAAACCTGGTTAAATGAAAACCTTCATAAGTGAGAATAAAATGTTGGTCCCATCAACTCTCACTTATCCAAGTTCGACTGTAATTAGGTAGATTTGACTTTATATTAAAAAAAATAAGTATTTCGGCAAACATATTTTGCAATACCGATAAGCAGATAAGGAAAGGAAAAAAGTGAATCTCCCAATTGGATTTGGTCAGACAATGGTCAAAATCGCCAAATACTTTTGAATCTAATTATTAAGTCTTTTCCCATTTAAATACATTGCTTAAGAAAATAAAATATGTAGGTTGGTGTTGCTGTTGTTTACAATGCAAATTTTGTAAGCCCCAAGAAGTGATCATTCAAGCGAAAGGTTTTTTGGCTCGAAACCCTCCGGGAACTTTTCTGGATACTAATAAAGTTATAATCGAATACAAAGCAACCGAACATGAAATCGATGCATTCAATAATTTAGATTTAGCACTAAGAAATTTGTAAATATATTTACCTTTACGACTTGTTGAACTTTTTCGTAGTTTTGTTGCGCCAAGCAAAAGCACACTAAGCTTTGGGGCGATGCCAGCATAAAGTTCAAGAAGTATTTTCGTTCTCGAATGGCTTCACTGTTACTGCTGCGTTTCAAAAATTTCCTATGAGATTTTCCACTAGATTCGGTAGTTGTAGACCGTTCACTGGAATCAACTTCGGAACGTCGGCCGTAAATTTTTTTACGTTTAATACGTTCATCGCTTTTTTGTAGTAACGATTGTGTGTCGGATATTTCAATAGTTGATGTTTGTAAAATTTTCCTTTCTACATCTTCGCTAGTTTTGCTTTCATATGAAGATTGTGATACAAACGAAATTTTTTTGATTTTGTTTTCAGAGTCCGATTCAGAACTTTCAGGTATTTGTGGTGCATATTGGATGATATTGTTGATTTTTTCTTCACATCGGCAAAAGGTGATGGCTGGTTTTTCAGAAAAATCACCTGGATTTTTATAGTAACTTTCTGAAGTCAATAATTTCAAGCGCCATAGAGCTTCGCTTAAATATTGGCTAATATTTTGCATTTTATTCCAAGTCGAATTTCCAATTTCATTTCGAGAATAACTCATACTTATATCGGAAATACAAAACTCTAACATTAGCAAAATATCTCGTAAGACCAATTCATTACAAACAAACCCAGAAGGTTTGGTTTTCGAATCGAAATGTTCATATCGTAGAAACAAAGACGCAAATATATTTTCGATCAGTTCTAATTGAAAGCTTTTGGATTTTAATTTTAGTAAGTCTTTTTTGATTTGGTTCAAACATAAAGTTATATTTTTCTTATATTTCTCAGGTGTATTTAAATCCGAACAATTAACGCATTTTATCGTATTTATCATAATAAAATAGCCTTTTAAAAGTGATATATCCCAATCAGAAACATTATCATTTTTCGAATTTATTTCACAAAATTTTTGCAACAAAGTATGATTTTCTTCTAAGAATAAATATAACGAGTTCCAATTTTTAGCATTGCCCATATCTATAAATCTAGCTAGAGTCGACAAGCATGAATTATTTCTGGTAAATGCTATAATCGTATCAAAATTTACCGAATTTTGTGGATTTATATCATGACAAAATTTACAAATTTTTATTTGACGCTCAAATTCTAGGAGAAAAGATATTAACAATGTATCCAAGTTATTGTGGGGTACAAAAGTAAGACATTTTGAAATAGTTTCGATTGAGGCTATTGTTCTAGTTGGTAAATGTGCTAAATAAATTAATTTGACCAAATTTATGATAATATCAAAGTTTGGAGAGAGAATATTTTGTTCTAATTTCAAACTATAAACGAGTATCGCAAGCCAATGCTGTTTCAAATTTAAACATTTCAAAGAAATAGAAATTTCATCATTCCAATCTGGTTCGGCATTGTTGAAATCATTTTGTTCTAATTCATCCAGATATTTTAATATTTGTAAATTATACTGCGGAATCAAACTCAAATAAATATCAATTGGATTTAATTTCTTATCGACTAAATTGCGGTAAATTTTCTTTGTAATATTTTCATTAAATTGTATAATTTTGTTTTGTGTAAGTCTAACTTGAGACAACAACGATAATAATTGTTTTGTTGCACATTCATTGTTGCCACTTATTGCCTTTTCTAGACAATCATCGACTAGTGTTATCAATAAATTTTGTAATTGGTGGTCTGTTTCATAATACTTGGGATTCCAAACACACAGCAAATTAGAAATAATCTCAGATGTTTCAAATGGTTTGAAGTTTCTTTTGAGGAAATCAATACTGGAAGAACTTAATACTTTTACAGTTGGTTCATCGTTTTTGGAAATATTTATGTCATCGAAAAGAGTAACAAGTTCCTGTAAATAAAGTACATGAATTACTTTAACTATATTGTTTTGTTGGTAAAAATCAGAAAAATTATAATTTTCTATTTTGAAACGAAAAATAAAATGTAAAAAAAAATTATACCTACTGTTAGAAATCATATCCATACTAAGCATAATTACTTTCATCTATATCAAATTCAACAATGTTTAACATTTCTTTTTGCGTTTCTGTAAACTACCTAACACTACCATTGAGAGAATAGTGGAATATTTTCTTACTAGAGCTAGACTAAAGAAAAAAGTTATCTTTAAGTTTAACTAACGATTCCCTTAAAACGTAATTATTTTTCATATGCTACCGTTAAAGTATAAATTCGAGTTACTATATTCCCTACGGCAGCGGTTCCTAACCTTTTTCAGCCGCGGACCCCCAAAGAAATCAAGCATAATGCCAAGGATCTCTGAGTGAAAAAAGGTGCAGTTTTCGGACAATATTATATTTTAGTATTCCTTCATTAAATTAAAAAACAAACTTTTTCAAATGGGACCGCGGACCCCCAGGGGTCCGCGGACCACAGGTTAGGAAACAATGCTCTACGGTAATAATTCCATTTAAGTATTAATAGTTCCAAATGTTTACTTAAATGTATTAAATTTGTTGGTAAATATCAGGGGGTGGGAACACATGAGGCCTAAAGTAATATAATAGCCTAAGGTATCCGCAATTTTTAAGATTCTAAAGAGCCATACACAAAATAATTTCTTTTACTTAATATAATTGAATATTTTCTCAAGTCGCAAAATAAACAAATAGAAACAATATCATTATAACATAAAAGTAGAACTTAGAAGAAGAAAATTGTGGTTTCAAAAGTTTAGTTATAAAATTTAAGTATAATAAGAATTAAATATAATAAAAATCCATAACATAAAACTATATTTAATAATAAAATCTAAGAACAATCCCTATAAATCTCTGTAAATAAGTCACGAATCTTTTAAAGCTTCTATGGAAGCTTTCAGAGCCTCATTTGCTTACTTTTAATACCTACATTCCCAGCCGGTTAACAGTTAATGAATGTAATTATCTAACTATCAACAATAGATGTTTAAAAATAGACAAATGAAATTAATCATAAATGCTTGCCCCTCCTGGACCCCAGCGAATATAAAATAGAAACAAGATAACCATAATATACAATAATATATCGAGGTACGAGTTTGATTCGTTCCTTAACCTTGCTCGTATATCAAAGCAAATTTTCTCATTAAAATGCCATTAATCCGTTCCAGCTCCCAAAATGCCATCCCAATTGTTTTTGTTACTGATTTTTGAATATCTTAAGCCTAAAGTGTTAACCTTTTAAGTCGATTTATAATAATTTTAATTTTATTAATAATTTTTTTCTGTTCCATTAGTATTTTGATATACCACTGTACATTTACTTTTACTGCTAATATGGGTTATACTGTAGCTAACGCTATTTTATTTATGTAAACCTAGAGTCTAGGCCAGTGCTTCCCAACTGATTTTAGGCCATTACTCACCTGGCCCTTTTTAAAATCCTGATGCCGCCTCTGTGTTATTTAAATTTAAAACTAATTTAAAATTTTACAGGTATTCACCTGAAGGAAGCTTAAAAGGCCATTAACTTGGTATCTAAACAAGCTTCCAAAGAATAAGTCATCCATGAAAGAGAAGAATAAAAAATTAAGAACAGTTTAAATAATAAAGTTTCCAAACATATAATAGAAAACTGAAACGCAGAAATAGTAAATATGTGAATGAAACATTATTCTGAAATAGACTGATATAATATTCAGAGGACTAGGATCAAAAATAATCGGTTAAAACTTTATTTATTACATGCGACGTTTCGGCTCCTTTATTAAGCTTTTCTCAGGCGTTCGGAGGAGGCGAAACGTCGCATGTAATAAATAAAGTTTTAACCGATTGATCCTAGTCCTCTGAATATTTTATCAATCTATTATCATCGAGGATTTGAAATTTTACAATAACTATTCTGAAATGAATGAAAAACAATTCGCTGTTAGTAAGTAACTCATTTTCGAATTACCTCGTAGTTTTTGGTATAGTCAATCAAATGGCATGGCCTACGAAAATATTGCCATGCCCCACTGGTGGGGCCTGAGCCCCACGTTGGGAATGACGGGTCTAGACTCTAAACTTAATTTTTAGATGTAATACTTTAACGTTAGTCTATACCTTAACGTGTTATCTATTTAATTTAGGTGCAGACAATTAGTTCATAAGCTTATTTGAGTTGATACAATTTATATTTGAGAATGCATTCTCGAATTATTAAAATGAAATAATAATTTGAAAACTTAGAGAGTGTAAATAAATAATGCTTAAGTAATGGAATTAAAAAATGTTAAATAAATTACATAAAGGTATAACCTAAATATGAAATTTATTTTTTTCTAGTTTGGAAATTTAGGCCAATAATTTATATTATTTAAGGAAATATATATTATTTTGGCTAAATCTTATGTTAATGAATACTTTTATTGATAATTATACATGTAAAATATATATACATATTGTCGAGTGAAATGCGCAGTTTATGGGAAAAGTAAAAATATAATTTTATTAAAGTTAAAAATGTAACTTGTCTTGAAAGATATATAAGAAACTAATGAAAATACCTGCGTTTCGTCTTCTGAATCACTTTTTAAACATTTCAAAATGTATAGGAATTCTTCCTTTGACATTTTCATAGAACACAGAATCATATAAAGAATATACTAAGATTGAATAAATTTATTTAA
Source organism: Sisyra terminalis (assembly GCA_958496175.1). Lineage (NCBI taxonomy): Eukaryota > Metazoa > Arthropoda > Insecta > Neuroptera > Sisyridae > Sisyra > Sisyra terminalis. The sequence continues at coordinate 58,590,363 of OY292274.1, forward strand.
ACTGAACGTTTCACATAATCTTTATTAATGAATTACTTTTATATAAAAATGTTATTTCCCAATCAAAAATAAAAGTTTTTTTTTATAACAGCTGAGAAATGTCATCGGTTATAATACGCATTTGCAGACAGCCACGTGACTATGCATGTGCCAGAAGTTCAATTTGGTTTTAATTTTTTAAAAGCTGGCAATTTTGTAATGTTTACTTCATCCGCCTCCTCTTCTTCGCTATCTGAATCTGTTTTAAAAAATATTAATAATCTACGTTTTAGTTGTAATTTAAAAGTTGACATTTCCTTACCCTCTTCTAGGCTTTCATCATTGGATTTTTCGTTACTGTCAATATTATTACTTTCAATTAAATTTGTTAGAAAATCATTTGTAGCTTGCTTGGCTTCCTTTAAGGATTTCGAGAGATTTAATATATCAGGCTTTTCACCGTACAACACATTATATTTTAAAGTTTTTATTTGATTTTCATTCGATTTTATGTTGATGGTAATGTTCGCCAAATCTCCCGCCATTGTATCTATTCTAAATATAGGTAGTCAAATACAGTAAAACTCCTCCAAAACAAAATAAGTTAATGGGACATTTAACCCCCTGAACACCTGTTTGGGTAATGTCAGCAATGCTAAAACGGATATTTATGATGCAGGATGACAAGAACAGTAAAACACAGAAGTATAATAGTAAAAGTAGCAAGATTATTTGGACTGGAAATAACGCTGCAACCCGCGATACATCCGTGCATAACGGGAAGTGAAAGTGTAGTTCAAGAATAGCTTTATATTTTTCTTCAGTATTTTACATAGAAAATGTTTGTCATATTTATATTGTATTACTTTTTGCTACATTCAAATATATAAAATCAATAATTTCATTAAAATATTCTAAGAAATATTCTTCTCTTTTAGTTTTTTCTTTTATTTCTCCAGCCGTACTTTATTTGTAATATCCATCTACAAACTCCTATTTGCTATCCCTACCATCCTTAATACTAAATAAAATATTTTTAAGGACATAATAACAATCCAAATTATGACAATAAACAATTAAATACCTTGGTTTTTAAAAAAATACTTGTTTTTATACTTCTTTATACTAGGCCCGTCAAGTCCGGGCCTGGGACGACATTATTTTAGGGGCGGCATAATTTTCGCAAAATTTTAAAGACAAAGAGTTTAATAAATATAATAAATATATTATAAGTATAATAAATATTTTTTATAGAATTTACTTTCTAATTTATCACATCACATTTTTCAATGGTTAAATCACTGGTAATTAGAGAACTACCATTTCGGGGACATTAAGAACAAATTGGAGATCATCCTAATGGTAATTTTTAACCGTAGAACTTTTTGTTAAATTTGATCCTTTTTTGTCAGAACATTTAAAGTCCTTTGAGAACCCTGGTAGTTGACGTCGTACTCTTCTAAAACAATTTAGTATACTTACGATTTAGAAGAGACCTTCGGAAAAGAATATTTTCTTTTACATTATCTTCTTAAAAAAACAATACTGAAGATATTCAAAAACATATAGAATATTTGGTTCACGGAATTTTGGAGATGTGTACCCTAATGTTGTCTTTTCTCTGGGCATTTTTTAAATCCCAGCAGCAATTGTTCAGAAGATAGATCTCTTTCTACCCTGGAAAGAATAAAAAATTTCTGACGTGTAAGTGTGGGCAAAGATTTACGTAATGCCCTGGCATTATCTATTGAACCATAATTAGTGCAAGAAATCGATTACGATGATATAATCGACGTTTTCGCACGAATCAAGGCTAAAAAGAAGTTTATATCAGAAGTGATAATTGGGTAAAAACTGTGAATTATATTAATCTTTGAAAAATATTATTAAAATTTATAAGCTACATTTTAAAAATAAAATAAAAGTAATTTAAGCGGTATTGATAAAGCTATAAGATATAAGATAGTTAACGTGAAAATCGACGTTAAAGTGGAAAAAAGTAGAGAAAAACCTAATTTTTGGTCTGTATTGTGATTTTCTGGGATTTAGGGCGAAAAAATTCCCTGAGAAAATTAAAATTTCTATTCAAAAATACCATTTTTAAGCTTCCCACTGCCTAATTAAACCATTTCCGTATTTAAACTTATTGAAACTATAAAATTAATCGGCTACTTCTGTGATTCCCAAATTCGCCATTATCGAAAAGCGTTAAATAATTTGCATTACTTTATTTTGTCTACAACAAATATTGATTACTCGAAAGCTGTTAATTGCCAAAAATTTAATATTTTAATACTTTTAAGCTATAGCTCTGTAATAAAATATCTTATCGGATTTCGCTATTAAGGTAATGTTTCCATATGTCGCTATGGAAACGAAGAAAGCATCATAACAAATATTTCGAAGCAACATTTCCTACTGAATAAAATAGTTTTTCATAATGGAAATTAAAAATGGGGAATATACGAAAATAATTTATACATTGGTAATATAAATTCATATTTGCAAATTTTATATTGAAATCGTTGAATTTTTAGATTAAAAGAAATAGTTATGCAGAAGCTATCGATGTTATTTTAAGTATAGCCGGAGCTGATATGACCCGTGCTGGTTTATCACTTTTAGGATTCTGTTATTATTATACCCAAGATTTTTTTAGCTCTGCCAATTGTTACGAACAATTATCAATTACTTACCCTGAAATTCCTGAATATAAACTCTACCATGCACAATGCTTATATCAAGCTTGTGCGTATGATAGAGCGTTAAAAGTATCAATGGAAATAACAGATCCCACATACCAAGCAGAGGTAATTTGTAAAAATATGTTTTTATTTCAACAGTAAGCAGTTGTCTTTTTTATTAGGTAATAAAATTAAAAGCTGCTATTAAATACGGAGAAGAGGATTTGATTACTGCGAAAAGCTTTGTCGATGCTTGTCCAAAAGATGATCCAGATACAGAAGTTAATTTGGGATGTCTTTTATATAAAGTAAATTCAAGATTTACTTTCATACATCTGCACGCAAAATATTGACTTATATTTTAATTTTATATCAAAATAATTAGATTAATATTTGACGCAGTAAACTGCTACGTAAAATATCGTTGAAAATTCCAAAATTGAAAATTCTGGTGCTTTTAATCTTAGCTTTATAATATGAAATAGAATGGTTTTCAATATTTTGTTCTAGTCAGCTTCTTGTCAATTTTTTGCGAGTATTGTGTTTGGATGCATGTGATGATATTAAAGAATATTTTTATTTTATTAATCAGTAAACTTTTTTTCAATTAATTTTAAGGAAGGACGTTATGAAGAAGCGTTGGAAAAGTTTGATCAATCTTTTCAAGTAGCAGGTTTTAAACCTCATTTACTTTATAATATAGCTTTGTGCCATTTTCGATTGAAAGACTATGAAGAATCAAGAAAATGTGTTGGTAATTTTTATGAAAAAATATTGATAATATAAAAATTACTCTCATATTACTTTACAGGAACTATAATTGATCATGGAATAAGAGTTCATCCGGAATTGAGTGTTGGAACTGTAACAGAAGGAATTGAATCCCATTCGGTTGGAAATACTTTATCGTTACATCAAACAGCTTTAATTGAAGCTTTTAACTTAAAAGCTGCAATTGAATATCATAATAATAACGGTTGAACTTCAAAATTTAGAATTTACTTTTATAAAATATTTGAATTCATTTTTAGAAGTGGCTGCTCGAGAAGCTTTAACAGATATGCCTCCAAGAAGTGAACCGGAATTGGACGCTGTTACTTTACATAATCAAGCTGTTCTTAGTGTATCTCTTAATGATAGCAATAAGGGAATTGTTTTGAATCCATCCTCTGTAATAACTGGAAATGTGGAGGAAGCATTCGAGAAGCTTCAGTTTTTGTTACAACAGGACCCATTTCCTGCTGAAACATTTAATAATCTTTTGATGCTTTACTGCAAAACTGACCGTCATGAAATTGCAGCTGATATATTAGCAGAAAATACCGAGTTGACCTATAAATATTTAACTCCAGTAAGATAACTACCTAAATATTGTTAGTAGAAGTAATATTAATTGATTTATTGCAGTACATGTTTGAATATTTGGATGCTTTAATTACACGAGAAACAAGTAATTCAGAAGCATATGCAAAATTAGATGCAATGAGTGGACGATTAACTGAGACTTTACGAAAATTAACAAGGGTAGTTCAAGAAGGGAGGGAAAGGCAAGATGCTCAAGCTGTAAGAAATGCTGTTCTCGAATATGATGAAACTTTAGCAAGGTTTGAAAAAAAATAGTCCCTTTTCTATATCTCCTCCCGATGTCCCAAAATATAATACAAATGATTAAGTCTCTTCACGAAAACGTTATATAGTTTAACAATGGTTGTGGTAATGGTTTGCAATTTTAAGAAAGTCATTTATATTTTATTTTTCAGCGTTTTTTTGGAAAATAAAACTAAACAATTAAATACCGGTTTCTTTTGTAGGTTCATACCAGTACTAATGGCTCAAGCTAAAATTTACTGGAATCTAGGAGAATATGAAAAGGTGGAGAGGCTTTTCCAAAAAAGTGCTGAATTTTGTAATGATAATGAAGTGTGGAAATTAAATGTTGCTCATACGTTATTTATGCAAGGAAACAAATATAAAGATGCGGCACATTTTTATGAGCCATTAATTCGAGCTCACTATGGAAATGTATTTATAAATTTTATGGATTGAATTGATTCCATATGGGGATACAAAAAATAAATTAATTGAAATACCAATTTGCCGATAGTAAAAGTATTTTTATACATATTTTCAAAGTAGCTAATTAAATTTGTTTTTTTTTGTCTTCATATGATGCACTAAAGCCAATTTAAATATTTGCAATAGAAATTTTTTTTTCTCCTTAGATATTATCAGTAAGTGCAATTGCACTAGCAAATCTGTGCGTTTGTTATATCATGACTTCACAAAATGAAGAAGCTGAGGAATTGATGAGAAAAATCGAACGAGAGGAAGAACAACTTTTGTTTGATGATCCTAATAAAAAATCACATCATTTATGCATCGTCAATATCGTTATTGGGTATAATTTAAAAAGAAATCACCAATTTTTACTTCCAATGAAACCATCAATATTTTTAGTACTTTATATTGTGCAAAAGGAAACTATGAGTTTGGAATTTCAAGAGTTATTAAATCATTAGATCCGCAAAACAATAAATTAAGTGCTGATACCTGGAATTACGTGAAAAGATGTTTGTTGAGTATGGCAGAAAATTTGGCTATGCATACATTGGTTTTAAGAGATTCTGTGATTCGAGAATGCTTAAATTTTCTGGAAATGTGTGAAGGTAAAACTACATTTTATTGTTAAGGAATTTTATTGGGAATTTATTTCTTAATGATTTAGAAGAGTCTGTGAAAAAAAATGTAGAGATTTCTTTCACTAAGGAAAATTGTAAGTTTTGATGTTGAGGTATTGTTTGAGTGTTAACAATCAATTCACAAATTGTTACGTTTTTGTCGATAATCATTAAAATCACATTCATTTCTCGCATCACCAACATTGAGCAAATATCACTTAATTATTTGTACCTGATATATACATTCGTGTGTGTTTATAAACTGTTACTTATAAACGTTTGGTATTCAATTTCTATTTGAAAATTATTCTCGTCAAACCACATAAACTTATGAGTATATAGAAAAGTTTAAACAATGTTGACTAGAATACTTTCCGAACAAAACTCGAATAACAAACGTAAAAAATCTTAATCGCCATAAACCGATTAATATGACAAAATAGCTTCGCATATATCCAATCATCAAATTATTAATTCATTATCTACAACACCCTGTGGGGTAATCCAATTAGATCGGAAATAAAATTTTAAATTGTTTCAAAATTAATCTTATTACTGTTTCAGGTATTTTTGCCAAAAAAATTTACTTACTTCAATGTTTAATTTTGATGATTGGATTAGCCATTTAAGTGTCACACTATTCAATTATGTTAAAATAACCGGTATTCAATCTCATGTTTTCATTTTTTTGCTTTGAAAGTTATTACTTTTAAATTTTAAAAATTTATTTATATAATTGTTTTTTAGTGTACGGTCGAAATGTTAATATATTAAATGAAACAGAAGCTAAGGGAATCGATCGGGAACTGCTTGGTAAATATACCGTGACCTATGAAGCAAGACTTCTAAAATATATTCTACTTAGAATAATAAAATTTTAATCATCTTAACATAAAAGAATATTTATTAATAATTATTATACAACACAACATTTATGTAAAAACATTATTTTGATACAAATTTATGTAATAATAAGTTTGGCACAATCATATACAATTGTTCATAATTTGAAAGGAGATAAAATTGTTATAGTTTTCTACTAATTAGTGGAGGAACGTCATATGATGCTATTAATAATAACTCCAAAATGTATAGCCTACGATTATTCAGAACATCTAAAACATGCTATTAAATGTATAAATACCATAAATAGTTTATTGTAAAATGTTAAGAGTTGAAAATAAAAAATAAATATAAAAATGAAAATCAAGCATTTGTTCGGAATTTTTACGTTTTCAACTAGACATCAATTATTGCACTGGATGCCATTTGATTGACTCCGCAAGTACCAGCCCCACGATAAACTCGGTAATATCCATGTTCTCCCCAGCTGGGTCCCCATGAATTCTTGATAGTCCAAAACGGTAAGGTTTTATTGAAAAGTTTATAAGCTGAAAAAAATGTTATTTTTCAATAAAAATAAATATTTAATGTCGCTTATTAAATACAATGCACTCCGTAGCCAACGATTAACACTCCGTGGTCTAAATCCTTAGGGTTGCAAAGGAACTTCCAAGGATGGCTAACACCACCCATATAAAATTGCATGGCATTTGCATTAATTCCAATACTTATGGGACCATTGGCATACAGCCATTGAGCCATGGCGGTTTCGTTGGATGTTATATTTAAGGCTCCTGTTACTTGTACTCGACTCTTGGATTTATCAAAATGACATTTCTCATCTTTGGCATCATAAGGATAATCATTTTCCGTTTCCAATCCTCCCATTTGTTCAATCGCCCTTAAAAATAATTTTAAAATTTAAATATCATCAATTATCTGTGGATTTTAAATGTTATAGCAAAAGGTTTATTTAACATTAAGTACGCATATAATTTTAAATATCATCTTTTGCAAAATTTGTTGTAAATATATGTAAATAGACCTTCTGTAAATAATGAAAATATTTTTAATTAATAATGCATTAATTTAAATTAAAGACTTTTCCGTGCACCGTTGAAAAAAAGAGGGCAAAATTTGCAATTTAATTTAAACCAAACCATACCCCTGTTAAAGGCCTCCAACAATACATTGCGAAACTAAGACATACTTCAGTTATTTTAATGTATGCAGAACAAAGATAATAATTTCTTTTCTTTTAAAAAAAGTTTAGAACAATAAAAAACCAAGTACTATAAACAACTTATATTCAGTTATAACCCCGCTAAAATTTAGCTATAAATTATATTTATTTGTAATGTAGTTATATATATATAACATAATTTGCAGACGATTTTTATGAATGTAATTAAGAAAACTATGCGTTTAATTCTTAATTTTATGGTAATTATTTGAAGGTTTTTGATCAAAGAAATGTTATAAAACATTTAAAACAATATTTAAAAAAAAATATTTATACCTATAAGCATTATCGGGTAATCCTCCATTGCATCCATCATCCAATTTATCACAGTCAACAAGTTCCTGTTCAGAGAATTCCAACAATTTACCTGCTTTAATTGCATATTGACCTTCGATATTTCCTTTATTTAGACAAACAAGGCATAGCGTTATTCACAATTTATAGGAAAATAAATTAATTAATTACCTGTGACACTGAATGCCCAACAACTGCCACATTGCCCTTGATTCTTAACTTCAGTAACAGCACCTTTATCACGCCAGTCAAATTCTTTGGGCAAATTCAAATTATTAGGTATTTCAGCCATTGGCATAGCCAATTCATTTTCATTTTGTAATTCAGGCCTCAATCCCAAATAACGCTTAAACTCCTTTTTGCTTAAATCAGCAAAGAAATTAATACCATATTTTGCCGTTCCTTGTTCATATTGATTGAGAAGATTGATTTTTTTTAAATTTCCCTTGAAAATCATTAATCTTTTCTTGTATTCATCTTTATTTTCGTACACTTTATTGTGTTTTTTGGTGAATTTTTCGAATAGTTCTAAGCTTTTATCGAATGATGCCTGGCGTTTTGATCGAGTTATGAGGGTTGTGTTGGAGTTATCGCAGAGAATTTTAGTTTCGCGGCCATTAGGTAGCCATGGACGATCCCAAACTTTCACGGAGCAAACAGTGGTTTGCGGATCAGATCTTAAATTTGCACTTTTTCGTTCTGTGTAAGTAATTGGTTTAACTTTTTCAATATCTGAATATCCAATACGAACTGATATGGTAAATAAAGAGCCGGCTACAACTTGATGTGTAGCATTAATAACTTCGATAGGTTTTAAATGATGAGGTTCATCTGAAGAAGAATCCAACTGAACGAAAGCTCCTTCTAAATATTCATCAATACGAGGATCAGTTATATCTAGGGGTGACACTCCTCCAGGAATTCCTCGTTTCGAACGATACTTTAAACCAACTTCATCTTCACCACAAGATACACTTGATTCTCGGCCTTCCTTCAACCACGGACGATCCCAAACATGGATTTTACAGTTCTTAAGCTGAGGATCAGATCTCAAATTGGCATTTTTTATTTCTTCATAACTGATTTTACTATCAGATTTTTTAACGTCGGTGTATCCAATTTCTAATTCAATATCATAAGCGGCTCCAGCTACCACTTGGGATGTAGCACTTATAATTTTAGTAGCCTTCAAACGATGAGGTTCAGCAGAACTTTCATCCAACTTCACAAGAGCTTCTTGCACAAACGTGTGTACACGTGGATCATTTGTATCCATTGGAGTTTTACCTCCAACTAAAAATTCCCGTTTTAGTCTTACACCCGTTCGATTACTTCTTTCCTCACTTTTCTTGTAATTTTGACATTGGGATTTAGCTACTTTGGGGTTGGTTTTGTTGTTTGTAACGCTAACTTGAACATTACAAATCATTGTTAAATCAGGGAAAATATTTTTCCGGCATTTTTGATACATTGGTTGTTTGAAATCGGTGTTTTCGCTTAAATTTTTCGTGGAAAGAGATTTGAATAATTCGGCATCTTCTAAACATTCTGATACGCCAACTTTTAAAGTTAAATGATAAATAATTCCATCAAAGTACAATTTCTTGGAGTTCAAAATTTTTAAGACAACTCTCATGTGTTCATCGGTATCGATATTATCTAAAGTTTTTACGGCGACTTCTGCCAAATTATTGATTAAGATATACTCATCATCAGTGGTTGGTTCAAGTTTTGATCGATTCGTGTTTAAATCCCTTTTCCTTCTAGAAACATCACTGGTACTTTCCTCTTCTGGTATTGATTTTTGTTGGACTGATTCTTCCGGAGTATTGCTGCTGTCTGAAACTGCTCCATTAGAGTCTGCCCGATGGATATGCTTCTGAAACTTAACAACAGCCTTTATTGGCATAATTAAAGGTTCTACAACAGGAACTCGTTCCTGTTGGACATGTTGGTTTTTATTCTTAGTGATTTTCGGTTCAGCATCAAAGCCAAACATGTCTAATAAGCCATCAATGGCCACTTTTTTATTATTCGAAAGCTCGAATGGTTCAGTCATTTCGGAATTAGGTTCCCGATTTTGGTTGGTAGTAATTACTTGAGATTCAATGCCATGGATTTGAGACGCAACTAATGTTGGTTTGTAGTTGGGTTCAGCTATTTTGAGTATATCGTCCGATATACCAGTTTGAGCTATTGCTTCGTAATTAGGAACGTTTTTTTGTTCGACAAAATGGCCTTGAGTTTTTTCAGAAATTGCGTTTAAGTTTATTTCGTTATCTTCGTTATTTTTATTGAGAGATTTATCATTTGCGTTGGTAGGGAGTATTTCTATTATAAACTCTTGGCCAACTGTACAGTTATTTGAAGTTATGTGTTTTGTCGATTCTAAAACTGGTTTTTCCAAAAATGAAATTTCACAAGTTGTTGGTGGTGGAGGACAAGTGGTTGATGTACCCTCTTTACAAGATTCGTTAATTTCAATTAGTAAAATATATTTAACTCCTGATCGGACTGTTTCTAAGACTTGACGTTGAAATCGTAATACTTTATTAAGAGTGTAGGAGCTTTTGGTATCAACATTGATATGATTTAGAGCAGCATTTGTAAATTCTAGGACCCCAGGATGAGTTATATTTAAATCGGTTGGACACCCAGGACAGTAGGGTCTTCGAGGAGATGACGTTGTTGCGTCAGGTTCTGATTGATCAGGAGATTCATTTTCAGGAGTACAGTCCGATTCATATTGGACTAAGTTATCATCTTCATGGTTAGGTGAAAACAAAACTTGGCAATTTAACGAAGTGATCGATCCACACTCAGTTTTATACGAATCCCGACATTCGACATTTATTCTTAGATTAAAATTAATCTTATCATTCTGAAAGTGTATATTTAAACATGTCAAAACAAAAGAGATCATTAAGTAAATTATAATAAGCGAATTATTTTTAGTATAATTTTTTAATTATTGGCTGATTGATAGGGTCATCTATTAAGGTCAAATATATTCAAACAAGAAGATAAATGATTTACGTCTCAAAAAAAGCAATAAATTGTATAAATAAAATCAAGTTTCACGGTAAAAAAAAATAAAAAATATTGGCAGAACTTTGAATAAACTTATTACCTGGTTTTGCGCATCTAGTATATTGGCCGAATTGTAATTATAAATTCGCGAAGGAATTGTATTTAAATGTGCCACAACTTTATCCACATATTTTTGATTATCGTTGGCAGATTCGTCGATTGTTGCAGAACTATGAGAAATATTTAAAAACAAATAGAAAATTGACAACAATAGTAACACTGAATGTAAACTTAGGTGCGTCATGATGACACACGACTGACGGATCACAATAATTAGAGATTCATTAAATTCAATCACTGTCCAAAACAATGGAACATGAAGAACTGACACTAAATTATCTATTTCTTTTCAATATATTATAAAAACATAGCATTCATCACTATTTTAATTATAACACGTCATACAAGTCCATAGTCTTTTCGTTTTCTGTCATACAATACAATGAATACAATACATAAATATACGTATGTTTATTAATACAAAAGCTCTCGTATCCCATCCAGATACATTACAAAGCTTTCTGGTACATTTAGATTTCTATGGAATATATTGCATTCCATACACACCATAAGATAGACAAGGAAGTTTTATATCACTGAGAGTGAGAGAGTATAGTTGAATTCGAATGATAGAAAAAGATACAAACAAAATACCACCCCCCACATATAGCTCGTAACGATCATGACATCCAATGACATCATCCAATAAAACTACTCGAAACAAATATATATCAGTGGCTCCCAACCTATCTTGCTGTTCCTTTTAAAATCACTGATCGTAATTTCCAAAGCTCTAAAGCAGCGATTTCTTGTAAATCACTAAAGCAGTGGTTTTATTATAAATGTCTTTATAAATTTGTTAGTTGAAAATGAATATATATAATAAATGAATATAATGTAACAGAAAAGGACGAAGTCTGTCTCTCTCTGTGTCATGCCGGCACGCGATTGGCTTAGTGACTTCTTTCTCTCTGCCACCAATGCGAATGCACATATAGAATATTCGAGAAACGTCTAGCAAGTAATAGAACATAGGAAACATTCGAGAACGTTGGGTTGCGTTTATATAAGGGGCTCAGTTCAAGCGAAGAGTTCAGTATTGAAGTTCAGTTTTGAATTTCCGTTACAACAAAGCGATTGTTATTTTATTGTGATTTCGATTATAAGTGATTATTATCATTTGAGTGATTGTTTTGACAAGTGTAATAATAAAAGTGATTGTTAAGTGTGAAAGTGATTATTTATTTCCAAAGAAATTCAAGAACTAATAACGCGAACTCAATACAGTTTTGATATGTCACGTTACAATAATATATATAAATGTAAATACATTATTAACATTTTGGCAAGACTACGATTCAACGCTACGATTTAACAACGGATTCTTATAGATCTCGGCGAAATACAACGAAAATAAAGAATAAACATTTTCGATATCTCGCTTAGTTTACGAAATATCGATACTTAAAAATGGTTTTTTTTTTTCAATTTTGTTGACGGATTTCCCAGGATATTCATAAAAAAAATGCCTACAACCGTAGCTTCACTTATTATTATTGTACTAAAAATCTATAAACATGGAGTCTAGGGGCGAAGCCCCGGTGAGTGTTGGAGGGCGTTGTCCATATCTAGTAAAATTGCATTTTTGTTTTTAATTTATTTCGAGAGTACGTCAAGCCATAATTACATAAACATCTCAATTTGTCTTTTTTGAAGGGGCTTCGCCCCCCAACCTTCGTCGGGGCTGCAATCCAGAACCCCTTGTTTATAATTTTTTAGCACAAAAAATTTATGGAACTACGATTGTAAACACTTACCTTCTTTTTTCATAAAAAATCCGTTTAAAAATCAAAAATCAATTTTTAAGTATACATATTTCGTAAATTAAGCGAAATATTGAAAAAAAATCTTCCTTTTCGTTTTATTTCATCTTGATCTGTAAAAATCCGTTATTAAACGTATCGCCGGAGCGTTCGTGGTATCCCCAACATTGCAAAATTGAAAATGGTATAATGAATTATTATACAATATAGGCACGAAGTATATATAGAGGTGATAAAATTTTTCTCACAAATAAAACAAAGGTTCTAAAGAATTGGAAACCTATGATGTTCTTATAAGAAGCATGGTATACATGAAGTACAAATTGTAGTATTAATATGAAATAAGTTATTAACCATAATTGCATTTTTCTTTGGGAAAAAGACGAAAAGAATATATACTCATGATCTTTTCGATTGGTCAAAATCGGGCAACATTGCATTTTCCCTCTTTTTTTGTATTCTATTCGAAATTTTTTCGTTAATTCAATTCTAATATGGTATAATTTTTGTCTTTTGTGGTTAAATTCTCATTATGAACCGATTTATTCGCGAATTAAATTAAAAACAAAGTAGAACATGCAATGTTGCCAGATAATGACCGACCTAAAATGGACATCAGTCATAATATTAAATCTGTTCTATCGACTCATGTTCTTTTAAGAACCGTCAAATATGGTAACAATAGCCACAATATAACCACAGAAGAGAAGATTATACCATATAAGAACTGCATTAACAAAAAAAACGCGAATAGAATAAAACAAAATAAAAAATGCAGCATTGCCAGATTTGACGGTTCTAAAAGGGATATGAGTCATTATTTCAGTTTTTAGTATTTGCGCATACAATCATCTTCATATATCCTCGCAGATAAAATTTGGAACCACAATCTTAAATTTACGCTTTTTTAGAGTGATAATTTAGTTTCTGATCTCTCCTGAAACCTTAGTGTACTGCGGCACCTAGAATAAGAGCCACTGGTTTAACAATTGAAGTCTGTTTATTCCATCTCAACCGCACTAATGAAGACATATATGGCTTGTTTTCTCTAGCCAGAATAATATCTACTTCATAAAATCTACGAAATTAGAACAAAACGGAATAAGCTCGAATTTGTCTTAAAGCTCTTAAAATATATTCAACTTAACCACTCTTTACGTAATATTCAGTAAAAGGGTCCAGACACCAAAATTCCTTTAAAAGTCACTGCAAAAGTGCTTGTTTCGCTTAATTAAATTGGTTAAACAATTCAGCATTAAATCAACATGAGTGCCTGGAGAGCTGCTGGCCTTAATTACATCAACTATTCGCAAATCGCTGCAAGAATCCTGAGGCAGTCCCTGAAACCTGATCAAAGAGCTGAGGCCTTAAAACGGGAAGGATCCCACATTAGATTCACAGAATGGAAAGATGGAAAAGCCCAAAAAGTCCAGCAATAGATTTCTTTAATTAACTACTGTAGATATTATAAAAATGATAAGGTGTTCGTAAATGTTATAAATAAATAAATTACTATGTAATTTAACTTGTGTACGTCAATGCATTTGTCTTTCCACTTCCTCCTTTGTTTAATAAAAAAAAATGAAAATCGTAGTTAACCTAACCTGTTTAAATTGCATTTACTGATGTGGCATTAGGTAGTTGTACCAATTTGTGAATATGTCGTTCAAGTATACTGGCGTCTTATAATGGTGACATTTAAGGTATAAATAATGGAACAGAAGTTAAAAGAATATAGAGCAAAGCAAAAGAAACAAGAATATATTGAAACAGCAAAACTTAGATTAAGGAATCTTATGATGTGGAACAATGGGGATAACAATCCGCAGGTAAAATTTTGATTTTATTCAACTGTCAATTTTTACGACCTGTTAATGCTATTACCAGGTAACGGGATATAACATACCAGAACAGAACACAAACCCTCCGAAGCCTGAAAATACAATTATTGATGCAAATGTGGATTCAGATGAAGTAGCTTCCAATAGTTCAAACTTATCCACCAATGAGTATGACAGCAATATCAATGTTGAAGAGGAAAAAACAACACTGGACTATGTCCTGCATTTTCTTTACTTTGTATTTTGGATATCAATGTATATGCTTTGTATCAATTTAGGGTTTGGAACTGTTTATTTTATGTTATCTGTTTTAATTGGAATCTATATAAACACTAGAACTAGACCTAAAGCTCCGGGAGAAATAAGTGCTTATTCGGTGTTTAACAAAAATTGCGAAGCAATTGATGGAACTTTAAAGGCTGAACAGTTTGAACAAGAAATTCGATTTGGAGCAGGATCTGTTCGATAATTAATATTAATTACTGGATCAATTTGAGTAATCGAATTAATCGAACTCCGTTAGAGCTACGCTATTTACCTAAGCTAATTTTTATAACATCTCATGAACTGAAATTTATAAAATTTTGATTTTGTTATAATTTTTTAATAATAAATTTAATGATTTAATTTCTAAGTTACGTTTTGTGCTTTGGTCGAGCCGGTGATGTGTTGAGCAAAATATTTTTAAATATAATTCATTTTATTTATCAAATATGTCAGAATATTAGTCACCAAATGAAATAGATTCTTTGTAAATCTACAATTTATCACATAGTATTTGAGGAGAAATTCAACTCTTAACTTCATGGTCACTGATATAGATTGCTTGACAATCGAAATGCGTATCTGCAGGAGACAATGCATTGAAATCTGCTTTAAGGGGGAAACTGCAGTTGAAAATGACTAAAAAATGGAAAAAAAAATTTTGGCTTTAAAAAAAACTTGCCACAGCTTCATAGGCACCAACCGATAATGTTTCCAAAGAAACAAAAAAAATTTTCTGAGTAATAGACCATAAAACATTGTTGTAAGACTCAAAGAAGGTTAATAATGGTTATACCTCTTCCCGGTTATTTAAGCTTTCAATAGACAAGAAAAAAATCGATTTGTGTAAAGTTGAATGAGGATTTTCAGTGACTACGTCATAAGGTTCTTTGAAGTGCTCTCCTGAAAAAAATGTTTTTTCTCTCGTTTTTTTTTTCTATGTACTTTTTCTCAGGAAGTACTCAAGCGATTTCAATGTTCTTTTTTTAATTGATTCAGAAGTACCTTAGCAATGATTCTATCGTTCCGTTTGAAAAAAATATATATACTAAAGCATTTATGACAAAAAACATCAGCTGGAAAATTGGGTGCTATTCACTTTGATATTACAAACCAGAACGTAATAAAGAACGATAAAAACAAAGGCAATTATATACACTAATTAATAAAACAATAATGAAGAGAATACGACCAGCGGTTGCTGAGAAAAAATAACTTGAAGTTGACCGATTTTACCCTACAAAATCTCAACTGCACTTTCCCCCTTAAGTCATATTTCAAGTTCAGTTTACCTTAAGTAATATATTTTTCATCAAATTTCACCAAGATGAGGCTTACTGGCATTACTGCTTAGTCGTGGTTGGACGGATACTGGAGGGTTATTTAATATTGGAGCCTTAAAATAATTGTGTTCGTTCGAATTAATTATTTGGATTTCTAAGTTTAGGGAAAAGTCTTATTAAACTCTTGTGAATGTGTCGATTAAGTGAGTTGTGTAACATAAACGAGTCGAGTGAATTAGTCGAATAAATGAGTGGAGTACGTTAGACATAGTTGTTTTTTTTTTTGAAATTATAGAGCTCCAATCATAAATGTATCTAAGAATTTTTTGCTCTACACAAAATTGATTCTATCCAAAAAAAAAATATTTAATCAGCCCTGTTAAAAAAGGCATTTTAAACGCCTCTAAATGCCTTTTTTAACAAGCAACCTTTTCTAAAAAATGTACTTATTATTTTTTTTTCTTATGAGGCATTTGTTAAATCAACCTCTTAAATTCTATTTGAATTTAAATGTTGACTGAAATAGATCAAGTCTGAACAATTAAACAATATTGAGCACTGGTGTGGATACAGGATTGGATTAAAGGAAGTTCGTTATTTAGCTCAAATCCCTTTTAGGTCGGTCAATATCTTATATTTGCATTTGAATTATAATTCTCGAACGCAGTTAAAGTTTTTACAATTTTGAAATTAGTCAAAAGAAAGTTCTTCGATTGTAAGTTTCGATTGTACCTATTATACTCCTCCATTTTATCCACGCCTGAATGAATAACAACTAAACAGCTCACTTAATATACGATTGTTTTAATTTAATTAAAAATCATACACTTTTAAAATACTATAACATACTTATACTTTGGTTTACATATTTGTTTACAGTTCAAGCTATTTTTATCACAAATCTATGTATCTTATTAATACAAGTATCTAAAAGACTAATTAATATAAATCTGTTTACAATTGAAAAACTTTTTTATTGGGTAACAAAATTATTACACAAGTAGCCATTATTAAATGCCAGGTACTATGTATATATTGGTAATTTGAGACAGTTTGTAAAAAAGCGTAACACATCATTCCAAAAAGAACTAAAATCAGACCTAATGGGAAAAAGACGCTTAGATATGGTTTTTTAGGAAAACAACTTTGAGTCTTTCTACAGGTTAATCCCCAACTAACAGTTATAAGCATTAGTCCTGTAACTGCAGGAATAATAAAAACTAAAACTCCTTCCATGTTATAAGTGGTTCCAAATGCTATGAGAATCGCCCCAGTCATTTGAGAAACCGATTGGAAACTTTGTGGTAAATTAGCGATAGCGACCAATGTTACCCATATGGACAATAAACCGCAATAAAAGTCGCAAAATTTCAAGATTTTTATGTCTATAATGCAATAGGAATAAATGCCATTACCGGAATCACAAGCATGGTAAAAACTCGAATACAACATTGTGAAAAAATAAACTACTGCTTCACTGTAATATTGTCGCAGTAAGGCAAAATAAACGCTTAAAATAAAACCTAAATTACTTAAAGTTAGCAGAAGAGATTCTATTAAAACGTCTATCTTAGACTGTCCAGATCCATCGTGAGAACAATCCCAGCCTGAAACAAAAACAAATTAACTAAACAAAATATCCTTTATACATGTTAAATGAGAATTTATTATGCATGAACTGCATTTGGTTCATGTATAATCTTTAAATACAGTCTTTAAATTTAGTAGTTTTTATTGATAAACAAATCTCCAGCATCCTTAAGAGGCACAATCACTGAGTTGATATATTTTTATCAAAGAAAAAAATCATATAGAACCCGTGCATATAGAGACAATACTATTGCCAAGCTAACGCCCTCTATTATATAATTATCAAATAAATTGGGGACACCAAAGTTCTTTTGAATACACGTCGTTGTAGGTATTAATGTATTTTTATATGTACTATTCATACTTTTGCCACCAGTCGCCCAAAATTTATGGCACACGATCCTCAATGGGCACATAATTAGTTAAATAATATTTTTATAAAAGTTGTAATTATACCGTAAAAATCATACAATTTTTGGTTGCTATATTAAAATGCATATACCAATGAAACTAAATTATAAGTAATAATTGATAATTCTGTTAAGGATCTAACGAGAAATGTTTATGAATAAAAGCATCGGAAAAAGTCACATTCTCTAAACTTTATTTGATCAATGCTATGGTTTTTTTATTTATTTACTTTTCCGAGGGTTTTCCGGTAATTGTTTTAGCATAAGTAGTTAATGTAATTTAAATAAACTAAATATTGAACCAAAAAATCAGTTGCTGTTGATTCGGTTTTAAAAAAGGTAAGATTATTTTAATTTAACATACCTGAATGCCTATGATGACAAAGACACGAAGAAAACATAATTGTATTATCGGCTAAAAATCGACATACTCCATGAGGGCCACAGGATTCATCAATACAGGGCGATGAAGATAAACTAAATATTAAACTTATATTTTTCAGCTCTAAATCATTCCTCCATTTTAGTATATTTTGATCAAATTCTTCATCAAATGAACAATTAGAACATTTCGGATAATTACGTATAAGAAAATCACATTTTTCCTCACAAGTACTATCAATAGAACACAACTGCTTGCAAATTTGAAATGAATCTTTGCAATTATCACAATCATCTTGGTCTTCAACTATAAAAACGGGAAATACTCCAATACTTATATACCAATTGCCAATTTCTGGGTATGGAATGTGTATGTTTTCGAATGTTCCAATTGAACTCGAGCTGTTTAGAATAATTGGAGCTGAATTTATTTCTCCATAATAAATGCATTTGTTGGGGTAGGACGGAATTTCAAAAGTAAATCTTCTAACACAAATTACAATTGTGTATTGATCTGTTAAGTTGCGACGAGGATTTAAAGAAAATCCCAAAAACAATGTTCCTCCAATTTCATCAATGTCGTTCACATCATATTTTAAAACTGTTAGCCAATTTGTTAAATTCACAAGTTTCGGTACTTTTAGTTTTAACGTTGGACTTAAGACGTACGAAAAAACCATACTTTCTCTTGATGAAAGTTTTATCAAATTATACTGCGAATACTTCAGTGATCTTCCCATCGGGAATACAAAATGTAAATTTTCTGCTACTTGATACAATGATTCTTTGTTATCCAAAACATTTGTCTGTCGTTGATTTAAAATTTCATATGAAGTTAAACTTATATGAAATTGAATACTTTCAGTAACATCTGAATTATTCGTATCTGAAGATCCAATCCAAATATAAATAGTAGAAAAAAATTGCAAGTTTAATATTTCTTTTTTAAAGTAATTTTGTCCTTGAGGCACAATTTTGTGTAAATAATTCGAATGACTTGGTATTTGTCCCGCTTGAATTAAAATTATCGGTTCTGAACATAATTCACAATTATTTTCAACTTGAATTTCTAGACTTATACTCGACAAGGATTCATTTTTATGTCTATATTTGAATACTTTGCTCCAGTTTCCGTTTAATGGAGAAATAAAAGAATGTTTAGAGTTGAAGTTTAATTTATTGATATCTGCAGTTGTAGTTACGGCGTATGAAATCAAAGAACGTTTGCAAATATCATTCATATCGCTTAAAACAATTCTTCTATTTTTTCCATGTACCCATGGCTGATAAACAAGTCCAAACCAATGGCCAGGTTTTGGGGAAGTAATATTTATGAATCCTTTAGCGCCGTTAGATTTGATTGTTTCAAAAATAATAGATGGTTGAGACGAAGAATTAAAAAACGTTTTAGGAAAGGGAGCTCCATCAGGACTAATTACTGGCAGTGACCCCTCTTTGAGGCAAACTGTAACGTAACTCTCTGCACAGATAAAAGCTACAAATATAAAAGAAAAACATTGAAAATACAGAAAAAATTATAATTTATTAGAAGGTGCAATTTATTCTTCCGGAGATTTACTATAAATCTATTCAAATAAGAGGCAGACCATCCTAGTTATTTTATGAACGAATATTAATAGTTACCCATAATACATTCCTTCAAAACGGTTCTACGATAGTTGCCCACTGGAAAATTCTTCACACGAAAAGAGCATTATTGCTCACACGAAAGTTGCCCACATAGAAAATTCCTCACATAGAAATAAAGGCACAATGATATATTCTCACATGGAGATAAACCCATAAGAAAAAATATTGTTTAAGTAACAAATAATTAAATATTAAATAAAACAATTTGTTTCTGGGGGTTAATTTCCATGTGAGGATATATTATTGAGCTTTACTTTCTGTGAGGAATTTTTTATGTGAGTAAATTTCAATGTTGGTAAATTTCGTGTGAAGATTTTTCTGGTGGGTAAGAGTTTGGTCACCCTTCAAATCATCTTAATTTTATTTTGAAAAATTATTTACATTAATATTTAACGTTTATAGAATTTACGTAACGAATGATCCGAAAGTTTAAAAATTATATATACAGAAATATACTGAAATACTTACGTAGTGATGTCTTCTTAATAGTTAACGAATTAAAAACCAACGACAATTTTTCAACATCAGAAGGAACAACAAAATGAATTACACTAACGCTATAATATTGGATGTATTGTTCAACATCTTGTATTTCATTAACGCTAATAATTTTTGTATTATGGCAAAAACCACTTTGAAATTTTAATACAAATACTATGGCTACAAACGCCCACATTTCGGACCTAAAAACATTAATACTTAATAGAAAAACTTAACTTGAACATTTTATAATAATTGCATGCAAAATTTTGCTTACTTCCACTGGTTTTAATCTTCATACAACTAATATTAATCATTTAATTGTTCATATAATTTTCTTTTTAAATAATTTCCATAATGATTCTACAAGAAAAAAAGTTTCAATGGTCGGTACATTTAAGAATTTGTATTAAAATATATCTTATCACATTTTACTTATTATGTTAAGGGTCAATATTGCTTGGGTCAAGAAAAAACGGATGGTTTAATAATACAAATGGTTTAATGTAAAAATATTGTGAATTATTTATAGTTTTTATTGACTTACTTACTTTAAATAAATCGTTATTTATTGTAGAGGAAACATTAGGTAAATAATAAAAATTATCTTAATAACACATTGCATTGCATTGATTTACATTTGACATTTGGTCGCTATGGCAAAATGTCAAATACAAATAAAGTTAATGCAGATTTTAGAGAAAGAAATTAAAAGAACTGCAGACTTGTAGAGTAAATGTTTCAAAGATTTACCATCACTAATGCCTATTTGTACAAATTGATTTAAATACTCATCTTTTTTAACACCGGATGCTGCTCATTTGCTATTATTCAATCAAGGCAATAAAAGTTAACCACTAAAACTAGAAGTGGAAGATGAAAAAGTTTAAGAGAATTTTCGGAAAAAAATCAATAAATTTCATAAAATGCTGCACGAGGGAAAATATGTAAAGGCTAAATTGCATATAAATTTGCAAGAGTAATTAATATGAGTATGTAAAACGTAAATAATTTTAAATTAGGGTGTGAACATTTATCACATTTTAATTAAGAAAAAAAATGTTATTATTATTTTAAATTTTTGATAATTACCATCTCGATAGTATAGGTTGTATTGTTATTTAAATGAATGTATAAATGCATAAATAATCTGCATTGTTAAACCGGTTTTTGCCGGCTTATTATTCTCCAATTGTAAACCCCCTATGGTTTTCATTTACTTGTGCCCTCTTATGTTTATATCGTTTATACTCATAAGAGCGAAGTATTTTTTTTATCATTCAAGATTAATATACAAAAGAAATATGGCATTATGGGCATACTAGTAGATCCTGGCACAAACTGCGCTTTAATCATTATAAGTTTGTAATTTAATTATTAATAATTTGCATTCAAAAGAAAAATATAACATAGACCTAGATAAAAGTTGAAGAAATCGCTACGTGGTTAAATTCATATAAGGGCAATTCTTATGAAATTGAAATTTTGTCCTTTCGGTTTTTACAAATATCTTTTTTTTTATTATAAATATATTTGTTGTGTTCTATATTTATAATACTTTACAATATATTTCATACATTAAAATTCGCCATCGGAGTGAAACTCGTCGACGAACAAATATCTAAAAGTATTTTTTTTCCTTGAAAAGATCATAACTTGGGATAATGGTGTTGATTATAATTTTTGAACCATATGAATATCTCTATAAATAATACCGATACTACCTTAAAAATTATTTCCTCACTATGTATATATTTTTTTGATTTATATGATAAAAATATGTTTTATAATTTTTTTTTAATTTCGGAATTTGATGAGAATCATCCATAAAAGCTATTCGAATTATTCATTCAAAATGTGCAAAAAATATAACTTCTTTTAAATGTCATGGAAATTATAAGACGTAATACGTTTTCAAAAAAAAATGTGCTTTTACTTTAATTCTTTAATTACTCAGTATTATTCTTCCAAAATTGTTTTTTTTTTGCAATAAAGATAATTTTTATTGAAATTTCAGACACAAAGCAATGATCAATACAAGTTTAGAAAATTGCATCTAATGCTGCTGGTGCTACAATATGGCGTTTATGAAACATTATCCCCTTTTCTTAGAATATTCTAGCGACAACAGGAGGGGCGATATCGCTCACATTTAGGATCACTATAAGAGACCGTAATAAGCACCTGTTATAGTCGAGGAAGTAATTAAATTGTTAAGATATATAAGAATTATATGATTTAATGTTTCTTGACAATACAATGTTCTTTCAATTACAAAATCTTGTAAATATTTAAAAAAATAAGTTCTTACAGCAATCATTACATTAGTTTCATTGTACTTTAAACGACATTGGATAACATTCGAATGTTTTTAGATTTAAAATAGCGACACTTTTCGTTTTGTTGAATTCAGGAATGCAAATTAAACGTACCTGCTGCTGTTCGGGACCTGAAATAAGTTAATATTAGTTGCATAATGAAAGTTTAAACCGTCAGCGATTAATATAGTTCTTTATAATATCATATTCAATAACAAATATCATTTTTAAACATACCTGTGTAAATTTTAGTTTCAAACTCTGGTTGATTACCAGCAAATAGTACATGAGGACATTTCGACAGAATAAATGGATCTTTATCGTAAAATGGGTAACAAGGTAACGTATCTGGTGCTGTTGGACAAAAATGCCCCCATTGAAGACATTTTTCTAAAGCTTCAATCGGGGTTTCTATTTTACTGTACCGTAAAATATCATGAATTGGTTGCCCAGATGTTCCTAAAAATCAACTATTTTAGTTTCTAAACGTATGCTAATTGTTTTATTCAAAGTCGAGTTTATAGATTTGTCAACTTTTATCTAAATCTAGCACTGATTTTATTCGTGATATCTTGGACATATTGGTTTTAGCATACTGGATTAAATACAATATTTGATTTTTTCACATCAATGTAAAATGTTTTTAACATTATTTTAAGCAACAACTACATACATTTCTCAAATAAGTTTAAAAGACTTAAATAAAAGTATTTACCTAATATTTGAAGGTTTTCTATATCACATTGATAAGGATTAAGAACACTAGTGAAACTTTTTAGATTGGAGGCATTCTGAAGCAAACAAAAATGAAGTGGTTGTTGTGGTAACATATGATTAGCTGGATCAAATTCACCCGGCATCAGATCAACATTAACCGAATTACACAACCGAACCAATAACTTATCAAGCATATTAACCGCTTCGAAAACATCCTCTCTTTTTTCCTCTACTCTAGATATAAGTGATTGCTTTTCTTTCGAATTTCCACTACTTTTTACTGAATTCCCGGCTATTATAACTCGGTTTATGTTACAAACTTGTTCTTGTGTTTGTTTATCTCCTACTAATCCAGAGATCCAATCGATAAGTAATTCAAATTCAAATAGTGATGTTTCCGAAGTGTTGAAATTGGCTAGATCAAGCCCAGAGATAAATACTACTAAAATATCGTGCTCGAATATTGGTCGCTCAATTTGCTCTCCGCAATCAACAAAAACGTATTCTTTTACTTCAAACTTTCCAAGTTCAAGTTCTTGCCCTAAAATCGCACAAGGTATGCCAGTTACTAAATCATGGACGTTAATGTCGCCACATAATTTGATTCTTTGTAATTCATCTTCTAATATTGCAGTATCTGAATCGTCAGCAAAGTGGCTTCTTATAGGTTGTGGAAGTAATTGATTTTCTTCGCTTATATCTTTTAAAACTGATGGTTTCAGTTGTTGATCTTTAAAGATAGTTCCAACAACGATGCAAAGACCTTTTTGGCTAGGCACATCTCCTAAACGACAAATTTTATAATTAGAACCTAAAATGAAATCATTAGTCTTATAGGACGTTTCTATTATTCAGCACTGGTAACCCCATTTTAAGTTAATACGACGATGTAAGCTGTCTTTTACTTCAGTAATTCGTTTGACGTACATATGATAATATTGATTGGAAAAGTTTAATTCTGCTGATAAAAATTTTTTCGAATCATTTTTATAATTCACTTCAACTCTTTTAAGATTTTCCATCACTGTTGTTACCGAAGGCATTTTATTTTACTTTATTTCCTTTGGTTAATTGTGCTTCAACTACTTTTTAGAATATCTGCCGCTATTTTTGCTGTCATATATGACGCAAGCGCAAAGTTTAAATTCTGTATACATATTTGACATTTAACCTACTGCCAACCCTACCAGCGACTAATTATTAACCATTAATCCCTGGGAATCAAAAAGTATAACTTATTAGTTTATGATTTCTGATATAAAACAAATTATCTGTGTCCCATTAATGTAAAATGTAATATTTATCTCAGTTTAAGTAAACTGTAAATCTATAAATAAATATAAAAATGACTTCAACATTAATATTGAAGTGTTTCAAAGACTTAGCCAAGTCTTCTGAATTTTCTAAAATAATTAACTTTAATAACCGCCGTGTGCATACTAGTCCAATTTCATGGTTGTTTTGGGAAAAAGATCGAAAAGGTGGTTATGATACTTCTCCAAAGGAAAAACCTTCCACGACGGAATTTATAAGAAATGGGTTTAAAGAATTAAAGCAAGAAATTAAATTATGGAAAAGTGAAATCGCCGATCAACTGAAGCTAGATCCAATAATGACTTTTCGTCCAGGTACATAATATAAGGAGTATATTTTAGTTGTTTTAAACTTTAGTATTGATATTTTGTAGGTGAAACTGATATTTTTTGGAAATTTGAAAATCAAGAATCGTTAGATCAATGGGTAACTACCAGTGACAAAGATCACAATGAAGGCAAAAGTGAGTGTTCCCTTACGTTAAATCCTCAAGGTAAAGCAGTTTTCTCAGGAGTTTTATGTAAAAATCCACCTAAAGATGGACGTATTAAACGAGCTGGATATTGTAACATGAAATCAATTCGTGCTAGGGTAAAAATCCTCTATAATATGGAAGTGAAGAATTTTTTGCAAAATTATGGGCAAAATTATGCCACTTAAGTAAATTTCAGTTTTTTAAGAGATTGTTTTTCGCAAGTATTATAACTACATGAGGAAGTCAGAATTTCTCGTAGATTCATAATAAATTAGATTCCATTAATTTCACAATTGCTTTTTTCAATTTGACCATTATAAAATCTAAATAATGATTCAGAAATAGTTTGAATTTAAAAAACTTTCTTTTTTAAAAAACTTAAGAATTCATTACTGAGAAGAACTATTACTAGTGAAGATTAGGATTCCAACCATTCCAACAGATACCGAACGACTTTTATTAACAACCCACGAAAACAAATATTTTGTATTCAAGATATACGAGTTTTTGTCTATAAACCTGCAAAAAATCTTTCACTTTATTTACGTAAATATGAATAACATATAAAGTTATATTTGTAATTATTTATAACCGTTCAGAAATCCTTCAAACGAGAAACTTGTTTGGATTGGGCCCAATACAACACATTAGTGATGAAAGTTCGAGGAGATGGACGACCGTATTTATTAAACATTTCAGCGGAAGGGTATTTTGATATTTGGTGGTTTGATATGTACCATTATGTTCTACATACTCGAGGAGGGCCATATTGGCAAACTACTAGGGTTCGTTATTTCTATTTTCATAATACATGTAACATTTATTTATTTATTTTTTTTTTCAGATTCCTTTTTCCAAATTTTTTTTATCTTCCAAAGGAAGAGTACAAGATAGACAAATGCCTATTTGCTTGCAAAAAGTTACCAGTTTCGGTATTTCGGCAGGAGACAAAGTTGATGGTTCTTTCAATTTGGAAATAGATTATATTGGTGTTGAATTCGATCCCTCGCATACCGAAGAATTCGCTTATGAAATGTATAAAATGAAAGATAATTACATGGTTGCTGTATAAAATATTAAATTAAAAAATTATGTAATATATTCTTACTATACATATGTACATAACAATTTTTTGTAGTAAGAATTTAGTAAGAATTTGTATAAATAGAATCGGATATATACATTTTTTTTTTATAAAACAACATTATTCAATATTTTACTTTTTCAGGATTTTATAAGTATCTTTTGAGACTATATAGCTAAGAGCAGCTGCTATAGTTGTAGCTCCTGTAGTATACCTAGAATTAAAACAGTAGAAGTATAACTTTTTAAACTTACTAAAATAAATTGTATTTTTACCATAAAAAGTGTAAAATAGAGTGGTCGATGTAGCCAAAAACAGGAGCTGCTAACGTTGTCGCGACTAAAGTTAATTGTATAGCAGTATTGACTTTACTAATAAAAGTAGGAGCTAATTGGGCTGTTGCATGAGTGACATCAAAATATCGACTTAAAGTACGCTAAAATATTTAGTTTCAAATTGAATATTTTTTTTTTGTATTAAAAGCTTTATCTAAAGTTGGGGTTCTAAGGAGTTCTAACACAGGCGATGTTCACTATTGTTCGAGTAGTTAAAAAAAAAGACGTAAATATTACATTGAAAATAATTTGTACACTGATTTAAATACACTTCGCAAAAAATAAAGTATTTTCGTCTGTAATACAACTCCATGGAAACCCAGCATCAAACATACCGGAGATGGTAACGATTTATATCTTATTACGAAACCTGCAGCTACCAATAATATATCACGACCAATAATCATTCCTGTTAATGCCCAAGGAATAAGTTCCGAATAAGTTAAAGTTAAAAATAAGGTTGCAATTAAAACTTTATCAGCCATTGGATCCAAAAAACTCCCTAATTTCGATGACTGTCCAGGAAATTTTCTAGCAATCCAACCATCCAACTAAAACAATTATTTTATGATATAAATTTAGAATTTGGTATTCATTCATCATATAAAGAAATATCCACAGATTAAAATATTCAATATATAAAGAATTTCTACAGAAATCCTAAGGGCATTTGGAAAGGTTTTAGATTACTGTAGGATAAGTACTTGTATTAAAAAACGGTGGATCTTCATCTTCATAATTTTTTCCAGTAAACTGAGAAATAAAATTTTGATTGCAAAACAGGATCTGAATCGAGAATCTATTGATCACTAAATTAATCATTAAAATATTACTAAATCCATTAAAAGTATGCAAATATTAAAAGCAGTTAAAAAAATAAAGATTAGTTGAATAAAGATTAAGATATAAAGATTATGAATAAAGATTAGTTGGCAATTAAAAATATAGGTAATTATTTAATTTAATTAGTTCCCTTTAGCCCAATACAATCTGATAACGTCTGATTCTCATTTTGTTTTTAATTCAATTCGTAAATAAATCAATCAATTCATTATGCTTAATTTATTCACAAATTGAATTATTTAAAAACAAAATAGAGAATGGCTCATTGTCTAACTGTATAGGACTACAGCGAACTTTACCCTTTCCCTTAAATTATACTGCCGCCAACTGTCGCTATTCAAAATCTCACAATATTTCTATGACAATGATCTATATGCTTATATAGATCATGCACTATAAAATACATATTGTAAATAACAAGAAAATATGTTTCCCCTATCTTTACATTACAATTGATTTTGGTTTGAAATCCACAAAAAATGGTTATTGCTTAGAATAAAACTATATTAGCATCCGAATTTATAGAATTTTGTATGCTGAAACGTTCATATACCTAGCAAATGAAAACTGATTTTTCTACGGCTCTCTTGCAATTAAACAACTATGCTAAGTTTTTTTAAGTAGTATAACTTAATAAAAACAGTTACCACGTCTGTGATTCCAGCGATTATCAACAAACCAAAGGCAAAATCGAATTGTTGCTGAATTATCAAATAGCCTAAATACGGTGATGAAACAATTCTCGTAACACATAACAAATTGGGAATAGTGTACACATTTTCTCGTTCCACTATCTCCTCCATTTTTTCTTTCATTTTATCTTTAGTTTCTTTAATGTCATTGATAATAAATTGCCCTTTTTCTCGTAACCTATTTTCCGTTTCACGTAAAATTTCATGATTGTGTTTAATCATCGTATGTATCATCTCCTGCTTTGTTTCTTTATCATTTAAAATTATATCTTTTTTATTACTTTTAATCGACAATAGTATTTTATTAGTATGTAGTCTCGCATTGTTTTGAATGAATTGTTTCGATTCTGCGATTAATTTACTTGACTTCACTGGCCAATGATGAGATTGGGTTTTTATATTAAATATATTATCGAGTCGTTTTAAATGGGATTTCATATTAATTTTCGATGCCGAGGCCGATAGAAATTGGTACATTGATAAACCAGTTTGAAGACGAATCATTTTGAGAGTATATCTACAATTTTAAAAATAAATCACTTCGCGTTTAACATATTATGACGACGATAATATTACCCTTAAAGTCTACGAATATAAGAAATGAATCTTTAAAATTTGAAATAAGATATTAAATATTTTCTTCCATATGATTTTAGGTTACTTTATCAAACAACTTCAATTTCATGATTAATTTTATCTACTTAATTACTTCAATTTTGTCTAAATTTGTTCACTGATTTATTGTATTTGGTGGTATTTGGTGTATTTATTATTGTTGCATTGGTATTTGGCGTATTTGGAAAATATTAGCGAGTTCGGAATTGTTAGAAGTGACCAGAGACAGTCCGTGACAACTCAATTTTTTAATTTTGCGTTGTTTGTTGCGTTTGTTGTGTTTGTTTGACGCGTTTGTCGTATTAGCATCGATTCGGTACAGTTCGCTAGGTTCACTAGACATTTGTTTCCCACAGAATCGCTTGTATGCAAAAAATGGTGGGCTTTTAATAATTTACCATGCTTATTTGTTCAAGTTCTCAATAAATTTGGTTGAATTTG
This sequence comes from Sisyra terminalis, assembly GCA_958496175.1. Taxonomy (NCBI): domain Eukaryota; kingdom Metazoa; phylum Arthropoda; class Insecta; order Neuroptera; family Sisyridae; genus Sisyra; species Sisyra terminalis. The sequence goes on from OY292274.1 coordinate 58,619,730, forward strand.
TAAATTTCGTTATGAAAGTAATGGCTCATCACTATACCGTCACAGCTCACAAAGCCACCGCAGTAAATGCGTGTGTAACGGGTATGAAAAATTCCATTTGTTTCATAATTCAACGTTTTACTTAACCCGGCATCTACATCTTTTCCACTCTATATTATTATGTAATTATCAAAATAGTCCCCTAATTTTTATTTGTAGGTAATTTCACATCTCCCACAGACCTCAATTTAATCGTTGCTAAAAATACAAGGCTGGAAATATATTTAGTTACACCAGAAGGTCTGCGGCCTATAAAAGAAGTTTCCCTCTATGGAAAAATTTCTGTTATGAAACTTTTTCGTCCACCTGTAAGATATATTAGCCTAAAATTTGGATTCCTATTTAACGGCCTATTATTTTTAGCATGAACAAAAGGACTTACTATTTATAGTGACTACACGATACAATGCTATGATCTTAGAATGTACGGGTTCAATTGAAAACATTGACATAATTACAAAAGCACATGGAAATATCGCTGATAGAATCGGAAAACCTTCTGAAACTGGTATTTTAGCTGTCATAGACCCTAAGGCACGTGTTATTGGTTTACGTCTGTACGATGGATTATTCAAAATCATCCCCTTGGACAAAGATAACAGTGAACTTAAAGCAGCCAATATTAGGTATTAAATAGATTTTCTAATTTCGATTAATCTAATCAATATTATACCATTAAAATTATTTTTATAGAATGGATGAACTACAAGTACAAGATGTGGAATTCTTACACGGTTGTGCAAGTCCCACGATAATACTTATCCATCAGGATTTAAATGGAAGGCATGTAAAAACTCATGAGATATCTCTTCGAGATAAAGAATTCGTGAAAATACCTTGGCGTCAAGATAATGTTGAAACAGAAGCTACAATGTTGATCCCAGTTCCATCGCCGTTGGGAGGAGCTATTATCATTGGCCAAGAAAGTATTTTATATCATGATGGCAACACATCTGTGGCTGTAGCACCAGCAATTATAAAAGTAAAATTTTATTCTTTAAAATAGGATTTTATCTTTAAATAAATTTGTAGTGATAAAGTCTATGAATGCAAGGAAATTAATAAAAGGGTAGTATTTTACTTAAGCAAACGATTCGTTAGACGTATATATTTCTTCTTAAAATGTTAAATCAATTTTTTGAGGTAAAAATAATTTGGTTAGTCGAGAAAAATGCAATAGTATTTTTCATAAATTTAAACAAAATTGATCTACTAGTAAATTACGCAGGTGAAGATGCGGGTATCAGTAGGAATATAAAGTTTAATAATTTATCTTGATCTACCTACAATACTTACCATTTTATACCTACAAGTATCTACAATTTTTACATGTTTTTTTTTTCTTTCAGCAAAGTACAATACTTTGTTATGCTAAAGTCGATGCTAACGGACATCGTTATTTGTTGGGTGACATGGCAGGCCATTTATTCATGCTATTTTTGGAAATAGAAAAAAAGTCTGACTACACTCAAGTAGTTAAAGATTTAAAAGTTGAATTATTGGGTGAAATATCTATTCCTGAATGTATTACATATTTGGATAATGGAGTATTATTTATCGGATCTCGGCTGGGAGATTCACAGCTAATAAAATTAAATGCAAAAGCTGATGATAAAGGAAGTTATGTAACTGTGATGGAAACTTTCACTAATCTAGCACCGATTTTGGATATGTGTGTTGTTGATTTGGAACGGCAAGGACAAGGACAAATGGTTACGTGTTCCGGTAAGAAATTAATTTAGTTTTACAAAATCACGAGAAAATAGAAATCTAGTGATTTTTTAAGTGAAACTTTTAAGTTTCTTATTTTTACGATATTATTTTTTTAAACCTGTTATTAACCATAATATTTGTAGGTGGATACAAAGAAGGCTCATTAAGAATTATTCGCAATGGAATTGGGATTCAGGAACATGCTTCAATTGATTTGCCCGGCATTAAGGGAATGTGGGCTTTACAAGTAGCTTCAGATACTTCATTCGATAACACTTTAGTATTAGCTTTTGTTGGACAAACACGGTACGTGTTCCAAAACCCAAGAAAACTCAAGCGCAATTTATTTCTAATAAATCTAAAATTCCAGAGTTTTGAGTTTAAGTGGAGATGAAGTTGAAGAAACAGAAATTAGTGGCTTTACATCAGATCAACAAACACTTTGGTGCGGAAATGTGGTTAATTGCCAATTAGTACAAGTAACTAAACGAGCTGTGCATTTAGTAAATGCTGCTACACGCCAGCAAGTAGCTGAATGGAAACCACCCACTGATAAGAATATTAGTGTGGTAGCCGCCAACACCCAACAAATTGTTTGTGCTACCGGTTCTGATGTTTACTATATTGAAATTTTAGAACATGAACTTATCAAAAAAAGGTACATTCATATTTAAGTTAAGACTATCGTGATTTTAGACTACACAATACATGGATTGCTCAATGGCTAGCTACTGTAGGTATGTGATAGTCATTGTGATCAACAAGTTTTCAATGAATCCCTATGCCTATGAGCAGCTCATATACTGTATAGTTTAAGTAATTATATTATTAAATCCTCTTTATATATTTATTTTTTTAATCAAATATTTTAGCCAAAAAACCTTGGATTTCGAAGTAGCGTGTATGGATTTAACTCCATTGAAGGAAGGGGATCCAAATGCGCATATACTTGCAGTAGGTTTATGGACTGATATATCAGTTTTACTCTTAGATCTACCCGAACTAAACCAAATTATCAATGAACCACTTGGAGGAGAAATTATACCAAGATCTATTTTAATGACTTGTTTCGAAGGCATTAATTACCTTCTAGTAGCTTTGGGTGATGGCTCTATGTTTTATTTTACTCTGAGTAAAGAAAATGGAACATTAATTGATAAAAAGAAGGTTACTTTGGGTACACAACCAACTGTATTAAAATCATTTAGATCACTCTCAACGACTAACGTATTCGCTTGTTCGGATCGGCCAACTGTAATTTATTCATCAAATCATAAGCTTGTATTTTCTAATGTTAATTTAAAAGAGGTAAACCACATGTGCTCTTTAAATGCTGAAGCTTATCCAGATAGTTTAGCTTTGGCTACGGAAGGATGTGTTACAATTGGAACAATTGATGAAATCCAAAAATTACATATAAGAACTATCCCTTTAAGAGAATCTCCGAAAAGAATAGCTTATCAAGAAAGCTCGCAAACTTTTGGAGTAATTACAGTTCGCGTGGATGTGCAAGAAATGTTTGGACAGCAGTCATTAAGACCGAGTGCTTCAACTTTGACCACGTGTACCAGTCAATCAAGTGGAATTGGATCTTTGGCATTAGCAAAAACTAGTGGAGGAGCTGGTACTGCATCTAATGCAAACAGCACTATAACTCCTGCGGAAATTGGACAAGAAATTGAAGTTCATAACTTACTTATAATTGATCAACATACTTTTGAAAGTAATTTTTAACATTTAAGGGGTTATTCCTAATTTTTTTTGAAGCAATAATAATTTTTATGATAGTTTTTTTTATACATTTCCAAAAAACGAATTTATTTATCGGTAAAAAAGTATATAACAATATTATTTTTGCTTATTTATATTAATGTATTCTTGGGTCAAAAACCGTTTGTCGATAAATAAATTGCTTTTCGAGAAAAATATTTTTAAAAACGGTCATAAAATTGTCATCGCTATCAATTCATAATAACTCCTTAACAAGTCAATGAAAAATTATAATTTTAAAAATTATTTTAGTTCTTCATGCTCATCGATTTTACCATTCTGAGTATGCAATGTCATTAGTTAGTTGCAAATTGGGCGATGATCCAAACACGTATTACATAGTAGGAACAGCGTTTATCAATCCAGACGAATCAGAACCAAAACAAGGCAGACTTATAATGTTCCATTATTCTGATAATAAATTAGTACCTATTGCGGAAAAAGAAATAAAGGGAGCTTGCTATTCTCTGGTTGAATTCAACGGAAAACTATTGGCTTGTATAAATAGTACGGTAAGTTAAAAAAACGTTATTACAATCTTTCTGAACTGCATCTTCTTTGCTAGACTTTTAAATTATTTCAGAGCTTAAGTTTTCCAAATTTGTCTTTCTTTTTCCTTAACGTGTGCAGTAGAAAGGGAATCGACCAATGCTTATCAATATGTCGTATAATGGCAATATATATGTCGCATACTAAACACACTAAACATATCAACTTTCCTCACTAAATCAACATTCTTTATTACTTATAATAATACTTACTGGTCTTGTCTTTCAAAGTCCATATTTTTTAAAACTTTTATAGTGAAATACTTAAAATCCATTTTTATTAATCATTAATAACTTTAGGTTCGTTTATTTGAATGGACCACCGATAAAGAACTTCGACTGGAATGTTCATATTTCAACAATATCATGTCACTCTACTTGAAGACTAAAGGTGATTTCATTCTTGTTGGTGATTTAATGCGAAGTATGACATTACTGCAGTATAAAACGATGGAAGGAAGTTTCGAGGAAATGGCTCGAGATTACAACCCAAATTGGATGACCGCCGTAGAAATTCTAGACGACGACACATTTTTAGGGGCTGAAAATTCCTTCAATTTAATTGTTTGTCAAAAAGATAGGTAAATTAAAATATTGCAAAATTATTTCAACTTTCATAATCAAATCAAATGTTTAGTGCTGCAACCACTGATGAGGAACGTCAACAAATGCAAGAAGTTGGACAATTTCATTTGGGAGATATGGTTAACGTTTTCAGACATGGGTCTTTAGTGATGCAAAATCTTGGCGAAACATCGACCCCTACAACTGGTTGTGTACTATACGGAACAGTAAGTGGGGCTATTGGTTTAGTGACCCAAATTGCCCCTGAATTTTTTGACTTTTTACGAGAACTACAAGATAGATTAGCTCGTGTGATTAAAGCAGTTGGCAAAATTGAACATCGATTTTGGAGGTCATTTAACACAGATATTAAAACTGAACAAAGTGAAGGTTTTATTGATGGGGATTTGATCGAAAGTTTTCTGGATTTATCTCCAGATAAAATGAAGGAAGTCTGTACTGGTTTACAGGTTGGTATTATAATTTTTCATTCTCTAACGCATATTCTGAATTTTCGTTTTTTTTTTCAGATTGACGATGGAAGTGGAATGAAAAAGAGCTGCACTGTAGATTACCTTGTCAAGATTGTGGAAGACCTTACTAGAATACATTAGACTGTAATACATTTTACAGTCAAGAAATACCATTAATTTTACATAAAATTTCCTACAAAAAAGTTTTCATAAAAGCCTGGTCGATCTCCCCAATTTATTACCCTTAATCGGGTATTGTATTTCCTTTTCGAATATATAGCCATTGAATGAAGAAAAAAAAATTGGTTTTACATACATTCAAAGGTTAAAAAACTTTGCATTAAGACTAATTTTCGGTTTTGTTAAAGAAGTATTTTTCTTAACACCTTATATAGCGACTAAAGTTATTTCTCTCTCTTTATCAATCGCTATACGATTTTAAAGAAAACAATCATGATTATTCAATATTTTCAATAACTCACAAAAGCTGAAGTGTGGAAGGTTAAGGAGACCGCATTTATATAAAAAACTTTTTAATTAGAAATTTGATGTGAAATTGCTGATGTTTGTTTTTTTACTTATCTGGGATCCCCTGTACAGGCAAACAGGTTTATAAGAATATAATTGGTATTTTTCCAACTTTTTTTTCTATGCTATGATTTGATAACTAAATATTTATGTACAATACTTTCGAATGTCAGTCTTCTTTGTAAGAAAATAAATAATCATGTTAGTTACTATGCCTTTTATTTAATTTGCTAAAATCAAAATGCAATGTCTTTGTTAGTCTTTATGATTTTTGTCAATTTTTGTATTCGAAGTTAAATTCATATTGATGCTAAAATAAAATTGAAAATGCATAATATGTCGAATGAAATTGATTGCCATTTAGAACTTCTAGGGTCGGAAACAGATTCAGTCAATGCTAAATCTGTAGATTCATGCAAATCGATACTCGAGGCAAATGAAACATATTTACAGTGGTGTGTATTCTGTTATTATATCGTACAATACTTTAGATTTAAATAATCAGTTACAAAAACTACTTTTCAAGAAATTACTGGTTAACATTTTAATGATAGACTCAAACTAGGGCTACGATTGGATTACTATATAATGCGTAGATTTAGCGGGATTTTTTTTCATTGAGTCGTTTAAAATTTTAACTAAACTAATATATGCTCTTAAAAAAGCCCTAATTAGAATCTGATTAAACTCAATAAACTTATATTTATAAATACTTTTATTTATTAAAAACTTTCAGGTTTGATCGAGTTGTAACCGAAGAATTGGAAATGTTAAAAAATAAAGTTTTTGTTAATAAAGAAGCTCCTGACTTTTTAAAAAATTACAAAGACGATGGACCTGTTCCACAAACAACATCAAGTCTCAAAAACCATACAACATTTTTTCATACCGTGAAAAATTTTGCTAAAGCTGAAATCATTAACGATTTATATAAATTCGATAAAGAAAAAGAAGTAAACGATTATGATATGAAGTTATTAGATTTCAAGAAAGAAAGTTTTAACAACATTCATAATCCCATAGAAGTGCTAAGTTATGTTGGTGTAACAAAACCAAAAAAGAATGAATAAATTTTCCAATCGGTTTTTCTTAATACTTTAATCCATTAGCTCTGGTGGTAAGGGTGGAGGTGTTGGTGGTTTCATAGATTTATTTTCAGGAGATTCAGTTTCATTGCTACCTCCTAAAATCCATGCCACATATAACTTCGTTTCTTTTTCAAATGAATAAGTGTTACTATGCGCAGTTTGAATTATTCTTATTCCAATACAAAAGCCGACCTAACAAGTATAGATTTAGTTTTGAACATTTCCAAATTTCAATAACAAACCTCTAAAATACTCAGAAAGAATAAAGTTAGAAACAAACCCCAACCAGATCGTTGTATTTCACCAACAATAATTTTATGGCAGCCTCGATTATTAATAGTTAATTCGTTGGGATTTAAATCATAAAATAAACTTGTATTAGTTATATGGTGATGAATACAAGGATATAGAGACGCTAATTTACAACAACTAAAAGGTGTACTATCGGTCATCGTTCTAAAATTAAAAATCATGATTTTTCTCTTTTTTAAAAAAAAAAGGTTTTTGTACTCAGTTATATCAGAATCCATAAACATCGGATCAAACCATTCAATATCAAACCATTCCCGATAACTTCTACTTCCACAACATTGAAATTTAACTTGCATATGATCTATTTTTCTTTTCTGCAAAAGCTCTGAGGCATATTTCTGCATACCACTCAAAATACCATCTTCTAATGTTTCATGAATTCCATAAGAATGGGAAATTATTGCAATAGTGATGCATTGCAATATTAGAAGCAAAGCCGTTGAAGTTATTACATATGCATATAAAATATGATTGAATTTTTTACTTTCATTCAAAAAGATAGTTTTAAGCAACAAAAGTGCTCCCGTAATATGAAACAATATATATAACACAGCCGCAACTATTAACAATACAGTAATGACTGTACCATCTGAATTTTCCGAGATCATATTGATAAAATTACCAATATTGTTGAATATTTGCCAAGATTTAATGAATATTCCAACAGAAAATAGAAATAAGAATCCATTAAAAATAAACGCTATTAGTAATATTACATGAATTTGATATAATGTTAAATATATTTTTGGTTTCCCTCGGATTGATTCTAGAATATTTTGCATAATACTCTGTACTAGGATGGATATTAATTAATAGATTTAATACGATATTTTGACAAACAAATATCCTTAGAAACTAACAACTTATCTTAAATATTCGAAATTATGTAAGCGAATCGTTACTCCAATAATGGAGTTAAATGGGCTATCATCTTGAAGTGCGAACTTTTATAAATATTATTAAAGAATCTTTAGTGAATATTAAAGATTCTTAATGCGTGTGTAAATAAGAAGTTCTTCGTTATGATTTTTGGAATTTTTCTCTATAAAACTAGAGTGTTTTATAATTTTATTTATATATTAATTTTACATCATCGACATTATCATTGTAATAACATTAATCATAACACTCATTCATAATCAGAATGTCGTATGTTAAAATTTTGGATACAATAGAACAATTGCTGCAAATATCTACTCTCAAGGACTTGATAACTTTCGCCCAAATTAAAAACATCATAAGTCGTCTAAAGACCCAAAAAAAGTCCAGGACTTGGTTTCATCACCTAAAAATCTTCCTCGCAAAACTCTTGTCCTCCTTATATATATCTACAACGCCATGATACGCCTTTCATATTTCCTGAAAGCATGAAAACACGCGAAAATCATCCTGATAAAGAAACCTAACAATTATTTATCAGGCCTTATCAGTCTTCTCTCCAAGCTGTCCAAGATCTTTGAAAACTGCTACTACCCAAGCTGTTGATTTACCTAGACCCAATTATACCAAACTATTATTTTGGGTTCCGCTCAGGTCACTCATGCCCTCAACAATTAAATAGAATGACTGATGAAATACCAAGAACTTACGAAGGAAATAGTTTTGCTTATTCATTGACACTCAACAAGCTTTCGGCAGGGTCTGACAAGCTGGATTCCTCTACAAACTGAAATCTATCCTACTTGAAACTTATTATAGAATTCCGCAATTCTACCTTTCCAACAGAACCTTAAGCGTAAAATATGCCAACACTAGATCACTGACAAAACAAATAAATGCTGGAGTTCCACAGGGAAGCGTTTTAGGTTTGCTCCTCTATCTGATATATACAATTGATTTTCCCACGTTTCCAGGAAATACAGCGGTCATGTTTGCAGACGATCTAATCATCCTAAATCGAGCTGAAGAATACCAAATTGCAGCAGGAAACATACAAGACCACGCAAAAGCACTCGAGACGAGAATCAAAAACTGAAGGTTAGCAGTAAATGCCCAAAAATCAACAATGGTAGAATTCAACTACCGCAAAACGACTGATAATATCCCAATCCACTTAAATATAATACCAGTCCCGCAATCCAATTCAATGCGCTATCTTGGAGTAGTTTTTAATAAACGCTTAACGTACTCCATGCACCTCAACAAACTATTCCAACGATTGCACGGGTTGAAACCACTACTAAAGGATAAGTCCCCATTTGCCCCAAACGACAAAAGCCAACTGTATGCTTCAATAATTCGCCTTATTTGGCAATACACATCAGTACTATGAGGAGCTGAATGTTCCCCAATGTAAATCGTGTCCAGGACTTCCAAAACCAGATTTTAAGAATAATCACCAGAACTCCATAGTATTTCCGAAATTCAAACATCCACAAAGATACCAGGATGCCCACCGTAAAGTAAACAATCAAGAAGTTCTATAAAAATGCACACCAATCAAAAGGAAGAACACAGAAATTCAACCAGAATAGAAGCAATTAAATCCCGTCCTCTATCCAAGGAACGCAAATGCTTGAATAGGAACCATCAAGGCGACCTTAGGGACTAGGATGCAAATAGTAAACGACAAGTACGAGTGAGCCATAAATACAATGGGACTACTGTTGAGTAGCATCCTGTCTATGTGCCCCCTAAGTGCCACGTCGACTTTATATGTACCATGGAACAAAACTATAATGCAATTTATTTGCAAAAGGTATAAATTAGGAGAAAAAATGATGATTTTCGAGGATTTCTTTTTAGAGAATTAACCATATTTAAAATGGTAATAGTATCCTTCATCGTATTTGATCGTATTCATTGATTAACTAGTTGATTGAAATCGTTGAAATCCCTTATTGTTCTCTTAAGTTTTATAGGGTACCTAGGGTACATATTTTGCATTCAGAAGAAAAAGATAATTTGATTTTTATGGAATAAAAGAGCATTTTACTATTGTAATTAACACCTTGTACTTTTTAAATTTCTGCAAAATAATTTCTCTATAAAACAGGTATAGAATAAAAATAATTTATATTGAAATGAAATAACTCAAATACCGAATAACCTTTAATATGACGACCGTATGAAAATCTAAGGTTATGACTAGTATGGCACAAAATAATGTTCATAAAAGAAGTGTTGCATACTTCCTAAAATAGTAATTTTATTATAAAAATGCACCTTTAAAAAATTATAAAAACATTTAATTCAAAAGTATAAATTAGATTTACTTTAAATCAAATGGCTCTTACCGCTATTACTGTTTTAAAGTTGAGTCGGTTTAGTTATAAAAGGTACTGGGTTTTCAATCATAAAAATAATGCGAAAGCTTTTAATAATTATTACGAAAATTTTTAGTCTTTCAATTTGTAATTCTTCTACATTGAAGCTTTTACGACCCATGAGTATTGCATGTACAAATTCCAACAATCAATTTCATCCATTCTTCAAATATTTTCACACAACTGGTGCAACAAGAAAACGAAGAAAAACCGCCGAAGAACGTGTAAATTAGCGATTTCAAACTTTAAATATGAATAAATAATTTTTGAAAAATGTTTATAGAAATCGCCACGAATTATAGAATATTCCCCAAAAGCCAAAATAAAAAATGATGTTGTAGAAATATGGAAAAATATGACAATAAAGGAATTGGCTGTCGCTATGCAAAAAGATACCGGTAAAGTGTTACAATATTTAAGCAAAAAGTATTGAAAAATATATCCTTTACTAATAAATCTAATTTGTGCCTTTAATCAATACATAATAAGAAAAAATTCGCAGGGAAAATTATACCGACCAATCAAGTATATAATTAAGAATTTCAATTTGAAACATTATGTTGAACGTTTCGTCATCTTATTTTGGCTTCATCAGCCAATAAATCAATTTATAAACTCAAAAATATTTTTTTTTGTTTCATTAACATACTTTCCTTATGAACATTTATTTATTATCTATACAGTAATAATAGTGATATATTAACATAGAACAACCCCATAGAGCACAAATTATTGTAGGAATATTGCGTTAATGTTCGTAAGTTATATATAATCACCAATATTTCTGGTATATTGAAGTTGTTTTCTTTTGTAATATTTCTTCTGCAATATTATATCATTGCTACTGTTATGTTACAAAGCAATATATTACATATAACCAAATTGCTATTAAATAGTAAATAATGACGAATTGGGATATTTGAGCTTCAAAAATTTCGTAATACTAGAGGGATGGATTTTAAATCGGTATGTTATTTTATTCATCAAAAGAATGATGCCAAGATTTTTTTTTTGCATATTTTTATTATAATATAACACATTATGTTTCCTACGTTTGTATTGATGATGGATTTAGACACAAATGTTATAATTTGTATTTTATCGTGCTTAATAAAGACTCGTCCTTAGCTCAAAAAAATCTGTAAATACATCAAAGAATAAACCAGTTACAGGCATAATTTTACAGGTCCTTATATTATTCATTAAATTATTTAACTTTTGGTGCCATCTTAACACTTTGGAGATAAAATCACCCTGCTAAAAAAGATCATTGAAAACCACTGCCGGTTTTTGAATCAATTATAAAATTTCTATAGCTCCGGCCCCTAATTTATTTCTGTCCATCATTTAGTCGTTTCCTTTTACAGCAGTTATACGCCTTTATGGCTCTATTATCTTATTTTGTATCTAGTTTAAACCTGTTGAAATTAAACACTTATTTTAATTAGGCTGGAGTTATAACTATAATTCATACTTTTAGATCATATTTTCGAAGTGTTACTTCATATAGAAAATAGCTATGACTATTCAGAAGAGTCTTCTGTATTAGACAATCCACAAATAGTATATGATATTTTGAAAAAGTCTGGTATGAGATATAAAATAATTGCGAAACCTAGTAAAGATGTTAAGGAAAAAGAAAATGAGGACGTTGACGTGAGGCGACAACCTCCTTGTGATTCAAAACTGTTAGTTTCTCGTTGTCCTGTTGTTACCGTTATGGGGCATGTGGATCATGGAAAAACTACCTTATTAGATTCTCTTCGTAATACTTCTGTCGTTGCATCAGAATTCGGTGGTATCACACAGCATATTGGAGCATTTTCTGGTAATTAAGTAAAGGAGTGCCAAGAGCTATGTTTTCTATTCTTTTATTGTTTTTTCAGTGAAATTAAAGTCTGGAGAAAAAATTACGTTTTTGGATACTCCAGGTCATGCAGCATTCAGTGCTATGAGAGCCAGAGGCGCCAATGTTACAGATTTAGTTGTTTTAGTAGTAGCCGCCGATGATGGAGTAATGGAACAAACGATTGAATCTATAAGAATGGCAAAACAAGCTAACGGTACTTAGTTTAAATGGACTTAAAACTTGAAAGTAAAAGTGGATTATTTTTATTCATTTCTTTCAGTTCCGATAATTGTAGCCATCAATAAAATTGATAAACCTGAAGCAGACATTGTATAAAATATATCTTTGTTTTAAAATTATTTTATTCATAGAAATATATATTTTAGGAACGAACGAAAAAAATGTTACTTCAGAATGGAATTGTATTGGAAGATTTTGGAGGTGATGTACAAACGGTTCCTATTTCTGCATTGAAAAAAACCAATTTGGATCAATTGACGGAGGCTATTGTTCTTCAGGCAGAAATAATGGAGTTGAAGGCTGATCCGAAGGGTCTGGTTGAAGGAGTTATTATTGAAAGTAAAACAGACGCTTATAGAGGGTAAAATAAAATTTTATATTTTTCTTAAAGAAAATTAACGAAATTTGGTGATAAAGGAAACTCTCAACTTCTGTTATACAACGAGGGACATTAAGAAAAGGAACAGTTCTAGTGGCAGGATTAGCTTGGGCGAAGGTGCGAGCTATGTTTGATCATGATGGAAATAGTATTTCGGAAGCTCCTCCATCTACTCCTGTTGAAATACTTGGTTGGCGAGAGCTTCCTTCTGCTGGCGATGAAATGTTAGAAGTAGAAAGCGAAGTAGGTATATTTTAAGCCTCGAAAGCAATAAATTCAACGAACTAATTTAAATAAGTAACAGAACAATTTTATGACAAGCCTTGATAAACCTGAACCAGTGAATTAAACGATCCTTAATTACTCTTTGCTCCTAAAATGAACTTAAATCATGTTTTCTAATTATAGAAAAGAGCTCATGAGGTAATTAAGTATCGTGAAGCTAACAAACAAAAAGAAAAGCAATTGGCAGATGCAGTTGTGGTAGATAAAAAGACGGCTGAACATTTAGCACAGTATCATGCTGAACTTGAACGAAAGCGAAAACTTGGACGGTATCGGGTTAAACCTAGTGGTCCACGAGAAAAAGAAATCAAAGATGAAGGAGGTCCGCCCAAAGTCAGTGTTGTCATTAAAGGAGACGTGGACGGAAGTGTTGAAGCAATATTAGATGTCTTAGAAACATACCACGATAATTCACGTTGCAAACTAGATGTTGTCCATTATGGGGTGGGAAATGTATCCGAAAATGATTTAGAACTTGCGGAATCTTTTAACGCCATTATCTATGAATTTAATGTTGAATGTCCTCCTAAAGTAACGACATTAGCGAAACAAAAAAACGTACCAATTAAGTCGTTTAATGTAATTTATAAACTGATCGACGATTTAAAAGAGGAAATTAGTGCAAAATTACCTTTGAAAAAAGAAGAGGAAGTCATTGGTGAAGCAAATGTTTTACAACAGTTTATAATCACAGACGGTAAAAAGAAAATTCCTGTTGCTGGTTGTCGATGTGTGAAAGGAATGTTAAAAAAGTCAGCCCTTTATCGAGTGAAACGAAATAATGAAACAATATACGATGGTATTTATCTATTTATTTATTTAATTATTGTGCTAAAAGTTGTAATAAAACATATTTTAGGACCACTGGAATCAATGAGGCACTTAAAAAATGAAGTTGATACTATTAAAAAAGACGTCGAATGTGGCTTACAATTACACGATAAAACAGTAGAGTTTAAACCTGGTGATGTACTTATTTGTTACAAATTAAATGATATTCAACAAAAAACCGATTGGGATCCCGGGTTTTAATACATTTTTTAAAAATTATTTATAGATACGTATGTTAATAAAATGTTGCGTAATAAAAATCATAAAAACTGATTTTTGTTTTATTTCTTATACTCTCTTTACAATAGTTTCTGCAACATCGTTTCTCTCCATATTTAATTGGTAACTACAGTGTAATCTCACTAATCTGGCACTATTAAAAACCAGAGGGTTCCGGGTTATTGGAATGTTCGGATTACTGGATTATAGTGAAAAAGTCATAGGTAATTAATAAAATAAAGCATTTCATAGAAGGAATAATTGTATGTACAGGTATAGAGGGGCGAAGGGTGCCGGATTATTGGACGTGCCGATCTATCGAAGTGCCGAATTAGTGAGATTATACTGTAATCTGAAAAAATAAGATACTAGTTAAAGAACTATAAACATATTCGGGGTTTTATTCACAATACTCTCAATGCTCGCTTCGCTAGCCCGTAAAATTTTGCTCGCTTCGCTTACTGCACTATCAAATTGAAGGTTAAGGAATATGAGAAACTTTATTATATGTATGTATATTAAAAGAAGCGCTTTTAGATCTAAGGATTACTAATACTGACTAATGGAAAAAGAAACTCAATAACTCCAGTAACTATAGATCGTATAAATTTTTAATGCAATAATTCAGTGTAATAATTTAAAACTTAATTCAATGAAACATTGAAATAAGTATTTCGTTCAAAAAAATATGAATTAATTTTTATTATTAATTTTTTTATAAAATATGTTTTCAATTTCAGTTTCTCTTCTAAATTTAAAATGCCGCTTGTGAATAAATTATTAATTGCGCAAGCGTGATATCAATATGAGATGAAAATCGAGTGTTACAAGTAATCAAATACGTAACATAAGCCAACACTTTTTTACTAATGTAAATAAAAGAAAGATATATATTTTATTGTTCGAATTTTAGTGCAGAAAACACTTTCCCAACTAACGATATACGTTTCCTGTTTAAATTGGATAAAGTTGTTGTAATAGGAAAAGATAGAAACATACTGTAATGTCAAGTCGTAACAATTTTTTATCGTTATGGCAGCTTTAATAACGACCGATTAAAATGAAGTCAAAATTATATGAGTGGTATGGTGTTAACCATACAGTGTGTATGTGATGTAAAAAAGTAACCGCCCCATGAAGTATTTTATAAATTACTTGCAAAAATGGCCGTACAAATGGATACGGGTGGGAAAGACGACGTGAAAACTCAATTTACAACTAGGGAGGGCATTTACAGATTGATGACTCTGTCTGAGTATTCGCGACCTACCAGAGGTGGATACCCCAACAACCAGGGCTCCGGTGGTTCTCAAGTCCGTGTTTCTTTTGTTACGATGCCAGACTCTTCGGGAAACGGTGACAAGATATGCTTTAACTATGGAAAAGAGTTATATGTTTACGTTTATAAAGGAATAAAAAAGGTTTGTTTTTCATTTATTTATCAATTTGCACCTGTTTTCTTATGTTCTTCTTGATGTTTTTAGGCTGTCGATCAAAATAAACCCTTAGATAAGAAAATGTACAAAGGAACAAATCCTACTTGCCACGATTTTAACTCCGTTACAATGACAACCGATAGTGTGTCATTACTAATTGGTTTTTCGACAGGGCAGATACAATTGATAGATCCGATGAAGAAAGAGTTAAGCAAACTATACAATGAAGATGTAAGTTCAAGTATATATTAAGCTATGCTGGTTTAAAGTAACTATTGGATTATTTTAGCGTTTAATTGATAAAACCAAAGTAACGTGTATCCATTGGGTTCCTGGGTCAACCAACTTGTTTTTGGTTTCTCACGCATCGGGACAACTTTACGTTTATAACGAAGAACTAATGTGCGGGACAACGCCTCCAAATTATCAACCTTTTAAACAAGGCGACGGATACGCTATTCACACATGTAAAACGAAATCAACTCGTAATCCTCTGTACCGATGGGTGATTGGTAATGCAGGTTGTTGTATCAATGAGTTTGCATTTTCGCCGTGTGGCACAAATTTGGCTGTCGTATCCCAAGATGGATTTTTGCGTGTGTTTCATTACAATACAATGGAATTGATTGGAGTGGCTCGGTCATATTTTGGAGGTTTTTTATGTGTATGCTGGTCACCTGATGGACGGTATATTGTAGTGGGAGGAGAAGATGATTTAGTGACAATCTGGTCTTTCCATGAAAGAAGAGTGGTTGCAAGAGGCCAGGGGCATAGATCTTGGGTTTCCGTTGTGGCCTTTGATCCGTTTACAACGTCGTTTAGTGAGACTGACTGCCATGATTTTTCCGGGAGTGACGATGAAAGTCAGCAAACTGTTATTAGTCGAAATACGTATGAACGTTCCTTTACAAAACCAAGCCGAAATAGTACAGGCTCAGAGTGTAACAATAGTAGGCTATCAACTACTACATCCGCAGCTGGAACTTGTTATCGTTTAGGTTCGGTCGGACAAGATACTCAGATTTGTTTGTGGGATATTACTGAAGATGTTCTTCGACAACCTCTTTGCTTGAATAAGAGCCGAACGAGCGTGCTTGGTTCAGGGAATTTCACAGGCTCTGGATCGTTTGTCAGTGGTAACGGACACAAGGCCAATGAGAATGTAGGTAATTTTACTAATAATAGTGAGGGGACAACGTGTCATTCAGGAAATCCGAATCCAGCTGTAAATAGCAGCAAACCTTTGAAAACCAGTAATAAAATCGGTCTCAAAAGTGATAGTAAATTAAGTAACATTAGTGTTAATCATACCGATAGTAAAAAAGTGTTAAACTCTAAAAGTAATAATGTGAATATTAGTTTATCAAATTCAATATCACCTACGAATTGTAAGGACAATGGACAAGCTGGCGTAAGCAATGCTAGTGGTGATATAACTCATGGGAACAGCGTGGTTCACCATAGTAGCCCGACAGTATCTTCGGTTTCGGTTAATAACACATCTGTTACGACAGTTGTGAATTCATTCACTCAAAGACTTACAACCGGCCTTGGTTTTGGAGACAAAAAATGTGATAATTCACATAAACGTAATTTTAGTTTAGGATCGAAAGGTGTCAGCAGTAATGCAAGTGATATTAAGACCAATGCAGTGACGTTAAGGACTAAAAATGTTGCAGAAAGTAGCAAACGAGAAACTTCCGACAAAGCTCCAACATCCACCACTCTAGAACGTTCCGTTTGCAATCCACTTCGATTAATTGGAACTCCAGCATGTCCACGTTTCGATGAGTGTCCAGTTTTAGAACCGCTTGTGTGTAAAAAAATATCTCAGGAAAGACTCACGACTCTTGTATTTCGAGAGGATTGCTTTGTTACGGCATGTCAGGAAGGCATAATATACACCTGGGCTAGACCCGGAAAAGTTGTAAGTAGTTCACTTTAAAGTCAATCTCAATTTGCCACTTGAATAACAATTGTTTTAGATGCAAGACAAGAATCTTAAGAACATTTCCTAAAAAGAGTTTGAAACTGGAAGAAATTGGAACCCTCTTCTTACTAACATTGAATCCTTTTATAATTTGTCTTATATAAACTATTTTAATTATATATTTCGTTCAAGATTTTAAATCAAATTTATTTTGTTCGACTATTTATTTGATATCGTTATAAAGGTATAAATAAAAAAAGTTATGAAAACATAAATGATTTCTATTATTTAAATGACGTAATACATTACGCGTATTTGTATTCGTTATCAATGAATATTATGAAGGAAACCAACCATTTACTACTATAATTAAATAAATGGGTAACTTCCACTAGTTATAATTGGAGACAACGAAGACAAATAAGTTACACGATTCATAAACGTTAATTTATAATTCAATCATATATCATTTAAAAATTAATGGTTCAAAAAATTCAACTGAATACTGATAGCATCAAGATAACATTTCTATACACACCGATTAAATAGTCTCAAACTTACAAGATATTATCTTTATTTAGTTTTCATTGAAGATTATTTTCTTGCAAAGTTTCAAATTGTAAATATAACATTAATTAAGAGCACGGTAAATGTTTAATTAATCATAATCAATTTTATAATTTATTCTATTTATAGAATGATACGTTAGAATACTTAATAAATAATTCTCGTCTTTGAACAACACAAAAGAAATTACATTCAAGAATGATAATTTCATACATCTGTTAATTAAACTAAATATCTTTTTCTCAATGATAAAAAACATAAAATTCATATTATTGAATAGGCCGCCTTATAAATTCATAATAAATTATATGGTAGAATTAATTTAAAAAAAAAAACACATACACACATTCGAAATTAGAAGAGAAATTTAATCGAAAAAAAATAGTTCTACAAAAATAATTTTGTATTTATATGGTTTAAATGAATTAGTTAAAAAAAAAACTTTTAGAACTTGTCCTTATTGAAAGTAATTGCGCAATGTTGATAGTAGTTTAATCGTTCGGGCGATATTTGACCCAAATAGAATATATTTAAGCTTTATTTGGCTTTTTAAGTATGATGTATGTACTATTGAATAATTATCGTCACACAATTGCCCGATTGCATTCAATTAGGACAATTCTGCCTATTATTATATATATGTAATTGTGAATATAATTGTTAATTCTTGATTGGAATCAATTTTACAGTGCTATATTTCGATTTGAGTATGAATTATTTAAAGTATTTGGAGAAAAAAAATCACTTTTTGATAAAGGCTATATTGAACCTCCATACTTCAGTGTAGTTAATTCCAAATTTTATCATGGTTTGTGCGTATTAAAAGCACAGAGGTAGAGATTAAAAATTAAATGGATTTAATACATTCCTAGTGGCTATTCTTAAATAACAGTCTCTTAAGGAGAAGGAGGAAGGATATATTATTTTGTCTTATAAAGGAGAAGAAAGGGGGTATAAAACAGCAAAACTTCTCTTACGTAATTAATAAATAATTCATTAAATTAAAAAAAAAACAATCAAATTCCTTGTATAACTAAACTCTAATTTAAATATAAAAGCGCTTTTTTACTTTAAAATCAAAAGCTTTTTCTTCAAACAAGTAAGTACTTATAGTATTTATTTGTTGAAAAATATTCATTGAAATAGTTGAAGATTGCTTGCTTGGATGTTGAATAGTATTTGAGTATAAATGATAAACTAAATTTATTTATTACAGGGAATGCAAGGGGGAAATGTGGTATCAAATGCACCAACGACTGTAACTGCAGCTATCGGGACCGGAGCAGGACCCGGGGGCGGTGCTTCTGTTGTATAGCAGGAACCTGTTCACTCTGTTAATGCGTTGTTATTGTAACGTTAAACGTTCCTTACGTTCATGTACCTATTAGGCCAGAAAAAGTTACTGCAATCAAAATTCATATAGAATTTTTATTTTGTTAATAAATTCACACGAAAACTATATGAAGTATGGTTATAGAGGATGGTGTATTTAAATTTACACATTGCATTGTGGGATCTATACAAAAATGATGTCGATTACATAATTAAAACTATCCAAAAGTTATGTTTGAGCAGTTCTTATACTGGACGGTCTAAGAAAATACCTTATGAAAACGATATCAAATAAATGCAATAATTGAATTATTGTTGTGTTACTTTCTCTGGCTAAATATTTCAGTGTATCCAAACACTATAAATTCGTTTAGAATAAGAATTCAGAACTATATTTATCTAAATTCTAAATGACTTCAGTCTACGTTTTATTCTTTAATTTGCACTTTAAGTGATTTTATTTGTTTCAAGTATTCTACCTTACATTATAGTATTTAATAAAAAAGTTTATTATTATTTCAGTGTAAATATAAAAAAGTTTTATCAAAGATTTTTTTTTTTGTATTAAAGTAATATATTTCAAGCAAATCAATTGTTATAACAATCTTTATTTGTTAATCAACAATTTCAAATTCAATACATAACAAATTGTAAATTTATACGTAGTTTGGAAAACTAAAATTTGATTCTTGAAATAGCAAATAAAACTTCTTCGCTTTGAACAATAGACCATAACAAATTATAAGGGTAGAAAAAGCTACAATTGCTTTTTTCGATTAAAAACATTTTCTTATATGTTTAGTATTGCTTTTTAAATTTAGTTTTGTAAAATTCATGTTATGGTCTTAACTCAGCAAAGATATTTTTATAATATATCTAGTCTATCATTAAGTAGAGAAATTTTATAAAAAATTATATTCGAAATTGCATATTTTTGTTAGTTTTTTAACTGTTTGGGAAATTAATGCGAATCACATAAAAATAGTACGATTCTTTAGTAATAATTAAATTAATAACATAAATTATTTGAGCATTGGAATGAGACTGAACATTGTCCCTACATTCACGGGGCACACTTTGAGCGCTCACAGCGCTCAGTGATGTCGCTAAAGAGCGCTCGAAATGAGCTACACGACAATAGAATATTAACACCGTAAACACTCATTCCTGAATTTACATTCCTCCTATTTCACTACATTATTCACCCCAAAACTTCATTGTTTTCTTGATTTTTTTTGTTTTGATTTAATATATTTGTTTCATAAATTAATAACTCAATGATATAAAAAATAATTTAAAATGCTCAATTAAAGAAAAATGGAATGTATCTTGTTATTGATATTTCACAATGGGATAAAATGAAGCCAATTGGAAGTAAAGAAAAAAGAGTTATAAAATTGAATATTGCTATTTAGATACATGCAATTATCGTTTTGAATATTTTTAGATATGAAATGAGAAAACAAATAATTTGAAACAAATGCCAATTTTATATTTTGATTAAATATAATTATATATTGTGATTTTCAAAATTATAAT
The DNA here is from genome assembly GCA_958496175.1 of Sisyra terminalis. Taxonomy (NCBI): domain Eukaryota; kingdom Metazoa; phylum Arthropoda; class Insecta; order Neuroptera; family Sisyridae; genus Sisyra; species Sisyra terminalis. Next base: position 58,640,638 of record OY292274.1, read on the forward strand.
TGCATTTAGGTTTTCAATTTTGGAAGCATTTTTTAATATTACTGCAACTCGTATCCATTGTTGTATTGTATATATGTGAATATCGTAAAACTTTTGACTAAAATGTAAAAAGCTATTACTTATTTGTGCATAGCAGTACGTTTCAGCGATAATTTCTGCTTTTTAATAGCAAAGCAGTTGGTAAAAACAACATTCTTTTTTCTTGTAGTAACACTCGACTTTAAATCTCTTCTGAAGAGGGAATGCCATTTGGTAGACATATGGCTTCTTATAACTTTAGTCCAAGAGCCTCCGACAATTACTTCTTGATTTGTAAAAAAATCAAACTTGTCAATAGAATAATATCGATGCACTGGGCTCATTTAAAAGATAATCTCCCACATCTGAAAGAAAAGGTTTCCGATTGCTCTGATAATTAGAATACTTAATTTTTTTTGACTCGGGGGAAACTTCATTAATTACCTCTATCTATTACAAATTTGAATTTATAAGCACCTGAAGAAGGCAAAATTACTGCTGAAACCTAACATTAGCATCTATATTGTCTCTTGTTTTACGAATTCACATATTTAATTTTTAATAATTAAATTAAAAATTCGAACAATTACTAAAATAATATTTTTTTATTTCATATCGAACAATTTTACACTAGTGAACTGAAAATGGATAGAAATTGCAGAGATTATGACTATAAACAATTAAGAAATTTTCTACGATGGCTAAATTCGTTGTGATTTAAATTTCTAGTTATATTTGCATATACAACAAACCGTCTTTATATTATTATATAATATAAAAAAACACAATTTATAATACGGAGGCTATTTTTATTTACATAAATCTTATGAAGGGTTACTGTTATTTTACATTTTGTATTATACACATGATTTTAAACTGATGTACTATACAAATATATATTATACAATAATTCTAATTTAACAGTATTCATTTGTAATATGATCCTACGAATTGTAGGTAGTTATTTGGTTTTTCTCGGTCCACCCATATCATCCAATTGGGTTTTTAGTTCCTTGAGTTCTTGGTCGGGAACATATCGAACTTCGTCATATTCAGGTTGATGTTCGCGTGCTGTAACCCGAACTCCAGCCGGTGCAGATGCTTCTACGACTCGAAGAAATATTGCGTAAGTCGTTGATGGAACATCCACGATTTGTACATTTCTTTCGAAAATATTAAGATCGTATTCGGAATCGATTATATTTGATTTTGGTTTGAATTTTGTTATATGCAGTTTCTGAGCTGGCGTAGCCCAGGCTTCTTCCACTGTGATATCCATGTTTTCTGCCATTGTGTGAATAAATGATTGATAGTTTTCCAATATTCGAAAATCGTATCCTTTGATTTGAATGTCGATGGTATCGTAAATTGGAATTTTTGGTTTCATACTTTCTAGATAGTCCGGTTCGTATAACCTGCTAAATAAACGTTTGTTCTCTTTCAGGACATTGTGCAATGGTTTGTGCAGTCGTAAAATGGTTCGCAGGAGCATATTGGTGCAATTAATACTACTGGTATTCATTAGTGTAATATTTTAATGCTTAATAGTTCACAAACTTAATAACATTCAATGTGAACCTAACCTTACATTGGGACTGTTTCACTTGCATTTACTGATACTTAATAATGTATAGGGACCAATGAATAGTTACGGTGACCTTTTTCTTTTCCAACAAATATATTTTAAACCACTGAGAATGAAACCAGATTTCTGAAAAACTATTTCATTCTCATAAGAAAGAGAGGAAAAACTTAGGCTCCAGTAGCTACCTCTGTCAAGTTAGCACCCAACTTTTACAAACTAAAATTTTAAATATATTTTTAGATTGATTTTAAAAATCGATAGCCCCCCATTGTTAGATTTTTCAAAAAAATTAACGGCCATAGATAGGCCTTGACACGTAGAAGATTGTACCGAAAAAAAATGTGTTTCTAACTTTAATCCAAAAAAAGTTATGAGCGATTTTGTGAATGCACTTATTCGATTGAATATAGAGTTTTCTGGCTACTACGGATTTTCCTTGAGAGATTTTCCAAATTCAAGAGTGGTACAATCTAGCTACTGTGCCGCTGAGGATTGTACCGAAAAAAGTATCCTTCTAAGTCTTTTCCAACGGAAGTTATAAAAGATTTTGTATGAGTAATTAGACTAATTACTCTAATGTTGAAACAGCAAAAACGATCATAACTTTGAATCTATTGAGGTACAAACAAATTTTTTTGCGGATTCTCCCGGGTGCTGGTCTCTAGTTGATGAAACCAGAGAATCTGCAAAAAAAATCGTTTGTACCTCAATAGATTAAAAGTTATGGCCGTTTTTGCTGTTTCAACAATAGAGTAATTAGTCTAATTGCTCATACAAAATCCTTTATAACTTCCGTTGGAGTAAAGTTAGAAAGAAAATTTTTTCGGTACAATCCTCAGCGGCACAGTAGTTAGATTGTACTGCTTTTAAATTTGGAAAATCTCTCAAGGAAAATCCGTAGTAGCCGGAAAACTCCGGTTGAGGTACAAACGAAAATTCAACTGGTTTCATCAACTAGAGACCAGCACCCAAAAGAATCCGCAAAAAATTCGTTTGTACTTCAATAAATTCAAAGTTATGGCCGTTTTTGCAATTTCAACAATGAAGTAATAAGAGTCTAATTACTCATACAAAATCCTTTAAACTACCGTTGGAATAGAGTTAGAAGGGTAGTTTTTTCAGTACAATCCTTAGCGCCTCCGTAGCTAGATTGTACCGCTTTTGGATTTGGAAAATCTCTCAAGGAAAATCCGTAGTAGACGGAAAACTCTATGTTCTTTCCGGTTGAAGTACAAACGAAAATTCAACAGGTTACATTAACTAGAGACCAGCACCTGGGAGAATTCGCAAAAAAAATGGTTTGTTCCTCAATAGGTTCAAAATTATGGCCGTTTTTGCTGTTTCAACAATGAAGTAATTAGAGCCTAATTACATTTACAAAAACCGTTGTAACTATTGTTTGGATCCAATTAGAAGAAATATTTTTTTAGAATATGTGTCTTTGTACTAACACCCAAATTGCACTGCAATAAAATTTGTTTGTACTGCAGTTGAAAAAAAATAACAGTCGTTATAAAATTCAACAATGGAATAAGTGCATTCTCAAAATCGCTTATAACTTTTTTTGGGTTAAAGTTAGAAACATATTTTTTTTCGGTATAATCCTCTACGTGTCAAGGCCTATCTATAGTCGTTAATTTTTTTGAAAAATCTAGCAAAGGAGGGCTATCGATTTTTAAAAATTTAATAACTTTTTTTCGGTTGAGGTACAAACGAAAATTTTTTCGGAACAATCAAGTACAAACAAAAGGCAATCTAAAAATATATTTAAAACTTTAATTTGTAAAAGTCGGGTGCTAACTTGACAGAGGTCAAGTAGCTGGGTATTCTATTGGTGGAACTAGCAATTACAAACTTCGTTTGTACTACACTTGGTACCCTTTTCACATTTATGTTCTTGATGATTTTTATAAATTTTTATTTCTGTTAAATATTTAAAATATTGTTGTGAATGTAACCATACTAACCATATAAATTTGAAATCTTTAAACATTAAAATAAAAGTTGTTATTATTGAATTGTCTTGTATATTGTACGTGTATAGTCAATTATACAATCAAGAATTTAAAATAATATTTTATTGTTTTGCATTGCTCATAAAGATTTATTTTGTGTTTTTTTTTTTAATTAAAAAAAACAATCAACGATGACGGAGGAAAACAAATTGGAAATGCTTATGAATGTTTCCAAAAAAATTGTAGATAAATCAATTGCACAAAAAACCCTTAGCGAAACAATATTTACACAAAAAGATAACTATCGACAACAATTGGTGAGCTTACTTGTGCAAAATATTAAGTATAGATTTTTGAATTTTGCTAGGAATTATCCACTGATTACACTTATTTAGAAACGGTATAAACTAGAACGTTCAGATAGAGCTGGCCAAATATTAGGACATCATAGGTTCGTGATAGATATGGCTGCAAACCTCTTAAATATCGATGCCGACCAATTAAACGAGGGTATTATCGATAATCCTAAATATTTGGAAGTATTTAACAGCTTATTTATGGAAGGTGGTCGATGTGGTGTATGCATACTTTTTCAAGAAATGGGTCCTCCAGCATTGGGTATGTTTTTTTATAATGTTAATTAAAACCATGATCTCAGCGATGATAGACCCGGAAAGTTGTATTTTTTTTTCAAGTGGAAAGTTAATCGAAATGGGGATATAATTCTTCAAATATTTGTGTTATATACAATTTTTTTTAGTGATTAGAGCCACCCACTGTATTTTCGTTACCTATTTATCCGCTTTGAATGACAAATTTTAAATAGGATAACTATAATAAACTGTAACTTATACCAAAAAAATTTTAATAGACGGTATGTATTCAAAAGCGGACATTTTTTCCACTGTTTTCAAAAATGTTATACCCCATAGGCAATACTTTTGCAAATCTTATTTACAGATACCTTTATACCATAGTTAGCTGTAATGGAAAAGTATAAATAATTTCACTTTTATAGAAACTGGAAGATTTGATCCGAATTTATCAAAAGATGCAAAAATGAAAAGAGGGGCAGTTACGGATGGTTCATTGATTGAAATAATTGATAAATTTTGTGTTGTTTATCGGATAAAAGGAAATATAAATATTGAAATGAAAAATATTTGCGAGGTAAACACTGTTGGTTTTAATTAATTTGTAATGTGATGAGGATGAAAAGAATCTTCAAGAATTCTTTCGACTCCATTGTTTTAACCATTGTAGAAAAAAAATTGGTTATTAGTATTTTAATGACTAAGGTTCCATTGGTATAGATCTCAAAATACTAAAATCAATTGTTGTTTCACCTATTTTATTTGTTGTAACAGCAAAATTATTTAAAATTGTACTCTTGCATACATATTAATGCGTTGTTTCGATAAATCTCTACAAAAGTGTATTGTTTTAACGTCTTTTGTGCACATTTTTTAATGTCTTTAAATGTCTTTAAACGTTAAATTTAAAAATGTCTTTAAAATTCAGATTGCTTATAAAAAAGCACTTCTAAAAGATCTCAATTAAGAAATAATTGAATCAGTAATAAAAATATTTTGTTTCTATATAAAGTAATTTCGGATTTTAACACTTATACCTCTATGTATATTTTATGAATTTAATTTGCACATACATATGAACCGTTTATTTTGAAAGTGAATTAAGTCCATTTCAAGAACAATCCTTATAGTGTCATAATTTTTAACCATAGGAACATAAGATACTAAGGAGGAGTGAATAATTGGCGTTTTTGTTAACAACTAAAATGAAATCAGTAATTTGTCAAAACTTAGCAGTTAAATAATTAACATACTTTGTTCTAGTTACAAGAAGAAGAACCCCCATATAGACCGTCCTTGAAATGGACTTACGACACTTTCAAAATAAACGAGTCATATGTACATAAAATTACTTTTTTTCAAATTTAGGAAATGTTTTTCGTCATAACTAGTGCTAGACCACCAGATAAAAATGTGATGGGATCTGCATGGGAAATCATGGATCTTATAAGTGATCCTGCTCTCCATGCTTTTAAAGACTGGGGGGATTTGAACAAGTCCGTCAAAGGTGCTTTAATGAAGAAGAACTTCATGGGAGATTTTGAAGTTTTTGTTAATTTTTTATATGGTAATCCTCTTCATTAGCAAACCATAATTAATATTCTTTGCAGAACGAATTATGATTTATACTTTTTGTGCACATAGCTACCAAATGTGATTTAGAAGCAGGTATACGTTTTTCCTACAATGAAAATTTGTATAAGGAGCGATTGAAAACACCTGGAGCAGTAAAAGAAGCATATCGAGATCCAGCAGTTTATCGCGAGGTTGTTGCAACCGTCACTATTTGGATTCGTCAAATGAATTTAGTAAGACAAAATACGATTTACATTAAGTACGACTTAAATGTTGAGATATCATCAACAATTAGTCTGACTTCATTATAAGTAGATATTTAAATTGTTGTAAAATAGAAATTATTTTTTAAAAAAAATGTTATATTACTACTTGGTTATTCTGCCTAACTACTGAAAGTGATTAATATTTATGAAAATTGGTGAGTATATATAAACTGAAGGAAAATAAATATGATTTTTATTCATAAAATATTAGTTCAGTTTTCATGAAAATAAGTAGCTTATGTAATTTGCTTAAGTAATGATTATGTCTGTCGTATTACATAAATCGGATGTATCAATTTTTGTTGTACAAATTATGCATTGGTACAGTAAGATTTATCTGTAGTTTAGTTATTATATGAATAATTAAGATATATTCTTTATTTAGGTGGTTACTCAAAGTATGCAATTACGTAGAGAGGATGATACATTTGGTCCAATGCGGGAATTGGAATATTGGAGAAGGCAGTTGGCAATATTTGAAAGTATTATAGAATTCATAAAAACTCCTCCTTGTCGCATGTATATTTTTTACTTGATGTACACAAAATGCTCTTTGCTGAAGGTATGTTATACTATTCATTGTAAAATAAATTATTTGTGGTATGCATCAGCGTAGTGTAGGGGGCGAACTGTCCCCTTAGCAAAACATTGAGTGTACATAGAAATATGATGTTACCATCATACTATAGTAATTAATATCTTAATAATAATTTACATTATCGTATTCAAATTATTAGTAGTTAACCAAGACCAAATTCAGAGGGGTTATGATCCCACTGATCTTCCTCCTAAATCAACTCTTGCAGTTACCTCTTTAAGCAGGTAATTAAGGAGGCTCAATATGCTGTGATATTGAATACTTTATGAATAATATTAGCTGATCTAAATCTGATTAAAATCCCCGCGACTTCGTCTGCGTAACGTAGGTGTAGATTATATTTTATTTTTAGATTTGCTATTTGTAGTGGTATATTAAAATTTTAATTTTTCTTGTTTCTTTTACAAAAAACATAATCATACTTAAAATTATTATTTTGTCAACTTTAAGAAAACACATTTAATAAACTGTTGTTTAGAATAAAATAGTTGTTTGTAATTATCAAAAAATATTTATAAATATCTAAAAAGAGTATGTTCAATTGCGTATACCTACGGTAAGTATACCTACCGTGAACCAAATAATCTATAAATCAATCAGTATCTATACATAAATAAAAAATATCGTCAAGTTCAATAAAGTCGGTCATAATTATAACTTAAAACAGTAAAAATTTATCAAAACACTCGCGTCAAAATAATAGAAGTAAAGGGTCTAGATTTAGAATATTAGTAGAAATCCCTTTTCATTGTCTCGACTCCAGAATGAACCTTTTTCTGAAAACTATTACACTACTGCAATTTATAAAACTCCCGCGAAATTAAAATTTATTCAATTGCATGAAACCCAATTCCTCCATAATCAAGTATAACCATTGTGTATCTATACACTTATTAAAATATCTGAATTTCAACTATATAATTAAACCATTTTCTTTTAGCTCGCCGAATTTCTCGCTTCTCGATATTTGCTCACTAATATATTTATTTGTGAATACGTATTTCGGATTTTCAGGTTTACAATATGTGAAAGGCAAAAAACTTAATGCTCACTTATAAACTTAACCATTTTCAGATATATTTATGAGAGTTTAAATTTTTAAGCAGACCCATAGTTTTTGTTTCTAATATTAAACCAACTTTGTTTTATAATAAAGGGTAGTCACGTTTCGTTTACAACGATACTTGAACTATGAAATTTGAAATTTCGATTGTTTATTAGACATTATGCCGTACAAACTTTGCCACCATTTTTCACTTTTTTAGAGGAGAAATTATCAAAAAAACCTTTTCTATTATATATCTGCATCGTATAAGAAAAACACTTTCCAAATTTCATCGACACAAATCGACATTTATATTGGAAAATACAATGTAAAACGAAAAAAAATTATGACCTTTATTTTGGTTACCATGACTAAAAAGCAATTCGATTTCGCACATTTGAACGTTGTATCGATAAAATTGATCGAAATTGGTGAAAAGCGTGGAAATAAATTCGAATATTTTATTAATTTTTCAATAACAATAATTGGTTTTCAAATTGTTCTAATTACCGAAGAAAAGTTAGTTTGGAAAATTGTATATTTTAATTGATCATCAAATATATGACAAAAAATTGCCTCCGTAATGCTTTTCAGCAGAATATAAAATTGTTCCGAGTCACAATCATTGGTTCATAAAAATTAGATTTTAAAAAGTTTGATTGTTGAAAAACAAACAAAAATTAAAAACCGCCTCTTTGGTATTTGGTATAAGTATCTATTATATAAACTTTCATACTAATAAAGTGAAATGGCGTTATTTAAAATACTGTTATTAAAATGATATAACAAAAACAGGAACTTATTATTAATTATTTATTTATTAAATTTAAAATTTCGATTGTTGATTAACTCTACATTTTCCCATACAAAATTAGTCACCCCCTTTTACTGTTTTATGGTAGGAATTTTCAAAAAAAAATTTCTTACCAAAAAAAATGTCTACTTCTAATAAGTTCTAATAAGGAATACATCGAATATTAAAATTTCATCAGTCAGAGGGGATATATAAATACAGGATTTTATGTATGCACGCTTTTAAAAACGTATTTACTTTAAGTTTTATTACTATTATTATAACAATTACTACTACTATTCCATTTTTCCGTTAATATTTCCTTATTGAGCAACTCTAAGATATATTTACAACAATTTTGTAAAAAAAAAGTTTAATGTACGATTCGAACCCATGTCTTTAATTAGGAGCATCAGAATGTCAGATACGTAAGCCATTAAGCTATTAACATCTACTTTGTGTTTTATATATATAAACGTTTATATTTCAAAGAAGTAATTTTTTAGACTTTAAATTGAATTTACTGTTTTTTATCAGTTCAACTAAAAATATTCTTACCTATTATTTTCTTACTTTTAATTACCTTTTCAATGATATATAACTCGCCTGTCTAAAATAATTTGTTTTTGTTTCATTCCTAGGGAATACCTTTCCTTATTATTTTTAAGCAATGGTAAGTAGTCTAACATGTGTGGGAAATTGTGTTGTATCTTAATACTAAATTTCATTAAATTCGATTGATAGACAGACAAACAAAAATTTTAAAAATGTTAAATTTGAAATAAGGGCCCCTTGAAACAAACATTTACCCTAAAATTTGGTTCAACATCGAAATGTACAGACAGACGTAAGAATTATATATATTAGTATAGATTGTATCGTTTTTGATGGTTTGAAAAGACCTGAAAAACCACTATGTGTATTATATAAAATCTTAATTTTTGAATATGAGCCGTTTATTTTGAAAGTGTCCCTAACTTCATTTGAAGGATAATCCATACGACAACTTTTGATTTGTTGATAGACCAGATTATGCTCATATTTGTACTATTAAATTTTTACAAATAATTGATATGATTTTGGTTTTGACACACTAGTAGTAACTTTTTTGATTTTGAAATTTATGTATTTATTTTTGCAAAAAATAGTAGCTATATGAACTATTCTTGAAATGAACTTAGGCCACTTTCAAAATAAGTGGCTCATATATTGACTTAGGCTTGGAAACAAACCGACAATGCAATTACGTCGGGTGCCAATGAAGCAAAGGACAATGTCAAGTATCTGTACGCTCTTGTAAAATTTCTGGAGCCTCTGTATAGATGTGATCCTACCACAATGGGAACTCATTTACCAAATTTAGTGAACACCATAAGAATGATTTATTCAACTTCTCGGTAAGTAATTGATTTCTTATTGCATTAAATGGATTGTGAGTTCGTACAAAAACTTCTTTTTATCTAGGTTTTTTAATACATCTGAAAAAATATCTCCGTTGTTCGTGAAAATTACCAATCAAATGGTCAATGTTTGTCGATCGTACTTAACAGAAGGGGGTTCGGTTTCACTATGGAGACAATTAAAAGTAGATGTATGCAAAAAAATAGAAGTATGCTTAAATTTGTATACAAGATACTACAACAGTTTTGTAAGTGCTAATAAACATATGGCGGTAACTCCCGGCGAAACCCCATTTGGTTGTTCCGAAGTATATGTGTTTGGAAAATTTGAAACTTTCAAAATCAGAATTGAACGAGTATATATTTAATTATCTAAACAATATATAATGTTTACATTTACCTAAAACTATTCTAGATTGTTGATGTTATAGAGAATAATATTCTGTATTCTATCTTACGAAGTAGTACACTTGAAGGAATAGATTTGTTTGCTACTAAATTTGAGGATCTCTATAAGACAATTACGTCACGAAAATATGATCCTCTGAATCACAGAAGAACTGATTTTGATGACGACTATGAAAAGTTTAAAATAGCGTTTTCGGAAATTGAATTAAATTTGCATGACTATTTGATTGACATGCTAGAACAAATCCCTACCGTAGATAATTCCCTCGTTATATTGTCGAGGTAAATATTGGTTTTTAGTGTATAACAGTAATGGGAAGAAGTTTTTGATTTTTATGCAGATTCGCAAAATTGAATTTGCCAATTCTTAACATAAATCAAAGATATTTGGAAACGCTAGAAAAGTTTCAAAAGGAAATTGAATATGTTCGTGATAAGTAAGACAAAAATCTTAAAAAAATTCCGACTGAAATCTAAACCAATTTATTATATTTCAATTAGTTATAATGAATTACGTAATAAACCACCTATTCCACGCAATATGCCACCTGTAAGCGGTCGAATAATGTGGGTTCGGCAACTGTACAAACGAATTGAGAAATCGATGAACAAATTTAAAGAATTACCAGACGTAAGATTTGTGCCTGAAAACGTAAGAAAGTAAATTTTCTTTAACTTATTTTTTTAGTTGATAGCTAACAAAAGATCTCAAAGATGTGTAATGATGTATAACTCTTTATGCTGCGTCTTTGTCCATTATGAACAAATATATCATATTGCATGGTGCCAGTTTAATGATCAAGTATTTTTTTTATATACATATTTTTGCCGATTAAACGATGATTTTGATTTTAAATTGTAGGTTCGGCTGAGTTTATCCCAAACGATTTTGATTAAGCATCCCGAAACGAATATGTTAGTTGTAAATTTTGATCCGTACATTATAGAAACAATACGTGAAGGAGAAAATATGTGGCGACTTGGACTAAGTTTGTTTCTTACTTTGATAGTGGCTTTGACAAAATCAATTTGCTTAATTTTGGGATTAACATTTTAGAGCTTTGATATTCTCTCCTAATGGGCGTTTTCCCATGCTAAATATGTCATAAGTCTAAAGGGTTTTGCCGGATCTGTATGGTTCATATTTTTTTCGAAGTGTTGCACCAATTTTTTTCCAATGAAATTTGTATGAATTATAATTTATATAAAGGAGCATAACAAATACTATTTTCGTGATTTACTCATATGATAATTACTTCAACTCGCGGTATACAGATCCGGCTAGACCCTTTATATTTTACAAACCATAACTAAATCCATTAAAGCTTTGCAACCATTTCTTGTTCGGAATGAAGGGGATGATATCACAAAAATTTTGAGATTTGGACTTAAGGGTGGATCACCGTCAGAAAAAAAAAAAATCGATTTTTTTTCCATAAATGTCTTCTTATAACATTGAAGAATAACTTGTTAAAAGGATTTGTCGATATTCGAAATATTTCGAGTTATAGACCTATACATACATAAAAATTGAATAAATTGATAATAACATAAAAAAATATCTTAAAAAAACTTTAAATGCGCTTTTCTCGAAATCAACTTTTTAAAACTGGGAGACAATATTTCTCAGAAACTATCCGACGGATTGACTTGAAACTGGAGAGTGTTAAAGTTCAACACGTCTTCTTGGTACTGAACCTCTGAAATTGACCAAACCTCCCGCCCTCACAGTGGGAGAGGGGGAAAGGTCTAAATATTGTCGTTTTTTTAAATTTTTTTTTCAAAGTCAAAGTTGTGAGTTTTCAACTTTTTTCGAATTTTCGAGGTTTAGTACCAAGAAGGCGCATTACCAAAACCTACATTTTTTGGAAAATCATGATCCGACTTCCGGTTTCCGAGAAAACTTGTCTCCCGTTTGCCTCCTCATTTTTGAGGACCCTTTTTCAAAGCGCTGTAAAAGGGGGAGGGGGGACATATCGGGGCAAATAAAAACAAAAAAATAGTTCAAAACTTCAACTTTTACATGCTGAAGATCGTTTTTTAATATCTCTAAAAAAAATGGCAGCAGTTTTAAAAAAGTCATTTTTTTTACGTTCTGACGGTGATCCACCCTTAAAGCTTTTCCCCATCGTAAAAATTAAGCTTCTTACGAAATTCGTAACTTATGAAAATTTAATTTTTTTACTTAAAATTTAACCAAAAATTAGTAAATTGATGTCAATAAGTATCATAAAAACGAATGATATCATGATTGTTCTATATTTTTCTTTTTAATTTAGGAGTTGAAGATTTGGCTCAAGTATTGGTGTTTCGAAAAGAAAAAATAATAAATAGTCTAGTACTAGTTAAAGAATTGATCGCTTTAAATAATTTGATACGTAGATCAATACCAAAACTGTTTATAAATTTGATGCGATCAGAGCTTTTTCGAATAAACTGTGCCTTTAAACCGGGCTTAGCCACTATAACATGGACATCACTCCTTATTCCAGAATTTTGTCGCAATACTAGCGAACTTCTACAATCGATTTTTATGTTTGTGAAATTGGTAACTGTAAATAAAAATTGATAAAAAAGGGGTTCTTAAAACTGTTCTTTATAGGTAACTGATATGAAGGAAGCTAGAATTGATGACGTGATCGAATATTTAACTACAATAGTTTTAATTGATTTGCCCGAAGTAGCTGTGGACTCAACAGAATTATTAGCGAAAGCTTTAGTTCATGCAAAACAATGTGCCGAAGAAATAGAGCGTCGATCTGTTGCTTGTGAATCTACAGTAAAAGAACTTGTTAATAAATTCATGAGTACCATTCAAAATCCTGCTTTTGTCAAAATAAAAACTCAGTGGTTAGATTCAGAAAGAGCTTTAAAACCAGCTGGATCTTTGACACGATTAAATGTATCTGACAATCTAGTTTTTCAAGATATTGATGTAGCTTTGACTAGAGATTTCAAATTGATTCATTTGCATGCGATGGACTTGTTTATGTATTTCAGTGGAAAACTTTGCGATTCGCTGATTAAATGTACAAAACAGTCTTTGGAAATAGTCAGAAATAGAGCTGCTAATAGGTAAGTTCAGGTTTATATACTCAATATAATCGCTTCTTTGGTTACTCTAGAAACACTATTTCCGCTGTCCAACTTTCTTAAAGTGATTTTAGCAAATTAAAGAAGAAAACTCAGGGTTTTTAAGATCTGTTAGATGATTTAATTTCCAAATTGGTGACGTTTCGTTACTTATTGCAACTTCATCAGGTGTCTATAAAAAAATAGAACGTCTATAAAATGAAATGTAGCCAATTAGGAAAATAAAACATCTATCAGATCTTCAAAAAAACCTGAGATTTCTTCTTTCACTGATTAAAAAGCTGAGATCTGAGTTTTATCATCTAGTGATTTTAGTACTAAAAATAAACTCTTTAAACAACTTCTTTAACGACTCCAATTCTATAGATTTCGGTGGAGATACATATTTTTTCATTGCACAAATTGAAAAAAATCTTTGCTACATTTTTAACTACTCTTTTTCGAACTAATAACTCATATTCTTCCTAATTTTTATTTATAGTTTATAATCCCGAAATATTCTATTCAACTAACAATATATCGCTTCAACTGGTCAGGCATTTGCTGGTTGAAGTTGAGGTATAGTTTAATCAAATTGAAGTTTCTAAATAACAGAGAAAAAGTAAAAAAAACAATAAAAATTATTAATAAAATATTGTACGACAGTCTTAATCTTTATTTAAAATAAAGTTGCTTTCTTTTTGGATTTTAACAAGACCATAATATATTTTAGGGATATATTAGGAATGTCACTTCCTATGAACCCTGTGGTAAAAACATACCTATATCTACAAATACCGAATTTTGTGGTGAAACCAACATTGAATGAAATGGAAATTGATTTTCAAAAAGTTGTACAATCGATATTAAGCGTTACCAAAGGAGTTTACAATTGGGGTCAGCGAGAGCCAGGAATGCCTATAAAAACCTACCCAGAAATTGTGTGGGAATTTGATGGTAAACAATGCGTTTTAAAACTTGTATATCTTTAAAAGAGTATAATCAAATATTTTTAAAGGTCGAGAAGAGACAGAAGAAGAAGCAGAAATTAACCCGAATGAATACCGTTCATTTTATACAAGCGTGGTGGATCATAAGGATGTCGTCAGAGTTCATATGACCTTAAATGGAGCTATAGTCCGATATCACGAGGAAGTTCAAGAGTTTACACAGGTTTTTATTAACTATCAATAAAAATAGACTCGGATTTAAACATTTTTGAGTTTTGATGAAAAATTAGTTCTTCTATAAATATATTATTTTCAAATCTTTGAATTCTTTAGGTCCTAAGTTCTGCAACTCCTAGTCTTATATATGGTTATATGACAAAACAGAACAAGTTATTATCGTTAACACTTAAACTTTTTCCGATATACAAATCTCATGTTTTGTTTTATCCGAGCACGTCCTATATGCGCTTGGTAAATATTTACTTTTCATTGAAATCTAACATGGTTTTTAGAAATTTTTAAAATACTCGTATTTGTGGAGTAATACACGAAACGATATCATACAAAGTTTTGCAGATAGTTCTCCAATTATTGTTGAAATAAAAGAAGAATTTATTAAATATGATAGTTGGACGGCTGAAATTGATGCAATTGAAGATGAGGCAGTTATTGGACCAATATTAATCAACTTAGGTGATTCATGTTACTTTTAAGTCTATTTTATCCTTGGAAATCACAACTTTAATTTATTTTTGTTAACAGAAAACGCTAAATTGGGGCTACGAATTGAATCGAAAGCCTGGAAGATGATATTGGGAAAAATTTTAAGCGATCAATATAAGCTAAAGCTTTTATATATTGTAGAATTCATCAATACTCAAAACAAAATTTTAGCACGGAAATTGAAAGACTTGGACGATGTTAGGTATATTAATGTAATTAAATTATAAATATAAAACTAGAATAATTTAAATCACATTTCTTTTATGTATTTTTTAATATTTTCAATATCTGGTTATTGCCAGATAAATAATGAAAACAAATTATGAACGCAAGATTGGTTTGTGTAAAAAATTTAGTATTTTTATTGTTTTATATGTACTTTTATATGTTCAAATTCAAAATAATGTTTTGTTTTGTAATTTTCTTTACTCAATGATAATGAGGTACATTACGGTACTAAAGATTTAAGTACTTGAAGAAGTCAAATTTTTCTGGAAAAACGTTGAACCAAATGATTACATATTTCCTTACGACTTTAACTTTTGGATAATTATTTTAACACAAATGCAATTTTTATAAAAATTCAATGATTTTTATAAATCTAAACATAGATATGATAGATATATTCAAAGTCAAATATACTCACATATTACAATTCAATACAGGATCGGGATGAACTGTTTGGCTAAAATTCGTGAAAATTTTATCGAAATGGACATGGATCTTTCCCTAATGGAAGAAGCCTACGCTGTTTTTACAAAATTCGAGGTTGATGTTCCCAAAGAAGATATCGATCGAGTTGATGCTTTACGATATAATTTTGAAAAAATGATTAATACTGTAAGTGAATACTCTAACAGTTAATGCTAGATTTCCTCGAAGTTAAGTTAAAGCGAGAATTCTACCATTTACGTGCATAAGATTCACAAAGAATTGCTTATTTACGACTACTTTTTGGATATAATCAAATCATACCTACTTATCACATTCTAAGCTGAATTTTTCACTAATAGTTTCTATAAAGTTTAATAAATCTATTCGAAATATTAGTTTTAGAAACTTCTACACCCGTTTCTGGTAGTGCTTTTACCAACTTTGAAATTTTGTAGAAACTTATTTTACGATTTATTACGTTAAATTAAATTAACTACGAATTCTTCAACCATTTAGTCCAAAGAAGTCCAACTGGAAATTTGTAGAATACAAGCTCCTTTTGCTGCGACATTAATTGATCAAGTACAGAGATTAATCCGTGAAGTAGAAATGTTTGATGTTGATTTCGAAGAAAAAGGTCCCATGGTTGATGGTTTGGAAGCGAAAGAGGCTAGTGACCGGTACATTTTATATATTTATTATACATTTATTATGAGTTATAACAATTGAGATTCTTGAAATTAATCAAATAGAGTAATACGATTCCAAACAAAATTTGATGATTTGTGGGACAGATCTGAAAAACTAACCAACGGTGAAACATTGTTCGGAATGGAAGTACACGAATATCCTATTTTACAAAACCGGAAAAAGCAATTTAACATGTTAAATAGGCTTTACGGATTGTATCTCCAAGTATTAAATAGTATTGACCGATACTATAACACTAAATGGAGCGATATTGATATTGAACAAATTATTTCTGAATTGAATGATTTTGAAATCAGGTCTTTTTTACATGAAGATTTATTTGTTTTACAATGCTACTGATAAATTTGGTTCTTGCAGATGTCGCAAAATGCCTAAAGGGATGAAAGATTGGCCAGCATATTTAGAGTTGAAGAAAAAGATTGATGATTTCAATGAAACATGTCCGTTATTAGAACTGATGGCTAATAAAGCCATGAAAGAAAGACATTGGAGACGACTTGAAGAAACTACAAAAGCTAAGTTTGATATTGAAGCGGAAGCTTTTACTCTTGCTAATGTCATGGAGGCTCCTTTGCTGGAGTATAAAAATGACGTTGAGGTATGAAAATAAAAATAATTAAATACGGGAACGTTTTTAACTCAATTAAATGGTATTAATAGGCAATTAGAGTAAGGGTGTTAATGCAATCTGTATTTAGTAAGATTTCATTGATTAGAACATTCGAAAGTTCTAACAATTAACAATTTTCAAACTACCTGAACGATATGATAATTTCATATCTGTTTATTATTTTACTAGCTGATCCCCGCGACTTCGTCTGCGTAACGTATTTTATTTTTCTTATTCATTTACGAAAAATATAATCATACTACATCATACATCAAATAAAAAATATCACCAAATTCAATAAATTCGGTCTTAATTATGACTAAAAAAAGTCGAAAGTTATCAAAATACTCGCATCAAAATAACCCCATCTCCCTTTTTCGATTTTCGAATGAACCTTTTTCCAAAAACTATTACACTATTGCACTGTACAACACAACCGCGAAATTGAAATTTGTATAATTGCACCCAGTTCAAACCCAGTTCTTCCATAATCATGTATAACCATTATGTATCTTTAAACTTATTATTGAAATATCTGAATTTCAACTATATAATTAAACCATATTGGATAGTCCAAAGTTCACCATACACGATTTGGTGTATGCTTTTTGCTCTGGAAGAATATTTTAAATTTCTTTTATCATTATGATGATTTCTAGCTGGAATTGCGAACTTTTTTCGTGATCCCTTTCACGTACTTACAAATAAAAGATATTGTCCCCTCCCAAGAAAAAAATCCTGAATCCACCCTTGTCCGTTAGGGTAGGAATTAACAAAAAAAATCTTATCACATGCCTATTTCCTATAAGGAATACACTGAATATTAAAATTTCATCAGTCAGAGGTATATAGAAATACACGATTTTATATACGCACGGTTTTAAAAACGTTTTTATTTTAAGCTTTATTACTATTATTATTATTATTATTAGTATTTCTATTACATTTTTTTCATTAATATTTCCGTACTGAGCAACCCTAAGAATCTATTTACAATAACTTTGTAAAAAAAAAGTTTACTGTCAGATTATTATCTATAAAAACATTTATAATTCAAAAAGGCAATTTTTTGTACTTTAAATTGAAATACTGTGCTTTTGAATAGTTCAACTAAAAATATTAATGCAGATCATTTTTTAACTTTTAAATACCTTTTCAATGATATATAACTCGCCTATCTGAAGTAATTTTTTTTCATCCCTCAGTTTTTACGTAGGGGGTACATTCCCATATTATTTTTAAGGAATGATAAATAACCTAGCGTGTGTGGGTAATTGTGTTGTATCTTAGTATGAAGTTTCATTAAATTCGGTTGTCCCGTTCTTTAGTTAAATCACCAGCGCACACGATGTAAGAAATTTTTTTGGTAATTTTTTCACACATTATTTGAGTTTTCGTATGGATCCCTAATTTTTTTGAAAATTTAATATAGCCTATGTCCACTGGAAATAGTGTAGCTTCCCAACAGTGAAAGAATTTTTCAAATCGGTCAAGTAGTTTCGGAGCCTATTCAAAGCAAACAAACAATTAAATCTTTCCTCTTTATAATAATAGAAGATTATTCCCTTCTTAATAAAACCGATGATTTGTATTCCGGGTTTTCATAAAAGAAGTCCAGGCCAGTAGTAACATTAAATGGAGCTATTTAAGTCAAATAACCAACCCTTACAGAAATATTTGTTAATACCTACAATTCTTTAATATTTTGGCACTCGACCGAGGCTGGAATGGGCTACTTAATTAATAAATTCAAATAGCTCAAATAGAGTTCAAGACACGTCCATACTTTTTATTGCATGTATTACATTCTATTTGTATATTTTATCCAGGATATTTGTATATCAGCAGTTAAGGAGAAAGATATTGAAGCAAAATTAAAACAAGTTATTTCCGATTGGGCTGTTGTCTTCTTAACTTTCGCACCGTTTAAAACTCGAGGAGAATTATTACTTAAAGGTGCAGATGTTTCCGATACTATCGCCTTAGTTGAAGATAGTTTAATGATTGTGAATTCTTTACTTTCAAATCGGTTAGTATTGCCACTTTTTGTACTTTTGTAAATGCAACTATGAATAGTCACTTAATTTCATTGTGAAGCATCCAAAGTATCAAATCGAAACTGGTGATTATTCATTGAATCCATTAACTTTTGAAGATTAAACAAATAAATATTTCAGGTACAACGCTCCTTTCAAGAAAGATATTCAGCTATGGGCATGGAAGTTAAGCACTACATCAGATATTTTAGAAAAATGGTTAATGGTTCAAGGCCTATGGGTTTATTTGGAAGCCGTATTCGTGAGCGGTGATATATCGAAACAGTTGCCACAAGAAGCAAAACGTTTTGCTGTATACTTTATCAATTTTGTAAAGCATAAAAAGTAATATTCATTTTAAAATTGAATTTAGATGATCGACAAGACTTGGGTGAAAATTATGGCTCGAGCTCGTGAGCGTCCCAATGTTACTGAATGTTGTGTTGGGGACTCAACAATGGCTACTGTTCTACCATTTTTATTGGAACAATTAGAAGCGTGCCAAAAAAGTCTTACTGGATATTTGGGTAGATTATATGGAAGAAATGTTTTTCAGTTTCTCTTTACTAATT
Source organism: Sisyra terminalis (assembly GCA_958496175.1). Taxonomy (NCBI): domain Eukaryota; kingdom Metazoa; phylum Arthropoda; class Insecta; order Neuroptera; family Sisyridae; genus Sisyra; species Sisyra terminalis. The sequence goes on from OY292274.1 coordinate 58,660,202, forward strand.
GTTTTACTTTTATAAAAGAGGCCAAAAGATTGTGCTTCCCCAGATTTTTCTTCATTTCCGATCCAGTGTTGTTAGAAATATTAGGTCAGTCATCAAACCCTCAAGCCGTTCAGCCGCATTTGTTAAGTTTGTTTGATGCTGTTGCCGCTGTAATTATAATAATTATTACTGTTTTAATTTTAAAACTAATTAAATTTTACTCTTTAACTATAAAGGTTGAATTTGATGAAAAAAGAGCGGACAAAATTACAACATTGTTATCAGTGTTCAATGAAAAAGTTCCATTGGAAAAACCAGTCATTTGTATTGGTGGTGTGGAAGTGTGGATTAACTCTTTACTCACAGGTATGCGAGAAACAATACGAATGATAATTGGAACAGTCGCTGGGTTTTTTAGCGATCCAAATTATGATTTTATTGCTAATTATGAAAGCATGGTGGGACAGGTATGAACGTTTATAATTTTCACTGAAAGGTATTTAAGAAATCGTTTAATTTTACAATTTTTAGGCTGCTCTGCTTGGAGTTCAACTTTTGTGGACAAAAAAAGCAGAAGAAGCATTAAATCGTGTACGAATCGATCGTTTAGCAATGAAAATATGCAATCAATACTTCTTGGATTTGTTAAACGCTTTGATTGAAAATACTACTAAAATTTTGACAAAAATGGAAAGAACTCAATTGGAGACAATGATTACAATTCATTTGCATCAAAGGTAAAACAATAAATGTTTAAAAATGAATTCTTGAAATTACGACTTCAAAATTCTTATAAATAAGTACTAATTGATTTGATTTATAAACCCCAGAGACTATTTAATTAACTATTTTAATAATAAGAAGACAATGAAGTACTTATGCTTTTCCACGTTTTGTTTAAGAAAAAAAACATCCATATTAGTATAACGATGAAAAAAAGAATTTCAGGAAAGTTGGTTTTTGGATATAGCCACCCAATCAAGCTCTCGGATTATATGATATTATTGATTTTAATTTTAGAACCAAGAACTATACTTTTTGTACTCAAATGATCTCATTGAGATTTATTGATTTTCTGGCCTTCGACAAATAAGGTGTCCCACTAACCAGAACTGTTCCCAATAAGGTTCCAGATATTTTAGAATAGAATAGAATTACCGCAACAAATCTAAAAGTTCATTTTTTTTCGTTCACCCCTAAAATATTTCAAAGGGGCCCTTTTCCAACTGGTAATGTGATCCATTCGGAGAGCTTTTCTCTTCATCGCATTGACTCTTTGTTGTCTCTTCTTTTGTAATTTAAGGGTGGATCACCGTCAGAAAAAAAAATTTTCGATTTTTTTTTTCCATAAATGTCTTCTTATAACATTCAAGAATAACGTGTTAAAAGGATTGGAATAGCTGACTAATGTATTTTCACTGATAAAAATTGAATAAATTGATAACATAAAAAGATATCTTAAAAAAACTTTAAATGCGTTTTTCTCGAAATCAACTTTTTAAAACTGGGAGACAAGATTTCTCAGAAACTATCCGACGGATTGACTTGAAACTGGAGAGTGTTATAGTTCAACACGTCTTCTTGGTACTGAACCTCTGAAATTGACCAAACCTCCCCCCCCTCACAGTGGGAGAGGGGGAAAGGTCCAAAAAAGGTCGTTGTTTTAAATTTTTTTTTCAAAGTCGCGCCATTTTGTGAATTTTCAACTTTTTTCGGATTTTAGAGGTTCAGTACCAAGAAGACGCATTACCAAAACCTACATTCTTTGAAAAATCATAATCCAACTTCCGGTTTCCGAGAAAACTTGTCTCCCGTTTGCCTCCTCATTTTTGAGGACCCTTTTTCAAAGCGCTGTAAAAGGGGGAGGGGGGGGACATATCGGGGCAAATAAAAAAAAATAGTTCAAAATTTCAACTTTTACATGCCGAAGACCGTTTTTTTAATATCTCTAAAAAAATGGCAGCAGTTTTAAAAAAGTCATTTTTTTTTACGTTCTGACGGTGATCCACCCTTAAACTTTTGATTAGATTTTCTTCATTCTATAGTAGAATCACTTTCCCATTCATTTTTCTTTTCAGTTGATTCAGAATTGCAATTCTCCTAGTTCTTCTAGTTGCTTAAAACTCATTAAACTCTATCTCTTCAATCGATACTTCATTGATAACCGTTCTTTTCATCTTTTCAATATTTTACTTCCTTCTATTAACTCAATATGCAGTTAGTTTCTATGGTATAAAATTGATAATCTCAATTTTGCACCTACTTCCCAACTTTATCGTGCTGAATTTTGGCACACCTGCTTACACTGGATGTCAACGCATGAATTCGTCGTAAAATTTAATATCTACAAAATATTTCTACTTTTAAAGTATTAAATATTTAACTTTGAAAAAAACTCGGGTTACCTTCCTTCACAGGCGCATGTAAAAGAGATTCAATTTAACGACAATCGAAATGACAGTTAATTTAAATGACAACAATCAGTTAATTCAAATTTGAGTCAATAATTGATAAAATTGATTTTAAAAATATATTGAAAGACTAAAAAGTATATAAATTATGAACTGTATCTTTGTACCGATTGCACCATCGTTGACTATCGCTATTAAGGCGATATTAGCCAATTATTGAGAATCGTAAGCTATCTAGTTGTGCATTAAAGCGAGGAGTGTTCCCTATTACCAAATTGTAAACAAAATTCCACCTCTCGCTTTGGTACACAACTAGCTTACGATTTTCATTAACTGGCTAATATCGCCTTAAAATTGATGAGGCAATTGGTGCGAAGATTCAGTTCATAAATTTATTTTTTACCTTTTTATTGCACTCTATCTGTAGAAGTAAGGTTTTTGAAAAGGTTTTTAATTTAGTCTTTTAAATTTTTACATTATCTTAATTATTTACAGGGACATATTTGATGATTTGGTTCGTTTTAGAGTTAAATCTGCTACTGATTTTGAATGGCAAAAGCAGGCACGTTTTTATTACAGCGATGAAACGGAAGAATGCTTAGTTAGAATAACTGATGTCATTTTCATTTACCAAGATGAATATTTGGGAGTTACTGAACGATTGTGCATTACTCCTCTAACAGATCGATGTTATATAACCTTATCGCAAGCGATCTGTAATTTGTTTCAATTTACCGAAAGTATTTCACGAAAAAATTAAGCTAATAACTCATTTATTTTAGGGATGAATATGGGTGGAGCTCCTGCAGGACCAGCAGGAACTGGGAAAACTGAAACCACCAAAGATATGGGTCGAGCTTTAGGTAAATTTGTTGTGGTGTTCAACTGTTCTGATCAAATGGATTTCCGTGGTTTGGGAAGAATTTTTAAGGTTTTTTTTTTGAAATTTATAAGTCATATTTTTCATTGATTTTCCATTGTAATCTATAAAGGGTTTGGCACAATCGGGAACTTGGGGATGCTTTGATGAATTTAATCGCATTGAACTACCGGTGCTTTCTGTAGCCGCTCAACAAATTTACATTGTTCTAACAGCTAGAAAGGAACGAAAACCATTCTTTGTTTTCAGGTAAGGATAGCTTGAAATTAATTAAAAAAATGTTTAATTTGTGATGTTTAATGAAGTGATGGTGATACTGTTTCCATGAACATTGAATTTGGAATTTTCCTGACAATGAATCCTGGATATGCTGGACGACAAGAGTTGCCTGAAAATCTAAAAATCATGTTTCGTACCGTAGCTATGATGGTTCCTGATAGGCAAATTATAATTCGAGTCAAATTGGCCTCGTGTGGTTTCAAAGAAAATAGTATTCTAGCTCGAAAATTTTTCACTTTATATGCTTTGTGCGAAGAGCAGTTATCAAAACAGGTTCATTATGATTTTGGGTTGCGAAATATTTTATCTGTTTTAAGAACTTTGGGTGCCCAAAAGCGATCCAACCCAAGCGAAACAGAAGACACTATAGTGATGCGGGTGTTACGGTATACAGTATGATTTTATGTGAATTTTTTTAAAAAACCTAAAATTTAAATTTAAGAGAAATGAATGTTTCCAAACTTATTGATGAAGATGAGCCCCTGTTCCTTTCTTTAGTTGATGACATGTTTCCTGGCATAAAATTGACCTCTGTTGTTAACAAAGAGCTGCAAAGATCAATTGCCAACCAAACGGCTGAGTTGGGATTGATGAATCATGCTGATTTTAATTTAAAAGTTGTTCAACTTTACGATACATCCTTAGTACGCCATGGATTGATGACTTTGGGTAAAAAAAGGGATTGAATATTTTGCAAATTAGTGACTTGAGTTTTTCTTAAAGGTCCTACTGGAGCAGGAAAAACGAAAGTTATTCATACATTAATGCGATGCTTTACGGAAATGGGGAAACCTCATAAGGAAATGAGGATGAATCCAAAAGCTATAACGGCACCACAAATGTTTGGTCGTTTGGATGTAACTACAAATGATTGGACTGATGGTATCTTTTCCACGCTGTGGAGAAGAAGTTTGAAAGTTAAACTGACCGAATTTACTTGGTACCTATTTATTTACATTATCTTAACATTTTTGGTTTATTACTTAAAATTTTGCATACCACTAGGTTGGTGTTGGATGGTCCTGTTGATGCTGTATGGATTGAAAATTTAAACTCTGTGTTAGATGACAACAAAACTCTTACACTTGCTAATGGAGATCGAATAGTAATGGCCGTTAACAGTAAAATTGTTTTCGAACCTGATAACGTTGATAATGCTTCTCCAGCTACCGTATCCAGAATGGGGATGGTATTTATTAGTTCTTCAGTTCTAAAATGGGTGCCATTGTTAGATGTAAATTTAAACAACCATTACAATTGTTAAAATCATAGTAACACTCAAAAATTGTAGGGTTGGTTACTGAAAAGAAGTGATTCAGAAAGCAGTGTTCTAAGACCATTTTTTTATAAAATTTATGATGATTTACATACTTTTGTTCAAAGTAAACTAACAGCAAAAATGGCTATTTTGGAAGCTATTTATATTAGACAATGTTGCGATGTTTTAGGAGGATTAATCGATTATGATCCATCAAAAAGTAACAAAATAAGCACAAATTCTATTATTGGAAATTACTAAATTTGTTCATTATAGAATCCTATCCACCTAGAGTAATGGAAAGATTTTTCCTCTTTGCATTAATGTGGTCATTGGGAGCGGTATTAGAAGTAGAAGACAGGGTTAAAGTAGAGGCTTTCGTTTTGACTCATCCATCAAAAATGGGGTGGCCTAAAATCAAAGAAAATGAAACTATATTTGAATATAGTGTTGGAGACGATGGACAATGGTGCCATTGGAATTTAAGACTTACCGAGTACATTTATCCTTCTGATTCCGTACCGGACTATAGTTCTTTATTAATACCAAATGTAGATAATGTGCGTACAAACTTCTTGATTGATCTAACAGCTCGCCAACTAAAACCTATTTTACTAATAGGTTTGAGAAATAAATATATACATACGTTTTTGCATATTTGTAATTTACCTTTCTTTTTAGGTGAACAAGGTTCAGCGAAAACGGTTATGATAAAGGGATATTTAGCTCAGTATGATCCTGAGTTTCATTTGAGCAAATCAATGAACTTTTCTTCGGCCACTACCCCTAATATGTTTCAAGTATGATCAAGCATAAAATTTATAAATTTATTGTTTTATAATGTTGGTTTTTTGAAAATTATTTGCAGCGAATTATTGAATCGTATGTTGAAAAACGTCAAGGTACCACATATGGACCGCCAAGTCAAAGAAAAATGACCATTTTCATTGATGATATCAATATGCCAGTTGTAAATGAATGGGGTGACCAAGTTACTAATGAAATTGTGCGGCAAATGATTGAAGCAGGAGGTCAGTAAGAACATCTATACTCAGAGTCGGTTTAAGGATTTATTATTCCCTGAAACTATGAAGTTTTGGTTCCCGTTTCCAATTGATCATTTTTTCTTCATTTTTAAGGTTTTTACAGTTTGGATAAGCCAGGTGATTTTTCTTATATCGTTGATATCTTAATGGTAGGCGCAATGATTCATCCAGGGGGAGGAAGAAATGATATTCCTCCAAGATTAAAACGTCAATTTTGCATATTCAACTGTACCTTGCCCAGTAATACTTCGATGGATAAAATATTTAGTAATTAATTAGTAAAAAAACTTCTACTGTAACGTCGATATCATTTAAGAAAACTTTCAGGTGTAATTGGCCGAGGATATTTTTGTGTTGAACGTTTCAATTCATCTATTGTGAATTTTATTCCAAAAATAATTCCATTAACCAGAAGAATTTGGCAACAAACTAAAATCAAAATGTTACCAACGCCCGCCAAATTTCATTATGTTTTCAATTTGCGAGATTTGTCTCGAATTTGGCAGGGTATACTTACAATTAGAGGCCCGGAATGTCAAGACGAGGCAATGGTTATGAAGATTTGGGAGCATGAATGTAATCGAGTGATTGCTGATCGGTTGGATTTTTACATATTTTAAATTCATATTAATTGTGAAGCATTAATATATTTTGTTTTTATAGTTTTATTGCAGCAGAGGATAAGATATGGTTTAATCAGAATATGAAGAAGACAGCGACTGAAGATTTAGGGGATGATATCATTTATTATCCGAGTGAACCAACTTGGTTCGTTGATTTTCTGAGAGATGCTCCAGAACCTACTGGCGATGAACCTGATGATTTTTGTTTTGATGCTCCAAAAATTTATGAAGAATGGCCTAGGTAATAAATCTTTTTTTTTTTTGTGTACCACTTATTTTTGTTCCATTCGCCTTGTTTGGTTTCTATTAATTGGTTCCTATTCCTATCTTTAATATTCACGTTAATAAGGATCCCCAGGTGCATACGTGTCCAAGGAAAAAATGTATACAGTGTTCTGTTTAATAAAAATTTTCAAAGGGAAATATAATTATAAGATGAATTACTCTTTACCACTCGGACCTCAAATAACTTTTTAGATCATTTTGGTGATCCCCTGAAAATCCATTTTAAGTTTTTCTTCATTTTATTTAAGTAAAACCGTCATTTTTAAAAGCGTACTACAATTTACTTACAACTAAAGTTTATTTTATTATAAAAATTACAGTAAAGAATATGTTTTGGAGAAAGTGTTCGCTTTTATGGAATCCTACAATGAAAGTATAAAAGGAGCAAATATGGATCTTGTATTATTTGATGATGCACTGAAACATTTGTTGAAAATATCTCGTATTGTTCGAACCGAACGAGGAAATGCACTTCTTGTAGGTGTTGGAGGCTCTGGCAAACAAAGCTTAACTCGTTTGGCTTCATATATGGCAAATTATAGAATTTATCAAATTACCTTAACAAGGTAAGCATTGAACATCAATTATCTTCAACTTTAACAATTTATAAAATATAATTATTGTAGATCGTACAATACAAATAATTTAGTCGATGATCTGAAAGTGTTATATCGACTTACTGGCCTTAAAGGAAATGGAGTTTCGTTCATTTTTACTGACAATGAAATTAAGGATGAGGCATTTCTGGAATATATCAACAATGTGTTAAGTTCTGGTGAAGTTGCCAATTTGTTTCCCAAAGATGAAATGGATGAAATTTTAAATGAGCTAATAAATCCAATGAAAAAATTTGATCCAAGATTAGTGCCTACAGCTGATGTTCTGTATGATTTTTTCATTTCAAGAGCACGAGCTAATTTGCATATTGTTTTATGTTTTTCGCCGGTAAATAAACATTATATTACATTTTTACTAAAGAATTAGTATAATAATATATAAAGTATTGACATTGGCAATGATTATGTACCGTTAATGCTACATGTGTAGACGTAATATTTTTTTGCATTGTAATTTGCAATCTAATTACATCTTCCTTATAGATTATCATTTGTATTGTATTATATATGTATTAAGATATATTTACGATACTCAAGTACATAGTACAACCCCCAAACTTTAACCCTATTAACTATAATATATATTTATTAAACAATGCCAAAAGTCTAATGGGTCTAATGTAATAAAGGTACACTGTCTAACAATTTTAAGTATTTATAATCTAAATATCTTTAGTTTTTATATATTTGGACACGATAAAGAGAAAGAATGTGAGAGGTATGGAGTATCTTCAAACTTCCAGATTCGATAAAAGGCCTAGAAAAACTTTAAACATATTTAATTGTTTCTTTTAACCACTTACATTTCCATAATTTATTTAATTATTTTCCGTTATTTAAAGTATTCATGTGTTGATTAAGCTTCAGACAATACAAACCTTTATTGCTCCAAATAATTGATTATATTTTCTATGATATTTAGGTAGGCGAAAAATTCCGCAATCGTTCATTGAAATTTCCTGGCTTGATTTCGGGATGTACAATGGATTGGTTTTCTAAATGGCCTATGGATGCTCTATGTGCTGTTGCAGGCTATATTTTAGGCAACTTTCCAATCGTTACACCACCTGATACTAAGCAAAGCTTAATAGAACTTACCGGAAGAGTTCATGACTGTGTCGCTGATATTTGTATAGTTTACTTCGAAAGGCAATCATATAGTCCTATTTGATTCCTTAAAGGAAGAAAATTAATAAAAAAAATAATTTGCAGATTTCGGCGTCAATCTTATGTAACACCAAAATCTTTCCTAGCGTTTCTGCAAGGATACCAAACAATCTATGTTGAAAAGCACGAATTTATTAAAGAAATGGCCGATAAAATGTTAACTGGTTTGGATAAATTAGTAGAAGCTGCTGCGAGTGTTGATATTTTACGCAAAGAATTAGCAGTGAAAGAAATCGAAATTGCTGAAGCCAATAAGAAAGCTGAAGCCGTATTAGTGGTTGTTGTGGCTGCTACGGAAATTGCCACAAAAATCAAAGAGGAAGCTACTATTACCAAAGAAAAAGCGGAAAATCTTGTGAGAATTATCAGTGCTGATTCTGCAGTCGCTGAGGCAAAACTAGAAGCAGCGAAGCCTGCTTTGCAAGAAGCTGAAGCAGCTTTACAAGTATATAAATAATACCAATTTAGAAATTTATTCTAATTGGTATAAATATTCAGAGGACTAGGATCAAATAATAATCAGTCAAAACTATTTATTACATACGCGACGTTTCGGCCCGGTTATTGAGCCTTTCTCAAATAGTTTTGATTGATTATTATTTGATCCTAGTCTTCTGAATATTTTTACCAATTTATCATCATCGAGGATCTGAAACTATACAATAATTTATTTTAATTTAAATTTAAAAAAATAGACTATTAAAGGAGCTGATATAGCGACGGTACGAAAACTAGGAAAACCTCCGTATTTGGTTACCCTAATTATGGATGTTGTATGTATTCTTTTTAAAAAACACATGGAACCAGTAAAACCTGATCCTGAGAGAAAATTTTTAACTCCTTCATGGGCTGAATCATTGAAGGTAACTTAAAAGTTACATAAACATTTGCATAGAAATATATTATTATAAAAAAACATAGGTGATGTCCGACACCAGATTTTTGAGTAATTTACAACAATACCCCAAAGATACAATTAATGCAGAAATTGTTGATTTGATGGTACCCTACTTAAGATACCCACTTTACACTTTCGAAGCTGCTAAAACTGCCTGTGGTAATGTGGCTGGTTTGATCAGTTGGACAATTTCCATGTCTGTATTTTACGGAATTAATAAAGATGTGTTACCATTAAAAGTAAGAAAACAAAATTTATTTCAATCGGAATTAATCATAACTGTTGTTAAAATAGGCTAATTTAGCCAAACAAAACATGCGTTTACAAACAGCTTTGGGTGAACTGAATGCCGCCATGGCCTTACTAAGAGCTAAAGAGGCGGAAGTAGCAGAATGTCAGAAAGAATATGATGGAGCCATGTCTATGAAACAGGTGAAGCATTTTTTATTTAAGTATACTTATGAATGTTAAAAAATTGTTTTAGGCAGTATTAGCAGAAGCACAACTTTGCCAACTAAAAATGGATGCCGCTACGGCATTAATTGATGGTTTGGGCGGCGAAAGAGTACGTTGGACTGAGCAATCTAAGCTATTTAAGTCTGAAATAGATCGTTTGGTTGGAGATGTCTTAATATTAATTGGATTCTTAAGCTACACTGGTCCATTTAATCAAGAGTTCAGAAATTTATTGGTAAAATCTTGGATGAATGATTTAAATAAAAACAAGATTCCAGTGTCTGTCTCTATAAACATTGTTGATAGCTTAACTGATACAGTAACGGTATGATTGGAGATAATGATTTTTTTCCATTTTACATTTAGTGTTTTAAAACTATAACAGATTGGAGAATGGGGGCTGCAAGGTCTACCAAATGATGAACTATCTATACAAAATGGTATCATTGTTACCAAAGCATCTCGATATCCTTTGTTAATAGATCCCCAAACTCAAGGAAAAATGTGGATTAGTAACAAAGAAGCGGCAAATCAGCTGTGCATCACTTCTTTGAACCATAAATACTTTAGGTACAGTGAACCATTCCCCAATGACTCTTACTATATAATACAATTGTGATATTATTTCAAAACTATCCCACAAAAAAAAGGGTAAAAATTATGAGAGAAGAAAGGGAAACACTAATTCTATGGAATCATTGATAAATTAGACGAGGTACTTTGCGATGAGGGGAGATTCTTTTTTTGTTACTTTGGTGTTAGAATTAGGAATAGAAGATGGGAGAGGTTTAAAAATTCTAAAATTCGGCTTACACAATTTATAAATGACCCATTTGCCATACCTTTAGAAGCAAAAAAAGATTATCATCAGTTCCTTTAGTAGTAATTTTTCTTTTCAGGCAACATATTGAAGATTGTGTGAGTTTGGGATATCCTATGCTAATAGAAGATATATTTGAAGAATTAGATCCTGTACTTGATAATGTAATGGAAAAAAATTATATTAAAGTAGGGAACAGCCTAAAAGTTAAAGTAGGAGATAAAGAAGTAGATTTATGCCAAGGATTTCGATTGTACATTACAACCAAATTGGCCAATCCTTCTTACTCCCCTGAAATTTCAGCCAGGGCATCAATCATTGACTTTACAGTAACCATAAAAGGATTAGAGGATCAACTATTAGGACGTGTTATTTTAACCGAAAAAAGTGAATTGGAAGTAGAACGAACGAATTTAATAACGGACGTTACGGCTAATAAAAGAAAAATGAAAGAGCTTGAGGATAATCTCTTGTACAAATTGACGAGTACTAAAGTATTTATCAACTAAGACACTTTTGAAGAGTGAATATAACATCATTGTTTTTAGGGATCTTTGGTTGAGGATGTAACGGTAATTCAAGTGTTAAATACAACTAAAGAAACTGCAGCTGAAGTTTTTGAAAAGCTGGAAGTTGCTAAAGAGACGGAGAAAAAAATTGATGCGGCTCGTGAAGAATATCGGTATTGTAATAATTTTGTTATAAATATATTAAATCAATAAACTTGTAAATAGGTCTGTGGCTGCTCGTGGAAGTGTCTTATACTTTTTAGTGGTTAGTATGGCAATGGTCAATTGTATGTACCAAACATCATTGAATCAATTCTTGGAAAGATTTGATTACTCCTTGGAAAAATCTGAAAAATCTTTAGCCACAACTAAACGAATTCATTACATAATAGAATATTTAACATTTGAAATATTCAAATATAAATGTCGAGGCTTATACGAAATTCATAAGAATATGTTTGTTTTAATGTTAACACTGAAAATAGATCTTCAAAGGCATACTGTAACACAAGAAGAATTTGATTATTTGATCAAAGGTTTTTTTTTTATTTTGTGTTGGAAATAAATATTTTCCCTAACACTTCTTAAATGATTAGGTGGAGCTGCATTAGATTTGAATGCGTGTCCTCCAAAACCAGCCAAATGGATAACAGATATGACATGGTTGAATTTAGTGGAAATATCAAAACTACGACAATTTCAGTTTATTATATCTCAAGTATGCTTGTAATGAATATGTTTATTCATTCTTCATAATCAAACACGTATTTAGGTTGAAGCCAATGATAAAACCTGGAAGAATTGGTATGAGAAAGATGCTCCTGAAGAAACACCTTTTCCTGATGGATATCATACATTAGATGTGTTTAGATCTCTTCTACTAGTTCGGTAATTAAATAAAATTTTATTATTTAACCATTTTCTAATAATAATAAATTCTAGAGCTTGGTGTCCAGATCGAATTTTGGCACAATCTAGAAAGTATATAGGTGGTTCTATGGGAGGTCGTTTTGCCGAGCCAGTAATTTTAAACTATGAACTTATGCATCTGGAAAGCAGACCAATGACTCCACTTGTTTGCTTCCTAAGTATGGGAAGTGATCCTACGCCAATGATAGAAGGCTTGGCCAAGAAAAAGAGCATTCTTTGCTCCTCAATTAGTATGGGCCAAGGTCAAGAAGTTCATGCTAGAAAATTAATCTCCAGCAGTTTAGTAGAAGTAAACAAGATACTTTTAAAACATAAATTTAAGATATTTCAATATCTATGCGTTACTATTTTTAAGGGAAGTTGGGTTTTACTTCAAAACTGTCATTTAGGATTAGAATATATGACCGAATTATTATTGCTGATATTGGAAACTGAAAAAACTGGATTGTATCACAAAGATTTTAGAGTGTGGCTTACCAGTGAGCCTCATCCCAGTTTTCCCATTACTTTGCTACAAATTTGTATTAAATATACAAATGAACCACCTTCCGGTATTCGAGCTGGTTTGAAACGAACCTATTCCTCAATGAATCAAGACTGGTTGGAGTATTCTACGTCTCCATTTTACCTACCAATGATTTTCGGAATTTCTTATATGCATACTATAGTTCAGGAGCGTAGAAAGTTTGGTCCACTAGGATGGAACATTCCGTATGAGTTCAATTCATCAGATTGGCTTTGTTGTTGTATGTTTGTACAAAATCATTTAGATGATTTGGATCCAGTTAAGGGAATAAGTTGGAGTACTGTTAGGTACCGCATCCCAATTAAAAATTGTATATTATGAATATAAATTTTTATTTCATAATTCATTTCTAGATATATGTTCGGTGAAGTACAATATGGAGGTAGGGTAACGGATGATTATGATAAACGATTGCTGAATACTTTTTGTAAATGTTGGTTTGGTGATTTTATGTTTGATGAATCTTTCAACTTTTATATTGGATATGTTATTATGAAATATAAAACAATCCCCGAATATTTAGATGCGATCGAAAATATGTCAGCAGTTGATCCTCCGCAAGCTTATGGCTTACATCCTAACGCCGACATAACGTATTCTGTCACCAAAAAAAAAATAATTTAAGAAATTGAAAACTATTAGTTTACTTTTTTAGATATCAAAGTAATACAGCTAGCACAATGTTGGATGTAATTTTATCAATTCAGCCAAAACAATCATCCGGTGGTGGTGGAGAAACTCGGGAACAAGCTGTTTATAGAATGGCTACTGATATGCTTGAAAAAACTCCTCCAAATTACGATCCTTTTGCTGTGAGAGATCGGTTAGTATCGATCAAGTAGAGCTGCCTCGATTTCAATAATGATTTTTGATTAATTGAACACATTACCTTAAGTGTTCAATCCAATGTATCCAAGTTTAATGATCAAATGATCACATACTTTCTTGAAATTACTCTCTACGATTTTAACTCATTGTTTGCTTACTAAATGATTTTTTTTAAAGATTACGCATAATGGGAATCTTGTCGCCCATGAATATATTTTTACGTCAAGAAATTGATCGAATTCAAAGAGTTATACGACTTGTAAGAAGCACACTGAAAGACTTATTGTTAGGGATTGAGGGTACAATTATTATGAATGAGGTTGGTATAATTAACTAGTTAAACTTGGTTTGAATGATATGATACCGAAAGAATCGAAAATTTTACATCCGATAAAATTATTAAAATTAAGATTAAAAAGATTAAGATTAAAAAGATATAAGAAAATCTTTTAAAATATACATAATCAGGATTACAAGGTAGTCTCAATGGTTATAGCCGTTAAGTCCGAGTTTATCTGTATATCTTTTAAAATAATTTAAATATCTAAAAAAAAAGTTTTCATTTACTATAGAGCTTAAGAGCAGCTTTTAATTTCATTTATGATGCGAAAATTCCACCGTCCTGGTTAAGATACTCCTGGATTTCCTCAACTCTTGGATTTTGGTTTACCGAATTTTTAGAAAGAAACACACAATTTAGTACTTGGTGTTTTGGAGGTCGTCCCACCACATTTTGGATGACTGGATTCTTTAATCCTCAAGGTAATCGTTTTGAAAATGTATTGGAATTTTTCACTAAATAAGATATCTGGAACGATATTTAGGCTTTTTAACGGCTATGCGCCAAGAAGTTGCAAGAGCTCATAAAGGATGGGCGTTAGATGTGGTTGTGTTACACAATGATGTACTGCGATGGTTACGAGAAGATGTTAAAAGTCCTCCCAATGTTTGTAGTTTTATTGCAAATCTATTTTTATAACAGTCATGCCGGTTTGTTTTAGGAAGGTGTATATGTTTATGGATTATATTTGGATGGAGCTGGTTGGAACAGACGAGATTGTAAGCTTTGTGAATCGACTAATAAAATTTTATTTACTGCAATGCCAGTAGTTCATATCTATGCCATAAATTCAATAGCTCCTAAGGATCCTAAACTGTACACAGTCAGTATAAAATTGTGCAATTTAATTTAATTAAATACATCTATTATCTGTTTACATCAGTGTCCTGTATACAAGAAGCCAAATCGTACTGGTCTAACATACATTACTGCTCTTTGGTTACCAAGTAATAAGCCTCCAGAACATTGGATTATGCGTGGGGTCGCTATATTGTGTGATATTAAATAGTCTGCTTTTTATATAGATTTTTTATTTATATATATATATATGTATATCGTATCTTATTAAATTTTGTTTATTTATTTTTGTTTAATTTTTTGGTCTTTCCCTTGGTGAAATCAGTCCCAGATTTACAACAAGCTAAAGTAGTAAAGAAGTCAGTACCCAATAAACAAAATGATATTCTTAAAAGTTCTAGACGAAGTCTTATAAAAGATTTAAAAATCTTTGTTTTACGAAATAAAGTCTCAAATAACGCCTGAAGACGTCGGAAACGCCATTTTTTCAAAGAGTTCAGAAAAAAGGAGTTCTCGCAGAGGTCATCGCGGATATTTCTGCGGATTTTCTTGCGGATATTTTTGTGGTTATAACTTAAAAGGGGTCGAAGGAGTCGCCAAGACTACGATTCTTCCAGCGCCACGATATTTTGACGGATTCTTACAGATCTCGTCGAAAAAAAAAACGAAAATGAAGAATACAATTTTTCGATATCTTGCTTAGTTTATGAAATATCGACCCTTAAAAATGAAGAAATTAATTGATCTTTTTCGTTTTTTTAAACGGATTTCTCAAGATTTTCATGAAAAAAAAAGGTAAATATCTACAACCGTACCTCCACTAATTGTTTTTGTTCCAAAAAAAACTTTAAACAAGGATTCCAGGGGCGAAGTCCCGATGAGGGTTGGGGAGCGTCGCCCATATCTGGCAATATTGCATTTTCGATTTTGTTTTTAATTTAATTTGGAAGTCAGTCAGGCGAAAATTAAATAAACATCTCATTTTTTTCTTTTTTTGGGGGGCTTCACCCCCCAACTCCCGCCGGGGCTTCGCCCCTGGACCCCTTGTTTATGTTTTTTTTTGCATAAACAATCGATGGAGCTACGGTTGTAAACATTTACCGTTTTTTTCATGAAAATCTTTAGAAATCCTTTTCAAAAAAACGAAAAAGATCAATTAATTTCTCCATTTTTAGGGATCGATATTTCGTAAACTAAGCAAGATATCGAAAAAAATTATTTTTCATTTTCGTTTTTTTTTTCGTCGAGATCTATAAGAATCCGTCAAAACATCGTGGTGCTGGAAGAATCGTAGTACCCCCAAGGATTATGGAGACTTATGGTCTAAAAGGTAATTATGGAGACTATTTCACTATGTTAGTGGTTGAAACGTGCTTCGGCTTAAAAATAAATCAACGAATCAATGAAAACGCTGGAAACGGAACATCTAATTTTTGGTAATCATTATTTAGTTATCATTTTCGGGAAAAAATATAAAACCCTGATATGCATTTCATAATCCTTGGGAATGAAGTAGTCGAATTTTTTTTGTACAATAACTGCCCATATTCCACCTATAAGAATCTGCTGTTAGAAGAGGATAAAAAGCTATTTGCACTTTTCTCCTAATCATTATTTAGTTATCATTTTCGGGAAAAAATGTAAAACCCTGATATGCATTTTATAATCCTTGGGAATGAAGTAGTCGATTTTTTTTTGTACAATGACTGCCCATATTCCACCTATAAGAATCTGCTGTTAAAGAGAATAAAAAGCTATTTGCACTTTTCTCCTTCCTTGTCTTTCGTTAAAACTGATTTGATCTTCTTTATTTGTAGTAAAATATTTTACATCTCACTCAATCCCATCATATCCTGATGTACAGTGGTGTGACGTTGCCAGTCTTTGTTTTTGAAAGTCAAATATAGCCGGCTGTCAGGTAAATTTTATACTATTTTATCAAAAATATTATTAAAAAATTATGAAATATTAATTGAGGTGAATGGTTCGGAGCTTAGGATTATAAATTATTCATCTTATTCATTATATTGCTAAAAGTGAGTAGGTATGTTTCGAATTTGCCAGTCAGCTTATTTGAGAAATGTCGTGCGTTGTTTTAGTACTGTCATAAAATCTAATATTAAAGCAAATATTGCTACATCCAAATTGAAACAACCTAAACCAGTTTTGAATAAGTAGGTTTTTATTATGGAAAATTTGAAAAATAAGTCAGTAATGCATTAGTTATCAGTTAATTGTATTTTTTTCATTTGTAGATTGAAACTACCGACATTTACGAAAATGAGTGATAAGAGCCAATATTTGTTACCAAATGATCAACCGATTGTGGAACTAGAATGTGCTTCAGCATTTAATGCTCTTACTTCATCGGAAAAGCTGTATGCCCATTATCTAAGCCGTGCAGCCTGGGACGGTGGTCTGATAGTCTTAGTACAAACAAGCCCGGAATCACCCTTGGTTTTCTCTCTTTTGCATAAAATATTTCTTGCCCAACCGATCGACATTTTGAAGAAATCTGCTCTAGCCGAAGGTTTCATCACAGAAGAAGAATTCACCGTTCGTTTAAAACAGTATAAATCATATAGCACAACAGTTCTGAATCGTTGCATTTTTTAGGCATTCCTCGTGTATACTTGTGGCATTTTTTCTAATACCGGAAATTACAAAGGTTTTGGTGACACTAAGTTCATCCCAAATCTTGAACCAAGTAAATTTGAAACTATAATTCGTTTGAGTGAGGCTTATAGACGTGAACCTAAAGTATTACAATCTCTGTGGGATCGAGTGCAAATTCCTATTTACAAGCTAGGAGAAAAAGATAAAAGTTTAGGCTTGAATGAAAAGGTAACCTATGTTTTAATTTTTTTCTTTTAATTTTTATGCTTGGTAAAATCTAGGTAATATATAAAAGAAACAGGGAATTTCCGATTTGATGGTAAGATGACCACTTTGTGTATCAATACATGTTTGCTGGAATACCACCAATATTCTGGATTTTTTTTCCAGGCTTTAGTGTCTTGAAAAAATACTATAATTGATTTTAAATGTGGATTCTTCAAATTTGCTTACAGGGTACCACCACTTATTTTTCGGCAAACTGCAGCCAAAAAGATGCGGAATTAGCAACAAAATGGTTTCAGTCTAAAAATTTAGAATTTTACAATACACGAACTTTTAAAACAATCGAAAATAATGTTGCTGTATATGAAGTTCGACTAGCTTCTGTGGAAACAGATTCTGCTCCTGATATCACCGTACCTGAGGAAGAATTTGAAGGATGTAAATTCCGTGTAACTCGTGGTGATTACTCTCGATTGTTAAGTTTGGTTGTCGATCATTTGCAAAACGCTGGAAAGTACGCTGCTAATGAAAATGAAAAGAATATGATTAAAGAATATATCACAAGTTTTACTACGGGAAGCTTAAAAGCTCACAAAGATGGTTCAAGATACTGGATTAAAGACAAAGGACCCGTAATTGAAACGTAAGGAATACTTAATATTCATGAATATCTTTAAAGTATTGAATATATTTGTTATTGTAGTTACATAGGGTTTATTGAAACATATCGAGACCCTGTAGGCATGAGAGGAGAATTCGAAGGATTCGTAGCCATGGTTAATAAGGAAATGTCTGCTAAATTTGGCACGTTAGTGCATAAAGCTGAGGAGCTTTTAACGAATTTACCATGGCCGTCTGCTTTTGAAAAAGATAAATTCTTACGTCCTGATTTTACTTCGTTGGATGTATTAGCATTTTCTGGCAGTGGAATTCCAGCTGGAATTAATATACCTAATTGTATAGCGCCAATATATTTTTAACTTAATATTAAAACTATTTCTACTTTTAGATGATGAAATTCGCCAGTCCGAAGGTTTTAAAAATGTTTCTTTGGGAAATGTAATTCCGGCTAATTACAAACAAACTGTGATTGCTTTTCTTTCACAAGAAGACCAAGATCTTCTTACTAAATATCGAGTTCCAGCCTTTGAAGTACAAGTTGGCTTACACGAATTACTTGGCCATGGAAGTGGTAAACTATTCCGTAAAGAAAAAGACGGTACTTTCAATTTCGATATTGAAAAAGTAGTGAATCCTCTAACGGGGGAAAAAATCACCAAATATTTTGAACCTGGTGAGACATATGATTCGAAATTTACCACATTGGGATCCACGTATGAAGAATGTCGAGCTGAATGCGTTGGACTTTATCTTAGTTTAGATAAAGAAATTATTAAAATATTCGGATTTGAAGGAGAAGAGGCTGATAATATTATTTATGTGAATTGGCTAAGCTTGATTTGGAATGGCGTTGGCAAGGCGCTAGAAATGTATCAGCCCTCTACAAAAACTTGGCTACAAGCCCATTCTCAAGCTCGGTTTGTTATTATGAAAGTGCTGGTTGAAGCTGGAAATGATTTGATCACCATAACCGAAACTGAGCCGGGCAAAAATTTACTTCTGAAATTAGACAGAACCAAATTGAATACAATTGGGAAGAAAGCTATCGGAGATTTCTTGTGCAAATTACAGATTTATAAATCTCTTGGTGACACTGAAAATGCTTCACAAATGTACGATGCTTATTCAGAAGTTTCTGACAGTGGTTTACATCCTTGGGCTAAATGGAGAGAAATAGTAATGCTTCACAAACAACCCCGAAAAATGATGGTACAAGGCAATACTGAAATAAAAGGTAATTGAAATAAAAGAAAATAAAACGAACATTATTCATTATTTTTGAATTTTAGATGATGAGGTTCTTTTGAAAACTTATGAACCAACGTTCGAGGGATTGATCAAATCTGTTATAGAGCGTTATCCAAACCCAGAAATTGGTACTATTTTGGAGCAGTTGTGGGAAAATGATCAAAAATATTTTTAAATGATTCTTTTTCTATATAGAATCCATACAGATAACTCAAGAATATATTTTTTCGTAATCTTTACGTTTAATGTTTTTACAATTTAAAACAATCGTACTAAATACATTTTTTTTTCTAATCTAAAATGGTTTTTTATATTTTACCTCTTCGTAGCTCCTTAATTATTTTTCAAATTTCATATAAGACATAAATTATTTGTAAATATTAAGATTTCCTTCTAAAATAAATATGTATCAAGTTATAAGGGATTGAGAGATTGCATATATGCTAACTTATTTTCATAAGTAGTGCCTACTCCACGATCGGGGAATCAACCGTTTTCTAATAAATAAAATTTGCTTATGAAAAACAAAAATTTCCTTTTTTCCTATATCAATAATTCTAAATTTTACTTCACTCCTAGTACCGAAAGGCTTATTAGTTTCGTTAACTGGGACACGAATTTTACTTTATTCAGATTAGTGTTCAAATTTTTGTTGAAAATATAAAAATAACAAGATTAATAGGTGATTGATATGCTTTTGACTATAAAATATTAAAATTATATATACAGAATATAAAGTAAAAATAAGAATAGCGTCTCTTCTCTGTACGAAGCCAAACATTTAAATTTATTTAGAAGTTCACTGAAATAAATACAGAGGTCAGGTGAAATGGCTCAATGCGCAAATATAGTGAAAATTCTGCATTTGTATACAAAGCGCAGAACTTCTTGTAGTGAATTTCCCGCTTAAAATATTCGTAAATATCTTGTACAACTTTCGTAAATTTTTCACGGAATCTATTAATTTTAAAAAAAACAGTGTTATTAAAATGAATTTTAACGAAGAAATAATTGAACAGTTTAAAACTTTAGATGTGAAACCCAGTGATGAAATTATCGATAAATGTAAGTTTGTAAAAACTGAATTAATGAATGATGAATTAATGAATTCATAGTATTAAAAAAAAAATCAAAATTTTTCTCAGGTTCGGTACTATGTAAAACATATAATTTATCAGTTGATACTTTTATGGATCAATGGATGGCTTTTGTTTTATCTGAAAATGTCAAATCTAACCCAACAATTGATTCCTTATTGCAGCTAGAGAAAAAAGAGTTATCAAAACTTAAAAAAACTCCTGTAAAACCTTCAATTTCTACTCCTAAATTCGACTCAGCGAAAAGGTATTCATAAATCATAAGAATTTCTTTTATTTTTGTGTTAATTTTATTATTTCCTTTATTGTTAATTAGATATAATGATCGAGCGTTGAACACATATGAATCTCCGAAAGTAAGTTTGTTATTTTATGGTATAATTATATCTTATAGCTTTAAGGCATAAATCTGAGCAGGTAAAACTTTACCGCCATAATTTTCTCTTCCTCCTCTCATATCATTTTGCTCCATTTAAAATACACATGCTTAAAGTAACTAAGCTGGAACGATTACTTAGTGAGTTAGAAGAAGCTAGAAGATATTTCATGTGTCGAAACTTGCGCAGTACTACATACAGAACTTAAAAAGTTTCTAAGAAAATTTTCAAGGGCAATGCTCATTCTGTGGCGGCCATTAACAAAGTATGACCATTGATAAGACGCTCAACATTTATTTCTTAGTTATTATGCTATAAACATTCAAATTAGCATTTAAATATTTCATTTATTTTCGCGATCGATTGTGATGTGACTTAATATTATTGATTTTGATCGATCGGTTTCTTAAATGGTGTCTTGGAAACATTCTTTTGTTTTTTTGTCTTGATCGCATCCGTTGAAGCGTCACCATAGTTTGTAAACAATTTTTAAAGTTAATGTATGTTTTTTGCTGGTTTAAAGCCAATGGTCATACTTCGTTACTTGAATTTAATTACTTTTATTGGTTTTAGTTGTATTTTATGTAATTATGATTAATCATGTATTGCTTAATTAGTCCTCAATGCATGCGGGTCTAATCCACAGTAATATTATCCTTGTGACTAGATCTGCACTCATTAAGGAACATAAGTTATCTTCGGTTTGATGATTTTATTTTCAGGAATTCGTTAATTGGGATTTTTAATTATTGTGGACGGGGATGTGTCTGGTTTCACAATGTTTTAATCTGTGACTAGATCCATCCTCGTCTACAATGATTTAAACGCACATCTATCGACAAGTTTCGTTGCTTTGTATAAAATTATGATTTTTTGCAAATATTTGTTTCTAGATTGATCCAGTTAGCTCCGAATACATCAAACCTAATCAAAGGGACTCCTATTGTAGTACTCCAACTCCAAAAAAACATTCTGTGTAGGTTTCTTACCAATTAAAATTTGTCCACTTTATATTCGAAAACATGATCTTTCTTAGTTATTTATCATCAGAAACTTATTATTTTTTTTCAATTTTGAAAATGTATTTAGAAGTAACTTGGTAATGTTACTCCATAATGTTTAGTGTTGAGGGATTTTTAAAGAATAATTTTTGGATTCTACCTAAAGTTTTAATAATATATGGTCTCTAATTATTATTTGTCTAAATGGTCCTCATGGTTATATAATTCGATTACTTTTAAAAATTTGAGTAAATAGATCTGGATCGTTTTTATTGACTGTTTTTGAAAAAAAATAATTTAATCCGACTAATTTTTAATTTAAAGGAAAAAATTTATTCGTCTAAACTTCACTAAGGTCCCCTTTTATACACATTAAAAAAAACGGGCTCTATTAAAAACAGAAAATGAGATTTTTTTTTACGAGTTCCAAAAATAGGGTAATCATAGGAAATTACTTGGACCATTTTAAGATTTTTCGGTATCCACATTGGGCATAAACTAAGAATGAACTTTGGTCCTTTTTTTTATATATAAACTTTTTGTCAAATATTTCGTGACTCATTCTAAGTTTTAGTACCTTGGGTTGAGTTTAAAAGATTTATCATTCCATAAATTAGCGAAACAAAAGTTAAAACCTAGCACCTATTCTAATACCTCAGCCACTATTTCGATAACTTTGTGGATTGGTAATAATACTTCCCAAGTTACATAAACTATCCCAGAAGATAGTTTATATATCAAAGTAATTGAAAAGACACATCGACAAGAAGGATGTGGTTATTAGCCTTGTCTTGACTAGGCGACGAAATTCTTGGGTCTGTTGGTACATTTTAATTTTTGACCCAATTTCAGGATAAATATTCGTTAAGGATAAAATAGGAAACCAATACTTGGTGAGGTCGGAAAGGATCAAAAATCGCTTTTTGCGATATATACAATTGATTTAGTAGGAAAATTGCAATAGTTTATTAATTTTATAGCAGATGATAAATCTAGACGAATAATACTGTTGAAATACTAACATGTAATACAAATGAAGTAATGAATTTCACCTAGTATACAAATTAAACTCTAAAATGAGTAGAAATTGAGTTTTAGTTTTCAATTAATAAAAACTAATTATTTATAATAGAGTTTAGTTTTGAGTTATATTTTTAAATTTTGATGTTATTATTTTTAGCTCAATAGTTCCAAAAACTCCTTACACAGAGAAAATTATAAAAACCTTTGGAAATCAGCAATTATTGAAAAGAGTTGAATGGTCTGGAAATGATAATACAGTAAAACTGATTATAAATGATATTCATACAGAAGAAGATAAATATCGTATTTTGAACAATTTAAGAAAAAGCGATGGCGGAAATCTCAATAAAAAAGACAATATAATTAAAACCTACATGTACGATAATCCCTTTGGTCAAGCCGAAATTAAAGCTACACACGCAAAATGGATAGCATTGTCGATCATTAAACAGAATAATTTAGATAAACCTGTGCTCGTTGATCAAGCTATAAAAGTATATACAACTACTGAATCCACTCTTAACATATAAATTATTAATAAAAATAAATATAATTTTTAGAACACTAGCACTGTGTATGGTCGTGTTTGGATGAAAAAATTAGAAAATGAGAAAAAGCTTTACTTGGAAGGTCCATCTGAAGATTCCTCTGTAAACACAAAAGTACCACTGAATTTGCAGATAGTAGGAAAAAATTGTAATTTATTCAATGGTCAAGTAATAGTAACAGTCGCTACAAATAAAATGGGTCGAGATGGACTAGAAATACAACCAAATATAATTTATACAGAAGATAAAACTTATGTCCCTAAACCAATTTCTTATTCATTTGGTAAAAAAAAAATAGTTATCCTCCTCAAACTTTATTTTTTATAATCTTTTAAATTTCAGATTCTCCTCTACAAATAGTTGTTGCCAGTGGTCCATATACGTTATCTAATAGTTTGACATATTCTCCGTTAGATCGATTTATTCAATATGTTGTCGATCATCGGCCAGAAGTAGCTGTTTTAATTGGTCCATTTATCGATGAAGAATCAAATATTGTTTCGACAGGACAAATACCAGAAACATTTACTGATTTTTTCGATAATTTAGTCAAAAAAATTATGGAACCTTTGGAAAGGTATATTTTCTATTTTATTTAAAGTTTTGAAACTATATTTATTAATCTTTTTTTTTCTTAACAAAAAAAAAATAACGTTGAGAAACTTCCCTGGAAAGGGAACTTTTTTGGAACCATTAATTTTTTTTGTCATCTTAATAGAATTTATTGCCTCGTAAATAATTCTAGTTTTACGCGACAATCGATTATTCCGAAAATCGGTTTTTAAAAATCAACTCCATTTTAAGTTTTGAAGGTTGATCATAAACGATTATATTAGATTTCGACTTTTGAATGAAAGAGTACAAACTTCACACACTATACTTACTCAAATGAATCATGCAGCAATCATATATAATTATTGTTTTTTTTCGGCTATGAATGTACAATGTACGGTGACTGGTATTATACTATAGTCAGATAAACCTTATTACTACAAACAAAAATACGAATATTATCAAAGGTTTTATTTTATTTTATCCAATTCTTGTAAAGTGGACGTAATATTTGTAAAAATGCCTAGAATTTTGCATTTATACGTTCTGGTTTTATTCGAATCACAGAACATACACTCATAATGTAAATGTTTATGTGTAAAGCAAATATTTCTTACAATAATACTCAAACGACCTAGCACCAGTTATTGTTAATTCACAAAAAAAAAAAAACATATTTCTTTAACCCAAACCGGTTTGGCTCTTTAAATTTTAAATTTGCATTGAGAAATATTTAAACTAACCAGAGATCTTTATCAATCAACCACTACAATATTTAATTATTCAATATTTTTAAACTAAAATTTATGTTTATTTCACTGAAATAATTTGATGGTTCCTAATCTTTTTATAATTTTTTGCAGTACAAATACTAAAGTAGTATTAGTTCTAACATATCGAGATGTACATCATCAACGTGTTTATCCCACATCATCATATTTCAACAACAATTTATATCACAACTTATATTTTGCCCCTGATCCCTGTCAATTATCTATTAATGGAATTATCATTGGACTCACTTCGGTTGATGTTTTAAAACATTTGGAAATGAACGAAATATTGTACGTCATAACAATAATTTTTTGATTATTTTTCTCATTTAAAATTTAAATATTTTACAGCACAACGCGAACTAACAACCGAGATATGATTCCTACTTTAGTGACTCACATTCTTTCACAAAAATGCATTTATCCTTTAGTTTGCGGTGGTTTGGAAATACCATTTGATTTTACTCTTTGGAATAAATACGCAATGCTTCATGAGGCACCACATATTCTTGTTTTACCTTCGAAATTTACATCTTTTATTCATGTAAGAACTATTAAACCATTATCTTTTAACTTAAAAAAATAATGAATTTTATTTTCAGAGAGTTAAAAATAGTTTAGTATTGAATCCAGAATATTTGACTAATGAAAACAACACGGGTTCATTCGCCAGATTTCAAATTCACCCAAATAAAGCTAACAAATTACTTGTGGATAATATAATTGGAGAAATAGTACACATATGATGTAGTAATTAAGTTTTTTATTCCATATTTACAGTGTAGGCTTATTTATGAATTACTTACAAATAAATTATAACTTAAACAAATATTTTACTTATGCATTGGAGGTCCTTCGATTCCACTATTAAATTGAGACGATACCCAAGCTAAACCCCATTTTAAGTTAGTCAAAAGAAATTTGAGAGCCTTAGTCCACTGTTCTTCTGAGTTAAATTGTATTCTGTTGAAGATTTCAATAATTTATTTTACTAAACCTGCCATTTAATGATAAGAACTTACTTGATAATGTAACAATTTCCATTAGCAGTGTCTTCGATTTTCCCTGTGTCCATTCTTATTTTATAAGGCAAACAAAATCCAGGATCTTCCTTTTCTACTTCTTCTTTAAATTGTTGCAAACAATCTAAAAACGCGTTCATCGCATCGTCAAATTTTGTGTTCCATAAGTATCGAACACCACCAGCTCCATACAAAGGTAATTCTCTATGGTCTGCTAGCACTACAATATACGAATGGTTTCCATATGGAACAACTTTGTAACGCTTAAAAGTTAAATTCATTTTCCGCGCTAAAGAATTGAGTAAAAGTGCTGTTTGACCCCACGCAGCATTTATTTCAGACCAATCTACTGGTGCTGACGGAAGTCTACCTAGTCGGAAGTTGTTAATTGTTCCAAAATGTCCAGAATGCCAAATATGAAATGTGGCATTAAAAACATTTGTCTTTTTGAGTTTATCTAATTGTTGTTGAGAATATTGCAACTGACATTCCAAACTAAAAAATAGGCAAGAAATGATTTTTGTTTTTACAACTTATTGATAAATCTCTAAAACCTTTTATATTCATCTTCAGTGATCATTAAATCTCGTCTATGTTTTGTATATTCTCTCCAATATTTTTCTTCTTCCTCTGACAATCGTTTTCCTTCCTCTTCTTGTTCTAATAAAGCTTCTGAAGTAGTTTTCACTTCATTTTGCAAGGTTTCTAAATCGGATAGAAGTCTCTTTTCTTCATCCTTTAAATTTTCAAGTTCCTTTTCCAATGCCTCTAAATTGACCTCGTCTGGATCGTTTTCTAATCTACAATTTCATTGGTAAAACAATTGATTATTTCAGCAGTTGTAAGTTTTACAGCAATTAATATTTACTTTTTTAAATATTCATTGTAATCTTCCCAATCTTTTTGGGTCATTTTCAATTTATATTCTAGCATGTCCAGGAGAGTATCAGTACATTCATCGCATAGTGGATGGTCGAAGTTGGTGTATGAGGATAAGGCATCGAAAAGATTGGCTCCTACCTATAGAAGCCAAAATCTTACATTCGATTTTCTTTAATTTAACATTTAAAAGACAAACCCTCATTTGATAACTGAGATGCTCTGCCCCACCGTCCGAAACCAATTCAAAACCATTGGGTTCATTTTCATTTCCTGGTATCCTAAACGGTGGAATAAAATGATCTAAACTGGATGCTTGCGATTCGAAGTCAATGTCAGGATTTGTATTGATTGGAACTGAAAGATTTTCGATATTTTTTATTTTTCTATTAAAAAGGAATATTTGGTGAAATGACACGCAATAACTTACGGGCTAATGAGGCCAAATTATATTCTCCTGGATTATTGAACGATTCGTCTAAATGTATAGGATGTAGACAGCGTTGGCATGCATAACTGACACTAATTTTCACATCACTCATTTTAAATTTTTCATGAAATTTGACAGAAATAACTAATCGAACAGAAAATGACAATTAGTTTGACAGTTTTCTGTTGAAATATGTTAATTGTTTTTATACAAACGCAAGACGCCACTCAATACGGACGAGGTGGCCGAGTGGTTAAGGCGTTGGACTGCTAATCCAATGTGCTCTGCACGCGTGGGTTCGAATCCCATCCTCGTCGGGCTATTTTTTTTATTTTTTTAACCGAAAATTTATCCTGTTTTATGTAAACCTTTTCCTTCTATTTTCAAATTATCAAAAATAAATTATTTTTTTCAACTTAACAAGACATTTTAAATGTAAAAAATTTTTTTTTTTCTGAATATATTACTAGATAAATTATAAGTCTTTCATTTATTATGAGTAAACTTGAAAAACTGAATAAAGTAAAGCAAAATTAACAGTATTGTAAGTTTTAAGGACTTACAAGATCTGCAGTTTGTGTATATAGCCCAGTATTATAGCCATTATAGCATAGCCCGTAAGGCTTATAACAAATTTAGTTACACGTGGGAGCACTGTAGCTAACGTTGTTCAAGAAAAGTGCACTGGAACATTCTTTCATTTAACCAAATTACAATTAAAATGAAATTGATATGCAATGTTAACAATCCACCTTTAGGTAAGTAATTTATTTTTAACTCACAATCAAATTTAAGGCACTCTTAAAAGTCAGGTTATAACTTTTTACTTTCCATGTATAGATCGCTAAATATAAACCGCTAAAAATATAATTCTAAATCATCCCGAATTTATCGCTATGTTCCAGGTGGCTACTTAACAGCATTTCATATTAAATCAAAGGAGACCATAAGTATATCGTGGGGTGATGAAACATCATTGACAATTGCTTCTGGATCAATTAAGTGCGAATCCAGCAATGACCTAAGTCGAACCCTGTCCCGTGTATTGAAAAATCAAAATTTGCACGGCTCAACAATTTTGGAGAAAACCGAGGTCGATCACTGGCTTTCATTTTGCATTGGACCATTGAGTAGTTCTTCAGATTTTGATACAAGCATTGAATATTTGAATAAAACTTTGGCACCGGTTACGTTTTTGGTTGCAAAGCATTTGACGATTGCTGATCTATCTGTCTTTGCTATTTTATACGGTATTTATGATATACTATATTAAAGTTATAAGAAGTAACATAATTTAATTTGGCTATGATTTATTTATATTTAACATGTTTAGTTTTTGGATAGGTACACAATATAGGAGTATATAATACGTTTCACCTAAGTGGTTTTACCAATATTTGAATGAGTGAAAATCTATTTAGCAGTAAAATTAATAAATTAATAGTTAATGGTTAATATTAATCAATATTTATATATGGATAGTAACCACAGTAGGGATAACACTTTACAACACTTTGATAATATTGAAGATTTTTGGTACTTAATTTAAAATGTCCATGGGTTTCTCGTGAAATCCGAAATTCTTGTTATTTCAATATTCACAAAAATCTAAGTGACCTATCATGGTATTTTTTTGGTTCATGTGTACTTTAGCACACCCACAATCTGACAACGTTGCATTTTCGACTTTGCTTTTAATTTAATTCGCGATGAAATCGGTCCATAATGAAAATTTGGCCACAAAAGAGAGAATTATACCATATTAGAATTGAATTAACAAAAATATCGCGAATTAAATTAAAAATAAAGTCGAAAATGCAACGTTGTCAGATTGTGGGTGTGCTAAAGTACACTTGAGCCATTTTTTTTCCTCCTTAAGAATATTACTTGGGTTAATGGTGATGTTTATAATTTTTCAACATATAAATATCACTATAGAATAATATGTTCCAATCACTATATCACTATGTCCCAAATTTAAGATTAGCACATTTTTGAACTTTTAAATTAAAAAATTTTCAAAAAAAAATGTTTACGAATTCGACTAATCGATTAAAAACACAAAAGATTTTCAATTTTTTTTTGAGTTGTGGATGAAAAGTAAAGACCACATTTTCAAATATATTTTTATATGTGCCCCATAAAAGAAAATCATTCCTTTACACCTTTACAAACAGTCGATATATAAATGCATCTGCAATCATTCATGAACTCTTTTATCAATTTTTGATTGTTGGTAATATTATCAATTATTTCACATATTTAAGTCATCTTACTTGCATTAGAGTATCTATTCCAAAAAAAAAAAATATGAAGATTATTTCAAGATTACATTTTCAGTCGTCATTCCCTCATATTGAAAAAAATAGAGGTATTTTCTATATCTTCTTAATAATTGCACAGTAAAGTAGGTTGTCAGAGACAGTAAACTTAAACAAAAATTCAGATGTAACTAAAGTTTATATACCAAGATTTAAGTTAAGTATTTTTTAAGTTATACTTCAATTCGTCATTTCCTCATTTCAAATTGAAACGAAGAAATGACGATATATGAGGCAATGGCTTCTAAACTAGTCGAACTTGACTATTTTTTATTTCTTTGCTTGTTTAATTCCTAAATTCACCATTTTTTCCTGTTCAAAGATGAGAACATCACTCATATTGACTTTAGTGAAAATTATTGCTGGAAGTACAATGCATGTATGATACAAGTACTTCATTTTAACGGGGCAAGACAACAAATAACACTTTACAGAAGAGCATTATATTAACGCAACAATGATACTGTTAGGACCCAAACTTTTTGCTCCCTATCAAATAAAAGATACGATTCAATGACGGTATGACCTATAAGATTAATTCCCTTATTTCAAAATTAATTCCCTTATTTCAAAATTATAAATCATCCTTACAATTCATCTAAAATAAGTTTATTCTGGAGATCACAAATACTAATACAAAATCCTGGTTGCTCTCATCCATGGAAAATTAATTTATTTGTGTAATTTGGCTTTGAACAACATGCATTGTTATTATGCTTTAGTTCTCCTGAAGAAGTTGGAAATAAATACCAACGAAACGCTGAGATGATTTGAAAATTTAACATTTTATTATTTGAATCCAAGTTCCCAAGAACATTATTAATTAAATACTAATACAGTTACACAAATACTATTTATTACAAAAATTTTTATAAACTTTTTCTACCTAATTTCGGAATTTCATGAGAATTACCTCTATATTGTTTGAGTCCAAAGCTGCCAGAATAAAATATCTTAGTTACTTTAAAGTAATAAAGAAAATAATCTTTATTAATGAATTCTTCATTTCAAAATCGGGCATTTTAAATTGTAATTCAATATAAACTATGTTACTATTAAATAATTTTAAAAATATTCAAGTAACTAAATTTTGATTTAATATTTTTGTAGTTAATCCAAGTTTTCAACAACAACTCAAAGAAAAGAAAGTTCCATCAAACCTTATACGCTGGTATACTTATATCGATTCTTTGCCGAGCGTAAAAGAAGCTTTGCAGTCGCTACCAGCTGATGCTCAGAAATCTTTGTTTGAAAAAAATCGTGGAACAATGACGAAGCAAAATATTAACAACTCTGAAACAAACGTAGGAGGTCGAAATCAAGAAGGAAAGTTCATTGATTTACCGGGAGCAGAGATGGGAAAAGTCATAGTAAGATTTCCTCCAGAAGCTTCAGGGTAATTATAATCCTCCAATATTGAAACTCTTATCTTATATTCCAAAATTGTTTATAGTTATTTACATATTGGTCATGCAAAAGCGGCTTTATTAAATCAATATTACCAACAAGCGTTCAATGGTAAACTTATCATGAGATTTGATGATACAAATCCTGCCAAAGAAAATGTAGAATTTGAAAAAGTGATACTGGAAGATGTTGAAATGTTGGAAATCAAACCCGATTTATTCACGCACACATCAAATTATTTTGATTTGATGATTGAATATTGTGAAAAATTATTGAAGGATGGGAAGGCTTATGTGGATGATACAGAACCTGAGTTAATGAAACAGCAACGTGAACAACGCCAAGAGTCAACAAACAGAAATAATTGTACGAAAGACCAAACTTTTATTTATTTTTTTAGACATTATTTAAATTTTAGCTTTGGAGAAAAATATGCAAATGTGGGAAGAAATGAAAAAGGGAACCAAAAAGGGGCAACATTGTTGCGTTCGTGCTAAAATTGATATGAGTTCAGCCAATGGATGTATGCGAGACCCTACAATATATCGTTGCAAAAATGAGCCTCATCCTCGCACTGGAACTAAATACAAGTTTGGAATTGTTAAAAAAATTTTTTAGTACTTGAATCCTTCAATTTATGTTATTTTAGGGTCTATCCTACTTATGATTTTGCATGTCCTATTGTTGATGCAATTGAAGGAGTTACACATACTTTACGTACCATGGAATATCATGATCGAGATGACCAATTTTATTGGTTTATCGAGGCTCTTGGATTACGACGTCCTTACATTTGGGAATATTCACGTCTTTCTATGACAAATACAGTTTTATCGAAGCGAAAATTGACTTGGTTTGTGCAAGAAGGATTAGTTGATGGATGGTAAATTATTTTTTATAACATTTTTAAATCTCAGAAAGAAAAAAATCATAGCAATGAGAATTCTACTTCTTCAGGTTCATTTTAAATTGAAAATTCTTAACAACTATTTCATAAACTAATTGTACTAAAATAAACATTGGTCAGTCTACACTAAAAAAAACGAAATGAAGAACTTTGAATTTTTCATTGAAGATTGTGGTTGGATGGCTTAACTTGTGAAAATTTTTCTTATTTGATTTTTTTTTATTCTTAAGGGATGATCCACGAATGCCAACCGTACGTGGTGTTCTTAGACGAGGAATGACCGTTGAGGGATTAAAACAATTTATAATTGCCCAAGGATCCAGTCGATCTGTCGTATTTATGGAATGGGACAAAATTTGGGCATTTAATAAAAAAGTACACTAGCAATAAAAACAATCATACTTTTAAAGTTCATATAAAATTTCTTTGCAGGTCATTGATCCAATCGCTCCTAAATTGACCGCTTTGGAATACAATAATCCAATTCCAGTTTTTGTGGAGAATGCAAAAACTGAGTCTTTCGAAATACCAAAGCATCAGAAAAATCCAGCTGTTGGTAATAAAATCGTTTGGACAGGACCAAAACTTTTAGTGGATTATGCCGACGCGGAAGCTTTTAAAGAAGGCGAAAGTGCAACATTCATGGGATGGGGAAATTTAAAAATTGTGAAAATTAATAAGTGAGTAATTAAATTTTATGCTTTACTCATATGCATTTATAGAAACAGCACACTTATAACAAAAAATCGAGAAACTAGTATTAGTATCAATCTCAAAAAATGGACTGAAATAGGTACGGTTGTTAATATTTAGTTTTTGGATTTTTTCCTTTATTTGGGTTATAAGGCCTTACTTTTTGTCAAATTTCATGATTCCTAAGCTTAAGCTTTTCTAAGAAAAAGAATTGACTAATAGACAGGCAACGTAACTAAACCCTATAAGAGTTTCACATTTTTTTACAGCCTATATACCCTATATACCGGGAGTGGTTCTTGTATTCGATATTTTCAGCATTCATTCATGAATACATTTTTTTAGGGAAAATGGTAAAATAGTCTCTGTTAATGCGAAACTGAATTTGGAAGATAAAGATTTCAAGAAGTATATGAAAATTACATGGCTTTGTGAAACTGAAAAGGCTCCATTTACCCCATGCCATTGCGTTTATTTTGATCACATCATCAGTAAACCACTCTTGGGAAAAGATGAAGATTTCAAACAATATATTGGCCATAATACAAGGGTAGGTTTAAAATTATTTTAAACAATGTCGTGAATAACTTTTATGACTATAGACCGAAGTACAAATGATCGGAGATCCAGAGTTACGATCTTTGAAAGCCGGAGATATAATACAATTGCTTCGTCGAGGATTTTTCCGAGTGGATGTTCCTTATGCACCATTTAACGAATTTACTTGCAAGGAACAACCAATTATCTTGTTTTCCATTCCGGATGGACATACGAAGGATAATTCTGTGACAACAAAACCACAAGTGAGTTTTTAACGTCTAAGTAATCATAAATGTTAAAATAAATTTCCAGTCATGGAAAAGACATATAATTATTAATATCCATAATCATAAATGTATTAAGTCCCCTAATTACGTTGTCGAGACAATGCGGTTTGCAAAAACCAGTTTGGTCAATTACTATCTCTTAATGGTATATTATTATTTCTTATGGTATATTTTTACTATGAAAAAAGTAATGCACGCCACTGAGTTGTATGAGTGAAAGTACACTGACCTTCTTAAATCTGAACACGTTGCATGAGATCCATGCGTTCATTATGTTATGTGTACGTTTTTAGGTGAAATCAAAACCTGAACAATTAAACGAAAAATCTTTGAAATCTGGTGATCAATTAAATGCGGAAATTCAAAAACAAGGATCTATTGTTCGAGAATTAAAAGCTGCAAAAGCTGCTAAAGCTGAAATTGATAAAGCTGTTGATATATTGAAAAAATATAAGACAGAATATAAAAACATTACTGGTATTACACATGTTAATTTTTTTATTTTCTAATTGCTTGTAATTTCTTCGTTTAATTTTAGGTACTGAATGGAAACCTATTGTTGATACAACAACAAACACTTCAAGTTCTGATAATTCGAATAAAGAAAATGAATTATTAAATAAAATTTCACTTCAAGGAGAAAAAGTTCGTAAACTAAAAACGGACAAAGCAGATAAAAGTGCTATTGATGCTGAAGTTAAAACTTTACTTGCTTTAAAAGCTGAATATAAATCGGTTTCTGGCAAAGAGTGGAACCCTAATATTAAACCAATAAGTACATCTGCCCCATCAGCGAACAATGAAGCAGAGTTATTAGAAAAAATTCGCTTACAAGGAGATAAAGTGCGAAATTTAAAAAATCAAAAAACTGACAAAAGTTCTGTCGATGCAGAAATAAAAACATTGCTTAGTTTAAAAGCAGATTATAAAGCTCTTACTGGTTTAGATTGGTCTCCAAATACAGTACCAAAGGCATCACCAGTTATTGTTTCATCAAATACAAACGATGAATCGGCTGTATTAGAAAAAATCAAGACTCAAGGAGATAAAATACGAAATTTAAAAAGTCAAAAAGCTGATAAAAGCGCTATAGAAAACGAAGTTAAAGTACTCTTAAATTTAAAATCTGAATACAAATCAATTACGGGAGTGGATTGGACTCCAAATGCTGTAGCGAAATCGGCTACTGGTTCATCTAAAACAACCGAACCATCTTTGGGAGAGAACGAAAATAGTGTTCTATCAAAAATTAAAGAACAAGGCGATAAAATCAGAAATTTAAAAAGTCAAAAAGCGGATAAATCCGTCGTAGACATTGAAGTTAAGACACTATTGAGTTTAAAAGAAGAATTTAAACGTATCACGGGCAAAGATTGGAAACCAGATATGCAACCAACGCCAAAAGCTGCTGAAACCCCCAATGTGTCTAATGATGCAATTGCATTACTTACAGAATCTGTACAGAAGCAAGGAGACTTAGTACGATCGTTAAAGTCTAATAAAGCTGCTAAGGTATTATTATTATCTTAAAAAATACTCTAAAGATTGTAGATAACGTTTTTATAATAGGAAGAAGTAGATGCTGCTGTGAAAAAATTGTTAGATTTAAAAGCTGATTATAAAAAGTTAACTGGCAATGATTTTCCTGTGGCGGGCAGAGCCCCAAGTAAACCCAAAGAAGTGAAACCAACGAAAGAAAAAACGCCACCGGTGAAGAAAGCTGAAAGTAAAGCGACTGAAGTACGTTTATTTTTTTAGAATGAAAACATTTTAGACCATACAGTACATAGATATAGAGACTCATTGAAATCTTGGCGGACACAGGAGTTTGATGACGTCTATTTCGACGTTATGATGTTGTTTTTATGTGTGGCCAGCCAATGGAGAATTTAGAGCAGTCCATGTATTGTTTGGTCTAAGAATCAATATCACTGATCTGCATATCTATTAAATGTCTATATAATTGTATCATTTTGTTCTTCAGAGTTCTAAAGACGATGCTGGAGGAGTAAAAAAGCAAACTCGTCTTGGGCTTGAAGCGAAGAAAAGCGAAAATTTAGCCGAATGGTATTCTCAAGTTATAACGAAAGGGGAATTGATCGAATATTACAATGTTTCTGGATGCTACATTTATAGACCATGGTCGTTTTCAATTTGGGAAGCGATTCGTGATTGGTTTGATTCTGAAATTAAGAAGTTGGGAGTGCAAAATTGCTATTTCCCAATTTTTGTTTCAAAAAGTGTATTGGAAAAAGAGAAAACTCATATTGCCGATTTTGCCCCAGAAGTAGCTTGGGTAACAAAATCAGGAAATTCCGATATGGCTGAACCAGTCGCTGTTCGTCCAACTTCTGAAACTGTTATGTATCCTTCGTATGCGAAATGGATTCAATCCCATCGAGATTTACCAATTAAGCTAAATCAATGGAATAACGTAGTAGTATGTATCCATAAATTATTTTTCACTGCTAAATAATTCAGTTTTTACAAATGTTTTTGTTATTTTAGCGCTGGGAATTCAAGCACCCGCAACCATTTATTAGAACGAGAGAATTTTTATGGCAAGAGGGCCATACTGCGTATGCCACACAAGAAGAGGCCGCTGAAGAAGTAATGGCGATTTTAGGTATACATTTTTCGTCAGTCGTTTCGTCTTTGTTTGAATCGAATAATTTTTTTAATTTTATTTTTAGATTTATACGCTCGAGTCTACACGGATTTGCTTGCTATTCCTGTTGTAAAAGGGCGGAAAACCGAAAAGGAAAAATTTGCTGGTGGTGATTATACAACGACGGTTGAAGCCTATGTAGCTGCAAGTGGTCGAGGAATTCAAGGTGCAACATCACACCACCTTGGCCAAAACTTTTCGAAAATGTTTGAAATAGTTTATGAAGATCCCGAGACTAAAGAAAAGAAATATGTTTATCAAAATTCTTGGGGAATTTCTACACGATCAATTGGAGCGATGATTTTGGTGCATTCTGATGATCAAGGATTAGTTTTACCACCCAATGTTGCTTCAGTTCAAGTAGTAATTGTTCCCTGTGGTGTTACAGTTTCTCTTAGTGAATCTGATCGTCAAAAATTACAAGAATCTTGTAATGCTCTGGAAAAAGATTTACTATCTGCGGGCGTTCGTGTGAAAGGAGATTATCGGGATAATTATTCTCCAGGATGGAAATTCAACCATTGGGAGTTAAAAGTATATTTAAATTAAGTATTTTTTTTATAAAAATTCTAACGATTCATTTTTTTAAGGGAGTTCCTATACGTATTGAGTTAGGTCCTAAAGATATTAAAAATGAACAACTTGTAGCAGTCCGTCGAGATACGGGCGAAAAATTGACAATTAAAAGAAAAGTTGCCGTTGAAGAGTTAACTAAACTATTGAAAGATATACATAAAAACTTATTTGATCGGTAAGAATTTCAGAAATTTTAGCACATTTGCCCAAATAATTTAAAAAACTTTTTTAGGGCTACGAAAGAGTTGAATGAGCATAAAGTTTTGAGCACGGATTGGTCGCATTTTTGTGGAGAATTGGAAAAGAAAAATATTATTTTATCACCGTTTTGCGGTGATAAAGATTGTGAAGAAGTTATCAAAAATGATAGTACTCGAGAGGAGGGAGAAGGGGACGCTGCAGGTCCTTCTATGGGGGCAAAGTCCTTGTGTATTCCCTTTGAACAACCAGCTCCAATAAAGGCTACCGATAAATGTATCAATCCAAAATGTACGAAAAAACCCATCAATTATACTTTATTCGGAAGAAGTTACTAATAGAAAAAAAGTTCATAGAAACAAAAAATTAAAAAAAAACGTGTTATAAATTTTTTATTTGCAAAATAAAATAGTACATTTGTGTAATAAAATTTGGAAGTTTTATTTTTTATTCCGATTTTTCCTCGGGTTTGGGTTCAGACGATGGTTTGGAAGCATTTTGGTTTGCCTCCTCTAATTGTTTATCGATTCTTTCATGGTCCTGTTTATGTAACTTTTTCAAATCATCCTTAAAAATAAAATTGAACGTTAAGGCAAATAAATAATGATAACATCATACTACTGACTCCCCATCCAAGTTTATCGGCAAGTAATTGACAGCCTTCGTCACAATCACCAAGCCACGCAACATCACGATAATTTGTTTCTCCATCGAAATCAAAACCTCCAGCAATATTTAACATTTTCTTGATGCGATCTCGATTACCTGCTTTTTCTCTATTAATTAACAGCCTTGGACATTTATTAGGTACGCTAAAATAAAAAAAAAATAATAAAATAACAAATAAAAAGGAAAAAATAAATATACCGATCGATCAATGATGCAAACGGCTGGACGACTAATGATGATCCTAATATGATCAATAAATCACATTGTTTAAAATCTTGGTGCATGCAGTTATAGAATTTCTCTGGTAAATTTTCTCCAAAGAAAACTATATCTGGTTTTACAATACCCATACATTTAGGGCATGTTGGAATTTTGTCTTGAAATATTTTATCTGAAATAAAATTAGAAAAATGAATTTTAAATGATTTGGAAATATGTTTCCTGAAATAAGTAGCGGTTCTCAAACTGAAATAAATGAGTAATAATTGAAAAAAGAAATGTTTTTTTTTTATATGAAAAGTTTTTACTAAATAATCACTGTTTTTTTTTAAACCAATTCTTGAATACCTACAGTTGCCTACAGTAGTGTTATCCGTGTATAAATATGCAGGTTTCTTTTTTATGTCACATTGACATTTTTTATTAAAAAAATAAATAAAATAAAATATTAAAAACTTATTAAAAATTACCTCTCATCCATTCCTGAGTATAAATACTTCTGCACTTAAGACAATGTCCAGTGTTAAATGTTCCATGCGCTTCCACCAACTTTTCGATTGGAATTCCTGCTACACGTTCTAATGTATCAATGTTTTGCGTATAATGCCGCAAAAGCATCCCTTTTTCATGCAATAATCTAATAAAATAATGGCTAATAGTTGGTTTGAAAGTTCCAGGATATAATTCTTTAGCAAGAGTAAAGAATGGTCTAGGATTATCTTCAAAATAATCCAACTCAAACACAGCTTGTGGATGTGGAAGTTTGTATTTTTCTAAATTGTGATATAATCCAGAGCCTGGTGATCTAAAATCAGGTATTCCCGCCGCTAAAAATGAATTATTGAAAATTTTGTGACGATTTAATTCAATAAAAGAAAAAATACCGGTTGATATTCCAGCACCAGCTAAGGTGATAATGTTTTTACAATTTGTGTTATTAATGTATTTAATTATTCCATCCACAGACATTTCATTAAGGATCTGAAATTGTTAAGTAATTACTTTCATGATATGGCTTCTGAATAGATAATGTGTTATAACCTTAACCGGCGTAGAATGGGCACCATCGTCGTCGCTATCAAGAAAGCCTAATTTTTTTGCAAGATATTTCCTAATTTGATCCACAGAATTTTCAATATCCACA
The DNA here is from genome assembly GCA_958496175.1 of Sisyra terminalis. Classification (NCBI taxonomy): domain Eukaryota; kingdom Metazoa; phylum Arthropoda; class Insecta; order Neuroptera; family Sisyridae; genus Sisyra; species Sisyra terminalis. The sequence continues at coordinate 58,698,893 of OY292274.1, forward strand.
CTCATTGTTCTGTGGGAAGTTGACTCTGGAGTCTCAGGTTTGTCCTCTTCCTTTTTGGGTGACGTGGTGGATGGAGTATCTTCTTCTGGAAATCACAACGAAAAAATTGTAAAAAACAAACAAAATAAATAAATATTTTTAATATGAGCAATCTAAGATCGATTAATGAAATAATTTCTGTTTAATTTACCTGACGATGCCATTATTTAACTGGTAAAATTTGAGGAAAATCTTAAAAAAAAAATTTTGATCAGCAAATGCAATGACAGAACGGGCAGAATAAAACAATTGCTTAGATTTGTTTAGCTTATTTTGACGTCTACGGAAAATTTTATTTGCGCATGTGCCGTTGGAAGCGCATAAGCATTACGGCGGGTTTCCCAAATTTGTTCTCGCATAGATATTTTCTCGAATCTTTAGTCCGCTTTTTGCATTGTTGTGGAAATGTTCCGATCAAAAACTTTCTCAATTTCCCTCTGGTTTACGTACGTCGATCTGTATCGAGTTTTGACATTTATTTGAGGAAATATTTCTGTGGAAAATTTACTAAATTAGCTTCAATTCTGATTAAGTAAGTGATGAAAATTTTAAATTTTACTCTTATATTGTTTTTTTCAATTGTTGCAAAGTATTATTGAAACTTTAAAGAAGTTTTGTACTTGTAACAATGATTTTTTGTTAGATTGAAGATAAAATTATTTTATAAAAATCAATATTAAAATATTCATCGAAAAATTTGTTTTTTTAAAACATTTAAACAATAAGAAATACTTCCGGATTTTAATTTTTTAATGAGAAGTTTTTATTAACCTTCTTGACTTTCCCTTTGCGTAAATTGTTAAATAATATTAATGTTGTACACCTACCTACGTAAAAACATCCAAAAATACTTTCCTTTCAAAAAACTAATCAGTATATCCATAATTTATAACTTTATAAAATATTCGATTAACTATTTATTGTTTCATGAATACAAAAGTAGGTAATCTTTATAACTTCGTAAAATTTATCATCTCCATTTCTTTTTAAAGAAACAAATCGACGTTGAAATTAGAAACGGAAATAAAATTGTATATATATCTTTCAGATTAAGGTAAAAATGATGAAAGCCAATACAAAACCAGATTTAATTTTACTGTTATAATTTTTTTAATGATGGATTAGATGAACAAGTGCATCAAAACTTTATGAATCAAAGTTCCCGAAACAGTTTCTAACACTCAATAAATTTTTATTGAAGTTGAATAAGTTATTAAATTAATAATGCTCTTCACTAATTTAAATCCATCACATAATTTTTTCACTCATCTTAAAATAGAAGACATAATATTTTAAATATATTTCCTTTCAACTCACCAATTTAGTTTCCAAAAGAAAACTGTAATTGCGACACAAAAGAAAATCTAAATTAATTAAGTTCTAAGAAAAATCTTATCAAAAAACGACTTGGAATTGATTGATCATTTCTAGTTTGAACTCCCTCAAAGAAAATAAAAACGAAATTGTAACGAATAAATAATTTGTTAGTTGAGAATATATGTAAATAGGTCGTATGTATGGTAAATAATATGATAAAATTCAAATTATTAGCCATTTGCTTTTACATTTTATTTTCTTATCATCTATGAGAATTATTTATTCTATTTAAAAAAATTATTATCAACCAATTAGTTTTGTATTGTATACTCAATATATATAATATTGTAATTGATTGTCTATTCGATTTTAATATTAAAGGAATAGGGCAATAGTAATACCTATTTTTTTAAAAAATCTTTCGCACCTTTGGAATTTAATGCATTTAATGTACGTATGCTATTAAATACGTTAAGCATATAAATTCATACACTATCCTATGTGTATTTCTTGATTTACGCAATCATTTTTAATTATAAATGAATATTAGACGGCCTATTGCGTATCAGGCAATACTACTACGGATTATATTTAAGAAGTGTTTTCCGTATTTAATTCTAGAAATACATAATGATCAATAAATATATATAAAAATTATAAATTAATAGAAGTTAATTGATGGCCGAGTGGTTTAGGTGACCGCTCCAAAACTGATGGGTTTTGGGTTCGAGCAAATTTTCGATATTTTTCGATAACGGGTTTTTATTATCCCTAGAGTTACTAAAGACTTTAGTAGTTATAAAGCGACGATAAATATCAATTTAAAAAAATAATGAAAAACAATTAAAGCACCATTTAAAAATATTTTATCGATTTGAGCGTATTCTGCGATAATTTATTCCAGATTGAGTCGAAAGCAGTGGAAACTCTAATTGAAATGAATTTAAATTGACAATAATTTGCAACAAACATGAAGAATAAAAGTGAGGAAAATAATGATAAATCTATTATTAAAAGTTTTCAATCAAATGCAACCTGACTATGGTAATATCTAATGGTACATATTATTAATGTTTTAGTTTCCAAAATTTTTGATTTACAATGTTTTTCATTGTCAAACTTTGACAAAGGCAAAACTGTGGAACATTTATTTGTTCATTGTACTAGATAATTTTATACAAATGATATTCATTTTCACACTACCGAAAACTTATTTTGTACAAATGCAAATTTATGAATTAGGAAGTAATTTTATAAAGAAATAATATGAAGGGTTATTAATTTCATTGAATTGATTTACGATAGTTGTTATGTTTTTATTAAACCTTTATGTTAATTTGTGAAAAAAAATAACTTGTTTTTTTCAACTATTTATTAAGTTGAAATAGAAAAAAATGTTTTTTTTTTTACTAAACCTTGTATGATATTTTATGTAATAAGTTTCGATCTACTTGAATATTTTGCGTAGTGCAGTAATTTTTGCAAGGGTCAAGTTTTGTCCTAATCACTTATCGAGTAGGGGTGTAATGGGGGGAGGGCTAGAAAATTATAAAACTATTTATGTAATAAGTTTCGATCTACTTGAATACTTTGCGTAGTACAGTAATTTTTGGAAGGGTCAAGTTTTGTCCCAATCACTTATCGAGTAGGTGTGGGTAATGGGGGGAGGGCTAGAAAATTATAAAACTATTGATTTTTTTGAGGTATTGGGACAAAAGTATCTTGGAACAAAAAGTATAAAGTATATATGAGGCTTTTAGATTAGATCTTTTGGGGAATAATCACTACAATCATACATCAGTAGATATATATTATATAGTGAATTTGTATTAATAGTGAGAATATATTCTCACTGGTGAAGATGTATTAGATATATTAATATATTAGGTAGATCTTAGCGAATTAAAAAATAATAGAAGTGTGTATAGGTAAGTGGAGACAGTACGTCTCCATAGGGACAGTGTATACCGTGTATACCTCCACCCGTGAATTACTTTTTAATTCGCTGAGGTCTACTTAATAGATAATATATCTACCGAATATATTTTCACCAGTAAGAATATATTCTCACTGTCACTGGTAATATAAATTCACTGTAAAATATTTATAAAAAATCACATTAATTCGAATTTTTCCATAAAAATGTAAACAATCAACAAAAAATGTGCACCAAATGTAAATTATTTATCCATAAAGTTTTTACAATAAATATATCGATAAAAAGTATAAGCAGATCATTTCTTAGAAAAATTTATAGAATTCGTTCGTAAAAATTCAAACCTAAATATTTATATTAAATTAATTATAAACTGCGTTATTATTATTGTTTTTTTTACTATTCAATTTTCTATATTCCTTTCTGGATGAATATATTCATATTTCGTATTTCTTTTCTGTACAGAAATATTCAATTCTTTTAAAAATCAATTGTTGTAAAAAAGAGAAGTATATTTCGAAACAGATTAATCTAGAAATTCCAAAAAAATTAATTTGCATAAAATTTGGAAATTTTGCAAAGAAACTTATTTATTTGTGGAAAAACTTTACTAAAACTACAAAGTTTCTTTTAGTGTACTTTTAATGTCGATTTTTTAATTTTTTTAATAAAAAAAATGATATAATGTTGAAGTTGTCGTGACTGTCGCATACCCTTAGCAAACGGAATGCCATCATTGCGTATTTGGCAATTGAATGATTTAAAAGTTGTATAGTGATTTGATTTATTTTAATAATAAAATTTATTAGACTTGTTTTACGGGCTAGAAATTTAAAAAAGTAATTTGTGAAAATTCATTTTTGAAGTGATCAGTTTACATTGTTTTCGGATTCGATGGAAATTCGGAATTTCGACGACTTCATATCCAAATATTACTGTTAATTGTAAGTGAATTTTACGATGATTCTTAAAGTTATCAGTAAGGATTTACAATTTATCCAATATTGCTAACAATGTAAGTAATAAATTTTAGCTATTAAAATTTTATTGCCAATTGCGCATTGAAATCTTTCAGCAATCTAGTTTTCGAAGGTATCATATCTATCTTAATCTTAACACATAGCTCTTTACTTAATATATTCTTGGATATAATTGGTTTCCAAAAGTAAGTAAAAATATTTTCGGCGATTTTTAATCCTTAAAAATTGATGAATTCTGACAAAATCTTGAGTATTTGCTAGTAATACATAAGAGTATTACAATGTTAAATGTAATTCCTTAAGATGGTTAATCTCGAATTTTCAAATGATCGATAGTTAAGTCTAATATCTTCAAATGATTTCAAGATGATAAAATTTAGAAAAAATAAGGATATCCTACTAAAAACATAAACATGAAAATAATGCAAAGTTGTTTGGAGTTTATGTTCCACTGATAAACCAAGTTCCATAGAAGACCCATGAAAATTTTTATATGTGTTCCTATACCAATTAATCTTAATTTGGAATATTAATACCTATTAATTTGGAAATATATTCTAATAAATTTCACTGAAAATCTTGTCGAAAGTAATAAGTATGCCATTTATTATAGATAGAGATAGATAGAGGCAACATATTATGTTTTTCAAAAACCCAAAATAAATATTATTATCCAGGAAGAAAAAAAGAAGTTATATCTACTTGATATCTTTCCCTTGAATGTGTAATTTATTAGTTTCTTATCTCCGTAATTGTTTCATTCACATCACAAGAACTTTTTTGATGGCAATGAAAACTTTTTCTATGTGAGCTTTTCTATTTTTATTCCACCAAAAGTAAAATATTGTGTAGGCTCTATACGTTAAAGTGTGCGCAGCAATAAACATTCAGTTTCGCAAATGAAAAAGTTTTCAAAACACATTCGAAAGCGAATTTTCCGGAGAATTGCCTTTTAATTGGCTGCATTATTTATGTTTACAAGTCGTTTACTATGGTCTTATGAAATTTGAAACAATTTTATTAATGTTTTGAGTATTTTAGTCATTTGTTAAATAAGAAAAGCAACTTTTGGATAAAAGTTATATTTATTGGTGTGCATTGATCAATTTACTATCATTAAATTAACTTTTTATTCCTTAATAATTGCCATAAAAACGTTTACATTGGTTAATGATACTTTTGTGTAAACTTTTATTTTTATATTGTTTTTCAATAGAAACTTTTCGCTTTATTATATGGTCGTATAATATATAAACTACTACAGTGGAAGGTGGAAAGCCATTTTAACGTTTAAGTAAAAAATTTTATCTAGATAAATGAAATAACCACTGTTATAAACTTATAATACTCTCTAAACTCTTAAAAGTATTTAGCGATTGTTTAATGCTTTTTACGATTAAATGGAAGACAATAGTAAATATTTACAATAACCAATCGATTTTGTTCGAGTTGTAAAAGGATTGAGCTAAATGTTTTGCTTTTAATCGGCTAATTTATATACATAATTATAATTTTGGATTTGATTTTTTTTTGTTTTCGTTGGGGAGACAAAATTAAATTTTTTTTTACCAAAAGTTGCTCAGGATTTTTTGATTTCCCAAAAGCTTTCTGTTTGATTATTAGTTTTTCAGTTATTCAGGACAAATATTCGAAAAAGGGTTGATTTTAAATCCTGCAATTGTTCTTTAAGGAGAAACTTGCAAACGAATAATGAATTTGATCGGGCTCTGAATATTTTATTTCAATTTTACAAAATTTGTATTCCTTAAAAGTTTTTCTTCTGATTCTTTATAAGGAAGTATTTAAAAAAGGGTTAACTATAATTTAAAATGATTCTACCATTTTTGTTCATTTTCTTTCCCGTTTCGGTAAATTTGTTACCAATATTATTTCCCGTGCAAAATTTATAAAAGATAATCTAAACTTTGGTTTGTACGATGAGTAATATTCTGAATTGTAAATTAATTTATGGAAAAAAATATTTTGGTTTCTCCTGAAAATTTAGCGAAGTGGAGATGATTCCTTTAGAAATCAATGATTTAATTCAAGTAAACTCAAAAGGATTATTTGGTTAAACGTGCAAAATGTACAGTTTTGGATTTAATCCTGGATTCAAATCCTGTATTGAGTAAATTTATTTTTTTGTTTTTTTCGATTGTCAAGAACCATATAGTTCTTTAGAAGATAATATTTTCTTTTATCGTTTTATCATTCGATAGAATGCAAGATGTTCGAATAATATTTGAAAAAAATTGTTTTAAAAATGTATCACCTGTTAGGTACTTCATGTTCAATGCATTTGGTTTGTTTGAATTTCCATTGAATTTTTTTCAATTTCCAATTGAAAAACTATAAAGTTTTTTTTTTTAAATTCATAACATATGTGATTTTAAATGTAATCCTTATTAATAATATAAACGCGAAAGTTTATATATATGGATGGGGGGATGTTTGTTACTCGTTAGCGCAAAAACTACTAAATGAATTTTAATGAAACTTTATAATAATATAGCTTATACATTAGAATAATATATAGAGTATAATTTATACAGGTATATATGGATTGTATAAAATATAACGATATGTGTCTAGCAAGTAGGAAAAAATTATGTTATTTGCGAGCTATTCTGGCATAATCTGCAAAAACCATTAGTAACATCCATATAATGTATAATGGAATTGTTTATCTTAAATAGTCCTACAAAAAAGCTCATGCCAGTATATATCTATCTTTTATGTGTAGGGCATTATCGCCAAAATAGTAAATGTGAAATTGCATACAGCAAATTCGCCCTGAAATCGGTCATTTTTTAGGGGTGCGATTCCCTTATAAGGACTATTTTTGAAAACGGATTATAAAACAAGGCCCATATGTGAATACAACTATGAAAAAAAATTCGTTCTGTGTGCAAAAGGACAGCCATAATATCGTTTCAAAGTTTCAAAAAGGATTATTTTCAAGTGTAAAAAAAGGATATAAGGGATGTTTTTTTCGCTCAAAATCAATTGAATATTGTTGATTGAAACATCTTTAATAAAACCATATAAAAATATATTGCATATAGTGGCTGAATCCTTGAGAAATTAAAACGGAAAGTTAAGGATGTAAAATTGCATACAGCAAATTCGCCCTGAAATCGATCATTTTTAGGGGGTGCGATTCCCGTATAAGGACTATTTTTAAAAACGAACTATGAAACAAGGCTCATATGTGAATAAAACTATGAAAAAATTTTTGTCCTGTGTGCAAAAGGACAGTCACAATATCGTTTCAAAGTTTCAAAAAGGACTATTTTCAAGTGTAAAAAAAGGATATAAAGGATGGTTTTTTTCGCTCAAAAACAATTGAATATTGTTGATTGAAACGTCCTTAATAAAACCATATAAAAATATATTGCATATAGTGGCTGAATCCTTGAGAAATTAAAACGGAAAGTTAAGGATGTGAAATTGCATACAGCAAATTCTCCCTAAAATCGGTCATTTTTTAGGGGGCGCGATTTCCTTATAAGGACTATTTTTGAAAACGGATTATAAAAGAAGGCTTATGTGAGTACAACTGTGAATTTTTTTTCGTCCTGTGTGTATAAGGACAGCCACAATATCGTTTCAAAGTTTCAGAAAGGACTATTTTCAACTATTCATTGCTAACGCACATTTGGTAGTAATAAATATATCCTTATATTAAAATAAATAACTTTATCGTTTCTGGTATTATGTATTAATACTCGGGCATCATTATCTGAAGGAAAATTTACCGAGAAAAATCGTGAGGAAAAGCATAGTCTATATATGTAAAAATGAATCATTATTTGACGAAATGTGGCGGAATTAAAATTATTATTTAAATAATTATATGGGATCTGAAGAATACGTATCAAACCATTACTTAAATGAAAATTGATGAAATTATCAAAATTGAAAAATACCATTGTAAAATACATTTTCCCATGCAACTAGTGCATTAAAGCGGTAATATTTTTAAATTTTCTAATCCTACCATTTGTAATAACCTTAATACAAAAATAAATTGTGACCATTACTTTAATTAGTTAATAAATAACTTAACCAATTATAAAATATGAAAAATAAATTAACAAATTTATGTAAATAGTTTTGTTTAATTTATTAGTTTACCTTAACTGAAAAACTAACAAAGCTAAAATAGAAATGCATTAAATAGTAATAGTCACCTGCATAGAATTGATGGATGGAAATTTACTGTAAGAGAATAGAAAATTGCATGTGATTATTGTATAAAGTGTAATTACATTGATCGAATTAGTACGTGATAAATGGTGGATAAATATACCTTTCCGGTGATTTTTCTTTTGCAATAATTTTATTATTTAAAATTGCGTTTCGAGATCGTTAATATCTTTGAACATAGACAATGTTTAACGATAAGTATGAGTATATATTTGCTTATTAATTTTGACTGCATTAAAAGTAGATCATGTTTTTATTAGTTTAATTTGGCTTTCGCTTTGATTGGATCGTTCAATTATATCTTAAAGTATATATTGGGGAAAAAATTTCAAGATATTGTATTTCATAATTGTCGGTTCTAAGAACATTGGTTAGTAAATATAATGGCTTTGGTCGTCAGTAATTTTGCCAATTATGTGTACAATCAATTCTCATAGAATTGGGTATGTAACGCTTGATTGAAACACTCTAACGTAAATTTCGTAAGGGGAAAAAATCAATGAAATCAAAGTAAAGGTTTTTATTTGTAAGTGAAGTTTTTTTGAAGTTTCTCATTTGAGTATTGGCCTGAAACGTCTTTGGCAATATTGAAAATATGATTATGTTGTAGTAGTTTGTAGAAATCAAAAGTATAACAATTTGAAAAAAAGGTATAACTATTTAATTGTTGGACGATTTATTCTAAATAAATTAATTCAAATATTAATATAGTTCGGGTACGATCTAGGGTCTAGATTCTAGGCAATTGGGCTAAATATCCAGAGCGGCAAAAATGAGGGGCGGCTGAACTGAGGGCTCTGGACTAAAAATCTAGGATTATGGGAGGGGGGAATTGCAATTAAAAACAAAAATTTAAAACAAATTACTTAAATCATTTTTTCCATTATTTTAAATGTAACGTACGACCCTTAACGTAAATATAATTTAAATACGTACGAACTGACTATAATTTTAACAGATTGGTTTCAATCTTTTTAATTATTGAAACGAGTTCAATGAAAGATGAGTTTTGTTACCTAAGTTAACGGGTTATATGAAGGCAAAATTAGCACGAGATGGGGAAAAGTGGCACAAGGAAAAAGGGGTCTGTACCCAAGGTTTATAAATTACACAGGTTGCCCCATTAGAAAAAAAAATATGACGTCATACGAAGAATTTTGAAATTTGAAACAGTCTGAAGATATGTACGAATTTCTTCTGGATATGTCACATAGCGCATGAGGCCACCTGTGTATTTTATAAACCTTGGTCTATACCCAGCAGTGAGCTGGAATAGGCTGATGGGTGATAGGTGATGAAGTATAAAGATACATAATTATTATGTACCTATTAGGGTGATTTTTTTTTGGTCCCATAGTGAAATTTTGTTCGAAATACCAAAAAAAAAAATTCTCTGAAAGTTTGAGCCATTAATATTAATTTTAAGTCCTCGACCAAGACGTGTAAAGATTTCCCATTGAAAATACACGGAAACTCTGATTTTTTATTTTTAAACTTCTATGTATCAGCGGCATTTCATGGGATTGCTTTTACCGAAGATGGTTCTTTCTCAGAATTAAACGCTCTACAAAAGTGCCCATTGCGACAAAGTCGTAACTCACACCGGTGAGGTAGTACGGGGTACTGAACCTGATTTTTCCATAAAATTCGCGTTTTTTTGCATTTATCTCGTAAATAACGAGAGCTACGGAAAAATTATAAACAAAAAACTTGTTGAGAATTGGATTTCCTACAAAAAAGTTCTTGTAGACCAAATCGCGAAAATCAATATTAAACGAGATATTAAGCCTTGAATTTTATGGAAAAATCAGGTTCAGTGGCCCGTACTACCTCACCGGTGTGAGTTACGACTTTGTCGCAATGGGCACTTTTGTAGAGCGTTTAATTCTGAGAAAGAACCATCTTCGGTAAAAGCGATCCCATGAAATGCCGCTGATACATAGAAGTTTAAAAATAAAAAATCAGAGTTTCCGTGTATTTTCAATGGGAAATCTTTACACGTCTTGGTCGAGGACTTAAAATTAATATTAAGGGCTCAAACTTTCAGAGAATTTTTTTTTTGGTATTTCCAACAAAATTTCACGATGGGACCAAAAAAAAAAGTAAAAAAAACAATCACTCTAAATTATATATATAATTTAGGGTGATTGTTTTTTTTACTTTATATATATATATATATATATATATTTACATATAGTTGACATTTTGGATTGATTTTAATAGCTTCAGATTGTACGGATCAAAAATATAACAATATTCATCATTTAAACATAAAACTTTAAAAATTATTTTTGTAAAATGTAATTTTGTTCAACTTAATTTAGTTTATTCCATAGATAAAAGCATAATTATTGCTATATTAAGCATACATTTTAGTGAAATAAATAACTCAATATTTGATGAATATAAGAGTAAATACCTGAACTGGCGAAAATTTAATGAGTAATTGGAATAATAATTCTGAATGGTTCGATGCATTTGTATATAATACTCGAATTATATATACTTATAACAATACTAACAAATACTGCTATGCATACATGATTTATTGCAAAAATATTTCATTATAAAGTTAAGAACAATAATCACAATAATATCATTCATAAAAATCATTACAAAAATTTTAAATTTACAAATTCTGTTAACAGCAATTGATGTGGCTTAATTATTTTATTCGTTGGTAAATTTGAATACTTTGTAAAATTTCAAGAACAAGGAGATAACAAGGTTTCTGCATCCCAACTAAAGTAAAATTTTGATGTATAACCGGTTTCCTTAAGAAATTACCACGATAATCGTTAAAATGACATAAATCATTCGCCAGTGAAAACGTTTTTGATTAACTAACTATTTATTAAAAATGCAAAGTGGTGATGAAAATGGAATTTGCAAATTTTTTGTTTATATATATATTATTTTTAAAAAGTTCCAACATTATTTTGAGATGGATATGTAATTAGCACTTCAAAAATGCTGCCCCAAGTCGTTATATTACGAATATGAAATTGAACGAATCCGGTTTACCGTGATATTTTTATTTTTTTCGGATTTTTTATCTTGGAAAATTAATAACTGGACATTGGATATGTTGTATTAATGGGCGATGTTGTTTAAATTTTTTTCTTTGAAAAAAGTAATATTTGTATTTTTGAGCATCTGAATGGGCACCATGTAATCAATTTTATTGCAATATGCAATTTCAAAACTAATTTTTTATTCACAGATATTTAAACGTAGGAGTATGTTTTAATTTATCTTAATGCAGGTATATTAGCTGTCGTAAAACCCGAAATCGATGAATCCTCGATAACAAATGAATATTTAATTAGTATATCAACTGATTTCAAACGTACCAACAATATATTAAATTTTTTAATGCAACAAAATTTGAAGAATTCATATTGAATATGTAAGTAATTAATGAGTTTTGACTATTTAAGATTAAGTTTAAGTCTCAAAGGTACTCTAGTCTAGTAAAGGGTTGAAAAGCAATGAATTACTTGTAGAAATAATTCAATTTTAAGAAAATGTTTAATAAAGTAGAATTTCTAAAGATCTCATTTATTGCATCAAAGTATAGATTACTCTCTTTAGTGTTTGTGATGCAAATTGAAAAATTCAATTAAAATGTAGAAACAGAATAGAGATACGTACACTTATATATAGAATTTAAAATAGATTAAAAGTAAAATGCGCTTTTTATAATTTAAATATATTGTATAAGTTTTATAAATGCACTAGTGATTTGCTGGTGGTCTATCTTTGGTTAAATCAGCTTCAAAAAAACCAATTTCGTTGCACATTTATCCTTTTTTTATATTTAATTTATGGAACTTTACATATAATTATTTTAGTTTTCCAACGTCCGATTTTTTTATAGAATTTGATGTGCTTTGATCTAAACTAAACATTTAAATGGTAACACTATATATTTGCTTTAGTTATGATTTATTTTATATTGAAATCTCTGTATTCTCAATTCTGCTGATTAAACTATCACTAAACAATTTTAATTCTATAAGTATGTTTGGAGCCAATTTTTTTCATATAAACCAATTTATAACATAAATTTTATAGTTTCATGCTTACAAAAATAACATTACGTAATATAAATAGTAATATTACGTAGACCTAAGGCCTTATAGCGATCAGATTTATCTATATCACTAGGGAATAATACATTATTTCGATTGTCGAAAAGAACCGCATTGTCTTATACGTAGTACCAAATTCGATTAAAGAACATAACTTTATCTTTTACGGTATCGAAAAAAGTTCAAAGATAAGTGATATTAACCTTTGGAGTTGATTATTTTTCTTGCACGAGAGTGTGATTGCCATCGATTATTCCCCAAAACTTATGAAATTACTTTAGTGGTTTTCTATTTACACAAACAATGCTTCATATTACTTTGAAGTTCTTTATATTTCTTCAAGTTTTTATAGATAAAGTATCATTTCATTGGGGATGGTCTTTAAATTTAAGAATGCCATGCCTCACAGAAATAAAAAGGGTAAACTTAACTTGAACTATTCATAACCCTAGAAACTATAGTTTAAGAACAAAAGTTATCAATCCCTGCAGTATCGTACAGCAGAAAATTTCCCATAAGTTCATAATTTTAATTGTAAATGTTTTGGGCTATGAAAAAAGATAGAAAAACTTGTTTAGATTTGAATCTTTGGAGTTCCCTCCTACTGCTAAGTGCCTTCTCTGTTGAGGTTGGCAATTAATACGTCGTATTCATCTCGTTATCGTATCAAGGAGAAGTGGGGTATGGATCAGGAAATACATAGCCACATGGAGAAGAATTTTCACAAAGATGAGAAACCCCTTTGTGGAAAGAAATTTATCCCTGGAACTACTGCTAAAATGGTCAAGTACTATGTTTTCCCTATTGTTTTATACGGAATGGAAGGATGGACTCTTATCCAGAGACTGGAAGATAAAATTACCGCATTTGAAATGTGGGTATATCGCCGAATCCTGAAGATAACTTGGAGGGATCACGTGCAAAATGAAGAAGTACTAACGAAACTTAATACCACAGAACTCTTATGATATCTATAAAGAAGAATAAGTTACTGGACTTCGGCCACGTAATGCGTTACAATAAATACCACTTATTCCAGCTTATCATTCAGGATCGGATTATATATCACACATATCACTTATTCCAACTTATTACTCAGAGTTGGATTGAAGGAAAAAGAGCTTTGGGAAGGAAAAAGACATCCTGGTAAGCCAATTTTCGTGGGTGGTTTAGAAAAAGCACTAGGTAACTCTTCCGTGTTGTTGTATCAAAAATCAAAATTGCCATGATGATCATCAATCTTCAACGTTGAAGGGGCACCGGAAGAAGAAGAAGATACAGCTCTTGAGTGCTTGATGCTCTATGGCATTGCCATCAGTATGAACTCAGTCTTTTGTTTTGTAGCCATGGTTTCTTCTTTCTGCCTATATCACGTTTATCCTCTATTATGCGTTCTTTCATGAGTTGTAGTTTACATTTTCTTCAGGTCGTATGGCGTGACCGTGGTATACTGTCTTTCTTATCTTCAGGATAATCAGGTGAGGCCATGTGTTCATTCTGGAAAACACTTCTTGGTTCAAAATAAGATTTTTTCACTGACTTTGAACAGCTATACTGTGTATACAATATATAAAATATATTGCAGTCCAATTTATGTAGTATAATTTAATATAATAATATTTAAAAATCAGATCTTAAACATAAATTTGAAGAGAAGTTCAAACAAAAATATTCGTGACGTATTGCCCAGATACGTATTTCGATGGCCAAGCAATCTTTATCAGTGGTCATCAAGTAGTTTGGATCACTCCGTAACTGCTTTGTGATGATTCACACATTGGTTCGTTTTTCTGGAAATTCAGCTTATTCTTAGAAGATTCTTAAATTTCTCAAATCCTCTTGTTTTTAAGTCCATGTCGTATCCGTATAATTGTAAGGATCAAATGTAGCATTTCAATATCCTGTTAATACTTTCGAATGGCTTAAAAACTCTCATATTGAGAAAACTTGTCCGAACTACTTTTATCTTTTTTCTTAATTCTTTTAAGTGGTCTTTTGGGAAACTATAAGTTATTAATTAATATTATTGTATTTACTGGTGTTAGGTAGCATTGCATTATTGTGGATTATTATCACTTTTCGATAAAAACTTAAGAATTGCAAAACTTTGGAATTAGAGCTTATGATTTCTGAAAAATTGGCTAAACTAACTTCTTGGAGATTATAGACCATAAAACAATACACTTTTCATTTACTTCCTTATATAAATTAGAGAAAAAAAACTGGAATTTTATCAATGTTCCCGAGCTGTTGTACGTGTTGTGTTTTTTGAGCATTATTATCAAATAAAGTCCTGTCAAATTCTTTTGATGTTCAAGCAAAAACTCCATACCACGTGAGTGGAATAGCAAAAAACTGTTTTTTTATTTGAATTCCATAAATTATTTATTGATTATGTTTTCTTGATAGTTTCGCGAACATTTTAGAGATTTATGTATTTTTGCATTCTTATTAATATGTAATATTCAAAACCTAATTAAGAAGTATATAAATTTTTTTAATAATCCTCATATTCTTATGGAAACAAAATGCCAGGTTTTCCACATTCTTGATAATCCTCGATGTAGGAATTATTTAATAACATTTTGGAATCGATGAAAACATGTCGGTGAAGTTTATTTTAAGAATTCTTAAGTGCAAATTTATTTAATAAGATGTATTTTAAGTAAAAATTTAAAAATAAATTCTGAAATAAAAAACATATTTGAATATTCACATAAATCTTATGTGTATTTGACAGTGAGGTAACAGATATAAGTAACAGGTATAACCAATTAACTTTGAAACCTGACAAAAACATTATGTTTGTGATATTATTCATTAAGGTTTTTATCTTTTTAATTTGGGAAAATATATTTCATAAACAAATATTTGAGAAACAAAATTTTCTTTTTCTATTTAAAAATATAATTCTTGTAGTATACCAATTCTTGATTTCATCTTTAGTCGAAAAACTAGTTTTAAACTCTGTGTATAAAAATAGAGTAGTATAGTTTACTGTAGTTTGTAGTAGTTTACTGTAGGTTACTGTGCTTTACTGTACTGTAGTTTACTGTATATAGTGATATATCTCAATTTTTTTTAATTGATTTTTCGTCAATTTTTATGTAAATATTGGTACAAATACGATAACAAGAGTATCGAATTTAAGTGAGTATTGGAATGTATGCAATTTGGTTAAACTTATAAGACTTTTTTAGAATTGAATTGAAAAAAAAATGTATACGAAAAAATCTAAACATACGCTTATAATGATTATTAAATGCGAATTGTAAAATTAATCAATTTCCTCAAATATTTTCCCATAAAATAAAATTATTGACACGTGCTAGTTCATTGATTGTAAAAATTCAGATTATTCAGTTTAAAAAAAACAGTCGTATTTTTCACTTTAAAATATATTTTTTTTGTAACTATTCTTAAAATATTTTTCCTCTATTAATTTAAGTTTTAAGTTTATTTAAATGATCATAAACCATTTAGTCGATGACCTTATATTTGCGGTGGTCTTTTTAGTATTTCTCACGTTTTTCCTTGAATAATAATAAGATATTAAAATTATTTTATAATTAAATGCGGAAAATATAATAACAGTATTTCAAATAAAAAATTTTTAAATTTCAATATTCGATGGTTTATTTTAATTTTTTGGTACTTGTGAATATATCTTTAATTGATTTAATTTTAGGCCTAAGTTCAAAACATTGGACCATTTGTATGATTGTACATAGGAATGCATATGCTGTGTTATTATAATAGAAAACTCTAATGTTTTGGTTTCACTTTGTAGTTTATATTATGTGCATATATAAGAATATTAAATGGTAATTCATAATTTTTGTTGCCGTTTTCTTCATTAAAGCAATTTTTGTATTTACGTTTAACATAATTTAGAATATCTGCAGAAAGTAAGATTTTTGTGTACCATATTTTTCAGATTAAAATATTAGGTATATCGGAAAGTAATTTCGTTTTTTAATATACAATTAAATGATGATAAAAAGATGATATAATAAGCCTCAATATTATTAACGTTTTGACATCTAATATGTAAATTTTAATGCCAAATTAGTAAAAATCAATTGGTTATTAAGGAAAATATAAAAAAAATGCATTTTGACCATGACTTAAGTTTAAATTTTTTTTACTCCTAAGTAAACGTTGTAATGATTGAAATCAATAGAAATTTGATGAAATACGTAAGTATTTGTGCAACAAATCGGGCATTACGTTAATCGAAAAAAAATAGTTAAAGCCATCTTTAATTCATTCCACGAGGAATCTACAAAATTCATTTTACGAGAAGTCTACAAAATTTGCAGGAAGTCATCTAAACTGTAGATTTTCGTGGAAATAACATATAGAAGAGAAGGACCAAACTAAAATGGATTCTGAACAATAAATCAAAACTTAGCACTGAAACTAAACTAGTAGCAGCCAAAACAATAATAGCACCTATTTGGACATATGACCTTCAACTGTGAGGCTTAATCAAAACTGTAAATTAAAGATCGTTGTCAATTTTAAATACGAGCTGTAGTTGGTGTTCCAAATTATGCAAGAAGCGCAGTTATCCTTAGAGACAAGAGTACAGATACTGTAACTAGATAACTATAACAATACACAAATCATTTCGTAAATGTTCTACAAACCATTCCAATGAAAAAGCAAGAAGAATTTTAGAAGTAAAAAGATACACGAGACTAAAACTAAAAACTAAAACTAAAACATTCTTATTTTTACCGTGATTTATCATGTGAAACAATGACCAATTTTCCAGCACACTTCGTAAATTAATGTTAAAAGAAGAATGTTCCGAATGTTAGCAACAACAATCGAGACTAAAAGTTTATATATCTAAGTCTGTATTGTTTAAGGCATAGATGGAGAACTATTCTGATTATTAGTTTTAGGAATTTCAATGAATTTTATTAAAGGTATATTGACATACCTGATCCAAAATTGATCTCGATGATGCGTAAATGTTCCACCTGTTAACAGTTTTACAAAATACTTGATTTATTTCTTCCCTTCAATGCATTGCAAATACATTTTCAAATAGGGTCGCAATAAGTGCATTCAATCCATAGACAATCACGTGTAAGCACTAGTCCCAGTAGATTAGTGCTGTATAAGTACAAAGATTTTTAACAATCAATAGCAACAATAACAATAATAGTTATTCTTATAGCAATAACATCAATCATAAAAACAATTAACAGTAGCAATAAGAATAATAATAATAGTTTATAATAACAATATCAATGCTAATAATAATGTGAAACATTAATATACAAGTAATATATAAAAATAAGGCTATATAATAAGAAATAATGATTTGGCAATAAATAGTTAATAGAAATATTTGTTTAGTTACAAAATTTATCAGGTAAATCTTTTACATTCCATTTTTGTAACCTCCTTATCATCTCACTGTTGTTCAATAAGTTTATTGCGAGATTGTTGGAATGATCGTCATGTTTTGTCAGATATTTTTTACTAAATCTTTGAATTTCCTCCTTTACAGATGGTATTTCTGTATCTTCATGATTTTTTTTATTGTTTACATACCATGGAGCACCGATTATTTGTCGCAGGGTCCTTGATTAAAATCTTTGTAGGATTTCAATGTTGAAGTTGGATGCAGTACGCTACAACTGTATCCCATATGTCCATATGGGCTTGAGGATGACCTTTTACAGAAGAAGTTTGTTTTCTGTTGATAATGGTGCATTAGATTCCATTAACCAGTACATTTTTTTGTATTTTTATTTAAATGTTCTCGAAATTTTTTGATTTGCACAGCCCATATAAGTTTTTGATCGAAGTGCATTCCGAGATATTTTACCGTGCTCTTTTGGGGCAGTTCTGTGCCTTCCATTGTAACCGGTGGATATATATTTCTGCGCAGTGTAAACATTATGTGTGTAGATTTTGCGTTGTTTATTTTTATTTTCCACTTGTTTGCCCATTTTTCTACTTTGTCCAGGTTATTTTGGAGCTTTAACGAAGCTTCATTGGGTTCATCTGCTGCGGTTACGATGGCTGTGTCATCAGCAAATGTTGCCACTATTGCATTTGTTGTATTTGGCATATCGGTTGTGTAAAGGGAATACACCAGAGGTCCTAGTACGCTACCTTGGGGAACTCCGGTTGTTATTTTCCTGGGAGTCATTACTTCCGATTTGTATTTGACTTGAAAGATACGGTTTTCCAAGTAGGACGAGATTATGTTTAAATAATAAGGTGTGCCATCCCGGACTGTTGTACAAAATCAAAAAAAAAAAACTTCCTGAGCATCTTCCCTAATTGAAAAGCTTTTTGTTGTGCTTCCTTAAAGATTCCTTTATCCTATTGATACTTTGAATCCAGGAACGATATTCATTCTTGAACCTATTTTTGCTACAAAAAGCTGATCAGTTTTCTCAGTACTGACACTTCAGCAAATATTACGTAATTGAATATAATCAATTGAAAGACGACTTGTTTCATTTCTAAACCAATTTAGAATTATTTGGAAGGATTCAAAAGCATCACTATCGGATAAGATTCATATCGTTTTATTGTGATATTATCTTCTTATATTTTCCTGGATCTTCCTTTAACTACCGAGATCAAATACTTTTAACAGTAAGCTGGTAATTTGATGAAATTGAGTTTTTAAGAGCAACCAAATCTTTAAAGCTGATTTTGGTGTTTGAAAACAATGGAAATAAGTACGTAGATAAATTATCTTCAGGAAGAATGTTGTATGCATGCAATTCTAAAAGCTTTACCACTAGTAATTGAACTTGAGTATTATTATTCGAGTGGGTCACGAAAATGCAGTTTGCTTAGATATGGCTGTGTGCTATAAGCTCTTTATTGATTAAATACTTTCGTTACATTCAACTTATTCCTCTTGATTATTCATTTTAAATAATGTTGTCTGAAAGATCCTAAGGATTTGTTTATTTTATTTTAGTCTGTAATGTTAAGAAAAAAGAATTAAAAGTTATTTAAACTTCATATTTGTCAGGATTATTATAGTTTGAGACATTTGATACAAAATTAAGCTTCTAGCTACAGTTTGTACAATTATATCTATTTTTTATATTTTAGGAAAGAATATGAAAATTAATACCAATGAACTTTATTTTTTGGGGCCATTTGAGGGGAAAAATAAGCCTGAAACAGCTGAACATCTTAAAGAGGAAATACGATGTGTTATTGGTGAAATATTGCTAAATTTATGCAAAAACGTTATTAAAAATTTCAATAAAAGAATAACCCTGTGTCAAAGGTTTCGTGGTAGCCATTTGTCTGATGTTATATTTTACGTTTAATCGGAACCATTTTTCTTAAGGGGTTATATACAGTTAGAAGGCCGAAAAAAAGCAAATTTTCCAGAATTTTTTCAGAGAAAACTTTTAAATTTATTGATCTAAAAATTTGTACACATATTGTGGTATCTTTTAACTGTATTTTAAGACTTAGTATTAGAAAAATATTTATTTGGAAAGGAGCTACAGCTGATTTCCGGGAGCTCCTCTCAAAAAAGACGTTTTGCGGTGACCACTATATCTCTGAACTGGATCCTCTGAATTTAAAAAACCAAACAGATTTCGTTAAAGTAATGTTAAATCTAGTAATTAATCGACAGAATAAGCAAAATAGCAAAATATATTTTTTTGACAAAATAGCGGTTTCTCAAAAAAAAAAAAAAAATCGATTTTTGACCAAAATTTCGGCCCTAAATTGTTTATAAAAGAAATAATATTTATCGGTGAGAAAAAAATCTTCGATTAATTACTAAGAAATATATTTAAGAAGCTCGTGTTAAAATTTGAGACTAATCGGTTTAGCCGTTTTGGAGTAATGTTGGTCACCGACTTTGAAAACACTATTTTGAGAAAAACGCGTTTAAAGTGTGAAAAGCACTTTACATAGGATACATTTTTTTTTCAAATTTGAGTGTAACTTCGAAAATATTCACCGGAACGATATGAAATTTTCTGTATGTATTTTTAAATGTATGTACATTAAGAAAAAAAAATAAAAAAAAATCGATTTTTTGAAAATGCTAACCCCTTAATATTGAATATAATCCCTTAATATTGAAATAAAAAGAATTGCTTAGTTCAAAAAATAAATGTAATTTTCTTAAAAAGTAAATCCGGCGCTCTTGTTGGAATATCCTTTATATTATTACTGAGGCTGACAAATGATATGGATAAAGTTTGTTCTGTTACGGTCTAATTATTTCCAATGAAAATTCACTATTAAATTTCCACAACTCATTTACGATCCCTTTAATAGCTCTATAAGTTAATGACTAAACTTCGGATAACTATGGCAAAAATTAAACTTCAGTGAAGCGTTTCGGTTTTCTTCGGCATGAATGTATATATGGCATAAAGTTAAATATAAAAAATTTAAACCAAACCACACACGTTTAGAAATCATAATGACTTCTAAAAGTATTCAAATGACTTCTTTGGAAAAATAATTCTAAAATCAACCTTGGCGATCATTAAAGTGGATTATAATTATTCATATTTATTTTATTTTATTCATAAATTGGCGTAAACAAGTTTAAATCAGAAGAAAGTAGTTTGGAAGATTGAAAGATTAAAAGTGGCGAATATAGTTTTGATATGTACATTGTACAACATGAATAATTGTTATATTTATTTAAAATGAGTACTATAAGCACAAAATTCTGAGATATTAAACCAACATACAAGTTTCATAAATAAGCGACATATTAATTATGACGTGCTGATATATGATCTTGAGTTGGAAAATTATTATAATTTATCATAATATTCACAAGTATGATGAATTAACTTTACGCTGTTTGATGTAATTTAACTTGAGAATGCAAAATAAGTTGAAAAACTTTAAAGAAAATTGATATTGAAAACAAAACTATTAAATATTTATAAAACTAGAATTGTTTTTAATTTATTTTTTTGAATCATTATCTTTTCTTCCGTTTCCCTAAGGCATTGAATTGATTTAAATAATTAAACAATAATTCTTTTAGCATTGAATGTTAACAAAATTTGGTCAAAATTAGGTTTGTTACGTAAAATAAAAATTTATATGAAACACATTAGAGATAATAAATGAATCTTTTATAATTTAGATATTCCACATTTTCAAATTGATGTACATATTACAAAATTTTTCTTATTGAAAAAAAAACAATAAATGTTTAAATTTTGGAAGTTAAATTATTTATATTTTGGGATTAAAAATGATTAAGAAAATTTAAAAGAGAAAAAAAAAACAATCAATATTGCATCTGTGTCATTTCTTATGTAAATTTTAAGATTATTATTTTTATGGTATATCGTAAAAATTTTTATGGAAAGTAAATAAAAATCGTAAAACGAGACTTAGTTAAGAAAATATTTTTCGAGGTTTGTGTAAATTAACAACAGAAATTTGTTCCAATCTTAATTTATGCTAAACGAAAAAGTCAAACGTTTATAATTAAAATTTATAAATATTTTTAAGATAAATAAATACAATTAAGGTACATAGTTTGGACAGAATTATTGATGTTTGACTTAATGAATCATAATTTTGGAAATTTATTGGGTAGCGAATTATGTAACAGTATGGATTTTAAATGTATATCTCAAATGGGTGTACCACAGACACTGTACTACAGTAGTTTAATTAATATAACATTATTATATAATCGTATTAGATTCTCAATTATCAATTATTATCAAAGGATATAGCGCTGATGATAATTGAAACTAGGATTGCAGCCACACGTAAGTGATATGAATATGAAATAGCAAAATGGTATGTAAATAAATAACGAATACATTCAGGGTTGATCCTAAGGACTTAAGGTATCGGCCGCCCGTGTGTAAGACTTAATTTGCCGCCCTTTTGAGATTTTTTGAGAAAATCGGAACTTATTTTAATGTCCGCAAATGAATTTTCCGCAGAACTATCTATTATTTATAATAATTTTTTTATTGGACAAAGTATATATTGAAGTTGGTCTCATGTAAATATAAAAGTTCAAATCGACTATTAAAGGTAAGAAAAGTTTATTGCTGACTTTTACACTAAATTTGGAATAAAATTCATATAGCAACCGCAAAAATATTGAGGTCATTAAGGACTTTTCAGCAGGGATTTGCAACTATTTTTCTGGTCCCGGAAAATTCTGGAAAACTATTCATACAGATAGCAGATTTTCATGAATTTCATGAACGTTGACTAAAAAAGGATTCTGTCTTTTGCTTTTTACATTTTCTATGTAAATTTTTTTTTGAACTTTCAATGGTTTTTCGGATAATACAAAAATAGAAGAAAATGCAATGCCAAGGCAAAATGCTCTAATGTGTATGGGAACACGGGGTGGAATGGGAAATGGAATTAGCGCTTGTTACAGGTGACAAAAACGCCTAAAAATCATACTCAATGTTCAATTAACTGTGCTGCATTATAAAAAGTGGCTATCGCCAGTAAAGAGTGCAGTTGTTTTTATTTTTATCAAAAGTCGAAATAAACGTTTCCGAATTCTAATTTTTGCAAAGTAACACTAAGGTAATTATCGTATGTTCTATTTTTTGTTTGAATATTAACATGACATGTTTGTTAAAACATACTTTGGACTAACTAAAAGCCCAGTGATAATTCAAATATAACCAATATATCCTGCCAAAACAGTTATGCTTCTGGGAAAAGTGCTTTGGGGCACAATGGGTGGGGCGAAATGGGATATACTATTCAGATAGTATTTCCTATTCAGATAGACATTTTTATTTTATCAGCAGATAATGGGTACATATATAAGGAAAACTAGCCGACAATCCATATATAAGAAAGGTCGGAAGATGCAGAGGTAATCTGCTTATACTGTGAGGATTTAAACTCCAAATCTAATGAAAGCTGGTGTTCCTGCAGTATTTGTCAAAAATGGGCACATTTGGCATACGCTGGGCTAAACACGACGATGGCAGTGTCTTCATCTGCGAACTATGCCAATAACAAGAATCCCATTGCACTCCAGGCTCATTTTCCATTGTGCCCCAGGGGATGGGGCAGAATCGGAAATTTCCATTTGTTTTTGAAACCTAACTTTTTAATATTAATTATTAATTTAAATCAATAAAACTTTTTTTTATTTGTAGAGAATGAATTAAAACAATGAGATTGTTTCTTTAAACTTCTCGTAAATTGTAATTAAAGTTTAGGGTCCCCGTTCCGCCCCAGGTTCCCCTATATTAAGAAAACGAAATTTCTTTCCGGTATACCTAATATTTTAATCTGAAAAATATGGTACACTAAAATCTTACTTTCTGCAGATATTCTAAATTACGTTAAACGATATCTAATACAAAAATTGCTTTAATGAAGAAAACGGCAAAAAAAATTATGATTTACCATTTAATATTCTTATATATGCACATAATATAAACTACAAAGTGAAACCAAAACATTAGAGCTTTGTATTATAATAACACAGCATATGCATTCCTATGTACAATCATACAAATGGTCCAATGTTTTGAACTTAGGCCTAAAATTAAATCAATTAAAGATATATTCACAAGTACCAAAAAATTAAAATAAACCATCGAATATTGAAATTTCAAAATATCTTATTTGAAGTACTGTTATTATATTTTCCGCATTTAATTATAAAATAATTTTAATATCTTATTATTATTCAAGGAAAACGTGACAAATACTAAAAAGACCACCGCAAATATAAGCCTAGTGATAATTCAAATATAACCAATACATCCTGCCATAATAGTCGTGCTTCTGTGGAAGGTGCTTTGGGGCACAATGGGTGGGGCGGAATGGGATATACCATTCAGATAGTATTTCCCATTCGGATAGAAATTTTTATTTTATCAGCAGATAGTAAGTACATATATAAGGAAAACTAGCCGACAGTCCATATATAAGAAAGGCCAGAAGATGCAGAGGTAATCTGCTTATACTGTGAGGATTTAAACTCCAAATCTAATGAAAGTTGGTGTTCCTGCAGTATTTGTCAAAAATGGGCACATTTGGCATATGCTGGGCTAAACATGACGATTGTAGTGTCTTCATCTGCGAACTAAGTCAATAACAAGTATCCTATTGCGCCCCAGGCTCATTTTCCATTGTGCCCCAGAGAGTGGGGCAGAATGGCAAACTTCCATTTATTTTTGAAACCTAAATTTTCAATATCAATTATTAATTTAAATCAATAAAACCTTTTTTTATTTGTAAAGAATGAATTAAAAAAATGTATAAATTACAAAACAATGAGATTGTTTCTTTAAATCTCCCGTAAATTGTAATTAAAACTTAGGTACCCTGTTCCGCCCCAGGTTCCCCTACGCCTATTTTCACCCATCGGATTGAATTCCTCAAAAAAAAAAATCCAATACTGAATGCTCAAAGAAATTAGAAGAAAATGATGAAAAATGGAAATGGAAAGTATAAATAGCAAGTTTCCAAATTTAGTTTGGGAATCTAACTATTGAGATTTAAAATAATTTTTAGATTTTTCGCTTTTCAGTTCCTTTTTTGGTCCGATCTATTTTTTTACAAAAAGTTTAATTAAATCGGTAGATACTTATTAAATCTCAGGATAATAATTCGATAAAGTATAAGTCTTATAATAAAAATTCGGTAACAAATTTGATTGATAGAACTATAGGCTTCACACCTGCTAGGATCGACCCTATATACATAATAACTATTAATAACGATTTTCTAAAGTAATAGAAGTTGTTAAAAGAATAAGTATATAAAAAAATCGTTGTATAGTTTTGTTTTATTAGGGATATTGTACCTACATAAATGTAGTTTCTTAAATATATTAACCAAATACCACAACAAATTGAAAGATTCAACTAGACTTGGTACTTTTTATTTTGTTGTAAATCAATTGAATTCAATGAGTAAATAGTAATTATAATACTATAGAGATTCCTTTTTGTTATCTTGATTTATAACAAGTAAGAGTAATTTCTTTCACAAACTGGAGAAAATTGGTTGCAATTAACTTTCTTCAATCAATGTTTCAAGAATCAATGCACTTGGTTGAATTAAGCTCATTAATCGTTAGTTAATTTCTTTGAGGTGATTTTTCAATCCAGTTTTTGTATTGTTTTTGTAAATGCAATTTATTTATTAACAATTTCTGGCATTTCTAATAATCCATGGAATTTATGATAAAATTCAGATCTCAGCTTTTATTTTTTTAAATAAGAAGACAATTCAGGTTGTTTAAGATCGGTTTTTTATTATTGAATATTTTTACTATTCAATTAGCTAATTAGCTTACTATTCAATAAATTTATTAAATTTAAATTGAAAATATTTTATTTTTGGGAATCAAGAAGTCTGATGAAGTTACGATACGTAACGACACGTAGCTAATTGAATAGTAAAAATATTAAATAAAAAAACCGATCTTAAACAACCTGAATTGTCTTCTTATTTAAAAAAATCTATGGAATAAAATATGACTTTAATGTGCCACCAGATGGATCACTGATTAAATACTGCAAGCAATTTATTTTCATTCTTGAATTGTAATCAATGCACATTGCACAAGTCCATTAACAATAGTGTTTGCCTACTGGTTAATAAGTAACATAAATAAGTCGTATTCAACAATGGAAATGCTGATTTCAGCTGAGAAAAGTTTGTGAAACTTACCTATATACTTGCTCATTGTTGCAAAATATATCTTGCAGTTATATTCTGTCTTATAGAAGTTTATCTATGGAAGTTTACGGTAAACTTTTTGTTGAATGTATAAATATGTTTTTCTCTTGATTGCTGATTTTAATAAAACACAATTCAACACAAATGAGGGTTGTTTGGGTGCTTTTGATTTATTATCTACAATAGAAAAGTGAAATCATCACTTTTCTTTAGAAATGAATAATGAACATTTTCATATTAATATGTTAATATTAGGTTCGAGAAAAAATTAATTAATTTTTCGATAGATATCAGTAGTGATCGATACATCGTAAAACATCGATTTTGTCGGAAAACCAATTGTTTAGTATAAAAATCTTAATTCGAAATGAAAATGTTTCTTTAAGGATGTGAAAGATTTACTTTTAATTACTGTTAAAGGTTTTAATGTTCAACCCAAATACTTGACGTTTTGCCTATGAATATTTATTTAAATATTTATAAAGCCCCTTCTCATGCTGATTCACAATTCCAGTATTCTGAATAATATGAAGGGGTAGTTATTCCAAGGTAAGCATAAAATGCTAATTTTCATATTTTTCAAATGAATTTTTAATTATATTCATTGTTTTCGGAAGTATTTTACCTTTCCGTTACAATCTTTGACGTGAATGTTTATTTTTCGAACGTAAAACATTAAATGAAAATAATATTTGTTCAACACACACTACCCATACTTTGTAACATCAATCTTTCCCATTAAGCCCATGTTATAATTCAAATTATAAGTTATATTTTTTAATCATTAAAATACTAAATGTTTCATTGTAAAAATGGGATTAATTGAAGTTACTTAGAACAAAAAAATACATGTAAAATATTTTAACAGAATTTTCAATAATTTATTAAAAAATAATGTGCAAAAATGTAATAATTACCAGGAGAAAAACCTACGTTTTTAATGTACGAAAAATATTTCATATTTTAGTTAACTACACTACACTGACAATTTAATCCACCATTGTTTTCAATCCCTTGGGATTTTGATAAAATTGTTTTGAATTTTGTAATTTCTAAATGTTCATGAGAATTAATAATAATTATTAGAGTGTAAATAACATTGCTACTTTTTGATTCACATATGAGAGTAGATGTGATATTATAAACGTTGCAATTTATACTTATGCAAATGAATTTCTGGTTATGATTTTAATTAGTCTTATTTTTGATGAGATTTTATTCAGTGGCTTACATTAATCAAATACCATAGGGAATTTAGTTGTGCGACAATTGTTTTGTTGTAAGTATATTCCAGGAAAGTACATTAAAAGTGGTGGAAACATATCAAAAATATCAAACATTAATATAAACGTACCTAGATATCTGAATAAAATTTTAATCTTCAATAGGAAATTCCTATGATTTGAATAAAAACAACAAATTAATTAAATATTACTGTAATATAAATTAAAAAAAATACTGCAAAGCTACTGTTAAGGGTATAAGGGATAATTATTCTTATTATTAAGAAATGCCAATCATCATGTAGAATTACAATTTCATTTTTGATGAATTTTAATGCGAGCTTTTTTATAGTTTTTGTATATATATAGTTGTTATTATTATATTTAGTTATCATATATATAAATTGGCTATCTTGCCGTGCGTTCGTGCAGAATGGGCTATGCGCATGTGCTCTGTTATCCCCACTTACGCATTCAAAACGTTGGTAAGGGTACTCACTCACTAATGTATTTATTTGTAAATACGTATTTCTGATTTTCAGATTTACAATATGTGAAAGCCAAAAAACATAATGCTCATTTATAAACTTAACTTAACCTTTTCAGATATATCAACTTATCAGAGTTTAAATTTTTAAGCAGACCCTAAGTTTTTGTTTCTAATAATAAATCAACTTTGTTTTATATTAAGCAGTAATAACGTTTCGCTTTTAACGGACTTTGATTGATTATTAAATTTGAAATTTCGATTGTTTATTAAACGTTATCCCTTACAAACTTTGCTATCGTTTTTCACTCTTTTAGGGGAGAAATTTCCAAAAACCCTTTCTTATTATATATCTGCATCGTATAAGGAAAACACTTTCTAAATTTCATCGACACAAATGTGCACTTATATTTGAAAATACAATGTAAAACGAAAAAAAATAATGACCTTTATGTTAGTTAACATGACTAAAAAGCTATTCTATTTCGCACATTTGGACGTTGTATTTACAAAATTGTTGGAAATAGGTGGAAAGCGTGGAAGTAAATTCGAATATTTTATTTATTTTCAATAACAATAATTGGTTTTCAAATTGTTCTAAATACTGAGGAAAAGTTAGTATGGAAGATTTTATATTTGAATTGTCAGAGAAATGTATGGCAAAAAATTGCTACCTTAATGTTTTTCAGCCGAATATATAATTACTCCAGTTCACAACAATTGGTTCATAAAAAAATTGATTTTAAAAAGTTAGATTGTTGAAAAACGAACCAAAATTTAAAATCGACTATTTGATATAAGTACTACATAAGTATTAAACTTTCATACTAATTTAGTGAAATAATAGATAAACTTTTTTTTATATCAACAACACTTTGATTATTAAATTTAAAATTTCGACTGTTGATTAACTCTACATTATCTCATATTAAACATTTTATTGAGATAAAACCTTTAGTTGCGAATACAACGGGCAACTACTAGTAGTAGTAGTATAATAACTACTAGTAGTATATAAAATTCGCGAAAGCTTATAAGTTTGACCTATATCCACTACTACGGTTCCACTAAAGGGCTTTTAATTTTCTGCCAATAATGAATCAAATTTAGCAAGACAAACTTTTGTAGCAACTTACTTAAAAAATTTTTTAAAAAAAATATATAAGTTCAAATTTTTTGGAAGATCCAAATTTTGTTATTTACATTTTTAATTCACAAAATGAAATTGAAAACAAAATGAAAACGAAAAAGCGTGGAAGTAAATTCGAATATTTTATTTATTTTCAATAACAATAATTGGTTTTCAAATTGTTCTAAATACCAAAAAAAAGTTAGTATCTAAGATTTTATATTTGAATTGACCGTGAAATATATGGCAAAAAATTGCTACCTTAATGCTTTTCAGCCGAATATATAATTACTCCAGATCACAACCATTGGTTCATAAAATAAAATAGATTTTAAAAAGTTTGATTGTTGAAAAACGAACCAAAATTTAAAATCGCCTATTTGGTATAAGTACTACAAAAGTATTAAACTTTCATACTAATTTAATGAAATGACGTTATTTAAAATGTTATTAAAATGATATATAAAATAACACATATTTTATTTCTTAATATAATTTTAGATAAACTTTTTTTTATTTTAACAGCACTTTGATTATTAAATTTAAAATTTCGATTTTTGATTAACTCAACATTATCTCATATTAAACATTTTATTGAGATAAAACCTTTAGTTGCGAATGCAACGGACAACTACTAGTTATATTAATATGCAAAGTGATCCTAAGTCTTTTGGCTTCAACAGAATAAAGCCCCAAGAAGTATTTTTCAGTTTTTATTTTAAGCTCAAATGTGTAAATAAAAATGTCAAAAATGTATTGGTTTTTAACCATTCAAAAAAAGAAAAGAAGAAGTTAATAAAAATAATTGAAATCTTAGATTTCAATCATAAGATCATTTAAACCGAAAGGAGTATAACCCCACGGAAAACTGTACTTTATACTAAAAGGTAGAACATAACATGCATTTTCAATTTCAAAATTTAACAAAAAATTTTCCTCCGTAAGAATTCTCTTGAAACAAATGTTTCATTTTATATTTGCATTGTAAACATTTTACAAATGTATCACAACGGAACATTAATAATTCAAACCATAAAATTATGAATGAACCAGTTTCAATTTATTTAACTTCCGTACCATAAAAATTAATGTTATACTTAACAATTTGAATGAAAAGAAATACATTGCAATAAATTTATTATTAAATTTTACAAGACGAAGACGGTGCTACTAATGAGTATATTTATGTCTTTTATGTTAATGGTTTTTCCTTGTGGCATTTAATTAATGCAAGTTAAATACACTTTGTGTTAAAAGGATAAAATCGTAATTTATCCCTATCTTTATCTTTACAATCCTTGGATTAATCAAGGCTTGATAAACCAATTAATATCGTTATCGCCGTTATTGATAGGTAGTTTG
Source organism: Sisyra terminalis (assembly GCA_958496175.1). Taxonomy (NCBI): domain Eukaryota; kingdom Metazoa; phylum Arthropoda; class Insecta; order Neuroptera; family Sisyridae; genus Sisyra; species Sisyra terminalis. Next base: position 58,729,355 of record OY292274.1, read on the forward strand.
TTTTCTATTATATATTAGCATTACGGCATGTATATCCCTTTTATATGCGTTGACATAAGGCTTTGTTATTGTTACGGAACTTTAAGCAATTGTCCCTTTATTGGTCTGAAAGCTCAATGGAAAATAGCCGATAAACATTTAGTTTATTGTATCATTATATTCAATATTGATTTTCCTTTTCCGTGTACTTTTCTTAAAAACATATAATGTGAATTTCTTCTTTTTCCATAGCTGTTTCTGTACTGACAATATGTTATTCTATACGTAGTAGTGATAACAATGAAAAGACTGCATAGAAATATTTTTTAAAAAAAATTTTTATTAAACATTCATTATAAATTAAAATTAAAATCGTTATTTGAAAAATTAAGCTTTGTATAATTTTGTATAAATTAATTATTCACAATTTTTTTTTCATTTGATCGATTTTATTTTGTTGAAGAAAAGTATTATATAAAAATTTTTATAACCATAAGCGAAAAGTTAAATTATTTTCAACAATGTTTTTCTCCGTCATGTAAAAATTAAATAGTTAAACTTCCAATTTCATGATAAAAGATATATTAATCTGGAAATATGCTTTGAATTTGTGTTCATTCCGCATCAACAAACTATGGATATATTTACTTTATACCATTGTATTCTTTTAAAAAGCTTTTATATAAAGCTCGAGAGACTGAGAAATTTGTACAAGAAAACAAGAAAAAAAAAACAGTTTTCGTCAATAATGTATTGTTGCATTAAAAAATAATAATAATTGGTTTTAAAATTTCATTTGTAAATGATTGTTACTTTAGTTTCGAATACTCTACAGACTTGCAATAAATTGTGTTCAAGCATACAGGAAGTACTTGTATTTTTCCGCAGACATTTGCAAGAGTGAGAGATGAAGAGTTGATACTTGATATTTATGTTAAATAATTACATGCAATTAAGTCAATTTACAAATGATCATTATAATATAAAATCTCATTTTATAATAGTTGAGAATAATTTATTCATTATAATATGCAAAGTAATGTAGAAAATGAAGTCTAATAACATTTATGCGGTATAATAAATATAAGTGGCCATTGCGAAAAGATATTAAGCATTGCTTTATTATCAGTTAAAACATTTTTGGAAGCTTTATTGTTTAAAAGTACTTGAATTTTCAACAATAACCAAAAGTAATAAATGGGAGAAGCCGTACACTACGGGTTGTTATTTGCCGAGGTTAATTAAACTAGGTATAGGTTGATTAGCTTTCCTGACTTGATTGCAATTAATTTGTGTTAATATTCTTATTTTCATTTATTTTTTTGGTAAAATTTTATTACGAAATACAAACAGCACAAACAGTTCACGAAGTACCAATTTACAAACTTAGACCAGGAATTTTTGTAGAAATAGTTTAGAATGATTTAAAGAGGAACTCGTGAGGATAGGAATTTATTTAAGAGGCCAATTCTAAACAAGAATATCCGCTACAGGATGAGAATCAGACATATAATGGACCACATAGTGAGACTTAAATGGTAGTAGGAAGAATATATTGTAAAACAAAGTTTTTAAAAGTTAAAGAGCAAAATTAGCAATTGGAGAGGATCGTAGAAACTATAAAAGCTCTCGCATGTTTGAAGGAAGTTTAAAAGAAGTAAATAAAATTCATCAAAAATTTAAAAGCGAACTAAACCCTAAATTCTAATCCTTAAATTATTTAGTTGCTGATGTTCGATAGTATGCTAGATGATGAACAAAAATCCAGGCAATGGAAAAGAATGCAATACTCTTCAAAAAAGCTTCGATATTTTTGGTTTTGATTCCACAGTGGCAAGTACATATAAAATGGTTTGCAGGTATTGGGTGCCCGCGTACATTCTATTGAGGACCTTTGTTTTAAACCTTTTAACTATTGATAAATTTGTTGTATCAATACTTTACGTAATATTATTTAATTTTTAGAAGGAAAGTGGACTTAAAGGATGTAAATCGTAAACGTTTCGGTCCTTTATTTAACCTTCATCAGGCTTCTTAACAGAAAGTATATAAAGAATGATTGATGAAGGTCAAATAAAGGACCGAAACGTCGCTGAATTAATTATTAGTATATGGATGTACATTAGACTGATTCAAAAAAAATAATGAATTCTTTTTTCTTAATTATATCGAAAATATTGTTGGGAATGACAAAAAAAAAATCCGGTGAAAGTTTCAGCTCTTAATATTAAGAGGTGCCGTATCGCAAATTTCGATTTTCCATTTAAATAACATGGGAACAATATTCTCTTGCACTTTGGAATTTTATAGCTCACGTTGGTGACAATATTTCGGAATGACCAAGGTATATTCTTGTAGAAAATTGAACGATCTACAAAAAAGGTCTCTTACTAAGTTTTTGATATATTTATTCCTTCAAAAGTTATTCGAGGTCAAAGTTGAACTAAAGAGAAATTTTAATATTTTTTCAATTTTTTTGACGCAACCATCAATTTTATGAGAAAATTTTAAAGGAAATTTTTTGTAGAGTATTTTTTTTCTATAACTTATCTCTATAAAAGTTTTTGATATTTTTCACAGGTCCTAAGTTATTTGCATTAAACTGAAAATTCCCTGAATTATTATATTTTTAACATAATTTTTTTTTTATTTTAATTAAATAACTTAGGACTTGTGAAAAATATCAAAAAGTTTTATATTGATAAGTTATAGGAAAAAAAGTGCTCTACAAAAAATGTCCTATAAAATTTTCTCATAAAATTGATGATTTCGTCAAAAAATTGAAAAGTTATTAAAATTTCTCTTTAGTTCAACTTTGACCTCGAATAACTTTTGAAGGAATAAATATATCAAAAACTAAGTAAGAAACCTTTTTGTAGAGCGTTAAATTTTTTACAAGAATATACCTTGGTCATTCCGAAGTATTGTCACCAACGTGAGCTATTAAATTCCAAAGTGCAAGAAAATATTGTTCCCATGTTATTTAAATAGAAAATTGAAATTTGCGATGTGGCACCTCTTAATATTAATGTTAAGAGCTTAAACTTTCACAGGATATTTTTTCATCATTCCCAACAATATTTTCGATATAACTAAGAAAAAAAAATAATTATTTTTTTTGAATCAGTCTAATGCACATCCTTTAAGTACACTTTCATGCTAAAAATTATATAATACTTTTAACTATTGTTTTTATTAGAAACATGAAATTTTAAATAAACAAACAATGCTTTTATGGATTGTAAATTCAAAATCAATCTCAAAACTTGATGCATTTAAAATAAATTTATTTATCAAATATGAATTGTTTTTTAAATATTTTTCAAACTGCATAAATTACGAGTAATTTTTTCCATTTGAGTGGAAAAGCTTGGTTATTTCTTTCTATTCACTTAAATCTGGAAAACGTGCACTTGGTTTCATTAAACAGATGTTTAATTTTAATTTTTGAGAAATCAATAGTGTATCACTATCTAAAGTTTTTATTTACCTTCGACAATATTCCATATAAAGAAATATAGAAAGAAGAAATATAAATAGTTTAATGGTTGTTAAAGCCTTTTTTCACGTTTTATGTTTTAGAATGATAATTTTTATTTTCTTGACTTGTATCATATAAAAACGTACATTGTTGCAAACCAATAAAAAGTATTTCTTTTGTACTTTAAAAATTGATATCTCAGTTCATTAAGCATTAATAAAAATAGCTTTTGAAATTAAAACACAAGTGAACTTTTCACATTAACTGTCTTTATACATTTCACAATGGAATCTTTTCAATGCTTTTCATAAAATATAAGTTTAGAAGTCGTAGAATGATTCTTTTCAATTCCATTGTCTTGACACTTAATAAAATTTTCAATATATTCTAGTCTATAAAATGGTCAATTCGGTGCAGATGATTTTTTGAATTTTGAATAATTTATTTATGTTTAACTTTTAAAAGACTTTGAGAAAGGGTTTGCTAAGTTTGTTTATTTAAAAATTTTATTTTAAAAATCACGGATATGTTTTTTTTTATGCTGTTTATAATGAAAGATGTCAAGCTAAACCTGCGTTTGTACACGTACGTTTGCCAGAATTTATACACAAGAAGAATATCGTTTTGGTAGATATGTAAAACTAGTTAAGATGTTTATTTTTGAATCGGTAAAAGCAATATTGTCGTTGTTAATATTCATTGAGATAATATAATGTAAAATGCTAATATTTTATCAATGAATGTAATAAATTTAATCTTTCACACTTTCGATTTTCTATATAAAAGAATCCTTTAAAATTGAATAAACTATAAAAAATTTTTCAAGTATTTTTATTTGTGAATTTTTTGCTATGAAAATATATTGAAGTGTGCATGTTAAGGATGTTATAAAAAGAAAAATAAAGGTTTTCCATATTCTTTTAGTATTGATCTATATTGAAGAGTTCCTATTCTGGACGTTGTCACTTAATTCAAGTTGAAGAAAGATATTCTACATACTTTTTTTTTTAAACGTTTACAAATGTTTCGAATGTGATTGACAAAATACAGACAAAATATATATCACACAATGATATATTTATCTTCTTCCGACCAGATGGACAATCTGCGACATAAATTAATTACAACAGGCATTTTGGCTTTCGACCAAACATTGTATCATTTATCAAATTAATTTTTATTTTAATGTGATAGTTTAAACTTTTTTTAAAGTAGTTATTAAGTCGTTGGGTTTGTCTTTGCTATGGAAATTAATTATATGAAAATTGATATGTCTGTATCGAAATTATTGTGGTTTAATGAAGATGTAGACATGTTATTTTTATTGTTATTAGATTGCACTTGAAAAGACATATGTCGACTGTATAATGTGGTGAAATTGTTGTGAAATATAAAATTCATGTTTTTTTGTAATACTTTAAATTTATTTATTATAAGAAATTAAAATATAAGACCTGGTATCATTCTTTACGAGAATCACTTCTTAAGTCCATAAATTCAAAACTTAAAAGTTAACTTGGATGACAAAAAAGCCCTGGTTTTTCTACAATTCTTCAACAATTCTTTGAGTATTAGGTATATGGTCATAGTTATCATGTTTTGAAAAATGATTTCCTGCAACTCGATGAATTTACTTCAATTCTAAATTTAAAAAAGGCACAATTATTATTTTCTTTCGTTTTGAGTTTCCTTTTGGAGTCTAAAATTTTATGCATCCCATTATGAAATCGTAATTAGTCACCATAACGTTCTATGTACTCTTTAAGCTTATTGATTTCACAGATTAAAAAAACTTTTATGAAAAATAATTATAAAGTTTTATTACACTTTAATGATTTCACGATAAAAGTCTATTAATTGTTTTGATGAATTTTAATGGAACTGTGTTTCAATATTCATATGACTTAAATAACTCAATTCAAAATTATCTTGAAAATTTGTGCCTAAAGAACTTTGAAGTTCTAAAAGAAGTCTTTACTACAGTTATGATTGCCAAAAAAAGTTATTAATTCAACTGAAAATTGTTCTCTTTGAAGTTTAGTCATGCTCAGTTTGTATATCAACAGAAATTTAACAGGAATTAGAACGATTTACTGTTCAATTGACCAATTATCGGTTCATTACGTTTGTGATAATTCCCAAACTTCATTAGGTAAATTTGGACCATTAAGAGCCCGTTTATGAGAGTGGTATTAGTTCAGTCGATTTTATGATTAATTTCGGATGAAAAATTTGCTAACTAAACAAAAAAAAAATGATGATGAAATGTCAGCATTCTTGCTTTGAAAATAAAAGCTTTGTTTCACCTTATTTCCGTTCTTTTCTGCTCCTCAAAGTTTTGGCTAGTAAAAGCTTAAAAAAGCTTTTAATAAGAAAAAAAAAGCTAGTAAAACTAATATAGCTTATAGAAAAAATATATTTATTGGCCTATTATAAAAGTATACAAAAGATTCCGTGAGCTTTAGATTACGTCTTAAGTATATGATGAAAATGTGATTACTTTTAAGCCAAGCATCTTCGCCGCATTTCTCTGCTAATGAGATTTATTAAAAAATTATTCATCAAATTTTCAAACGGTTTTCACCAACATTTAAATGTATACTTTATTAAGATTTTGTGTAAATTAACTGAAATATGACAATAATTGTTACATAGTTACATCCAATACCGTCTTCACCATAAGGGCCTACGGGGCCCATGCCCAGGGCCCCCATTTTCAGGGGGTCCCGAAGGATTACATAACCTAATAAAATTAGATAAATTGGAAGAAACTTTTCCAAACGTAGAAATTGCTGAAAGAATATTCCTTTGCCTATTGGTTCCCTATTGTAGAGGAAAGTGGTCATTTTGACAGCTTAAGAGAATAAAAAATGAATTGCAAACAACTATATTACAAGAAAAACTGAGTAATTTGTCAATTATGTGCATAGAAGGGGATATCATTCAAAAAATTGAATTTAAGGATACAATAGAAGATTTTGCTCAACAGAAATCCCAAAAGAAACCGTTATCGTAATCGTAACCAAAAAACCAGCAGCATTCTAATATCATTTATGACATATTATATCATACTGTAGTTGATTTCCCTGTAATAAATGGTCAAACTTAGTACAAAAAATGTTATTATAATTCGCTTTTTTTACTTTCTTAACGAGCCCCAAATTTTTGGGTGCTTAAGGGCCCCAACCTAGTTTAAGACGGCCCTGGTTACATCCATATTTAATTTAATTAGACCATTGCTTTCTTTATTTTATCAAGATTAAAACTGTTTCTATCCCAAATAATTCGGATTAGTAGTTAAATTTTTACAATTGCATTTTTGATATACAAAGTGACATAAGTATAATTCGTAAGCCAAGTAAATCGCTTCCTTAGAGTACAGTACTTCCTTAAGAACTGATAATCTTAACAAAGAAAATTTGGAAAAGCGACAGTGGTTTTTGATTTGTAAAATAAGCAGTAAATTTTGGAAATAAAGGCAACGTTGTCGAAAAAAAACAAGAATTTAATTTTATTGGATTTAAGAAAAAAAACGAACTGCTATATTAATCTTAATAATTTTTTTAAATAAGAAGACAATTCAGGTTGTTTAAGATCGGTTTTTTTATTTAATATTTTTATGTTTCAATCAGCTATTTTTTTTAATTTTTATTGATTTACTGAATTGAAATTGACAATATTTTATTTTTGTGAATCAAGAAGCCTGATGAGTTGCGATACGTAACGAAACGTAGCTAATTGAATAATAAAAATATTAAATAAAAAAACCAATCTTAAACAACCTGAATTGTCTTTTTATTTAAAAAAATAAAAGCTGAGATCTGAATTTTATCATCTACTAATCTTAATAATTTATGTGTTTTGTTTGAAAATGTAGAGGAATTTATTGAAAAGGTATATCCCAATTTTAGTAATATAACTAACAAGTCACTAGTTGGTATTACAGAAGATACAGACATCTACTTAAATGAGAAAGTTAAAAAAAATAAGAAGAAAATTCAGGTTATTTAAGATCTTTTTGTTTTTTGTTTTTTATTTAATATTTTTTTATTGTTCAATTAACTACGTTTCGTTATAAAAAATTATTTTATTGAATTTAAATTAAAAATATTTAATTTTGTGAATCAAGAAGAGCCTGAGGAAGTTACGATTAGTAACGAAACGTAGCTAATTGAACAATAAAAATATTAAATAAAAAATAAAAAACAAAAAGATCTTAAATAACCTGAATTTTCTTCTTATTTAAAAAAATATAAAAGCTGAGATCTGAATTTTATCATCTGTTAAAAAAAATGATTTGGTACCTTATAAAATTTCAAGTATCACTATAGATCTACTATTTAGATGTCACAGTTATTTATCGAGAAAATGTAATATGGTTGGTATAGTAGTATATTACCCAATTGAATTTTTGATTTCCTTGAATTGAATTGAATTCCTTGATGTCTTCCCAAATTTTACCGCAAAATTTAATATTAACAGTAGGTTCACCTGTTACATTACTAAGAAGTCTAAATCCACCTACTACCATGAACGAAACAAGACTTAAAATAATTAATTTAAAAATATTTATACTCGAATGTATTATTTATATTAACTGGATGAATAACTGATGAAATTGTTTTCCTGCCAAAAATACCGATTATATCCTCGGGAATTACTTTTTCAGTATAAACGACTCCAATTTCCAATTGAATAAGCTTTTGGGATAACTGTTAATAAAGTGCCAAGTCAAACTTTAAGAGTTGTTATGGCCATTTAAATGTTCCTCTGTAACGTGTAACATTTAAACATAATATATTCGTTTTTATATGTAATCCTGCAGAAGTTATCAGTATTGAGTATACAAAGATATATTCTAGTTTATTGACCTAGCTTTATTTCCTCAAATATTAATATGCCCCTATACAAAATGGGTTGTTAGTTATGTATAAAAAAAAATATTTGATGGTATTATGTTGACCAAAAGAACATCCCCATTTTCTTGTACTTAACACCTAAATACTACCTGTGTATTTCAAATATTTCTACGTTCCAATTTTCGAATATTTTATTTACATAAATACACTATAATTTCAGCTATTCAATAGTAGAAGTAAATTATTAGATTGATACACATGTCTTGATTTAAATAATATACTACATTTATTCAAATATTCAAATAAATGAATTAAATAGAAGTTTCATTTTAATGAATTTCAAACTCGTATTTTATACATATATAAAATGTTTTATGAATCTGCGACATTTGAGAGTCAGATGGAAAAGATATTACAAACACTTTTATATTTTGGGACTACGAAAGCTTTGTGAGTCGATAATAATTTTAATATTTATTATGTTTAATACATTTCCGCATGGTACCCTTAATTCAAGAGCCCTTTAGTTCAAAAGCATAACTCTGATGTATAGCGGTAAAAGTGAGTGATGTATTTCTGTTAAAATTGTGTTGATTATTATATAAGTATGAGTTACGTATATTAAAATAAATTATTGATTTAATTTTTGATACCTACATACTGTCATAGTAAAAGAAAATACAATTATATTGTATGCTAACAATTAAAAAAATAATTGTAGAATTTCAGATTCTCGATGAAAATAGATTAATAAAATGTTCAGAGGACTAGGATCAGGACTAGGATAACTTTTAAAAAGCTGTCAACACTCGAAAGTTGTATTACATTTTTAAAGCTTTTATTTTTTTTAATAACTCGTAAATATTATTTTTTTAGGTTACTAAAATATTCAGAGGACTAGGATCAAAAATAATCGGTTAAAACTTTATTTATTAGATGCGACGTTTCGACTCCTTTATTGAGCCTTCTTCAGGGGTTCGTAAAAATCGTTTTAACTTTGTTAACTTTTTACGAACGCCTGAAGAAGGCTCAATAAAGGAGCCGAAATGTCGCATGTAATAAATAAATGATTTATCGTTTTCATATCCATGTTAATAATATGTAGTTGATGTTCATAGGTATTTGGACTACTAAGACTATTATTATTTTAACAATTCTTTACTATCCTTGTACAACGTTTCGTCTCTTTTCGAACTTCGTCAGGTACTAAAAAATACACAAAAATAATACAATTATTTACTGTCAGGTCTAAGAGCTGTGGAAATATAACTGATAGGTTAATTTTAACAACCAATATACAAATGCATTACATTAATTTTATAAATTACAATCTTGAATTACTAATAACTTTAAGATACAAATTCAATTGGATAAAAACTACTGGACTAATAATATTGAAGCTAGATATATCTTTTGTGTATTTGTATAAATAACAAAAGCATTTGCTCTATGCGTTAATATTTACCTCGATAACGAATTATTAAATGTCAGTACTAATACTAAAAATCTCAAGATGCAAAAATAATATGCTATCTATTATTTTTTTTTGCATTTTGAGATTTTTAGAGAGATATCTAGCTTCAATATTATTAGTCCAGTAGTTTTTATCCAATTGAATTTGTATCTTAAAGTTATTAGTAATTCAAGATTGTAATTTTTTAAAATTAATGTAATGCATTTGTATATTGGTTGTTAAAATTAACCTATCAGTTATATTTCCACAGCTCTTAGACCTGACAGTAAATAATTGTATTATTTTTGTGTATTTTTTAGTACCTGACGAAGTTCGAAAAGAGACGAAACGTTGTACAAGGATAGTAAAGAATTGTTAAAATAATAATAGTCTTAGTAGTCCAAATACCTATGAACATCAACTACATATTATTAACATGGATATGAAAACGATAAATCATTTATTTATTACATACGACGTTTCGGCTCCTTTATTGAGCCTTCTTCAGGCGTTCGTAAAAAGTTAAAAATATTAACAAAGTTAAAACGTTTTTTTACGAACGCCTGAGGAAGGCTCAATAAATGAGCCGAAACGCTGCATGTAATAAACAAAGTTTTAACCGATTATTTTTGATCCTAATTCTCTGAATATTTTATTAATCTAAAAAAATAATATTTACGAGTTATTAAAAAAAATAAAAGCTTTAAAAGTGTAATACAATTTTCGAGTGTTGACAGCTTTTTAAAAGCTTCAGTAATCTGTTGTTTTAAAACAACCATTTTATTCAAATTAATGTGAAAATAAATATACAAAAGCTCTACAAAGTAATCGATGTTAATGGAAATTAAATTTGTTTTAGGTAATGTACGTGACAACTTTGCATTGGTTTTTAATAATTCTCGGATCGTATCAAATATTTTTGATTGACTCGACTCAAATTGAAACTACGTTGCGGTCGTCTGCCTATAAACCAATATCAAACAGTTTCAACACTGTGTCAACAATGCGAGACAATTTACAGCAACCATCATCTGGAAGTTGGAGATGCCAATGCTGGAATGTGACAACAACCATATCCGACTTGGACACCGATTGCTTATGCTACGGTATTGGCTTGCAATTTATTCCGACTCAGTTATATGGAAACATAAATAAATTATCAATCACGGATGCTGGCATTCAGGTGATAGATGGACAAGCTTTCCAGGCGTATAAGCACTCCATACATGACATGTGAGTATGCTTCATACTGTTCGATTTATGGATTTTTAGATGTATGCATAAATATCTCATTAATTAGTGATAAACACTCCAGTTAATAAAGCTCAATTTTTTCCATTTTTCATCTCTAATTTCCTCATAATTATCCAATAAATTTTCACTCTAAAACCATACAGATTGGAAAAAATACTTGTTTTTGAATTTCTCCAACAATATATTCTATATCTGATTTTTTTCCCGACAATTTTTCGACTATCATAGCAAATGATGTAAAATTTAATGAACATTGAACTATTTTTCTGAGTAGAAGAAAAGTAAAGAAAAACCGATCGATAAATAGATGTCATAAACTATTACTCGTCAGTATTTCATCGGGATCTGTTTACTTATTTTAACCCTTGAAAGATCTGTTAATTGCATTTTCACAGTAGGTTGGATTGTAACCGGTCTTATCATTTTGGTATTTAAGGTTTTATTACCTGATTTTAACCCTTAAAAGATGAGTTAACTAGAGATGCTACGAATAGTGCTTTGGCCGAATACCGAATATTCGGTAGATCTTAGTACCATTAGCGAGTGAGGTTTAAAGTTTAAACTTACTTTATAATTTATTATTTAACTTTATAATTTATGAGGAAAAGCGAAATCGTTTGCTATCAACAAACGTTAAAAATTTGTTTTCATTTATCATAACTAACCATTGATAGATTGTAAGTATTAATATGCTATGGTAAAATAAATTTATAAGTTAACAGCTATTGGTGAAATAAAAAGCCTTACTGAGTAATATAATGATTTTTTTCCTAATTTACTGTTCGGTGTGAATAGTCGAACACCGAATAGTTTTTGAATATTAGTTTAACTTATAATTTTTACCCATCATAACGTATCACAGATTGATTTTTATTTTGTAATAAGTGTAGAAATTTATGATTAAAATAAATATTAAGAGGATCGAAAAATAATGTCATTACTAAACCTATCGACATTCAATTGCCATTTATCGGTTTATAAGTAATTTCAAAGTCGTACCTAAAGACATATTCTGATTAGCGTGACTAGTTAACTCACAGAAGATTAAAAATATTTATTATTCTAAGCTCTATACTGAAATGCTTAAATAAATTCCCAAAGGAATACAAATTCGGTGCTATATGCTTCGAAATTAAAGCTTGTGTAAAAATGTTGTGTCTTAATTTTATGTTATGAAAACGACATTGCTTTCCGATTCCCTATACCTATACATTTTTGAGTAAAATATGCTTTTTTTTGATGATTTGGTATTCGGTATTCGGCCGAATAGTAAGCAATATTCGGTTGAATACCGAATATTAAAAAAAGTAGCCGAATAGGCCGAATACCGAATAGTGGCCGAATATTCGTAGTATCTCTAGTGTTAACTGCATTTTCACACTAGGTTGAAATGTGACTGGTCTTCTCATTTTGGTACTCAAATTTGAAACAATGATGGTATTTCACTCACACGTATGTGTTTACAATATTTGTCTACTTTTGCCGAAATATATGCACTCATATTACTTACGGTTGCATATTAGTACTATTCTGAGAATTAAAATGCATTTAAAAGAAAAATATTTTTCTGAAGTTATTCAGTGTAATATTTAAAATAATGTAATAAAAGTCGATTGATGCATTATATTTATCTATATTTGAATTAAAAATTAGTTGCAATAGTACATAGATATAAATGGGTAAATAAAATATACAATCACTATTGTATAAATATAATTTTTAGGCCATCTCTACTTAGGATTGTTTATTCATATCTATACATGATATTTTATGGCAACAATCTACTTCTATATGGTTAAGGGTTTCGATAAGTATTTTTCAAATATGTGACTTAATCTATTAATTCGGTTAAACTGTTAACTCTTATAATATGTAATATACATTTTGTATAAGTAACCAAATATATAAATGTATTGTCTATGCATTAATAGCCAATTTAATCTTTTATTTGAAATCCATTTACATTCCGTGAAATATTCTCAGCCCAATACTGACACAACTGACAAATGACTAAACTTAGCCAAAATTAGCACTTGAATGAAATCGAAATGACAGTTGAAACTAATGACACGGTAGTTCAAATTTGAGCCAATAATTATTATATTTGTAATCCATTAACATCGATGTATTTAAAACTTTATAATCTTTGTCCTTGTCTTTGCTGCAACACATACGTTTTCTTATTATGCATTTTGATATTAAAAGTAATTTGTTTAAAATTGTATCATAGTTTAGTAATCATAAATCTTATAACTGGTGTGCCAGTTCAGGCATTACCGAAAGAGGCTACGGCCAAAAAAATATTCAAAAGTAAAAATCAATTACTTTAAAAGAACTTATCCGAAAATTGAAAAGAGGAACTTAAAACCGGAACAAATCGGATAACCCTGTTATTTCTTGTAACTTTTATTAAAAAGTAGATAATAAACTTTTTCTGATTGACAAAACGATAAGCGACAATTCTAATTAGACTATATCTATATTTTTCTGTAAGAAATGTAACTTATGTTACTAATTCTCCACGAATGCTTGTTAAGTCGTCCCTAAGAACCATTTTGAAAAAACTAGTAAATTTAATTTTAATGTCGGGGAAGCCCGGGCAAGACGAATATGTTAAGAGAAAGGCTAAAAAACACACACAAATTTCCAATCAACAACAGTCTTTTTAATATTAATTTGTACTTTAGTTAATCATCTTTAGAAAATGCTAGTAAAAAATAGAAACTTAAATAAACTGTACATAAATTTTTGACCACAAAAAAAATTGCATATTATTCGTTTTGCCCGACGTTACCAGGTAAAACGGATATACCACCAGGGCAAAAAGATTAAGTAAAGCAAATTGTGTTTTAATCTTTGAAGTCATCGCAATAGTAACTGTCTAGCCTTAAATAAGAAGTACAGTTTTCGTGTGCCCCCCTCTTGTAATGGTTACACTCTATCCAGTCTTCTAAAGGTGGTTCAATATATACTTCTGAGTATAATAAACATAAACAACTTGTTTCATCCTTCTGATTAGTCTTTTTAATAATATAATACTAATAATATCACTAATTGCATACTTCTACGCTAATGGACTTAATTAATTGTGTTTAATTTCGATAAAAAAAGTATTATTGGGCTAACCGGGCTAAACGAATAGCTATCCGTTTTGCCCATATTCGTCTTGCCCAAAACATTATTACTCAAAAGTTATATTATCCTACTGTAAAATTTCAACCTGTAAACCTAAAATTTCAACCTAAAAATTACAAATACAAATTAAACTTAAAAAAATATGCGATCGAATAAACAGTCTATTCGTTAACAGTTAATACATAATACAAAAAATCATTATTCATAACTTGCCAAAAATCGTAACAAAACAGCAAAAAACTTTTATTTTTTTTTTAACGACAAGTGCACTCATTTATTCTTTTTAATTAACTGTTATGCCATGGCTGAGTTGCTGTTTTACCACCTGAGTTCGTCCAGTAGCGCTATCGATTGTAGATTTTTAATAACATCGAGTATTCGTCTTACCCACACTATGCATCTTGCCCGGGCTTCCCCTATTGTTTTTTTAATAAGCTATCTGAAAAATTCATCTGTCCTACTATGTTAGGTTCAGCTTTGAATTCGTAATTTAATATATTTAAAAAATAACTTAACTGTTAATAAAACTTAAGGAAAACCGATCGATTTTCATTCATCCTTTTTAATTTATTTCCTTGATGAACAAAACAAAATTGTCGCCTCTTCTTTACTTTGCCAATCTATAATGGCATGTTATATTTGTATTTTTTTCGAATTAATTGGGATATCAATTGAACGTGTAATAAGATAAAATTAAATGACAACAGTTGATTTAATTCTCAAATTTTAATATCTTTTAATTAAAAAATTGTAAATGGTATTATTTTCTTTGACGTCAACCTCTATGTAATTGCGTTTCGTAGATGGCCTTTTTTCTTTTTTCATTAAATTAACGTTCGCCTATTTTCAATTAATAATCCTTAAAGAAAACCAATTAAAAACACAAGGCAAATATTTACAGTAGACTTTTCAGGAAAATCAATTAAGTGTTTTTTTATTCTTGTTTCTTTGTTGAGTATTCCTCGGGAGGCGGTAATCTACTTTTTTATTTGTTATGTTCTGTAAGATTTCTACGATAATATGAGCATTGCAAAAAGTAAATATATTTTCTATCTTTAACTATTTGGTTGTTAATTCGGAGACATGTTTTGTGACAGATATATTTAGTAGGGTTACGTGTAAATTATCTAGTTACTGTTACTGGAGACTTCGTCTGCAAGATCATATCTTATGGTGGAAAATATCCCAATTAGAAAACAATTCTAAATTGTCCAGATTCGTTGGGTTTTAATGAGGGATGCCTCAAAAGAGAAGGATTTCCTATGAGAACCAAAGTTGAGTTGGACTTAAAGGGATCTCTTCAGCGTTTTTCTATTATTAGTGCTCATGTAGTGCAAACACTTTAATTGGATCTTCTTAATATTTCCCCATTAAGACAAATATTTTTACTGAGATTGCCCAATTAAGGCCACCCTACAATTTATGTTACATCATAATTTGCGGTCCCCGTAGAGGAGCCCGATAAGGACTCAACAGGGTTCACTCGAAAATTTATAATCGAGATAACTTTTGATATATTATAGCAAAAGTTTTGATTAAAGAGGGTTAAAAATGCACTATTTTTATTATTTTCAAATCGAAGAGTGAGTAAATCGATTAAATAGTCTTCTTATTGCCTTTAGTAGCGTTTTAAATCCACCTTTTGAGACCTATAAAATCCCATTTTTAAAATTCCAATTTTTAAGTTTTTACCACTCAAAAATTGTAAATAAATATTAAATAAAAATGAGGATATTGTAGAAATCTTCAGCAGCATTAACTCCCTGCATCCTGATGATGAATGAAGCAACGAAGTTGCAATTGATTTCGGGAGTAATAAAGCTTTGCTGCAGAGGAAAATGATCGATTTCCAAAAAAAAAAAATAGTTTTGAAACACAAACATGCGGATGTTTACAGTGAAAAGTTCTGGATAAAATTTTTGTACAGTAATAAATATCCAGAACTAAAAAAATCAGCATTGAAACTTCTTATTTTGTTTAGGTCAAGATAACTATATTAGTGAAGTAGCATTTTCGAAGATGAACTTCATTAAGAATAAATTTCGATCTCAACTTACTGATAAACCAGGATTCCAAGATTAACTGTCAATAGTTTGCACCAATTTTACTCCAAACTTCAGACCAATAGTCCGATTGATATGGAGAAAAATATCTTTGTTTTTTCCATAATTACATTTTATTAATTAATACTATTTTTTATAAAATGTGGAATTTTATTTTTTATAAACCGCGATGGTTATTTCATTTCTTAAATCAGACCCCGAGGGAAACTAATTGGTGACCCCTGCTCTAAATCAAGAGGTTTTCTTTCCAGAAACCCGGATGGTTCTGGGCAGAGACTAAATTGAAAACCACTAGTCTCAAGCATTGGAATAAACATTGCAATACTTTTTAGTTTGCAGCAATTTGACTTCAAACTTCAGACCAATAGTCCGATTGATATGAAAAAAAATATCTTTGTTTTTTCCATAACTACATTTGGTTAATTAAAATTATTTTCTATAAAATGTAGACCGCGATGGTTATTTCATTTCTTAAAACAGACCCCGAGCGAAACTAATTGGTGACCTCTGCTCTAAATCAAGAGGTTTTCTTTCCAGAAACCTGGATGGTTCTGGGCAGAGACTAAATTGAAAATCCCTAGTCTCAAGCATTGGAATAAACATTGCAATACTTTTTAGTACGGTAGCAACTTTTACATAGTATAGAGATATCCCGTTTCGGTATTTCTAAATCACTTTAATATCAAATGCAGAAAAAATTGTGTAGCTATTTATAAATAAAGAAGTCAAAAGATGTTTCTGGCACAGCTTTGAAGTTTGGCCTGATAAATGGCAAATGAATTTTGATAACATCAAAAACATTACATCCTTGCCCCTCTGTAATAAGAAAGAATTTAATTTTTTTCTGTTGTCATCATTACTTCTAAGAAAAAAGGAGCAACAAATTGTTTTTCTTTATTCATAAAAGCTACTTCTTGTGAACACTGGCAACTTTGTTCATAGATATATATTAAATTGTGATTAAAAAAAACTATCTATTCGGTTTTATTTTTATTATAGGAAAATCATTTTTATTTTCAATTTAAACTGTGTTTCTTTGATGTTGTGACTTAATTTTCAAAGCTTTTTCTTGTTTATTTACAGTGTTCTTTCCAACTTGAATTTGCTGGTTACAATTGAAGCGGGCGCATTCAAAAACCTTTTTATGCTTAGATCATTGTAAGTATTGTCTCAGAAAAAAAATTATATAATAAAAAGCTTTGAAAATTACATTTTTATTGTTTCAGATACATTTCCCATTGTCCTATGCTGAAACAACTTGATGGCTTATTCAACGGAGTAACTACGGACAGCTTTCGTTCATTGTACGTAAAACAATTCATTCAGGAAGAAACTTTCTTTGAAATCAAACACAGTTGTTAATTAAATGCAAGTTTAAATATAGAGCATGGGAAGAAGTAACGCATAAATAATTTTAATTTGGAAATATCTGCAGGAATGATGCGAACTTTGAGTGTATTTTAAGAACATGAAGAGTGGCCCTGACATATTTAAACTTTTGCATTTGAAATACGAGTACCTAAAAATAAGTTTCATAATCTCTTACACATCCATTAACTTATCAACTTAATTGATGACATAAAATAGAGATACATTTGACAGAACTTCCTACTGCACGCAAGGTTAACTAAGCTCATGTTATTACAAAGTAGCCGTGCCATTATATTTTAGAAAAGAAAATGGATTATTTATGTGTTGTGTGTTAAGCTTTTCCACTACTTTTCTTCATTAATATCGAGTAAAATATGGTTTGTTTATCGTATCATATTTCGTTTTGAATTTCAGAAGAAAACCGTTTTACTTGTATTTGAAGTTACAGTTTTCATTCTTTGGGGGCTTTTGGTATAGTTAAATATACTTTTACATTGATTAGTAAGTTGAATAAATATTATTTGGACTTAAAACTTTCGAAATTTGATGAATAATTTTAGTTGAAATTATATTTAGTATTGAAATAAGCGTTGAGTGTTGGACATTATAAGAAAAAATCGAAATAAAAATACGTATTTAGGGAAATAACTCAGATTTTGACCAGAGAGGTATGGAAGGAAAAATAAAAGTAAAGTTTTCCTCGTAAAGTTTTCATGAAAATATTATTTTTCTGAATATTTTTCAAATTTAAAAATGCATTTCATCATTTCAATCATGGTTTTTTTATTTGCAACTGCCATATTTATAGGTACACTTATATTTGGTTGTTCGGAAAATAATTTCGTTTATTTTTTGAGGAAATGAAAGAAAATTTTCATACCCTGAATAAATACTTTTTTAAATTATATATTGGCCATTTCGGTTCAATACTTTTGCAATCATTCTGGTTTCTAATTACAATTAATGTATTAGGTTGTTCGAAAAGTAATTTATTATTTTTTTTTTGCGAAAATGAAAGACAATTTTCGTATAATGAATAAATATTTCATTAAACTATATATTGATCATTTTGGTTGAATATCTTTTTTCCCACCTTTCTGGCTTTTGTCAGTAGCATGATTTTTCACTCAAAAATTTTTTGCTCTTTTGTGGCCAAAAAATGATCCAGAGGAATTTTTGACTTCCTCATTTGAATTAAAGGTTTTACAGTCTAAAACTCGAAAAGATTTGCAACAAGCGGAACAAATAATAAACCAAAGATGTCAGATTTGTAGAGTAAGATGAGTATTGTAGTTAATTCCATTCAAAATCTTCAAAATCCACCAAAATCTTTTGGTGGGTGATAAAACTTGCAAGAAGTCGAATTTCTCCCAATAATAACATAAGGAACCCATATATCGAGCTTTGAGGTTAAACCTAGGCCTTTCAAGTGGTCATAATTAATTGAATTTGATAAATTTTACTAGGGGTGTGCGAATATTCGAATTTTCGAATTATTCGAGTCGAATCGAGTACGAATTATTTGATTCGAATTTCGAATCGAATATTGAAATTGTTTGAATAATTTATTTTATAAAAGTAAAAATATAGCATTAATACATTATGTTTCGACTTGACTTCATCAAAATTTCAAAAAAAATAAAATAATAACTTTAAAAGTTATGGCTGTTTGTTCAAAACTATCTTTTTTGAACTGGTGATCACTGTCATTCAAAAACTGTTCGGTAGATTCCAATGAAATTTATACAGCTTTTGAAAAACACGAAAAACTAGTGCCTGATTGAAGGATAATTTTTTTTCCTTAATTTCGATTTTTTTATAAACAATTAACTGTTGTTTTCCCGAAAATTCGGAAAAAAAATTCCTAAGGCCGCCATTTTGTTAATTTTTTTAAAAAAAAGCTTCGATCAGGCACTAGATTATTTATAAATAAAACTTATTTTTTCTGTCCGATTAATTTTTGATGAATCTCCAAGGATTTGTGATGATCACCATAAGGGACTTCTGGAGAAACTGGGTCCACACAAACAGCCATAACTTTTAAAATTATTGATTTTTTTTTTGAAATTTTGTTGAAGTCAAGTCGAAACATAACGCATTAATGCTATATTCTTACTTTTGTAAAATTAGATTATTTACTAGCAAAAAAAAAAAATTAAAAAATATCATTTTTTCATGCTTCTGACTATCCCTAACCCCTTAAGTCGAATATAACTAAAAAAAACTTTTCTATTGATATTGATTAATTTGGTGATAGAAAATTATTATTTGAATAATTCGCACTATTCGAATTATTCGAATATTCAAACTATTCGAATATTCGATTCGAATTTCGAATCGAATGTCAGTATTCGATTCGATTCGAAAGATATTCGCACACCTCTAAATTTTACCGTTTACCGATTTCACGTGCTGTTATTCACTGGTATACACCAATTAATGTTTTCATTGGGTCTTCAACCGGTCTTCCAGACCATGATGCATCTTCGACATCGAAATTTTGTAAACCAGTTCTGGCGTGCTGCCAATACATCTTCTGCATATATATCATTTTTTTTTCTTCTGGATTAACATTATTTTATTATTTTTAAAATGAAAAAGTAAAATATGAAGAAAATGCTGGTTTTTGCTCTCCATATTTAAAAGAACACGAACCAAAAACTACTGCATAGAATCAATTGAGCTTTTTCATATACATGCCTTATTATATTAGCTCTTAAAGCATACAATGATTATACGGCTTAATTATAAGTTGGATGTGAAAAAATCCAATTAAATCCTCTGTCCGGAAAAAATGAAATTACTTTCCGAACAACCCAATACATGCGGGACATTCTTCATAGTTGAATTAGTTGACCATCAAGAACGATTTCTTTTTAAGCTTCCATATATTGTCCTTTAACTTCTCATTATTGCAGCAATTGTAGATATAAAATTATATTTTTTTCAGTGTTGCCTCCCCAAAATGTTATGATAGTTTTTGGAGTTTCTTTTAGGACAACTAGTAGTGCTTAGTACTTGAAGGAATATAATGATGGAAAACTTTTCGGATTTTAAAAAATATATACTAATACAATATATTGGTTAATATAAACCTGACATGAAATTCCTTGGTAATATTGGCAACGGCGAAAAATCTCATTCCGGTACAATGTACGAGCCACCATTGAGTTTAAAAGCTTTTTAAACTAAGTTTATTAATTACTATTATACGTGTCAGATATTACATTTCTCTTAATGAAATTTGAAAGATTTTTATAAAGCTCAGTTCACTTTGCATCATTTTCTTTGCGAGAAAAGTTTCAAAAGCTTAGATTTCCAATTGTAAGGAAAATTCGTGTGAAGTAAAAGCTTTGAAATAGAGAACACTTGTACGTATATGTTTGGCTATTGTTTGAAGAAATAGTTGACAACTTCTGTACGATTCGGTAGATTTAGTTTTGAATTTAAGATGAACAATGTTTTTGGATCGCCAAACTCATATATTGTACTTATTAAAATTACCATAAACTGTTTTATTAAATTTACACATGACACTTAATTGGTGTAGCGTTTAAAACACTTTTACATGAATATATTTTAAATTGCAGACGCATTCTGAATACGGGATTAGAAAGAGTTCCAGATCTACAACCATTGTATCACATGGAAAAAATTGTTCAAATGATGTAAGTGTTTTTTTATTTTTTATTTTTTTTATTTTTTTGTATGGAAATGCTAGTCACGTATATACTATTTTGCTTTTTTACCCGCACATATCGTCCACTTTGAGATAATATGACTATCTAAACTTCACGTTTGTGCACACATGTTACAACCGTATACATTGCGTTGTAAATTTGTCATTCGAGGAAAACTGCTATTTTATTATATAATATGATTTTCGTCGTTAAAATTGAAAAACATTATTTTCAAGAGTTGAAGAGAATATAAAATACGAAAGTGTAACACATAAGTGTAATTGATGTGGTACTTTTGAAATCAAATTTACATTTTTAAGAAGTATAATGATTTATTTCATCATTAACAATGTCGATTCGTTATCCCGGTTTAAAATTTAATCTACAGTTCTAGTTATATAATTAATTTTACATTTAATTACCTACTTTTCATTGTGATTGAATAAGAGTGGACAAGGCCAAACAATTTAGATAACAATGAATAATTGTATAGGGTGTTTGCCAATTTTACAGAATATTATTTTCAAAAAACTTATCTAATAGTTTGTAATATTGCTAAAATTAGAATTGATTCAATTAAGTAACTCAAATTTCTTCCCAAAGAATTTAATCAATTAGTCTCCAATTCAACATTGTTTTGAATTAAGCTTTGGGTAAATTTTTTTCAGAAAGTTTTTCTGAGTCAATTTTATATTCATTTAATTCAAATATTACATCATTAACTTATTAATTAATTCCTCGATGAGTTAAGAAACAAAAGTTTTACAGAAGAAACCTTCATTAAAAGGAGTTGTAAATTTAATGAATGCATAATGCATCTGTGTATATTATTATCATTAAAAAGAGTTCAAGATTCTAAAAAAAGGATTTGGAAAATTCAAAAGTTCCTATTTTCAAAGTTCAAATGCTAAACATACTGCTTATAACACAAACCATGAGTATTGTACAATAAAAGCTTTAAGAAATTAAGAAATTCGTTAATTTAAATATAGACTTTCATACAATTAATTTCGGCCAGTTGAATAAAAGGACGTTACTTTAATTCTTCAAAAAACGTTCTAAATGCAACCAAGCAAAAAAATAAAACTTTCGTCCTGGGTGAAATTAAAATTCTTATTCCTGGTTGCTCTCATCCATTGTGTGGTAAATAATTAATAAAGTTCTTGGGAATTTGGATTTAAAAAATAAGACGTTATTTTTCAAATTATCTTAACGTTTCGTTGGTATTTATTTCCAACTTCTTCAGGAGAATTTTTGATGTTAACATCCTCATTCTAAAAGTTTGGCTTTTTAACAAGATAACCGAGTGAGTACGCTAGCGGCAATTATACTGACACATACATAATTTAATAATTTGAAAAATAACGTCTTATTATTTAAATCCAAGTTCCCAAGAACATTATTAATTATTAAAATTCATATTTTATAATTTTCTTATACATATTATAGAAATAAAAGCTTAAGATGAATCTTAAGTCTTAAGTCTCAAAAGCAAGTTTAGGGAATCCGGTTGTAAACCCTTTAATTGAAAAAAACTGCAAAAATCGTACGTCATGATATATGAACTTAACACCTACCACTTGTAAAAGGTTTTTCAATTTATATTTTAAACGTCTTCTTAAGAAAAATTAAATCAGAAAGAAAAAACCCGAAAGTAACAACCAAAAATTCAATTGCAAATTTTTAAAACTATATTTCCAATAATTTTTTATCCAATTTTGTTGGAAATTGTATGCGACAGAGTGGAAAATTTGTGTTGGTTTATAAGGTGAAATGGTTGAAAAAAGTGAAGAAATCAAAAAAAAAAAAATCTCTTCCAAGAATTACAATTAGGATATTTGAAGTTCTTTTCCTACAAAGCGTTTTTTCGATTCGCTTCTTTGTACTTTTCGAGCGTAGATTATAATTCATATTTTTCTTTTGAAAGATATTCCTTCTGTTGGGTGTCCCTAGACGCACCTATTTTTAATTGCAAATTCAAAGATGAACAAATCAATATATTTTATATTAAGATTTCCGTGTGATTTTGAATCATTCAAAGAAGTGGATTTCCGTATCGTGTTCGTGCGTTGAATGATTTTTTTTTGCATGAATAGTTTACCCAATTTTCAGATATTCGAATAAACATAAGAAAAATATTTTTTCAGAAAAAAAAATTGGTAGATTTTTATATTTGTCGCTTTCTAGAACATTATGACACAAAACGTATATCAAACAAATCTGAACAAATTGGAAAATATATTTAGTTATCATAAACTCAAGCTTTAAGTAAAAATTATTTTGCTTGAAAATAAGAAAATCGCGGTAAAAATTGCGGTATAAAATTGCACTAAAAAGATATTTATGATATTGCTAAATATTTTTCAAAATAATAAATCATTTTAATTCAACTGAAATAAAATAATAATTTTTCTGTACATCTAAAGGTTTCTTGTGTTAGATAAACTTTAAGATCAATTAAGTCTATTAATCTAAATTGGGTTATAAGAGAAATTTTTGAAAAGAAATCAGGAGTAGTTAATAAAACGATACCTGGTTATACATTTATTACATGAAATAATTGTTTATTATGGTTAAGTTAATTTCTTTTGAGTCATTTTTATTTATGTTCCCCGTTAAATAATATGAGCTCGGACTTGTGCAGTTCGGAGAAATTTAAATGAGCTTGTTCTATATTAAATTTGTCATTTGCTTAAGGAAATTATTTTTTTACCGGAAAAATTAAGGTTGACATATTTCCCTAAAGCAATGTTGTGTTGGTTGCAGCTATAAACTAGAATGATTCCTTGTTAAATTTTCTCAATTAATTATTATTTTTGTTTCTTTTTTAAATTGTAAAAATTGATATATAGTAAACTGATTCAAAAAAAAATGTTGTTTTTTTTTTCTTAATTATATCGAAAATATTGTTGGGAATAACAAAAAAAAATCCTGTGAAAGTTTAAGCTCTTAATATTAATATTAAGAGATGCCGCATCGCAAATTTCGATTTTCCATTTAAATAACATGGGAACAATATTCTCTTGCGCTTTGGAATTTTATAGCTCACGTTGGTGGCAATATTTCGAAATGACTAAGGTATATTCTTGTAGAAAATTGAACGATCTATAAAAAAGTTGTTGTACAAGTTTTTGATACATTTATTCCTTCAAAAGTTATTCGAGGTCAAAGTTGACCTAAGAGAAATTTTAATATTTTTTCAATTTTTTGACGCAACTATCAATTTTATGAGAAAATTTTCAATTTTAACCTGAATTTTCTTCTTATTTAAAAAAATTTATAGGACATTTTTTGTAGAGCACTTTTTTTCCTATAACTTACTTCTTTAAAAGTTTTTGATATTTTTCACAGGCCCTAAGTTATGTAATTAAAATTAAAAAAATATTTTTATGTTAAAAATATAATAATTCAGGGAATTTTCAGTTTAATGCAAATAACTTAGGACATGTGAAAATATCAAAAACTTTTATAGAGATAAGTAACAGGAAAAAAAGTGCTCTACAAAAAATACTAAAATTGATGGTTGCGTCAAAAAATTGAAAAAATATTAAAATTTCTCTTTAGTTCAACTTTGACCTCGAATAACTTTTGAAGGAATAAATATATCAAAAACTTGTACAAAGACCTTTTTTGTAGATAGTAATTCCGAAATATTGTCACCAACGAGATCTATAAAATTCCAAAGTGCAAGAGAATATTGTTCCCACGTTATTCAAATGGAAAATCGAAATTTGCGATGCGGCACCTCTTAATATTAATATTAAGAGCTTAAACTTTCACAGGATTTTTTTTTGTCATTCCCAACAATATTTTCGATATAATTAAGAAAAAAAAATCATCATTTTTTTTGAATCAGTCTTTTATATATAGTATAAGACGATTGGGCGATAAATGAAAATGTTCTTTTTTAATGTATTTATTTTGTATTTAGCTACCAATGATAACATTGATAACAAATAGTACCTTTTGGTATATGCAATATTCATTATTTTCTCTTTTCTTTTATACTTTATACAGTTCTTTGGTATATAAAGAAAATATTTTTGCACTTTTTTAGTATACAAATTCTAATTGAAATTTTACATTTGTATTATCTGAAATTCTACGTATCATATCAATACATTCAAATTTTAGGTTTGTTGGGGAAAATTAAATCAAAAACAATTTAAAACATTCGATTTGTATATTCTTCTTGAAATTTGATTTGTTGTTGTTCGTCGAACTTTAAGAATAACTTTATACTTTCGTTAAAAAATAAAAACATGACATATAATTACACTGAGATGGTATTTATTTTCCTTATGGATTTTTTCCGGGAAAACATTCAATCTTTCATAACTTTATTTCAATGAAAATTGTATCGTTATATAAAGTCTTTTATGCCGCAAAACTTTTCAGCACTTTTAACGAATTTACTGTGAAACATTGAATTCAAAATTTAAAATTTTACAAATCTATGTCAATTTATTTTTAGGCAGTAAATAAAAAAATTTCACTCTTCGGATGCATTTGATGACTCATTTTTTTTTTTTGGAAATGTTATACCTACTAGACGAACCACGTTGGATTTTTAAAATAACATGTTCTATGAAAAAAAAAAAAATTTTTTTTCCCATTAAACGAAAACCACATATTTCTATTTCGGCTTTTGGGTAAATGTAACATTATAGAAATACGTTACATATATTTATGCCAGAATTTACATCCAGTTCTATATTTCGTTAACAGTTTATGAATTGCGGTTAAGCGCTAAAAAATTATCATATTCTAATAAATAATAAAATGAAAAACCGTCAAGTAAATTTCACTTTTCCTGACCTTATTATGAAATAGACGGAAAGGAATATTGTAAATTTGTTATTTGAATATATTAAATGATCAATATAATATTGAGGGAAAATATCACGGAATATTTTTGGTAAATAAATCATTTTTTTTTTGTTTTATATAAAAAAATTATTTGGGATTTATTTGGTATTGAAAATATTTACCCCAATTTCGGTGTTTTATTGAGTTATTAGAGAAATGAGTATCGAAACATTTTTAGAAATTTATGTTGGTTTTCAAAACAATTTTAATTAGTAAAATGTTAAAGTGGACCATGAACCATATATTTTATTATTGATTGGTAATGTTTACGATTCCATAAATGTAGGTATATAGGCTAACAGCCACTTTAATAATTTCTTCCTGACAGCTGATGTAAGCAAATAGACAAGATAAATAGATTCATTTGCATAATGTTTGGTTAATCCAGCATGAGGCATATCTTTTATTCTTCGTATAAAATCACTATTGTAAATCAAAATAATTATGCATTGATTATATTAGTAAAAAGAAAAAAACGTATTTTTTTTTTCAAAATTACAATTAATAGAATTTCAAAGTAGATTGGTTTTGATAAATTAAAAATTTGCAATTATTTAACTAAAGTTGAATCACTGTTTGATAAAAGTTCCCGTTAAATTTTCATGGTTTAAACTTACCGATCACTATATAAGATTACAGCTTCATTTTTTGTATGAATATTAAAAAAATAGTTAAAGTTATGATAGTTAAAGATGATCGTGAAAATTTTGGTAACAATTAAAGCATTTTTTTTTTGTGGACCATCTTTCTCTCTACTATCGTTTCTCCTCATGGGTTCTTAGATATCATCTTCCATATTACACTGATTTGTGCTTAAGGGGGTATTTTACTCAAGAAATTTGAAAAAATCAAAATTTTTTTTTTCATAATCCGATAGTTTAGATATTCAAAAATATTCTCCAAAAAGGATTTTTCAAAATTCAAATTATTTCCGAAGTTATAGCGGTTTTGTATGAAGCTGGGATGGCTGATTAGGAGAATGTAAGTAATACATACTATTCTATTAATTACGCTGCCTGAAACTTAACGTAAAACTTTAAATGCGTTTTTCTCGCAACTGTCTTTTTCAAAACGATACCCACGATTTCTCAGGTTCTACAGAACCGATTTACCAGAAATTTGAAGAGAGTCTTCTTTATAGACTTGTCTAAGTCTGGAACTATCTCCATCCCCAAATTTTGATTTTTACTATTTTTAAAAAATTTGAAACAGTCAAAAAAAGTGGTACAAAAATTGTTTTTTTTTTCAGGCAGTCGCCATTTCGTGAAAAATTTTTTTTCATACTTTTCCGTAGTTCCAGGCATTGCGACATTATTCTAGATTAATAATCTTTTTTTTTTTGGGGTCAGATTTAGTAATCTAAATCTGGAGGGTTGAAATCGTGGGTATGGTCACGTGCCAATTTTTTGAGACCCCCCACTTCATCAGCTGCTAATTTTTGAAATTTTTAACTTTTTTATTTTTTTCTGTATTCTTGAAATGTTAATAAATAACTGATAAAAAATGGATAGTGAAAATATTAATTGACTATTTTTTATGACACTTCAAAAATTACCTGAAATTCATGCCTCTAGACTAGAATACTCCCTTAATGTGTGGCTTTAATAGTCAATCAGTTCCTATACACAATTAAACTATCTTCCTCTATATTTACGAGTACCTTCCACTTTCCTTTCAACTATTAATAGTTCCATTTCTTTACTTCACTTTGCCATGTGATTGAAGTACTGTAAGTTTGTTTATTCTATTCATAACTCTATCATTAATGCTTAGTTCTTCCGAGATGGATTTATTATTACTTTTTATCATCATTATGATTCTTAGAATGTGTAGGTATGTACCTTATATTGTACATACAAAAAGTTTAAAGTCGTCATTGCCAATGTGGGGCGCGATTTTAACCCTCAAAAGATGTTCAAAATAAGATTTTTTCCGCTGATTTTGAACAGTTATACTGTGTATGGCTATTATATTGGCTTAATGAAGCAGCTGATCCCGACGAGGAAATACGATCGCGAATAGAAATTCCACGGAATGCATTCACCCGGTTTAAAACGCTGTTGTGCAGACGGACCCTGAAATTATCTGTTCGCCTGAAGGTTCTCAGATGCTATGTGTGGTCGAGTCTCCTTTACGGCTGTGAGACCTGGACACCCAAGGTGGCTATGATGAATCGCCTAGAGTCCTTCGAGATGTGGTGCTACCGTCGAATCTTAAGAATATCATAGATGGAACGGGTCACCAATGAACGCGTTTTGCAAAGGTTGCAAAAAAACAGAGAGCTCTTGGCAACGATAAAACGGCGCAAATTGGAGTACTTTGGACACTTGATGCGTGGACCTAAGTACCAATTACTGCAGACCATCTTGCAGGGGAAAATCGAAGGAAAGAGGAGGGTAGGCCGAAAGAATTTATCATGGCTGCGAAATCTCCGAGCGTGGACAGGGATCTCAGTCGGGGAACTCGCTAGGGTGGCATCCAATCGAGAACGCTTCAGGGAACTAGTGACAGTTGTATGATGGTCGCCGTAAGCTTGGACCAGGAAAAAAAACAAGCAAGACACCATAAGAAGAAGAAGATACTGTGTATACAATATATAGAATATATTGCGGTCCAATTTATGTAGTATAATTTTTTTTTCTATATATATAAATCGGTCATCAGGTTCTAGGTCCTATAATCCGATTTGATGACCGGAGCTGACGTGATGGAGATCACTCCCAGTGGAGGAATCTCCCTATGCCTCTACTTGATCACTAGGCACTTTTCCTTTTAGCCGTCTTTCATTTTGGTGCTCCAAAAGTGGCGGAATCAGGGGATTTGAGTGTTGGCTCAACTTTCCAAAATGATTGGTGGTACGTACGGTAATGGAGTCGGTGACTGATGAGATGTGTAAGTCTCTTCGGAGAGTCTCATTTTTGACATACCATGGAGCATCTGCCAACTGTCTCAGGATCTGTGATTGGGTGACCTCGATTAATTTAATGCTTGACTTGCTGCCAGAGCCCCACAGCTCAATACCGTACGACCAGATTGGCATTATTACTGCTTTGTATATAAGTAGTTTATCCTCAAGTGGAAGTTTAGAGCCCCTACCCAACAGCCAGTATAACTGTTTGAACCTCTTGTTGATGTATTTTCGTATTTGGATGATGTGAGATTTCCAGGTCAGCCTCCTGTCCAGATGAACACCAAGGTATTTGACGGTGTCGGACGATGGGATCTCAGTTGAGTCCAGATTGACCGGGGGGCCCGTTCCTTTCCTGAGAGTGAAGGTCACTTGGACTGATTTGGACTTATTGATAGTGATTTTCCATTTTTCAGCAGTATAATTTAATATAACAATATATAAAGATCATACCATAAACTTGAACAGGAAGTTCAAACAAAAATATTTGTGACGTATTGCCCAGATACGTCACAAATATTTTTGTTTGAACTTCCTGTTCAAGTTTATGGTATGATTTTTATATATTATTATATTAAATTATACTACATAAATTGAACCGCAATATATTCTATATATTGTATACACACTCAAAAGATGTGTTAATTGCATTTTCACACTTTGGTGGAATTTGAACTTTCTTACACCTTTTGGAACTAAAGGTTGTATTACCTGATTTTAACCCTCGAAAGATATGCTAATTGCATTTTCACACTAGGTTGGAATTTGAATATTCTTACATATTTTGGAACTCAAGGTTTTATTACCTGATTTTAACCCTCGAAAGATGTGTTAATTGCATTTTCACACTAAGTTGGAATTTGAACATTCTTGAAACTCAAGATTTTACTACCTGATTTTAAACCTTTAAAGATATGTTAATTACATTTTCACACTATGTTGGAATTTGGATATTCTTACACCTTTTGGAACTAAAGGTTGTATTACCTGATTTTAACCTTCAAAAGATATGTTTATTGCATTTTCACACTATGTTGAAATTTGAATATTTTTTCACATTTTGGAACTCAAGGTTTTATTACCTGATTTTAACCCTCGAAAGATGTGTTAATTGCATTTTCACACTAGGTTGGAATGTGACTGGTCTTACACATTTTGGTACTCAAATTTGAAACAATCATGGTATTTCACTCACACGTATGTGTTTACAATATTTGTCTACCTTTGCCGAAATATATGCATACATATTTCTTACGTTTGCCTATTATTATTATGAGAATTAAAATGCATTTAAAAGAAAAATATTTGCCTTAAGTTATTCACTGTAATACTTAAAATAATGTAATAAAGTAGATTCTTCTACTCTTCAACAAAAAAAAAATTAGTTGTTCATTTGATTATTTAGAAAAAAACATTTATTATTATTGTGAGTAGTTTTTCCCTTGTCATTTTATACTCCCAATTGATTAAATTAATTTGGAGAGAATTAATCAACATGTGATGTACTTTGCTGTAAAATAAGCATTTTAAATTTATTTAAGTTTGTTTTTGGAATTAAATAATAGGAGCATATCGAAGAGGAAGAGCCAATAGCATAATTGCATTTTCGATTTGTTCAGCTCAGCGAAAAAGCTTTTTCTGACATATATCAAAAGTTTAATAACATATGGTATGTATGAGTTTCATTACCGAGGT
Source organism: Sisyra terminalis (assembly GCA_958496175.1). NCBI lineage: Eukaryota > Metazoa > Arthropoda > Insecta > Neuroptera > Sisyridae > Sisyra > Sisyra terminalis. Next base: position 58,760,102 of record OY292274.1, read on the forward strand.
GCAGTTTTGATGTACATAGAATAGATTTAAATTTTATATCAAATAATCCATATTCATGTCAAGTATATATGCATGAAATGTCCACATTTGAATAGATGCATGTTGGGCATCATCAATCATTATTGTTTTACTTATCAACAAATGTACATGGAAGATATTTTTTTTACCTAGACAGTAGAATTCCTTTTGTGGAATTTTCCAGTTAAAAATTAAGAATAGTTTAGAAGAATAATTTAAGAGTTTTCTTTTTATTTCTTATTACTTCACTTTGGATTGCATGTATGATACATATGAGTATGTTAGGTTGCGAATTTATTCAAACGTTTAAATCAATGTCCAGTTACACCTATAAAAATAAAACACATATATAAACAATTAAAAATTAATAACGTGCCAAAAAATACCAAGTAAAAAATTAAATTTTAAAGCTATTTGTATTTATTGCTTTTTTTTGAACTTTCAACCTTAGAATCTGAGCAAATAAGTGTTTTTGGCCTTAGAGACAACATTAAGCAACAATAAATTTTAGTAATTAAAATTTTATGTTTCTAATTTAGTTCAAAATCAGAACTTATTTTTTGATTCGAATCCAACCTATAGAATTGTTACCAAAAGTTTGAAAATAAAAAAGAATTGATGAAATACAATAAGGAGATTTTTTATTACTTTTTTGTTAATATTGGCTAAATAATTTAAGATTAAGAATTTCGTTTGTTTATAAAGTAAAGATTTTTGAATATTTTTTCTAAATTATGGTTTTAAATATTTTTTCTTATTTTTTTTTTAAATGGAACATATATCATTTAAAGTGATGGCTCTATCTATGAATTTATGGGAGCCCAGTTAATTGATCCAATTTGTCATTTTTGATTATTTAGGCACTATACTATATATATATATATATATAATAGACTGATTCAAAAGAAATGATGATTTTTTTTTCTTAATTAAATCGATAATATATGCATACATGTTTGTTGGAAATGACAAAAAAAAATCCTGTAAAAGTTTAAGCTCTTAATATTAATATTAAGAGATGCCGCATCGCAAATTTCGATTTTCCATTTAAATAACATGGGAACAATATTCTCTTGCACTTTGGAATTTTATAGCTCACGTTGGTGACAATATTTCGGAATGACCAAGGTATATTCTTGTAGAAAATTGAAAGATCTACAAAAAAGGTGGGTGTCTTACAAGTTTTTGATATATTTATTCCTTCAAAAGTTATTCGAGGTCAAAGTTGACCTAAGAGAAATTTTAATATTTTTTCAATTTTTTGACGCAACAATCAATTTTATGAGAAAATTTTATAGGACATTTTTTGTAGAGCACTTTTTTTCCTATAACTTATCTCTGTAAAAGTTTTTGATATTTTTTACAGGTTCAAAGTAATAAAAAAAATATAATTCAGGGAATATTATTAATTTTAAACAATAAAATTACGAATATTTTCAGTTTAATACAAATAACTTAGGACCTGTTAAAAATATCAAAAATTTTTATATAGATAAGTTATAGGAAAAAAAGAGCTCTACAAAAAATGTCTTATAAAATTTTCTCATAAAATTGATGGTTGCGTCAAGAAATTGAAAAAATATTAAAATTTCTCTTAGGTCAACTTTGACCTCGAATAACTTTTGAAGGAATAAATATATCAAAAACTTGTAAGACACCCACCTTTTTTGTAGATCTTTCAATTTTCTACAAGAATATACCTTGGTCATTCCGAAATATTGTCACCAACGTGAGCTATAAAATTCCAAAGTGCAAGAGAATATTGTTCCCATGTTATTTAAATGGAAAATCGAAATTTGCGATGCGGCATCTCTTAATATTAATTTTTAGAGCTTAAACTTTCACAAGATTATTTTTGTCATTCTCAACAATATTTTCAATATAATTAAGAAAAAAAAAATTCATCATTTTTTTTGAATCAGTCTAATATATAACTATAACTATACTAATATTTTTTTTATAATTAATAACAAATATACGACCCCAATTGAGGTTCTAACCCACAGTTTTAGTATCTCAGATCCATGACACAATGTAGAGGTACGAATATTTATTTTTATGAAAATCAATATAACTTAAAGAAAGCTCGTTCGTGCTTTATAATATGATGAACTAATAATTGTTCACAAAATAAATATCCGTTTCAAAATATTTGTATATAATCTACATTTAGAGGTTCTTAAAGTAAAAATCGTTAAAAGAAGAAAAAAATAAAATTAATGGATTATTAAAATTGTTAGGACAACTTTGGAATACATTTACATATAATACTTTTATTCAATAGAAAACTTGGTCTGTAAAGTGAAGGCTGTATAGAATTGAATTGATGTGTTAAAAGCTTACCCCAAAAGTTGACAATTTTTAACATTTACATATTATTATTTCTATTGTACTTTAATATGTGTCATATAGTACTCTAAAGAGTATTAGTAAAATTTGCTCTAATACATATGTTGGATATGATTTTAAAGATTATATTTCAAACTTAATATTGTAACTATGCAGAAAATAGTATTATCCTGAGGATTAGTTGGAACAATATTAAAATAGTGAAAATAAAAATATTCTTAGAGATTTTTATTCACCGTTTTTTAATGGTAACTTTTAATATAACTTGAATGAAGATAATATATAAGCTGATTAAGTGGTAAAAATAAAAACTGTAAAAATGTATTTTATTTGTAAAACTATCTTATAAATATTTTATAGCGTTCTTAATACCCTAAATACATTCATATAGGAAGGATAATAGGATCTTAATTTTTGCAGAAACATTTACTTGGAATCTCAGTTTGTCTAAAGTAATAGTATAAAGGAAAATATCTTAATTTTTTATGAAAAACATGTTTGATATACAAGTAGATGTGGACTGAAAGTAAATGCAATTTTATCAAATTCTTTTAAATCATCCCCTAAATTAAATAAGGGATGAGAAATAAATTTTGAAGATATTATTTGAAAATTTATGTTGAGGTTTCTGTTGATAAATTAAAGTCAATTGTTAACATTTTTGAAAAGGCATTGGGTATTATTAAAAGTACCAATTTTTTTAATGAAAAAAATAGAAAAAGTAGTATTTTGGGTTTTGAATTGAAAATACCACTGACCCAAAATGAAACCACAAAATACGAATTCAAACATGTTTCTTTGGTTCAACCGGTCATTGCTATAGGTTATTAAATTATATTAATCAAAAACAACTTATTCAATTTTCTTAATCATTTTTTTATTTGGTAAAAACTTTTCTCACAGACTTTAAATACGTGTTTAATACTCATAACCACAACGATTACTAAATATATAATGTGATAAAATATAAAGTATTATAAATTGCACACAAAATTTTCCCTGTGGAATTCAATTGTGAGATATTTTGCCCCCTTTCGACTAATTGTAAAAATCTTAAAGTCTTCTACATATTTTGGTTAATGAAAACAAAAGGCAATAATTATTCAACTCCGAAAGAAAATCGTAAATTAATTTAACAGTTTAAAACCTTGAGAAACATTAAATAACTTAACATGATAGTAAACAATTTAAAATTGACTTTCCAATAGTTTCATGTAATCCCGATTGAATTTATAATCAATTTAAAATAAAGGTTTCACATTTGATTCAATTACTCTTCCATTGTAGTTTGTTTAGGAAATTAAATATGGAAAACTAATAAAAGGAATGGTTTTTAGACTTCCAAAAACAATTAAAGTAATTGCAAAAAGAGAACATGTTATTGTATGGAAGACAATGTGTCTGATTTTCAATTCCATTGAAATGCATGTAATGGCTCTTGGTTTTATGCACTTTAATTTAAACTTGAAAAAGTACCTACGTAGTTTTTGCATTCAGGATCGTATGAATTAAATTTAGAATTTAAATAAACGTTTCTTTACCTCCTGTATTTTATTTTAGTTGATGAAAGGTTTTTTTAAAAAAAAAAAATAATTGCAAGAAAACTTTGAATATCTTAAGAAAAATAAAATTTATTTAATTTATAAATCTGGAAAAATTAATGAACTTTCATAAGCAGGTATGACCTAAACCACGGGAATATATAATTCACAGTGCTGCTTCATTAGAGCGGAGAAAAGCAACGTTTATTATGTAGAGATACAAGATGTTAGACAGGAATGTATATTGTCATTATTATTCAATGTTTATGCTGAGGTATAATACGATAATCGATACAAAACTGTCGGGAAAGTGTCAAAATAGAATAGTTAGAATATGAGGCATGAAAAACATGACCCATTACTTATAATAGAGCTATATTAGGCGCCAATCTCACCAGAAGTGGTACTTAGGAGGACTGAATTTTTTATTTTTTTGCAATTTGTTGAATTTTAATAGAATTTAATTTGACTTATTCATTGGTGAAATATCTATTGAATATTGGAACTACAAAAGAAAAAGAGTTTACTAGCTGAGGTTAGATTTAACCGTTACCTAGTCACCAAATAACGAAATTCAATAAAAAAAATATTTAAGGGTGGATCACCGTCAGAAAAGAAAAATTTTCGATTTTTTTTTCCCATAAATGTCTTCTTATAAAATTCAAGAATAACGTGATAAAAGGATTTGTCAATATTCGAAATATTTCGAGTTATAGACCTATATGTACATATATAAATAAAAATTGAATAAATTGATAATAACATAAAAAAATATCTTAAAAAAACTTTAAATGCGTTTTTCTCGAAATCAACTTTTTAAAACTGGGAGACAAGATTTCTCAGAAACTATCCGACGGATTGACTTAAAACTAGAAATTGTTATAGTTCAACACGTCTTCTTGGTACTGAACCTCTGAAATCGGCCAAACCTCCCCCCCCCCTCAAAGTGGAAGAGGGGGAAAGGTCCAAAAAAAGGTCGTTTTTTTAATTTTTTTTTCAAAGTCACGCCATTTTGTGAACTTTCAACTTTTTTCGGATTTTCGAGGTTCAGTACCAAGAAAACGTATTACCAAAACCTACATTGTTTGGAAAATCATGATCTGACTTCCGGTTTCCGAGAAAACTTGTCTCCCGTTTGCCTCCTCATTTTTGAGGACCCTTTTTCAAAGCGCTGTAAAAGGGGGCGGGGGGGACATATCGGGGCAAATAAAAAAAAATAGTTCAAAACTTCAACTTTTACATGCCGAAGACCGTTTTTTAATATCTTTAAAAAAGAAAAAATGGCAGCAGTTTTAAAAAGTCATTTTACGTTCTGACGGTGATCCACCCTTAACTTTCATTTTTAAAATTTTCTTAATGTTGTATTAGAGATATTTCAAGAAGCCTAACTTTTGTCAATAATATTCATTGATTGTTTAAATTTTCGAATTAAAATTACTTTAGTTAAGACCGTTTGAGTATACGATTCCATCATCTCAAAGCTTAAACTTTGATTTGCAGAATTAAAATTAATATATGAAATGTAAAAATTTAAATACAACTATTGTATTTAAAAAAACTTTGGGAAATATTGAAGAAATATGATCAAGTTATTATATAAAAACATTGCTAGATGATTTTTAAAAGATTAATTACTTATATAACATCTTAACTGATTTATTATATATACAATTTATTATATACGATATATACAATTTCGAAGGCCACAAACAGTCAAAATAAAAATGTGTTTACAAGTATCTATGTATGTCCAAAAACTCATGAATTAGTGAGATTTTTAGACTTTAAATATATAACAATAAATCCAAATATATAAAATAGCTGATCCCCGCAACTTCGTCTGCGTAACGTAGATGTAGATTATGTTTTCTTTTCATTTGTAGTGGTATATGCAAATTTTTATTTTTCTTATTTCTTTTACGAAAAACATAATCATACTTAAAAATACTATTTTGTCAACTTTAAAAAGACACATTTAATAAACTGTTGCAAAGAATAAAATTGTTCTATGTAATAATAAATTAATTTTCAAAAAATATTTATAAATAGCTAAAAAGAGTATGGTCTATTCCGTATACCTACGGTAGGCCAAATAATCTGTAAATCAATCAGAATCTATACATAAATAAAAAATATCGTGAAGTTCAATATAGTTGGTCTTAATTATAAGTAAATAGCGGTGACCGTGCGACATTTTTCAAATAACTTCATTTTTAAACTTGTGATATCTTTCGAATGGAATGTTCAAATTGAATAACTCAAAAAGTTATATAATGATATTGAAGCAAACTTAAATATGAAGTCATTAATTTTTATAAGGATTAATCCCAAAGTATAAAGAAAAGAGCTTTTATAACGGTGGCCTTTGTATATATTTTTTTAAAATGAAAAAACACTTATTGTGACATAACTATAATAGTTAGACATATGCTGTCGCTCTATTTTTTGTAGATAATGATATGTTCTGCAAAATCGTACTACATCATTTTGTTTTATAACCAATAGTTTTCGCAGCGCACGCGATAAAAGAATGTTTTTTGGTAATTTTTTCAGACCTTGGGTTACATTATTAGAGTTTTAGTATGGATCCCTAACTTTCTTGAAAATTTAATATAGCCTTTGTTCACGGGAAACAGTGTAGCTTCCCAACAGTGAAAGAATTTTTCAAATCGGACAAGTAGTTTCGGAGCCTATTCTAAGCAAACAAACAATCAAATCTTTCCTCTTTATAATAACAGACAGATAAAAATACATTAAAAATACGCTCTTCTGTCATAAAATATTTGTGAGTATTTTTTAATGTCCATATTGATTATTAGAAAAGTAAAAATTTTAGTGAAATCAATGAATCAGTTACACTAAATCAACTTGAAGGGGAATGCAATTCATGGGGTTTTCTTAAAATATGTAAAATCATAAGATCCAAAAGATTAAGTAATTATTTATAAATACAATAATAATTTTCAATTTAACCGGGTGTAAATCAAAAAATTAAATTTTCTCAAAAAAAGTATCTACTACAAGAATATTTTATCAACATTTTGCTATTTCGTTGAAAATCGTTCTATTTACGAAAGATTTTTTTTAAATTTTAAACATCAGAATTCTAACTTTACAAGACGGAAGTGAATTTATAGCTACAATGGTAATTGTCTATAAATTTTGAAATCAATTATTGATTTTTTTCATATAGGTACATATTATATGTAACGTGTGTGTTGTTTTGACACAATACGTCAAACTAATTATTTGAAATTTCTGATTGGCTTATTAAATATAAGATTGGCGGAATTATCCGAAACAACTATAAGCATTTGCTTCAATAAGGAATGCTTATTCACCAATTGCTTATAAAAGTTCGTCTTAAGATCTGACTGTGAATACATGATGTCTTAAGAACATCTTATTCAAATAAGACGATCTTATTCAAGAATTTCTTAAGTCCGTGCTTAAGCAACGACTAACATTTCTAAATATTTTTATTATATTTTAAAGAGCTTTTTAAAGCTTTTTTAGACAACCAGAGTTGAAGTTGGTGGAAAAATGGTTTCTAAATATTTTTATTATATTTTAAAGAGCTTTTTAAAGCTTTTTTAGACAACCAAAGTTGAAGTTGGTGGAAAAATGGGCAGTAAAAAAATTCTTCAATAAACCTTTTTTATATATCAAGTATAATAAATAAACTTTATTTAAGCGATAAAAAAATTAATTGTATCATAGGCCCGTGAGGTCTTGACTTAGGGCGGCATAATTTTCGGAACTCAATAATTTTAAAGGTGAAGGATTTACGTACAATTCAATTTCAAAAATTGATTTAAGTTATTTTCGCTATGAATGTATGGAACATCTTCAGTAAAGTATAATAAATATTTTTTTATAGAATTTACTTCCTTATTTATCACATCATAATTTTCAATTGTTAAACCACTAAGAATTAGAGAACTTCCATTCCGGGGACATTCTGAATAAATTGAAGATCCTCATAATGGTAACTTATTAAGAATAGTAGAACTTTTTACTACAATCAATCCTTTTTTACCAAAACATTTAAAGTCCTATCGAAACCCTGGTAATCGAAATACGTTGTACTTATTTAAAACAATTTAGTATGCTTACGATTTAGAAGAGACCTTCGTAAATGAATGTATTCCTATACATTATTTTTTTAAAGATTCAATACTGAAGATATCTGAAAATATTTGGAATATATTGCATCAGGGTATCCTCAAAATGTGTACCCTAATGTTGACATTCTTTTATGCCTTTTTTGACTCCTAGCGCTAAAATCTACAGGAAAAAGATCTTTTTCCACCCTGAAAAGAATGAAAAGCTACTAATGTGCAAATGAAAGCCAAGATTTACTTAAGAGGGGAGTTAGGGTTTTTACTTTCGGAAAATCGATTTTTTTTCTCTTATCTTATTGTTTAACATTTCAAGAATATGTCCTTAAAATTTTAGGTCGATAGAAGCAATATTCTTAAAGTTATTGTCTTATTAATCTCCTGGCCCTTAACGCTCCAACTCTAACAGCTGCGGGCGGTCGGGGTAGTTCATAAACTTTAGACGCATTTTTCTCAAAACTACTTTTTCAAAGTCCGTGTTCATTGTCATTTCAAAACTACTTGACCGATTCATTTCAAACTTTATACACATTTTTGACATATAAAATACCGCCCCTCAACGTTTAGTAAATTTTTTTTTTTACATTAAGGGTGTTTTCCACCCCCAAAATGGCGGAATTTTTATTGGAAAATAACAGTTTACACTTTAAATGGCCGCCAAAAATTTTTAAATGAAAAAAAAAAAACTATCAGAGAACGTTGGGGGGAAGATTTGATCATAATTTGACTAATTTTTGCTTGGTTTTTTATTTTCAAATAATTTCCAGCCGAATTATGGTGAACACCGCAAATTGTTTTTATCTTAAGACGTTCTGGGGGAAGCTCTGTTACCGGCTTATGCTTCAATATTTCTGCATGAAAAATTTACCCTATATTGTCGAAAGTATGCTCAATAATGTACAAAAGGTCCGAATCAAATTACTCAAAACATATTTAAGAAAAAAATTCGAAAAGAAAGTTTTTTTTTTACCTTGAAACCCTACCCCCCCTTAATACTCTGGAGTTATTATCCATTCAACACATGAGTACAAAAAATCGATTACGATGATATAATCGACGTTTTCACCCAAACCAAGGCTAGGACCAAAAATATTATTGAAATTAATAAGTTACATTTTAAAAAAAATATATGCAAATTCATAAACAGTTTTGTTTATATTATTAAAAATTAATTAATAAATTAAATATTTGAAAATTTGATGTTTTGTCTTACTAACCATCTTCTTATGGAACAAGGGCGGAAAATTGAATGAGGCCTAGAGCGGTATCGAACTTAAATCCGTCACTACGTAAAAGTACCAATAACCCAAACTGGAATTTTTTATCTCAATGTCAATTCTCCATCATTAGTTTATGATTAATCGAACTTTAAGAGAAGAAAATAAATTTAAAATTAAATTTCAAACATGCCATTTTTGAAATTAAATTTTTAAATTTTTCAGTTCTCAAAATGTATACTTACCTATATAATTAAATATTTGAAAATTTGATGTTTTATTTTACCAACCATCTTCTTATGGAACAAGGGCGGAAAATCGAATGGAGCCTAGGGTGTTATCGCACCTAAATCCGTCACTTAGAAGTACCAATAACTCAAACCGGAATTTTATATTTTCACTTCAATTTTCCACCATTAATTCATGATTAATCGAACATTAAGAGAAGAAAATAAATTTAAAATTAAATTTCAAACATTATGCCATTTTTGAAATTAAATATTTAAATTTTTCAGTTCTCAAACTGTATATACTTATCATTTGCAACTTTATACATTGACGCAATAATCTTTGAGATTACAGAAATAAAATAATCTTGCACCTGTGCTTTTGATCATTTTTTATTTGTTTCATTAAATTTAGGTCAATGTGATTGACGGATTGGAAGACTGTCGAATTGTTAGGTAAGAATTTGGGGACTTCCAAAGTGAATTATTTACGACAGTTACAAATTGCTTTGCAGTTCATTATAGATTTCAAATATTCAAGACGTACCAATTCATTTTACGCTACAAAACTCTTCAATTTACCTGTTTACTTTGCAATACTATTGAAAATTTAAGATTTCGAAAATAAAATCGGGAACAATCAATTCAATTTAATTGCCTGTGATTTTATCTGATCTCTTTTAATGATTACAATTCTATCCAAAAAGTCATTAATAAAATGAAACTCTTGAGAGAGCTTTTGTATGTTGAGAAATCGGAAAATATGTCAGCAGATTATCAAACGTTTTTAAACTTACCTTGTTATATTTTTAATTTGGCATTTGAGAGAAAAAAACGTGAAAAAATATCTGAATCTTTTTGATATAAAGTTGAAAATAATTTCATATTTTTTTCTCCTTAAACCTACCGAAACTGCTTTGCAGTGGAATTTAATAAAATTATTTTATGCTATAAGTCCGTGTGCGTTGAAGGAAAATTTTTAGCGAATTCCTTTATTTTTTTTTTATGACAACTTCAGCATCTTCATAATCTAGTTCTTATATCACAATATGATATTTTTATATTATAGGGATAACACATTGAGGATTTACATTAAGGCCCTACGTTTATCTTCATTTCGTTCAGTTTTGAGAATTGAGCTGTCAACGGCTTCATAATAAATGAGCATTGTAGAAGATTCGCGCTCTTTTCCGTGATATTAAATTGAATAAAATCAGCTTGTCAAACTTGAATTGCATTCAACGAATATATAATTGGAATATCAATTTCCACTCGATAAGTGTTTCGTTTGAAAAATTTAAATTTATTAAAATTTATATGTTCTATTTGCAGAAATCTATATGATACTTGTGCCATAGTTTTGTATTGTTGAAAAGTTTTCCTTTGTGGCATTGTGGATTGTTTATTTCAATTGAATTCATACGTTTTTTTTTTTCATTGGTAAATATAATTTTACGGATTCAATTGGAAAAGCTTTCAGAAATAGTGACTGGGTATTTACTTGTTCTTTTTTATTTGCTTATTGGATATCGATCATATGCAAAAATAAACTTTTTCCTGCAAAACAAATTGCTTGCAGACGTAAGTTCGATTTGTATTAAGGAAATGAATGAAATAAAATTCCAGACAAAATATATGCATCGGTTATAAATAATTGATTGCACAAAGTTTCCAATATATTACTTGTAGTGCCTACTAAATTTATACTTTATAAGGGAAGACGGTTGATATATTATAATCTATTTTTAACTACACCTAAGGTTCATCCTTTTTTATGATTAATGTTCTATAGTTTTCAACTACATAACTCAATACTTTATAGTCGTTTGCATAGGTAAATATTGGCAATACGTTTTGCTTTATCTTTATGGTTTCAAATAATTCTTCAACTTTGTTTAAAAATTCCTGGTTGCTCTCATTCATGGTGTGGTAAATAATTAATAATGTTCTTGTGAACTTGGATTTAAATAATAAGACGTTATTTTTCAAATTATTTCAACATTTCGTTGGTATTTATTTCCAACTTCTTCAGGAGAATTTTTTATGTTAACATCCTCGTTGTAAATATTGGCTTTTTAACAAGATTTTTAACATGATAACCGAGTGAGTACACTTGTTAAAGTTATCTTCATTTGTTAAAATTATTTGTTAAAAAATTCTCCTGAAGAAGTTGGAAATAAATACCAACGAAACGTTTAAATAATTTGAAAAATAACGTCTTATTATTTAAATCCAAGTTTACAAGAACATTATTAATTATTTGGTTAAAACTTTGATCATATAGGTATAGAAATATTTTTTTTTGTATTTAAAAGGCTGTATTTAGAAAAATTGCCCCAATATTATTTACTTAAAGTAGTGACCATCGTAAGTTACTTCTTTCATCCATCTTTGAGGTAGCTACGAATCTCTTTTAATGAAATCTTCGTCTTTCGAAACTATTTATAAATTAATTCAATTTCTGGCATCCTCGTAAAATCAGCATCGCTGCCTAGCTACCCCTTGAATTATAATTCGAAATGAATTGTAATCAGATAGGGCAAAGCCATTTCATTGAAAAAACGTTTCATTGAAATATTTTCAAAGCTTCCTTAACAGCTTTTAAGCCTCAGTTCTAGGTCAATTGCGTTTAATTTTCCTAGTAATGTTCCCCGGTAATGAATTCATTAGGTTGGAGGAACCCATAATAGATTACTTCAATCTGGCTCCACTTAATGTATATCAATAACTTCATAGCCTATTGGTGGCCGAGTGGTTTAGGTGATCGCTTCAAAATCGGTAGGCAGTGGGTTCGATCTTCGTATGGAGCAAATTTTCATTATTTCTCGATGACGGATTTTATTAAGCCTAGAGTCGTTAAAAGACCTTAGTAGTTATAAAGCGACGGTAAATAACAGTTTAAAAAATAACTTCATATCATTCAAGGGTGGGTTTAAGGGGGGTAGATATTTTTGTGTACTGTGGAAATTCCATTACAGTACATATTAAGAAGCAAATAAAATTATGTGATACTTGAACTACCATACTTATTCTATACTTGAACTTAAAGTTTGCTATTTCAAATTTATTTCTAACAGTTATTGTTGATTTTTTTGCCCGTCCGCCCCTTGTTTCCCTCCCATAAAAAAATTCTGGATCCATCCTTGATGTCATTTTTATTCAGTTTTGCCGTTGATGCCTTACCGAGTTTACCTCTTTGGATTGTCGATTTGGATCCACTTTTTGCCATAGTTTTGGGTTAAAATTTCTTCCATTTTTGCTCTTGGAACAGTTGTTTGCTGGAACTTAACTTCCTTGATTTTGCACCATGATCTTCAGACTATTTAACTTCCAAACTTGTGGATTAACTTCCAAAGTTTTTGCGAATTTTTTTAGAGTTTGGCATGAAAATTGATCCAATAACTCCTCCAACTTCTTGTCTTCAAATTTTACTGATCTACCTTCGCGTCCTTTGTCCCTGGTATCAAACTTATCACTTTTGAAACTCAAGAACAAAACTTTATATGTTTTTATTGGTGGAATATGTTTCCCTTATTCCTTTATTCCTTGATTACTTTACACATTATTCGATATTCTTAAACTTTTTAACAACTGGAGAAAAAAGTAGCATACCCCAAAAATTGTGTCTTGTGAACCCCAAAGTTGATATGATAAGAGTGTAAAGAAATTAATTTCTTCAAATTTCAACAAAATTACCGATAATGATGTTTGAAAAAAAAAAACATAAGGCCATTTTTTTAAAATCTTCCAACCTAATTAGTTTCTTCATCAAGAAATGAAAGCCATGGTAAGCATAGGAAATAAATACAAGTTTCTCATTAATTGGCTAATATCGCCTTAATATCAATGGTGCAATCCGTACGAAGATTCAGTTCATAAATTAATATTTTACCTTCTTTGTGCATTTTTTCAAAAATATTTTTATTTTCCCTTTTTAGTTTTTTCATTTATTTTTAACATCAATTTTGTCAATCGTTGTCACAAATTTGAACTAATTGATAGTTGTCATTTATTTCAACATATATGCACCTATGATGATAGGCAACCAGCAGTTTTTAAAAATTGAATCTTTAATTGAAGTCGAAATTTTTGGTGGTTATTTAATTTTACGACAGATTTATGCATTGACATTAAGAATAAGTTGGTGTACCATAATTCAGCACGATAAAGTGCTGGGAAGTAGGGAAAAATGAGATTATAAATTCCATACCTAACATATTAACGACAAGGAGGGCTAATAGAAGTGATGTAATTAAATATTAAGATGTTTCGTAAGAGTTGTTGAATTGTTAATTGCGAAAAGTTATATATGTCGGAATATAACACTCTTTCCTGTTTTATTCATATTTATTTTTATTTTAAACTAAAACAATTACGACTACAATTAAAAGTTTGGTAACGAATCCCCATAATGGATACTTTAGCATAGTTTAGTGCAGCCGTTAAATATCGTTTCCATCGTGTACGAATTGAATACCACTGTTAGTATGTAACAATATATAAACTTATGAAAAATAAGGTAATATAATATATATAAATGAACTACAAGAATGTGAGAAATATAACTCAAAATTCAACATTTTTGCTACCGAGGTTTGATTTAAAACAAATACTTTTTATTGCGAGATTTTCCCATTAAAAAAAATATTTGTTTAAGCTTTATTTCTCCCAAGTGAAAACCAGTCTTCCTTCTTGAAAAAATATTCCATTTCTGAATCAATATTATGTTGATTAATTGGTAGTGACAAAATCAAAGACCGTATTAAAAATCGACAAAATTATGATTCAAGGATTTGACATTTTCCTGTAAGGACGATTAAAGATTTGGAGATTTTATTTATTTATATATAATTGTTATGACTGATGTTACATTAATAAAAACGTAGATAACTAATTAAACACAACAGTTATGAGTTTTGGTGAAATGAAAAGAATTAGTTGTTTTTTCCAATTTAATAAATTGTCATTCAGATTATGATGATCCAGTTTCAGAACACATTTAATATATAACATCAAAACATTCATTCTAATAAAAATAACTGATATAAAACATTTTTTTTCGAGTGTAAGTTTTGTTCGCCTTTTTTATAATTGCAAATGAAGTGTTTATTTTTTCTTTAAAAACTTTCCTAATTTAAATATGTTTAGGAGCGATATTATATAATTCAGACAAATATAAAGTTTATAATCTTGTTTATATTACATGCAGAGAATAGACAAGTTAAATAACTTTTAATGTTGCCATGCATAACATTGAAATAAAACTAGCACAAGAAAAAAGCATAGAAGAAGAAAATTTAATAAAACAGCACATACGTATTTGTTCTAGATTTGATAAGTAAGACTGATAACTCTCGATTTACAAAAAGTCTTCACGTACAACAAAACTTAATGGAAAACAGGATTTGTATGGTAGATTGAAAATATACTCCTCGTATTTATCCTTCAGGAATTTCAATCTAACCATACACTCGATTAAATACAATAAGTGGACTCAATTTCATTTTTTTATGATTAAAGATTTACAGAATTCATTTTTTGTTTCCATAAGCTTGTTAATAAAATATTTTTTATTCTTAACTCTTGATTCATTTTCCTTGATGTTTAACATTTATGAATATTAGACTGAGTCAAAAAAAAATGATGATTTTTTTTTCTTAATTATATCGAAAATATTGTTGGGAATGACAAAAAAAAATCCTGTAAAAGTTTAAGCTCTTAATATTAATATTAAGAGGTGCCGCATCGCAAATTTCGATTTTCCATTTAAATAACATGGGAACAACATTCTCTTGCACTTTGGAATTTTATAGCTCACGTTGGTGACAATACTTCCCAATGACTAAGGTATATTCTTGTAGAAAACTGAACGATCTACAAAAAAGGTGATCTTACAAGTTTTTGATATATTTATTCCTTCAAAAGTTATTCGAGGTCAAAATTGAACTAAGAAGAAATTTTAATATTTTTCAATTTTTTGACGCAACCATCAATTTTATGAGAAAATTTTATAGGACATTTTTTGTAGAGCATTTTTTTTTCTATAACTTATCTTTATAAAAGTTGTTGATATTTTTCACAGGTCCTAAGTTGCATTTAACTGAAAATTCCCAGAATTATTATATTTTTAACATAAAAAATTATTTTTTTATTTTAATTAAATAACTATGGACTTGTGAAAAATATCAAAAACTTTTACAAAGATAAGTTATAGGAAAAAAAGTGCTCTACAAAAAATGTCCTATAAAATTTTCTCATAAAATTGATGGTTGTGTCAAAAAATTGAAAAAAATATTAAAATTTCTCTTTAGTTCAACTTTGACCTCGAATAACTTTTGAAGAAATAAGTATATCAAAAACTTGTAACAGACCTTTTTTGTAGATCGTTCAATTTTCTACAAGAATATACCTTGGTCATTCCGAAATATTGTGACTAACGTGAGCTATAAAATTCCAAAGTGCAAGAGAATATTGCTCCCATGTCATTTAAATGGAAAATCAAAATTTGCGATGCGGCACCTCTTAATATTAATATTAAGAGCTTAAACTTTCATAGGATTTTTTTTTTGTCATTCCTAACAATATTTTCGATATAATTAAGAAATTAAAAATTCATCATTCTTATTGAATTAGTCTAATGAATATAAATTAATTTTAAAGTATAGCAACAACTAGATAATTACTTTAATTTGTTGCTGGGATGAGAAAAAGACATTAAATTTTCTATTTTTCTTGTATCTATAAAATAAAAATGACTATAGTCTCAATTTATGGAAGGGAAAGTGTTTAAAATCATAAAGTGGAAAATAAAACGACATTAAATTTTCTATTTTTCTTGAATCTACAAAATAAAAATGACTATAGTCTTAATTTATGGGAATGAAAGTGTTTAAATTCATAAAGTGGAAAATTGAACGAGATTTATATGAAGCGTAGGATAAAATAATATTTGTTCAAAAACACTATACGTCTTTTAGATGATTAGTTTAAATAACTTCAGACGCATTATTAAAAGATGAGGTTTCTAGAACAAATAAATTTCAAAGATTATCTATATTTGCGTGATCATTAAGTGCTAATTAAAATGGTCTGTGATCCAATTATTTAAGTAATCTCATGTCGTTATCTTGAATGTCTTTTGATAGTTTTCGAATCTATTATTAGTAAAGTATACGTTTTGCTTAATGTAGTGGTGTTTCACATTTATGATATAATCAAAAGGAATGGGGAGTCGATAGGTTGGAATAAAACGGGATGAGTAGGAATCCGGGATCCGGTAACCTCGTCCGGATACAACAATACATTAACAGTAAAGGGGCCTTACTATAATTTCTTTTCCGGAACCCAAAATTATTGACGTCACGATCCTAACGTCAATTTGTGAGCTTAATTAATATGATGATTTTTAATTGCCTTTTTGTCGATCAAAGAAAAAAAACCAAAGTCTCAAATATTATTGGTTGTTTATATTTTTCTGTTTCTTTGAAGTATAAGAATTTTTTTAAATTTATAACCCAAATTAAAAACATTACTTATTTTTGTATAGTTGACCAAATCGTGCCATACCCAATAGACCGTTTAAAATGTTTTTCAACTGTTTAAAACTAACATCAAAATATAATGAAGATGTTAATGTTCAAATTTATTTAATAGAATCTAAGAATAATATTCATTTGAAAATACAAAAAAATTGCTAAAATCAAAATACCTAAAATGAGATCCTATTGGTCTGACATTAAAATTACGTCACAGTACAGAAAGTTTAAAATCCTACAAGTGTTTTCCTATGATAAATGTCAAATAAACATAAATTTGAACAGAAGTTGAAACAAAAATATTCGCGACGTATTGCCCAGATACGTATTTCGATTGCCAAGCAATCTTCTTCAGTGGTCATCCAAATTACTTGATGACCACTGAAGAAGATTGTTTGGCAATCGAAATACGTATCTGGGCAATACGTCACGAATATTTTTGTTTGAACTTCTGTTCAAATTTATGTTTATGGTATGATTTTTATATATTATTATATTAAATTATACTACATAAGTTGGACCGCAATGTATTCTATATATTGTATACACAGTATAACTGTTCAAAATCAGCGAAAAAAAAATATTTTGAAATATAATGAACACAAATAGTAAGATTGTCTTAATCGTTTGAACTAAATGTTTATGATTGAAAACTATTATTACAATATTTCAATTTTAGTGAAGCCTGGAAAATTTTATTACACTTCATAATTTAAAAAAAATATGTTAATTTACCCTTTAGAAATAGGTTTACAAAGTTATCTGAGCAGAGTAGTAGAGGAATCATCTGCTTTAAATAGATTAATGAAGATTAAAGGGAGGTATTTTTTTGGAATATAGCCTTTATATACTTTCATAATATGTCCAAATATGAAAGCCAAACAAAAATATATTCAGAATATTTTATAAAATATTATTTGATCATTGCAGAAAATCTTCGATTTCAAAAAGTTTCAAAAAACTCAGGAAAAACTTTATTATGATGATATTTAAATACGATTTTTGACGTTTGAATATATTTCACGTTTGGATTGGAGAAAATGTATTGCTTTATTTTTTCCATAGTTCTATAGAAAAGATTAAATTTAGTGGAAATATTCTCTAGTTAATCTTTTGAAATTGATATACTTTTATAATATGTCCAAATTTTAGTCAAATTGGTTCACTCATTGTCGAGAAAATAAACTTTTTGTGATTTATAACTTTTTTGATTTATTCGCAAATAAAAAAATTATAGATAGCTGAAATGAATGAATCTTTTTAGTACTTACCCTCCGAAATTGATCCAGATGCCTTTCTGTGACTGATTTTTCATTGTTACCGGCCCTAATAACTTATAAATCCATACATACGGACATAAGTTTTCATTTTTTAAAAAATAAAATTATTACCATTTTTCGGCTTAATCAATATTTTTTAAATTTTCAGAAAATTATTCACTAGATCTTGCTTTGAATTGAAACTATAGTATGACCGTTTGGAAAACAGTTTTCCTTACTTGTATTAAAAGACTCAGTATTGAAATGGTCAATGAAAAGCAAAATTTTTACATACACTAAGTCAATTAACCTCTATTCCAAAAAGAAAAAAAATTATAGTAATTTTTATGGTATGAAAATGTTTTCCATGGAAGCAAATGTGAAAAATTATGAAAATTATAATTGTTTTTATTACAACTATTCCATCGTTTGTTTATATCTCGATTTGAATAAATGAATATTGATGTCACATACGACCATAAGTGTACCAATCGTTTTTAAACTCATTTCCATATTGATATTGATAATTTCTTCTACTAAAATATAAATTTTTCAGAACTAAAAATTGAGGTTTCCTTACTTTAATGATGTTCTTTATCGATTAAAAAAATAAAAGAAATTTGCATATGATTTATTGGAATCAGTTTAATGGTGGCTCATATTTAATTTGGAATTCAAATTATCATGAGTATATTCTTTGTATATAATAACAGATTATTTTTTATGTAACAGGCTGGATTGTATTATTTTTTATTTCCTGTATAAATAATGTTTTTTTCGAAAATGTTCTTTGTTTTCGTAATTTTTGATCTACACGAAGTCGCTGAAGCCTGCCAGCCATATAAAGGATAATAAGGAGGAATTTTGTGAATGATATCGAATTATACGAAAAAAATAATTTCTCATCAATTTTATATTCTAAAAGTAGGTCACTTTTGGGTGTAAAAAGAGTATTTAAATTTTGCAGACTATTTTAGGAAAACATTTTCTTTATCAGTATGTAATAAATCTTCACAATTTTTCTAGTAGCTGAACTTTTGACTATGGTTTTTCTAGGCAAAACTTGAGATTAATGAAACTTTTAAATTGTAGTTTTATTCCAAAATTTTAGTGAATTTTATTTTTCCAAAAATAAATTGAGTAAAATAAAAATGGTGGTAAAAATATTATGAAAAATTTTCTATGATACAATTATAGTTGGACAAATGCCCATAGGTACCTGTTAATTGAAAAATATTATACCTACATAGAAGTACAGTACGTAAAGTACAAGAATTTTATTTTAAATTTTAAAAAAAAAAAAACAGAAATTTTCTGAATGGACAGAAGTTTTTCAAAATGAATAAAAGAACAAACAAATTGTACTTTGTTGACAAGTCGGAGTGCTTTTGAATGTACACTTTATGTCCGTCTTTGATGGTTTTCAAATAGAAGACAAAGTCTGCTTTGTAAAACCAATGTTCCCATTTTGTAACAAAAATAAAAGTTCCATTTTGAAAAAAATAATGCACTTTTGTTCACATACGACTGCATTTTGAACAAATTTCAGGGAACACAAACCCTAGATGAATAACATAAAATTTCGTCCGACCATTTCGTTTAACTTGTGCGAAATACTAACGGTAAAATTGAAAACCGAACAAAAATATATTCAGAACATTTTATAAAATATTATTTGATCAATGAAGAAAATCTTTGATTTCAAAAAGTTTCAGTCAAATCAGGAAAAACTTTATTATTATGATGATATTTAAATATAATTTTTGACGCTTGAAGATATTTCTCGTTCGGATTTGCGAAAATGTTTTGCCTTATATTTTCCTAAGTTCCATAGAAAAGATTAAATTTAGTGGAAATATTATTCCATTTAACTTCCGAAAGTGATTCTTAGAAAAAATTGGACTAAAAACCTTTTATAATTTATTTTCGCGGCACATTTGATTGATAGAAAAAACGAAATTTTAGTTTGTTCGGATTTTCACCAAAAATGATATAATAGTTCTAGATATTGTTCTATTGAATTATTTTTTTATGAAATAAAAACTTATTTGTTGAAATAAGTTATTGCTTTCCTTTATTTGGAAAAAAGTTTGTTTCCGTATTTACTTTGTACAATGAATACATTGTTCTAAATGTATCTTTGTCGTAAATTTGCTTTTTCTTAGTCTAATCGATATGAAACGATATCGTCAATTACTTTTGATTTTAAGCTAAACTGTATTATAAAAACTTAATGGGCTTTTTTTTGTTCTAATAATGTCTCCAATCATTTATTCAGTGATTGATTTTAAATTATTTATGTGTTAAATTTCATTCTTGTGATTTTGATATTGATGGGATTGTTCTACAGAAGCTTGAATAAACAAATAAGTTAATTATTGTAAAATTTCAGATCCTCGATGATGATGGATTGGTAATATTTATATATTAATATATTATAGCCATATATAATTTATATATTTTTATTGATTTTTTTTATGTATCTTGGGAGTTTTATGATTGTTTTTACCAACTGTACCGTATAAAAATGAATTGACAATGATTATTTTTAACAAGGTCAAAGCGATTGTTTACGGTATGAAAGAATTCATTGCAATAATTGTTTGTATTTTTGGTATTAATAAAAAATTGGTTATGATATTTCAGAACGCCTGAGGAAGGCTCAATAACCGGGCCGAAACGTCACACATGTAATAAATAAAGTTTTAACTGATTATTTGATCCTAGTTCTCTGAATATTTTTACCAAATTTAATGTTTAATTTTGCAAAATTTCGTTGCTTTATTTTTAATTTCTTCAGACAAAATTTGAAGTTGAAATTATAATTGGAACATTTTGGATCGTGTCGTTGATAAATGACTTAAAATTGTTCAATGGAAACGTTGCAAATTTTGAAATATGTAACATCAATTATTTGTTTATATAGTACTAGCTGATCCCCGCAACTTCGTCTGCATAACGTAGATGTAGATTACGTTTTCTTTTCAAATTTGCCATTTGAAGTGGTATATGAAAATTTTTATTTTTCATATTTCTTTTATGAAAAACATAATCATACCTGAAAACACTATTTCGTCAACTTTAAAAAGACACATTTAAAAAACTGTTGTAAAGAATAAAATTGTTCTTAATAATAATCAATTAATTTTCAAAAAATATTTATAAATATCTAAAAAGAGTATGTCTCTTGCGTATAGCTACGGTAGGTATACCTACCGTAGACCAAATAATCTGTAAATCAATCAGCATCTATACATAAATAAAAAATATCGCCAAGTTCAATAAAGTTGGTCTTAATTATAAGTAAAGAGCGGTGACTATGCGATATTTTTCAAATAACTTACATTTTAAACTTGTGATATCTTTCGAATGGAATGTTCAAATTGAATAACTCAACAAGTTATATAATGATATTGAAGCAAACTTAAATATGAAGTCATTTATTTTGATAAGGATTAATCCAAAGTCTAAATAAAAGAGCTTTTATAACGGTGGCATTTATATATATTTTTTAAAATGAAAAAACACTTATTGTGACATAACTATAATATTTAGACATATGCTGTTGCTTTATTTTTTGTATATAATGATATGTTCTGCAAAATCGTACTACATTATTTTGTTCTGTAACCAATAGTTTTCGCAGCGCACGCGATAAAAGAATTTTTTTTTGGTAATTTTTTCAGACCTATAGTTACATTATTGGAGTTTTAGTATGAATCCTTAACTTTTTTGAAAATTTAATATAGCTTATGTTCACCGGAAATAGTGTAGCTTCCCAACAGTGAAGAATTTTTCAAATCGGTCAAGAAGTTTCGGAGACTATTCAAAGCAAACAAACAATCAAATCTTTACTCTTTATAATAATAGACAAGAGTACCCGGTGAACTCCTAAAACAACACCTAAAATTGAATTGCGACAATTAATTGATGTCGGTATAACTAACATATTTTTAATTATTACAATGGATATAATTAAATACACATAATAATGCTTGTTTATGACAAATTAAGTACGTTGTTTAAATAAACATTTTATTTACATTCTTAGGTTCAAACCTATAAGAGAACTAGTGTACAAATTAAAACCAATATGCATACAATAATTATTTTTTTGATATTTTTAAGCATATTATTTTTGGCCAATCCGCTGCTAAGGTCACTATTAGTCAGGGACTGGATGTCTACTGAAAATGTTCCTGTTTCCATCAGCAATTTTTTAAACAGAATATTTGTTTACTTTTTTATCATTTGATACTTTAGCACATGGTTAAAGTGACCCACCTTCCTGCATTAGTACAATGTAGCTGTTTAAATGCAATACAATGATGTCCCGATCTTATTCCGGTAACTAATTTTATCCTTTCTGTGCTGTAGTTTGGAGTGGACCATTATCTTTAAGTCATCGATCTATGTGTAATATATTAGGAGTTGTTTGATGAATTAGTGTCTCTTCTTTTGATATACTCCTCATTTCTATGCACATAACTATATTGATCTTTTTTAGATTTTAAAATGATAAATGAAGGTTGAAACATGTTTTTTTAAAATTAATTTATCGACCCTCTAGTGACCCTCTTTGTGATCTGGTACCCATTATAGTTTTGGTGATTTTGATTTTATTGTAGTGTCGAGTACTGCTTTTGATTTAAATATGGGTTCTACGCTTTCACTACTCTTTACACTTTTCACGCATTTGCTAAGTATAAAAAAATATTCCTGAAATCCTATAATTATTTCGGCTATAATTCTATAAATATCAGCACGAAAAATATTCCTAAGATTGATTTTATTTTATTGACGTATTGGAAACATTAGATCTTTTCAGTAGCAGCATTGTTCATAATAATATTCTCACAGTAAAATTTATTATTAATACTCACATAAAGTATGAATTAAATTATTAATTTGACACTTAAATTCAATAAATAAAAAAATCAAACTGAAAAAATTGCTTTGCATTTTTCGCAAACCACAGGAATCAATGATTACAAATAATGTATAAGTCTGCATGACGTGAGCAAACAATTACGGATTATGTCAAACCTGTCTTAATTAAAAACGCATTTTATTCATAATTTTCCAGATATTCTAATATTTATCTGTTAACTTAGACGTAAACGAATCCAACAAACCATAGATCATAAAAATCAGTCCAGCCATTCTTGAGATATAAATAGTTTAACTAACACGACTTTGTTTTCTATATATAACAATATAAAATGTATTGTGGTTTTGGTATATAAAATATATATAAAGACAATACAATTTACAAAAGTAAGTAACTTATCACTTAATAGGTACATCAATAATACATTTGTTTTGAACTTTTGTTCATATTTATGTTTATAGTTTGCTTTTGTAAATTGTATTACATAAATAAGATTATTTTATTGAATATATTGTTTAAGCCGTATAACTGTTGAAAGGCAGCGAAAAATTATAATTTGATCAATTTATTTGTTTATCCAAGCTTCGGAGAAACATCTTACCAAAATTATTTATTTATTTACAAAAAAAAAATTACCTAAAACTTTAAATCGTTTCGAGAAAGTGTTCGATAAACTATGTGAAGTTTTCATACTTTTTTCAATGTCTAAAGTTAAAAATAAATTGGTAAGAAAAAATAAAACATTTTCTGTTATTTTTAGCTGAACAATTTATCATCTCATTTATAAAATCGTCGAACTCAATTTTTGAATGCATTTGTACATTATTTAGCTCATCCATGTGATAATTGTTCAGCAAATTAAAACCATTAAATTCCGCGGAATATGTTTGAAATTTCTTGATATTTTCATCAGATCAACCTGTTTGATTTAATTCCCGTAATATTTTCGGTGTTCCCGATTTTCCGGATTGTGGTCACGTTCTACTTTGTCAACTCCTCAATTATTTCCACAAATATTTTTCTTTCTTTTCTTAATTAATAAAATACCAGTTTAGTTGCTTCTACTAAAATTGTCATGTGTGGAATTACATTTTTAGTTAGAATATGCATAGAAAAGCAAATTTAAATTGAGGTTTTGAATTTAAATCTTGAACTTTGTTAAAGAGAATTAATAAGCGGTTTATTCATGCCGGTACCAACTCAAACGACACAAGAACAACATTGAGCATATATTTTTATTATTTTCACTATGTCCACCCTTATAGTGCTTCAGTAATCATACTTCTTTTTGTGAATGTCGGTTTTCAAAATTTGGTTATAAAATGGATTAGAGTTAATAGTTAAAAATGTGAATATAGATTTCTTTTTGCCAACAATATTGAAATTTGTAATCAATTAAAACTAGATATTTCACAACTAAATCAATTGGTTTTCTCAAAATTTAAAGTCTTGTCTTGTATTATGTTCTACTAATACCGTAGAGCTGAGATTGGGCCGTCATTCTTTCTTATAAGATGTTTTAGTTATGGATGTTTAAGTTATATTAGTATTAGGGTGATTTATTTTTGACTTTTTTTTTTTTTTTGGTCCCATCGTGAAATTTTGTTGGAAATACCAAAAAAAAATTCCCTGAAAGTTTGAGCCCTTAATATTAATTTTAAGTCCTCGACCAAGAGGTGTAAAGATTTCCCATTGAAAATACACGGAAACTCTGATTTTTTATTTTTAAGTTTCTATACCTCAGCGGCATTTCATGGGATCGCTTTTAACGAAGATGGTTTTTTCTCAGAATTAAACGCTCTACAAAAGTGCCCATTGCGACAAAGTCGTAACTCACACCGGTGAGGTAGTACGGGCCCTGAAGCTATTTTTTCCATAAAATTCAAGGCTTAATATCTCGTTTAATATTGATCTTCGCGATTTGTTCTACAGGAACTTTTTTGTAGGAAATCAAATTCTCTACAAGTTTTTCATTTATAATTTTTCCGTAGCTCTTGTTATTTACGAGATAAATGCAAAAAAAAACGCGAATTTTATGGAAAAATCAGGTTCAGTGGCCCGTACTACCTCACCGGTGTGAGTTACGACTTTGTCGCAATGGGCACTTTTGTAGAGCGTTTAATTCTGAGAAAAAACCATCTTCGTTAAAAGCGATCCCATGAAATGCCGCTGAGGTATAGAAACTTAAAAATAAAAAATCAGAGTTTCCGTGTATTTTCAATGGGAAATCTTTACACCTCTTGGTCGAGGACTTAAAATTAATATTAAGGGCTCAAACTTTCAGGGATTTTTTTTTTGGTATTTCCAACAAAATTTCACGATGGGGCCAAAAAAAGTCAAAAAAAGTAAAACAAAAAATCACCCTAATTAGTATCTTAGTCTGTAGTTACGCATTTTACTCTAAATAACTACAGAATTATGAACTATACTCCATAAACTTCGATATGTCTTTTTTTCCATGATATTTTTGTCATAAAGATAAAAAAAAAATTGTTATTTGTCCCTAACCCCATCCCCTTGGTTTTATAGAATTTCATCATTTCACATGCAAGGAAATATATAATTCAATAAACGATAGCTGTACCAAATAATTTTAGAACTTTTTTCTTTCAAACCATATATATTTATATGGTTAATATAAAGCTTATTCTTTTTCAAAGAGTGGAATTGACTTAACACAATTTATTGGAATTTGTTTTAAACTTTTTTCCATTAAAGTTTCACATACTTATTTTATTGTTGTTTATTGGAAGTTTGGTTTCGATTTTTTTTAAAACAAAGTTTAATATGCGATGAAAGCTCTATTGAATTTATAATTCCGATGGTTAAGCTGCCAAAAGTTTGAATTAAAATGTAGGGCAAGATGCATAGTGTGGGTAAGACGAATACTCGATGTTTTTAAAAATCTACAAGCGTTAGCGTTACTGGACGAACTCAGGTGGTAAAACAGCAAGGTTGGTAAATTACAGAGATGGCTCCATTAGAAAAAAAAATGACGTCTTACGAAGAATTTTGAAATTGAATCAGTCTGAAAATATGTACGAATTTCTTCTGGATACGTCACGTATCCATCACGTAGCCACCATGAGGCCATCTGTGTATTTTATAAACCTTGGTAAAACAGCAACTCAGCCATGGCATGGTAGTTAATTCAAAAGAATAAATGAATGCACTTGTCGTAAAAAATAAAATAAAAGTTTTTTGCTGTTTTGTTACGATTTTTGGCAAGTTATGAATAATGATTTTTTGTATTATGTATTAACTGTTAACGAATAGACTCTGTTTATTCGATCGCGTATTTTATGAAGTTTAATTTGTGTTTGTAATTTTTAATTACAGGTTGAAATTTTACAGTAGGATAATATAACTTTTGAATATTAGTGCTTTGGGCAAGACGGATATGGGCAAAACGGATAGCTATTCGTTTAGCCCGGTTAGCCCAATAATACTTTTTTATCGAAATTAAACACATTTAATTAAGTCCATTAGCGTAGAAGTATGCAATTAGTGATATTATTAGTATTATATTATTAAAAAGACTAATCAGAAGGATGAAACAAGTTGTTTATGTTTAGTATGCTCAGAAGTATAAATTGAACCACCTATAGAAGACTGGATAGAGTGCAACCAATGCAAGATGTGGGCACACGAGAACTGTACTTCTTATTTAAGGCTAGGCAGTTACTATTGCGATGACTGCGAAGATTAAAACACAATTTGCTTTACTTAATATTTTTGCCCTGGTGCTATATCCGTTTTACCCGGTGACGTCGGGCAAAACGGATAATATGCAATTTTTTTTGTTGTCAAAAATTTATGTAGAGTTTATTTAAGTTTCTATTTTTTTACTAGCAGTTTCTAAAGATGATTAACTAAAGTACAAATTAATAATAAAAAGACTGTTGTTGATTGGAAATTTGTGTGTGTTTTTTAGCCTTTCCCTTAACATATTCGTCTTGCCCGGGTTTCCCCTATATATAATTGAAAATTAGAAAAAATTAATAACCAAAGTTTCATTTCAGAAAGACTAAATTATTAGTTTCTGAAATAATTAATCCACCAATGTGAAAACTAAAGTCTTTAATTCTTCTTTTAAATACACTATTTATAATGTCCACGAAAAGCTTCATCATATGAAAGCTCATTTCAACTACATTGCACATAATACGGCACAAAGTGTATCGCTGTGCAAATTTATTGAAAAGTACAAAATTAGAGTGTTGAAATTGAAATATTATATAGATATAAATACAGCGATAAATTTGATCAACACATTAATTAATAATCCTGTCAATTGATTTATTCATCAACGTTGATTTTGCTTCAGTAAATAAACAAGCAAGTTTCCGATAAGTTATTTTTACGCTTAATTAAATGCAGCTATTACACTTTTTATTTTCATAAAATCAATCAATGTTCACTGTTTTATTGGGAAATACGAGTGTTATTAATTGACATTTTCAAAATATCTGCAACGTATTTTTTTTCTTTTCTAATTGATCTTTAAATATAAAAACAATATATATGTGTAGGTCAAATACGATGGAAGCGAATTCTTCCAAATGAGAGTTGTAAGACTAATATTAAGAGTTTAAAAGTAAAATTTCAGGATTAGGATAATTTTAGGGTTTAGTTACGATAATATTAATACAAAGTTTAATACACGGAAGTTTAGTATAAGGTGATATAAGGTTTAAGTAAATATAAGTTATCTATCTATTATTATAAAGATGAAAGATTTGATTGTTTGTTTGCTTTGAATAGGCTCCGAAACTTCTTGACCGATTTGAAAAATTCTTCACTGTTGGGAAGCTACACTGTTTCCGGTGAACATGGGCTATCTTAAATTTTCAAAAAAGTTAAGGATCCATACTAAAACTCCAATAATGTAACCCAAGGTCTGAAAAAATTACCAAAAAACATTCTTTTATCGCGTGCGCTGCGAAAACTATTGGTTATAGAACAAAATGATGTTGTACGATTTTGCAGAACATACCATTATCTAAAAAAAATAGAGCGACAGCATATGTCTAGCTATTATAGTTATGTCACAATAAGTGCTTTTTCATTTTAAAAAATATATATAAATCCCACCGTTATAAAGGCTCTTTTATTTATACTTTGGGATCAATCCTTATCAAAATAAATGACTTCATATTTAAGTTTTCTTCAATACCATTATATAACTTTTTGAGTTATTCAATTTGAACATTCCATTCAAAAGATATCACAAGTTTAAAAATGTAAGTTATTTGAAAAATGTCGCATGGTCACCCCATTTTACTTATAAATAAGACCAACTTTATTGAACTTGGCGATATTTTTTATTTATGTATAGATGCTGATTGATTTACAGATTATTTGATCTACGGTAGGTATACCATATCTACCGTAGCTATACGCAATAGACATACCTCTTTTTAGATATTTATAAATATTTTTTTGAAAATTAATTGATTATTACATAGAACAATTTTATTCTTTGCAACAGTTTATTAAATGTGTATTTTTAAAGTTGACAAAATAGTGTTTTTAAGTATGATTATGTTTTTCGTAAAAGAAATATGAAAAATAAAAATTTTCATATACCACTCCAAATGGCAAATTTGAAAAGAAAACATGATCTACACCTACGTTACGCAGACGAAGTTGCGGGGATCAGCTAGTTTAGTATAATTTGTCACAAAAGTGACCAAAATTGTATTTCTTTTAATAGAAAATCTTAAAATTTAATGTAATAAGTTTGTTATCAATTTCTGAATAAAAGGAATCTTAAGATTTCTCGGACCTTTCAATATTGTGTAAAGATTAACTAAAAGTACTGTAGATGGAAAAATTTTTCTTATCAGTAATTAATGAAATTTCCATTAGGCCTGATTAATCATATAGTTACAGTGAAATCCGGTACTGTAGGCTCTGGATATGGGATAAACTTCTGCTATTTATAGATGTTGATAATAGCGATGTAATCCTGGAACTTTTGCATTGAAAGATGTTTGTTACTAGGAATTTTCAAATCTTCTTAACTGAGATTTGATTTCTTATATTTTTTTGAAGTTAACCTCTATAATAGGGACTTTGTAATCCAATGTTTAAATAAGACAATTTATCAAGTTTGGATAACTTATGACAGGTTTGTTGATAAATATCTCAATTTCTTCCGTACTTGCTATAAATAAATAGGAAAGTGAGTAAATATAAAACCCCCCTTGAGATCCTTATTACACCTACATTCTTTAGAAGTCTTCAATAAATATAAATGTAAAAAATAAAAAATAAAATATTAAACCTTATACTTCTACATTTACTTGTTTCAAAATTGTATAGTCAAGTTTTTGTGGAAGATAATCATATTGTATCAAGTAAAAAAAATCAGATAATCCAAAAAAAAAATAATTGATTTATTTGACCTATTCGTTCCCTTAATATTAAACTGAAAATTGTATTAGATAGTTGAAAGATAACTGTTAAAAAAGGAGGTAAGAAAAAAAAACTAAAATAGTTTTTCAAGCTGGAAGGCACAGAAAAATATTTTCTTTTATGAACCAACACATATTCATGTAAATTAAATTTTAATTTTAAATGAAATCGTAAAAGTCTTTTCATGTTCCCTTGGTTACATCCCCACATTCACATAATAATTCATAATATTAATAAAGAAAAAAAAAAAGAAAACTTATTCTCTGGTTTAGATAAAAAAAAATTCTCCAAAAAGCACATAATATATTTAGTTGGTTTATTTAAAAGAAGATATATATTAAATGTCAGTTTTTCTCCTACTTCTAATAGCTACAATATTTTTCCCATGTGTCTTCAACCCTTCAAAAAAAAAAACCAAAGATATAACGTAAATGAACTGTCAAATACTCGAAAAAGAGAATTGGGGTTCGGTCTTAAATCGTTTTTCCCTCTTCTATAAGGAGCTTTTTTCTTGTCGTTTAACTAATTAGAAAATTTAATTTTAACGAGCTTATGCGAAAATGAGTTTGCAAAATTGCAGGAAATTTATTTAATTTAAATTCCGTTTAATGAACGGAAAAGTTGGAAAATGCTGGAATCTAATGGAAATATAGTAATATGGCTTCAATTTCTTACCGAGAAGATTGATTTAGAAAAAAAAATATTTGATGCATTAAATAATTTAAGTTTTAATTGACCTTATAGTGTTACTTTTAGTGGAAATATTTTCAATTTTTAAACATTTAACAAGTCAAACCTTTTAATTTAGTTAAGAAAAAACCTTTAAGAGTAGTTTCATTTAATTTTCATGGTCACATAGGTGCATTATGCATCTAAATGTTAATGTATTAACACTGTTAAAAAATAAAATAGAAGTTTGACTTATATATAGAAATTATGAAATAAAATTACTGTGTAAAATTTGCCATCAGTTCTGAATAGTTTCATAATTGTTTTGAACAACTTTTCTCGGTTTTTCTTGGTCAATTTGTGAGAAGATATTGTAAAAGAGATACTGATTGACTTCAAATGAAAACTTTGATTTATTAAATTGGAGAATGGACTTTCCAATTTAAAAAATCTCGCTAGATAAAGATGGAGAGAGAAATTCGGTTTTCTGCTTAAAAATAGAAAAAAAAATAAGAAATATCCATACACAGCTGACGAAATTCACAACCGTATCAAGTAATTCCAGAGGAATCTTTACAAAGATGAGAAAAATCTTAATGGTTCCAAGGAACAGCGGCTAAAATGGTCAAGTTCTATGTCTTCCGTATTGCTTTTATATGAAATGGAAAGATGGTCTCTTATCCAGAAACCGTAAGATAAAATTACTGCATTTGAAATCTGGGTATATCGCCGAATCCTGAAGATAGCTTGAAAAGATCACGTACGAAATGAAGAAGTACTAAGGAAAATTTAATACCAGAAAAACTCTTATGATATCTATAAGGAAGAGAAATTTATTGTACTTCAGTCAAGTAATGCGTAACGACAAATATCACTTACTCCTGCTTATCATTAAGGATCGGATTGAAGAAAAAAGAGTTCTGGGAAGAAGAAGGACATCCTGGATAGCTTACCTTTGTGGGTGGTTCGGAAAAAAGTATCAAATGACTTTTTCGCCCTGTTGTATTAAAAATCAAAATTGCCATAATGATCACCAATCTACAACGTTGAAGGGCCACCAAAAGAAGAAAAAGAAAACCTAATATTTCGTAATTAGTAATTGCACCATAACGGTTTTTCGTAATTAAATAAAATATACGATTTTCTGTTGAATTAGAAACGATTTTTAAATTTTAAATGAATGAAAAAGTTCAAAACTTTATAGGTGATATGAAATTTTAAAACTGACAATCATTAATCACTTCCAGATATTAATACAGAAAAATTGATGTCATTTTTACATTTTAATTGAAAACTGTTCCATTCCAATTTCAAATTCATACTTATTGTTTGATTGAATCATTGTGTGATTTTTTAATTTTTTTTTTGTTATATTTCATCAGCAAAAATGGGTACCTGGCACAATATAGTGAAAATAAAAAAAAATCATTTCCTCCCTAAATTTGTCGTTTACTCTTATATAACGTGAATATGATCACAAGTATACCCTTAAAAAAGAAAATAATTTCAGGCATATGAAAATTCAATTTATATAGCTTTTCCTACAGTTTGTTAAAATTATTTTAATTGGGAAAATATTTGGTTTGATCATTTAATGCTAAATTCGATTCTCATTATTGCAATTTTTTGCTATGGTCATTATATTAATACACTTAAATGTAATAATAATATCATTTAATTATTCTCAGTCATTTATTAAACCTTCAATTTCAATGATTTATTTAAATAATTTTATTTAAATTGAAGTTTTAAAAATTTTAAAATTTTTCTGTCTATTTTAAAATATTTTTAAATCTAATCCTTCAATTATAATGCATTGATAGATCCGTAATGACGTCAGTGCACAATACGTTCCATATACGTATTCGTTTAATATGCATTGGCATAGACTGGGAGTGGTTTAGTAAAAATTTCAAATTTTCAATAATCAAAACAAATGAACATCATGAAATCGTGCAATTTCATTGGCTAATAGCCTCTTGTATTCAAATGTGTGTAATGTCAATTTACTATTGACGCTCATCGCTTACTTTACTTATTATATTAAGCTTATTGACTGATTTGGAAAAATATTTTGCTGAAATATTTTTTAAAAAAAAATAGGTACAACTTTATCATATGAGTATTTGTATACCTGAAATTAGTTTTTGTGTGTTAATGTGTGCATATTTTTGTCCATATTCCGGATTAAAAAAGAGGTAATTGACATTTTTCATTATAAAGCACTATTTCGAAATATCTTACAAAATTCAGGTATTATAAAATAGAATGTAAAATTTAAAAAAAAATTTTAGTAATGGTACCAAAATTGTTTTTTGGTTAAAAAAATAGACTTTTTAATTTTAAAATAATAGATTTAAATAGATTTTTAAAAGTTTTATGATTGTTCTGTTCTTAAAAAAAGGTATACTTGGGCCTTACATTGGTATTACACGATTTCATATACCCCTATGTTTTAAAAAAATATTAAAAAAAAGTTTTATTCAAAATTGTGTCGATATTGTTTCTGCAATCACAAAAGTAATAAAACAATCTACTTTAACTTCTTGTGGGAAATAGCTGTGGCCAGAAGTAGTCTCCGGAGGAAATATTTTACCATCAATAGAAGATGAATGGCAAACGACAATAAATATTTGCTGTGGTATTGGAGGCGAACGTTTTAATGGCATGGATATCCATGATATTCAAGAAGTATCAGAGGATTGTTCGTTGAACAAAGAAGAATTAATCGAATTTTTGAATAAACCTACCATAACTAATGTCTCAGAAAGCAATTGCAGCAAAATAGATAAATGTTTCACACCAGAAACTATAAATGAGGACTTGGAATTGGCTATTAAATTAGAAATTAGATTTTTTTATAGAAAAGGATTCTATAATGGAAAGAAGATCCAAATTTAAGGAGGAATTGCAACAGATTTTGGAATCTTATACGGAAATACGTAAAGATTTATATACACTAAAAGCAGACATTCGCTTATTACTGATTTTTTGAAGGCTAAAATTACTAGAAATTCAGAGTCCTCCTCCGACCTCACAACTGATATTGAAAAACAGTAAAAATTAAGAATTATTCTATGCGATAGCAATTATAAATTGATGCTATGTAATATTTCCTTATATTACGTCAATAATCTTTATGAAAACATATTAAAAAAGAAGAAAAAAGAAAAAACTATTCAAAAAAAGAATAATAAAGAA
Source organism: Sisyra terminalis (assembly GCA_958496175.1). Classification (NCBI taxonomy): domain Eukaryota; kingdom Metazoa; phylum Arthropoda; class Insecta; order Neuroptera; family Sisyridae; genus Sisyra; species Sisyra terminalis. Next base: position 58,793,550 of record OY292274.1, read on the forward strand.
GACTATACAAATATCGATATATAAAATATATGGTTACTATGAAGAAAAATTCTTTTATTTATGATACTAAAGGTAAAGTTTAAGTAAACTAACAGTTGTATTAAAATAGTTAAATGTTTTAAATCAGAAACTATAAATGAGGACTTAGAATTGGCTACAAAATTATATTTTTTTTTATTGAAAAGGATTCTATAACGGAAAGAAGATCGAAATTTTACAATGGGGAATTACAACAGGTTTCGGAACCTTATAAGGAAATACGTAAAGATTTATACACTAAAAGCATACAATCGCTTATTACTGATTTTCTGAAGGCTAAAACCACTAGAAATTCGAAGTTCTTCTCCGATGATGAAAAAATACAACTGATGTTGAAAAACAGTAAAAATTAAGAATTATTCTAAGTGATATATGATGAATGAATGCTACATGATATTTATTTATATATATTAGGGTGATTTTTTTTTGACTTTTTTTGGTCCCATCGTGAAATTTTGTTGGAAATACCAAAAAAAAAAAATCTCTGAAAGTTTGAGCACTTAATATTAATTTTAAGTCCTCGACCAAGATGTGTAAAGATTTCCCATTGAAAATACACGGAAACTCTGATTTTTTATTTTTAAATTTCTATATCTCAGCGGCATTTCATGGGATCGCTTTTACCGAAGATGGTTTTTTCTCAGAATTAAACGCTCTACAAAAGTGTCCATTGCGACAAAGTCGTAACCCACACCGGTGAGGTAGTACGGGCCACTGAACCTGATTTTTCCATAAAATTCGCGTTTTTTTTGCATTTATCTCGTAAATAACAAGAGCTACGGAAAAATGATAAATGAAAAACTTATAGAGAATTTGATTTCCTACAAAAAAGGTTCCTGTAGACCAAATCGCGAAGATCAATATTAAACGAGATATTAAGCCTTGAATTTTATGGAAAAATCAGGTTCAGTGGCCCGTACTACCTCACCGGTGTGAGTTACGACTTTGTCGCAATGGGCACTTTTGTAGAGCGTTTAATTCTGAGAAAAAAACATCTTCGGTAAAAGCGATCCCATGAAATGCCGCTGAGATATAGAAATTTAAAAATAAAAAATCAGAGTTTCCGTGTATTTTCAATGGGAAATCTTTACACATCTTGGTCGAGGACTTAAAATTAATATTAAGTGCTCAAACTTTCAGAGATTTTTTTTTTTTGGTATTTCCAACAAAACTTCACGATGGGATCAAAAAAAAATCACCCTAATATATACGGCTTTTTACGCCAATAATCGTAATATAAAAATATTAAAAAAGAAGAAAAAAAAGAAAATTATACAAAAAAAGAATAATATAGAAGATTATACAAATATCTATAAATAAAATATATGATTACTATGAAGAAAACTTTTATTGTTTGTGTTATTAAAGTTATTTTTTCAATAAATATGTTAATTTATATATTCTTATTAAAAAAAATAAAATATAGCAAATATTCATTTATATTATCTTCGATTTTTTTTTGCAACGCAAACTCTAATTTTATATGAAATTCAAACCTTGTTTAACACGGTATTACATGAGGTTTTTGTGGATCCATAGGATTCATATAACCGTATTATACGAGGCCCGAATGTATTAGCAATCCGTTAATTATAATAAAATTTCAGATCAATCGGTTTAGTAAGTTCTAAAAAAAATATTTTATTTTTTTTCCTTTTTCCTTACAAAAATTAATTGAGATAGAGGTCTGAAGCTTTCAGGATGAATTAGTACACATCTTATAAGTATCATTAAAATATCTTTCCGGGGTCAATGCTAATATCTTTAACAATGCTAACAATGCTAGACCCTTTGTTGGTTAAATTATTCCAATTTATTGCCAACTAGCTGATCCCCGCGACTTCGTCTGCGTAACGTAAATAGATATGTTGGAAATAGATAGAAAGCGTGGAAGGAAATTCGAATATTTTATTTATTTTAAATAACAATAATTGATTTTCAAATTTTTGTAAATACCGAAGAAAAGTTGGTTTGGAAGATTTTATTTTTTGATTGATAATGAAATATATGACAAAAAATTGCTCCCTTAATGTTACATAATTGCTCCAGGTCACAATCATTGGTTCATAAAAATTAGATTTTAAAAAAGTTTGATTGTTGAAAAACAAACAAAAATTAAAAACTGCTTCTTTGGTATTTGGTATAAGTACCTACTACCTAAACTTTCATACTAATTAAGTGAAATGGCGTTATTTAAAATGCTGTAGTTAAAATGATATAACAAAAACAGAAACTTATTATTAATTAATTATTTATTTATTAATTACACTTATTAAATTCAAAATTTCGATTGTTGATTAACTACATTTTCTCATACAAACTTAGTGACCTCTTTTACTCTTTTAGGGTAGAAATTTTCAAAAAAAAGCCATTACGCTATTAACATCAACTATGTGTTTTATATATATAAAGGTTTATATTTCAAAGAGGCATTTTTTTTAAATTTAAATTGAATTTACTGTGCTTTTTATCAGTTTAACTAAAAATATTTTTACAGATTATTTTCTAACTTTTAATTACCTTTCCAATGATGTATAACGCACCTGTCTAGTGTAAAAATTTCTGTTTTCATCCCTAGGGAATACCTTCCCTTATTATTTTTTTGGAATGATAAGTAGCCTATAGTCTGTGGGAAATTGTGTTGTATCTTAATACCAAATTTCATTAAATTTGGTTGTTCCGTTCTTTAGTTAAATCGGGACACACAGACAGACAGACAGACAAAAATTTTAAAAATGTTAAATTCGGAATAAGGGCCTCTTGAAACAAATATTTACCCTAAAATTGGGTTCAAAATCGAAATGTACAGACAGACGTAAGAATTTTATATATTAGTATAGATATAGATGAGTTTAACCAATAAAATTACTACACACAAGCAAAGATTTAGTTAGAATACAGTTTTCAATGACTATTCATTATAACTTATTTCCAAACTAACTGTAACAAATTCGTTACAGGAATGCATTTAATTAGTCGTTTGGTAATTATATAGACAGCATAATATCAATTTTCTCGAAAATTTCTCCGTCACAATTCGTTACTGTATATTTCTTGATACAAATACCACTGTTGCATACGTTGTTGCATATTTGTATATACCATATAGAGGTTTCTACGTTTTGTCAAACTTAAAATTGTTTAGTATGTAGGTCACGTTTCATTGTTTTCATGCATACGAATATAACCTCAAGTGACTTCAAAGACTAACCTTTAGATTCATTTTATACTCTTCACTCATTCAATTCAATTGAAATCTACTTTAAGAATTACCGGTTAAATTAAGCTTAAACGAAATGAAAATTATGCTAGAATTAATTTTTTCAATGAGTAAAAGACTTTCTAAGGCTGACTAATCGATTTCGTTTCTACTAGCAAGTATATACTCTTCATTTTTATGGGAATCGCATTATGGTTTTTTTTACTGACTTCAAAAACGGATGCAATTTGTTTGATGTGATTTTTTTGTCTTTGAAGATAAAATTACTTCAAAATTTCTGCTTCGATTCTTTAATTTTCTTTCTCCATTTAAACTTTTTTAAACGTACAATTTATTCAGTTCAAATTCCAGTATGAAGTAATTAGTTTAGAAGTTTAACGAATCGTTTTTAAAGTGGCAAAACGCAAACTATTCTATACATTTAAATTTGAAAATGTTAAGTTTTAAATATCTCCAATTATAATATTAGCATTACAAAGTAAAAGGTATCGTTTTAAAAAAAGCAATTATGTATTTTCTATGTAAATTTTGCTGTTTTAAAAGTAATGTGTCAAGATATTGTGAATACAAAATAAGAACTTAAAAATTATAATATATTTTTTAAACAATAGAATATGAATGTAACAATTTACCCCGATAGCCCATTATTGCGAGCATTTATTGGAAATATTAAAGTACCTAATGTGTATTTTATATTATGTGTGATTAATTAACTATGATTGATTTTGTCAAAATATTTAAAATTCATTTGAGAGTTATATAAAATGTTGCAGTTGACGTTAATTTATGCAAATTAAATTTTAATTAGTAATTATTTTGGGGAAATTTATCAAACATAGCTTAACAAATGAAACAACCATTATGGAAAACTATTTTTAATTGGGTGTTCACTCTAAAAATTACTATATTATTTTTGCTTTGAAATTAGTTTTTAATCAACTTGAGACTCCTGATGCACCTAAATTATAAGGGATATAAATGAAAAAAGAAAATCTATTTGGTTGTAGGATTTAAAATATAAAATCCACTGATATGCATAACAATCATCAGTGTCGACACATTGTTACATTGAGTTAATTATAATTATACATAATAAATTATTTTACTTGATTATTCTATTGATCAAATGAGAATATAATTTCATTAATAGTAATAAAAACTACATGGAAAGTGTTCTAACTTGCCAATTATATGTAGCCTTCTAAAAGTTTATAAGTATTTTTTACTTATACTTCCTTATTGTTATGAAATATTTTTTCCATTGAAATTAATTAACAAATATTTGTTAATATAAAAGTGCAGTATAATTAATTATCTTTCGAAGATTATTTCGATTTTTTCTGTTAACTAGTTGAGAAGCACTGTGATAAATTGTTGAGGTACTTGCATGTTTAAAGTGTTTTAAGCCAATGTGTACTACAGGGATGGTCTGAATTCGTGGTGGTTTTAGTTTTAATGTAATAATTAGATACCAGAATTTATCAAGGGATATATTACAGACTTAACTATTCAAAATTGAATTTAAATTACTTAAGCTAATTAAATACAAGTTGTAATTATGCACCTATATCTGATATTTTCAACGATAAAGTTGAATGATCCATAGTTTATAAAACACAATTAAAACTTGCTACTGTATTTTTTTTTTAATTAAAATGAATAAATAAAATGGCAATGTTTTGAGAGTGATAACCTTCAGTCTAACATTTCGCATACGTTCTTCTTCGAGGACATTTTCCTTTTATGAGTTTACTGCTTTTGTCCTTCACAATTCTCTTATTTTCTAATCCCTCTTTCTTAGAACTTTATCTACCAGGGAGGATATAGAATATATGTTAAAGAAAATTAAGAGAAAATTTTAAAGTTTGGGGTCTTACAATAAATATAGATAAGGCGAAATACTTTTGTATGGAACAACTGGTTGCAGATTTATAGTTGGAAATTTGGCGGAATTTTCGGAGATCCCTTCAGAAGTGCCGTTGATAAATGCATCCATTTTCTTCATTCCTTTAGGACGGGGGTTTTAAGGTGTTTTTATACAAAACTGCATTTAATTTGCCACGAATCTTTTGCAATAGTAAGCTCGGAAGTTCATTACTTTGATCAATCATTTTTTCTAATATTTTCGAAGATTTGTACAGAGATTATATAGTTAAAATATGTCGTATAGCTGATCCCCGCAACTTCGTCTGCGTAACGTAGGAGTAGATTATGTTTTCTTTTCAAATTTGCCATTTGTAGTGGTATATGAAAATTTTTATTTTTCTTATTTCTTTTACGAAAAACATAATCATACTTAAAAACACTATTTTGTCAACTTTAAAAAGACACATTTAATAAACTGTTGCAAAGAATAAAATTGTTCTATGTAGTAATCAATTAATTTTCAAAAAAATATTTATAAATATCTAAAAATAGTATGTCTATTGCATATAGCTACGGTAGGTATACCTACCGTAGACCAAATAATCTTTAAATCAACCAGCATCTATACATAAATAAAAAATATCGCCAAGTTCAATAAAGTTGGTCTTAATTATAAGTAAAATGCGGTGACCATGCGAAATTTTTCAAATAACTTACATTTTTAAACTTGTGATATCTTTCGAATGGAATATTCAAATTGAATAACTCATAAAGTTATATAATGGTATTGAAGCAAACTTAAATATGACGTCATTTATTTTGATAAGGATTAACCCCAAAGTATAAATAAAAGAGCTTTTATAACGGTGGCATTTATATATATTTTTTAAAATGAAAAAACACTTATTGTGACATAACTATAATAATAAGACATATACTGTCGCTCTATTTTTTGTAGATAATGATATGTTATGCAAAATCGTACCACATTATTCTGTTCTATAACCAATAGTTTTCGCTGCGCACGCGATAAAATAATGTTTTTTGGTAATTTTTTCAGACCTTGGGTTACATTATTGGAGTTTTAGTATGGATCCTTAACTTTTTTGAAAATTTAAGATAGCCCATGTTCACCGGAAACAGTGTAGCTTCCCAACAGTGAAAGAATTTTTCAAATCGGTCAAGTAGTTTCGGAGTCTATTCAAAGCAAACAAACAATCAAATCTTTCCTCTTTATAATAATAGAAAAAGAGCAATGCTTTTATTGATTGAAGGAGCCTCAAATGTCAGCTAGTTTGAATTGATAGCGATGGCGATTGATTTGTCAAAATTTCCATCTACTTGTTTTATATGTCATAGAAATTTTTAGCATAAAACAATGAAGCTTTCTATCAAGTCCGTCACCGTGTTAATATTGGTTCTGGGGGTAGTGCTACGTTTGGTAGTTGGTCTTTATATGGTTGTAGTCATCATAGGGCTTTTAAAAGCACTTTTTTGTAGAAGAAATCAATTTATTGACTATCCCGAACTCGTTTCTGACCTTCTCCACAACTCGATGTAATCCGTGGACTAGATAGGTAATGGGAAGCAATTTTAAGTAGAATATTTCCAGAGTTTGGCGCAAGGGGGACGTATCAATGGCTTAATATAGCACGTCTAACACGTATAACTACTGAAATAATCACTTTTAATGAAAAAGAAATAAAATACGCAATAACGTAATAAAAATAGAATTACATGCATTTGCATATGCAAACTTTCAAATGCAAATTATCCGATGTATACTTATCATAAATATCATTTGAATACTCAATACATCTCTTTTCACGAATCACATGTATTTAGTTTTTAGTTTCAATGACCTAAAATTGCATTCAAATTTATTTATAACTGTTTCCGATTATTCTCTCAAATATCAGTTATTAAATAATCAATGTACTAACTAATAAATTTACCGAACCTTATTAATTTTTCTGATTTGAAATATTTTTCTACTTATTTCTACATATAACTACATGCAACTAAAAGATGCAGGGATTTGGAATAGTCAAATTTTGATTTTGAGCTTTCGGAAAATAGCATTCGATGAATTACTTATCCTGAAATATGATAAGGACCCATAAACTATAACTCTATGAAATAAAACCGGAGTGAAAGTTAGATTCAAACCCTAAATCCAGAGTTGAATCTGGGATTACTATATTACTCTAATTGATCTTCACAAATGCAGGTAAAGGCTAAAGTAATTTCGATTCGCTTTCCAATTCAAATCAAATTGCCTGTTATTTATCTTGATAGATATTTCATACAGCTACCCATCAATATAATTTCGTTATACACGTAGAAAGATTTAGGTATTCTACGTTAAAAGGCTGGTTACCAGAATTAAAGACAGTAATTAGCATTACAAAAAGCTCATCGTAATATTTAAATTTAATTTAAGCGAAAAAAAGATCTCATTTCTTTTCATTCTGTGCTTTATATGGAAATTTTTTATTCCATAATAAATTTAAAAATAATGTTTTGGCATTCACGTACGTCGTGCACAATGAAAAATGAATTTTTTGTTGCAACCACTATATATTATAACAGTTGATATATAAATATATATATCATTATTATAGAAATAAAAAAGGTATTAAGTGAATTCTTAGTCTATAATTGATAGAATACAAAACACAGGATAGATAGAGAAAGAGATTATTTGAATTGAAGTTATCCATTATTCATTTGAGGATGAATAACAAATTAAAGTTTAATTGTTACGCTTGTGTAATGGAAAGAAAGCTTTTAGCTTTCACAAGCCAATACATCTGATTTAATTACAACAATTAAAACATTTTGAAGTATTGCGAAAATTTTATATATATTACAAGCTTTTACAAGAGCTTTGTTTTATTATTCGGCTTATATAGATTATTTTGATTAGTTTTCCAGCGCTATGTTTTAACACATTAATTATTAGTGGCAATGTTTAGATATGAAAACTTTAAAACCAAAAAGAAAACTTTATTATTAAGAAACTTTTGGAATATAATTAATTAAAAGATTAAGTAATGAATTTATTTATGAGCCAAACTAAATTAACTTGAAACTATTAATAGAAAAGTTTTCTTTTTATTTTATTTTTTTTGTAAGACACTGTTTTAGGGAAATTCATTTATATTTATTTTCCTATTAAAATTAACGACAAATTAAAACGGTTGCGCGACATAATGAAATTAGTTTGTTTGGGTGAAAGAAAATAACAATAAAATAAGATGAAATTTACTTCATTAGTTGGAGTTAATAACTTTATCATTTGGGTTATCCACTTTTACAAATGAGTTTAACTAATTTAAATACAAAGTTATCTTTTCATGTCGCTATCTATGCATGATGCTAAATTGGGGAATATTTTATTTTTGTTATGTGTGCTTTACTTAAATTTAGTCATATTTGTTTTCAGCTGTTTAATTTTATATTGTAATTGAAGGCAAAATGTGTTGAATTTCTTTACCAGACTGGCCAAATGTCGAGAAGTTGATGTATAAGTAAAATGAAAGTTAATTTACATCAAACATGGGGAGGTGAAATAAAAGTTCTTGATAAACAACGTTAAATTCAATTTTTCTTTTCCTCAATTTTTTTCTTGTTTATGCAGATTATTTATGTGAATTTAAATTAGATTATTTTACGTTTTAATCACATTAAACAGTAAAATTTTTTTTTCTTCTTTTTGTGGTTATAAAGTTTATCATTTGTGACATTAATTTTTAAGCACCGAATAACTAAATAAAGTTTTTTTCTTTAAAATTTTTGTTAAATTCTATTTTTATCTATGCATTATGGATTCAATAAAATCGGTGTGTATTAAGTCTGATATATACTGTACGAAAAATTCAAACCTTTTTACCTATTGTATTCAATTTTGTATGCATGGATAAGTATACGTAGATTATGTAGAGACGAGATATTGAAATATTAATTTTTCTACATAGAGAATATAGTTATCACGATGGGATGCAGATAATTACGTACGATTAGTCATTTGAAAGTACCTATCTACCTAGTTTCCAATTAAGTACTCAAACAATGCATTGACAAACTAGGATAAAACTTTAATGAGTTATAAATCAAACAGGTAATCAATAATGGTAGTTTTCAATAAAAGTTTATACCTTGAAAAAATGTTAAAAAATTTCATAAATAATGCCAAAATAAATTAGAAATACTGATAAGACTTAAAAATTTAGTAACTTGAACTGATAATATGAATATAGAAGTTAATGTTAGTACTGGGATCGAATTAGTGTTGGTCAATTGTTGTAAGAGTTAAGCATTAATCATAATTGCAATTTATCTACTTAATTAAAATTTTAAAAAAATCCATAATTTAAAAGGATAATCAACAAGAATTTCCATTTTAATCGGCCTCCCTAGATTTATATGCAGGTGTATGTTCGATCCAGCATTAGAATTTCAAGTAGTAAGCCTACAGTGCTTTATCTTCTGTGTACTCAAGAATTAAAGGGTATCCAAGGGATAATTTTCACTTTAATATTACTATTACTAAATTGCCAAGAAAACCACCTGCTAATCTATATAAGTGATAGGCATACATATTCAATCCTTTATAATAGTATTTTTTATAAATTTAATAATTTCACCCTTCTTTCTGAATCGAGCTTATATATCTTGAAAGTTCTTGTAAATGCCATTAGAATGGGGTTTGAATTTGGACCTACCTATTATTAAAGATTTTATTACAAAAAAGTGCAAAAGAAAATGAACGCCGTTTTGGTATTTTTTTTTTGAGTAATTCTTATGTTTTTCGGTGTGCTGGATCCGAAAATGACTTTCATTTTGTCATAGAACGCTCCGTTTTCTAACAATGTAGGTATCTATGTTAAACAAGTTATCATTTTAAAAGGTAAAAGACTGAAAAAATAATCATATATATAAATTGGTTATCTTGCCGTGCGTCCGTGCAGAATCGGCTATGCGCATGCGCTCTGTTATCCCCTTACGCATTCAAAACGTTGGTAGGGATACTCACTCACTAATGTATTTATTTGTGAATATGTATTTCGGATTTTCAGATTTACAATATGTGAAAGCTAAAAAACTTAATGCTCACTTATAAACTTAACTTAATCTTTTCAGATATATCTATTTATCAGAGTTTAAATTTTTAAGCAGACCCTAAGTTTTTGTTTCTAATAATAAATTAACTTTGTTTTATACTAAGCAGTAATAACGTTTCGCTTTTAACGGACTTTGATTGATTATTAAATTTGAAATTTCGATTGTTTATTAAACGTTATCCCTTAAAAACTTTGCTACCGTTTTTCACTCTTTGAGGGGAGGAATTATCAAAAAACCTTTCTTATTATATATCTGCATCATATAAGGAAAACACTTTCCAAATTTCATCGTCACAAATGTGCACTTATATTTGAAAATACAATGTAAAACGAAAAAAAATAATGACCTTCTTTATGTTAGTTAATATGACTAAAACGCTATTCGATTTCGCACATTTGGACGTTGTACATACGCAATTGTTGGAAATAGGTGGAAAGCGTGGAAGTAAATTCGAATATTTTATTTATTTTCAATAACAATAATTGGTTTTTATAATGTTCTAAATACCGAAAAAAAGTTAGTATCGAAGATTTTATATTTGAATTGACAGTGAAATATATGGCAAAAAATTACGTTGCCTCATTAGGCAACCTAAAGCTTGAAATGCTTTTAACATTCTTCTGACGATTTGTTTGTAGTAGGATCTTTGTTATTGCCGAAAAATTTCTCTAAGATCTCTTTAAAGGGAATCCACCTTTCTCTTTGAAAATCTGTCATAGTTGTGGTGAATTGTGGATCAGCTATAAGCCGTCTAAAATCTGATCTAAGGAAAATAGTTTCCTTCAACTTTGCCTCCGAGAGGCCTGGAATCTTTTATATTAATTGAAGCAGTTTCCATCTCTTGAAATTGATTTAACAAATTGCATCATCAATTTCTGGTTTATATGAAGCGGTGGTAGAAGAACTTTATGAGGAAGTACTTAACTTTCATGTTGGACGTTCTTTTCGCCAACTTTAAGCTCCTTTGAAGGTTAACACTTTTGGTCCAGTGATTTCCTCGATCTCTATTATCCCAATATTATCTTATTATCTCTATACCCATAGATACAAAACGCAAGAGAATTTGGTAAAGATTATTCTTTATATAAGATTATTATTATTATTAAAGATAATTCCTGATTATTCTCCGAGGAACATGCCTTAGATTTTAAAATCACTGCACATTTACCAACTGTGGTCTTTATATTTTAATATGCAAAGAACCAATTTCAAGTTCCTGTAGATTTTATTGCGGTGTAGGAAATGACCGATAGGAATGGAAGCATAGAAATCGCCATTGTGAAACAGAACTGCTTTAAGGCTTTTTTATAAGAATCTATGGAAAAACGCCCCTGTGCTGGATGATATTTAGTAATTTAAGTAATTAATTATTGGTAATTAATAATTTAAGAAATAAATTTAGTAATGATAGTTAGTTAAGGACTATATACATTTAAAAATAATAATCAAAATAAAATTGAATCTATTTATTATGATTTCAAGTTAGACCAAAACTCCTCTTTTTTATAATCAAAATTTTGCATTTTGCAAAATAACCTAATGTTCAGGAATTTTTAAGTATTTTTTTCAGTTTCCAAAACATCTAAATACATAGTAATCAATTGAAAACATCCAGGCAGCATTTTTGTTGTTAATTAACAGAACTTCAAATTAAGCTTATCTTTTATTAAATCAACTAATTTATAAACAAAACTTTATATGTAAAGAAAAAAATAGCTAGAATTTGACAACCGAAGTTGGTACCAAAAACGAGAGTACCATCAAAAACACAGTGGGTCTACTGTTGAGTGGTGACCCAAATCAAGTGCCATTCCTACAACACCATCATGATCTCAACAATAAAGCGAACCACTTGCAAATACAGTATAATCTCATTAATCCGGCACTTCGATAGATCGGCACGACCAATAATCCGGCATCCTCCACACACGCCTCCCTCGCCCCTCTACATTTATTCCCACCATGAAATGCTTTATTTTATTTATTACCTATGACTTTTTTACTATATTCCAGTAATCCGAACATTCCAATAATCCGGCACCCTCCGGTTTTTAATAGTGCCGGATTAGTGAGATTACACGTAGTTAAATTAGTGAAAAAAAAAATACAACAAAATTTCTTTATTTACAATAAAGTTTTTAAATTCTTTTCGGAATTATACATTTCCGATAAAGTTAATTTAAAAATACCCGACAGCAACACTATGCATAACAATAATTAATGTTGAACTAGTGATAAAGTTATTAACAAAAAAAAAACATTTCCGATAAATTGGATTAAAATATATCACTGAAAATACCGAGTGTATTTAGACAAGATGAATTTCAAATATTAAAATTATATTTTTTTCCTTATACGAAAATTATTAATATTTACAGAAATGATGAATTATTTGCGAATCGCAGCAATGCCAGAGTATTTAATTAAAAAATATGTCTTTTATTTTGTTCAAAACAATTATGTAAAGTTACAAAAAAAGTATTTTTTTTCTTTTAATAAGTTTCTGTTTTGTACATCCATTTAAGAAACTTGAACTCATTTTGGCATTTCTTGATTTATATCAAAGTAAATTTAAGCAAGTGGGAGGCAGAAATTAAACTTTTAACAAAAGTCCGGAACTAAAACCATTTTATATCTGAAACATTTTTGAATGTACACGTGGTGTTTGAAAGCGTGATGAAGACTTGTTTGTTTATTTGCAGAGACTTGGAGCGAAATCAGATTCAGGAAATCCCCTCGAATGGGCTTCGAATTAAAGCCGAACAAGTGTAAGTGTTTCCTTTTAATATTAACTTTTTAATTTGTCAAAAACCAGTTACGTGTAAAGTGTTTATTTACGAATTAAATTTTATTGCAGAGTCCTCAACTACAATAATGTCAAGAGCATCCACAGTTTCGCTTTTAACAGCTCGGAAATTGGACGACTGTAAGTTGCATTGAAACATGAAAACCATTTGATTTAATGAACACTGAACATTTTGTTGTAGGAGTTTTAAAGGAAATTCTGATTTAATTCACTTAGACCACAATGCATTCAGTGGTTTGGTTCATATTCGCGAATTGTAAGTAAACAGTGGATTATGGGTTTGTTGGTGTGTTGATGCTTTTTTCAGTTGCATTTTCTATTTTTAATATACACTTTTCCTGGCCAAAAGCTGTCTTTATCTCAATAGAGTGAAGTTATATTTCCGGTTTTACGGCGACAGAATTTAATCGGAAATGAAATCAGTCAAGCTTACATTTAAAAATACATCATTCACTTATGTTACTCTCGGTTTCTTTGATTATCGAATTCTGTTTCATTTATTTCCACTGAAATGGAAAATTAAAGACAAATTAATGCATAGTTTTCTCCAGTTTCAAATGTCGCCTAACAAAGTTCCATTTTCCTTATTATCTCTAACATAAAATATGTATTTATATATTGAATTTTCGTAATAAATTTCGCACGAAACTTGTTAATAAAGTGTCAGGATTTGTAATTATAAATGTCATTTGCTTTAAACTAAAATACTTATATATTTTACATGAATGCAATTTAATTTCGATACGATTTATAACTTGAGGCTAGGATATAATTTCGTTTGTAGTATAGAGATAAAAATATTTCGTTTAAAAATTACATAGGCAGATTAGTTTATATATTTTCAGGGTGGGTTTTTGATGTCAAAATCATATCTGTGTCAGAATCATTTTTAACAATGATAAATATTTTACTTATTTCCGAGTCACAATTATAAACTAATAAATAATAATATATGTCCTATGACTCAATTTCTTCTGTATTACGACGCATTTCAACAGTTTTTGGTTGTCATCATCAGGTAATAATTATTTTGTCAGTTGTAAACTAATTATAGGTTGTTTGTTTTATATAATTTATCGTTAAGGATGTTATTTGGATCTAATTTATATACTTTGTATATTTCATATTCTTCTAGGGTGTTCATATGTGATCCTTTCTTGCATATATGTAGCGGCTTAAAATTTGTTTCGAAATTTAAGCATTAATGATTTTCGCCATAAAGGTGTTTTGTAAAATTTGAAGTTGTTATTGAAGTAGATTTCTTGGGTGTATGATCCTTATATCTTGTTCCGAAAGATCTACCAGTTTGGAAAATGTAGAATTTTTCACAGGAACCACATTTAATTTTTTATATTCCGGTTTAATTTTTCATTGTAATTTTGTTGTTCTCCAATGGTTTAAGAACTTTCATCATGTTGTTGTTTGTTGAAAATGCGATATTGAAGTTATTTTTCTTTAGGAAGTTGGCGATTGTAAAACTGAATACATTATTAAAGTCTGATATAATATATTTTTTTGTTTTCTTTTTGTGGAATTGGAAGAATGGATTTTTTAGTAAATTTCGATATAATTTTGTCTGCGATTGAGCTGTTGCATCCGTTAGTAGTGGCTTTATGTTTAATTATCTTAAATTCTTCTTCACGAGTTTTGGTGCTAAAAGAGAACTTGATCGCCCTGGACACTAAACATATATTCATTAATATAGCCACTAATATTGGATACAACAGCTCAATCGTAGTCAAAATAATATCGAAATTTACTAAAAAATCCATTCTTCTAACTCCACAAAAAGAAAACAAAAAAATATATTAAATCAGACTTTAATAATGTATTCAGTTTTACAATCGCCAACTACCTAAAGAAAAATAACTTCAATATCGCATTTTCAACAAACAACAACATGATGAAAGTTCTTAAACCATTGGAGAACAACAAAATTACAATGAAAAATTAAACCGGAATATAAAAAATTAAATGTGGTTCCTGTGAAAAATTCTACATTGGCCAAACTGATAGATTTTCGGAACAAGATATAATGAACATTAGGGTGGTTTTTTTTTTTGCTCCCATGCCAAAATTTTGTTGGAAATACTTCAAAAAAAAATTCCCTGAAGGTTTGAGCTCTTAATATTAATATTAAGTACTCTTCACAGCGTGTGAATATTTTCCATTTAAAATTCACGTAAACTTTGATTTTTTTTTAAAATTTTTATAGCTCAGCGGCATTTTATGGTATCGCCTCGCTCAAAGTCGGGATTTTTTTGCAATTGTATGCTCTACAAAAGTGCCTATTTTTAATAATTTTTATAAGGAATAAAAAATCAATATTTTCTTAAATTTTACTCAATAATCCGTAAAAAATTTATAGTAAGAGAAATTCAAGGCTCAATATTTCGAGAAATATCGATCTTAGCAATTTGGTTTTCTGGAACTTTTTTGTAGGAAATTAAATTTCCTATAAATTTGACCTTTACATTTTTTCTGTAGGTCTTGTAATTCATGAGTAACTGAGAGAAAAACGAGAAATCTATGAAACATCAAGGCTTAGTGACCCGTACTACCTCGCCCGTGTAAATTACGATTTTGCCGCAATAGGCACTTTTGTAGGGCATACAATTGTAAAAAAATCCCGACTTTGAGCGAGGCGATACCATAAAATGCCGCAAAGCTATAAAAATTTAAAAAAAAATCAAAGTTTACGTGAATTTTAAATGGAAAATATTCACACGCTGTGAGCAAGTACTTAATATTAAGAGCTCAAACTTTCAGGGAGTTTTTTTTGAAGTATTTCAAACCAAATTTCGGCATGAGAGCAAAAAAAAAATAGTCCCGAAAGAAAAACACCCTAAGGAACATAACACCCAAGAAACCGACTTTAACAATAACTTCAAATTTTACAAAACACCTTTATGACGAAAATCATCAATGCTTAAATTTCGAAACAAATTTCAAGCCACTACATATTTGCAAGAAAGGATCACATATGAACACCCTAGAAGAATATGAAATATACAAAGTATAGAAATTAGATCCAAATAACATCCTTGACGACAAATTATATAAAATAAACAACCTATATGAAATTTGTTTACAACTGACAAAATAATCATTACCTGATGATGACAGCCAAAAACTGTTGAAATTATTCAATAAGTCTGAATCATTTTGTATGTTAAGTAATTAAAGCTTTTTCTCCTTAATTAAAAATCCTAATAAATTTCAAAGCTAATAATAAATACAAGAATAATTTAATTACCATCATTGGTGATAGTTTATCATCATCATTGTTGGCTATTCTACTTTGCAGTTTTCAATATTTTAATTCACAATTGATTTTTTTTTTCTTCCAATATTTTTAGAGTAAACGGTTTTTCATTGAAGCTTTCGTAGATTTAACTAATAAAACTATAGAATTTATAAAAAGAAAATACAGCTTAATATATTTAATATATAATACCTACATTTTTAAAGTTGATATTTTGTCGGTTAAAAGTTAGCCATCCAAAAAACTTTATGTTTTTGGGAGATTTAAGTTAATTGCAGGAAAAACCTGGTGTTTTAGGAATTTAATACGAATTGTATTTTATACAAAGAAAATATATGTGTCAAACTTTTAAAGTGGCAGGTATAAAATTCAAATTGTTGTCCTTAATTTAAACTCCTTAGAGAATGGACGTTGAAAAGCTTTTGCCTTTTAGCGGTTCTTTGGTATCATGGACGTCGGTCTTTTTATGTAAATGGACAAGGGAATAAGGGAATATGCTGTTCCGAAAATATTTTTATTTTCTATATTTATTTTATTGGGAAAATAATTGTGATTGAAGGCTTGATGTTAAAAATGAATTTTTGTCTTCTTCAATTGAAGACATTAGTTACTATTTGAGACTCTAAATGTAAAAATGGCACAAAATTATTGTTTTTCTATGAAAATGGTAATGGAGGAGTTTAATATTGAGTCACAGTGGTAAAAATGTTTAAATTTTTCCTCGAATAATACTCCTAATTACTCGTAAATACTTTTACGTAGTTATTGTATTGAACTTCTGAAAAAAATTCTTTCTTATCTTTGAAATTTATTTTTTCCTATATCCCCGTCTAATTCGTTCTATTTTGATTTGGTTAGGATGATTCTATTGAAAATTATCGCACGTGCATTATAGTTTCTTAACCTAATAAAGAAGTTATAAATTTGTTATAAAAGTTTAGCAGATTGTTATAAAAAAGTTTTTTCTATACTTAAATCATATAATTCGGTAGTTATTTTAAGTATAATTCTTATATGTTTGTCAAATAAACATTTACAATTTTTTAAAGCCTCAAGGATGATAAAGAGCTTTTATAATTGGTAATCATTCAAATGAAAAAAACGTCACTGATAATCTACAATTTTTATTCCTTGTAATTTTTCATTTTTATTGAGGAAGATAATAATTTTTTTGAAATATACTATTGGAAAATAACTGTTTTATTTTATTTTGGTTAAAAAATGATTTTTTTATTCTTCGATGAAGCCTTTTTCAATAAATGAAATACGGCATTATTACGATAGTGAATCCGGTATCATATGGTTTCTTTCAATACGAATTCACAGCTATGAATTTGTACCAATAACTTAAAATACTTTCAGTTGTAAAATTTAAATTGACAGGTGACAATAAAAAACGATGAAAATTCTCGTTTGAACATTTTCTCTTTATTCCTTTCATATTTCACTCTATTGTAAATTTTTTGATTTTCTGATTTTTCCAATACACATGCTGTACATTTTATATTTTCTTCGATAGTTTAATTCCCTTTGGCAATATTTCACTTTATCATTCCAGAGCGATAAGTGCAGAGGTATATTTGTAGTATATGATTGATGCTTTATTCGAAATGTTTGTCAATTAATATTGAACATTTCAAGATGTAAGTTGTAAAATACACAAAATTTTCTTCAGTATTATCAGGTATTATCAGTTGCTAGACTATTTATTTAGGATAAATACAAATATGTTACTGACACAAATTTGCAATTTCATTATTCAGAATAAGACCTGATCGTCTTTGTGTATATAATATTGATGGACAGGGGGTTCATTATCCACAAAAAAAACTTTAAAAGTTTTTTGTATTGAATTCTCGGTTTTTACTCATTTGCTCATGCTTTGATTGAGAAGTTTCCAGTATACAATTCTATTCAATGAAATAATTCCTTGGCTTATAAAACTTCAGTTTTTCTTCGTAAAAGTTTTTTTTTTCTTTTTGTATCTATTTTATTTTTAAACTAACTAGTGTACATATTGAGCAAAACAATTTTTAAAAAGACATACTTTAAAAAAGATTTCAAATTTAGTTAACAAAAAAAAAAAATCAAAGAAATCCGAGAAAAAATCAAATTTGTTACTCAAATAATTAATTCTAGCAAAATTTAACACTTGAAACTTTATAGTAAATAGTATTTGGTATTAAGATTTAATTTATCGAATTTAAGAACCAAATTTAAATGAAGATATTTCTTTAAATTTTTCTCACGTCATTGTGCACATATTTCTGTTTATGGTTTATATCGAATACTCCTTTTACATTTGGTGTACCAAAAATAATTTAGTTTCTTCAATAAACAATTAAAACACAAAATTTTGTGTTAATACTTTAGATTTTAAATCAGTTATATAATCAGTCTTAATAGTATCTTAATAGTATTTTTAATGGTAAATCAGTAAAAATCAATTGATTACTAAGGACTAAGGAAAATATAAAAAAATAATATTTTGAACATCATTTAAGCTTTCAATTTTTTACCACTAAGTAAATGATGTAACGATTGGAATAGATAGAAATCCGATGGAATAACTTTGGACGATTATAGCAGGTACGACAAAATCCCCCCCCCCTCCTTAATTAATTTTTTTTTCTCAACGCTTTTCTTATGCAGAGGAGTCTTGCATTATCAAGTTGCAGCATAGAATTTTCTCTGTAATTAGTTCTTTGTCACTTTTGGGTATTTGGTTGATCGACCAAAATTGATTAGGATTATTTGATAGCTCTTCGGCTTTCTGGTGTAAATTTGGTACTATTTCTTCCATTACCTTCGTATTGGCTAAATTTTTTGGCCAATTTTCATTGATACTTGTTGGAGAAACGAAAATTATCGAAGTTTATTTTGAAATAATTCATTTGACATTAATAAACATCTACTTTAGTAAGATAAATATGGAAAATGTTTTTCGCAACAATTTTGCGTTGCTACCCTGTGAAAATTGCAGAGCATACAATATCGAATTTGTATTTCTTCGGGTTTTGGTTATACCATGTCAGCATAGATTTTGGAATAGACAATAATTTGTAATTTTTTATAATTTAATAAGACACTCTAATCATAAAATGTCTTTCGTACCACTTTGAAATAACTTATAACCAGATAAATGACAATTGAATGAGTATATGGTACAGTCCCTGGTCCAATTATTAAATGCACTTAAGGTTTTTTCCAATTTTATATTTTCTACTAAATTAAATTTGATACTTTTTCCTATTTACGTTAATAAAAGTAGTAACGATTTTCATGATATTTAATTCCTAAATAAGGGTATAGTCTTGATTATTACCCCAATAACCGTACTATAAGGTAAAAGTCCTGATTTGAACCCCATTGAAAATATATGAGATTTGATAGGAAGAAAAGTGGTTAAATAAGTGATCACATCAGGAAAATAGCCCTGAGAAAAAATATTCATAAATAGAATCACCATCCACAAATGCAGTGGACATTATTGTCCTACATATATAGCACGCTGCGAATGATTGAAGCTTTAATAGCAGTAAAAGAGCTTTCAATTAAATATTCAACAATTAAGTTCACCATAATTAACTAGATATTTAAAATGATCGTAAATTTTTTTTTTCAGTAAATATAATGTTTTTTGGTCACATTAATTGGTAATAAGTGTAATAAATTAAATTATTATAGGAAAATTAAATCCAATCATAAATTTAAACACAAAATAAGTTAGCTATTACTTCATATTTTGTACAAAATCTATGGTACCTATTTAAAAATGGCCAAGGACTGTAGGTTTAAAAACTAATATTTAATAGGTACTAATATAGCTCTTGTTGCTAATTGAAATTTGCTAAAGTTCAAAGACTAATTTTAGACTATTAATTGAGAAAAATATTCGGAACTTTTTTGGTATTCTAATCGAAAGTGTAACTTTAATAAAGTTATATTTTTTACGTCGTTTAATATTTTTTCTCAAAGAAAACAGTTTTATATTCCTTTTTTTATTTTGCATGTTTTAATAATAGCTTTGTTGGGATTGTATGCATAACTGAAGTAATTAACGCTTTTCAGTCTCTATTTAAAATTCATCTTTCATTATAAAACAAAGCTATTAGCTCAAACGCTTGCATAGTAAATGATGAGTGTGAATGGGTCTTTAGTAAAAGGGCACAGTTAGTTTCTAATGCAGGGATTTATCCAACACGAAGATCATCCATTTGCCAACCGAAGGGTTAAGGACTCTCGAGATTTTAAGGATTCAAGATACACCTACGCTAACGGTCATACCAAGTCTCTACAATTTCAAAGTACGTAAACCAAACTTTCATATTTCATAATAACGTTTTTAAAATGGCTGATATCTGTTATAAAATATCTAAGTAAATACCTCTATATCTATTATAATTGTACTGTGTAATTTTTGTTATATCAAAGAACAAATTTAATTGTTTGTAAAGTTGGTTAAACAGTAAAGTTGTAACTTTCTGTTAGACCCTTCAACAAACTGTCAGACCATTTTTCATAGAGGTAACCGAATAAAGTTAACATTTCCCCATTGTGTATTCAATATTCATGGTATCATTGTTGTCCCTTTTTTTTTTTTAGAAGCAAAGCTTTTGACGAAAGATTTGATTTTGTAAGGCAAATAAATTGGTCAAAGCAGAAACTTTGTGAATAAAAATTTGTTATGCTATGTCAAACTTTTGTGAAATATTGTATTATACATATGTGTTTTATAGTTTAATATAAAAAAAAAGTCATAAAAACTTTTATCTCCTTAGCATTTGAAAGAAGCGTGGCTCACCCATTCATTTCACTGCTGTGCTTTTAAATTTCCGGAACGTCACGATCCAACGAAACATGCCAATTATCAAGCTTATGTTGATTATATCCAGGAAAATTGTAAATCTCAGTCGGGAAAATCGTCTCTGGTGCGAAAGTTGCGTTCTAGTATAGCACCATCGATTATGTTACGTGACAGTTTTTATACAGATGAAGCTTGGAGCTCATCAATCGTGTAAGGATCAACTTTTAAAATAATACGGTTTTATTGTTATTATTATGATGATGTCCGAATTTTCGTATACGTTTTAATATGTGATTTTTTTCTAAGTTCATATTGGTTGATTGCGTCAATGCTTTTAGTACGGATAACGAATTTCAAGCAGATCAAGTTTTCGATTCTTCTGGAATTTCAAATGAGACCGTTGAAATTGGTAATATTGAGCATGAGGAACATATGGGAGTTTTTCATGACACAATTCCACTGGCGTCCAACTATAATTCCATTATTTGTGGAAATTTGAGTATAAGGTATGTAAAAACATTGTATTATTGCTATACTATTAAAAAATAATTTATACATTCCTAAAAGAACAAAGAAACATACATCGCTGGTCAAGGACCGATTCAGGATTTTTTTCTGGAGGGGTGGGGGGGCACACTATCATCTTTCATTTGGAAGTGCGTGAAAGGGATCACGAAAAAAATTCGCAATTTCAGCCAGAAATAGAGTTTCACTATTGTTCTTTCTGTTATTTTATTCATTTATTTTCACAACTTTAATAATTTGATTTGCTTCCAAGTATGTACTGTTATGGAATCTCCACAGTATACAAAAATACCCTGGGGGGCACGTGCCCCCCTCCCTTTAAATCCGCCCTTATCGCTGGCTAATAATTTGTGACCACCATGAATCAGGAAAATGAAAAAAATCTCAAAAATTTTGAAATATAGAAAAAAAATAATATAAATATTGATAACCATAATGAATACTTAAAAATTAAAAATAATTATAGTTCTAATTGAAAAAATAGAAAAATTAAACCGATTTTTTATCCAAAATGAGTTTTTTGCGTTTAATTACAGTTTCAACCAGTCTCGATTGCATAATTAGTAACTATTTCTTCATTTCTGGTAAAAAATTGTTCCAACTTTCATGGAGTATCCTTCACAAGTCTTCAAATGAAAAAGCCTAGTGATCCCAAACATTTTATCGAGCTCATCCCCCAAAAGGTTTATCGGATTGAATTTGGAACTTTATGGTTCCCTAACTATATTATTTAAAACTTCTTCTGACTCTTTCCTCTCGAAAGACTTTTTACATTATTTTAAGGAATGCTTGGAATCATTATTGCGAAGCATAATGAGATCATTAGCAATTAATTTTATTTCAGATATGATACAATTTCGTCCTTAAATAGTTGAATATTGCATTTTTTTCCTAATTCTTTCAATTTTGACCAAATTTCTGGTTCCGTAGCCTGAAAAACAATTCCAAAATGTAATTGAGCCACCAATATGCTTAAAAGTAAGCATCACACAATCTGGTATCATCTATTTTTCGGCGTTGCGATGACTATAGATTCTTCTTTTAGAATAAAATTCTTCAAATTCAAACTCATCAGTCTATAGAACTTTTTCGAATCTTCTTCAGTTCAATTTCAATGGAGAAGTGCCCACTGAAATATTTAATTACTATTGTTATTATTGTTGTCTTAATAGAGGTTTCCACACGACAAAACGACCTAACAAAATTGCCTCCATTAATCTTCTTTTTATCGTGGTTAACGGCACAGGTTTAGTTCGTAACTTATAAACTTTAGCACGAATTTTTGGTACTGTTAGGTCAAGGTTTGTAAATTTACACAGGTTGCTCCATTAGAAAAAAAATGACGTCATACGAAGAATTTTTAAATTGAATCAGTCTGAAGATATGTACGAATTTCTTCTGGATACGTCACGTATCCATCACGTAGCCACCATGAGGCTACCTGCGTATTTTATAAACCTTGCTGTTAGGTGTCTATTATGCTTACTAATGACAATAATGGACTTTTCCTGAAGAAAGTTGGTAGCTCTCGGTCTTCCCGAACCCGATTTATCCTGATGACTTCATGGTTCCTTGTGACCTACCATGGCATTGTGAAAATATGTCTTTAATTTCTTAGCTGGAAAGAAATTACGCGTTCGGATTTATCTTCTATATAAAAAGTTGCAATAACGAATCGCGTTTCTGTACTAATTTCGTCAACTTTTCCCATTTTGAAAGACATCTGGTCAGTAAAAACTTCAGTTTCAAAATCAGTAGAAATTTTTGCGTAGTTAGGAATGATAGAGTACCTAAATGAACCAGAAATGATAATTGATAGATTTGATTGTTGATTGAAAAGGCTCATTCGGGAATTGAGACAGTGAGATATGATTCCTACTAATATTCAAAAATTTGGACCCTTAGAGGTGGAAATTTAATCAAATACACCCCTCTTTTGTCCTTGTTATTTTTCAAAAAGAAATTATGAACATATGAACATAGTTCTTTGTCTTTCGCTTATACCTTTTATCTTTCAATATTTGAAACCAATCGTACATTTAATTATTCTCTCTTGATTTCATAAATTGCTACCACTTCACTGTAAAAAAATGAATACATTTACATGAAAAAGATGCAAATAAGTAAAAGCTTACTAAAATTAACTACGTTTTTGAATTTCAGATTTGATGTGAAATGTTTTCCGGAACCAGACGCCTTGAATCCTTGTGAAGATATTATGGGTTCATACTGGTTACGAGTATCAGTTTGGCTTGTTCTAGTAACCGCAATTTTCGGAAATTTAGCCGTCATTATTGTACTATTCTCCAGTTGTTCCGATTTATCGGTTCCCAAATTTTTAATGTGCCACTTAGCGATAGCGGATTTGTGTATGGGTTTATACTTATTAATGTTAGCCGTTATGGATATTCATACAATGGAGTATTACTTCAATTTTGCATTCGATTGGCAATTTGGTGAGTTTAGTTATAAGCTTATTTGAAAACTATTATGGTAGTAAATATGGTTAAATGTTCAAGTGTCAGTTTTTAACAGCTTTTAGATTACAGAGATTACACTCGGGGATTGGATCAATTGCAATTTAATTAAACTTTGATTACTCAATTACTTGCCGAATTTACTACTAACAATTTAATTGATGAATTTGGCAAGTAGTTGTCAAAATGTAAAGGCAATAAACAGATAATTGCGTCAAATAATCTTGGATCTTTTTCTGAACAGGTTGGGGTTGTAAGACCGCTGGTTTTTTGACAATTTTTGCAAGTCAATTATCAATTTATACATTATCGGTGGTAACATTGGAAAGATGGTTTGCAATTGCTCATGCCATTCATTTGAATCGTAGAATTAAATTATCAATGGCGGCCCGTATAATGGTTTTTGGATGGGCATATAGCATTCTTATGGGGGCATTACCACTGTTTGGAGTTAGCAACTATTCTGCTACAAGGTAACATTGAAATTATGGATTTCTTATGGAAATAAATACGGAAATGGGAAATGATTAAATAAAGAATATTTTACAAGTTTTTCTTTTCATGCCAACGTAGAGGCGTTGTTTAATTAAAAATATTTTCTTATTAAAATCAACGATTTTTTTAATCTATTACTCGCGAAGAAATGATACCTTTTTCCCATTTGGATCATAAAATCAAATTTTTGTAACACAGAAAAATATTTCTTTTTCAGCATTTGTTTGCCATTAAAGCGTGAAACTATTGACGATTTGATTTATATAGTTACGCTGCTGACCGTCACGGGTTTAGCATTTATCCTGATAATGGTGTGCTATACCCAAATATACTTCAGCCTGGACACAGGAGCGCGTCCAGCCGGCCATCATGGGCCCAATGAGATGACAGTGGCCAGAAAAATGGCATTGCTTGTGTTCACCGATTTTGCATGTTGGGCTCCGATTGCGTTTTTTAGTCTTACGGCGTTAGCAGGTTTCCCTTTGATTGACGTCACTAGATCAAAAATCCTCCTTGTTTTCTTTTATCCTTTGAATTCTTGTGCCAATCCTTATTTGTATGCTCTCTTAACGACACAATATAAACGAGATTTATTTGCTTTGTTTTCTCGGTAAGTAACATTTTATTTTTCTATTACTTTAATTAGCACATATTTGCATTTATTTTTTTTGATTAACGGTTCCGTGTTTTGTGTTTTGTGAAGCCGTTTAGTTTTGTTTTTATTTTTTGTACACTTTTTTTTTGTAATTCGAATTTTACGATGATTATTGAGGTAATCAGAGGAAGCAAAATTTTAACTAATATTGGCGTCACAGATGCGGTTGCTGTAGGAAGAGAGCTCATCAATATAAATTGGCGTATTCTATTCCAACCACTAATAATTCTAATCCACTACCATTGACTGCACGAAGCTCAATTCCTTGTTCTGCAAATAATGATTCAACAACTCGAAAACTCAGTAAGACAACTGTTAACGAAATTTATGTTTGAATATTATAAAAGAAAAAAATATATTGGAAACTAAGTTTATTATTTCATAAACAAACATTCAAGGTAGTATTAAGATTCATGGTTGTTGTGTTGATTTTTGATTAAATTATCCGAAGTTATATAGTGTGGAAGAAGTTGAGAATACCAAAAGGTTTTCTAATTAAATAAAAATCAACACAGACCAGCTGTTAAACTTGATACTCAGTATTTCTATAGAAATGTACAAGATATGATTTACAGTCTTTATATGTGAAGAAACTTCATAGAACAAGGTTAATATAATTATTTAATTATTCCATCAAAAATTTGTGCCAAATACTGTTGTGTACGTTTAATTTCTAGATAGTTATACACGCAAGGATTTTTTTTTCCAATTAATCAGCAGGAAACCATCGAACTTTCATTTCTATTTAATTTTCTCAATGTATAAAATATTAAGCCAAAATTGTTTTTTATTAACCAGTTCGTTTCATGCTATTTAAAGTATGCTAAAAGGTATAATAAATTGGTTTATTTTTGTTTAGGTATGTGCCTACTTTTATTAAATATCGAAAAATTTAGATGCTTTAAAATGTATTGAGTCCAGAATCTTTGTTTTTTTTTTTCTTGAACTTTCTATCTAGAAACATATAAACCGTAAACCTTATAATTCTTTAGTGCCAGAAAGTAATAAATACCACTGATTTCATTCTTTTGCAATCTTTGTACATTGTATCAGTGTAAAAGGAATTAGAAACTTAAAATAAAAGAAACACCTTCAAAGTTACCTAATTTTCAAAATAAGTGGTTTAAAAGTCAAAATTTATAAGAATTTTCTTGGGAAATTGTTGAATTTTTTTTTTCTTCTGGATAGCAGTTTTTAGCTTTAATTTTTTTGGGTATAATGACAGTATAAACAAGGCTAATGCACTAAACGACTGAAACTCTTGTGTGGCAATTTTATGATTAATATTATTTATTTCCATAACGCTGTATGTAAATAATGAACCCATGTACCTATTATAATGTTTTTATGATTTACGCTTAAAATTATTATGATATTAGTAGCTTTATAAAACATTAGGTATATTATATTTTATTGTATCGATAAGGTAAAACTTAATTTCGTTTTATAGTTTCATGGATGGATTTATAACTTCAATTTCTCTGAATCCATTTTTTTAAAGTTAATGGTCTAGAGCTATAAGCATGGTAAATGAACCCCCGAAAGATGGTTTAATGATACTTAAGAGATGTGAAGGTACTAATCTAATACTAAGATCATAGAAGTTGCAAATCTTTATCTCATTTTTTTTTGGTGAAAAAATATATTAAGTGAAAATAGGAAACATTTTTTTTCTTAAAATATATTTAACTGAACGATTTAAGACTTTAATGTGATTTGGGGGTCGATATTGCTTTTATTATACAAAAATATCAACTAAAGCTTATTTCTTCATAAAATCTTTTTAACCATAGAACAATTTTGGTAACTGTCTAAAAGTTAAGTATTTAAAGATTTATCTTCTTTATTTATAATATGTGATTTTTCTTAGATTTTTGAAGGAGTACTACAAAATGAAAATTAAATTAAATTAAGGGTGGACCACCGTCAGAAAAAAAAATTTTCGATTTTTTTTTTCCAAAATGTCTTCTTATAACATTCAAGAATAACGTGTTAAAAGGATTGGAATAGCTGACTAATATATTTTCACTGATAAAAATTGAATAAATTGATAATAACATAAAAAGATATCTTAAAAAAACTTTAAATGCGTTTTTCTCGAAATCAACTTTTTAAAACTGGGAGACAAGATTTCTCAGAAACTATCGGATGGATTGTCTTGAAACTTGAGAGTGTTATAGTTCAACACGTCTTCTTGGTACTGAACCTCTGAAATTGGCCAAACCTCCCCCCTCAAAGAGGGGGAAAGGAAGAAAAAAAAGGTCGTTTTTTTAAACTTTTTTTTCAAAATCGCGCCATTTTGTGAATTTTCATTTTTTTACGGATTTTCGAGGTTCAGTACCAAGAAGACGCATTACCAAAACCTACATTCTTTGAAAAATCATGATCCGACTTCCGGTTTCCGAGAAAACTTGTCTCCCGTTTGCCTCTTAATTTTTGAGGACCCTTTTTCAAAGCGCTGTAAAAGGGGGAGGTAGGGGGGACATATCGGGGCAAATAAAAAAAATAGTTCAAAACTTCAACTTTTACATGCCGAATACCGTTTTTTAATATCTCTTAAAAAAAAATGGTAGCAGTTTTAAAAAAGTCATTTTTTTTACGTTCTGACGGTGATCCACCCTTAAAACTATTTGCCATGCTTAATTTCTCTTGTTGAACCTGAATCTGTACCTAAATAAACAAAGAACCGAAAATAATAGCAGGTATATATATTATAAATAATATATATTATAAATTTAATAACATTTCTGGGAAATAATGTTTTTCCATAGCTATTAATAAGTTTAATTTATATTCAATTAAGTTAGCGATTGAGTGTCTAGTTAATACACGTAAAAGCACAACACACATATTTGAATATAAGAGGCTATTAGCCAATGGGATTGCAAGATTTCAAGATGTGCATTTGTTTTGATTGTTGAAATTTTGAAAATTTATGGAAACCCCTCCCACACTCGATGCCTATACGAATACGTATACACAATATGCAATGCTTTTTGCTCTGACGTCATTCGGGGCCTATTGATACCATGTATTATAATTAAGGGATTAGATTTTAAAATTCTTTGAAATAAATATTAAAAACATAAACTGTGTATGTTTAATTGGAAAAACATTTCATTTTAATTAAAGGTAAATGAAATAATTAATTGAGAATATTACTACACATAAGTGGAGGTAATGACAAATTTTGAGTTTGTCATATAAAAATAAAATAAAATATTTTCCTGATTGAATTTTTTTTCGAAAATTAAAGAAAAAATGAAATAAATATTTATTTACCTAGAATTTTTCATGGCTATTTTTTTTCTAAAAAATACAATTATTTTACAAAATTTATAAGGCTCTATAGTTGTTTATTTTTTATAAAAAGGCATTATCAACCCCTAAATCATAATAGAATTTCAGATCAAATGGTTAAGTAAATTCTATAATAATATATAATAATTATATAATAATTACTTTTCTCACCAAAACTAATTAAAAGAATAATCTGAATCTTTTTGGATCTTATTATTTTATTCGATAGTTACAAAGTATTATTTAAAAAAAAAATTCGGGGCCCCTAGATCCATTACAATTAAAAAGTTTTGATTTTATTGAAAGTAATATGTTACTGATATTTTATCGTCGAAAAAATGTTTTGAAAGCATTTAAATAGATTTTAATTTTAATATGAATCAATAGATTTATAACATACGTTTTTTTACATTATAACAGAAGTATTCGTTATATCATAAGGTTATATGTAATACCACAAAGAAAAAATATTTTCATAGAATTATATAGAATTGATTTATAGTTTGGTTGACATATTTTTAAATTCGTATCTTTACTACATAAAAATATTTCCTGTAATAAAAGGAAGGATTTTTTTTTGGAACAATAATAAAAGAGAGTGGTTAAAAATATTAATATATATAAATTTATTTAGGTTTGTAGATACGAATATATACACAATTCTTACATACATTTATAAAATTATGTTAGTAAATTGCTTATAAAATGAACTTTTTGAATATTAATATCAAATGAGTAAATATATTTTAAAGATTATCATAGATACATCGATTTGAAATACTATAGAATAATGAATAGTCATTAAGAAACGTATAAATATATTGAATTTCTAGTTTGATTTCATTCCATTTTGTAGTTGACTTTAGATTGTGAAAATATGAATTTGTTTGATAATAAATTATTAAATAGGACTAAATAGATAGTAAACCAGTAACGTAATTGATGTTTAGATTTAATCACTTTTTTAAATAATGTAATAAATAAATATAAAAGAACTTTTTTCTGAAAAAAATAGTATTAAGTATATGATAAGAATTCCAGATTAGAGTCAAGTTAAAGCACTAGTTCAAATGCAATTGTATACAAAGAATATTTTTTTTAGTTATAGTTTTGTAAAAAAATATTTAAAGAAAGTGCTTAAGTAAATAATTTACAGTTTTTTTGTTCAAAGTTTGTTGTTTTTATTTTTGCATTTATAAAATAAATTATGAGTTATTTAAAACATTGAAATGTGTTTATTTTAAGTCCTAGTAATTTTTCCATTCATCTAAAAATTTAACTATGAATCGGTCGTTTTGATTAAAGTTATCTTTAGTATAGTTTTCATATTTCCATTTCAAAATAAAATTATAAAACTAACTTCACATTCGTGTCTAACTTTTACCCGATCTATAGCAATAATAAATGTTTTTAAATGATGAATAACTTAAATATTTATTGAATTATTATGTTTAGGTAATAATTATATGTACCGAATAGTTGGATAGGAAAATTGTGTAGTTTTGGGATTTTCAACTTAATTTTTAGGTTTCACAATTTCAAATGTCATTGTTTGAGACATATTTAATTTTTATAGTTATTGTGGATTTTCCCAAGCATTTTCATTAGTGGCAACCATTGAAGTTTAATTACTCTTTAGTATTAGGACGACATTTGTATTGAATTATTGGATAGTTCGTATTTGCAGTGTAGTATTTGAGAATTGAAAAAATTGTTTTTTTCAATTATTAAATTGAATCCTGTGAAATTTAAACACATGTAAATAAGACCTATTTTGTTTAAGTTTTGAATTTTATGTCCTAGGTTTTTAAGGGTAATAAATCTGCCGTAATCGCAACTATCCCACTAATTATCTTGAATTAAAGTTTTGATATGTATTAGAATTATTTTGAATACTAATTTGTAAAAAAATGCGACAAAAACAGTATTTATATGAATTATGAATATGATTTATTATTGAGATAAGTGTTTTATTGTAAGTTTGATTGCTTATAAAGTCAACTACCTTAAAATAATGTAAAAAAATAAAATATAAATAATTTGCAATATAACCAGTGAAAATATGGAGGAAAAAAGCAAAAGTTATAGATAACTATTTTACAGAAAATAATAAGAAATACAGCACCATAAATATTTTAAATGTTTTATACAAAAAATGCCTATGAATTACGAAAATTTATGAACATCTTTTCAATTGTGTAAACCAATGTTTCTTTTGTGAAAGACTATAGATTCTCAATGGTTCGGCACTGGTTAGTGCCAATTCAATGCTGTTTAGTGCGTGAATACTAAGTACTTTCGGTAAGTAGTCGACCATGGCTTCTGTAACGTTCATATTGATAACTGCTACATCGTTCGGTCTGAAAACAGAACATACATTGTTATTACAAACAAGTCGTGGCAATAATTAAATATTTAAATAACTTACTTGTTTTGTACTTTCGGTGGTGTATAAATTAAGTCAGCTGGAATGTTGTCTGGCGAAAGAGTGATAATTTTAATTCCCAGGGGAGCCAGTTCGTAGCGTAAAGCGTCACTTGCTCCTTGTACTGCATGTCTGGTGGCTGTGTAAGCTACTAAGCCATTACAATCACTGTTAAGCTCATCACAAGCTCCCACTGTAATAAATCTCCCATGGGTGTTGCGAAGTAAACCTTGAAAAGCACGTGCTGTACGTAGTACACCAACCACATTTGTCTTTAGCATCGCTTCCCAATGTGAAATATCCTGGTGGTCGAGTTTGCCACGATACGCAATTCCCGACGTATTAATTACGGCCCATACACCTGCAATTTGTCAGAAATAATTAGATTTTCTAATGAAGTTGTACACGTAGTGGTATTATCACATAATTGTATAGTATTAAGAGTACATAATTTACGAGTAAAGATCGAAAATAGCACAATTATTTGACTTAGTACAAGAAAAAACTCAAGTTAAAATTGGTTTGGTAATTAGACAGAAATATCTTTGATTTAATCTTAAATATTTTCAAATGTTCAATGTTCTACGAAAAATTTATTTTTCTAAAAAGCTTTTATCGCAACTTGTGCCAAATAGAAAATTACAATTAACTATTTTGGCAACGTAAATTAGTATAAGGTATCGATATTTTCACTTCTCTAAGTTTACTTTTATAAACCAAGACTATATTTTCATCTTATTCACGAAACAATTAGATATCATAATGAAATTTTGTTCCTTATATTATTATTACATA
Source organism: Sisyra terminalis (assembly GCA_958496175.1). Lineage (NCBI taxonomy): Eukaryota > Metazoa > Arthropoda > Insecta > Neuroptera > Sisyridae > Sisyra > Sisyra terminalis. Next base: position 58,825,352 of record OY292274.1, read on the forward strand.
ATTGTAGTATGGTAATCAGAATAAATAGTAGACTGGGCCCAAAAAATCGACTTTTTTTTGTTTTTGAAAAGTATATCGAAAATATTGTTCAAGGTGATAAAAAAAATATCGAGAAGGTTTGAGCCCTTAATATTAATATTGAGAGGTCTATCATCTTTAATTTCGATTTTTTATTTGTGCTTTCATTTTCGCGTCAATGCTGTCAAAATATCAAGGTAAAAAAATCATCTGTACATATATTTATAGAAGATTAAATTCCCTACAACAAACGTCTTTTTGAAAATTTTTGCCAAACACGCCGTTTCCGAATAATCAAGCTTTAAACATTGATATAATTTTAAGATTTATCTTCTTTATTTTGGAATTTTGTAACTAACGAACAAATAAACATATAGAAATGAACAATAGATTCTTGAAGGGAATTTAATGCTCTAAAAAAAAGGTCTCTTAACGTTTTTACATAAAATCACTCTTTCAAAATTGGTTCTACAACGAAAAAAATAATAATTTAATTTTTCTTTTAACTTTAATTGTGAATAACGCTTGAAAAAAGGGATTTTATGTAAAAACGTTAAGAGATCTTTTTTGTAGAGGATTAAATTTGATTTAAGAATCTATATTGTTCATTTCTATATATTTATTTGTTCGTTAGTTAGAAAATTTCAAAATAAAGAAGATAAAAAATTTACAATAAAAATGTCTTTCCAGTTGTTCAAATTTTTTTGACAAATTATCTTTGCTGTTATAAACATAATACTCTACTAGTTAAAGTTTATACGAAAACCACTCATTAAATATTTTCCTATTCAGAAATTTGGGTTAAAGAAAAAAATTACTTAACATAAATATTTCAATATTCTGCCAAGAATTTTGATTTCTTCAGGTCTAAAATTCTTTTTAATTTCGGTTGTTTGGGAATTTTTATTAGTCAGTTTCGACAGTTACTAATATATTTCCCAGTAGAAAAAACGGTCTGTATACTAATGTAAGCGGGTGATAAGTTATACTTTTTGGACGTATTAAAAAAAAGTTTTTAATCCATCGCCATAGCAGCATCTTCAGGTAGTGCTTGAAATGGGACATAAGTTATTAGTAGTTAGTAGATGGTGTCCGACTGAATTTTCGGTTTCGGTTTCGACTAAAAACGAGTTTCGGTTTCAGCTGTTGTCAAGCCAAAGCTACGACCGAAACCTAAACTGAATTCGTGAGATAAAAAAATTGTAAAAAAAAATAGTTTTTCACTTATTGTTTTTTTTTTCAAGTATGAATACTGATGACTATAAGTTCATTAATTTTTTATTTAATAATATCTTTGATGTTTTTTTTCAGATCGAAAGAATACTGATCAAAGTTTAGAAGAAATTATTTTGTTTTTTAAGATATAAGAAATAATACTTTCTATTTTAATTACCTAAATATAATAAATAAAATGTAATTCGTGTATTTTGGTGTAAGTACTTTATATTATTCTTGCTTCAGAAACTCCAAAATTGCTACATCAATAAGCTAAATTAGTTTATATCACATCGTTAATGACATATTTATAAAAATCATTATTAGTTTTTTTTCCTGTATGTGAAAAATTTCTAAATATTTCCCAATTCCCTGTGTCTGACGTTCATATCACCGTCGATAGGAATTCACAGGAATTGGAACAATGTACACCCTAATTAAAAAATTATCAATTTATCAAGGAACATGAACTATGTAATTTTTTTGTAAATTATCACTTCTTTACCTAAGTAATGAAGATACCCATTGTTCCAATTCCTTCGAAATTCCTGCCATTTCCAAACACTAAAAAAAATACTTTCCAAATTCTTTGGTTATAATTAACAAAATATTGTACTGTGCAACATTTGTATTTGTAAATTTTTAGTTAATCCCACCGAAGTATTACTCAAAAATATTTCATAAAACCAAAAAAATATGGGACCCCTAAACGTGAGATCTATTTTAATCTCAATATTGAAATTTGTTCGATAAAATTTCACATAGAATTGATAAAACTATCAAAATAAGCTTGATGAAAGTATGAAATGAAAGTAGAAGCATCAAGTTTAACCATTATTTATTTACTTTCAAATTGCAATTTTAACATTGGATGTGATTTTGTTTGATGAGAATCTTTTTATGAAGAAATGTTTTAAAATTCAATTATCATTAAACCTTTCAATTCCTAACACAACAATGGTCGATTAGGATTAACTTCAACAATCATTCTACTTGGATAAGTAGCTACATGTATCTATTATTATTTCAAAGTTTAAGTGAAAATTGAAACATTAAATGAAGTGAAATTTGATTTACGATTCTTAATGATTTTATTAATGGGCAATTTAAATTATTTTAATCAACGCTAATTGTTTTTGTGGGTAATAAACTACATCTTATCACTTGCATATACCATTTCTTAAGTACTTATAGATGGATTAAATTTAAAAAAAATGTCATAGAAATTGTTAATTGGTGAGAAGAAATCTTAAGAATAATAGTTGGACTTAATATTAAAGTTCCGTAATTTTATTATAGCATCATTCTTATTTATTATCTATTCAATTTTATAATATACAATGCTTGCGATTTAAACACGCATGGTGGCGTACATATATTAGTTATAATTTTACCTGGTTTATATCCAAGTATTGTTTCTGTAATTTATCTTTTATTGTTAAAGCCAAGACATGACACTTTCAACGAATAACGAACGATGATAAATTTTCCTGGATACATTGTAAAATAATTATAGCGATGAAGTCAATCAAAATTTCAGCAAAAGTCGAGAATCAATTACCAAAATGGACAAACTTGGAAAAATTTGAAATATTTGGAAACTTGGGGAAATTTAACAAAGTTTAAAAGTCTTAAAATTGAATTATGAAGTATAAAACTTTATGATTTTGGGTATTGGGATACTCAATGGGTGATTTTATATGAAAACCGTACACATTTGTGGTGGTGAAATTAAAATAGAATATTTTAGAATTGGTTTATTTCTGGTTTTGACAGGGTAATAAATATATGAAATTGCAAAATATTCCTGTATTTTATCTCAATTTATGGATTTTGCTATTATACTTGTTTTCTACGTTCACATGTTATCTATGATTTATCTTTGAATTGTTAGAGTGACATAATATGACATCACTTTATGATATTTTTACGATTGTCTTTAACAGAACAATGCAGATTATATATTCAAACTTCTTAAATCATCAAGGAGTGTATGTATGCTTTATAATGATATCAACCTTCAAATTAAGTTTGTTTGAATTTTAATTTGATCTTCAACTATTGCTACTTATAAACCCAGCACTAACATGTATTTACATTGGTTAAATATAGTTATTAGGTAAGCTAAATATAAGCAATGAAAATTAACATTTATATCTTCAATAATGTTAAATAAAATACGCATTTTTTTTTAAAAGAATATTATGTAATGTAATGAATCTTGGGGACTGGAAAAATGATCAAGATATGGTTCATCAGCAAAAACGTTGTCCAAAAACTATAAAGACAAATTTTTATAGTCTTTACGCTGGTTGAATTTATAGAACAAAATTAAAATTTTGAAAAAATTTTTTTAGGGAACCAATTAGACCCACACTTTTCATAAAACATCGATTTTATACAGCAGTATTCAATAATCCAGCCCTTCAAATCATAAAAGATTCAATTATATTAAAAATGGTAATAAGATATTTGTAAACAATATTTATAAATTTAACTATTGATTCTACTATGCGATTCAATTCATAAGAGGCAAGTAGTTTTAATTTTTCCAGATAACTAAGGTATAGTCACCAAATTTCGTCCCCAAGCTTAATTTCGCCCCCTTGGGTATCTTTTTTTCTAAATAACGCCACCTAGTTTTTATAATTTAAATTTAAAGCCAGTTAAGTCAGACAATCATTTCAAATGTTTAGCGGTGAAATGTTGGGTCTTTTTGGATATTTAAAAAAATAAAAAACTTTTCAAGGTAAGTTTTTGATTGAAATACTATCGATAAGGTTTAAATGGTGATGTTCTTGAATTATTTAAACGAACTTTTGCCAAAATTTGATGTTATCGCTTAAAATTAAATCGATTATATTTTCATTTAGGTTATGACATGCGTTTTTGGTTGAATACATGTTGTCAATACAACTGGCAAATTCCTAATATCGTCCCCTTACATAAGCCTAATATCGCCCCCGGGACGATATTGAGATTACTTCGTTATTCGGCAGTTGTATTTTTTCAACAATCATTTTTTCAATAAAATATTTAGTGTGGACGAAACAGGGATCAGTACCATGATAAAATGGGAGAAAAGTGGATAGGATGCACAAAATGTTTCCAATGGATGCATGAGAATTGTGTTGAAAATCCAGGGCCTAACTTTATCTGTTCAATTTGCTTAGAGAATTAAAAATACTTAAAGTTTAAACTATAGGTACATCACTGATTAATAAGTCTGATTAGATATTGTTATTATTATGATTATACTAATAATTATATATTGTTAAAAAAATAGTTTATGTTTATGTAAGTCCTGATTATTGTGATCTCAATATCGTCCCCGGGACGTAATTAGGTGCTCAAAAAATTATTTTCAGAATGTCTACTTTTTTGTAAGGAATATTTTTGTATAAATAATAAAGAATTTAACAAATTTTTCTTTCTTTGAAATAATAAAGAAATGTTATAACTAAACTTTGACGTTATATTGATTACTTTAATCGCAACATTTTTTTCAAAATTTTTATTTTTCAAAAAGGGGACGGTATTTGGTGACTCTACCTTACTTTCCGGTAAACTCAATATATTTATGTATTTAATAATTTAGCTATTAAGCTACGTATAAGTTAGCTTAAAAATAAAAACACCAGCCCTTAGTAAATTAAACAACAAAATTCATAACTGTAATTTGTCTAAATATAAGACAAAAGATTTACAAAATCACTTACTAACATAGTATTTTAATTTTAAAAATAAAAGACTAGTTTAACGATAAATATTGTAAAAGATAATTTTATCTTAGAGAATAAATTATTGATTACAATTCAATTGGTAATTATAAAATTTAAATAGAAGTTAATAAACAACAACTTATAATAAATTATAGAGTAGGATACTATAATTTACACTTCCGATGATCGAATACGTTTCTAGAAGAACTGAGTTTGGTATGGGTTTGTAACTTTTAAATCAGTAAATAAAATATTTTTTTTATTACATTCTAGCAAACAATCCAATATTAATAAAAAAATCCTAGTCCTGGTCAATTAAATCGGTATAAACAAAGTTTATGGTATTAAAGCGTTTGATATGATATTTTCCAACACATGAATTTGCATTGTTGGTTTAACAAACATTATTTGCATTTTCATTTTATCGGTATTTGAACTTTTCATTTAGACCGTTTGATTGGGGTTTATTCACTGATGTATTCTATAAAGTCTAAATCAATTTTTTTCTGTAAACATAATTTCAATTTATTGGAAAGCATATTCCGTATAGCTTTCCACTATGCATCAGTGAAATTTTCATTTCATTATTACGAATAGCTGGATTCGTTAGAGTTATAAATTCTTGAATGATTTTAGACTTTGATGTTCAAATTCATATAATATTTATACCAAAAAAAAAACATTCTCCATTAAATGCGTGTTTTTTTAAAACTTTTAATTTTCCAATTTTTTAACTATATCCACTAAAATTGATAATGATACTAAATGAAAATTTTTCGGTAGAAAAAATATTTTCCATCACCTATGTGCCTATTTCTTTACTCTTTCATACCTCTTTCATATTGCAAATGCCACTGCCGTATACAAAAATCGTAATAAATGTCCAATAAATAAGAAAAGTTTGATTTAAGAATAACTTGTTATAATCAATCTATATCAAAAAGAAATTAAGTAAAGATCGCAATTCTTCAATAAACGCAAAGTATTAGGCACAAACTTCTGGTACACACTTTAATTAATATATGAATAACATATAAAACCGGAGGTATTTATTTCTTCTTGTAAGCCATTTATTTATTCATGAGTGTAGGCCTCATTATTTATTAAGACGTTAACATTAGTATTATAATAATTAAGTAATTTTTGCTTCTCATGTTATAATAACAATAATTTATTAGGAAAGGTTTGGTAAATTAATGCTGAAAAAAGCTTTGATTTGATCGAATTGAATAATAACGCGATACCGACAAAAAACTTGATTTTTTTAAGAAAAAAATATATCTTGAGTATTATAAATTTTGTGTTTTTGTTGAAGGAAAATTATTTTGCTAACATTTCTGGTCAGTGTAAATACATTATGAAAAGATCCACAAAAGTTTGTCTTACGAACTATGATCTATGCTTCAATCGATTATTTTCATCATTTTAAAGTGATGGTAGGAAAAATTAATTAAACCAAAAGCTGCATTGTTGTTTATTGCATAAACCAAAGACTTAAGGATTTAGTTATAAAGCCTCATAAGCCATTATTAAAAAATCAACACAAAACATTCAAACCTCTTAAAATTAATTAATTGGCATTTAGTCGATGGTTACTTATTTATTGAAAAACTATTATTTTTTACATCATTTTACTTTTATCAAATTCGATATATTTTTCGTCAAGTATCGTGAGTAGTAGGGTGGGTGAAAAAAATCGATTTTTTTTTTTTACAAGTGACACGGAAAAATGGGTCGCTAGACACCTTAAGAAAATTCGCACGAAGTATGAGTTCTTAATTTTAATAGGAAGATCCTCCGCATCGCAGTTTTGTATTTTTTTCTCAGTCGAATAGAAAAAAAAACATACCTCGTCATTTATCGATTGTATAGAAAAATGTTCTGAAATTTTTTTTTAGGAAATTTAATGCTCTACAAAAAAGGTATTCTATATTTTTTCCGTAAGCCTCACCATTTGAAATATATTAAGGTTTTAATTTTGATTATTTTAAGACAAATTTCATTTTTGTTTATGAATTTTATAACTCGACAATAGATGACTCTTATACAATGCGCAATATAAATTTTTATTGGAAATTAACTGCTCTATAAAAATGGTTTTTTATGTTTTGGCGCTTAAATTAACCGTTCAAAAGATATTCATCATCAAACTTTCATGTGTAAGGATTTTAAAAGTTTTTGATGAGATATTCGCAAAATTTCAATTTAACTTATAATTTTTGAGAAAATTTACATGAATTTTAGTTTTTATCAACTGAGAAACTTCAAAATATTTTTCAAGTTTTTTTTTATGCTTAAGTATATTTGTCTCCATTTAAAAAAAAATAAATTGTACATTATTTATCGCTTAGTTAAATATTTATTAATAAAAAAAGTAAAGTTTTCATTGTACATATATTATGATATATTTCAGTATTAGAGAAAAACAATTTCCAATTAGTTATAAAAAAGTTTTTTGTTTCAATTTTCTTATATTAATGATACTTAAATTAATGACAAAAAATTAAATTTATATGAAAATTATAAATTAAATTGAAATTGTTCGAATATCTCATCAAAAACTTTTAAAATCCGTACACATGAAAGTTTGATGATGAATATCTTTTGAACGGTTAATTTAATCGCCAAAACATAAGAATCCATTTTTAAAGAGCAGTTAATTTCCAACAAAAATTTGTATTGCGCATTGTATAAGAGTCATTTATTGTCGAGTAATAAACTTCATAAACAAAAATGAAATTTGTCTTAAAATAATCAAAATTAAATCCTTAATATCTCTCAAATGGTGAGGCTTACGGAAAAAATATAGAATACCTCTTTTGTAGAGCATTAAATTTCCTAAAAAATTCTTGCAGAACATTTTTCTGTACAATCGATAAATGATGAGGTATGATTTTTTTTCTATTGGACTGAGAAAAAAATACAAAACTGCGATGCGGAGGATCTTCCTATTAAAATTAAGAGCTCATACTTGGTGAGAATTTTTTTAAGGTGTCTAGTAACCCATTTTTTTGTGGCACTTGTAAAAAAAATCGATTTTTTTGACCTACCGTAGGGAGTAGCTAACGTTAAAACCATCAAGATAAAGATAAATTTCTTACAACAGTAATGCCACAAAGAGATAACATGCTAACGTTTTTCAAAATTACGATAATTTTTCGTAATAACACTCCAGTTTTATATCTTCCGTTCTTCTATTTTTAGCCCTTCGGGCACTAACTCGGTTTCTTTCTTCATGAAATAATCAACTTTGAGGAAGAGACTTGGCTATTTGGAACGCTTAGAATGGAAGTGTTAGGTCATAAGGTCAAACCAAGATACGACGCAATCCTACATACCTTCCTCAACATAAGATTACAACGAATAACTAACCTCATTACCATTAATATATATCTTCACCAACAACTCAACATGAACGTACATATTGTACGTTACAATATAAAACGCGTGGTTTCTCCTGATCAATATGCCATGCATGTATGATGCCTACATTATAATATAACTTCATTTAGGAATGCAACAAAAATAGTTCGAGTAACGCATATTGAATCACTTCTTGTGCTTCCTTATTAATTGAAACGATCGCATTTTTCATTTTGTTTGTAATATCTATATCTATACTAATATATAAAATTCTTACGTCTGTCTGTACATTTCGATTTTCAACCCAATTTCAGAGTAAATATTTGTTTCAAGAGGCCCTTATTCCAAATTTAACATTTTTAAAATTTTTGTCTGTCTGTCTGTCTGTCTGTATGTCCCGATTTAACTAAAGAACGGGACAACCGAATTAAATAAAATTTGGTATTAAGATACAACATAATTTCCCACATACTATAGGCTACTTATCATTCCAAAAAAAATAATAAGGGAAGGTATTCCTTAGGGATGAAAACAGACATTTTTACTTTATATAGGTGAGTTATATATCATAGGAAAGGTAATTAAAAGTTACAAAATAATCTATAAAAATATTTTTAGTTGAGCTAATAAAAAGCACAGTAAATTCAATTTAAAGTTTAAAAAATTGCCTCTTTGAAATAAAAACTTTATATATAATAGACAAATAGTTGATGTTAATAGCGATGTTAATTCCTACTAATATTCAAAATCGAGACCCTTAACTTCTGTTATTTCAACGCGAGTATTTTGATAAGTTTCGACTTTTTTTAGTCATAATTAAGACCAACTTTATTTATGTATAGATGCTGATTAATTTACGGATTATTTGGTCCACGGTTCCAAAAAACTTTTCGTAGCTATACGCAATAGACATACTCTTTTTAAATATTTATAAATATTTTTTTTGAAAATTAATAAATTAAATTCGACATAATAGTGTTTTCAAGTATGATTATGTTTTTCGTAAAAGAAATAAGAAAAATAAAAATTTCCATATACTACCACTACAAGGAGCAAATCTAAAAAGAAAACAATCAACACCAACGTTACGCAGACGAAGTCGCGGGGATCAGCTAGTGGAAGTATATAATTATTGAAATTATTCTTTTATTTAAAACAAGATTTTTAAAACCACCTTGAAGGTTTCAAAGGTCTTATCTCTGGGCTGGTGGCTGGAATGTGGTTTTATCGGAACTCCTTTGCATTTTTTTATTCGACAGATAATTTTCTATCATTTATATGATACCAGTGAAATATTTTACATTTAATATTCAAAACACATATTTGAAGTTGTGCAAATCGAAAGAATGATGTGTAACACATTTCCTAATTGGAAAATATAACATAAACATTTTTTTTAAAGTTTATTTTCTATTGTTTAAGAAAAAACTCCACTATAGGTGTGTCTGTATTTACGGTCTCAGAGGCCCAATATTTGAGAAATTGCTAAAAAAAAAATTTTGACAAACCTTTAAAATGAAAAACATTGAATTTGGATGAGCCATTTATTTTTTAAGACAATTTAAAAAAAAATTTAACCACTACCCACTTTAAGATTATGCAGCACTGATTCATCAATTAAAATAGAAGTTTTTTTTTTAAATGTTCGAGATCTATGCAAATATTTACAAGTAGGATGAGACTGTTTCAATAAAAAAATATTTAAATATTTATTATAAATTCCACAATTGAATTCATCATACATCTTTTTCAATGTATTTGCAATATAATTTTTAAAGTTTGCCAATGATTGGATTATCGATTAAGTTTTAATAAAACGAGTATTTTAAATTAAAGGAGTGTGAAGAACATTTGATTATATGAGACTTCTATATAGAAATATTACATAAATGACATCTTCATATGGTGAAAAATACAAATGCCGTGGCCTTGTTGCCTTCTATGCATCTTTTAATAGATTGTTATAAACACATAATGTTAATTGAATCTCAATCTGAAAGTTGTTTCATTAACATTTTATTATATTTGATTCAATTTAATCCTAGCGAAATATGATCGTTTCGGAATTTTTATGAGTAACCGCCCAATTTGTGAATGGCAAAAGTTACTGTAAGGCAATAATGGTTAATTGTATAAATATACCACGAATTAATTTGATCATTGCACATTATAAAATGGAAATTTTGGTTTTGAAATAATGTGAAATATATGTGGAATCTTTTAAATAAAAAATCGAATTTTGGTTTTAAAAAATAAATAATTTTTAATGTATTATTTACGCAGACTAACTAATAGATTTTCTTACGTTATGCATCCAATGATGCACAAAAATACAACTGAAGTAAATTTGGGAATTGCTTTTTCCCAGAAATGGTTAATATTATGAAAAAATCAGTATGAATAATTTTTGTAGATAATTGTATGATCTATAATTTTGTATAAGATATTTGTATTATAAAATTAACCGTTTTGCTAAAAAATCCAAAGGACCTATTTCGCGAAGGTTGACCGTGGGTAAATTATTTTGCACACATGAGATCGATGGGGACTTTATTCAGCTTGCTGGGAATTTATGTAAGGTAACCCTTTGATTCGGCTAAGTTGACCGAACTTTAATTACTGATAGATGATAAAATTCAGATCTCAGCTTTTATTTATTTAAATAAGAAGACAATTCAGGTTGTTATTTTTTATTTATTATTTAATAAATAAATAAATAAATTTGCTGTGCCCCCTCGAAAATTATAGCAAATATATTTCAGAATTCTTTGGGTTCTCCAAAATCAATTTGACTTTTTCAATCTAGAGTTTAAATTTGCAATCCCTTCTGGAAGACCAATGTTGCCAACCAGTGAATATTTAACTATGTTCTTTTGGTGATATTTATTTGTTTCAGTAATTAAATAAGAAGACAATTCAGGTTGTTTAAGATCGGTTTTTTTATTTAATATTTTTATTATTCAATTAGCTACGTTTCGTTACGTATCGTAACTTCATCAGGCTTCTTGATACACAAAAATAAAATATTTTCAATTTTAATTCAATAAATAAATAAATAATTAATTAATAATTAATTTAAAATAAATAATTTATTTATTGAATTAAAATTGAAAATATTTTATTCTTGTGCATCAAGAAGCCTGATGAAGTTGCGATACGTAACGAAACGTAGCTAATTGAATAATAAAAATATTAAATAAAAAAACCGATCTTAAACAACCTGAATTGTCTTCTTATTTAATTACTGAAACAAATAAATATCACCAAAAGAACATAGTTAAATATTCACTGGTTGGTTGGTCTTCCAGAAGGGATTGCAAATTTAAACTCTGGATTGGAAAAGTCAGATAGATTTTGGAAAACCCGAAGAATTCTGAAATATATTTGCTATAATTTTCGAGGGGGCACAGCAAATTTCTATCATTAACATGGATGAAAAAGTGGTGAATATTTTTACTGTGAATATTTAGTTTCAGTTATCGCGGTAGCAAAATTGGACCAAGGGGTCGAAAAAGAATAAAAAAAAATCCGAAATTTATGAGGATTTGTCTTCTTTACCATTTGCGACTAAATAAAGTCTAGTTGCCTTTAAATTGTAGGAAAACTCCAAAATTACAAGAAACCAGTTTTGGACACTTTATAATGAGAGTTTGATCCTCTTTTACCATCATTTAATCAGCGAGTTGGGATAAAAGACATTGACAAGTTTTTGAACGTCAAATTTTATCGTTACAAATATATTTTTGTAACACAAAATAACGCCATAAATCCTCGATTACTATGAGATCCAATTCGTTGCATGAGTTGAAAAGGACTTAGAATTCCTTATATGTGGGTTGATTTTTTATTAGTATAAATTCTTTCGAACAATTAAAGAACATATTTTAACAGTTTCTTTATAGCGACGAAATGGACAACCCTGATAAATTTGAAGTGTTTTTTGCCCCAATCTTATTTTGCCCTATCCTCTGAAAGTGCTACCTATATCATTTTGGCTAGAAGAGGATAAAAATAAAGCAAATTTTCATCTTATCTTTATGTGAAAATGTATACACTCTTAACCACAACCTATTCCAAATTTAATTAGAATAAAAATGCCAAAAAAACATCAAAGGGTCTAGCAGGATCCACATGGCGATTTGGCGCCCAAATAGGAACCTATGTCGAAACTTATGTTAAAATATCGGTTTGATATACAAACACATTTCATTTACTTTTCGCAACTAAATTCCTCTTTGACCTTGAGATATGGGTAAAAATGTCCCCCCGCATGGCTATTTTTCAAAGTTATATATCTGAAAAACTAATTAAGCTAGAGAAGTAAAACCAACGCAAGGCTGTAGATTATTTTACAAAGTATATCATATATTTTTTTGAAATTTTTAGAAAAAAAAATTATACAAAAAAAAATCAAAAAACAAATGAAGTAATTTATTCTATGTATTCTCTGAAAATGACAATCACGAAAAAAATATATTTTATGCTTCTACATGAGCACTATTACTCATAAAAATTGCGTGAAAAAATAGTTAGTGTAACACCTTGAAAAAAAATGAAATATGATTTACGCCTAATAGTATACCTCGGTTTTATTTTTTTCGAAGTGTTTCACCAATTTTTTTTTCACAAAACTTCAATAAAAAATAGGCTACATATAGAAGCAAAACATATATTATTTCCATAGCTGTAAGTCTAAAGAAACATAATTTTTTTTTTAAATTATTAGTTTTTTTGTTTTTCTATATTTACTCTTAAGATGATTATTTTCAAGATCAAAATAATTGATCCCAAAAGAAAAAAAAAACAACTAGTGTTCAATTTTTATTAAAATAAGAATAAAAAAACCCAGGACGTTTTCGCAGGACGAATGACACCTTCCGGTATACAGTCATTAATTTTTTCAGTCCTTGAACCACCGACAATTTTTCCTCAAGACACAGGATATATCGCTGGTAGTATTAAATAATTTACTACATACCCAAAGGAAATTTTCTGTCAAACATTTAATTACATCCTAATACCGCTGCCACATGTAAATAATCATAAGCACCATAACGTAAATAATAAACATTTAAAGATAATAGTGAATCCAATTTTTAATTTAGCACACAATGGAAATCATGAGCTGTATTTTTATCCTCCAGTAATCACGAAAATTGCCTCAACCCAAATCATATACATATAAAGAAATGTCGGAACAATTCAAGGGGAAATTTAATTTGAAACAATAATGCTGTATTTTCAATAGGGCATTAAGAAAAAAAACAGACCTTAATATATGTGCTGATGAATTATAGCAATGTTGCTTTCTTTTCATATCCATCAAACCTATGCCCACAAACTTTTAGTTATAATTTTTAAATATGAGAAAGGCTTCAATTTAACGTCCCCGAACGATTAAAAGCATTAGAAACAATAAAATTATTTTTTAAATGTATATATGTACTTTTAATTTACGCATTGGTCATTTCATAGCAAAAACAAAGGCGGCATTATCATTTCATGTTCAATAACATGTAATTTAAAGATAATGGAGCATTGTATTTGCTGCATGAGCTGCAAACAATACGGCTGAGAGGATTCTGGAAAATATGTACTATTACATCTGATGCAAGATCTTAAATTGTGATAGAATTAAAAAAAAATAAAACTTTTATTAATCTATACGTTACATTTCATAAATGTAGAAATCGTCAGTATATCTTCGGTTTTAATTAAAATTGATCTAATAAAATTATCAATAAACCAGCACTTAGCTTTAATAATAGCAGGTTTATAACTTTCATATGAACAAAAAGTAAATATTCGCGTTTTTGTATTCATCGCACATCGGATGTATATATTAAGGTTATTAATATCCGTATGATTTCATAACAAACACACGTTCTCTCCATGCTGAATCGTTAATAAAAAAACATAAAAAAAAATGTGTGACATCAAGCATTTTAATTAAGAGAAAATTCTTTTTGATTATCTGAGTATCATAAATTTTCATTATTATGTTTCATATTGCATTCTTCATTGCGAAAATTCGATATAACCTTCAGGAAGTATTGATTTGTTGGTCAAGGATATTTTTTTTTTAGTTGGTAGACCAAATAAAAGCTTTGACTATATTAGTACCATACTTGGTACCATGAAAACGAATGATTTTGTTACATATAAAATGAACTACTTAAGTCATTATTTGTAGGATTTTTTTAATTTTTTAAAATATTGCTTTATCATCAAACTATAGACTCCTTTTTAGTAATTTCTCAGGTAGAAGAGCTTTTTTTTAAAATTTTTCCTAACTAAATTATATTTAAGCATCTGATGAAAATCCTTCGAAACGTAATCCTATGTACAAACAATAATTGTGTTTGTTTTAGATCCATATTCCTGCAATAATATCCGCTTAGTGAAGTAGATATAGTAATTTTTTCAAACAATTAGACGCTCAAATTTCTACATCAGCAAATTCATAGTTTTAAGGCTATTTTAAGGCAGGGTGTAAAGCTTCAACCATAATTCTGCAACTTTTTAGGTCAAAATTAAATTTTTTCCTTGACTAAATTAGTTACAAAACTTCTAGATTAATTTCCTTCATCAATTCTGCTGTAAAAGATTGTCAAAGAAAATTAAACAATGTTGTTATTTTTTTTATATATTCAATGGAACTTATTATTCAACTTACAGATTCTTCATGTAATATGTTTAATATTGTTTATTTACGATGACACCTAAATCTTTTCCAATCTAAATACAAATAAAATGATAAAAAAATTAAAAACTTTCAATGTTTTCCCCCAATTTCTCTAAATTGTCTGATTTTTGTTCTAACCAATGCTATTTACTGAATTTCCTGACTTTCCTAATTGTTGGATACTCTACTACATAACAACTCTTTAACCAGCAATATTAGCAATAAAAGATGTCGATTTACGTCGACTCTTAAGAAAAACAGCCTTACTTCTATCTTCAAGTTCTAAAATTACATTTTTTAAAAAAATAAAGTTCCTTATCTAAAATTTCTTGATGTAAAAGTTATTGAAACCTACTGGTGACCGAATGGTCCAGGAGGCCACACTAAAACTGGTAGATCTTGGGTTCGAATCTCGTGTTGAACAAATTTTCAACATTTCTCGATTTACAGATTTTTTTTAACTCTAGAGTCTTTAAAGATCTTGGTTATCATAAACCGACGGTTAATAACAATAAAAATAAAAAGTTATTGATAATATTCAAATTGAATATTGTGCACTCTGTTCTTGTAATAAACTTTTCGGTGCAATTGCATTAATTTTCATTATTTACAAGAAAAATAGTAAAGATTATATTTGCATAGTTCCAGTCTAGGTTTAGAATTGTTTTCACAAATATATTTATCATTAATTGATATTAGGGGAAAGAAGCCAAAGCTGAAGACGAAATTAGAAACAATGCAGCAGAAGTTGAAACCATTATCATCAAATCTTAATAACCGTATCATAAAATTTAAATCTTTTTAATAAATCATGATTTTTAATAAAAATGAAAGCTAATTGTAAACTTCAATCGCTTTACTCTGCTTACTTTTTGAAGAAAGCAAAACAAAAAGTGTTTTCTCTTAATCAAATGTGTGCCATCGCGTAATTCTCAAGTCTTATGTTTACTAAAATGCAAAAATGTACTTAAAATTCTTACTAAATGACAGAACTAAATAATATACGGATACTCCTTCCTTCTTTTCTTGAAAGCTAAATTTTATTTAAAATTTTATTATCTGGAGACTAAGTAACAAAACCTTTGTAGATCTTTGAAATTTGGTGCTAGAAAGAATGAAAAGTACAAAAAGGAAGGAAGTTACTAACGTGGAAATATTGAGAAGAACCAACGAAGATAGAACAATAATCATATGAAGATAAGGTAACTGGATGGGTCATATTCTGAGAAGAAAACCGTTTGTATTGAAAACGGAAGGATCCCAAAAACTAGGAAGAACATGGATCGAAGTTTTAAACTTAATTTACTGTTCCGATCTTAAGAATCGCGCCAAAGGTAAACGGTGATAAAGGGATGAAATTACCCATGCGGAAAATTCAACTTATTGGGTGGTGAACATTAAAATATAGCTTACCAAGTGTGGTTCCACTAGATTGGGTTTCCGATAGAGTACGAAAAATATACCTGGGTACCCCAATGAGGAGAAAGTGGAGTGGACCCAGCACGAATGTCCAAGTAAGAATACCAATTATAGTTTGTTGATTAAATTTCATATTTTTAAAAATCATATATTTTTTGTTAAATAACAATAGTTAACAATAATTATGTGATTCTAAATGTATTGTAATACTATCACAATTTGTAATATTAGTCAATTAAATATTAAGAAAATAAAGGAAAACAAAATGTGGCGACATATTTTCGATAATACACTGTTATTAGAGAGAAAATATGAAAAAACAACTTATTAGGAATTTCTATCATATTCTTATAGTCTCAAAAACTATTGTGATATTTTGGCTTTTAAGTAAAGCTATAGCTTTAACTATTACACATGAACCCAATTGAAAATTTGGGGGAACTGATCAATAGAGAAGTAACTAAAATGGCAATCACAACAGAAACAAAGCTCTTCGAAAAAATTATTAATGTATAATGTAATTATCATAATCATTACAAAAACAAAAGAAAATAGACAGCATGCTGCGAAGAATTGAAGCTTCATTGGTAGCAAAAGAGGCTTTAATCAAATGTTTAAAAATTATTAAAATAATATTATAGGAAAAAGTTATTTCATAGTAAGTACCTATGATATTTATTGGTACGTACTCACTAGAAAATAAGCGTAAAACTATATTCAATCTTAATAGGAAACTGAAAATAAGTACAATTATAATATAAACCCAAAAAAGAAGAGCTTTAAATTCAGTACGTGTATTAATCTGGCCAGGGATTACAGTTTGTTTCTAGCGTTTTAAAAGCATTAAATTGTTGTGAGAAAACATTGAGAACGTACACTACAAATTGATTTTAAAAGAAAATGAATTATTAAGAAGGAAATTTCAAATATTTCGAACATTATTTTTAATTCAGTACATTTTTTTTTTCAAATGCAGTTATCAAAATTATTCCAAATAATATATATTATTTCGGTGGAAGAAAACCTTGTACTGATATACTAATAGATTTATTGAAACTTAAAATCTAGAAATTACACGCTTCAAATACATAATGATATCAACCTTGTACAATCTACTTTCAGTGATTTAATATTTTGTAACATGTAAATAACATCTTGTTATCATTTTTTCCACACCAATGTACTACAACTACATTGAATCTACAGTTGTTATATTCTTTTTGGTGCAAGCCTTAGGCGAAATATTTTGTAGAACATTTATAAAGAACACGCAAATTCGCTTTACATCATAATGCCTTCAATTAATTTATAATTTATGTAACGCGAGGTTGTGAATTTTTTTTTTCAAACTGATTTCTATTTGCCATTTTAATATTCATACAGGTAACAAAAACACCAAGCAATGTAAATGGAAAAAAAAAACACGTCATTACTTGTACACTAAATCAAATGGCAGAAAGTTTTGGGTAAAAATTATTTTCAAACATTAATGGCGAGATTGTAAGTATTTATTTTTCCAATTAGATATATCCAATTATTTTGTTAAAATTCAATCACTCTAATAATTTGCAAATTAAAATTCTATGGTAATTACGCTTCTACTTAAAAGTGCTAAAACTTCCATGTTTTATTTGGACAATATGATATCTATTTATTGAAATTATAGAGTTTAAAAATCAACTTTGGATAGTGGTAAAAACGGATCAACTTATTAGTGGAATTTAATTTTATTTTTGTGCTAGCGTTTCGTCAAATAATTCTTGACTTCTTCAGGGCTCTACAATGAAAAATTAAAACATTAAAATAATATACATGCCAATGATACTAACTCAATAGACAAACATTAAAATTTACCATGTTATATTTCTGTCCTTGTACTACAATAATCAACTTTGGATAGTGGGAAATAAGGACCAACTTATTTGTGGAATTTAATTTTATTTTCGTGCCAGCGTTTCGTCAAATAAATCTAACCCCTAACAAATTATCAATAGTATAAATTATTAACCAAATATTAAACATTACTCTACAGGTAAAAATTTTAAAAAGTATTAAAAATTTGGTTAGTAATTTATACTATTGACAATTTGTTAGGGGTTAGATTTATTTAGAATTATTTGACGAAACGCTGGCACGAAAATAAAATTAAATTCCACAAATAAGTTGGTCCTTATTTCGCAATATCCAAAGTTGATTATTGTATTACAAGGACAGAAATATAACATGGATTGAGTTTAATTTTTGTCAAATATTTTTTAATTGTTATTTACCGTCGTTTTATAACTGCTATGGTCTTTAACGACCCTAGCGTCCAAATCAATCAAACCTAAAACCTATCATTTTTGGGGCGCCACATAGACCACTTGGCCACCAGTAGGCTTACAAAATATTAAAAAGATAATTTTTTTAAATCTAAATTTATATTTTTAACCTGATATTATAAACTAAAGGAAAAATGATAAAAATACCATACAAGGTCAATAGTAGCCATTGGGCTAGAAAGAGGAGTGAATGGTATAATTATATAGGAGGAAAAAATACCAACCTAATTAACAGAATTAATAGATTATTAAATTGAAAAAAAAATATAAGATGAATATTTGTAAACAGAATTTGTTAAGCCAATTATGGCATAATTTTTCCAAAGAAAATAAATTATTTTGAAAGCTCAAAAAGCTCAAAAGACACCGTAGAGATATTATAGTATACATAATTTATTTTCAAAATATTTTTAACTGTTTTAATGAAAAGATATTGCAAGATAGACTAAACTTTAATGAAAATTCCTGGTTGTTCTCATCCATGGTGTGGTTAATATTTAATAATGTTCTTGGGAACTTGGATTTAAATAATAAAACGTTATTTTTCTAATTATCTCAATGTTTCGTTGGTATTTATTTCCAACTTCTTCAGGAGAACTAAAATTTATTAAAATTAGTGTAATTTGGCTTTAAACAAAATGCATTGTTATTATGTTTTAGTTCTCCTGAAGAAGTTGGAAATAAATACCAACGAAACGTTGAAATAATTTGAAAAATAAAGTCTTATTATTTAATGAAAATATGTAAATTATGTATAATTTCTTAAAGAATATCTAAACGATAATCAATGTTTTAAACTGACAACTTTATAGTATACAAATTTAATGCAATCGTAACTCATAATAAAAATGATAAGATGTGCCATAGCAAATAGGGACATATACCTCTACAAAACAATACCACTTCAATAAATGCATTAAGCTAGAAAGTTATGCACAAAACATTTTAATAAGTTATGATAAATATGGTTAGTATCCACTATCAATTATGTACATAATTTCATTAAATATTTATAAAATGGATAGTCAACATACACTTCGGTGCAATTTCAATTCATTGAATGATAAATGTTTGTTTTCATAAGCATTCTACTTTTCCTATCAAGTATGAAACGAAAACCGCCCAATAAATAATATTATTTTATTCAATATTACTACGACCCAATTATCGGTTTGATTTATTGTAAATATCTAGCTCAATTTATAATTGAATATTTTCCAGGTGTGACAACTGGGTCTATATACCTATCATACTTGATTGAAAACATTTTTAATAATCATAATACAATTTCATTGGAAAAAAGAACTCATTTTACTACACAGAATTTAACGTTATTCATTGTTTTGATATGCTCCAAATATTTGGTATAAAAAGAAATTAAATTTTGTAATTGCATTTCATATATGTAATTTTTTATAATAAGATGACTTGCAGAAATATGGTATTGGTGTAATAGCTTTACAATTTTAATTATACTGAGCATTAGTTTCAAATGATTTACAAGTTCTTTAATTAAATTTTTAAATCGGCTTCTCTATCATTCACACACAAAAATTAAAGTGGTTAATGTGAATTCTCTGTGATATAAGTTACTTAAAACACTAAATTGTTTTGGTAGTTGATTTTTCGGTGCGATTGTGTTAAATATTCTTTTTTTATATGCATTAATATTTATATAATCGCAGCCTAATTTTACGATAGTTTTTAAAAACATCTTTATCTTTAGGTGAGATTAAGGGGTAAGTAGCCAAAGATAAAGATAAAGACACTTGAAGCCAGCAGAAATCGGAACCATTATCTTCAAATCTTGACAATCTTATATATTGAGTAAAACATTAAGATTTTTTTTTGAATTTTCATACGAATACAAACACCACGAACTATGACAAACGAGGGTTCAAGGACTCAAATCCTCAGAAACCATAAAAAAATTATGATAAACTTTTTTTTTTAATACGTAATATTGAATTTGAACCCAAAAGGTATAGGCAATGAATTGCACCAGAACTTGAAAATTAATGAGAGTTTTAAACCCTTTTAAAATGTCAATACAGAGCTAAACATTTTTTTAGATTAAAACTCAAAATAACAAAAAATGTAATTATTTAATATCTAAAGAAACTTTTGACCAATGAAAATGAAATAAAGTTACAGATCGTTTGCTATAATTGACTTTTCTGGAAACTATTTTTCTTTGAAAAGTTTGGTCAATTTACCAGCCAATATACTAACTTTTGTTACTCAAGGGAAAACATGTTTTAATTTTTGCCTAGTAGACCAGGGTCGATAATTTTAAAAATGGTGAAAAGTGAAAAAAAATTATAGTAGAATGAAACCCATTAGAAAAGGTAGAGAATATAACAAAAATGAAAGGAAAAATAAATTACTGGTGATCTGAGGTCGGGAAGGGGGAGGGGGTGAGTTATTAAGGGTAAAAAACGGTTAATCTCGATTTCCGGTAAAACTGCAAGTCCTCTGAAAAAAAGTTAAAAGGCAAAGTTGTAGGTAATAAAAAGATCTACAACTTTTGTGTCGACACTTTTTTCACATAACCTCAAAATTTATGTGAAAAATTCGAATAACCGAGTTTTTGGTTTCATCCAATGGGTTTCATCCTACTATAATTTTTTTTGGTCTCAAAAATTATCGACCCTGGTCTATAGAACTACTGGGCTTATTTTAAAGTTGGAAAGGTCAAAATTTTAAAATCGAATCTGTAAAGCTTTTTGGAAAGCTTTAGTGTCATTGGAGAAATGTAAAGTTGATAAAGTTAATAAAAACTTGAAAATTTTTGTGTTTCAAAATATAGATAAAAAGTATAAATCATTTTTTTTTAAATTGAATGATACAATACTAATGTATTATCCTAAATAAATTTTAATGGTATTTATTATTCTACAATGCATCTATGTGATTCAAATATTCCTACGTAACAATTGTTGAAAATTATTGGTTTGAAACTTTATTCGAATTTAATATGATATGTACTTTATACTTTCAATTACCCAGACGACGACAACTAATGAAATAGCGATGGTAATTTGCCATTATATTTCATGAAACTGAAAATTAAATAAAAATCACTATGCGGTTCATTAATAGCGGAAGTGATTTGACAATAGAAACTCTTCATGGTATTCATTATATTAAAGTCGAATTCCATTTCTTTCCTTGTACATTAATATCATTATATTTTCTCTTTACAAAGAAAAATAAGTAATATACTTATGTAATGTGTTTTTTTCCTTAATACCATAACTAGATTTTTGCGGTTTTTATCAACAGAATTGAATTAAGGAAGTTATTTTGGTCACAGTTATTACATAGTACCTATTGGCTATAATTTAAATATCAATTTAAATTATGTGATATTCAAATTTTTTGGAGTACAGCAAATAAACGAAATAATTGAATTGGAGTTTCAGAAAAAAAAATATTAAGTTTGGGTTATTAATTTTTATCTTAGAAGAGCTTTATAAGTTCTTTACATTACCTGTCAAACAACGTTTAAGTTAAACACTCTTTACGCATCACTAATTTAAAATTTAGCCAAAAATATTTTTTCTTTTTCAAAGCTTTTCAAGTCCTTGAACTTAAGTTGATTTTCTCTTAACTTGAACTTTTTAACTGGCGTGTGCTTTGTACAATCATGGACGAATCTATAACCCATGTAAAACAATATTTATTGTTCTCGTTACTGTAAATTTGTATTTTATCTTGCAAATTTTTTAAACAAATAAAAAAACAAGTTCAAAAATGGTTTGCATAAGATAATTTAGCGTAGCAGTTAAATAAGTGGATGGCTACACACAAATAAGGCACCGTTAAAATTTCAGTTTTTGTATAGAAGGTATATGAATATTTCATCAAGTGTATGAAAGGTGATAAAAAATAAGTGGCGAAATTAAAGAGAAAAAAAAAAGTAATGAAAGGAAACGTTATTTGAACAGTTATGGTGAATGAAAAATGGAAATGATGAAATTCAAAAATGCTGAATCGCAGTGGTAAACGACTTACCATCTTCACCAGCTGGTAAATGAGCTCGAATTATATCAGCAGCTTCATGAAGTAAATCCTCTCTGGTAACATCAAGTGGTAACGCCACCAAGGTACCTTGACCACGGATTGCGGCTCCTTCACGCTCCTTCAGCCATGAACGGGCGGCACGCAACGGTGGACTATCTTCACGCATTTCTTTTAGTCCAGCAAATACGCGAAATCCTCTCGAACTCAAATGTAATGCCACCTGAAATCAATTTGGACATCATAGCATTAACAGTGGATAAGATATGATTTACGGTCGGTGATTTAGAAATTAACTGTTACTCTAATTATTTATAATTGTCTTGTCCGTAATAATTGCTAACACATGCTTATATTAACTCCCCGGCTATTTGTAAGACCAATTTTACTTAGTTTATCGTCTAAAGCTATCAATTTACTAAGACTTTCTAAAGCATTAATAGCCACTGTTTGAGAAATAGATTAACAGAACCAGATGCGTCACTTAAGTAATGAAAGTGAGACATTAAAGGAGAATGAAAATTTTTGGATAGAAAATAACAAATTTCACTTCAAATCATTGGATTTAAAGGACATTTAGTGGGAAACCTGAAGCGAAAGGTAAGCATGGAAAAATGCATGGAAATAGATTGTTTGTAAGGGGTGAGTGCTCCTTATGTGGAATACTTTTCTCTACGAAATATCGTACAATGCCTTCATATGAAGAAAACTCTGTTTTTAATTAAATCCATTTTTCGATATTAAATTTCCCCACTCCTGATTTAGACAAACTATACAGAGGTGTGAAAATTATTAGACTCAAAAGAAGATTTTTACTTCTTTCCAGCGATATATCGCCCAGACAGTAAAACATCCTACATCAGTTATGGTTTGGAGCTGCATGTCAGCAAAGGGTACTGGTAAGATATACATTGTGGAAAGTACTATGAGGAAAGACCAATATATACAGTAGGGTGGTCCTTAATAGGGTTTTTTTTGAATTTCTTTGCTCTCAGGGGCTCAAATGCTTCCAAATTGATAAGAAAAAAAATCCCTGAAAATTTGAGCTCTTAATATTGACTTTAAGATAGTCCGCTTTCCAACTTAAGTTTCTTATGGAAATAACGTAGGAAAAAATTATTTTTTTCTTTAGAATTCCATAACTTAGCGACAAATAAATCAAAAGTAACTAACCGCGTCATGTTTATTGTAAATTTAATGCTCTACAAAAAAGAGCTCTTATTATTTTTCGCTAAATCTATTGGCTTAAGAGCTATTGGCTAAAAAATGCGACACTAATAGCCAATTAATAATATAAAAATATAATCCATTTTTTAACTGAGCAACGGAAAGATGGTAGAGTTGGTTACATAGCTAATATTGAATCTGATGACAATGAACAAGTGCAAAAAATGAAGGATGAACTACTACAGCTATGTCGTGAAAAATCACAAGAATAATGTGGCATTGGCTTGATCTTAAATACAAATTTTGCTTACGAAATTTGATATATTTTGTAAAAATAAGTATTTATTTAATCATTACAGTTGATAATATTAATAATTGTATAATAATTAAATTTTGAGTTCGAATAACTCTTAAGCCAATAGATTTAGCAAAAAATCATAAGAGCTCTTTTTTGTAGAGCATTAAATTTACAATAAACATGACGCGATTAGTTACTTTCAATTTTTCTGTCGCTGAGTTATGAATTTATAAAGAACAAATTAAATTGTTCCCACTTTATATCCATAAGAAATTTAAGTTGGAAAGCGCACAATCTTAAAGTTAATATTAAGAGCTCAAATATTTAGGGATTTCTTTTTTCAATTTGAAAGCATTTGAACCTCTGGGAGCAAGGAAATTCAAAAACACCCCTTTTAAGGACCACCCTAATATACAGGTCTTAGAAACGAGGTTATTGCCTCAAACTAAAGAGTGGTTTCCGGAAGAAAATTGTATCTTTATGCAGGATGGAGCTCCTTGCCATAAAGCCAAAAAAGTTATGAATTTCCTCAAAAATTCTAACACCAATGTGCCTTCTTAGCCAGGAAATAGTCCTGATGATAATCCCATGCAAAATTTTTGACCCATTGTGAAGAAAAATACTATAAAAAATGAACTATTACAGCACGGGTGGATTTGATTACCGAATTTATTCAGGTTTGGCATCATAATAGTATATAAATGAAAAAAATAGTATGAAGCATGTCAGGATGAGAAATATAAATTATAAACAATAAAAGGTACCACATAAAATATAAGATGAGTGAAATTATTGTAGTTTTTAAATTTACAACATTTAAAAACAAAAATGTTTTTTTTTTCTCTTGAGTCTAATAATTATCGCACCTCTGTATTAGGGTGTCCGTTATTTCCCGAATTGATTTTTTTACAGCGATCGCCCCCTGAGTTTTTAGCTTAAGATATAAAAAAAATTATCCAAAACAATTAAGCTCTTAATTTCTTGATTAAACCGTGCCGGAATTATGTTACTTTTACCATTTAAATAACATGGGATTATTTGACTTTTTACTTTTATTTTTTTTTTTCTCAGAAACAAATAAATGAAAAGATGTAAGATTAAATTATTATGACGTAAAATTTAACGCTCTACAAAAAAGGTCTTTTATAAATTTTCGATTAAATCACTCCATTAAAAGTTATTCAACATTTAATTTGTTTAATTTGTATTTTGTAATTTATTCAACATTTAATTTGTTGACCTCAAGTTCTAAGAAATTTCTCATAGATGGCGTCAAGTGAAATGG
The DNA here is from genome assembly GCA_958496175.1 of Sisyra terminalis. Taxonomy (NCBI): domain Eukaryota; kingdom Metazoa; phylum Arthropoda; class Insecta; order Neuroptera; family Sisyridae; genus Sisyra; species Sisyra terminalis. The sequence continues at coordinate 58,850,868 of OY292274.1, forward strand.
TGAAAATTCGAATTTTAATTGAACTTATGTCGATAGTCTCATTAATTATTATAAAATTCACTTCGTAGGTTCAAAATATTGATTAAAGTACGAAAATTTATCCTGGGTAAATTGAATTTCACGACTTTAACGAATTCGGATCTTATGTCACCGGTTTTAATTGTCAAAAAATATTTTTTTTGTTCAATTTTCAGTTCATGCCATAAAATTAACACAAATAATCACTGGTACTCCAATGATAATAATTTTTATCTTCTCTTTCAATGATTTTATAATTAAAAAAAGTAAAAATGAGCAAAATGTTGAAAATATTGCAAGATTTATATTAGGCACAAGTTAAATGTCGAACAACTTTTAATGGAATGATTTAATCGAAAATTTATAAGAGATCTTTTTTGAAGAGCATTAAATTTTACGTCATAATAATTTAATCTTAAGTCTTTTCATCCATTTGTTTTTAAGAAAAAAAAATAAAAGTAAAAAGTCAAATAATCCCATGTTATTTAAATGGTAAAAGTAACATGATTCCGGCACGGTTTAATAAAGAAATCAAGAGCTTAATTGTATTGGATAATTTTTTTTGTATCTTAAACTAAAAATTCAGGGGGTGATCGCTGTAAAAAATCAATTTGGGAAATAACGGACACCCTATTCTGTATGTATATCCAATTGACAGTTTATTCATATCTATACATCATAGTTTATGACTTCAATTCACTTCTATACAGTTAATGTTTTAAATAAATATCTTTGAACAAGTGATCCTTTCTGACCCGATAAACAGTTAATTCATATATGTAAGATACAAATTCGTATAACTAGTAAATTGTGTATTGTATTATGTAATACTATACAGCAAGTAAATAGTCAATTAGGCTCATGTATCATTTAGCGACATCAATATCAGGCAACGATGCATTTTCTAATTTGTTTTTAATTTGATTCGCGAATTAATCAGACCATAATGAAAATTTACCAACAAAAGAGCAAATTAAACGATATTATAATTAAATTAGCAAACAAATCACGAATTAAATTAAAAACAAAGGAGAAAATGTAACGTTGCCTGATATTGATGTCGGTAAATGGAACATAAGTCAAATTAATTTATTATGGAAAACTAGTAACTTTCTGGGAAATATTTATAACCTAGCACTGACAAAATAAACAAATGGCAAAAATTTGGTAATTAAATGAAAACGAAATGACAGTTGAAACCAATGACAATGTGTTAACATTCTTTGTTGTCTGTTTTTGCCGCCATACGTACATTTCCTTGTTATATTGACATGAAAAGCAAAAATTGTGATTAAAATTGTATCATATTTTAGTAATCACAAACTACTAATAACTGATGTGCCATTTTAGGCAACACCGAAATATGCAATGCCAATGGATTAAAAACATTTTTTTAAAAACGACAACTTTGGTAATAAACGATTTGAAATGAACCCATAGATTCTATACATAGTTGAAATAAATTGTTTAAGGGGCATTAAATAATTGATATAAATGGACGATTTAAGAGCTATTTGGGTACTTACTTGCAATCCCAGTGCGGTTTCACAAGAAGTGACGATAACAGCCCGACCACCACCTATATCTCCGTCATCTGTCGCCGGTCCTCCAGGTTCCGCTCGTATTTTACATAATAGATATAATAGCAAAGCTCCGGCTATTGAGAACAAAGCCACCAGTTGAATTGTAAGCACTAATGCGGTTTGAATATCCATTACAGTCTGAAACAATAAAATCAAACTTTAACACAGGACTTGTTCGTCTATAGCAAAACATATTTTCAACGTTGTGAACGTGAATCAGATTTGCGTAATATCTTTGTATGATTTTTGCTAAAAATAAAGTTTAAATCATCCAAATTTAGTTTTAAATTGTGTTGAAACATTTTAATATAGCAGACTGGCTTTTGTGATACGTTTTATAACATAAAAGCCATTAACGAATTTATTGCATCTATAAAAACATTTTAACGAAAAGTTATCAAATTAAACGATGATTAAGTTTGTTTGAAAACTAAAAAAAAATGTGTATAAATTGATACTGAAATCACTTATTGCCTAATGCTATGGAAGCACTAACCAATACTATATCGGTACAAAACAATGTTAAACTTATTGAAAAGTTTACATTATAAATTTTGATTGGTATCAAAACTCATAAATCAAGGTGGAATAGATTATTGTATTAACTATTGGCAAGTATATCATACGGATAACCAATGATTATAAATTGAACATTTACTTATGAAATTAGTGATATTCAAGATATTCAATACCATAATATGTATTCCAAATTGGAAAGTTACAGTTCATACTAAAATATTCATAAGTAATGCTTAAACTCGTGGATACGATCGCTTAGAATTCGATTATTAACCAAAAGAAAATGAAATAATTATCAATGAAATGTTGTAAATCATATTTTCTTAATTGATGGTTTAAATAAAGTAATTAGTATTCCAATTAATCACGACTCCCATATTCTTCTTTAACACAAAAGTCTCAAAAGTCAAAAATTATCTGTCAATACTTTGTTTGGACATTGATTGAACAATTGCATAATTGATTGGACATCTTCTGAATCTTCTGAAGATTGGTATTTTATTCTGAACAGGATTCAACTTAAATCAAATACAATTGAGAATTGAATTTTAAATATTTGAATAATGAATGTAGTAAAATAATCAATTGATAATTGCCAACAATTTTGAAATTTGTAAGGAATTTCTTATTACTTTTAAACACTGAAATTGCATGAAATTGCATCTAAATGAGATAAGTTTTAAAAGAATGCGGTCTATTTTAAGAACTTATATATAAAATAGTACTAAGGGTAAGTGAAGAGGAGTTTCTTTAAAAATAAAACAACGTTTAAATGCTAAATCTTAGAGGGGTATGTATGATTACTTTATATAGTGAAATTTTTTTCAAATATCATATCAAACAAATTATTATAAATAGTAGTTGGTCCAAACGGTTGTGGAATGATTGCGTATAGGGCATACGAACTTAACATATGGTTATCTAATAATCAAAAAAGATCAATAAAAACGGTTGGTCACATCCTGCTCCAGTGTGCCAATTCCTCAAAAAAAACCTTCACCAAATTCCCTAACATCATAGCATCCTGTCTAAATTTCCTCTAAGGTATAAACATAGCACCTTCTCCTTCCAAAAAAAAAAACCTAATATACAACAAAAAATGATGAAAAACCTCTTGAATCCAAAGTCATTGATGACCTAATAGTTAGAAAATGGCTATAAAGGGAGAAAAATAGTTGGTCCGAATTCTAAAACTACAATTTAAATCTCTAGAAAGTGTAGCGACATTATGAAAAAAGAAACAGGAAAAAACATTTTGCAGGCAAGTTTTTGGAACCTCAAAATTTTTTTTTTCTTGAGGTTTCGCTTCTCAATCAAATAATTTCCAAAGGGCCTAAGGGTAGAAACCATGGTGGATCGACCCCCGAAAAGATATTTCAATGATACATAAGAAAATGTGCATTTAGGAACTAATAACATACTAAGATTCTGGAAGTTTTAGATCTCTATCTCAATTAAATTTTGAGAAAAACACAAGAAAAGGGAAAAACAGAATATTTTTTTTAGAATTAACTTAATCGTTTAATCTAAAATTTTAAGATGATGTGGAAGTTAAAAATGTATTTTTTATAAAAAATTATCAACTAAACCTATAAGCTATATGATATCCAAAAATATTTTTTTATCATGAAACAATTATGGAACCGCTGCAAAATTTTTTTTTTTTAAATTTTGTATACTTTTTCTGTAATGCGTGTATTTTTTCAATTGAAATGCTCTATATAGTGAAAAAAAATCACTTCCACTTTCAATATCAAACGCTTAACCTGTATATGCGAATTGTATATGGTGATCATTGAGTCTAGAAGCGCGAATTGTTAAATTTTCAAATTTCAATAAAGAAAACAAATGAACATCTGGAAATCAAGCGATCCCATTGGCTATTAGCGATGTGCACTGACGAGTGTACGCGGTCATTAGATATTAGTGCTTAGCGTGACGTATTCATACTTTAGTGATCCTTAATTAATTAATTTCATTTGATTAAAAGTTAAAAAGTGGTTTAAATAATAATTTAAATAGTGCTCAACTAATCAGGATTACACTTCTTTTATTCAAGTAAGTGAAATGTTGTTGAATTCTTAAAGATATAAATCTTAATACTAACATAGTTGGTTCCGGTTCATTTGGCAATTGATATTTTCGTGGAAATTTTATATTTCCAATCTAAATGATTAAAGGATCTATAAGCTACTAATACTATACACGTATTAACACATTTTTTTCTCAACAAACTATTGTTCATAGTTTTAAGAAATTATAAGAAAAAAACAACAGGTACGAAATAAATACTCTGATGATTTTAAGGTTATAATTATGTACGTATTTTGGGTAAACAAGAACAATAGTCATTATGACCTTGTATTTATGCCAATACATATTATTGAAATACGAAAAACAGGAGTTCTTATTTTTTAGGACAAATCGCCTATTCTTCGAAGTATTTATGTCGCCAGTAATTGTATTTCTCGTCAATTTAAAGGAATTGGAATTATAGGATTTCGAAATTTCCTTACATTATCTATGAAACATCACAATATACGCAACACTTATAGTAACCCCAAATCCCCATCTTCAAGTGTTTTACCCTAGGGTTTGGAAAAATTTGGGAATACTACGATTCTTCTGGCGCCACGATGTTTGGACGGATTTTTATAGATCTCGACGAAAAAAAACGAAAATGAAGAATATTTTTTTTTGATATCTTGCTTAGTTAACGAAATATCGACCTCTAAAAATGGAAAAATTAATTGATTTTTTTCCCTTTTTTAGATGGAGTTCTCAGGATTTTCATGAAAAAGATGGTAAATGTTTACAACCGTAGTTCTACCAATTGCTTATGCTAAAAAAATATAAACAAGGGGTCCAGAGGCGAAGTCCCGGTGGTGGTTGGGGGGCGAAGCCCCCCCAAAAGAAAAAAGATGATAGTCGATGGAAATCGAAAATGCAATATTACCAGATACGGGAGACGCCCCCAACCCTTACCAAGATTTTATTCCAGGGCCCCTTGTTTATAATTTTTTTGGCACAAAAAAAATGCTTGAGCTATGGTTGTAATAATTTAGCTTTTTTCATGAAAACCCTTAGAAAAAAAATAATTTTTCTATTTTTAGGGGTCGATATTTCATAAACTAAGCGAGATATCGAAAAATTTTATTCTTCATTTTCGTTTTTTTTTTTTCGTTGAGATCTATAAGAGTCCATCAAAACATCGTGGCACCAGAAGAATCGTAGTCTTGCCCAGATTTTTAAGGGATAATAAAGTTTAGTCATGGAACAAAATAATTCAATCTATTTATGAATTGATAATGTATACAAATGTCTTACTAAAACTGGTAAAAGATTTTACTCTAAATTTGGTAGAGCTTTCCATTGTAAATTTAAAGCCTAAAATAATGCTTTCCGCTATGAAAAAAAATTAAATCATTTTTTTTTCTTAAGAATTTGATTTCGAAGAATCTTAAATAAACTTTCGGTAAAATCAACTTTCTTAGGATACTAATTATGTTATGGTGTTACTTTATATCCATAGTATCAAGGTTACAGCTATATTTAGTAGAAATGTGGATAGCATTGACATTTTAGAAAAATTTACTTTTATGCTTAACAAATTTTGATAAGATGTACGATATAAGTTGCTGATTATTAAGTCTTCTATATAACTATAAGGTTTATGGACACGGTATTTAATTATTCACGTAAATTGTTTAGTGCATTATTGCAAAACGAGAAATGGATAATAAAATTTCATCTATTCATTTTCTCAAACATTAAGGCTCATAATAAAGCGTTTAAGATAGTTATGATAATAATTATACAATGTAAGCCATTGGCCTATATTTGATACATAGAATGAAAGATATAATGTGAGAACAATTTTACTTTAGCAGTATTGACTCATTCTTTAAACGGTAAGAAGCAATAATGCATATTTTTTGTCGTAAGTCACTACAATTAGTTCTATATTAAGCCAAATTAGTTACAATTGCGATTATATTTCCGTTTTCAAATTGAGGAAGACAAAATCGTAAAATATAATGAGAAATTATTTTTGTTGGTTACTTGTTTAAATGAAACCGGATTCCTTACTATCTGATGGAATATTTAAATATCTTTATGCTACAAGGTGTAGGTTTTATCTCATATTTGAACAAATTAATTTTATTCTTAAGAAGACCACCAACGAAACATCTATGATTGAATCTATATAACTAAGTTATTTATATTCATAAAATTGACCATATTTTTCTTAAAAGTCTAAAACAATTTGGTAATAAGAAACTATTTTTTTATTTGTATCAAACAAGTTTAGATAGAATTTTATATTGAATATTAATGAGAAAATTTTCCCAAAAATATTAGACCAGTGTTTTTCGACTTTCATTTTTGGTAACGCTTTTAATTACTTGTCAAGGCAGAGATTCTGTATGAAATTGTAAGCGTGAAATTAATTTAAACTCTATAACCAAGCGTATAATTAAAAAAAAATGAGCATAGTACATTTTTTATGAAATGATTTCACGCCAACATAAATGCAATTATTTATCCATTTTTTGTCATCTATGAACTAAAAATACCTAACACTGAGTTGGTAAGAAAATTGAGTCGCCAGCTAAAAAAAACTTAGTAATTTAAAACATCGTACACGAGAATATATGTAATTACCTTAAGAATTGTACGATATACTACATTTTCTATAACTGTTAAATAACCCAGATTTGTCACCGATTTGTAACGAACCCGTAACCGTCCCATAGACAACTAAGTCACAACATGAAGCCAATTCATATTCTTCATGGTACTTATAGCAAACGTAAATAATTGAATGTATAACAAATATTTTTAGTTCTTTTTCACATCAATTATCAAATGATTGAAGTGTTCTTTTATTAGGTAAAACTATGCAAAACTTTTCTTGTAAATATTTGGCTTCATCCTTTAAACAGATTCCTCTCATTAAATTATTTATGGGTGCTTGAATAAATGACCTAAATTTTAATAAAACCACAAATACATCAAAGATTTACACTTCAATTGAAATATTTGATTCTCAAGAATGTTATTGTATCACAAATAAATACATTTCTAATCAAATTTTGTATAGTTGGACTTATTTTTTTTGCATAATAAGAGTAAGTATTTTCACTTATGGACAAGTTGACTGTATCAATAAATCAGCTATTAAATAGAAAAAAAATTAAATAAAATTTATAAAAAATAATGTTTAGATTTTCTACGAATTCATCATTTTATTCAGCATTGAATATATCAAGTTTTGTGCCTACAAAGTTTGATTCGCGGGCAGTATTAATTTTCAATTTTTATTTAAACCAAAACTTCTGTGGAATCGTATCGTATACTTGTCAAAGCTTATGTTGGGTATGTTTTTAGGAATCTCAATATTTTCTGAGGTTTTGAAAAATTTAAACTGGCAATATCGATGTGGAGAACAAAAAACGACGAAAACCACTAAAAAAAAATTCAAGACATCGAATTGTTAGAATTGTTGAATTAGTAATGCAACAACTTTGGATAGTAGATTTGGACCAAGCTTTAGCGCAAAAAGCGGCCAGAATATCAAAATAGGCAAAACAAAGTAATTTTCCTGCATGGTAATTCCCCTGGCTACACAGAAAAATGGATGAAAGATATGATCGAGGAATTCATTTCGGAAGTATAAAGTGAACCGGAAAGTAATTTTGTCTTTATTTAATTTTATAAGATATTTCAAAGTGGTATTAAAGAAATTTTATGATTAGAGTGACTTATTAACTTATAAAAACTTACATAATAATATTTTTTATTCCGAAATCTGTCTTGAACTGGTAAGACCAAAAACCCAAAGGAATACAAATTTAGTGTTATATACTCTTTGAGTTTCACAAAGTAGCGAAGTAAAATTGTTACTTAAAACATTTTCAATGTTTATCTAAGTGCATTAGATGTTCATTAATGTCAAATGAGTTAATTTAAGTTCAAATTCAATAATTTTTATTTATGGCAAAAAATGTAACCAATAAGAAGTTAATGGAGGAAATAGTACCAAATTTATACCAGAAAGTCAAAGAGCTATCAAATAATCCTTATCAACTATGATCAATCAACCAAATACCCAAAAGTACCCAAGAACTGTTAACCGAGAAAATTCTATACTGCAACATGGTAATGCAAGACTTTTCTGCAGCAGAAAAGCCCTAAAAATGATTAATCAATTTAAAGGGGTGGTGATATTGCCGTACCCACTATAATCACCCTAAGTTATTCCATCAAATTTCTGTTTATTTCAATCGTTACAACATTTACTAAGTGGTAAACAAATTGAAAGCTAAAGTGAGGTTCAAAGTGTATTTTTTATATTTTCCTTAGTAGTCAATTGATTTTTAGTAATTTGGCATTGAAAATTTGCTCTACTGGGACTAGTGCTTACATGTGATGGTCTATGGATTGAATGCACATATTGCAACCCTATGCAGATTGTGCAATTTATTTGAAAATAAAAAAAAAATTGCACACTAGATATTAAAACGTTCATACTATTGAGACTGATTATATCATTGATTTAAAATCAAAAGTTTTAACATAATTTTGTGTTTTATATGTATATTTGCATCGATGGGACTCACATTTTCTGAGCAGTGAATCAATGACGGGTTTTATTCAAAAAGTTTACAATTTTTTTCGATATGGTATCCACAAATTATTAGAAAGATGGCAAAAATTTATAGTTAATAGAGGGTGAATTATTTTGCATAAAATAAGTATATTTATATAGATAATATGGGGACTTATTTTTCAAAAAGAAAATACGGATTCATATTTACACAGCAGTATATAAAAATTTTATGTTCCTTTGTTTAAAGTTGTAAATTTCCTTAAATTCTTTAGAAATCGTTTACAATTTTTTACACAACGTTGTATTCATATACTCGAAAGTTGTTATTAAATGAAGAGATTCAATTGAATCTCGAATCAACAGGTATACAGCGTAGGATGCTGTTGGTTGTCAACGAAAGTTTTTAATCGTTTTTTTTCGTGTTAAAGTCAATATTTTCCGAGATATATCAATTTTTCTCAAAACTTATTTGACAAAAATGTATTAAAGGTAATTTACAACAGATACAGCGAAAGATACGGCAGGTTTCTAAGGGAAATATTTTTAATACTTCGGGAATGTTATTGCTTATTAAATTTTTTAATTTCGAATCATAACGAAAATCAAAGAGAACCAAAACTAATCATATTCCATTATTTTTACTGATAGAAATTTATAATTAAAAGAATATTTTTGGTCTTATGAATTTGTATCAATGTGCAGAGTAATCTAATTCTATAATAGCATATAGTAATCGTAACTGGTATATAATTTCAATAATAACGAATAGTAAGCGCAAAGGAAAACGTAAATGCAAGGAAATTATAAATATTACCTCTCTTAATTTGTTATGTAAAATAAAAATTTAATTTAATGGAAAATACAAATAAAATTTAATGTACAGCTTTTAAAATATAGACATGCTGGACAACGTTTACCGGGTTCAGCTAGTAAATAATAGATAGGATTTATATAGGTACTGATATTTTGAGTACAGGAATAATTCAATTGAAAACCAAAAGAGACTAATGAGATAACTACTTTGAAACATTAAACAACGTAACTTGTTTTGCTTTTATTGCAAACAAATTAGTTAAGATACCTACGTAAATATTTGTCATGTCGTTAAAATATTTAATAAAGTTAGTTAACGACTTCTGTTTGTGGTTTCAAACTTCACAATTACAGTTGTCTAATGACAACAAAGTATATCAACAACAATAAGGGTATGTTAAATAGATCTACAATTAATGTGGTATTAAATTTTAACGGTATAGGTGAATAGGGTAAAAATGTTCTAATATCTAAAAAAGCTCCGAAAGTTCTGCATTGATTTAGCACAAATTTTGATAAGATATGCAACCCGCTTCATATAGTGTTTTTATCTATTTCTTGCGTTATATCCTTGCAACCCCAAGAAAACAGCTTTTTCAACAACCAATACAAAAGCTGCTAACTTTCAATACTTCATTGCTATCTATTTTTTTTCCTTTGATCTGGGGACCTCTCATGAGAGTTCCTCTGCGCTGCGCCCTAAAAGGACTATTGCGCTCCAGTTTAATTTCAGTTCCAGTTAGTCAGGTCTGCTTCTGAAGTGAATCTCAGCAGACAGTCAACTGGATCTCTGTGTATGTTTCCCAGCTCATGTCGGGGTGGACCAAGTGAGTTGAGACGACTTTGAGTCATGGCTGGGCAGTCAAATAGTACGTGGAAGGCAGTTTAATCTTCCACGCCACATTTCCTGCAAGCTGCTGACTCTGTGTTCTTCCCTATAGTTTGGAGATGTTTCCTCAAATTGCAGTGTCCTGTTAATAGGCCTACCAGCGTTTTGATGTCCTTCCTTCTTAGATTTAGAAGTCTTTTGTTATGTTCTTTCAAAGGTTTCTTTATCATGACCTTTGAGAACTTGCCTCCTGCATAGTTATTCTAGGATTTTATTTGTTCTTTCTGCGTCCATTCGGCTATTTTTCTCAGTGTTATGCACTTTGGCAGGTCTAGGGTCGGCTCTGGACCCATGAATGACATTCTTGAATCCACCTTTATGAGTTCGTCTGCCTCTTAAAAAATAGACAAAATAGCTGTTTCTAAAGTACAAATATTAGTTATTTATTTATTCTTCAACTTTTGAAAATTTTTGAATTCTACTTGAAATCTTAAGCAAATTCGGATTCAGTTAGTTTTCGTTATAACGATCAATTGAGGGGATAAGCCTAACTCTCCCAACTAAATAATTTTAGAAGCCATTGAGGAAACCCATTTCTCTGAAAATATTCTCTGAAAATTTCGTTGCCTTTGATACCAGAGAGCCCCGGCACCCAAGCAAGTGTAACTCTGTTGGATGTCACCAACTGGGTGAGCAGTGATTTACATTGCCAAACCAGCTTAGAGCTAGTCTGGTAATTTTCGATCGCTTTAATTGCGGCTTGGTTGTCTGAGAAGATTCTTATATTTTTATTGTGATAATTTCTTCTGATATTTTCTTGAAGACAGATGATTATGCCACAGACTTCTGCTTGGAATACTGTAGGCATTTTACCCAGGCCTACAAATATTCGTTTTCTGGAATTTGCCTCCCATATTCCAGCGCCTAGGCCATCATTTGTCTTTGATCCGTCAGTGAACCATACTATGTCACTTGGGATTATTTTGTTTTTCTTCTGCCAATCGTCTCTTTGACTTATCTCGATCTCGAAAGGCATTTCAAAACTAAATTTGGTTTCATGTAGTCTTGAATTATCCAGAAGTTCGGATGGTCAATTACATTGTTAATTCTGGCGTGTCCCAAATCTGGTTTTTTGGAATTGCTATCTATGATCGTGTAATGATTTTCAGAGGTAAAGCTATAATAATAATACTCTTGAAGTTAAGCTATAATATGCATAGTAAGGGATGCTACAGGTTGATAAAGGGAGGGTTTTTTTTTTTAAATATTTTCAGAACATATTTAAATTCAAGTTATTAATTTGTAGTCATTATAAAATAATATAGATTGGCAGAACAACAATTGCCGGGTTTAGCTGGTAAATTCATAAATTTGCTACAAAAAATTAATTAAAATATAACGTTAGTCTGTGTAATACTTTAACACTTTACTTTTTAGCCTTTACAGCTAGGCATTTTTAGCGTTTTAATTTAGCAATATATTGAAATATGTAGAATCTTTTGTACTTATGGCTTCCTTTTTGTGTTCATTTTCAATTATTTTTTTTTTATTAACGGAATTCAATTGTTCAATAACGTGTAGGTAATTAACTTTTTCTTCTTCTTCTGAATTATTTTTGTCAGTGTGTGCTGTTATTCAAGAAAGATTCTTAATTAAGTTTACTATCGACATAAATCATATTATTTATTCGATGGAAAATAAAAAAAAAGTTAATGGGATTTTTCAAACTATTGTCGATTAGTTGAAATTTCTGCATAGGTGTAAATGTTTCACATAGCCAATGAAAGAAAACATGTACCTGTTTGAAAAAGAAAACTATTTTTGTTTCACCTTAATTGGATATTTCAAACGAATTTCTATTACCGACGAAAAAAACGCTGTTAATATTCAAAAAAGACTTTCCCGTTTTTCTTTTAGAATAAAATTATTCATGTCATTTTCGTATAAGTACTTATGTGTTCTTTTCATGGATCTTACTCCAAACCGAGAGAATTGAATTTAAACGTTTTTGGTAATGTGTTAAAAAAACGAGGATCATTATACGATAATTTAAAAATCAATGGTAGAATATGTGTACATAATAACAAAATTGATTCCCCGGTATTGATTCAACGTAACATCTTCACATTATGAGTGGGTAAAAAGTTTTTGCCTAACAACTTAAGCAAACATCCGTCAAATTGGGAAATCATTATATAAATACGGAAAAGGAAACACCATCCACGATTAATTAACGCAACATTATTTGAATTGCTTCTGTAAGGTCGAATGCACATCAAACTTAAAACCTTTATCATTACAATCGAAATAGCATTAGGAAACCAATTGGAAAAAAAAACAGACAATTAAATACATTCTTACACTTTGATTTCATAATTAATAAACTCATTAAATAATTTTGGATAAATTTTCCATTTCACCGATCATTTTTGATTAACCAATACCCCAAATACTAATTAATTATATATCCACATCAAAGAAAGCAACATTCTTAAGTTTCACTATATTCGTTTGCCATTCTAAAGGACATATCGAAGAAATTGTTTCGATTTCTTATAAAAACCTTCACCTTTCATGCACGAAAATAATTAACAAAAAAAATAATAAAATAATCGCGAAACACTTGCATTTAACACAAAGAAATTTTGAGGTCGAATTATAAACTAGTTTTAATTGTAAAATAATTAAAATCACATTTACGAAAAAAAAAAAAAAATTATTAAATTCACATTATTGTTGGCATGCTTGAGCTATTTTAATAACTAGAAATATTTTCGCTAAGTTCCAATTTCAGAGAATTGAAAATTGGTCATTGTTTCAATTATTTGATTTCTGGAAATGACATTGAAATTGGTGCAAAATGTTTTGCTTTAATAAAACAATGATATATATAAAGTATAAAACGCAAAAACTATTGACTGAAAATATTTGGTTTTAAAACATTTATTTAACAACTTTACCTATTATTTACTTAGATAAGTGCATAAAGATTAAGCAAATGTCCATTAAGGTATTTAAAAACAAATTAGTGTGGAAGTAATTAAATTTCAGTGTTTCATTGTCGTTGGAGATTTGTTATTTCCACTATATGGGAATCCATTTAAAATGATTCATAGAATTTTCTAATGATTTTTCAAACTTGTCAACCAATATTTATGACTTAATGTCTTTTTTCTTAACATTGAAGGAAATATGTTTTAATGACTGATATGTGTTTTAATATAAATTGCATTGTTCAGTCGCTAATAAAAGCATTTAAAATTAGTTACCGAAGAGGAATAAAAAAAACTACCGTACTTGTTCGTGTCCCAAATTTAAGCAAATATAAGAAATTAGAATTTAAAAATTCTTTAAAAAAAAAGTTTCTGGCAAAAATTTTGTAATACGTTCAGGGCAGCGGTCGCCAAAGTGGTGGTGATCCACGAACCACTAGTGGTCCCCAAGAAAATTTTATTGGTCCACAGAGAAATGAGAAATATATATTATGTTTTTAACAGTTAAAAAATCCTTTTAGTGCTCCGTGGGACTTAAGCTATGAATTTAGTGGTCCATGAAGTCAAAAAATTTGGCGACCATTGACCCAAAGTGAAATTAAAGGAATCTTAGAGCTTATTATGATTCCTCGGTACTTATTTATCTTATTTGAGATTTAGAAGCTGAGCAAACCTTAGCAGCCGGTGCATTAAATGTTTTCCGATTGTTTAAATTCTAGAGCTAGAAATCCCCAGTTCATCATCTTGTCTTCATTTTTTCAGAGTACTGCATTCCAACTGCATTCTGTTTGATAAAATCTGCATATTGGATCATTCGTGTGATCTTCAATAATATGCAGGTGCTTATTCCATCCAAAGTGGCCGATTCCTAAACTTAGTACAACTCTGAATTCATTTCTGGTAAGATTAAGTATTACAGCACTTAGGCTCAAGGATGGTCTTCCCATCATTCTTCTACTGTAGTTTTTCTCGTTAGTGCCTTTCCATATGGAGCAATGATTTTTATAAATCCATTCTTTGATGTTATTTTTCTTTGTCAATTTTGTGATACCAAGTACAGGCTGAGTACAGATGAATGGTATCTTGGATGCTTGGTGGATTAATGATGGCTTTCATAACCTTTTATATCCAAATAATCTGGAATTTACCCCAAATAAAGCTTGTTTCTTGTGGACAAGCTTACAGGAATTATATGAGCTTCAAGGGTTTCGATGCATTCCCAAATCAGTTTGGACCTACAGTTTTGCAAGTGCATTCAATGGCAACTAGTTTGAAGTTTAATTTTTACAAAAATGGGTAATTTTTATGTGAAATTAAAGCAGTGATTTTTTTAAACCTCTTCTTCCATGATATTTTTCTGTCAATTTTTTGAGACCAAGTACAAGCTGAGTACAGATGAATGGTATCTCGGATGCTTGGTGGATTAGTGGAGGCTGTCATTACCTTTTACACCCGAATGATCTGGCATTACCCCAAATTAGGCTTGTTTCTTGTGGCCAAGTTTAAAGGAATTATAGGGGCTTTAAGGGTTTCGATGCATTCCCAAATCAGTTTGGACCTACGGTTTTGCAAGTGCAGTCAATGGTGACTAGTTTGAAGTATAATTTTTACAGAAATAGGTAATTTTTATGTGAAATTAAAGCAATGATTTTTTTTAACCTATTCTTCCATGATATTTTTCTGTCAATTTTGTGATACCAAGTACAAGCTGAGTACAGATGAATGGTATCTCGGATGCTTGGTGGAGTAGTGGAGGCTTTCATTACCTTTTACACCCGAATGATCTGGCATCTACCCCAAATAAGGCTTATTTCTTGTGGCCAAGTTTAAAGGAATTATAGGGGCTTAAAGGGTTTCGATGCATTCCCAAATCAGTTGGGACCAGCGGTTTTGCTAGTGCATTCAATGGTGACTAGCTTGACGTTTAATTTTTACAGAAAAGAGTAATTTTTGATTTTTTTAAAAAAAATAAATATGTAACTGTTCAATCTTTTTACCTTATAAATTTCAAATATTTTTATCGGAAAGATATCAAATGTGGTCGATTCACATTCGGTTATTGACCTTTATTGAAACGTTTAATCATAATTGAATCTTTTCAAAATGAAATTGTGCACCGTGCATTAAATTTTATGATACATTTTTCGCTTTATCATTTTCAAAAATCATTAAAAGTAAAAAAAGCACGTGCTTGCGGATAATGAAAGTATATTAATATGTAGCGGAACAATTATTAACATTAATAATTAAATCTGCTTGGCAGGTGGTAGGTACACAAAATTTTCCGCTAAGATTTGATGCCAGCTGCATTTGATTGCAATTACAGGTGCGTTTTTTAAGAAACAGGATCTTTTTTTGTTTTTGGTTTTTAAATGCCGACGGTTGCAAAATAATTTTTTGAATTATGTTCGAGAAGAATAATTAAGGGGTTGGCCGCTTTAGAATAAGCATTGGGATCATAAAATTTTTTTTATATAATCAAGTTTCTTCCAGGTAAAAATTATTTAAAGTTTATTTTTTTATTAGATTATTACCACGATTGATCTTTTATTCACAGTATTTGTTATCCCATTTCTATGATCAATATTTTACAATCTTCGATGAACCATTCATACAATTGCTGTAGGGATATTTGAGATCATGTTTATAAGATTGTTCCGCTAGATAAACGGTATTTCTTAGAATATTTCATCTTGTTTAGAAAAACAATTTTATCTGACATAAATTATTCATATTTTATTCATCATGTTTTTCATCGTATTTACTCCACATAAATTATTTATTTCAAAAAAAAAAGGGCAATAATTTTTAATTTGCATTGCAAAAATGACTTTTTTTTATGCAACTTACAGTTGAAAAAGAGAAATATTTACGTAGCTATACGGTAGCATGTAATTTCGATTTAATAAGAACTTATCTGGTTTATATGTGTAAAATTTAACGTAACAATTTAAAATATTGCTTCATGTTTGGAGATTGGGATTTGAAAATGTTAATCTGTAGCCAAACTTATTGTTAAATATGTGAAGCAAATCAATGTCGTACTAACCTCCTTTCTATTTTTAATAACGTAACGTTATAATAATTTTATGGAATTTACTATCGCTTAATTGTAATAGTAATTTATCAAGAGATTGAGTCATTTACTTTATATATTGACTGCAAGGTTATCACAATTTAACCAAAAAATAACAATGATTTCCAATAGTTTTACGCTTAAATTAAATTTGCAAATACTAAATTGATTAAATGTAAGATGTTTCAGTTGATGGATTATTATCTTTTGAAATATAATCAAAATCTAATGCTGTCTTGTCATGTTAAAAATTAAGGCGACTTTCTCAAAATTTTTTGTATCTTTAGGCTTACTTTCTTATATGTAAGTTCACGTTTTCTGACTGGCATACTTTAATGCCACTACGTAATTATTGAATGATTTCGAATGGAGGTGTAAATGGTAAATATAAACGTGATAAAAAGTTTGTCGAACCTCTACAGCTCTAAGTCGATATTCTCTAAATGACCTCAATATGTCATCAAATTTTTTCCTCATTCCAACAAATACAAGAAAAAATTAAACAAAAAAAAAACCTATTTGTTTGGAAAGAGTTAAATTGATGGTAGTTAATTTGAACTTAAAAGTAAGAAGATATTCTTCTTATATCACTTTTAATAAAGCAGTAATCAAGGCAATCAATTCTATACGAGCATGTTTTCTTCTGAAATTCAACAGATAAAGTTGCATCTGTTTTATTTAAGTGGAGAATTTTCTACATTCCTTATCCGGCGCACCCATATCTTTCTCTTCGTTTGACACCATCCAAATGAAAGGCTGTCCAATTGATGGTTCAGAGTATGAAATTTCATTTGCAATTTCTTTTGGCGTTCTATTTGCATAATGACAATTATTTTTGTGATCATTTTCAATGTAAACGACTTTCTTTCCTTTATTTGTATCGTATTAGTATCAATTGGCATGTAAACCTACGTCTAATCTTATATTGCAGTGTTGAAAGAAAAAACGAGCCTTCACTAACGTAGCTTTCTCTAAACCGGACATCTTAAGTAATATTGAAATTGGCTGAATGTCACTGGCAATCAATAAAAAACATACATTGCTTTTATTTCCAGTAGAAATATAGTTTTAATTAATTGAACTATAATTTTTGTTGTCATTCGAAAAAAAAAAAGATTTCCGTGACAATTTTTTTTCTAAATATTCTTAAAGTTACGAATATTGTAGAAGATATATAGTAGGGTGATTTTTTTTTTGACTTTTTTTTTTTGGTCCCATCGTGAAATTTTGTTGGAAATACCAAAAAAAAAAAATTCTCTGAAAGTTTGAGCCCTTAATATTAATTTTAAGTCCTCGACCAAGACGTGTAAGGGTTTCCCATTGAAAATACACGGAAACTCTGATTTTTTATTTTTAAATTTCTATATCTCAGCGGCATTTCATGGGATCGCTTTTACCGAAGATGGTTTTTTCTCAGAATTAAACGCTCTACAAAAGTGCCCATTGCGACAAAGTCGTAACTCACACCGGTGAGGTAGTGCGGGCCACTGAACCTGATTTTTCCATAAAATTCAAGGCTTAATATCTCGTTTAATATTGATCTTCGCGATTTGGTCTACCGGAACTTTTTTGTAGGAAATCAAATTTTCTAAAAGTTTTTCATTTATAATTTTTCCGTAGCTCTTGTTATTTACGAGATAAATGCAAAAAAAAAAACGCGAATTTTATGGAAAAATCAGGTTCAGTGGCCCGTACTACCTCACCGGTGTGAGTTACAACTTTGTCGCAATGGGCACTTTTGTAGAGCGTTTAATTCTGAGAAAAAACCATCTTCGGTAAAAGTGATCCCATGAATCAGAGTTTCCGTGTATTTTCAATGGGAAATCTTTACACGTCTTGGTCGAGGACTTAAAATTAATATTAAGGGCTCAAACTTTCAGGGATTTTTTTTTTTTTGGTATTTCCAATAAAATTTCACGATGGGACCAAAAAAAGTAAAAAAAAAATCACCCGAATATATAGATATGAACATTTTGACTATTGGAGCGAAAAAAATATTAGGGTTGAAACTACAAGCTTCGGTATTTTTCTCCATATATTAAATAAAATAAAATTTATTGCTCTTATAATATATATACACTTTTGTTTACATTTTTTTTTAATTTTAAGTGTGATGTACCTTGCATAAACCATCCAAGCAGTGTTGGTAGATACTGATCTAGGATAGAGATTAGTTTACGATTGGGGAAAAATAAATGGCAATTCTTAAAAAAAACTCGAATATTGTTTCTATTTTCAGTTTGTTATAAGACCATATGTCTTATTCTTATATGTTTGTATTTTCTGTATTTGTGGAGTAGGTCATCGAGGGTACCAAATATAATTATTTGGCTAGGCCCACTTCTACAATTTGTATAGAATTTCCGCGACAAAGCGAGGATATATAAGTCTAGCGGTAGTATCCTTAACTCCTCATGAAGATCATGTATCTTGTATTTGGCTGGGTAGTTTTCCAGCATTTTTAATAATTTATTTTGGACTCTTTGTATTGTCAGATAATTGGTTTTGTTAACTGAACTCCAGACTGGATATGTATATGTAAGCACTGGTCTGAGCACTATTCTATAAATTATTTATTTATTTCTGGTACAGCCTTGATTGTTTATTTAGCAATGGATATAAGATGTTAGTTTGGACCATTAATTTGTTTTTAGATAGTTTGATATGTTCAGCAAAGTTGAGTCTGGAATCCAGTTGCATCCCCAAGTATCTAACTGTTTTTGCCCATTTTTCATTTTTCCCATTTATTAATACCTTTTTATGCTTGTTGAGTCTTCTTCTAGTGAATAGGATAGCTTCAGTTTTGTTATCATTGGTCTTTATTTTCCATTTTGTAAAAAAAATCATTATTTTTTTCAAGGCCTTGGTTATTCTGTTGGTCACTGTATCAGCTCTTCAGGAGGATGCAAAAATTGCTGAATCGTCAGCATATAGGGAAAGGAAAGTTTCAGGTGTCCACGGGATATCATTTATATATAGTATAAATAGAATAGGTCCCATAATATACTCTTGGGGGACTCCAGCCTTAATTAATCTGCTATTTGACATTTCGGTGCGATTTAAATGTACGTCAAATATATTATTTTCAGTCTCTTTAAATACACTTAAAAGAAAAAAAATCTTGAAATTATGGTGTATATGTGTAGTAAATATGTTTAAATATGTGAAATATGTGTAGGATTTATCTAGTAGTTTTCAATTGCTTAAATAGCTATCTTACAGGTATAGCCTATTTATCAATGACTGAAAATGCAGATCCTTTATCCTATTTTAACTCTGAATTTTTTTTCGGTCTTCCCATAAAAAAAGGAAAATACTTCAAAATTTCAATTTTAACGATGGTTTTTAGAAAATTATTTTCTATCCCTTTCTTTGTTTTGAACTTGAAAATATTATTTGATTTAACAGAGCAAGATATTCCTAGCAAAAAAATATATTCTTTATTCATAACTTTTGATAAATATTTGGAGCGTTGGTTTTAATAATTGAATTTAGTTTGGACGAAACTAAAGTTGTTCAAATAAAATAAACGAGATTAATGAATAATAATATATGTCCTATGACTCAATTTCTTCTTTATTACGACGCGTTTCAACAGTTTTTGGCTGTCATCATCAAGTAATGATTATTTTGTCAGTTGTAAACAAATTTCATATAGGTTGCTTATATATTTATAAAAAAACCTGTATGAAATTTGTTTACAACTGACAAAATAATCATTACCTGATGATGACAGTCAAAAACTGTTGAAACGCATCGTAATAAAGAAGAAATTGAGTCATAGGACATATATTATTATTCATTAATTTATAATTGTGACTCGGAAATAAATAAAATATTTATCAATGTTAAAAAGAAACGAGATATTCCTTAATTGTTTTTTTGAAGTGAAAACTTTTTTAGCATTGATATGATTTGAAATTTGATCAATCGAAATAGTTATAAAAAAAGACAAACTTATAAACCTGTAGTATACGTACCACAGAATTAGATAGATAATATTGCACAGTTTTTCCAAAAAAAAAAATGGAATGCATTTTTTCATGTAAAACTTATAATTTGTAGAGGTGATTATCATTAAATTTATTTGAAATATTTTATCAAATTAAACCATGATCGATAGATTAGAAAATACCCAGAAAAAGCATAAGTATTTAATATTAAAAACTTTCATGAAATGTTTAAATTTTGTTGAAATTTATAAATCAAAAACTATAACCACATTGGTTTTATACATGTAGGAGTAATTGACCTCACCTTAATTAAAACAGATGATTTCATGAAGTGAGTTATTTGATTATTGAACAATGAACAATGAAATTCAACAGTTCAACCAGTCGCAGCCTCTTTAAGAATGTTAATTTTTAATTCATAATACAACTAACAAATCTTAATTATCATAAACTTTTATCGTTACATTAATTACGCCCTACCCATAGAGTATTGTATATTGGCGATAATTTTTTTGATTCAAACATTTTTATAACTGTAATTTTTCTACGAATTTGAAGAGAAAACTCTTGTTACGAAAGATTGATAATTGCTTATTATCGTATGCAAATATTGAGACGCTACTTGAGTTCGAAATGATTTTTTTTTTCAAATACCTAAGTATTCAATTTAAACAAAAAATCAATCTCATCTTCGTGACTTACTCGTTTACCTTGGCATACTGATTGTTCTCACAATCGTTTGGACCACATACCTTTGTCGAATGTTTAAACTTTGTATTCTAAATGTCTAAAATAAAAGTTATAATTTGGCCAACATTTAATAAATGTCTCATATAAAATATTCAAGTGTTGTATATTTTATTTATGTACAAAATATCAACTTAATTTACCATTAGCATTGACACATAACAATTAGATAGGAACAAGGTAGTAATCAAAACATTTACATAATGGTGTCATTTTGCATTCAATTATCATTCTAGCGTATATTTCTTAAGATTGATTTCTTACTTTTGTCTTGCAAATTTTCTCACTGCATATTTTATCTACTTATCACCATTAAAATTGCATGAGATATCAAATTTAATAAATTTTCTCAAAATTTAAGGAGGTAATACTGAATAAAAACATTGAACTATGTTAATACTTTATAAATTAAAGATAATTATGAGTTGCAATAATTTCTTTATAAAAATAATTGCCAAAAATTTAGTTCAATGCCATTTTTTTTTTGTCGAAAACCACAAACAAGTACAAATTTTATTTATTTATTGGTGCTTTTGAATAAACTTGACCTAAAATAAAGTTGTAAAGCTTATCACTAGTTAATAATACTTCAACAACTTCCTAGAAATTAAAAATTTATGATTTTATAAGTGATTGAAGTAAAAATATAACTATCGTAAAAAGTATCAATAAAAATGAATATTTTATATATCAATTCAAACTATTATAACTTTTCTTTAAAATGAAAATGTTTACAAAATACTATCTAAATATATAATAACTATAAAGGTTAATGTTAATTTAACTGGCTGATTAAATTTGTTATAGGATTCCATATTTTTTTTTAAAATCTTTAATTCATAATATTAGAAAAAAAATCAGATCTATATTGACCTTTAATGAATTCCTAATGATAAGTTTATTCTTACTAACGGTCTTTGCAACAGATCTTAGCTTAAATATTATCAATTATCATTATTTATATCCATAACATTTTCTTTGGCATTTAATAATAATCTGATAATAACAGATAACTGATAAATTAATGATCTAATACAACAATTTTCTCGTTTTTCCTCCAGCTATTTTACGGTTTACACATTACAAAAGCTAGTTCCATGGAAGTTTGCATTAATTTTCTTTTCGTTTTATAAAAGATACAATAAATAATTTTTCAATTAGTAAAAGTGGTAAGATGTAAAATAAAAGTAATGTGAACTTTAACTCGAAAAAAATTTCAAGTTAAAGCCACCCAAGGTTTATAAAAAAAACACAGGTGGCCTCATGCGCTACGTGGTGTAGTCAGAAGAAATTCGTACATATGTTGAGACTGATTCAAATTTCAAAATTCTTCGTATGACGTCATATTTTTTTTTCTAATGGGGCAACCTGTGTAATTTATAAACCTTGAAAACCACCAGGTTTGAGGACTTGATTGAGGCACCAAATTATTAGTACTTTGAAAATTCCAGTGTTTATTTTCTTTTTGAATTTCATTTCTCAATATAGAATCAAAGTTCATCATTAGGGTTCTGATTCTTTGAGTCTAAAATAATTCCTTTAGGTATCTTGGGACAATTTCCTTCTTTTGGAGGTTCCACAAATATTTTAAAAAGTAACCATCTTACTCATGAGAGAACAACTGATGAATGATCAAAAAAACATCTTTTCGAAAAAGTGACTTGAAAATCTAAACTATGAAAATTCCAGTGATTATTTTCTTTTTGTATTTCATTTCCCAGTATAGAATCAAAGTTTATCATTATGGTTTTGATTCTTTTAGTCTTTAAAATAGTTCCTTTAGGAAACTAGGGGCAATTTTCTTCTTCTGGTGGTTCCACAAGTACTTTACAAAATAATCTTTTTACTCCTGAGGGAACAACTGATGAATGATCAAAAAAAAAACACCTATTCGAAAAAGTGGGTTCTGATTCTTTGAGTCTTTAAAATAGTTCCTTTAGGTATTTTAGGATAATTTCCTTCTTTTGGAGGTTCCATAAATACCTTAAAAAGTAATCATTTTACTCTTGAGGGAACAACTGATGAATGATAAAGAAAACACCTCTTCGAAAAAGTGACTTGAAAATCTAAATTATGAAAATTCCATTGATTATTTTCTTTTTGTATTTCATTTCCCGATATAGAATCAAAGTTCATCATTATGGTTTTGATTCTTTGAGTCTTTAAAATAGTTCCTTTAGGAAACTTGAAGCAATTTTCTTCTTCTGGTGGTTCCACAAATACTTTAAAAAGTAATCATTTTACTCCTGAGGGAACAACTGATGAATAATCAAAAAAAAAAAACACCTATTCGAAAAAGTGTTCCTTATAATTCCTCTATTAATTTTCACATAACTTTACGTAACTCGTAAATTTTTCTTAAAGCTCGTCCATTGTTGGCTGTAAATCCAAAACTAGCAAACCATATCAATTTTATGTTTTAGCATAAGCTAAAAATGAATAATTGTAAAGGGTGCGCAATATAATTTTTTTTTCAAATGCTACAAAATTAAAACTAATGAATATTTTTTCGTTCTGATTTTTTTATTTGAAAATTCCATCCTTGCGTCTGATTGTGGAATACAACACCATTCATATGGTTGCCATGGCTAGCCATACAGTAGCTCATTCGTTCAGTCCAATTTTTCAATACATTTTCGATGGTATGCGGCAAAATTTCGCCAATGGTGACACGAATATTGTCTTTGGGAGCATCAATCGTGGCTGGCTTGTTGGCATAACACTTGTCTTCGACGGCACCCCAAAGATAATAGTCTAATGGTGTCAAATCGCAGTTTCTTGCTGGCGAAACGACGTCAGCATTTCGGCTGATAATGCGATTTTCGAAAACAGTACGTAAAAGATCAACTATAACGTTGCTTGTGTGGCATGTAGCGCCGTCCTGCTGAAACCAAATGTCACCCAAGTTATATTTGTCGATTTCTGGAAACAAAAACTCGTAACGGCGGCTCCTGCTTCATTTTCAAAGAAAAATGGGCCAATGATGCCGCCAGACCAAAATCCGCACCGAACCGTCACTCTCTGAGGATGCATCGGCTTCTCTTCGATCACATGCGGGTTCTCCGTGCCCCCAATACGACAATTTTCCTTGTTTACATACCCGCCAAGGTGGAAAAGCGCTTCATCCGAAAAAATGATTTTTCGGCCAAAATCGACATCCTCTGAACCCATTTTCAAAGTATGTTTTCAATATTTCAATGTGTTTTTTAAGTGTATACTCAACCATTTTCGTTCAGCGCAAACAATAAACTAATTTTCTGTCAAAAGTGAAATGACATTAGTGTTAACGTTCACGAGATAAATGGTAGTTGAAAAAGAAAACGCTATATAGACCACCCAATAGTTAGGCAATGTCATTCCCCTTCGTTAATATATTAGGTTTTTTTGCAGAAGTTTTCTTCTACAGAGAAGTCTTGCACTACAGTGTTGCAGCATATACATGTTGCAAAGAAATAAATATTTGATCGAAGAATTCAAAACATTTTATGGAATAAGAGATTCAAAAGTTATGGTTTTCATCTTAATATTGTAACTTAGTTGTAGATCAAGAGTTCACCAACATTGTACTCCAAAAGTTCCAAGATACCTCCTCTGCTAAGATAACTTTATCCCAATGGTACAAATTGTTTGCCTCGATTATTTTATAATTAGCTAGAGTCTTCCGTTGGCACGTACAGCCTTAATAACTTTGTATGATTTCTTATGAAAGTGGGAACAAAGTGGAATTGAAATTATTGGTTTGGAACTTTAACCTCTCAACCTTTGACCAAATGAACCAAATTTCTACCATTTAAATAATTCCGAACTTTATTTTATGTTAGATCTTAAAACTATAAAACATTAAAAATTTTGATTCACTGCATTATATGAGTCAAGGTGGGGAAAACGTCCTAATTTGCTCCATTGCATTGTAATAACGCCGTTGAATGAATGGACAATTAGTACTCGAATGCACCATTGTAATTTTTAGTAGGTAATAACCGTGAACTGCATGTGCTTGGAATGAAATCAAAAAATTATCGACCGACTTCTTTAAAGGGCAATTTTTCAATTCATTTCTAATCCAATTTGACGCACATTTTTTCTTTGAAATTTTTCAATTAATCGACTTCCTGGTTTGCTTGAGTAATGAATCAAAGAAAAAATCTTTTATTTCGTATTTCAATCACAAACACGTTTTCAGCTAATCTAAAAAAAAAATGCTTAGAATAAAGAAGAAATTACTTTGTAACGATAAGGTCCAATGGTTTTATACCGCTTGCGTACGTGTTATATAAAATAAAGTATTAGATTTAACCGAATAATAATATATTTTCTTTTGCTTCTGTTTCAAAAAAAAAAAAAAAACGACTATAATTACGTTTTGTAACCTTCATAAAAATTAACGACAATAATAAAAATAGAAATTCAATTCTTCTCATATTGGTACGTTTTAGTATTCGTGGCATAAGATATTTTTTTTATTAATCATATAGGTACCCATATATTTCTGCTATTACTTGTGTAAACGCATTCAAAATAACTTTCTCTTGTAATTAGAAGAATTAAAATTCTTCGTATGGGTTATTATACGTTTTTCATTTGAATCAATTTGATTTACAAATATACGAACAAATTATGTGTTTATAATGATGCGAAGCAAGAGAAAATCACACAAATTTTGTGATCTTTAAAAATCGGGACACTTGTCATAGACCATAGTCATCTATAGTAGCATTATAGCAGCATTCTTCAAAAACTTAATTTAGGTAATTAAAATAGCCCTACTAGTCTTAAATGTCATAAATATTTTATATTCTTTCCAAATCTATTTTTCTTAGATTGTTTGTATATTACTTCCCTGAATAACCAACTACTAAAATGAGTACCAACGGAGTAACTCTTTTGTACCAGGAGTACAAAAGAGTGGAAATGGGCAAAAAATACGATTCGATAACATGAAATATTGAATCCCATTTAATCCTGCAAGGTTGTCCTTACAATTCGCTGTAATTTCATATTATAATTTACCGGTATTGCAGATACATCTGCATTACTATCAATAAAATTTTTTTGACCAGAATTATAACTTTTAACGAATAGTCTGTGGATGGAATCTTCAGGAATATTAGCAACATTATTAGGCGCAATTCATCTATAGGTTTTTGAAATTTTTCCGATTTGTAAGCATTTCCAAATCGAAAATGGTAATTAAAATATTTCCTTTTTTTTCTTCACATGTTGGATTTTTGTCGATTTTTATTTGTTGGTGATAATCGACGCTGGCATACGATTTGAATGGTTTCTTCTGCATATAGTTTCTAGGACAGTTATTCTATCATATAACTAATGTACAGTGGACCCCGGAAATCCGACAAACAGTTTGCAGGGCAGAGTCGGATTAGCGAATTTATCGGGTTATAGAGTACTGCCCAAGACCCCCTATAGTCCGGAATTTTTTACTAAAGAGTACCTTGTAATACGACAAACTACAGATCAAATGATAAGATTCTACATGTTATATACATTAGGGTGATTTTTTTTTTGGTCCCATCGTGAAATTTTGTTGGAAATACCAAAAAAAAAAAATCCCTGAAAGTTTGAGCCCTTAATATTAATTTTAAGTCCTCGACCAAGACGTGTAAAGATTTCCCATTGAAAATACACGGAAACTCTGACTTTTTATTTTTAAATTTCTACATCTCAGCGGCATTTCATGGGATCGCTTTTACCGAAGATGGTTTTTTCTCAGAATTAAACGCTCTACAAAAGTGCCCATTGCGACAAAGTCGTAGCTCACACCGGTGAGGTAGTACGGGCCACTGAACCAGATTTTTCCATAAAATTCAAGTCTTAATATCTCGTTTAATATTGATTTTCGCGATTTGGTCTACAGAAACTTTTTTGTAGGAAATCAAATTCTCTACAAGTTTTTCATTTATAATTTTTTCCGTAGCTCTCGTTATTTACGAGATAAATGCAAAAAAAAAAACGCGAATTTTATGGAAAAATCAGGTTCAGTGGCCCGTACTACCTCACCGGTGTGAGCTACGACTTTGTCGCAATGGGCACTTTTGTAGAGCGTTTAATTCTGAGAAAAAACCATCTTCGGTAAAACGATCCCATGAAATGCCGCTGAGATGTAGAAATTTAAAAATAAAAAGTCAGAGTTTCCGTGTATTTTCAATGGGAAATCTTTACACGTCTTGGTCGAGGACTTAAAATTAATATTAAGGGCTCAAACTTTCAGGGATTTTTTTTTTTTGGTATTTCCAACAAAATTTCACGATGGGACCAAAAAAAAATTACCCTAATGTATAATAAAAGTAAATAATGTTTTGTCATATAACATTCTCGTCTTGTAATATTTATTTGATTAATCAGGAAAATTGTATGGAAAAATCGAATTTTATAAAAGCTTAAATAGGCCAATTGTTGCAGATCCGCAATGATGATTCAAGTAAAAGTATGTAAAACTTTTATTATACTCCTTTAAAAAGGAAATCCTGGCTACGCCTGTAAATAATTCAACCTTGTATTTTATATTTTGCCACAAAACTCGTTCGTTTTAGTTATTATTTTCAACAAGTATTATGCATGATTCGAAATATTTATGCTGACATAGATTTTATATTTGCTTGATGCAGAGTTCATTGTCATTGAAATGGTTGTAACCTAAGCAAAAAGTGTGTAAAAGATGAAACAACACCTACCAACGCGCGTGTTTTATAGTCAAAACATGGAAAACCGAATCCATTGTGATTGGAATTACTAATCAGTTATTATGGATTGCTATTGAAAAAAAAAATCAACAGTTGTCAATCCAACCAGGTGTATAGATCTATTCATTTAATTTTCATAGAAAACACAAATACATTTTCGGTTTTGTTAAATCTTTGAAATTTTATTCTTCACATGCCACCTACATTAAAATTATTCGTAAATAAATAAAACGAGTTAAACAGAATATATAAATAAACGATGATGACAAAAACTATATGCTGACCCAAATTATTTTACGACTATTTCACGATATCAAAGAATAAGGTGTCTGGTGTTTTATGGTAAAAGAAATAATTGTTTAGAGATAAAAACATTGTACCTTTACAATTTATATGTTTACCGCACACATATACTAGCAGCCATTTATTATATTAACAGAATAAAATTGGTTTATTAGGTGCATTAGGCAATTGCGTTCATTAACCTACTTTATTTATCAAATTAGACAAGGGCATTACAAAAGATATATCGTATTCTTTATTAGACAAAAATGTATCTTATCAAGATATAGTACGTTTTTTTTTCCTAAAAATTTTGATGATTAGATTTGAAATCAAAGGACTTAAAAGGTTCTAAATGTAGAAATTTTAACATTTTTTTTTTAATTAAGTAATGGATTTGTTGTGTTTCAATTTAAAGTGGGATGATTAAAACGGAAATTATCACCATTGCGCGGCCTTCTTCAGAAGTATCTCACAGCTATTGTGTTTAAATAAGTAACACTTTAACGTATTTAGCGCAAAGAAAGGGTCAACGAATTGATGCTAATTTTAATGACATAACGTAAATTTAGGTAATAAAACTTATGAAAAAAAAATTTTGAAAACAATTTTGGGATAGGGGATAAATGGTCTCCATGTAGGCTTACGGAAGTTCTTTACTGTAGGAAATTAATGGTCTATAACTTTTGGCTGAAATATGGAAACATATAATCAAGAGTCTAGTTTGATATCTATAGATATGGGAGCATTAAAATTTTAATGTAAAGGGTCTAAGGGTATACGTAAAGTAAATTGACTCCGAAAAGATATTGTAATGGTACTTAAGAAGAGAAAAGACACTTTTAAAATACTAAGATGTTGGAAGATTCAGATATCTATTTCAATTACTTGTGGTGAAAAATAATAATAAGTAAAAAACAGATTTTTTTTTCCTTATAATTGGCCGAACCAATTGATCCACAGTTTTACTATGATTTAAGGGTTGATAATGTTTTTTTCATAAAAAAATTGGTAATCATACAGTTATTTACATTTTTTTAACTTATGGAACAATTTCCTACAATTTTCTGAAAATATTTCTAGTAGGAAAGTATTGTATTAGCATTATTCTGATTTAGCATAATTCTAATATTCGTATACCTATGCATTGGCATAGACTAGGGGAGTGGTTATGTTAAATTTTCAAATTTTCAACAATCAAAACAAATGAATATCTTAAAATTTCGCAATCCTATTGGCTAATAGCCTCTTGCATTGAACATAGAATGAGTGCTGTCATCAATTATGCATTGCTCAAACCATTCTACTTGTATTAATTAGGCACTTATAGCTTTGAATTTAGATCACTGAAAATATTTTAAAGTTATTGATAGTTGTGATAAATTATTTTCCTTATTGAAAAAATACTAACAAAATATAAGTAAAACGTTTTGAAATTAATATTGAACTGAATATATGCTTAAAATTGGTTTCATTTTTTGGTGTTTACATTTATATCACCACTTTATCCGTCGCTATATGATTTATGAACATAAATATTCAGGTACAACCAAGGAAATATGCATTAAGGGTGAAAATTGTTTTTATTTCATTAATGTGTAGTACTCTTTTGAAAAGATTTTCTTAAAAAAAGGATTTTGTAAAGATATATAGTTGTTAATTTTTTAATGAAAAATAACATAATTCACCTCTAAATCATATTTAAAGTTTAAATAAATCGATTAAGTAAATTCAAGGGAAAAATCAGCTATTTATTATATTTTTTACAAAAAATAATTGAAATGGATATCAAAAACTTCCAGGATCTTAATATTTTATTAATACCTATTTATCTTTTAAGTATCATTTAAATATAATACCTTTCGGGGGGTGATTCCTCATAATTACAGTTCTAGATACTTTAAATAGGTATATTTGCAGGATGTAATACACGTTTTTATGGAAATATTTTTGATCAAAATTTATGCATAATTTATAGCAGAATTTTTTTTTCCTAGTAATAGAGCACTTATTTGATTTTTTTTTAAAACTACGTAATGCCTAAGAACTATCCCAACTGTTGATGTTGACAAAACTTTCCGTGATATAGTAAAAAATTTAGACCTCGAAAAATTTATGAACCATCCATGGGTTATACCCTATTTTCCAAACTTCTCCACAGTAAAAAACCGAAGTTATAAACTATTTTTCTAAATAAATCTTCTACTTAATAAATTTCTTAACAAAAACTCTCCGACAGCTGAATCCGCTGGGAGATATATACTTTCTTGCGCAAAAGTTCTGTAAAATACAATAAATTAATTATGAAGACTTAGAAAGTATAGTTTAAAAGCTCCCGAAAAGGACATGAAAATTCGAGTTGAGACTCTTTTAGTCAATAAAAAGGTTAAGAAAAATAATTCATTGTAGTATTTTTGGAGACTTAACCGTTAAAAAGGTATATTAAAAACGAAAATTGTAAAGTTGCATAGTTTTTGAAATGGAAAAGGTAGAATTTTGTATAACAGATTTCTAAATAAAATGAAAATATTTTACAAATGCGTTTCTTAGAAAATACTTTATTGTTCACAATTACGTAGAACATACAGTGCTGTATAGATACGTGCGATTATTAATATCAACATTAGTATACATATGTAAATTTTAACTTCTTTGCTTTATATTTTTCAATCTTGATTGAGTGAATTCAATGTTTTCCTTTTCCAAACAAACCTTCTTCATCAAATACGTGACTTTTTAACTGTTAAAACTATTGTACGAAGCAGATTTTAACAACTTAAGCTAAAGTGGTTTATATTTATTTATAGTAACAAAAATTATTTTTTGTCAAAATAAAAAAGAATTAGTTTTGTTTTTCAATGTAACATTGAAATAAAATCGTGGTATAGACATTTTTAAAAATTATTCATTGCTAAAGATATTATAGATGACGAAACACTAAATAGAAATCGAATGAAAATATAATTCCATGTTCCACAAATATTGTCGGCTTAACTTTGTATTTACCTTCGAAATAATTAATTTTCTCTATTCTTTCGACTATTATTAGTTCTTCATTATGATATTTATATATTATATGTAAATGCAATGGGGAGAGAAATCGGTAAAGAATCAAATTAATTTATAAAGTTTTCCAAATACTATAACAATTTTCTAAAATAATTAAAATTCAATTGTTTGTAAGAATGTATTAAGATATATAATGAATGAACTGCAATTTAAAATTTTATTCAATTAAAAAACCGCCTTGAGTTCTTATCTCCAAAAAGTTATAAAACTCTTATAATCTTGGATCAAGCCAATAGATACGCAGGCTTTTAGAGTCCTGAAATAGGAGGTTTCCCCTACGCTTTATAATGGTTTTTCCATCTCAAAAGATATTGGCTCTTAATTGAAAATTAATATTTGAAAACCGGTTTTTAAATTAGGAAAATTGGTTTAATCTAGTACAATTTCTTTAACTTAAAAATTTAAGATATTGGCAACAATATTTCCAAATTCTTATGTGGAAACCAAGTATGATGAAGAGCAAATCGAAAAAAGGTGTTCATCAGAGTAATGCTTTTTAAAGGAAGTCATAGAAAAATCATTTCCTTCGTTTCTGAAAAACCCTGAGGAAAAACGTACATATACAAAAACATTGAAAGCTGAATTTTCATTACTTGAGGCTACGAATAAAAGAACCAAAGACTTAGATTTGATACCGAGAATAGTATGAAACAATGAAATTAAGCTTAGTAGCTAGGGAACGGGTGTTTTCAGTTTCAGGAAATATTGTGACCTAAATAAGACTAAGACTTTTATAAATAAGCCTAGTCCTAGTGTTTTTAAATCCAATTTTTTTCGAAGAATTAAAATTAATGAAATAGGTAAATACAAATATTTGAAAAGCCTATTGGTGGCCAAGTAGTCCAGGTGACCGTTCCAAAACGAATAAGTGTTGGGTTCGATTCTTGTATCAAGCAAATTTTCCTTCCAGAAGTCCCTATTTTTTATGTTTAACATTGATAATGATTTAATTGTTATATTAATTTCATAAAATATTTGTTCCAATCCTTTTTTTAATCGACAATAACTGCTTTTTTGGAACTCAAAAATATTTTTTTTTTAATCCAAAATAAGATTTTTTCGCTGACTTTGAACAGTTATACTGTGTATACAATATATAGGATATATTGTGGTCCAATTTATAAAGTATAATTTAAAATAATAATTTATAAAAATCATACCATAAACATAAATTTGAACAGAAGTTCAAACAAAAATATTCGTGACGTATTGTCCAGATACGTATTTCGATTGCCAAGCAATCTTCCTCAGTGGTCATCAAGTAGTTTGGATCACTTAGGAGAAAGATTGCTTGGCAATCGAAATACGTATCTGGGCAATACGTCACGAATATTTTTGTTTGAACTTCTGTTTAAATTTATGTTTATGGTATGATTTTTATATATTATTATATTCAATTATACTACATAAATTGGACCGCAATATATCCTATATATTGTATACACAGTTTTTTTTAAAGTTAATTTTTGTATAAACCCTCTTGATAGTCACCTAAATTATAATTTTTTCTCCATCAAAATATTAAAAAAAAAATCTGGACAACTATTCAGAAAAATTATCCTACAATAAGCCATTAAACCACTACAATTAGGACTCCAGTTTGGCAATAAGGCAACCAATTATTTTCTAAAAATATCATTCCTCATATTGTGTACCCTCTTTTGCACCCAATTTTGCCTCCTAAAATTTTTTCTCCGACCAAAAATCTGCATAAATGATAAACGTTTTGCTTGTATTACTAGTTTTTGTGAGATTATAACAAAAAATAGATACCGTTAGGTATTTATAAATCCTTTTAACATTAAAATAAAAAAAAAAACAGATAAAAATATTAGTGTCAGTTGAGAATATCTACTTTTAAGAGGATTGAATCTTTTTTTATGAAGAAAAATATTAGACCGGTTTCTTTTAAGTACCAAAATAGTGTACCTCATTTATCACTATAAATTATGCACATCATAATTATACACTTTGATCCCAAATTTAATTTGAATTTTATGCACAAATGCACACAAATCCTAGTGTTTTGTACTTATGAATTTTAATTTATTTCTATTAGATACCAGCATGTTATAGTAATAATTAAAACGAATGATTCAATCATAAATCAATCGAGTAATAATTTGACATAATATTTATTGATCTAAAAAGTTTCCTATTGCCCATTGTTCAGAATAAATTTTCATCTTTAATCACAAAACTTAGCAGACTGGAAATGATTAGTATTGTCATAGTTTTCTCTACTTAACACGCATGTTTTCTTTCCGTAATAATTTGTTATATGTCGAATTTCATTATTTGGTTTTAAAATTAATTTTCTTAAAGAAATTAATTAAAAAATATATGTTTCTTATTTACTTTCACCACATAATCAAATATTCATAGAGCCACTTCTATGTTTATAATAAGTAAACATTTCGTTCATCTGCGTAAACAAAAACATACTTTGCCAAATGAGCATTTCAGATTTCAATGACCAATAAAATTCACATCAGCTTAATATTAATTTTAAAAGATATTTCAAGTATTTTCTCAACTCATTATTGCGGTTTATTTATGCTTGGAAAGTTTTTATATTTGAGAACTTCTCAAAACTACCAAATCGTAAATTCAAATGAAATATATTATGCCCGATTTAACACAATCACTTGTGCAAAAAAAATAATGTATAGTAATGGCAAATGTCAGCGAAAACAATAATCGAAATTTTACTTTTACTGACATTATCGATTTGAAATGAGATAAAGAAAGTTTTTTTTTGAATTTTCCTCATTAAAACACTTTCTTCAATTTCAACAAATAAAAACTTAAAAAAAAACGTTAAAAATAATCAGAATAAATGTAATTGTACGAAATTAGAAAACGACTTTACGACTTTATGCATCTTTAAGCACTTTTTTTAGTGCAAGCAATAAAATTATTATTCACGTTACCAATTGTAATTGCGTTCTTATGTCAATCATCTCACGTTTATAATGAATTTTTAATTAAAATATAAAAAAACAACATTAACTGAATATCATTGCATTATTTCAAGACATTTGAAGAATATTACTTCATAATTTAAAGCATAATCTTGCACTCTCTAAGTAATTATTGCATCTTGCACAAAACTTGAAACAAATTCCGATTTGCGAATTATATTAAGAAGTGTAAATGAATTGTTAGAAAGACTATTTGAAATATATATATATATATATATATATATAGTACTTCACAAAAGGTTTGCGATGTGTTAGTTGAGTTCTTCGTTTTCTGCCAAGATTCGCTAAATAATTATATGCTAATTTACACCATTTACAAAATTTTCTCATGAACTTGTCGAGACGTTTTTTTTTAACAAATTTAATTATGAAATCTTTAGTATATTCTTTTTGTGAGTACTTCTATTTGATAATTTTATTGTAAATTAACGACTAAAATTTTGAATATTGTAAAAGTAAAGTAGATAACTTCAAGATTAGTAAATAAGGTATAAGTCCTTTGAATCGATAAGTCTGCTAGATTTAGATACAGTAAACTCTTAATTATCCGGACTAAAAGTGGGGATAGGCGGTACGGATTATCGATCAGTACGGATTAAAACACGAAAAATCTGAACTATAATAAATTATTTCTAAAATACAACATATATTACACTTTTCTTAGGTAAAAAACAGTGGAAAATATCATCAAAGATTGGGCTAATAAAAAGCATTGCTCAATATGGGTGAACACCACCGGGGAAATACAGTAAAAAGATAATGGGAAAATCATCCCTGAACTTAACTAATAAAACACTTGATTTCACAAGAAAACAAGTCAAAGGGGTAATGGATTTAATAATCGGTTACAGCGGATTTAAGATGCACTTCCATAATATTGGAGTACATGAGGGTGATTACATGAGTAGATTCTGAAAATGCTTCCCATGTTTTGTGAAAATTCAGTGCTCTGAATGAATGGAGGGATATAGGAATGACAAATCCTGGAACTAAAACAGTCAAAAAGCAGCTAAAATTCCTACTACTGAATTTTTTCAATTACCGAATCTTGAATAAATGAAATAAAGACCCAGGAAACACAATTAGCTCGAAGGCTACAGTGGTGAACTTTAATCCTGGAAAACCAAAATAATTGTCCTAATAGTTTTAAAATTTACTAGGGTTTTTTTCCATCGCAAAGACAATAGTGTCTAAGAAAATAAGATCAAAATATATTTGGTATTTGTGAAGTACTTCGAATAAATGGAGATATAGGGATATGGGGATAATAAATTCTGGAACCGAAAAAGTCGAAAAGCACCTAATATGCCTATTTTCTCCGCTATCGGATCTCGAATAGGTGAAATAAGGACTCAGGAAATACAATAAAGTCCTACGGGTACTAGTTTTGCAATTTAATGAATCTTCTCCATTACAAATACGCAATATTGCCCATGAAAATTTGGCTAAAATAGATGTGATATTTTAGACCCAAATAACTTTGGTTCGGATTCTCACTTCTGGATTATATATAAAAATGAAAGAAATTCTCATTTCTATTAAAATTTGTAGGAAAAGGTTTGAATTTAAAACATAAATTCCTTGAATTTTCTATAGTTTTAAAATTTTCTAACATTTTGTTTTCGATAAACCATTTTCATTACATTAATAAGGACCCAGGAAATACAGTAAGTCTAACGGTTACTAATTTTGCAATTCAATGGATCTTTCCCATTGCAAAAACAAAATATTGCCTATAAAAATTAGGTCAAAATAGATGTGATATTTTAGACCCGAATAACTTTGATTCGGATTCCCACTTCTGGATTATTTATGAAAACGAAAGAAATTCTCATTTCCATTAAAAATTGTAGGAAAAAATTTGAATTTAAAATATAAATTCCTTGAATTTTCTAAAGTCTTAAAATTTTCTAAGATTTTGTTCTCGATAAACTATTTTGATTACATTAATTTTATAGAAGATTGTTTATTTTTTGTACATTTTTAAACCTAGACTGAAGCTTTGTTTACTTTACCTTATAGATAAGAAAATTATCGATTATATAGTTCAAATTATAAGTTTATAAATTTTAACAATTTGAAAGGAGACCTCAAGTATTTTAGATAACTTTACCAAATTACCTACTAATTTCTTCAAGAGTGAAGAAAATCCTTAATTTTCATTAAAGAAGCTTATTTCATTTACCGTTTAAACCGCAACTCTATGATGCACTAATATTTGTTTATTAAATTAAACTCATCAAGTGGTTGTGCAATTCATCTTAAACATTAACCATATTTACATAATTTAAACTTTATAATTACAATAACGAATAATTTGATGTTTCATAATATTAATAATAATTTTCACAGATTTCACCGAAACAAGTTTTTATTTTTATTCGAAACATGTAATAATCTCACCTTCTGACCTAGTAGATCTCAGACTAGAAAACAAGTTCTAAACTACTCAACGCAACAAAAAGGTAAAAATATTTAATGATAAAGAATTGATCTCAGTAGTTTCGTCCACCTTGAAATCCTAACGATACGATAGGAACACTAACTATTTTGTGTATATGTTGAAAACTCATCTTATTGGAATTTCCTGTTTGGTCAAATAGAGATGAAAAAATTTTTAGAGGAATTTATTTCAGATATTCAGGTATTTATAAATTTAAAGTATGTGAAGATATTTATACTTCCATATCCATAATGAAAATTTTGAGAGTTGAGAATTTTCATTGTTATAAATGATTAAACTTACCGATTTTATTTATCGAGTTATAAATGTAATCCAAAATAAAGATCCACTTAACAATGTGTTCACAACAAATAAAAAAGTGATTATGAAACAAGATTGAATGCTTTGCTTGACACTTGAACAACACTAGTAATATTGGCTGCGAAAATTGAGCAAATTAAGTCCGATACAGTTTCTAATCGCAAGGAATTGTCCGTGCTAATTAATCGTTAAACTGTTCACATTCCCCAGAAACTTTATGTGCATGTAGCACGCGAAATTAAAGTAACACTTACATGGCACAACAACAATGCACGCAGAAAATGCGCGAACTTAACACAACAGGCAATCGAATCGATAATATGTGGAGGTGTCGTTATGTATTGAAGATGACGCCAAGTGCTACGAAAAAGTTCACTTGGTTGTTGAGAAGAAAAACAATGTATGTTCACCGTTCGTGATTCCAAACATTACTGTGCGAGGTAATCCCTTCTCATGACTTAAGAACTAAAAGAACTTCGCATGAGTTCCAACATCGACGACTCACCACATTCACCAAGTTATGTTAAATATTTTTCCAAGTCAGCTTGTCAAACCGCTATTACTACGGCATTATGTATATACATACTCTAATGTAGTTAATACAAATTTTCTATGCATTCAACATCAACTTATAGAAGCTATCTTTTATTCAACGACCAACAAAACTTTAAAGCTTAAATTTTCCAATTTTTTACCAATTGGTGACAATAAATTTGAGTATGATTACACCGGCACACAAAAAAAAGTGCTCTGTACTTTTGACCGGACCTACATAAATCTACGTATTTTGACCCCCTGAACACGAATCCGGGGTCGGTTTGACCCGTACACCCTCAAAAATTCGAGAAAACTTTAAAAAACCGAAAAAAATGGTAAAAATCGGCAGTTTTGGTGACATAAAAATTTTTTTTAACTAAACCGAGCATGATTTTCATGTTTTTCGATCCGCTGAATACAAATTCGAAGTTTATGTAGACCATAAGCGGTTTTTATTGTAAAAAAATTGCCTGCATTGCGAGCCTACCGTCTGTCCCTGGATTGAAGGCGTATATGCCGTCATGGTTGTGCCTGCCATGACGGCATATACGCCTTCAACCCAGGGACAGACGGTTGAGGGACTTTTCGGTTTTTTAAAGTTTTCTCGAATTTTTGAGGGTGTACGGGGCAAACCGACCCCGGATTCTGGTTTTCAGGGGGCCAAAATACGTAGATTTATGTAGGTCCGGTCAAAAGTACAGAGCACTTTTTTTTTTGTGTGCCGGTGTTATTAATGACGAAAAAGAAGAAACCAGACATTAAGGGGGTATTTTAGTCTAGAGGCCCGAATTTCGAGCGTTTTTTGATAGTTTATAAAAAAAAAAGCATTTGATATTTTTACGATCCATTTTTTTATCATTTATGTATTGATGTTTGAAGAATATACAATATAAAATTTTTCGTGGAGTTATGCATCCTAGAAGTAGAAGGGGAAAAAAAGGCCGTGTCCTGGTTGTCATGATTTCAACCTCTGTACTCATCTCAAAAATAAAATAAGGATGAATTCTTAATCTGTATGAATGTAGCTATCTTCCGACCTAGCGAATCCAAAAATAAAAATTTTTTTCCTTAAAATGGCGGCTACTCAAAAACTAGGTCGATTTTTTCACTGATTTTTTGACTTTATCAAATTTTTTAAAAATATTAGGAATTATAAATTTTTATTTTTTGCTAGTTCCAAAGATAAACAGATATTTAAGGAATATTCAATTTCAAGTGAATCGGCTGGTTAGAACTTGAGATATCTTGACAACCCTGTCGAAAAAAGTAGTTTCGAGAAAAACGCGTTTAAAGTTCCAGTCGTACGCTCAACCGGTCTGCTTGCCGCGTTACTAAAACGGCTATAACTACGAAAATAATTCGAATTTGAAAAAATCCTTTTTGAGAGACATTTTTGAATATCTAAACTATCGAATAATGAAAAAAATTTTTTTTCGATTTTTTCGAATTTCTAGACTAGAATACCTCCTTAATCGTAGATACATGAAAAACTGCTTATCATTGGATTTGGTTAAGGAAATTTCAAAGTTAGTCATAGGTGTAATGTCGCCCTAGAACCCAAGAGCCTAAAAAGGACAAAAATAGTAAAAAAGTTTGAGCTTTTTTCGAAAGACCTATCACTATGAATTGAATTGATTTTTTTTTGTACTCCAAAATATAATGTGTCCACAAGAGTATTGGATTGTTTTTAAAGATCATAAGAACACACAAACCCTACCGTCAGAGAAAACCTATTAAATTAGCCACCACCGAGGGGACAGAGGAGACTAAAACGCAAAAGACACGTGAACCCTATAAATAATATCACCTAAGATATTTAAATAAAAAAATAACAATTCTAATAAAAAAAAGTAATTTGCGAACAAAACAAAGAAATAAAAAAATATATAAAACAATTAATATATAAGTGAGTAAGAACCATCGCGGGATGGAATCCCCAACATGTGACTAGTGAATCTAACTAAGGTTGGCTTCTACATATTAGCCAAACAGGAAAGCCAATTCGGCAATAAGTTAAAGATTTTTTTAAAATAAAAAAAAAGGTCTCAAGTGCAACACATTTCCATTTCCATAAAAGGTAGCAAAGTGTAATGCAGAAATTTTAAGGAAATATCAAAGCTAAACATGGGTGGAAGGATGCCTTAAAATCCAATATTCTAAAAAGGACAAAAATGAATCAAAAGTTTGATTTTTTCTTCGAAAGTTCTTTCATTATGAATTGAAAATTTTTCTTTGTACTCTGAAATATAAAGTGCCTACAAAAGTATCAGATTTTTTTTAAGATTTTATGTGCGACAAATTGAAATCAGAGGGTAGCAAAGTGTAATGAAGGAATTTTCAGTGTTCCATGGTTTTAATTGTTCAGCCTTCCCAAGCGTATAACATTAAAAAAATATTTTTAGAGTACTTAAGGGTATAAATTTCGTGCATGTATCGCAAAAAACCGGATACAAGAAAAAATGCTTACCATTGGATTTGGTTAAGGAAATATCAAAACTAAACATGGGTGATAGGGGGCCTTAAAGCTCAAAACCCTTAAAAAGATAAAAATTAAACAAAAGTTAGATTTGTTTTTTCGTAAGTGCTTTTATTATGAATTGAAACGTTTTTTTTTACATCAAAATATATAAGTTCCTACAAAAGTAAAGAGTATTCGATTTTTTTTAAAGATTTTATGTACAATACGTTCCACAAGAGGGTAGCAAAATGAAGTGCAGAAATTTTCAGTATTTAACGGTTTTAATTGTCCAGCCTCTCCAAGGGTTTGATATTTAAAAAAAATCTTTTTAGAGAGTGTTTAAGGGTATAAGTTTCGTACATGTATTGCAAAAAACCAGATACATGAAAAAATGCTTCCCATTGGATTTGGTTAAGGAAATATCAAAGCTGAACATTGGTGATAAGATGCCGTAAAGTTCAAACCCCTAAAAAGGACAAAAATTAAACAAAAGTTAGATTTTCTTTTCAATAGTCCTTTCATTATGAATTGAAAAAACTTTCTTTGTACTCGTAAAAATAAAGTGCCTTCAAAAGTATCGGATTTTTCTAAAGGTTTCATGTGTAACACATTTCCACAAGAGCGTAGCAAAGTGTAGTGCAGAAATTTTCAGTGTTTTACGGTTGTCCAGCCTCTCCAAGGGTATGACATTAAAAATAAATTCTTTTTAAAGTGCCTAAGAGTATAAATTTCGTGTACCTACCATTAAAAACCGAAAATAACTCAACCTATCCTTAAAAAATTGATCAAACATTGTTGATGTATCAACTAAAAGTATGTCTTTCAATAAAATACGACACTATTTGAGTTAATATCTTGATTTGTTTTCCCTTCAGAATTGGAAATAATGAAAAATATTTGAACTTTAAACTTGAAAAATGATTTAAGAGAAAAATATTCTTTGTAGAATGTATTTTCAAATTCTTTTTAAGTTTTCTTCTTTTATTTAACTTTTAAATAAAAGGAATTTCGACTTGAAGCACAAAATTCATCGTCACATAAACAAAAAAAATATTTTTTTTTGGGGTCGTATTAACAAACTAAAATTTTCGATGCATTTTGATAATGATGTGAAAAAAAGTAAAAAAAGCTTTCCCATTCTCAATAATATAGCTATACCTACGTGTAATTTTAAAGGAGGAATTTAATTTTCTTATGTCGGGCAATATTTTCAAACTGTTCATATTATACAAAGATATAGTTTAATCGCTTGTAAAAATTATGTTTTTTTTTTTTGAAAGAAGATTTTAAAAAAGCTAAATTATAATAACGAACATCGTGCTTTTGAGAAACAAAAAATATTTTCCACACAAAAGACTTAGAAATTTTACTTCCTACACATCATTAGAGTGTGTCACAAACGAAGTTGAGCAACATGGATTTTCAATGTTTGAAAAAATCGATATATCCTTTGTATCCTTAGTTAAAGCGACTATAAATAATAAGACAAGAAAACTTGATTAAATAATTTTGTGATCAAATCTCTCTTAACTTTCAATTGATTTTGGAAATATTTGCTCTAAAAATAGTTTTGCAAAAAGAATAACTGTTGAAAGCAGTAATTAAAGAAAAAGTATGTAAAAGCCTACTGGTGGCCGAGTGATTAAAGTGACCGCTCCAAAACGGGTGGGTGTTAGGTTCGATCCTCGTATCAAGCGAGGATTTCGATATGGATTTTTTCGATTACAGATTTTTATTAACCTTAGAATTGCTAAATACCTTAGTAGTTATAAGCCGACGGTAGATTACAATTAAGGAAAACATTGTATAAATCAACCCAACTAGTATAATAATTTGAAATTATGACTATATAGTACAAAGTTTGAGTTTTGACTACTAGAAACTTCAAACTTTCAATATTAACGAACAATTAAAATGTCGCTTTAAAAATGAAAAAAAAAAACCGAAATTCTTTTAATTGGCAAATATCATTACAATTTATTTGTATTGAGTTCACCCAAAAGTAAATGGTGTTAACATTGATAAATTAAATCAACTAAATATAAAAAATGAAACTTACAAATTTGTAGAATTCAAAGTAGTTGTAATAACCTCGATTTCAATTAAATATAGCGGAACAAAGTAAATTTTGTTTATTTTAATTCTTTTTTTTTTAATTGCAGGACAATATAAAATTGTTACCTTAATACATTAATTTTTATATTGCTACTCATAAATTAAACCTTCAAACTAATTTGAGTACAATTATATACATTGTAAGTATTTATGTCTTAAAAACGAAAAATATTTTAGGAATTTGATAAAAATATTTAAAAGATTAGTAATAAGAAAAAAGAATCATACAATTCTTATTGGATAATAAATGTGTCAATAAATAAATAGATCAAAGTATTTTTAAGTACACCAAAAATATATATATATATATATATATGTTTAGTTACTCCATAGATTTGGAAAGAATCACTACCAATATAGGACAATTTTAAAAAGATATTATTTGATAGATAGATATGATGGTAGATGATGATGATCGATATTATTTGGAAATCAAATTTCGAAAAACTTAATGATAAAGAATGAATATGAATGTCTACGATACATACTTAACATGCATCCTCAAGAAACAAGAATTTTAGAGGTCTCTAAAAATGGAAATTTTAAGTTTTCTATGTTAAAACAATATACACGGAAATATAAACAATGCCAATCTTAAGAATAATTTCAGGTTACAAGTTTGAATGGAATTACTTTGATAAAAACTTTATATTTTAATAAATTATAAGAATTGAAGCATTTCTAAACGTAACCATATTATATCGTTTTTTTGGTGATAACTTAGATGCGGCTCTTTATCACTGCCCAAGGATTTTTTTTTTAAATAACTTTGGGTATTGATTTCTAACTATTAAATGCTTGAATAACTTTAAGGATATTAAAAGAGTTACAAAAATTTAGAAGAATATTTAAAGAATACTAAAGAATAAATATATTCAAAGTTACAAAGTAACTCCACTTCCAGTTTAACGTTGGTTCCTCACTTATAAATTTTTCTTCACCATATATTAATTGTGTTGATTGAATAGTGCACTCCAGTATTCTTATTTTTTACATAGTTCTTTGTATTTCAAGTTAGGCAATGATATTCCATTATTTATAATTCTTTGGTCTGTAGGCATGAATGTTAAAAGAATTAAGTTAAGTTTTGCGGAAATTAAGCAAGAACGTCTATTGGTGCTCCCGGTCGCTCTTTGCGATGACCTAAGGCACCTAAGGCCCACACTATAAAAAATCTGTCCTTAATAATTTTCGAATTTTTCCAACTTTGAAGGGGAAAAACAAATGTCTTATAAAAGAATAAATAGACTCATTTAAAGATATTAGAAATACTAAACCAATAATTGATATTATGATAAGAAGACAAGCTAACTGAAAATGTTA
Source organism: Sisyra terminalis (assembly GCA_958496175.1). Taxonomy (NCBI): domain Eukaryota; kingdom Metazoa; phylum Arthropoda; class Insecta; order Neuroptera; family Sisyridae; genus Sisyra; species Sisyra terminalis. The sequence continues at coordinate 58,894,245 of OY292274.1, forward strand.
TATTCTTAGAAAGAATGACCTAACAATGGATTTGTGTTTTAGACGGAAAACTTGTGAAAATAGAAAAAGAAAACGAAAAAAAAAATAGAAATGCTGGATTTACTGAAACGAAAAATACGCTTTCCCGATCTGAAAGATCTTTGTAGTACTCGCGATGGAAGAATCCTCGTAAAATGGACGAAAGCGGGATTAAGACTTTTCTTTAGATAAAGAAAAACAATTTAGTTTTTTTAGTTTTTTTTTTCAATAAATTTGATGTGAAAGTTTATACCAACCATTTTCCAATCACCTAAAAGTATTTTTCTAAGGCAAAAATTGTATTTTCTTAAACTTATTGCGGAAAATTTAAAATAATATTTTTTTTGGGGTATATAAAATATTAAAGAGATGTTTTACAGCATCTAATTGCAAGTTCTTCCTGAGTCATTACTAAATTGGTTTCGAAATTTGGTTTTTTCGTATCTTATTGAAAAATAAATAGAAAATCAATATTTGAAGTGGAAAAGTTGAGAAAATGTATTTCAAATCAGTATAAATGTGGTTAACGTAAAAAAAGTATAATGTTGTAATGATAATATCTTGTAGCTTAAAATGGTTCATGATTAATCTACGAGGAATATTTAAAATTTATTGGTCTTAAAAAACGCATAAAAATCTAGTAAATTAAAGAATTTTTTTTTGTGGTTTAACAATAATAAGTACTGTAAGATTTAATAGATACACGTAAGGTATACATAAATGAATATTTGTTGAATGTTTACCTCAATGAAAAAATTTCTTATGTAATTACTACATTATATGTATGTTATTTTTGTGAAAAGACTAGTTAATGCCACTATAGTTCATTTATCATCGGATAAATCCTAACACTAATGATTTCTTCTGTTTCTGTGACGTAATTCAATCCATGTTTTAGCAAAACTACTTTCTAGTACTTAAAGTAGTCCTCCTATAAAATACATGCATTTTTTTCTGATATATGCCGCGAATAATTTGCCTTTCTCGTTAGATTAATTATTCTTGCAATAGCTTAACTCCAATTAAATAAAACAACTAATGTTACTTTATAAAAAACATCAATTTTATGTTTTCATTAAGTAGCTTAACTTTTGATATTTTGCAACAGGCTGTATTTTATAATAAAAAAAATATTAATAGTGCTATTTTATCACGTTAAAAATTCAAAATTAAGTAATTAATTTATTTAATAGAGTTAACTAATGATCAATAATTTGCATATTTACTTGTAATGGAATTACCACCGTTTTATTATTCGTTAAAATAAAGAAAAAAATCTTCGTGAAAATATGTGTTTAAATTTATTTACAAATATGGGCAAGAGAATTTCCATTCTCTTTTCTACATTTAAGTCATTGCATTTATTTTTTCATGCAAATAATTGCGAATTAAAGACGATATGTAGTTAAGTATTATGAAGACTAAAACGGCAATCGTTTTATATGTATTTTCTTTTTTTTCTTTTTTTTATTCATTTCGAATAATTATCTTTACCTATTATTACAGTTTGATAATTTAAAGTTTTCACTCTCGGTTAGTTTACTTTCACTGAACGGTCAAACATGCAAATATTCAATTAGTAATCATTTTATGATAAATTCAAAAAAAACAATAAACAATATACTCTCAATCGTTAAATAAAAATCGTTAACTTGTAATAATAACTGTATTGCTTTATCTTAAATTTATATTTTGTTTAACTTATATGCAATGGAATGTAATAGATTTGCCTGATAGATTTTGTAACTAAACAAATATTCATATTAACTATTTATTGCCAAATTATTATTTCTTATTATATAGCTTTATTTTTATATATTACTTGTTAGGGTGATTTGTTTTTTTACTTTTTTTTTTGGTCCCATCGTGAAATTTTGTTGGAAATACCAAAAAAAAATTTTTTCTGAAAGTTTCAGCCCTTAATATTAATTTTAAGTCCTCGACCAAGACGTGTAAAGATTTCCCATTGAAAATACACGGAAACTCTGATTTTTTATTTTTCAATTTCTATATCTCAGCGGCATTTCATGGGATCGCTTTTACCGAAGATGGTTTTTTCTCAGAATTAAACGCTCAAGTACAAAAGTACAAAAGTGCCCATTGCGACAAAGTTGTAACTCACACCGGTGAGGTAGTACGGGCCACTGAACCTGATTTTTCCATAAAATTCGCGTTTTTTTTTTTGCTTTTATCTCGTAAATAACGAGAGCTACGGAAAAATTATAAACAAAAAACTTGTAGAGAATTTGATTTCCTACAAAAAAGGTTCTGTAGACCAAATCGCTAAGATCAATATTAAACGAGATATTAAACCTTGAATTGATTTTTCTGTGAAATTTTTGCCGATCATTGATTTAAAGTTTAAATCCATATCTCGTTAATCTCGGCTTAATATCTTGTTTAATATTGATCTTAGCGATTTGGTCTACAGAACCTTTTTTGTAGAAAATTAAATTCTCTACAAGCTTTTTGTTTATAATTTTTCCGTAGCTCTCGTTATTTACGAGATAAATGCAAAAAAAGCGCGAATTTTATGGAAAAATCAGGTTCAGTGACCCGTACTACCTCACCGGTGTGAGCTACGACTTTGTCGCAATAGGCACTTTTGTAGAACGTTTAATTCTGAGAAAAAACCATCTTCGGTAAAAGCGATCCCATGAAATGCCGCTGAGATATAGAAATTTAAAAATAAAAAATCCGAGTTTCCGTGTATTTTCAATGGGAAATCTTTACATGTCTTGGTCGAGGACTTAAAATTAATATTAAGGGCTCAAACTTTCAGAGAATTTTTTTTTTTGGTATTTCCAACAAAATTTCACGATGGGACCAAAAAAAGTAAAAAAAAAAATCGCTCTATTACTTATATATTAATGTTTCACATTATTTTTAGCATTGAGATTGTTATTATAGACTATTATTATTATTCTTATTGCTACTGTTAATTGTTTTTATGATTGATGTTATTGCTATAAGAATAACTATTATTGTTATTGTTGCTATTGATTCTTAAAAATCTTTGTACTTATACAGCACTAATCTACTGGGACTAGTGCTTACATGTGATTGTCTATGGATTAAATACACTTATTGCAACCCTATGCAGATTGTGGAATTTATTTGAAAATAAAAAAAAAGAACTTTTATGCGTTAAATTTCTACATATTTAGTATAAGATTTAATTCTATTCTATGCTAGAGGAATTCACCAATAGACCAAAAATGGACAGTAGAAAGTTTGATAGAAAACAAAATAAGTTTTGCTACATAGAAGTACTAAAATAAAACATTTTTTAATTCTAATGATCACGAAATTGTCAAAAATTTCAAATCAAAGAACGAGAAGAATCGCAGAGATGGTAATGAAAGAATACGCAAGAAAGTGGGGTACTCAACCTCTATAATTATAAAATAGATACAAGAAATTACAATTGATATTTTTATTTATCTGGCAAAATGAATAATGATCGCATGCCGATCGACATGGATACTTTTCTAGATCAAATCTTTATATACTTAATTGTAACTAATGGGATGCTGGAAATCACATGATATAAGAGATATAGACTGAGTTTTGGAAAAATAAATATTATCTCCATTACTTTATGTCTTAACGTGTAATTGTAGATTATTTGACAATACAGAACTAAGACAAAGCAAAACATGTCCTATTTAGGCCCCGCACTATGATTTCATTTGCATTTTTTTTTCCAAAATATATTCTTAAATATATTCTTTAAAGTGATTTATTTTTGATGTCCTTTGCGTACTAAATTCTTCTGTTAATGTTCTCTTTAATTATTTGATCTATTGAAATGATTCTATGTCCAGCGGATCTACCATAACATGAGTTTATCTCTGCATGATTAAGTTTGATTTTCATTTTTTTGATCCAGAACATTGTTATCATGTACTATGACAAATTCCGATTCTATAAACTAAAAAACTTTTATTTCTCATAATATTTTAGAAAACAATAAGGTTGAAAAATTTGCAATTTATTCATTGGCCGTTCACACGTAAGCAAGGTGAGAATATCCTTTCAAATATTGAAAAAAAAGTTATTTTAATAGAAAATCGTAATAAGCGATGTCGGTATAAACGAATTAGCAAATATCAAATTATTTTTTAGAAAACGACTTTAATTAGTATTTAAAATGCAATCAATATACGAAACCTAATAATTGAAATTCCAATATTTAATTAAAATGGTTGAAAAGTTTAATTGGGATTCAGAAAATTGTATATTGAAATCTTTGATTTCAATTTTTACTTTCTCTCATTTACAAAAAAGAATGAAACTTTCGTAAAAAAAGTTTTATGTATTTGTAGAAGAAAGAACAAGTACAAGACTTGCTTTTCGATATCGTATTTTGGGAAAATTATTTACTGAAGAATAGTTTTGAAAATATTTTTATTAACTAAAGTATTTAAGCGAAATAAATCACCTAATTATATATCCTTATGGATTATGAAGATATGTTATTTGATATGTTACAAATAATACACAGTGCATATTTAATGTTGGTTTTTTCATATAGGTACGATAACATATCTTAAATAGTTATTTTCGATACTATGCGTAAAGTGAGGTTTTCTAGTAGGATGAAATTGATGCACGAGCTGAAGGGACTGATCGTACACAACGAGATCGAGTGCGCTGTGTACCCCCACGAGGCCACCAGGCGAGTGGGGGTAGGCGCACGAGATCAAGTTGTGTATGATCAGTTCCTTTAGCAAGTGTCTCAATTTCGTCCTATTAGGTACCTCACTTTAAGCATAAGTATCGAACAAAATTTTTTGTAACGACTGCTTCTAAAGTTCAACAGAAACAGATTGAGAAATTAATTATTGTTATTTATATATGAAAAATTTCAACTCTATAGTAAGAATAATTTATAGAAAAATTATGAATAAAAACAACATTTTAGTTAAAACTCCAGTCTAAATAATTACCTATATTAATTATTTCTTATCAAAGTTTATTTAGGTATCAATTTATTTTACTTTTGCGTACTGTTATTTACTTTTGCGCACGATTTCTCTACTTTCGCGTACGCTTGCCAACACGATGAGAAAATGGCTCTTAACTCCCGCCACACAACGCACGAAAGTTCAACTTTAGAAGCAGTCGTTACAAAAAAGCTTTTAAAACATCGACCTTACATAAAAGTATACGCTATTCATAAAGCTTTTTTATTAAAAAAACGAAAAATATCAAAACGTCAAAAAAACAAATAGATAATAATGTTTTCAAAACATTTTAAATCCATCTGCAAATTGATTGGAAAATTTTCCCTGTACTTATTCGCGTAACGTTCGCTTTGAAACTTGTCGATAAATAAGCGACTCATAAAATGCAAATTTTACGTCTCCCTTGTTATTCTTCGAACAAATGGGATCATAAAACTTAACAGAGGATGTAAATTCTTGCGATTTTTGTTTAATATACCGAGCTTATTGTTTTCGAGAGCATGTAAACGTGAAAGATTATTATAGAGTTGAGAGGTGCTTGGTGCAAATGCATTAAACATAGTTATATTCTTTGCGAGTTTTCATGCGAGCTTAATGAAAACTTAGTGTAAAATTAATGAATTACCGGTTACGTTTTTTTCCTTCCTTTTCCCTCGTTTCTTTTTTGTGACTTTATCAAACTTAATATTTGATGAATGAAAAAAAAATTTATGCTTTTTTCAAAATTTTTATTCAGTTAATATGTGCTTTTATTTTTTTTAACGGCAACTTAGAAAAAAAACTTTTTTTTTCTTTGTCAAAATTAGGAATTGGATTCATTGAAAAAAAAAAACGAAATAATTTAAATTAGGTGGTTGATACCCAAAGTTTTTAAGTTTTAGAAAGACAACTGTTTTAAAATAAGAGTTTGAGAAATTAGGAATACACATTTATGCTGTGATATGCAATGAAATTTTTGGGAATGAAGACTAAATATAAATTTTCAAATTAATGAAAACGAATTGTACCAATAAGTTTGTGAGGAATGAATTTTCTATGATATTAATATATGCAATCTTTTACCTTTAATTTCGCAAAGATTAATTATTCAATCATTTGAATTATCGGTTGTAAATCTGACGAGAATAAGAAATAGTATGCACAATTGCATATTATTATACTTATTCATTCTCCTATAGAATAACACAGCGGTTATACACGTAACATTGATTGTATTTAGGTATAACTATTTGCCTACCAAAATCAGTGTTACAAGAAATGAAAGTATTTCACGTTCATAAAAACTATTATTGTTGTTAAAATTATAAAGGAATCTTATTGACATAATAATTGGTTAGTATACTTAACAATATAACCTTACCCAACTTATATTTAAGTAATATTCAGCGGTCAAATTATTCCACTGTTCGCTCATCTACTACTATTAACTGCTCGACAAAAAAATATGTTGTCCTTTAAGAAGATTCAAGTTTTAAATATTTCTTTCCAACTATACCAAATTATTTTAACTTAAATTTGAATTTCTCTTATTCATACTAAACAAATAGAAAGACAATCCAAATCAAACAATATTTGATTCTAGACGAAAATTTTTAACGTTCTACATGTCAACGAGCGGTCGTTGCATCGGAAGAAGTTGAATCGGAAGAAATTATTTGGTATCCAAATATCTAAGCATGAAATTGGATTTAAATAAACCAAAAAGTAGCCAACAATAATATAAAACAATATTTAACTATAAAAAACTACTGAAATTTGTCATTATATACAGTGTGAAAACTGGAAAACTTTATTTTTATATTCGATTTTATAGTCGATTCATCTTAATATTGATCGATATCCCTATTAAAAACAGGCAATTTAAGTGTTCAAAAAATCCATTGGAAGTCGTTTAAAGATATTAAAAATAATAAAAGCCATTTTTAGTGTATTATTTCAAAATGTTTCTAAATGCCTTTTTAACAGAGGTAGTTTGGTTGTAGCTTTCCTTACTCAAATTGTTAAATATAAACGAACAAGCTTATGAAATTTTTCCAACTTTTACCTTAATCAAATAAGTGTTAAGAAAGAGTTCTTATAATTTTTGTTTACAATGATAGGAATGGAATATTTGCACCTAGGCGATGTATTAACAACAAATGTGCAATGGTTTTGACTCTGTATTGTACAAATAATAATAACGTTCGAAGATTTGTTGGATTTATTTTCGAAGAATCCTATTACTGTATGTATTTTTAAATATTTCATACGTTTTTTTAAATTGAAAATATGTTTAATTGGTTTTAGTTATTCTTTCAATTCAATATATAAAATTCCTAAAGATACCAGCAAAAATAGCTTTTCAATTTTTAATTTTCATTGTTTATTCGTATGATCTTCACATATAATATACTAAATATCAAAAGTAAGATTATTTATAAGACCACAACAAAAAAATACTGATTGAATAAATATTTTAGTATACAATGTAAAGCTGCAACTCATTGCATTTCATGTGCATACAAATAAAACCGATAAAAATCAATATATAATAAAGCTCAGATTTCAGCTTTTTAATAAATTAAAGAAAAAAACTCAGATTGCTTAAGATCCGCTTTTCTTATGAGATGTTTTATTTTCCAAATTGACGACGTTTCGTTGCCTATCACAACTTTATCAGGCGTCTTGGATCACAATTACAACGAAATGTCGTCAATTTGGAAAATAAACATCGCTAAAATAAAAATCGGATTTTAAGATTTTTTTGAAGTGCGATAGATCTTTAATTTAGTAAAAAATAATATCAATACTAATGGTTAACGAATCAATAATTTTATGATAAAATCACTACATTACGGTTTTTGTTTTTCCCTTCAAAAGGTCGAAATTGTCCTTTTGGTCTTTTGGTAAATTCCTCTAGCATAGAATAGAATTAAATCTTGTACTAAATATTTGACTGGGCCAAAAAAATCACCTATTTTTTTTTTTTTTGAAAAGTGTATCAAAAATATTGTTCAAGGTGACAAGATAAAAAAATATCGGGAAGGTTTGAGCCCCTAATATTAATATTAAGATGTCTATCATCTTTAATTTCGATTTTTTATTTGTGCTTTCATTTTTGCGTCAATGCTGTCCAACTACCAAGGTAAAAAAATAATCTGCACATATATTTATAGAAAATTAAATTCCCTACAAAAAACGTCTTCTTGAAAATTTTTTCCAGACACGCCGTTTCCGAATAATCAAACTTTAAACATTGATATAATTTTTAGATTAATCTTCTTTATTTTGGAATTTTCTAACTAACGAAGAAACAAATATATAGAAATAAACAATATAGATTCGGGAAGGAAATTTAATGCTTTACAAAAAATACTCTTAACGTTTTTACATAAAATCACTTTTTCAAAAGTTATTCACAATTAAAGTTGAATGAAATATTCAACTTTAATTACTTTTCATAAATACTTGAATACTTAAAAAAAAAAATTGAATACTTTAAAAAAAAAAAAAGAAAAATAATCGATTTTTTTGGCTGAGTCTACTAAATATGTAGGAATTTAATGCATTTAAGTTGAATAAAACATAAATTTAAGATATAGCAATACAGTTATTATTACGAAAATAGCTTGTTTAATAATGAATTATATCTCGAACTTTAAGGAATCAATTATTAAAGGTAATAGTGTGTGAAATAATAGCAAGAAAAAAATGCATAAGAGTTTTGACATAAATAAATGATAAGAATAAAAAGTTTAACACTTAAGTATTAATAAAGTTTTATTACTTTTTATAATTAGCAAAGTATTAGATTAAATATTAATATGATACATACTTTTACATTTACGTTGTGAATTCTGATTTACCTAGTCATAATTTAAATAAAACTAACAAAAAAAAATGATTTATTGTTCAAAAATAATAATAAATTATTTAAATAAGATTTTTGATAAAAGATTTTAAATGGTATTTTTTAGCCAAGTTTAGAATCAAACAGAAATCATTTATGTGGTAAGCAAGCTTTGGTTAGTTACACAAAAACACGAGTGAGTCCGCTAGCAGTCACCGTCAAAATAAGTGAGAGTAAAATGGTGGATTGTCTGTGGACACTCTGTTCAGGGCGGGGAATGTTTTCGTATATTATCGACATAATTGATTTATATTAATAAAAAATTATTAAAGAAACACCTACATAAGTCAAAGCGCTATCAGATATGTATAAAAAAAATGTGATAACTAAAATTCAATAATGTGATTCACCGTGTGGCATGTAGTTCGTTCCGAACTGGACACTCCAGTGAATTGTAATAAAAGGTAAACATAACAATCAATTCATACAAATTTACACGAGTGCATGTTCTTTTTGGTCCGTTAGTTGGAGGAGTTATTTTTTTTACGATCGCAATATTAATTTAATTTTTTTTCGTGTGTTAAATATTTATTTTTCTTCGATACGTGTTTGGCTTTTTCATTGTTATGGGATGACAGTTTTCGTAAGATAAATGAGAGGTAAGGATAAAAGCTCTACCAGACAAGCACAACATTGGGCACTGATGTGTATTATAGATGTTGTATATTGATTGTAAGGGTGAAAAGGCTTCAGGTCTTATCGTTATCACACACAAATCGTATCCTTTTACAAGTTTTCACTTAAGTATTACTGTCCCACATAATTTTCTGCTGGCCCAATTTTATTTACGCTAAGAAAAGATGTGTCAAGGCTGTATACACATCGTTTTCGTTAATCTATTAAAATTACATTAACAAAGTTATTTCCCAATTATTTATTCAAAAGCTTTCCATTTCAATCAATTCAATTCCCGTGGTTTTTTTGGAACTACAGAATAATTCATTGCTCTGTATACTCATTTTATTCTTCTATAAAAAGTACACATTTTCTGCATTCCGAAAATATATTTTTAGAATTCAAGCCATTTAAATCATGTAATCGTTGTTTTTTTTTTGTAGACATAAAAGCACATACCATTCAAACTTCAATATTTTTTCATGCATATAAGTGATTCACTTTGAAATACCATTAAAGGAATTATTAATTAAATGAGTCCAATCATTTGAACAAAGAATATAACACACCATCAATGCCTACAATTGAAACTTTCACGAAAAGGATAAATCATTTTTTTCCGAATGTTGAAAACAAATTAAAGAAAAGAGGAGTTTTACATGAAAAATGATAATTTTTGTATGTCAACTGGGAAAGTATTTCATAAAACTTGGTACTTTCTAATATTTTTGTGACGTGTTCATTTTTATTATAAAAAAAAAACGGAGCCGTCACAAAAATAAGAAGATATAAATCTTTCGTTCCGAAATAGACGACACATTGTATTTGTTGTGACAAAAAATACGTGGGACTAGAAGTTAAATTAGTTGGGGTTAAATTTTATTTATTCCCTCCTATTTACTTTGTAACGAAAAAAAATCAAAACAACATTAATCGATTTGTTGGTTTCTGAGAAAGAATCACTTGAAATAGAAAATATTTAAGGGGGAAAATAGTTTTTGATTTAATTTGTGCTTTGTTCAATATAATGCAGTAATTAACTTCCCTTTTATTTAAGTAGAGACTGTCTTTTCATATCAGTAATTCAGACCAACAGGGCTACATTAAAATCAGTGCTTCCCTAACTTTTAAAATATGTGTACCTCTTATATAATAAGTAAGGTGTTGATTACTATTTGTCGAGAAAAAATAATTAAAAATTACAAATTTTTGTGATAATGTCCGAATCACATGATTACTTACCAGGCCAGCCAAAATGTGGTGTAGTGCATTCCTTTGCTAAACTTTTCCCGTACCCCAAGGGGTACGCAAAATATGCTTTGGTATACACTAACTTAGATAAAGAGAAGTCCTAGGACTTCCATCTCCCGTTTTGTATTTACTCTTTTTGAGGAACTTTTAAAATGTCCTAATATTACAATACATTTTTGATTTAATTTGTGCTTTGTCCAATACAATGCAGTGATTAATTTCCCTTTTATTTAAGTAGAGAGTATCTTTTTATATCAGTAATTAAGACCAACAGGGTTACATTAAAATAAGTGTTTCCCTAACTTCTTAAATTTTTTCCATCTCTTATATAATAAGTAAGGTATTGATTACTATTTGTCGAGAAAAAATAATTAAAAATTACAAATTTTTGTGATAATGTCTGAATCACATGATTACTTACCAGGCCAGACAAAATATGTGGTAGCACATTCCTTTGCTAAACTTTTCCCGTACCCGTAGGGGTACGCGTAATATACTTTGGTATACACTAACTTAGATAAAGAGAAGCCCTAGGACTTCCATTTCCCGTTTTGTTTTTACTCTTTTTGAGGAATTTTTAGAGTGCTAATATTACAATACAATAAGTCGACGTTTTCATTCTTAAATAATAAAAATCTGAGCTTAAAAATCAAATGTTGATTTGATGCAGTTCAAATATGCCATACATTTCTCTTGATTTCGAAAACATTACTTTGAATCTAATTATCTTTAAGATTGAAATTACGATCATAAATACCAATTACCAGCATTGATAAATTTGAACTATTTGCATTTTTAACTGATTTTATTTTTGAAAAAAATTGTCATATTGTGATGAACTAAATTAAAGTATAAAATTTCATATATTGCAAATAGTGAATGATTACCAAAATTGGATTAAAATAAACTAATTTGAAGATAATCGCCTGGGTTTTACAGTCCCCTTTTTTCAACCTAGTAAATGCAGAAATGCAGACTGGAAATATATCAAAGGTAGTCCTTAGAAAAGCTTTGGGATTATTTGTATAATTTTCTAAGGTATTGGGAACTGACCACTTTGGTCACGACGTCTGGTGGCTAAAAAAATATTATTTTTAGTGTATACTTTAATACACAAGTATATAAAGTAGTTCATTAAAAGTAAATTAAAAGTTAAATAAGAATTGTCGGCTAGAAGAACTGTTAACAGTTCCCAGATCTTCGGTTTGATTTTGGTTCGGATAATTGGACAATTTTTTTTTCAAAGACAACAAAGCTCATCAGAATAAAGTACAGAGACAAATCTGCTTTTATCGTAGAAAATATTTTTTATTACGAAATATTCTAAACTTCATCTTATTGATATTTTTTTAAATTCAAATTGGTTTTTAGAATTCTATATTAGTTTTAAGTTTACAATACATATTTGCAATGTTAATTTTAGTTGGAATACAATTTTTTTTTTTTTTTTGAAATTTTACTAATATTTTGAACCTAACCCCATACAATATGGGGTTTACATTGCGCTTTGTTTTTGGGGGACGGAACTACCGTTGGAGGGTTTACTGTATTTGTAAAAGAATAAAAGAGTAATAATATGAATCGTGCGAAAATTCAAGCACTAGAAGTGGAAAATTTTGATGAAAAGTTTTTCTGGAATTGCAAACTTTTGATTACATTCTGAAAATAAAAAATTATAATATTATTGGATTTGTACCCAAATTCACTGATGTATAAGGCAGTGGTTCTACCATTGCAGTTTTCAGTATACATCTTAGTTTTACAGTTAAAATATATATTTATTTGCGACTAAAACCACTTATAATTTAATAAGCACGATTTTTCAATCTTATGCAATCTTAGACTATCTTTAATATTCAATCTTAAGACTGAAAAAAAGCTACTTTTCTAATTGTTCTAAAGCTTTTTGGAAGCAAAAAATGATTACTATTTTGGGAAGTTCTAAACAATTGAGATTGTTTTATTTATCGTTGTTGTTTATAGTTGAAAGCCTATAATTTTAGTATGGATAACTAACTTTATGTATTATAGTAGTATTATTCGATAAGTCGTTGAATAAAGCTCATATTCAATGTCGTTTAAAACAATAGCCGTAAAACACCAAAGTAAAATATTTATTCTTTGAAGACTTCGTAATTTTATCTCGTTTTATTTGAGGTTTGAAAGCATAAACAGCAAGTGTAGGACATAATTTTGTCTCCTTTATTTAAAATATTAAAATCACGGAATCCGTGTTTATCCCATTGTCCCCAAGCTCATTCCATTTTCATGTGCGTAAAGTGTTATAGATCCAACCCTTCTGAAATAATAGTCAATCACTTTGTATACATAAAATTTGATCAATTGTGCTTTTGATTTCTACAGCAAAAAAAAATCCTAAAACCATTTAATTGGAATTTTGAAAGGCATCGCTCACCTTTATAATCCTTTTACCCAATTTAAATTAGTTTTAATGAACTTAACCCAAACATATGTTTGAATTAAACAGAATAACGAAAATTAGATTCAAGTTTCACGTTAACACTTTGAAATCTTATTGAAATATATAAAACGAACAATTTACATACAAATTTTGTGTGTCATACGTACAGCGTACATTATTCTAATTGCCGTTGTAATTCAATAATGGAAAGAAATGTGCTCGAGAACATTTCGAATTTACACAAATTGATTGGGAGAAAAAGTGGTCAAACCTTTCCCAATTGCTTAAATAGTAAAGAATTTAAATTTTCGCTGACTAGAACACTCGCAAATTCAATCGCTACATTCATTTGGAAACGGTCGTAAATTCCGTACAATCAATATACACAGATATTTAGTAGGTATATTTGATGGCATGGTAATTTATCTCGTTGAAAGGAAAAGGCAAAAAATACCGTTTTTTTTTGGGGAAAATTCATTCTTTAGAAAGAACCTCAATGTTCCGCTTATTTTTCTTTGAATGCAAAAAGAAATCAGCGGAAAATAAAGTGATTTATTTGTATAATAGTAAAAGATAAATTCAGGATAATTAAACTTTAGTCTAGCGAAGGATTGTTATTTAACCGTTTGCTACTTATTCTGGTTGTATTACAATTTTTTACTTTATTTTCTTCTGGAGTTATATAAGTTTTCAACAATTCAATTTATTTTTTGCTTCTTCTTCAAACTATGTTATTTCTTTTCATTGTGGCCTATTATGTAAGTTTATTTATTTAAACACTAAAGGACCCGGTGAACTTTGTACCACTTAATGTTGAATTGCGAAAAGGTATAGACAGCTTTGTATGGGAAAAAAGGCCCCCGTGGCTTTTTCGATTCAAACTCAGAGGATCTTTTTGATACTAAATAAAAAAAATTAGCCAAATTTCTAGCATTTTATCTCAAGCGGTTTTCCAAGCCCCACCAACCGAAATGGTATTACCGTCAATACCGTAGTACCGTAGCGATACGGTAATACCGTCACTATCGTAATACGTATCGATACGGTATTGACAATAATACCGTTTCGGTTGGTGGGGCTTGGAAAACCGCTTGAGATAAAAAGCTGGAAATTTGGCTATTTTTTTTATTTAGTATCAAAATGATCCTCTGAGTTTGAATCGAAAAAGCCGCGGAGGCTTTTTTCCCATACAATGCTGGCTATACCCTTTCGCAATTCAACTTAAGGTGGTACAAAGTTCACCGGGTCCTTTAGTGTTTAAAAAAATAAACTTTCATAATAAACCACAAGAAAAACAAATAACATAGTTACGGTAATACTGTCAATACCGTATTACCATATTTATACGGTATTGACGGTTATACCGAATCGGCTGGAGGGGCTCATTTTAACAGCCACCTTAGTCGAATTATTATCGATGTACAATTATAAGAACTAATTAAAAGCTAATAAAAATATCTTATCATGTATTTCATAGAATAATTGCCTAAAAAAATAATTTTTAACGACAATTTCTTAATTTTCTAGATAGTTTTATGAATTGTATATATATTTGAAAAATAATTATCTTCATATTATTTTACCAAACGACGTATTGGAAACATTAGATCTTTTAAGGTGGGCATTGTCCATAATAATATTTTTGCAATAAAGTTTATACGTTAATCTGTTTATCTAGGCTTGGACGAATACAACAAATTATAGATCATACAAATCGGTACAGCCATTCTTCAGTTATAAATAGTTAATTAATTTGACTTTGTTTTAAATATAAATTGATTAACAAACAAATTTTAAAACCAATGAATTATTTTGTAAACCCTGTACAAAATAATGAAGAAGATCTTTTAATTTTGTAAATGATACACAAAAATAGATAATGTGCAGTAGTGGATTTATAAATGCATCACCCATTGATTACCGTTTTTGTTAATTTTTTCATTATTCATTGGAATATTTCATTGGAAATAGGTAGATGAAAAATATGAACCTCCTGATTTGGATATATGTATTTAATTTACAAAATTAGCGCCTAAATTCGAATCCAATATCATTGCAAATTTTCCGCAAAATGTTGCTTAATTGGCAGATATTAAGTGAATCCGTGAATGTTTCAGAAATCAAAATTAGTATTAATGCACAGTATAGTTTTTGTGGTTCAATATCAAATATTTGGGTTTTTGAAAGTATATTTAAAATCTTTCGAAATAATTTTCATATTATCCATAATATTCAATCGGAAGCATCTAAATTCAACGGCCAAAATCTCAGTATAAAATTTTTGTTCCTGCAACCTAGAAAAACTTTTGACAATGAAAAATGGTTTATGATAAAAAATAAATAGAATTTTGATTTAAGGGTTTGAATTCAGTTCCTATGGCTTATTTGTTGAGTAAACAACTTTCAAAATTATGTCATATTGAATTTTGTTCTTAACTTATCTCTGGGTATTCTAATTTATGATTAAATCAACCGGAAGTTATTAAAACACTGTCGATAATATGGAAATCATAAGTTTGTACAAAAGATTAAGTGGAATCAATTCTTATCTGTCTATAAACAAAAGCTCTCTGTGTTTCGTATGTTTGTCATTTACAATAATTCGACAATCCATCATATTTCTATTACTTGCTTTTGAAGTTCTCGGGATCGGTATCAAACTTAAAACTGTTTTATTATTCGTAGAATAAGTTGTCATTGGCTATTTTCGTCTTTATTACATTCTGGGAATAAAACTTTTGCTGCATTTTTTCTCCTACAACTTGTTTCTTTTGAATTTATTTTCTGATTTTTAAATTTAAAACATTTTATTGAGATTTAAAAATAGTTACCCATGTCAATGGATGTTTCCTTATTTTCCCATTATAATCGGGTGTGGCTTAAATGTACGTCGAAAATGGTGAAAATCACGTCCAAAAAGTGTGTTTTAACGCCAAATAATAAAAGGGAACAGTTCTTTTGTAATATTTACAGAAAAATATTATATTGGACATCTATGAATGAAAAAAAAGCAACAATGATTATTTAACAGCGTTAAAATTTAATTTACGGCTACATAATGTAAAATTATTTTAAATACGAACAACTACTTATTTAGATTAAATTTTAACACGTGGCTAAAATCATAGCCAAATTAGTTCGATGGTACATTATCAGGATATCTAAGTACAAACAATGGGATTGAATTTACCAATTCCATAATATAAAAAGAAAACCCTTTAAAAGATCGTTTAACTATTTCTCAATTTTTAAATAAATTAAATAATTTACTAATTAAATGGTCTGTGGACAGAAATCCAAAGCTACAAAAAAATTTCTATGAAACCAATAGTTACTTTAAAAGAATGGACCGAATCTTATCATTGGGCATTACAAAACAAGAAAATAATAAAAGTGGATACTGCATACTATGTATGTACTTCAAATTCGAGTTATAAAAGTATAACTAATTGGTAACCAAATATATTATTGACGGCTGGGAAACTTTTGAAGATTTTGAACAGAGTTTTAATGGCACTTAGGCATTTAATATGGATGCTGATATTAGTACATGTAATTGTACATGTCCAATATTTGAAATAAAACAAGTGCAAGCATTAGTTGGGTTTTCTAATCCGTTTGAAAAAAATTAGATTCCCTTAGGAAACTAAATGTATTACTTTAGGACAAAAACGTAAATATGGGCGCCCATCAAAAGCAAAGAAAGCAATAATTACTCTATAAATTTACTTATTTGACCTAAAAATGTATGCTACTTGGCGTTTTTAATTTTCTATTTGGTACATGCTTGTGTTGTCGTTTTATACTTAAATTATACTATTATTTAATCAATCTTGGAGTTAAATGTTTAAATCTGGCGTGCAAATCACCTGTATAAAAATTAAATATCTAACGTTAATTAACATTTTTTATTGACTGTTGAATAAGCGATAAAACTATACAAATACGATAAGTTGTGATTCTCTATAGTTTTAAATCCGAAAAGCTCTACTACCGAAGAATTGGAAGCTTTGTTATGTCCATAATTACAATGGCCATTTTCTTTGAAGGTAGGGGAACCTAAGGCGGAACGGGGTACCTAAACTTTATTTACAATTTATGAGAAGTTTAAAGAAACAATCTCATTGTTTTGTAATTTATATATTTATTTGATTCATTCTTTACAAATAAAAAAATATTTCATTGGTTTAAATTAATAATTAATATTGAAAAGTTAGGTTTCAAAAACAAATAGAAATTTCCCATTCTGCCTTATATCCTGGGGCACAATGGGGAATGAGCCTGGAACGCAGTAGGATACTTGTTATTGGCTTAGTTCGCAGATGAAGACACTGCCATCGTCGTGTTTAGCCCAGCACATGCCTAATGTGCCCATTTTTGACTAATACTGCAGGAACACCAGCTTTCATTAGATTTGGAGTTTAAATCTTCACAGTATAAGCAGATTACCTCTGCAACTTCCGACCTTTCTTATATATGGACTGTTGGCTAGTTTTCCTTATATATGTACGCACTATCTGCTGATAAAATAAAAATGTCTATCTGAATAGGAAATACTATCTGAATGGTATATCCCATTCCACCCCACCCATTGTGCCCCAAAGCACCTTCCACAGAAGCACGACTTTTATGGCAGGATATATTGGTTATATTTGAATTATCACTAGGCTTTTAGTTAGCCAACAGTATGTTTTAACAAACATGTCATGATAATATTCAAACAAAAAATAATACATAGCATAATTACCTTAGTGCTTCTTTGCAAAAATTAGAATTCGGAAACGTTTATTTCGACTTTTGATAAAAATAAAAACAACTGCACTTTTTACTGGCGATAGCCACTTTTTATAATGCAGCACAGTTAATTGAACATTGAGTATGATTTTTATGCGTTTTTGTCACCTGCAGCAAGGGCTAATTCCATTTCCCATCCCGCCCCGGTACCCCATTCCGCCCCGTGTTCCCATACTTACCTGTTTTAGGAAAAACCGTATTAACACTATAATAGTCAAAAGTTATTTCATCGGATTTCTATTAATTTCAATCGTTACAACATTTATTTAATGATAAAAAAATTTAAAGGTCATGTGATGTTCAAAACGTAATTTTTTGATATTTTCCTTAATAATCAATTGGTTTTTACTAATGTGGCTTTAAAAATTTGCACAGTAGATACCAGAACGTTGATACTATTGAGGTTGATTATATCATTGATTTAAAATCAAAATTTTTTGTTTTAATTGTATATTAAAAAAAACGAAATTACTTTCTGGTGCACCTATTATTTCATTGATGATTTTCGAACTTCAGGTAAACTTAAAAGCGAAAAACGTAACTTATTTATAAGCAATCAATTCCGATTCAATTTTCAACTTCCGAAAACTATTCAAAAATGATTAATTGTGATTCCTTATAATTTTAAATCCGGAAAGCTCTATTAACAAAGAATTGGAAGCTTTGTTATGTCCATCATTGCGAAAGCCATTTTCTTTGAAGGTACTTACCTGTAGCAAAAAATTATTGTTTTATCTGTACCAAGTAAACTAATATTTACTATTATTTTCTTTATTAATTCATACTTAATTCTGTAAGTGAGAAAAACTAAAGAGGAAATATTTTCTTTTACAATGTTTGACCAAATTGAACATATTTTTCTTATGATACTAACCGAAAACATTGAATTGTGTTCCTACAATTAATTAAAATAGAACTTAATTAATTTTTTTTAAAATTATAACGACAATGAATACATACATAAATGTTATTCTATTTTTTATGTAAATTCTTTACATTGTTTGACACACATCACACATCAGTGAGAATGTGAGATAACGGTGTTCTTTATTCAAAACTTGACTTAATTATTTCTTTTATCTGTCATATAAATATGTTTATAGACGTAGATCAAGCATCTATAAAATTAAAAATGAATGAAGAATTAAAAACCATTCAAGTTATAATTGTTATTATTTTTTCAAAATTATTTTATTAAATAAGTAAAATACTTCCAAATGTACACTGACATTAGATAAAGATAATAAATAAATATAATGTATAATGACATGAGAGGAAAAACAATACATTTAAAGGTAACTAGAAACAATTTTCACATTAGATTAATTTATAAAAGCACGATATTTAACTGTCGTTTGGTTAGATATATACGAAATAAAGAGCAACACTCAATATTTGCACGCGACGGTCTGGAAATCGTTAACGAAAATTTACCAGTACTAATGAAAAACCAAATATGCGTTTTTTTTATAAATAAAATTAATTAATACATGTTTCAAAGTCACTAACTAAAGTAGGTTGCAATTTACAGTATTTTAATCAATTCGGTGAATTTGTTGCTTGAACTACATTGATTTGATGCTGTTTTCACTCTCATCATATGTATGTTTTGATATATCGTTTATATCAGTGGCGTGCACAGAGATTTTAGGCAGGGTAGGCAGAAATTTTTAAAAGCTACTTTAATATAATCAAAAATGCTGCTTAGTTCGTCCTCATGATGAGTAAATAATGAACCCTATACCGATTACCCAACAAAATTTTAAAGTGTGAATTTTCTGATTTTTTTTGCCAATTGATGGGAAATCGTTCGCAGAGGTATGTGAAAGAAACCGTTTCGATTGTGACAAAATAGTTTAGCGGTAATAAATTAATTAAGAAAAATTAATTAATTAATTAGTCATTGATATAGTAAAATGTTAAGAAAATATGGTTCAAAGCAACATACAATAACAACAATGCGGGAAAATTTAGGAAACGGTTGGTTAAATGTAAAACTAAAAAAAAAGTTAAGGAAAACAAAACAGAACCTCCCCTCTTCGAAAAAAAAATGGAAATAAAAGGCAACTCAGAAATTAATTTTTTTCCTCAAATTATATTTTCCCAAAATTTTACAAAATAACAAAAATCGAAACATAATTAAACAGGCTTTTCTAAAAAATTTTTTGATCGTTTATAAAAATCAACTTTTCATACAAAAAGTTTTTAAAAAAATATATATACGAAGTAGAACAATAAATGTTTTTTGAAATTCGGAAAATATTTTTCTTTAACTTTTTTTTAGTTTTAGTTTTAACCAACCGTTTCCTAAATTTTTCCGCATTTTTGTTATTGTATGTTGCTTTAAAACCTTATTTTCTTAACATTTTACTATATCAATGATTAATTAATTATTTTTTCTTAATTAATTAACTACTGCTAAACTATTTTGTCACAAACGAAACGGTTTCTTTCACAAACCTCTACGAACGATTTCCCATCAATTGGCAAAAAAAAAATCAGAAAATTCACACTTTAAAATTTTGTTGGCTAATTGGTATAGGGTAAATAATGACGTTGATATTTTTAACCACAAATATCCATAGATAGACTCATTTTGTAAACTTTATTAAAGGAATACAATATAATCGTCAGGATTAAATAATACATATAATAGATAATACATCATTAAAATTTATTAGAATTAAATAATAATAATGTTCATAGATTACTAATCGTTAAATCCATTATTGAAATCAATAAAATTCAAATTTGTAATTGCAGCGTTAATAAATAAGGAACGATGCTACTTCGGTAATTATCATAATTTGTCGTGTTGTAAAAAGACAGTGTCTCTCTATGAGATTGTATGTGTAGAATTGTATATTTGTATTATTGTTTTTATACGAACGCACTCACTGACACATACAGTGTCGGACAAAACTAAAGCACGGGCCTTACCGTGTTTGAATTTAGCTGAACAAAATTTTCAAACACGTTTGGATTTAATTTTCTTTTATAAATAGTGAAAGACTATACACTTGGTGTTACAAAACAATAGAAAATTATTATTTTTTTCCATTTTAAACAAAAATATTCATAAAGAAGTTTTAAATTGTTTTAAAGTTCCGCGACAAAACTAAAGCACATATAAGATTATTAACATTAAATAGCATTTTTTTTTAATTTTTGATGGCATATCCATTATTTTTTAGGACTGCGGCACATCTGCGCGGCATTGACTCTATTAAATTGTTTAAGACCTCCCCAGGAATGCTCTTCCATGCACTTTCTGTTTGATGGAAAAGAGAATCCTTATTTTTACAATATTCGCGCTGAATTTTTCGATCTACAATCTCCCATAGATTTTCAATGGGATTGAGATCAGGTGATTGGGCGGGCCACTTTAAAACAGTGATTTTATTAGCAGCAAACCACTCTTTGACACACTTAGCTGTATGCTTAGGATCGTTGTCATGTTGAAAGGTCCACTTTAACGGCATCTCATCCTCGGCATATGGCAACATAACATTCTGGAGAATATCTTTGTACATGAAGCGGTCCATTATTCCGTTAATTTTATGAATTGGACCGATTCCATTGCCGGAAAAACATCCCCAGACCATTACGTTGCCTCCTCCATGCTTTACAGTGCCTTTCAAATAACGTGGATTTAAGCGTTGTCCTTTTGGTCTTCGCACTAGTGCCAATCCGTCAGAACCCTTCATGTTGAACTTTGATTCGTCAGAAAAAAAGCACTGTTCTCCATTTGGCAACAGTCCAGTTGATATGCGCCCTAGCAAATTCGAGTCTTGCTCGTCGATTTTTTTGCGAAATAAACGGCTTTTTCACGCTTCTGTATGTCGTTAAACCCCCCTCCACAGTTCGTCGTTGAATGGACCTACATGAAATATTTAAATCTAATTCACTTCTTATAGACCTAGCTGATACAAAAGGATCTTTTTTTACAAGACGAATGATTGCTTGGTCCTCGCGTTTGGTGGTTTTGCGCGGTCTACCACCCTTATGAATTGTATGTAGTGAGCCAAAAGATCGAAAACGACTTATAATTCGGGAAATGACGCTATGGTTAATATTGAATTTTTTTGCAATACTTGATACCGATTCACCTTTATTAAATTCACTAATAATATTTTCTTTATACTGTACAGAATACTTATTTCTCGCCATTTTAATAAATTTAAGTTTTCAGATAGAAACGGAGACCGTAAATGAGCAATAATAATCAAAAGTCGTTTAAAAATAATTTTAAACACTCTCACTGTGTTCAGAAAATAACGTTCTTTTGATTTAACGGATCTTATTATTATTAAATTTTAAAAACTAAATGAAATGATAACCGACTAATGGTATGTGCTTTAGTTTTGTCGAGGCAGATTTAAACTTATTACTACTTTTTTATGCATATTATTTATTTTAATGGAAAATAATAATAAGTTTTTGTTGTTTTATAACAGTCAGTGTATATTCTTTCTATATTAATTAGAAAAATTGAATTCGAGATATGCTTTAAAATTTTATTGAATAAAATTCAAATAAAGTGCAACCCGTGCTTTAGTTTTGTCCGACACTGTATATAGCTATGAGTGCACACATATAAATATTTAGGCACGAATAGTTTATGTCTTTCCCGCGCCGTTGCCAGGAGCGCTAGTACATTGCAATGCAAATATTACCAGTCGCTTACTTGAAATTGAACGAACGAATGAGCTGGCATAATCTGTATACTGTATAGATGATATCCGTTAAGATTTTTTTCTTTATTCTTATTTGATAGTACTCGCAAATAAAATAAAACTAGATATCAGAACAAAATTATAAATATTTATCTGAATTGGGAATTTGAAAAAAAAAATTATTGATTTTTTTCATGTATTTTTAAACTTTATTTTAATAATATTGATATTAAATGCAAAAAACTTGAAATTTTTTTTTTTAATTAATTATAAACGATTAAAAATTGATAAAATTAAAAAAAAAACACGTGACTATCAACGCGCCATGAGTGGTCACCATAGTTGTGACGTCATAATGTTATAGCTATTTAATAACAGTACAGCGTTTACAGCTATTACACGTGACTAGACAATAATATTGAAAATTTATTGCTAAAAAACGAGTCGTTAGTAGATTCCAATTAGCGATTTTGTTTTAGGATTATCACGGTGCACTGCTTGAAACCTTTTACTTCGACGTTTGCCATCTTGGGGAACATTTAAAAACATTTTGTTAGGGATTGTTTTTGTAGTATTCGTACATAATGGTACAAAACAAGAACGATAACTTTTAAGTTTCGACATTTTCAATATAAATTTCAATATTTAACTATCACAACAGAATTAAATCAATGAAAACACTGTACTTATTATTTCTGTATCAACTGCAGTGAGTGACAACTAACATTATGACGTAACACGCGCTCGGGTTTGTTCGGGAGCTGTCGGCGTGTCTTCGATACTAGATTCAAAAATTAATTTTTATTTTGAAATAACTTTTAAATTATTGCGAAAAAAAAAAACAAAAAATAGGTTTGCTATAAAACTTATATATGATCTTCCCATTTATCACAAAAAAAATAAATCACAAACCCAATTATGTAGGGTAGGCAGTGTCTTTTTTCTATATGTAATGCACGCCACTGGTTTATATCCTACAATATGTATAGTCTAGTACGAATCTGGAACAAATGTTTCTAATAAATCAATCGAATCTATAGTAATGTATACTTATTTTAAATTTTAAATATTTGATTTATTCATTATTTACAATTTATTTATAATAAATATTTCGAGTTATGTCTATTGCTTTGTATTATTATAAAAGGTAACGAGTAATATTTTGCTGGACGAATTCCATATTTTATTATTCGTTTATAGTAAAGCAAACTGTATTTACAAATCAAGTGATTGTTTATTTTTACCATTCAATTCTTGATTTCATTCACATCCTAAGCTGATGAAGACGTTGCGCTATTCTAGTAATTGTATTATTTGGAGGTCTATGTAATTCCGGTATGACCATTGGTACAGGTGCTTCACGTTCTTTGACCAATATAATTACATTTGCTTCGGATCTATAAAACTTTCTCCATTGCAAATAATAGTACTTTATTGTTATATATAGCCATAAAATATAGCCGGCTATCGATATGAAACCCAAAAGACACAATCCAACGACAGTCGCATACGCCGAACGAGGGGTATCAGGATGAGTTACAAATTTATTCCCTAACCATTTAGTCGATTTATATGCCATAAATACACTCACCTGTAACATAAACTTAATGATTCATTAAACACAACAATTATTTTCACATTTAAATTCATTTCGCTAAATTTTTTAATTAAAAAAAAAAAGATTTCCGAACGGAAATTATTCGAGTGTAGGTACATTTTAATACGAGCGGCAGTGAAATATAAAGGGGTTTAAAACGATTGTAATTAGTGACGTAAAGTACAACAGGGTCTTATATAAGGGTGCTAAGTTGAATTATTGTTATCGTAGCGGAATTTATTAAAAAAATTTAAAATGATTAAACGACAGAGATCAAACGAATGAATTTCAATCATTTAACATTTAAATTGAATGCAAAACCGCTTTTATTTATGAATTATTAATGCGTTCAATCATCACAAAGAAAATATTTTTACTAAAATAGCTTTTTAATATAAAATATTAAAGTGATTATGGAAATAATGGGACAAAAGTGAAACCACAATTCTTATATATACGACAATGAATTAAATTGAATATAATTATTCAAATAATTTTCATTTCCTTGTGTTTTAAGAACCAGGAAATATAATAATCGTAAAATATTTCAGTTATGAGATTTCGATTTCTTTACCTTGACATCACCTATATAAGTACAAATTTAAAAGTGATAAATCATAGAAAGTGTTGGGCTTAGGATTTTATTTAATTGATTGGGGATCATCCATAAAAGACGTTCGATTTTTTCGTTTATTTTGATATATTTTCCTGTTGTCCGATACTATTATAATGCAAAGCCTCCCAAAATACACAGGTTACCTCATGGGCTAACACACAATAAGAATATTTAGGACAGTAACGTAACCAGAAAGAATTCCAATTCATAACTGTTGGTAGCATTGGTAACAATATATCAAAATATATCAATTGAAGCCGCACTGAATTATTTTAAAGTTTAAGTGTTACTATGGTTACAATGTTTTGATGGTTTAACTTAAATTGAAAACTGACCAGAAGGCCATGTTTAAAAAGATGGCTACGTGTTGTGTGCAACTAAAGAATTGCCTATAAGTTTACATTGAGTTTGTGTTATTATTTTAATTTATTTTTATTTCTTTTAAAAGAAATTTTCGGCTGAGTTGATTCTAATCCAGGTCAGAAAATTATTATTAGCCCCGAAAATTTTTTTAATCTTGACATTTACTTAAATGAATGTTCTGGAATAATGAAAATACAAGCAGTATTGTTGTGAGTTCTACAGAATTTTGGTTACAATAGTTTCATACTAAAATACCTCACGAATTTCAAGGATCAATTTCGAAAGTAGGAAAAAATTTTTATCTTCTTTCCGAACAAATTTACAAATTTTGACATAAACAAAATGTCTACCAGACTTGAGTATAGCAAGAAAACTTTTTTCTTCATTTTCATGTGATATACTCGTACTATCATGACCATTCATACCTCTGTAAACTCTACTTTTTTTATTGAAGGAGTTGATTTAGTAACCTTCATTTTATTTAAAAATTAGTATTTTATTTTTAATTTAGTTATAGTTAACTATTTGATATAGTTATATATTAAAGTGCACACAAAAACTAATCCTTTTTTTCGTCACCAGTCGTGATCAAAGTAGTCAGTTCCCAATTCCAATTGTATCAATTTTTCAATGATTTAATCGTATATTTATTCGGATTGATTCAATTTTCAAAATACTTAAGATGACGTCATTTTTTTCTAAAGGGGGCAACCTGTGTAATTTATAATCTAAATTATGCACGGTCTATCCCAGTGATGGCGCACCTATGACCCGTGGGTCAAACACTAACCCACGATGACTAGGGAACCATTTGTTTATTAAATTTGTAGAAAAAGACTTCCATAGCACTTGTTGGCACTTATATCGTTCCCTCTTTATTTCTCCTTGTGAGGTGTTAATTGGGTGTCATGCACATTAGTGACCCACCAGCTAATACTAAAGAAAATATGAGAAAAACTTGACCCATGCCTCCAAAAGGTTTGCCATCCCTGGTATGTCTATATTATACAGATCATTTACTTTGGCACATTTTTGGAATCTTCTTCTTTCCTCTCTCTTCGTCTTTAAATGATGGTCCCTTGAATGCATTGTGCACATTTTGAAACTAATGAATACATTTTCATTCTAACTACTCCAAAAAGTCTTCGTTAACTCCTTTTAATGATGTTTATGATTGTAAGTGTTTCCTATTTTCATCGATTATAGTTAACTAATATATTATTTGGCAATAATTTTGAAGACAATGAAAATAAGAATCACTTATAATCATAAAATTATTGCCAAATAATATTTTCTATAATATTTGTGAATTTTTAAAGGAAGTTTTATACATAGCATGTGCAAAACTGATATAGAATCTAATAGTTTGTGAAAAATAATTTTTCTTTTCCTGTCTATACAAAACATTGAAGTTTTAGACTCAAATAATCAGCAATGAAAAAAGCTTCTTTTTTTTTAGTTTGACAGTGGCAAAAAGCTATTTTTTTGTTTTTACCAACAATGCGTAAAACAAAGCTCGCGGGCCGCATGCGGCCCCAAAAAAGGAATACAAAGATTTAGAAATATCCTTAATATATGCAAGTGTTTTATTTCTTCTCATTGTTTAAAGCATTTATATACTTAGTTAAGGGGACTTCATACCCCCAATGTTATAAAAAGGGATCTGGGACCTGGATTTGTATTGCCCTAGTTCAATAAAATGTAACAGTAAAAATTGTTTTTTTTTTGTACCAAAAATGTTAAAATTTTATAATTTTTGAAATGTATTTTGTCTAGACCGGATTATCCTTCAGGATAAAAAGACCTCAGTCTTAGGTTGTTGAAATTTTCGACCTTTAGATTACCATTGGTTTTCTAATTGTTTGTGAATCTTAATTCTTGGGGTTAACATCGGAACTGTGAAATTATTATTTTTTTACAAATGTTATTTATCGTCGCTTTATAATTACTAAGGTCTTTTAACGTCTCTAGGGTTAATAAAAATTCGTAATCGAGAAAATTGAAAATTTGCTCGATGCGAGGATCGAACCCAACAAAAATTACACCGGCACACAAAAAAAAAAAGTGCTCTGTACTTTTGACCGGACCTACATAAATCTACGTATTTTGACCCCCTGAACACGAATCCGGGGTCGGTTTGACCCGTACACCCTCAAAAATTCAAGAAAACTTTAAAAAACCGAAAAAAAAAGGTTAAAATCAGCAGTTTTGGTGACATAAAATTTTTTTTGAACTAAACCGAGCATGATTTTCATGTTTTTCGATCCACTGAATACAAATTCAAAGTTTATGTAGACCATAAGCCGTTTTTATTGTAAGAAAATTGCCTGCTTTGCGAGCCTACCGTCTGTCCCTGGGTTAAAGGCTTATATGCCGTCATGGCAGGCACAACCATGAAAATCATGCTCGGTTTAGTTCAAAAAAATTTTTATGTCTCCAAAACTGCCGATTTTAACAATTTTTTTCGGTTTTTTAAAGTTTTCTCGAATTTTTGTGGGTGTACGGGTCAAACCGACCCCGGATTCGTGTTCAGGGGGTCAAAATACGTAGATTTATGTAGGTCCGGTCAAAAGTACAGAGCACCTTTTTTTTTTTGTGTGTCGGTGTTATTATTATTGAAGAAAATTATTCCCAAAATTGTCAATGCTAAAACCAACAATTGTCAAATGTTTAATTGGTAACTTAAAAGCATTGTGATTGACGGCTAAACGGAATAAATTGGTTCCAAGCTTGAAAATTTGTAATCCATTGGCGAGGACAAGGAAACCATGTGGTTTCTCATCAAATTTTTATAGTAATATAAATGAATTCAGTTGAAAATAATTACCGTAATAATGGGAGTGAGAATCGCTATTGCCAGAAAATCAAATACTAGTTGAGTTTTATCCAAACGCCTTGCTATCCACATTCGAAGTGATTTTAATTTTCCATATCGCTGTACACGTTTCGTTGGAAATTCATAATGACATAGTTCGCATCGTGCAGTCTGTAAACATAATATGTTAATAATCACCATTTTTAAAACTCAACAATTTCCTGCTTAAGTAATAGAAAAAAATCGTTTTTCCTCAACTCTATGCATTCGAATGGCAAGTGGTAATAAGAAACTATATTATGGTAAACTGATTACTGATTAACTTTTTGCGATTGGTTAATGTTCAAGGTAATAACGTAACTTTACTATTATTACGATCACTTAGTTTAGGTAGTTAGATTTATCAATAGCAAATATATAATACTGCTCTCGTATATTATTCGTCCGCCACTTCGTCTCACCCTGAAATTGTTATCGAGAGTGATGTCATTTGTAATATAGGAACGTTGATGTTTGTCAGTCTATCTGGCAAGTTAGTATTTCATTGACTGTTGATTTATAAAGTTCGAGTTAGTTTAATTTGAAGTGATGTCAACGATTCATTGTAGTAATTAATGGTTTTGATTAATTGTTATGTAAAATCTAATTCAGCGGATTTATTGATTACGAAAATTGCTGGTGATTTCGAGACAGCTTATCGTTCATTCGTACGTATTTATTAATCCTATTTTCATCTGTAATCTCTAATAATTATAAAATATGAACTAACCAGCAAAA
Organism: Sisyra terminalis; assembly: GCA_958496175.1. Classification (NCBI taxonomy): domain Eukaryota; kingdom Metazoa; phylum Arthropoda; class Insecta; order Neuroptera; family Sisyridae; genus Sisyra; species Sisyra terminalis. The sequence continues at coordinate 58,923,048 of OY292274.1, forward strand.
ATATAATAATTTCCGAGGAATTGGAAAAAAAATATATAGCAGAAGTGAAAGAATAAGCACCTACACAAATTATTGATTTACGCTTTATAAACATTGTACAGAGAATTTAATTCCAACTTGTCAATGGAAATAGCAGCGAAGCGAATAAATGATAAGAATGACAACTCAAACTAAATACGGAGATCTAATGTTTATTGTGTCCATATATCAAAGTTAAACTAAGCAGCTAACGCAAAAGAACAATCTGTTTTCTTAAGACGTATATAGTTTAGTTTACAAAAATATCTTTTATTGAAGTTGATTACTTAAATTATGTAGGTTTTTTAATTTCCGTTTTTAATGTAAAAATTGATTGTTAAAATTGGCAAAGGACATAGGACGATAAGAAAGGTCCCCCCAGAACAGGTCCATCATTTCAGAGTCCATAATGTTGGTACTATTAATATACATTGATTCGGCAAGTTTCAGATCTCTATGTATTACCGTTTCGTTTTTCGTTTTTTTCGTAACAAACTAGTCATATATTCAAAAAGTTTATTTAAGTCTTTTTTTTTTGTTAATTTATACTTACTAATATGTGGAAAATAAAAAATACTTTTGAAACCAAAAAAAAAACGTTTTGTTTTTTAAATTGAAAAAAAAAATTTTTTTTCTCAGAAAGTAGTGGATCGATTTATTTAAATTTTGGATATGTTTTAGAGGTTGATGGTAGGTTCTAGGAAAAAAATTAAGAGCTATATCGATCCATAAGATCCTTGAAAAAAAAGAGAGGTTTTTCTTTTAATTTTTTTACCACGGTATAATTTTGTTGCAATTATAAAACTATTTTTTTCAAATTCCCCATTCAATTTCCTTTAAAGTTATGAGTTTTTTAAATTTTAGAACACGGTATGTCATATTGAAAAAATTAAAAACCGATTTTTTTACACAAAAATCAATCAATGTAATAAACAGAAACAATAAGTGCAAATAACAGAAAGTATTAAGAAAAATAATATGAAAACAGTTGTTTTCTATAAAGTAAATAGATTTAGCCCCTAAACCGTATCCAAAATTCAAATACATCAATTCACAAGTTCCTGAGAAAATTTTTTTTAGAGATCTGAAACTTACCGAATTAATGTATCTTATTAGTACCAACATACCCTGAAATAATGGACCAGATTCCTTCGGGGGCCGATTCACTATACTTATCGTCCTATGCCCTATGTCCTTTCTGTATCGATTTTAATTGATGTAAAAAATTGATAATTTGTTTATTGGATTGACTAACTCTAAGGATATACTAAGGATGTTCTGATAAGTATATATAGAGTTAACACATCCAGCAAATATTCATTGAATGTTCAATGATTATTGTCTTGATTTTAGAGTAATATACCATACATTGATTAGCCAAGTTTCAGATCTCTATGTATTACCGTTTCTTCAAAAATCAAAAAAAAAAATTTCTCAGAAACTTGTGAATGTTTTAAGAGTTGGTGGTGGGTTCTAGGAAAAAAATTAAGAGCTATATCGGTCCATAAGATCCTTGAAAAAAAGAGAGGTTTTTCTTTTAGTTTTAATTTTTTTATCACGATATAATTTTGGTACAATTCTAAAACTGTTTTTTTCAAATTCCCCATTCAATTTCCTTTAAAGTTATGAGTCTTTTAAATTTTAGAAAAGGGTATGCCATATTGAAAAAAAATAATTAAGATTACACAAAAAATCAATTAATGTAGTAAACAGAAACGGAACTTACTCGATTACTATACGAGTGCAAATAACAGAAAGTATTAAGAACAATAATATGAAAACAGTTGTTTTCTATAAAATGAATAGATTTAGCCCCTAAAACATATCCAAAATTCAAATTAATCGATTAACAAATTTCTGAGAAAATTTTTTTTAGAGATCTGAAACTTACCGAATTAATGTATCTTATTAGTACCAACATACCCTGAAATTATGGACCAGATATCCTTCTGGAGCCGATTCACTATACTTATCGTCCTATATCCTTTCTGTATCGATTTTAATTGATGTAAAATATTGATGATGATTTGTTTAATGTTTTGAGGAATTCTAAGGATATACTATGGATGCCTCGATAAGTATATATAGAGTTAACACATCCAACAAATGTTCAATGAATGGAAACATTATTGTCTTGATTTTAGAGGAAACATGTATTCAAAGATATTGAAGATACAATTGCAGATAGAAACATATTTTTTTGTTTCCACAAAAAACGAAGTCTTTTTCATTTACTTACAATTTACGTTTAGTAAGGGCCGGTCCTTTACCTTCTAGTTAGTGCCATTTAGCTTCCAGATAAAATTTTATTCGAACGATAGAGAATTTATGAGTATTTTCATCTAAGAATAGGAATAATGCGTAGGATTTGTCTAGGAAATAAATATTTATCTTTTAAATGCCTATCTTTAAGATAGTTAGATATTCTCTAGATAGGTAGATATTCTATCTACCCATGAGTGAAAAATATTTTATCATATCCTAGTTAATAAAATAATTTTCCTCCTATCTTTTTATCAATTCTTATAAAATTTATCTTTACATCCGTTGTCGATATAAGTAGGTGCCAATAATTTTAAACTTTTTGTACCACTAAGCTGATTATATTATAAAAAATTAAAGGAAAATATCACCGTTTATCCTATAGAATTTCAAACTTATCTAAGAAATTGCATAGCTACAAAATTTTGGTAAAAATAATTTAAAATATTTTAAAACTTTGCTTTTCTATCAAATCTATTGCTTATCAAAGAATGTTGACACATTCTTCTTTAAATCAATAGGGATTCAAATAATCTTTGGGTATCCATTATCATGGTATTAAATTTCACAGTTCTTACATCAGTACTATAAATTGTTGCTGTTATCGTTGTATATCATGCATTATGAATATGAGATATTTTGAAATTTCCTTTTGGCAAAATTCAATATTTTAAAATTTTGATGATTAGACTAGAAATATAAGGAACAACCGTAAAGCTTTTGTTCTGATCTTCTGAATAATACAAGACAAAATAAAGATTTTACTTAAATCAAAAAATTTGGCAATGAAACGCTTATTGCAAGAAATATTTGAAACTTTATAGAATTTGTTTACCTAATCAAATTATAAATATTTTTTACATAGTTACTCATTAATTTGTTGATATGGTTTTTCATCTAAGATACCAATACGGTTAATCTAACACCCCTAACTCTTATAGTAAGAAGGTAATAGGTAAGCAACAATAGGTAGGCAAAAACGAGAATTATATTTTTTGGGGTGATAATTATCAAAGAAAATATATCCGTATATATCCTTTGATACCATTTATAAAGTACATAATTAGAAGCATTATGCAATATAATATCTAAAAATAAATTGAAGTCTTATTACTTTGCAATCAGTAAAATCTAAGATTAAATTTTAAGGATTTGGTATTATTGATATATTAACTACTTAATTTATAAAATTCCTATATATCATACATCTTAAAACATTCTCTTTTGTTAACCGACAATCAAAGAATAAGAATAATTGCACTATTTCGATACAAAGAGAAAAACCAATTCTTAACACAATGTTTATTCTAAAGTTTTAATTTAAAATTCCATTCAAATTGTTTTCTTGTACAGAGAAGATTGATTTCAACACAAAAAAAAAAATATAATATAAAGACTGCCAAAAACATTTATCAAACGATAAAAAGTACGTGTTCGTCTTTCGTACGTAAATTTTCGTTGGAAAATAGTTTCTTTTCAATACAAATAATGTTAAATAAAAAACTTTAAATTTATCGATGCTCCAAATTTTATTTCAGTTTTCTCGTTTTTACTACCTATCCGGACGGTACAGACTTTTATTCAAATATTTTTTTTTTGTATTTAAGGAACTAAATTGGGATTTTTTTTCTGTATGGTATAAAAAAGCTATAAAGTTCAATATATTTTCTGTGCTCTACTTTTATTACCTTGAATTCGTCGCATATGCGTCACTGTTAGTATTTCAACAAACTTTTCTATTTCGTTTAATGCCTCGAATGCTCTACTTATATTTGTGAAAATTAACTATTTCCTTTAGAATGTTTTATGAAAAATTTATAATCTTCAAAAACTTGTATAAATACTTTCAATATTAATTTGTAAAAGCTTTTATCATTTCATACAAAGCAAGACAAGATTTTTTAATAAATTTGTATAATACATTGAGTTCAAATATTTGATAACAATTTTAGGTATTTTTAAAATCCCCTACTATTTTATTCATTATAGAAACAAATTATGCAACGCAATACTATTTTTAACCGCTTTCCGCTTTCTCTTATGCTTAGTTACTGTAGGAACAAAACTAGTAAAACTAAAATAGAATTGCATCAGAAATTTTAATATTCAGAATCAATTCCGAACTACTACCCAAATGAAATTTATTATCATTATTCAAAACGATACGTAAATACCGATAATTTTATATTTTATTTATTTGAGTTATCCAGGACTAGATTAAATGCGTTTTAATACTGCAGCCTCGTAGCTTAATGTGTTTCTTGGAGTCCTATTTCATCAATTTGAGACCAAGTAGCTAGACAAACTTTAGCGACCAGGTGCTAGGTATTTTTCGACTATTTTGGTTCCAAGGTTTATTATCTACTAGCTGATCCCCGCGACTTCGTCTGCATAACGTAGATGTAGATTATATTTTCTTTTTAAATTTGCTATTTGTAGTGGCAAACGAAAATTATTATTTTTCTTATTGTTTATTAGACGTTATGCCGTACAAACTTTGCCAACATTTTTCACTCTTTTAGGGGAGAAATTGTCAAAAACCCTTTCTTATTATATATCTGCATCGTATGAGAAAAACACTTTTTTATATATATATAAAGGTTTAAATTTCAAAGAGGCAATTTTTTAAACTTTAAATTGAATTTACTGTGCTTTCTGTCAGTTCAGCTAAAAATATTTTTACAGATTATTTTCTAACTTTTTATTACCTTTCTAATGATATTTAACTCACCGGTCTAGTGTAAAAATTTCTGGTTTCAACCCTAAGGAGTACCTTCCCTTATTATTTTTTTGGAATGATAAGTAGCCTATAGTCTGTGGGAAAGTGTGTTGCATCTTAATACCAAATTTCATTAAATTTGGTTCGTCCGTTCTTTAGTTAAATCGGGACACACAGACAGACAGACAGACAGACAAAAATTTTAAAAATGTTAAATTTGGAGTAAGGGCCTCTTGAAACAAATATTTACTCTAAAATTGGGTGAAAAATCGAAATGTACAGACAGACGTAAGAATTTTATATATTAGTATAGATTGTTCCTTATATCTCCATTCATTTAAAGTGTTGTGTTCCTATAGAACAAGGGAAGTTTCGTTCTTGGACAAAATTTGCATATTGGATCATCCATAAGTACGCCAATCAATCCCCAGTGGCCAGCTAGTAAACACATTGCCATATCTAACTTATTTCTTGAGATATTATGTATTTCAAAAGAATAATTTTGCTATCCTCCTTTTACTGTATTTTTAGTCGATGGTGTTCTTTCATATACAGCAGAATTTTTGCTATCGATTCTTTGATGGTATTTTTCATTGCCAATCTTGTAATACTAAACATCATTCATAAATAGAATCACTATCCACAAATGCAATGGACATTATTGTCCTACATATACAGCACGCTGCGAATGATAGAAGCTTTAATAACAGTAAAAGAGCTTTCAATTAAATATTAAACAATTAAGTTCGCCATAATTAACACGATATTTAAAATGATAGTAAAAGTTATTTTTCAGTAAATATGACATTTATTTGGTCACATTAATTGGTAATAAGTGTAATAAATACAATTTTTATAAGAAATTTAAATCTAATCAAAAATTTAAACACAAAATAAAATTGCTAGTACTTCATATTTTGTACAAAATTTATAGTACGTCTATTAATATGGTCAGTAACTATAGGTGGTTCATCAGTGTATTATAGGTCAGTATCTCGTTGTTTTACATTTGTTTTATTTCACATGTCGAAATTTAGCTACTTTTTTTGATCACTTATTTCATTAACTTCTTTAAATGGATAATTTCATATTAACATCGATTATTAATTATTACAGTGATATAGGTAGAAAGAAATGGTAAATCAATATTATTTTACGAAAATTGAAAATATTTATTTTGTACCGTATGTACTGGGCAAAATAGAAATTTATAAATGGCATTGATGAGATTAAAAGTTGTCCAATTGTAACAAAATAACAATGAGATAATAATAATTGATCATAAATTTTAACTTTTCGGGGCATTCATAGCTTCCAAACGATGTATATTTTTGGTAGATATCAGAAATCATAAAATTATTATTTTTTTGCGGATAAAGAATTTCCTGTACACACCAAAGCGTTATTATGATTTCAAAATTTGAATAAAATCGCCCTGGCGCCTTATATAAATATTTTTAATATAAATATTAAATATAATTATACTATAACTAACGTTTGATAATACTTCTTCGATTTTATATCGTGTTATTATTTATAAACCAAATGAATTAATATAGAATATATTTTAAATGATACTTGATTTTTCAAAATTGAAATTAAACAATAGTTACAACTTACTAATTTTGAAAGTGGAGCAAGCCCGAAAATGTTACAGCATTTTTATTAAATTCGTCTAAAAAAAATTTATAAAATCAAATTTCATTATGATAAACCAGTAGAAACATTGCCATATTTTTAATTGCCATATTTTAACCAAAAAATTTTAACTAGCAGACACGAAATAACCTTTAGTTTTCTGAAGACAAGAGAAGAAACACCACTTTCAAAATAAACGGTCCTATATAAACTATACTTATGCTAGCTTCTAGCTTCTCTAGCTTCTAAGCCATTTTACCTAGTGGCAAACATTTTCTTCGCACTATTCCCATATTTCATATGATTTGTTTATTGTCAACAAGAGTTATGGCGTCAGATGATAAATTTTTGATAAATAGTTTAATGTAAATATTTAAAAAAAAAATGCAAACGATAGTTCCTATTTATTCAGTCAATTTTAATTTGTATTACCGTTGAAAAGCAACCGATAAATGAGATAAATTTATAAATTAATCCGACATCAATAAATGACACATTTCCCCTAATTAACATTTGGCGTTTTAAACATGTTCAAATTAAACATTTGTTGAGGTGAAACTATTATTCGCGATTTAATATTAATGAATAATTAATAAATACTAACCTGTGATATCGACAACCACTTTTGTAAACATGAAATGTGTACAAATGCAATTGATCCACGACATCGACAAACATAGACAGGTTTTTCGACAATATTATTCCGACCAATTATTTCATCCTCGAAACAAATCCGACATAGTTTTTGATCGTATCCTAATGAAGTATAACTCGTCGATTTTCTATTGAAATTATGCTTTTTAAATTTTCTTCTATTTTTTTTTTTGTTATGTGGTATTTTATGTTTAAATCTAATTATTTCAATCCCGGAAATTTGGTGTGGAAACAATTTGAATAGTTGATGAATTTAAGTTTTAAAGCATAACTCATGGGAGTAGGTAAGTTAAATTTTATCATGTAAAATATTCATTTGTAGTGATGAGTGTCAAGATTACTTTATAATTTTAATTATGTATTTTAACTGAATAATAGTTATAGTCTGAACTTTTTCGAGAAAACATCCGTCGAGAATCACTAATTATTTAATCAAAAGCATTATTCTTTTATAATTTGTGTTGTGGAATTAACCAACTTTCTATCTTATTTCTGGGATGATTTTAAGTTATGCAATGCATGGATTATTTGCTTCTAATGCTTATTAAATTAGTTTACGCCTAGGGACCTAATAGGCGACTATAGGTACCTACATTTGATGACACGCAAAGTGCATTATAAAGTGTAAATTATTTTCTCTAAAAAATATTTTGAAATATCTTACAAAGTTCGTTTTGAATGACTTGGTGATAATGGCTTTAAACCAGCATTATCGATAGTTGTGTAAGGTAATTCCGAAAAAGTTCCTGTATTATTTGCAAATCTACCACTGTCGAGTGATGCGTGAGATTCAACAATAGTTGTAGTAGTATTCACAGAACGATTTGGAGGATTGATGTTTGGGGCTCGGTTTGATGGTAATCGATTTCTGTTAGGAGAGGCCGTTGTGATCCTTAAATTTACACTATCCTGCGATTTATCCTTGATATACCGACACTGACACCACTAGTCATATCACTGTTATTGACAGATACATAACATTTAGCATTGATGATATGTATGCAACATTTAACAATTAAAATGATTTTAAAATTTATACTGATTAGTTTTAAGATTTATAAATGGATGAAAGAATATTATAAAAATTGTTCTCCGATTGCAATCACATACTTTATTTTTCGGGTAAAACTTAAAAAATATGCTTTTTATTAATGAGAAGATTACTATGGTAATGAAAATGAATGAAGTTATGCATTTTCTTCCCGTATTTGTCGAGATCAGGGAATTAGGGATCAGAAAGATCTAATAACTGGAAATCAAATGCTTATTTAAAAAGTATGTTTTTACTATACATAAAATATTTTTTAATCGTTTCAATTTTTGATAGAAATATTGAAAGTTAAAAATCCAAGGGATCTATTAGAAGTAAGTTAGGTAAAGATATAGCCGATTATACATTTGAAAACTGCACTCGTGTCTAATGAAGGGGTTTTCCCTTGTTTTTCTTGTTTTTCTTCTAGTATAGCCATTTACTTAGTCTCACACTCATAACCCCTATAGTAAAGGGAAAATGGGTTACAATATTTTTTCCTCAGTACTTAAAGAAGATATCTTCGTGAAATTGAAACCATTCATAACAATCAATAAACTTAATCCAATATTATTTTTTTTAGAATTTTTGCAATATTAGAAACTAAAAAAACGAGATGTATATTTTTTGAGGGTGTTTTTTAACATCAATCTCCAAAGTGACACCTAAAAGAAAAATCTTATTTGTTAGTTATTTAGCTAGTTATTATTGCAGAACATAGTTTAAAAAAAAATCAAAGTTTGTGGTCATATTAAGTAATGTATTATATAGTTAAATCAATTACATACATATTATAAAAAAAATACGGATAGCCTTATTTTATTGATCATTTAGTCATCGTTTATCTTTTCCTCAACATCAGTACTTAAATAAATTGCATCAAAAATGGAGGTTAAAACTTTTGCGGGCTTTAAAATTTTTGAGAAGTATATGTGATAATTAGTATGGGAACACGGGGCGGAATGGGGTACCGGGGCGGAATGGGAAATGGAATTAGCGCTTGTTATAGGTGAAAAAAACGCGTAAAAATCATACTCAATATTCAATTAACTGTACTGCATTATAAAAAGTGGCTATCGCCAGTAAAGAGTGCAGTTATTTTTATTTTTATCAAAAGTCGAAATAAACATTTCCGAATTCTAATTTTTGCAAAGAAGCACTAAGGTAATTATGCTATGTATTATTTTTTGTTTGAATATTAACATGACATGTTTGTTAAAACATACTGTTGGCTAACTAAAAGCCTAGTGATAATTCAAATATAACCAATATATCCTGCCATAAAAGTCGTGCTTCTGTGGAAGGTGCTTTGGGGCACAATGGGTGGGGCGGAATGGGATATACCGTTCAGATAGTATTTCCCATTCAGATGGACATTCTTATTTTATCAGCAGATAGTACGTACATATATAAGGAAAACTAGCCGATGTCCGATCTTCCGACATTTCTTATATATGGACTATAAGAAAGGCCGGAAGATGCCGAGGTAATCTGCTTATACTGTGAGGATTTAAACTCCAAATCTAGTGAAAGCTGGTATTCCTGCAGTATTTGTCAAAAATGGGTACATTTGGCATGTGCTGGGCTAGACACGATGATGACAGTGTCTTCATCTGCGAACTAAGTCAATAACAAGTATCCTACTGCGCCCCAGGCCATTATTCCCATTGTGCCCCAGAGGGTGGGGCAGAATGGGAAATTTTCATTTGTTTTTGAAACCTAAATTTTAATATCAATTATTAATTTAAATCAATAAAACTTTTTTTATTTGCAAAGAATGAATTAAATAAATATATAAATTACAAAACAATGAAATTTTTTCTTTAAATCTCTCGTAAATTGTAATTAAAACTTAGGTACCCCGTTCCACCAAGGTTTGTAAATTACACAGGTTGCTCCATTAGACAAAAAAATGACGTCATACGAAGAATTTTGAAGTTGATCAGTCTGAAGATATGAACGAATTTCTTCTGGATACTTCACGTATCCATCACATAACCACCATGAGACCACTTTGTGTATTTTATAAACCTTGCCGTTCCGGCCCAGGTTCCCTTAAATAACAGTTGCTACATAAACGCAGTAGTACTATTCTGTTCCCATATACCCAATCATATCTTCGATTTTCTTCATAGGTATTCGAATTTGGTTCATACCCGGTAATGCAATTACAGGTATGTGCTATTCAAATGCCTTAATCGTGCTCTTACTTCTATAATATTTTCGCGAAATCTTAAAAATTCATGGGTTAATTAGTTATCATTTAATATTTTAGCTAGATAACATACTGCTGATGATAATTGATAAATGCCAGTAAAAGTATTGTAAGGTCAGTTTCCCTTAGTTCTGGAAAATCCATTGTTGAAGATAGGTTCGTAAAAAGTTATCAATGTCGATTCAAATTCTCATTTTTAATCAATTCTTACATTATAATCTGCTAATTTGGACATTCCTTTATAAAAGCAATAACAGTTACAGCAAGTTTGACTTCCGAATTTAATCTTTTACCAAAAGTGTTATTTAAAAATCTAGCTACATTGCTCAATGGTTTGGCCGTAAGTAGGACCTAGTTGTCCAAAACATTATGTAATAAATGGTGTTTTACCAATAGTGATGTACAGTTTAAACAGCTCAACATACTATAGTTACAAATCGAAATATATTTGCTTCTTCAAATAAAATTCGTGTAGTCGAATAGCATCAAATCCCATATTATTTATAGTCCATAGTTCATAGTTTATTTACAGGTATATACCATATATTTTGTTGACAATTAAAGTTTTAAGAATGAATTTATGATGATAGATATAGGGAGAATGCACAGGTGTTAATATATGTTTTGGTAAAAATTGATATATATGCATGCATGTATCCGTAATTGACTTTTATTTTTTTAAACTATGTTCCACCAATTCGACCATTTTATAACATTAACATGTGATAGCCAACTAATTAACACGCAATATAAATTTTTTTGGTAGTGCTCACTTTAGGGGTTGATATAAAAAACCACCCCCAAAAAATATACTTCTCGTTTTTTTTACAGTTTCTGATATTGCAAAAATTCCAAAAAAAAAATATTAAAAATAATTTTTTGATCGTCATAGTTCCAATTTTATGATATTTTCAATAGGTACTAAGAAAAAACATTTACGTTGAAAGTTGTCACCCCCCTTATTCCCTTCTTAAGGGGTTAGGAATATAAGATTAATTATATAGGCTATATTAGATGAAAAACAATTAAAACAAGGTAAGATACCTTCATTAGACGCGAGTGCAGTTTTCAAATGCTTAATCGACTAAATCTTTTCTGTAATCTAAAATTCTTCTTACTTCAAAGTTCCTGAAACAATTTACAGTATTGAAAATTTATTGAATACATTTTCGCATGCAAAGTTTCATACTTCCTTTTTATTTTGGAAAATTGCAATGTGTGCAACTATCTAAAACTATGCAAGGTGTTCGAACACAATTTCAATCTAATCTTGATCTTTTCATCTTCTAAGGTTAGTTATGCAAATAAGTCAGAGAATGATAAATACTCTTGCATAGTTTCAGTTATGAAATTAAATAATGCATAGATTTTCTTAAGATTTGAAAAATATGTGCTGGTATATTTTCCTTTTAAGTGTTAATTCTTTTACTTGAACAATTTTTTGCGGTTTTATAATTATCTTTCTGCTACATAGCCTTAGATTTCTCATCATAACAACATAAATTAAATGCAATTTAAATTTTTATCAATAAATATAATCGTTTTTATTTTTTCTATACTTTTGTATTTTTATAATGCTTAAAGTTAGTGCGAGAATTCATTATGTATTTTTCCATGTTATTTCAGTGTTTTCTTTTTATCATTTCTGGCGCTGGTTAAAACTGATAATTCTCTTTTATTTGCCAATATCGATAATAGTTTCATTATCAATTAATGGTTTTGTATGTATATTCTTCTTGTTATAAACTTGTTTATCATGCAAATTTCTTTTCATGAACGACAATACTGAAATTAAATCCATTTCAATAAGAGATTTGAATAGAAATTTAACACTATTATCTTTTAATGTTAAAATAATAATATTAAAAGTTCTTTGTCATCAATTCTTTCCAATTTGATTTAATTTTAATTGATTTGAAAACAAGTATATGTTGAAGTTATTAAGGCTGTTTTGACCAAAGAGATTCTATGACTAGAGTGAATGTTGCCTATAAACCAATATTAAATTCAAACTGTCATTTCCCCTCAATTTGCCGAGTGCTCGAACCCCTTCCACAACTTATTTGCACAAAATCACAAAATATATATTCTCTCCTCTCGTCGACATAAAAGTAGGGTTAGAATTTTGGCGGTTGACATGCAGTTAAAACATGTGGACATTTATGACAGTTGAAATTTAAGAGGTTAGGTCAATATATTATAATCAATTTCATTTAAATTTTAAATATTTAATAAATTTGAGAATAGTCCTAAGAAAACTAATTTATCAAAATGAAATATAAAACAATGCATTGAATATATGTATATAATGTTTATTTTCTTGATTGTAATTATATTATTTAAGGAGTGAAGGAAAATGTGACAGTAGTAACAGTTCCAACGACGACCACGAGAGAGCGCTGAGCTTAAAAAAAAAGGAAAAAAAATGGGGTCTCGATGACCTTGATTATAATTTTGACAGATCTATGAGCAAATTCACTTTAGTTATAAAATCTCTTTGGTTTTGACTGGTTAATTTTTTCGCGTAATTACTGTTTTTTTTATGCACATGCATGGAAGAATGATATCCATGGTTTTAATATTTCTTAAAATTAATTTCCAAGTCAAAGGGCGGAAAAGTATTTTAATGGTACTTAAACGATTTGTAGGTACTTATGAAATACTAAGATCCTGGTGGTTGTAGAGTTCTTGTTCAATTGGTTTCTGTAAGAAAATAATAAGTAAAAAACATAAAACATTTTTATCCGTAGGGGTAAGTTAAGTGATTGATCAAAAATTTTACTATGATTTAAGGGTTGATAATGCCTTTTTTTTAAGAAAATTATTAACCATATAGTTTTATGAATATTTTAGATAAATTATGAATATTAATTTCATAGGCTTTTTTCTTCAATTTTCTAAAAATTATTGTAAAGTTTCAGATCCTCGATCATGATAAATTGGTAAAAATATTCAGAGGACTAGGATCAAATAATAATCAGTCAAAACTATTTATTACATGCGCATGTAATAAATATTTTTTATTTAATATTTTTATTATTCAAGTAGCTACGTTTCGTTATTAATCGTAACTTCCTCAGGCTTCTATAATAAATTAAAATAATTACAAAATATGTCAATCATACATATTAGTTCAATATGAAATTATTATAAAATAATTACATATTTGTAATTATTTTAATTTGTTATAGAAACCTGAGGAAGTTACGATTAGCAACGAAACGTAGCTAATTGAATAATAAAAATATTAAATAAAAAATAAGAAACAAAAAGATCTTAAATAACCTGAATTTTCTTCTTATTTAAAAAATATAAAAGCTGAGATCTGAATTTTCTCATCTATTTCTAAAAATATTTATATTGATTTATTCAAAACTCATTATTGCAGCTTTTTTCCAATGTTCATTACATTATTTCATTCAATAGTAATAGTATTTTCAGTTAATTATATTATTTACCCTTAATTTCAATGAATTGTTTTTTTTTTCAATTAAACAAACTTAAATTTTATGTTTTCGCTGTCTATGTTAAAGTATTTTTAGATTTAATCCATTAATTATAATTCATGTATCGATAGACTTTGAATGACGTCAGCACACAAAATGTTTCATCAATGCGTATACGTATTCGTATATGAATTGGCTAGACTCGGGGAGGAGCTTTGTAAAATTTTCAAATTTTCAATAATCAAAATAAATGAACATCTTCAAATCTCGCAATCCCATTGGCTACTAGCCTCTTGCATTGAACATATATTGAGCGCTGTTATTAGATATTAGTGCATTGTTCGAAGCATACTCTCTATACTAATTAAGCACTTATCGTTTAATTCACTAAATATATGTTGAGCTTATCGATTGTTATGGAAAAATACTTTCTTGAAAGATATGTTAATTTTGAAATAAAATTATTATATTTTTAATTTATTATTAATAGATTTTTTTTCGCAGAAACTAATTAGGATAGAAATTTATAACTTTCAGGATCTTAATATTATATTAGTTGGTTACTTACTGAGAGATGTATAAGTAACTACAAATATCTAAGGCATCATTAGAATAATAGAATATTTTCCCGAGCTGATACATCATGTTTATAGACCTTATAAACCATTTTTATATCTAATAGTTTTAAAAGTTTAAATAATAGTTATGGCATAATTTCATAATAGAGCAATACTTCGGATGTATACAATTTTCTGGTAGTATTCTTTGCATATTTATTGTTAGTGAAGCCGGAGTTGTAGCCATCAAAATTTATCCTGGCTCCTTTTCTTATCAAAATTATTTAAGTTTTTTTAGAACCTCTTACGTAATCTTGAGTTTTTGATGATAAAAAAATGCATTTGTTTGAGGCTCAATGGTAGTGACTAAGGAGCAAAAATATGCTTAAAAATTGTAACAAAATATTATAAGTCGAAACTAGAGCTTAAATTTATAAATAATTGACTTCAAAACATAAACTACCATAATTTCGGCAAATTTCCCAGTTCTTTGGAAAATAGGAAACTATTTATATTTTGCGCTGCTATATTATTAGTTAAATTTAAAGTTTTCTAATGGTTAAGAAGTAGGTACCTATAAAGGATTGGTCCTTACTAATTACGTATAGGTATTAGAAATATCTAGCACATGTACTTTGTGTGTTAATATGTAACTGTTTTTTTTTTCGGAAAAATAAGCTTTCATTATTTTTACAAGGAAAAGCTTATTTTATTCAAATTACTTCCTTCTATGAACTATACATTTTTGCCTTTTTTCTGAAAATCGTACGATGTGAAATGCTGCTTGGCAAGTGTTTGTCCTTTCGATGCAAATAAGTTATAATCTAAAGGAACCAAATCTGGGGAGTGAGCTGCATTCGAAAGGTTTTCCAAAGGAAATGTCTCAATCATTTCCTTCACTCGTTTTTATATATGACCAGGGGAATTACCATGCAAAAAGATAACTTTTTATTACCTATTTTGATATTATGGTCGTTTTTCGCGCTAAACCTTGCTTCAAATTTATTATCGCAAGTTGTTGTTGCGTTTGACTACCATTCTCATCCAACAATTCTTATAATTCGATGTTTTGAATTTTTTTTCGGAAGTCTTCGTCTTTCTTCATTCACCACGTTAATATTCCCATTTTATTTATTTTTTAAAGCCCTCAAAACCCTTAGATTTCCTAATAGTATGCTCATCGTAAACTTCGACAAGCATTCGGCGTGATTCCATAGCAGATAATAGAAAATCAACGCTATCCGCGAATAGTACTGTCACGTGACGTCTCAAAACTGTATTGATATGGCGTTTATTCGTTCTTTTAATTTCTTTTGGAAATAAATAATCACTTTCACACTTAGCAATCACTTTTTTTTATTACACTTATATACACTTTTTATTACACAATTACACTTGTCAACACAATCACTCAAATGACAATAATCACTTTTAATTCAAATCACACTAATAATCGCTTTGTTGTAACGGAAATTCACAACTGAATTTTTTATACAGAACTCTGATACAGTGCTGTCAACTGGCTTGACTGAGTGCCTTATATACCCGCAACCCAACATTCTAGAATATACTGCAATATTCGCCAACGTTCCACCACGTACTAGATGTTTCCAGAACAATATATATGTATTCACATTGGTGAGAGAGAGAGAGAGAGAGAGAGAGAGAGAGAAGTTACTCAGCCAATCGCGTGCCGGCACGGCACAAAGAGAGTACTTTGTATTTACCAAATTTGATATGTTCATTGTCCAATGCTATTCAAATGGTGAAAAAATCAAACCAAATAAAATGTCTTTATAACATGGTTTGGCAGATCCTCTATTGGTAGCCAGCTCCACTTATTGGCAAATTTCGGTTTCCTATTAACGCATTTCCTAGTGCAAATGATATCAATAATTTTCTGGAACATTACCACTGTTTTATAAAATTGCAATAAAGTAATAAACAAATAACTTATTATTTTGCAAGCTCCTGAAATAGTGTTATATGCCTCTCGCTAAAGGAATAATTGCACCTGAATTTGAATCCGTTATTGTTCAATATCTTCATATAATTAATAAAACAAAAATTCGAATTGTAATCGTAACAATAATTGATTATATTTCTTGAGTTTTTCCTCTCGAGCTTTATTGATTTAACTGTTACGGAGCTTAAACTGCCAAAGCTCAAAGCTCAAAGTTGCAACAGTAAAACATCGATTCTCCAAATTACTTAGTTATTGTTTTATTGTTATTTTAATTATTTTTAATTCGTGAGGTTTTAACCGAATGTTTAGAAAATGTTATTTTAATTAAATAAATTCCCAAAGAAAAATTCGCCTTTAACTAGTAAAAGAACTAGGTTTCCTCGAAAAGTAAAGAGCTTATATTTTTACATGCGTTAAAAAATGTTAACGAATAATGAACAGATATTTGCCATTTTTATCTTCAATAAATTGAAAACATCTTTTAGATGTGCTAAATTTATTCTTACAAAAAATCAATACAACCATCCACCAAACGTTGAAATGATTGACGATAGGAATATACAAAAAGCGACGGTAACTTTTTTATTTTATAAGATAAAAAATGATTGGTTCCACGAAAGAATGAACTTCTACAAATTAACAGACAAATTACTCCGTTTTTGACAATTGATTTTGGTTATAATGATAAAGGATATATTTTTCTCTTATTTATTGATTTTTTTTCTTTTTTTCCAGATATTGATTGATATGGTTTGTTAAAAACCCACACCAAAAGGCGTTTCACCAGTCAACTAAATCACTGCCATCATTTTTTGTAAGAAGATCGAATCTTAACGTATGTAGGATTTATGTCGTTTACTTTGATACGCACAAATTAATGAAACAAATTGTGAACATTATCGTTAAATTTCAATTTAAATTTAATATATATCTTTAATTATTTATTGATAAATTAATATATTTATTATAAAGTATAATAATTATATAAAATAGTTCAAATATTGTGGTGTGCAATACCAAGTTATTTAATAGTCAATTTTTAAATTATCTATTTAATATATTGAGTAGTAATATATTGTCAATATTTATTATAAATAATGTTATCCGTGAATGTGATTAATGTTAAAACTGTAATGGTAGAAATGACTGATATAAAATGTTAAAATGCGTGTGACAACACCGAAAAAAATGAGGAGAGGTCCTCCAAAGCAACGTACTGTGGACATTAATAACATTAGTAAGAAGAAATCTACTAATGTTCAGACCGCGAAAAATGGACGTCCTTTGCTAAAAGGACCAAAAGCTAAAATTAGCAAAAAAGCTCTGACACTTGCAGCTAAAGACGCCGAGGCAACAATGAAGAAAAATACAACAAAACCGGGAAAACTAGGAAAGATTATGAAAGAAGAAAAACCGAAAACTGTTCAGACTGAGAAAAAATCTCCGAAAACTAAAAGTCCCAAACTTAAGAATAACCTAAAGGCAACTGTACCTGAACCCAAAAAGAAAATGGCCGTGAAAAAAGGAATTGCATTAGAAAGAGCCGTAAAAGAGAGCGTCAAGACGGCGAATATTAAAGAAAAAGATGATTCAACATTGAAAGCAACAGATGGTGTTAATGTGCAACATAAAGAGAAAATTGCTCCCAAAATAGAAACCAAAGCTAAACAAAACACAGCGAAGCAAGCAATAATGAATAAAATTGATAAACCCGAAGCAAAGGTTGTAAAAGCTGTCGCTCGAAAATCCGCTCCGAAAAAGGATATTTCACTTGTTGACAGACCAGAGGCAAATAAACCAGACACTAACATTAAAAGTGTTGAAATGAAAGACAAAGTTGTCAAAGAAACTTCTAAATTACAAGTCGACAAGAAAAATACGAAAACTTCTTCCCTCGAAACATCAGACAATAAAACCAAATCGAATGAAAGCACAGTTGATTCAAAAGCGGAAACAATAGCGAAATTATTAAAAGAAGCCAATAAAACGTTATTGAAAGGAACATTTAAGGGCGACATTGCACCAATTAAACGAAAGAAAAAAATAAACGATACTCCAAAAGGTAATCCAGCAAAGAAAGTAGCTGTAAAGAAAAATATCGAACCGAAAATGTTAGTCAACAAACCAAAACTTGATGACTTACCTGACAAGAAAAACAGTTTTACTGTTAAAAGAAAAACAGAGAATGCTAAAAATTTCAAGAAGAAAATTATAGAAACATGGTCGGAAAAGAGTAAAGCTGAAGAACTGCAAAAGCAATTGAAACAAGAGCTATCGGACGAAGCTTTAAATCTATCCCTCCAAACCACCAATGAAAATCACATCAAAAAAGAAAACAAACCAAAAATTAAAGACGAATTCGACGAAAGTGATGAAGAAGACCAAAAACCTAAAATCAAAAAACAAAACTGTAAGCCTTCCGTGGGAAAATCACCGAAAATAATTGTCTTAAAGAAAAGGATTTTAAAAGACATCAAAAAGAAGAACATGTCCAATGAAAAGGAGCCCAAAGTTGTGCGACGCAAAAAGATTCTTGGACTAGGAAATGGACCAAAACGGCATCGAGTCGCCTCACTAAATGCTTTAGCAAAAGTGCATTGTCTTTATGAAAACGAAAGTCGTGGAGCTTTCATGGAAATTTTAAAACCAAAACGTGTGGAAATCGTTGAAAAAGTTAGTGAAAAAGTAAATAATGTAGAACCACCCGTTCCAAGTACTCGAACTCTGCGTTCAGGACCTGGTGTTCGAGGAGCCGGAAAACACTGGGATATGCATAATGAGCTTTCTAGTTCCGACGAAAGTTTAAGCAGCTACGAAAATTACAATGAAAGCACCGCGAAAATTATTGTTCCACCATCGTCCTACAAACAGAAACAAATTGCACTGAAAAAATCGGTAGATAAGCAAAAAACCGTTGTACAAAAGCAGCCAATTAAGAAACGTCGAAATTGCAATGAAACTGTGATGGATTTGAAAGATATGGTGGTTCGTAAAAGAATGGCCAGTTTAAATGCGACGGCAATATTGGCGGCAAGTTATTCCCCGGAGAAGCGATCGAATAAATCGGGGAATGGGTATGAGTACTCGGACACCGAGGAGGACGATGATGATGACGAGGACGACGAAGATGATGAAGTTATGACCGATAAACGTCGTTTCGACGGCGTAACTGTTAAAGAAGAGGACGATCGAAAATTAATTTCAAATAAGAAGAAGGTTGCAGTGATTGTTAATCAAGATACCGACGTCACAATTACGGGCGTTTATGTGAACAGTACAACCCGGTCTACACATTTGCACGAGGGTTATTGCAGTATTGCAGGAATGCAATACCGGATTTCTGCGACCAGCCACACGCAGACTAATGCCACGGCTGTCTCCACAGAAACATTGCAATTACATTCGGCTGCGAATTCTGAACAGGTTAGTAAATGCCATCGTATTTTAAATATTCGCATATTTTATTATTAGTTATTTTCATTCCGATTTTTTGCAACTAGCCTAATTAAAAAGCCTAAATTCCAAAAACAAATCATACATTTGAATTAGGAAAAAATGCATTTATATATAACAGTGAAGACCTATAGAATGATTTCAAACTCCCTTTACGAGTATAAACATTAGCAGTGGCGTGCATTACATATAGACAAAAAGACACTGCCTACCCTACATAATTCAGATAAATATATATAATTTTATTCTGATATCTAGTTTTATTTTATTTACGAGTACTATCAAATAAGAATAAAGAAAAAAATCTTAACGGATATCATCTATACCGTATACAGATTATGCCAGCTCATTCGTTCGTTCAGTTTTAAGTAAACGACTGGTAATATTTGCATTGCAATGCACTAGCGCTACTGAGTCCAGCAGCGGGAAAGACACAAACTATTCGTGCCTAAATATTTATATGTGTGCACTCATAGCTATATATGTGTCAGTGTGTGCGTTCGTATAAAAACAATAATACAAATATACAATTCTACACATACAACCTCATAGAAAGACACTGTCTTCTTACAACACGACAAATTACGATAATTACCGAAGTAGCATCGTTTCTTATTCATCAACGCTGCAATTACAAATTTGAATTTTATTGATTTCAATAATCGATTTAACGATCAGTAATCTACGTACATTGTTATTATTTAATTCTAATAAATTTTAATAATGTATTATCTATTATCTGTATTACTTAATCCTGACGATTATATTGTATTTCTTTAATAAAGTTTACAAAATGAGTCTATCTATGGATATTTGTGGTTAAAAATATCAACATCATTATTTACCCTATACCGATTAGCGTACAAAATTTTAAAGTGTGAATTTTCTGAATTTTTTTTTTTGCCAATCGATGGGAAATCGTTCGTAGAGGTTTGTGAAAGAAACCGTTTCGTTTGTGACAAAATAGTTTAGCGGTAATTAAATTCATAAGATAAATTAATTAATTAGTCATTGATATAGTAAAATGTTAAGGAAATAAGGTTTAAAGCAACATACAATAACAAAAATGCGGAAAAATTTAGGAAACGGTTGGTTAAAACTAAAAATAAAAAAAATTCAAAGAAAAATATTTTCCGAATTTCAAAAAACACTTAATGTTCTACTTCGCATATATATATTTTTCAAAAAATTTTTGTGTGAAAAGTTGATTTTCATAAGCGATGAAAAATTTTTGAAGAAAAGCCTGTTTAACTATGTTTCGATTTTTATTATTTTGTAAAATTTCGGGAAAATATAATTTGAGGAAAAAAATAAATGTCTGAGTTGCCTTTTTTTTCAATGACTATCAATGACTAATTACTTTTTCTTTATTAATTTATTACTGCTAAACTATTTTGTCACAATCGAAACGGTTTCTTTCACATACCTCTACGAACGATTTCCCATCGATTGGCAAATAAAAAAATCAGAAAATTCACATTTTAATATTTTAACATTTTAAAAATTTCTGCCTACCCTGCCTAAAATCTCTGTGCACGCCACTGAACATTAGGGTATCCTAAGCTATAAAGGCAAAAAATTCGAATTTAGATGCACATATCCTCTATTTTTTTTCTATTTGACTTAAATACCCAAAATATTAAATATTATCGCTATCTAATAACAATAAAACAATAACCCGTGCCGGTTTGATCTCAGATCTCAAACTTTTGACACAAAAATTTATATAAAATCATATAGAAATACTAGCTGATCCCCGCGATTTCGTCTGCGTAACGTAGGTGTAGATTATATTTTCTAGTAAGATTTTCTATTTGTAGTGGTATATGAAAATTTGTATTTTTCTTATTTCTTTTATGAAAAACTTATCATACTTAAAAACACTATTTTGGCAACTTTAAAAAGGCATTTAATAAACTGTTGCTTAAAATAAAATATTACTGCGGTTGGTATACCTACCGTGAACCAAATAATCCATAAATCAATCAGCATCTATACATAAAAAGAATATCGTCAAGTACAATTAAGTCGGTCTTAATTATGACTCAAAACAATAAAAAGTTACCAAACACTCGCATCAAAATAACAGAAGTAAAGGGTCTAGATTTAGAATAGTAGAAATTAGTAGAAATCCCATTTCATTGTCTCGACTCCCGAATGAACCTTTTTCTCAAAACTATTGCACTACTGCAATGTACAAAACGATCGCGAAATTAAAATTTGTTCGGTAATTTTGTCATATCGCGGCTTTTCTCAAAAAAAATCAAAGGCACATAAAATTAGTCTTCAAATGTTCAGAACACTTAAAAATGCAATATTCCGTTGGCGGAACTCTAATTTTCTTGACAATTATTACAAAAAAGTCTCAAAAAGAATGCCATTATAGTAGACTTTAAACGTAGCTAAACTTAAACTTAATATTAGCTAAATTTTTAACAGCTAAACGCATTTGCTTACAAGTACGCATGTGCAATAAAAACAAAGAGATGCAAAAATGACAAAGAGAACAAATATGAATTTAATTTGACAAAGCGCCCAGAAAGTAAAAGTTAACCAAATTACAGTAAAATATCTGATACGAAGTAATGACGAACAGGTTACATAATTTTATGTTAGAAATAGCTTTTATTAACGTTACTGTATGGTGTTTTAAATCAATTCGCGAATTTATTCGATATTTGGTTTGTTAATTCACCTCGAACATCTTCTAATTTCTCCTTTACTGCTAAATTTTATGAGGGTCAATTTATTCGCGAATTGAATTAAAACCGGAATAGAAAATGGGACGTTGTCATATAATTATTTGTATATAAATTACTAATAAAAATTTAATAGTTGAAAAAAATTCTACTTAGTATTTAAAATTAGTCCATGTTTATTTTGTTCCTTTTATCTTTTTATTGTTAAATCTTAGGTAATTTAAGGTAGACCAATAATATTACGTTGCGAGACTAAACACGAGTTTTGTTTTACGCCAGATTTAATTTTTAATTCGTTAAAAGTTCCATTATAGCAATCCTTTATAATGAAAAATATAACGATTTTCGGGTATTCTCCTGGATCAACCAAGACAACGTAGATCATAACCATTTTTTAAAAAAATTTTGAAAAAAGTGTCAATGAAGGTCTCAATAATTAAATGGCTTCTCTATAGCGACTTTTATTTTCTAAATCAAAATTTATATTCTTTTGAGTTAAAAAAAATAATAAAGTATATGGAAAAGCAAAAACTTGCAAATTTTCTGGACAATTAATCTGTAATGGTAGGCATAGTACAATATAGTATATTCTTAAACGAAACTTATAGTGCTTTAAATTAGGACTGAAGAATTTTAGAACCTAAATTTATCAGGATAATTTTATTTTGAGAAATAAGCAAACAAAAGCACTAAAGATAGACTAAAAATTGGAATAAAAAGAAGATATTTAAATTAGGAATATTCAAATTTGTCGCGGGTTTAGAGCTTTTCGAATTGAATTGAGCTTTCATATTTTTAGTCAATCGAAACGTACAGTGTCACAAAAGATCTTTTTATAGGTGTTCATGAGCTTTTTTTGTTAAAATTCATTGAATTCACTATAAAGCGAATTTTTCTTTTCTTATCTTGTCTTTTATCTCGGTTTCCTTTGTTACCACGCAAATCTTCCAATTCTTAATAAGCAAATGACTAAAAAAATTCCCCAAATAGCATAATTGTCATGCCAAAAATGAAAGAAATGACGCATTACGTCCGCGTGTAGGCTTTTAGCGTCACAGGTTTTTCTGATTTTTATTAAATTTTTTATTAAAAATAAACCGCCCAATTAGTGTATTGAATATCCTATATAATATAAGGAAACTCTTTACAACACGTTTATTTCTGTAGTCTTTGTAACCTAAAAGCTTTACGAAAAAGATCATACGTTTTATATATACTCCTACATGATTTGAATTGTGATAATTTATGATTGCTTGAACAAGTAAAGGTCAATTTTTTTCCGAATGAAATTGAACGTGTTTTAAAATTATACAATGATTTTTTCACGGCTTCTACTTATAGTTTTGTGGAATAAAAACCGTAAATCAATTCCCTTTGAAAATAGCAAACATATTTTTCGTATCTTTATTGAATAGTTCAACATATCAAATAAATTTTCTCAATGTCAATCGGAATAGAATAGTAAGAGATCAAAAGCTTTGGAGTATTTAACCTTAATAAATAATAACAGCACCAACAAACTTACATCTTCTTTTTCCTCAAAACTTTTTTTTGACGATTGTTGAACTCAATTTTTCTTAAATTAGAATGGATCTATTTTATTGAAATTTTGCAAATTTTTTCTCATCTTCTGTATGTTATTCGCTAATTTCCAAAAAAATAAGCCACTACCCCAGATTTACGCTATTTTCTGACCTACTTCGCTGAAAATATTTGGTGAGATAAGGGGTGAAAATAAATTTAGGCAATTTATCAGAACTAAATTATAACTAGATGGATCACAACAGGGTTTCTTTATGTGTCTTTCTATAGGTACCATTTTATATTGACCTAAAAAAATTTAAACACTCAGAAATAACAAAAAAATGCAACAAAAAAAGAGCCAAAGATTTACGTATTTAAGAAGTTTACTTACCATATATCTAAATAAACTTATATTTATTTCTTAAATCTTATGTTGATAATACAGCAATCCTTTTCACTGACCCTAACCCCATAAAAGCAACCAATACGTTACAGCACCACCTCGATCTCATCTCGGGATGGGGTCAGAAATGGAAGATATAAATCAACAATGAAAAAAGCGTGATGATACCATTTACGCTAAGAGGACTGACATACCCTCCGATTTACTTTGACAACGACACTATCCCAATTGCTTCCAAAGTTCGTTATTTAGGCTTCTACCTAGACAGCCACTTAACCTGGAACCCACATATTAAATTCAAAAGACAAATACTAAGCCAACGATACGGACTATTACGTAGGCTTTTAGGACCTAAATCTTCAGTTAATACAAAAACTAAACTCACCATTTACAAAAATCTACTACGACCTATCTGGGCTTAAGGAGCAGAGTTGTGGGGCTCTGCAAAACCATCCAACATCCAAATTATCCAATCTTTCCAATCAAAAGTCCTTCGTCGAATAATCAATGCTTCTTATTATGTGAACAACCGAATTATACACAATGATCTCAACTTTCCTTTTGTCACTACCTTAGTCCAAGAACGATTCCAAAAATTCCACTCCAAGTTAGTCGACCATCCTAACCCTAATGCCCAAATTCTTTCCTCTGAAACTCATCCAGACAATATGCCACGTAGGCTGAAACGACGTTAGCCTCGCGACCTCCTAACAAATTCTTAGAGAGTCCCAACATTGGTTGGGCCCTCTCAACATGTTTCGAAAATACCACACTAGGGTCGAACTACGGTTTTTACCTCAAGTGTGGTATATAAGCAACCAAAATTTGTTAGCACATTGCATAGTATATAAATTGTAAATATATAAAAGTCAATAAAGGATTTAAAAAAAAAATCTTAAATGGCAGAAAAATTAATTTAATTCTTATCTCTAGGGACCAAATAAAAGTTAAATATAAGGTATACTAAATAACCGTATAAAGGGTTGACCAAATAAAGCGCAGAAAAGTAAAGGTCATCTATCTATTATTATAAAGAGGAAAGATTTGATTGTTTGTTTGCTTAGAATAGGCTCCGAAACTACTTGACCGATTTGAAAAATTCTTTCACAGTTGGGAAGCTACACTGTTTCCGGTGAACATAGGCTATATTAAATTTTCAAGAAAGTTAGGGATCCATACTAAAACTCCAATAATGTAACCGAAGGTCTGAAAAAATTACCAAAAAATATTCTTTTATCGCGTGCGCTGCGAAAACTATTGGTTATAGAACAAAATAATGCAGTACGAGTTTGCAGAACATATCAAAATCTACAAAAAATAGAGCGACAGCATATGTCCAACTATTATAGATATGTCACAATAAGTATTTTTTCATTTTAAAAAATATATATAAATGCCACCCTTATAAAAGCTCTTTTATTTATACTTTGGGATTAATCCTTATCAAAATAAATGACTTCATATTTAAGTTTGCTTCAATACCATTATATAACTTTTTGAGTTAATCAATTTGAACATTCCATTCGAAAGATATCACAAGTTTAAAAATGTAAGTTATTTGAAAAATGTCGCATGGTCACCCCATTTTACTTATAATTAAGACCAACTTTATTGAACTTGACGATATTTTTTATTTATGTATAGATGCTGATTGATTTACAGATTATTTGGTCTACGGTAGGTATACCTACCGTAGCTATACGCAATAGACATACTCTTCTTAGATATTTATAAATATTTTTTGAAAACTAATTGGTTATTACATAGAACAATTTTATTCTTTGCAACAGTTTATTAAATGTGTTTTTTTTAAAATAGACAAAATAGTGTTTTTAAGTATGATTATGTTTTTCGTAAAAGAAATAAGAAAAATAAAAATTTTCATATACCACTTCAAATGGCAAATTTGAAAAGAAAACTTAATGTACTCCTACGTTACGCAGACGAAGTTGCGGGGATCAGTTATAGTTTATAGACTTATTATAGTTTCGAAAGATGTTACAAAACTAAATATGGTTTTAATGTAGTAATCTTGTATCATATATCACTAAGAAATTCATAGTCATTCCTACTTTTTCAATTAAATTTTGATAATTTCCTCCGTTTGTTGACTAAATTGTCTTGTAGATGCACGATATCGTTCAATAAGGATTAACTAAAGTGCCAATAAAGGTCTCAATAATTAAATGGTTCCTCTATAGCGACTTATATTTTCTGAATCAAAATTTATATTCATTTGAGTCAAAAAAAAATTAAGTGTATGAAAAAGCAAAAACTTGCCAATTTTCAGGTGATTTTAACGGTAGGCATAGTACAACAAAGTATATTCTTTAACGAAACTTATAGTGCTTTTAACTCAGAAAGAAATAATTTTAGAACCTATGTAAATTTTTAAGGATAATTTTATTTTGAGAAATAATCAAACAAAAGCACTAAAGATAGACTAAAAATTGGAATATTTAAATTAGGAATATTCAAATTTGTCGCGGGTTTAGAGCTTTTCGAATTGAATTGAGCTTTCATATTTTTAGTCAATCGAAACGTACAGTGTCACAAAAGATCTTTTTATAGGTGTTCATGAGCTTTTTTTGTTAAAATTCATTGAATTCACTATAAAGCGAATTTTTCTTTTCTTATCTTGTCTTTTATCTCGGTTTCCTTTGTTACCACGCAAATCTTCCAATTCTTAATAAGCAAATGACTAAAAAAATTCCCCAAATAGCATAATTGTCATGCCAAAAATGAAAGAAATGACGCATTACGTCCGCGTGTAGGCTTTTAGCGTCACAGGTTTTTCTGATTTTTATTAAATTTTTTATTAAAAATAAACCGCCCAATTAGTGTATTGAATATCCTATATAATATAAGGAAACTCTTTACAACACGTTTATTTCTGTAGTCTTTGTAACCTAAAAGCTTTACGAAAAAGATCATACGTTTTATATATACTCCTACATGATTTGAATTGTGATAATTTATGATTGCTTGAACAAGTAAAGGTCAATTTTTTTCCGAATGAAATTGAACGTGTTTTAAAATTATACAATGATTTTTTCACGGCTTCTACTTATAGTTTTGTGGAATAAAAACCGTAAATCAATTCCCTTTGAAAATAGCAAACATATTTTTCGTATCTTTATTGAATAGTTCAACATATCAAATAAATTTTCTCAATGTCAATCGGAATAGAATAGTAAGAGATCAAAAGCTTTGGAGTATTTAACCTTAATAAATAATAACAGCACCAACAAACTTACATCTTCTTTTTCCTCAAAACTTTTTTTTGACGATTGTTGAACTCAATTTTTCTTAAATTAGAATGGATCTATTTTATTGAAATTTTGCAAATTTTTTCTCATCTTCTGTATGTTATTCGCTAATTTCCAAAAAAATAAGCCACTACCCCAGATTTACGCTATTTTCTGACTTACTTCGCTGAAAATATTTGGAGATATAAGGGATGAAAATAAATTTAGGTCAATTTATCAGAACTAAATTATAACTAGATGGATCACAACAGGGTTTCTTTATGTGTCTTTCTATAGATACCATTTTATATTGACCTAAGAAAATTTAAACATCTCAGAAATAACAAAGAAAAAAAAATCAAAAAAAGAGCCAAAGATTTACGTATTTAAGGAGTGTACTTACCTTTTATTTAAATAAACTAATACTTATTTCTTAAATAAAAATTAAATTTATTAAATATGTGGTATACTAAATAACCGTATAAAGGGTTGACCAAATAAAGGGCAGAAAAGTAAAGGTCAATTTAATAATATAATAGTAAATGAATTTCTTTTTATCTTCGTACAACGTTTCGCTATTGTGAAAATCAAGAACAACCGATGAATTTTCAAAAAGTATCTATTTGGTGTGCTGTGGTCAAAAGGCATCATTGGGTCTTAATTTTTCTAAAATAACGTCGGAAACTTAGCTAACATCAACTTTTCCCGTTACCATGCAATGATAATCGGCTATTTTTTGTCTAAAGTTGATGGCATTTACTTGGATGATGTTTATTTTCAACAAGGTGATACTTGCCATACTACACCAATGATTTAATACCATTGGACTTCTTTTTATAGGGATTTTAAAGATCTAAAAAAACAATTGTTACGATAAATGCCATTGAAATGTCTCTATTAGAAAATATGATCAAAAATTTTGGTCATTGGATCGACGTATGTAAAACTATACTTGGTGAACATTTGATTGATATCATTTTTCATACATAAACTGCATTGATAAACTCCCCGACTAGGAAAATCTCATAAAGACTTGTTGGGATCCGATTGGGTTCCCAATTGGGAACCCAACATTGGGATGTAACGCAAAACTGAAAAGGATTCCAACAGGACTAGTCCTATAGGGTTCCAACAGGGTAAACCCAACAGTATCCCAATTGTAGATATACCTCACAGGATTCTATTTTCTCACAGTGTCTATTTTCATCAGTCCGTTTAGGTAATTTTTCAGTACCACTAGAACTAGATGATGAGTCTCGAACATCATTAGCAGCTTGATTATCTTCATCTTGTAACTGAAATGTTTCCCGATGCCGTCTAGTTCTCAAACGTCCTAGCTCACGTCTAACGTATTCACGGTCACCAATAGCCATTTTGTATACACATTATTTTCACAATTATAACAAAGTAAATAAAAAATTACCAACAAATTATAATAACTAAAAATAATAATATTTGTAATTTTAACAGAATGTTTAATTAATATTATAAATGATAATATTAATTTATAAAGCAGCAAGAAAAATTTTAAATGGAAGATTTGACCACTTTTACTACACGGTTTAACATAAATTTTAAGTTGTAGTCATTTCAGAGAAACAAAGAAGGAAAAAAAAGAGCGAGAAACCCTTTTTAAAATAAAATATTGAAGAGATCATTCAATGCTTTTATATCTATTAGTTTATCTATATATTAATATAATGTAGATATACAATTTGAATAGAACCAATACTTTGCAATTTTTTTCAACGGTTTTTTTAAACATAGTATTAAAAATAATTGCAACGATATAAAAGTGATACTTATGAAAACTAAATAAAACACGCAAATATGAAAAAAATTATTAATTCGTTAAAAAAAAATTGTATTGATGCGTTAATTTTTATGTTAGGATATGCCGATGAGTTTCCAATCATATCCCTATTGGGTCAACCCGAGAGTGAGATATTAATTTTAACGTTGATCTTGCCCAACAAGTTCCCAATTATATCCCAATTGGGTAAGCCCAACCAAAATTTTTTCATCTTCATAGTGAGCTTACCCGACAGGTACCCGATTATATCCCAATAGGAATAACTCAATAGGGCTTGCCCTATCAACACCCAGTTGGGTCCCTACATAAGTATATGGACAATTTCTAGTCGGGTCTCAAAATAAAGTAACCTAA
The DNA here is from genome assembly GCA_958496175.1 of Sisyra terminalis. Classification (NCBI taxonomy): domain Eukaryota; kingdom Metazoa; phylum Arthropoda; class Insecta; order Neuroptera; family Sisyridae; genus Sisyra; species Sisyra terminalis. The sequence continues at coordinate 58,953,047 of OY292274.1, forward strand.
TTGATTCAAATCTAAAAATTTATAGTTTTAATTTGCATTTACTTTCATGAGCCTCATTTGGCCAACCCCATACTACGGTTTGAATCCATTAAATATAACTCCTGTCTCAAATTTTTGAAATTAATATTGGAAAATATTAAGTAATTATAATTGCTATATTTCTGTTTACTTTGTACAAAATAAAGTTTGTCTGAATATATTTTTTTTCTTCGTTTTTTATAAACATAAAATGTTTGTTATAAATATTTTTATCAAACATATTTATACTTAACTCAAAACACTCTTTCTTCATTGTTCATTCAAAGTACATTCAAATCTTTGCAAACTTTTATCAGCATTTTTTTTTACATTGCCATATTTTGAAATTTCATTAAATCGTTTCGACATTTATGTACTCGGTGGATTTCTATAGACGTATTTAGAGTTTCAGTTTATATTCCCTGTTCGTTAAAATACATAAATTTCCCTACATAAAACATGCGAATAGATGAATTATGGACATTTTAATTGCCATTATTTAATAGTAAAATTTTTATTGCTGAATTGAAAATCGTTCCTCAATTACGGTCGAGAATGTATTTAATACTTTTTTCTTACTTCGCATAAATATATTACGTACTTACATATTATGTTGGTTGAGCTACAGTTAGCGACTATGGCCTTGTAAATATGTTATGGAATGAAGAGAGGCCCCGTTTTTTCCTATATGGCTATACACTATGGCGATGAAGTGTAATTGTCAAAAAATAATAAATGGTTGAAATCTTAAGAAAAATAAATAAAACGTGTGGTTATCAACTTTGAATGTTTAGAATCAATTATAATTTATTATATTTTTTGTTATAAAATTATCTATTAAAAAGATGCCACATCAGCGTTATGACTCGTCATAATTGAAGTTTTAAAATAAATAAAAATGAAATAGGGTAGCGATAAAAGTTAAAAGAGATAACAGAACCGCTAAATAATTTGTATATTGAGTAGGGTCTTTTTTTCTTCGGATAATTTTACACCAATGATTCAAACATTGTCAATTGGTGGTCATTACATTCTTTTTATCTTTCGAGAAGTGTACGAATCCCGCATTGTAAAAATCGGTCATCTTTTGAAGTCATTTTCGAATTGATCTAATTTTATACTTCTTCGTAAGACGGGAAGTGTTGGTCATCCAGAGTGTAAATAATTGAAACAATTCTCGGGAATACAGTGAGTGGGAATGGGCTTCCCGTTTCAACAATTCCAAGTATGACATTCATTTTTAAACTAAAATAATTTTTCAAAATCGCAATGGTTGGTCTTTCAATGTTTGATTCAATAGCGTTATTGCATTCCATAAGGCTTTCTTGTGATTTTTTCTGCCAGTTTTAACAATTCATAATACACATGTTAAATTGTTTCCATTTAATGCTGGACATGACATTGGAATGAGGAATATGTGGATTGGTCGTCAATCTGGAAGCTTTTTTTTGGATATCTTTTTATTTCTTTGAGCTTAGAGTTACTGTAATAAAACAATTCTTAACTTTTAATAACGATCTTTTTTCGTTTTTCGTTGTTGTCTTCGGAGCAACTATTTTCATATAAACATTCAACATCCTTCGATTTCAACAAATGTGGCATCCAATTTCCTTGTTTCTGAGTCAATTCTATATCTTCGAGGTGTTTTGAAATTGCTTTTCGCTACTTTTCCTTAACTTTGACTCGAATCTTCATTAAGAAATTCCTCAAATTCTGCAATTTCGAAAACTTTTTTCGTCCATCTCTATACCAGATTTCAATGCGAATCATTTGAAAAATGGATTGAAAAATTATATCATTTTTCATTAAAAGATACAACCCCTTTAGTATATATATGTGGAAGGATTATTAGAGCTTTTGCTTCTGATTTTTTTCCATTAAAATTCAATCGAAAATCAAAGCATTTTTTATCAACTCTAAAGACGCATATTCAATGAGAATAACTTTATGAAGGTATAAATCATATATTTCTTTTTTTCTAAGCTCATATTTCTATGATATTATGTTAAGGGATGCCCACGTTTATTGTATTACGTTTATGATCTACTGATTTCGATAACTTTATTTTCAAATCCATTATTAGAAAAAAGCAGAAAACAAAGTTGTACATCTTTTCCTCTTTGGTTCTTCTCATATTTCCACGTTTGTTACTCGATCTGTCCATTTACTTTTCTCCATTATTGTCCAGCACAATATTTCTATATCTATATCAAAATATTATAAAGCTCTCCAAATATGTAATTTCTTGTATTCTTTTAGTTCAATTTTCCGATTCATAACCTGTTAAACTTTACAAATAGTGCTTTAACGGCGATTGATTTCGGAAATATTTGGTGCTTCATGAAAGTTCTTTTCGATATCTTTATAAAAATATGAATATTGTACGTAGTTATAAATGTTATAAATGACTAATTCATTTACTTATTTACATACAATATTCATATTATTATAAAGATATCGAAAAAAAATGTCTTTAAGCACCAAATATTTCCGAAATTAATCGTTGCTAAAGTACTATGTATGAATTTTAGCAGTTTATGAATCGGAAAATTGAACTAAAAGAAAGCAGGAAATTAAATATTTGGAGAGCTTTAAAATATCGTGCAAGAGTAGAATGGAGAAAATTAAATGGAAATATCGAGTAACAAACGTGGAAATATGAGAAGTGGCAAAGAGGAAAGAATTTTCATTGATGTAATGAAAAGCTTATCAAGTGGATCACATTCTGAGAGGAAAAAGATTCATTTTGGATGATGTAGAAGATAAATTGGAAATCTCCAGGAAAGACAGTAAAATCATGATTTGAATCCAGGGCTCCTTAAAACGATAAAAGGACTACCCCGGCTTATAAATTCTCGCCAGGAATAGGCGATACTGGAAAGAAAAATCCAACCATTTTGAAAACTAAAATTTCCGTCAGACGAAAAATAGAAAAATAATGATTTCTTTAAATCATCAACAAAACCTCCAACAATAAATCTTAGAACAAAAAATTTTCATTAATGTAACTACGAAAGGAAAAGTTTACCGAATGGGTCACATTCTGAGAGTAAAATGATTCATTTTGGATCATGTAGATTGTGGAAGATAAACCCCAAGAAAAACGGTAAAATCATGATTTAAATCCAGGACTCCTTAAAATGATGAATGAACTACCCCGGTCTAAACTCTCGCCAGGAATAGGCGATACTGGAAAGAAAAATCCAACCACTTGGAAAACTAAAATTATCGTCAGACGGAAAACAGAAAAAATTTTTTTTTAAAAAAATCGTCAACAAAACATCCAACAATAAATCTTCAAACAAAGAATTTTCATTACTGTAATTACAAGAAGAAAATTTAACCAAATGGGTCACATTTTGAGAGGCAAATGATACATATAGGATATATTCTTACAAATGATACATTCATTTTGGATGATGTAAAAGATGAACTCTGGAAAACCCCAAGAAATAATAAAACCCCAAGACGGTAGAATCAAAATTGAAATCCAGAACTCCTTGGACTATCCCGGTCTAAAAACTCTCGCTAGGAATAGACGATAGTGGAAAATAAAATCCCAGCATTTGGAAAACTAAAATTGCCGTCAGGTGAAAAACAAAAAAAAATAAAAGATTTTTTTTAATAATTGAGGTGTCCTCTAAAATTATCATCAAAACCTCCAACAATAAATCTTCAAACAAATAATTTTCATTGATGCAATTTCAAAATGAAAAGTTAACCGAATGGATCACATTCTGAGAGGCAAAGGATTCATTTTGGATGATGTAAAAGATAAACTCTGGAAAACTCCAAGAAAGACGGTAGAATCAAAATTGAAATCCAGGACTCTTTGGACCATCCCGGTTTAAAAACTTGCCAGGAATTGACTGTACTGGAAAGAAAAATCCAAACAGTTGGAAAACTAAAATTGCCGTCAGGTGAAAAACAAAAAAAAAAGAATCTTTTTAATAATTGAGGTGTCTTCTAAAATTATCATCAAAACCTCCAACAATAAATCTTCAAACAAATAATTTTCATTGATGCAATTACAAAATGAAAAGTTAACCGATTGAGTCACATTCTGAGAGGCAAAGGATTCATTTTGGATGATGTAAAAGATAAACTCTGGAAAACCCCTAAGAAAGACGGTAGAATAAAAATTGAAATCCAGGACTTCTTGGACTATCCCAGTCTAAAACTTTCGCTAAGAATAGACGATACTGGAAAGAAAAATCCAAACACTTGGAAAGCAAAACAAAAATGATTTTTTAATAATGTAGGTGTTTTATAAAATTATCATCAAAATCTCCAACATTTATTTTTTTACTACTACCAATGTTTAAGAGTACTGAGTTAATGTTAAAATGATTATTTCTGTAAAGGAGATAGACTATTAATATTCAAGTTTTAAGCAGATAGGTTTTTAATCGCATTTGAAATTCTACATTTTTATTTTGTGACATATCTTGAGGGAATTGTTGACTTCATAAAGCGAATTTCGAAGCTAAATGGCATAAATACTGTGTTAAACAATCGTTTTTTTTTTACAATTGCCGAATTATCGTCATAACTGGATAATTTCTGTTAATGTTAGTAAAAGAATCCCATGGAAAAAAATCATTTCTTGTAGGTGCCAATATTTTAAATATAATTTTTCTTTTTATTAGCCCTAATGTTATTGCCTCAAATTGTGTTGGGTTTGCTAGTTTATTGGTGTAACTTTTTGATATTTTTACTGGCAATTGGTTTGCTTTGGGAATGTAAACACTAAATGCAGGTTTATCTATTACCTATCAAAGTATTATATAAATAGTAAAGGCTTTTCCATTTGTTTTCGTGTTTATTTTATGTAGGTGAGTTTGTTGTGAGCTTCATTTTACAGTTGGTAATAAAGAACGAATCTATTAAACATGTGGGTGAACCGAGAATGGTCCGGGGCTCAGCCTCCGCCAACAGGTGGTGGGTGACGGGAACATTCTCCCGGTTCGCCTTTCAACACGTTTATACGTTTATATCTATGTACATTGGCAGTAGTCCGCACTGCAGTCTCGTGTTTCACATGATCGCTATCGCATTTATATCTATCAGATCCTCTTCATGTTGATTGTTTCATGCTCAAAATAAATCCAATAAAATCATCTTGTTTCTATTCCCAAAAAGAAACATTCCTACATTGCAAGCGTTAGTTTATTTTGTTGACTAAGCGCTTTTTGGCGTTTTGAATTATCTCACACACGTCCAACATCGTGTATTATGTCTCAATCGATAACTACATTATAAAAGACATTTTATTACATATTATCGGAGAGATAATAGCCAGATTTAAAGAGCCCCGTAAATTCGTCTCCATCGTTTTTTTTTTTCTTTGGCTCACGTTTTATCAACGAAATTGCCTTTGTATTGATTATTTTTCAATCTTTTCTTCTTTATACTTCAGCTAGCTGTACTCGCTAGTATCTTCAGTTTATATATTTTTAACGCTAAAAAAATATGTAAATCATTCGAAATCATATTTAAGTGAATGTTATTTTTAACGATTACTTTATTTTCCGTCGTTTAACACGGTTTTTCAATCTCTTTCATGGAATATGTTATACATTTTAAATGTAGAAAAATTCGTTTAAAAAGCTTGGTAATTCTCAAAAGTGATAATGCAAGTTTAATAGTGCTTATTCTTTTGTACAACTTTTTTAAACGTTAAAAGATTTTTTTCTTAATTCAAAGGGCATTTTAAAATAAAATAAAACCCTTTTTTAGACCTGAGATACCGAATCCTGAAGCCTTAAATTATTATCTCAAGAAATTACAGTATTAATGTAAGAAAAAAATGCCTACCATTACATAATTTGCTCAGTTCTTTAAAAAAAAATTTTTTTTGAACTATCATAGAATCAACGTATGATACACTAGAGTCAACTAGAGTTTAGTCTCAAGAAAATCTGGAAAATTTCATAGGTTAAAGAAAATGCCAGAAAACTTGACTATTTTTTTTTTTTTTTTATAAATTTAGTTGGTGTTTACTTTGAAAAATATAAATACGTCACCATAAATAAGCTTATTATATGAAGAACTTGTTCTTTGAATAAAATGTTCAATATAGATTGCAAATGTAAAATCATAAGGTAGTTTCAAAAGCTTTTCGTAAAGCATTTTTATAAGGTCAAAGAATAGGGAGTTTGTGTTGATGAATATACTATACATCCTGTAGTTACTTCTTGAATAGGCTTCCGCAATTGAAGTGCAACTTAACAAAACAGAAAATAGTAAATATACCACCACTATAGTAAAACGATTTTATATTGGCAAATATTGTACAAGATTGATCTTATGAGTGCTCTGACTCCTTTCCGATTAAATCAGGAGTACCTCAAGGTAGTGTTTTAGGGCCCCTACTATACTTATTATACACCTCGGATCTGCCTACCACAGATAACACCTTGACGGGGACATTCGCGGACGATACGGTGATTATGGCTACTCACGAGGACGCCGAAATTGCCTCTCAGTACCTCCAGCACCATTTAAACCCCCTGGGCACTTGGGCTGAAAAATGGAAAATCGCTATCAATAAGTCCAAATCAGTCCAAGTGACCTTCACTCTCAGAAAAGGAACGGGCCCCCCGATCAATCTGGACTCAACTGAGATCCCATCGTCCGACACCGTCAAATACCTTGGTGTACATCTGGACAGGAGGCTGACCTGGAAATCTCACATCATCCAAAAACGAAAATACATCAACAAGAGGTTCAAACAGTTATACTGGCTGTTAGGTAGGAGCTCGAAACTTCCCCTTGAGGATAAACTACTTATATACAAAGCAGCAATAGTGCCAATCTGGTCGTATGGTATTGAGCTGTGGGGCTCTGCCAGCAAGTCAAGCATTAAATTAATCGAGGTCACCCAATCAAAGATCCTGAGACAGTTGGCAGATGCTCCATGGTATGTCACAAATGAGACTCTCCGAAGAAACTTACACATCTCATCCGTCACCGACTCCATAACCGTACCTACCACCAATCATTTTGGAAAGTTGAGTCAACACTCAAATCCCCTGATTCCGCCACTTTTGGAGCACCAAAATAAAAGACGGCTAAAAAGAAAAGTGCCTAGTGATCACGTAGAGGCATAGGGAGATTCCTCCACTGGGAGTGATCTCCATTACGTCAGCTCCGGTCATCAAATCGGATTATAGGACCTAGAGCCTGATGACCGATTTATATATATTTTAAAAAAAAAGATTGATCTCTTAAATGACTTAAATTGGAACATTTTATTTTGTCCTTTGCTTAAATCTTATCGTACAATTCAATGGAGGATATCTTTACCCTTAGATTACAGTAAGATAATTGAAAGATAAATTACCAAAAAATCTTTCCAAAACATTGTTTTCTTCAGTTTTTCTTTCTATTGAAAAATTAATGTTTTTTGTGTGTCAATTACGTTGTCCTTATGCGTTTCGAATGAATGCACTTGAAAAATGCATTCAAATGTTATCGCACCTCTGTAAATGTATTATTTATTTATAATTTAATTCATCCTTGCGAATATTTTCCATTTGTATCGAAAATTCAAACACTCAGGGTTTTCCTGCAGGTAAATTTAATTGAGTTTTTAAATTCATTATTTTTGTAAGCTTTGACATGCGAAAAATCCCATATTCTTGAAAGGTTCATGTCTCGGTTAAGTTTTTCCCAAAATGACGTTTAAAATTGAAAAGTTTGATATTTTTTTCCTTAAAATCGTATTTAGACTTAAGACTGACATTTTTATTTATGGAGGAATATATCATATCCTTAAGATATTTTAAGAATGACGGAAAATGGATAGAAGGAATCTGAATGGTATAGGCTTTTTCACAATATCCATGTACACAATATCAGATCCAGATCATAGTTCTCTTTTCTGTCACTAACAGCGCAAGTATTCAGAACATACCTAAGGTCACTAAAATTTTAAGATGGTATTCCAATTTTGCAATTCATGAAGGAAAATGTATCAAGAAATGGCGCTGCTATTAGTGCCGCCAATCAAAACTATATACTTTTTGTAAGATAACTATGGCAACATAAATTAGTACCCCAAACATTCTTTTGGGAGCGCCATATCTTGAAATTTTTCCTATAGTGTAGAAGATTGGAATTTACAATTTTAAATAATAAAAACACTTTTTTATTCCCGCGTAATGATTCAAACACATACTTTGTGAAGTGTAACGCATTTTACCGGTATTGGACCTCAAATTGATGCCATTTTTTCAACATTACATTCCTACTCCTTGTATCTATTTTCTATGTTAAGGATATACAATTATCCTACAAGTATCACTATTATTAGGACAAAATATTTATAATTTCCGCATAAAATTGTATCTGGAAAATAAATACCACTACCCAATTTGTTTTATAGTAAAGAATATTGGCTAAGTAGATATATTTTGTAATAGTACCTAAACAAAGCATATGCTTAATATTTATGAGACTTGGAAGAATGACTTTTTCGACAATCGGTATAAAAAAAACGACAGGTTGTTAGAAAAATGTAGAATTTATGGCAATATTATGCTAAATTTGATAAACAATTCAAAATTCTAACAAATTACTCAGTGATATTGACACCTAATTCATGACTTATGACTAAATTAGTCATTGAAATGTTGGTCATTGCAATTATATAACGCTTTTCAATTAAATGACCAAGTATTTAGTAGATTAAAATAAGGCTCAAGTTTAATTTTTACAAATAATTGGATTTCGTTATAATTACGTTATACTAAATTTTCAACCCCAATCAATGACTCATTCCACGATTTATTTAAAAAAGTATTATTTCAGTTAAAATAAAGTACTTATACATTTTTATTTCTTCTAAGAATTATCATTTTTACCGCCAAAGGTTCATGTTTTATTCGTAGTGATAAAAGTTTAAGTATTTTAAACTATTCTCTTCATAAAACAGAACTGTTCTATTCTATAAGTCTTCTTTTTACCTTAACATTGTTCTTGTAATTAATATTTGATTAATTGCATAAAATATTTGTTAGCAATAACAAAGTGCATTAGGCTTTTAATTAATTGGGTTGGTAATATAATTAACTGTTTTAAATACAATGATGTTGATGTTATTAGCCGGTAAGCAGTGAACAAGGAACTCCAATGGCCCAACCATGTAAATCATACACGCCGCTAGGAGCTTTATCCAGTATGCAACCCCCGGGTGCACCACCCCCGGCTACTGTAGGGCCTCCACTGTCGCCATTGCCTGGTCGAGTTGGCCGCCACGCGGCTCCATGTTCATCGGCTTTCTCAGCGCCTCCATATGGACCACCACCGCCTCACCATCACCACCCACCACCCAAAGTGGAGCATCCGCCACCCGGATATATTCATGGTAAGTGCTACTTGTTTTATTTGGACTTAACTTTCATGATCATAATATTTTCTGAAATATTAAATGCACCACGGTTGAACGCTAGTAATTGCTTTCGGAGTTTGTAAAGCTTCGTGAAATATTTTCATGTGCCATGTATGGTCTATTACAATATGATTTCATGTTGGCATTCCGATTTAGCCATAATTATGTTGTAGTTTAACTGGATTTCGTAAAATCAATGACTTCCGCCTTATTTATTTAACTGTGATTTACTTTAAATTTAAACTGGGTAGTTTTTTTAATGCATAGAAATTCGAGGCCTAAACTATAATTACACTAGTTGTAATCCAGAAAGTCATTTCAAATCCATTGAAACTTGTAACAATTTTTTCTCCATACCCTCACCACATAAAAATGGAACTACTAGCGATATTAATTGATACTTAAAATAGCGCCACGTAAAAGTTCATCAACAATTTATGTCTTCTCAATATTACAGAGGTGTGAACATTATTAGACTCAAGACAACTAGAGAAAAAAATCACATTTTTGGTTTTAAATGTCATAAATTTAAAAATTACAATAATTTCACTCATCGAATATTTTGTGTGGAACCCTATATCTATTATTATAAAGAGGAAAGATTTGATTGTTTGTTTGCTTTGAATAGGCTCCAAAACTACTTGACCGATTTGAAAAATTCTTTTACTGTTGAGAAGCTACGCTATTTCCGGTGAACAAAGGCTATATTAAATTTTCAAAAAAGTTAGGAATCCATACTAAAACTCCAATAATGTAACCGAAGGTATGAAAAAATTACCAAAAAACATTCTTACATCGCGTACGCTGCGAAAACTATTGGTATAGAACAAAATAATGTACTACAATTTTGCAGAACATATCATTATCTACAAAAAATGCAAAAATTTCATTGGTGAGCGAATACCTCTTGAAATTCGGCGAACTAAAAGAAAATACCGACATTTTTACGGTAAGCCATAATGATAAAAGAAATTTAAAATGCTCTTCCAGAACAAACGACATACGCCAAATCGTGTATGGTGAACTCTATCCTATCCAATGTGGTTTAATTATATAGTTGAAATTCAGATATTTGATAATAAGTTTATAGATACATAATGGTTATACTTGATTATGGAAGAACTGGGTTTCGTGCCATTGTACAAATTTCAATTTCGCGGTTGTGTTGTACATTGCAATAGTGTAATAGTTTTTGAAAAAGGTTCATTCGGGAATCGAAACAGTGAGATGGGATTCTTACTATAATTCAAAAATCTAGATCTTTAAATTCTGTTATTTTGGCGCGAGTATTTTGATAACTTTCGACTTTTTTTAATCATAATTAAGACCGAATTTGCTAAACTTGATATTTTTTATTTATGTATAGATGCTGATTGATTTACGGATTGTTTGGTTCACGGTAGGTATACCTACCGTTGGTATACGCAATAGACGTAATCTTTTTAGATATTTATAAATATTTTTTGAAAATTAATTGATTATTACATAGAACAATTTTATTCTTTGCAACAGTTTATTAAATGTGTATTTTTCAAGTCGCCAAAATAGTGGTTTTAAGTATGGTTATGTTTTTCGTAAAAGAAATAAGAAAAATAAAAATTTTCATATACCACTACAAATAGCAAATTTTAAAAGAATATATTGTCTACACCTACATTACGCAGACGAAGTCGCGGGGATCAGCTAGTTGTTTATAATTTATTCTTCCCATCCTGGCATGCTCTATACTATTTTTTCATTTATATTTTATTATAATGCCAATTCTTAATGAATTCAGTAATCAGATCCACCCATGTTGTAAGGGTTTAATTTTTTTAGTTTTTTTTTTCACAATGGCCCAAAAATTTTCTATGGGATTAGCATCAGGACTATTTCCTGACCAAGAAGGTACATTAATGTTAGAAGTTTTGAGGAAATCCATAACTTTTTTGGCTTTATGGCAAGGAGCTCCATCCTGCACAAAGATCAAATTTCTTTCCGGAAACCACTCTTTAGTTTCGAGCAATAACTTCGTTTCTAAGACCTGTATATATTGGTCTTGCCTCATAGTACCTTCCACAATATATATCCTACCGGTACCCTTTGCTCAAGGTTTATAAATTACACAGGTTGTCCCATTAGAAAAAAAAATGACGTCATACGAAGAATTTTGAAATTTGAATCAGTCTGAAGATATACACGAATTTCTTCTGGATACGTCACGTGGCGCATGAGGCCACCTGCGTATTTTATAAACCTTGCTCTTTGCTGACATGCAGCACCAAACCATAACTGATGTTGGATGTTTTATAGTCTGGGCGATACATTGCTAGAAGAAAATAAAAATCTTTTGAGTCTAATAATTTTCGCACCTCTGTATATTGAAAATTGTAACAATTTTTGCTCCATCCTCTAACTACATAAAAATGCAATCATCAGCGATTTTAATTGATACTAAAAAAAGCGCCACGTAAAAGTTCATCAACAATTTATGTCTTCTCAATATTATGTTGGTTTTGTCATTGAAATTTCGCAAAAGAACGCCGTGGGCTACGGAAGAAATTTTTGCATGGGGGCGGCAATTGTGATGAAAATAGGGCCAATTTTTTGGAGTTGAATGAATTCTTTTTATGGAAAAGTTCATATCCGCAAATAATATTTAGTGAAATACAAGTATTAAGAATTTATTTGAATATATGACTTGCAGAAAATTATTAGCTTCTTAAGATTGGTAATCAAGAAATTGAGTTTATGGAAGTTTAGAAATATTTTTCACTTAAAAATGCATGTTTGGGGTTTTTCTTTATTCATTTAATCTTTATACATTATTTAATTGTAGAACGATATTTTAACAATGGAAGAAAAATTAAGTGTTGCAATTATATAGCAGAGTCGTACTCATAAAAAACTTAACTATGCGTTTATATGTATCTTTGCAGCGTTGGTTTGTATCTTTTTCTTAAACGTAAGTGTGTTATATACGCGTGGAAAATACATATGTATTTAATATGTATTCAACCGATGTTTGTATAGGTAAAGTACTTGACGATGACCTATTTTCCGGTAGGAAAAGTTCGACGGCCATTCTGGTTTAGGCGTCATGGTATTGTACTGGCATTTATGTATAAAAGTGTATATGTATGTGAACGATACATAGATCGCATGACATCATCTTTCGAATTTTCTTTTTCCATTTGTCGTTAAGAGATCCATTTGAAGTATATACAAAAACATTGATACTAAAAAAGGTATAATTGGGGACGCTTTGCACCCCGTCATCATTTATGAACATGTCCGAAATGCCACTAATCCACTTACGTATCTACATTATAATTATTATAACAAGTTAACTTTCCCACTGAGTCTAATACATATAAAATGTCGGACAAGCCGGTTCGTTTTCGACTGAAATATGTTATCCTATATAGAAAATAAATACTCCTCTTATTTCACGAAATGTACGATCGTTTTCCCTTGTTGGTTGAACATACGTAAGTCGAACTGGAATGGCTTTCGGCCTCCTCACAACCCCCAAACGAAAATTATATTGAGTAGGTATATTTGTCTGGTGTTTCTGTGACCTGGTTTCAAATAAAATATATTTGATATGTTAATTTTGTTTCTATTTGTTTCGTACGTTCAATAAAACTATATTTCTGTAATAAAATTTATTTTTACTAGCGAATGTTCAACATAAACTTACAATTATATCGATTATTTCCTCCTTACACTTTGCCAATAAGGTGCACTATAAGCACTTGGAAAAAATATCGATTGTGTATTTGCGATTAAAATGAAATTACTTTTGAATTAAATTTCTAATGTCTTATGGCCTTGCAATTTTAATGGACAGACTTAAATGCAGTAAATGTTTAACTGTTTTACAAAGAAATTTTTGAAAAAACTTAAAAAAAACACATGTGTGCAAATCACACGCGGTAGAAGTGAAACCTTCAAAAAAGACTTTTAGATATTGAGACGAATGTAAAATTTTATAAGTAGGATAATTTTAGCGTTTATTTTACGATTTTATAACATATATATTTCATAAATTTATCCTGAATCCAAATTTGCATTTTCGATAAATGATACAAAAGCTTATGATATGCAAGTATGAAATAAATCCAGTGGTGGTAAAGATGCAGGTATCGTTTAATATTTGAAACTATTGTATTTGGACATCGTTGGAATTACATTTTTCTCGATTGCTTGAAAATACGTGCAGCACAGTAAAATATTATCATTTGCATTAGAATTTTTAATTATTATCCATAAAAGATCTTCATGTCCTGGGCGTTGTGGTTTTAAATTTCGTTGGAATCACAATTGTTCACCAAAGGAGCACATATTATGACCGAACATATTGTTATAAAATTTTTAACGAAATTCTTCATGAGTAACTTTATTTCGACGAAATTGTGAGTACCTAAGGAATCGGCTGTACATTCATTTGAGTAGCACCTGAAAAATAGTTCGTAATATTATTTGATATCGGAATTAATTTTAAATTAGTTTTTACTTTATTGAAATTTCGTGATTAAAGAGGAAATATGCGATTAGAAAATATTTAAGTAATTACTAGCATCATTTTCACTATTTTGCACAGTCGAATCATTATTAAACGTATAAGAACTATTATTTTTCTTATTTTATAAAAATTTCGGCGTGCCCGAAATTCACGAATACGTTCTGTTGAACTTTTTGACGTCTTTACAGCCTTGTTTTCTTTACTTTTTTTTTGATAATCATGACAATAATCTGTATTCATTTACGGCAAACTTGAAAATTAATTTTATTAAAATAAAGAAATGTTTATGCTCACAATTATAATAAGTAATTTAACACGGTTGTTATTGGTCGCTATGAAAACCATTTTTAAGTAGCGTAATACGCAGGCGCGCACAACCATAAGAAATACTAATGTTTTCTACCTCATTCTCTCTCATGTTAAATCTTATGTTTCTCTTTTTATTGCCGTGTTTCCGTTTCCGTTTTATAAAATTTCAAGGCACAACGATGCTAAAGAAGTTTTCACTTCAAAAAAAAAACGTTTTTGTCATGAATCAATATTTAGCATGACAAAAGTTCCTTTACATCAATGAATGCATATTTTAGTCAAAGTAAAGTGGAATTAAAGTGATAAAGGTATGAGTAACGCCATATACACAATCATATGTGTATATTATGCATGTGATAGCGTTTAGTGCAATCATGCAAATAATTTCTGAGCAATATGTGAACAGTCATCTAAAATCTGATGCTGAATATATTGTGTATATTGTGTATATATGTATAATTATGTACTGTTCGGTACATGATATAGGCAACTGTATATAAATAAGTTTACATGCAAATACATTGGTTTTGATAGACGTATTATATAGCCGTAAATTTACATTCCAGCACTAACCTATAGCCGTGAAAATGATATAGTTAAAGGTACACTATGCCAATACGTCTATGCTTTATGTGCTTATTACATTGATTTGTCGTATATTTTGACCGATTGATAATCAAATCTCATTATGATTGGCTTGCGGTTTATATTATGTGACCATTTTGAATTAATTACTCAATTGTTTTCATCATAGTGAAATAGTAGGCGACAACTTATCACACTTATACAATGAAATCGAAATTATGGTTAATATGAAAAATGGTTTTATGTATACTTTAAATCAACTTATGTTTTTCAACTTCTAACGATTCATCGTTTATTTTAAGCAATTATTAAACATTGCTGACTTCATTTTGAAAAACATAACATTGAGTAGCTTTTATGTGGTAACCATAAAAGTTGAACTTTAAAAATCATTTCCATTTACAAATCAACAATTGTTTTTCCAGATAAAGATACTTTAGGCTACAAATCGTTTCAATTTGATTTATTTTTATTTTTTTTTATTCAAAATTAGCTGAACCTGGCCGACGTTGTCCTACTAGCCAATGGTTGTAATTAAAAAAAAAATAATTTAGGAAAAAAAAGCTTATGAATTATTAGAATCACCTCCCTTATCAACCCGCAGCATCCCTCGATGTACCAATGATATCTTACCTTCAAGATATAGATTTATCAATTACGTTATAAGAAAATTTGCTCAACATTTAAAAATCACTACACCATCAGAACAATAAAGTATTGACAGTTAGCGGTTTAGTAAGGAAAATTTGCGATATAACTTCAAAAGTGGCCCATAAGTGGGTTCAAAAGTGAATTGACCACCCTTGATTAAATATGCTGGTTTTTTGATATCTTAAAAATAACATATATATTTAATTAAAGGGCCCAATTTATATCCAATCAATGGTTGTCCGTTTATCTATTTTAAGCGACCTTCTTCTGAATGCTGGGGCATTTCACGTGAAGCGGACAACGAAAAAAAAGTGATGTTCTGAAATTTGTTCATATTTGGCATAATTGTACTTCTAATAAGTATGAATGTGGATACAAAATATTTTTTTCGAATGATGATTATTTGCCAAGTTATGCGACGCTCAGTACGACACGTATGTACTTTAATTCCTGTATCTCCTAAACTATTGCAGATCCCATTATGAAACTTCTGGTGTATCATAAGTGTACTTTAGGCTATATTTTGAAATAAAAAAATCAACAATCAAAATGGTCGAAGTTACTAAAATTCTGTTTTTAAAATTTTACTTCTGGTTTTGTAAATTAAAAAAATAAAAATGTCTAGTTTTATTTTTTATTTAGAAAGAACAGTTAGTTTTCTATTTAAACCGCCATATTTAATATTTAAAAAAAAAAATTAATTCGAAATTTTTTTTTTCAAAAAATACGAATTTCAAAAACGACAATTCTTTAGAAGTGTATAACTTAGCAAATAATCATCATTCGAAAAAAATATTTTATATCCACATTCATACTTACTAGAAGCACTACTATGCCAAATATGAACAAATTTCAGAACATCACTTTTTTTTCGTTGTCCGCTTCACGTGAAATGCCCCTGCTACCTTTATTATTAATAATTAAACGTAAATAAGCAGCCTTTTCTTCTGAAGAAAAATTAGTTAAACTTGATTACAAAGTTTCTATCAAATCAATAAAGTTGTCTTTAAAGTGGAACCATAAGTGAAATCAGAATAAAATATTGGTACATCTATTCAGATTGGATTTATTTGTGACCTTTATACTTTCTTTCTTTTGGCGAAACACTAAGATGTACCTGAAAATAAAATATTATAGAATTCAATTAACCTGTTCTTCAATTTTAAAATAGAATTCAGGTAGATAAATATTTACGTTCAATTTTATCAACCTTGGTTCCATAATGATCAATAGTGAGAAAAAGGCAGACTCAAGGTGTCATTTATGGATTCGAAAACAGTTGTAAATGTAATTACAACTGGCAACAATTAATAAATACCCCAAACTGGGTCCAAATTTCTGATCTTTATGTTTAAACCTGCCATTTTCTCGTACACTCTCGTATTTAAAATTATTATTCTAACAATAACAACAATTATTAACAATTAAATTAATATACATTGTATTTTACTTATTTAGATTTACACCTATAGAACATTAAACATGTTTAATTGTACGATAAAATTCAGGTAGACAAATATTTACGTTCATTTTTATCAACCTTTGTACCATAATTATCAATAGTGAGAAAAAGACAGGCTCAAATGTGTCATTTATGGTTTCGGAAACAATTGTAAATGTAATTACAATTGACAACAAATAATAAATACACCAAACTGGGTCCAAATTCCTGATCTTCATGTTTAAACCTGCCATTGTCTCGTACACTCTCGTATTTTTAATTATTAAATTTCTAACAATAACAATAATTATTAACAATTAAATTATTATACATTGTATTTTACTTATTTAGATTTACCATGATATTTACCATTTTAAAATTCTAACATGTTACATTATATTAAACCTTTAATTGAGCTTTCATAAGTACGAGCTTTCATATAACTCTTCTCATATACTAATATGAACCCCTTGAATAACTTGAGATCAATACCTAGCGGTGATTGTATTGTAGACCTCCCTACAAATGATTGTAATTACATTGGTATTTGATAATGAAAAATCTCCACAACTTAGGTTTTTCCCTATTAAAACCCTGAAATCTTTCATCTCCATAAAATTTCAAATAAATTTTTTTCAACGCAAAATTTTGATATGAATTCCGATATCATTTTTTTATTTGTATCAATAATTCAGTGGTAGTCTTTTTTATATTATATATAAAATCTGATCATACTATAATTTATTTTTAATTTCCTTGGATGATGATAAAAATGCTCTAGTAAAAGTAAGAATTGCTTTAATGTTCTGTGAATTCACATTCTAATGGAAAGGTTTAAGGGCATTTGTTCATGTTCCAATTATGGTGCAAATGTGTCATTTATCAGAAGTTCAAAATTGATCATGTTACATAGATACATATTAGCCTCTCAATCAATTGCATCAAATTAATTATCCTGTACCATTTATGTGTGATTTTGTGTAGAGAATGTTAACAGATTTGTTAGTAATTAGTATTTACTGTTTTCCAAGCCTATTAATTTTAACAACCAAGTGTGATATTTGATTAAAATTTTAAAAATCAGATTCCGTTTACATATTGTTACTTTTGTAAAAAAATTAGTGAACTCATTTTATTGATCATTTCCTCTTCAAAAGAAAATCATTAATTAATTATCCGTAGAGTTTACTTATTCAATTGCAGTAACGTTCATTGAATTAGTTTAACGAAAGTTTCGAAAGAAAAACATGGAAATTTTAGGTTTTTGATTTTTCGATGGACTTTTGCCAAAATAATTTTGAAATCTTGATTTGATTAAAAACAAATCGTTCTACTTAAAAATAAAGTAAATTGATTTTAAAGTTTTGTTAAAATGTATTCAATTGATTAATACATTTGGCTTTATGATCAAAATAAGATTTTTTCGCTGACTTTGAACAGTTATACTGTGTATACAATATATAAGATATATTGCAGTCCAATTTATGTAGTGTAATTTAATATAATAATATATAAAAAAATCATACCACAAACATAAATTTGAACAGAAGTTCAAACAAAAACAAAAATATTCGTGACGTATTGCCCAGATACGTATTTCGATTGCCAAGCAATCTTCATCAGTGGTCATCAAGTAGTTTGGATCACTCCGTAACTCGAAATACGTATCTGGGCAATACGTCACGAATATTTTTGTTTTTGTTTGAACTTCTGTTCAAATTTATGTTTGTGGTATGATTTTTTATATATTATTATATTAAATTATACTACATAAATTGGACTGCAATATATCTTATATATTGTATACACAGTTTGGCTTTATGGTCATAGAAAAATTCTTTTAAAAATCCTTCTGAACTTAATCAAATTTTAATTTTAACAAAGCGTTTATTTTATTAATATAAAGCTTCCTGTAAAAGTTGGACAGTAGACAAGTTTTTGCATGATATAGAGATTGACTGGAATATTTTTATTGAACATATATTTTTTTTTAAATTTTTCTTGTAAAACTTTGAGTTGTAATCATTGAATCATAATAATTAGCTGTTATTCGTATTATAATCGAAGAGATTAATTAAAACTTCATAAATGAACGAAGTGTAGATACAATTTCGTTGTTACGCTTTTTATACAAATCAAATTTTTAATTAAAACAAAATAAATGTTTTTTATTGGAGAAAAAATGGAGTTTTAATTAATGAAGTTATTGATTTCGTTTTTTTTTTATTATTCAATCGTTGTTGTAATAATGAACGTGAAAAGTCGCATCTTGTTATATTGGCATGATGTCCAAATTCTCATTGGAGGCATTTTATTATCACTGAGTATTGACAATTCTGTGTTATTTATCGGAAAGATTGAAACGTGGTACAATTCACAATCTAGAGGGAAAAATCAAATGAATTTTGAATAGTCTACATTTTCAATTCACAAGAGTCTTTCCGCCTCAATGGGAATCATGTATATTTATTCTTCGATTTGCACGAATTATATCTTTTTAATTTTTTTCCAACCAGATGTCTATATCATTTTGTCAATGATTCCCTTTGTTACAATTCTAATGGTGATTTTCTTACATGAAGATAATTATTTACAAAATTCAATAGAAAATAAATATAAATTCCAAAAATCTTATGAAAATTTAGAACTAAATTGGAAACATTTGCATTTTTAAAAAATGAAGTATTTGGTATGTTTAGGATTTATATTATGTGATAACGTTATTTTAACTCTCAAACTGTAATCAGTAAGCTTTTATGACAATATTTTCTTATTTATTTCGAGCTACAATAATAAAAAGTTTAGATACGTCATGGAACGATGTAATGTTAGTACTTATACTCATTTTCGGATTATGAGTTATTAAAAAAACAGACTTCAAAACCGTTACAGAAGTTATGAAAATAAATCCCATTTAATCTAAATATTTTTATATTATTCTTTCTGCCTTACGGCAAGGTCCAAGAGTATGAAGCTTAATTTTTTTTCCTTCATACATTGAAAAAAATATCTGAGAATAAAGATCAAATTATTAGGTTGTAGTTTGTAGTAATTGTAGTAATTTGTTATTTTTTTTTTTGTTGAGAAAATCAAAGACGATTTTCCTATATTGTCGGTAAAACATTCTTTTGAACTATTCTAAGTTCTGGTCCAATATCTTTTACTAGCTTTTCGGAAGTAGCATAATTTTTTGCTTATGAAAATTTTCATCTTTAATGGCAAAAACTGATCCAGATGATTTTTGATCTTTTAATTTGAGTCGTAAAGGTTTTATCGTCTAAAAACCATTTACAAGGTAGTAACTCATCTTAAGATTTTGCAGCTTTAAGGAGCTTTAAAGCTTACACAGAGTTCTTCCGTGTGAGGACTTTATAAGATCGATTTTTTACTCAAATTACTTACTAAGTCATATCTATAATATAATAGCGAAATGATTTTTGACCTTCTTACTTGACTCGTAAAAGTTTTGCCGTCTAAAAACCTTCTACAAGGTAACTCACCTAAATATATTACAGCTTTAAAGAGCTTTGAAGCTTACACGGGGTTTTTCCGTGTAACAGGTTTATAAGATCGTTTTTTCTTGCATAAATTGCTTACTTAGTCATGTCTAGAATATATTAGTAAAATTAATTTTTAATTTTTTAAATTAATTGGAAGTTGTTACAAAGATACAGTGGTTTCAAACAATGGCAGCTTTAGGTTCGATGCCGCCCTAGGCCTCATTCGAGATGCCACTCTTGTTGTTCCATAACAAAGTGGTTATCAAGACGAACAATCTAATTTTCAAATATTTAAATTATAAATTAATTTTTATTAATTTTAACAAAACTTCTTATGAATTTAAATATAACTTATTAATTTCGATGGTATTTTTCAATGATTAATATAATTCAAAGCTTTTTTTCAACTATGGCTTATGATATATACTTCTTCTTTCTAACCTAGGTTCGCACGAAAATTTCGAATATATCATTGTAATCGATTTCTTATACTAATTGAAATTCAATGGATAATAATGGCAGGACATTAAATAAATTCTGACCCACACTTGTACGTTAATAACTTTTCACTCTTTCCAGGGTAGAAAAAGATTTTTCTCCAGAATTATTCAAAAAATTCTCAGAGGAATGTAAATATTAGAGTACACATTTCGATGATTCCGTGATGCAAAATATTCTATATATTTTCGGAAATCTTCAGTATTGAATCTTTAACAAGATAATGTACGGGAGTACATTCAATTACAAAGGTCTCTTCTAAATCGTAAGCACACTAGATTGCTTTATTTAAGTACGAAATATTTCGACTACCAGGATTTGCGTAGGACCAGACCCCTCGTTCCCAGTGAGCACTTTGGACAAGTGCTCAGGGTTCCGCGATCGATAGGACCCCCTAAAATCAAATACAAAGTCCCTAGTTCCTGTCAGATCACCAAACGATAACCAATATTTATTACCAAAAAACTTATACAATTCGAAGAAATCGAACTTAAATTACTGACTAAAATACCAACTTACTAGCCAAATTACTAACCTGTAAATGCTAAAAGTTACTTTTGTGGACTATATTACATTTATCTATTCGTTTCATGTGATTGTCAAAGTCATAGGGGCCTTATTATCCTAATGTGCCCAGTGCTTCTAATAGGTGAAAGACGGCCCTGCGTAGGACTTAAAATGTTCTTACAAAAAAAGTATCGAATTCAACAAAAAGTTCTACGGTCTTAAAAATTAACTATTATAAGGATCTCCAGTTTGTTCTGAATGTCCCCGGAATGTCAGTTTTCTAATTGCCAGTAATTTATCAATTGAAAAAAGTGATGTGATAAATTAGGAAGTAAATTCTATAAAAAAAAAAATATTTTACTGAAGATCCGTAAATTCTTCGGTCCGTACATTCTTCGCCTCTAAAATTTTGGCGTTCCGAAAATTATGCCGTCCTAGGCTCGGGACTCATGGGCCTGGACGTAAATTCATCACTGGGTACCAGTATAATTCCACAGTTATCATTTCGTCTAATCATTTTGATCATTTTCTCGATATTAAGATTCTTTAGAAACTTTTTATTAAATTTTAATTTTAAATTCCGATCAATCGTTTACCATACTAGAAATTGATTTGCAATATTATCTTTTTATTTGTTGTATGTTCCGTTTCTAAGAGATTGTACGAAAAAAAAACCTGCAGTTATATTTATTCGTCGAAACTTTATTTTTTCCATTTTGTTACTTTTGAAAACTTTTAATTTTATGGTAATGAATATTTTTTATGGATTGAAAGAATAAACTTTTATATTAAAAACTTTTACCAAGCAAACATTAGTATAAATCTAGTAGCTTCAGCTTATTGTTAGCAAAATATAATGTTTCAACGTTTCTTTTAATTTGGTCGTTATGAAAATAAAAACTTTCTTCTTGAATTGCTCGTTTTGATATTCACAATTATAGTAAATTATTGATTTCGTGTGAAACGAAAAAAATTTATTATGAAAATGAAGTTCGTGATTTAAAATGCGATTAGTTATATTTTCATTTAAACATCATGTTTATTAAAGCGAATTGTGAAAGAAGTTGCCATTCAATGGATGAAATTTAATTTTTATTTAAGATAAATTATGTTTGTTAAAATTAATTTAATTCACAAATTCTCGATTTATTACTCAATTAAACGAAAGGTAAATCTTTTAGGGCAACCAAAAAATAATGTGGTTTTTGATAGATATTTAATTGGCAAATTTAAATTTCAACCGGTGTTATTAATTTTTAAAAACAATTAACATTCTGGCTAATTTATTTATAAATTTGAAATCACACTTTAATTGACCAATACGTTTTCGTCAGTAAATCATACTACTATTAGAAATATTTACATAACACTTTAATTACGGACGTCGGTTTTGTACGTTTGACAAAAAAATGAGCTAAAATAATATTAGATTATAGTGTTCATTGTTATAATTTCACGGTTGTTGGCAAGATGACGACATTATATATTTATGCAAATGACTAGTGTATAAACAACACGGAATAAAAGCAGGAAAAAATGGTAAGCATTACTCATGGACTTGTAAATTAACTGAATTTGTTGCGGAGTAGAGTATCTACCGGACAACAGAATCTATGTTGCCGGTGTCGTGCAATAAATTATTCTCAGATGAATGTTTCAGAAGAAAATTTAGATGTAGGTTATTGTTTTCAAACATGCATTCATCCAATTTCAACTTTACGCCATACATGTTCATAAAGTTTTAATTAAAGATTTCGTTTGATATTTGCTGATAATTGGTGTTGAAAAAAAATTTTTTTTTTGAAGTTATAAGGTAGAGTCACTAAATACCGTCCCCTTTTTGAAAAATAAAAATTTTGAAAAAATGTTGCGATTAAAGGAATAAATATAACGTCAAACTTTAGTTATAACATTTCTTTATTATTTTAAATAAAAAAAAATCTGTTAAATTCTTTATTATTTATACAAAAATATTCTTTACAAAAAAGTAGACATTCTGAAAATAATTTTTTGGGCACCTAATTACGTCCCGGGGACAATATTGAGGTCACAATAATCAGGACTTACATAAACATAATCTATATTTTTAACAATATATAATTATTAGTATAATCATAATAATAACAATATCTAATCAGACTTATTAATAATTGATGTACCTATAGTTTAAACTTTAAGTATTTTTAATTCTCTAAGCAAATTGAACAGATAAAGTTAGGCCCTGGATTTTCAACACAATTCTCATGCATCCATTGGAAACATTTTGTGCATCCTATCCACTTTTCTCCCATTTTATCATGGTGCTGATCCCTGTTTCGTCCACACTAAATATTTTATTTAAAAAAATGGTTGTTGAAAAAATACAACTGCCGAATAACAAAGTAATTTCAATATCATCCCGGGGGCGATATTAGGCTTATGTAAGGGGACGATATTAGGAATTTGCCAGTTGTGTTGACAACATGTATTCAACCAAAAACGTATGTCATAACCTAAATGAAAATATAATCGATTTAGTTTTAAGCGATAACATCAAATTTTGGCAAAATTTCGTTTAAATAATTCAAGAACATCACCATTTAAACCTTATCGATAGTATTTCAATCAAAAAGTTACCTTGACAAGTTTTTTTATTTTTTTAAATATCTTGACACAGACCTAACATTTTACCGCTAAATATTTGAAATGATTGTCTGACTCAACTGACTTTAAATTCAAATTATAAAAACTAGGTGGCGTTATTTAGAAAAAAAGATACCCAAGGGGGCGAAATTAAGCTTGGGGACGAAATTTGGTGACTATACCTTACTTCTTTAGCGGCATTATGAGAAAATTATCAGACTGAATTTTTAATAAATGTTACGCCAAATGCTACCGTGAGAAGTTGCTCGTAAACGATTAGCAAGCAACTTCAAACGGTTGAAAGCTGGCCGATTTTGCGAGCAAATTTCATAGTACTAAAACGACTAAAATCACTAAAACACTCTATTGACTCAATCAGCCTTAACAGTAGACTAAAAGTCACTGTCTTTTTTTATTTTTTTTATGTAGAACATACATTTCGTCGAACTTAAAGTTTTCAAATTTTACAGTGTAAACATTATACATATCAAAACATATATAGAAATTTTCCATAATATATTCACCGTCCAGTACTGGACAAATGTTTAAAATTCGCAATTTATTGAATGAAATCAAAATGACTGTTGAAACCATAGCGACAATTATTTAGTTCAAATTTGAGGCAATGATTTTATTTCAATCACACGTATTTGCTTACAATATTTGTTCTTTGTCTTTGTCGACATATATACATATATATTACATACGTTTGCTTATTATTATTAGGAGAATCAAAACACATTTAAAAGAAAGATATTTTTGAAATTATTCAATGCAATATTTAAAATAATGTAAGGAAAGTCTGTTTATACATTATATTGCAATATATTTTTCTGTATTTGATTTAAAAATCAGTTTCAATACATTGGTATAAATGGGCTAATTAAATATATAATTACTATTGAATTAATATAGTTTTTAGGACATTGCTATTTAGGATTGTTTATATATATATATATATATATATATATATATATATACATATATATATATATACATATATACATATATATATATACATATATATATATACATATGGTAAATATGGTAAATGTTTTCGAAATGTATTTTTCGAGCATGTAACCCATTCTGTTTATTCGGTTAAATATATAATATATAATATAATATCCAACTGTGTATACATACAGTATCTATCTATAAGTAGCCAATTTAATCTTTTATTTGAAAACCAGTAACTTTCCGTGGAATATTCACAGCCCAACACTGACACAACTGACAAATGACTAAAATTAGCAATTAAATGAAATCGAAATGACAGTTGAGGCTAATGACATGATAGTTCAAATTTGGGACAATAATTCTGATACTTGTATTCCATTCACATGGATGAGTTTACATCTTTATATTCTTTGTCCTTATCTCTATCGCAACACATACATTTGTCTACTATGTATTTTGATACTAAAAGTAGGTAAATTGTCAAAATAATATTTTTTCGCTGACATTGAACAGTTATACTGTGTATACAATATATAAAATATATTGCAGTCCAGTTTATGTAGTATAATTTAATATAATAATATATAAAAATCATACCACCAACATAACTTTGAACAGAAGTTTAAACAAAAATATTCGTGACGTATTACCCAGATACGTATTTCGATTGCCAAGCAACTTCCTCAGTGGTCATCAAGTAGTTTGGATCACTCCGTAACTGCTTTGTGATGATTCACATTGTGATTGCTTGGCAATCGAAATACGTATCTGGGCAATACGTCACGAATATTTTTGTTTGAACTTCTGTTCAAATTTATGTTGGTGGTATGATTTTTATATATTATTATATTAAATTATACTACATAAATTGGACTGCAATATATTTTATATATTGTATACATAGGTAAATTGTGTTAATAATTGTATTATATTTTAGATTTCACAAACTATTTATAACTGGTGTGCTAGTTCAGGCCGTACCGGAAAAAGCTACGGTACTAGATTGAAAACATTTTTTTAATTTTACCAAAGAAGTATAACTTCTCTTGTTTAGAACTTCTATAACTTCTTTTACAACTATTATAAGACAATGCACCGTTTTTTTTTTAATAAAAAATACAATAATTAGATAATAACGCAGATTCCCACATAAAAAATTATGCAACTTTTATGAATCTATTTTTATGGAACTCAGCCAATCAGCTAAAAATGAATAGATTAATTTTATAAATAAAATTTGAAATACGACTGTAAAGTGTGAAATATTTAATTAAAAATTAACAGAAAATGGTAATTTTGGTTAAAAATACATTGTTTGTTTGCACACTTTAGTCAACCTAAAAAAATTTCGGGAAAAATCCTACAGGTGTTGATAGGTGAGTGGCAAATTCGAGGTTTTCTGGTCTTAATAAAACCTAAAGTTTAAAAGTTTAAGTTCGACATACGATAGTTAGGATATTATACAAGTCTGGGTCTATGTTATTTTATTCTCTCCAGAAAATTTGAGCTTTTTAGTATTATTCCGGTGGAAGCTATAAAGGTTTAAAACTATGACTAAATACTTTGGCTTCCTGTGCCCTCAATTATATATTATTTGAGTAAACAAATTTGCCTTTCGGAAAATTTATTTTCGAATTATCAACCGGCTTCCCCACAATTTTATTTGAAATTCATTTCATATTCAGTTTATGGAGAAACACAACGTAAATAATGTAAACTTCAAGAAGTAATTTTGTCTTTGAAAATTACGTTGATATATCTAAAAGCTTTCGTACACGAAAATGTTTCATAACTCTTTTGATTT
The DNA here is from genome assembly GCA_958496175.1 of Sisyra terminalis. Lineage (NCBI taxonomy): Eukaryota > Metazoa > Arthropoda > Insecta > Neuroptera > Sisyridae > Sisyra > Sisyra terminalis. Next base: position 58,979,843 of record OY292274.1, read on the forward strand.
ACTTTCCATCACTTTACACTTCATTTAAAAGACAGGTGCTTTTCAATTTACGGGTAAATATAAGTCAAAATGTAATGACAGTAATAGCTCAACTTTACCACCACTTTTCCGCCGTAATAACAAGTTAAAATATAACGAGAAATATTTATGTTGAAACGTCTAAACTGATTTTCGCTAAAGTTCTATTGCGTCGTTTTCAATGAAGATTAAATCCCTTATTGTATAATAACGGAATTTTAAGATTTACGTATTGAATAAATTTCGAGGGTAAGAATATTGGAAAAGATTCTGTCTAGTTTATTAATTGAAAAATGGGGTTAAAGTGGAAATTTGTGATTTAAATTGCTAGTATTTGATCTAAATTGATGATCGTCAATTTGACCCAAAAAGGTTTTGTTGCGAAGGTTTTAGAGTAAGGGTTGTGGGGGATGTTTAAAAGTGGGTGGCCACAATAGGTGTTAATAGAACTTTATAAAATAAGACAAACTGTTCCTTCTTTAACGACCAAATCGAGAAACACGCATTTACGTGGCGACGCACATACAAATAACATACAAATAGGAAAAGCGCCACGTTTAGTGGAAAATGTTTTTCCCATACAGAAGGTTACACATGTGGTCGCATTGTCCTTGTCTTACAAACGTAGTGCTGCACTCCTAGTGATTCTAACAACGTAGTTATTTTGTCCTGCGCTTTGTCTACTCATCAACACGGAAGACACGACCAGTTCGGGTACTAAGTTTAAGATAGACGAAATGACGAAACGAGTGCATTCGGCTGACCTCGTGCCCAACCAGACGGTGCATGTGAGCGCTTTTATTACTGGTAGATGCTTCTAGATGTGCCAGTCAAGTTAGATTTGTTGAATCGCAGAGGTAAAACTTTCAAAAAAAAAAGCTCCATTCTATAAAAACAACTGTAAATTAAGTTGCATAAAAAAAATTTATAAAAAAATATGTTTGTTACTATATTTCTTTTGTAGTATCAAGAACAAGTGTTGAACTTAAAAAGAAAATACTTTTAGAAAGTTTATTGAAGTTACTACTAAGCTTGTTAAGCGGAAAAAGAGCTTTAAACTGTTGACAATTGTTTTGTTGTTACTGTCGCTAGTTTAGTTGTAGCGTTCACGATTTTTCCGCGAGAAATGTGTGCTTTTCGTATCACATGGACGCTTTCATCCGGCAATAATAGTAACGGCGGATAGAAAGCTTGTTTGTACGATCTGTCAAAACGCAGTGCGCAATCTAATGCGGTAATCTCCCCGTCTTGGAAAAACCATACGTTATATTGTTATTGTTACTGTTGCTTTTCATATTCTTGTGAATTGTTTCAGCCACATTTGGTGTGAGCTTTGTGATTGTATTTCATTGAGGAAGTGTCGATGTAAATGTGCTTTTAGAAGTATAAATAAATGCGTGGGTAGTGTTGAAAAATTTAAAAACACATTTATTACATCACTTATTAAAATATATATATATAAATATATGTGTACATTTATTAACCTTGTTTCTTCATAATATAATTATGTTATTGTTGATACAATTTTATAAATGTGTGTTATTTGGAAAAGCTTTTATCGTATAACTACATGCTACGTTTTCATGGAAAATCTTTCTCTTGGACTCACTCATATAAAATGCTAATGACACAAACAGGTGAGCTATTTTGCCGCTCTTTCCTCCACATCCATTAATTCTCCCGTTAAAAAAAGAAAATAAACCAAACAATACCGTTTTCTCATGTAATAAAAATTCATTACTATAAATTGACAGAGCTTATTTCATTACATTCATATTGTAAACTTGGTTATTTAATAAGTCATTTTTTTTGTTTGCACTTTTAAAACCTCTCTTATTTTAAAGGAAAAGTTTTTAATTAAAACGGCTCAATTATTATTTGTTAATTTACACTTCAGATCAATGTGAACCACATTGTACTTAAGTACAATACTATAGCTCATTGATATATAACTCGTTTATTTTGAAAGTGGTGTAAGTCCACTTCAAGGACGGTCTATATGGTGATTCTTCTTCTTGTAACTAGAACAAAGTACGTTAATTATTTAACTGTTAAGTTTTCAGAAATTACTGATTTCATTTTAGTTGTTAACGAAAACGCCAATTATTCCCTCCTACTAAGTATCTTATGTTCCCATGGTTAAAAATGATAACACTATAGGGATTGTTCTTGAAATGGACTTAACTCACTTTCAAAATAAACGGTTCATATGTATGTATGTATGCATGTGGAAGCTTTCTGAAGCTTTAGCAGGTTTATTAGTTTATTCGTTTTATATCTTTGTTATCTTATCGTGATTTCTATTAGGTTTATGAGCGTTGTTGACTCATTAATAACGTTTTCTGTAATTTGATTTTAATTGATCGAATTATGTTTTGATTTGATTCTGTGGACTTTAGTAATTAATTCGTTACTGTTTCAAGAAAAATAACGTTTTTATAATTGTAACTTTTAGTAACCAAGTGTTTAGGAATAATAAAAGACAAATTTTACTTTGATTAATTGCAATAAATGTTTTGTACTCTATAAGGTTAAGGTATTAGATAATATCTTTTAATTAACCATAATTTCCTATAATCAGGGTACCCAGCGAAGAGATATATCGAGAAAGTTGGGGAATCTATGGGAATATCGTTGGACTTTGTAAAAACGCAGGAAATTTAGTAAAAACGCAGGAAATTTAGTAAAAACATCAGGACAAATTGATTCATATATCAATTGGCAAGATATCGACTTTATCGAAAATAAGCACATTTTTTTATAGAATTTGCTAATGCCTACCTAATAAGTTTCGTAAAATTTATCTCTTTTATAAATTGGCTATCTTGCCGTGCGTTCGTGCAGAATGAGCTACGCGCATGCGCTCTGTTATCCTCACTTATGCATTCAAAACGTTGGCAGGGTACTCACTCACTTATGTATTTATTTGTGAATACGTATTTCAGATTTTCAGGCCTACAACATGTGAAAACCAAAAAACATAATGCTCATCTATAAACTTAACTTAGCCTTTTCAGATATATCTACTTATCAGAGTTTAAATTTTTAACCAGACTTTAAGTTTTTGTTTCTAATAATAAATCAACTTTGTTTTTTACTAAGCAGTAATAACGTTTCGCTTTTAACGGACTTTGATTGCTTTTTATATTTGAAATTGAAATTGTTTATTAAACGTTATCCCTCACAAACTTTGCTACCGTTTTTCACTCTTTAAGGGGAGAAATTTTCAAAAACCCTTTCTTATTATATATCTGCATCGGATAAGGAAAATAGTTTCCAAATTTCATCGACACAAATGTGCACTTATATTTGAAGAAAGAATGTAAAACGAAAAAAAATAATGACCTTCTTTAAGTTAGTTAATATGACTAAAAAGCTATTCGATTTCGCACATTTGGACATTGTGCATACACAATTGTTGGAAATAGGTGGAAACGTGGTAGTAAATTCAAATATTTTATTTATTTTCAATAACAATAATTGATTTTCTAATTGTTCTAAATACCCAAAAAAATTTAATATCGAAGATTTTATATTTGAATTGACAGAGTAATATATGACAAAAAATTGCTACCTTTATATTCAGCTTTTCAGCCGAATATATAATTAGGTACTCCAGATCACATCCATTGGTTCATAAAATAAAATAGATTTTTTTATTTTCAGGAAGCCTATTGAAGTTACGATACGTAACGAAACGTAGCTAATTTGAATATTAAAAAATATTTAAAAAAACCGATCTTAAACAACTTGAATTGTCTTCTTAGTGTTGAAGAGGAAACTGGACCAATTTAATGGTTCCTAGACTTTTTAAAAGTAGGACTATAATTCAATGATATTTATAAAAAAAACTTTCTATAGAATTTCTACTCCATAAATACTACTGGTTTTTGCCCTTTTGCCATTATACTAATAGAAGCAACAGTTTCTAAACTTTCAAAGGCGCGAAAAGTTCAACAAAGTTATTGAGATTTTCTTTTTTAATTATTGATGATGGCAAAAGTAAATTAATGCAAGTTTTGTTTTGGTCAAATTACCAACCGGAAAGCAATAAATCGCGATTAAAAATATCAGATTCATAAATTGGCAATCCTTATAAGCAAACATAAAGCTAAATTCAATCCGAACGACCCTCCCTTAATCTTCTGTGGGGGGATAATTGCTTATGCAATATCATAAAGGAATAAATACAGCATGCTAAACATTGGCAGTATTTCATTAATCTTTTCTTCATTAATTACAATTTTGCACACAAGTTTCTTAAGCGCAACAAAGACAACCTGTTGGAAAAGGTTTCTAAAAATTCATATGAAATTTGTGTAATATAAAGTTATAAATTTTATTTCATGATAGAGGATTTGTATATGAGGGAGGAAGTGCATCATTTTTGGAGTTAGAAACTTTAAAGTTGGCATTTAAGCTTCTGAATTTGGCTGAATTTTTACGGAATCAGTAAATAATTGTTATTGCCAATATTATCTTCTTTTCGTTTAATTTTCAATAATATTTGCACTCTTTACTGAAATTGTATACTTTTTGCAATTTCACTAATACCTATTTGTAATTTAGATTCCTTCCGACATTATTACCATGCTTATTGTTTGCACTTGTACTTATGGCAAAACGTATAGATAAAACTTTGTCAACAATGCCTAGGGGATGAAATACTGTACAATTTATGGTTGCAAACATATTATACTAATTTTATTTATCACAATTTAATTAGAGATCAGTGATTGCGGTTACTATGATCAATAGGCTATCAATGAGCTTTTAAAGTTTCTGCATAATGTTCTATAAATTTTACCAAAACAAACATATGATTGTGAAAGTTGGGTCTTATATTCAGTTGGCTATCAAAATTGGCTAATTATTATTACATTTCATTGTTGAAAAGTAAACTACCATCGAAAACAGGCCAGGCTAATGCACTTATAGAAACTTCTTGTTTAAAAATACATATTTCTTCTTTTGAAGTTATGGATTTAAGACATATCAAAACAAAATATCTTATTTAATAAATATTGTTATGAAATAGGATATGTGTTATTTTAATTAAATGTCTTGAAATAGTTCCTCTTTCACGATGTTTTCCTTATACAAACGTCGTCGAGTAAGCGATTTGATCTTAATTCAATTATGCAAATTTACTATATAATTCTAAGGCAAACTACTTACACAAATTAAAATAATTCAAGTGTTGAAAAATTAATTGTCTTAATTTATTACTAGGAAAAATAGATGATGCTTCCACAAATAATTACTTCATTACATGTTTGTAATATCATTGTATATAACTTAAATTTGTTGGTTAAAAGTACAATAAACATTGTGGTCGAAAGCCATAAAGTTTGCATATGTGGACGACTTTTTGTTAATTATGTGATCTAACTTTAGTCATAAAATATTGTGTGTGTAATTTAAGTCCTAACATTTAAGGTCTTTATTTTATTTGACCATGTAAGAGTTTATTTGGGCGTATAATTTAACCAAAGATAAGCTAATGAAATAATTTCCATTTTTACTAAGGGTCTAGGTCCTAGAGATATTAAGCAAAAGTAAGGGGTAAATTGGTCATGAAAAGATATTTTAATGATGCCTTGCCAATATGTAAGTAATAATAAAATACTAATAACCAAAAAGGTTAGGTCTCAATCTCTACTAAAGTTCTGAAAAAAAAATAATAAAAACAATATTTAAATATGATTTAAGGAATAAGAATGTATTTTTTTGAAAAAAGGGCAATTTTAAAGTTTTATAAGATTAATACAAAAATAATATATTTTTTTCATAAAGGATATTTACTAAATATCTTCCAAGGGTAGATTCACCATGCTTTTAACCGTTGATCCTATAATCATTTAGGTTGGGAATATAAATTTCAATTTTTCACAAAAAGCTCAATTGCTCTCTCTTGAATCGGAATTAGCTCTATTGGCACTAAGAATTCTAAAACTAAAAATTTAATAACATTTCAATCGCTTGAATAAAATAATTGTTATCTTGATTAATTTTAATTATTTGACCATGTAAGAGTTGCATTTAAGAGTTTATTCGTGTGAACAATTTAACCAAAGACAAGCTAATGAAATAATTTTCATTTTTACTTTGGGTCTAAGCCCTAGGGGTATAAGTAAGGGTAAGGGGTAAATTGGCCCTGGAAAGATATTTTAATGATGCCTTGCCAATATGTAAGTAATAATAAAATACTAATAACCAAATAGTATTAAATCTCAATCTCTACTAAAGTTGTGAAAAAGAAAACAATAAAAACAGTATTTTAATAGGATTTAGGGAATTATAATGTATTTTTTTTTTTGAAAAAAATGAAGAATTTTTATGACAAGCTTTATAAAATCAATACGTTTTTTTTTTTCAGTAAAGGTATTATAAAAATATCCTACCGAGGTAGATTCACCATGCTTTTAGCCGTTGATCTTATAATCATTTAGGTTGGGAATATAAATCTCAATTTTTCACAAAAAGCTCGATTGCTCTCTTGAATCGAAATTTCTGGCTTTTAATCAAAGAAAATCAATTCAGAGCGTATAATGTATGATAAGCCAAGCAATATACCAATATCGGATAACAGCATACAGACGTCAATGCACGTGGCTAATAGCCAATGGGATTGCGAGATTTCACGATGTTCATTTGTTTTGATTGTTGAAATTTTGAAAATTTAACAAAACCACTCCCATAGCCAAGGCTCAGCATAGGGTATACAATGTAAATAATCCTATTATGCGTTTGACGTTAAGCACCGCGGAAGTGGTTTTTATTTATTTTTTTCCCTATATAATAGTATTTCAAAAATTCTGAAAATTTTCACACATGATAAAGAAAGTATATCAGATTTAAAAAAAAATATTTTTATAGCCGTATCTTTTTTTCTTATGCTTAAGAAAATATTTTCTTATAAGCTTCATAAAGGTATTTTATTGTTATTTTTTTTTATATAAAAGGCATTACCAATTCCTGAACCATATTAAAATCGATTTTTGATCGATCAATTTAGTTAATTATTTGATTTTTTTTTCTAATTTGTCCTATTTACATATCTCTTAAGTATCATTCAAATATCTTTTCGGGGTCGATTATGGTCATACCCCTGGACCCTTTATCTAATTTATTTTATCAAAAAAATCATCATTTAAATCGTAATGGATAATTATAAATGAAATTTAATACAATTTTTGTTACAAAATATAAAAAAACAGTTCTTTTATTGTCAATAGATTTTTATAGATGATAAAATTCAGATCTCAGCTTTAATTTTTTTAAATAAGAAGACAATTCAGGTTGTTTAAGATCGGTTTTTTTATTTAATATTTTTACTATTCAATTAGCTACGTTTCGTTACGTATCGTAACTTCATCAGGCTTCTTGATTCACAAAAATAAAATATTTTCAATTTTTTATTTTCGTGAATCAAGAAGCCTGATGCAGTTACGATACGTAACGAAACGTAGCTAATTGAATATTAAAAATATTAAATAAAAAAACCGATCTTAAACAACCTGAATTGTCTTCTTATTTTAAAAAAAATATTTTTATGTTCGATGATTCAATTGTAAACCAAAATAAAGAAAAAACGTGAAATGACAATACGAATAAGAATACCTACTTCATTCTTATTTTGTTTTATATAAAATTCTTAGGAACTTTTTTTTTTGTTTTCACTAATTTTTTTTCCTCAAAATCACTCTGAAGTAGAGTTCTGAAACTGTTAGAATCTTAGTATATTCTTAGTTTCTACTTACACATCTCTTAAGTATCATTCAAATATCTTTTCGGGATCGAATATGGTTATACCCCTGGAATCTTTACCTAATTTATTTTACCAAAAAAATTCATCATAAAATTTACATCTCAATGGATAATTATAAATAAAATTGAATAAAATTTTTGTTACAAAATATAAAAAAAAAAAAAAATTACTGTCAATAGATTTTTATGTTAGATGATTCAATTGTAAACCAAAATAAAGAAAAAACGTGAAATAACAATACGAATAAGAATACCTACTTCAAAGAAATAAAATACATTTGTAGACTTATATTATTTCGTTTTAACCTAATCGGAAACTGTTTTCTTATCAATAATCTCCATTTCAAAGATTTATTTGAATAATCTCTAAATAGATTTTTCTAAATCTATTTTGTTGTTCCTTTAAAGAAAAAAAAAACGATTTTATCAGAACGAAAGCTATAAGATTCGAGTTATCTTTCTCAAGCGTAAACATTCATAAGTAGACTCAAAAAATAAATCCAAATCAATTTATGGAATTTATATTTAGATTGGAAAATGATTTAATGAATGATGTAATTGAAATTGAATTGGTACTGGTCACTGGTTTATAATGTTATATAACAGGTCGCCTTTTTTCTTTGTTGTGTGTTATTTGTGTTTGTAAATACGGCGAGGAATTCTAAAAGTATACAATTTTTCTAGTCTTGAATAAAAATAGGGATCTATTTTTAAATATAAAACGCTTGTTAAAAAAGAACTAATATAATGTATATGCTAACAACACTAGCAAACACTTTCATATATCTCAACCAAAAATAGTTTCAAACAACTCGTGAAACATCTGCGGTTGGAAACATCACCAAAACTAGATAAAATGATACATATCCGACTACATTATATATAAATATATATATATATATATATATATATATATATATATATATATATATATATATATATATATATATATATATATATATATATATATATACACAAAAGCCGTTTTTATGCTCAAATTAAACCATTTAAATGTCTCGTGAATAATCCAAACCCAAAATGTTCAAATTGAACTCATATTTCAAAAGTATTTTCCAATCTTTAATTATATTTTAGTGGAAGATGGAATTAGTTATGGTTATTGAACAACTTAATCTGTGAATGATTATTGATGTTTCTACATCGTGGATTCCGGTTTTCGTTTTTATCGTTTTGTAATCGCGTAGGTTTTGTGTTTTTCACTCAATCTTCACGAATAGGAAAGGCCAGGATGGTTTCCCACTCCGGTTATATAACCCGAATGATACAATAAGGTCATGCAAGTACAATGTACATGCAATATCTATATACCACAAACGAGCGGTTTAGTATGAGAAAAGTAATAACATCTGTTCCGTTCAAAATATACATCAAGATTCACAATCTTACACTTGGGGTGCGATTTACTGTCACATTATAACAAAGTTTTTGCTGCGAAAAAAAAAGAACAAATTATATTCGGTTAATTATTTCCTTTCAAAAATATTTTCCGTTTTTTTTTTTGATTTTCTGAGTTCAACAAATGAAAGCAACCCCTTCAGAAGCGTTGTTAAGTAATTTATAAGTCAAGATAAGATAACGATTAATTAAATTTCTTAAGTCCGTTAATTTATCAGCGTATCTCCTTTGTTCTTTTAGTCCTATTATTCCGATGGCTGTTCAACAAAATGAGATGCTACAAGCATCAAATTAATTATAATTAGCATTTAGCTACTTGTTTTATTGCATTTCCACATTACAGTGTGGCCATTTGTGCCATGCTCGCCGAATTTCGGGGAAAAAAATAAATTAGCTTAAAAATATGAAAAGAAATGAATTTTGTGTTGATGTTAATAATTGCATTTGTTTGAAAAATGTTCCTTGTGTCATTTCTATGTGGGTATTATAGTGGTCGCAATTTGGGTCACTTTTGAAATTCCAAAACCCCCATGTAAAACAAGTTCAAGGTATATAAAGAACAATGTGTGTAAAGTTTTAGATTTTTCACACCAATATCGTGAGTATGAGAAATTAATAAACAATAACTTGGCAAAATGCATTTAGCCATTTAAAATTCAAACCTTCACAGGTACCATTCGAAAATTTTTTAACGCATTTAAACTTTGCCTTCTTTAGAGTCAATATTTCCACGTCTTGATAGTAGTATTTATCTTCAAGATAAAATTTTATCCGGAAGGTAGAGAAAAAATGGGCTCAAGTGTACTTTAGCACACCCACAATCTGGCAACGTTATATTTGCGACTTTGTTTTTAATTTAATTCGCGATATCTTTGTTAATTCAATTCTAATATGGTATTATTCTCTCTTTTGTGGCTAAAGTTTCATTATGGACCGATTTAGTCGCGAATTAAATTAAAAACAAAGTCGAAAATGCAACGTTGCCAGATTGTGAGTGTGCTAAAGTACACTTGAGCCAAAAAATGTGCCAAAAAAATTTTCACCTGACAATAGTGAAAAGTGTAGGATCTATCTAACAAATAAAATTAGATCTATTTAATAGTTACCTTCAGGGTATGGTTTATGTAATTCTTGCCTAAAGTTAAAATACCGGTCTTTCCCGAATAATACAGTTTTAAGACGCCGGAGATTCCCTTTTTACCCGTATCTATTGCATGTCCTGTATTGGCCAGGGGCTACGCGGTTTATGTCTTCGCAGACTTGGAAGTCGGAATTGCTGAAAGAGCCAATCGTCTTCAGGAGAAATTTTTAAAATTTTATAAAATATGCTTATTGGGCATCACCTATCTTTCATAGATCTCATTTTAGCTTCAAAAAAAAATAAGGTCAATTGGAAAGAACACGTAGAAAAAATGAACGCAAAATGACTTCCTAAAAGAAATTGCTGGTAATATTACAGAAGAAGAAGTATTGTCAGACCAAAGAAAAAATGAGTACCATAACAAACAAGAAATGGCTAAATCCTGTAGCCAAAAAGGAAAAGATCTTTCAAAGAATATTTAAATATTAAAAATTGGCACTCTGAATTCTTTTATAATGTTTATCAATTGGCTTTTTTAGTTCCTTTATAAAGAATATTGGGTAACATTAAATGCTAGGAGGAAGCTGTTTTTAATAATAATTGAAAATTGAGTCGCAAGTATTTAATGATTGAGAAGCTCTAATCTGCAACTGTTAATCCTTAATTAATCAGACGCAATACATTTTTACAGTGTACTATACCGGGTTGTGTAGTGATTAAAGCAATCTAGAATGTCAGGAATTCTAATTGGGTTCAGAAAATCCAAGAATTCGACAGAAAAATCGGGAAATTTTTCATCTTTTATTTAGCATTTACAATGGAAATGATGCAAATTTCATCGTAAACAAACATATAATGTAGAGATCTATGTTGAAGAACTATTTTCAAGCATTGGCTAATAAATTGGCTTTATTATAAAGAATATTAGGGAATATTAAATGCTAAGGGAAGCTGCTTTTAATAACAATTTAAAATTGGATCGCAAATATTCAAAATTTAAGAAATCTGCAACTGTTAATCCTTAATTAATCAGATGTAATGCATTTTTACAGTGTACTATACCGGGTTGTGTAGTGATTAGAGTAATCTAGAAAGTCAGGCAATATCGTTGGGTCCAGAAAATCCAAGAACTCGACAGAAAAATCGGGAAATTTTTCATCGTTTATTTAGCATTTATGATGTAAATTTCATCGTAAACAAACATAATGTAGAGATCTATGTTGAAGAATATGTTAAACAGAATATTGATAATAAATCATAAGGGGAATTTTGTGCTCTAAGTCTCTAGTCCTTTAGTAAAATAGTGTTAAGGAGTTTTAGGGGATAGGGATAGGGAAGGAAAGTGAATTTTGCTCGCGAAAACCAGGGAATTTGTCCTGGAAAAAACTTTATTCCTGTAAACGTACAAATCCTATAACAAGTGTCCACCTATTCGAGTCGTTTCTTTGATAGAAATTATGGCCATTATGCTTGTTAATGTTTGTATTTTTTTGTTAAAACTCATAAATAAAAAGTTTTTATTGGTCTATTCTACATTTTACAATATTAATATAGATACATTAATAAAATTATTAGCTAAAGTTCCAGACGCATGTCTTTACCTTTTAATAAGTAAATAGAATATAATATTATGATTCTTAACTATATTTGTATTAAAGTATATATTTATATCTCAGATTACTGGAAAAAACGACCTGAGAAAACCCAGCATTTATATTAAAATTATATTGTCATTAAAATTTGCACTTTTGGTTAATTTAATACTATTTTCATTAAACTTAAGTTTGGTCATTTGTTGTCATTATTCAGTATTTTGATGCTTCTTTTCTATAGTTAGTTTATGCTAATTTATATTCTCTTTTTTTTATTTTCTACAACACGTTGCCTTGGTTTCCTGACTTCGTCAGGTACTGAGCAAAAATAAAAATTTAAATTAAAAAAAGTTCCTTAAAACAAGAGAATATATATTATTATTATTATTATTATTCAGTATCTTTACTGTTATAAAAGAACAACTCAAGAAAATTTTTGACCGAATTTTTCGGGTTAACATATGAAATTGTGCTTTTATGAAAAATACGAGCTTTTAGCACAAAATGGTAGAACAGGATTTCCCAAACTACGTTCCACGGAACACTGGTGTTCCCCGAATCCAAAATAGGTGTTCTGCGGAGTCTAAATAGATATTTCGCAAAAATTTGGAGTAAATCTAGAAAATTGAACATATTTTATTTCCTAATGAATGACGATGGACGGTTAAACTTTATTGAGGTTTATAACTTCAAAAGCAGATTTTTAGTACCTAAAAGTTGGGTATAGTAGTAAAAGTCTTTAACATGTGCCAATAGTTTTAACCGAGGGAAATATAATTGTAATTTGAGAACCCAAAACCATCAAAGTCATTAGGAGTTTTATTCTTTTGGTTTTAATGTCTATTAAACAAATGATACTATTTCTCTAATAACATTTTTTTACTTGTACTATTATGAATTACCCAACTTAAAAAATGAGCTTAGTGTTTCGCCAAAATTTTCGGATTTGCTAAGTGTTCCGTCGCTGAAAAAGTTTGGTAAACCCTGGAGTAGAGGTTTTGTTGTTATAGGAATAAAACTTGTGAAAATTGTGGAACTACAATATGAATAAACAATATGAACTACAATAAAGATGCAACAATTACTACAAATATGTAGATGTATTTTACAAATTCTATCATTTGCTTATAGTTTACCAAGCGATAAAAAAAATAATTAAAATTAATTCCTATAACATTTAACCGCGTTAAAATATATCAAATTTTGTTCATTTCTTTGAAATACTTATATTCCATTACGTATTTGTATTCCCTTTTTTCTGCTATGCCTCAAAAATTCTAGTTAAAAAGAATAATTACTATTTAATATAATTTTAGTAGGTCTTAATTTTACCATAAAATTTAAGCGGGTGGAGAATTTCTTTTCACATAGGAAGCCTCAAACGACACCCCTAAACTTCTCCAAACCATTTACATATCTATAAAAACTTCAAATGTTTTTGAATTTTTATGCTGATTTTACTTCAATAATATAACATTTATAAACCCATTCTTCATTGCATTCTATTGTGTGAGAAATGTTTTAAATATTTTCAAAGTGAACTTGTGACCTTAGTCGTGAAAAGGGGCGCACAAATACAAAAAAAAAAAAAAATTCAAAAGTTCATAATTTGTTTCTGTAACATGTCTGACATTTTTACAAAGATATTGTCCGGAACAGGATTTTTGTGAATGCGAACAAGTGTGAGAAACAAAGTTTCGCTTAATTTAAGGGTAGTTTTTTTAACTTGCAAAGATTCCACATTGTAAACTTTATCATTGAATTCAAATATTTAAAAAATTTAGTCTATCAATTTAAATATTAAATAATTAATATATATATTATTTCAATCATTCATTTTCCACCCTTTTTAATTATTCCGGTATTTATTGTGATAACATACATACGTTTTATTTTATTTGCATTTTCCCCGTCAAATATCGTATTAAAGTGATACATTTAAAATAACATGTTTTAATGAATTAGCTTATGGCATTTTATTTTGTTATAGCAATAACCACTGTTCGACTAATTGACAAATTTGATTTAAATCTATTATATATATGTAGAACAATATAGTTTAATATGAAATTTAATTTAAAGTTGTTTGCAAGTTAACCACATCAATTAAAATCAAATAACGAGAATTTTGATCTATTAAAATGCAATAAAAACGAATACATTTAACATTCAAACAGGTAGTTTGATGTTTAAGTGCTAATACTCGTTCATATCCGTATTAATGTCCTTAAAAAGCTAATATATTCAATTTGGAAATAAATTAAATCATAAATTTATGAACACTAAGTGTATGCAGTTTCAAATCGGTTATTTATCTCTCAAATATTTACTGTTAATTTAATTTTATATCATTTAAATTTATTATATCTCATTATTATATCTCAATGTTGGTATAATCATTTTTTTATTGAGGCAATTTTGTAGTGAATTATATGACAAGGGTAGAAATACTATGGCCCTAAGTCTAAATTTTTTTCATGAATTAAAATTGATGCCTTATATTTAAGTTTTTGCAAGCATAACTCAGCCATCCCATATGTAAGATTACCAAGTTACTTATGAGAATATGAAACTTAAGGTAGTAGTCTGGTAACTTATGCCTATTTTCATGACTTCTTTGGAGGGTGGTTTTTTATAGGAAAATAAAAATAAATTATCTTGAATATTTAGTGTGTTTTTATTTACATATTGAAAATATAAAAAAAAAATATTTGAAAAAATTTAATAGTTTATTACTATTATTATTGTCACTCGAAGTTGGAACCTCAAAAAACATGCACGTGGGTGGCCCGGGTGATTTTGGCTCTTGATGTTATCTGAAATCAAATATTCTTGATTATTCTTAATCTATAGACATGTCATTCTGGTCGGGACTACTGAAGTTAAATTTCAAGGGTAAATAACAAAATGGCGGACTTTGAAAAAAAAAGTCCTTTTATTTTAGCAAAGAAAGGGTTGTAAAATAAAAAGTTAGGAGTGAAAAAAATTCTCGTTAGTACCGACGAGAACTATAAGTGTGTAGAACAGCCTGTTAAAATTTGAAAGCAATCGGTTCCGTAGAAAAAAATTTAGGACCCGGGCCGACCAGAAAAACAATGTTTTGAAAAAAACGCGTTTAAAGTTCAACAACAAATTTTCATAAGTAAACTTATACTTACGTTGGACTCCGAGGCGCTCTAGGAAACTCGTTATAACTCCCGAAATATTTCGAATTTCTGTCTGAAATTTTCACAGTATATTCTCAAGATATTGTACTTTCAAATTAAGCAAAAAAAAAATTTCGATTTTTTGAACCCAAGTTACCAGACTATCTTAATGGATTTGAACTTTATTTCCCTATCATACTTTTAGTAATTCCGAATATTAGAATCAAAGAAAAAAAAATGCAGGAAAAAAAATTTTATGGATCGAATTTTCGAGAGTTTTCTGAAAATTTTTCTTGATTTTTTTTCATCCAGTTACGCCATTTTTCAACCCTATAGACAAAAAAGTCGTATCCAATTATCCACTTTCCAAACATTGAATATTTATCTTCAAATAAAAGTGTTATAAAAAAGAATATTCTTGACAGTTGAAATCTCAATATCGTATAATATAATCATGAGATGTGCTGTACCTACTTTGCATAGTTAAAAAACTATATGTGACAAATTGTCAGATGAAATAAAGATAAATATGACACCCAATTGCTTCAGAAAGTGTAATGTTTTGATGACAAATATTGTAATTTATTGTAATCGTATGCATCCGCTATGATATGACCGAATAAAAATATTTTTGTTTGTCATATTAAATTGAAATAAGTTCGCACTTTTCAACGTACTGTTGACTTTTTAAATGTTTGCTTTTTACATTAATTAAATAGCTATTACGTAATAAAAAATCCAAGTTACTGATGAAACGTTGATGCAACTCGTAAATTTATGCATTTGCGAATAAATGAGTAAATCAATAATAAACTTTCGTATGCTTCAAAATTCGTGGTTCCAAAGGTGAAAATTTTTTACGTAAATTTATCGGAAGAAACAATAGATCAATATAATTGGTTCAGTTTTGTTGTTTATACAATATATTATGTGCTTATTTATGTAATATATTTTTTCAAAAGTAAACTTTAAACATAAATTAAACAAAAGTCCAAACGAATGTATTACTGACGTATTGACCAGATACGTATTTCGATTGCCAGTATTGAATCGTTTCGTAGTTGTGTAGTTGTTATGTGATGAGTCACAAATTAATCACGGATCGATTTCAATTTATAGGTTGAGGCAATCGAAATACGTATCTGGGCCATACTTCAGTAACACATTTGTTTGGAATTTGGTTCAAATTTATGTTTATAGTTTACTTATTGAATCGTTCGGTGGCTGTTATGTGATGAGTCACAAATTAATCACGAATCGATCTCAATTTATACATTGAGGCAATCGAAATACGTATCTTGGCTATACGTCAGCAACACATTTGTTTGGAATTTGGTTCAAATTTATGTTTATAGTTTACTTTTGTAGAGTATCATACATAAATAGAACCACAATATATTGTACAAACAGTATAATTGTGCAAAGTCAGCGAAAAAATCCAACTTTGGTTCGACTTTGTCATTCAACTATTTATATGGTATTGTTTTTATGATAACACCTCGCTTTTGTGATATTTTCCCTGTGTTTATAGTTCATATGCTTGGTGGTTCAGAAAAGTTTGCCATTTCTAATCCTTAATTTAATGGATTTATCCTGTGAATGAATTGAATCCATTTTGGGTATTTTGACAAATATGACATCTATTTTTACTTATTTTTCATTTACCCAGAATTGCTTTTTTTTATTTTGTAAATCTCATTTCCAGAAATATACATTTTTACTTCATTCTTTCAATCCCATTTCAATTCCAATGTCTTGGAATAATGATAAATTTTTATAATAGATGATAAAACTCAAATCTCAGCTTTTATTTTTTTAAATAAGAAGACAATTCATGTTGTTTAAGATCGTTTTTTTTTTATTTAATATTTTTATTATTCAATTAGCTACGTTTTGTTACTTATCGTAACTTCATCAGGCTTCTTGATTCACAAAAATAAAATATTTTCAATTTAAATTCAATAATTAAACGATAAGTAACGAAACGTAGCTAATTGAATAATAAAAATATTAAATAAAAAAAAAACGATCTTAAACAACCTGAATTGTCTTCTTATTTAAAAAGATAAATTTTTAGTCGGAAAACTGAGAAAATATTTCAAAGAAGTATTTTTAGGGTGGGACAATGGGAGTGGATCATCATCCCTCTAAAGCTTGTGATCCCAAAAAATGTTATTTTTCATTTAAAATTTAATGGATAAATATTTTTTCTTTTAGAATAACTAGATATATCATATTAAAAGCACATCCATTTATTAGATTAGCTGTTTTTCTTTCAATTTCGACGCCTTCCTCCCTTTTTTAAAATTTTTTGAGTCCCCTTATTATTAGAATGAAACTTACACTAAAGTATGAAATTTTTTAGCGGTCAGAATAGTTATTTTTTCATACGTACGAGTAAATCATCTTTCGAAGTTGATATAAGATTTTAAATTTCGATTTGATATAATTTTATTGAATTCTTTTCCCCATCTTGTACTTCCGTAATAAATGAAATCGCTAGCTTCTTAATTACACCTGTTTATTATATATTTTTAAAGGAAAATGCTTTTTTAGCTTTCATAAATTACTTTTACGATAATAATTCAGTTGAAATTAATTGTTCTTGCAAACTTTATTGATAATAAAATAACATCCCGCAACTAATGGTTCAATTTATTAGTTATTTTATTTACTAAGTATTATAAAGTGACTTTAGTTGGATTACATTCTTTGGATTTACGGTGCATCTCAACTATTAGAATAGTAGCCCTAAAAGCATCTATTAAAATTTATTGCACTAATTAGTTATGAATCTTTTGAATAATAATCCGTAAACGATTAAATTGATATTGGAAGCCGTTATAGGCCTAGAAACTTGCTACATCTTCTCTTTGTATTGCTTTCCACTATTCACTATTACACCCATTGCGTTTACACCTTATTGGGGTCTTTAATTTAAAATATTAAACATCAATTGATTATTGTTCTCTAATATTTCTGAAATTTTTCTCTTTTATTCCATTTTGTCGATTACAAAATAGTTTTACATCAATTTTGAGCTTATAAAATTAATTTATCTTTGCAATTGGGATTTTGAAAAAAAAATTATTGATTTTTTTTATGTATTTTAAAACTTTATTATTAATAATATTGATATTGAATGCAAAAAACTTAAAAAAAAATTAAATTAATTATAAACCATTAAAAATTGATAAAATTTAAAAAAAAATCACGTGATTCTAAACGCGCCATGAGTGGTCACCATAGTTGTGACGTCATAATGTTATAGCTAGCTATTTAATAACAGTACAGCGTTTAGAGCTTTTACACATGACTAGACAATAATATTGAAAATTTAATGCTAAAAAACGAGTCGGTAGTTGATTCCAATTAGCTATGTGTGATAAAGGATTTATAAAGGCAAAGTCTGATAATATTCAATATAATTAAATCAATCAAACCACTGTACTTATTATTTCTGTAATTTCTGTATCAACTGCAATGAGTGACAACTAACATTATGACGTCACGCGCACTCGGGTTTGTTCGGGAGCGGTCGGCGTGTCTTCGGTACTAGATTCAAAAGTTAATTTTTATTTTGAAATAACTTTTAAATTATTGCGAAAAAAAAAACAAAAAATAGTTTTGCTATAAAACTTATATATGGTCTTTCCATTTATCACAAAAAAAAATCACAAACCCAATTTTCAATATAACACTTTTCAGGCCTTGAAGTTGGTTTTCTTTTAATTGTTTTGGAGTAATATTGTAAAAAACGTGCACTTTTATTGTTTGTTTTTTTTTAACAGTTATGGGAATTGATTTTTATTAATAGTTTTACATAAAAATTTCAATAACGTGTTTATTTATGGAATTGTTTAAGACTTGAATATACAAATAAATAATTATGCCTAATGGTAGCCGAGTGGTTAAGGTGACCGCTTTAAAACTTGTAGGTGTTGAGTTCGATCTTCGTATCGAGCAAATTTTAAATAGTTCTGAAAAAACGTATTTTTATTATTCCTAGAGCCGCTAAAGACCTTAGTAGTTATAAAAGGACGGTTCATAACAATTTAAAAAAATAATTATTCTAGAAATTTCATTAATAATCATTATATGTTTATTAAAATATTTGAAGGTATCTGGAAAGTGAAAGATATTCTTTTATTGATTTAGTTTCGAAAACTTCGTATAATTTATTGAGCAGTACAAAATTGAAAGGAAATTAAATTTCAGTACATAGTTGAGTTGGCTTAAAAAATTAAAGCTTCCTGGAAAATGGAAGATATTCTTCCATTGATTTAGTGTGGACAACTTCGTAGAATATATTGTGGAGTACAAAATTTAAAGGAAATTATTTTCTTATATCACAACGTCTTATAATCTCTAGATTTCCAAAAAAAGAAGAAAAAAACCATATGAAAGACAAACTTTATGTTTATAATCTTAGTTTTTCATTGTTGTTATATCTTTTATTCATAAGATACACTATTTCACATCAACATTTATACGTTTACCTACTACAAAAGTTTTAACATTGTTCCGTTTACTCGTAAGGATGTCTTATCTCGAAACTAAATTATTTCAAACATAATTTTCATTCTAAACTTGATATACTCTTTTGATTTTAAATTCGTTTTATCAACATTATTAATGATAATAGTTTGCAAAAATCCCAGAGCATTTATCTTTCATTTACCTTAAGCATTAAGTTGGTGCTAGTCTTTTGAAAAATGGATGGAAAAAAACACATTTATTTATTTATTT
This sequence comes from Sisyra terminalis, assembly GCA_958496175.1. NCBI lineage: Eukaryota > Metazoa > Arthropoda > Insecta > Neuroptera > Sisyridae > Sisyra > Sisyra terminalis. The sequence continues at coordinate 58,999,615 of OY292274.1, forward strand.
ATTAAACTTTTTTTCTGTTTTCTGCCTGGCGGTAGATTAAGTTTCCCGCGTGGTTGAATTCTTCTCTTCTTTTCCGTCTTATTGTCTACCCCTAGCAAGGTTGTGCGTTTCTCATAAACTATGTATCCGTAAATCGAAAATCCGTTAAACAAAATCGCTATTACTATGAAATCCCATTGGAAAGTGAAAGATGCGTTCCATTTAGTAAAAATACCCGTAAAAGAACCCAATTTTACTATAGATTCACACTAAATATCGAGCTTAAATAAATTAACACTGCACCTACCGCATAACATCAAATCCTAATTCGGAAGAAGGTTTGATAACTATTTTGGGATTCCCCGTATAACAAAACCAAACATAAATTATATTTATGTTCTAAAAATCTTTTTATTGATTACTTTTTGAGATTCCTCACAAAAAATGTAAGCAAAACAAAAAAAAAATACACATATACTGTCCGTAATTGCGAATATTTCATCCGAATATCGAAATTTTGATACTTAATGTAGTAATATCGCATTTCCGTTAAGCGAACATCCGTAAAACGGGGGATTACTGTTGTATGCATTAGGTATACCGAAAATTAACTATAAAAACGCAAAATTTTCTTACAACTTTTGATTTTAAATCAATGGTATACTCAGCCTCTATCATGTCATTGTTTTTATATCTAGTAGGGGAACCTGGGGCAGAACGGGATACCTAAGTTTTAATCACAATTTACGGGAAATTTAAAGAAACAATCTCATTGTTTTGTAATTTATATATTTATTTAATTCATTCTTTACAAATAAAAAAAGGTTTTATTGATTTAAATTAAAAACTAATTTTAAAAAGTTAGGTTTCAAAAACAAATGGAAATTTCCCATTCTGTCCCATCCCCTGGGGCACAATGGGAAATGAGTCTGGAGTGCAATGGGATTCTTGTTATTGGCATAGTTCGCAGATGAAGACACTGCCATCGTCGTGTTTAGCCCAGCACATGCCAAATGTGCCCATTTTTGACAAATACTGCAGGAACACCAGCTTTCATTAGATTTAAAATTTAAATCCTGACAGTGTAAGCAAATTACCTCTACATCTTACGACCTTTCATATATATGGACTGTCGGCTAGTTTTCCTTATATATGTACGCACTATCTGCTGATAAAATAAAAATGTCTATCTGAATGGTATATCCCATTCCACCCCACCCATTGTGCCCCAAAGCACCTTTCCCACAGGCACAACTATTATGGCAGGATATATTGGTTATATTTGAATAATCACTGGGCTTTTAATTAGTCAACAGTATGTTTTAACAAACATGTTATGTTAAAATTCAAACAAAAAATAGAACATAGGATAATTACCTTTTTACGCGTTTCTGTCACCTGTAACAAGCGCTAATTCCATTTCCCATTCCGCCCCGTGTTCCCATATGCAAATTTTTAATGTCAAATTATAAAAAATCAATTGGTTACTGCGGGAAATATCAAAAAATTTCATTTTGAAAATCATTTAATCTTTTAAAACCACTTAGTAAATGTAACAATTGAAATAAATAGAAAACCGATGGAATAACTTTAGAAGATTATAAGGAGTATAGTAGTATCACCATCCCCCCAAATTCATTAGATTTTTCCAGGGCTTTTCTTCTACAGATGAGTTTTGCATTACCGTGTTACACCATAGAATTTTTTCTGTTAACAATTTTTGGACACTTTTGGGTGTTTGGCCGATCGATTAAGGTTGATAAGGATTATTTGACAATTTTTCGACTTTCTGGCATACATTTTGTTCCATTTCCTCCCTTGACTTCTTGGTTAAATTTGTTGCTATTTTTCGTTGATTTTTCTGTATTTATATTCATTAGTTTTTCCGATAATAATCAAACGATCGAACATATTTGAAATTCTCCTTCCATTTTATACAACAGTACTAGATTGTCAGCTTGTTTGATGACTAATGGTTCATACACCCATTTTAAACTAAGTATATATATCCCAATTTTAGTGAAATGGTTTTCAGTTCAACTCAATTTGTTTAGTCTTCGATTGCATTCAATTGTAAAAGTAATTACCAATGAAAATTATTTATAATTCCTTAAATTTCTTGAGAAATAAATATAATTAAATCAGTATGAAGAAAGGAGCTTCATAAAAGATTTAATTAGATACCTCATCTTTTATGACAACTCACTTAAAATGAGCATAGTTTACATAGGAGGAATGATAAGCTTTGAAATATGATTCATTTTCAAATTCAAACAACGTTTATTGTAGGCGAAAAGCAACATATTCACGAGATACGTGAGTATATTAAGACGTTGGTAATACAAATTAAGGTAACTTACAACAAAAGCAAGAAGTTTTCCTACATCTACATCGTAGGCAGATAATTTTGCAATTTATTATTTTGCTGTGCTGTTTTAATTAAACCAGACACATAATATTAAAATCAAAGTGCAAATTTTCAATTAAAATTGTGTGATAAATTAATTGGAAATGAATTTATTCACACATTGAAACATTGAATTAAAACTTTTCGTAGATTTATAACGTTCATTTTAATTTGTACGTCTGTAAAAATAGAAAAAAGTTGGCATACTATACTTAAGAAATATAGGGAAAATAGGACAAGTTCTGCGCATGTATTGTTGATTTAGATTGGAAAAAGGATTTTTTTTTTTTTGATAATATCTATAAATTAAATTGATTTCAATACTCTTGTGTTAAATTTGTAAGGTTTTTTTGAACATTTTGTCCGATTTCGTCTAAGTTTTGTTGGATCAGGTCATCTACCTCAAATAAATAACATTTTTACCAGTATGACCAATTATAAAATAGGAAGACCTTGGTGTGGTTCATAACCTCTATGTTTAACATGAATACTATTTATATGCTTTGCTTTTTTCTCATATACAATCATACCGAAAAAAATATGATTCAATGAAAACAATTTTGCATCATTTTTCCACCAAAATTCCATTTACAAAAAATGTATTGCTAGCCACATTATTCATATGCTCCGATTTAAAATTGAAAGATTATTTAGGCCTTCTTTAGATTAATACTGAAATTGTTATCGTTTCATATAAATATATAATTTTTTTTTTCATTCTCTAAACGTCTGATGGAATTTTCCACTTATTTTGTTGAGATAAAATGTTACAAGCAGCTTGTCTTATAGAATTTGAAGAGGAGAATGAGTCATTAAAGAAAGTTTCTGGTCTAGACTACACAAAAATTGCTCATTTTAAACAGTTGTGTGAAGAAAAAATATAAAAAAAAAATAAGAATTACATGTGATGAAATTTTCTGCTGTGTTATTTTTACATCGTTTTCAATGCAATTGAATTCTTTTTAATATATTGTTGTAAAATTGCAGTTAACTTTTTGAATGCATTTGCAGAAGTCACTGGAATTTTATATTTTGTTGTAGTGAATGATCAAAAGTTTTTAACTTTATTATTTAAAGAATAGAATACTTAAGATTTTTCACTTAAAATATCCTAGAAGTTAACTTTAAAATCAAAAATATCTTTATTCATAACTTCCGTATATTTGACTTCATTTCTGCAAAATTTCCTAATAACATGTCGATCTTAGAACTTCAAGAACTAAAAAATATGTAAAATGTAATTCCGTATGATTCAGAAACCAGAATTGAATAATTCAATGTCGAAAAAAATTCATTGAAATCTATTTATGAAAATTTGGTTCATGCTTTAATATAAACCCGATACTTTCTTAATTATTACTAGACATCGGATTATATGCATTTGCATGTTTACATATACAACTGCATATAATTCTATTTTTATAGCGTTTTTGCATATTTTGGTACTTTTTCATGGACAAACCTTATTTTGGTAGTTATACGTGTTAGACGTGTTGTATTATGCCGTCTACACGTCCCCCTTACGTCAAGCTCTGAAAGTATTGTACCCAATATTGCCTCACATCACCTGGCTAGCCCACGGATTACATTGAGTTAAATTGATTTCTTCTACAAAAAAAGCGCTATTTAAAGCACGATGGCGACTACAAGCATAAAAAGGAGCAACTACCAAACGTAACACTACCCCCAGAATTAATTTTAACACGTTGGGAAAAGCTACTTGGTAGAAAGCTTTATTGCTTTATGCTGAATATTTCAAAGCCATAAAAGAAGTAGTTGCAAAATTTTAATGATCAGACACCATTGCAATCAATTCAAGCCAGCGGGTATTTAAGGAACCTTCAATCAATAAAAAATATTGCTCTTAATGCAACACATTTCACCAATATACTCGATGCAATTGAGAAACTAGAGTCATTCCTCTGTGCAAATCCATTGAAATATTCGAAAAAATTATTAAACAAATTAACGTCCTTTCGAGTAAAATACTGCAATAGGTTCGTGGCAAATTAAATGCAATTTTATATAAAAATGAAGGAGTGAAGAAAATTGATGCATTTATCAACGCCAGTTCTGAAAAGATCTCCGAAAATTCCGCCAAATTTCAATTTCTGTCGAGTAACGTAAGTTGACGTCGAAAGTTCATTTTCAGCTTTTCACCTTTTTTATATATATGGACCAATTGTGGATCCAAACCATCCAAGTTCCCACTCAAATACACACAGAAAATTTCTGAAGAATAGGTCTGGACAAACTAATGCATAAAAATCTAAGTTACAACTGTTTCTTACACTAAATCATAGCGGAAGCGCCGCGCTTGGACCCTGAGGTTTCCCGTAAAGCACTTTTACCAAGTTTTTCACTCCGATATAGCCTACATCAGGGGTTAGGAACCTTTATGATTTAAGGAACCAAATTTTGAAGAATTTTAGTTTTTTTGGAAAAAATAAACTTCATGTTTATTATCATGAAAATTGAAAAAAAAAAATCAAATTTAAGTACTTATTTATTACTCTTTTTGAAATCGGTTTTTAGTGCAAGCTTTACTTCTATTTTTTTAAGTCATTGGGATAGGGTTAAAGAGCCATAAGTACCCAATCCCTGGCCTACATGAATGTAAAATACTGATCAAATTTACTTTGCCCCAAATAGCATTTTGCCAAGTACTACTATTAACAACGTACTACTCTGTACAGCGACATTTTTACGGCGTCTCAATAGAAGAATCACGACTCCCCAGGGCGCTGCGGCGCACAGTTTGGAAAAGACTGTTATAAGGACTAACTAATTGATCTTTGCTTATATAATTTGCATCTGCAATTATTATCTCATTATCTATATATTAAAGAAAATATTCTAGGAATCCCTAAGGATTATTAAGCAAAACTTTTGCCCCTAAGCGTTTACATTATTTATGGGGCTATATACAATTAGAAGGCCGAAAAAAGCGAATTTTCCAGAATCAGAGACAACTTTTAATTTTATTAATCTGTACACATATTATGTTATCTTTAAACTGTACTTTAAGACTTCGTATTAGTAAAAATATTTATTTGAAAAGGAGCTACATCTAATCTCCGGGAGCTCTTCACAAAAAAGACGTTTTGCGGTGACCACTATATCTCTGAACTGGATCCTTTGAAACTAAAAAACCAAACAGATTTCGTTAAAGTAATGTTAAATCTAGTTATTAATCGAAGGAATAAACAAAATAAATTTTTTTGACAAATGACGGTTTCTCAAAATAAAAAAAAACGATTTTGGACCAAAACTTCGGCCTTAAATTGTTTATAAAGAAAAAAAATATTTATCGGTGAGAAAAAATCTTCGATTAATTACTAAAAGATATATCTAAGAGACTTATCGGTTTAGCCGTTTTCGCGTAATGTTGGTCACCGACTTTGAAAAAACCATTTTGAGAAAAACGCGTTTAAAGTTTGAAAAACACTTTATATAGGATAATTTTTTTTCAACTTTGCTTGTAACTTCGAAAATATTCACCGGAACGATATGAAATTTTCTGTGTGTATTCTTAAATATACGTACATTAAGAAAAAAAATCAAACAAAAATCGATTTTTTGAAAATTCTATCTATATAACGCCTTAAAACAGCGTCGCTTATTAAATTTGTCTTAAAAATTTCAATGGACTTATTGTATGTTAAAATCGTACGTAGATAGTGCATATGAAACAGCCTATTTATATTCTAAGCATAAAGATAACGAAGATAATTGATAAAAGATAATTATTGTTTTTATAATTAAAGTTTTTATTGTAAAACCGAAATAACTTAAATTAAACTTTGGTTAAATTTATGTTAAATACGATTATGTTGAATACTCCAAAATAGATCATCAATTTAAATGTTTGTCTGTTATCATTTTACTATTAATAATGATTATAGAGGGAATTATATTTTCCCTCGCAATCTTCCTATTAATGTGACTAAACAGTTAATGAGATGTCACCCAATCATGTGACCATATCAATCAATGTTAACCGATAATAGTTAAGATATGTTCGATTTATCAGCTTATTGAAGCAAACATGATAGTAACGAATGGGAAGATTTAGTTGTGTGATTATTATCGTCCATCTTACCGCTCTATATGTAAGATGTAGGTATAACATTATTCGTCTTGTCAATGATGGCATTTCTTTGTTTCTGCATTGCTCTGCGATTATTCGGCAGCTGCAACGAAATTCGTGGCCCGGCTGTTTCTCGATTTCTTCTTCTTCTTCATGATCCCCAAACAGCTGGTGTCCCTAGTTCCTTTTTACATGATTCAAATGTTAAATGTGTATAAGTATATGTGTATACATTTGTGTATAGATGTGTTACACTTCTTACGCTTCAATCACCTAAGGGGACGTTCCTGTAATATTAATATACCTTTACCTTCTGTCGCTATTCTTATTATTATCATCATCATCACGTTTACCTATAGTAAAATATTGTACAATATCTTCTAGATATTTATTCAGTCTTTGAATATAATCTGATTCATATAGCATTTACGAACCCTACAACTTTTATCTAGGGCACCGTAAAATAAAACCAAACATCCGAAAGGAATTCAATTTTTGTAAGTGAGGTTTCAATTAACAATTCATTTAAAAATCGTTAAAAGGTTCGTAACGAAATGTTTCATTCTTTGATTCGAAAAAAAAATATTTTTTTTTTTAAAGTATACTGTAACTAATTGATTCCGTATACTTCTTCTATGAGACATACTATCCCTAAAGGTCGATAAGACTTTCAGTTTACAGGAAAAGTTAACGAACATTATAAACTTCGATTGTCGCTTCTAATTAAAATGTAGTCCGGAAAAAAAATCAAATTTAATCATATTTCTAATCAACGATTAAGTTTAGCGTTTAATCCGTTGCAAGATTCATGAAATATTCAGAAGTCAATCAACTAGCTTTTTTTTCGGGTAAATAATTTTAAGAAAGATTATTTCAGAATAAAACTAAAAAGAAAATAGAATAGAATGTATTATTGAAATACGGTGAATGTTTTTATATGTACATTTTTCCATTCGTTGCTCAAAAAATTGTTATCATAAAATCTTAGACTAAATAAAAATATCCACGACCGAAAAAAACCGACGAAACAAATACATATCTATGTTTCTTGGAAAAAAATTCAAATGAAAATCGTAGAATGTAATACTTAGCTATTTACCCTGAGTGGAATTGTTTAGGACGATATGAGTATAATATTTTAAGTCCCGAGATATTTCACTTGAGTGTATATATAAATAATAAATTTCAAATATGTTTTCTTGGCGGTTTCTTCATTTCTGAAGTCTAATCGAAATAAAACAACGTGCTCCAGTAAATCATTCTCTAAATATTATTTCACTCCTCCGAGAGTAAACAGAGTACACAAAGAGGACACTGAATTCAATGTGAATTGCGAAATAAAAATTTTCTATAGGATTACAATGATATAGTTAAGGGATTTTTGTCGCAAAACAAACGCTTTTTCAATATAACGTGCGTGATATATTAAACAAGAAATGTCAGAGTAACTGATAGTGAAATAAATTTGTTAGAGATTTATACAATTTTATTCCATTTTACTGACAATGTACTTTTCTTTTTCTTATTCTATGCTTTTTTTTCATTTCCCACACAAGTAAACTACATTATAAAATGAAAATTTCGAGTAGATTACATTGAAAGATTTTTTTAAAATTATTATCAATATTTATCTAAATTATTATATTCGGATATTACTCAAAATCCCAATGATTGAAAAGAATACGGTAGATATTCCTTTCCATTACTAAATGGTTAATTGCAAAGCTCATCATTTGCAATATCATTACCAGCTAATTATTTTAGATGCACCGGAAAGTAATTTCGTTTTTAAACCTACAGTCATTCAATTGCCATTTATCTGCTTATAAGTTATTTCAAAGTGGTACTTAAGACATTTTATGATTAGAGTGACTTATTAACTTAAAAAAAATACATAATAATTTTATTCCAAAAGCTTTATTGAAGTGGTAAGACCAAAACCTCGAAAGAATACAAATTTGTTATTAAAGCTCTTCGAGATTCACAGGGTAGCTAAGCAAAGTTGTCGCTAAAAACATTTTTAATATCCTGGATGCTTTCATCCATGGTGTGGTAAATAATTAATAATGTTCGTGGGAACTTGGACTCAAATAATAAGACGTTAAATTTTCAAATCATCTCAACGTTTCGTTGGTATTTATTTCCAACTTCTAACCCGGCATAATGAGCCAATAAGTATTTACAACGAGGATGTTAACCTCAAAAATTCTCCAGAAGAAGTTGGAAATAAATACCAACGAAACGTTGAGATGATTTGAAAATTTAACGTCTTATTATTTGAGTCCAAATTCCCAAGAACATTATTTATCATTAACATTATTAATGTTTATCTTAGTACATTAGATGTTCAATGCCAAATAAGTTTTTTTTAAGTTCAAATTCGATAATTTTAAGTTCTCCAACTGGTACCAACGAAAAATGACAAAAAATTGAAACAATAAGAAGTTAAGGGAGGAAATAGTCCCAAATGTATGCCAGAAAGTCGAAGAGCTATCAAATAATCCTTATGAATTTTGGTTTATCAAGCAAATACCCAACAGTACTCAAAAATTGTTAACAGAGAAAATTCTATCCTGCAACGCGGTAATGCAAGACTCCTCTACAGAAGCCCTGGGAAAAACTAATAAGTTAAGGGAGGAAAGGTGATATTGTCATACCCACTATAATAGACTGGGCCAAAAAAATCGACTATTTTTTGTTTGAAAAGTACATCGAAAATGTTGTTCAAGGTGACAAAAAAAAATATCGGGAAGATTTAAGCCCTTAATATTAAGAGGTCTATCATCTTTAATGTTGATTTTTATTTGTGCTTTCATTTTTGCGTCAATGCTGTCAAACTATCAAGGTAAAAAAAATCATCTGCACATATATTTATAGAAAATTAAATTCCCTACAAAAAACGTTTCTTTGAAAATTTTTGCCAGACACGCCGTTTTCGCATAATCAAGCTTTAAACATTGATATAATTTTTAGATTTATCTTCTTTATTTTGTAACTAACTAACAAATAAATATAAAGAAATGAACAATATAGATTCTTGAAGGGAATTTAATGCTCTACAAAAAAGGTATCTTAATATTTTTACATAAAATCACTTTTTCACTTTGAACAATATTTTCGATATACTTTTCAAAAAAAAAATTGTTTTTTGGCCCAGTCTACACTATAATCGTCCAAAGTTATTCCTTTGGATTTCTATTGTTTTCAATCGTTGCAATATTTACTAAGTGGTTAGAAATTAAAAGTTTAAGTAATGTTCAAAATATAATTCTTTGATATTTTCTTTAGTAACCAATTGATTTTTACTAATTTGGCATTAAAAATTTGCACAATAGATGTTAAAACATTGATACGATTGAGGCTTACTATATCATTGATTTAAAATCAAAAGGTGTAACAAAATTTTGAATTTAAATTGTATATTAACAAAACAAAATCACTTTCCGGTACACCTAATATATAAAAACCTGCTCTTTGGTTCCTGAATAAAGCGGTACTCAAACAAATGGACAAAAGTGTAAAGCTTGATAGCATCCAGCAAATTTATCAATATTAATTTATGTGGATTTATTATTATGGTTCACAGACGAAAGTATGAATATTGATAAGCATAACTTTATAATTATTAATGATTTTTTTGGTTTTGGTGCAACTTTTGATCGTTTGGCGGTATAGATGCTTATAGGTAGTATCGATGACGGTATATGACCGGCATAGATATGGGGGAGAGGGAATAGGTGCAGTTACCACCCTATATTGAGTACTTTACCAATTTTTAAAATTTAAACTGGCCCAAACGATTGGTTATATGAGTCGCCATTCAAAAGCAAGTATAATATGAAAAACTTACTGATACTTCACCAAATCAATAGGAAAACAGGAGAAAAAAGCATAAAGTTCACTTCCTCCCCTCAAAAAATATTTTTGTATTCGCACCTCTAAGCAATAGTTGTGATTAGTTTTGGTAAGAATTATTTAGAAATTGGAATGGAAACTATTGATTTATATAGGTAAGTATGAAGAGAAGATTTAATAACATTAAAACTTCTTTTCATAAAAGTATCTGTTTTCTTAGGATTTATCTGTGCCTTTTTCCCGTTTTCCAAAAAGAACAAATAATAAAATCAATGTATGATTGTAAAAAAAAATGTTACATGTAATATTTGCGGAAACCATTATATTATAATATCTTCTGTAGGTGGTTCTCGAAGGGGATGATATCGTCTTAGTGGGCACTAAAATTTATCGTGGGAGTGATTGTGGGTTGACTTGACAAACATATAAGGACGAATCATTGAGAATGATTACGAACTTTGTCTTTTTGTAGAAAATTTATACGACGACAAAAGGGTGTTCGCTTTTTTTCCTTTTAAAGGATTGATAGTTGAAAAATTATTAAGAAAACATGTTTCATGGTTTATACAAATATTTTCCAAGAGAGTACAACGTCTTGAGGTCACAGGTTTAGTTCATATATAGGATGATAGATTTAGTTTCTTTGTAAATGAAAATAAATGGTTTTAGAGGTCATTACTTAATTCTTTTAGATATTTGCAATTAAAGATGCAATTTTACTTAATATTTTGCGTAAAATAAATAGTAATCACCACTAACTACTTTATGCATCTATAAAGTAAAGACAGCAACCTTTATTTCGCTTTTGCATTTAACTTTCAAATTCATAAATGTAATTTTCTTGTGAAAAGTTTCACAAATTATCTGAAGTTGAAATTCTTTATTTCGAAAATGTAATTAAGCCGTTAAATTATCTAATTAATTCTAATTTGATAAAAGGCGTTTAGAAACTGACTAGAATCTGTGCCTGAATATTAAATGGTGATTAATATCATTTCATCTCAACCATATAATTGAAAAGGTTGTTTGAAACTTCATTTAAATTATTAACAAGGGTCATGTAGCTCCTGTCTTTTGTGCAGCGTATTATAATAGAAGCTTAATCAATGGCTGCGCTGCTATTTCGCTTATATATATTTAAATAATTCAGAAACGATTAGGCTGGATGAGAAAATATTTATTATGAAGCATTCATTCATTCCGTGCCTCTTTTCACAGTTGTTTTGTGTTGAATTTAATTGAAATATTTTTACATTAAACTGAAATATTTTTCCGTCTTATTTTTTATTTTTTATTTGTCTTCTTCATTTTGGCATGCTTTATCGACTGGAACTAATTGCGAAATTTCAAAAATCTACAAGTTTCAGACTTGGATTTTGATGGTGAAGGAAATGAATGGATGTAAGCGGGGAATAATGCAATCGCATTTTTGAAAAGTAAAACTTTATGTTGGGTGATTTTTTTAAATTCTTTGAATTGCCTTAAATCACTGATGCGCATGTTGAGCTTTTTAGAGGAAAATATGTGAAATTGATTATGAATTAAAATCATAGAGGTGAACTCTTTAAACTGTCAGATTTGCTCACGCAAATAATGGGTAAAACTGTGATTTTTCTCCTTGGCTGGGTCACAAAAAATAGAATAAATAGGCCTAGAAACAAAATAAAGAATAAAATGTGTCAGTATTGGTGAATCATCACAAAGCAGTTACGGAGTGATCCAAACTACTTGAGGACCACTGAGTAAGGTTGCTTGGCAATCGAAATACGTATCTAGGCAATACGTCACGAATATTTTTGTTTGAACTTCTGTTCAAATTAATTTTTATGATATGATTTTTATATATTATATTAAATTATACTACATAGGTATTGTATAAACAGTATAACTGTTCAAAGTCAGCGAAAAAATCTTATTTTGGTGTCAGTATTTGTTCAATTTTGAAATATAGTTGCCAATATTACATAATATCAGTATGTTAAATAAAGTTCCTAATCTTATACCAATGGATATCATTATTTAGTTTGTCCAAAACACCGGGTAAAGTAAAGCAAAGTGAACAAAAGCTTAGTTGAAGAATAATCACAAAAACTTTTAAGTGGCTTAAAGTGATTTGCGCGCCAATGAAATAAGGATGCACGAATCGAAAAAAGTTATAAATGCAAAGTTTAATCTATATAGATCACCAATCTGTATAAATATTATTCACCGGATTCATTGCTGAGGAAACCAATTTTGAAAATTTTTCTTGACAAAAATGTTATGTATCTTTATCGGAATCTTTTTTCGGAAAGGTCAAAGGTAGAAAGTTGTTTTTAGTGATGGACAATAGGTTGATTAGAGCTTTTAATTTGTGAAAAAAACAGCAGGAATTTCATCAACGTCCTAAGTGACCTAAGTGACCGTTTTATTTTTCAATGTATTACAGAAAAACTACTCTCCCCCCCCCAAATAAAATAGTATCTTCCACCTTAACAGAAAAAACTCGTAACGTAGTAAAGGTGCGAAATTTAAAAATTAGAAGGAATGTAGGTAATGTAGTGTTATATTCCATTCACTACTACCCGACGAAATCAGTAAACTTAAAGGCAAAAAATGTGTTGAGTTTTTTCTAAGTTGAAACCTTTGCACCAATCTTAATTTGCTCTTTGACTATTTGATTTCAATGTAACTTCTGCTAATTCTATAACAATAACAGAAATAATCTTAACCGACCATCAAATATATAGTGTTCATTTCATATGTACTAAGTGTTCATAAGTGACTGATGTTACAATATTTTTTATCGTTATTACTGGAAGACGTTTCCTACCTTACCAACAGCAAAATAACTCGAACTACTTTAAATTTTAGAGGAATGAAACCTTTCGATAGTATTGTTGGTTGAAGTAGTATGAAGTACATATTTTGAAATATCGCAGCTGAGGATTAGGGAAAGACTTGAAAGTAGTGAATAATATATGGCTGATGTTTACAAACTTGAATTGTAGTTATGCAATTTATTTATTACAATAATAAGTTTTCGGCAATATTTGGGGGACTACTCTTGTAATTAATAGTAATTTTTAGTCAACCCCTCAAAATTATTCAAATTTAAATTGATTTTCAATACTTATAGTATTATAAATGCACATTATAATTTTTGTATTAATATATCGACTCATTTTTATTTCATAAATTAATTCAAATATTTTCTTATTTTTTTAAAGTTAAAACTTCTTTAGCATCGTTTAAACTTAAAATTTCATGAAACGAAAAAGCGACAGTTAAAAGTAATAAGCATATAAATCTATAGAATTTAACGAACGAGGGAATGAAGTAGAAAACATTACAGTGTTTCTTGGGAATAGTCGTCCAAACAACCGTGGTGAATTGTTTTATTATTTTAATAAAAAATATTTATAGTATGTCGAAAACGAATGCAGAACATTATCGTGATTATCGAAAAAAAGTAAAGCACTACTGTAATACTAAAAAGACCACAAAAAGTTCATCGAGGAAAATTTAATAAAATAAACATCAGAGGTATTGCAAAATCTTAACAAATTAAAATCCCAAAGATTTTATGTTAATATTGTTTAATTATTGTTTTGCAATTTTATTTTAAAAATATGTAGTTGTCTTACAGTATCAATAACAATTTAATTAGAAATGGTAATTGACAATATCACGTAATTACGAGTAATTTTCGATCATCCATCTGTGATTGACTATTGGTGGGAACGCCCTCTCTTTGTTTTTTGCTTGGTTCTTCCACTGATTTCCGATCATCCGTCTGTAATTGGTTGATAGTAGAAACGCCCTGTCTTTGTTTTCTACAAAGTCTTTCACTGATTTTTAATCACCCAGCTGTGATTGTTTGTCGGTGGGAACACCCTCTCTTTGTTTTCGTGAAGGTTCTTTCACTAATATTCGAACAATCAGCTGTGATTGACTGAAGGTGGGAACGCCTTCTCAATGCGTACTACACGATTCTTCCATTCAACGTAAATACTCATATGGCGACGATAAATCTATTGATCAAATCGAAACTAAAGTATTTATTTCCTACTTCAATTACTCGGAATCTGGAAAAATTTATAATATATATGTGAATAAAATTTAGAATAATTTTTATCTTGGTATCAATATTATCATAACTATAATTTCTATGATTTTTAACTTAGAATGTTTTGAAAAAGGTAAATCGATGATTAAATAAAAACGAATATAATGTTACCGAATTGTATTGAAAGTCGTTTGAATTATACAAAAAAAAAAAATCCCAACTCAATAAGGGAGAAATCGACGTGTGCACGTTATTTTAAATTGAACATCGATTTGCTATGACATCCGTTTGTGCCTACGTTGAATTTTTTTTTATATTCGATTGTAAATTTTCAAGTTATGTTTTCCACCTTATTCGTTTCTCCCTTTTCATTTTATTTCTTGCAATTTTCATCAACAATCACAAAATCCACCAAACCACCACCCTTACATTGAGATATATACACCCTCACATGGTATATACAAAAGAAAACTAGGTTAATCCAGTATTTTTTCAACTGGAAAAATATTATTTATTTGTCTACACCTCACTTTTATTTATTACCTGAATTAAAAGCTGAAATTCGGGTGCGTAATGCTGATAGAAGATGGCAAGTTAAGAAAACATTAAATTGAACGAAATTACATTTCAACATAATAAAAAAAATACATTTTGCTGCTTTATGTGATAGCTTTATCACTCTTATTAGTTGAAATGGTACTTTTTTCTTTGGTTAATTCACAAAGAAAAAGAAATGTGTGGTGGATAACGATTTAATGATAATGCAAGTCTATTTTTGTATCATCACAAACCACCCCTATGGTGTTTAAAGTGCGCGACTTTGAAAAACAGGACACTGCATTCACCATTTTCTACACATCTTTCTTAAGAAGTTACACAACGAAACCGGAAACCAGTGAGGGTTTCGAAGGAAGTAGAGACAGATGTAACTTGTTGTCTTAAATGCTTCTTATGTCTCTCTTTTGGTCCGGACACTATTTATGTACAGCGGATTATAAGGAAACATACTGCTAATGATGTATAAAAGGGAGTAAATTACGTGAACCATCAGACCATCACAATATCATTGTTGAATTTGAATTAAATAACTAACATCACACAATGTTTTTTTTTTTTCTTTTATGGATTTGATTTGTGTTTGTTAGTTGTTCACGTTTCTTTTATAAGTAATTGATATGTGGGTTGGCTCCACTATCTTACGAGACATTCATGCTGTCCACTCGTTTTAGTTGGTACAATTCAATTGAATAATGTTTTATATATTTTACATTTCAATTCAATAGAATTACTTGAGAAGTCATTTATTAAATATTCAGTTTTATCTCTCAATGTCATTTGTCAATTATTTGTCGATTCAAACTATTCCCAACTAATTTGATTAATTGTTCAGGTCATATTCAATTCTACTAAGTGACTTTTCATTTTTATAGTGATAAATTTAATGCCATAAACATTTTACTAAACAGTTAGCTTCTTATTTATCCGAAAGCTTTTTTTTCCAGTTGAAATTCTTTTTAATGTCCATCAGTGCTCTAATGAAGACACATAAACAAAGATACTCATTACAATTTAAACATTAAAAGCTAACTACCGCCACTGAATGACCATTATTCGCTGTGGTTTACTATTAATAGTTTTCTACTTGGTTCGTATTATTATCGATAGTTATAAACTTTATAGTATCAAATTAATTGTTTCTATTCAATTATAAACTTATCTTTTAATTCAAACTTTAGTGGTCAGTTAGTTAGTATCATATTCTAATATTGCAATTGGAAACAAATGTAAACATTTTACGTTTCCTTAACTAATTACTTATCAAATTTGTGAAATTTCATCAATATTAAATGGATTCTTGTTTCGTTGGAAATTTTATCCGATAAATATTTAAACCAATTATTTATTCATTGATTATTTGAAGATGATGAAAATGGTATTTACAAATCAAATTTTCTACGTAATTGAATATAATCGTGTGAAAATTGGTCCCCAGATAACCGAGCTTTATTTGGCGCCATTTTTTGGTGAAATTAAGGGGTTTTTTACGAAAGATATAGATGAATTTGTATAATGAATCATGAACATTTGGATAATGCAGGAAGTTTGGCAATTATGTCTTTAATTTTATCAATATTTTTATTGAGTGGTGCAAGTATTGCCGTGTTTTTTATTTCAAAATAATTTTTATTAGTAATGCAATTACCATATACTTCATCAATAAGATTATTTTTTGAAGTTACATTTTGTGGAAATTCGATTTCTTTCATTGTATTTTGACTAATTTTAGCAAATAGTTAAATTGCTGTTGCTCTATATCAAACAATCATAAGCGTATGCGTTAATGCTCTTAAAAAAGAGAGTATAAAGAAAATTTCTTGATAAATAGATCTTTTAACTTTGTTCTATTTGCTTATGATTGAACAGACAAACATTGGCAAAAATATCCTCCAAGATTCATTACTTTTGACGTTTGGCATAAAAAAAATAATAGAAATTAATCGTTATATTTGCCTAGATTAACACCAGCAGCAATAGTGCAAATAGTACAACAGTGTAAATAGTACAAATATATATTATATTTTTTCGTTTTTCATGGAAAATCGCGTTTCTCCATGGTAGATAACTTTGACAATAAATTCAAAAAAAAAACTCGTTCAGATTATGAGTTTCCAGAAACCATAAAAAAAAAAAATCGTATACAAGAATAGCTTGTTTAATGTCTAAAGAATAAATATCCAGAGGATAGAAAAAATATGCCTATTTTCGATATGCCTACATTTTATATATGACTCGTTTATTTTAAAAGTGGCGTTAGTCCATTTCAAGGACGGTCTATATGGTGATTCTTCTTCTTGTAACTAGAACAAAGTATGTTAATTATTTTACTGCTAAGTTTTAAGAAATTACTGATTTCATTTTAGTTGTTAACAAAAACGCCAAATATTCCCTCCTTAGTATCTTATGTTACTATAGTTAAAAATGATAATACTATAGGGATTGTTCTTGAAATGGACTTAACTCACTTTCAAAATAAACGGCGCATATGTTAATTTATTTAAATTAGCTTTTATCCATTAAAGGCCAGTATATAGATCTTAGTCTTCTGATAGCTATTTAGCTGATAAATCCTGTGTATGCTATTTTTTTGGGTGAAAATACGCAATTTTTCTCAATTCCTCAGATTTTTTTTTCTGGAAAACAAATGTCACTGTCTAGATGTGAAAATACCGGTCTTAAGTAGCTACTTTAAGGAAAGAAATGAGCAATCTATCCATGAGTGAAAAAACCGACCCTTTAAAGAATTATTATTAACTTTAATGAAAGAAAAAATTAAAAACTTATTGCCATAATAGAGATAAGATACTAACATTTATGTTCTATTTGTAAGTCTAAATCGGGATTATAATATTTCTCCAGTTCTTCGATAGCCATTTAACCGAAGTACCACATTTTTGTATAATTTTCCTTATGAGAGTTTAAAGAATATGCTCTTATAAGGAATGTAATACGCAAACATAATTCATCAACTTATTTTAACTTGATATTTTAATAAAAACTCTTCTTTTTTTTTGGGTCATAACTTTCTTGCAAACGATTTGTTATACCGAAAAAATGACTCATGTCTTAAATTTTCTCCCAATCAATAAGTTTTGTTCTGGTTTTTCCGTAGCAAACATGGAAGTTTTGATCAGGAAAAGTGAAAAGCTCACTTTCATTCTCTTTAAAATAAAGTTTTTTTTCCGTGTTAAATATTGATAACGCTTGGAAAAATAAGAATAATAAAATTTTCGATTATTGAGTAAACAATAGGCTTTTAAAATATTTGGTTTTTCTTTTTTATGGTGAATTTAATAATAAGAAAGGTAATGAAATTGATTCTTTATATTAAACTTTTCATTTGGTACTAAAACTTAAGTACTTAAAATTTTGTTTGTATACATTTATTTTTTAAGTATTAAAATATCGAAAATTTTTTGTTCCCTATTTTTATCATTCAAAGAAAAGAAAATTTGATTTGCGTCATAGCTCAAGTTTTAAGTAATGTTAAACGTGTAACAAAAGAAAATTGAATAACAAATCGAAAAGTAATTTTTCTTAAGAAAAATTTATACAATGGCAAATTTATTTATATGGATGTTTTCGCTTTTCTAGTATTGGGAAATGTTTCATGTCAATTTTTAAATCTTTTAAAACTTGTTGAATTTTTTATTGATTGGGTATTGAAAGACGTAACGTTACCGTTGATATTTCTCGTTCCCCAATAAAGTGATAATAAATCCTGCATAAAAGATTTATTATCAAAGATTTGCATTTGCAGATTTTTAAACTCATTTCAGGTGTGCGTTAAGTAATGATTTATAAACAAAAAACGTCCCTTAAATAATTGTGGAAAGGTCTGAAAATGTGTAATTATGTTGACGATTTATGACCGTGATAACGGAGTTCAAATTATGTATATGCGGGTATGAACTTACACAGTAGCTCTAGGTGGCACCACTTAAATGTTGAGATTTCAACATTCTATAGATATAATTCTATATGCATATTAAAGTGTAAAGAAAACACGGTTTTAATTTTTTCAAATATTTATTCTAAAGATTGATTTTTTTTGTTTCAGGTAAGTTCTCATGGATTTATTACAATTTATTTGGCGTTTTCCAAACGTAAGTACCTACTTTCTATTTAATTGTTGTGATTTGTGATTTGATTTTCCAAAACATATTTCACATTCACCAAATGGAAAACTTGATACAATTTTCTTGCAGAGGTTTTTTTTCGTTCCTCAAATTACTTTTATGAACATAACATTTATATAACGAGATATCTGAGATACAAAATCGTAAAACGTATTTCTTCTCAATATCTCTTAACTCGATTGTCTGACATTCTCGAATGCGTTTGATCGCTTGGGATAAATGAACTGGAAAAAAATACGGGTCTGTAAACATATTTTATATTATTTATTACATAATTCACCCTTCAAGTTTATAACCCCTATACATCAACAACAAAAATAAATTAGAGACTAATTGTTATATTTACGGTGTTCCGTGCTAAAAATAAGACAATAAAACATATAAACATTTTACTGCTGATATTCTCGCATCATTATCGGTGAAAGTATTATACAACATCTTTCCAACGCTTAAAAATTCCGTCATTACGAAAATAGACAAACTCGAACTTTTATTAGCATCGTAAAAATAAAGTTTTTAAACGCAATATCTTCATAACTTTTTTTAAGGATTCCAACATAAGTAAGTCAAAGTTGAAAGTGTAAAACTCTAATTTACACACTCATGAAAAAAGTGAGTAAATTCCCTTAACTTTTCTCCACCGGCATTCGTTCGGAATGTTTCTGGAAAATATATTAGGAGAAAAAAAAACATTAGCAATTTGTGTCAGCACAAAATATGAGATGGGATGACAAAGAAAAACTTCTTTTTTTTTTCTTTTAAATTTTATGTGAAATTATTATCTTTGTATTTTATATTTGAAACTACCAGTTCACCCTTATATTTTTTTATAGCTGATATTTTTAGGTTTAGGTATAGCACGTGTTCCTTATTAAACAAATTTATACTATTCGGATTGATGTGATTAGACGGGGCAGTTATAATTGGATATAATGTGGGATTTTTTTCGATAGACTCTGCGAAACATATTATCAATATTTTATAATGTCAAGTATATTATAATTTCAATAGAGAAAAGAGGTTGGCCTAGCGCTCGACTAAAGAGAATTATTATAGAAGACAAAATTATTGAAGTTATAAATAGTTTATAAATATACGGGAATATATGGCACGCGTTGGGAAATATTGTATTCAAAAAAAATTATAACGTGGGAATTGAATTTTTTGAGGATTTAACTATACATTAATGTGGTTGATTATTTATAACTATGATCAATTGATAAAATAGCCCTATTATAACCCTCTTTGCTTTCTTTTTGATGAGTAACTAAATATTTCGTCCTGAACTAAACAATAGTACAAATTTAAAATGATACGTTACACCAATGTTCTTGATCGGGGGCGCTAGCGCCCCCTTCTGAACGTTTTAGAGGTCCGACGAGATGTTTATAAATTTTTATTATTGTAGGTATTGGTTTAGATTTTAGAGCCAATAATAATTCTGGAGAGGCGATTTTCATAATGATAGTACGGGATCATATATTGAATAAGCGGTAAAAGAAAAGCTCATATTGTTTTATTGTTGATTAATCCATCTAATGTTTACTTAATTGTTACTCTTAAAAAATTTATCACCTCAATAAGTACGGGAATATATGGCACGCGTTGGGAAATATTGTATTCAAAAGAAATTATATAGTGGGAATTGAAATTTTTTGAGGATATACTGTACATTATTATGGCATTTGATTAGTTATAACTATGATCAATTGATAAAGTAGCCCTATTATAACCCGCTTTGCTTTCTTTTTGATGTGTAACTTAAAAATATTTCGTCCTGAACTAAACAATGGTACAAATTAAAAATTATTAACTTTTTAAAGTTATTGCATTTTGGGGGCGCTAGCACCCCCTGCTAAACGTTTTTGAGGTCTGACGAGGTATTTATAAATTTTTATGATTTAAGGTATTGGTTTAAAACAGTGGTTCCCAATTGATTTGGGGCCATGCCCCACTTAGACATCACTAAAATCCCGATACTCTCCTCGTGATATTAAAATTTTTTTATTCAAAATTTTATGGTTATTCACCTGAGTGAAGATTCAAAGGCTATTAACTTGGTATCCAAAAAAGCTTCCAAAGATTAAGTCATCTATGAATATATAACTAAAATACAGAAATAGGAAATATTTGAGTAAAGCAGTCTTCTTAAATGATTAAAAGTAATTAACTGTTAATTATCCATTTTCGAATAGTTTTTGGTATAGTCAGTGACCCACCAAAATTTTACCATGTCCCCCGTTGGGAATGACGGGCCAAGATCCAATAATGACTCTGGAGATGCGATTTTCATATTGATAGGACGGGACCTCATATATTGAATTAGCGGTAAAAGAAAAGTCCTCATTGTTGATTGGAATGTTTTTCCGCATTCTGCATACTGTTCAAATCTTGCTTCATCTAATTGTTACCCTTTAAAGAATTATCACCTCAATAAGATCTTTAAATCCATCAGTGAAATAAAATATTATAGTACAAATTAAAAATTATTAACTTTTTGATTTGTTATATCAATGATCTTTATTGGGGGCGCTATAGCGCTCCCTTCTGAACTGAACGTTTTAGAGATCTGACGAGATGTTTATAAATATTTATCATTTAAGGTATTGGTTTTGATTTTTGAACCAATAATAAATCTGGAGATGAGATTTTTATAATGATAGCACGGGGCCATATATTGAATTAGCGGTAAAAGAAATGCTTTCATAGTTTGATTTTATTGTTTTTCCGCATTCTGCATACTGCTCTAATCTTGCTTCATCTTATTGTTACCCTTTCAAAAATTATCATCTCAATAAGTTCTTTAAATCCATCAGTGAAATAAAATCGCACATTAAAGATTATTTATTGTTCAAAAGACAAAAATATTTTGGGAAAGAAAGCATAGTGATACGTTCTGAGAGATGAAAGAAGGTAATAAACTATAAGGATTTTATAAGGATAAACAAAATAAATAATACCTAAACAATGCTGGAATCTAGCGACTGGAATCGATTCAATATCGGTGGAAATTTTAAAATCTCTGGATGATCCAGGCCTGAGAATCCTACATTTCCTTTGCCAAAGGATTTGGGAGACGGTAATATGGTCACAAGAGTGGTCTACGCCAATTTTGATACCACTTCACAAAAAGATCCTAAAACTAAGGGCGAGTAATAACAGTTATATTTCACACTTGTAAAATTATGCTATACATTTTACAAATACGATTAAATGCCTTTATTGATCACCAGATTGTCAGGGAACAAGCTGGATTTGTTAAAGGAAGGGTATTCGGGAGCACATTTTCAATATGGAACAACTGATTTAGAAGGCTCGGGAGTATGAAACTATAATGCATCTTTTATTTCACTTCATGAAAACGCTTTCGATAATTTTAGGTGACCAAAACTGTGGATCACTTTAATCCCGATCTGATCTTCCTCATTAAAAATACAGTATAATCTCACTAATCCGGTACTTCGATAGATCGGCACATCCAATAATCCGGCACCCTCCGCCCACGCCTCCCTCGCCCCTCTATACCTGTGCATAAATTTATTCCGCTATGAAATGCTTTATTTTAATCATTACCTATGACTTTTCACTATAATCCAGTAATCTGAACATGCCAATAATCCGGCACCCTCCGGTTTTTAATAGTGCCGGAGTAGTGAGATTACACTGTATATATGAAAGCCCGAAAGTAGCGTAAAAGATCGAAAACACCCTATCCGATAAAGACGTACGGCAGGGTTGTATTATCTTACTCTTACTTTTTAAGCTGTACAGTTAGATCATTATGCGATTCACTTTGGAGGAAGATCAGGGATCATAGGTGGAAGTAAATCACCTATTTTGTATTTGTTTCATATTAAAAGAAATGTAGAGAAACTTATGGGACAATCTAATATTAACTTTTGAAAAATCAATTAATTAAACAGCGAAATTTTTTTTTCAGTTTTATTGTTCAATTAATATGATTCAAAGGGATTTTTATGAGCTTATTAAATAAGTAATGTAATTGTCCATTACAAATTAACGATTCAAAATTAAGTGGCAACCCCGACGCGACATAACACAGCCAAACATATGTGACTAACAATAATCATTTACTATTCAAAATTTTCAAATAATATCCAACAATTTCCATACAATTTTCTTTCTCAAAAACGCACAGATTTCTAATGAAAGTTTTTAATGAAAAACGTGACTAGTTTATTCTTTATTATTGAATGAAGATTGAGGACAAATTATAAATCATGACTGTGTTAAAGACTATCATTTCATACTCAAAGCATTCATTGAAACATTTCTTTTCTTAATTATGATACATCTTAAACAAAGAACGCTTTATCATTTACATAAATAGCTGTAAAAGTAAATAAAAAATAAAAAACCTTTTTAACAATGCAATACTATGGATTGAAAGCCTAAATATAGTGGCTATAGTAAAAGTGTACGTTTTATGATTCATTTTTTTTTTAAATTAGTGTTCTATCCTGATAAAATAGATTTATAAATGAGATACATAATACCTTTTAACTATGTGGGAATTCGGAACCAGAATATGTGATTATTTGTAGCGCAGATGAACATAAAATAGAGCAGGTGGTAGCCGAATTATTCCGACAGTGGTTCCTTCATAATATTCCATTTGTATATTTCCATTTTGTGCCATCATCGTCTTTTGTTGTTTCATTTTTATACGTTATTGTTCTCAGGAAACGTATTTATGTCCTCATCCCGCAACAAATCGAATTAATTAAGCATATTTTATGCGCCTAATGATACAGTCATGTGCTACTTTCATTTGGTTTATAGCTTTTTAAATGCATGAAATATTCATTGTCATTTATTATCCTTGAACAGCACTTACCAAAAAAAAAACGGTTTAATTATCTTAGCAGTTGGAAATAGTTTCAATTACTGTTTTTTGAGTGTAACTTTGCGATCAATAGTGCCTACTAAACATAAAGTGCGTTAATCATTTATATACATAAATCAATAGACAGTTCGTTCTCATGCTTTATCAATTGTTGGTGTTTTATGATGAATTATATTTTGGTTTTGCTTTGTATTATTTATGGTTCGATATATAACAATTACATTGTTGTAAGAGTCTATCTTTCATTTCAGTTGGGTGGAAATTGTCACGGTTTTTATTAGAAAATGTGGTACATGAATCAAAGTATGTTTTTCGTGAATTTTTTCGTAACATATGTACAAAAACACTAATCTCTTGTGAATGGAAACAGCATTATACTTTCATTCATCATATTTTAATTGAAAAACGATTTCATACGTTTATTAAAATTAAATTTAAAGGGAAAGTATTTTGTATTAATTTTTATTGATTTTCCAATTAGTGGAACTTTCAAACCAATGAAATCTCGACTTGCAATAAATCAATGAAATTAGATAATTAAAAAACTGAGATTTTCAATTTTTGAGATATTTTTTGGGGGGAAACCGAGGCGGTGGTGTGGGGGTGACCCATTTCGAATACCTACCACTTTTTGGAAATTGCAAATTTGAATATTTTGTTCTGAAAATTCACAATGAAAAAATTCTTTAATAGACACCTATACTCGTGAGGCCCAAGCCTAGGGTGGCACGATTTTAGGTGTGGCAAAATTTTCGGAATGTCAATATTTTAAAGGCAAAGAATGTACAGACAATTCAAATGCAAAGTATTCTATTATAAATAAAAATATACGTATTAACTTTACGTTACTACCCTGTTAAACTTGAAGAAAATATTATACCGAATTTACTTTTCTTTAAGCATTTGTTTATCTATTTCATTATAAATTTTGGAATTATTGATATTTTTCAACCTTTTACGTTTTATAAGTCACTTAAATCATAAAATATGTATCAATTAAAGTAAATTATCGTCACTTTTTAAAAGTTAAACATATTTTTATTTTGTCGTGTATTGTACCGTGCGATTTAGTGGAACTTTCAAACCAATGAGATGTCCTCTTATTATAAATCCATTAGATTAGATTTTTACAAAACAGCGGTAATCAATTTTTTCACTTAAACATTAAAATTTCTACCAATACTTTTTAAAAACTAGTATTAGTATTGTACCATGCGATCATGATTGCTTTTTACATAAGGTGTTCAGTGGCCAGGAAAATCAGAAGTGTCAAGGAATTTAATTGGGTTACGGAAAACTGTTTCGGAAAGTTTTTAATTTCTGCATATTTTGATTAGTATTAAGCTTGGAAAAGCTGTAGACGTCATCTTTAATAAGCACCTTATGTAAAAGATCTGTACGTAGACTATAAGGCGATAAAATGTATGTGAAAAACCACGCATAGGACCAGTATTTGCACATGGCACTGATGGCATTTATCTTTTAAAGAAAATTTTATCGGAAAGATAGAGAAAACATGCGTAATTTTTACTGAAGAATTGTGATAAGTGTAGGATAGAATCTACCTAACAGATAAATTTATATCTATTAAATGGCTATCCTAAGGATATGGTTTATCTATATTTAAGTGGAAATACCGAACCATTATGACAAGATCTATTCTTTACAAATACAGGCAAATGTTTGCCTCTAATTATTACTATTAAATCACCAGGGGATTTCAATGTCGCCCGAAAAGTTTACACCCGATTTTCTAAATCACCGATCGTGCTTCAATTTAAAATAAGAACATTCACAAGTATTGTGTGAAATGAAAGGTGTGAAATATTATATTGTATCACACAAAATAAAAATGTTTGTTTTAAAAATAAGCTGGTTAATGTGGATGTTTAGATACATTCAACCGATGTTTTGGCGCTTGAAATCTTTTCTGAAACTTTCTCAACACACACAAAAGATTTGTTCATTCTTGCATAGTGACAAAGCTTTTGTTGAACCACTGAAATCCTCACCGGTATTGTTGAAGAAAGACTACGTTTATGGATGATGTCTTGTTGTTGAGGTCGACGTTTGCTTTACCTAATGTTAAGGTGTTAAAAGACAATGTTATGTGCTGTTAAATCTCATGAAAATGAAAATTTCACACTTATTCCACCCAACTTAAACGCATAGTTAACATTTACACTTACAAATTATATTTGGTGATTTCAAATGACTCGAAACTTTTAGTTTAATTTCACAACACTGTAGTTGCATAAAAGTTTGAAATATTGGCGAACGATTAATGGTATACTTTTGTTTTCCAAGTTTTGTTGAAATCACTGATCCGATTTGTTCCACCAATCGGTTTAACGTAGGATGTAGCGTACTTCAAAGGTTACAAATGGAAAGCTCGTTTTGAACTAAAATGTGTTTTTTCTATTTTAACTTGGAACACCAAAATCAATTACATTTGTTTTCCTTTTACGATAGTTTTGCACGAGTAAAAAGTTAGAAAAATACGGCGGAAATCTTTTGGATTATTTACAATTCTTCTACATTGAATTCAAAGCCAATTGTTTGGTTGATGTTTATTATACTTTTTTTACGGAACAATAGCGAACATTGCTTTATTCAATTTTTTATCAAAGTGTTGTAATTAAATGAGATGAAAACTACGAAAGTATATGTGTCGACATTGACATGAGATGACATTATTTTTTTTATTATCTTTTTTAAGGGTTTAATTATAATACTTGTGGTATTTGTACAACGGTACTTGGTCGGACTTCTTTTTGTTGTCAAAGCTTATAATTAAATTGTATAGAAAGATATTGTATCTACCTACGTTTCTATAAGTAGATTTGTCTATTTTAAAGTATTGAAATATTATTATAATCTTTAGTGACAGTATTTTGTTGACAAATTTAAAAATAATTTGAACTTTCTTTTAAAGTTGTTTTCATTATCTTTCGTATTATAATTTTAAGATTTTTTTTTCATAAACAAACTTGTTTATATAGAAATGGATTCAATCTTCTCATATGTCATATCCCGCAATTTTTTCATTATATATTTAGTGTCCAGGTTTTGTATTGTTGGTTTAAGTTATTTATTCCCTAAGTGGTCTGTAATAGATAAAAATCAGAGATGCATAAGAGATGGCATTGACCTTGTTTCATCCTATATTTATACTTTGTGCACCCCTTATAAATATATGTTTTAAATATATAGCCGCAAATACTTCATAGTATCAATAAAGATGAAATAGTGGGCGGTAATTTAAGATTAGATTTTCTTCCGATTGATATTTTATCAAAGCACATCTTTGCTAAAAGTTGGAGAGAGATAAAGAAAAAAAAATAGAAATCATCCGTTTTATAAATGGCAGTGATATGAAGCAAGTATGAACGTATAGTTTTTCAATATTTAACGAATGATTTCCTGCTATCATAAAATTATTTTATTAAGGATATCCAGGAGTTAAGGAAGTCTGGAAAGACAGGATATTCCAAGAAATGTAATCAATTTAGAATAAAAGTCAGGAAACTTGAAAATCAATGTGTTCTTTTTCTAATTTTCCTACCATGAAAGAAAATTAGTAAAACTTTTTTTGCAAAAATTTCGAAAAAAAAAACTTACAATTATTACTTTTTAAGACTCTTAAATTTAATGCAGAAATTGGGACCTACTAATGATATTTTGTTTTTGGGGTAAAAACTTTTTTAACTATCTACAGCAGCGATCGGGTAATCGGGGTAAATTACTCCAAATAGGGTAAAAATGAATTTTTCTTGGGTAATAGGGGAATTTTGAAGTTCCAATTTTGAAGTAATTATATCAAACAAGAAACAACATCAGTTTTCCGAAACCTAGGCTACAAATATGTAAATGTAAATTAATTCATGAAATAATATTTTTTTTTTAAATTTACCTTGATTGTTTTCTTTCCAGAATGGGGGGGGTAATATCGATTTATGCAAAAATATTTTGAGGTAATGGTTAAAAAAGTTTTCCGACCGCTGATTTACAGTATAAGTTTTAATTCTGAGAATACACTCCTTTTCTTCCTAGGGCCTTACAAAAATGGCCGGAAACTTTAAATCATCAATTTTCTCAAGTCTAGATCGAAAAAAGGACTGAATGAAAACAAGTAAAAATTTTCCACAATGTTCTTTATATAAGTAGAAATATCTCACAAAAGGAATTATGACTGCTACTTTACTATACATATTTAGAGTAAAAGAGTAGTGAATTTCATGAAAACCGCTATCCTTTTACACTTTCGTGTAGTGCCAGTTTAGCCAACGAGGGATTAAAATTCTTATTATTAACATTGGTAGAGTGATGTTTAAACCATTAAATTCAATAACTACTCAAATATTTCTACTTTACAATAACAATAGGTAACAGTTCTAATTGCGCGATTTAAAATTGATTGTTCTTTTAATTTCTTTTGGAAATAGATAATCACTTGCACACTTAACAATCACTTTTTTTATTTCACTTTTTATTGCACAATTACACTTGTCAAAACAATCACTTAAATGACAATAATCACTTTTAATTCAAATCACACTTATAATCGATTTGTTGCAACGGAAATTCACAACTGAATTTTTTATACAGAACTCTGATACAGAACTGTCAACTGGCTTGACTAAGTGCCTTATATACCCGCAACCCAACATTCTAGAATATACTCCAATATTCGCGTTCATTATTCACGTTCCACCACGTACTAGATGTTTCCAGAACAATCTATATGTACATTCGCATTGGTGGGAGAGAGATAGAAGTCACTCAGCCAATCGCGTGTCGGTATGGCACAAAAATAGAAAGAGACTTTGTCCCTTTCTGTTACAGTATATAGCCTATTTTTCTTAACATTTTAGGATATTCATTATTGAATGATAAGAAAATTAGTTCCCAAAATCGAGTGAAATATCGTAGAAGAAAACTTTTACTCCTTATTGTTTAAAATCGTTTGTGTTCTTAAGACGCGCTTTTTGGTAGAACAAATTATTATAAATTATATTTTTCGAGACATACAGTTGAAGTTGCAAATATTATTTAATCTTCTTAAAAACAGTAAGAAAAACTGTAGATCAAAACTCAGATCTCAGCTTTTTATTAAATTAAAGAAGAAAACGCAGGTTTTCCAAGATCCGTAGGATATTTTATTTTCCAAATTGGCGATGATTCGTTGTCTATCGCAACTTCATAGTGCCCAGTCTAAGACCTTAATATTGTAGCTATATAGATTTGAAACTTTGTTTAAGGTTTATTTATAAAGAATTCATTTGAATCCAAAGAATGGATATTAAAATTTACCACATAAAGTATGAAATACAAGAATTGTACTTATACTTGCGATTTTTGTTAAAAGTTTCAAACAAGGAAAACTTCAATTAAATGTACTCCTTATTGTTTACAACTCCTTGTGTTCTTAAGAGTGAACGTGATTTTTGGTAGAACAAATTATTATAATTAATATTTTTAGAGACATACAGTTAAAGTTGCAAGTATCAACTAATCTTCTTAAAAAAACAGTAAGAAAACTCATAAATTATAAAACTCAGATCTAATTTCTTTATAAAATTAAAGAAGAAAACTCAGGTTTTTTTAGATCCGCTAGGTATTTTATTTTCCAAATTGGCGACGATTCGTTGTCTATCGCAATTTCATTGTGCCCAGTCTAACGCCTTAATATTGTAGCTGTATAGATTTAAAATTTTGTTTAAGGCTTATTTATAAAGAATTCATTTGAATCCAAATAATGGATATTAAAATTTACCACATAAAGTATGAAATACAAGAATTGTACTTATACTTGCGATTTTTTGTTACAAGTTTTAAACAAGAGACGAAAATATCTATTTAAAGCAATTTTTTATGATTAAATGTGTTGAGATTTAATCGGACATTCATTTGAAATGTTTTTTTATGTCACCATGTGTTAATAAAGTAAGCAAACATCACTATACATACATTTTTTACATAGCAAATTTACATATGTATAAATCAAAACAAGAAACTTAATAAATGAATGCAATTACATTATGGTGAACGACAAACTAGCAAAACAGCACTTAAAAGTATCATTTATAACTGTTTAAATCCAATAAAGTTATTATTTAATAAATTCGAAGATAAATGATTATTCAAAATCAATTTCTTTTCCGTTTTCATACTTGAAACACAATAAATAAACAAGATCGTATATAACAGACTTTGATTTTGATGTGCATATTAACATAAAACATATCATAAAAACCGGTTGAATCACTTAGATATTACTATTATCAAACCGATTATCTCATATTGGCTTATAATTCACTTGTATTACACAATCAATTCTCGCTATCGTTAATGGTAAAGACAGTTATTGTCTGGCTAAATATCATATTTAAAAAAAAATAATAATCGATTTGTAAGAATTAGTATTTGCATGATAAAATTTGCTGGCTTATCTTCTTTACTGGCTTGTCAACTATCTGAGTTATTTGATTTTGTTGGAAAGATTTTTTTTGTCTTCTTTGTGAATAGTTTGTCTTAAACTTTTAAACTTTAAACTTACAATGAAAATAAATTATTTTATAAGTGAGATTTTTTCGAAGAACACCTTTCATTTTCAACATATTTTATTAAATTTTTTTTATTAACAACTTGTAATCTCCAGCCTACAATTTTGTATATTCATTGTGCATAAAATATTCGCAAATGTTTTATTCTTAAACTTATTTATAAGTTTGAAATGGCATTTCCTTTTACTCGTAGTGTTTAGTTCGAATTTCCACCACTTCACTTATAACCGACAAAAGAAAGAACCTTATTGAGGAAAAGTGTTTATACTTTAATTGGCTAATATTTACTAATTTCGAGGATCTAATGTTTGAATCAGTTTAAAATCTCAACTTATAGTTAAGATCAAGGGCGGATTCAGGATTTTTTTCTGGAGGGCGCACAATATCATCTTTCATTTAAAAGAGCGTGAAAGGGATCACGAAAAAAAAATCGCAATTCCAGCCAGAAATAGACTAAAGTTTCACTAATGTTCTTTCTGTTATTTTCACAACTTGAATAATTTGATTTGCTGCTAAGTATGTAGTCTACGGTGATTTTTTTTTTACTTTTTTTGGTCCCATCGTGAAATTTTGTTGGAAATACCAAAAAAAAATTCTCTGAAAGTTTGAGCCCTTAATATTAATTTTAAGTCCTCGACCAAAACGTGTAAAGATTTCCCATTGAAAATACACAGAAATTCTGATTTTTTATTTTTAAATTTCTATATCTCAGCGGCATTTCATGGGATCGCTTTTACCGAAGATGGTTTTTTCTCAGAATTAAACGCTCTACAAAAGTGCCCATTGCGACAAAGTCGTAACTCACACTGGTGAGGTAGTACGCGCCACTGAACCTGATTTTTCCATAAAATTCGCGTTTTTTTTTTTTTGCATTTATCTCGTAAATAACACGAGCTACGGAAAAATTATAAATGAAAAACTTGTAGAGAATTTGATTTCCTACAAAAAAGTTCCTGTAGATCAAATCGCGAAGATCAATATTAAACGAGATATTAAGCCTTGAATTTTATGGAAAAATCAGGTTCAGTGGTCCGTACTACCTCACCGGTGTGAATTACGACTTTGTCGCAATGGGCACTTTTGTAGACCGTTTAATTCTGAGAAAAAACCATCTTCGGTAAAAGCGATCCCATGAATTGCCGCTGAGATATAGAAATTTAAAAATAAAAAACATAGTTTCCTTGTATTTTCAATGGGAAATCTTTACACGTCTTGGTCGAGGACTTAAAATTAATATTAAGTGCTCAAACTTTCAGGGAATTTTTGTTTGGTATTTCCAACAAAATTTCACGATGGGACCAAAAAAAGTAAAAAAAAAATCACGGAATAATACTTTTTGCTAACCGTACAATACTATTTTTCTTAATTTCCCGGGGATTGAAAGCTATTTGGTACATCTTGTGATTACTACAGTGTTGTTTGGAATAAACTCAACATTTAAAGTTCCATCACTCGTTCTTATGATCATTTAGAACCTGCAAAAAGTGTTGACAACTAGAGCTTTAAGGATTCCCTTAAGAAAACGCTTATTACGTTGCTACATCTTCAGCATATTATTCTATGGGATGTGGATTCTAATGTGGAAGAATATTGAGGCTTTGCAAATGTGGACTTACCAAAGAATGTTAAGGCTATCTTGGTTGGAAAGGGTCAAGGTTTGTAAATTACACAAGTTGCTCCATTAGGAAAAAAAATGACGTCATACGAAGAATTTTGAAATTGATCAGTCTGAAAATATGTACGAATTTCTTCTGGATATGTCACGTATCCATCACGTAGCCACCATAAGGCCACCTGTGGATTTTATAAACCTTGGGAAAGGGTAACGAATTAAGCAAATCTTTGACGTTTGAACAAAAAAAAAGATACTTTATAGCTGTTAATACCTTAAAAAGAAAAACACTGGAATATTTCCTACACCCGATGAAAAAACCGATATATGAACTACCCCATTATTCAGGAAGAAAGAGAGGAAAAACGTGATCTGGATCCTTGACGCCATCTTCACTCAAAAATCTATGATAATCTATGGTATAAAGTAAACACCACGATACTGTTTAGATCCTTTGTGGACAAATTGAATCATCAAGATCATGCGGCTAATTGACAATGCTCTGGAAAGATATAACACTTAAAGAAAAATATCGTCTTCTTCCGAAAATAAACATTTCCCAAAAATTAGCCCTAGCGTGAATTTCGGAATTTTTTGGAGTATAAGCCCTCTCCCGAAAATAAGCCCTTATTTAAGTATTGTGAAAAGCATTATTCGTTAAAAATACTGTTGAATTTACTAGGTATCTTTAGCCGCTCTAATGTTTCAGAGAATAAAAATAAGTAAAAGTTGTTCTTCCAATACACTACAAACAGACTACTTAGACAATAAGTATTCATTTAATGATAGCTATATTGGAAGACATGAGAAATTCGGATCAATGATTTCACAGGAAATGGATTTGTAGGAAAATCAGAACGGAATTCAAAATTTGATAGCTTATCATGATGTTCCAAAAGAAGGCGGGAATATAATAGAGTAAATTTAAATTTCTACATAAAAATAAGTACTAAATAAAAATATATAAATCAATTTATTGTACTTGAATCCTTCGCCCGAAAATAAGCCCTTACCGTATTTTGAACCTAAAAAGAAAGTACGACAGTGTTTTACTATCGGAAAAAGACGGTACGAATCAATTTTAGTTTTGACCAAATTCGAAACTGTTTTCCCCGAATTTTCTGGTTAATATTGTGGTTAGGACGACTATTCCCAAGAAGCGTAATACGCAGGTGAGAACATACACAATCAAACGTAACAAGAAAGATATGTAGAAATTGTTATATAAGGAGGCTTCGGCTAAAATTGATCAACATGATATAAATGATATAAATTCATGTTTTTTACCTAAAATGATTTCTAGAACTCTTCTTAATATGTCCAAAAAAATGATCTATTTTCAATTTTTCTCTGGAAGTTTTTACTGCTTTTATTGCCACAAAAGATACAATGAAATTGTGAATCTTACAAATCATTGCTATGTTTAGTTCTGTAATAAGCGATTGAGGGCAAAGGTTTGAAATCGTTTGTTTCTAAATGATGTGCAGTTGTAAAAACGATGACAAACTATGCCAATATATGTAAGTGGGTGGAAAATACATTGTTTATGAATGCAATATTTTCCCAGAAAACGACACCTGTCCCCCTAGTGACATATTGTATACTAGTTCCATCTTTATTAACAGAACTTCCCACACGAAATGATTGAAACACTGTAACAAGTGGCGAAGTTAGCACTTGAGATAGGGGACGCTGCGCGTCGTCGGCACTCCAGACCGCTCCAGACCCACTCCAGAGGTCGCCTCGGCCGCCTCACAGCCAATCTCTTTTCAGCCCACACGTCACACGGCTCTCTGACGTCATTCGAATCCACAGCCGCCTCCGACAACTGCAATACGACGAAGTCGACGTCCGCCGCCGTTTTCTAGCGCTCTGTCTTTCTCGCACCAATAATTTTCCGACTTGAAGATTCCCAATCACACCAATGACTTCTATTTGACACGTAACATATCAGAACAAAAATTGTGATTAACGCGTTTGTTTTAAATTCATATACTTAATCTATTTAAACAAATTATGATCCTTTTTTCAATTATCCTGCACAGAAATCTCATTACGTTAATTCAATTTCTGGTATGAACAACAGAAATTAAATCAAATTACTTTAAATAAGTATCGCTGGAGTTTTGGTTGAAAAAAATAATATTCCTGTAGATTTTTTATCTCCTTTTTTCAAATTTCTTCTTTTTTTTTTTTTGGTAAAAAATATAAAATTACTCATTAAAATTGATGCACCTCTTGGATCATTCTAAGACAGCAACTAAGACATGTTTTTACCAATTTTCTTATGTTTTTTTTTACTTAAAAATATAAATAAATAGAGTAAAAAAAAATCTTCTATTGTCGAAAATAAAATCAAATGATTTTATGATTTTAAAATTGCAATACCATGCACCAAAATTCAACTTCAGTAGCCAAACAAAACGAAAATTGGAACTTTTGAAAATTTTTCACTCATGAAATAATCCATATAGTAAGAAGTTATACTTAATACTGTCTGACAAAAACTGGTTTTTACGACCGAAACCGAATATCGGCATCAGTCTCAATTTCGGCCGAAACCGAAGCTTCCCTATAAGGTCATGTTTTTGTAGAAAAATAAGTTAATCATAATTTGTTAGTATTTACTTTTAAATCCTATAGGTATTCATTAATCATTTAGTCCTTAATATTTACAAATAAATTATTTATGCTGAAATTAGGAGTTGATTTGAAAGAAATTGTCTCAATTTGTTATACTTGTGTAGTAATTATTTCGGTGATTGATCAAATATAAATTCTCAGTTTCAATGTTGTAAACACTGGTTTTCGGTCAGTCGATAATTTCTGGGGCTTAATGTAATAAATATTGTTGATTACACATACATAGTTTATTAACAGGTGAATATGCATATACCTATGTATACCTATGATATTTCAAATCATATTTGGGTATTGTTTTTGAAGTGTAATAACTTGTTTGATTTATGCAAAATTAAACTGACTATCTCTTATAATTAATTATTCAATATTCATTAATTAATTACTATAAACATTTCAAACAATAGAATGAAATGAATTACACAAAACAATGCCGTTCTATCTGATAAATTACTTTGGAATTTTGGTATCTTCCATTAATAGTGACAATATCTTTAACATTATATACTTATGTCTTATATACTTGAATATTTATTAGTTATATCAAAATTTCACTTTGTATGGCAAAGATACAGAATATTTTTTTCTAAAAATTGTTTTAGCAGATTTTTTTTAAACAATCTAAAATTTAATTACCATTTTTGTGTTTAAGAAAAATATCGCAACTTCCGGTTTTATATATCAATTTATTTATGAATTTTCGTGGCTGTTAAAAGCATGGAAAGTTCATAAAGTACTTACCCACATAGTGAAAAGGACTTCAACATATTAAAAAGACTTCTTCTTTTCGTGCCTCTTAAACGCTGAAGATACTTAATGTTGAAATAATGTTTCAATATATGGAAATACACTAACAAAATTAAATCATTTTATCTATTAATTTTTTTTGGTTTTTTATAAAGTAATTAAGTGAATTTTTATGTTCAAAATGCGTGCGAACTTAGGGTTATTTTGTTGCCTGCTAATCTCAAACAATTTTTAAATCCAAATGAAAACATTTTAAAATTCCTATTTATTCGTTTACAACATATTTGTTCAGATATTGTTTCAATTTTACGACAATTGCGATATTTTTCTATCTGTTACCAAACTGCTGCGGACGCAGTGCAAACGTAGATAAATTTCATAGATCTGCTGCAAACCTATACCAAGCCTTAAAGATAATATAATTATTATAAAATATAATTATACAATGTGAACATGGTTCAAACGTAGTGTTAACATAATTATGTCTGCAGACCCGCTGCAAACCTGGTGCAGACTTCAAAATTTCGACTCGGGTTATCTTAAAACGCCAAGATCTTCTTTTCAATATATACTTTCAATCTAGCGATATTTTTAGATAATTTACACTTCAATAATTGATATTATAAAAGTTTTAAAATCTAACTTAGTAGTTTATTTTCCTCTTGTAAAGAGTGAGTATATATCTTCCATGTCTTTTGATGACTTCAATAATAGATTGTAGTTTTTTTTTTTAAATTCTGGAAAGAACTTCATTTAAATTTTGAAATTGATAATGTTCTTCTCCAGGATTTTGTATCGAACGCAAAAAATCTTTTCCAAAATGTTATAACTAGACATCCGATTATATGCATTTGCATGTTTGCATATGCAAACGCATATAATTATATTTCTATAGCGTTATTGCATAATTTGGTACTTTTTCATTGGTAAAGCTTATTTCGGTAGTTATACGTGTTAGGCGTGTTGTATTATGCCGTCGATACGTCCCCCTTTCGTCAAGCTCTGAAATTATTGTACCCAATATTGCCTCACATCACCTGGCTAGCCCACGGATTACATTGAATTGCAAAAAAGGATCAAAACTTAGTTCAGGATAGTCCATAAATTGATTTCTTCTACAAAAAAAGAGCTTTTGAAAGCACAATGGCGACTACAAGCATATAAAGAACAACTACCAAACGTAACACTACCGCCAGAATCAATTTTAACACTTTGGGGAAAGCTACTTGGTAGAAAGCTTTATTGTTTTATGCTGAATATTTCAAAGCCATAAAAGAAGTAATTGGAAAATTTTCAAGATCAGACATCATTGCAATCAATTTTAGCCAGCGGGTATTTAAAAATCCTTCAATCAACAAAAAATATTGCTTTTAATGCAACACATTTCAGCATTATACTCGATGCAATTGAGAAACTAGAATCATTCCTCTGTGCAAATCCATGGCAATATTCGAAAAAATTATTAAACAAAATAACGCCCTTTGGAGTAACCTGTTGCAATAGGTTCGTGGCAAATTAATTGCAGTTTTGTATAAAAGTCCCCGTCTTGAAGGAATAAAGAAAATTGATGCATTTATCAACGGCACTTGTGAAGAGATCTCCGAAAATTCCGCCAAATTTCAAATTTTATCTGGTTACGTAAGTTGACGTCGAAAGTTAATTTTTAGCTTTTCACCTTTTTTATCTTTATGGTCCAATTGTGGATCTAAACCATCCAAGTTCCCATTCAAATCCTCATAAATACAGAGGAATTATATATATTAAGATAAATATATTGTGAAAATAAACGTAAATGCTAATAATAAATGGTTTTTAATTGTGCATATTGTATGCATATTTGCATGCATATTTTTGTATTTTGATAGTGCATATAATCCGATGTCTAATTATTACTAATAGTAATGTCCGAAATTTCGGTTTTTTGCCTAATTTCTGTAAAAAAAACGAATTTTGGCTATCGTTAAGTTGAAAATACGACCAAAACTAATTTCGTAAGGTTTCGTAATTTGTTTATTTATTTATTCAGATTATCTTATGAGATAAGGGTTCCCAAACTTTTCGGTTCTTGGTGCTCTTAATGCATCAGAATTATACCGCGGTTTTCCATATAAAATTTCAGGACAAACTGTCCGGTAACGTAAATTGATTTCGAAAGTTAATTTTTAGCTTTTCACTTTTTTTATCTTTATGGTCCAATTGTGGATCTAAACCATCCAAGTTCCCATTCAAATACATACAGAAAATTTCTGGCGAATAGGTCTGACGACTTAGAATAAGTTCAGTACTGTACATAAGTACAGAAGAATAATTTATATTAAGATAAATATAATGTGAAAATAAACGTAAATTCCAATAATAAATAGTTTTTGATTGTGCATGTTGTATGCATATTTCGCCCTTTTTTAGTGCATATTTGCATGCAAATTTCGGCATTTTGATAGTGCATATAATACGATGTTTACTTATAACGTATGCATGTTTTTGAACATATCTTAAAAAAAAATATTAGCGACCTTAAACAATGAATTCTTAGAATGCTTAATAACAAAAATTTGCATTCCTCAATGTTATCAAAGTCAAATGTTTTACAATTCCGAAAAGTCACAACCCATTAACATTTTGTTAATTTATTTTCCATTTGTAAGTACCGAAATTAACTTGATTTGATAATAAATAAAATTAAAATTAAATGAAAGCTTCTCAGTCAATTATTCACGTCACGTTTCCCATTATTAATTAAAGTTTGAGCGCTAATAAAATATGTAAACATTTGTCATTTGCGAAATATATAGATATACATGGTGCAACATCCTTATATGTCTGTCCCATACTATTGTAACAAAGATAATCCTTACGAGCAGTAATCCAAGTGATGACAGGACGAGGTAGTTAATCCTATCTTGAATAAATATTAATTAAATTTTATAATAAATTGGTTTGTACATCATTATATTAAATAAATTCCATGATTTTTCCAACGATTTTTATATATATGCAAGTGTGCTGAAGAAAAGGAAATATTTGCTTCGTAGCAGGAAAATAGTTACGTTCGTTTATTTTTCATGACTGCAACATTAAAATACGTTTTTCTAAAATCGAATAATACAGATCGAGAGGAGCTTGAATACTTGATCAGTTCAGCGCTTTTTTTATTTGGGAAAAATATTTATAGATGTGAATGTATAATGAAAATGGCTGTTATCTCTGGGAATTTCATGCGATATTGAATGAATGTCGGTGAGAAGTTTCTTAAATACCCATAGTTGACAATATTGTACGAGGAAAAGATTTCGCAATGCAAACGTAGACAAAATGATAGCAAGTTCCCGTAGGAAAGGGATGATAACTGGTGTAGTCGACACGGGGTTATATTTATCTTTGTTATTGGTGTCGGGGGTGGAACTGGAACTATGATAAGGGTTGCAAACCATTTTGAGTCCTCGGCGTCTCATACTACACATTGACTTCCCGTACAACTCGCGCTAATATTTACAATTGCATTATACTTTGTTCTGTGTCAAATGCCTGGCTTCGTGCACATTTCTTTATGCAAATTTTTTATTTACACACTTTTTTGTGTTACTTGAAAAAAAAAACGCTTTGAATTAATTTTTGCCTTATTAAAATTTCAACCAGTACCTATCAATAAATTATACTTAATATTTCATTCCAATTCGCCAACTGTTAAACATAAACTAAAACAAGGGTGACCTCTTTTACCATAATGTTTTCTTAATTAATCAACTTGAATGAAAATTTAAATCGTTGGAAAGCATAAAATTGTTTTCTTTTCAAATTTAAAATCTTAAAGTAATGAGTTTCAACTTCTTAATGTCTATTTATTATCTTTAATTTACTCGAAAGATATACTTAAAACATTTAAACATATTAAACATAGAATTTAAATATTCTCCTGCCCAAGGGCATCAGTCTTTTGGGGCGGCATTTTTTATGCTTTGACGCAAAGGTGTCTGAAAAGAAACAATATTTTACGTAACCAATGCTTTGTTGTCTTTCTTCAGCTCACGTAAATTTGAGTGAAGAAAATAAAAATGTTAAGTAACCCAAGGGCGTTAAACACCAAACACTTAAGGTCTTAACATGAAACTGTTAAAGGTTGTAATAATGTAGAACGAAATCAATAACAAAATATACAAAATATTCCACAACCTATTTTACTTTCCATTTGCTTCTATTTTAAAGGAATTGCAATAGTAAATCTAGCAAAAAAAGCATTTATATATTCACAAATATACTGTGATATCTTCTTGAATTGATTGAAACAAACAAGTAGGTAATCAAATTAAAATAAAATGTCTTTATAGTACTAGATCCACGAAAAAAAAATAGTTAAGGGATGAAATTATCAACCAAAAAGCTCTTTGGCATTTTATTCGTATCACGCACTTTCAATGAAATAAATTAGCCAATCAGAAGAGCACTTTCTGAAATTGGTAAATATTGGGTTACAGAAAAAGTAGTCCAATACTTAACCGAAAGATTTTACTATGATTACTTTGGTCGTTTTTTTATTCCTGAAAATCGCAGCCATTAGTAACCTATCCCGTAAGTGCTTTCCATTCGCTATGGTTCTAAGCTTTTTTTTAGGAATCCCTAAAATGAAGTTCCGGTGACCTTTTGAACCTGATCTGTCTATTGAGTAAATGAGTGGTCTTCGTCCCGCTACGTTTTCCAAAACTATCAATCTTTCCAAATTGTTGATCCCATATCTGGCTTTATATTTCTTTTATAGAATTATATTTATATTTGTTAGATAGAAAAAAATGTATCTTTATATGTTTTTTCTCATTGCTTTGATTGACTTACTCAAAGATGGGGATGACAAAACAAAAAAAATATCAACATATTTTCGAGTTTTCGTTCAATAAGGGAGAAAATCAAAGTTAAGCTTCTAAAATTATGAAATTCTAATGTGTAAGGTTTCGACCCTAAAAGCCAGTTAAATCAAATTTTTAATTCAAAGAATCATTTCGGTCTAAAAGACCGAATCTAATCGAAAATATCGATGAATGTTGAGCAAGCCAGAGGAATTTTTACAAAGATGAGATAAATCTTTGTGGATCAAACTTTACCCCTGGAACTACTGCTAAAAATGGTCAAGTGGTGTTCCTTATTGTCTTATACGGAATGAATGGATGGACTCTTATCTAGAGACTGAAAGATGAAATTACCACATTTGAAATGTGGATATATCGCCGAATTCTGGAGATTACTCGGAGGAATCATGTACGAAATGAAGAAGTACTAAGGAAACTTAATATCACAAAAACTCTTATGATACCTATAAAGAACAGAAAGTTACAATACTTGGGTCTAATGTGGTGTTACAATAAATATCACTTACTCCAACTTATCATTCAGGATTGGATTGAAGGAATAAAAGTCCTGGGAAGAAGAAACACATCCAGGTTTACCAACCTTTGTGAATGGTTTGGTAA
This sequence comes from Sisyra terminalis, assembly GCA_958496175.1. NCBI lineage: Eukaryota > Metazoa > Arthropoda > Insecta > Neuroptera > Sisyridae > Sisyra > Sisyra terminalis. The sequence continues at coordinate 59,040,582 of OY292274.1, forward strand.
AAGTACTAGAGGACTCTTCCGCGCTGCTGTATCAAGAATCAAAATTTCCATGAGGATCGCCAATATTTAATGTTGAAGAAGTACTAAAAAATAAAGAAAAATCGATGAAATCGATAAAATTGACCAATCTGTGGAGAATGATTTAATTCAAGCCAACTTTTAAAAAAAAAACGTTTACATTTGGTAGCCGCAAATTCTGAGGCAAAAACTTAGATTAGATCATACTTCCATGTGTTAGTTCTTGGCCAAACGTAATGAATTTTTTTTTCTAAGAAAAATGATGACAGGCGACGATAAGTAGATCCCATAGGAAAATATCATTCAAAAATTTAATGGTTGAAAGCTAATAAGTTAGTCCAAATGGTCTTCAAATAAGGATAAACCGTTTGGAAAATTACACTATATTTATGATAGAACTGGAAGGATATCTTCAACCTTAACTTGATGTCCAGTAGTCAAAAAATTTTGCGCTAATTGGTAAATCACTTGTTAATAATAATTGACTAGCATAGGCCAGAAAATTAAAGGAAATTAAAAACTAAGCAGAAAAAGAAATGTTATGTTCTACTTGGATAATTTCATACTTCACATGATTTTGATGACCTGAAAAAATTCGCAGAAGTTTGGTTAAGAGATTCTTATTCATACAACTTAAACAAAATACAACTCTTTGGTGAAAATTCTGTGGCTTTTGGATTCAAAGCTCTGTGATTATATGAACGAAATCGCTAACGTTTCATAACCATTCTGGCTTGCATATTAAGGGTGTAATTGCTCCGAAACTGTTTTCAATTTTCATAACCTTCCCGGGACGCATCTTCAGGGCGTAATTGCTCCAAAATTGAAACCAATTTCGGAACAATTACGCCCTAAAGATGCAACCCAGAAAGGTTATGAAACGCAAAGCACAGGACTTTGATGAACACAGGGGATTCGAAAGCCACAGCATTTTCACCAAAGAGTTGTATTTTGTTTAAATTGGATGAATAAGAATTTCTTAACCAAACTTCTGGAAATTTTTTCAGGTCATCAAAGTTATGTGAAGTCTGTGATTATCCGGGTAGAACACAAGGTTGCAAAACATTGGCAACATCCAAGGCCTATAAACTACACAGGTGGCCTCATGCGCCACGTGCCGTATCCATAAGAAATACGTACATATCTTCAGACTGATTCAAATTTCAAAATTCCTCGTATGACGTCCTTTTTTTTTGCTAATGGGGCAACCTGTGTAATTTATAAACTTTGGGCAACATCATCCTTCAAATCTCACGGCTTTGGATTCGAAAGCCATAACCGCCATAACCTTTTTACCAAAGGGTTGTTTTTTGATTAAAACCATCCACGAAAGCCTTAAATCTAAAATAACATCCAACTTATAATTTAAGCCTGGTACCTCACGATTGTCCTTTGTTTTCCCTCTGCAAACGGTCTTGATCGTGTAAAACTAATTTCAATAGAGATCTTTGTAAAAAAATAGTATCTTAGTTTTTTGTTAACAAGAAAAGTTATATTGGGAAGTTTATACCAAAAATTGTCTCAAACGGCAATAAGGAGTAGAAAAAATTGACATTTATTTGTATTTAAAGCAAGGGTCTATTACCATGTTAAATAAAACCATGAAATGGATGTTAAAATAATGGATTCCTTTTTGTCCAATTTAAAAGATTCAGACTGATAAACCACCGGGGGTTTGACTGTTAATAACTAATTAAGGGTACTAAAGGCGAAAAAAAAGTTAAATAGCTTTTTAATTACAGTTTTGGTTGTGGAAAAAAAATGTTAAACGCTGATGTTCAGGATTAAAACTTCCTCTTCTTTATTTTATTAATGATAATGTTATCAAAAGTATGAAATTGATTTTAATCAAAATTAGATTTTTTAGCTGACTTTGAACAGTTATACTGTGTATACAATATATAGGATATATTGCGGTTAAATTTATGTAGTATAATTTAATATAATAATATATAAATATCATACCATAAACATAAATTTGAACAGAAGTTCAAACAAAAATATTCGTGACGTATTGCCCAAATACGTATTTCGATTATACACTCAGTGATCCAAACTACTTGATGTCCACTGAGGAATATTGCTTGGCAATCGAAATACGTATCTGGGCAATAGGTCATAAATATTTTTGTTTGAACTTCTGTTCAAATTTATTTTTATGGTATGATTTTTATATATTACTTTATTATATTATACTACATAAATTGGACCGCAATATATCCTATATATTGTATACATAGTATGAAATTGGTTGTTACCCTCTTCCCTTTAAATATAATTTTTATCTTATTGATAATTTTTTTGATTGATTTTTGTTAAAAAAAGTAAAAATTGTCATCGATTTTACATAAATTGTTAACAGTTAAATATCTAATCACTGTCAAAAGAAGTTATAGATGTTTCACTTAAAGTTATTGACGGTGATGGAGCGAGTAAATCACTGAAACGCGATATTTTCACCCTCCTTTTTACTTTTGTGATGTTCAGTTTGTCAAGTTGTCAGCTTTTTTCCTTCTAATAGGTTTCAGCCATGAAATTCTAAACTTATTGATTGTCGTCATTGAAACTGATTTTTTTTTAATTTCTACATAAAAGTATTTTGTCATTATAATTCTAAACGCTTATTGGGGGGAATCAATCATTTTTGAACTAATTTTTTAAATATTTTCGCCAAATTCGTGGCATTCTATTGAGATGAGATCATTTGAATATGTAATGTTGAATAGATGGAAACGAAGACAAGTTTTTCCGGAAGGGAAAAGAATTTCATTGATATTGAAGTTGTGTTTTTTAAAAGAAACTGATAAAACTAAAAATAAATATTTATCTCAATCTTTTTCAAAGTTGAAGTAATTTGATTTTTTATCTGTCCAAAGTTGAAGCAATAAAAAAAACTTTAGCAAATCCGTGGGAAATACAAGGAAAAGTTGTCGAATGAAAGATGGCATTTTCGGGATAGCATACGCGTGTCATCGTTTTGAAATTGAGAAATAGTCTTTCGATGTAAATATTAGTTAAACATTTGTTGTAGTCTGTAGGTAATCTAATTTAATCGTAAATCACTATGTCACCAAAGTTTGCAGCTTGAGTTAAGTCAATGGATATTAATAATCCAACGTCATCAATCATCAACGTTAAAACTTCTTTCTCATTACATTCGAAAAGTGTATGGAGGCCAAATATTGAAGCTTTTTATTTGCTCATTTTTAAAATTCTGCTGACATTCTACTGTTAATTTTACATTGAAATTATTTTTTCCAAACAATACGAGATCAGCACTCAACTTTCATGTAAAATTTAGTGCTTATAATTAAATATTCCACTTGGATATCAAATTCTGTAGATGAAGCAATTTTTCCAACAAGGATCTTTAACTTGTATCGGAAGAAGTATTGATGAATATTTTAATAAATTTAATTATTGAAGTAGATTTTACAAAAAAAAAAATCGCATTGCTATATAGGTACAATACCAGCTTAATTACAAAATATATTCAAGTGAAATATCCAGAGAAAACTGATTTTACTATGCGAAAGATTAGGCGAATTTATGCAATTCCAAATTTGGTTATAAATAACAAAAGTCTGTATGCTATAGTCTCTTTCTCTACCTCATATATCCGTAGATATCTACGTTCGTACACCAGGTCCATAAATCAAAGCAAAAGCCGAGAATGTTCGTATTAAATAACGTCACAATCCAGTTAATAAATTTATTTTTGAGCAGCGTTCGTTACAAAATGGATATTGAACAAGAACATGCAATTTGTATGCAATGTTATCCTATATCAATATCTCTATTTTAGGCGATCGCTGCCACTAAGTGGTTCCCCATATTCTTCGTAAGTGTTTATAGAATTGATTTGCTTCAAGTATATATATTTATAATCAAAGTGTGCGTTGATAGCATAGCACTTCCGTGTATTATTAGAAAAACAAGCATTTCTAGCATATAACCTTGAATACGTTCACTGAATTTAATATTTAAATAAATATTATTTATCTTGAATAATATTTTTTACACTTAACAACTTAACAAGCAGTGTTTTTATATATATTTATTTGTTTACATCTTGGATTTAACGGTCCATTAATCAACAATAACTATGTGTTGGTTTTGTAACCAAGTGCTAGGAATCATTTTTTAGCAAATGAATTTTTACAATATTTAGTATTATCGTTTTTATCATATATTTTACACAGAGAAGGTATATTTTAAATATAAAGAACATATAAGGGTTTTAACTCTAAATTAAAAGAAGCAAATATCTTAAAAAGTTATATACTTTTGAAATGGAAACTTCTTTAGCATCGTTTTGACTTAAGGTAGTAGTCTGGTAACTTGGGTTCAAAAAATCGAAAAAAAATTTTTTTGCTTAATTTCAAAGTACAATGTCTTGAGAATATACTGTGAAAATTTCAGACAGAAATTTGAAATATTTCGGGAGTTATAACGAGTTTCCTAGAGCGCCTCGGAGTCCAACGTAAGTATAAGTTTACTTATGAAAATTTGTTGTTGAACTTTAAACGCGTTTTTCTCAAAACATTGTTTTTCTGGTCGGCCCGGGTCCTAACTTTTTTTCTACGGAACCGATTGCTTTCAAATTTTAACAGGCTGTTCTACACACTTATAGTTCTCGTCGGTACTAACGAGAATTTTTTTCACCCCTAACTTTTTATTTTACAACCCTTTCTTTGCTAAAATAAAAGGACTTTTTTTTTCAAAGTCCGCCATTTTGTTATTTACCCTTGAAATTTAACTTCAGTAGTTCCGGCCAGAATGACATGTCTATAGATTAAGAATAATCAAGAATATTTGATTTCTGATAACATCAAGAGCCAAAATCACCCGGGCCACCCACGTGCATTTTTTTTGAGGTTCCAACTTCGAATAACAATAATAATAGTAATAAACTATTAAATTTTTTCAAATATTTTTTTTTATATTTTCAATATGTAAATAAAAACACTCTAAATATTCAAGATAATTCATTTTTATTTTCCTATAAAAAACCACCCTCCAAAGAAGTCATGAAAATAGGCATAAGTTACCAGACTACTACCTTAAAAGAAATAAGCATATAAGTCTATAAAATTTAACTGAACGAGAAAATGAAATAGAAAACATTACAGTATTTCTTATGTATGTGCACGCCTGCGTATTATGTTACTTGGGAATAGTCGTTCTAACAATCGTAGTGAATTGCGTATTGTTTACATATAAATTTAATTATTTTAATAAAAATATTTTAATAGTATACCGAAAACTAATACAGAATATTAACGTAATGATCAACAAAAAAAGAAAACAAGACTGTTAGACTTAAAAAAAGACCGCAAAAAATTCATCAACGAAAGTTTAATTAAATACACATCAGAGGTCTCGCAAATTCTTACCACGATAAAATTCTCAAGATTTTAAGTGGAAATTTTAAGTAAATATTATTTAATTTATTAAATTAATGAATAATAATTTATCGATGGCTGAGTTCAAAATTAAAACAACTCAAAAATTAAAGTTTTGAAATAAACGAGCTCAATGTTTTGAACAAACTTTTTGGTTCTTTTCATTTTCATAAAAATTATTGAATTAAAGCCAAATAAACTATTTTAAATTTTCTTATCTACAAAAAAGTACAAAATAATTTCAAAAATTTTTTGTGAGTTATTTCAGTTTTGAATTGAGCCATCGATATGTCCTATGACTCAAATATTTGAGTCATAGAACATATATTATGATCCATTTATTTATTAATTGTGACTCGGAAATAAATAAAATACTTATCAATGTAAATATTATATTAGATGTAACGATCTCTTTGATTGAGTTTCTGGACACCAAATTTACTACGAAAAAATAGTAATAGACGATATATTATGTAATTACGAGTAATTATCGATCATCCAGCTATGATTGGCTGTTGGTGGAAACGCCCTCTCTGTTTTCTGTTCTGTTCTTCCACTGATTTTCGATCACCCAGTTGTGATCGGCTGAGAGTAGGAACGCCCTCTCTTTGTTTTCTGTTTAAGATCTTTCACTGATTTTTGATCAACTAGCTGTGATTGGCTGTTAGTGAGAATGCCCTGCCTATGTTTACTGCATTGTTCTTCTAATGACTTATCATCTCTCGTTTCATTAATACCTTTAAAACATTTGATTTAATAAAAAATCAAATTATATTTTGTTTTTCTGATAAAATTAGTTTATTTATGGTTCGACGTATAACTTTTAATTTACTGAACTCAAATTTGATGCAAAAATAATGTGATAAGTGGCATACAAGTTCGCAAATTTTTTTTCTAAAAAACTAACGTTTTAATATTGGTTTTTGAGTCTCATATATTAAATTTCTTCGTTTTCCTTTTGAAGAAATTGAATTAAAAATCACTTCCAACTCAGTGTTCAAAAGTGGGGAAATTAATTAACAAATTCAAGGAACAATTGATGTTAGTATGAAATGTGTGGTTTAGGAAAAAGTAAGATTTCCTTGAGTATGTTGTTTGGCAGTCACTTATCTCGTGGTTTCTGTTAAATATTATATTAACGTGGGAGTTAATAGATGTCTGCTAATTATGGATTTAGATATATTTTGTTTGCTGTATAAATCTCACAGGTTTACTACATTGCGGTCGGTGCCATATAAATAATGACTTCCACTGTAAAGTGAGATCTTTAAGTACTCATAATTTCACTAACCCTGAAATTCCTGTTCTATTTCTGGTTAAATTTCAGAAAAAGCTTCGTTTTTTTGTCATTATATTTATTAGATTGTGGTCATCATTGAATTGAATCAAAAGGAGAACATCAATTAAAGAAATAAAAACATATAAGTTTATCATATGAGTAGCAATCAAATTCAGGCGAATTTAATCGCATAAACGATTTCACTGAAAACGGTACTTATCCTACTTATACTTTATTTTTGTACTTATATGCATATTAAGTATTTTATGGTTCCGAATTTCAGCGAATTTTTGCTAATTGTGTAAGAAGTATCGAAGTTTAAAGGGAATAATTTTTACATTAAAAAAAGAACTTGTTAAAAATTAATATTGGTTTTAACCTCCTTAAATTTAAAAAACAAATACTTAGTATGAAATAAAAATATTTTCTTAAACTTGTTTACTACTTTCTGCTGTACAAAAACTTCATTTAATAGATTTAATCGATATATTTTCGATACATACATAGCAAATATTTCACAAGAAAATATCTAATTTTTCGAATCTCTTGAACTTTCTGTAATTTTGTCGTATATGATCAAAAAACTGACCTATTAATAACAATAATATCTATTTATTAATAGGTAAAGATATGTAATTTGTATGTCGACAAAGACAGAGAACAAAGATTGTAAATACATACGTGAGAGTGAAAACCAAATATAATTGTCATTGGTATTATCTGGCATTTCGGTTTCATTGAATTACCAGCTTTTCCCATTTATCTGTTGTATCAGTGTTGAGATGTGAATATTTCACAGGAAGTTACTAGTTTATTAATATTAAGATAATAATAACACTATATTTGATAAAAGCAATAGTACCATCATATTGATATGGTTCAAGACTGAACCAATAACGAGGATAGAGAAAACATGCATATTTTTACCTAAGAAAATCAATATTTAAGGGATAATTGTGCAGGATTTATCTAGCAGATAAATTTGTATATTTTAAATAGTTGCCATAAGAGTATGGTGTATCTCAAGGTTTATAAAATACACAGGTGGTCTCATGGTGGCTACGTGATGGATACGTGACGTATCCAGAAGAAATTCGTACATATCTGACTGATCAATTTCAAAATTCTTCGTATGAAGTCATTTTTTTTTCTAATGGAGCAACCTGTGTAATTTACAAACCTTGGGTGTATCTATTCATGAGTGAAAATACTAACCCTAAATCAAACACTAATGTGTTTTTCTTTTCTGAAAATAATGTTAAAAAGTTTAAAGTTTATTATTAAGAATGTCCTGAAAAGTTTTGTAAACACGTTTTTGTATTAATATGATTTTTTTAGAAGCCTGATGAAGGTCAACTAAAGGACCGAAACGTCGCTGAATTAATTATTAGTATATGGATTTACCCTTTAAGTCCTCTTTCCTGCTAGAAATCAAATAATATTATGTAAAGTATGGACACACACAAATTTGTCGATTAAAGTTTATTTTTTCAATGTTAGTTTGGGGTTGTGGATATTCTGGTTCACCTCTTTGCCATTGCAAAATAAAAAATTGAAACCAAAACTTTTTCCGTGGGGTAATACACGTGAGAGCTCATTAAATCAATTATGTACATATTTTATCCGTGAGTTTCATCAAATTCCATTCATAGTAGAATAAGTAATTGTAGTAATCAATAATTCCAAGAAGCTTAAACTTTGGTATTTGCTCAAACTTGGAAACTTACCCTAAGATCATAATACCAATAACTTTATTAATACTTGAAATTAACTTAGAATCCAACGAAGGAAAAGATTTTATTATCTAATTTAATTTTAGTAAGCAATAAAAGAAACAGTTTTATTTACACATCTTTATGTTTATGTAAGACCGTACGGGGGTTTTATTTGTTTGTAAATTTTTTATGAGGAAAAATATTTCATTTTCTCGTATTTTGTCTAAAACTTTATTTAGTTGTAGAACAATGTTGGAAATGAAAATGTCATATTCATACAAATATATCCACCTACATTTTGATTTATTTCCCTTCTCGTATGAATTTACCCTCTTGGATAATTTATTCACTCGTGAACTCCCGAGTTCAGTTGGTTGCCCGCGTTATTTAAGTATCTCTATCTGGATCACAGGTGCAAATTGTGACAAAGACTCACTCCCCGAAGAGATTTTCTGCTTTTCTTTTTCCCTCTTCATTGGTATATCTATTGAGGGAACGATTTATTTTCAATCGAATTTAAACTTTTTCGTATTTATTTTATAATAGTCACCGAGTTCATAAGTACCTATACTCAAACTTTCAAAATAGAAAAACTATCGTGCAACTCGACTGCATCGACTGGAAACAAACTTTGATTATGAATCGAAAATAGCGAATGGAAACGAACACAATATACTGTTTTTGTTCCACATAATAATTAAATTGTTTAAACAAAACTTAATTCCAAATAGAACAAAGCCATTTATTTTATTCATAGCTTTTCGAAAAGAAACTTTTCTAAGGATGTTTCGAGAAAGTTTTTCGTTTCCTTGAGATGTTTTGTTTTAAATATTAATACCCTAATACAATTTTCAATCGTTATATCTGATCATTTATCAAGGACCGTGAAATTGTATTATAAAGTGTGAATGCTATTCATGTTTGAATTTCCCACCAAATCCTTTCTTGATGTTACCAAAAGGTACACTTGATATAATGTAATACTTGACAAAAGTTTTCTATTGATAAATTGAATTTTATATAAATAGAAATATCTTTATGTTCAAGTACTTAAAGATAAATTTCTTGTTCTTGATTTTCATTTTCTTTGATATTTTAATAAAAAAATTTGATCACTATGTTTTTCTTTTAAATATATACATAGGCAATACGTAACAATTAGGAAATATTATTTCTTTATACATACGTTCATGCGGTTCTGAGACTACCATACGCAATGCCGAGCGGTTGAGTTTTAAACTAGTGTACAAATTTTTAACTGAATTTTTTAATTATTTTTTTTATCGAAAAATTATTTATTTACTATTGAAATGTTTATTTATTTTGGAAGTTTTATTATTGTTTTTACCAACTGTACCGTGTCTACAAAAATGCATTACCATATGACAACGATAATTATTAACAAAGTTAAAACGATTTTTTACGAACGCCTGAAGAAGGCTTAATAAAGGAGCCGAAACGTCGCATGTAATAAATAAAGTTTTAACCGATTATTTTTGACCCTAGTCCTCTGAGCATTTTATCAATCTATTATATATTATCGAGGATCTGAAATTTTACAATTATTGTTATTAACCGTTACTTTATAACAACTTAGGTCTTTAACGATTCTAGAGTTAATAAAAATCCGTAAATCGAGAAATGAGCCACTTATTATGAAAGTTGACGAAGTCCATTTCAAGAATTGTTCATATATCTTCTTTTTTCATCGATGAAACATGAATTTTACAATCGAAGAAGTTACTACTAGTGTGTCGAAAAAAACGAATATCATATCAATAATTTGTAAAAATTTAATAGTACAAATATCAACATAATCTGGTCTATCAGCAAATCAGAAGTTATCGTATGGACTGATCTTGAAATGGACTTAGGCCACTTTCAAAATAAATGGCTCAAATATCGAATTTTTTCTCGATATGAGATTCGAGCCCAACACTTACCAGTTTTGCAGTGGTCACCTTGACGACTCGGCCACCAGTAGGCCTGAAAAAGTATTATCATATGAAAATTCTTCTTTAAGCTATTGAACACGTTCTTAACCAGTGTTTCCTAACCTGTGTTTTGTATATTGACATATTAAGACCGTAAAACATTGATATGCTTATGAAGAACTGCTAACAAGACCACAAAATTTTGGTAACAATCCAAATTCTTCTAAATTTGTAAATTTTAAGTATATATCAAACGTTTAAAAAACTAAGGACCAAATATGAAGAAAAGTCATTTTTTTTCTCTCATATTCCTCCTTAACTGCTGTCGACTTCTTTTAACTATGACTGCCAAACTAATTCAATTCCAAGAATTGAATTCCAAAAGTTTCGTTTTTGCCACCTTAAAAGAGAGCTTAAGAGCTTTAGGGAAATCCAATTTTAATTGTACATAGTATTATGAAGGTATTATGATAGTATAATTTAATTGTACCTAGTGTAAACGATATACAGCGGTCGCTAGAAAAACGCCAGAAAAATATAACATAACTATATCCAAAGAACCCATTAAATTCAAACTAGCTATTTACGTCAAAATCATTCAACAGGTGACGACGTTCAACTGCTTAGCAGTAAAAACTTTAAGGATGAAGTTCGCTGGTAAATTAAAATAGAATCACCCAAGTTGGAGGGTCTCTACATGATCTAATCTGAAGAAACAAAGTTATGTTGGCAAAAATTAAAGTAAGTACCTAAAATTTTTGCCATTGAAACAAAAGCTGATAATTCAACTACTAAAAGATTGCTCGAAATAGCGGAAATGAGAAAACTTTTAAGCATCAGGGGGACTACTCCAAAAGATACGAAGCGACTCCATTGAAAAAGAATTAGATATATACCGAATATTATAAAGAAGACTAAATCACAACAACAGTACTAGATAGTGAGTCCAAATCGTGTAGTAAAATGGGTTAAAACCCAATGACCCGATACTAGCAGACCATTGGATAGGTTTCCACAACGATGAAGAGACATTTGGTGATCATTATTCTAGAAGGCATTATTATTTTTTTAAACATACAATATACCGTCCTTATTATTGTTACGTCCAGACTAGAAATTCGTTTGGGAATGCCCAAGGTATCCATCAGAGTTTCATTGGGCCCCAACGGGGCATGTCCAATAGGGAAATCACCATTGGGCCCACAGTGGGAAGTCCAATGTCAAAATTAAAAACTATTGCATTTGTTCTCTATAGGGCCCTATATATACCCACAGTAGGAATACTTAACGTTGGAGTTGGAAATTATGCCTGCATACCTTGAGGATTCCTAAAGTAATTTCTAGTCGAATTGAGGACTTCTGAGTCCGGGAAGGGATGAAATTGGATCGCTTGCAAAACTACTAACAAGACATTTTCATCTGAAAAATACCTTCACACTTTTAGAAAAGGTAAATGTCGAATCAAGTGTTTGTGGGAAACATGGTAATAAGGATTCTTATGTTTCATCTTTGGCTTCGAATTACCTTAGTTCTCCGAAACCACCGAGACAATAGTTGGAAAATATCCCTGGGAATCCAACTAGTATGATTGGATGTAAAGTAAGGTCGAATATACCCTATAATATTGCCGTTCATTTTCGGCCAATTTATGCAGTAAAATATTTTTAACTTAGAAACAATCGTTTCGTTATTTTCTCCCTATTAAATTTTCTTCTTAATTAAGGATATTTTACCGAATCGAAAATAAAAGTGTTCGACTTATAAGTAAAAATAATAAATTAATTTATGATTTCTTGTGATGGTTAAATGCGGAACAACACTTCTAAAGAGTTTGCGGTGAAAGTATCATTGCATTTTTATTAACGTTGATCACATTACAAATTATAATATGAGAGAAATGAGATTTTGCAGCAAAATTCTTTCGGAAAATTTCTCAGTCAAAAAAAAAAACGGAAATCAATACCAAAATTCGAGAGTTTTATAAACAAACCTTGAAAAATTACTTTTGATTATCTTAAATGGTAATTTATTTTTAAATATAAAAATCAATATATTTTTTTTTAAATAAATATTTATGGTTTGAATGATCTATAGTAGTACATAAGGCAGTTTAGAAGTTTGAACAAAAAACAGTAGAATTCACGGTAGTGATAATATTGATTTTACACATACATATTATGCAAACTAAGGCTCGTCTTAAATGTACCCTCTTCAAAATATGTAAGTAGCATCTTTACAAAAAAAAAATAATGTACTCAACATATTGTTTTTGTGACAATGCTAAACCGTAAAAAAAATTTTTACCATTTTTTGTCGTCATTTTTACTTCCTTTTCAATGTTCATGTCAAGGCAAATAAATGCTTTATAATGGCAAAAAAATCGTTCAAAATTTGAACATTCAAACCATGTGAAAATTTTGTTCAATAACGCCCAATTAATAAAAATTTAATACACAATACGTCAATAATTAGTCAATTTTTAAGTCTCAATTGAAATAATACATCGATTATCAAAAATTTCAAACTCACTTTACAATACTGAGAAATGAAAAGATTAAAATTTGCTCTACTTTTAATTTATAAATCGTTCTTTCCTACGTATAATTTACTGATAAGAAACAGATTATCAAATATTTCTCAACTCTCTACTCAAACGCATGACGATTTATCAACAGTTTTTAATTTAATGCATTATAAAACTACATCCGGTAAATATTGTCGACAATAAATTAAATGTTTTAGTGACAGCAAAATCCCACGAAATATAAATGAATACAAATATGCTGCATATACTTGTTCACATACATAACATTACGTACACATATATCTATAGTGTTAAAGAGTACCCGTATGACCTTCTTTTAAAAAGAACTTCATAAAAATATCAATAATAACAACATCATCGTAACAAAACAAAAAAAAAAATATTTCCACAGTAAAAAGAGAATAAAAAATCCGACAGTGACAATATACTTTATGGGTGAATATTATAAATATAATCTACATGACTATTCATCGAACTAGGTTGAACAAATTCATAATTTTCTCCTTGAATATCATTACGGTGTTGGTTTATAAAAGATCAAACGTTTTTTTGTCACTGTTATACATAGTGGATCCATTAGTTAAACTAGAAATTGTGAAAGTTCTGTTGAACTTTATTGTGGTTTATAGGTATCATAATAAAGTGGTTTATTCATTTAATAGAATTGCTCGTTTGATAACCATTCTGTTTTATTAATATCCGCTATACCATCAACTACGTTTAACAAAGCGATAAAATTGATTTTTATCTGTTATTATTTTTTTATAAATTTCAATTCATTAAACAAAAAATTCTGCTGAAGTAATCTTTTCACCTTTTCACTACTAATAGTAGGACGAAGACCCAGAGGGCTTTCACCAAAACTTTTAAATATAAAACTGTATATTTTAGTGAATCTATCCTTATTTGCCAATGAAAAATAGGAAAAAAACTAGGCTACTTATCCTTATTCTGCAAACGAACATTTAAAAATAGAATAGTGGCTGTCCTTTTTTCACACCGAACAAAAAAATTCCCTAGATTACTTACGGAAAGCTCTGTTTCATAAACCGTTGAAAGATTTAACCCTTACACGGAAATTCCACCCGTTTAAATGGAATAATTTCATGACCAATTTCAAGTCCAATTTCGATAAACGTTTTTGAGCTTTATTTTACTACGTTTTCCAAATGAAGTATTCTTTAAAATATAGTACTTTAAACGCATTTACCTTAAGGAAAGTTCAGCCAAAAAAACTCTGGAAATATTTAAGGAAAAATATTATCCCATATATTATTTTTTGCCATTGAAAATTTTTGTTTTTAAGACTTTTAAATGGAATTATGACTGTTATTCTTTACATAAAACAAAAAAAGTCACAACACAAGGCATTGTTCTTTAAACTAATCATCCCTTATTAGGATAAGCCATCCCTTAAATGGTCAAATTTCGGACTAAATTTTGCTGTACGTATTTGGCTACGTTTTTCTAAGTAATTATCTTTTATAATATAAAACAAATATAATTCTTTATTGCATTTATCTTAAGAAATATTCACAGAAACTTAAAAAAAATTAATGAATTCAAAATTAAGTATGTAAAGTAAAGTTTTAACAACTGTTCTTCAATTTACTTTTGTAAATTATATTACATAAATAAAACCACAATATATTTTATATATTGTATAAACAATTTCCATAATAAAGATTGTTAAAAAAGTCAAAAATTTTTACGAAATATGTCAAAAATTCACATATTTTTTGGCTATTTTCATTTATTCGAGCTTTCTATCCCTTTTTAAGCTTCCCTCCTTGTGTCTTCATCTTAAAGGTGACTAGCATAGAATCCTAAAAAAATAGTTAAGTTTAAAAGACAAAAATGGACTGTTTAAAAAAAGGTATCGAGCAATAATTTATTAGAAATCTCTAGGAATCTAAAAAATAAATTGTTCTTTAAATTTTACTTCCACCTAATCAATTAGGGTTACGTTGATCTAGAGCAGGGATCCCCAACCTTTTTGCTCCCAAGAGTATATTCTAAAACGCCGGTAGAGCGGTGGTCACCATTAATTTCTAAGGTATATTTACAGTACGGCCTAGCGAATAATGCATACAAGTAATGCACAAAAAATATTAAAATTCTGCTAATTCGGTCGAATTGGCAGAACGCATTACTAGAGGGCGTTATTACAGAGTAGGAGACAAACCTAACTTTACTTGGAACGTGCTATTTTAACCGGGAACCATATAACAGTTTAATTATTTTTTTTATCTTATTTCTCTGTTTAATTACTTGGTATTAATTTTATTAAGTTTACATGAAACGGTTGACGGACGCCATGGTGCCCGCAGGTATAGAGTTGGGAACCACTGATCTAGAGGGTCTATTGGAAAGCAGAGGAAAAACATTTCTTAATTTGGCAACAATTCATACCTTTATGTAAATTTTTTGGATATTTTCATAATTGATATAATATAACACAAAAATATGCAAACCTTTACGAAATAGCAGTGCTTCCATTTTTGGTGCATTTTTGGGCATTTTCAAGTTTTTAAATGGTTGAAGTTGAAGTAAATCCAGTATTTACTAAGTACAGAAGCAAATTAAGTCTCGAGGTTCGTGGGAATACAGAATAAGAATAAAATTAACCAACTTCAAACCCAATATAGCGAACCTTAGAAAAAAAAACCAGGCATACCCATCTTATTGATTAATAAATCAATAATTTTGTGGTTTCTAATTTATACTTTTATTATCAGTAAGATCAAAATATTTATTATTCAATATGAAGATATTTTTCATACAACCTGTTACTAAAACAATTCACTTTAATAAATATACAAATCAGTGATAGATTTTCATTCAATGAAAATAATTTTTTTGAGGGTGGGATTAGGGTTTCCAAAGGTTATGTATGGGTCGAAGTTTAAAAAATTTCGGAAATTCCTGAGTTAATGAACCGATATATATTTTTTAAAGATTGGCTGAAAGTGTTTTAAATTTATTTATTATTTTTACAGAATCATTTCATCGTTATGCATATTTACAAGAGGTAAACAATTATAGATCACATTTTTTTTTCTCATCAAGAAAACTCATTTAAATTATTCATAACAGTTTTATTTTTAATTTAATTGTTACATTAATGTTTCTTAAACCTTTTCATCAAAAACCGAAATAGATACAAATGATTTAATCTACTGAAAATTTCAAGCAATCATTCTTTCCTCCATCATAAATACGATAGAGTTCAATTAATGTAAAAGTAGAAAATGTTTTTGCTTTAAAGAAATCATTCAGGGTTTTTCTTTTTAATAAACTTTATGTAAGAAATTAATTTCGCTTCAAACTGTTTCATGTTGTTATAATATTATTAAATTAGCCGTACTTTAAACTTTTAATTTTCACGCAGTATAAATTTTTACGATTTAATCTTGGTATTTATTATGTTTCTTATCAGCACCAGAATGAAAATAGCACGTACAATTTTTCACGGTAAATAACAAATGTTGGTATTTGTTAATATTACATTTGAAAATCTATGATTAACGAAAAGTGATTTCAGTGGTAATCTGAAAGAAGTTGAGAAAAGAGAAAATGTATATATGGTAGGTATGTAGTATGTATGTAAGGGCAATATGGAAGAATTATCATACGTGATATGTGTGTTAAAACCCACACATTTGTGTTTCTATTCGCTTTGTTTTCCTACTTACGGTCTCCGTAAAAAGAAATTGAGTGTTAGTTGAACATGGATAGAATGATGGTACGAACCTCACTATATCCATATACGTATTCGAATGACAGACTCATATATGTGAAACACATACTTATCCCTTTCTATCAGCCACTATATTATTTAAACATTAGGTGTAATGATCTCAAAATTATTCTCTAATTATAAATTATGAATATTTTAGCACCGAAATTGATTTTTCTTTTCTTTTGTTTCAGGTGAGTTTATGTCAATATTTTCAATCGTTTGTACTTTCAAAAGGGTAAGAACTATTAAGTAATTGAAACCTTAAAGTGGCTAAGACAATGGTTTAACGTTATTGAAGGTACCAACCCCCCATCAGCTTTGTATGGATTTTCACCAAACTCTTCTTGGAAAATAAAAACGAATTTTTCCAAAAACCAAAATAATGCAATATATTTACACAAAAATTAGGTGCCTAAAATAAAAAAAAAAATAACATTGAAACATGATATCCACCGAACCCCTGGAGTTCGATTGAACCCCGGTTAAGAATCACTGCGCTAAGGTAAAGGAAACTCAACCCATTGCCAATACAAAAATTGTGATTTTTAATTATGTCAATTGTAATTAGTAAAGGATCCTTGATGCCTTATTGGGTGAAAATCATCATCTTTTTTTTGTGTACTAGAATGTGGTCGTCATGACTTATAAAAAAATCACATACCTAAAACACAAGCATCGCTAGTTTGATTTTCGAGAGAGTAGAACCTCCAAAAGTCATTTGTAACTTATAAATAATTACAGTACATAAAGAAGGAGAAAAAAAAGTAAAGGAACAACAAACATCATATGAATTTAAATCACAAGAAAGTACAAATATCACTATTCAAACTACGATGCTATTATAATTTTTTTAATGTGATCTTAATATCATTTGTATTGTCATTAATCAACAATTTTATTTAAAAACAACTAAGAAGTGAGTTGGGAACTCAACCCATTACCAACACTAAAATTGTGATTTTTAATTATAGATGATAAAATTCAGATCTCAGCTTTTATATTTTTTTAAATAAGAAGAAAATTCGGGTTATTTAAGATCTTTTTGTTTTTTATTTTTTATTTAATATTTTTATTATTCAATTATTTATTGAATAATTATTCAATTTTTTTATTGAATTTAAATTAAAAATATTTTAATTTTGTGAATCAAGAAGCCTGAGGAAGTTACGATTAGTAACGAAACGTAGCTAATTGAATAATAAAAATATTAAATAAAAAATAAAAAACAAAAATATCTGAAATAACCTGAATTTTCTTCTTATTTAAAAAAATATAAAAGCTGAGATCTGAATTTTATCATTGATTTATATTACCTTAAACCGTCAATTAATCCATACCCCAAACAGGTTAAATATTCCTAGATTAACTTGATGGTTAAGTGCTAACCAATCATTGTGAAACAACGATTTCCCTGGTAACCCTTAACCAATAGTTTAACCAATAGGTTAACCAATAGTAACCCTTAACATATTGTGAAAATGGGCCTAAGATATTTTTTAATTCCTATTTTGTATTCAGTACCTTTAATTAATTTCACCCATTATAGCGACATGATCGCAGTCTCTGAGCATATAAATAGTGGAAATAATTTTAAAAAAAATATTAAAAATCGAAAAACGGTATATATATACTTTTAAATACCGATATCACAAAATTGTATAAATGGCCCAAAATACCAGTATTTGGTGTCTTGGTATACCGGTATTGCATTCCTTACTTATAATACTTTAAGTAGTAAAAGTTTATGATTGATTTATCACCATTGTAATTGGAGATTGATTGTTTCATACCATATAATTTTATTGTTCTTATTCCCCCTTTTTTATATCCAAATATTTTCCGTCCCAAAAACTTTACAATGTGGCCTTTTTATTTTAAAATTGAGACACTTTATTAAATTCCTTAACGAAATATTTCATGCCCAAAAGACTGCCTTTATCGATGAGGTATTTTAGTTATTGTTTATAAAAACTACATAAAATCACGAAACGTCGTTTTGCAGCCATCAAAGTGTTAATCAAAAGAATAAATTGGTTACATTTATTAAGTGGTTAAAAACTGGTTTACATTTAAATTGCGTACGGGTAGGAAACTATTAAGTTCCAATTGGAAACAATCCGTCAACGAGTTTACGTCGCATTTTTCAAGTTATGCGGTGTTCGTCGGATAATTTCTGCATTTCTGCAATTTTAAATTCTTAAGCATTTATTTTAAAAAATAAATTTTGAATTTTCTTGTGATTTGTTGGGTTTCAAATCATTAATTCCGGAAAATTAATAGTTTGTTAAATGACTCATAAAATTTTTGTGAAATCAAGCTTTGAAATGAAATTCATTTTTATGTCAATGGACTGAGATCTTGAACTCCATTTCTAGCACAGCTTCATTTGAATTATACCATCATTGCACCTGTTGCATTATCATTATTATACGTACTTGTATATTTATTACGTTCTTCACATATAAATATACTCTGTTTTTCTTTTTAAGTTTTTCATGATGCCTTTATTAAAATAATAACCATTTTATTTTTCTTAGAAAAAAATGTAACTTTGTTGTTTCAACTAAACGATATACCTTTTAGAATTTATATTTATTTTTTTTACGTAAAGGATTACTACATGGTTCAAGCTTCAATGCATTCCTTTAAAGTTTTTTATATTCATAAAAACACGTCTTAAAATCCACAGCTTCGAATGAAGAAGTTCCCAGTGGAACATATTCCCGCTAATATGGTCTCAGATCATTAGGAGTTCTTTTTGATTTTAGTCTTTTGCTGGTTGAATGATTTAAAAGTGGGTCCATCAACGGATTTGTATGCTTTATCAGCCTTATGAAATGAGTTCCACTTCTTAATTTTACCATGTTTGAGATGGGACTTATGTCCAGGTCTTTATGCAACGTAGGTACCGTTGGTTATGTACCAGGTCGTTCAATAAGTTTTGTCGTTCGATAAGAAAAACACAATTTTATGGTTCAAAATACACTTTATTATTCAGTTTAATCTCCCTGAACATTATTACACTTGCTCCAACGATCCTCCAATCTGTGGATCCCATTCCTGAAGTGAGAATCCGGAAGATCTGCAAAATACGCTTCAACAGCCGTTATGACCTCTTCATTTGATGAAAAACGCTTGCCACGCATAAATTTTTTGAGTTCTGGAAACAAATGGAAGTCGCGGGGGGCCAAATCTGGTAAATACGATGGGTGCTCCAACAATTCGAACTTTAATTCATGGATTTTAGCCCATGTCAAAATGCTCTTGTGACGCGGTGCATTGTCCTGATGAAAAAGGATTTTTTTCTTCTGCAAACCGGGTCTTTTTTTACAATTTTTTTCCTTCAACTGGTCCAAAAGGTTGCAATAATATTCAAAATTAATTGTTTTACCAGTTTGCAAGTAATCCACAAACAAAATTCCTTTCGCATCCCAAAAAACTGATACCATAACCTTCTTCCGGACACGAACTCGTTTCGAAGCCGAACAACCAGGTTCACACCACTTTTTAGCCTCTTGTTTTGATTCAGGATCATGGTGATAGACCCAAGTCTCATCCATAGTGATGAATCGACGCATAAAATCCAGTTTATCCTTTTTAAAACGCTCCAAATGTTGCTGAGAAAGTCGTATTCGAATGTGTTTTTGTTCCAGTGTTAGCGAATACGGCATCCATTGTGCATACAGCTTTCTAAAACCCAAAATTTCACACCAAACATGGCTCATACTGCCTAATGAGATGTGTAGAGCCTCTACTAAATCTCTTTCAGTCAATCGACGATCTTCCAAAACCATATCCTGTATTTTGGCTATGATTTCTGGTGTTGATGCGCTTTTTGAACGTCCTTCACGTGGATCGTCTTCAAGGCTTGTACGACCACGTTTAAATTCAGCAACCCATCTTTCTACTGTTCTAATTGAAGGTGAACAATCATTATACACTTTTAACATTCCTTCGTGAATTTCTTTTGGTGCTAAACCTTCCAAAAATAAGAATTTTATCACTGCAGGATATTCAATTTTTTCCATTGTAAAAAGATACTGTGACACGGCGACACTAAATGGCTTGTAAACAAAGAATGAATTGACAGATTGAAATGAAACTTCACATACGTTCCTATGAAGAGTGTATCAAGAAAACAAAAAAAAATTTGGGCTAGTAGCAAAGCCCTTTCTTATCGAACGACAAAACTTATTGAACAACCTGGTACCATGGCGCATCAGCGATCGCTCATAAAATCCTGGATTGATATCTTTGGATCATTGCAGTACTTGATTTGCTAGCAAAAGTCCAGAATTCGATCCCATAGCTCCATGTTGATATTATTATGCCCTTGTATAGAAGTAGTTTATTTTCCAATGCCATACGGATTTCCATCTCATAAGCCAGTATAGCTGTTTAAACCTCAGCATTGTTTGGGTTCTCTTTTTAGATATATAAGTTCGCCAAACCAAATAAGCCTTTTATTGAGGTGAAGTCTAAGGTATTTCACTGAACTCGATTCTAATATCCCCAACCCCTTAACGTAAAGAATGAGACAGTTATTTCTTAGAGTGAAACTACCCAGTATCGTTTTTGCCTCGTTTAGATTTATTTTCCACTGTTCCAATTTCCGAATGATTTTCGACTTCGTCTTTGAAAATTTTAAATCGGAAGAAAATTACTTTGAAGTATCTTAAGTTACTTTATCGTATCTTAGTTCCTTTCTTAAAAGTTACTAGTATCTTATATAGTTTTGAAATAGATCTGTATCTTGTAACTCAAAAATGTATCTTAAACACCAAAAAGTATCTTAGATACCCAAAAGTATCTAAGATAATAAAAATTAGCTAAATATAAAGTACGCAGTAAACATTAAAATGGGGTAACTGACCTTTACTGGTTATACAAAATAATCTTTATGGTGTGTTTTGGCAAATTTTTAACGGTTTTATTTTTATTTTACTCAAATTAGTTGTAGATAGGTATGTTTTGATGTTTTTATATAGTGTTCTATTTCATTTAGATTATTACTTTGTTTAGTTCTATAAAATTAAAACCTAATCTTTTTCGTTTTAAAGGTGTGTTATGTTTACAAGAATATATACATATTTAATTTTCTTTTTCTTAAATCAGTAAAGATAAGAAATATATTATCTAATATCCTAACGACTCTACCTTATTCGTTACGAAACTTAGTACATACATAGTATACAAAGTAACTTAAAAAGTAACTTAAGATAAATAATTTTTTAAATAGTAAGGAGATACCCAAAGTAACTTTAGGAACTTTTTAAACGGGAACTTTTCTAGTATCTTTGAAAATTCTGATTAGAAGTTATTCGGAAGTTATAAATAGAGAACAATTTACTATTTTCAGAATTCGAGAAGCAAACTTCTTAGTTAAAGATACTTTTATGATTTCACTAAAGTTGTCCTTTACTTTAAGTAAATAACAGACTTCGGTTTCAACTACAAAAAATTCAATTCAAATTCCAACAAACACACCTCCGTAATATTCCCGTTTAGGGTAACAAACTTACTAATTTTTTAGAAATTTTCATCCCTAATTGTGGTCCAAGTTTAGCATAATTGATTTTAAGAATCGATTAAAAAAAAGTCTTATTTATACTCTAAAATTACAGTTTTAAAATATGTGCACTTTGAATTTTGAATGCTATAATCCGAAAAGTTGAAAACTTTATATTATAGTTTTATCGTAATTACAAATCTTTTCATGCAAAGTACTTAGCATCTCTTATAATACCATATAAACGAGAATGCAATTGCCTTTTTCATAGTTTTCAAGAGTTGTTTCATTAAATGTATGTAAGCACTATATGATAGCACTAAACACTGTTGATTTCAACCTTGAATACCTCTAATGACCAGTAAATTGAATATTATGCTTAGTAAACGAGGAAAGAGCTCTATGTTTTTCTTTCAATGGTTTTCATTTAAAATTAGTTTAACAATTTAAATAAAATAAAATGACTAGTTAATGAATAAACTTTAATTCAATTATAATAATTTTTATTAAGTTTTAAGTTAGAAATGGTTTTTGATTTTGGATGTGACAGCTACATTCTATTTTCCTCATGTATATTATATTATTACACTTAATTGTAATAATATTTTCGGTTAATTACTTCATTTAATGAATAATGAAATTTTCCTGTTAGAAAAACGGAATTGTAACTTTTTTCTGTCTATTTTAAAATATTTTTAAATTTGGTATCCTATAATTATAGTTCATGTACCTATAAGACGTCAGAGCAATATGCAAACCTTGCATATTGCGTGTACATATATATTCGTATATATTAGGGTGATTTTTTTTTTTTGACTTTTTTTGGTCCCATCGTGAAATTTTGTTGGAAATACCAAAAAAAAAAAAATCCCTGAAAGTTTGAGCCCTTAATATTAATTTTAAGTCCTCGACCAAGACGTGTAAAGATTTCCCATTGAAAATGCACGGAAACTCTGATTTTTTATTTTTAAATTTCTATATCTCAGCGGCATTTCATGGGATCGCTTTTACCGAAGATGGTTTTTTCTCAGAATTAAACGCTCTACAAAAGTGCCCATTGCGACAAAGTCGTAACTCACACCGGTGAGGTAGTACGGGCCACTGAACCTGATTTTTCCATAAAATTCAAGGCTTAATATCTCGTTTAATATTGATCTTCGCGATTTGGTCTACAGGAACTTTTTTGTAGGAAATCAAATTCTCTACAAGTCTTTTATTTATAATTTTTTCGTAGCTCTTGTTATTTACGAGATAAATGCAAAAAAAACGCGAATTTTATGGAAAAATCAGGTTCAGTGGCCCGTACTACCTCACCGGTGTGAGTTACGACTTTGTCGCAATGGGCACTTTTGTAGAGCATTTAATTCTGAGAAAAAACCATCTTCGGTAAAAGCGATCCCATGAAATGCCGCTGAGATATAGAAATTTAAAAATTAAAAATCAGAGTTTCCGTGCATTTTCAATGGGAAATCCTTACACGTCTTGGTCGAGGACTTAAAATTAATATTAAGGGCTCAAACTTTCAGGGAATTTTTTTTTGGTATTTCCAAAAAAATTTCACGATGATACCAAAAAAAAAAAAAAAAAATCATCTAGTATATATTCGCATATTATGCATTGGCATTAGCTTGGCAGTGGGAGTGGTTTTGATAAATTTTCAAAATTTCAACAATCAAAACAAGTGAACATCTTTAAATCTCGCAATTCCATTGGTTGATAGGCTCGTACATTAACGTATGTGTAATATTGGTCCACAGATATTAGTGTATTGATTAAAGCATTCTATCTGTATTAAGCGCTTATCGTTTACTGAACATAATATATAAAACTTATGGAAGTTATAGAAAAATATTTTTCTGTTTTTTTTAAAAAAAAATGTAGAAAAAACAGTATATTGGAGTGAATCGTTGTATCCCTGTGTTGTTTAAAAAGTAATGAACTTGTGCGTCCTATAAAAAAAGGAAAACATCTTTGCAAAATCTAAAAATATCTCATGGGAGTAATTTTGACATCCTTTCCCAATGGAACTTTCATCGTATCTAAAGGGATGATAGACTTTTCGATTTGTTTCATTTTCTTATAAAATATTAAAGAAAACAATCACCTAAATAGTGTCGATGATAAATTAAAATTTATTGAGTTTTTTACACATTAAACGTTTACTAAAAATTGTAAAACCTTGGCAAATATTTTTATTTTTTTAAACTGTTATGAGCTTTTACTTGGCGCAAATTTACAAAGAAATTTACAAATATCGTACTTCAATAATGCTAGAGTTTTGTATTTAGTATAAAGATGGAAATTGTTTCAATAGAGCTAAGAAATCATAGCGTATTTACGTTAAATTGAAAAAAAAACTTTTGTCGAAAAATTAAAAATTCATACGCAAATGACAATGCATTTTTTCTCGCATTTATATTATTGGTTGCATTAGATTTTTATTCATGCATGTAATTATCTTTCATATAACCTTCATATATGAGTTATAAATATGATATTTGCACATGAAAAACACAAAAAGAAAAGTTTTTTGATGAAATTATCTGTAGAAATTGAAAATTTAATTTAAATTAAAAATCATTGTTCTATATTTGAAGAAAATTTATAAGTAACCCGTCTTTTATACGAGTCAAGACTGTTTTAAAGATTTATAAGAATACGCTAAACATAGTGACCGTATTACGGGAGAACCTGGATAAGTTGAGAAATTCCAAATTCCCGGAAAAACCAAGTTATTTTTTTATTTTTTTTTATTTTATTTTATTTAAAGTCACTGTTTAACATCTTGGTCATTAATGACTAAAATAATTTACATATTACAATTGGTAATACATGTTCAGTTCTAATAAATAATAGTTAACAATTCTAATAAATGATAATAATAGACAAATTCTATTAAATGATAATAACATAATTAATTCTTATAGTAAACTAGGCTTATAGGGATGTTTTTGTACTTTATACAATAACCAAGTTATTGTATTGAATAAAATTCACTTTTTTCAAAGATAAAATAAGTTAAATATTTTTGAATTTGCTTCAGGAATTTAGCTGACATATAGACCTAAGAAATCTAGAAAAAATATGACAAATCATTATTGTTGAAAATTATTTGAAAATTCAAATCAAGAAAATTTATAAGTAACCCGTCTTTTATACGAGTCAAAACTATTTTAAAGATTTATAAGAATATGTTAAACATAGTGGCCGTATTACGGGAGAACCTGGATGAGTTGAGAAATTCCAAATTCCCGGAAAAACCAAGTTATTTTATTGAAAAAATAAACTTTTTCCAAAGATAAAATAAGTTAAATATTTTTGAATTTGGTTCGGGAATTTGGCTGACATATAGACCTGAGAAATCTAAAAAAATTAGGACAAAAACCGCGACTTAAACCTACAAACAATTCTTTAATATTGGAATTGTTATTTAACCCTAATCGAATTAAAAAGGATTGAACCAAACTCAAAAATATTTAACTTATTTTACCTCTGAAAAAATTGATTTTTATTCAATAAAATTACTTGGTTTTTCCGGTAATTTTGAATTCCTCGACTTATCCAAATTCTCCCGTAATACGGCCACTATGTTTAACGTATTCTTATAAATCTTTAAAACAGTTTTGACTCGTATAAAAAACGGGTTACTTATAAATTTTCTTCAAATATACACTTCAAAATTTTTCGTTTATAAATAGAAAATTGTTGAATGAAAAAATCCATTTAAAAACTAACGAGTACTTCATTTGTGTATAATGTAAAAGAAATCAAAATATTTCGTTGACATGTTATGGAAAATTGAAATAGTTTTCTGTTTTCAAATGGTTGTATTTCCTATGACATTTTCCTGTAATTTATAACGACATGTTGGGTGTGAATCATATGCTTAATATTTGAAGCATTTCAACGATAAATGAATCAGTTTTATTTTGGAGTTTGGTATATAAGTTTACCTACAAATTTATGAAGTAAATTTAGAAATTTTTAGTGTTAAATGGTTAACAAGAAATGCTTGGTGTATCTGCAATAGGTTGACTATCCAATCAAGAATTGGAAATAAGTCATTACATTAAAATTATGTGGTCGATTAAGAGCAAAATCAGCAGTGCTATTGAAGGCTAAAACTCACACTGAGAACCCATTTAACATTTATTGGCGTTGATGAAAAGCTGTTTAGATTGACTAATACTGTAGTTGTCAGCTCCAACACATTAAACTCATGTGTAGTTAATCTGAATCTAACGTTCCAAGTGTATTGAATCAATTGAGCCAAACTTAACAAGCATATTGTTCTTAAATAAATTTAATTAATTAACAAAGCTCAATCTATTCTGTTTATTTGTATTGTCGTTTACGTGATTGTTCGATCAATTCCAAAAACAGCTCTGCTAGTAAAAGTGAAATCAATTCGCAAAAATACACTCTACCATATATTTTATTCTGTCGAACAACATGACATTCATAGTGATTTTGGGTGTAATTTCAACGCTTTCAAAACATTTAGTCTTTCATTGTTGTTTAATTGAATATAAAAAGCATGCTAACATTCAAAAATGGAGGAGGGTTGACAAACTGAAGTGGTCGGGGGTCCCTGCAGTTAAGCTGCTGGTAGCTGAAGATTTTGAATAAATGCAGCTGTACAGCTGTCACATCCCAAAATCAAAAATCATTTCTAATTTAATACTTAATAAAAATGATTAGAATTGAATTAGAGTTCAATCATTTACTAGTCATTTTTATTTTATTTAAATTTTTAAACTAATTTTAAATGAAAAGCATTAAAAGAAAACACAGTACTCTTTCCTCGTTTATTAAGCATAATATTCAATTTACTGGTCATTAGGGGTAATCAAAGTTATGAATAAGAGGGATTTTATGAATATTCGTTTGCATGTGGGTTTTAATATGTTTAATGTTCTTATAGGTATGAATCTTAATATGTAAAACTAGCTGATCCTCGCAACTTCGTCTGCGTAACGTAGGTGTAGATTATATTTTCTTTTTAGATTTGCTATTTGTAATAGTATATGAAAATTTTTATTTTTCTTATTTCTTTTACGAAAAACATAATCATACTTAAAAACACTATTTTGTCGACTTTAAAAAGACACATTTAATATACTGTTGCTTAGAATAAAA
Organism: Sisyra terminalis; assembly: GCA_958496175.1. Taxonomy (NCBI): domain Eukaryota; kingdom Metazoa; phylum Arthropoda; class Insecta; order Neuroptera; family Sisyridae; genus Sisyra; species Sisyra terminalis. The sequence goes on from OY292274.1 coordinate 59,067,868, forward strand.
TAGTTGTCTGTAATCATCAATTAAACTTCAAAAAATATATAAATTTAATAATTTATAAATTATTAATAATTTATAATTTATAAATATCTAAAAAGAGTATATCTATTGCGTATACCTATGGTAGGTATACCAACAGTGAACCAAATAATCCATAAATCAATCAGCATCTATACATAAATAAAAAAAATCGCCAAGTTCAATAAAGTTGGTCTTAATTATGACTAAAAAAAGTCGAAAGTTATCAAAATACTCGCGTCAAAATAACAAAAGTTAAGGATCTAGATTTTTGAATTTTAGTAGGAATCCCATCTCACTGTTTCGATTCCCGAATGAACCTTTTTCCAAAAACTATTATACTATTGCAATGTACAACATAACCGCGAAATTGAAATTTGTACAATGGCACGAGACCCAGTTCTTCCTTAATCAAGTATAAGCATTATGTATCTATAAACTTATTATTAAATATCTGAATTTCAACTGAATAATTAAACCATATTGGATAGTCTAGAGTTCACCATACACGATTTGGCGTATGTGATTTGTTCTGGAAGAGCATTTTAAATTTCTTTTATCATTATGGCTTACGGTAAAAACGGCGGTATTTTCTTTTAGTTAGCCAAATTGCAAAGGGTACTTGCTCACTAATGTATTTATTTCAGATTTTCAGGTTTACAATATGTGAAAGCCAAAAAACTTAAAGCTCATTTATAAACTTAACCTTTTTCAGATATATTTATCAGTTTAAATTTTTAAGCAGACCCCAAGTTTTTGTTTCTAATAATAAACCAAGTTTGTTTTATATTAAGCAGTTATAACGTTTCTCCTTTAACGGACTTTGATTATGAAATTTGAAATTTCAATTGTTTATTAGACGTTATGCCGCACAAACTTAGCCACCCTGTTTTAACTCTTTTAGTGGGGGGAATTATCGAAAACCCTTTCTTATTATATAACGGCATTCTATAAGGAAAACATTTTCCAAATTTCATCGACACAAATATGCAATTATATTTGAAAACACAATGTAAAACGAAAAAAAATACGTCCTTCTATATTTTAATTATGATTTAAAAGCAATTCGATTTCGCACATGTGGACGTTGTACATACAAAACTGTTGGAAATAGGTGGAAAGATTGAAAGTAAAATCGAATATTTTATTTATATTCAATAACAATAATTGGTTTTAAAATTGTTCTAAAAACTGTAGAAAAGTTAGTATAGAAGATTTTATATATTTATTGATGATAATGAAATATATGACAAAAAATTGCTCCCTTAATGCTTTTCAGCAGAACATATAATTGCTCCAGGTCACAATCATTGGTTCAAAAAATTAGATTTTAAAAAGTTTGATTGTTGAAAAACAAACAAAAATTAAAAACCGCCTCTTTGTTATTTGGTATAAGTACCTACTACACAAACTTTGTTGTCACACAAACTTTGAAAAATTAATTTTATGTAAAAACGTTAAGAGGCCTTTTTTGTAGAGCATTAAATTCCCTTCACGAATCTATATTGTTCATTTCTATATATTTATTTGTTCGTTAGTTACAAAATTCCAAAATAAAGAAGATAAATCTAAAAATTATATCAATGTTTAAAGTTTGATTATTCGGAAACGGCATGTCTGGCAAAACTTTTTAAGGAGACGTTTTTTGTAGGAAATTTCATTTTCTATAAATATATGTGCAGATGAATTTTTTTACCTTGATAGTTTGACAGCATTGATGCAAAAATGAAAGCACAAATAAAAAATCGAAATTGAAGATGATAGACCTTTTACTTTTAATATTAAGGGCTCAAACCTTCCCGATAATTTTTTTTTGTCACCTTGAACAATATTTTCGATATACTTTTCAAAAAAAAAATAGTCGATTTTTTTGGGCCAGTGTAATATTAGTTTTTAAAAATGTAGTAACTTTACCGATATCAATTAGTTTTCGCAATTCAATTGATAAAAAGTTCACTGGGTTCTCTAGTAAGCATATAAATTATTTTTTTTTTCAATGAAAATAAAATATTAACTTCTTGATAATAAAGCTCCATGTTCATACTTATATTTACACTTACTGTCTTTTTTCATTTTACCAACGAAAAAATATCTCATTACAAATTCAATTGTAAATAAAATTAAATTTTATTTATCAAACACATTATGAACTTTTACCAAATATTCGTACAGAAAATGAGCGACATTTGTATACCATGTATAAAGCTCGCAATTAAGCTTTAGTATTAAAATTTCGACAAGCCATATTTGCGAGAATGTGCAAACGCAAGTTTCATTAGAGACGAGAAAATTTTCGCAGACATTTCATATGTATTTTCTGCGTTTCAAGTTCTAATTACAAGTCTGCCAAATTTGAACGAACTGTTCTTGTTTGTACGTCCTATTAATCAAAATGAAATTCAATTTAGGCAAAATTGACAGAAAAACTTTCATGTTTCAAGTGATGAGTACTTTGTGTGAACTGTGAAAATTCCTTTATTTACGAGAATGTTTAAAATATTTAACAGATAAAACAATGTTGTAGAAATGCTTCGAAATTTGTAAAAATAGATTTTTGAAATAGCATAATTTTTGCAATAAAAAGCTATAATTTCTTATATGCATAACTTTGTTCACTGTTTGGGAAAGGAACAATTTTATTGTTGTACAAAATTACAAGATCGTAATACAACAATTCGAGAAAATAAAACCTATGTAACATTCACATCAATGTATAGCATTGCTTGTTCCATTACATAAATGACAAAGACAATATAAGGCCGCAGGCCTCAATCAACTACAGTGAATCGAAGTAGGAGTATTCAATTATTTAAGCATAGAATGTTTATTGGGATCAAAGCTACAGCCAACAATTTAACGGCAGCGATTTACAACAAACAAGAAATACAGACCACAGCAACAACTACAAATTAAGATATCGTCTCACATAAAATTAAACAGACTTACCACAAATCTGAGAGTTGTTTCTGAACTATTAATTACCTACCATAATTGTCATTGTGAATATTCAAGCTATTCACTTGAGAAACAAATGTGTGGGATTGGTACATAACTATTCTATTGCGACTTTCTTTACTTTAACAAATGGTGTTTTAGTTTATTAATTCATTTCTGAAAATCATTTTTTACTCTTTTCCAATTTGAGCATGGATAGAATGTAACACAAATATTTTACAGTCTTACCATGTGTCTTCAAATTTCAATGATCCTATGGTAACCAGGGAAGAGGACAAAAATTCTTTGATATCTCCAAATAATTTCATTGCATTTCCACTTTTCTAGATTAAACAATTAATTGTACAATTTATTTGTACAAAATTAACTGAAATTAGAACCAATATTCCGAAGTAATTTTAACGTATTTCGATTGTCAAGGAATCATTTTTTCAGTGGTTATATCGAGATGATTCCTTACACTGCAACCTCAGGGATTATTGTGTTTCCTTGGTCCCTATTTCAACAAGTTCAGACCAAATAACTGAGTAAAACTCAGAAAACGGCATTTGGGCTTTATTTCCTAGTTTCTTATATCTCCATTTATTCAAAGTGTTGCATATCCGCAAACCATTGGGAACAGTTTTGTCCTCTGCCTTCTTCTTCTTAATCCAACATCACTGCCGATGTATGGCGGTTAAAAAAAATGGCTGTCACGTGGGGAGTTCTAGGTTTCTCAGAACCTGTTGGATGGTCCTTCTCCAGCGATTACGCTCTTTTGCCTGTCAAATCAACGAGCTTTTCCACCACTTCCGTCCAACGGGTTGGTGATCGCCCTCGTTTTCTTTTCTCTTCAGGTCGTCCTTGTACCATTAGCTTATCCATGGTCTCGTGGCGCGCGATATGTCCGAAAAACCTGAGGATTCGACCATACGTCAGTGAGGAGAGTCTTTGGACTGGCTTAACTTCGTTCAAGACAGAGATATTAGTTCTTTTAGCCGTCCATGGGATCCGTAACATTCTCCTCCAGACCCAGTCCTCTGCCTTACATAATCTTAATATATCTTTTACTCTAATTGTATTTACTCTGTTGTTTCTTCAATTCGCAGTGGCTAGTTATAAGACCTGTAACCACTTTGATATGTTTTCTTGTGAGATCAATTATTTCTAATGATTGTTTCCCATAATCTTTTTACTGTATTTTCCCCAGTGATGTTCGTCCATACTGAGCAATGATTTTTAAAAATTCATTCTTTGGTGATATTTTTCACTGCCGATCTTGTGATTCCAAGTACAGGCTATAAATCTATGAATAGTGTCCTGGGTCTTTGATGGACAAAGGCATCAGTTCTTTCATTACCCTTTTTATTTAAGTGACCTGTAATCCACCCCAACTTATGCTTGTTTTTGGTAGATAAATCTATAAGATTTTGTTGTATTCCTAAATCAGTTTAAAATTGACCTGTGATTTTAGTAGTGCATTCGGTAAATCGGGGAAATGAAATGAAATATCGGTGAATATGTAGATTGTGGTGTTTATTCGCTACTATTTCTATTGAGGAATTTTTTTTTCTCTATTCTCTAAAAGCCTTTCTTTTAATCCTCCGGGAGACATCTAAAAACCACCGTATCTTGAACCGCTCTGAATTCTTTTACATGATTGGAATTAAACAATCATTGAAAGTGTAACTTAAAAATTATGATTTATGACTTTCTTTGCTATACAACTTGATGATCACTAAAATGTTAATTAATTCAACATTTAGCATGAGTTTAGGAAAATGTATTGAATAAAATTTGTACTATCATTGATAACTATCTATATATGTAAAACAAAGTCGTGTGAGTAAGACTATTTATAACTGAAAAATGGCTGAACCGATTTTTATGACCTATAATTTGTTGGATTCGTTTACGCCTTGATTATCACAATAACTATTAAAATATCTGGAAAATTATGAATAAAATGCGTTTTTATATCATTAGGTTTGGCATATTCCACAATTGTTTGCTCATGTCTCGTACACTTTTACATTATGTGTAATCATTGATGCCTGTGATATCCTAATAAACGCATAACAATCGTTAAAATTTGACTTTTTTATTTGTTGAATTTAAATGTCAAATGTATAATTTAATTCATACTTTATATGAATGTTATTAATAAACTTTATTGTGAGAGTATTATTATGAACAATGTCGCAACTTAAAAAATCTAATTTTTCCAATAAGTTAATTAAATAAAACCAATCTTCGTTATAATTTTCATGCTGATATTTATAGAATTATGGCCGAAATGGGGATAGAATTGGAGGAATAATTTTTTAATTTAGCAAATTTAAAGAGTTGTGAAAAGATAGAAATTATTTTTATCAATTCTAAACAACTACAAGAAAATTAAAATCACTAAAACTATTATGGGTACCAGATCACAAAGAGGATCGAAAAATTATTTAAAAAGAAATAGGTGTAAACTTTTATTCGCTATTTTAAAATTTGAAAAAAAGATCAGTATGTATACAAAGAAATGAAGAGTATACCAAAAGAAGAGAAACTAATTCATCAATCAACTTCTAATATATTATACATCGTCCGATTGCTTAAAGACTATGGTTCACTCTAAACTACAGTAAGGAAATAATAAAAATAATTACCAGAATAAGATTGAAACATCATTGTAGCAAATTTAAACAGCTACATTGTACTAATGTAGAAAGATGGGCCACCTTAACCATCAGCAGAAGTATCGAATGATAAAAAAAATTAACAAATATTCTGTTTAAAAAAGTACTGAAGAATACAGGAAAATTCCTAGTAAGCATCATGTACCTAAATAATAGTAATTTTAGGAGCGAAATGGCCCAAAAATACTTTGAATTTTTGAGGAACACAAAAAGTATAAATCAAAACATATTTAAAAATATCTACTTATGCCTAAAAACTTATGAATACGTGAGATTGTATGCATATGAGTTTTGATATGTTCATTGTTCATAAAGGTATAAATCCAAATATCTAAAAATCAATGTATATTTAAAAATCGCACTTAATTTGTTATAATCAAACATAAGTATGAGTAATTAATTATATCCATTGTAATAATTAAAAATGTGGCAATATTGCCGATATTAATTAATTTTCGCAACTCAATTTTTGGTGGTACGAAGTTAACCGGGTCCTCTAGTTTTGCTATAAAAGAGTGAAAATTTACTGTGTATACAATATATAGAATATATTGCGGTTCCGTTTATGTGGTATAATTTAATATAATAATATATATAAATCATACCATAATTATCAATTTGAACATAAGTTCAAACAAAAATATTTGTGACGTATTGCCCAGATACGTATTTCGGTTGCCATGCAACCTTCCTCTGTGGTCATCAAGTAGTTTGGATCACTCCGTAACTGCTTTGTGATGATTCTCAAAATAATCACTGTGAAAATTTACCATTGTGAAAATTTTTTATTGAAGATCTAATGTTAAATCAGTTTTTCGTTTATCTGATCAAAATGTGTACGAAAATTAAATTAAACAAAATCTTTCTTCCAAAATAAATATTAGTTATATACATGAAGATTTTAAATCAATTAAATTTGCCTTCGAAAAATAGCAATAAAAGTTAGAAAATCCAATAATAGCGATCATTTTTTCTATTGTTATAGAAGAAAAAACGAAAAACTTATATTTATTTGCCGATTTAGCTATCTCGATAAATCAAACTCCGTACAAATATGTGTTGAGAAATATTTAAGCTTTTTCCATTTTAAAAAGTTTTCCATTACCTAATAAAAATGTGTGAACAGCAAAGTGTAAAACTACACTTTGGGAAACATCAGAATTCTCACAGTCATGATCAATTCCGACAATTTCGATGCTTAACCAATATATTTTACGTGACTGCAATGTTAGATGTTCAAATGAAGTGAAAATAACAAACTCCACAAAATTATTTTCCACTCATTTTCGTGTTTCGTCGCATTCACGGTACTGTTATGTTTGCGGAAGTTTATATTTTTTTAATAAAATGTGCGATAAATATTCAAAATATTATCCAATTTAAACTGAGATTTATATTTTACAAGCATAATAAAAGGACTTAATAAGTGTTTTGTTTTTTTAAATATTTACGGACAATTTAACACGGACTTTTTATTCTATAAAGAAATAATATATTTTAGCATCCTTTGTCGTTTCACTAAACCCAACCACACACAGCTTCGCCAATGTTTTGTGTTTCAAAGCAATTATTTGATAAGAATGTTACTTTTGTTGTTGAACATTTATAATGAAATCATTAAAAACCTTTAGGTTTAATTAATCTTTTTAAGATAAAAAACAATTATTTACAGGAAAATAAATAAAATGGTTCATTTTATTTAGTATTGTGGTCGCTTGGTGTAATATAAATAATATTTTGTTAAACTTTAAAAGTCATTTTTAGTTTTCATTTTCACGTTTTGATTTTGGCCCAAAAACTTTCAAATAGTTTGATTATTATTGATATTTGATAAATAGCTTAGTTTAAAAATAATATAACTAGGTATAATCAAAATAAGATTTTTTCCGCTGACTTTGAACAGTTATTCTGTGTATACAATATATGGAATATATTGCGGTTCAATTTATGTAGTATAATTTAATATAATAATATATAAGAAGTTCAAACAAAAGTATTTGTGCCGTATTGTCCAGATACGTATTTCGATTGCCAAGTAATCTTCCTTGTATGTTCCTTGTCCGTAATCGGTCCACTTTGTGATCACAAAGTGAATCATCACAAAGCAGTTACGGAGTGATTCAAACTACTTGATGACCACTGAGGAAGATTACTCGGCAATCGAAATACGTATCTGGGCAATACGGCACAAATACTTTTGTTTGAACTTCTGTTCAAATTTATGTTTATGGTATGATTTGTATATATTATTATATTAAATTATACTACATAAATTGAACCGCAATACATTCCATATATTGTATACACAATATAACTAGGATTATACCTTACAGTTATAGCAATTGAACTTAGTTTAATTTTGTGTATGTACATGCATAATTTGTAGTACTAAATATGATTCAAAAAAGATGAATTTTTAAAACAAAAAAATGAAGTTGAATTTAAAATAGTTATCAAAGTTTGTACTTATTGTTCTATTCTTTAACGACCTTTTGTTTTATGAATATGGGTAGTAATGTTTCAATCTATGCATATGACATTATAAAGTAAAATTTTTCAACGGAAAGTATTTACATTTTAAATTTAGAGAAAACAAATTTAATGTATGATTACAGTCATAGGTTTTAGAAGCATAGGGATCAAAAGATTTTTAAGAATTAAATTTGATAATCGCCATATCTAATCATTTTGAAGAATTTTTTTTCAACAATGAAATTCTAAATCTAAGTTTATTAAGAGATACTTATCGTTTAAGGTGTTAAAATGTTATTTTCTTTTGGATTTAATTTGTACGTGATTTTTGGTGAATTGTGAATTATTAATTCTTTAACGATTTTTGAGACAAATCGAATGATTTAAGGTCTAACCAAACTAAATATGAATTTATAATACCTACTCGTATTTGATAAGAACGATTGAGTTACACGTGCGTCACAATTTTACCATGAAATATTCAATGTTTTGGTTTAACATTAAATAAACGAATATGTTTGGATTGTAAATAATGATTTTTTTTTTGTACTTTACATCCAACTCTTATTTACACTATCTTTTTTTACACAATTCAGAAAAAAAAACACGGTTCAAAATCTCAAAAAAAAAAATCGATTTTGTATTCAGTAGTCGATCGATTTATGCCCACACAGTAGCTTAGTGTACTTCATGGATTGTGTACATTGTACTCCTGTGGGTTACGGGGAATACTCGAGTTTATTATAACTATTAATTAAGGCTGTTATACTTGCAACAAAAGTTCAAATAATTAAATAAATAATTATTAGAACCAATCAGCCCACCTGTGTATGATTACTATCGTTACTACTAAGAATCTCTATAGTTAAAATTACACTATATTTAATATGCTATTAACTTACTTTTTGTGTTGGTTAGACTTTAATGTAAACTAACACAACAAATTCGAGAAAATGTTACTGTAATTTTCTATGTCATTTTTGAAATTTAAAGTTTTATTGATAAAAAATCATCTCATTCACATTACGTTTATATCGAAAACATTTGGCTGATAGTTTTTGTACTATAGAATGCTGGTCTCCAGTCCGTTTATTATTGTTATTATTATTATTATTATTATCATTATTATTATTAGATGCCTGAGGAAGTCACGATACGTGACAAAACGTAGCGAAATTGAAAAACAGTAAATAAAATTGATCCAAAAAAACCTGAAAAATTCATTTTATGAATAATTATATGGTATCTGAGGAATATATATTAAAGTTAATTTACATTTTGCATAAGTCACCAAATATGTATACATATTATACTGTTGTCAAACAACCAATTCTGTTTATATATAGGTAGTAGGTACAGTATTTATACATAAAAAACCAATTTAATATTTTATTTGAAAGTCAGTAACTTTCCGTGAAATATTCACAGCTCCAATATTGGCAAAAATTAGCAATTGAACTGTTGAATCTAATGCCATGATAGTTCAAAGAGTCAATAATTATTATATTTGTATTCCACTCACGTGGATGCGTTTACAACTTTATATTCTTTGTTCTTGTCATTGCCACAACATATAAGTTTGCTAATTATGTATTTTCATATTAAAACTAAATCGTGTTTGTAATTGTATCATATTTTAACTGTCAAAAGCCATTTGTAACTGGTGAGCCAATTCAAGCACTACCGGAAGAGGCTACGGCAGTGGAATGAAAACATCTTTTTAATTATACCAAAGAAGTATAACTTCTCACCCGCGTACAGACAGTCCCTGGTCAAATTATTAAACGCACTTAGGATTTTTTCCAATTCTATGTATTCTACTAAATTAAATTTGATATTATTTCCTTTTTAGATTATTAAAAGCAGTAAAAAATTTTAAGGAAATATAATTTCTAAATAAGGGTATAGTCTTAATTATTACCTCAATTACCCTACTCTAGGCTAATAGCTCTGCTTTGAACCCCATTGAAAATATGTGAAAGTCGCTAAAGGAAAAAAGTAGCTAAAGAGGTGGCCACAACAGAAAAAATAGCCCTTAGAAAAAATATTCACGTATGGAATCATCATCCACAAATACAGTAGATGGTATTATCTTACGTAGACAGCACACTGCGAATGATTGTGAAGCTTTAATAGCAGTAAAAACAGTAAAAGAGCTTTCAATTATATATTAAACAATTCAGTTCGCCATAATTAACGCGAAATTTAAAATGATCGTAAAAGTTATGTTTAAGTAAATATGATTTTTTGTCACATTAATTGGTAGTAGAAGAATAAATAATAAACAATAAAGGGTACCACACAAAATATTAGATGAGTAAAATTATTGTAATTTTTAAATTTATGACATTTAAAACCAAAAATGTGATTTTTTTTTTCTCTAGAGTTGTCTTGAGTCTAATAATGTCCACACCTCTGTAATATTGAGAAGATATAAATTGTTGATGAACTTTTACGTGGCGCTATTTTAAGTATCAATTAATATCGCTGGTAGTTCCATTTTTATGCAGTGAGGGAATGGAGAAAGAATTGTTACAAGTTTCAATGGATTTGAAATGATTTTCAGGATTAAAACTACTGTAATTATAGTTTAAGCCTTCAAATTTCAATTCATTAAAAAAAAATCCAATTTTAATTTAAAGTAAAATAAATCACAGTTAAATAAATAAGGCGGAAAAGTCAATGATTTTACGAAATCCAGTTAAACTACCACATAATTATGGCTAAATCGTAAAACCAACAAGTTTTTCCTTGAACAAGAAAATTTTATCTTTATGCAGGATAGAGCTCCTTGCCATAAAGCCAAAAAAGTTATGGATTTCCTCAAAAATTCTAACATTATTTTGCCTTCTTGGCCAGAAAATAGTCCTGATGCTAATCTCATAGAAATTTTTTGGGCCATTGTGAAGAAAAAACTAAAAATCATAAACTATTAAAACACGGGTGGATCTGATTACCGAACTTATTAGGATTTGGCATCATAATAAAATATAAATGAAAAAAATAATATAGAGCATGCCAGAATGGGAAAAACAAATTATAAACAATAAAGGGAACCACACATAAGATGAGTGAAATTATTGTAATTTTTAAATGTATTACATTTAAAAACAAAAAAATTTTTGGGTCATTGTGAAAAAAAATTAAACCCTTACAACATGGGTGGATCTGATTATCGAACTCATTAAGATTTGGCACCATAATAATATATAAATGAAAAAAAAAGTATAGAGCATGCCAGGATGGGAAAAATAAATTATAAACAATAAAGGGTACCACACAAAATATTAGATGAGTGAAATATAGTTATTTTTAAATTTATGACATTTAAAAACAAAAATTTGATATTTTTTCTCTAGAACTGTCTTGAGTCTAATAATGTTCACACCTCTGTAATATTGAGAAGACATAAATTAAAACCAACAAGTTTTTCCTTGAACAAGAAAATGTTATCTTTATACAGGATAGAGCTCCTTGCCATAAAGCCAAAAATGGATTTCCTCAAAAATTCTAACATTAATGTGCCTTCTTGGACAGAAAATAGTCCTGATGCTAATCCCATAGAAAATTTTTGGGCCATTGTGAAGAAAAAACTAAAAAAAATAAACTTTTACAACACAGGTGGATCTGATTATCGAACTCATTAAGATTTGGCACCATAATAATATATAAATGAAAAAAATAATATAGAGAATGCCAGAATGGGAAAAACAAATTATAAACAATAAAGAGAACCACACAAAATATAAGATGAGTGAAATTATTGTAATTTTTAAATTTATTACATTTAAAAACAAAAAATTTTTGGGCCATTGTGAAAAAAAATTAAACCCTTACAACATGGGTGGATCTGATTATCGAACTCATTAAGATTTGGCACCATAATAATATATAAATGAAAAAAATAATATAGAGAATGCCAGAATGGGAAAAACAAATTATAAACAATAAAGAGAACCACACAAAATATTAGATGAGTGAAATATAGTAATTTTTAAATTTATGACATTTAAAAACAAAAATTTTATTTTTTTTCTCTAGAACTGTCTTGAGTCTAATAATGTTCACACCTCTGTAATATTGAGAAGACATAAATTAAAACCAACAAGTTTTTCCTTGAACAAGAAAATTTTATCTTTATGCAGGATAGAGCTCCTTGCCATAAAGCCAAAAAAGTTATGGATTTCCTCAAAAATTCTAACATTAATGTACCTCCTTGGCGAGGAAATAGTCCTGATGCTAATCCCATAGAAAATTTTTGGGCCATTGTGAAGAAAAAACTAAAAATCATAAACTATTAGAACACGGGTGGATCTGATTATCGAACTCATTAAGATTTGGAATCATAATAATATATAAATGAAAAAAATAGTATAGAGCATGCTAGGATGGGAAAAATAAATTTTAAACAATAAAGGGAACCACACATAAGATGAGTGAAATTATTGTAAGTTTTAAATTTATTACTTTTAAAAACAAAAAAAATTTTGGGTCATTGTGAAAAAAAATTAAACCCTTACAACATGGGTGGATCTGATTATCGAACTCATTAAGATTTGGCATCATAATAATATATAAATGAAAAAAATAGTATGGCGCATGCCAGGATGGGAAAAATAAAATTTAAACAATCAAGGGTACCACACAAAATATTAGATGAGTGAAATATAGTAATTTTTAAATTTAATACATTTAAAAAAAAAAAATGATTTTTTTTCTCTTGAGTCTAATAATTTTCACACCTCTGTAAAGTGTTAAATAGGAATTATTTGGATCTATAAACTAAGCATGAGTTTATAAAATTACGTAGATAAAATAATTTAGTTGCACGTGCGTCAAAATTGTACGATTAAGTGTTTATGATGAAGCTTGACACCAAATAAAAGAGTACTATAATGTTGACTGTTGAGTTTGTAAATGTTTCATATTTGTATTGATATATTTGTAGTAGTATGGTGGTATACTACATGTATGATATATTATATGATGTTATGTGTTGGGAGTTGAGCGCGTGTTGTCATCGAGTAGATCAGGCGGGCCCCCAATATTGTTGGTCGGCCAATTCAGTGTAGTGTTTGAGGTGCGAGACGTGGAGTTTGTGTTGTTGTTGGTGGCGAGGAGACTCCTTCAGAGGCCCCCCAAGTCCCAACTGCTGCTCGGCCGCCACAGACCGCCAGTCGAGATCTAACCATTGACTGAGCCGTACGCGTGCCCCATCGCTAAACTTTTCCCTTTTTTTTCTTCAATTTCAAATCTGCCGACATTCACCGTGTAGTCAGTTAACAACAGTTCAGTAGTGGTGTGTTAAGTTCTTGTTCTCGGATCATGTAGCCATCCGGGCGACTTCTTTCACTTGTGCTTATTAAACCATCGATGACTTGGCCGTTCGTATCCACACTAAATTCCTCTGTACCACCTCCGGCTACCACATCACCGGGCTACCGGGCTTTTTATTTATCTACCCTCTTATTTTCTACCTTTCAAAACAAATCCTCAGCTCGCTGTGCAAATTATTTACGACATCCAAAATTAGCATGACATCAATTCATACACATCAAATTATAGTGAGATGTTACGTGTTAATTTTGTTCAAATATAACATCATTCATACTCCCGAAATCTGGTTTGTGTGATAAAAGTGCTTTTACACCCATCGCCAATTAATGGATCATCAAAAGAAGCGACATCATCAAAAATTTCATTGCGTGTTTGTGCCAGTGTTTTAAAACGGATATAAAATTTCATACTCTTCAATCATCTTCTCACAGCGTATATATTAATTACCCTAAATTTCTTAGCTAATAAAATTCAAAGAACTTACATTTTATCCACCTACTTCAAATACTGGATTTCTACCAATACATGAAATCCTCCCCATGAAATTCAACTAAAACTTATCTATTTTTCAAATTGAAACAACCATTTGAGAAAAATTTTATACAAGACAAAAAATATGAAAATCGGTTGAGAAATTACAACAGTGGCAATGGAATTACAGTGTAATCTCACTAATTTGGCACTATTTAAAACCGGAGGGTGCCGGATTATTGGAATGTTTGGATTACTGGATTATAGTGAAAAAGTCATAGGTAATGAATAAAATAAAGCATTTCGTAGAAGGAATAAATGTATGCCCAGGTATAGAGGGGCGAGGGAGGCATGGGCGGAGGGTGCCGGATTATTGAATGTGCCGATCTATCGAAGTGCCGGAACGACCATTTGAAAAAAAATTATACAAGACAAAAAATATAAAATCGGTTGAGAAATTACAACAGTGGCAATGGAATTACAGTGTAATCCCACTAATTCGGCACTATGAAAAACCGGAGGGTGCCGGATTATTGGAATGTTCGGATTGCTGGATTATAGTGAAAAAGTCATAGGTAATGAATAAATTAAAGCATTTCATAGAAGGAATAAATGTATGCCCAGGTATAGAGGGGCGAGAGAGATGTAGGCGGAGGGTACCGATCTATCGAAGTGCCGGATTAGTGAGATTATACTGTATTTACTTAATCTTTTACTTCTGGTGGTATTTCTATAGAGGTGCTTTACACCTATTCATAGAACCAGAAGAACTACAAAATTTTTACAAATAAGTATAGTAAATAAAACAGTAAATGAATTTCCTGTTTTGGGCACTAAATACTTAATGTTTTTATTTTATCTTCGTTTAACGTTTTGCTACTTTCGTAGCAGGTACTCAATTACCTGGATAAAGCTACGAAATTTGCGAAATGTTGTACGAAGATGAAATTAAAACATCAAGTATTATGTATCCAAAAAAGGGGATTCATTTACTGTTATATCATAAACCATGGATAAGAATGTGAATAGTGATAATAAAATTTGTTAAATTAAAGTACTTCAAATACTGGATTTCTACCGATTTATGAAATTTTCCTCATGAAATTCAACTAAAACTTATCTATGTACTCGTATACTTATAATTACTTCAAATTTTTCAAATTGAAAGGACAATTTGAAAAAATTGTATACCAGAAAAAATATAAAAATCGGTTGAGAAATTACGACTTTGGCAATGGAATTATTTATTTATTCTTTTACTTCGGGTGGTATTTCTATAGAGGGGCTTTACATCTATTCATAGAACCAGAAGAACTACAAAATTTATACAAACAAGTATAGTTAATAAAACAGTAAATAAATCTCCTTTTTTGGGTTCTAAATACTTAATGTTTTTATTTCATCTTCGTACAACGTTTCGTTACTTTCGTAGCTTCATCAGGTACTCAATTACCTTGATAAAGCTACGAAATTTGCGAAACGTGGTACGAAGATTAAATAAAAACCAAGTATTAAGTATCCAAAAAAAGAGATTAATTTTCTGTTATATCATAAACCATGGATAAGAAGCAATTAGTGATAATAAAATTTATCAAATTAATACACAAGAGAAAGATATATAACAATATTACTTAAAGATATTTTACTTGAAACTACATCCAACAGTTGGAATCCAATTTCCCAACTTTTCCCACAAAATCTTCTTGGAAAAAATAAGCAATTTCATCTTATCCGGAAGCATATTATAATATTTAAGCGCAAATTAGTAAGCACCTTTGGTTTGAATCATTTTATTAATATTATCTGTAAACAATTGTTCATAAGTATCAGTACATTTGCTCAATGCTAAATAGTTTCAAACCGAATTCTTGATCCATTGTTGAAATTAAATAAATATTTTTAACCCATAAGTGTTTCTCTTTAATATAATTCATTTTTGGATATATAACAATATTACTTAAAGATATTTTACCTAAAACTACATCCAATAATTAAAATCCAGTTTCTTAACTTTTTCCGCAGTATCTTCTTGGAAAAAATAAGCAATTTCATCTTATCAGGAAGCATATTATAATATTTAAGCGCAAAGTACTAAGCACTTTTGGTTTGAATCATTTTATTAATTTTACCATTCTTTTTATTAATAATATCTGTATACAATTGTTCATAACTATCAACAGTGCATTTGTTTAATGCTAAATAATTTCAAACCCAATTCTTCATCCATTGTTAAACTTGAATTAATATTTTCGACCCATAAGTGTTCTTCTTTAAATAACTCATTTTTTAACATATTTTAAGTAGAATTAGGGCAATTATTTATCGAACATAGAGATGATGATATTTTTTAATCATAAAAACATCATTCAAAAATATTATTAACGTAAAACGGTGCCAAACGGTGGTGAACAAATGGTCGATCGCAAGCATTTTAAATAATTTTTTTAGATAATTTTCAAATCTTTTAATTGGAATTGTGTACTAAAAATTTATCAAACAATAATACTTTATTTTTAAATTAAACATGCATCTATTCTACAACGGGTATTACCGATTTCTGACTAGAGCTTCTAATACTCCCTTAAACTTCATAAAATACCCCTTCATAACTCCTATAAAAACCTTTTAAATCATAAGGCTAAATCCTAATTATTCATGTTCTTATCCATGGTTTATAATAAACATTAAAGGAATCTCCTTTTTTGGATACTAAATACTTGATTGGTTTTTATTTCATCTTTGTACAACAAGCTACGAAAGCAGCGAAACTTTGTACAAAGATGAAATAAAAACATCCAAGTATTTAGTATCCAAAAAGGAAATTCATTTAATGTCTAAAAATCCTAATGAAATTCAGAATATACTTTTTGTAGAAATCCCGAAATAACTGATGTCCCAATTCATATATATATCTAATCAACTTACACGTTTATAATGTACAATTTATCAATTACAAGTCTTCGACAGTTATTCCTCATAACAGTTTACAATTTCCCCCTTTAAAATCATATTTTAAAATCTAAGTTTATTGATGAGAAAATAAACGTGTTCAGCACACGTGCTTCCGAGAACAACGTGACGTAAAACCATTTATTTTCATCGTTAAAAAAGTTTAATGCAAAGCTTTTTTTTTCTAATCTCAAGATTGTCATTTATGATTGGATAATTAATGTCTTAAAAAGTTTTATGATTGAACAGTTTAAATTATATTTTTTTTCCGTTTCAAAAAAAACATGTTTTTCTGTATCACAAACGATCATTAAGTAATTGAGTTTATAAATTTACAACTCTATGATTATCTACAAGTTTTGATGTGATTTACATATGAATATTTGTCAAAAACATTTACGGGGGTAATGTGTTATTTAGCGAGACTTTGTTCAATTGAATTTTTTTTATGTTCATTGATTCGGAAAGTTTTTAAAGGAGATAAATCCCAATTTTAAGTTAAACAACAGTTGATTTATGGTGAATTTATATGTGCGAGGAAAATATATTTTTTTCAGTCTGAAAGATATCACATAAAAATGAAAGAAACATAAACTTGTACAAATATTTTACAAGTATTGATAGCGAATGATAAATTGACACTAAATCTCGGCTTTTGATACATAAACATTGTAGTATTATTTTCATATAAAAGTCAATATATTCTGTAGTTTAAAACTATAAACAAACTTAAATATGCAAATTTCGAATTGATTTTTTATTTCAAGTTTAAAAAGCATAGTCTAAACGTACAATTCTCATTAATATGCTTAATGGTTCAAAACCCTCATTTGTATCTTTATCAACTTTTGTCTACAATAAGTCTGTGATAAATTTTCCAATCGTCAATACTATTCTATTGTTTATATTATATAGTTCTATTATTATATACATTACTTATTTTTCAAAATTGAATCGATTTTTTTATTTGATATACTAAGGGCCGTTATTTTACTTATTAATAGATAGATCATACCCTTAAGATAGCTATTTAATAGTTAAAAAATTATCTATTTTTATTAGGTAAATCATAATCATATTAGTATTTTAAAGCAAAAATACGCATCTTTACTTTGTCTATCGGATAAAATTTTATCTGGAAGATAAATATGTTTATCTAGATGTAAATATCTCACCTCTTAATGAATTTAATTTCTGTAATAGTTTAATCTTCCGTAACTTACAACGTTGTAATTTTTTTTCATTTAAATATTTCAATTCCATAATTTAAAACAATGTTATTCCGGGAACGTAATTATGTGGTAATTCTGGGAATATATTATTTATTTTTAGTTCTGTTGTACACTTTAAAAGAGCTATTTCTACTATTGGAAACCCTGAAAAATCGGCAAAAAATTTTGCATTTTTAAACTTTATATTTTAAAGTTATATTTTAACATTTCTTCAGAATTAATTTCGAAATCATAGTTTGGAAAGCATGGTCAGTTTCGTAAGACTCTAATTAGTTGCTTAAATAGTGCTTATTGGTTTTATTAATTACAAGAAATAAAAATAAAAAAACCTTAAAAATTTACTTGTTATAATTTTGGTCATTTTGGCTCAATCTCTCCACTAAAAAAATTTGAAAAATTATCTACAAAAAAGGAAATTAAAAGTCTTATGAAGTATAGCATTTACGTTAACTTAACAAGTGGCACCGAACAATGGAAAATTCAATTGTCAATTTTTTTTTATTTTCAAATAAATTGCACAATCTGCATAGGGTTGCAATAAGTGCATTCAATCCATACACAATCACATGTAAGCACTAGTCCCAGTAGATTAGTGCTGTATAAGTACAAAGATTTTTAACAATCAATAGCAACAATAACAATAATAGTAATTCTTATAGCAATAACAACAATCAAAAAAACAATCAACAGTAGCAATAAGAATAATAACAATAGTCAATAATAACAATATCAATGATAATAATAATGCGAAACACTAATATATAAGTAATAAATATAAATAAAGCTATATAATTCGAAATAATAATTTGGCAATAAATAGTTAATAGAAATATTTGTTTAGTTACAAAATCTATCAGGCAAATCTGTTACATTCCATTTTTGTAATCTTCTTATTATCTCACTATTGTCCAATAAATTTATTTTTTTAAACCCAATTTTGTTTCGACTATTCAATATTACATTAAAATCAAAGAATTAAAATTTCATATTAAAAACTACTTTTTCTTCGATCTCTTATCGATCCTCTGGACAAAATCTCCCCCCCCCCCATAGTATTAAATCTATGCCAAGGGGTTAGATCGACCACTTTGGCAACCCATTGTTTAGTCATTTGAATTCAAAAACTATATTATTTTATGTTTATTGTTGAGAGAACTAATCTCAATTTTTCGGAATTCCATTGAGTTTTAATGAAAATTCTTGAACTTAACAATTAGTGCCAATTTATTTGTCCTTGAATTTTTTTTAGTACCTACTAAGGAAAAAAAGCGAGAAAAACAAAGTGCAACAATACAAAATTCTTAATAATTTACATACCTACATATATCTTTTTTTAAAACAATATCCAAACTAAAATCATCATTATATATCTATAAAGCTTCCATTGTCATTTTCAGTTAAAACTTTGGAAAAAAAATCCGCTTAGTTATAATTCTGAAACAATATTAATTCTCCATCTTATTTAAGTCCTTGTCTTTTTAAATATAATAATTAAATTGTGGGCAATAAGGACGAAACTTCTTGTGGAATCTTATTTTTTTTATTGCCAACGTTTCCAAGATTATTATTATACCATGTGTGTTTGTGTTTTTTTCAATAATGTTTTTTAAACAATTTTTTATTTATCAATACCAAATTGCATTCTTGGTCCGTTGTTCTTCCAGTTGGGTCATTTTACAGCTTATTTTTATGACATTTGTGGAGTAATTTTAAATTTTGAGCCCTGAAGAAGTCAGGAATAACTGACTGAAGCTTCGTTCTTATTTCCAACAATTTAATTATAATATTAATTCTCGTTGTAATTTTTTTTATATTTTTTTTATTTAAAGTTCCATCAACTTCTCTGGTTATTAGCGACTATAGGACATAGTGTAAACTATGCCCACTACAATATAAATTACTTATATATACATTTAACGTTGTAAAGTAGGAACAATGATAACATTAATATTTTGTTCCATTTTGATTGTTGGTTGTAATTTTGATCCATTGCAATTGTAAACATTTACTTTTAAAATCAATTATAATTTTATCCAATTCTATAATTTCTTTTTTCTGTACGTACACTAATTGGCAACGTACGTTATTCCAAAACGTAGTATCAAAATGAATTCCTTCACTGACAAATAATCTTCTAAATTGTTCTGCTAAACCCTAAAGGTAATAAAGTGTAGCAAATTTACTTTGTTGTTACGTAATACAATTGACAGAACGAAGTATTAATAAAATGAAAAGATCTTCTACAATGGAAAAACAAAAATTTACATTAGAACAAACAAAAAACGTAGTATGTTAAAAGCCCTCATGAATTAAACTAACGAAAACGTGTATACTGTATATAGTATACCCTTTCCATTATTTGTGGAAAAGTGTTGTGTTATTCATTGACTAGTTTCAAAAATTCACACATAAAATAAATACGAAACAAGAAATTTATTTTAGAAAATGTTTCGGCTTTGAAAATGCCTTTTGAATTCAACCAGGATTTGCCCTTTTTTTCGATATCGAAAGCTTGTTTCGTTGAAGTCATGTAAATGTTTATTATCTTGTTAATGCACATTTTCTATACATGCAAGCATATAAATAAACGAGTGGTTTACGTCTTGCTTTATATTTAACTCGTTATAGTATAGAATGCAATATCAGTTTGATCCAAAGAAAACCGTTCCAGGAAGATAAAATATATTGCCATTTATTGCACCTGTGCAATATTTTCTCATTAAAACGTACAAAAAACTCTAATTACGTGCACAGAACGAATAATTTTTAAATTCAAAATCAAATTATGCCGGCAAGCGTTATTGTTGGCTTATGGAAATAAATTTCAGTTGTAGAAGAAAAAAATGATTTTTTTTTCTATTCGTTCCACATCGAGAGGTGTTCTCTAAAACAGCAAATTAATCTTATCTTTAGTTCCTCGCGTTTCTTGTTAAATAGACCAACAACATCTGCTCGGGTCAAATATAAAACTATTTGTGATAAAGTAGGTGTCGGAAGACCTAAGACTTTGTGAAATGTTCTTGTGAACGAAATTGAAGGAAAAACAAGGATGAATAATTAAAATTCTTTAGTGTGCTCACATAAATAAATTCAGTGGCATTTTCGTAGCGTTACGCTTAATAACTTTACAATTTAATTGTTGAGAGATGAAAATTAAAACAATTATTTGGATCTTTGCCTTCTCTATCTCTCGGAAATGTGATCCGCATTCATTTGATTTTAAGCGTAAATGGCAGGTGTTAGAAATTTTATAGTTGGAGATATAATATCATTTAATTTCGCCGCTTAAAATTTATGTTTTTATTTTTCGAAAAATTACACCCAAGGATTCATTTAACAACGTTTAAAAAATATATATATATTAGACACCACCTGTTTTCACAGAATTAAAAATCATTTATTTAAAAACCATTAGGCAAATGTGTTCCTATTAATTACAATTCTTATTAGCTTAGTACTATTTATTAAAATATATGCGTTTACAATTTCTTCCAATTATTTCCATGTCTTAAATATTTGTTATAAATTTTTAAGTGCTTGATTCTTTAGTGTTTGAAATAAAAAAACAATTCAATTTTCTTAACGTTTAAGTTTCACATTCTTTGAAAGATAACATTAGAGTATGTTTTCCAAAGATTAAAATTCCAAATTCTGTAGTAATTACTTCACAAATTCTTTTATTGCCCAATACGTTTTGAAAACTTAATTTTGTTGTTTTTTTTTTTAATTTTCGTGGACTAAAAATAACATGGATGAGAACATTTCAATTAATAATTGGTAGAAGAATTTCCTCCTTTGTTTTAATTAAGGGTTACGGTAATATTAGAGTATGGTTTTATCGATAAAAAGATAAGTCATGTAATTGCTAGTATATCGTTTTTTAAGAATGGTTTTAATGAACTGATTTCTTAATTAATTTTAAATTTAACACTAAAAATAGAAAACTTGTTTTCTTTTAATTTTTATTGTTCTGTTTATAGTTCAATTTTTTCCACTATGCAAAACTTCAGGAAATCATTGTAGAATGTGGACCGTTAAAAATTAAACAGTAAATACTTTGATTTTTGGCACAATTTTCCAGATGTTGGAATATTTTATAACTCTTATCACATTGCAAGTTTTTAAATAAATTATAATCAGTGAAATAAAAGTATTTTTTTTTAAATAAGAAGACAATGCAGGTTGTTTAAGATCGTTTTTTTTTTATTTAATATTTTTATTATTCAATTAGCTACGTTTCGTTACTTATCGTAACTTCATCAGGCTTCTTGATTCACAAAAATAAAATATTTTCAATTTAAATTCAATAAAAAATTTTATTGAATTTAAATTGATTTTTTTATTGAATTTAAATTGAAAATATTTTATTTTTGTGAATCAAGAAGCCTGATGAAGTTACGATAAGTAACGAAACGTAGTTAATTGAATAATAAAAATATTAAATAAAAAAAACCCATCTTAAACAACCTGAATTGTCTTCTTATTTAAAAAAACTTAAGATGAGATCTGAATTTTATCATCCATAAAAGTAAATAAAATGGATTTTTTTTTATCCAAATAAATGATTCAATGATCCATTTTCATGTGATAAAATAATATTAAAAATGAAAATCAGGGGAGTGGGTTAACTCTTTGATTTGGAGTACCGTGGTAATTCACCGGTCCCCATAAGAGTTATTGGGAGATTTGAACCTCTTGTCACCATATAAAAAATGTTATTTTCAGAATTATTGCTAATACACCCAAAAAAAATTAAGGTTAAATAAACAATAAAATTGTAATAAAAGTTGAATAAAACTTATAATTTTTATTATTTTGAATCTCGTCCATTGATTTAATAATTAATAAATTTTTTATCTTGGGATTTGGACTTCATAAATGAAAATGTTAAATTATAGAAATTGCGACGTTTTGCAGACTTTATTTCTGCTTCTTCAGGCAAAATTTAAAGTTAACATTTATAGCAAGACAGCATGTTATTCGGCTGTACTCTTCCTTGTAAATGTATTGATTTTTTAAAAAACTTTCCTAAATTTTTTTCCAAATATATAAAATGACGTATAAAATATAATAAAAGGAAAAGTACACCTAAATAATATGCTATCTTGCTTTAAATGTTAACTTTAAATTTTGCCTGAAGAAGCAGAAATAAAGTCTGCGAAACGTCGCAATTTTTATAATATGAAATTTTCATTTATAAAGTCCAAATTCCAAGATAAGAACTTATTAGTTATAATTTTTATATATTATATAATTTGTTAGGGACCCAAATTATTGTTTTTTTTTCTCATAAGTATAAGTTCTGATAATATGCACTTAATACCACTAATATTATTTTCATATATGAACCTATCCGTTTAAAAAATCTGCGTAGCAATTTAAACAACGCTTATCATTGTAATGTCATAATTTTGAAAATTTAATAATAAGGCGCAATGAACCGATAAGATAAACTTTCCAAATTCCATGGCAAAACTTTAAAGATCATTTTTGCTTTTTTAAAAGATAAATTTCAACCATAATTATTGAGTAAGGTGAACGATATAATAACTCAATCTCTCTTTAAGTTGTCGATTAAAATCATTTTTCTCGGTTCATCACAGTCTAACGATATCGGTAATAATTAGACAATTTACAGTTCATTAAATTGTAATTAATGATTTTAATTACGTCAAGACACACGTGAAACCGAGAGGTCTGCACGACGTTAGAAATATTTTTCCAAGTATGATGGTAAAAAAAAAGTTCATTAAAGCTTTGTAGTATGTATAATGAATCTTGTTGAAAACCAGAGGGATATTGTAATAAAAAAAAAGAGTTTAACTCGTCATTTAATGATGATAATAATTTAATAGAAGGCTCCATTTTTTTTCTGTTGCAGTTGAAAATTATGTTTTAACATGAGAAAAATTATCTTCGAGTATGCATGCATGTTTTATGGAGAGTGGATTTCTTATACGTTTTTGTAAATGATGTAGAAAATTATAAGTCGTTGAACCATATTTTTTGTGAATATCTACAATATCGTCGAGGTTTATTGTCGACATCAATGAATTTTTAGAAAAATTATATTTATTTGGACTTGTTGAGGAATTTTTTTTTATTTTGATTTTTTTAAAAAGAAAGGAATGTTTCAACCACATTGGATCGTAAAGTGTATTTGGATGGAAATTAGACATTTCTTTGTATTATTCAATTGCCCTTTTTGTGTATTATACTTATATACATTTGATTCAAAACTCAGTGCACATACTCTAGTTTTTCAAAGCGTATTCTAGAGGATAATTTGACCAAAAAAATTTTTCTATCGATTTAAAATTAATTTCCTTTTTAGTAAACATACTCTTCTTGTGCAGTCTTACACTTATAAATAAATAAAATATTTCATCATACAATTGCATATATATATTTATATATATAAATAAAATATCCATCCTTTCTTTTCTAGAAAGAAAATCAGAAAATAGGTAGATCTGGTAACACGATATACTGTAATATGATGAAGCATTTCCAAACTATAGAAATAAATATACCAATATACTATGTCAAGAGTATGCAAGAAATGCGTCCGGGGTGCGGAAACAGCCTCCCATGTACTATTTTACCGCCCAATTATAACTCAAAGTCGCCTTAGCTTTTTTTGGACTTGAACTTGGACATAAAAAATATTCTTATAAATTAAAATGTTTACTGAGCTTTTTCTAAGAAACAAACCTCACCAATTGAACTAGTAACAAAACTGGGACCCAATAGTCTTTTAGAACGCAACGCAGAGGAACTCTTAGAAGAGGATCCCAGAATGGTGAAGAAGAAATATTCACTTACACGCCCACCTATATCATTAATTAAATTTATATTTGACTACATCTCCGAAACTATTTAAAATAAATATGACTACATAAATTTAAATTGATATAATCGGCTGGCAATATAATCGGGTTTTGATTTCATCAATTTGCACAACTAAACGTTAAAATAAGCTTAGAGTCAAATTTTAATGTTTATGCTTTATATGAAATATTTTGTAGTCTTATTTATGTAATACAATTTACAGAAGTAAAATAGACATAAATTTGAACAAAAGTTCAAGCAAATGAATTACTGACGTATTGCTTATATACGTATTTCGATTGCCCAGCAATCTTCGTCTTGATGACCCCTGATGAAGATGCTTCGCAATAAAAAAACATATCGTGAAAAATATATTTTGATCAAATTTTAATATTTTACGATTATAAGTTTTTGAAATATGTGATATAAGTTGGGACCATATTTTATCGATAGTAGGAATCAGGCTTTCTAACACAAAAGATTGACTGAAATTTACTGATTAATATTTAATAATTTTCAAGTGTTTTTGTGTTAATAGTCAGGGGGAACTAGCAGTGACCTGTAGACTGCAGCCAATTGCACAAATATTATTTCAAAAATGGTCCAAATTAGGTCAAAGATAGTCGAAACTAATTTTGCTGACAATTTCATTGCCAAAAATGTCACGATTCCTAAATTCCTTATATTGGAAATTCTCATATTTGATTTGCTATTGTAGTTTTAATTGAGTATACATAATCGATTTTACCACGTTTTTGTTATCTCCTTTTCTTGCTTATTTGCCCGGACAGAATTTTGTAATTGATTTCAAACTAATCTTCCAATTAACCAGAAACTTGCAAATTTGATCACAGTACAATAAAATGGCTAGAAATTGAAAAAATACGATGCCATAGAGCAGAGATGGCCAAAGCGTCGACCAAATGACAATTTCTAGTCGCCTGCTTATCTAATATTTACATCGGTATTATCTATGTTTATATGTTTAAACTATTTATTGCTATAAATTACTATTTTTCGATGTTAGTCAACCACCGGCAATAATTGTAGAAGCAAGTAAATGGTCGATCCCGAATAAGTCGACAGTCGATCGCAGGCTTTTTAAATAGTTTATAAGATTAATTTCGAATTTTTTAATTGAAAATGTGTACTAACAATTTAGCAGACAATGAAACTTAAATTTAAAATTAAATTCACATCTTTTTTACAACTGATATTGCCTATTACCAAACAGTGCTTCTAATACTCCCTTATACTGATTCTATTGCACTTGGAACAAAAATATCGCTATGTCTATCATTAAATTAATCATCGCAAATTTATAAATAAGTATCGTAAATAAAATGTACAGAATAATCTCACTAATCCGGCACTTCGATAGATCGGCACCCTCCCCCCACGCCTCCCTCGCCTCTCTATACCAGTGCAAACATTTATTCCTTCTATGAAATGCTTTATTTTATTCATTACCTATGACTTTTTCAGTATAATCCAGTAATCCGAACATTCCAATAGTCCGGCACTTTGCGGTTTGTAATAGTGCCGGATTAGTGAGATTACAATGTATTAATTATAATCAATAAAGACCTTAATATTTTCGAAGTCGATCGTACATGAACAAGAAAAATCATTGTCGATCATATCAGTATTAAGTATGCCCACCCCTATTATATAGAGTTATTACACTTTCGATTACTACAGCTTTAAATTGGTACATACTTACAGGAAAAAAGCTTCATTTTAATCAAAATAAGATTTTTTCGCTGACTTTGAACAGTTATACTGTGTATACAATATATAAAATATATTGCAGTCCAATTTATGTAGTATAATTTAACATAATAATATACAAATTTAATATAATAATATATAAAAATCATACCACCAACATTAATTTGAACAGAAGTTCAAACAAAAATATTCGTGACGTATTGCCCAGATACGTATTTCGATTGCCAACCAATTCTTCATCAGTGGTCATCAAGTAGTTTGGATCACTCCGTATGAATCACCACAAAGCAATTACGGAGTGATCCAAACTACTTGATGCCCAATGATTAAGATTGCTTGGCAATCGAAATACGTATCTGGGCAATACGTCACGAATATTTTTGTTTGAACTTCTGTTCAAATTTATGTTGGTGGTATGATTTTTATTTATTATTATATTAAGTTTATATATAATTATATTAAATTTGTATATAATTATATTAAATTTGTATATTATTATATTAAATTTGTATATTATTATGTTAAATTATACTACATAAATTGGACTGCAATATATTTTATATATTGTATACACAGCTTCATTTTAGTTTTAAATATACGTTATTAAGATGCGTGTAATGAGTTTTGGATCATTCTATATAAAATCGTTGTTTTATCACACCTGTGTCCACGTTCTATCATTCACATGAATGATCAATGAAGGCCAAAAGATTTAATAACTTTTGACTTGCACGTGTACAAAATTCTTCATTATAAAATATAATAGAAATGATTAAACCAACAAAATTTCGAGTTACAATCCAAATACTCTCAAATTGCTTATTCATTTATTCCTGGAATTTTCCATTTTTTTGACTTTGTTACCATTTTCGTAACTTGGCAGTTAAAGTTAGTTAATTTTACCATAGTACTAATATTTATTATGTGTTACAATATTTTGTTGTAGTGTCGGGTTTAATCTGAGCTCGAGATTCTCGCTTTACATTAATTATATCACCTGTGGTTGCTTCAGGGAAAAAGCGGGTGTGAATCAAGTTTCAGGTTTACATCTCTCTGTAATGTATTCTATAATTAAATAACATTAATTAATATGCAACGTGCACTGACGTATACAACTAAATTAGAGCTTAGACTTGTTCATTCTCAATGTTATTTAAGTCACCATTGAGCTCGAGTAGATGGGAAATTGTTCCTGGAAAGCATACTTTTATTTCACATCAACCATTATAATTATTATTATTATTATACATTTCTGTAATTAACAACAGCTTTAATTTTATTATCTAAACAAACGGGAAAACATTTCTCTAACTATGCCACTTAGCACAAAATGATATTTTCCGAGAGGAAATATTTTCTAGGAGGAAATTAACAAACCTTTATAAGTAATTATTATTTTTTTGCAAGTGAAATAAGGCGCAAAAGATTCGCAGCCGTTCCTCTCATTATTATCGGTCCATCAATCTTTGTTTATGATGTGTTTGTATATGTCAAATAGCACGAGTGGCCTTCATATCTACTTGCTAGTGGATTCTAAACACGTTGAAAACACTATATAATCGCATATTATTAAAGATTTATTTGCATTTATGCGCAAATTGTTGCATGCATGCTACAAAATTGATCTTGAAATCAAATTTATTCGGTCTTTAAACAAATTTTCATTGATCAAATTGACATTCAGGAAAATACAGACAACTAACATTAAACTCTGCTATCTAAATTGCATTTTTTCGTTAAATTTTATTCGTTTTATTTCTAGGCTGATTTGTTTTCAAGTTTACGTAAACAAAAATTTCGTCGAATTTAATTTTTAGTGATTAGCAAATTGTTTTTGTTTGGAAGTTATAATATGATTACAGGAAATCGTTATTAGTGTTCTATTGATTTGTATTTTAATAGAATTCTTTCATTATCTTTAGTTTCAATGAAATTTGATCTAAAAATAAGCAAACTGAATATTTTATGAATTTTATTTATAGCAGTTTTTTATGCAAAAAAAAATGATAAAATATCAAATCGATTGGGTTGTGGAAATTATTTTTTTCTTGTAATACAAATCATAATATTAGGCAAACTTATGTATATACATCGCCAAAGATAATGAACAAATATTGAAATTTAAACTTAATGATTGTTGTATAGTTTCAATGGTCATTTTGATTTCATTCAATTGCTAATTGTTTTCTATATATCAGTTGGGCTGTGAATTGTGAATATTCCACGGGAAGTTACCAGTGTAATTATTCAGGAATGATTTTCTAAAAGTATTCTAAATTAGATTATGGTCCATACTTGCAAAATGTTTCAAAAAATTTACCACAAACGACCACCTGCAACTGTCGATAAATAATGAATTGTGATTATTTCACGGGAAGTTACAAGTGTAATTTATTCAGGAATGATTTTCTAAAAGTATTCCAAAGCAGGCGTTGGCCCATAGTGGAAAATTTTTCAAAAATTCCAAAAATTTTACACATTGACCACTTGTAACCGTAAATAAATAAATATAATCATCAACAATTACAAATATATTTGTTGACTTTAGCGATTGATACTCGGGTTTGCTGACTGATTTTTCTTTTGTTTTATTATCTGCCTGGTTACCTGTTGAATTTCCCACGTGGTTAAATCCTTCCCCTTACCAATGTCTATCTCTGGCAAAATTCTGTAAATCGAGGTTGTCCATTCCTCTTGGTAGTAAGTCCAGAAAATCAGCCATCTTCTTCCTTTTTTCTGATATTTCAAGATCCCAAGACCTCTAGACCTTATTTATTTTCTATATAGTGTCACTTTCTACGTATCTGGGGGACGGGGAGGGATGTTTGATTTATCCGATTGATCTGGCTTTTCATATAAAGTATTGTAATAGTTCCCTGAATATCATGTATAAAATCAAGCTTTAAAAAATAAGTAAAACTAAAAAATTTTTTAGCAACTTCAAAGCGTTTGTTATTTGTTACGGTCGACGGAAAGTTTCTGGCAGTAGCGAATATATTTTTTTTTTGAACTATTTTCTCTAAAACATACGTAAAAAATCAGCTTTTAGAATTAAAAAAAATAGTATTTTTACTTACCTTTAGTACCGGCTACCTGTTAATTGGTCGTCGACCAAAGGTAGCAGATATGCTTACATTTAAAGTTCATACTCTACTTAATTCCATAGTACATTTGGGTCGTTTAAAATTAAGGTCTGGAGACCCTGGAATCTTGAATCTTTTTTTGTCCTCAAATCGGTTATGGTTCTTTCCTCGTTAACTTTTTTCAGTATTTCTAACTATGGAACTCGATTCCTTTATTTGGACCATCACTTTTCAAAACTTTCCAGATAACTCCTTTTTGGTTTTCTGAGGGTCCAAAGTTTCTTGATTGAATTATCTAAGAACCTAGAACACATTGTCGGTAGTATAAAGTTTAAAAAATTATTAAACATATATATGAGTAAAAGTTAAAATAATTTGGAGGAATTAGCTGAAGCTAATCTTCATATCGAAATTTTTTTTTTTTTTTTTTTAATTTTATATGAAATAAAATTAAAAATAGACAAATGTATATGTACAAAAGTTGATTAGAGTTGCACAGTTACGTTTAAAAACTTTGCAATATATGAGTAAACTTTGCTGTTCTAAAATTGCAAAAAAACGTTTATATTTTTAGGCTGTAAAAGATTAAATGATTCATATTTTAATTTAAATCCCTTTCGATAAATCAAAATTGATATTAGAGAATCAAAAAGTAAATATTACATAAACTTTCAAAGTGTTTTCCCTTTTATACGTTCGATTTAATTTGGTGACTCTAAGAAAATATTGTCAACTCGTTTTACCGACTTAAGAACTAACTAGTTTGCTAAAACGTTACTTTCTGATAGTGAAAGATAAAACCGAATAATTGAATAAATTTATTAGAACTGCATTTTTTAATCGATTTTAGTTTACGAGGAATAAAATCAAAATAATTATGCAGTTCAATAAAACAAGTTAGTACGTTTCGTTGTCTTCTTGCCAACTTGATTTGGTAAACAATCAGAGCAACCTACAAATTTTGGGGAAATAGTATAGTCAAAACATTGTTAATTATATTTATAAAATTGAGCTGTATTTTAATTCAATTTTTGTAGGATTTTGTGCCATCTATTTATTCTTTATAATATTGAAGAGACATAGCTTAACATTATTGTGTTGTAAACAATTAAGTGTTTAAAAAAACACGATTGTTATCGAAAACTTTAAAACGGTTCAAATCTTATGTTAAGTATTTTAACCGTTCAAACTTACATTTTAAAAGTAAAAGTCGCGAAAGCTGTTCATAACAAATTTTAATTGTTTTAACGAACATTTATGTAAAAGCAATCTTTAAACTAATGTTAAGTAAGTGGGTAAAATTGTAAGTTCATAATTAGTCTCTCGTAAACCTGCAATCCTTAAATAACTTTCGAAACAAACATGCTTTTAACATCAAACTGAAAACACTAATCCGATCATTCTCCTTCGCTTAGTTTAATGTTTCATTTTCCACAGGGTTCGTATAAAAACTTGAAATAAATTCCGAAAATCAATATGTGATGGAAATTGGTTGGAAAGTGGAAATAAAAAAAGAGTATTGCAAATTTTGTAAATCAAGTGAAGGTTGAAATATGATATGATAACAATGAGATTAGCTGTTGATATTAGTTTTTAAACTTAAGTGCCTTGATTAATTGTGATTAAAAGTTCGTTATATATATGTATTATATAAATAAATATTTGATTGTGATTTTCTTAATTGTGAATTGATATAATCAGTGATGAAGACGAAAAAATATTTCGTCTATAAATTAAGTGATGTGATTTGTGTGGAAAATCGTTTATTTTTTTAATGTTATTGTTGTGGAGTATGTAGTAGGAAATATGTACTACAATAGCAGTAGCAACAATACCGACAGATTGAGTGACAACCTAAATAATTTAATTAACAACAATAATAATTGTGGCTGTGATAAATCTCGTTGTAGATTATGTGATGTTATGTCTGGTGATCGAAAATTATCTTCTAATGTGATTAATTCCGTTAACGATAGCACGTGTCGTCCGCTATTGCCGCCACAAACACTGTTTCAACCCTTTAATACACCGCAACAATTCTCCCAAGTACAACAACAACAAGCGATGGCTACCAGTGCCTTTTTCTTACCACAAATTAAGGATTTTTTGCTAGCAGCTTATTTTTTGAGAGGTAACAATTAAGTTCAACAAATTCATTTAAAAATAAGCTGAATATTTTAGCCTACAAAATAGTCAATCTCACCAAAATGTATGAATGTTAAACTCCTAATGAATCCGATTTGGTATTTATTGTTTTTATTTTAATTAAACTTATGACCGTCCTTGTTCTTCTAGGAGTTCAATCTGTTTAATTTAGTAGTTTAAGCAGTTTAGAAAAAAAAACATTTTTTAAGTATCTATATCTCGTTAACTAGGCGAGATATCGAAAAATATTATCGTTTCTTTTCGATTTATTCGTCGAGATCTCTAAAAATCAACCTTCAAGTCTTGGCGCCGTAGGACCATAATATCCCCAAAAATTTACAACTACTAAAGTCTTTTACGACTCTTGGATTAATAAAAATTCTGGTATAAACTTGGATAAGGAACGTCGAAATTTGAGAACTGTTTCGAATGGTTTCGATACTATTCCTGTACGTATTGTTCACTCGAATGCAATTTGTACGTAAACTTTGACATATGCCAGAAATGAAGAAGCCATGGTTATTGTCAAATATATATTTATATTTTAATATGTTAAATTAAATTTTCGGCTCAAGTCCATTTTAGCACACCCACAATCTGGCAACGTTGCATTTTCAACTTGGTTTTTAATTTAATTCGCGATATTTTTGTTAATTCAATTCTCATATGGTATAATTCTCTCTTTTGTGGCTGAATTTTTATTATGGACCGATTTATTCACGAATAAAATTAAAAACAAAGTCGAAAATGCAACGTTGCCAGATTGTGGGTGTGCTAAAATGGACTTGAGCCGAAAATTTAATTTTACATATTACAATATAAATATATATTTGAAAATAACCGTCACTTCTTCATGTCAGGTATATGTCAAAATTTACGTACAAATTGCATTCGAGTGAACAATACGTACAGGAATAATTACGAAACCATTCGAAATAGTTCTCATCAGTTCTGAAAATTTCGACGTTCCTGATCCAAGCTTGTACCAAAATTCTTAATTGAGAAATGTTGAAAATTTGCACAAGACGAGGATCAAATCCAACACCTACCATATTTGGAACGGTTACCTAGACCAGTACTTCTCAAGTTGTGGTCCACGGACCACTGATAGTCCGAGAATCAATTCTTAATTCTCAATCCGTTGCACACTAAATTTCATAAGTATTAATAATTAACTTTTCCACGAAAACTTAGGAAAAACGCCTTATTATTTAAACTGTGCCATACTCGACCAATAAAGAACTTGAAATGCATTATGATAAATTGTCATTTTTATAAACCTATCTCTTTCTTGGCTTATCGGAGCACATATATATTGCGAGCAATTATAAATGGATAAATTTGACCACTGTTTTTGACGTTTGTGGTCCGCAAATGTCCATAGTTTGAGAAACACTGACCTATACCACTCAGCCACCAGTAGGTTTTTATTTAATTTGAAAGCAGGAAGCAATTACACCCATTACCTCCCCCTAGCGATCTTTTGGTCGAAATATCTTGGTTACCTAGAAATATCTACATAAATCCGTTTACATGCATTTCTGACTGTTTATTCAATACTTAAAAAATATATAGAAAGTTTTATGTATTTTTCTTCTTATTTTTGTTTCTAATATAAAGTATAAATCAGGATATGATAGACCAAACAAATTAGCAATGTTTTATTTTATTTTGAAATATAACACTGCTAAATTGTTTGGTCTACCACATCCTGATTTATCCTTTATATTACATATCAATCTAGACCTGAAATAATGGAAATTTTTGTTTCTCATATCTTTTTATAATTTTAAGAAAATATGACGCAAAATAATCTGCACAGAACTGCGTGCAGTTCTTGATTATTGTCTTTTGACAGAGAAATACATTCATAGTTCTTCCAGGACTATAAACTCTGCATAATTAATAACTTTCAGCACAGAATTTTGAATTTTGATTTATGCCAAATTGAATAACTAATCTATCGGTTAGTATACTCCAACGGTTTAAAGCACAAAATTTGAGGATTTGAATAAATTATATTTAAAATTCCATTCATATCCTCAAATTTTGAATCCTTATAGATAAAATACCAAATTGAAAATTCTGCTAAATGTTTTTTAAAAATTGCTTGTACCAAAATTCATAGCTCTGTTTCAATTCTCTGTTTTCAGATTAATTTTCTCGTTCAAATATTCTTTTTACATTTTCCTTGCTAACATCGACTTCATGACTTCATTTTCCACTGGTTTTTCTTTAATTTTTAGGCTTAGGATGATAATTTCTGTGAAGAGCTAAGACTTGCGAATTCAAAGAGGTTAAAGTGGTAAAAATTCACGATATACTCATTCAATTTTACCAACTATAGGAATATATTCATCCAAAGCAGAAAGTAATATAAGTACCTAAAACTTTTACGGTTGTCTTTAAATTTTGCAAACTAAACTAATATTGAATTTAGTAGATTAACATTTTTGTTCTATATATTTTTACCAACTTTTAAAATCGGTTTAACGTATTATATATGGCAAGGTATGATATATTTTATGTTGGTTACGTATATTCATTATTTGTGTAAATTAATGCAATCGGTAGGTACTGTTAGTATTAAATCCAGCTTCAATAGTATACCTTACACCTTCCTATGGTCTCCTTTTGCAAGAAGTGTATTTATTTTCTGATAGAAGATAGCAAAATAAAGTCAGTCACTATCTTTTGGTGGTCTTTTATGTACCACTAGTTCTATTCATATCTCTGAAATGAAGCCAGGAAATAATACTCTTAACATTAAACTGTTAACTATAATTCTGATAATTGTTATCATTCACATTAACAATTTAATGATGATTTACCTCTCATATTTGAACAAATATTATTTTCTGCACCAGATCTATTCCGTTACTGCTTTGTTTATTTTGCAAACTATCAATACAAATAATAAATATCTACTATCCCAAGTGTAACCTTAAGATTTATTTAAAAACTGGTTTTTTATTGTATTTTAAAAAAAAATGGTTATTTTTGGTGATAATTAATATCAATTTGTACTTTCTTTTTATGATTAAATATTGAATAGAACTAAATGATTTAAACTAATGATAATATTTTTCTCGACAATTAATGCGTTTGAGTCACGATTTGAGCAAATATAATTTATAATCAGAAAAATTGGTGTTTGCTGATATAATGATAAGCAATTACTATTATTATTATTGTAACCTTTTTTAATAGGCTAAAAGAAGGAATTTAAGACGAATAAAGTTTACACTGTTATAAAATGATAAAATCCCGTTAGAGTGACTCTGCGTTCGTAAAGGTATAATATTATGGAGAGAAGAACGTGTTGAATAATTCAATTCCATAAAAACCATTTTATGTACAAATCAAATAACATGATATATTGGCGGTTTAGACTGAATTTTATAAGTCACCAACACTTAGTTTTGCATTCAACAATTGTTGTTCCATTGGAACAATTTGTTTTTTGGCAATTTTTGACGAACATTTTCCCAAGGTTTTCATTGTTATAATGTGAAAAATGTGTTATCATTTGAACGTAATAAAATCAGAGAACGGAATTGTAAATCATTCTTTTTCTAGCACCAACACTCGGTTGGTAACCAGTCAAGTTGTGTGTTGGCCTCATTTTTAAAATAAGGCTAAAAGTGATATTCGGTCATGAACAAAACGTACTCAAATTATTTTATCCGTTTAGTTATCAATGATAAATTTATATTGTTTTATGATTATGTTTTACGATTTCGTTTTATTGCTGCCAATTTGATTTTTTGCGCATTTCCACATTGTTGTGTCGTAATTGAGAAGGTTGTTACCGTGGGTTATCATTGTAATTTAATATTTTTGTCTTAATTGGTTTTCAATGATCATTTTTTTGTCCAAATCAATTGTATAAGTGGCAATGAATTTAAACAATTGTGAAAAATTATAACAAACACAATATTTTTTAAACTTGTGAATAAGAAAAGTGACCACAAAATTACTTGGAAACGTTGACTTTAATGATTTATTGTCAAACAAGCGGATGAAACCAATTTCACTTCAAGTTGGAATTTAAGTTATTTGAACGCATCTGAGATAAAATCGGCCAAACAAAAATATAAAAAATAAATCACAAAACTTTAACGATTCATCATAATCTCATTTAATTTTCAAAAGTAAACTTTAAACATAAATTTGAACAAAACTTCAAACAAATCTCATATCACGGACATATTGCCCAGATACGTAATTCGATTGCCAAGCAATCTTATTCAATAGTTATCAAGTAGAGATTCCTCCGTAATTGCTGTTTGATGAATCACAAAGTAATCATAGATCTTAATTAATACGTAGAGCCTTTCTCTGTTTGCCATGTAGCTGGTTCTTTTCACCAAATTCTTCGTGAATAACCCAAAAAGTGTCAAATGTTGAATTGGTCCAACAAACTTGTTTATTGTATATCCCACTTTTATGCCGAACTATTTCCATATCTTTTCGATTTTATGGGAAATCCTTGGATAATAGGCTAGGGAAGACCAGCGGTCTTCTTGTTCTTCCACCATTCGTAAAGTGATTTCTGACAGTTTTCCTCCAAAGATCCCTTTTGTGGATTGTGTCTTCAATTTCGGTGAAGTATCCGTTATAAGTCGCCACACCTTTAATGAGGTATTTCAATTCTTTTGTACAAAAGATTCAAAATTTTATGGAATTGGAGAAAAAGTTTTTTTAATGTTCCACTTTCGTTTAAATTACGCTATAACTATAAAACTTTTGATAAAGCTAATTCGGCATAGTTTTATTGCTTTTTGTTAAATTTTTATCATATTACAAGCAATATGTGTGATAAAGTTTAGTCTTTAACTTAATTTGTGGCTAACAAAGATGTTAACTATAATACAATTATTTTAAGTACCTATTGTTGAACTTCAAACTTCTACATTTTAGTTTATTAGATATAAAATGAAAATTGTTTCTGAGAAAATTATTTCTTCAACTAACAATTAATCAATAATTTTCTCGCCTACAATATCACTGTTTTAAATTCTCTACTGTATTTAACTGCTTTATTAAATCTTTGTCTTCAACATATCCGTAACCATAAATTGTTTACTTAAAATAAATGTCATTACTATTGAAGCATTAAGAAAAATTAATATATCTTAAAAAATATATTAGTTAAGACTTATGGGGGACAAAAATCATTTCTATCCTAATAAATAATTTATGAATTCGTGAGGGTTTCAAATTTGTTGCGCTAATTTTTTTTGCCTTTGCTGTAAAATGATAAAAGGGAAGATGATGAAAGCTTTTCCTCAACAATACTGTTTATAAATTCTTGACCATTTTGTTGAAAGTTACTTTTAACTGCGGTTTTCCAAATATCGTTGCTCATACTTCAAACATTGACCAAAGTAGTTTTGCCAGGGATACCGAATACCGGTATTTGAGTCACTTGTACAATTTTGTAGTACCGGTATTCACAAAGTTATATACCGTTTTTTGGTGTCAACTAGAAATTTTTTAAATTATTTTCACTACTCTTTACAAGAATAGAGGCTAACTAATTCAAATTTGATCAAATTTATAGTAAATTTTTTTTTACCCACAAATATACCCACATTCAGCAAAGTTAATCGTTGTATATAGTTATCGATAACTGAAAAAAATTAGGCTTAGAAGTAGTTACTAGGACAAAGTATATTGCGCCTTGCTAACAGTAGTACCAACTAGCGTAGGTACTGAAAAGCGTTTTCGACAGTATAATTGGTGCATTATATTTATATAGATCACATTTCATAATTTTGTATTTGTTATAATACCATAAACTGAATACTAATATTTTCAGTTTTTCATGATTTTAATACCGGTATTTAAATTAGTATTCCGGTATTAAGATCTAAAATATACCAATTACCGGTATTGAACCAATATTGGTCCGGTATTGCAATCCCTAATTGTGGTAGTTGTAAGAAAATATCAAATGGATCTCAAAAATTTCGAACAGTTTTGCTGCAAATAAGCCTTCATAACTTGTATTGCAAACTTATCCATGTTTCCGCTTTTTTATCATCGTTATTTTTTAGGGGTTGCAGTAAAAAATGAATTTTAACTACTTCATATTGTTAGCTATAGATCAGTATATCTTAACTCGTAGTGGCCGCAGCCCTGGGGAAGGATAAGAAGCCCCTAATATTGTAAGATATGAAATTTCTGAAAATAAATTTCTCAAAAAATGTATTTTTCCAAACGCATATTTCAATGAGGTTCATAGAGTTATTTTGCATATTCAAAGCGGTGTGGCTCACTTAAAAGGTTAAAAAACACTGCTCTCGATTATAAGATATAATTGTGCCCATAATTATGAAAGTGGTCTAAGTCAAAAATATAAAAAAATTATATACACATAACGTGGTGAAATTGACGCGTTTCTGAACTACATACCTAATGAGCCGTTAAAATTCAATGGATGAGATTCTTGAAAAATGAACCTTATAAAATTTCTTTAAATGATTCTGAATTCCACGTTTTGGATCTTTCACCAAAAAGAGGAAGACCAAAAATATACGGAAATATTACTTAACTTCCATTATACACGACCATTAGAACGGAAGAAAGATAAAGATAAAGATATTATGTGTTTGCTAGAATATATCCCTCCAGTTATTCAGGAACATTTTTGGAATCTTACATCGAAATGATAAAAGTGGATTCATTTTTTTAAAAAATAATAAATGTTTATGAATTATTTCATTAAAGTTATTGCTTCAATTTTTTTTTAAAAAGTTTTTTTATTGGTCTACTCATATATATACAATAAAAGAAATAAAATAGTATAGTATAATATAATAGTAAAAGTTCCAGACGCATGTCTTTGCCTTTCAACAACTTAGAAAACATAGAAAAAAAAATTAATATGATTCTTAACTATATAAATATTTAAAGATATCTGTCTCAGATCACTGGGAAAAACGACCTAAAAAAACCCAGCTATTGTTTGAATTAAAAATCATAGTTCTTTATTGCTTTAAGTCATTTATAGAACTTTCAGTTAATTTTGAAAATAGTCTGAGTCAATTCAAGCTTTAAAAACAACATTTTCGTATGAATTTCACACTAAATTTCATATTTATAATAAATTTCCGTTAACCAAGACTAATAAAATTATAAATTAATATGTCGTATAATTATTGTAAAATTTCAGATCCTCGATAATGTTTAATAGATTGATAAAATGCTCAGAGGACTAGGATCAAAAATAATCTGTTAAAACTTGAAAACTCGTAAAAATTGTTTTTAACGAATGCCTGAGGAAGGCTCAATAAAAAAGCCGAAACGTTGCATGTAATAAATAAAGTTTTAACCAATTATTTTTGATCCTTGTCCTCTGAGCATTTTATCAATCTATTATGTCGTATAATGCCAAGGTTTATAAAATACACAGGTGGCCTCATGCGCTCCGTGACGTAACCAGAAGAAATTCGTACATATCTTCAATCTGATTCAAATTTCAAAATTCTTCGTATGACGTCATTATTTTTTCTAATGGAGCAACCTGGAATTTATAAACCTTGGTATAATGCAAAAATATTTTGCGATTAATTTTGCGAATATTTGTGATTCATTAAAAATCTCGACACAGGAAATATATGACTTAGACCACTTTCATAATCATGGGCTCAATTGAAAAATTCAGTGATATAATATTTATATTTTTTATCTTTGCAATAGATTGATGTGATGATAGTGTAAACGATAAATTTTTGACGATGAATTTTTTTAAACCAAAGTCCAATTTTTTGAAGCAAATATTTTTCTTCCATATCAGAAATTAACCAAATCATCGTTAATATTATGTAACCAAAAAAAAAATACTATTGAAAACCTTTCATTCTTCCTTCATTAATCGTATGTTATGCTCTAAATATTGAAATAATTTAATAAAATTTTAATGAACCTAAAGTATGGTAGGTTGAACTCTGTTTCAACAGGTATTCTCATATAGTTGAAAAAGTACGATTAATTAGTTTCAAATCATTTCACAATTGAATGTGTTACACCTAATTTGTGTGTAATAAATAATAGTTATGTCAGGGGGAAAAAAATTCTTGACAATCTAAACAAGATTGAACATGAAATATTGAACATTCGAAATTCATATGATCTGAGGATCGCTAATACGCTTTATTAAAATACCAGTTTGGCTCGTGTCTTGACTTAATAACACCACATCTTCAGCTCTTCAGCTTTTGTTGGAACTGGGAACGCTATAAAATAAGTATTTGTACGTGATTAGGATTATATTGAGTCGCGCCAATCATTTAAATGCAAAACACTAAACATTTTGCCTTTGAAGAGTAATGTAGATACTAATTCTGTAACAAACTTGAAGTGCTAGTAATAATATTTCCAGTTGTGTTAAATGCAACAACATTTGCTGTTAATGTTGCGTGTTTCACACAATTTACTCCTCTTACGTCCGTTTATGCTCAACTTGGTTCCAACAATGTTCAATTGCTCGTTTAATTCCTTTGCAAAATATTTGTACAATATTTAGGATAAGGAATAGAGGATAAAGCTTGTGAGTTCCTGTCGCCAATTGTATGTGGGCATCTATTTTACAATTTTGTCGCCCTGATGTATGCTTTATGGTGAGGCTTTGCAAAAATTTATGCTAGCAATGTTTATGGGTTTTGTACATATTAAAAATGTATGTTTTATGCATTTTCTGTTGAACTCCACATTGAATGTGTTTTCAAGGCGCATTACTGTTGTAAATACGTAAATATAAACAAGATATCGTGCGACTTCTTGTCTCTTCTACAAATATAAATGGAATATGTTGATAATAACGTATTTACGCGTATGTATGTGAGATATTATCGTAGAACATTGCGTGGGAATATCACTAAACTCAACAGTCACTCTTTATCCATACTAAACTCTTTCAGATGTTAAATATATTTATGAATCGGTTTCGTCCCTGGCTTTCCATAATACGATTGGTCGCCTATTAAAACCCACAACTAAATTTCTTATAATATATCGTTCAAATATCGGAATATTATAATTTAAATGATATCTACAATTTCTGTATAAACTGGCCGAGACCTACAACTTCAATTGTATGGTACAGTATTGTGTGGGCAAAATTGTTAAACAAAAAATTAACCAAAAGAGCCAAATAATTCTTTTCAATAATTAATTTCGATAGTTAAAACTTCCGGTATAAGCTTGGATCAGGAACGTCGAAATTTGAGAACTCTTTCGAATGGTTTCGTAATTACTCCTGTACGTATTGTTCACTCGAATGCAATTTGTACGTAAATTTTGACATATGCTAGAAATGAAAAAGCGACGGTTATTTTCAAATATGTATTATCAAATATAAGGTATAGTCACCAAATTTCGTCCCCAAGCTTAATTTCGCCCCCTTGGGTATCTTTTTTTCTAAATAACGCCACCTAGTTTTAATAATTTGAATTTAAAGTCATTTAAGTCAAACAATCATTTCAAATGTTGAGCGGTGAAATGTTGGTCTGTGTCAAGATATTTAAAAAAATAAAAAACTTGTCAAGGTAAGTTTTTGATTGAAATACTATCGATAAGGTTTAAATGGTGGTGTTCTTGAATTATTTAAACGAAATTTTGCCAAAATTTGATGTTATCGCTTAAAATTAAATCGATTATATTTTCATTTAGGTTATGACATGCGTTTTTGGTTGAATACATGTTGTCAACACAACTGGCAAATTCCTAATATCGTCCCCTTACATAAGCCTAATATCGCCCCCGGGACGATATTGAAATTACTTTGTTATTCGGCAGTTGTATTTTTTCAACAATCATTTTTTCAATAAAATATTTAGTATGGACAAAACAGGGATCAGCACCATGATAAAATGGGAGGAAAGTGGATAGGATACACAAAATGTTTCCAATGGATCCATGAGGATTATGTTGAAAATCCAGGACCTAACTTTATCAGTTCGATTTGCAAAGAGAATTAAAATTACTTAAAGTTTAAACTATAGGTACATCAATGATTAATAAGTCTAATTAGATATTGTTATTATGATTATACTAATAATTATATATTGTTAAAAATATAGTTTATGTTTATGTAAGTCCTGATTATTGTAAACTCAATATCGTCCCCGGGACGTAATTAGGTGCCCAGAAAATTATTTTCAGAATGTCTACTTTTTTGTAAAGAATATTTTTGTATAAATAATAAAGAATTTAACAGATTTTTTTTTATTTAAAATAGTAAAGAAATGTTATAACTAAACTTTGACGTTATATTTATTCCTTTAATCGTAACATTTTTTTCTAAAAGGGGATGTTATTTGGTGACTACCTTATATAACAGAACATAAAAATTAAACAGTTCAATAATGCGACAATAAATATTACCTAAGTATATTTATCATTTCGTAAATGTTTTGGAGTTTCCTTTCATTAATAAATAATACATCACAGTTTTTCACAAGTGTTTTTCCCATAAAAAAGTAAACTTTATTTAGAAAATTTTGTTCAAGTCCATTTTAGTACAGCCACAATCTGACAACGTTGCATTTTCGACTTTGTTTTTAATTTAATTCGCGATTAAATCGGTCCATGTAAAAATTTAGTCACAAGAGAGAATTATATCATATTAGAATTAAATCATCAAAAAAATCGCGAATTAAATTAAAAATACAACGTTGTCAGATTGTGTGTGCTAAAATGGACATGAGCCGAAAAGTTAATTTTACATATTACAATATAAATACATATTTGAAAATAACCATCGCTGATTTATTTCTGGCATATGTCAAAGTGTACGTACAAATTGCATTCGAGTGAACAATACGTACAGGAATAATATCAAAACCATTCGAAATAGTTCTCTTCAGTTCTGAAAATTTCGACGTTCCTGATCCAAGCTTAAACCAAACTTCCATTCGATAAAAATGCGGTTTATCTCATGAAGTCAATGATTTTTTTTTTCGAACTGTGAAAATGATATTCATTGTAAAACTGTTACAATGGACAGTTACTTGAAAATAACGACGAATTTTGATATAAAATTTTTACAGCACATTCTTTAAAAGTTTATACTTTTTTGAAAATTATTCCAACCAAAATGACCCCTTGAGTCAATCAATAAAATTTTACGAGTATTTTAGAATAGCGTACATTCCTCAAACACTTGCTTAAACATATGAGCATGGGAATATTAAATTTTTTGTACATCCATTGTTATGACACATAATATCTTCACATGTTATCATATGTTATAGCCCATTGATTAAATCGTGCATAAACGTATTTAGACATCACAATTGTTGGAAAAAATCGAACAGATTGAAATGATCAAATTGTTCTGACATTTTCGTGCGTAATCTGCAGAAATGTTTGGTTGCAGGGCAATGCAACCACTTGCATTTCATTTGCATTGTTTGATTGTTGTGACGTGCTCGTCAAAATACCTACACATTATTACGATAGTTTATACTCTATAGCCTAAGCCGCTTTTAAATTATTGAGATTGTAATGATTTTTCGCCGACGTGACGTGCAATTGTGTTGTATTTGTAAAAAAAAATCACCGTAATAACAAACCTATTATCGAAATTTATATATTGTTGAACTTTATATTTCTTTGGAAATATATTCAAATAATAAAATTCCACTTATATTTTCTTAATCTATACTTACCAGTACGCGAAAGTCGCTTTGTTGCTATTACACCATTGAAAATTTCGCAAACCCTAAGGAAAAAATCGATTTACTATAAAAGTAATTGAACTTTATTTTCTGAAGAAATTTTTAGGATTATTTTGTTGTCCTTCTTTATATCTATCGGTATGTCAAGACTTTTTTTGAGGTACATATTAGCAATAGTTTCAGTGTCGCATTGAAAAAAATTATTGGAATAACTATTGTCGTAAGACCAAAAAAGAACTTAAAAAAAGAAATTTATATTTTTTGTTGGAATTTTTTTTCCATCAGAAGTATAGTTTACGAGTT
Organism: Sisyra terminalis; assembly: GCA_958496175.1. Lineage (NCBI taxonomy): Eukaryota > Metazoa > Arthropoda > Insecta > Neuroptera > Sisyridae > Sisyra > Sisyra terminalis. The sequence goes on from OY292274.1 coordinate 59,111,742, forward strand.
AACTTTGGCGTTTTGATCAACATGCTATTGGAGGAAGGAGAAGGACCCCGAGGATACAGAGTAATTGACATCCTCAATCTTCATGCGATTTATTAGACATTTAGCGTTTTATAATTTTTAAGTCCTTGAACCACCGATAATCACATCTCGTAGTTGACGCATATTGCAGATTTGTAAAGAAATTTAGCAATTGTAAGGAAAACTCTATAGTACTCAAATTTTATGGAATCTAATTTACCAAGTTTTCAATTAGTTTTTAAACACTTATGTATTGTTAAAACAGTATTAACTGTTCAAAATCTATGGAGAAACATCTATTTTCCCGGATATGCACCCCTGTTAATCAAAGCCTACTAAACATACTAAATAAATTGAATATTAGAATAAAGGTACAGCCTTTTGGTGACCTAATGGCTAAAGGATTTAGTTCGGGTAAAACGGCCTATTTTTAACATTTTTTTCCGTATTAAAAAATAAAATATTTTATTTAAACTTTTAAGTGTCGTAGAAATAAACATTTGAGAAAAAGATCTCTGAAAGTTTCGTAGAAAAATATTTAAAACTTCGTCATTGCGATGTCATTTCCGGTGATCCTTCGGAAAAATGGTGTGTCCGCGTTGACAACAGAACTCATGACAGGATCATCCGAAGCAAAAAAAATTGAAGAAAATTTAGATTTTTTAAGATCCATCATATGTTTAGTTTTTCAAATTGGCAACGTTTCGTTGCCTATCGCAACTTCATCAGGCGTCCTAGATCACAAAAACGTTTCAGTTTCATTAAATGAGTTTGGACTGAAACTGAAACGTTTTTCTGATCCAAGTCGCCTGATGAAGTTGTGAGAGGCAACGAAACGTTGCCCATTTGGAAAATATAACATCAAACAAATCTTAAAAATCTGAGTTTTCTTCTTTAATTTACTTGAAATCAATTATATATTTAGGCCTCCACCGCTAGCTATGAGCCTTGCTTATGTATTCGTCCTCAATATCAAGGACGGATTCAGGTATTTTTTTTCTGGAGGGAGCACAATATCATCTTTCATTTACAAGAGCGTGAAAGGAATCACGAAATTTCGCAATTCCAACCAGAAATAAACTAGAATTTCACTAATGTTCTTTCTGTTACTTTTTTCATATATTTTCACAACTTTAATAATTTGATTTGCTTCTAAGTATGTACTGTTTTGGAATCTCCACAGTACACAAAAATACCCTGGAGGGGGGGCACGTGCCCCCCCTAAATATAGTGATGACATTGAAAATTGAATTGATTAAATGTTTCCTATTCAATTTTTTTGTCAATTTTCTTTTAATGGACTATTATTTTCTTAATTTTACATCATTATGTAATAGTGATCGATAGTAAAGATGTCGTTCCCAAATTGGATGATCCTGGATTCTAGTATTTTTTCAGTTGGCGAATTTTCCAACGTTACATCTATTAAATATTTGGACTTTATATTATGTTGCCATATGTTTATTGTTGAAAGTGTAGCACTATATCCGGATGATGATGGAATTTAACGCGGAAGTAGTCAATATATTATATGTTGCACATAGATCGGCGTCAAGAGGTTCAACTCTTGACGTCGTATTAACGATGAGATGAGGCTTGTGCCTGTAAATATCCCTTTTGTTTCTTTGTTCCGCCTCGATTACGATGAATGTGGCACAGGAATAGAGCATGTCTCTCACAAATCTTCGAAATAAAGTTCTCAACGTTTAAATCACCACATTAATCATCTCTTGCGGCATTTCATACGATTTCGCTTTTGTAAATTTACATATTTTTTGTCCTCCAACTAAATCAGAGTTTTTTTTTGTATACTTTTTTTTTGTAGTTCGGTAGTGAGTTAATTAACGTTCAAATCGCTTAATTACACCAAATGATAAATGCAAACATTTATTTTATTATGCACCTGAGCCTAGAGAACGTCCGAATTAATCAACTTTTCAGTGACTTTCTGGTTGAGTGATTTGAATCAAATGCTTTGTTCGTTACATGACAAAATAAATTCGATTTTTCGTTTGATATTTGTTTAAAAGGTGAAGAACGAGAAACAAAGCGACAATGTAATTGAGTAAAAGAATTGAGGAATGCTTGCAATGCTATTTTATCGGATCTACAATCGAACAAAATAAAATTAATGGCGTGCATTTAACGCAGTTATGAGTTCCAAACATTGTGTCAATGCGTTTAATGTTTATAAATATTTTAAGCAGTTGCCAAGTGTAATCAGTCAAAAACTATTTGTCTTTGACTTTAAACATGTTAAATGGTTAATGATCAATTATAACGATGAAATACATTCGCCATATATCCACTTGTAAATTCCAAAGAAAAATTAATTCGCACAATAAAAGCTATAGTAAACACAATTCTTTATTCACAATAAAAATTCTTCGCCACATAAAACATTTAAAAAAAATTATATATAAGAAAAAGTTTCCTATACGTTCACCGAATTCTTATTGGCAAAGTTTTGATCAAGAAAATATACCGATTAGGAAGCAAATTACTCCAATTCATTTGAATTTCTCATCATCTACGATCATTCGTTACAATCATCAAAACTATTTATAGATCGCCAACCTTGAGAGTCACAAGACTTAAAATTAATTTCAAATGCTTTACTAGATGAAGTACACGTTTTTTAATCATACTCGGGGATTTTATAATACGCAAAATTGTTTTTTTTTTGTTTTACGAAACGGAAGAGTAATTAAATTCGTTTTCTAATTAAACTTGGCCATTCATTTTCCTATCAGTTCCAGTGATAACCTTTGCTTTTCAAGTCATTAAATAATTTAAGTTTTTTTTCTATATAAAATTGTTAGCATTATATTCGAACGGATTTTCGTTGGAAAGGAAAAATTTCATTTTTATAAAATGTTTTTTTTTTTATTTTCCTTATTAGTTTTTTTCCATTATTTTAAACGAGTCTTTTATTCCTTGAAATTTAATGATCTTCTTTTCTGTTTCAGTAAAATTATACATAGATAAGAGAAGGTTTAAAATATTAAATGTCTGTGATTTTGTTTAACGCAGAAATTATTCTACAATTTTTTTTCAATTCAAAAATGTTTGAATTCTTACACTTTGTTAAGTCGAAAAGCAGTGGCGGTTTATTCAAAGGTTATTTTTGGTGTAATTTTTTTTTATTTTTAGCCACACAAAATCTATTTTTTTTAGCAAAGAATATTATTCTTTTGAGGTCTTTGTCTTTGACATAATTTTCGTTAAGAAAATATCATCTATGAACTATATTTTTGGCTGAAAAGATTTTCCATTTCGTATAGTATCATTGGTTTTATATTGGCTTTTATGTCTTTCACATATCATATATTCATAATTATTTATTTTCCACTTTAAAAGAAATAATCCGTTGAAAGAAAATATACGTAGAAATTATAATTAGATCAAAAATTTTTAGATCTACAACAGTTCATAATTACATTGTAATTGAATCAATAAACATTAAACATTAGTCGTTTATAGTTATTCTTAACTGTAATTATGGACACTCAGGGGTTAATTTAGTTGGTTGAAATTCGGGGCATCAAAAACTTCTTATGAAATTCTTTTGACTACTTTTCTTTATGATAAATTACAAAACTATCAATCGGTTAACTAATATAGTATGTTTACAGTACATACTGATACATTGGTTCATGGATTTGGATGGTCAACTGGAGGGAGTAGGGGAAAATATTACTTAAATATATTTTTCAAGTTAATCTATTTAACGGAATAATTCGGTCCTAATAAATGTGGAATTAAAGTAGTAATGGGCATAAGGCTATTAATTTCAGTATTCAAATATTTAATCAATTGAAATTCGTATGGAAATAGAAGTAGTATAGCTGATATTACAATGGTAGATGATCGACTAAATTTTTGGTCAAGTCAACGTGTTTTGATGTTGAAAGATCATAGGCGTTAAAAATCATAATTAATATCTTTCAAACTAAAAAAATCCATTCCTTTAAAATTAAGAAGAAAACCAAGACTTTAATAGTTCTTACAAAAAATGGGTTCTAGTTGTAAAGTTTAAAATGTACCTTAAATCATGGTACCTACCTGTAATTACTTCTAATCCATTTATTTTTGTACCCTTGCATTGAGTTAATGATTTTGCCAAAAAATCTCTAAAAAAACTCCTACTGATCTCCATATCAGTGAATTTTCTTAGATTTGTTGATAATATTTAAGGCGGAAAAATAGAAACTCAAAAAAACTACCTTTTTTCACCCCTGGAATGTTGGAATATTCGGCTGGAAAATCTTCAGGATCCTATTGTTTATTTCCGAGTTATAATGGGAAAAGGAAAAAAAAGTTTGAGGCCAGACCTTTCATATATTTTAATCAGAAACTATGTGTTAATGAAAAAAATAGGGCACCTTTTATAATGCAAAAATTTTGAAACCCAAAATTTGTTCGGAAAATGCATCATCCCTTAAATCTACTACTGCTAAGAAGCTCAATTACTTTAGAATATCGATTAGATCGATTTAGTAGGTAATGCTTATGGAATATTGAAATACGTTGAGAATATTGTTTATATTGTTAGGATTATTATTATAAAGGTTTCTCTTTTCTTTGAAAATTTTATTGTTCTTGATTGAGAATCTTAGATTTGGAATTAGGAATTAACTTATTAGGATTGGCTGAAAATTGACCTTATAGTTGGTTTGTAGTCGAAAAAAAGTCCACGGTTAACCCATTACAATTGTATATTAATCCTTTGTATTCAAAGTCTTTTTTCGTTCGTATTAACAGCAATTCGAGGCGATTTCGATAGCGTAAATTAATTCTGGAAATGTGCTGTTTTGTCAAAAGCAATCGCAACCAATTGGTCTGGACATCAAAAATTTCCAATATGATATTGGTTTGTCATTATTTGTTTTAACAGAAGTGAACAATATGTATGAATTTACTATAAACATTTACATCCCCCAGAAAAATAGTTTTCTCCACCATTTCAAAGAATATCCTGTTAAATACGCAATAGTTTTTACGAATTGTCCTTGTGCTTATGTTATGAACCGAAAATTATTCGCATTGTCTTCATAGGGGAGCTTTCGAGTTTCAAGCTTCGAGTGCAAAGGGTTAAATGATTGTTTCATTAAAAAGAATGTTACTTATAACAAAAAGTGCATATTATCGATTAAAAAAAAAGGCGATTGTTATATTTTTGCAATTTAGTTTCATCGACTTTAACCAAAAGCTATAAGTATTGGTTATTTCTAGGAAAATGTAATAATACAATCAATCAGAACTTCAATGTAATACAATTAGAAGTTAGCCATTGAAGTTTACATGCAACATTACACAAACACAAAGCTCTATGTTTTTAATTTTAGTTTCCATATTACATCTTAATTGGTTCGTCGAATGAAAGTGCTTAATAACAAAACCCAAAGCAAGATTTTCGTTTAAAGTTTGAACATTTACCTATTATGCATTATAATGCGTGCGCTTGAATTGTCTCATCGGAACAATTAAGTTTCTAATTAAAAATTCTTTTCAACTTATTCTCTTGTATTTTATTCAAGTACATTGAGGTATGTAAAATATTCAATACCGAGAGAAGAGCAACACTGCTATCGTCGAACAATAATTCCAACACATATTATATCATCGCCGCAATCATCATTGTTGTGTGACTTGATTGGAATACCAGAAATTCGAACCATTTATTCATCCCACCATCCATGGCATAGGTTTAATCCTTAAAAGTACCTACATTTTTTATATAGACATACATTTATGCTATTTGATTTTTTTTATAATTATAAAAGTATAAACGAGCAGTAAATACAAAAAGAATTGTTTCCATTAATTACGTTTAAAACATTGCGAATGTTGAATACTATTCAAATATAAACGTGGTGGATGAATGTCGCTCATTTTTCTATCTTTTTCAATTTAGGTTTACATAGAGTTCAAATGAAAAAAAAAACAGTGATTCAAATGAGATTCAGAGCAAACAGGTTATGTTTGAATAACTTTACTAACTTTGTTAAAAAATAAAAACATTCATTTAAATGACACATTTTGTATTTTTCTATTAGTAACAGTTAATCGGATAACAATTTCATTATTTTGTTCTCTCTTGTTTTCGTTTTTTTTTGCCATATCAAATATAAAAAATTTCGTATAATCTCTTCCATAAAAAACACCTTGTTATTACAAGGTATGCCGGGGTTAGATGTATGGGTTTAAAATAATTTAGAAATCGGTGATAAATAATTAAGTACATGCAAATTATTTTGCCAAATATTTACATTGTGAATATTTCATAAAAATCAAATTTATTTCTGCCAAACGTTCAAACGTTCTAATACCCTCAATCCAAATGATATTTTTTTTTAAGGAATGAGAGGAATAAATGTTATGATCGTCCTATAGGTAAAGAATATGAAGCATATTAATATTAAAGAATTAAAGATATTAAGGAATATTGAACATAGGACCAGGATAAAACTCGAAAAACTTGACAAAAATTCTTTGAAGTTAATATTTGACGCCATCCCTAAAAAGCATATTATCTGATAAAGAACCCAATGGATTGTTAGAAAATTCAATAAAAATATACCAACTTGGTTTGATTTGATTTCACAGTCTATTAATGCAAAGTTAATCATCGTCTTTAGACCAGATTTTTTTTTATAAATGAGATAAGGGATATAAAAAAAATTAGTTGAGAAATCAGAGAAAATTCAAGGAATTTGTGTTATAGAAAATATCTGGATCAAACCTAAAGGCCTCGAGGCCTAACTAAGTCTTAAGCCTTCAAGTTCTTAAAAGTAAATGTAAAGAAAAATCTTTCAAAAAGATTTTTATATACTAAGAAACATGTTTAACTTTTAATGCCATTAACTTGTATTTTTCCATCGCAAAATTTGAATTGTGCTTTAAATTTTTAAAATACTTAATCATCGTCTTTAGACCAGAATTTTTTTTTATAAACGAGATAAAGGATATAAAAAAATTTAGTTGGGAAATCAGAGAAAATTCAAGGAATTTGTGTTATAGAAAATACCTGGATCAAACCTTAAGGCCTTGAGGCCTAAAAAATGGTCTTAAACCTTCAAGTTCTTCTTGAAAGAAATTTTTAAAAGAAAAATCTTTTAAAAAGATTTTTATGTACAAAGAAACATGTTTAACTTTTAATGCCATTAACTTGTATTTTTCCATCGCAAAATTTGAATTGGGCTTTAAATTTTTAAAATTCTTAAATCCTGGGAGTTACAGATTTCTTGTGTAACCATAATGTTTATATAATTATGCCCACGAAAAGAAGATACCTAATAAATTTAAAGATACAAATATATATTCCATACTACCTATTGAAAATATTTGAACCAGAAAAATATACATAGTGATTAGCTCTTTTTTTTAAATGAATATTAGAAATCTTGGACATATTAGAGAAATATTAAAGATATATCAAAGGTAACTTTCCGGGACCAATTTACCATACTTTTATCATTTAGGCCCTTTAATCGTTTAGATTGGAAACAAATTTTTCACCATTGACAATTAAATAAAAACCAACACTATAGAAAATAAGATTTCTGATTTTCTGAATTTAATAAAATTTAACTCACTTGAATAAAATAGTTGTTATCTTAATTAATGATACTTTGTTTTAATTTTCACTTTGGCCGCTTTTTGGCTTTTAATCAACTGAAATTAACTAATTAAGTACAAATCAATCATGAATAACTCAAGCACTAATGTCTGTTGACCGCATACACGCTTCTATACAAGAGGCTATTAGCCAATGGGATTACGAGATTTAAAGATATTCAATTGTTTTGATTGTTGAAATTTTGAAAATTTAACAAAGCTCCGCCCAGACTGCTAATATAATGTGCATATTCATGTTAACTATAAAGTTAACATTAAGTGCGAAAGTGGTTGTTATTTATTTATTTCACTATGTATTATGTTTTCAAAAAATTTAAAAAAAAATAGGCACTATTAAAATAGTATGTAAAACTTAAAAAAAAAATCGTAATAAAAAAAAGAAAGATTTTATAAAGATACTATCAGAACCTGACCGACGTTGTTCAGGCAGTCTATATTATAATGACTGTTAATAAATAACTTGAATCTATTAATATGTTTTTGAAACATTAAAAATTCCTTCCTTAGCAACCCGCAGCATCTCTTTCTGTACCTTTTATAGTTTACCTTCAAGATGTATATTTTTCAATTAAGTTTTGAAAAAAATTGCTATACCTCTGAAAATCACTACACGATCGTCGATAGCATTGTATTAATAAACCAACGATACGATAAATTTATCGATAAATTGGTTGCGTCCATATTTTACATATTTTTTTTTTATTTTTAGTAGGATAGTGGACATGAAAGGATGTAGATCCATGTACTTATTATTAATTTAGCGACACGTTTCGGTCTTTTATTAGACCTTCATCAGGCTTCCAAAATCATACAAACACATGTATTACAGAATCCTTCAAAACATTACTAATTGTTAAATTACCTTTCATGTCCATTATCCTACTAAAAATAAATAAAAATAAAAAACAACGATAAATTGTTTATGCACTTTAATTATTAGTTTTATTTTTGGTGATATATTTTTTTTCTTCAGCAACTTTTTAAAGTATATTAACCAAAATTTTGCAGTTAAAATAAAGAATTCAATGAAACACGAATTCATGTTCTTTTACATGCACAGCGGATACGTAAACCACTGCGCAAATAATAAATCCAATGTTATTATCATTTGCTAGGGTTTAAAAATATGATATTTCCAAAAGACACTACGTTGCTGATGGACAAATTTTGTCACCGCTTTTCACCCTTTTCATTCATATGATCCAATTGTGGAATTAAACCATCCAGGATCCCACTCAAATATACACAGAAATTTTTAGCAGAATAGGTTCAGCGGTTTAGGAAGAATTCTACCGTATACACATGTACAGAAGAATTATATATATATAAGGAAGATCAAGTCGTTTTTTTATAAAAAAGAAAAAAAAAAACATTATCAACCCCTAAGTCATATTAAAAAATTTAGACCAATCGATTAAGTAAATTCTAAGAAAAAAATGTCTTCTGTTTTTCATTAAATTTGTTTTTTCATAAGAACTAATTGAAATTGAAATCTAAAACTTTTAGAATGTTAATATTTTTTTAGTTCCTACACATTTCTTAAGCATTTAATTAAAATATCTTCCTGGGGACAATTCACCGCTTATACTTCGAGGTTATTTCATCTGTTCTTTTCAATGAAAGGAATAGGCAAATTTCTGGAAAAACAATCGATCGTTTTTAATAAATTTCTCAAAATTTGGTGAAACTGCTTTTTAAGGTTGAAAATTATTTGTTTTACTGATATATTTCTTCAAAAAAAAAAAATAATGTAACTAATACTTTGATGATACCTACATCATAAGAAAATAAGAAAATATAATAATCAGCGATCTATCATTATGAATAATAGCAAAATCTAAAAAGTAACACAAGTGGTTGGACTAATCTAATATTCTTTTTTGATTCTTGACTACTTGTTTAATCAATTTGGTCTATCAATAGAATAACATATTACAAACCGATTAAATTTGGATAATAAAACATACACATATACACATTTTTATATATATATTATATTACAAGTATTATCTTTCTTAAATAAACTCCTAGCCGGATTCAGCTTCCACACTTACCATAATCAGTTAAAAGCTAACCATAAACTTGATTATATCAATGTTTGAATTACGTTTTACCACTCAAGCCGCTTCCTTAAATAGATCTCAAAATTCCATGGCAAAACACCATATCATATAAACACGTCTGTTGTAATTTTATATTTTGAATAAAATATCCATTTGATTTTAAGTCCAATCAACTTAAGTAGCCTTAAATGGAAAATTTATTATTTTTTAACAGTTTTATGAATTTTTCGCTTTTAAATTTTAATTTGTTAGGGGAATGAACATTTGAATATTTAACGAGTTCCCGTCTATATTCGAATTTTGGTGCGTGAATATGTTATCTGGCAATGTTTTATTTTTTTTTTACATGTATATAAAGATGGAAAAGAATTATGAAATTTATTATATTGTGTATCTATAGGTATACCTATGTGTAGTGAAAGGTAAAAGTTTTTAGAGAAAGTAAATTGTGCACATAATCATCATTTTACCAATGGCTTGCAAGAGAAAAAAAAGAATTATTAATTTCAAATCGTCGACATCTTATCTTGATTATTCAAATTTTATGAGTAAAACACCATGGAATGTTAACTTAAGATTTACGTGTTGAATGTACCTAATTCATATCAAAGTTAACCACTAATTATATTGTAAAACACTATTATTTGGAATTACAACAGACTTTTCGTGCTTTTTATTTGTTTTTTTTTTCTCGATTAACTACATAGCATAATCGTTTAAATTACGCAAATTATCGTTATTCGGTGTGGCTAATAATAAGGCATTTAAATTTTTGTTTTCTTGGGAAAATAATTTAATAAAACGCATGTAGACTTATAAAAGTCTCACTAAAAAGAATTGATTGAAATAACTAAAGGTAATTTTATGAAATTTGGAAAAGATAATGTACCATTTTAATAGAAGAAAATAGGAAAACGTACTAAAATAAATAAATTTAGGTATGCCTATTCTATAAATTTAAACTTAAATCGGTGGATTTGAAAAGATATTATTTTTAGCAACGAAAAAATGGTTGATTTTTCCCATAGTTTCACAAAAGCATTAACTAACGTAATGTCTTGAAAATGGGGAAATATTAAGTCTTTCGATAGTTTAGGTTTGACAAATCAAATCGTAGGCAGTGGCGTTCATTACATATAGACAAAAAGACACTGCCTACCCTAAATAATTCAGACAAATATTTATAATTTTGTTCTGATATCTAGTTTTATTTTATTTACGACTACTATCAAATATTAATAAAGAAAAAAATCTTAACGGATATCATCTAAACAGTATACAGATTATGCCAGCTCCTTCGTTCGTTCAATTTCAAGTGACTGGTAATATTTGTATTGCGATACACTAGCGCTACTGAGTCCAGCAGCGGGAAAGACACAAACTATTCGTGCTTAAATATTTATATGTGTGCACTCATAGCTATATATGTGTCAGTGTGTGCGTTCATATAAAAACAATAATACAAATATACAAATTTTACACACACCTCATAAAAAGACACTGTCTTCTTACAACACGACAAATTACGATAATTACCGAAGTAGCATCGTTTCTTATTCATTAACGCTGCAATTACAAATTTGAATTTTATTAATTTCAATAATCGATTTAACAATCAGTAATCTACGTACATTGTTTTGATTTAATTCTAATAAATTTTAATAATATAATTAAATTTTAATCTATTATCTGTATTATTTAATCCTGACGATTATATTGTATTTTTTTAATAAAGTTGACAAAATGAGTCTATCTATGGATATTTGTGGTTAAAAATATCAACATCATTATTCACCCTATACCGAAACAAAATTTTAAAGTGTGAATTTTCCGAATTTTTTTTTTTTGCCAATCGATGGGAAATCTTTCGTAGAGATTTGTGAGAGAAACCGTTTCGTTTGTGACAAAATAGTTTAGCGTAATTAAATATATAAGATAAATTAATTAATTAGTCATTGATATAGTAAATTTTTAGAAAATAAGCTTTAAAGCAACATAAAATAACAAAAATGCGGAAAAAATTAGAAAACGGTTGGTTATAACTAAAACTAAAAAATAGTCAAAGAAAAATATTTCCCGAATTTCAAAAAACACTTAATGTTCTACTTCGTATATATATTTTTTCAAAAAATGTTTGTGTGAAAAATTGATTTTCATAAGCGATGAAAAATTTTTGGAGAAAAGCCTAAATAATTATGTTTCGATTTTTGTTATTTTGTAAAATTTTGGGAAAATATAATTTGAGGAAAAAAATTAATTTCTGAGTTGCCTTTTTTTTCCATTTTTTTCGAAGGAGGGAGGTTCTGTTTAGTTTTCCTTAACTTTTTTTTAGTTTTACTTTTAACCAACCGTTTCCTAAATTTTCCCGCATTTTTGTTATTGTATGTTGCTTTGAATCATATTTTCTTAACATTTTACTATATCAATGAATAATTAATTAATTAATTTTTCTTAATTAATTTATTACCGCTAAACTATTTTGTCACAATCGAAACGGTTTCTTTCACACACATACCTCTACGAACGATTTCCCATCGATTGGCAAAACAAAATTCAGAAAATTCACACTTTAAAATTTTGTTGGCTAATCGGTATAGAGTTCATTATTTACTCATCATAACGACGAACTAAAACCAACATGCAGCATTTTTTATTATATTAAAGTAGCTTTTAAAAATGTCTGCCTACTCTGTCTAAAATCTCTGTGCACGCCACTGATCGTAGGTATAACCTATCCGGAAAATAAGAAAACATCGTTATGTCGGTTATACCTATCAATTGATTTTCAGTTCCGAATAAAATTGATGAGTTTTTGAAACTGTTCCCATTACATACCATTTAATATAGTGCGATACTTATTCAACAAAAAATTTAGATAATTGGATATACAAAACACTCAATTCCCATATGTCTAATAAGCGAATTCTTCTTTTCTATAGAAATTTCGTTTTTTAGTTAAACAGTGATATGAATATAAATGTCCATATCAGGTTAATGTGTATTTATACAGTAACTAGACCACGTTAACAAAAATCTACATTTTTATTAGCTGTGGTTTTATTAAAAATTACTTCTAAAACACACAAGTACTATTGTTACAATGCATACTCAAACCCAAACATAATTTTTATTATTTTCATGAGTGTTTTCATTTTCTGAGATTCGCATCGTAATTGTTATGGATAGTGTGATTTTATATAAATCCATTGTTATAAAGAAAGAAAGAAAAAGACTCGAAGTACCAACCTTCCCCTACACATTATTAGTATAAAAATGAAGAGGAAAAAAAAAGAGAAAAAAAAATGAGATATTTTTTTTGTTATTGTTATGTCTGTTTGGAACGAAGTCCGTACTTTTGTTATTTGATGAGAAAAATTATTAAAATAATGTTTCGAGAATCATTATTTTTAAGATATAAAATGAATTCTTTAAGAGTATGACTTAATGAAATAAAAATATCAGTTGTATTAGGAAAGTTTTTTCATAAAAATAATCAAAAATTAAAGTGAAATAATCCGTTTTATGGCGTAATCCATAAAATTGTCCCTTATGTCGCAATGTGTTACTGTTTACGAGTTTATTTCAACGTTCTTTTAATTATCAAAAAGGATTTCGAAGCTGTAAAATGTAGAGAAAAAAAAAACGGGGGTGAATTTTACTAAGAAAGTTTTCTATGCATTTCAATATATTTTTCGTTGTTATTTATCGTCGCTGTATAACTGTCAGGGTTTTTAGCAAATCTTTAATAAAAACCTTAACCACTTTAACCACTCAGCCATCAGTAGGTTCCCTATATTTATGTACTTATCCTTTCCCTTACGGTGAAAAAAATATAACATAAATGTTCCGGTGATATGTATTTACTACATTTGAAAAAAAAATGTTTCTTTTTGTGAACTAATAATTAGTAATTTGCACCAGTTCAGCGATGTGCTGCTATATCATGGTGGTGATAACAGGCAATTGATCTTTAGCGGCGTTTAAGTAGCTGGAGGAGTCGAACTTCATTCCTCTGTCTATTTTATTTTTTGATTTGTTATTTGTTCTTGACCTTCTGGTCAAGCAACTGCTATTTCTTGGAGCTCTTGAGGAAGTTTCCGCTTCAACCTTCTTTTATAGTTTCCCCTAAGCCTAGTTCTACTGCACTAGGACAATTTTCCAGGCCGTTAAGGAAATTCCTTGTGAGTACGATCAGAAAGTCTTTTATCTATGGGACGTTCATTTCGTGATGAATTTGGTTGTTTTTCACATACCATGAAGCTTTAGTGATGATTCTCAAGACTCTATTTTGGAACACCTGTAGTTCATTGTGATTTTTCTTTGAGGATGGAAACCATACTGCCCAAGAGTATGTGAAAAGTGGTCTAATGACTGATTTGTATATCATCATTGAACATTCCATACTTAGACGAGACCTTCTGTTGATAAGTGGGTATAGTTGGATGACAGTTGAGATGTGGTTTTGCCAGGTTAATTTTGAGTCCAGAAGTATGCCCAAATATTCAACAAGCGTTTTTTTCTCACTCCACGGAATATTCATGTGATCCAACACGATAGGCTCCAGTTGGTCGGAGGAACGTCTAAGAGAGAAAATTTTAGCGACGCTTTTAGATAGATTTTTAAGAATTTTCCATCTACTGAACCAGGAAGATAGGTGGTTGATAGACTACTAGGTTTTCTGAACGACGTTTTGAAGATCATTGTCCAGATTGATGATGACGATGTCATCCACGTACATTGAGGTTATACAGTGGTCTAGTCTTTATAAGATCTAGAGTCACTAAAGACCATAGTAGTTATACGGCGATGGTTAATAACAATTAAAAAATACTAAAGTATACTGCATAACTTATAATACTGCATAGAATTGTTTATTTTTGTAGTAAAACACCAATAAGCATTGTGATCTTAAGGCATCATTTTCAATAAGTTATAGATTTTTTTTAAATCGATAAAATTAATCCAATTTTTTTCAAATACAAAAATATTTTTATAAAATTTAATAGAAAACGATGTGGTAAAATACAACGGTTCGAAATTTGTTTTTAAACAACTTTTCTTCCAGTTAATTCCTTGAATCAAAAACACTACCGATGGCCCCTTAAACTTCTGGCATAATATTAATTGTTAATTTCAACAAAATAGATAATAGAAAAAAATATATTTCCTTATTTTTTTTACGTATCATCCCTACTTATAAAGCAAGTATTCTTGTAATCAACATACGAAGAAACTTATAAGAACTCCATAAGAAACTTAAGTTGGAAAGTGGACTATCTTAAAATTAATATTAAGAGCTCAAATTTTCAGGGATTTGTTTTTTTATCAATTTGGAAGCATTTGAGCCCCTGGGAGCAAAGAAATTCGAAAGCATCCCTATTAAGGATCACCCTAATAAACATTGATAATAATGGAATGAAAATTGATTCGAACAGTTGTCAGCAAACAAATTTTGTTTATTAATATATTTTCTACGTTCCACTTACGGTACAGAAACTGTTAAACATCTCAATTATTTGAAATTTTCAAAATAGTAAATTTAACTTGCAAAAACTATAGTTAACAAATTTAGTATGTAAGTATATTATTTATCTTTAAGATATACCAAAGTATAATTTTATGGATCACTCTTCAACATTTCACCTAATGTTATGCAGTGTTTCATAAATCCAGTCCAGAAAAAAACCCAAAAAATTGGACTAAATTCAATGGTTGATATTTTTGCGTGCAAATCGATAGAGATACGTGTGATTAGTCGTTTCGATAACTGTGAACGCTGTAATGGATAGCTGCAAGATTGTCATTGAGATAAATTATAACGAAAGAAAACAAAAAGATAAAGTTATATAGAGATAAATGCAACGGTATCGATGAAGTATAATATGCACCCATGAGTGACCCAAGCACTTGGTTGGATCGTACCGTTATAATTGCCACGACTCGCAACAACAAACCTGCCTTTGCATTTCTCTTCACCATCAAAGTATATAAGTACTCACTATTATAATAAGTAAGTACGTATGGAAAGAATATCAAATGTTAATTCTCAAACTTATTTAATTTCTTTATTTTACAACCTCAAAATAAAACTACGTTCAGGTTAGACATTCGTTTTTATAATGCCTGTAACTTCCTACGTTTACAAATTAGTTATTGCTCGTTAACACTCAATAATTTTTATTTTATTTTATTATTACTATGAATTACTATTTGAAACGAGTGGGACGAATACTACTTTAATAAAATACGACACGTATCTTACGGAAGTTTGGATATATTTATTAAATATGAGGAAACATCAATTTTAATTCGATAATAAAACAATGAAAAGCTAATTAGTTTGGCTATTGTGTCCAACATAAGTTGCAAAATTGTTTAAATATCAATGTTTTTTTTTTCTAAATGAATAAAAAATTACAATTTTTCGGTTTCTTACGAGAGATTATTTTTTGAGAAATTAAAAATGGACTTGAAATATTGTATAAAAAATACTTGTTACTAATTTACTAAAAATGGGATAAGCACTTGTTACAGGTGACAAAAACACATAAAAATCATACTCAATGTTCAATTAACTGTGCTGCATTATAAAAAGTGGCTATCGCCAGTAAAGAGTGCAGTTGTTTTTATTTTTATCAAAAGTCGAAATAAACGTTTCCGAATTCTAATTTTGGCAAAGTAACACTAAAGTAATTATCCTATGTTCTATTTTTTGTTTGAATATTAACATGATATGTTTGTTATAACATACTGTTGACTAACTAAAAGCCTAGTGATAATTCAAATATAACTAATATATCCTGCCATAAAAGTCGTGCTTGGGGAAAAGTGCTTTGGGGCACAATGGGTGGGGCGGAATGGGATATACCATTCAGATAGTATTTCCCATTCATATAGACATTTTTATTTTATCAGCAGATAATGGGTACATATATAAAGAAAACTAGCCGACAGTCCATATATAATAAAGGTCGAAAGATGCAAAGGTAATCTGCTTATACTGTGAGGATTTAAACTCCAAATCTAATGAAAGCTGGTGTTCCTGCAGTATTTGTCAAAAATGGGCACATTTGGCATGTGCTGGACTAAAAACGATGATGACAGTGTCTTCATTTGCGAATTATGCCAATAACAAGTATCCTATTGTGCCCCAGACTCATTTCCCATTGTTACCCAAAGAGTGGGGCAGAATGGGAAATTTCCATTTGTTTTTGGAACCTAAATTTTTAATATCAATTGTTAATTTAAATCAATAAAACCTTTTTTTATTTGTAATGAATGAATTTAATAAATATATAAATTACAAAACAATGAGATTGTTTCTTTAAATCTCTCGTAAATTGTAATTAAAAGTTAGGTACCCCGTTCCGCCCCAGGTTCCCCTACAAATAAATTTGATCAATTTGTATTTTGGATATAAGTTTTAAGCAAAAGGAACTACAATAGCTTAATAAAATAAATCAAATCGAGGAAATCCTCCATTGAAAAGAAAATGTACTAGAGAAACATTGAAACTAGTACTTGAAACAAGAATAAGACGATGTAAAGTTCAAGAATAAGGAAAGAAAACAAGTATCAGTACCATTTTGGTGATATTAAATATCTTCTTAATAAATTTGGTCAACGATATCCTGAATTATTTTTTTATTATACTTTTATAATCATTATAATAACAATAATAATTAAGCTACTCTCAAAGCTTTAGAGCTACCATATCCCTCTGAGTATTTATATAACATAATTTCTTCGTTTTTGAGCAACAGCTCCTTCCAAATTAAAATGGATGACCAGTTATTAGAGGAAAAACCTATCCACTCGGGGGTTCATCATGAATTAGTATTGGGTCCAATCCTTTTCTATAGCGACGGAAAATATTCCAAAATTTTTTTCTAAAATTCTCAATTCAGTATCTTTTAACACGGACAAAACTATTCATATACTACCTGTTATTACGAAATTTTCCATAAAATCTACAAAATAATTACACGTTTTATCGCTCTGGAAATAAAGCACTTAATTTCTTAAAACTCCACCGACCTACTGGTCATTATTCTAGATCAAGGATGAGCAATCGTGAGGCCTAAGGGAACCATTGTAATAATGCACTGTATATTGTATTTTTTATCTAAGTTTTTTTTGCAAATAATTACAGATTTTATCATTTAAATATTACCTAAATAAAACCAAACAATTGATTAATGATTTATTTACTTAAATAGCGGAACTGTAAAGTGATTAAATTTAATCTTGAATTTATTATGTATTACTAGTTAATTGTTAGTGAACAATGTACATATAATTCATTTTTTGCGTCAAACATTTAATTAATCAAAACTTGACTAAAAATCATAAATCTTTTCAAACTAATTGTTTTTTCTTTTTTGTTTCAGGTAAGCCACGTTAACATTAATTTCATACATCCAACACTTGACATTGGTAAGATAAGAAAAAAATCTTAATTTGCTAAACAACTTTAAATACCAAAAGTGTGTGTAATTGTCAAACTAACAAATTTCATCCTACCGTTTGTGAATACTAAATTATTATAATTGCCGTGATTAGAATATCAAATTTTCGAAAGACGTTAATTTGATATTTTCAATTTCCTATTCATACAAAACGAGATTTGAATCTTGAAAAATCATGTTAAACGATACAAGAAATTTCGCTGGCTGTTGGATGTGTGGGTAGAAATATTCTTGTCTAGATATCTGTCTTTGAACCTGTTTAATCGATTTATATACCTAATGGAATAAGTAGCCTGAAATTCTCCAGTGATTTATTTAATTCGATATGTATGAGTGATAAGACCAATTTAATTAGTAATAAATTTCCACTGATTGCAATTAAACTAAATATTTTCGCAATTATGAATTGTTTGTGTTTTTCATCTTAATTAAATACAATTTGCGAATTAAATTTGTCGCAAAAACCTTCGATCCGAATGGAATTTTACGAAATGGTTTTTATATTCAATTTTTACACATACAATGCCGGCCACAAATTAAACGCGATTTAACAGCACAAAAAAAAAATAGGGAGTTTTATGTGCGAAAAAAACGCATTATTTACATATTTCGTTAAGTGGAAGTGTTCAAAGCAAACAAAAATTTCTCTTTAATCTTGTAAATAAATTTACCAAATTCACATCATCAATGCCAACGAATACAATTTTAACAAAATTTATGAAATAACGAAAAATGATGTTTTTATTGTTACGAAATAACTTCTTAGACAATGAATTTGGCCTTCACGTTGCTTATACATATCTTTAATAAAAAAATAAAAATAAAAAAAAACTCATCCATACTATCAAGCATCTGAAATTTTCGAGGAATTTTAAACGAATGCTCACATATAAAATGCAAAATTTAGGTGATAAATTTCAGATAAATATAAAGAACATGTTTTTGAATGTAAGGTCGTAACCTTACGTCTTATCGTTGATAAAAATGAAGTAATTTGAATTATTCAATCGATACGGCTGCCTTGTTACTTATCAAAAGGAATACTTCCCGTTCGCCGTTCCAGACTTAGTCCTTTTTTTTCACATTCTATCACAAATTATTTTCTTGATCGTTATATTGTACAGTTTTTAACCATGAGCACCAATAGTAAACAATAACAAATACAGGAAGTAGAAATCCATAAAACCAAACATAAGAAAACACAATGGACGGAGATTATATCACGTAATGAAGTATAAAACATTTCTACTTGAGTAATAATTAATTCAAATGTGATTTATTTTGTGTTTTATTCATATCAAACTTTGAATTATTAATTCGGGTCTTACAGGCAATGATTTCAACAATAATAAATGTATAGCCTCGTATTAGGTTTTATTCTATTTAGGTACTATATTAGGTACTATATTAGGTTTTATAAAACTGATTTAATTATACTTTTTAACGAAAATCGGAACAGATTTTTCAAATTTTTTTCCGTGGATATCAAAGACTGAAAAATAACTTTAATTGGAGCAAAAAATTTTTTGGCTCAAGTGTACTTTATAGCACACCCACAATCTGGCAACGTTACATTTTTGATTTTGTTTTTAATTTAATTCGCGATATTTTTGTCAATTCAATTCTAATATGTTATAATTCTCTCTTTTGTAGCTAAATTTTTATTATGGACCTATTTAATCGCGAGTTAAATTAAAAACAAAGGCGAAAATGTAACGTTGCCAGATTGTGGGTGTGCTAAAGTATACTTGAGCCAATTTTTTGACTTTATAAAGTCTTACTTAAAAATTTCATTACTTTTTTTTCTGTCGGCATTTTTCCGTAGGGGTCCGTTTTTTTTTTCCAATGCCATCCTGTGGCTTGGGGTATTTTCAGTAGTTCATTCCCTTTTTCAACAGATCAAGGATTCTAATTCATTTTTGTCCTTTTATTTTAGGTAGGATTTAAGGTTTTTATTTAGATTTAGGTATTATTTAGTCTTTTATTTATCGCATTATTTATTCTTAAAGTTGCATTAATTTGGATTGAAGATATCTTCTGAAACTTATAATTTTCTTAATAAATTCCAAACAGTACTAGTAGGGCAGATTTGCCCCGAAACTGGGGCAAAACCGCACCTACCTATTAAAAAATTATTAAATCTTATTTCCTTATATTATGGAGCAAATGCGGTATTATTATTAGTATCATAATAAAATAACATAAAAATATTTTTTTATTCAGTCATTGTCATGACATCTTTCACGTTCATATTGTTATTTCTTCGAACTTTTGTTGCAGTTTCCACCAAAGGAAGAGTTCTACCTTATTGTTGGTCCAATTGTATATTCGAATAAATAAAGGTCTAGGGTGGATTTGCTCCATGTACGGATTTACCCTTCTACACTTTAATCGTTTTTTCATAGCACAATTTTGACCATAATTTCAAATTTATTAATTTTTATTTTTTCATGAAATCAACCCTTTTCGAGGTATATATATATATATATATATATGAAACGGGTCTAAATACAAGGAATGTAATTCAATGGTGAATTATATTTTAAGCAGTACCTTATTTTTTACTTTTATAAAGTTGGAATTCTATAGTTCTCCAAAATTTGACATATTTGGGAAAGACTGGTCTATTAGACACCCTTGTACTTAAAATAGATTTAATTTTATGTCACATAACTGTTAAGTGATATCTTAAATGTCTTTTATTGTAAAAATTTTACGTTAAAATTTAAACTTGCAAGCAAACTTTTAAGTCAATTTCTTGTGTTCCTTATTCTACAAAAGTTTATTTGCATAAAAGTTTTCAGTATTATTTATTATAAAAAAATCATCTCCGAAAGATTAATCCTCAAACCATACACTAAACAATATACAGATAAACTTTTTCCACCAACCGTTTTTTCTTCAAACTCATCCTAATATCATTTTCCCAAGTTATTCCACTTTGAAAATCAACTTTTACCACAGTAAAACGGAAATGCAAAGCTTGTCATATGCGCTCAACATTTCCTTAAAGTTTTTACAATATTTCCACCGTATTTACCATTAATTTATTGATTAAATTTGTTGAGAATTTGCTGTAGCAAAAAATCAAATGAGAAAAACAAACGTCAAGAGAATTCCGAGTGTTCAAGTAAGTCTATGCTATAGAGTCTATTTAGAGAAAATAGACGTCATTGCCAATTACGTCAGTTTACAAATTGATTTCTTTTATAAAAAAATCCTTCTCCGAGATTCAGAATCCATTCACTGATAGTACGAGAACACGTACTTTATACAATTAAACTAACATTTGAAATTTCACCTTATAATGGATTTTCTATTAAGACGCATTTTGTGTTTCAAGTGGAAAATATTTTTGTCTTCTTTTATTTGATCGTTGGTATATCAAAGTACAATCAGCGCAAGTTAATTTAAAAGATCTTCTTTATTTTATGACTAAACTTTCGTTGAGAATAAATTTGTCAAATCAATTGTTCAATTGTATAATCTCCAAAATTGGCGAATAGTTCCCTAAATGAATTATGTTCTAGAAACAATATAAATGGAATATTGCATCGTTATATGCTTAAAATATCAGTAATGAATAGATCATAAAAGTGAGGAAACATTGACTTTCTTGTATTGAAAAAAATCTTACATCTTTATTTAATGTTTAATTTTTTATAAAACATTTTTAATTCCATAAAATAATTTTTAGTATTTTCTTATCATAAGAAAAATGTTTATCATATTACATAATTACTATTTAAGTAACATTAAATATATTATTCTGCTGGAACCAACTAATTCACATAAGCATATTATCAACGAAAGCTTTTTCCACTAAAGCTTTGACATTTACTCAATTGGCGCATACCCTCAATTGACGCATGCGCTATAGATCAATTTAACATTGCTTAGTGACTTATCCATTAAATATTGTATTTTATTAGTTACCATTGACAAAACAAAACCTAATTTGAAAAATTATTTTTAAAACTATATATAGATTATTAAAACACAAGATTAATAAATACTATCTATATTTTTTGCATATGTTTTGCCAATTTATTATTATTTAATTTCTTCAATAAACAATACACTTTCAACTAACTGCACCCCAAAATTCGAGTGTTTTTTTTGTTATAAACTAAGTTCCCAATTAAGTAATGCTAATTCCAAATATTTTTTTTGAAAATATTCTGCTAAAAATCCTGTAAAATATAAAATGACCATTGTTTTGTCTATTTAAATTCCAGAAACACAAGTGAAATATTTAATTTGTCTTGCCAACTTAATTAGCGTTTTATAAATTATGTACTTGATTAAAATAATGTACAATTTATTGTGCTTAATAGAAACATCAAATGAATCTTAAACGGTTATATTTACAATATAAAAAGCTGTGTGAAGCTGTGTAGAAAAATTATGCTAAATTAAAATTTATTCATATCATATTTAATATTTAAATGATATGCAAAACCGGCTCTTCGCATCAGCAAAGCAAGAAACTGCTTGCAATATTAAATGCAACTTAATTCTTTGATCATAAAGAAAAAAGTCCGAATATAACAATTTAAAATTTTTAAAAAAGCCATTACGTACAGGTGGGGCGAAGCACTTGAAATTGAATAAAAAATATATGGTGAAAGTAATAATTTACTCTTGGTGAGTAACTAAGAGTTGAAAATATGTAGTTCATGATTGGAACAAGTTGGGTGTAGTAATTAACTACTTAGATATGATTAGATAGTACCAACAACAAATAAAAAAACGATTGCTATGTGGCGGCTATAGCACCAGACTCGAGTAATTTATTAGTCAATGTCGAGGTATTAGTTACGTTATCCATTTAATCAGCAATCAAGATAATTGCGGATGTCTATTAAATGTGCTACAAACTTTATATTCCAGCATAAAACACTGTCAATTTATGGAAAATGGAGAACAGTCTATTAATCGTTGTGCTCATTGATATCTCTACTGTTGATGATACTTTTTTCTCGATACAACGCCTACAAACCCACAGCCCAAGAGACTTTCATGTTTGCCCCCAAATCAGGTGAACGTTTAAACCTCTTTTACCACACA
Organism: Sisyra terminalis; assembly: GCA_958496175.1. Lineage (NCBI taxonomy): Eukaryota > Metazoa > Arthropoda > Insecta > Neuroptera > Sisyridae > Sisyra > Sisyra terminalis. The sequence goes on from OY292274.1 coordinate 59,135,002, forward strand.
CATTCTCATTTTATTATATCCACATCCTCTTTTTCTTATCAATGTTTACCACCTTTTATTCTTCCTCGTCTCACTTGCATCTTCAAACAACAATAAAATAATATTGTTTCACATGAATGTGTTAGTTTATACAGCCGCGTTGCTTCATATGTTGATATGGAATATGGGAACGTAAAACTTTCTTTTTGTTTGCTCTTTACATTTTTATTTCATTTTCCAATGTAAAACATTTCTTTAAAATCCACTTCCTATGTATCTTCCACTCATAGTTCGATAAAACAGTGATGGTAAAAAGAAAAAGAAAAAAAAAGCGCACAGATTTAACAATTCTTTCCACTTGCATACCACCGATAAACAACCAAATCATTCAATGTTAAATTAATCAACGAATACGAATGGAAATCTCTAACGTAATATAGACAAATATGTTTAAAACTAATCGATTAATCAACTAAATATAATCACTGCAGCGCAGAAAATCACTCATCACAAAACCACTCAAGTGCTTATAGTATTATAATCAAACTTACCGAAGCATTCTGACGAGTAAATAAAAAATTATCAATTAAATTCCTCTATCTATTTGTGAATGAAAATCGCTAATACTTGCTAATACTGTTCGTTCAAAATTGTGCTAAGTTGAATTTATGTTTTGAGAATTTTTATCATAATTTGATTAGTTTATTACATATAATACATATACGTTCAAGTAAAATTAAATTTCTAGTTAAAATGTTGTTCTTTAAACCAATTAAAAGCTACCCACTGAATTGATAAAAATTTATATATAAATTTCTATTCATACAGCAAAAAAACGTCAACGATATTATTATAAAATTTCAGATCCTCGATGATAATCGATTGATAAAATATTCAAAGGACTAGGATCAAAAACATTCGGTTAAAACTTTATTTAATACATATGACGTTTCGGCTCCTTTATTGAGCCTTCCTCAGGCATTCGTAAAAAATCGTTTTAACGCAATGTTGAGCGGTTGAGTTTTAAACTAGTGTACATTTTTAACTGATTTTTTTTATTATTGTTTTTGAAATAAAAATTTATGTCTTGGAAGTTTTATTATTGTTTTTACCAACTGTACTGTGCCTACAAAAATTAATTCTAAAATCAAAACGATTTTTTACGAACGCCTGAGGAAGGCTCAATAAAGGAGCCGAAACGCCGCATGTAATAAATAAAGTTTTGACCGATTATTTTTGATCTTAGTCCTCTGAATATTTTATCAATCTGTGTACGATTTGTAATGGAAAATCGGAAACAATACCTGAAAAAATGCGTAACAAATAAAATTGCATTTATTCAAATTTGTAATCAGTGAAGTCATTCTCAAAAATCAGCAATAGGTAACCGATTGATTGAGTGGAAATATTTGAGAATAAGGATGAAGTTTTAAAAAGTAAATGATTCCTATTTTTGTCTAAAGTCTGAAGTTATCCCGCGTGGTAGAACTCTTCCGCTCAGGGTTTTTTTAGCTTAGAGTAGTTAGATAACTATAGTGGGAGAATAAAAAATCCAGTTAAAATAATCCAAAAGTCCCTAAAGATCCAACTTCGCTTTGTGAAAATTTTTATAGAAATCCAAAGTAGTTGTAATTAGGAATGGTTGGAAATTTCAATCTGTTTTGTTTTTAGAGATTTTTCCAGTTTTCCACAGTATCTCATAATCATTTAGTTATCACTCCTTCTTATCATCTTATTGATTGTTTTTTTCTTCGTTTATTAGGCTTAATACTTGTGCCTCGACCTATTCCTTTGATTAGCTTCATTTTTTGCCAGTCCATATTTCAAAACTCAATTCATTAAGGGGACCGGAAAGTAATGTCTTTTCGGACCTATAGTACTTCAAGTCTTATCATCCAAGAATGATAATAAATCTTTAATCAATCGGATATTAAGATGTTACCAAATCCATATCAGATAATCTAAAAGCTGTCAAATATCCATGAATTGTCAACAAAAAAAAATTAATCTATAATACAATAATGCAATACTGCTTTGCACTGGAAAAATATAAGAAATTAAGGGTTGAGTGATATTGCTTTATCCACCGTAATCGACCACAGTTATATCATGGCGTTTCTAGTTGTTTCAATTATTTAATTAATTCATCATTCATCATTTATTTCAAATTCTATTACTTTCATTTCAAAGACACAATGTTATTCACATATTTTATTTTTTTTTCGTTTGGTTCTAATGGATATTATAGGATACTCGGCAAAAATCTGTACAAATTTTCGGGTCATGCCTCCCGTTATACCCAAAATATCAACATACCAAAGTTTCTACGGAACTTTACAATTTTTTTATGGAATGAAAGCGACCAGGGGAATTACACAATATGAATGTTAACTATATACGTACTAATAACTTCCTATGAAATATTCACAACCCAACACTAACACAACTGACAAATAATAAACATTGGCAATTGAATGAAATCAAAATGATAGTTGAGACTATTTCAACGATATATTAGTTTAAATTTCAAACAATGATTTGCATTTCACTCACACGTACGTGTTCACAATATTTGTTCTCTGTTTTTGCCAAAATATATACATTCATATATACGTTTTCCTATTGTTATTACGATTATTCTACAGAAGCGAATTGAACAGAAACTTTTACGAGTGAAACAAGCCTCTGGTTCCATGTTTCCAACTCTTGAAATACTAAAATTGAATTTTAGAACCTAAACAACTATTTTCTGGGTTTTAATTTTTATATCCTTTTTTTTTTGTTATTGAACACAATTGTCACATAATCTGGCACGTTTTAATATGATTTGTGAAGTCGGCTCGGTTTTTCAGTTATATTTACTTCTCGTTGACATAAAGGGGTTTCTATGTATTTGGAAAAAAAATATGTTTTAATTTTAATTCCATAACGTCTAAATTCCAGCTCAATTTGTAAAGAAATGTTTAAAAAAGAGAAATAAAAGTTACCACTTTTCGCAGCAATAATCGATGGACTTTAAAGAACTCACATTGTGCACTTCTAAGGCTATAGAAAGGTGTAGGCAAGAAGTTAGTCTTATTCCAGTTTTATGATTCAATATTTGGTCCAAAAAGTAGTTATGAAAATAAAATATATCATCCAACAATACTTTATTTGATTTGCATTGGTTTTATTTCTGTTAACAAAGTACTGCTTCCATATTATAAACCTAAAAAGTTCAATGAATAATTTGATTTTCAAAAGCGTATCCAAAATATACGATATAATAATTTTATCAAAGGGGAGTTTAATCTAATTGTTATTGTTTTAATACAAAATGAACATAAAAACAGTGTTTTAAGAGATACTACATTGTCTGTGTTTCTTCTTTGTCTTATAAATCTTGTGCATTTTCTTGACATTTTCTATTTTCACCATCACAAGCAAAATTCTTTGTTGAAACAAGCAACAGTAATCTGTTGTATTTATTATCGGATTATTGGTTATTTCGCAGCCAACAAAGCTTTATAATGTCTTTATTTTCAATTTTCTTTCCGAGTTGATAGCATAAAAGTCAAGATTGACTTTTTTTCTAATGACATCCGCTTTTTCCTAAGTGGAAAAACTTTTTTTATTAACACAATGTTTAAGTAAGTAATTTTGAACCAAAGTTTGATTGAAATTGAATTTAAGTATTGGAAATATCTGCTGTTATTTTATCAATGCATTGAACAATTGTAATTGATGATAATTCACTGTAATGAAGTGATAAGCTCAATCAATTGAATAATAATACTCCGTGAAAATAGATACTACAGTTTGGTTGAAAAGGAAGTGGAGAAGTAATCGTTAACGCTCCGATTAGTGCATCACTGATTATGAGATTTACATGAATTCACAATATTAAATGTTTCCTCTTATTTTCTAACAATTTTAATGGATTTTAGCATAAAAACTTTAAACACATTTAAGCTTTTTTTACTTCAATTTTTTTTATTTTTAAATATAAGAGAATATCGGGGATTTCATCCATAGTTCAAACTAAAAATTGACCTAAAGTTAAATGATTAATTTCAATTGAATTTCATACCCCGATAATAAACTGAAGCCATCAAAACTTCTTTTTTTTTATAAATATATAAATCAGCTATCAGGATCTAGGTCCTATAATCCGATTTGATGACCGGAGCTGACGTGATGGAGATCACTCCCAGTGGAGGAATCTCCCTATGCCTCTACTTGATCACTAGGCACTTATATTTTTAGCCGTCTTTTATTTTGGTGCTCCAAAAGTGGCGGAATCAGAGGATTTGAGTGTTGACTCAACTTTCCAAAATGATTGGTGGTACGTACGGTAATGGAGTCGGTGACTGATGAGATGTGTAAGTCTCTTCGGAGAGTCTCATTTGTGACATACCATGGAGCATCTGCCAACTGTCTCAGGATCTTTGATTGGGTGGCCTCGATTAATTTAATGCTTGACTTGCTGGCAGAGCCCCACAGCTCAATACCGTACGACCAGATTGGCACTATTACTGCTTTGTATACAAGTAGTTTATCCTCAAGGGGAAGTTTAGAGCTCCTACCTAACAGCCAGTATAACTGTTTGAACCTCTTGTTAATATATTTTCGTTTTTGGATGATGTGAGGTTTCCAGGTCAGCCTCCTGTCCAGATGTACATCTAGGTATTTGACGGTGTCGGACGATGGGATCTCAGTTGAGTCCAGATTGACCGGGGGGCCCGTTCCTTTTCTGAGAGTGAAGGTCACTTGGACTGATTTGGACTTATTGATAGTGATTTTATCAAAACTTGTTTAAAGTTTTCAAAAGATTCAAACAATTTTCAAACTAAATTTCATCAAAATCAGTTCAGCAATTAATTGCAGAAACGTAGAACGAAAAAGAACAGTCAAATAGATACTTTCTGATTTATAATACGTAGTAATATGGATTCGTTTCTGAAAATTTCTCAGAAGAAAACTTTTAGCATAAAAAATTTAAACATTTAAGCTTTTTTGACTTTAAATATAAGAGAATATCGGGGATTTCGTTCGTAGTTCAAACTAAAAATTGACTTAAAGTTAAAAGATTCATTTCAATTGAATATCATACCCCGATAATGAACTGAAGCCATCAAAACTTGATTAAAGTTTTCAAAAGATTCAAACAATTTTCAAACTAAATTTCATCAAAATCAGTTCAGCAATTAATTGCAGAAACGTCGAACAAAAAAAAATAGTCAAAGAGTTACTTTCTGATTTATAATACGTAGTAATATGGATTCGTTTCTGAAAATTTCTCAGAAGAAAACTTTTAGCTTCAAAAATTTAAACATTTAAGCTTTTTTTACTTCAAAATTTTTTAACATTAAACATAAGAAAATATCGGGGATTTCATCCGTAGTTCAAACTAAAAATTGACCTAAAGTTAAAAGATTCATTTCAATTGAATATCATGCACCAAAAATGAATTGAAGCCATCACAATTTGATTAAAGTTTTCACAAGATTCAAACTAAATTCCATCAAAATCAGTTCAGCAATTAATTGCAGAAACGTAGAACGAAAAAGAACAGTCAAAAAGTTACTTTCTGATTTATAATACGTATTATTATGGATTCGTATCTGAAAATTTCTCAGAAGAAAACTTTTAGCATCAAAAATTTAAACATTTAAGCTTTTTTTACTTCAAAATTTTTTAACATTAAACATAAGAAAATATCGGGGATTTCATCCGTAGTTCAAACTAAAAATTGACCTAAAGTTAAAAGATTCATTTCAATTGAATATCATGCACCAAAAATGAATTGAAGCCATCACAATTTGATTAAAGTTTTCACAAGATTCAAACTAAATTCCATCAAAATCAGTTCAGCAATTAATTGCAGAAACGTAGAACGAAAAAGAACAGTCAAAAAGTTACTTTCTGATTTATAATACGTATTATTATGGATTCGTATCTGAAAATTTCTCAGAAGAAAACTTTTAGCATCAAAAATTTAAACATTTAAGCTTTTTTTACTTCAAAATTTTTTGACTTTAAATATAAGAGAATATCGGGGATTTCGTTCGTAGTTCAAACTAAAAATTGACTTAAAGTTAAAAGATTCATTTCAATTGAATATCATACCCTGATAATGAACTGAAGCCATCAAAACTCGATTTAAGTTTTCACAAGTTTCAAACAATTTTCAAACTAAATTTCATCAAAATCAGTTCAGCAATTAATTGCAGAAATGTAGAACAAAAAAGAACGGTCAAAGAGTTACTTTCTGATTTATAATACGTAGTATCTGAAAATTTCTCAGAAGAAAACGTTACCACAAGACAGTTTTTCTCCAAAGAAAACAAAATTAAAATTTAGTACTTTGTGCTAATATAATTCTTCCGTTGCAATCTCGCACGTTTAACTTATAAGACGTGAAGAAGTATATAATGTTCAGTTGATGTCTGTATGAGTAATAAATTTTATTGACAAGGAGTTGTTCTGACCAAACACGAGATATTGGCAGTTTTTCAGATAGCAAACAAAGAAAAAATAACTTTAACTTATTCGTATGAACAGATTTACGTGCAATGAAATACAAGTACCATCTATACAAAAGCATGTATTCGCCACATTTACTTCTGCTACCATATATACATATAAGTAACTTATCAGTCATTTTCAAGATAATCTCACTTTTTCCATCGCCAATTATTTGTTTAATATATAAAAATTTCTATTTAAAACATCACTTACATAAATTACAAGAAAAGGTTTTTTATCAATTTGAAATTCAACAAGAAAATTGCCATTGCAATTAATTTATTAACCAGATAACATTGCAGTAAACACAAGTTGACATTTATTATCGTTGAAAAATATAAACCTATAAAAACCACTTCAATATAAGTACTATTTGGACGTTTGAATACAAAAAATATGTATTAGAATTTCAAAAGAACAAGAAGCACCTAATATGTAAATGTAAGGAAAAATTCAATATAAATGCGACAACGGTGATTTACATAAATTAAAAAGATTTGTGTTTTCTTAATCAATTTGTTCACTTTCACGTAAATTAAAATACATATTGAGAACACTAATAGTATATGTTTTTTTTTTCTCCAAAGAAATAAAATGGCATTCGAAATGATTTCATAAACCGGAGAATAAGGTGTGTATGTTTATAATGAATTTACATTCAATTTAATTTCTTCTTTATTTTATAATTTATTATACGAAACACTATAAAATTGTCATAATTACAATAAATTTTCTAAAATATTACTGTTTTCACATTGAAATGGATGACATTTACATCTTTGTTAAATTCTTCGCATGCGTTATATGTTTCTTTGAAAAAGGTTTTATCTCTTTTTGCTTTGATGAAATGTAGGATTTTCCTCGAAGTTTCTAGTAAAAGTCTAATCTACTTGGCTGTTAGCCGTTGTAACAAATCCATGAAATTATTCCATATTTCTTAACAAAGTCAACACCAAAAATTTCGTTTTATGTAAAACTAGCAACTAAATAGCTTACGATACTTTCTTTCTCGGTAATGTTCAGACTATCTTCTTTATAACCTACTTAATTATATGCATATTTTGATAGAGTATGAATAATTAAGTATAATTCCCTTTTTCGGATCTCATACCAAACCAATTATAAAACATGAGATATCAAGTTGAAGAAAAATTTGAGAACCGGAACGAAATTTCAGTGTATAAATTTTGATATTTGTTGACCTGGATTAAATAACTTATTATTACTTGTGATTCTGGAGTTTGTGCATACGGTACTGTGCACACCAAATCCATAACTAGTTGCCATATTAAAGCACAGAAAATGAAAAATATTTTACGAGCTAAATTGGATTGAGCCTAATGCTTATTCATGGACGTAAATCCCAAATTGCCGTTACTGATTTTTATTTAATGGCTCCATATTTTCAGATTTCTGGGATAGATGTATCATTGAAATCTCTTTTATTCGATGAATTTACTGATTTTATTTTCAAACTTTGAATAGTTTGATTATTTTTCAAAAGAAATTATTGGTCATATTTGTACACATATTTTGATTATTTGAATGCTACATTTGGTCAATTATTGAGATTTCTCCATTTGAATTTTATTGCCCTTTATATTAAATCATTTCTAGCACCTTGTATTAACTGAATTTGCTCGAACAATATTCAACCAATTTCAATGGAAAAATATTTTAATCAAATTGGTGATTTGGAATTGAAAAAAAAATTAACTCAAATTCTCAAATCGGAGAATTGAAAGAGGCGACTTTTAATTGTTGGTTTAGAAAATAATTTCGCGTTTTACCGTGGAGTAATTTTGGATTCAAAGGGTTAAGTAAATTAAAAATCTCTATTGTGTTTTTATTTTTCATCTTCCAATTCTCATTGTTTCAATAAAAGATATTAAAGTGTCATAGAATCCAAAATACATTTTTCGTCTACTAAAATCACCGAATGATTTATTCTCATTTTCTTTTAAACCATACTTAGGGTATTCAGGGATTAATCAAATCTGGAAAATCAAAAAAATTCGGGAAATTTCATTAGGTTGAGGTAAAAGCCAGAAAAAGCATATAATGTTTCTGCAGGTAAAATAAAATACTCAATAGATGAAAAATCTTAACGTTGTTTAACTTATTTGATACTCTTTTATCGCAAAACTGATGAAAATTTTTAGTTTAGAGGTTTTTTTTCTACGTAGAAACTAAGCAAAGAAAAAAACTAACTTTAGTTTCGAAAAATAGGATATTTATGTTGAAGAAACTTAATACTCTGATGTATTACATCATGTCTAACATCTTCTTTAGCGAATTAGAGTGGTAATGAACCTAATAATCGGCCACTGTGGAATGAGGGGCACTTGCATACAATGGGATTACACGTGGATGATCCAAAATGCAAATTACATTAAGGGGGGAAGCTGGTCTAGAGCGTGAAAAAATGGGCATAATTTATGAATTTTTTGTGACTCAACAAAAAGATCAATCGAAAATCTGTGAAAAAGGTTTTATAATTTAGATTTAATATACAAATAAAAAAAATTTCGTGTCAATTAAATTCAAAATGGCGGCTGTCCAGCATTTCTTCGGAGGCGCCTCGTTTTTAGACGGCTCCATGACCGAAGATGTAACCTCCTTAATTTTGGTCCTGGAACAAAATCCTGAAAATTTTTAGTTTCTATATAACAACAGCAAGAAACGTACGTAGGATTTTTTCGATATTTTGTTTTTCGTGAAATGGTGCTCGTTTGAACAAAACATCAAAATTTTCACTATAAGAAAATGACAAAATTGTTGATTAAAAAAAAAATATGCAATATAAAAAAAATCATACGTACATCTCCGGAGAAAGGTATTTCGAATGTACTGTCAAAATTTCGTATAGATCGGTGAAGATTTGCTCGAGTTATGTCTTCGGCCAGTTCAAAAAAAGTGATTTCGAGAAAGACGCGTTTAAAGTTTTAAGTACTATAAAATCATATTAAATGCGTATACACCTTTAATCTGCGAAAGTTTGGGCATTTAGACATTTTTACCGGCATCCATCCTTTGGTATGCTATTTTTAAGACCCTAAAGTACCTTTTAAGACAAAAAAAAAATCGGTTTCTTCAAAATTCTAAACCAGCTTCCCCCCTTAATGACTAAGAATTCGTAAGTTTCCTGATACAATTTTATTGTCAAGCACCGCCCCTGAAGGAATATCAATCCGATCTCCATGGTTAGCGATTATAATCACAGTTCCCTAAAATAAGTTTTAATTGATAGTACAACAAATCAGACAACTAATTATTGTTCAAAACCTTGAGGGACACTCCTCGACCAAAAGTAACATCACCAGATACTGTCAGGTGGTCTAGTTCTATCATATCAGGGATGTTATCAAATCGCCCCAGAAATTCTTCCACTTTTGCAAATTATCTCCAAGTTTGACGAGAGGCGTTGTGGGGAACATTCGCTCAGGTGACATAGCTAGAGAACCATTTTGAAGATTATATAAGTTACTCATGACTAGTAATAAGTCGGAGGTTTTTAACGGGGAAGCATCTATCAGGCAGAAGATGTATGTTCTATACATATTCTATTGGAATGCGGAGTTCTAAATGAAATGTAAGGAACTAGGGATATAAAGCTCTGGAACTGAAATAGTCGAAAAGCTCTCCTAGTACAATGAGTACCGAGGTTCACCCAGGTACTTGATCTTAACTAGATGAAGTTGGAACCCAGGAAGATGTTACTTTTGGTGATGTTACTTCCTGGGTTCCAACTTCATCTAGTTAAGATCAAGTACCTGGGCGAACCTCGGTCCTCATTGTACTAGGAAAGCTTTTCGACTTTTCAGTTCCAGAGCTTTATATCCCTAGTTCCTTACATTTAATTTAGAATTCCGCATTTCCATAGAACATGTTTAGAACATACATCTTCTGCCTGATAAATGCTTGCCCATTAAAAAAGCCTCCAACTTATTACTAGTCATGAGTAACTTATATAATCTCCAAAATGGTTCTCTAGTTATGTCACCTGAACGAATGTTCCCCACAACGCTTCTCGTCAAACTTGGAGATAATTTGCAAAAGTGGAAGAATTTCTGGGGCGATTTGATAACATCCCTGATATGATAGAACTAGACCACTTGACAGTATCTGGTGATGTTAGTTTTGGTTAGTCTTAAGGCTCAACTAACCCCATCCTGGAAAACTCAACTTAATAAAAAAATAAGAAAATCATCTTGTTTTGAAGAATTTAATTTACTCATCCGTGATCAATCAATATTACGGCTAATTAATGGTTTAGTATTATTATATGAAAATAATTGGTTTTAAGTAGTAAATTCCAAGAATTAAAGAAAAACTTTAAGTTGCCAATTCAAAAAAAATGGTCATATTAGGTTGCAAAAAACATAAAAAAAATTGGTTTGAAAAATTCAATCAGTAATTCCATTCTTAGTGCTATTATTGTTCAATGTAAATACATATTTTTTTTTTGCTTTAAATGGTGAAATTTGGATGCAAATTGTTTAATAGGATAAATCTAATCCCATCCTATTGCTTATATCCCCATTTTTACTCATTATCCAAGGAAGGGACCATTTATGTCGTAACAAAACACAAAAATGCAATTTTCTCTTGCAAAAATCCACGAATGATTTGAGATAATATTCTCCTTTTAATCGTTTTCCATTCATAAATGATCTTAAGTTTCTATTCTTATTCTTAAATTCTTGGTTTAAAATACAACGTTAAAATAACTACATACATGCAGTGTACATATTGGCTCGCGTTTTAATCGAGTTTGGCACGCCTGGCTTATTACTACTATCGAATAGTTTAATGCAATATAGAAGGTATTTAAAAAAGTATACATCAATAGCATTTTTTTTAATGTTTAAGTCACGTTTAATTTAAACAATAAATACATTTGAATATTTTTATTGAATCTATTGATTACATTAATTATTTTGTTGGATATTTTTCTTGTATGAATATTGAAGTACTTGTATACTTTGTTTGAGAAGAAGTTTTTATAGGCCAGACAATTTGTACCGTTAGTTAAAAAGGCGAGGTTCAAATAGTTTTTTATTTTCTAAATCATAACATTTAATATACCGAACCTAATAATTATGTATGTAACGATCACGTTAATGTAAACCAACTGAAAATAACGATCGATCGATTGTCTGATAAAAATGATTCATTGGAGAGAATATGTTGAGGGAAAATCATTGATAAAGTTGTACAAAATTTTAGTTCGATTAGGAATAATCAATCTTATTTGTGTTATTGTTGGAGAATAATGTAACGATATTGTAATAGTATAAATCAAAGATAGCAAATAATATGACAGATCATAGGATGATTATGGATATACAGAAGTTTGATGGTAGAAGTGGTAATAATAATTCATAAGTCGTAACAAAGCATAAGTTAGCCGTCGAAGATTTATTGAGCAGAGAAAGAACGGCCGGGCACTTGAGGTGGTGGAGGACCGCCGGCGTCGAAGAGAGTGTGGATATCACAGCTCGTCGACAACTTCCGTGGCTCGTATATTATTTTTAATTTAATGCTTGTTCACTTTGCCAAAAGCACACATATAGTACCACATAAAATATACAGGTTATCCAAAAAAATGTTGCCACTTAAAAATAATGCTACGCAATTTGAAATTTTCCTTTGTTGTAAACTAGACATCACCAGGGGACTACCTTCGGAAGAACGGTAGCCCTGTAGACGGTACGGTTTGGTTTAACACTAAGAAAAAAATGAGGACCCCGCATAACTTCCTTATACACTAGGGTGGGTCAAAAAAATCGATTATTTTTTTTATACAAGTGACACGGAAAAATGGGTTGCTAGACACCATAAAAAAATTCTCACCAAGTATGAGCTCTTAATTTTAATAGGAAGATCCTCCGCATCGCAGTTTTGTATTTTTTTCTCAGTCCAATAGAAAAAAATTCATACCTCATCATTTATCGATTGTACAGAAAAATGTTCTGAAAGAATTGTTTAGGAAATTTAATGCTCTACAAAAAAGGTATTCTATATTTTTTCCGTAAGCCTCACCATTTGAAAGATATTAAGGTTTTAATTTTGATTATTTTAAGACAAATTTCATTTTTGTTTATGAATTTTATAACTCGACAATAAATGACTCTTATACAATGCGCAATATAAATTTTTGTTGGAAATTAACTGCTCTATAAAAATGGTTTCTTATGTTTTGGCGATAAAATTAACCGTTCAAAAGATATTTATCATCAAACTTCCATGTGTAGGGATTTTAAAAGTTTTTGATGAAATATTCGAATAATTTCAATTTAATTTATAATTTTCATATAAATTTCATTTTTCGTCATTAATATAGGTAGGTATTATTTGAGTTTTATTTTCATAATTTTGAAAATTTTTCTTCAATTATTCTAAACATTTCATTTTTAATCATTAGAAAGCAGAATATTAATCAATTAATAATAAATTAATAAATTAAATCATTAGAATATCTCATCAAAAACTTTTAAAACCCGTACACATGAAAGTTTGATGATGAATATCTTTTGAACGGTTAATTTAATCGCCAAAACATAAGAAACCATTTTTATAGAACAGTTAATTTCCAACAAAAAATTGTATTGCACATTGTATAAGAGTCATTTATTGTCGAGTTATAAAATTCATAAACAAAAATGAAATTTGTCTTAAAATAATCAAAGTTTAAACCTTAATATCTTTCAAATGGTGAGGCTTACGGAAAAAATAAAGAATACCTTTTTTGTAGAGCATTAAATTTCCTAAAAAAAAAATCAAAACGTTTTTCTGTACAATCGATAAATGATGAGGTATGATTTTTTTTCTATTGGACTGAGAAAAAATAGAAAGCTGCGATGCGGAGGATCTTCCTATTAAAATTAAGAGCTCATACTTGGTGAGAATTTTTTAAGGTGTCTAGCAACCCATTTTTCCGTGTCACTTGTATAAAAAAAAATAATCGATTTTTTGACCCACCCTATTATACACGGGTATAAATTTTCGCCGGCACTCGAACCACCTTTCTTTTCTTTTCTAACGTTACTCAAATTCTAACTTCTACAGTAAAAGTTAAAGTACCATTTAAGTGGTACAACTTTTGAACAACCCTGTATTTTCTATCTTATATGTAAAAGTATTAAATCATGAAAGCTGATCTCGCTTTTCTGCCGATTTGTTCGTTTCATTGTTGACACACGCTTTCACTCCACCCACATCACCCATATGGTGGATTCAAGACGCCAAAGAACCTTCAGCTCATTCCACCAACACATTCGCATGAATTTTAAACATTCTTTTTCTTTTCATTGCCATTGTTTACATATTATATTACTTGGAAAATTGCTAATAAAATATCCTCTTTTGACTATGGAATCATTTTAAATGAAAATATATTGAGCTGTTTCAGACATGTTTAAGTTCCTCGTGAAAAATGAAAGATTTATGGCATAATTTTCAATTTATTTAACGTTTATAAATCATTCATTTTGTTCATAGAATTTATTTATTTCTTCCTCGATTTGGAATATTTAACGATCCTCGTATATCATTTCGGTTGTGTGAAGATACATTCCGACAAATAATTTTTAAATCACATATTGCTTTATATTATGGTAGCTTCCTTTTAATCAAAATTGCAATTTTACTAAACTGATTATGCGTAGAAAGTTTTTACAAATTCGCTTTCTTATTGTTGAGAAAAGAAACTAAAAATTTGTCAAAATCAATTGTTGAAAACAACAAATCTTTAATGTCTAAAAAAATTATATAAATTCAATTTCGAGATGTCAAAGTGTTGTAGGAAGAGTTTCGTTGGATCAGGGAAAAATTGAGGAATTTGGCAAAAAACATATCCATTGATTTTCTGATGGGAAAAGATGTAGACGTCATTATAAATAAGCATATTTAACAAAGAATCTACACATTGAATAATAATTATTTCGTAAAATATTTAAAATAAAAATTATTACGTTGTTTAGTTTTATTTCACGATAAATCAAATATTTTAACCAGAATATGTTCGTAAATATACCCACAAAAAAAGAATATAACTTCAGGTATATGAACATTCATTTCATTTTATTTTTCCTACAAATTTTTAAAAAAATATTTCAATTACGAAAGTTTTATATTTCATATGTTGTATTTTTATTAAAAAAAATCAAAATTTAATAATCAATATTGCAATTTTTTATTACACTAGCTGTAATAATATCCTCCGTTAATTTTTTTATTTCCCTTTACTTTAATGAAATTTTTTTCTTGCTAAACAAAATTAATTTTAAAATTTTTAATTTTAGCCCATTAATCGTGTATCGATAAGCCCCGAATGACGTAAGATTACCATTCTTGCATTTTTGTATCGCATTGAGCATTAGAAGGGAGTGGCTTGGTTAAATTTTCAAATTTTCAATAATCAAAACAAATGAACATTTTGAAATCTCGCAATCCCATTGGCTAATAGTCTCTTGTATTTCAAATGCGTGTGCTGTGATTCTCTATATGTATTAACTAGTCACTATTCGATTTATCATTGAAAATATAGAATATTGTCTGTAAATTAATTTTATTCTTAATAAAATACATTAAATAATAGTTATAAATAAAGTTACCTGTAAATTTAAATCGAATTTTAGAGTCAATAAATGTATTTTGTGAAATTACTATTAATATGCCAAATGTAAAATGAGAATGATATTGTTATTATTATTTATAAAGAAACTATGGTGAGGTGATTAGTGATAAGTGATTATTTCTTATACAAATATTAATTATGCTTATTGATAGTAGAAAAATACTTTCCCGAAATACATATTTTCCTAAATCTTTCCCAAAAATATTTTTTTCTTTATTTGACCAATTATTTTTTTTTCTCATCCAATTGAATCTTCCGGGATCTTAATATTTTATTAGTAGGTATCGACACATCTTTCTAGTACCATTGAGATGTCTATCCTGGGTCGATTTGCCATGCGTAAAGCCCTTTTTTTTAACTTTTTATTTTATTTGGCAGAAATTGAACCCGCAGGGTTCCTAGCCTACCTTAGTCTGACGTGGCAAAATTTTACAAAACATTTACATTCCTCTAACCATTGTCACGAGGGAATTATTGTGGCAAAAATCTTAACAATTACACATTCTATACACAAAAAAATCAATACAACACATAAAATTTAAAACTATACAAAAGCTTGACCAAACTTTGTTAAAGCTCATAAGATTACATTAAAGCATTAATGTACCCTCTTTTTAGTCTCTTATGGGGGGGGGTCATTTCGGGTTTCCAATTCCAACTTTTTTGGGTATTTTTCACCCCTTTTACATACCAAAATGTGAGATCCTTAATGAATTGAGTGACATCCTCGACGTTAAGGTCCCGCAGAATAATGTCATTCTGTATATATCGATCAGCTTAAAACTCTTTAAACTGACAATTTTTTCAACCCTTAAAAATGCCAACAACCACCAATGTTGCGAGCAAATGTTTGTTTTCTCGCGACTAAAATAACATAAAATAAGTAACATAAACAGAAACGATATATATTTACATCTTCTGTGTAAATTATAATCAAATTTACTAGCCTAAAGTCAACATGATGACATGGGTTTGATAACATGAAATTATAGTTGTTGATCGTATGCTTATTTCCTTTAACTAATATTTGATCTTGCGAAATATTATGAAATTCAAGTTTAATTAAGCTCAAAAAAATAAACGGAGAAATAACAGTAAATTTAATTAGCCGTGATTATTTGCAATTATTTTCTTGTTTTCCTACAAAGTGTTTAGGTACTTGTAGTTTAACTATAAAGTAATGGCTTCATAAACAATTTAACTTGTAATTAAATGTTGAAACAATTTGTTAGAGAAAAGTTAAAATATTTTTTTTAGTTCTGTAGTGATTTTCAATTAAGTTTTTATTGTCTAGTTAAAATATTATCGGTAGTGATAACAATACGCAAGTAATGCGATTTTGATTAAGTGTAATTCCAGAAGCTGTAAAGCTCGTAAAGCACAATAAATATTTCATTATAGCACATTTACACGTTGAATATTTAATTAAATGTTTGACATTTAAATGTGTAGAACATGCACAGAACGGATGACCATAGTAAGTGTCAACGGTTGAGGATGTTGTCCATCGCTGCTTTTACATCTCATCATGTTGTTCTAACCAGACGTATTTGTGTCGTTGTAATTTAAACGTCCATTTGTGTTTTCAATCTTTATTTTATGCTCAATCAACTACATATAA
This sequence comes from Sisyra terminalis, assembly GCA_958496175.1. Taxonomy (NCBI): domain Eukaryota; kingdom Metazoa; phylum Arthropoda; class Insecta; order Neuroptera; family Sisyridae; genus Sisyra; species Sisyra terminalis. Next base: position 59,151,750 of record OY292274.1, read on the forward strand.
ACCACTCTTCTCGCAATTCAACACATTTTGTTGAACGTTTTTCGCATTTACATTTCACATTTTTATTTTTCATACAATCATACTTCTTTATTGGATACAAGTGAGATGAATTCACATGTGTGATTAATTATTCTTCCTACAATTTTTTCCAAGTGTTTCTTTTTTTGTTGTTGTAGTTTTTAAAGTAAAGGTCTTTAACTCATGAATTTAATAGAAACATCAAAATCCAAACCATTGATTTTGGTGACACAAACCAAATTACTTTAGTATGTTTTTCAGTCGTAGATTTAAGATCAAAATTAGAAGAATAGAGGTCCTTAACTAAGGGGTTTCAGCCCTTGTTTCACAAGCCCTGTATATTTCGAGGCATTTTTGATGTGGCTTAGTTTATCAAGTCATAAGGTCCTAAAGCATTGGTTGGGGAGAGCTTTTAACCATTACCCCAAAAAAAAAGCTTAATATGGATAATATTAATTATTGGATAATAATATATGAAATTTGTTTAAAATTGACAAAATAATTATTACCTGATGATGACAGTCAAAAACTGTTGAAACGCGTCGTAATAAAGTAATTTTTTAATTGAGTATCAAAGACATATGTATATATATATATACATATTATCCATTAATTTATTGTGACTCGGAAATAAATAAAATACTTATCAATATTAATTATATGAATTACTAGCTGATCCCCGCAACTTCGTCTGCGTAACGTAGGTGTAGATTATATTTTCTTTTCAAATTTGCCATTTGTAGTGGTATATGAAAATTTTTATTTTTCTTATTTCTTTTACGAAAAACATAATCATACTTAAAACCACTATTTTGTCAACTTTTAAAAGACACATTTAATAAAATGTTGCAAAGAATAAAATTGTTCTATAAATTGTACGGTAGGTATACCTACCGTAGACCAAATAATCTGTAAATCAATCAGCATCTATACATAAATAAAAAATATCATCCAGTTCAATAAAGTTGGTCTTAATTATAAGTAAAATGCGGTGACCATGCGACATTTTTCAAATAATTTACATTTTTAAACTTGTGATATCTTTCAAATGGAATGTTCAAATTGAATAACTCAAAAAGTTATATAATGGTATTGAAGCAAACTTAAATATGAAGTCATTTATTTTGATAAGGATTAATCCCAAAGTATAAATAAAAGAGCTTTTATAACGGTGGCATTGATATATATTTTTTAAAATGAAAAAACACTTATTGTGACATAACTATAATAGTTAGACATATGCTGTTGCTCTATTTTTTGTATATTTTTTGTATGTAAATGATTAAAAACCCAAAAATCAGTCAACGCTTTGAATTTATAGATCAATTTCTATAGGTCGGCTTATTTTCCTGAACAATTTAAGAAGCAGTAAAAAAAATCAATTAAAATCGAGTCTCTTTCTTTTGAGGATTTCATCTTACAGGATAATCAATAAATCTCACGATTATTGAAAAACAAGGTCCATAAAAAACGAAGCTTAAATCAAGCTTTGTAATCACCAAGTCTAAATCATAGAACAATCAATTATATTCTCCTTGAATTCCTTTAAATTTATGAATTATTTTTTGAACTATAATTAGGAAATCAGACTATTGTTAAAGCAAATAACGAATGGTTCATGTAGAGTTTGGAATTAGAACTACTGATTTTTTTTAGTTGAGATAGATAATAATGGTTAACAGAAGCTGGATTTTTTTTTATTATAATAGCTGCTATTAATGGGTTTTCAAATATGTTCTGCAAAATCGTACTGCATTATTTTGTTCTATAACCAATAGTTTTCGCAGCACACGCGATAAAATAATTTTTTTTGGTAATTTTTTCAGACCTTGGGTTACATTATTGGAGTTTTAGTATGGATCCCTAACTTTTTTGAAAATTTAATATAACCTATGTTTACCGGAAATAGTGTAGCTTCCCAACAGTGAAAGAATTTTTAAATCGGTCAAGTAGTTTCGGAGCCTATTCAAAGCAAACAATCAAATCTTTCCTCTTTATAATAATAGATTAACTACTAATGTTTTTCGCAAACTACAGACATCAATGATTACAAATAATGTATAAGTGTACATGACGTGAGGAAACAAGTGTGGAATATCATAATTTAATTTAATAATCATAATTTTCCAGGCATTCTAATAGTTATTCTGTTAATCTAGAAGAAAATTGATTGAGCTATTCTTCAAATATAAATAGTCTAACTAACATATATATAGGGAAGATTTGATTTGATTGGTGTAACTTGTAATACTCGTAAAACTGACCTCGTAAAAGTATGATAAAAACCTTTAAAAAATCAAAGTTTACAAGCTAATCATACGCTCTTTTCACCGCATTTTTATTTTTTTTAAAAATTACATAAAATCCCTTTGCAAAAACAAGTAATTAAGCCATTAGATTTTTTATGGTGTAAACGGATTAAATGAAAGCATTTTAGTCACATTGATTACGCCATATATTAAAAAGGAATTGCGTCACATGTAGTGATAATCGCTCTCGCATTCTATAAAATGTTTTTAATCAAAACACATAGGGCGTTAATTAGCGACTCATAAATCGTTTTTATTGATTATCTGGGTAATGAGACGGCATTTAAACGGGGAGTAGTCGGAATCCAGATTCCAGACGTTTGACAACAATGCATTGTTGTTACAATATACTGTTATGACGGTCTTGAATATATAAGAAAATCACGTGGCGATTTTAGAACGAGTTTGCACGTGGTGGTTTATGCAAGTTTCAACTAAAAAAAGTTGTGAAATGAATAAATTTTTATAAACACTGGTTTCATTATCAACACATAAAAATAATGAATTAATTAATCAAATGGCAAAAGTTTTTGATACAATTACTCTTTAAATATATTACAAATTTTGTTCAAAGAATGTTTATGTTTGTTTTCTCCTTTTTTACCTTAAACTAAAACTACATGTTTGTGATAATTTTAAGGGTTTTTAAACACTGAATTATTTCATATTAATCCCATAAACACTACGTATTTCTTTCTTAAGTAACTTGTTTCTTCATATTTCTTAGAAGAGCTTTTTTTCTTATACAAAAAAAAATTCTTAACAAACTTTTTTTTACTCATAACATCATTTATATACCTACTTATAAAGTAGGTAAGCCGGTATATGAATAATTTTGAAAACAAATATTTTTAAGAAGTTTTCTCCTCATTATGGTTTTCATAACAATTAGCAATGAAAAATGTAAGATAGTTTTTCTGTGGAAATTGAGTATAGCTCTGTAGTTTACGACTAAAGACGTTAAGTACAAATTTGGTTGTTAAAAAGTATGTTTTTTTTTTGGTTATATAAAAAGCTCATATTTTATACGTTCAATATTATGAAGGTACTTCAAAAACCAAATTTAACAAAAAATATTTACAAGGGAAATTAGGTGAATTAAGTTTTCTGGATAATTTTTTATAAACACTGATTTTATTATGAACACATAATAAAATAATGATTTGATTAATCAAATAGCAAAGGCTTTTGGTACAAATACTGCATAAACATATTCTAAACTTTGTTCAAAGAATGTTTATGTTTGTTTTGTCCTTTTTCACCATAAACTAACATTAGATATTTGTGATAATTTTAAGGGCTTTTAAACACTGAAATATTTCATGTTAATCCCATAAACACTACGTATTTATTTCTTAATTAATTTGTTTCTTCATATTTCTTAAAAAGCCTTTAATTATATTAATATTAATAAAAATCGGTCAAAGCATCGTGCCGCCGGAAGAATTGTAGTATCTCTATGACCTGTTTTGTATATTAAATAAATACCACAAAACTTAAATGTAGAAATAAACTTTAATCTAATTGCAGTATATTATAGCGTTGACAAGTTGAAATCGGATTTTTCTCAATTTCATGTAGTTTGCAATAGATTGTTAATTAAGAAAAAGGCGTCAAATTTAAAATTTATTTTTAACAAAAGATAATCAAACAAACTTCTTAAGTAGGTAGTTTCTTCGAATATTCCATGTATTTAATTTTAGGGGTTTCAAAATCTTAGAGAGTTCATTGGAAAAAACCATTTTGTTTTTCATTATTTTTTTTGGCTACTAATTTCTTGTATAAAATGCTTGTAATATATTCCGAAAAAGCGTCCTTTGTGTATTGAACATTTTTCTTTGTCTTCATGTGGGTGCCAAGAATTTCCTCCGCAATTTTCCTTTGAAAAAATCTATTTTAAAATATACAACAATAATTGGTGAGGATTTGCACGATGTCGTCTCATCGTTTTTCCAATGTACACATTTTTAAGCAAACTCTTAAATAGTTCTTCAAACTTTATAGGTTTGGTGATTTTATCTTCCATGTTTCCCAATCCTGTGCTTTGTGCGACTTAAGGCAATCAGTGGCCACTCAGCTATTTTATACGGTTGGACCATTGTGTGGGGGATATTCTTCTACTATCTTTGCTTTCCATTTTCCTTTTAGCAATTAGTAGTTCCATTTTTCAGCTTTTCTAACCATATGACTTAACTACCATTATTAAGCCTTATTCTTATATATAAATTGGCTATCTTGCCGCAAGGTTTATAAAATACACAGGTGGTCTCATGCGCTACGTGATGTATCCAGAAGAAATTCGTACATGTCTTCAGACTGATTCAAGTTTCAAAATTCTTCGTATGACGTCATTTTTTTTTCTCATGGGGCAACCTGTGTAATTTATAAATCTTGATCTTGCCGTGCGTCCTTGCAGAATAGGCTATACGCATGCGCTCTGTTATCCCCACTTACGCATTCAAAACGTTGGTAGGGATACTCACTCACTAATGTTTTTATTTGTGATTACGTATTTCGAATTTTCAGGTTTACAATATGTGAAAAACAAAAAACTTAATGCTCACTTATAAACTTAACTTAACCTTTTCAGATATATCTACTTATCAGAGTTTAAATTTTTAAGCAGGCCCTATTTGTTTGTTTCTAATAATAAATCATCTTTGTTTTATATTAAGCAGTAATAACGTTTCGCTTTTAACGGACTTTGATTGATTACTAAATTTGAAATTTCTATTGTTTATTAAACGTTACCCCTTACAAACTTGGCTACCGTTTTTCACTTTTCTTAGAGGAGAAATTTTCAAAAACCCTTTCGTATTTTATATCTGCATCGTATATGGAAAACACTTTCCAAATTTCATCGACACAAATGTGCACTTATATTTGAAAATACAATGTAAAACGAAAAAAAATAATGACCTTCTTTATGTTAGTTAACATGACTAAAAAGCTATTCGATTTCGCACATTTGGCGTTGTACATACAATATTGTTGAAAATAGGTGGAAAGCGTGGAAATAAATTCGAATATTTTATTTATTTTCAATAACAATAATTTGTTTTCAAATTGTTCTAATTACCGAGTTAGTATCGAAGATTTTATATTTGAATTGACAGTGAAAAATATGGCAAAAAATTGCTACCTTAATGATTTTCAGCCGAATATATAATTACTCCAGATCACAACCATTGGTTCATAAAATAAATTAGATTTTAAAAAGTTTGATTGCTGAAAAACGAACCAAAATTTAAAATCGCCTATTTGGTACAAGTACTACATAAGTATTAAACTTTCATACTAATTTAGTGAAATGACGTTATTCAAAATGTTATTAAAATGATATAAAAAAAAAACACTTATATTTTATTTCTTAATATAATTTAAGATAAACTTTTTTTTTAAATTTAACATTTTATTGAGACAAAACCTTTTGTTGCGAATGCAACGGGCAACTACTAGTTCTTATATATTAAGCTTATTCTTCGAAGATGGATTTATTAGTTCTTTTTCCGTGCATGAAATTCTTAATATACGTCTTTTCCCATATTCCCATAGTTCAAAAGCTCCAATCTTTTGTTTATCGATTTTCTTTTAAAGACCAAGCTTTACATGAAGTATATGACGATTTGAAAAATCTGCGCTTTAGCTAGTTTTACTTTAGTATTCATCCCGATGGATGTCCTTTTTAATATTTTCTTTAGTTTTGATTTTGCTATACACCGTCTGATTTTTTTCACTTGATCCTCCATTGATCGGCACTTGTGTTCCTAGGTATATGCCCCTAGATAATTTTTCACTATTCGCAATAAAAACCCACTAAAATTTCAATCCCAACCAAATATGGATCCTCATCGTAACACTAAATCCTCAATTTACTTTTAAATGTTACCAAAATGTTCTTACATTTGTCTTTTTTATATTATTTAAATATAATCAAGCGTTAAATCTGAAATCAAAGCGATTTTACGATTGCTTTTTTTTTGTGCTAATTTCACTTTATTATGTTCAATCCTATTTAATTTTTTTTTCTTTTTAATTTAAACTAAACTGATATCAGCTTTTCTCTTGAATTACCTTAACCGTTTTAAAAACTAACAAATTTTATTGGCAATAAAACGATGGGGCATTAAATTATTTAATTATTCAGCATATCGAAAATGAATTCAATTATACTTCAATTCTGTTTATTTTATTAGTGATTCATCATTTCATGTGCCGTATATGATAAAGCGTTTGAAATTTTCAATCTACTTGTTCATGATAAATAATTTACAATGTTCATAAAGCTAATTCCGAGAAATATTCATGTTGAAAGTATAAAAATAAATTTTATTATCAAATATATACGCGTGTAACGCTGATATAATCGTATAAAGTTACAAGTACAATTTAATAGCTTTACATAAATTACTTCCATCTTTTTGATAGATGGCATTGAATACGTTGGTAGTAGGTATATAAAAAAAAAGAACAGAATAACGTATCTTACACCTAGGCTTCACTAATAACATAATTTAAAGGTATAATCAATGCCACTTGCTTTTTTCCATACATCTTCTTTGGTCATCATCACGATTTACACTTGGTTCAAGAATCAAAGCTGCAGGCCATTTGATTATCAAGAAATCTTCAATAATTGTATCGACCAATCTTTTATTTTTCACCATTTTTAATGAACTTGATAAAATAATATCTAAGCAAGGAAGTATGCAAGTACGTGTGTAGATCAGTGGCGTGCACAGAGATTTTAGGCAGGGTAGGCAGAAATTTTTAAAAGCTATTTTAATATAATCAAAAATGCTGCATGTTGGTTTTAGTTCGTCGTCATGATGAGTAAATAATGAACCCTATACCGATTAGCCAACAAAATTTTAAAGTGTGAATTTTCTCTGAATTTTTTTTTGCCAACCGATGGGAAATCGTTCGTAGGGGTATGTGAAAGAAACCGTTTCGATTGTGACAAAATAGTTTAGCGGTAATAAATTAATTAATTAATTAGTCATTGATATCGTAAAATGTTAAGAAAATATGGTTCAAAGCGACATACAATAACAAAAATGCCGGAAAATTTAGGAAACGGTTGGTTAAGTGTAAAACTAAAAAAAAGTTAAGGAAAACTAAACAGAACCTCCCCCCTTCGAAAAAAAAATGGAAAAAAAAGGCAACTCAGAAATTAATTTTTTTCCTCAAATTATATTTTCCCAAAATAACAAAAATCGAAACATTATGAAACAGGTTTTTCTCCAAAATTTTTTCATCCTTTATGAAAACCAATTTTTCACAAAAAAAAATTTTTAAAAAAATATATATACGAAGTAGTGTTTTAAGTGTGGAACATTTAGTGTTTTTTGAAATTCGGATAATATTTTTCTTTGACTTTTTTTCAGTTTTAGTTTTAACCAACCATTTGCTAAATTTTTCCGCATTTTTGTTATTGTATGTTGGTTTAAACCTTATTTTATTAACATTTTACTATATCAATGACTAATAAATTAATTTATCTTATGGATTTAATTACCGCTAAACTATTTTGTCACAGACGAAACGGTTTCTTTCACAAACCTCTACGAACGATTTATCATCGATTGGCAAAAAAAAATCCGAAAATTCACACTTTAAAATTTTGTTGGCTAATCGGTATAGGGTAAATAATGATGTTGATATTTTTAACCACCAATATCCATAGATAGACTCATTTTGTAAACTTTAAGAAATACAATATAATCGTCAGGATTAAATAATACAGATAATAGATAAAACATTATTAAAATTTATTAGAATTAAATAATAACAATGTACGTAGATTACTGATCGTTAAATCGATTATTGAAATCAATAAAATTGAAATTTTTAATTGCAGCGTTAATGAATAAGAAACGATGCTACTTCGGTAATTATCGTAATTTGTCGTGTTGTAAGAAGACAGTGTCTTTTTATGAGGTTGTGTGTGTAAAATTTGTATATTTGTATTATTGTTTTTATACGAACACACACTGACACATATATAACTATTAGTGCACACATATAAATATTTAGGCACGAATAGTTTGGGTCTTTCCCGCTGCTGGACTCAGTAGCGCTAGTGTATCGCAATGCAAATATTACCAGTCGTTTACTTGAAATTGAACGAAGGAATGGGCTGGCATAATCTGTATACTGTATAGATGATATCCGTTAAGATTTTTTCTTTATTGATATTTGATATTACTCGGAAATAAAATAAAATTAGATATCAGATAAAACTTATAAATATTTATCTGAATTATGTAGGGTAGGCAGTGTCTTTTTGTCTATATGTAATGCACGCCACTGGTGTAGATATATTCTTGATGGAATGAAGAACGAAAATTCTTTTCTGCTTGAGTGATTAAGATTAATGTCGAGTGGGAAATTAAGCATTATATTGTGCTCTCTGTACTGTATTACACCAAACGGATCGGATTTTCGGTTTTATTTTGTGTTTCACGGTTTCGAATGACCGCGTAAATTTCTTGTTAATGCTTTGTACATCTTCGTACGGTAAAAATATAAAATTAACACAAATTGAAATCTCAAATAAGCATATAATAATAACACATGTGAATCTTTATTTATCTACATTGGAAAATCTACATTTTCCTTTATGAAAATCATTTCAAACGATTGACTTCATCAAATCGTTATGTCCACCATAACTTCTAAGTTTATTTTGTTATTCTTTTACTAAAATACAAATAAACATTTTATTTTCGAAATACTGGCGATAGGAGCGCAACGACGCAATATCAAACGTTATTGACTATTATTTATACTAATTTAATATTCGACGATCAAAGCTGAGATTAGAAGGCAATAAAACAAACTAAGAATGAATTTAATGTGGATGTGAAATGGGAACGAAGAAGAAGATATTATGATTTGACCACCAACCACGTCAATATGTTGAATTGTGTAACAAGTGAAAGAGTCTAATGTAGCGAGAAGAATCTTGGAAGTTTTATGCTCATAAAACCCTCCGTATCTATAGCCTTTTATATCACTAAACTTACGATTTTTACTCACAATTGATTTTACGAGTAAAAAATATATTATTTCATTGTGTAACGACACTATATATACTTAATATAAAATTATATTAACTATTAGTAAAATTATCTTTAGCTTTATGTATAAACTTCCGTTTAATTACTTATAATTATTCTTGGTTTAAGAATAAAATTCTAACCTTTGCTTATAAGCTTACAATTTTTTTTCAAGGATAACAAAGGGTTGTTATATATTTTCATAGATTCGTAAATGTCTTATAATATAATTTTTTAAATATCCATTCTAAAAGTATCCTTATATATATTCAATTTAATTCTTTGTTATCTTTCACAATTGATTTTGTCCAAATTTACTGAACGAAAAGGGTCAATTTAAGACGCTTATTTATCTATAGAGTTAACTAATTCAATCCCAAATGTAAAGCATGGGAAACAAATTATCATTTTAAGAATATAATATCAGATTTCCAGCGGTCGGGAAAAGTCAAGAAATTTTATTGAATCCAAAGAAATATGGTCAGAAATGTGAATCAAATTATGAAAAATTTTAATTTTTTCTTTGTGATTTAATTACTTTGCAGTTTAAAAAAGATGTAGGCGTTATTGTAGTTAAGTAAAGATTTTTTACGTTCAGTAATTGAATTTTATTTCTCAAAATTGGTTATAGTTTGTAGAAGAAAAGTTTGTTTTTATTAATAAAGTCATAGAAAAGTTAATTTTGTTCTGGAAAGTCAAGGAAATCGTATTGAAAAAATTGGCTATTTGTATTTACATTGAAAATATATTTGCCTAATGCTGGATTTACGTTAGAGACTAGTGTTTATGGTGCTCATGGCAATATTTGGGGTATCAAAAAAAATAATTTATACGTAACTAAAACCGCTTCATTAAGTGTAACTTTGTGTTATTGATTCACTTAATAAAAATAAATATATTATTTTTCATCAATGGGAATTGTTTATGGCTAAAATTACTTATTTTTTTTACAATAAGTATTGTGGAAAAGATAATTTTATAACCCTTATCAATTTAATGTAGAATATGGATAATGGGGCGCCTTTTTTCATGATGCCTCAAGACGGCACTATGTGTTAATTGGATCCTGTTTATAACTAAGACCTCCGTAATTTAGGCCAATTTATAGTTTAATTTTTGCCGATTTTAGATAAAATTAATTCATGTTGAATTCTAATACTTTTGGTCTTAGCTGAAAAAGACGTTTTTTCCAAAATTTGCATTTCTATGCTTTAATTTTGCAATAAATTAGATTCCTTCTTTGGGAGTTTTCACCAAAAAATAGCATTTAATACAATAAAAGAAAATATATTTATTTTGGGAAAATAGTTCTAATTTGCTGAGGCTAAAATTTCAGGATCTTTGTGTTCAGATGCATTAAAACTTTAAACTTTATTTCGTGGTTCTGTTCAGGACGTTTTAACCAAAAAATTTCTTATTTTATTTACGTATGTTCTTAAAGAACAATTTAAGGAGATAATCCAAAAAAAATCCTTAATTTTTTAATGGATATTCTTTCTCACTAATAGAAACAACAAGACCTTAACATTTTACATTTTGGTGCAGTTTTCCAAGCTTTTACGATATGTGCAATGTGAATTTATGAAGATGGATTTTAATTTAAGTTGATTCTAATACTTTTGGTCTTTGTTGAAAAAGACGTTTTTTTTTTCCGAAATTTGCATTGCTATGCTTTTAGCAATGAATTTAGCAATGAATAAGACTTTTTTTGGGAGTTTTTACGTGAAAATATCATTTAAAACAATAAAAGAAAAAAATATTTATTTTGGGAAAATCGTTCCTATTTGTTGAGGCCAAAATTTCTGGATCTTTGTGTTCCAATGCATCAAAAATTTAAGGCATATTTCTAGATCCTTTTCAGGAAATTTTGGCCTCAGAATATCTTATTTTATGTACGTATGTTCTAAAAGGATAATTTAAGGATGTAATCCAAAAAAAAATCCTTAATTTTTTAATGGATATTATTTCTTTTTAAAAGGAAAAACAAGGCCTTAACATTTTACATTTTGGTGCAGCTTTCCAAGTTTTTACGATAATAAATGCAATGCATTTATGAAGATGGATTTTCATTGATATTGTACTACTTAAAGTATAAATGCATCGATTGTTTTTAACAAAACTTTTAAAGCTTTAACTTCGAATTGTGGTTTTGATAAAATTTTCAGTGCTTATTTTTTCAATAAAACAAGAAAAGTGCTTTCTTTTTCATAGGAATGCCACACCGATATTTTCTATCCAAAAATTTATAGAAAAAATTAAAACTCACCCTCAGTGGCGTAGCGTGCGATTTCGCCACCCGGTACCGACCGAAAATTTGCTGAAAATTGGTAAAATTCATGTATCTTCAAATTCTTTAATTACTTAAAAAATTATTCTTTGGGCTTTTCTCAAAGCGAAATCTTTTATAGAATCATCAATTTCAATATGCCGCCCCGGTTTTATGTACCGCTCGAAACTATTGCCCATCTCTCTAGTTACTTAAAATGTCAATTTTCATTTATCATTAAAATTTAATATGATCATAATTTGGTTTAATTACAATTCAAAAATCACTTTTTAAACTATTTTTGAAGTGGACTTAGGTCACGTTCAAAATCAACGGCTCAATTATTCCTTTTTGTTTTCATTTTACTTGATATTTTCAAGTATAGCTGAACAAATTAATTCAAAAATAAAAACGTTTTATTTAATGAAAATTACATGTTATGGGTAACAAAAAACAATGTGTGAATATGTGTAATAATCCATTTTTTTTCTTAGAATGTACAAAGTAATTATAAAACTCAAAAAAGTAGATTAATTGTAGATTATCATAATTATGTGGGTATGGGGATAAAAATGCAAACCATGTCGTACTTAATTGCTAAGCCCTTATTCAATCGGAACACCTGTATCGCGGTACTTTAACACTCCATTTTCATTTCCCCTTCATCAGAAAAATTGAACATATACCTAGTTAAGAAAAAGCTTCGCTTTTGTAGGAACCTTAGGGGATAAGTAGAAAAAATCGTTGACTAGAATCATGATAATTAAAGTTTCGTTTAATTAAATTAAATGTTAAAAATCTATCATATGAGCCTTAATTATTTCTTTTGAAAATAATTCCGGTATGTCTCGAAAATAGACTTAATTTTAATGGAAAATATAGCACACAATTCATTGTTATTCTAAATATAATGAAAAACTGGACATTAAATCATTCAATATACTAAATTGTAAGATGTATTAGTAACAATGATTCTTAGAAAATGTGATTTTATGGTAATTTTTTACTAAATAAGAAGATAATTCAGGTTGTTTAAGATCAGTTTTATTTATTTAATATTCAAATTAGCTACGTTTCGTTACGTATCGTAACTTCATCAGGCTTCTTGAATCACAAAAAATATAATAGCTTCAATTTAAATTCAATTAAAAAATTTTTACTTGAATTTTTTACTTGAAAATATAATTGCATAGCGACTAAGTAATTTTGGATTTGGTTATCTGTTAAAGTGGTTGGCACATTCTATTGCCTTTGATATTGAAGCTATAAAATTCTTTTAGTAGTCTAAATTTTTTGTATTGCCACAACAGATATTGCAGTTATAAACCGACCGAAATAGAAATTGAAAAATATGATATAAGGAACAAGAATATATGTTTGTTTTTTAAACCCACTTCAAATTATAATAATTAAGTCCTCCGGCTACTCAACTTCTTGTACCTTTATTAAGATATATTTTTCTCGGAATTAGTTAAAAATTTCTGGAAAAAAAAATGTAGAGGAAAAGAGAGTCAGGTGTATTTATAGAATGTTTCTATTTGTTCATAGAATATAATATTATTTAATGTTGCTAATTGGCACTTTTGCATTACCTCCTACCATTTACAGGTAGCGCGACCGCATGCCGCCACACGACGCGGTGTATTTAAGTGGATACATTGAAGTTGCAGGTACACGTTTTATAATGGCAAGAAAATGTGCACTTCTAAAAGTGCTTAGTGTATTTAGCATTAAAGTGTTCCAATCCCATTCCAAGTTTATAAGCACAACAGAGACAAACATTCTTTTCCCTTTGTCTTTTGCCATTGCCGTGTAATAATGGAATTCGCGCAGAAATTTGCTGCACTTTAGATGTTTGCCATTATTATTTAAAACTCATTTGAAATACATTACGTATACCAACCATTTTAACGAAAACTCGGCGCTAAATCAAAACGTTAAGGAAATTTAATTCGAGAAAATTATCAGTGGTTTTGTTCGTTGTTCTCTTTAATTAAATTCAATAAGCAGCGCTCTTAAAATGAAGGCTAACAGAGCTCATGAGTGTTTAATTGCCACTTGATTTTTTTTTTATATACAAAAAGAAAAAAACCGAAACACGTAAGTGGCTACATATAGACGATTTCAAAGAATCGTATCGAATAATTACCACTATAGTAAATCATTAACACAGAAAAAAAATACACAAGAAAAAAGCTCTCAATTACTCAATTACTTACTCACATTTATTTCTTTTCAATTTCACTTCTTTTTTTTGCTAAACTGTAAGTCAAAACAGATGTGCAAAGAATAGGAAATTCCACGATGTATGTTCCAATATGTTCAGTGTGATATTTGCCTTTGATATTTTATCTCTAAATATTTACATGCTTTATTTATATCTCTTAAATTATAATTGTTTCTCCGTATATTTATAGGAAGATCTTTCTTATTTCAATGCCGTAAAATATACATAAATTTGTCAAAAAATTTAATTATAGTCAATTCTTTAAACTTCTTTTTACAATATCTATGAAATTTTGTTATTTAGTGTAGGTTTATTTAATAGATAATCATCACGAAGGGATATTGTATTGATTACTTGGAATAACTGCCAAAACATAAACACTAAAAATATGGAAACCTAAAACATTTACAGTAAAATTTTATTGGTTGAAGGCCATTTGACATTGATAACAAAATATATTTATATATAATAATCTTCAGGTTGCTAATATAATACATTTAATTTTCGTAAAACAAAATTATTTGCCAGAAATAAGTATTTTGAGGTCGTACTAAAGTATATTCGTAATAATACAACTGTTGCTAATTTAAGAATTTCAGTTTAAATTTTTTAGGCGTTTTATCATTTTATATCTAAAAATACAAGAATGACCACCAATGTTTGTTAAAGCCACTTAACTATAAAATAATAAGATTTTAAGCTAAATAATTTAGATTTTTCTAAATTTTCTAGGCTTAACGAAAAGTTATAGTGCTTAACTTTGTTTTACGAAAAACGTATGAACGATGTTAGTTGAATAATTTTAATATACCTTATTTCGTTGAAATTATTTGAAATGATTCATTAAACTAATTTTGAGATTTGATTCTTGGGAAACTTGAAACATACTCGGAAAAAAAACGGTCCAAATTAAAGTACAAACTATATCTACATACCGTTAAGTTTCTATGGAACTAGTTTAATTTTATTCTTATGGAGTAACAATGGCCAGGGGAATTACATAGCATGAATATTAATATGATGATAACCAAAGAATGTAAACACATACGTGGCAGTGAACATCAAATATAACTGTCCCAAATTTGAAATAACTGATTATTGTTCTAGTTTCATTCAATTGCCAATTTGCAGCATTTGTCATTTGTCAATGTTGGTCTATGAATATTTCACGGATAGTTACTAGTTGACTACATTAGTTTAGATCCCTTAAAGAAAAGAGTGCTTTGTTCTGAATAATCCCCAAGTTCATTATGGTTGTTATACAGAACAGTGTCCGACCGAAACTAATTTTACGGCCGAAACTGAAACCGAATTTCGGCATCAGTCTTAGTTTCGGCTGAAACCGAAACTCCCATATAAATTCATGTTTTCATTGAAAAAAAAAACCATAACTGATGTCTTTACTTTTAAATCTTAGAGGTATTTATTAATCATTTAGTTTCAAATATTTGAGTTAATCATTAACATAACATATTATCATCATCTCGTATTTCAAATAAATTATTTATGCGGAAATAAGGGGTTAATTTGAAAGAAATGCTACTAATATTTCTTTTTAATATGAGTTACGAATAACTTAAAATAATAAAGAAGTATTACAAAACAAAATTACTTTTTACGTTATATGTTTAAGTACATAAAAAAGAAAGTACTTTTTTTATATCTTAAAAACAAAATAATTTCTTCTTAACTTTGATCAGTTTTCTTTCGAACTGAAAAAAAATATTAAAGATATTATTTAACAAAACATTAATGAACTGATATAATTATTAAATTGTGGGCAATAAGGACGAAGTTTCTTGTGAAATATTATTTATTTTATTTAACGCCAACGTTTCGTCAGTCATTCCTAACTTCTTCAGGGGGCTCAGGAATGACTGACGAAACGTTGTCGATAAAATAAATAATATTCCACCAGAAACTTCGTCCTTATTGCCCACAATTTAATAATTATATCAGTTCATTAATGTTTTGTTTAAAAATATCTTTAATATTTCTAACATATTTTTAAATAATTTAAAGAAAACTGATCAAAGGTAAGACGAAATTATTTTGTTTTTAAGATATAAAAAAGTACTTTCTGTTTTTTGTACCTAAACATATTAGATAAAAAGTAATTTTGTTTTGTAATACTTCTTTATCATTTTATAAAGACAAGGACATAAACAACATGGATTAATGAACTGATATTTATCAGTACTCATAATTGAAGAATCAAATAATAAATTAAAAACAATTATTTATTAACACTTTTATCTCACGAATTCAGTTTTGGTTTCGGTCGTAGTTTCGGCTTAACGACAGCCGAAACCGAAACTAAGTCGATACTCGTTTTTTAGCCGAAACTAGGCCGAAACCGAAAGTTTGGTCAGACACTAAAGCAGGCCATTCACGCTCCGACTTGCAGTCCTACTTTTGGTCCGACTTTCGAAGTTGGATTTAAAATCGGACCGTGAATGGTGTTGTTGGAAGTTGGATGTCTAGTCGGACTAGTTGGATCATTTAGGCGATCCAACTAGAAAATCCAACTAGTAGTCCGACTAGCAGTACTGCAAGTTGGAGCATGAATAACCTGCTTAACAGAATATTCACAATACGTTTATAATTTGAGTAAAAATTCTCTTATTTAAATGTATATTTCTTTTGGATTTTGTGTTTAATATTATAAATTTTATCCTTCATAATCCAACTGTCCAAATAACTGCTTGTATGTTTTTAGATTGTCCAAGGAAGTTAAAAAATATATGAATGAATTGTTGCAATTTTTTTTCATTTAATTTATTTATCTTACTTCCAGTATACATTCTATAGAGATGCAAAGCATCTGTACATAGAACTGGAATATTACAATTGTAATGTAGTGCATAGTACAATTGCATATATTTAAATCAGAGCAACAAAATTAAAGTTTACAAAGTTAAAACAAAATTACCAATAAAGTAAATAATACAATTTCAATTAAAAATTATGTCAATGACTAGTCACTCAAGGTATCCATTGTGCTTATTAATATTTTCCTTAATTATTTTCGCTTAAAATTTGGATATTGACATTAAATTATCCCGTATCCTAGTTCCACAGAAGCATTTAACCAATATTAATAATAAATTTTTATTTGAAATGTCCTTATATTTCAAACATTTACTTAAACGCATAAATTCTGTGGACTACATTTTTAATTTTCCTTACGATCTACTCTCTATAGGTCTTTTTTTTCGAGCACCGTTTTCAATTAATATCTGTCTGAACTGTTTTCTATACACATTGTGTATTATGAAGATTTTAACTTTTTTCCCTCCTTATATCTACACATACATATATACATTTAAAACGATGAGAAAAACAAACGCGCAAAAAAGAGCAATTGCGATAAAACATGAATAATGTCACTGTCGAAAATTTAAATTTCAAAGAAGTGAAAAACTTTTCTCCGTTCATCTCTTATCCCACTGTTTCAGTTGGAAAACCTAATTTTTTATGACTATTATTAAACCTACAGAGAAAATGGATATTACAGAGTTATACATTTCGTGAATACTTTTTAATATTACATTTAGATTTGTCTTATTCAATATGTTTTAAAGTTATTTGAGAATATGTTTTGTATAGAATATTTGTTCAATAGGAAATATCTTCTTTGTTTTTATGCAAATATGATTGACAATATTTTAGGACTATTCTTGTGTTTTAAATATACTTAATTGCATACAAGAAATTTCCTGGTGTCGAAAAAAATCGAAAAGTGTTTTTGGCAACAATACAAAGTACATGAGCATAATACGTAAATGGCACACAGTAATAAAACAATAATGTCGCGAGAAAAACAAATTAATAGTATAATACGTATTTAACGCCTACGTGTTTCGTTAGAGGAACATTAATGGTCATTTTCGAAAAACATTGTTCAATTAAAGAAAACATTATTTTTTATAATTATTACCATGAAAAATAATTATCAACAAAAATAATGAATTCATTTTACTCTAAGCATGCTCAAATTCATTTTCAATCTCCACTCAAATATCTATGCAACATTTGCAACGTAACATAAAATCTTATACTTAACAAAAAAAAATACAAATACATGGATTTCAGAGATAATATACCTAATCATTTTCTCAATAATTCCATTAACGTTTCACGTTCGAACTCATAACATAGAATTTATATTTTTAATGGTTCTGTTAGTGTTTTAATATATAGTTGATAAAACTAATTTTTGCTCATTAAAGTAATATGTGTGAATATTTTTATATTAGTTTTTATGTATATGACCTTTTTTCTGTATAACAGTAGATTTAGGAGCTCAATCCTTCTTTTTTATCTTTTGATGCAATTTTCTTTCCACCATATCCAATAAGCACTCTTTTCTTCTGAGAATCTGACGTTGATGGTACTTTTTTCTCAATAGATTTTCCTCGATATTTCGATGTTTGTGTTTCGATCTGTCCATTTCATTTATATTCAAAACTTTTCTTTCGGGTTTATATTTCCAAGTCATACATTCCTATTTTGTCAACTCATTTAACACGTTAACACACGTGTTAGGTGTGTTAAAGTTAAAAAAACAGTATTGTACGATTTCATAGGGTTTCAATTCATTTGCCATCATACGGTACCAAAAATGTGGTCTTTTTTGCACACTTCAGTATATGTAGCTTAAATACTAGCAAACGTATAAATTAGAGTGATTTTTTTTTTTACTTTTTTTTTTGTCCCATCGTGAAATTTTGTTAGAAATACCAAAAAAAAAATCCCTGAAAGTTTTAGCCCTTAATATTAATTTTAAGTCCTCGACCAAGACGTGTAAAGATTTCCCATTGAAAATAGACGGAAACTCTGATTTTTTATTTTTACATTTCTATATCTCAGCGGCATTTCATGGGAGCGCTTTTACCGAAGATGTTTTTTTCTCAGAATTACACGCTCTACAAAAGTGCCCATTGCGACAAAGTCGTAAATCACACCGGTGAGGTAGTACGGGCCACTGAACCTGATTTTTCCATAAAATTCAAGGCTAAATATCTCGTTTAATATTGATCTTCGCGATTTAGTTTACAGGAACTTTTTTGTAGGAAATCAAATTCTCTACAAGTTTTTCATTTATAATTTTTCCGTAGCTCTTGTTATTTACGAGATAAATGCAAAAAAAAACGCGAATTTTATGGAAAAATCAGGTTCAGTGGTCCGTACTACCTCACCGGTGTGAGTTACGACTTTGTCGCAATGGGCACTTTTGTAGAGCGTTTAATTCTGAGAAAAAACCATCTTCGGTAAAAGCGATCTCATGAAATGCCGCTGAGATATAGAAATTTAAAAATAAAAAATCAGAGTTTCCGTGTATTTTCAATGGGAAATCTTTACACGTCTTGGTCGAGGACTTAAAATTAATATTAAGGGCTCAAACTTTCAGAGAATTTTTTTTTGGTATTTCCAACAAAATTTCACGATGAGACCAAAAAAAAAAAAGTCAAAAAAAAAATCACCCTAGTATAAATAGGCCATAGCTCTTCTCCATTGTTGAAAAAAATCGAAAAGACCATATTATTGCATAATTATTTTTTCTTTTCCTTCCCTCGTTCGTGTGCCTCTTGTGCAACTTTGATTAAAAATAAACCACCCACTTGGAAGAGTCAAACATGAAAATGGTTGAATATTTTAATAACCGCGGGAAATGACTAATGAAAAACTGCAATCTAGATACTGTATAGAAAAGCTTCATTTCAAATGCACTTCAATAGATGTCACTGATTTGAATATGAAAGGCAATTAGCATATGGACTGGGCTATTCATCAGATTTAGGAATTTTTACTGTTTTTTTTTTTTATAAAATCGTTATTAAATAGTCATTACAAACTTACCCTTTTCAACCCCCCAAGTTGGACAAAGAAAACGGTTAAAAAAATAGAGTATTATTTGAATAGATTTTTTTCTTATCAGTTTCAATAAACTATAAAAATACAATTATCGAGTTTAAAGTGCATTTTTTAAGAAAGATTTTTTTAACCAGATTATGAAAGCATAAACAAAGTAATTAGTTTATTTAATTGGCTTTACTAATTGAAAAACAAAACGCCACACTAATCACTTCTGATTTTTAATGTATTTAAGTTATTCCAATTAGCCGAAATATTACAAAGTTATGCAATCCTTTCGATCGTATTATTATTCTTCATGCAAGTGAAAACTATTCAAAAATTTTCCGACTATAGTTTATACTTATATTTTAGCTTTAAAAATCATTTTTATTAAAGTAGTTCAATATTTGTAATTACATTAATTCCCTTACGATATTATAACACATCAAATTTAAAATAATTACAATGATTAAGTGTCTAATATTATGAAGAAGAACATAATCTTAAGACACTGAATATAGATATTACTACTTAATACTATACCAACACATAATCATAAGGCGTGTCGTATTTTAAGGATAATTATTTTAATAATATTAATTTTCTTATCAATGTTTAAAAGCTTCTTTAATTTTTATGTTTGTTGTTTTAAGTGTAAAATAAAAGTTCATAATGTCTTGAAACAAAATACTTATACTATCAATTGAAAATTATTTAGTCGGAATAATGTAACATAAAAACGGTGAAACTTCAGAAAACTAAATTAGCAAAATGATTATTGGTTCAGAAAAAAAATTCCACTTAAATCGTGTACAATCGGATTGTTGCATTTGTGCAGCAAAAATGCATTTATTGAGTTCAGTAGGTGATAAATGAAGTTTAGCATTTGGCCGAAATTTGTTATTCGGGGAAATTTCAGTTGTTAAAGTTTTTGTTAATTTTTACTTAAACTTTTTGGGGTAGTTGATTATTAGTATGGGATCCATTAAATTCACCGGAATACCTTAAGATAAGCATGAATCTCAAATTTTTGTGTTTTTATCAAATATTACGCATTTTGTACAGCATTTAACATAAACTTCAGAAAATGAAGTTTCTAAACCTAAATAGGTATATCTAGGAACTTAAGGGACCCTACAAACGTAATAAGCGACTCATTTCTATGCTAAAATACAGAGTTTAAGTATTTACCTACCTCAAAATTATATATTCAATAAATGCGTTTTTTCCCCTATTCAATAATCCAATTGTCTAAAATAAAAATTGGTCATATTTTTTATAAATGCTTTTTTACACCAAATGCCAAAAATCATTTAATCCGAATTCCAGTTCCTTCGATGGATCCGACTAATTGGAAAGAAATAGAAAAAATAGTCAAGAATAGACAAAAAAGTAGGCAACTTTATTAACGTTTATTATCACTTATAATAAATATGTTCTGCGATAAGTCGAGAAAGAGTTTTTTTTTTGTAAAAAATGAAAATAAATCACAATGTATTCCAAATTCTTTATTGTAAAGCGCATTTTTTTTTTGGCCAAGTATGGTAAAGTTTAAATAATAATAAGGCTTATTTTCTCAGTTTTTGTGAAAAAGCCAATTGCTATTTCTAATGCAATTTTGGGTACACGTACCACTAAGACTTGGCTCTCGGATCACCAGTGGTCCACGGACCAAAGCTTGAAAAACACTGACTTATATGACAAATATATATACTACATTGACGTAGTTAATAAGCGTTTAAAGTTTGAAAATTAATTATTCCTTGTATTTTGGTTTTTATATAATTTATTGAAAAATAAGATCATCAATTGAAATCCCGGATTAGTTGCAACGAGGATTGAACTATAGCCGGATTTGAAAAACAGTGAAATTTGCTAAAGGCAAATTTCTTTGAAACTTTCTTTAAACTTTTCTAAATACACACAATTCAGTTAAAATATTTTTTTTAAAGTTTTTATTGCCTATGTTTTCCCATAGTCTACTGTTAAAACTTCTTTTAAACATTTTCCGAAACGGGAAATCAATTCAGTATTACTTTCTTCATTTAGTGATAACCAAGTTATCTATATTTTAATTGTCATGATTAACGTTTTGAATAGGAAAGAAAATAAATCGGAAAACAACCTATTTGAAAAGAAGTTTATATACTTATTGTTAGTTAAGTATTGGGTTGTTCGGAAAGTAATTTCGTTTTTTCCCGACAAAAGATTTAATTTTATTTTTTGCACTCATTTTACAACTAAGCCGTATAATCATTGTATGTTTTGAAAGCTAATATAGCAAGGTTTGTATGTGAAAAAGCTCAAGTGATTCTATGCAATAGTTTTTGGTTCGTGTCCTTTTAAATATGGAGAGCAAAAACCAGAATTTTCTCGTATATTACTTTTTTAGTATAGAAAAGGTAAAATTCTGTTCAATCAAGAAAATTTTAATCGATGTTTATGCAGAACATCAATGCCAAAACTAGTTTGTAAAATTTTGATCGTCGACAATTTTGATGTCGAAGTTGCACCACGGTCTGGAAGACCGGTTGAAGCTGATCAAGTCACAATGAAATCATTAGTTGATTCAAACCAGTGAATAACAGCACGTGAGATTGGTAAAAGGTAAAATTTACCAAATTCAATTGTTAATGACCCACTTGAAAGGTCTAGGATTAACCTCGAACCCCGATATATGGGTTCCTTATGTTTTTATGGGGAGAAATTTGACCTCATACAAGTTTTGTGCCCTCCCAAAAGCTTTGACAACTTAAATAGTATAAACTGTCATACCCATCATATTCTACAAATCTGGCACCTCCGGTTTATTATAAGTTTTGACCACTGCAAAATCTTTTAGACGGTTAAACCTTTACTTTAAATGAGAGAGTCAAAAATCCCCCAAGAAAGAAGTTTCCTGGCTAAAAAAAGAGTAAAAATTTTTTCAGTGAAAAATCATATTACAGCCAGAAAAATGGCAAAAAGTATTGAACCAGAATGGCCAATATATAATTTAATTAAAATATTTATTCACTATACTTAAATGACCTTTCATTATCACAAAAAAAAGGAAATTACTTTCCGAACAACGTAATATATTAAAGTACATCTTCGTTAGTAAAGTAGTTAAATCATGAATTATTTTCTTCAGTTAACAAAAAGTTATATTGGCAGCACACTAATGCCAAAACTAGTTTGTAAAATTTTGATGTCGAAGATGCACCACGGTCTGGAAGACCGGTTGATCAAATCACAATGAAATCATTAGTTGATGCAAATCGGTAAATAACAGTACGTGAGATCAGTAAAAGGTAAAATTTAACAAATTCAATTGTTAATGACCCACTTGAAAGGCCTATGATTAACTTCGAACCCCGATATATGGGTTCCCTATGTTTTTATGGGGAGAAATTTGACCTCATACAAGTTTTGTGCCCTCCCAAAAGCTTTTACAACTTGAATGGTTTAAACTGCCATACCCATCATATTCTACAAATCACCTTCGGTTTATTAGTGGTTTTAACCACTGCAAAATCTTTTAGACGGTAAAACCTTTACTTCAAATGAGGGAGTCAAAAATCCCCCAAGAAAGAAGTTTCCTGGCTAAAAAAAGAGTAAAAATTTTTTCAGTGAAAAATCATATTACAGCCAGAAAAATGGCAAAAAGTATTGAACCAGAATGGCTAATATATAGTTTAATAAAATATTTATTCACTATACGAAAATTGTCTTTTATTATCACGAAAAAAAAAACGAAATTACTTTCCGAACTACGGAATATATTAAAGTACATCTTCGTTAGTAAAGTAGTTAAGTCATGGATTATTTTCTTCAATTAACAAAAAGTTACAAGTAACGAGAAGTTACTTATTTATCGGAAGTGATGACAGGTACCGTTAATTTTTAATATTGATGCTCGGCAGCCAATAAAATCAAACATCTAAACAAGTTTTATGAAAATATGAGTTTTCCCATTCCATCGTATTGGCATATAATTGCAGTCCCGACATTATTGTTATTATGTTCTCAAATAGTTATTACACCACATTATTTCTTGTTAGAATCGTTAAAGCTTACTTCTGGATGCCAGTTATTATCATGGAAGTCAAGTAATAAGAGTTAATCGTACATTTTCTAATGATACGTAACGATCAAATACGTTCCTATCTAATTTAATTGAAACACCGATACAAATAATAAATAGTGCATGAAACATGTTACACATACCTCCACTTGCCGATACCGTCCTTGGATGAAATCTGATCAAATCCGATGATCTTCATTCCGATTCAAGGAAAATATGCCTCACCCATAAAATCTCCAAACCCTTAAATTTATTACGCCACTCTCGCCATATACATATTATATATGTTAGTGTGGTGATTATTCATATTAAAATGATAATTCATGGTAGAGCATCTGTTTGCAATGCACAGATGAAACGACCTTAAGATTTGCTTGATGATTTTAATATTCACCACATACAAATACAGGTGATTAAATGAATATGTCGTATGAGTTGGTGAATAATGAGTCAAGTGTTGTGTCTTTCAAATGAAGTTCAGGCCTTTGTTGCCGCCATAAACACACTTGAAACATATTATTATTACCATTGTTATTACTTACTCCATGTTCTTTATCCACGTTCGTTTTTTTTAAAGGTACCCACTCGAATAAATACAATAAAACGTAACAAACATAAAAAAGAGGAATGAAGAATTGTTCGAATCTTCAATATATAACAGCAATGGTAATAATTGTTTGGGATACGTGAAGATATGGGTGTCGGTTCTGATGATAAAGTAAAATAAACTTCTCGTATTCGACTACAATAATAATTACAATAATTATAATAGAATTAAATAACAAATCTAGTTCCAAACTAGTATTACAATATGCTATGGAAAACGTACGTTAAGTATCCACTTATAATGCTAATAGAAAGGCCGCAGCCGTGGCGGGCGACGTGCGGCATAACTTTGCTTCGGTACACTTAAAGTGACATATTCACTACCCACTTAATGAAATTAGCAAAACTACAACTTCTTAATGTACAGTTAATCTCTGTTTAATACAATTAAATCGGTTGCATGTAATTAAAAATTTGCTGGAGAATGCAATTTATTTTGTCAATAGAAATCCGTTAATATATATAAAATTGTTATTAAATTTGTTATTTACCTTGAGATTCTTCCGCCTTTGAGTTCTTTTATTAAAACGCAGTATGGCTCATGTGGTTTTATAGTTTTTCATGTAAACAACGTAACGAAATTAGCCGTTTGCCATTTAATTAATTAGAGACATTTGTTTTTTCGAAATTTAATGAATCTGGGTATTGTAATAAAATGGTTATCATTTGATTAAAGTGCGATTGTTCCGCACTACTTGGAATCATCATCATCGGTAATCCAACACTCTGATCAATATTGAAATTTTTTAAATTTTAGTGGTATTGATAATGCTTTTCTTAGGAAATTTTCAATTTACACCCATTAAATTTCGATTCCGCAATACAATTGTATCTTCTGGGATGAGTGCCCACACATATGGGCAAGAAAAGGCAACTTCCTTCTTCCGTTGAAAATTACAGAAGTCTTATTTTATTTATTCAAAATAGAAATAAAAAAAATTTAAGTTAACAAATTAAAAATTAAAGACAATTGTCGAAATGATAGCCATGCGAGATTATAGCTTTAATTTTTTCAATGAATTACCTAAGGACCGTAATTTGAACCTAAGGACCCGTGGACTAGTTTAAGGATAGGCGCAAATATTAGCTATTATTGAGCGTTTTTATTTATTAGCCAAATTTTGAGCGAAAAGATTTGATAAAAGGACATAGGACGATAAGTATAGTGAATCGGCCCCAGAAAGATATTTGGTTCATAATTTCAGGGTATGTTGTTACTATATACATTAATTCGGCAAGTTTCAGATATGTTTTAGGGGCTGATGGTGGCTTCTAGAAAAAAAATTAAGAGTTATATCGGTTCATAAGATCCTTGAAAAAACAGTGATTGTTCTTTTAATTTTAATTTTTTAACCATGATACAATTTTGGTACAATCACGACACTATTTTTTCGAATTCCCTATTCAATTTCCTTCAAAATTATGTGTTTTTTTAAATTTTAAAAAACGGTACGCCATATTGAAAAAATTTAACAATCGATTTTTTTACACAAAAATCCATTCATGTAATAAGCAGAAACGAATCCTACTCGATTACTATACGAGTGCAAATAATAGAAAATATTAAAGACAATAATAAGAAAACAATTGTTTCCTATTAAATGAATTCAATCATTAATATAAAAATTATTTGTTACTATTATGATTTTTGTTATTATGATTTTTGCGAATATAAATTCTATGTTTTGATTCCATTTTATCAAATATTTAATATAAAACTGTTATTGATACGAACTTTCAGCAAAACAAAACCTTCGCCTAGAATAGTGTTTGCCAACTTTTGACATCTTTGTACACTTTATGTAATTACCATGAAGCAATGTATTCATCATTCATCATATCAAGTTCAATGTCTAAATCCCATTTGCTGTTCCATATGCATCCGAATGTGATATATGTAGCTATATAATGTACTACCGCCAAATTCTTCTAGAATTCGTGGAATTACATGTACCAAACTTTGGGAAACACTGATCAAAAACACAGGTTCTCAACCTTTTATGAGTCACTGTCCTTTTTACGAAAAAATATCTAATGATGCCTTTTTAATGGTTGATTTTACCAATTTTTTTAAAATAAAAGAATAATAGATACAAAGTCCTTCTTCTGCTTAAAGAACTAATTTCGCCACTTAAAAACTCCATCATCTTTTAAAAGGCCTTTAATGTTTCTATTGTTAATCACTTGGTCTAAAATCTTAAATGCTTTTCATACAATTTCTATATGAACCGTTTATTTTGAAAGTGAGCTAAGTCCATTTCAAGAACAATCCCTATAGTGTTATCATTTTTAACCATAGGATAAGGAGGAGGGAATAATTGGCGTTATTGTTAACAACTAAAATGAAATCAGTAATTTCTGAAAACTTAGCAGTTAAATAATTAACATACTTTGTTCTAGTTACAAGAAGAAGAATCACCATATAGACCGCCCTTGAAATGGACTTACGCCACTTTGAAAATAAACGAGTCATATATTAATAAAATATGTTACGGTTTTACATATTTTTTTTTCGTATGTGTTCAAATTTAAATTACCTTCCTATATTTATATTCTAGTTAAAAAACCTTTTTACATGTAACATAAACGTATCTAAATATATGTCTTTAAATAATATGTAAACATAATTTAAAATGCTATTATAAAAAGGTTCGTTATATTTTGTTAGGATTATAAATCTATCCACTTAGCGAAACTAACCATTGCTCTAGCATAGAACTCGGCGCTGCATAATTTATTACTCAACTCACATACTAATATGAACTGGTTCCATGTTATGTGAGGTAATTAGCGAATTAATAATTTAAAAAAAATTTGAATAATTTTACAATAGTTAAATGCTAATAGTATAATTAATCGGACAATTATTTATCAGGAATCTTTCATCTTTTTTTGTTTACACGTAATATATACCTATACAGAACTACTTGAGTATTATATTATGTGAATGGCTTTATGCAACTTTTCATGTATAAATGTTGATTTTATTTATTGTATTTCGTGTTTATTCAACATGTGCTCGGTTTTTTTACACGGGAAATTATAAATATAAGTATGTGTGGAGTATTTGCGTAATACATAAAACAAATTCTTCTCGAGATGATCTCCCCAGTGGGGAACAACGTGTGTATGACTGCTTTCTGAAAAACGTTCATAAACGTTAAAATTAAATATAATAAGTATTTGTGTTGATTCAAAGAATGCACACTCCATTTCTTTTTATAATTTTCATAATTGTAAAGTAAATTTAAATTAACATGCAATAAAAATAATTAAACGGATTACTGAATAATACTTTAAAACATTATGTTTTTTAAATAGTTTACATATGGTAGTTTTGAGTTGGTTTTTTTTTTAAATTTTATTTTTATCTACTCATACAAACATATATGAATGTGAAAAATACAATTTTAAAATATATTTATTATTACAAATCGGTTTAAACGTATTCATTATTCAAGGATTTAAGCTCATTCTAGCAAAAACAAATGTAGATTTTTTTTGGGTTAAAATGATATGAATTTAAAAATTTCAGTAGTTAACAATTCATGTTTCTGTTATTGATTTATTTTTTTGGCATTTGATTTCTTTCTTTTTCACCTTTCATAGTTTGCATTTTGTTGAAATTAATTTGATCTGTTTTTTTACCAACTCCAAACAATTTTTTTAGTTAACATTTAAATTCCTTATATATATGAGCTTTTCTTCAACTAATATTTTAATATCAGAAAAAAATCTATTGCTTTTTAAAAGAGAAACAAGACACACCATTTCCGTTGTGAAAATCTTAAAACATGTATTTGTGAATTGGTTAACAAATTAAATATATGATTTGGAAATATTTTTGGTGCTAATTTTATTAGGGAATTTTACTGCTTTTTTCTCCCTCATTTTATAAGGGTCCGAAAGATAACTACTTGTAAAGTTTATTTAGTGTTTATATAGGATGAAACTTTCTTTATTTATGCTTGAAGAAGACATATTTAACCATTAATAAAACAGTATTTGATATTAAAGGAAAAAGCTGTCTTATTTCTTATGTGAATATCCTGTATTATTGCCAATATTTTACTACCAAATTTTGGCATTCCGCAACCCTATAGCACATTTTTACCTTCTAGTGTATTTATTTTTTTAAATTTTTGATAAAGCTATACAAAAAGGTGACATCATAAACTGAATATTTGAATATTGAATATATTCAATATTTCAATGTGTCACAAAAAATGTCGATAAAGAAAATTTGGAACTTATAAAAATGAATGTAACATTTCGCATTTATGAGCATGTTTGGCAAACACTGTTTTGTGACTGATAAAAAATATATCCAATGTTTTACGATATTTGAAATTACAAAACGACAGCACTAGGAAAAATTGCATGAAAACAATTTTTTCGGTCGAGTAATAACCATATACCTGCATATGGTAGAGGAATAACAAATAAGAAATTCTTATTATATTGTATTACAAATTGCTCGTATATTCGGTATAGTAAAATTTTGGATACATAATGAAGTTAAATTAAATAATTTTGTAACTATAATTAAAATTTTCTTTCAAGTTCTTGAGTTGAATAAAATCATTTATAGAACTTAAATATGTTATAGCTATCTGGAAAAATTGGGCAACTAATCAATTGATATTAAAATAAAAATATCTGATAGTTTTTTTTTTAAATTTTTAATCAATCCCTTAATTTTAAAGGGGAAAATTTTCTTTTATGCTAAGAAATTACTTAAGTTTTTCCTGTGAACTGTTTATGTTGTGTATCTACGCCACATATAGTAGTTCAGAGCTTTAGACAATTGCGCAGGCGTACTAACACCTTCACTTCACAAACCTACTACATACAATATTTCAAACAAAATTCATGGAAAACCAAATTCATTCTCCCGATTTAAAACCTATGTGATTTACATTATTATCATTCTTTAAGGATTCTTTTATATATATATATTTTTAGTTTAAAAAGAGGTCAAACAATAAAAAGTTTGAGAAACATTGCTCGAAGCAATGTGATGTAGTTTAATAAAATTGTTGTTCAACCTCATAACACTTATTTTGGCAATTCTTCCATCATATTATGATAATATTTTTGTCCTCCAACAAAGGTGGATATAATTAACGACTAAAATGTCAGTCGGATCAGAAATATTCGATTAATTTGAATATGACCTTACAAAAAATATCTGTATTGCTTGCTTTATATTAACTAAATTTATGTTATATAATTGTGTTGTTATTTCTATTCAAATATATTAATTATCAAATAAAATCAAAAATTTTTAACACTAACTTTTATTAATTTGAATTATTTCTGTTTCAGGTGAGTCATCCAAGTTTGTAATCGCTAAATTTGGTAAGAAAACGTTAAGTTATGTACATGTAAGGATCTTTTCAACCAATCATATCTTATAGATATACTTGACGGAAATTCTGTCAAGAAAATTTATTTTCGAATATTAAAACGACAAATATATAAATTTAATTGAAAAAGTACATACATATAAATATGTTATAAAAAGTAGGTGTATCTTGTACATTCCTTAAGCGGAATTCAAACCTGAAACACGACAGACGAACGACGACCAGTTTAAAAAAAAAAAGAAAAAACACTCTTCACTTTACTCCTATTGTTCTTGCATTATCTTTATTGCTTCATATTAATTAATTTATAGTTATTTATAAATGATGTAGGCAAGACAGTGTTGATTGATTTTCTCAGTTTGAATCATAACAAATTAATTAGCAAGTGTCAATCGGTTTATTAGTAAACCAAATTGCATTACTGTAATTCACATGAATGTAAATAGGTACTGTGTTTTATTTGTAATGTTAAAGTATGTGTGTAATGCAATGTAAAAAATTCCGAAAGAAAAAGTGTTTCAAAATCGTCAATGCTAAATAATTTATATTGCGTTAACACAATGTTTTATTTTGCAAAAATAAAAATGAAAGAAGGTCGACTGGCTGTAATCAACTTTTAGCGACTGTAAAATTTAGCCTTAAATGTCAGAATTACAATAATTATTTCAATATCTATATCACACCTTAATTTATACAATTTGTACTATTTTTATTAGTAAGTTTGTCGATTGAAATTTAACTTTAATTCCCAATTTTATCGAATTATTTCCTCTACAGTGGTCGAATTTTGATTGACTTTGTACCATAACATAATGAGGACTAACTTTAATGCGGTTGGTTGGAAAAGGAATCACAACGATATTTTCCTTAAAACTGTTAACCGAAAACTTATTTTATATGTGAAAGTTTTATAATTTCCACCGAAAAATTTATTGATCGGTTGTCGAAAGAAATTTAACTTTAATTCCTAATTTTATCGAATTATTTTCTCTACAGTGGTTGAATTTTGATTGACTTTCCACCATACCATAATGAGGATTTACTTTAATGCGTTAATTAGAACAGGAATCCCAACGATATTTTTCTTAAAACTTTTAACCGAAAACTTACTATCTATATGTTAAAGTTTTATAATTTCCATCAAAAAAATTATTGTTTAAATTATATGAAGAAATTGAAACTTAAAAAGAATCCATTTTATTTTATCAAAATATTTTGGAAATTACATTTCACGTATACTTCCATTACATACTTTATTTTCATCTTTCTATCATCGTGGTGACCACATTACTGGAAAACTAAGAAAATCCAGGAGTATCAAAGATGAGCTAGAAATATTAAATTCCTTTTAATATTTTGCTTATTTCGATAGTCAGGAAAGTTGACACGAAAACGATTATTATTCGTTTTAAAGTATTAGGTGTACCGAATAATAATTTCGCTTTTAAACCTATAGTCGTTCAATTGCCATTTATCTGCTTATAAGTTATTTCAAAGTGGTACTTAAAACATTTTATGATTAGAGTGACTTATTAACTTATAAAAAATTACAAAATATTTTTTATTTTGAAATCCATATTGGAACGGTAAAACCAAAAACTTGAAGGAATATAAATTCGGTATTGTAAACTCTTCAAGTTTCACAGGATAGCAACGCAAAGTTATTACTTAAAAACATATTTAATGTTTGTCTACATGCATTAGATGTTAATTAATGCCAAATGGGATTTTTAAGTTTAAATTCGATAGTTTTAATTTTTTCAACTAGTACCAACGACAAATGGCAAAATATTTAACCAATAAGAAGTTAAGGGTGGAAATGGTACCAAATGTATGCAAGAAAGTCGAAAAGCAATCAAATATTCCTTACCAATTTTGGTTGATCAACCAAATACCCAAAAGTGCCCAAGGATTGTTAACAAAGAAAATTCTATGTTGTAACACAGTAATGCAAGACTCCTCTGCAGAAGAAAAGCCCTGGGAAAAACTTATAAATTAGGGGGGGGGATATTACTGTATCCATTATAATCGTCCAAAGTTATTCGATCGGATTTATATTTAATTCAATTATTACACTATTTAATAGGTGGTAAAAAATAGAAAGCTTAAGTGATGTTCAAAATGTAATTTTTTGATATATTCCTTAGTAATCAATTGATTTTTACTAATTAAAAGATTAAGAAACACTAATTCAAATCATGAAATTTACTCTCAAATCGTATGAAATCAATGTTCGGTGACTACAGTACTGGAAAACTTGGATACAGGAAATTTTGAAGTCAGAGCTTTTTATCAAAAAGCTGGAAAAATATTTTTCAAATTGGGATCTCTTTGAACACAATTTTTTTTTTTGGTTTTTCCTGTAAATTTTGAATTTCTTGACATTTTCCGATCATTTGAAACCTCTAATGGAAAATCTAACCCGGAATGTAACATTTCAATAAAAGGTCTATTTGGATTAGTATGACGAGTTGTTTCTTAATTTGGCATTAAAATTTGCACATTTGATGTGAAAACGTTAATACTATTAAGGCTGATTATTATATCATTGATTTAATATCCAAAATTATATCAAAATTTTGTGTTTTAATTGTATATTAAGAAAACGAAATTACTTTCCGGTTCACCTAAAATTAAAATGTTATCATACTTTTTATATGCATGTATTTAGTTTTTAATTTTTCATTTGACCAAAATTCGCTTCGATAATACGAAAACGTATTTTTTTTCCCCAATTTTTGGTAAAAGTCAATTTTAGTTGCAAGTTATGAAATTTTGGATTTATCAAGTTTATGTCTCTTTAATCAATAATAAGATTAACACCCGAAACTAATTACTACCAGAGTTTCTAGCCGCTAAAGAACCGTAACTCGATTATTTTGTACGGAATTTGTTTAAGTGAAACACCTGCAATTTTATGTAATTTATTTTACATTAGAAAAACCTATTTTCACGAAAATATGTTAAGTCAATTTGATGACCCTTTGCCGGCTCGTAGCTCCGGAAGTTCTGTATAATTTTCTCTAACTTTTCGTCTTCTAATTGTAATTTAAAATAATTAAATATTTTTGAATTTGTGAAAAGTAAGGTAATTTTATTTTCATAAATCTCTGATTACCATGTATTAAATTTAGCGCTTTTTTTTAGTGAAATGTAACTTAATTTTTGGGTTTCAGTCGAAAAATACTAGAAGGAACTAGAAATTGCTTATGTTACAATATAACTTCTTCCAAATGTAACTAGTAGATAGCCATACCAGCGATTTGGGGAAAACTTTAAAGCTAAAAAAATGTTTTTTGCTTAATGTGGAACACATTTTATATGTTAAGATAATAAAAGCCTTGAAAAAACGTTACCTTAAGACCTGTTCTACTTTAAGGTACATTTTTTTTTTCAAATAAATTCGTCTGAACCTTGAATAAAACTGTGCAAATGAAAAAAAAAACACATATTTATTTTAATTTGCAAGGTGTCAAACGATAAAGGAAATTGTGAAAAACCAGTGAACTTCATTTGATGGAGAAGTTAAAAATCAGGGAAATTGATGAAAAAATCTGAATTTTTTACTTCTACATAATTTAACTAGTTTTTATATTGAAATAAAAGTAAATCAAGGCAAATAAGCTTCAGAACAATAAATTCAATAGAATAAGCATAAATGAAAAAGCACAATCTTTTTGAATGCAAATTTTTATAAAGTACGGAAGAAGCTAATTTTGGTCTAAATAATCAGGTTTATGTTGAAAATAAAAACTGAATTCTTTTCCTCAATTGATAGCCAGTGGGGTAGGGAATGTAATTTTTTTTTTATTATAAAAGATAAATTTGCAATCTGTACAATATATAAACATACAATAAGCAAAAGTGATGATTGTAATTAAAAATAAAAGTGAGTTTTAACTCGAAAAGTATTTCAAGTCAAAGCCACCAGGTTTGAGGACTTTATGAGAGGAACCAATCATAATTTAAACTTTCTATGAATTAATAAGATGATCTCTTGGCCATCGCCTTTTCAATCGACGTGGAGGGTTTTTTGGGTGTTGTTATATATATGGTAGTGTAATTTTTCATGAAATTTTTGAAATGTATGTGATACAAGTTCGGCCACATAGGGAATACTTAGGTCTCTATGGATTATTTCTTTTTGAACATAATAGGGAGCATTGAGGATTCTTCGGAGACATTTGGATTGAAAGGATTGGATTCGTTGTATATTGGAAGGTTTAGTGAAACCCCACAGTTCTGCTCCGTACGCCCAGATAGGTCGTAATACTGCTTTTTATAAAGTTAGTTTATTTTATATACTAATTGTAGATTTGTGTCCTAGTAGTCCACGTAAAAGTCTATAAAGTCTGTTGAGTTCCTATCTTTTCAGTCTGGTGTGTGGATTCCAAGTGAGATGGCTATCCAAATAGAACCCTAGATATCGAATTTCTGTTGATTTTTTAAGATTTCGTTTTCCAGATATAATGGTGGGCAAATTTTTTTATTGAGGGTGAATGTGATATTTATACATTTTTCTTTGTTTATTTTTATTTTCCATTTTTGGCTCCATACTGTCAAAAGGTCAAGGAAAATATATTAGGTAAATGTAACGCACTTTTGGCATTTTCTTCAATAAACTTTAACTATAATTTATCACCAATTTATCTGACATCATTTCATATCAAAGATTTCTATCTATACATTGTGTTTCCCAAAAAAATGAAATGATCAGCCATTACTATCATATACTAAAAATAAAGTTACCAATAAATTTAAATAGAGTTTCCCAATCATTTTTGTGTTATATATGACCTAAGCCTTTTTAAAAATTTTATTACATTCCCTTCAAGCTGGTGTTCCTCAAGGTAGCATATTGGGGCCAGTACTGTACTGTATTTACACCGCAGATATTCCTACACATCCTAAGACCATATTAACAACTTATACTGATGACACAGCAATCCTTTCCTCGGATCCCAATCCCCTTCAAGCAAAAAAAAAATTTGCAACAGCACCCTGACCTTTTGACCCTTGCTGTTGCAAATTGTTGGTTGCTTGAAGGGGATTGGGATCCGAGGAAAGGATTGCTGTGTCATCAGCATAAGTTATTAATATGGTCTTAGGATGTGTAGGAATATCTGCGTTGTAAATACAGTACAGTACTGGCCCCAATATGCTACCTTGAGGAACACCAGCTTGAAGAGAATGTAATAAAATTTTTAAAAAGGCTTAGGTCATATACAACACAAAAATGATTGGGAAACTCTATTTAAATTCATTAGTATATTATAGTAATGGTTGATCATTTCATTTTTTTGGGAAATACAATGTATAGATAGAAATCTTTGATAAGAAATGATGCCAGATAAATTGGTGATAAATTACAGTTAAAGTTGATTGAAGAAAATGCAGAAAGTGCGTTACATTTACCTAATAAATTTTCCTTGACCTTTTGACAGTATGGAGCCAAAAATGGAAAATAAAAATAAACAAAGAAAAATGTATAAATATCACATTCACCCTCAATAAAAAAATTTGCCCACCATTATATCTGGAAAACGAAATCTTAAAAAATCAACAGAAATTCGATATCTAGGGTTCTACTTGGATAGCCATCTCACTTGGAATCCACACACCACACTGAAAAGACCAGAACTCAACAGACGTTACGGACTTTTACGTGGACTACTAGGACCCAAATCTACAATTATGTAATAATGTAATAAAATTTTTAAAAAGGCTTAGGTCATATACAACACAAAAATGATTGGGAAACTCTATTTAAATTAATTGGTTACTTTTATTTTTAGTATATGATAGTAATGGTTGATCATTTCATTTTTTTGGGAAATACAATGTATAGATAGAAATCTTTGATAAGAAATGATGCCAGATAAATTGGTGATAAATTACAGTTAAAGTTGATTGAAGAAAATGCCAAAAGCGCGTTACATTTACCCAATGTATTTTCCAAATGTCAGTCACAGATTTTCGTAGAGTTTTCAATCCGAAAATATCTCCTACTTTCTTTTCTATCGACGCGAAAGCATAAAAATCAATATCACCAAATTTACCGAAGAAAACAACTCAAAACATATTTCTTCAAATGCAATGTTTTATATTCACCACATTGATTCCATAAATTGTACAGATAAAACCGTACGTAATGTTGAAGATTTCGTTGAAATTCACGGCTTGTTTATACGATAGTGAGTATTAAAATTTTACGGAGTTACGAATGAATTACATGCTTGTACATTTGTAGGTATAATTGATGTTGAAACCTTGGTGCCGATGTATTGAGGGCGACTGAAAATGTTGGTCTCCTTGTTTATACACATTATGCTCTCATACATCAACAGGGTCACGATGTTATTTAAAGATCGTCCTAAAGAAATGCCGACGGAAGTGTTGTAGAACTAATAGTACGAAAACATGTTCACTAAATTTCAATCCTACGACACGTACGGTTTAAAATCACAATTTATTCTCATTAAACTAACTTTAATTTCAATCACACTGTTGTCACCGCAAATCACATTTACGATCAGCAATCCTACACTTGGTGTTCACATCATCGACAATCCATTGAGATTAAGAAGATTATATGTCATCGCTATATTAGTTCACCATTTAAATCGAATTACATATTTCAGTGTGAAATATGGACAAGTTGATTGGCTTTTATTATCAAAAGTATTCGATAAACGTTAATTCAGGGATTATTTAAATTGATGATATAAAAGGCAAAGAATTACTTTCACTAATTCAAATAGAATATCAATAATAATAATAATAAAAAAAAACCTCTAGGTCATTTTGTTATGAAATTACAAATATCCCGTTGACCTTTTCAATTCCGCAATTAAAAATGAATAAATCTGCAATAAAAATTGGTCTTCTGCTCTTGCAAATTTTTTATTCAAAATTCTTACCAATTACTACCGATATTTACTATAAAATCAACCTTCCCATTTATAAACGAATATCTTTCAAACGTATTGTCACTTTTAAAATATGTCCTGATAAAAATGACTCAAGCTATATTGAATATTGTTTTCCCAAATAATGCTCTTATCTCATCAGTATTTTTAAACATGTTAACAGGCACGTAAGAATTCTAAGAATAGGTGGATTTTTTTTTTTTTTTGATTATTTTGATATGTTTGTTTGACATTTTATATTAAACAATTCGTGCAAACCACTAATTCAATTATGTACAGATTTTGGCTGATTCAATTGAAGATTTCACTAGACTTGATTTGTGCACATGACTTGAAAATATAAATAGATATTGTAAACTTTACGTCGTATATTATAAATTAATTTTTCATGCATCGATTAATTCGGTTGTTCTAAAATAAATTTAAACTTATCGATATTAAAGGTTAGTCTTTTCGAAATATTAGTCTTTTCTTTTACATTTGAAATTTGTACGACTTCATTTGCATTATTGGCTTTGACGACTCTTCTGCAAAAGAAAAGCCTTGGGAAAAACTAAATAATTAGGGGGGAGGGGTGATATTTCCGTACCCACTATAATTGTCCAAAGTTATTTCATCGGGTTTCTGTTTATTTCAATTTTTATAACATTTACTAAATGGTTAATTGAAAGCTTAAGTGATGTTCAAATGTAATTTTTTGATATTTTCCAAATTAATCAATTGATTTTACTGAATTGGCATTAAAAATTTGCACACTATATGTCGAAATGTTGATACTGTTGGGGCTGATTATAACATTGATATAACATCAAAAGCTGCAACAAAATTTTGAGTTTTAATTTTATATTAAAAAAAATGACTTTTCTTTCTGGTACCTCTAATAGGTATTGTTCCAAATAAAAATTATAACAATTACTAAGTGGTTAAACAAGTCGAAAGCTTAAGTGATGTTGAAAATGTAATTTTTTGATATTTTCCAAAGTAATCAATTAATTTTTACTGAATTGGCATTAAAAATTTGCACACTATATGTCGAAACGTTGATACTATTGGGGCTGATTATAACATTGATAAAACATCAAAAGCTGCAACAAAATTTTGAGTTTTAATTGTAAATTAAAAAAAATACTTTTTTTCCGGTACCTCTAATAGGTATTATTCCAAATAAAAAGACAAATCAGGTTGTTTAAGATCGGTTTTTTTATTTAATATTTTTTAATATTCAAATTAGCTACGTTTCGTTACGTATCGTTCGTTCGTAACTTCATCAGGCTTATATTAAAAATTAATATAATTATAAAATATGCCAATCATACGTAACGAAACGTAGCTAATTTGAATATTAAAAAATATTAAATAAAAAAATCGATCTTAAACAACCTGAATAGTCTTCTTATTTAAGAAAAGCCGAGATCTGAATTTTATCATTTATTGTTCCAAATGTTATTGTAAAAATCTTTTGAATTTTAAATTCTAAATGTCTTAATCAAAATAAGATTTTTTCGCTGACTTTAAACAGTTATACTGTGTACACAATATATATAAGATATATTGCAGTCCAATTTATGTAGTATAATTTAACATAATAATATATAAAAATCATACCACAAACATAAATTTGAACAGAAGTTCAAACAAAAATATTCGTGACGTATTTCCCAACGTATTGTGAATCATCA
Organism: Sisyra terminalis; assembly: GCA_958496175.1. Lineage (NCBI taxonomy): Eukaryota > Metazoa > Arthropoda > Insecta > Neuroptera > Sisyridae > Sisyra > Sisyra terminalis. The sequence goes on from OY292274.1 coordinate 59,190,139, forward strand.
CAAAGCAGTTACGGAGTGATCCAAACTACTTGATGAACACTGATGACGATTGCTTGGCAATCGAAATACGTATCTGGGCAATACGTCACGAATATTTTTGTTTGAACTTCTGTTCAAATTTATGTTTGTAGTATGATTTTTATATATTATTATGTTAAATTATACTACATAAATTGGACTGCAATATATCTTATATATTGTATACACAATCTATATGTCTTGTTAGAACTATAAATTCAGTTTTAGAATTGGATCAAAACAGTTCGATATAGTGTAAGGAGAGAAAATTTTGAAATGATTTTATAAATCCTGTACGAATTTTTCTTAAAAGATTACTATACGGCAGTTGTTTGGTTTGCTGCATAATCAATCATGCAATAACTAATCAAGGATCATGAAATATATAATCTTAACTTTGAGAAATTGTACACATTTAATATGTTTGATAAAAGGGATGATTTCTTTTGTAGAATGCAGAAAAAAATAAAAGATTTACTAAGTCAAATGATAATTGATGTTGAAGCATATAAAGAAAGTAAGAAATGGTTAAAAATAAATTGTATAAAACAAAATAATTGTAAACTTTAAAATTAATTTATTTTATAAGTACTTAAAGCAACAGATACGCATATAATTTCCATAAACTGATGCTTCTTCGTCATAAATATGTTTAGCATGTTAGGCTTACGAGTCATTAAAAGATTTAATGAGACAACGTTTTATAGACTAAAGAGCTGCTCGTGGCCAATTGATGATTGGCAAAGAAGATTTAAACGCTTAGCTGCGTTTTTTTTTTTATTCTCCCAAGGAAAAAAACCTACAAAATACTTTTAATAAATTCTGGACGGAGGGGTGTGACCGTAATCGTATTGTTAAGGTGGTAAAGTGTTTTCTGTCATCTGATACAAGCGATATATTACTACAAGTTGCACGCAATAAAGACGCGAAACAGGAAGTTGAGAAAACACTTGTTGATGCAAAGAATTACTCTGAGTAGTAAAACAGTAATCAACTCTTTAAAAGATAGTTTGCAGTCTTGGGAACATCTGAACAACTACTTCATGATGTTCAATTATGAACTAAACAAATTTCTTTTGTGTACCATTAATAACCGATTTTTTTGATTCGCAAAAAGAAAAGGCTAGAAGTTTATTTCGAAAACGATAAATTTTGTTTTATGAAAAGAAATAAATTTACACGTAGTTACTAGTCCTTTATTTTGGCAATGTTCCATTAACATGTAGGCATGGCAAATTTATAATTATGATATTTAGAATTTATGTGCGATGAAAAACGTTGGAAAATGGACTGTATAAAACGAAAAGTTTATATAGTTTGATAATATAGTTTAAAGTTTTTTAATAAATACATTTTATGGGTTCTATATGAGTTATTGTAGATAGAGTAGTGTTCCAGTACTTTCCTATTATCTATGCCAATAAAAATTGATTTTTAAACTTTGAAAATGAACCGATTATTTGGGGGTTGTACTAAACAAATATTCAAATAAGTTTAATGGTTCCAATTTAACAAAAGAATAAGTTTTTAGGCTATATTCTTCTTTTGCTTTTCACCCATTTCATAAAAAAGAGAAATGTTTTAAGTGTATTCAAATCATAATTTAAAGCGTCCTTTATAAAGATTTCAATGTTCTATAGTACCTATATAACATAATATCTATAAAAATACTACAGTGATTGTAAATATGGAATTTTTGGTTTTTGTGGATGCAAATGCAATATGTTGAGTTTCCCAAGAAATTTTCAGTAGAAGTATGTTTAGAAATTGAGAAAATTAAACAAATTTAAGAATGAGAATATTTTTCTCAATCATTCCAAGGACTGATAAGATGTGTACCATAAGTAGCACTTTGCAGTGAATGGCAAAATTTCGTCAAAAAGTTTAGGTAAATGATTTTAGAGAAATGAAACCAACGTGAAAATTAAACTGTCGCTTTACAGAGTGGTCAGCTAGTGAATAATATATTTACCTGATTTTTAGTTAAACGAGGAAAATTAAGTAATTCAAATGCTGTTAATATTAGTTCAGAATTATTGGAAACTCAAAGCATTTCAATTATAATTAATTGTAACAATGACGGTGATAATTATATTTTTTCTTTAACTTTAATGAATATTGAGCTTAAATATTTTTTAATTTCTTTTAGAATAATAATTACATATAATAAGTTCCCATTTGAAGGCCAACTCGCCATACTGATTCGGCTAGATCCTTTATTGAAATTTTTTATTTCGGGTTGGATTTTCCATTAAATTTATAAATAGCTGAGGTTTCAAATGATCAAATTGTAAGAGATATACACATGATGCTCGCACATTACAGGAAAATCAGAAAATATCAGAAAATTCCAAATTTACAGGAAAAACCAGAGAAATTGTGTTCAAAAAGATTCCAATTTGAAATAATTTTTTCCAGATTTTGACAAAATTCTCGGATTTACAAAACTTCCTGTATCCAGGTTTTCTAGTAATGTAGTCACCAAAAATTGATTTCATACAATTTGAGAGATTTTATTATTTAGATCAGAGTTTCTAAACATTTTAATTGAGCTAATCTCCGTTGAATCTGAAAGGTTTCCGCACCCCATTGAAAAATATGTTTGGTTTTTTTAGTTTAGAAATTCTTGCAAATTTTACCATAAAAAATGAATTATTTTTGTTTTTAGTGGCATTCCTCGCATATATATCCCCCAACAATACATTCCCGCATCCCAAGTTAAGATACACTGATTTAGAGAGTTGATTCTTTTATAAAGTCGTGTTAATTTCAAATATAAACGAAAAGACTAATATTTTAAAGAGACTAAGCTTTAATATCGATATGTATACATTTATTTTAAAACAACCGTTAACAATTCGTTAGTTAAACTATCCAGGATCCCACTCAAATATATACAGAAAATTTTATCTAAATTGGTCCGATGGTTTAGGGGGAGTTCAACCCTGTACATTTGTAAAGAAAAAGTATATATAATTTATTATTTTTAAAACAATTTTTCCGTATTTCTAAAGAGAACAGATGAATGAATAGAAGGTGAATCAAAGCATACAAATAGACCAAGGAGTCGACTGTATTATTTTCTGGACTATTAGCTAGTTTACATAGAATTATAATAATTTATATCAGCGTTTTCAGGTTTTTAATGATAAATTGAAGTATAATTTATAGTAAGAGTGTAATACAACTAATATGTGTTATCCAAATGAAGCTATGATAGCTCAAATTTAAACTATAGTTGGATACGTTTTTACCTTAAAGATATCATAAATATTAATTTATGTATATTATTCGTAATATTATCGATTTGTATTTTATTGCCTGCTTCTATTATTTTGCTACTCTTCAAGTAAGTGGCCGTAAAACTTTATCCATAATGTTCAAGTTTTATACCGATATCATTTCAATGATTAGTTTTGCACGTCAAACAAATATATATAACAGTGTCATAGTAACATAAGAGGCGCCACTTTATAAATTTATATAAAGGGAAAGTTTGAATTTTTATGAAAATGAGTTATTATAGTTTTTTTAATCAATCGATATGGACTACCTGTATATTTAATCATATGCCTACGTATTTACACAGTGCTATTATTAGATTGGTGCAATAGATCACCTACACAGTGTCCAATAGAAAGAGGGGCTCGAAAATTGGTCTCAAGAAAGTATATTTTTTGTAAGATTTGATTTTTTCAATTAATAAAGTTGCCTTTAAACAAATTTTTATACTTGATTGTAGAGTTGTTTGATTAAAAAATTATAATCCAAAACAACATGATTAATATATAGGTATTACAAATCATAGAGATTGAAGATTCGAGACTATTCATTAACTATGTAAGAATACTAAATAGGAGGGAAGTTTAAGAAAATATCTACATATCCTTATGTTGGGGAAGTGTCTTAAAATATTAAGAATATATTTCCATTTTGGATACCGGATGATTTTCTTCATTTCATAGAGTACAATATAATTTAAATTCTGTTTCAAATTTTTTTATTGCTTAGTGAAAAAAGGAATAGTTATTAAAATTTTAATTTTTAAACTGTAAGTTTTAGTGCAACTGATCCTTTTCTAACATTTTATTATTTAGACTAGTAGTTGCCTGTTGCGTTCGCAACTAAAGGTTTTATCTCAATAAAATGTTTAATATGAGATAATGTAGAGTTAATCAAAAATCGAAATTTTAAATTTAATAATCAAAGTGTTGTTAATATAAAAAAAGTTCGTCTAAAATTATATTAAGAAATAAAATATAAGTGTTTTTTTATATCATTTTAATAACAACATTTTAAATAACGTCATTTCACTAAATTAGTATGAAAGTTTAATACTTATGTAGTACTTATACCAAATAGGCGATTTTAAATTTGGGTTCGTTTTTCAACAATCAAACTTTTTAAAATCTATTCTATTTTATGAACCAATGGTTGTGATCTGGAGTAATTATATATTCGGCTGAAAAGCATTAAGTTAGCAATTGTTGCCATATATTTCACTGTCAATTCAAATATAAAATCTTCGATACTAATTTTTTTTCGGTATTTAGAACAATTTGAAAACCAACTATTGTTATTGAAAATAAATAAAATATTCGAATTTACTTCCACGCTTTCCACCTATTTCCAACAATTTTGTATGTACAACGTCCAAATGTGCGAAATCGAATAGCTTTTCAGTAATGTTAACTAACAGAAAGAAGGTCATTATTTTTTTTCGTTTTACATTGTATTTTCAAATATAAGTGCACATTTGTGTCGATGAAATTTAGAAAGTGTTTTCCTTATACGATGCAGATATATAATAAGAAAGGGTTTTTGAAAATGTCTCCCCTAAAAGAGTGAAAAACGGTAGCAAAGTTTGTAAGGGATTACATTTAATAAACAATCGAAATTTCAAATTTAATAATCAATCAAAGTCCGTTAAAAGCGAAACGTTATTACTGCTTAATATAAAACAAAGATGATTTATTATTAGAAACAAAAACTTAGGGTTTGCTTAAAAATTTAAACTCTGATAAGTAGATTTATCAGAAAAGGTTAACCTAACTTTATAAGTGAGTATTATTTTTTTTGGCTGTCACATATTGTAAACCTGAAAATCCGAAATACGTATTCACAAATAAATACATTAGTGAGGGAGTATCCCTACCAACGTTTTGAATGCGTAAGTGGGGATAACAGAGCGCATGCGTATAGTCTATTCTGCACGGCAAGATAGTCAATTTATATATAAGAAGATGAGATAGAATTTTACGTAAAAAAAGTGAGAAGTTCGAGAAATTTTATATATTCTTACTTTGAGGTAAAAAGTCACCAAAATTGTCCTTAATTAATTAATTAATGGCCCCTTATGAAGGTTTTATCGAAATAACTTAAAAGGAAATAGGAGGTTTTGATTAAAAATTTAATATGTAGGTATCTTATCGCTTACACATGAAACCGATACGAAAAATTCTTCTACCCATAAATTATGATGTAAAAGAAACACTTGCTTTTTTCCCTATATAGAACCCCATACTTATGTTTAGCTTGTAGACATATCTTTATGGAAACCGGAGGATTACTTAAGCGTTCATGGAACAGACAGGTCAAGTTAAAAAATATCAAATAGTAAATCAAATAACAACATCATAATTTATTAAAAACCTCTCAATAATTTCTGATGACTACTGATTTGCTAAAATAAACTTTCATCACTCCCAACAGCCACTTTCATATTATCAAGATTTATTACTCGGTTTTTTCTTCCGTTGACTTGCTTTTTCTTAATTCGTTTTTCATTCTACAAACGTGTTCAAGCTTCAATTTCTAAAACACACAGTGATACACTAACTATTTCAACATCGCATCGACATATCAAGTAGATTGAAATATTGTTTTACAAGAAATTTATTGAATTTTAAATTAAGAATAATGAATAGCTTTATAACGTTATCTCACTACATTATCATATTCTACATTATATATTTGCCCGCCGGCATAAACGTAACCATATATTTATTGTTATATATTTTAAAGGAGTAATTATTTTCGATATATCTTTATTTTAAATATTGGATTTGCGTTTTAATGAAGGCAAATATTAATTGTGTCATGAAATTTAATAGCAGCAGTTTATATTATCTATTTTGAATGACTTAAACATTATTATGTGCGAGACAGATTCGAGTAGAATTTCTTAATTAATATTAATGCGCTTGTTTCAGTCATTAACGCTTAATTCAATTATTTTTTTTTATCAACGGTAAGAAGAGGTTTGATTCTCTGAATTAATTACGAGTTTTCTTGATAATAGTTCATTTTTCTTTTAAACGTATAAATTATAGTTTTTTTTCAACTTAATAATAAACATTAAAGACAAGATTAAATATTTAAAACAACTATTGTTGTATAGAATTGAACATAAATTAGAATCTAGAATTATCTATCTTAAAATTGTAATTGTTGCCAATAAAGCACGGTAATGTGAAGAAAGGCCCAATACAATAGATACTCTCTTAAGAAATCACATTCATTTTTTTCAACATAAAAATAATCTTTATAAGATCTTTTGGGGCCACCAGAATAAGAACAACCGGGCCGCATGCGGCCCGCAGGCTTAGGATCGGATCAAAGAGTTTAAATCTTAGCCATATCTCAATAAGCTACAAATTTTTCTTCACATTTCTCATTATTAGCTTATAGTTATAACTAATTTTAATAATTTAAAATGATATACCGATCCTAAAAATCGTTTTAAGGTAGATAATTTGTAAGAACTTAATATCGATTGAACTTTGCAAAAGTTTTTCGTAAGTTTAAACTAAAACAGTCCAGAATTTAAGTTTGGGCATCCGAAATGAAAAACATAATGAAAGTTTTTTAGTTTTCACGTTAAAAAAATTAAATTAAAATTGCACTTTTTTTCGTAGTTCTATCTTTTCTTCCAACGCTACTAATTTCTAGTCAAAATCCACAATTTTTCTTCCATATAAATTTAAGATTTCATTCTTTAATTTCTCTTAAAAACTTTTAAATTTTTTTCAATGACATTCATTATTCAACTATATCCTCGCAGAATAAATCCCTTTAAGCCATTTTTACTTCTTTTCAATGATATCTTTTATAAACTAGATATAATGAACTCATGCAATTTGATATTAAACCAAAATATAGTTAAGAGATTTTAAAAAGTCGTACAAAACAATACGAAAATCGTACAAATTTGAAAAATTTAACATCGAATATCGCAGCACTTCATTGGAAATTCTATTTTCTTTTGATTATTTAATTGTCACATGAATAATATCAATATTTTTAATTGAACCATCAAAAATTCAGTGAAGAGGAAAGACAACTGTATTTAGTATGGCAAATCCATAAAAATATTTGGGGTTTAACAAAAATTCAACACTTTCCCCAAAATATTACATTCAAAATCCTGTTTTTAGGCAATTTTTTCTAGTATTCTTGTTAATTTGATCCATTTTTTTTAAATTTATCTAAGTAATGGATATTCAAAGGTAGGAACCTGCAATAAATACACTAAAACTAATAAACCCTTGATAATTTGGCGTCTTTTGTAAACCAATATGGCAAATATATGATGATATATGATATGAAAATATTCAATTGATGCGTTATAGAACAGATTTCTAACAGTTCATGTATCGTAACAAAATAGCTTTTCACAATTTCATCAAATAACAAAACACATTTGTTCAAAATATAGGTAGAGAGCCATAAGAGGTCGTCAATAGAACTCAATAATCCGACAAATTCGTTAATCTAATGCCACTTTGGAAAGCAATTGTTGACATACCGCAACTCTACTGTAAAAATAAATCGAGCTTTTGATTTATCATCGCAAAATAACTGAAATCTTTTTGAAAACTAATTCTAGTTGACAACATATTTCTAATGATATCCCTGTCTTTTATAAAACTATAATATTGAATTAAATTTTTTGATTCCATGCAAAGGGTAATAAATAAAAATCGTTTTATGAACGTCAAATTTAAATGGCAAGTATTTGGCTTTTAGAAAAACGTATAGAAAGTGTTTTATTACCAATATTAAAGATCTGTTAAACTGAAAAATTTCACATTTATAAAGTAAACGAAAGGCCACAATTGGAAAGAAGCAAATTTGTTAAGTTAAAAAAATAACTATGTACCATATATATAATTTTTTTGTAGATATTTCATGCTATGAAATCGTTCTTTAACTTAAAATGTACGCAGATATCTATAAAATAAGCTTCAAAAATTTCAATCATTTTTGGGTTCACTACAAAATTAGCATAGCGAAAAACATTTTCTTTAAAATGATTAATAAACTAGTGAAAACGGAAGAAAAATATAAACCATAAGTTTTATTATTTGCAGATTGCAGTTGCAAGATTTGTGGTTATTTTTCTTAGTGTTGAACTCGGTTTTTCGGCACAGTAAGAAGCTTTTCCGTCATTGGTGAAGATAGTACATTAATACTTAAATTAGCCTACGATTTCTAGCTCTTGGTTCTTCGCGTTGATTTGAAGGGGCATTTCGAGTCTTTTTCTTTGAATGATTTTTTTATTAATAAATAATTATATATGTCTTATGACTCAATTTCTCATCAAGTAGTCATGAGATTACCTGATGATGACAGCCAACAACTGTTGAAACGCGTCGTATTAAAGAAGAGAATTGAGTCATAAGTATCAATGTGAAAAGATTTTTTTGTTATTGAAGTTTTTTTTTGACAATTTAAGGGCAACGCTTTTGAGGCCTGAGGTGTTAAACATCAAAATGTGGTACCGGCCGGTATTAGAAATGATTTTATATACATTCTTTCGAGGTTGAAACAAACCTAATTGCGTTTAAATGTTTTCATGTTATAATTTTAAACCGTTTATGCTATAATTACTTAATTAGGTTTACGTAAAGTGTGAACATAATTAATAAAAGCAATTAAATGTTTTTTTTTTCGTTCAATTAAGTAGTTAGTTTTGATAATAACAGATATGCTAATCGTAAATATTTAAATGTGCTGTTGTTATATAAGCACATATGGTGCGCGTTTAAATTTCAATAAAAAACGAATAACCCCGTTTTTTAGATCCCTGCAGATATTTTCAGTGTGTAATAAACACGTTAAATGATTATTTATGGTTTTAAACTATGGTTTATGAATCAATTGGCGCGGATAGGATACGAAACGCACGCAAAAAATGAATTGCACACGTAAAGCTCACATATGCATATGTGTGACGTTTTTTTGTTTTTTTGTTTTGGTGGAAGGGGAAAAAGCTCTCACAAACATTGTCGATAATGAAAAACAAGTCGCGTCATTAAATTCATCATCAATGTTTTTGATCGAGTGAGCCGGGCGAGCTTTCCACTATGTATGTCGCTATATTTGTTGCATGTTGGGCAGAATTATTTTTCGCTATATAGTAGGTAGGTACATAGGGCGCCCTCTTTGTCGCACGTAAATAAATAAATTCTCAGCTTTTGAACGGAACGAGTTTTATCGAATGACGACGTTACTATAACATGTGGTTAACAGATTATCGCCTCGTGGAGCTTTATGATGGAAAATGCATAGTGTACATGTGGCAAAACAAGAGGGATAACACTATAGTCAATGTGTTCTCATATTTAAGCTCTTTGTTTTCGTGAGATCCCAATGGAAATGTTGAACGAAATTTGTTAGGTATGTTGTCGAGAATGTGGAATTCATTGCAGTCAGTTATGGAATTTATGTATGGTGTATGGATGTGACTGTTTGGTGACTATATAGATACATTCATTATATGTATATGTATATGTATATGTATATGTATATGTATATATGCATATGTGACTTTTCGCCTTTCGTATTGTATGTGAAACTTGTCGCTGACGTTTTGTCGTTGGCTGCTTCGTTTATCTGTAAATTGGTTTACATTTCGTTTATCATTTCCATATTATCAGATGGGAATTTCGACGATTGTATTCTGATTTTATTTATTTATTATTATTTTATTATACGTAAAATGAACGTTTAATTGTCAATACATCTTACTCGAATTTAATTATCTGTCGCTAAAATATAACTTATTGTCAATAAAAATATGGTCATTTCCTTCAATTTCAATTTTATCGCAATCTATTACCATTACACGCATCATTTATATGTTTAAATAAGTCCCCTTTTACATAGTAAACAGACTTTATGAAAGACAATAACATATTATGAGCTTTAATCTTTCCCCACTAAAATCAATTCAATTTAAAAAATCTTCCACTTTTATTATATTAACGAACTAGTAGTTGCCCGTTGCATTCGCAACTAAAGGTTTTATCACAATAAAATGTTTAATATGAGATAATCTAGAGTTAATCAACAATGGAAATTTTAAATTTAATAATCACATTGATGTTAATATAAAAAAAAGTTTATCTAAAATTATATTAAGAAATAAAATATAAGTGTTTTTCTATATAATTTTAATAACAATATTTTAAATAACGTCATTTCACTAAATTAGTATGAAAGTTTAATATTTATGTAGTACTTATACCAAATAGGCGATTTTAAATTTTGCTTCGTTTTTCAACAATCAAACTTTTTAAAATCTAATTTATTTTATGAACCAATGGTTGTGATCTGGAGTAAAAATATATTCGACTGAAAAGCATTAAGGTAGCAATTTTTTGCCACATATTTCACTGTCAATTCAAATATAAAATCTTCGATACTAACTTTTTTTCGGTATTTAGAACAATTTGAAAACCAATTATTATTAATGAAAATAAATAAAATATTCGAATTTACTTCCACGCTTTCCACCTATTTCCAACAATTTTGTATGTACAACGTCCAAATGTGCGAAATCGAATAGCTTTTTAGTCATGTTAACTAACATAAAGAAGGTCAATATTTTTTTTCGTTTTACATTGTATTTTCAAATATAAATGCATATTTGAGCCTATGAAATTTAGAAAATGTTTTCCTTATACGATGCAGATATATAATAAGGAAAAGTGTTTGAAAATTTCCTCCCTTAAAGAGTGAAAAACGGTAGCAAAGTTTGTAACGGATAACGTTTAATAAACAATCGAAATTTCAAATTTAATAATCAATCAAGGTCCGTTAAAAGCGAAACGTTATTACTGCGTAATATAAAACAAAGTTGATTTATTATTAGAAACAAAAACTTAGGGTCTGCTTAAAAATTTAAACTCTGATAAGTAGATATATCAGAAAAGGTTAAGCTTAGTATATAAGTGAGTATTATGTTTTTTGGCTTTCACATATTGTAAACCTGAAAATCCGAAATACGTATTCACAAATAAATACATTAGTGAGTGAGTATCCCTACTAACGTTTTGAATGCGTAAGTGGGAATAACAGAGCGCATGCGTATAGCCTATTCTGCACGGACGCACGGCAATATAGTCAATTTACATATATATGATGATAGAAATTTTTAGCAATTCTTTTTATCATCAGAAAATAAATTAATGGATAATAAATGATAAAATTCAGATCTCAGCTTTTATTAAATAAGAAGACAATTCAGGTTGTTCAAGATCGGTTTTTCAATTTTTCAACACATTGGTTGATAAAAAATCTTGGGTAATTATTTTTGTCATGAAACGACTCATGGCTCAAATTCATAGATCTATATAATAGTCCCAGTACAACACTCGCTTTATGAGAAATTGGATGATGTGACCGAAAATTTAGAAGTCTACCAGATGATGTGGGTTTTTGGTACCAATCCGTAATTAATTTACCTTCAGGTAACCTCAATACCAGAGTATCTAAAAACCGATCTTAAACAACCTGAATTGTCTTCTTATTTAATGAATAATAATATATGTCTTATGACTCAATTACTTCTTGATTACGATGCGTTTCAACAGTTTTTGACTGTCATCATCAGGTAATGATTATTTTGTCAATTGTAAACAAATTTCATATAGGTTTTTTATAAATATATTAACAACTTATATGAAATTTGTTTACAATTGACAAAATAATCATTACCTGATGATGACAGCCAAAAACTGTAGACACGCATCGTAATAAAGAAGAAATTGGGTCATAAGACATATATTATTATCCATTAATTTATTAATTGAACCGTTTATTTTGAAAGTGAGTTAAGTCTATTTCAAGAGCTATCCCTATAGTGTTATCATTTAACCATAGGAACATAAGATGCTAAGAAGGAGGGAATAATTGGCATTTTTGTAAACAACTAAAATGAAATCAGTAATTTCTGAAAACTTAGCAGTTAAATAATTTAACATACTTTGTTCTAGTTACAAGAAGAAGAATCACCATATAGACCGTTCTTGAAATGGGCTTACGCCACTTTCAAAATAAACGAGTCAATTGTGACTTGGAAATAAAAAAAATCCTTTCAATGTTAAAATCAGAAAAATAGTTAGAAAAATAAAAGTTTTTAACTAACCATGATTAAGTGTCGAAAACACATCGCTACAACAAGCATTATTTTATTCTTTTATCGTCTATTATTACAATATTTAAATACATTTCTTTTATTTAACTTTTTGAACTATCATGTACGGATGTTATGGAGGTTTGTCAAATTCGCCAAAATTCAATTTTGATGCCAGGATGGTAGATCAAAATTTGGAAAAAATTATTGTAGAAACTTGAACAGTTTTTGAAGTTCAACAAAACAATTAACTAATTTATGATCTGGTCGACCAAATTTTGCATCAATCAACTTTCAAGTTCACCTGATTTGTTAGAACCAACAATGCAATCAAAACAATGGATGTCAAAAACTGCATCGATTTATTCGATAACTTTTTTCTTTATATTTTTAATGGGTAACATTGCCTCAATTGAAATATAATTTGATAGATTATCAAGATATTCCGCAGTTATAACGCCTTGAAAGTCTGGAAAATTGACAAACAATGTTTCTTGGATACTTCTAGTTTACTTTTTAGTAATAATCAATATCATTTACCGGAATATTTTGGGAAGTACAATGCCCAACTGATTTTCTTAGTTGAAAAAAATTCCATCATAATATGCGACAAATTTAAATTTATGAATTACTACTAAAAAAATCAAATTCATTATTATAAATTTACTTCGATATTTCGGATGCCCGAAAGTTGAACGTTTTGATTTTGAACTTATCGACAAATTATTATACTTAAATGAAATGAAATAAATTTCAAGTTCTATTTCCTCCTTTCTGTTATAAATTCGGTTCTAAAACTGATTAGCTATTTTATCCTGATTCCGTCCTAAAACTGTAAATTTGAACTATTTTTAAATCCCCATTCTAAATTTATGGACTAAAACGTCCAATTTTACACTTTCGTTTGAACACATAGTAAATCAATTCAAAAGTAATTCCGGACTAATTAGAATAATTTTATAGTCTCTGAAACTTTCCTTTATAGTCCAATTGAGCCACCACATAACTCAAAGAGCCACTAATTCAGCCACCTTTTATATAAACCACCCTTATGTCTATATTTTTGATAAATCTTCATACCAAATAATTTCTTTTTATCCACTTTCAAAATTCTTTACTATACCTTAAACCATTTGACCGCAATCGACTTCGATACCACCTGTTGTAAAGTGATTTTACCGATTATTAAAAAAAAAACATTCTTTTTCAATTAATAATGATTTTGTCAATAATTTAAGTATTAAATTAGCCGTCAGACATTTAATTACTTCAGGTTTTAAGACGTTAAATCTTTATTTATTGCAATGTTTTACCAATCGATTTTCACCCATCACAGCAAAACTATCGTAATAAATTAGCATTGACATAACAATTTTTTTAAGTTAATTTTTATTGAGGCATCATGTCCACTTTGTTAAACAACTATTATTTTCACTGTATAATTTATTATACCTTTTGCATCATATAAACAAATTTTAACAAACTTTACCGACTTTCAATAATTAATTCATGCAAAAGGTATATATCTATAATGTAGTGATTTAAATTTTATTTAACATTATGTATCAATATAATATTTAAATATAATACAATCAATATAATAAATAAATTTTAAGCCCTGAAGAAGTTAGGAATGTCTGACGAAACGTTGGCGATAAAATAAATAATATTCCACAAGAAGCTTCGTCCTTATTGCCCACAATTTAATTATTATATTTAAAAAGACAAGGACTTAAACAACATGGATTATGTATCAATTATTAAATTAATTTTTAACTTATTTAGGTAGTACTACTGTTTTCACACTTACTGTTTACATAATTTAACCAATGATTAGTTGGTCAAATTAAGAAAATATTACCATCCCTCTTTGGAATATAGTCTGAGCTTTTACTAGCACTTCGTTTATTAAATATAATTTTATTCTTTGGTACTTAAAAAATTTTTTTTTTAATTCAATTATAATTTTTTCTTTTTCCTTCCCTTCCAATTTCTATATCTGTATAGTAAAATCTAAAACACTAAAGTTATTTTCGCTCCAATGATTTACTTCTTTTTAAAATGGCTAACACTGATTTAATCTCAACTGAAGTAAAACAGAAAAAAAATTAACACAAGAAAAACTTGACTGTACATTCAGCAATACGGGCGGGAACTAGTTAACTAGTTATTAATACATAAATAAAATAATAAATCAATTCAAATCAATAACTTTCTTCGTAAAAAAAGTTTTTAAAACTCGATAAACTATTGGATTTAACGAAAATATTTCTTCCTCTTTATCACGTCTAGCCATTTGGTGGTCCCCTTTTTTTGTCATAAAATAATTTATGAATGACCACCAAACCACCAACTGCTAATCAAAATTTTTTGCAAATTTACCAATTTTTTTTTTGCGAAACAGGTGGAGAAATAAAAATGGAGTAAGAATACAAAAGTTCTTAACAGAAATGTTTTCTTTCCTTAAAAAAAATAATTGATATGTAAGGAATAGGTTAGTTGGTAATTATCCTTATTACTACCTTCAAAGAATGTATACACTTATTTATATACATCCATTTTCAATGCAATGTACCGAAACAAAGTATGAATATATAATTTATTTGCTATTAGATTTTCATTGTAAATTATACTGCGATACATTTAAATATAGTTACACATTGAACGCACATATTTACTTGCCGTTTTTATTATAGTTATTTCGGTTGCCACTTACCACATTGTATTTTTTCTGTTTTCTGTACAAAAGATCTTATCATTTGTCATAAAGGGAACAGCTGCTGCATACATATGCACAGTGGCGTGCATTACATATAGACAAAAAGACACTGCCTACCCTACATAATTCAGATAAATATTTATAATTTTGTTCTGATATCTAGTTTTATTTTATTTACGAGTACTATCAAATATCAATAAACAAAAAATCTTAACGGATATCATCTATACAGGATACAAATTATGCCAGCTCATTTGTTCGTTCAATTTCAAGTAAGCGACTGATAATATTTGTATTGCGATACACTAGCGCTACTAGGTCAGCAGCGGGAAAGACACAAACTATTTGTGTCTAAATATTTATATATGTGCACTAATAACTATATATGTGTCAGTGTGTGCGTTCGTATAATACAAATATACAATTTTCTCATAGAAAGACACTGTCTTTTTACAATACGACAAATTACGAAAATTCCCGAAGTAGCATCGTTTCTTATTCATTATCAAAGTTTGAATTTGATTGATCTCAATAATCGATTTAACGATCAGTAATCTACGTACATTGTTATTATTTAATTCTAATAAATTTTAATAATGTATTATCTTTTATCTGTATCATTTAATCCTGACGATTATATTGTATTTCTTTAATAAAGTTTGCAAAATAAGTCTATGGATATCTGTGGTTAAAAATATCAACATCATTATTTACCCTATACCGATTAGCCAATAAAATTTTGTAGTGAGAATTTTCCGAAATTTGTTTTTGCTAATCGATGGGAAATCGTTCGTAGAGGTTTGTGAAAGAAACCGTTTCGTTTGTGACAAATTAGATTAGCGGTAATAAATTAATTAAGAAAAAGTAATTAATTAGTCATTAATATAGTAAAATGTTAAAAAAATAAAGTTTAAAGCAGTATATAGTAACAAAAATGAGGGAAAATTTAGGAAACGGTTGATTAAAACTAGAACTAAAAAAAAAGTTAAAGAAAATATTTTCCGAATTTAAAAAAACACTTAATGTTCTACTTCGTTTATATATTTTCAAAAATTTTTGGTGTAAATAATTGAATTTCACAAACGATGAAAAAATTTGGGAGAAAAGCCTGTTTAATTATGTTTCTATTTTTATTATTTTGTAAAATTTTGGGAAACTACAATTTGAGGAAAAAAATTAATTTCATAATTGCCTTTTTTCCATTTTTTTCGAAGGGAGGAGGTTCTGTTTAATTTTCTTTAACTTTTTTTTTTTAGTTTTACATTTAACCAACCGTTTCCTTAACTTCCCGCATTTTTGTTATTGTATTTTGCTTTGAACCATATTTTCTTAACAATTTACTATATCAATGATGACTAATTAATTAATTAATTTTTCTTTATTAATTTATTATCGCTAAACTATTTTGTCACAAACGAATCGGTTTCTTCACATACCTCTACGAACGATTTCCCATCTATTGTCAAAAAAAAACAAAGCGGAAAATTCACACTTTAAAATTTTGTTGGCTAATCGGTATAGGGTTCATTATTTACTCATCATAACGACGAACTAAAACCAACATGCAGTATTTTTGATTATATTAAAGTAGCTTTAAAAAATTTCTGCCTACCCTGCCTAAAATCTCTGTGCACGCCCCTGCATATGCATAATAAGCGTTCTATCATTAAATATTTAAATATAGGTATTAAGAAAATCTAGTTAATGAATCATCTGTCGTTTTTATTCATTAGTCTCTAATTAATTATTTACGTTTGTATTAATTTTTAAGTTGATATTCGCTTTTAAATTTTTTTTGGGAACATCAAAAGAAAATGTTGACTTTTCGTCGGCGCTGATTTTTGTGTACAACGTGCGTTCTTATCTTTAACTGACATTTTTTTTTTGTACATAAATAGTTATAAGCGCGTTTCTTGGTATTTAATTGAATATAAATTACGATTGAATAAGGCATTATGAAAGAAAAAAAAATATCACCATCACGTACGTGTCAAGAAACCGATTTCTACCGAACGCATACTATTATAGATATATAGATATTTATTCATACATGCACATTATGTTAATGAAATGTAATTGATTGGAAGTGAACGATGCCGGAAGAGCGATGTGATAAATCATTTTGATTTGAAAGTATTGCCGTCGACTTGAAGACTAGTTCGACGAATGTTACGATGTTGTTGAAAGTTGTTGTCGAATAGTAATCGCAAAATCAACTGTTACTGTTTAACTGTCGTTATACTGAAGCTCTGAGTGAAATCAATCGTAATTCTCATTGATTTTTAATGTTAAATGTCAAACAATCTCTATACCATCGCAAAACGGCTCTCACATTTGAATCAATACGAAAATGTACATATTTATATTTGCATAGCAAATAGCGAGCGTTTATAATAATATGTTTATAATAAATTAATTTTATATGTCGAGACATAAAATTATTTATATTTTATCAAGAAACGATTTATGAGTCGAAAGGTTTCGTAAAACGATATTCCAAGTAGGTAGGATAATGCAAAATTATTTCGTTCCCAGATAAAATATCTTACTTGACAGCAATATTTATTCGATCCATTCACATTTCAACGTTTAGTGATCTTATTGAATCATACAACTTATTTTACCTATACAGAGCTTAATTTATAAAAGCTTTATAGCATTCAAGGAATCGTTTATATAGGCAATATTTGTGGCTTCGTCTGTTACGTTAGACGAAGCCACGGTAAGCCATGGTAATTATCAACAATATTAATTTTACTAGCTATAATATCTAAATTAACTCAATTTCTTTTATTAAAACAAAATATTGCTTATACCTAACGTGACCATATGTCCCGCTGTCCCCGAAGAACGTAAAAATGTCCCGTTTTGAGAAAAAGTGACCTGTGATTGGTATTAATTCATCACAACCAAAATCATTATGCAGGTATACTATATACCTTATACATATGCATATGCCTATTAGGGTGATTTTTTTTTGGTCCCTTCGTGAAATTTTGTTGGAAATACCAAAAAAAAAATTCTCTGAAAGTTTGAGCTCTTAATATTAGTTTTAAGTCCTCGACCAAGACGTGTAAAGATTTCCCATTGAAAATACACGGAAACTGTGATTTTTTATTTTTAAATTTCAATATATCAGCGGCATTTCATGGGATCGCTTTTACCGAAGATGGTTTTTTCTCAGAATTAAATGCTCTACAAAAGTGCCCATTGCGACAAAGTCGTGTCTCACACCGGTGAGGTAGTACGGGCAACTGAACCTGATTTTTCCATAAAATTTGCGTTTTTTTTGCATTTATCTCGTAAATAACAAGAGCAACGGAAAAATTATAAATGAAAAACTTGTAGAGAATTTGATTTTCTACAAAAAAGTTCCTGTAGACCAAATCGCGAAGATCAATATTAAACGAGATATTAAGCCTTGAATTTTATAGAAAAATCAGGTTCAGTGGCCCGTACTACCTCACCGGTGTGAGTTACGACTTTGTCGCAATGGGCACTTTTGTAGAGCGTTTAATTCTGAGAAAAAACCATCTTCGGTAAAAGCGATCCCATGAAATGCCGCTGAGATATAGAAATGTAAAAATAAAAAATCACAGTTTCCGTGTATTTTCAATGGGAAATCTTTACACGTCTTGGTCGAGGACTTAAAATTAATATTAAGGGCTCAAACTTTCAGAGAATTTTTTTTTTTTTGGTATTTCCAACAAAATTTCACGATGGGACCAAAAAAAAATATATTGTTATAATGTTGTTAATATTGAAATACTTTCAGAGCTTGAAAAAGTCTTAATAATAAAGACAAAACGTCGCAAAATCAATGATTGTTTAAATTAATTTAACTATATTCCAATTACCCGTGACCCTGATATTATTATTGCTGTTAATAATCTTTTATCTTTTATTTATTAATAGATATATGTGGGGTGGTTTTGGTAAATTTCTTTATTAATAGATAGTTATAAACTAAACTTTTTAAACTAATGCCATCTACCGATATATCGATAAACGATTAAGCATTTTTGAGAACTGACCAATAGATAAGGCCAATAACGCCAATAATTTCCCATAAGTTTACATTGAATTTGTATTACACTTTTAATTTGTTTTTATTTTCTTTAAAAAATTTTTTCGATTGAATTGAATCAAATTCAGATCAGAAAAATGTTATTAACGCAGAAAATATTCTTAAAATTTGATATATATTTAATTAAATAAGCTAAAAAATGAAAATACAAGTAGTAATATTGGGAAATTTACAGTGTTTTGTTTGCACTGTTCTCATATATTTATTAGAAGTTCATGAAATTGAAGAATTTCATGATTTTTTTCTATAAACAAAGAGTTAGTTTAATTTAATAGCTTCCATTTCAATTAAAAAAAATGTATATGATTTTTATTTTTATCTAAGTTTACTACTTGATATAGTTATATACTAAAATGCACACAAAAACTAGAACTTATTTTGATCAGCAGACTTCCTGACCAAAGTGGTCAGTTCGCAATAGTTTTATTTTTACAAATCTCAGATTTTTACACCATTTTCTTTAATGTCAATGTGCAAGAAATACTTTCATCAATATTTATTGCTTGTATTTTAAATTGCCGAATGTAGATTATCAATAATCAAAAACAATAATAATGAAATCATAACATGTATTGATGTGTTACCCACGGTTATTCGTACCCTAAAAGTATCTAGGTGCACGTATCCGGCTAGGATTAGTCGTAAATAGAGGAAAGTATTGATATTTTTTTTTTCAAATAAATTGCACAATCTGCATAGGGTTGCAATAAGTGCATTCAATCCATAGACAATCACATGTAAACACTAGTCCCAGTAGAAAAGTATTGATATGAGTATAATTTTCTATATGCAATGCAACATAAGATATGCTAACCTTTTACGTTTGATATCAAAAACAAAGATATACTAGGACTAATAGAAATAGTTTATCTACAATTTATAAAAAAAATGACTCATTTAGGGATGGTAGGTTTCAATTAATGGCACCTTAAATGGACAAACAGACGAATAAGCATTGGATTTTATAATATAATAAAGAAAGCGAGGCTAATCCTATAAAATTGGTCAACATTAAAGAGTTTTTCTTTTAATAATGGTTACCATCTTATTAGAGATAGTGGGTAACAGGAATCACGATTTTATTTAACTTTATTGTTTATTTAAAATATTCTTCACTTAATTAAAAATTAAAATAATAACTAAAAACTAAAAACTACATAGGTTCCACATCATTTACTTAAATATTTTCTACATGATTGAATAATTCAATTTCAAAACTTAATTGTTTTCAACTTTGAAACCTTATTTAATTAACTTAGTTAAAATATGTAAACATCCAAAGAAAAATTATGAAAAGGATGTTTATGGTGGTTTCATGGTGAACACAAGGAAGGCACCTACCAAATGATGTGAATTTTTTGATGTTTGTAAAGAATTGAAAACTTTCATATAAATCGTAAATAGATATTATTAAATAAATAATTATTGAAAGATAAGACCACTCGTTATTTCCTTGACTTTACATTGTTAACTTGAAACTTTTAGTTACACAACAATTGGGTTCCATTTTTGTGTCCATTATTTGTTAATGAACATAGTTACATTTCTGTAACTAAATTTACTTATAATGACAACCAGTAGTACTTCCAAAACTATGCAATTACGAACTGCAATCCATAAGTTTGAGAAGAAAGTATCCTTTTTGTTTTGTTATATTTGTGGAATAGTTTAGAAAAGCAATTCCTTATTTTTAATTTTATTAATGATAAAAATAAATTGATAGTATTTATTTTCTTATATGAAGTTATTAAATAAGTTAGTAAATAACTTTTTTCTGCCCCCTCAATTAATTTGTTGAGATTGCGTACCTTCTTCAGATTGGGAATCGCAAGTCTTTACAGATTCTTTTGGAATTGTAACCCATACCATTAAGAAAGAAAGGAAGTTGTAAGAAATTAAGCGAAAAATAAAATGGAAATAATAAGGGATACATAAAGATAAATGGAAGTAAAAAATAGCATGAATGTTGAACTTTATGATACTTATAAATATCCTTCATCGTAATTATAAGTTTAAACGTATAATTAAGTTCATTAAGTCTAGTTTTCACGGTTCCTTTTTAAACTTAACGTCGATTATAAACTAAATGAAACGATTATGATTAACTTAAGTTTAACCTGCGAATTTCCAGTCTTTGCATATTTTTTTTTTCTTTAATAACTGTTCTTTTAAAAATAATTGCTATAACTTATTTATGCGACTTAATACGTATTTATTCCATCTTAAATCTACTAAAGTTGAAGAAGATATTGCAAAAGACCAAACCATATTCTTTATCAAAAAAAAAAAAAAAAAATTGTTCCATGTTGTAATAAAAAATTGAAAATTCTAAAATATTAACGATATCATTATAAGGAATTGAAATATCAATGCATCGAATTTGGAGCTTGCTAATATTGGTCAATTTGATAAGTGGATATTTTTTAAATACTAGAAATTCACTGTTGCAGTATAAATTGTGAAACCATTCTGTTTTACACTGCTTAATCCTTGAATTATGATCCTTAATCCTTTGAAATCTACGACTGAATAATATAGCCAACCGTTTTTTTTTTCAATATTTCCGACCCCATTTGTAAAACTTCAATAGGTATTTGTTAAAAATGAATTGTTTTGTTTGGAAACTGTAAAGTTAAATGATTTTCCGTTTTACAGCATTGCAAATCGAATTTAAATTGAAGTAAAATTGAATTCTGTTGTTTTACTCAGGATTTTTTTCCCACTAATATCCAGTGAATTTTAGTCGGTGTTTTTTTTATTAGAGAATAATACATTTGTCTCCAAAATATAGAGCTCCCTAGTTTAATGATTGAAATGTTGGTTTGATTGAATATTGCTACCATGAATTATAAGTTTTAAATGTTACTGTAAGTTACTAATAGGCATAAAGTATTAATCTAACAAGTACTTAATGAAAACCACTGAAATACATTGGAAAAAATTCAAGTAAATAACTTCCTGCTTCGACTTTAAAATCAAATTCACATACACTTAGTTGAAGAAAATACAAACTTCAATATTCAATTTCAAAATACGTTTCTTTGTCCCGACATTAATACAATCCTCAAGGTTACATCTTATTTTATTTTTTTTACATGTAAGAAATATCTTCTGCGTAGGTGGACTACACCGATTTAAAAAAAAAACATAATCAATTCATAGAATAACTAAAAATTTCTCCGACCAAAGTATCGTTTCACGTAATTAGCAACTTCATTTTAGTAACAAGTTATTAAAGGAAAATAATTAAATTATCTCTATATGAAAACCGCAATTAACATAATTAATTTTAATTATTTAATTTCAACAGTTTGATTAATTAATTAATAGGTAATCTTAGAGCGGTACATATGTACAGGAATATTGTGGTTTGAGTGTGAAATTATATTTAGGTGTGTACATTAAATATTTCGAATTCAATAGGCAGTAGTTAATTGATAAATGATAATAATTATAGAGTTTACCCATATAAATATTGAGCTGATGTAATTGATAATTTTGAGAAAAAAATGTGTAGGTTTGTAATAGTAAATTTTATGTTTTATCTTACTTAATTATAAACCAGAAATAATATGCAAGTTTTACATTTATTGCTACTTTTTCACTGCAACCGTCATAATCATTATGCAATTGCAATTAAATTGCAAATTTCATTGTGTGAATTGAAATCGTATTCTTTATAAAAAGTCGATAATATTAATTCCTTTCATGTTTTCTATACATAATACTATATCCATATTAAGTCAACTGTCATCATTGAACTCTGTGGAAAAATTAGTAAACAACTTATAAGCAGTAGAATAGAAATTTTCACGTGGTGTGTGGTCGGAATCACTATAGCAAAAAATTAAATTCAAATGCAACGTCTTATGAAAATATTTTACAGAAATAAATCGTAATTTGATTAAGGTTGTATCTACAAAATTTTATGAATGAACATCAAATTGAAGTGATGGAAAATTGAGTTTTCATTGTAATGTAGAATCGATATCATAATTGAATACGAGTAGAAACGTACATATGTATATCTTCATAAAATTCACTCGGTACTCTGAGATTGAATCTAATTTCAATAGTCCATATATCCTACCTAAATCTATCTTCCAATCCAAATTATTCAACTACTTGGATAAATGTGATTCCAACAATCGTTGTTATTTGCTTCAATATTTTTCTATAAAATGCAATTTCAGGTTTAACTACCCACCCATTATTCATTGTTACATAATTTCTTGAAAAATTGTCACACCATTCTTGATATAAATTATCAATTGAATGAATAAATATACTATTGAAACAAACAATGGGCACCCTTAAGTCCTGAATATAAAATATGAATTTTTGAAATGATTTGTTCTTTGAATAGTATTCGTATCTTGAAAATTGAAATTTGAATTTTTTATGAAAAATAAAGTAACACATTTTTCCGAAAACAGTTCTGAAGAAAGTCCCTTGGCCGGATAAAAAGAATATAAAACAAAACAAAAATCGACGGTAAGCTTTGTTCGGTAGCACATCCGGTGGGATTTGGACGCGTAAAGCTCTACCCTTCTCATATCACAAGCTTTTTTTTTGGCAAAAGAGACTTTTTATTTAGCAACAAAAAAAAAATGTGCTTTTACAATTGGAATTGGACGTTTTGATATTTCCCAAGTATTCCTTGATTTATTTCCTGTTAACTACTTTCATTAGTCCCTGTTTTGAGTGTTGGTTTTCTTGAAATCGTTGATGTGCCTAAAAGTTTCTATTGACAGGTCTACGTTCCTGGATATTTACGTGTATGATTTCCACTTTCTAAAGATTTTTCACGTGGACTGCTTGGTTTTCTTGTTCTGAAAATATACCAAGATTTGATTGGTCTACTATTTAAAGTTTATTCGTCTTATGTGGCCATATATATAGGAGACATTTCGCTGTTACTTCCATTAAACCATTGAAAAACTGTTAATATTTATATATTTTGGACTTTAATGGTTGGTACCCGTTTTTAAGGTTTTCTAGCATTTTTATTTTATTTACAGATACTTTTTCTTATACCTTTCTGCATCTATTTCTGTTTGAAATATTAGTGTCCGACAGAATTTTCGGTTGCGGCCTAGTTTCGGCGTAGTTTTGGTTTCGGCTATCGTCAAGCCGAAACTATGACGGAAACTGAATTCATGAGATGAAAACGTTGGGAATTATTGTTTCTCACTTATAATTTTAGATTCTTCATTTATGAATTTTGATTATCAGTTCATTAAAAAAAATTGCAATATTTTTTTTAGTTCGAGAGAAAACTGACCAATGTTTAGACGATTTTATTTTGTTTTTAAGATATAAAAAGAGTACTTTCTAGTGTACCTAAACTTATTGAGCAAAAAGTAATTTTGTTTTGTAACTTTTTTTTGTTTAATGTTATTTGAAACTAATATTAAAAAGAAATATTTGGTCCATTTTTTTAAAATCATCCCCTTATTTCAGTACTAATAATTTATTTGAAATAAGAAGTGATAATAATTAGTTATGTTAATGATTAGTTCAATTATTAGAGACTAAATGGTAAATACCTATAGGATTTAAAAGTAAAGATTGACTAATTATGATTAACTTTTTTTCGTACGAAAACATGACGTTATATGGAAGTTTTGGTTTTGACCAAAACTAAGACTATTGCTGATATTCGGTTTCGTTTTCGGCTGTGAAAACTAGTTTCGGTCGGACCCTACAAAATATGTATCGAAAATTTATATCAATTATTATTTATTATAAGAAGGTATTATATGATACAAGCCAGGTGACTGAAGTTGTAGGCGGATTTATGGCTTTGGTACTATAACAGCCAATCAAACTTAATTTTAATTTAATTGATTTTGCTCCATTGATTTTGATCCAAAAAGTTGTACTATAGTCTGGAAGACCTATTTCGAGAACATCAAATACTGAATGCTATCATAGAACTACCAAATAACTAAAGATAGATCGTAAAATAATTTGAATCATTTATTGAACCATATTGCAACCTGGAAATCCTTCACCGAACTGATGATGGTTAGGCACGAAGAGTGGTGAAGTAATTGAAATATTAGCAGTTATAACTTATAGTCCTAATAAGCATAAACGATTTGGAAATTTTAGATTTCTTTTTGATTGGTCAAAAACTTATTTCAGAACTCTTTTTGAAGAAACCAAAATTAGAATTGATTAAAAATATAACTACCCAGGAAAGACCAGAATTGAGCAATACAAAAAGGTTTGTATTTCAGCAAATCTTTGATTATCTGGCAGAATTGCTGGGAATTTGATTAGGGGTTTTTTTCTTATCCATCGGAAAATTCGGATCTAGTTAAGCAATTATCATCTTTTTTAATGTTTTTGATTTGATTGCTTATGACTATAACTGATTATTTTAGTTTTTCGGTAATAAGAAACAATATTCTGGTAAATTCCTGGTTGCTCTCATCCATGGTGTGGTAAATAATTAATAATGTTCTTGGGAACTTGGATTTAAATAATATGACGTTACTTTTCAAATTATCTCAACGTTTCGTTGGTATTTATTTCCAATTTCTTCAGGAGTTGGAGTACGTACCGAGTGAGTACGCTTGTTAAAGTTATCTTGTTAAAAATCTTGTTAAAAAGCCAATATTTACAACGAGGATGTTAACATCAAAAATTCTCCTGAAGAAGTTGGAAATAAATACCAACGAAACGTTGAGATAATTTGAAAAATAACGTCTTATTATTTAAATCCAAATTCCCAAGAACATTATTAATTATTCTGGTAAATAGCATAAGAAAATTGCCTTCTAGAAGGCAATGAGGAACCGATAAATTTGATATTTACTTCATTCTATAAACGAATTACTGTAATCATGCATTTGTATTATTTGTTTAACTGATAAAATCACAAATTATGTTGTGTTAAAAATGAACTTTGGGCATGTTTTTAAGTGATTATAATTCATGCAGTAAAAAATTTATTATGTATACTTCATATTAATCTCAGCTTCGTTTCAATAAAAATTGAAATGGATTGGATTCAATCTATAATTAATAGTATTCATTCATAAAAAACCTACTATGAATAAACATCATTCAAACATATTATCTTTTCCTATCATAGCGGATATATCTACTAGAATTAATTTCCAAACGACGAAATTCATTCAAAGTTCTTCTCATTATCAGTTTGAAGAGTTAAATAACTCTCTTGTCACTTATTTATATTTAATGTTGCGCTAAAGTGTGAGAAAGAAATACACATCTATAATTTGAATAAATCGTTCTTTGAGTTCCCGTCAAGTTATAAATACTCATCAATATTATGAAAATAATAATTAAGTAGTCTGTAAATTGAATGGAATTGATGAGTCTCCAGCAATACAAAGATGTTATGTTGATGGTCGGTATAGTAATATTTATAAAATATTTTCTCACAGAAATGTGTGTTGAACTTTGACTATAATTATATCCACAGTAGCTTATTACGCCGATAGTGAATAGAGATGCCTTCAATAATATTCTTGGAATATATGAACAATTTTTCCACTTGACAAATAGAAATAAATAGGGTTTTATTTACAAAAATTTATTCACGAGTTTATCATTAATCCGGTTTTATAACTTGACAATTTCATTTGCTTTAATTTGATGAAGAGAAAGTACTTAAATATGTGTAATAATTTTCTTAGCACACCTTTTTTTCTTCACTTAACGCATTCATCTTTGCTAATAATATTTAATTAAATGAATATATTAACTTTTTTTTTTGGTTTCATAAGTAATTGCTATGATTATATAGAATACCAAATTATATAAACCATTTGTGTATATGAAAAATTTAGTTTGAATGCGAAACTTTATGTTGTCTGGCCAAAATATCCATAAATCAAGACGTAGTCTTTGAAATGTTAAATAGTTTTGAATATACTAATCTAATTATTCTTTCAATATCAAAGAAAAAAATTATCCGCAAAGTTAATTGAGTTGGAAACTTGGAACAATCAAAACCAATAGTGCCGCGAATTCTTCCAAGCCTTAAAAAATGTAATCAAAATTTGTCAATCAATTGCAAAATTAAACATTCACTAATCATAAATCGATATTCATGAAAATTTTTGTTAATTAAATGTTTCAATTAAAATCCAAATTTGATAAATAAAAGTATACAATCCCATTAAACTTTCAACTGGGAATTCGTCGGTGGTTTTAAATACGGCCAGGTTAAGTGATAACTCGAAAGCTATACTATTTATTGTTGTGAATGAGCATTTAAGAAGTTTTAGCTGTAATAAATTTTGCTAAATTGATCCGTACGACAAACAATTAAAACACAGCAGAAAATTTACGACAATTCAATGTGACACAGTATGTGGCACGACATAAAGGTAATAAATTACAAGTTGAGTATAAATCGCTATCATGAAATCGGCGATCACCCATATATATTATGTGCTGTTTTATTTTTGCAACACTTTATTATTTTTTGTTGATTGAAATCAAATCCATCAGTCATAGTCACTAATTTATGACTTGCAAATGTTCAAATTCTTTATTTGATATTTAAATGAGTTGTTTGGTAATTTTTTTTAAAAAAAAAATAAGTTTATATAAATACTAGTTCAGTCGTTCCCAAACTGTGCGCAGTGGCGTCCTGAGGAGCCGCGGCTCTTCTATTGAGGCGCCGTGAAAATTTTACTATTCGGAGTAGTAGTACTTGTTAATATTAGTACTTACTTTGTAAAATGGTACTCGGACCCAAGGTTTATAAAATCCGCAGGTGGCCTCATGATGGCTACGTGATGGATACGTGACGTATCCAGAAGAAATTCGTACATATCTTCAGACTGATCAAATTTAAAATTCTTCGTAAGACGTCATTTTTTTTTCTAATGGAGCAACCTGTGTAATTTACAAACCTTGACTCGGACCTACGTAAATTTGAACAATATTTTACGTTTATGTAGGCTAGGAGCTGGGAACCTGCGGATATTTGAACCTAACCCAGTGGCTTTTATGCCAAACTCAAGTTTCAATCATCCAAAAAAAGTCATAGAAGTAAAAGCTTCTTCAGCTTTTAAATTTGATTTTTTTCCAATTGTAGTAATAATAAACATGAGGTGTAATTTTTTCCAAAAAGAAATAAAATTCCTCAAAATTTGGTTCCTTAAAGCATAAAGTTTCCCGACTCCCGATGTACGCTACGCCGGAGTGAATAACTTGGTAAGAGTTCTTTACGGGAAACCTTAGTATCCAAGATTGGCGTTCCCCTACAATTTAATAGGTATAAGAAGTAGTTTCTAGTTAATTTTTTTGTGCATTAGTTAATTCTGAGATTAATTTTGCTACATTAAGGGCGTTGGAAACCGAAAAAGTTTCGGAACCCTTGTACTAAAGCCCTTTAGATTAGAGATGCCACGAATTTTGATTTGGCCGAATACCGAATATTCGGCGAGTCTCTTGGCCGAAGCGCCAAATATTCGGCGACACTTAATACCGTTAGCAAGTGAGGTTTAAATTTTAATCCTACTGTATAATTTATAATTTAACTTTATAATTTATGAGGAAAAACGAAATCGTTTGCTATCAACAAACGCTGAAAAACTTGTTTTCATTCATCATAACTTACCACTGATAGATTTTAAGTATTAATATTCTATGGTAAAATAAATTTATAAATTAAAACCTATTGGTGAAATAAAAGCCTTTCTGAGTAATATTATGCATTTTTTCCTAATTTACTGTTCGGTGTGAATAGTCGAAGACCGAATAGTTTTCGAATATTAGTTTGATTTTTAATTTTTTCCCATCACAACGTATAACAGATTGATTTTTATTTTATAATAAGTGTAGAAATTTATGATTAAAATAAATATTAAGAGGATCGAAAGGTAACGTCATTACTGAACCTACCGACATTCAATTGCCATTTATCGGTTTATAAGTAATTTCAAAGTCGTACCTTAAGACATTTTCTGATTAGCGTAACTAGTTAACTCACAAAAGATTAAAAATATTTATTATTCTAAGCTCTATACTGAAATGGTTAAATAAGTTCCCAAAAGAATACAAATTCGATATTATATGCTTCGAAATTAAAGCTTGTGGAAAAATTTTGTGTTTTAATTCATTGCTTTCCGATTCACTATATACATTTTTGAGTAAAATATGCTTTTTTTTGATGATTTGGTATTCGGTATTCCGTCGAATAGTAAGCAATGTTCGACCGAATACCGAATAGTGGGCGAATATTCATGGCATCTCTACTTTAGATTGGCACTCATTGATGTTGGCAGAATATTTTTATAACTTTTCCTCGTTTTCTGTTGAACGACTTGCTAAATTTCCCGCGTGATTTTCACCAGCTAAGTCCGAAATTCTATCGATTGAGAAACTGATAAATTACTTTAATAATAAAATTTCAAAATAGGTATAACATGAATCGAAAACCTGCTCTCTATACTAACTTATGTAGCATACATTCCCTGTTTCTTTCTCCTATAAAAACTGTTAAAATGAACTTAGCAGATTAACATTATAGGTCTATGGTATACTCATCTAATAAAGGGTTATAGATAAACTTTTTGGTATAAAATTTCAACGCAAATTGTAAATTACCGGTAAGAAAAATCATTCATACATTGACTTCAAGATAATATGAAGCACATACTCGTAAGTACATTCCTACCTACATTATACGAATCTTTTAAAACGGTTGTATAACGATGCCAATGTTCTCCGAATAAAGAGAAATGGAAATGTGTCTTGTTTTATAATGACGTCATTGACTACGTGAAATTCGTAGTAGCAGATCATGAGATTTGACCGACAAAGTGTTAATGACCAGGCGACGCAATTCTCTTCTTCCATACCCTCTACCGCCTAATCGCCTGCTAGTTGGTACTCGAGACTTCTTAAATACAAATAGCATTGGATATTTCGAAAACGATAAACCCAAGTATGAATTCATAATTTTTCTATGGCGAATAATCGCTATAATCAGAATTTCGAGCTTATGAACGTTAAGTTTAAATGGAAATTTGGAAGAAAAGATTTTTCCGAATGAAATGTTTTAATACCTACTTGCAACAATATTCTTCATTAGAAAGAATTGAAATAAGTTTTAGCCTCTTACGTCAATTCATCTTTTCTATAACTTTTTGGAGATGAATATGTACGTTATTATTTAAGACAAAAAATGCCTGTAGATTTACAATATAGATAGACTTACATAGTATTGGAATAGGTACTCCTAAAGTTATATCTGCATATTGATGTTGTGTACCTACCATTTATAGTTCTTGAATTCTAATCTTGACATAGGAAAAATTGTGCAAAACATTTTTAGAATAACCCAATGTGTATAAAATTGTACTTTAAAAACTCAATGATATTTGGGGATTAGTTTTACAGATAGAAATGCATAGTTTGCAACTAGTTTAAAGGATTTCATGTTTAGTACCTACTTGAAGAATTCCATAAAATTCAACATCATCAATATAATAATAGGCAAATCTATACTAATATATAAAATTCTTACGTCTGTCTGTACATTTCGATTTTGAACCCAATTTTAGGGTAAATATTTGTTTCAAGAGGCCCTTATTCCAAATTTAACATTTTTAAAATTTTTGTCTATCTGTCTGTATGTCCCGATTTAACTAAAGAAGGGAACAACCGAATTTAATGAAATTTGGTATTAAGATACAACACAGTTTCCCACAGACTATAGGTTATCATTCCAAAAAAATAATAAGGGAAGATATTCCCTAGGGATGAAAACAGAAATTTTTACACTAGAGAGGTGAGTTATATATCATTGGAAAGATAATTTAAAGTTAGCAATTAATCTATAAAAATATTTTTAGTTGAACTGATAAAAAGTACATTACATTCAATTTAAATTTTAAAAAATTGTCTCTTTGAAGTATAAACCTTTGTATATATAAAACACATAGTTGATGTTAATAGCGTAATGGCTTACGTATCTGACATTCTGATCCTCCTAATTATAAAGATGTGGGTTCGAATCTTACAGTAAACTTTTTTTTTTATTTTTTTACTGAATTGTTGTAAATAGACCCTTAGAGTTGCTAAATAAGGAAATATTAACGAAAAAAAAGTAATAGTAGTAGCAATAATAATAATAATAGTAATAAAACTTCAAGTAAATACGTTTTTAAAACCGTGCATACCTAAAATCCTGTATTTATATATTCCCTCTGACTAATGAAATTTTAATATTCGATGTATTCCTTTTAAGAAGTAGACATCTGATAAGAATTTTTTTTTTTTGAAAACTCCTACCCTAAAAGAGTAAAAGGGATGACTAAGTTTGTATGAAAAATTGTAGAGTTAATCAACAACCGAAATTTTGAATTTAATAAGTGTAATTAATAAATAAATAATTAATTAATAATAAGTTTCTGTTTTTGTTTTATCATTTTCACTACAGCATTTTAAATAGCGTCATTTCACTTAATTAGTATGAAAGTTTAGGTAGTAGGTACTTATACCAAATACCAAAGAGGCAGTTTTTAATTTTTGTTTGTTTTTCAACAATCAAACTTTTTTAAAATCTAATTTTTATGAACCAATGATTGTGACCTGAAGCAATTATTTAACATTAAGGGAGCAATTTTTTGTCATATATTTCATTATCAATTAAAAAATAAAATCTTCCAAACCAACTTTTCTTCGGTGTTTAAGAAAATTTGAAAATCAATTATTGTTATATTATATATTTATTTATAAATATTTTTTGAAAACTAATTGATCATTGTATACAACTATTTTATTCTAAGTAACAGTTTATTAAATGTGTCTTTTTAAAGTTGACAGAATAGTGTTTTTAAGTATGATTATGTTTTTCGTAAAAAAAAATAAGAAAAATAATAATTTTCATATGCCACTACAAATAGCAAATTTAAAAAGAAAATATAATCTACACCTACGTTACGCAGACGAAGTCGCCGGGATCAGCTAGTCTTTATATAATTCTTTTATATGTGTGTTTGTTACTGAACTAAACCGTCGGACCTATTCTGCTGAAATTTGCTGTATGTATATTTGAAAGGGTCCCTGGGTGATTTAAATTCACAATTGAACTCTATAGGTAGGGTTGTCGCTCTTTTTTTTGTGCAACTAAAGTATATTGGTTATTAAAGGTAGAAAAAAAAGTACATTGTGATATGAAAGACTAACAAAAAATAATCTGTCCAAAAATAAGTTTAAAAAAAATATTTTGAGTAACTACTGTCCGCAATAATATGGTCACCCGTTGATACCTGTAAATATAATTAATAAGTATAATGCTTTACAAACATGCTTAATTAATATATGGTTGCAATAATGTTATAAGATTGATAGACTGGTTTTGAACAACTGCGTTGTTATATTAAGGGCTAACCGTTTGATACCCTTTTTGATATTTGGTAAGAAGAACATTTAGTGGTAGTCAACCCTTTCATATAAAGCGACTTATCTGATAACTTGTTTTCTGCATTTGGTAGGTACTGAGGTTCCAACAAAGTGCTTTGATTTAAGATACACCATAACAATATCCAACTAGCTTTATATCTGCGTATAAATTAGAGATCAAAGACATTTTAATTTGCAGCGATTTCCTCCGTTTCTAATGAAGTTAAATTACGTGGGTAAAAGGTTAGCCGAATAAGCGTTACTTGTCCATGTAGATGTTGATAGTATGAGATTATATCTACCTCTTTTTATAGTGAAACACTTAGGTAATAGGAATTTTAATGAATGTAAACAGAATGTATACGTTTGTAAAT
This sequence comes from Sisyra terminalis, assembly GCA_958496175.1. Taxonomy (NCBI): domain Eukaryota; kingdom Metazoa; phylum Arthropoda; class Insecta; order Neuroptera; family Sisyridae; genus Sisyra; species Sisyra terminalis. Next base: position 59,223,159 of record OY292274.1, read on the forward strand.
GTTACCCTTTGGAGATATTTGTAGTTTTAAATTGTGCAACTTTGGCTGCCTATATGTGTACAATAATTAGGTAGTAGGTATTTATAAATGGTACTGAATATTGTTCGGTATAATTGTTTTAATTGCAACTACAAATATGATACCTATTCAATTTTCAAACGTTAAAACAGTTTACGAGTTTAGTTATGATTTCTATAGATGCACATTTTCTACCAAAATAGGTTGAGATATTTGTTACTTTAGATAAGAAAAATGAATTTAAAAGTTATGTTTTGTGAGTTTGGGTATTCTAGGTTAGCCGGGTTAGCTTAAGAGTTACATTTAAAAAGAATGAAGTTCTTCCTTTACAACATCATAACAAACATTGAATTCAAAAAAATATGGAATAGATTATTGAATCAATTACAGGTAGGAACGTTGATACCTAATTACAGGACTATATTTACAGACTAGGCTATAGTTTTCAATTCGGGACCTCCACTAATCATTTACTCAATAATTTTCAAATTTTTAAAATTTTATCATTGCATTTCAGTACCAATACATTATAGATAGGGACTATTTAAATATTTTCACGTAGATAGTAATATAGGTACTAGGGTGTTTTCTTTTTGGGACTATTTTTTTGCTCCAGTTAAAGGCCAAGTTTAAGAAAAAGATTTGCCAACAATAAAAGTTTAGACAGGTACCTATTATGATGTTTTTTTTTTGGGACTATTTTTTTTTTGCTCCCATGCCGAAATTTTGTTGGAAATAATTCAAAAAAAAATTCCCTGAAAGTTTGAGCTCTTAATATTAAAATTAAGTACTCGGTCACAGCGTGTGAATATTTTCCATTTAAAATACACGTAAACTTTGATTTTTTTTAAATTTTTATAGCTCAGCGGCATTTTATGGTATCGCCTCGCTCAAAATCGGGATTTTTTTACAACTGTATGCTCTACAAAAGTGCCTATTTTTAATAATTTTTAATAAGGAATAAAAAAACAATATTTTCTTAAATTTTACTCAATAATCCGTAAAAATTTTATAGTAAGAGAAATTCAAGGCTCAATATCTCGAGAAATATCGATTTTAGCAATTTAGTTTTCTGGAACTTTTTTGTAGGAAATTAAATTTCCTATAAATTTGATTTTTACATTTTTTCTGTAGGTCTTGTAATTCATGAGTTACTGAGAGAGAAACGAGAAATCTACGAAAAATCTAGGTTTAGTGACCCATACTACCTCGCCCGTGTAAATTACGATTTTGCCACAATAGGCACTTTTGTAGAGCATACAATTGAAAAAAAAATCCGACTTTGAGCGAGGCAATACCATAAAATACCGCTGAGCTATAAAAATTTAAAAAAAAAATCATTGTTTACGTGTATTTTAAATGGAAAATATTCACACGCTGTGAGCGAGTACTTAATATTAATATTAAGAACTCAAACTTTTAGGAAATTTTTTTTTGAAGTATTTCCAACAAAATTTCGGCATGGGAGCAAAAAAAAATAGTCCCAAAAAAAAAACACCATAATAGGTACCTGTCTAAACTTTTATTGTTGGCAAATCTTTTTCTTAAACTTGGCCTTTAAATCCACTCCTGACTAACTATTTGCTATGGGAAAATCAAAACCATATAATCTCAAGACAGAAATAAGAAAATACCAATTGATCTTTATATATTGTTGCACTCTTCGAAAATAAGCCTGGTTTATTAAATTTCGAGTATCTACTACCTATAATTTTCCCAAGGTTTTTTTTTTGGTTTGCCCTTTTTTATTTGAGTAATCTTTAAAGCTCCTTAGAAGAAGTGAAAACTGCTGAAAAGTAGTTACCTAATTCTGCCTTTACTTGAATGAAACTAAAATTGCAGATATCATTAAATATTTAAAATTTAACTCCGACACTCCGAATGCTCCTCTGGGACAAATCTACAAGTAAGTGGATGCAGTACAGCATCTGCATCGTTCTTAATATTTACCAAAGTATTTGGTGAGCAAATAAAAAATGTTTCTTTTTTTCTAATATAAAATTAAACAAAAATTTGCTGACCTATTAAATTTCGTACGTAGGTATATCTGACTTCAAATTCATAAAATGAGTTTGTAAACTTAATGTTTCAATAAAGTCAAACCTCTTTTATCGTCTAATAAATTGTATTTAATTTTGTAGTAAAAAAAATTGAAATAACAAAAAAGAGCGCTTAATGTAACAATCATTTATTTTTCTTAATAAAAATAATAATTCATTTAATAATTCTTTAATTATTTAAGAATTTTAACCAACACCGTATCTATACGTATTAAGTCGGGCGGCCATTACATTCTCTTCGTAAGCTATTCTCGAATCACGTCTAGTGCTCATCCCCACTGCCAACATTTCCAACATGCTAGGTGGCAAACTGTTGAATGGGGATAGATTACTCACTATGTGAATGTTTAATATCTCTCTCTTGTACAAACAACACATACTTATATCTATTTCTTTTTAGTTGAATCGTGGATATTAGCGATAATACCACAACATTGTAATCAGTGTTTATTTTCCATTGTTAAATAAACTTGGGTAATCTATTTAATAACAATAAAGTAAAACAGTTAATTGAAACTCTTTAATTTATTCAATTTACCTCGTAATTTTTTAATAAAACATTAAAATATACTTTTAATCCACGAAAAAAAGCCATTAGATTTCCTATTTATTGAGAGAAAAATGATACAAAAGATTCAGTTTCTAACTGTAGAATGGGGGGAAATTTGAATTTTATTTTTTACCTCTAATGATTGAATTAAAATATTACATAAAATTTAATTATTTTTCTTATGTTTTAGAAAATTTATTCCTTAATTTAAAATAGAATAAAAACTATTATTATTCATAAATAGTAATGAAGAAAAGATTTTACAAGTATTACGTTTTAATTGTCGCACATAAAAAGTACAGTAGGTAATAGTTGTGTGGGTTCATTATTGGTATGGCAACCGTGTTACAAATGATCTCTAATGACTATGTTAAACCTTTACAATTAGAAGTCCTTTGCTTTTGGTGAATTCTAATTACAATAATTTATCATAAAATTGCTTTTATTTTTGTACTAAATGTTGATGGAATTTAAATTTTAGTTCGTAATCGGAACCACTTAGCATTTGGAATCCCTGCTTAATAAACACCTACATTTATTGCTTTTTTAATATTTTTAATTGCCTCACTATTGAATATCTAATATCACTTTAGTCTCTTATTGTAATCAATGATATTGATATACATATTTGACCAAGTATTTCAGTATGTACTTTATAGTTCTAATAAATAATTTATAGATTGGTACTTAAATTCGATGGAATTTGTAAAGATTTGAAGTTTCTTAATTGTATTGTATTTTACTGGCTCTATGTTTAAACTATTTTTTTTCTCTAGGATATTATCAACCAGCTGGTCCTCTTATCAGTACACACCATCCTCATGGACACGTAGGACCAACTGCAGGTGCTGTAATTGGCCCCGGATCAGTAAATAAAATATCTGCGCCGTTACCGTCACTTGAGACTTCTCCGTCATCGCCATTATCCCAGCAACCACCAGCACCGTCCTCGGCTGGCGAATCTTCTGATAACGATGTTATTATCACGGCATCGACAAGTAGCGGAAGTGTTGAAGCACCTCATTTACCTCAACCACCGCAACCGACCTATCGATATGCTACGTCTTATCCGACAACCGCTGGAGCACCTCCGGGATACGCTTACAGTTTTCCCCCGGCGCAATACTACACAGCGCCCCAATATGGTCCACAACAACCTCCGCATTATCACCACCAAGATTTATGTTATACTGCACCACCTTATCCAACATATTTTAAAGTAAGTACTTCTGTTAACAATATACGAATAAATGTAATGTTAACAATTTTTAATAGGCATACGCACCACCTCCTGGAGGTTATCATCGAAGATATATTCCAGCCCCACCCCCACAGTACTATCCTCAAGATGTTTTTGCGTCAACACAAGGAGGACAACAGACTACGCAAGTCGTAACAGCGGCTGTATCAACAACCGGATCAGCAGGACCAGGTGGGACATTTCAATCCTCGTCATCAGGACCACCTCCTACTTTAGTTGAAACATTTCAACCGTCATCGGGACCTGTTTCTATAGTTGAGTCGTACCATGGACCACATTATTACGCCGGTTTTAACACTGCTCCAACTGGTCCACCGGGATGTTATACTCACTCACCTCCTACTCGTAGTTTAGCTTTTATAGGTAATTGATCAGTAATAAATTCTTTGTTGATGTAAATTAATCAATAATTGTTATAGATCCAGCTTATCAAAGCTGTCCTTGTCCAATGCAATCGTGTCCAAAAAACGTCCATACTGGACCTCTTACTGGTGATGGTAAGAGGTCTAACATGACCGTCATCGCCAAAGAATCAACCGGTAGACCATTACTTCCCGTCGCCTTAGCTTTACCTCTGGAACCCACTAGTGCAGGTCCACCAAGTCCTGCCAGAGGTTCTGCAGGTATGCCTCCTCCACCTTCACCTGCGGGAGCAACTTACCAACCAGCTTCCACTCCGAAACAAGAAGTAGTTGGGAATTGTTCACCGGCATTAGTGGATCCAAACATTACTTGCACAGAAAAGAGTAGAAGAAAAGCTCGTGTTGGAAAAAATATGGTCAGAAATACAATAGCAAGCCATTTCACACGACAATCCGATAATACAATGTTACTTATGTGCCACAATCCTGGAAGTACTGTAAAACGAGAAGCTATTAGCCCGGAAGAAGATCTTCGACTAGAAGACAAGAAAGAAAAAGAAGTTGAAAGCTCACAAACGCAACCATCGCCATCGTTAACACAAGTCAGCACAATTTATAATGTGCAACAGATCGATACTCCAGCAATAAACTCTGATTTAGAACGACCGTGCGATAGATTAAAAACATCGCCTAATGATTCGCAGATAAATACTTCAACTGATGAATCTAAAGAAGTAAATAATTTATCAAATGAAATTCAATGTTCCACAGAAATGTTATCAAACTTTAAAGAAGAATTGTCATCGTCTCCAACCAATACTGAACCCGTTTTATCTCCTTCCACCGACAATTCAACAAATGCAACAAGTGAAAAAGAAAATACAGAAATTCCATTTGAAGAATCGTTAACAATTAATCAAACAATAGGTACAAAAAGAAAACTCATAGATGATGAAGAAAATAAAAATACAGTACAAAAGAAACATAAGAGTAGCTATAAGGACTTAATTAAAAAGCCAACAGAAACATTTAAAATAAATAATGGTAAGCGGAAATTAAACGCTAACAAAAAAATGGTCGACACTCGAGCCCTGTTGCCTAAAAAACCAAAGAAAAAACCAACTTCGAAAACAAAATTAGCAAAATCCATTGCTGGTTTGAAGAGGAAATCAACTTCACCGCTTGATGAAGATGGTACAAACACAAAAAAAGCAAAAAATGTAAAAGCTTTAGCTACAGATTCTACGAATATGTTACAAAACACAAAACCAGATACTAAATCCAACAAATTACCATCAGTTGGTGCTAATTTGGGACCTAATTTATCTTCAATGAATAAGAAAAGTACTGTGAAAAAGATTGATACGGCTGTAATTAATAATTCGAAAAAGGTATCAACAACAAACGTTGAACTTCCATTAAAATCGAACAGTGTAGATCAAACCATAGAAAGTGTAATTCAAAATAGCATAGTGTTAGAGGATACAAAAGCACCTCTACCTCCTCAAAACATATCAAAAGTCAGCAAAGAAAACAAAGTTTCGCTATCCAATGTTAACACTAATGTTCCTGTAACGAAAAGCAAAGAGCCTGAATGTTCCAAGTCCACAGTTATAAATACAAGAAACATTAAAAACCAAACTAAAATTACGAAAAAAAGGAATTCAAAAGTGCATAAAACGAAAGAATATATTCCTTGTCCAATATCAAAAGTTCCTAGACGATCATCTTTACAACCACGATGGTCAAATGGTTGGTCGTGGGAAGGAGAACCATTCAAAGGAAAAGTCTTTCTTAATGTTAGTGTAGCAAAGAAATTTGCTTTGCAAAACATTATGACGAATAATTTTTTTGTTTTTTTAGAGTGACGAATCTGTGGTAACTCGTACTTGTTATCCAGCCATGAGACACTCGGAAGGTGATCTCATATATCCTAGAGACTGTATACTTTTAAAATCAGGCCCAAGAAAAATCGATTTACCGTTCGTGGCCAAAGTGGCGTCACTGTGGGAAAATCCTGATGATGGTAACAAATTATCAGTTTGTAGTGAAAATTATCATTATAACTTTTGTATTTGATAGGTGAAATGATGGTGTCTTTACTGTGGTATTATCGACCTGAACATACTGAACAGGGCCGGTTATCTACAGATGAACCTGATGAAGTTTTTGCTTCAAGACACAAAGATACAAATAGTGTCGCTTGTATTGAAGACAAATGTTACGTTCTTACTTTTAATGAATATTGTCGGTAAGTATTTTGCTTATTAATGATACAGTAGTCCCCACTGTTATAAATTGAAAACCCTTAAACGAAACCGCTATTACTATGAGATCCTATTGGAAAGTGATAGATGCATTCCAGCTAGTAAAAATATCCGAACAGAATCCAATTTTACTATAGATTCACACTAAATATTGAGCGTAAATAAATTAACACTTAATTATTCCGCATAACATCAAACACTAATTCGTAAGAACTTTTGACAACTATTTTGGGATTCCCCCAATAACAAAACCAAGCATTAAACTGTATTTACTAAATTTCTTTTTATTGTTTTATTTTCGGAATTCCTCTCAAAAAATACAGGCAAAACAGAACTTCTAAACTTCCGTTAAGAGCGCATCCGCAAATCGGGGGATTACTATATATGACTTCTGTAATCTGTACTACATCTTAAATATCACCGAAAATAATTCAAATATATAATCAAAATATATTAAAAACATAAGTTAGCAGATATTCAGTGGGGTAGCTACAGGAAAGCAAATGGAAGCAACGCTTTCGAACCCCCGGTTTTAGGGGGGCCCCATTTAATTCTTTTATATGACTCGTTTATTTTGAAAATGGCGTAAGTCCATTTCAAGGGCGGTCTATATGGTGATTCTTCTTCTTGTTACTAGAACAAAGTATGTTAATTATTTAACTGCTAAGTTTTCAGAAATTACTGATTTCATTTTAGTTGTTAACAAAAACGTCAATTATTCCCTCTTCCTTAGTATCTTATGTTCCTATGGTTAAAAATGATAACACTATAGGGATTGGTCTTGAAATGGACTTAATTCACTTTCAAAATAAACAGAATTAGAATAGAATAAATGAAAGACCATTATTGCTATTGTCTTTACTCTTAAGTTAAGAAATCATTTTCCTTTGTATAAACTGTTAAAATTAAAAAAAATGTTATTGGTGCCCCGTAGTTTAAATTTGCTTATGGACCTTAAAAATCCAGTAACGCCACTGCAGATGCTTTATTCGTTCAGAAAATCAATTGATGAAGATGAATTGTCAGGATCAATTTTAAGGTAGTTGTTATTTAGGGCATTTCGGGAGATTTTATAAATACTAAATAGATTTTGGTTCCCAAAAATGTGTAGAGTAGCAAGAATATAGCTAGATCCATAAAGTCAATGTTTGTAAATATATATTATATCCTTTGTATAAGCGGAATCAAAGGTGTATCATCTTTATATATATCATCTTTCATTTGCAAGTACGTGAAAGGGATCACGAAAAAAATTCGCAATTCCTGCCAGAAATAGACTAGAGTTTCCCTAATGTTCTTTCTGTTATTTTATTCATATATTTTCACAACTTTAATAATTTGATTTGCTTCTAAGTATGTACTGTTATGGAATCTTCACAGTACACAAAAATATCCTGGGGGGGCACGTGCCCCGTGCCCCCCCCCCCCCCCCCCCCAATCCGCCCTTGAGTGGAATTATTCGGTTCAAAAGCTGAGAGATAATACTATCATATTGTCCTCACTACTAAAGTTGTACTTTCTACCATCGTATATCTTTTTATTCTTTATTTTTTATTATCGAATTATTCGGTTCGAAAGCTGAGAGATAATACTATCATATTATCCTCACTACTAAAGTTGATCTTTCTACTATAGTATATCTTTTTTGTCGAAATGAAGTACATAGGAATTTTGTTTTTCTATTTTCTCCTCTCTATACCGAAACTACTTAAATATTTAGATACCTTAATTCAACGAATAATAAGTCTTTTTATTTTCTTAAGTTATTCATTGTTGTTTCTCTATTTTCCTCTTTTGATACCGAAACTACTTAAGTATTTGGATACCCTAATTCAACGAATAATAAGTCTTTTTATTTTCTTAAGTTATTCATTGATCTTTGCTTAAATATTATGGAAAATGTTACCAAATTAACTTGGAAGAAAGAATTTGATCATGGAAGCTCGAAGTATTATACTATTTAGGGTACATATTGTAATGTAAAGTTATTTATTTACAGATATCGAAAAAATGCGCGAAGAATAGAAGAAGGGCTGGAAGAAATAGGACCGGTTGTGCCTCAACCTGACGGAACTGTTTATCCACGTGCACATAGACAACCACCGTCTTCACAAACTACATCACCAGACATGGTTTTCTTCTGCCGTCGAGTGTATGATTTCCGTCAAAAGCGTATTGTTAAAAATCCAAGCTAATTCATACATAATGTTGAGCCACATATTCAAAGCAAAACATATAATTAGTAATAAAACTACTAAAGTTTTAAAAAAAAAATAATAAAAAAACAAACAAAAAAAATAAATAAAAGTAAAAGTAATAATACATTAAAAATATTTTAACATAAAGGCGATACATATTTTTATACAGGTCTCTATTGAGAAATATTTTCATTTTATTTTTCTTGTTCTGTTTATAATGTACTTCGAACTGAATGAGTGTGTTTATTTTATTTAAAATAGTGAACGAAAATCAATTGTAGATGACGATAATATAAAATTCAAATAGTTTTTATCTTATATATCTTATATTATATTGTTTGTTAGACAAAATATACTAATATATGTTACTTTTATAGCTGCATTTAATTTAAACAACAACAACAACAAAAATACCAACAAACTAAACAAATTTTCTACTGTTATTTAGCTGAAAATTTTGCTAAATTTTCTCCCAAGTCATTTTGACAAAAATGAATTTCGTTGAACAAAGGTATAACAAATTTCAAATTACTAATATATTATGTACTTTTATCATTTTATGCGTTATTTATCGATACGGCATATATGATGTGAAACAGTACAATATTGCCAAGTCTATCTTCGCGTGTAAAACACAAAATGAATACGTATACATTAAAAGAAAAATTGAAAAAAAAAAATAATAACAAATCTAAATTATAACTTGGGGAACATTAGTGTATCATATAGAACAGAGATAAACCATAGATTTATTATATTATTATAAAAAAAAATAATTATATTAATATTAAGAATCAAATATATTGTAAAAATAATTGAAAATGCATAATTTATGATCAATATATTATTATAAATTTTAGATAGCGTAGAATGATATTCAATCGGTGTGCTTTGTCCTGCTTTTATAAGTATTGCGTTCAACACAGTTATTATATTTTATGAACATTGACAATTTTTCGGTATTGATGATTTATTTTTCATATTGGTAACGTTTTATTTGTACATAAATATCCTATTGATATTTTTTACCATAAAAATAAATCAATGTACAACTATTGTGTGAGTTCACACATCAGACAAGTGATTTAGGTATAAATTTATAATTATACATTTTTGTTTTGTTATGTTTTATTATATTTTATCAATTATTTATGTGCTTTTCAGCAAAAATTGTAATTATTTGTTTTATTTTCCAAATGTATTATAATTATTTATTTTATTTTTTTTTCTTAAATGAAGAAATTTTCATTGCAATTGAGTATCGGGAGGTTTAAAAAACGTTCTTTCAATTAATCAACATTTAATAATTGAAGATTTTGCTGGAAAAATATACTTTTTTTCAAAGTCGTTAGTTTCTAGTACGGTATGCAAGTTTATTACATAGATAAATATACTACACTGCTATTCTGCCAGTGATTAAATCTACTCCAATTTTTGTTATCAATTTTGGCTTTTTTATACTTCACTCTAGTCATTTTTGACTATTCTTTTGATTCATAAGCACGAAATATTGTTTTTAATATTTATGAAGCATTGGATGATACGTGAATAATTATATTAGTTTCAATATTTATCATAAATTTATTATTATTTCAATAGAATGGTTTTTATTTAATTTAATAAGAAAATAACATAGAAATCTTCGCAAAGGAAAGATAGGGAATTGCTAAAATTTAAAATTTGATTCCGGAAAAACGAATTTCTTAGTATTTGTATGTATCATAAGAAGTACTTCATCTTTGATATGAATAAAAAAATATTTAAATTTTCAAATGAATTAAGAAATGAAACTTATACTTTAAAATTCAAAAACCAACTTACAATCTAAAGAACGCAGAGGATTACAATCTAAAACCTACTGATATAATGTATCATCGCCCCACGTTCAAAATTCATCGTAATCTGATTCTTACAATAAGCCTGAAGAAGTATAACATATAAATTCGAATTATGCTTGATTTTAGTTAAATTACTTATCATTTCAATCTTCAAACTGATTTTTTCATATATTTTCTTTAGTTTTCCCAATAAAACAATTCTAGCAAATTCTTCAGAGATTATTTTTATTGCAAATGTATGAAAATGGACAATAATTTATTTAAATAAATATATTTAAATATCATTCAGAAATACTTTCCATTATAATATAGCTAGGGGATGGTTGGACGTAATACTTATTTATTTTTAACATCTTTATATCATTTACTTTCTAAATGTGGAATAACTCTTTAATGTTCCAATCCAGATCTGTTTTTATGTTCATGTAATGTTCTCGTACTGTATTAGGATATATAATATTTTTTTAAATTGTACTAACAACTATTAATAAGATTGAATTTGTTTAAATTTAGATGCTAATAAAACAGAAGATCATAAAGGTTCTATTAGCAATGCGACAAATAAATTGCTAAACTCAAATGATATATTTTTTAAAAAATAAAACAGAACCAACTTTTGTTAGATATACGATATGAAGTATTTTTTTTAATGCATATTTCATTATGTTTTATGGAAAAAAAATAATAATTTTAATAATGCACTCTGGTCATTGCACTGTAATGTATTTATATTTGTTTTTTTAAATTGTCTTTAATACAAAAGTATTTCTTTTTTCGAACTATTTAAATGTTTTAGTTTAAATTATATGGTATATTCTATAATATTGTTTAGTCTCTTCTAGTTTCCTTAAAATTTAGCCAAAGTCTTGTTATTTCAATTGCATTATTTATTTATTTTCATATAATTAAACAAGGTGTATTCAAATGTTATTTAATAATATATGTCCCCTTCTCTTGTTAACTTTTTACTCAAGTGTATTTTATGCGTTCTACAGCATTCAAATATAAATGGTCAATAAACGATAAAAGATTTCAATTGAAATGAATTCAGGAAATGATAAAATTAAGTAACATTCCATAGAAATAATTCTTAGTGCCGTAAAAAAGAAGAAAAAAATTGCTGTAGAATAATATCACTCTGAGCAATATATTCTCTGGTAAGCTTCTTGATCTAATTAGACAGGTTGTAGAAATGTACAAGGCCCCAGGATTATAATGGGCATATTTTGTGTCTTATATGTTTTGGGATTTTGTCGACCTATGCCTTCTTAGGTGCCTTGCTACGCTATCCTTCGTCTCGTTTGCTTTGTGTACCCTGCAAACAATATCATCAGTACTGTAATGTATTGTATGTGTGCGTGTCGTTCTTTTCATATGTTGATAAGTTTGTCTCTTAACAATAAATGTATGGAAAGATATTATATTAACAAGTGTTTTATTATTTATTTTATTGGCTTCCTTTTCAATTTTCAGATAAAGTTTCACAAAATTAACGACAACCTACTGGTAGCCGAGTGGCCTAGGTGGCCGCTCTAAAACTAGTAGGTAGTGGGTTCGATCCTCGTATCGTGCAAATTTTCAATATTTCTCGATAACGGATTTAATTAACCCTAGAGTCGCCAAAGGACCTTAGTAGTTACAAAGCGACGGTAAATAACTATTAAAAAAAATTAACGGTTTTGCACAAAATTCAAAAATTTCACCTCATTAATTATAATTTACTGTGTACAAAAGAATTACGAATACAACACATAAATGCAGTCGCTTTTTGTATCATTTTTATTAGCATAGGTCAAAGAGTAAGTTATTGTCTTTATAAAGAATTCTATCTACAACTGGTTTTATTCTCAAAAAAGAAAATCCTTATTTTTAAACAAAATCAAAAATTAAATTTTATCAAACTTTCCCTAGTAACTAACGAATTTTAGTTTTTACATTTTTTAATTTTATAAACATTAGAGTGGTCCAAAAAAAATTTTTTTGCCTATCATCTTAAACGCTTTTCTAAAGCATAAAAAAATTCCCTCCAAAGCGCAGATTGATATCTTGATTCTCCACGAAGCTCAATGAATGTCTATTTTCCCATTTAATTTCAAAGTCTTTTTTGAAAAAATATACAATATTACAAGATAATTTAATAAATATTCATGGATTTGAAATAATTCTCAACTTTTTGAAAACTTTTTTGGTGGTTGCATGTATTTATTTCCAAATTTATCAAACTCTAGACTGTTTATAATATAATTAATAAATGTTTTTTGGCGAAGTACGAACTGTGAATTATGAATGATTGTTTTTATTACAATTTGGATAACTTTTTCCCCATTAGAATTGCGAAAAAATTACTAGAGTACTTTTTTGAAGAGAATTCAATTTCCTACAAGAGTAATTGATCCAAATTAGAAAAAAAAAAATTCTTAGTTTTACCGGATAAAAGCGCAAAAAAATTTTTTTTACATGTTATTTAAATGGGAAAATAGAAATTTATTGAGCTTCACGAAGAATTGAGATATCAAGCTGCGCTTTTGACGGAATTTTTATTACATCTAAGAAAAGCTTTTGAGATAATAGCACTTGAAAAAAAATTTTTTTTGGACTACTCTAATAAAACATTAGATTGGGCCAAAAAAATCGACTATTTTTTTTCTTTTGAAAAGTATATCGAAAATATTGTTCAAGGTGCCAAAAAAAATATCGATAAGGTTTGAGCCCTTAATATTAATATTAAGAGGTCTATAATCTTTAATTTCAATTTTTAATTGTACTTTCATTTTTGCGTCAATGCTGTCAAACTATCAGGGAAAAAAGATTTATCTGCACATATATATATATTTATAGAAAATTAAATTCCCTACAAAAAACGTCTCTGCCAAATTTTTGTCAGACATGCCGTTTCCGAATAATGAAGATTTAAACATTGATATAATTTTTAGATTTATCTTCTTTATTTTGGAATTTTGTAACTAACGAACAAATAAATATATAGAAATGAACAATATAGATTCTTGAAGGGAATTTAATGCTCTACAAAAAAGGTCTCTTAATGTTTTTACATAAAATCACTTTTTATATACAACAGCGATAAATGTGCAACGAAAAAAATATATCAAGTAAGAATATAAAGAAAATCTGCATAATGGATGTAAGCTTAAAAATCACTTAACACTTTAGAAATGAAAACCAGGGATATAAAACTAGACTAATTTTGATGATCGCTGAAGATTTAAAAATACCAAAATTTGTTTATATTTTTTTAAATTTTTATTCTCGGTATGATAAAATTTACTCTAGAAAAACCAACAAAAATTGTTCACAAAAATCCCAATTGGCAATGGAATTGAAACCAACGCTATTGGCATCGTTGGCACTAAGATTTCTGATTTTCAGAATTTAATAACATTTCACTTACTTGAGTAAAAGAATTGTCATCTTGATTAATTGAGCACTATTTCAATTATCACTTTGATCACTTTTTGGCATTTAACCAAATTAAATTAATTAATTAAGTACAAATTAAGTATGGATAATTCAAGTATTGCACTATTATCTGATGCAAGCACAAACGCTTCTATGTAAGAGGCTATTAGCCAATAGGATTGCGAGATTTCAAGATGTTCATTTGTTTTGATTATTGAAATTTTCAAAATTTAACATAGTCCCGCCTAAACGCTATCCTCACCATAAACAATGTACATATTATTCAGATTGAGCATTTGAAATTAAGCGCGAAAATGGTTTTTATTAATTATTTTCACAATGAAAAACCCTTTCCAAAAATGACTCAGTATAAAGAAAATATATAACACCTAAAAGATATATTTTTAGACAGGTACCATAATTATTTCATGGTTAAATTTTTATTTTTTTTTATTTTGTACAGCTTTTTACCAAGTTGTTATTTTTTCATAAAAAGGCATTATCAACCCTTAAATCATATTATTTTTATTTTTTTCTTTTCGCAAAATCTAATTGGGGTAGAAATCTGAATCTTCGAGGATCTTACTAGTATTAGTACCGACATATTTACAAAATATCATTAAAATATATGTCCGGGGTCGATTCACCAAGTTTATACCCTTAGGCCTTTTGGCAACAAAATTTATATAAGACCATGCCAGACCTGCCAGAATTGAGTCAACAATAAAATCGAAAACAAATTCGTAAATTGAATTAAAAGCAAAATAGAGATTTAAGGCGTTACCAGATAATGGTTAGTATTAAAGCGACTTGTACCCGCATCTGGAGATATGTTGAGCTTTTTCGTCAAAATTAGGTGAGTAAATTAAGAACCTTATTACAAAAAATATCAATTGCAATATCTGCTGTTTTCACGATAAATAAGTATTAGAATTTATAATGTTTACAACGGAGTAAATGTAAACAAAACTTAGAAAAGCTAAAGCTCTAAATAAGTATTTTAATCTTATCTTAAAAATGTCGGAATTTTAAGAAATAATAAACTAAATTGTTAAGAACTAAATCAATCGTTATTCATTGCGTTTTCCAATAATTTATACTTTATGTATAGGTATAGTTTAACTGATATCAACGAAATATGTAAGATTACAATATTATGAATGTCCTAAATTCTTTAAACTAGAACATTATCTACATTTCATAGTTTTTTTTAGAGTAAGTATATATAAAATAGTAAATACAATAAAAATATATATTATATACTACTTTTATATCTATTGATAATATTCGAAGATTAAAACAATATATTTGTATGTTATATTGTTCATTTTAAAATAATTTTTATCCATAGTATTCAAATTTAGATCCGTTAGGTCTTTGAAAAAACAAAAAAGCTGTACATAGTTTAAAATAATCTAAGATAATATAATTATATCAATTTGATGAAAGTTAATAGTATAACTATCCATAATTTATAATGCGACACAGCTTTTAAAGCTAAGAGCTTTGCTTTATTACTTTCTTGGATTTCCATCTTATATTATTAAAAAAAATTATTCGAAAATTTCAAATAACTTTTATTTTCAAGTACATTTCACCGTCAAACATTTATTAAAATGTTAGTTTATTAGTTTAATACAAATTAAAAAGCATAGTTTCTAAAAATTATGTATAACTTCCTTATCAGAATTAATGTTATTACTGTAGTTAAGTATATTTTTTTTAAATAGAATTCGAAAGTAATATTTTGTATATTGCTTCTAAATATCTTTTTTTAAACAGTTAATTTCCGGAAGTAAAATATGAAAAAAAAATGTTTTTATAACATATCCTGACCATACTCTATCTAAATGAGCTTCTGCTTTAATTTCAACATTAGTTTTTAAGGATAAAAAATTGTTTAATAATTAGGTAATACAAAAAAAAATAGGTAACAGGTGGTAACGGCGGTAAGAAGGTGTTTTTTTTATTCGTTTTATAATTTTTTGCCAATTCATCTTCTTCCAATGCACCTGCCAAAATTTTATTGTGAAAGAGGATTATTATATATCCATGAACATTAATTGATAATCGCAATATGGTCCTGAAATTGACCATTCAAATTTAAACCGTTTACAATTTTATTCAGACAAAAAAATATTTTTACAATGTATTTGAAAATATCCCGTTATTTAACTTTTAATTTTTTTTTATTCCTATTTAATGGATATAAATAATAAAACACTAAAAATAAACTTTATACAGAACAGGTTTTTATACTCGCATTTGTTATTCTTAAATTGAAAACAATGCGTTAGGGTTTATACCGGTAAACTGGTTTACCAACGTGAAACTGTTGAATTTTTTGAATGTTATTAGAAATTATTTGTTAGGTACTTCATAAATACTGAAATCTTAGGTTCATTAGTAGTTAGTAAATACCTCTAGGTACCTAATTGTCATATTTGAGTTCCAACGGATCTATTTTTAATTAATTGAGGAATAAATGCTTACATTTCCATTAAACTCGAAAATTCTGATAATGGATTTTGTGTTTATCTGCAAATACCGAGAAAGAAAAACTTACTTTATTAATTAAAATAAAAATATCTTCTTTTAGAAAATATCAATGTAATATTCTTTTGAAAAAGCTATCTTATTTCACCTATTAACTTATTTAACGTATATAACTAATCATGCAAACACTCGTGGGCATTAATGTTGGACTATTATTTTACAAAATGATATTTAATGTTTTTTCGATAAACGCAAAATCAAGTAATTATATTAATTAAGTATATAGTATCGAGCAGAAGGAAAAATTAGTCTTCCTTTTAATTTTTCCTTCTGCTCGATACTATAATAATTGTTATAATAATTTAAGATTCTCATCTTTTCTTTTATTTGTGAGTCTTTTAAAGTAAATTTTATATGTTCAATTAATAAATTAAATTTGTCAAACAATGTAATATATTAATAGAAGGAAATTTTTCTTCTAATTCAAATGCTTGCAAATTTTCAAAGGGTATACCTATCGGTTTATTTTCTTGACTTGGAGCAACATAAAATGCAGAATTTTATTCAGCTAAAGTTTTATGAATTGTTTAAGTTATATCTTATTTCTTTTTTTTTGTTTCAAATGTGTTTAACTTTTATTTACTTTAAACCTTGTAATACTATAATAGTCCTTAACACTTATTCATAAAAACCAATTTATTAAATTTTTAGTCATACTTATAGTTTATAGGAAAATGAAACATTTTTAGTTAATATAAACTCAATTTATTGAAATTGTTTTAATATAATCTAATTTTTCATTAAATTTCCTATTTATCTGTGTACGTCGAAGAGTTGGGGTAGTAAGAAAATAGCTGAAGGAGTTATTTGTGTTTCTTGCCAAAATTGAATTAATAATGACGATTTATATTAGCGGGTTATCATCAATAATAGTATTAGTAAGACTAATACTGTTAAAGTAGGTGTTCCTCAAGGAACAATTCTGGGCCCACTGCTTTTCATTCTGTATATCCATGATATTTTTAATTGTCTACCTAAAGAGACTCTAGTTTCATATGCGGATGATACAAATATCCCTGGTCGGGCAGTACTTGGGCTGAAGTCAACCTTATTTTAACTCGATGGTTAATCAAAATTGACGATTGGTTAAAAGAAAATCAGTTGTCTCTCAACATAGATAAGTTTACGTATATTACTTTTGGTAATTATTGATAGCATTCCTGATATTTTCCACCTTAAAATAAATAATGTTGAGCTTAAAAGAGAAGATAATTGTAAGTATCTGGGACTAATTTTCGATGCGCACATGAAATAGAACTCACATGTCTATGAATTAACAAAAAAATAAGGTACTTTTCATTCATATTCTTTAAACTAAGCAAATGCTTAAGTCCCTCGGAATTAAAAACTATTTATCATGGGTTATTTGAAAATATAATCAATTATGGCATTATTGCATGGGGTGGGGCATATGGAAATAGTGTCAGGCCTTTGACTACTATCCAAAATCGCTTTATTAATTATTTCATTTCACAAAATAGTGTTGATATACCCCTTGGTAACAGGGAATCATTTATCATCAATGCTTTAACATACTACTATAGTGAGTGTAAAGAACAATATAATAATAATAATAAACAAACTAGATCTATTTTGTTAACGCTACCAAAAACTAAGAAAACTATCAGCACTAAGAATCCATATCTTGTTGCAATAAAATATTTTAATAAGTTACCCAACCATTTTAAAACACTTAATTTTAAGCGAAAGCAATCGAGGAAAATATTAATAAGCACAATGGGTACCTTTAGTGATTAGTCGTTGACATAGTTTGTAATTTTCAATTAAAATTGTATTTATTTACTTTATTGGTAATATTGTTTTAACTTTGTAACTTTTAATTTTGTTGCTCTTATTTAAATATATGCAATTGTACTATGCATTACATTACAATTGTAATATTCCAGTTCTATGTACAGATGCTTTGCATCTCTATAGAAAGTATGTTGGAAGTAAAATAAATGAAATGTTGAAATATATTATCACATTAAAATTAGAGAAATCTCTGTATGATTTCTGATTAAATTCAGCGATTTACTCCAGGTCAGTTATGTATTTTCATATTTTGCTTTTGTTCTTAAATATTTTAAAGAAGATGATTTGTAACGATAATTATTTGTGAATATGTCCGGTAAATTCATTTATTATCGTAGTAAATTTGAATTTAGCGGGGAATTGTTTTTTTTAATTTGGCATTTTACAAGGATATGTTCACCCAGATGTCGCCGCTGTTGCCTTTTGTCACTTTGGTAGAGTTTGTTTCGTATGTGCTCGGTTCTGCCAACCTGATTATGATTGGAGGCGACTTTAGCCGAATGGGTCAATGTCTGAAGCATCTAAAAATTGTTAGTGAATAGAGGACTGTCTTTCAGTTAAATAAGTATTTAAAATATAATTGAATTTAACAAAATGAATGTTAAGTGTCATTAAAAAGTGTACGAGTTTTGTTGTCGTGGATTTATAAACTGTGTCGTAGCTACATGAACGTTTGTTTAGTGGAAATAGGCTAAAAAGACTGGTAAAGGAGACCATCAGTCGGAAGTTCGTGAGCAAGGGTGTTAGCGAAGAAATGTGATAGATCTATGAATTTGACAAACGTCTGATAACTATTTTAGAAATGAGTCTACGCCCTAGAACTACGTCCTTTGCCAGTGGCACTAAACAGCCAGTACTACCTGCAGACCCTAATAGCAAATGGGAAGCCCCTGTTGGTAAGTGATGTAGTTTTTTTCATTGCTATATACCTTGGTGTAGAACCATCAAATCGGATTTCTTCTCATAGCCAGTTCATAGCGAATGACGTCGCAAGCAGCGCGCAATGCGCCTCCCGTACCCCTCGGCTCCCCAAACATGGCGTACTCGTTCATTTCTTAACTATTTTTCTCAACATTTGTCACATATTTATTCATTCCACCCATCAAATTCCACCTGAAAACTCCATTTTCCCAAAACGGTCCCATGCAAGTGCCATTGTATTGAAATCAGTTACATGTCGACACCTAAAAGCTGCCTCACTGCATTGCAACACCAAACTACTTTTAATTCCCTTCAACGTAGTATAGAGCCACTTCATCTTTGTTAAAATCCAATTTGAAAAGTTTTGCATTTGCAAAAAATTTTCCATTTCCATAAAACAATGAAAAACGCACCAGTCCGCTTATCAATTCGAAACTCAGACGCATTTTCAATCGTCATATCCTTTTAATAAATCCACCTCATTATACTATATACCTTATGCTTCTTGATTCTATGCTTTTTCAAAAGTATTTTCCGATTCTGATCAAGGCTAATAAAAATGTTTAAATACTTACATATTAACCTAAATGATTACATATTTGTAAATGATACGCACTTAGAACTTATGAATTTTTCAAGATGAATATCAGAAAGCGGAACGTTCAATGACAGAATTCCTATGATTAAAAAAAATATTGATAAATAAAAATAAGTGTACGTGTAATACAATCTAAAGGCATCGTTTTACTAACATTTCAATAAATTTTTACTCGGAAAAATTACCAACCAAGATTGGAAACACTTCTCTACAATTTCCATTGGAAATGGATTCCTTATATTTTAATTAAGTAACCTATTTTCTTCTGAAAAACTACAATAGAAATTACCAACCGAGATAACTAAAGGATGTGATAGCTTAAACTAATTAAATACGGGGGAAAATATACTTAAAGTAAAATCGTTGTGAAAAATAATGAATCCATTCTTACCCATTAATTTTATTGATAAAAATCAGTGCTGAATTCTTGAGAGATAAAGACATGTTATGCTTTGTTCTTAAGTCTAAATATTTTCACGTATTTTTCTTTTATGGGCTTACGGAAAATTATGCACTGCACTATTTGTAATAAGTTCACCAAAATGACACTGCAGGTCAAATTTGGTGACTGAATTTAAATTTTAGAGATCAAAAGTGATTGAAATCATCAAGTTCAAAATTATATTAAATTTTTGCTTTAAATATTATTTAGAAGAGAAATATATTTTGTCACGTTTATTTCTAAATCGTAAATTGATGATGAATACCTGCTGTCACACCCTTGGTATAATACGAAAAAAAATTTCAAGTATTACACAGAAATGTTGTGAAAAACTATTACTTGGAAAGTTTTAAATATTATTTATACAATGGTTCCAAACTTGTTATAATTTGCAAAGGTCCCGTCATGGCATATTACGACATGCACAATAGCTTAAGAAAATGACGTAAATTGGTTTTTAAATTTTCTTCCTACCGTGAAAATTATTGTCTCTGTCATAAAACGTGGCTTAATTTGATAAAAATATTTAAGTTTATAGACTTTTATTCGTACCTGTTACTATATGTTAACAACTGAATACAGTAGGGGGCATTGGTGTAAGTAAAATAGTTATTTGTGCATAACACAACGTATTGGCCTAGCTGAAATGCACTTAAGTTATAAGTGCTAAATTATGAAAATTTTGTGTATCTATCTTATTTATAATTTGCAAAGGCCCCGTCATGGCATATTACGACATGCACAATAGCTTAAGAAAATGACGTAAATTGGTTTTTCAATTTTCTTCCTACCGTGAAAATTATTGTCTCTGTCATAAAAAGTGGTTTAATTTGATAAAAATATTTAAGTTTATAGACTTTTATTCGTACCTGTTACTATATGTTAACAACTGAATACAGTAGAGGGCATGGATGTAGGTGAAATAGTTATTATTTGTGCATAACACAACGTATTGGCCTAGCTGAAATGCACTTAAGTTATAAGTGCTTAATTATGAAAATTTTGTGTACCTATCTTATCAATTACTTCAATCTCAAAATTAAATTATCTTAGTTAAATTTTGTAATTTTTCAATCCAATTTTGAATGATTATGATTGTTTTTTTCAATTAAGGTTTCCGCAAATGAGGTAAGCGGAATTCAACTGAAACATTGTGCTATGCTCAAATAATAACTGATACTTATGTCTTTGAATCTGGTGTCTTGACATGTATTCTAAGTTTTTTTCAGTAATTCATTTTTAACTGTATTTTTTGTAGGAATCAAGGATAAAGTGAGAAATATTATACTACAGAAAGGTGAATGAAAAGGAAATCAATAGAAAATTATTTTTTGCTGAAGAAAAATTTGAAAAATTTCTATCTCTGGAGATTCACTTCAGGTGAAATTGTAATAGGTGATTTATTTTCAAAAAACTTTGGTTATGAATACCAAATATCCAGGATCAGGATTTTCTACAAAGCTTATAAGACTTTAACGTAGGATATCAATATCAAGAGGAATCTACATTTGGTTTTTTATGAAATTAAATTTTACGTTTACAAATATGTCCTTTTCAATTTTTGAATACTGTGAAAGCGTTTTACTCAATTGATTTTAGCTCAATAAAATTATTTTAGACCACATACCCTTATTTAGGGGTAGTTCTCTTTGAGTCCTTATTCTGCGTGGGACACTAGTGGTGTCACTAGTAACAAATTTGAAAAAGGGGATATAGAACGTTTAAAAACTATTTTTTTTATTTTCACTTTGATACTCTAAAGAACATCTTAATGGATCATTATCTGAATCACGGGTGGGTCATAGTTCACTACCACTAAAGCCTTCCCTCGTTTAAATTCGGTCATGTCTATAGTTACGTTACAATGAGCGGTTGGTCATTATAAACGAAATCATTAGAAACGGATTTCACTGTACTTCTAAACTCGTTCATAATTTTAACGGTAAATTGGCGGTGAAGATTACAGTTATTTATTGCATATAAAACTGCTCAGTAACTTTAATTAAAATGAACTGTGACAATTTTACGACAAATATTCCAGTTTTTTTTACGTAAAACCAACTTGAAAGTAAAAATAATTCAATAATAATAGAAATCAAATGAACAATTAGATATTTGTTTTAACGTTTTATTAATTAACAATCGATATAATAATCGCCTTTGTAAAATCTTCAATGGTATATACCGTATATACTTTCTAAGTTGTCAATGTGATTATTTGGGATAAGTGGACAGTTTGATTTACGTTTGTATTTTTGATAGATTGAATACGACAGAATGATTTTATTTGGTCTAAAAATAAACGTTATACAAATCAGAGCAATCAAAATTGAAGTTGAAATTGGTTAACGAATCATTATCTGAATATTTTAGTTTAAGTCAAGTTAAAATCGATACAAATAGCGCAGTACAATACAGAAAAATTAAATATTCAATCATTAGGGTTTCGCTCTATTTTTAGAGAAAAATTGCCTATTTCTACGCTTAATATCAAACCTGAACGTATTAAATTCGAAAGGTTACAAGTAATATATAAAACATTTGAAGTGAATGAATAAAATTCTTATTGAAATTTTATATATTTGTTTATTCGTTGTGGATTTATTCTGCATATATTGAGGTAAAATGTTAAAAATAGAGCAAAGAATCATTAGTGTGTTCATACCAGCATTTGAAAATTTAATCAATAAAAGGAAGAAGTCGGAAGAGATACTTAAAATTTACCACGTAATTAAATCAAGTCTAAGTATAATAGAATGAAGATGAAGTGGCTTTCAATTATCGATTGAAATAATGCAAATAAATGTATAAGTGTGTATTAGTACTATACTGCAGAGTTTCTCAAACTATGGATCCTCCAACTTGAATTGGGTTACCGAAAGGGATTGCCTTGATAAAATGCTAAGAATATAATAAAAAAATATACACAAAATCCATATAAAGTTTGATATTTGCGCATTGTCATGAATTGGCAAAAATATATTTATATCTTTTTTATGAGAAAAATAAACGATCACGTGTAGAAAGTAAGCACTTTCGGCACGCGACTATCTGATATTTTTGCAATTATTTTAACGTATTGTGCAATTGATAAATATATTCAAATTAAAAATAAGTAGTGAAAAGAAATAGTAATTAATTTGTTACATAAACCTACTTGGCATTGTTAAAGTACTTCAAACTGCGTTTG
Organism: Sisyra terminalis; assembly: GCA_958496175.1. Taxonomy (NCBI): domain Eukaryota; kingdom Metazoa; phylum Arthropoda; class Insecta; order Neuroptera; family Sisyridae; genus Sisyra; species Sisyra terminalis. The sequence goes on from OY292274.1 coordinate 59,246,652, forward strand.
ACAACATTAACTCGGCTTTTATTTATTCAGTACAATAGTATAAATTACTCTAGTTTTAGTATAACAGAAGTTTATTAGGACAAAGAAATAACCGAAAATAGTTTAAGCTCCGACTTCCGAGTCCATATTTGTATCTAGTGGTATAACTTGTAAGCAAAATTAAACACTATTTGCTATCAAATACCAATTTAAATTCAGTTTTGTGCCATGGAAGGACCAATTGCATTAGGTTTTAAAAAATATTCAAATGCTATATATAAATCATAAGATCATTGAAAGTTGAAGCTAGTTTAGTGGTTGTTTAAGGTTGTTTAGAAGTGCGGTGGGGAATTATGAGAAAAAGGGGGATTTCCCTATCTTTAGTTGTATTGCTCTCTACGTTGAAATATTTTGCTTAGAAAACCCCAAATCTTAATGATTTTGGTATTGATCGACGCGGAATATTTCAAAGAATGCATAGCTATTTTTTCAAAAGAAGTCCATTTCTACGAAAAGAGCTATCCGAAGTTGATTGCAATCATGCATAATTTTCTCCAATTACCCTGTGTTAAACGGTCCAAAATTACGCAACTTTACGATTTTTTTACTCCTTAATAAACGCCAAATCGACTTGAAACTTTACAGACCTGACACCGGAAAAGAATGTTGTTTTTAAACCACTAGTCATCCCATTGCCATTTATCTGCTTATAAGTAATTTCAAAGTGGTACTAAAGACATTTTATGATTAGAGTAATTTATCAACTTAGTAAAAATTACAAAATATTTTTTATTCCGAAATCTATATTGAAATGGTAGGATCACAGGATAGCAACACAAAGTTGTTCTTAAAAACATTTTCAATGTTTATCTAAGTGCACTAGATGTTCATTGATGCCAAATGAGTATTTTTAAGTTCAAATTCGATAATTTTCATTTTTCCAACTGGTACCAACGAAATATGACAAAAAATTTGACCAATATAAAGTTAAGGGGAGAAATGGTGCCAAATGTATGCCAGAAAGTCGAAGAGCTGTCAAATAATTTCAATCAATCTTAATGGATCGGCCAAATACCCAAAAGTGTCCAAAAACTGTTAACAGATAAAATTCTATGCTGCAACTGCAATTCTTGCAGAAGAAAAGGCCTGGAAAAAACTAATTAATTAAGGAGGAGGTGATATTGTCGTACCCACTATAATCGTCCAAAGTTATTTCATCGGATTTCTTTTTATTTCAATCGTTACCATATTTACTAAGTGGTAAAAAAAATGAAAATATTTTCCTTGCTAATCAATTGATTTTTACTAATATGACATTAAAAATTTGCACTCTAGATGTCAAAACGTTGATACTATTGAGGCTGATTATATTATTGATTTAAAATCAATAGTTGTAACAAAATTTTGCGTTTTAATTGTATATTGAAAAAAACGATATTCTTTTCCGATACATCTATTAGTTGACAACCTACAGTATTATTTTCTTCTAAACAACCTTAAGGTAAATATTTTGTTTTGATTACTCAAAAATCTTTTGATTCCAGCATCGTAAGTTCTTCGGAAAACAATTGGCACATAGTAGGCTATATCCGTTTGAAAAACGTTTGAGCAACGCTGAGCTGCAGTATTTGAAAGCATATGCAAAATGTAAATTTCTGCAATTGTTTCAGATGTTAAAACTGATTGCAAATATTCATTTAAATTGACTGGCATCCAAAGTATTTGAAATATGAAAATGACTTCATAATTCATTCATAGCAAAATTTCGACTTTTCAATGTGAAAACCGTTTCAATGTTCAACTGATTAATGAGCGAATATCGCATTTTAAATTTAAATTGCATTGACGCACTGTGAAATTCAGAACGATAATGACAGACAACTATTTTTACATATGTTTGCCTACGCGACTTGATGTTAAGCCAAAAATAATCATTGTTTTAAATTTCCATCTATATATGAGAGAATCTTGAGCAAATATTGGATTGGTTTAGTGAGGGGGAGGAGGAATTTTACTTCGTCATTACACTCACTTTTGTTGGAACATCACAATAGCTATAATTCTATTTTCTGTTGACTTCAAGTCTTATACTATATATACCTATATTCTATTGTAAAGTACTTAGTTTTAAATGTATAATTTTATTAGTGTCGTAATAATTAGTTTAACATCAGAACTAAACTAGCCAATATAATGTAGAAACTTTATGATGTCCATTAATCAAAAGTTTTAAATTTTGTATTAAATATGTCTAATGTTCATATCGGTAATGTTTTTTTTGAACATTGTCTGCTGTTATTTGGAGTACAAAGACCTGTCTGACACTAAGTATAATAGTAGACCCGGGCGCTTTTTGCATATAATTAAATTTCTAAACAGAATTCAATTATATTTATGATTCGATTTTTAAAAAGAATTGCATAATTTAACAACTACGAATGGTATTTACATTTGAAGGCATTTTTAAAGTACTTTTTTTTACATCCTTATTTTTAATTTGGTTAATTTGGTTGGTAGTTTTAGAATTATTTGAGGTATTCACATTGAAAAATTTAGTTCCCGGAAATTTAAAAGCAAAATTAAACATTTAATAATTGAGATTCCTAGACGATGACGATTTACAATCCCTAGTTTTCCAATTTTATGTGTTCTACTTAATAAAATTTAATTTTACAGTATAATCTCACTAATCCGGCACTTCGATAGATCGGCACGTCCAATAATCCGGCACCCTTCGCCCACACCTCCCTCGCCCTATACCTGTGCATACATTTGTTCCTTCTATAAAATGCTTTATTTTATTCATTACCTATGACTTTTTCACTATAATTCAGTTATCCGAACATTTCAATAATCCGGCATAGTCCGGTTTTTAATAGTGCTGGATTAGTGAGATTACACGGTATTTCCTATTTACATAGTTAAAAGTAGTGAAGATTTTTAGGAAATATAACTTCTTAATAAGGGTATAGTCTTGATTATTACCCCAATTATCCTACTCTAGGGTAAAAGCCCTGATTTGCATCCTACTGAAAATATGTGGGATTTGATGGGAAGAAAAGTGGTTAAATAAGTGATCACATCAGAAAAATAGCCCTTAGAAAAAATATTCATAAATAGAATCTCCATCCCCAAATGCAGTGGACATTATTGCCCTATATATACAGTACGCTGCGAATGGAGCTTTAATAGCAGTAAAAGAGCTTTTAATTAAATAGCAAACAATTAAGTTCCCCATAATTAACAAGATATTTAAAATAGTATTAAAAGTTATTTAAAATGGTATTAAAAGTTATTTTTCAGTAAATATGTTTTTTTGTCATATTAATTGGTACTAAGTGTAATAAATTAAATTTTTATAGGATAGTTAAATCTAATCAAAAATTTAAACACTAAATAAAGTAGCTATTACTTCATATTTTGTACAAAATCTATGGTGCGTTTATTAGTATGGCCAGGGACTGTAGGTTTTATTTGATATCAGAGGATGAAATAAGATATTTATATGCAAATACAGTGTAATCTCACTAATCCGGCACTATTAAAAACCAGAGGGTGCCGGATTATTGGAATGTACGGATTACTGGATTATAGTGAAAAATCATAGGTAATGAATAAAATAAAGCATTTCACTCAGCGCACAGGTATAGAGGGGCGAGGGAGGCGTGGGTGGAGGGTGCCGGATTATTGGATGTGCCGATCTATCGAAGTACCGGATTAGTGAGATTATACTGTACTTCCAAAAAATTCAAGAATTTTCTAAAGGTTATAGTAAAAATTTTTGGTCTGGAAAGGATAGATGATAGTGGATAAGTAGAAGGTATACTACTCATTTTTTTCAAATCATAATATTTTTTTTCAATTAAATTGTAGTAAATATAAGCTTAAAAAAAGTTCTGTTTTTTTTTAAATTCAAGTCCAAGTACCAATCATTATAAACTTTTTCAATAACACTTTTGCATCCAATAAAATTTTAAACTCCAATATTTGTTGATATCGACGTTAAAAACCTAATTAACAGTGAGTGGTGTAGGCCAATATGTCGATAATTGCATAACAAAAGTTAATTGCCGAATGTAAAACGTTTGAATTGCTTTTTCATTTGATTGAACAAAATATCATTTCAACAAAAAAAAAAAAACCATTTAAAAACTGTAAAGATTCTCATAATTTATTTTTAATTAAGGTTAAATATTTAGCAGGTTTGACTTAATTGCCATTAAAAGCCTTTTTATCTAATATTGATTAGTTAAGTATCACATTCACATGCACCTATGCCTTGAACAGGGAAGGGATGTTACAGTTTAAAAATAAATTATACATAACACTGCAGTAATTTGTAGTTGGTGGAATAGTTGGGAAACTAAATATGCTTCTCCACATGGACTTTTATAATTAAAAGGTCACGTATATTTTTGAAACATTCAAAATCAAACTCTCATGTTATCATTGGAGAATAGATGGATATTTATGCATTTGAAAAATAGTATGAATCCACGTGAGACTCATTTAAACTTCCTGGATATTTTGTGTACAATTACAATTTATGTTTAATGAAAAATATTCCCAGTGGAAACATGTATATAAGTTGCAAGTTTAATCAGAATTTATTATTAAATTATGATCTAGGCCACCATTTGAATGCAATGAATTGAGAAATAATTTTGTTTCATTAATAAATTTAACATGTTTCTACTGCATTTTAATTGCACTTGATTGTTGCTTTTATTAAGCATCGTTTCCATTTTTCGGTGCGTTTTCTTTTATCTGTTAGTATTCATAGTGTTTTTTTTTCTGAAGCCGTTATTTTTATAAGGAATTTCTGGTTCAGAAACCTGTATGTTTTAAAAATAAAACTTGTCAAAAGCAAGTTTGCCATCTTTCACGCCTACTTAAGAATCGGTCAATAATTACTGATTAAGTCTTGCTCTTAAAATAGGCTTTATAAATCTTATATCAATTACAGGCTTTAGTGTTATGAAAAAAATAAGTTGTCGAAGTTACTTTCAATAAATAATCTTTATTCATAAGTTACGAATATTGCTGTACATTTTGCCTTTGATTTTGTATTGCCAAGAATCTTTAGTTCTTATTCAAAATATTAATCAGTACCTGGACGATTGAGTTCAATTCGGCATTTTATTATTTAATTTTTTGTTAAATCATCGATTTTAAAACAAAATATCAGATGAATTGAAAAATTAAAACGTATACTTTTTATCTTAGTCGTAATTTTTAAACCTTTTAACGTTGCGAGTATATGCTCTGTTCTTCATAGCAAATTATTATATAATACTATTGCTTGAAATTTTGCGGCAATTCCATTTCTTTCATTGTATTAAATTCCAGTTCACCGTTGCCTAATTGTAGGAAATAGTCAGCAAATTGCTGTTGCATTTTTTATGCAATTTCTATCCAAAATATTATATGTCGATTTGACATTGCAACTCGATAAGATATTGTTGGTTCATTTTAAAAAAAATGGAATAACGATTGAAACTAAATGTTATATTAGTGAATATTCGTACCAGCACTTAGTAAAAAAATACATCAAAAGATGGCGCAACCATTTTTATTACATTTGTTTCTGGTTTTCGTGGAAAATTGCGTTTTTCTTTAGAAGGCTGATTACTGATAAACTTTAAAAACAAAACTATTAAATCACAAATTTTCATCAAAATTGTTAGAGCCCTTTTCAGAAACCAAAACAAATATATGCATACATAATTATTTAAACTTTAATACCAACAAAAAATATACTTAAACGGCAATAATTCATTTTAAATATAAATTAAAAATAGTTTTTTTTTCCATCCGAAATATTCCTATACGTTTACCATACGTAAACATGGAAAATAAATTTCATTATTGCTGTTTTTGGTAATTTTTATAAAATTTATAGAATTGTTTGTGTTCGATATTGGCACATTGACCTTTTTGTAGAATAATGATGTTGATTACATAAGAAAGACAAATCAATTCTTGACGAAACTCAAGTGTCCAATTTTAGCCTTGAAGTCAATTCTGAAAGATAAATTTTGATACATCATTCACGATTTCATAATTTACACGGGGAAAATAAACGTAGAATATCCGAAAATGGTTTTATTCTAAAGTTTCAAGCTTTGTTTTTTTTTTGAGATCCAAAAAATTTTATAATACTTTGTAAGATATTATGTGTATTATGCAGTTGTTAAAAACAAATTAGCTAACCTTGATTTTTCTACTTCTAAAATACAAAATGATACTTTAAAAATCTTTTATGGTTTCATATTTTTTACTTATAAAGCTATATTATAATTTATTCCAATACATTGGAAAAAAAAATACATTCTTATAGTTTCAAACTAATGTATAGAAATCGATTGTTACACAGTATGCAAATGTTCGATTAATTCAGTATTATAACCACACTCTTCATTTTTTTATGTTTGTATTTTATAGAACATAATAACATATTTTTTACTGAAAATATAATGATGTAACATTATATCAATATAAGAAAATGTTTATAGAAAAACATCTTTGGAAAATTTTACAATATTTTTAGAATCAGAAATTAAAGTTTTTTCACACATAATATTAACGACGTGCATATTTTTATAATACAAAAGCAATCCCTATAATTAATAGGAAAATATTATCTCGTTTATTTTTTATCAATATTTCGATTCTTAACTGATATCTGCAACTTTCCTTGCACATTTCGTAACATTAATAACTTTTTCTATTATTTCAGCAAAAAAACCTAATATTATGGATTAAAAGCAAAAAAACACTTTAACTATATTTCTTAATAAACAATATTCCTCGTTTTTCTTTTCATTAATTAGATACTATAATGGTATAGCTCGAATTTTATTTTAAAAAATTGGAACTGTAAAAAATCTTTTCCTGCACACTTCTGGAAGTAATTTGGGACTTCATCCCCAATAATTTTAAGAAATTTTTTTTAAGAAATTGGTATCAAAGTTCATTTTTTATTAATATCCTTTCATTCTATTGTATTTTCGTTTAATTCTTAATGAAATATGTTAGTCTTTCCAAAGAATGCTATGGACAGAAAGTGCAACAAATGAAAGCATACTTAGGCGAATACGAACAAAGTATTGTTAGCCGAAATCAAGGGCCGAACTTTAGAAAACTTTGGTTAAATCTGCAAATATTGAAAATAAAAGATTCGAAGACATCAAAATCTGTTCAGGATGTGAAACATTCGATCGTAGAGGTCTTGGTGTACAGAAACTACTTAGACTTGCCACTAATAAATTTAAAGAATCGACGATCTTCTAGACTCGGAACCATAGGGGAAATCTTTTTTTGGAGCTCAAAAAATGTTCGTACTAAACTTCATCAAAGCTAATTTCGCGATTTATTGTTAGCCATAAAAATCTATTAACTTATAATCTTAGTTTTACTAACTTGTGAAATGCCTACCAATAGTCGAATGATCAAGGTGGCCGTTTCAAAACTGGTACCCTAAAACCCTAGAGTCGCTAAAGACCTTAGTAGTTAAAAAAGCGACGGTAAATAACACTAAAAAAACTTATAAAGTATTTTTTCGAATAAACCCTAAATTTTATGTTGATTAAACCAAGAACAATTGCTTCACGTTAAATTTCAAGCCGATTGGGTTTATAAAATGTACTTTAAAGATACAAATCGATTTTGTAGATATTTTAGGTCCAAAAAAATGAAAAATAATTAATAAACCCTTGAATTTTACCATGAAAAATATGTAGGTAGTATTATGGTGGTACCTATTTAAATTATTACATTGTAATTTTAGCACATTTTTTAAATTTCTTGGTAAAATTAGGTAGATTAGAATCTAGGACAACTCTTCATCAAAGCTCAGACCTCATTATTGCTTATTAAAATATTGTAATTGAACTAAATATATTTTTATTTAGAGTAGAAGGCTTTATACATATTTTCTATAACGTGACTCATATTTGCTTAAATATTTATTTTAGCTTTGAAAATAGTTTATATTTCATTTAAATCAATGTAATTTTACATTTATAAATGCTTCCATAATTCAAATTATATTGAAAATTGAAAATGTATTCTTCATGCAAACCATTGAAAATATATTTGTTGAAAAATCTTGGCTTTCTTCTTTCAACTAGATAGTTAAACTTGAACTTACTTATTGATTTTCATACCAAAAATAGAATGCCTTGGACAATCCTATTTGGAGTCTTATTAATGAATTACATTTTTGATATAGTTTTTTTTTTTATTCACAAGTTTCTTTAATGTCGTGCATTGTTAAAGATGTTTTATCGTAAATAATAAATAATTATTAATTTCCTTTATTGCATGCCTAACTATGACACGCTAGCATATTTACAGTAAATGTATTTTTCTACCATTAAAACATTCAAATGATTTAATTTTAAAAATCAATATTTGTAAAAGTGGCAAAAGTATTTTTATGGAAACATTGATTTTTTTCGAAGATAACTCGTTTTTTTTTATGTTTCGTAGTAGTGAATAGTTGGAAAAAGAAAAAAATAAATATCGACAGGACCTCCGGCAAGTGTATGGTGTGAATTGTTTTGTCCTAGTTCCTAAAGCGGAAATGTGGATCACACCAACCCTTCTTGATTGAAACCGCCTGTTGCCATGTGAATACCATTGGCTCTATGCGTGACAGCAGAACCCCATTTGTATTATTCAATTTCGAACAAAATATCCAAAAGATTATTACTATTTTCCTGTTCTTGTTGGTTTTTCATTAAATTATTATGAACAGCTCCACTTGTAATTAGTAACTTAACAATTCATTTTGATTTCGCCGTAATTTCTTATCAGATATCATTAGTGGGAGTAAAATTTTACTGGAAATTGTCTTTTCGGTTGTATTTTTATTATAAAAGTATGAGTTATAGACATTAGTAACTTGTTTCCGGGTTTTCGGTGTTTGTTAGATGTTGTAATGTCCTTTTGTCGGATTATACCTTTGTACTTTTATCTTTTGTTTATCAAAAGTTACACACAATTTCATATCAAAATTTCAGAAGATATTTTAGAGTGATTTTTTTCTTTAATGTTTACATCCGTACCGCTAAAAATGTATATTTGATTTATTGAACATAGTTGGATTATGGATGTACTATTAAATTCTAACAATAATTTTCTAACTTGCATTGGTCTTATTAAAAATAGGGTAACTTTTTTATAGACTATTTTTAAATCAATGTACTAAAGAGTTTATTTATTCATTTTTAACCAAGTTTGAATCCACTACTACTCCATTCCATTGTTGTATATCGATATGTTGAGTATGCTAAGATGTATTAGTACACCTATTACGGGTGTGGGAATAAAGCGTATTTATGAAATATTCGGATCAATTTCTAATAAAAAGTGCGTAATTTGAATTTCTAGTTATCAAGTAGCATACCAATTTAGTCGAATTATCTTAAAGTTCGAGTTATTTATTTCGAACGGTATTTACACTAGGGATCGATATTTTCAAAATTTTAACATCGATGTTAACAATATCGATTTTTATGAATGATTTATCGATTTTTTCAGTAATTTACAAATACTAATATTCCGTTAAATTGTGAACTCTTTTAGTTTATACTTTAACGTCGTTAGATTACAATATAACTTAACTTAATCTACTGTTAGTTTGTAATCTCACCAGTTATATTATAAACCGACGGAATTCACTAATTTAAGCTTGTAATTGATAGAGGTATCGGTTCATGTGTGTAATTATAGATTACAGTCGTTACAGATGCTGGCGCTATGATAAAATGTTTTGGGTTTCAACATCGATGTCAAAATATCGATGCTTGCATTAATTATCTATGCTAAAATGTTTTGGGTTTCAACATCGATGTCAAAATATCGATGTTTGAAAAAAATCGATGTATCGTGTGAATCCCTAATTCTCACATCTCCTAATACCTATAGTTTGCATTAATTTCTACAACTTTTATGAACATCTTTCTTCCTCTAGGGCTCTAAACTAAAACCTAACTAGCCTTATAAACAATGCTCTTCTTTTAACACTGTTGTAAGGCTATTTCCAATCGAAATACTATTTCTTTAGAATTGTGTGTGAATTTTATGTTTTTCCATGTAAATTAACTGCACAACAGGTTCCCACCGGAAACAAAATTGGCTTCTAGTAGGCGCGGGAACCTTTTAAAGTGGTGGCAGTGGCTTTATAAGAAAAATAAAATATATTATGTTCAGAGCTGTCAGAAAAGAGTATCTTAATTACTTGGAAGTAACTTAAAAGTATTTAAGTTACTGTATCTTAGTTCCTTTATTTTGTGGTAGAAAATAACTAGTATCTTTGATACTTTTAAAAAAGAAACTATATCTTGTAACATTGTTTTAATAACTATTACTATTACTAGATTAATAGCTATTTAATTTTTATTTTACTCAAATTAGATGTAGGTATGTTTTGATGTTTGTGCTAATTCATTTAGAGTTTAATTTGTTCTATAAAATTCAATATATAGGTACCTTCCTTATTTAATATTCTATCGTTTTTTTTAAGTGTGTTGTATTATAGAGGCTTAGGCCTACATACTTTCCTTTTTTCTAAATTAATAAAGATAAGATAAACATTCTTTGATTACCTAACAACTTTACCTAACACGTTATGAAATTTAGTGCATCTATAGTATACAAAGTAACTAAAAAAATAACTAAAGCGAAGTATTTAAGTACCTTTTTTAAAAATAACTATGTATACTTTTTAAAAAGTAACTTATTTGTTATCTAGGTACTTTTCAAAAGTAACTTTAACAAATAGTGCTTATTTTGTATCAATCTAAAACAATAGTTTTCCCATTCGTAACCAACCCATTTTTAAAATGAACATAAACTATTACGAATTATTCACAATAGCTCTTTCCTAGAATTGTTAAATAATGTTTAAATTTGAAAATAAGTAGGAAAAATTGAAATTTTTATCTATTAAAACTAAACATGTTTTCATAAAACTTATATGGTAGATAATTGTTTACGTATATACCTACTATTTTGGTCAAAATTAGATAAAACTGTTCCATTTTTGGCATTAATTTGTACTGCTCTCAATTCTATGAATACAAAATTTCGATTTCGTACGTGATAAAAACCAACGCAAACATTAAGGTTTTTATTTGAGGTGATAATTGACATAAGTGTATGGTAATCATTATTGATAATGCAAATTTTTGCCAGTATCTTATCGTGACAATTAATGATAAATATTTTTTTAAATACTAGGCATTAAGTTATTAAACAATTGGCTTCTAAAAATTTACAAAAATTCTAATTAATGAATATTATTTTAATATGTAAAATTATTTTGGAATCATAGGATTAATTATCCTGAACATTGATATAAGTACAATTAAATAGCCACTAAATTAGTGCTTGTTTATGCTCGTTTTGATGAAACTTCTATATAATATCGTCACTTTAATGTAATCAAAGGAAAATAAATACGCCCTCTAGAAAAAAAAATCCTTTAACTATATGCTTTTGCCTATAATTCGAAATAAAAGAGCAATCGATTGAATGGTCTGAAAATAAGCCAAGTTTTTTTTGGTTTAAATAAAATACTCTATTATGCCAAATACCTACATCTTATTATATTTAATATTGGAAATCAATTATACAATAAAGAAATGTATAATTTACAATTATTTAAATCAACTGTTACAAAAACCAGTAAATTCTAGTTTTAAATACATCTAAGCATTGGAAGTGTATAGAAAAATCGCTTCTTTTTTTTTTTTTGTAAAAATATGCTTCCATAGACATAACGAAACATTTTATTAACATTTATAAACCATTATCAATATTAAAATTTTAACAAGTGGTTTATTGCCTCATAAGTTTGTTTTAGATAATACAAATTAGAGTTGATTTTTTTTTAAATTTGATAGTTTTTTCGTGCATATATCATAAGCAATTTGTTAATTTTTGGTACTTTTACTTTCAATTACCCTGGTATAATATCGAACAATTTTTTTTTTGTAGAACATTAATGGTTGCACATATTTAATTGAAAATTGTTTAATTTTATTGATAAAACCTGTTATTTAAAATAAATTCGTACATAATTTTCTATCCCGTAAAAATATATTTACTTCATATCATATAAATATTTGCATAGTTTCGTGACATCAATTCCACTTTATTTAATTAATATGCAAAACTTGTAATCGTTGATTAAATATTTATTCATGTATTTCATTTCATATGTGGATTTTGAATGTGTTTAATATTGAAACCAAATGTTAAGTTGTACAATATTTTAATAACAATGGACCTATAAGCTTCTGAAATTAATTATGAATAGGCAAATGTCTTATATTTTTTATTGTATAAATTATAAGTATTATTTTTAGAGTAGTTAAAATACTTTTGTGTTCCTCAATTATTGCTTATTTTTCATATTTTTATTGCTATTCTGAACTTTGCACTATAATTCGTTGTGTTCGATTATTTTTTTGGACAATGAATATTATTATTTTGCACAATTTGTACTTTTCTTTATAATTTCCAATTAATTATTTATGTCCAAAGCTAAAAAAACTAGTTATTTTATATAATTTTTTATCACTTTTATTGACCAGACTTTTATCCCACAAGATTACAAATAATAAGAAATTATAACGTAAACTTTTGTTACCGCAAAACACTTAAATGAACCGAATTGTCTTCTACTAAATTTTTACCAAAAATCTTAACTAAGGACATCTTAAATGGAATATTTATTCAAAAATTGGGTCAAAATTTTAGACTTGATTTTTTTATAGACAGGGTAGTTATATTGATTGATGAGAAACCTAATACAATAATGTTGTTTGTTGAAACAAAACATCACACCATCATTGATTTTGACTATAACTATTGAGTGGAAACAGCTCAACGTGATTCAACAATTAATTGACCATAAACACTTACACGATAAGTTTAGAAGTGTTAAACTGGAAATTGCTTATAAACGTGAAATAATTGACACACTTAATTATCAACATAACACCAATTATAGCTCAGTTTTTATAAATTTCTAGCTGATTATCCATTTTTTTTTCGTAGCTATCCTCATTTACCAAAACCTAAGTTTAGAATACTAAAAGAATTGCTTCATTTAAAAATCAATATAACAGTTGGGTACCCTTCTGTTATATGAAGGTGATAGTTCTGAACAAGTTCTAAGGAATGGTGTACGCTTGGAAGCGTACTGAATTTTTTAAAGCAAAATGTCTAACCATTGGGTAGGGAAAGCTGGAAAGTCAGGGAAGTTTTGGAAAATTTTGTAATTCTTAATTTGATTAGTACTTAAATTGGAAAAGATATAGAAGTCATTGTTAATAAGTATATTATATAAAGAAAGTACGCAGAATAATAAGTTCAATAGAAAACATATGAAAAGCACAACGTTGTTTGATTTAAGTTCATAATATGAATTAAAGTTTCTGAAGGAGAAGTTCTTTGTAAATGAGATCAAAGGAAAAAATTGAATACTTACAAATAAAATATTTTGTGTCTATATCAAAGACAATTCATTTGGTAGTTGAAATCAAGCTATAATTAGTATCAAATTAGATTTTTTCGCCAACTTTGAACAATTATACTGTTTATACAATATATAAAATATATATAAATAAAATATATTGTGATCTCATTTATGTGATATAATTTACAAAAGTAAACTATAAACATAAACTTGAACAATCGATCAAACAAATAAATTACTGACATATTGCCCAGATACGTATTTTGATTGCCAAGCAATCTTCTATAATGATCATCAAGTAGTATTGGATTTTAAATCCTTTAAAATCTTCAAAAGGGCTCTATGGAGGAAAAAACTGTCAGAAATCACTATACGAGTGGTGGAAGGAAGATCGTTGGTCTTATCTAACCTATTATCCAGGGATTTCCCTAGAAAATTGCAAAGATATGGAAACAATTCGGCATAAAGCCGGGATACACGACAAACCAGTTGGGTGGTTTTTCAAGAGTTGTTAGGATAAAGTTTCGAATCTACAAAAATTTAACTTTCCGTGGAATATTCACAACCCAACAGGGACATAATTAACAAATGGCAAAAATTGGTAATTGAATGAAACGGAAATGAGAGTTGAGACAAATGACAACAATGAGTTAATTTAAATTAGAGCAATGCATATTATATTTGTTTCCATTTTTGTTTTCTGTCTTTATCGAGATACATACATTTACTTATTGATTCGAGTAAAAGCGGAAAACTATTTCGAAGAATTGAATACTATACGAGGTATAAGTTAAGAATTAAAAACAAAACCTTTTAATTCATAAATCTTTGTTCTTTTCCAAATATTTTTGTACATTTTGAAACCAATGATACCTAAGTTAAACGTTAATTTTCTAATTTTCGTTATAAAATAGAGAAGAGTATGTAAGAAACAAGTAGTATGATTTGTATTCCCTTATAGTATCAGGAATGCAAAAAAAAAGTGATAATTTTTCATATATTCATTATGTGTTTTATTTTTAGTTTTTTTTTTTTTCGAGATCTTCTGTTATAATAAATTGGTTAATTAATTTCTCGTCAAAACATATTCAGTGTACTATTTTTGTTAATTGAAAGTAAAAAAAAAAAACTATTTGAAATACTAAAAATATAAATATATTAAGGCCAAGAAACATTAACATATTTGTATTTTCACCTTGACCGTTTTTCGTATTGAGATACGGATATAAAATTTTGCATACTGACCTATTAATGAGAAAATTAAAAAATAGTTCAACATTAGGATACTATATGATGGGTTATATATTTTAAAAAGTTGTGAAATTTTGAGGTATGCACTATATAGGCTGTCAATGAATGGATGATGATCCATTCCATTGTGGGATAGTTCCCAATTAAAATAGTTTTAAAAATAGTAACTATAGAAAGTTGAAATGATAACGAAAGCAGAAGGCATAAATATCCTACAGATACAGTAATGACTATGCATTCGCGATTTAAATGTTTAATGATTGTGCTTTTCTTCAACAGCTGTTTGACTAGTTTTCTCTACATTTCGCTTTAGTTTATATTGAAAACCTAAATAACCTTGATGGTTATTAGTAGCTGAGAGAAAATTTTCACAATTCCATTTTGAATATTTTTATTTTTCCTGTTTAAGTGAACAAGTAATCTTTGCATTTGTTGAATATTGCAATGCATAATTAAGTGATTATATTGTCAATGTCTATTTTCTTTTATTGCATCTCAATAATCTTATTAATAAACTTTTAATAAATCACTACCATGTTGAAATGGCTGCTTTCAAAAAACCAATAATAAATTGATAATTTTTTGATTATTTAACTATTAACTAAATCGATGGCAGGTTGAATATAAATTATCAGGGTTGGATTTTTCTTGAGGTTGAATTTGACTTCAGTCTAGGACCATAAGAACTGCAGTACCTACAGCTGGTATATTTTTTTGAAGCTTGATGAAAAGCAGAAGATTAAGGGCCTCGTATAAGCAATAACCCAAGGTCCTAAGGTCTATCTTCGTCCTAATCCGGGCCTGAAAACATTTTATTTAAAGCGTAATGAACTGAACTCATTATAATAAATTATCTTGAGCAAAATTGATAATAAGCATTTGCCTTATGAATAGTAAAAGCTATTGATAAATTATTGAGGTAATTATATTTTATTTGCTCTGTATATTTTTCATAAGACAACATGTGATTAGTCACTAAATCAGCGTGTTATACATAGACAGTAGTTGTGCATTTATTTATTGATTTCGGTGAAAAACAAGTTTTGAAAATTAATGTGTTTATATTGAGAATAATTTTCATGGTGAAATGTATTTACTGTTTTATGTGTAAATATTATTCCATAAATCCTTGTGGCTACAATACGTGAAGTCTTAATTGTTCGGCTTAACAAAATTATTTTTGATAATATAAAAATTTTCTTTAAATATATTTTCTTAGTAATAGAATCATGCTCGTTAGCTACACACTTATAATGTGTTTCGGTTAATAATATATTTCGATTACCTACTATAAGCATTTGTCAGTTGATGTGATTTTAATATTTCTTTAAAAATCGGAGTTATTTTTAATAACTTATGTAATATAATGTGTTTAATACAATGGATTTCTAAATAATTTTTATAATATTGTTTGTATTCATGAAGCATGAAAAAATATGACTATTTCCATACAGTGGGCTTAACGTTATAGTATAAACGAATGGTTTATATTTAATCAAAGTTTCACTAAAACAATTATTTTTTTTACTCAAAAATGCATTAAAGTGGTAGTTTGTGGTATTTACTTGTAAAAATTACCCAAAAGCCACTCTCAATGGGACTATTGTGAGAAATTAAACGTTGATTTTTATTCATATACACTTTCATATAACTTGAATAGATTCATTTGTAATTATGACCTATTAAGTCTTGGCATAGAAATTCGGGTTTAGTCTTCATATACTTCAATAGAATAAATACCTTGTTATTGTAAAAAGCAAGTTATGAAACGCACAATGCAAAAACGTAGTTTAATTTTCGATCGAAACTTTTTCGTAGGCTTGTTTTATTGAACAAGGAATCAGATTGCTTAGCAATCGAAATATGTGATTAAGGTAATCTGACCTGAAAACACGTTAATTAGTTAGTCACGCCAGATTTAAACTCTAAATCATTTGAAGTCTTAAGATTTACACATTTACGTTCATCGAATTTGAGAGAATCTAGTTCTACTTGGTGTAATTCTTCGATGTTCTTTATATCGGTACCTCATGCTATATGATGGAAGTCGGAAGTTTAAAAACTGTTATCTTTTATGAGACAGTGAAACTATTTTCCTCAATTATTACCCTGGTGGAAATGTAGAAATATTTGTCCGAAAGAAATATTCAGAACTCAAAAGAACACTTGAAAGTTTTATTCAGGCAAATATTTGTACATTTCCACCACAGTGGTGTCTTGGTCTTCTGTTTCTTTATTACTTTTAATTTCGGGTACATTTCTTCCTTATATTTTATATTTACTCTACAGCTTTTTACTACTTTTCGATAGAGTCACCATTGAAGTTTAAACACATTTTCTTATAACGTTTTTCTATCCATATAAAATTCAGTCGTTTAGGATTAAGCCAAGTTTGTTGAATATTTTGAAGTTCATTACAACATGAATTCCAAAATTATGTGATTTTTTATCAAGAAATGAAAATAGATGGGCACAAGACGGCACAAGAGAAGCAATCAAAACTATCCATAGAATTTGAAAGCTTTATGAGGAGTCCCTTCAATCCCACTTTTACTTTTCGTAAAATATTTGTTTACTGTTTATTTTATTTATAAATGTTAACATAAAGTTATATATGTAGGCAGTCATAAAATTACCCAACGTTAAAGTCGAACACTTGGCGAATAATTCGCAATATTCGAATATATATCACTCTAATGTATTATTAAAATTCGCGCAGTGTTTACCTCTAATATTCCACCATGTAAGATTGCTTATTCAGATTTAACATTGACCGTAACATATATAAAACTATCCCTATATTTTAAGCATAAAGATTCATAATTTATTTGTATTATAAAAGGTTCATGCTAAAATCTTAAATCATTACCTAATTGAATAAAGGAACTTACGGCATTTAATTGTTGGGGTATCAAGTTCGATGCAATTACTAGAGGATGTGCAACGGTCAGGGAAATGTAGGGAATCAGGAATTGATAGTTTTTACAGTTAGTTTTAGATGGAAAATATTACCATATTATGTAGACTTGGAAGTTTGATAGAATTTATGTAGACGAAAAGTAACAACTTTGTTTTATTTTAAAGCAAAATTGGTTTAGTCAATATGTTTTTTTTATTAAATCAGTACAGTCATGGAAAAGGGGATTTTTTGTGTGGAAAATCAGGAAAATTTGTGCTGAAGAAAAAAGTTAGATACCCTATGCGAGTTATTCTCTTTTTCTTATGTAAACATTCAATAACTATTCAATTGTTCGTCCGACCACGAAATTCATAGTCTACATCAGGGGTGGTTACGGTCGATCGCAGGGATTTTAAGGTAAATTTCAAGTCTTAATTGAAAATATGTACTAAAAATTTAGCAGACAATGAATATATTGTTCAACGGATATTACCGATTCCTAAATAGTGCTTCTAATACTTCTAGTTGGATCGCCTAAATGATCCGACTAGATATCCAACTTCCAAAAACACCATTCTCGGTCCGACTTTCGATCCAAATTCGAAAATCGTACCACAAGTTGGACTGAAAGTCGAAGCGTGAATGGCCTCCTTAAAATTGATACGTCTTCTGTCAAAATTTAATTACCATCTAGACCAGGAGTGGGAAAACTTAATACTGGTATGATCGACAATAATTTTTCTTATTTACATACGATCGACTTCGAAAAATGAGTTAAATTTGTATTTGTTTTTAATTTAACTCATTTTTCGATGTCGATCGAAGAAAAATTATTGTCGATCATACCAGTATTAAGTTTTCCTACTCCTGGTCTAGATGGTAATTAAATTTTGACAGTAGACGTATCTGGTATGATCAACAATAATTTTTCTTATTTATATACGATCGACTTCGAAAAATGAGTTAAATTAAAAACAAATACAAATTTAACTCATTTTTCGAAGTCGATCGTATACAAATAAGAAAAATTATTGTCGATCATACCAATATTAAGTTTTCCCACCCCTGGTCTACATGGTAATCAAATTTTGACAGTAGACGTATCAATTTTAAGTAGGCCATTCACGCTTCGACTTTCAGTCCAACATGTGGTACGATTTTCGAAGTTGGATCGAAAGTCGGACCGTGAATGGTGTTGTTGGAAGTTGTAGTCCGACTAGCAGTACTGCAAATCAGAGCGTGAATGATCTGCTTTACATTAAATTTGAGTTTCTTTCAAAAATCAAATTTTAAACTACTGGTGGATGAGTGGTCAAGGTGACCGCTCCAAAGCGACAATAAGTAACTTGAAAACAATTGAATTTACCGGAGCTTTTGTAGAGGTGTACTGGTATACTATAAAAACTGTTTGTTTTGTAGTTTTATTTTGTATTTAGGTGAAAAAATAGTCTAATCTGAATACTTGTACACAATTGTTGATTGTAGGTGTTTTTTTTACGTTTGCAAATAATTAAAGTGATAAGAATATGCTATTATTTATATGAAAGTAATGTAAGAGCGATAAAGGTATATACTCTGTAGATAGTGTTCGGCTTCCATCGCCTGTACAACATATTCAATAATAAAATGGTAGATTTGCTTAAAAATATCATTTAGAACATTGAGAGTGGCTATTTGCTTAGTTGAATATGTAGATTGGTAGAGGAACATGGAAAATGAGTGATGGTGGAGAAGCCACGTGCTGCGGTGGCGACGGCGACCGCGACCGACGGCAGTGACGGGAAAAACGCGACAATTTCAAAGACTTAAGTCGTTTTATGTTTATTGTTAATTTGACAATCTAATGGTGAACACGCGAACAAGCCGCGACCGACGTCCAAAATGCATCGGAATTTCGGCGTCGATGTCCTTTAGCAACATACATAAACACATATGTGCAGTTTTAAATACATATTTCTCACTTTCAACTATGAGTAGTTCAGTTCTGTGCAGACAATAACAACAATATATGTATATATACTACATAGTGGTGCTTTAATTTTGCTATTTGAAAATATTTTTTTCCAAGTGATTTGTGTTGTAAAGCATTGCAAGGTTTTCTCTCATTTTTGACTTCAATAAATTTTTGACGAATTTTACATAATTCAAACACTTCTCAAGGATATACCGAATGTTATATTTGTTATTTTTGGAATTATGAATTTATCTCCACAATAAGATTTCAGTGTTTATTTGTCCGAGAAATGTAATAAAAGTTTTATTTGCATGAATCATTTGATATAAAGTGAGCCGTAGTTATGCTGGAAAATTAATTTTCTTTTATATTTAATAACAACGGAAGCCATCGTTTTTTTCTAATCTTGCATTATGCACTTGTATATAAGTAATTTGTTTGTCTTTCCTTTGTCAAATATTAGTGTACAATATATATAATGGATGAATATTTATTTTAAATGTGGACAGTAAGATAAGGCAGTTATAAAAATAGTACTTCTAATATAATCATTGTTTTAAATATTTTAAGCTCGTCTTCTTAAGAAATAGTTCATTTCAAATTCGGCAATTTGGGTCTTGGCTTATAAACACGATTATTACGCGAAATTTATACCTCATAAAGGATATGTGTACTCATAAAAAATTGTCACATGTTTCAATATTTTGCTATCGTTTAGTTCAATATTTAGATTTTAGACCAAAAGTTATAAAATAACTAATTAGCTAGTTAGGCTTTAATTAACATATGGTAAAGTACAAGATCGAAAGTATTTTTATAATCTTACTTCATGGGTTATTAGAAACATTTTTTTTACCTTTCCATTATTTGAATATCAAATTTGTAAAAAAAAATGAAATATAGGTAGTTTTCAAAGAATTAAATGGTACAGTAATTAGTAGCCTCGTTGAAATCTTAGTATTTTTTATTTCATAGAACTAAATTTTTAAATTTAAAGTGTAAATATACAGCAATGTAAAAGTGCTAGTTGTGTCAATCGAAAAACGAATAAAACAGTAGAAGATCTACTGATACTACAACCGAAAGTATGAGCTTTTTAAGTTTAGGAACGATCGATACCGCAGATATTTTCCTCACAACTTAAGCTAATAAACTATAACTTACATTTTTTTAAATAATTTAAAAATATCTCGTATAAACAAATTTCTATAACCAGTAACTTAAATAAAGAAAAATGGGTTTCAATTATAAAAACTAGGGGAATAATGGGAATATTGTTTTGATTTTCATAAGTAACTTAACTATTAGATTTTATGTTCTGTCGAATTAATATGAATCAAAATATTTTAACGAGGATGTTAACTTTAAATTTTGCCTGAAGAAGTTAAAAAATACGTATCAACGTAACGTTGTAAAAATTTGAAAATTTAATACCAAATTATTTTTATCAGAATTCTCGAGAAATAGCCATCCAATTTCATTTGGACACAAGTGCCAGTGATAATTATTTTACAGTATACTAAAATTTTTCAAACGTATAAAATATATAATTTGCTTCTTCATAGAAATGCACATACTTCGTTTAATTGTGCACTTATTATTTCGACTCGTGAATAAATAATTAATCTTCAGTAGTTTGTTAAAATAACCGTGAATTCTAAGAATTTTCTGAAAAAGTCACTTTAGTAACTGAAAATAATCTTATCGAGTAAAAATACTATTGAGTGTTGTATTCCACAAATAAAAGATATACTAGAAAATTCTTAGAGCTGGTATCTATTTTTTCTCATGGATAGATAGACCATATCCTTAAGATACTTAATAGATAAAGATTTATCTGTTAGATAAAACCTGCAAATTCTTCACTATTTTTAGGTGAAAATACGCATGTTTTCTCTATTCCTCGGATAAAATATAACTTGGAATATAGATATCATTATCTAAATGTGAAATTACTGTCCTTAATTAGTTAATAGTTTAGGAGCTGCTGTTCTGAATTTTAAAAAAAATAATAGAAACCTCTTATAGCTTTACTCAATGATTGGTTTGCAATAGAAATATTCAATCTTTTTTTCACAAAGAAAATTTTTCTGTTGGGTTCTTTGTCTTTGTTAAGACAAAAGTTATAACCTGAGAATATTTTTTGTTGAAAAAAAAGCTGTTTAAGGCAAAAGGTCTGTTAAAAGGTAGACATAAGTAATGATTAATAATTTTGCCTAAAATAGTTGCAAGAAAAGTAAAGAAATTATGGTTCATATTAAAATGGTTAGAATAAAATAGTCTTTAATCTTTGACAAAATTCTTGCTTTTTTCTGGAACGCAATTTTCTTTTCGGAACACTTGAGCACTTAAGAAATGAAATTGAGTATACTTTTAGCACGGTTTAAATATGTGAAACATAAA
This sequence comes from Sisyra terminalis, assembly GCA_958496175.1. Classification (NCBI taxonomy): domain Eukaryota; kingdom Metazoa; phylum Arthropoda; class Insecta; order Neuroptera; family Sisyridae; genus Sisyra; species Sisyra terminalis. The sequence goes on from OY292274.1 coordinate 59,268,630, forward strand.
TAGACTGAAGTTTTTTTAAAAGTTCCCAATTTCATAAAAATAGATCTCATTTACTTTGGAACTCCATGTTGATTATTTACTTTGGACACAGTAAAAATATATATAATATTTAATGCAAAATTGTGTATATATATTTTTTAAGCTAGGTGTATTAACTTGTCAAATTCAATATAAAATAACACCATTAATATTTCTTATGTTTACATATTTTGTACGTCAGCTTGTTATATAACTCATATTTTACTTTTAAAAAAAGCAAATTATTTAAATTTGGTTTGAATTTAAGATTTTTGGGAAAAAAATTAACAAAATTGGTTATGTAATTTTTGTTTTTTGCATTTCGTCATCATCAATTGTTTATAATGTACCTATATTGTTGTATACAATGTGCATTATAAAAAGAAACATGATATCTATCATTAATAATTTTGGACAAGGCAAGTCCGGAAGTTTGTCATCTTAAAAACCAGTTTTTATAAAAAATGGTTCAAAAGCAAATATCTTTAATAGAAGCATTGTTCTTGTAAACGGTGATAATTTACTTTTTGATGAAATACGTGGCAAAACAGAAAACATAATTCACTTACAAAATAATGAAAATTAATGGTTAGTGGAGGTTATCAAATTTTAATATGTTTTAATTAACAAATATTTTAATTTTCTTATTATGAAATTTCATGAATTTTATGCAACTGAAGAGATATCCACAATTGTCTAATTTTAAATTTAGTGAAAGTACAGTGCTTAGCATTTAGGTATATCTACAGTTGAAATTGCTACACAGTCATAAAACGAAATATTATAAAAATGTGACCTTTTGTTAATCGCTAATTTATGCCACAATGAAATTTAAACGTTCAACTACGATAGTTGAGATAACACGTGAATGGGAAACCCTGTTTTTATTCATTATTTACGAAATTAACTTGGGTATAATGCAAGCATTTAAAAAATGCATACTAAATTTTATTGATTTTATTATCTTCTACTGTTTAGTATAAAAGTGCCTTATATATAAAAATTTTTAACCAAAAAGTTTTTGTCAAATATGGTCCTGGATTCAGTTCTTAATTAATATTTTGTGTTTTTTTTTCAAATTTTCTACCTCTTGAAGTTCAATCGCTATATAATAAGAATAATAATAATCGAAAAACTACTAAGTATAAATAAAAGTACTACTATAAAAAAGTATGAATATATGAAAACCATAGTGGTTATTATTTAGAATTTTCAGTAGTCAGGGAAATTTGGAAATTTGAGAAATTTTATTGAGTTAAAGGAAAAGTCAGATAATTGATAAAAAGTTTCATGAAATTTTTAATTTCATCATAATGTAATTAGTATTTTAATTGAAGAATAGGATTCCCAAAGTTAACTAGGCATCGACCCTTCTAACAAAAGGGTATAACCGGATCTGTATGGCAAGTTGGCTTCCAAAAGGGAACCTATATCTAAATTTATGATAAAATATCGATCTCTTGGTTGAAGGTGAATTTGGTCACGAAATGGACCTACATAAAATGTTTTTGTACATTAAGTCGATATTTTATCAAAAGTTTTGATATAGGTTCCCATTTGGGGGCCAACTTGCCATAAAGATTCGGCTAAACCCTTTTGTTAGAAGGATCGATACCTATTCAACTTTGGGAATCCAATTTTCCAATTTAAATACTAATTACACTATGAAGAAATTAAAAATTTCATGAAAGTTTTTATCAACTATCTGACTTTTCCCTTAACTCAATAAAATTCCTCAACTTTCCAAATTTCCCTGACTACTGAAAATTCTCAATAATAGCCACTCTGGTTTTCATATATTCATACTTTTTTATATCTTTGATTTAATAAACCTATAATATTTACGGATAATTCGAATAAATAGGAAAAGTAAAACTAATACCGGAGATTCTATGCTAAATTTTGAACCAAAAAGCTCCTACAAGGCATGGCCAATCTCTACACCCTCATTTCATTAAATGGTAGTTTTTCGATTATTATTATTATTATATTTAGCGATTGAACTTCAAGAGGTAGAAAATTTCAAAAAAAAAAAAAAAATCATTAAGACCTAAATCCAGGACCATATTTTACAAAAAAAATTTGGTTGAAAATTTTTATATATAAGTGCTGGTACTTCTATACTCTTATTTAAATCCCAGTAATCCCTTCCCAATCTAGAAATCCACTTTTTAGCGGTCTGAAAGAAAATAGGATCATTTAGTCGCTATGGTTATTAAATGTTCCAAATTCTTGTTGGTAATTGTTATTAGTTATAATCACCACTGCTAATTGCTACTAGAATAGCTTAGGTATTTCGGAAAAAAATCAATAATAATATTTTTGTATATGATCCCATTGATTTGATAGCCATTGGCTATCCATTAATTATGTTCAACACTAATAAGTTAAGTTTTAAACAAATTGAAAATCATTCGTCCATAAATTTTAACTTCCAAGTTTATATTAAATTATGTTTTCAAGAGAAAACGGTCACTTAAACTTATGAGAGTACAGCAATATTCGTACACCAATATTGAATCAAAATTTAGTAATTAATTGTATCATAAAATTAATGTTTTGTAAGATGTAAAAAATTTAAAAACCAAGGGAGACCTCAAACCCTTAATTATTAGAATGTTAAATTTCGTATTAAATTCAATTTATAACCATTTTTTTTGTCAAGTTAAATTTATAGTTATAAATGGTTTAATTATTTTTGTTGTATACTCATAATTAAATTTTAACTATGTTTTTCTTTGTATATCAAGGTAACTTTTTGTGGTCAAAATTCATTGTTGATTAACTTTAATAATCTACAAAGGCTTTTAAAGAAATTAAAAATAATCCAAATTTTTGATATTTTTAGACAAGGATTTGATTCTACTGTAACTATACATTAAAATTTACATCAAATGGGAATATGCCTTAAAGTTTTCATACATTGTTTTGTTATGACTATTCATTGTCAACTGCCAATTAAACGTAACTTTGTGTATAGATTTTTTTGCAATTTCATCATAGATAAAGAGCTTTTATTGTAAAAGCAAAATTATTTTTTGATTTTATCGCACAAAATGTTTTTAAAGGAATAATTTCAATAGCGTTTTTCATAAATATTTGATTTGATTTTAATTTTATTTTCTTATCATAATAAATATTTGAAGGAAAAGTTTTCATGACTATTGGGAGTTGCCTTATAGTAACACAAATAAAAAAATAAAAGTTAAACCCTGAAAAAATTGTCATTTTACACAGGGTTTCTCTATTTTATATATAAAAAAAACAGTGGTAATTAAAATGTTGTCATTTTGATATAATAACTTCCTATATTGCAAGGTTATTGTTTCACGTAAATATAATGTTATACAAATTTCAAACAGGGAAATCAATTTCGATTTATTTAATTTCGTGAAATTTATTCCAATATATGCTTCTGCGTTTCGGAGACTTGTGTTTTAAAGCGATAATGTGTACATTTAAAAATAACTTATGAGATCAACAACCTTTCAGATTCAGTCGTTTTATTTAGCTCTTAATTGATGGTTTTGTTTTATTTTTTATCCTCAATTTTACAGTAAAAATATTTTTTCATAGAAGACAATATTATAAGCCATATATTACAGATAAAGTTGAAAAGGATTTAGGACTAGCAAAGCTAATCAAAATCAAAAACATAAAGTTAATCATTATTAATCTTTTTTATTTATCACCACAATAAATGGTGGAGAAATAAGCCAGATCGGGTCTGATCTACCCTTACCTAACATGCATCAAAATTGTACCTTATAAATAGAGAATTCAATTTAGAAGTCACCGAATTTTATGTTTTATACATACAATATTGTTAATTATTGTGAAGAATATATCAGGATGTGGTAGACCAAAGAAAATGAGCTATAGGTTAATTTTTTGCTGTCAATTGTAATTTTATAAAGATCTATTAATTTTAAGAATATTTTAACCATAGCTACTAGTTATTGGGATACCAATACTTTATTTTAACTCCTCTACCGTATGAATTTGTTTTAAATCATAGGACTATGCATTTTTATCTAATATTTACAAGTTGCCTGATGAAGTTGGAATAACACCAACGAAACATTCCAATTGAAATAAATGAAGTAAAACACTGCTAATTTTCTTTGGTTTACCACATCCTGATCTTTCCCGTTATACATCGATTTAGACCTGAAAGAATGGAAATTGTTAATTATAATATTGACATGTAGAATTTATACGAAATTTAATTTGATTTCAATTCAATGAAAATTTATGTTTACCGAGATTGACTTCAATTAGGATCGACTTGACCCATTGTAATTAACGATTGTTCTATAAATGCAGATTGAAAGATTTAGGATCGTGACATTTAAAAATTGATACACAATATTGATCGCACGTTTTCTATCGTTTGCTATCCGTATTTCAATTGTAAATAGATCAATTTTTTTTTAAATTTATTAGTTCACCCTCTAAACTTGAGATTTTAACATGTAGGTATTCGTACGTTTAATAAATGGCTCTATATCTTTACAATTAAATTTGGTATTTAATCATTTAGGTGTAAGATAATGGTTAAAATGGTTATTTAAAACAAAAGATATGTATCCCAAGTCTTTAAAATTTAAATTAGTTTTTACGTGTTATGTGGGATAACCATTGTTGACAGCAATAATTTTATCTGTCCTATTTAAGGGATGGAAAACTTGTTTTTAAGCTTTCTCCGATAGTCGGGGGGGAAGTGTTGTAGTGTTCCTGCTTGTTATAGACTACCTACTAAAAAACTCTTTTCCTGGAATGTTCAGCTTCCTGTGGGACTATTTATGAGTAGAAATGTTCAACCTGTAGGTCGTGATGATGAATGGTTCTTGACAACTTTTGAAGTATCTTAGTTTACCAACTTAAACATGAAATATCTAAAAACTAGTTATTTTATCATGAAGACAGAATTTGGATCATCTATATAAAAAACGTAGAAAATTATTAGATTCGATAGACGTAATGCACATACCTATTTAAAATATCCGATAATTAAACTTTCGCAGTTGATATGACAAAAAATTTTAATTGTTCAAGTATGAAAAACAATATATTTTTCCAAGGCAATAATACCACTTGCCAATTAACCTCCGATCCTTTCTACAGTTCTAAATTTTTTTTTTTGTCATTTAATTTTATTTATCAAACTGGCTAATAAATTGATGCCTTACAAGACAATATAATGGTAATTATAATAGAAAATCCTTGAATACATTTATTTAAACTGTGAACTTGTACTTGTAATTATGACGTGAGATAAATTTAACTTGTTCCGATTAATTTTAAATTTATGTTCAGTTCTTATTTTAGCTATGTGGGAGACTAATTTCCATTTTTTTTTTTTGCGCACATTTTCATTTCAATATCAATCAATGAAACATGGTTTTTAAATTAAAACCTCCCGAAAGTATAAACGCCAAACGTTTTGCGTGTCTAGAATAAATAGTATTTGGCTAAATTTAATATGTAATTATAAAACTACGGCTCATTTTTGTTCTTTGATGATTCTCTGAAATAAAAAATTAAATATAATTTTGCTTAAATGAATTATGAGAGATAAAATCTGCAATGCTTTTAGGAAATGAAACGTTAACATATTGAAATTATTTTTAGTTTGGATTGTGAAGTGGTTGAACTGCAAAGACTATGTCTGAATGGTTTAGTTAGCATTTTGATTTAATTTTTTTTTTAATAACATAAAAAATGGCACCGAAAAGTGATAGGACAACGAAAAGAAGTACATGGACGGGTGACCAGTGGCAACAATCATCGCACATGTCCTGTACAAATTTGAATAAAAATTCGCATGATTTTAATTCAAAAACAGCAACCGGTTCCGGAATTAAGCAACGACCACGTAGTATTGCTATAGTTTCGACTTGTACAAAAAATGTCGCCAATTCTTCACACACTTTACCGTTAACACAAACAAATGATTACGACAACGATCTCAAAAATATTCCAATCCATCGTGTTACACTTTTTGGGCGAATTTTTAAAAAACTACGTAAATTCCTAAGTACGTATATAAGTACCTAAATATTCATTTTAACAAATTATTTTCAAGGGAAAATAATATTGGTATCAATAACTATCATTTTTGCGTAATTACCTACACATTATGCAACTTTTTGTTATATCGCTTGTTTTTTCAAAATAAATTTATATCATATTGTTATTATTTTTATCGTAAGACGGATAATTTTTTACTTCAATATTTGAATTCTATTAGATACCACTTTATATTTATCTACAGAAAAAATTATACTTATTTTTAAAAGCAATTATAAAGTGTAAGGTCCATAAGTTTATTTTAAATGGTATATTAATACTAATTATTAGATATTACTGACGTAAAATACTTAAAATTTGTTACCAACTAGGCCTTTATTTTTTAAATATTACAAATTTTTGTCAGTTTAATATTAATTTTAATTATACTATAATTGTTTGTTGTTTTTTTAACACTTTGGATATAGGAATTTGGTGTTTGTCTAATTCAGTTAAGGATGTTTTGGTCGACATTATCATACTAACAATTTAATCATCTATTCCGCAATTAACGATAAAATAATTGACAAATTTCTAATTAATTCTTGGCCATTAGTTGATGCAATTATAAAAATGTTATTGTACTTGTGGTCTTATGAAAATTTACCTTTATTAAGGTATTTTCATTATAAAAATATGAAGTGATTTAAAGGGCTTTGGAGAATAAGCATGGGATTGGCTCCGGAAAGATATTTGGTAAATTAATACAAAATATAAATAATAGCAAATGATTAAAACTTAAGAAATATTAGGGAAATATTAAGGCTATTTTCTAAATAATTTTCTGCAGACGATAACTGTAGGTCCTTTAATCGTTTAGATTGGAAACATAAATTTATCACAAAAATCACCATTGGCAATTGAATTGGGATGAAAATTTATGATTTGCAGAATTTAATAACATTTCACTTACATAATTATAAGAATTGTTATCTTGATTCAATGGGCACTATTTAAATTATTATTGGGAACATTTTTTGGCTTTTTATTCAAATGAAATTAATTAATTAAGTACAAATCAAGTATGGATAACTCTAGTAATGCACTAATATCTGATGACACTATAAACACTTAAATGCAAGAGGCTATTAGCCAATGGGATTGCGAGATTTCAAGATGTTCATTTGTTTTGATTGTTGAAATTTTGAAAATTTAACATAGCCCCTCCTAAACGCAATACTCACCATGTATAATGTACATATTATTCAGGTTAACCACTTGTCATTAATTAAGCGTGGAATTGGTTTTATTTATTTATTTTTTCCACTATGTAATACTATTTCAAAAAATCTGAAAAAAAATGTCCTTTATATTGAAAGTATATAAAACATAAAAAAAATATTTTTAGGACGGTACCATTACTTATTTGTTTCATAGAAAAAAAAATTATTTGGAAATTTTTTAAAGCTGTATAGTTGTTAATTTTTTTATAAAAAAAGTATTATCAACCCCTAAATAGTAACTTACAACTTTAGGTCAATTGGTTATGTAAATTTTAAGCAAAAAAAATAATTATTGAACTGATAATTATCAGTATTCATAATTGAAGAATCTAATAACATATGGGAGAAACAATAATTTTTCAATATTTTCATCTCATGAACTCATTTTCAATATTGGCCGTAGTTTCGGCTTCACTACTGCCGAAACCGAAAGTTCGACCAGGCACTAATTTGCATAATATTCCGTAACATAATTGATTTTCTATAAAATCGATTTTGCGCAGTTTTATTAATATTTATTGGACAATTTTTTTAGGAAAAATACTACCAAGTTGAAAACTTGGTTTCTTAATGCTTCTCAGCAGGAGCGATAACATTGTCGACGTGTTTTACTTGTTAAGGGGATGATTAGGAATTATTATCCAACGATTTTCTGTACTGTTTCTTTATATGACATTCTTTCGTAGTTGTAATTTCAATTTTATTTTGCCAAATCAATGTTAAAATGAAAAGAAAAAAATTATAGATAACATTTTTTTTTTAATTTCTGTGGTCAAATGGTCATTAAACATGAACTAGAAAAGGTTACCGAACTCTTACAAAAACATTGAAAAAAAAATCTTATCATGATATCTGCAGCATTGTTTACGAGATATACTGCTGCATACACGAAGTGGGATATGATTTTATCTTTATCCAGAGTGTTTTGTAATTGCACGAAACAAATATAAGGACATTATTCTGCATCATAAATTTTAAAATTATTAATTTCATAAAATCATCCTTAAATAGTTTATCTCGTTTTATTCGTACCAACTGTTTAGGTTTAGTTGTTCTTAAAGAATTTACACTCTAGCTAAAATTATTTGGTTTATTTTGTGAAATATTTGAAATAATTCGATGGATTTGATAATTCATTTTTTCCATGGGTAATCAATACTGCGAAAGGGAAGTCTAACGAGGCAACAATTAATGATTTGGTATCCAGAGAATCTTGAAATAGATGCGCTATTCTCGATTACAAATGGCAGCATTTTTGCATAATTTTTTTTCGTAGTTTTAATGAAAAATAATGCTCTTATATGTGCTTAGTACAATTATGAAACCTCATAAAGAAGAAATGTATTAAAATAAGTTATAACGTATCGAATTTTAATCACTCATATCTATGTATTCGACAAACATATTATATCCATTTAACTTAGAAATTTTGAAGAGACATTATATGAAGATAAGAGTACTTAATTTTAATTGCCAAAATCGTCTTATCAAATTATACGTTTCAAGTTATATAAACTTAAAGTTGGAGAAATTTAGTCATTATTTTTATATGACTTCTGTAGATAATGCCTACCACATCAGAAATCTTATGATTGCCTTGTTAAAATAATCTTCTAATAGTTCAAAATTAAATACCATATTGTATATGTGTATTCATTTTACTATACAAAAATAAGAGAATTTTAAAATGATAATATTCAAATAAAATATATTCAGTCAATCTTTACGTAAATTAAGAATCAGTACATGAATGCATGTCTGTGTTTTACATAATGATGTATTTAAACGATATGCCCTTGTCTTATGCATATTTTAGTTGAAAAAGTCTATTATGCAATAAAATAATCTTATTTAAATTGGTTTATTAGAAAAAAGTCTTGCGATTTTATACATAAATCTAATAAATGTAAATAGCGTTTCTAAAATATCAAATCTTTCATTTGTAATTGTTTACCATTTTTGTTCAGGGTTCAAAGCAAGTAATTGAGGATTGCCTTGTTTAAGAATGCATTTCATAAGTTAATAAAACTTTTTTTTTATTTGAAATTAAGAATCACACACTGTTATGTCATTAATGAGACAATTCATTAGTTAAATAATGAATATTATAAGTATCAACAAATAATATTATTCATTTCAATTTGGTTAGTTTATAAATATTGGATTAATGTTACATATAATGTGCATTTGTGAACATGTACGACATACATGATAAATGCACGTGATGACTAATGTTTGAATAGCATAATTGTTAAGTATTATTTGTATGTTATATAAATCTATCAAAATATTCATAATTTCTACTGCTATTCTATTAGGATACTGGATTATGAAGTAATTTTCAATGTTCGGTCATGTGAAACATGCTTTTTAAACTTAGAATTAAATTAACTTGTAAGTTCTAATGAACATTGCAAATATCACAAGCAAAGGAAGATTTTTCCTTTTTGGGATTCATTTGCTTAGAGAAATATATAGGAAGTCAGTTCTGGATTTTTTCCATTAGTTCTATATTGCATATGTAATCTAATGTCATGTAATATCACTTTTAGTAAAAGTATTTTTTTCTTTTGAAAATATTTTTCTTAAGAAAAATTTATAGAATATCACAGTTTCATTCTGGCAGAGTGCTATATTCTTAGACTCTCCTTTTTTTATACCAAAAATTTATTCTAATTTTTTGCTCTGATTTTTTATTGCTAATCTTATATATAAATTGGCCACCTTGCCTTGCGTCCGTGCAGAATGAACTATGCGCTCTGTTATCCCCACTTACGCATTCAAAACTTTGGTAAGGGTACTCACTCACTAATGTTATTTATTTGTGAATACGTATTTCAGATTTTCAGGTTTACAATATGTGAAAACCAAAAAACATAATGCTCATTTATGAACTTAACTTAACCTTTTCAGATATATCTACTTACCAGAGTTTAAAATTTTTAAACAGACCCTAAGTTTTTGTTTCTAATAATAAATCAACTTTGTTTTATATTAAGCAGTAATAACGTTTCGCTTTTAATGGACTTTGATTGATTATTAAATTTGAAATTTCGATTGTTTAATAAACGTTATCCCTTACAAACTTTGCTACCGTTTTTCACTCTTTTAGGGGAGAACTTTTCAAAAACCCTTTCTTATTATATATCTGCATCGTATAAGGAAAACACTTTCCAAATTTCATCGACACAAATGTGCACTTATATTTGAAAATACAATGTAAAACGAAAAAAAATAATGACCTTCTTTATGTTAGTTAACATGACTAAAAAGCTATTCGATTTCGGACATTTGGACGTTGTACATACAAAATTGTTGGAAATAGGGGGAAAGCGTGGAAGTAAATTCGAATATTTTATTTATTTTCAATAACAATAATTAGTTTTCAAATTGTTCTAAATACCGAAAAAAAGTTAGTATCGAAGATTTTATATTTGAATTGACAGTGAAATATATGGCAAAAAATTGCTACCTTAATGCTTTTCAACCGAATATATAATTAATTCAGATCACAATCACTGGTTCATAAAAAAATAGATTTTAAAAAGTTTGATTGTTGAAAAATGAACCAAAATTTAAAATCGCCTATTTGATTTAAGTACTACATAAATATTAAACTTTCATACTAATTTAGTCAAATGACGTTATTTTAAATGATATAAAAAAAAACACTTATATTTTATTTCTTAATATAATTTTAGATAAACTTTTTTTTATATTAACAACACTGATTATTAAATTTAAAATTTCGAATATTGATTAACTCTACATTATCTCGTATTAAACATTTTATTGAGGTAAAACCTTTAGTTGCGAATGCAACGGGCAACTACTAGTACTCTTATAACGTTATTAATGAAACATCAAAAGTTTAAACTATACAGAAGAGCGTTTTAAAATGTACAAATTTTATCTTTCATATTTACAAAACTGTAGTTATTCAATAGGTTTACTTAGCACTAGATTTATTTATTTTAATTGAGAACTTTCAAGCATTATTATTCATTGTAATACCTCCAATAGTATGATTACCTTTGGACATTAAGATCGGCGAATTTCAATTAATTTTTCATCAAAACTTAGCAGCAATTTTTTTTTTCTTTTTTTAATAAGATACGAGCATATTTATTCGCCTAAAAAATATACATATTTGCGGTAAATATTTTAAAGGAAATAGCATTTTCGGTTATAAATTATTTAGATAACAACAATGTCCTTGATGCATAAACAAGATATGTATCATAGTTATCATTTAAAAACAAAAAAGGTGGGATTTACTTTACATTTGTCACACTATACATTTTATAAAATTTATCCGTCATATTATTAAAAAAAAAAAAACACCACATTCAAATCAATGCATCAATATAAAAAATCATTGTATTCATTCATTCCAAATTAAATGTGCTGAAAAATTTCATAAAAATCGTGTATGAAATTAACATACATATGTTCGGTTAATCTGAAACTATGACCGAATTAAAAAAGAGTGAAAATCGGGATAGTAAAGAAAAAGGAGTTGCCAGTGCCCAGCCAATGCCTGGACGCAATCGAAAATCATGGGGATATGTAGACGATGAGCACTGGGTACTTTCTGAAGTAACAGAAAAAGGTATTTTTTTTACGAAGCTCATATAAGTGGTTTTAAGAATTTGACATTTGCTTAAGAACTCTTATAAAGTGTATACACCGAAAACATTTTTGTATACTTGAAAATCGCACAAATACTTGACTCGTAATATTATTTATTCAAGAGCATAAATGAAAAGTTACAATTTCTTGTTTCGTAAAAATAAAAACCCGATTGGATCTTATTGTTACGAGTTTTGAATATATTTCTTTATACCTCTATTTCGATACCATGTACATTGTACATGCTATGCTACATTTTGTATATATGTATACCGTTTTGTTCTCGTGTTATGTAGAGAAAATTTATCGATTTTTCTTCATGGTGGTATTATTTATTCATATTCGCATTACGTATTAACATATTTTACTCAAACATATCTATCATATAGTTACAAATGTATGTAGATCGATTTAATGTATTTTCTACATGTGAGATCGTTCAGAAGAATTATTTTCCTCAAAATCGACTTTTAACATTTATATTTTCAAATAACTCATTTATCTTTTATAAATTTATTTGAAATTTGCTTAGATGGTATGAATAATTTTTACATGGCATCGTATCCACTAATCATATTATATCTCGTTTGGTTAAATATGAAACTTAAAGTGTCGTTTGCTTCGCAAATTTTTGAATATACATAAGGACCTATTCTAGAATAGATATAAATGTTTTTTTTAATTTTATTAATTCAAAATAAATTTGGTCGATATTGTAAGGCTTTTCTAAATTAAAATTCAAATATTTTAATGTAATACACAATATATCGTAAACACTGTAGTTGAGTCGGCTAAATCGAAGATTGAATGAGTTAAGGAAATAGATCTACTAAAGAGCTTTTTATTGATTATGTAAAGCACTTTGGGGAAACGGGACTATGGGTAAATCTTTGATAAAATTAATCGAATCGATCGATGATTGGTTTTTCCAATTCATGACCGAATTAATAAACTTTTAGATAAATAGTTATTTTCGACACATATGCGTAAAGTGAGGTTTTCTAGTAGGATGAAATTGATGCACGAGCTGAAGGGACTGATCATTCCTTTAGCAAGTGTCTCAATTTCGTCCTACTAGAAAACCTCACTTTACGCATATGTATCGAACAAAATTTTTTGTAACGCCTGCTTCTAAAGTTCAACAGAAACAGATTGAGAAATTAATTATTGTTATTTAGATGTGAACAATTTCAACTCTATAGTAAGAATAATTTATTCGAATAATTTATAGAAAATTTATGAATAAAACAACATTTTAGTTTAAACTACAGTCTAAATAATTACCTTTATTAATTATTTCTTATCTAAGTTTATTTAGGTATCAATTTATTTTACTTTTCCGCACTGTTATTTACTTTCGCGCACGCTTGCCACCACGATGAGAAAACGGCTCTTTACCCTCGCCACACAACGCACGAAAGTTCAACTTTAGAAGCAGTCGTTACAAAAATAATATTTTGTAAACAATCTGACCTAAAAGGTGAAAGAAATCTGTTAAATCTTACAATATCTTACACCTTAGGAAAGAGAGGGTGGATTAAAATGCTTGGTTTTTGAAATATTATATTTGAAATCCTCACTAATCTGAATTTATTCTTTATTTGAGTTACAAAAATTGTTAAGAATAGTTGACATGCAATTTAAATAAAAAGCAAAAGATTATACATATTCTATTTCCACATTCCAATTATTTAATTACAGACCTTTAACATGATAACTATACTTTTTGTTCTCCTTACAAATAATTTAATATTTGAACCAAATAGTAATAGTGATTTATAAATGGGTTATTGATTCGACATTGTATTTGTGTAAATTTTTATTGGTGCGGTATCACACGTATATAGGGAATATATTGACTACTTATACCGCCGATCAAGTCACAAACTTTTGTTTTTCATTTTAAATTAATTAAAGTATTAAACCATTGAAATGCGTGTAAATCAATTTATAATTCGTTTCAGTAAAATGATAAAATTTATATGACCTAGGTCAGAGGTCTTGAACCCTATGCTTGTGTACTGTATATATTTTGTCCATTCACCTTGTAAATTCGCTCATATTGGATATAAAAATTGGGACTTATAATTTAACTATAACTTACTCGTGAGATTGATAATCGACAGATATAAATCTGTTGTCTTTAAAATTTTAAAACTAAATGTTAGCAGGAATTTTTTTTAGTTGACTAGAGTATATCTTTGGAAAAGAACGTTAAATTTATCAGTATATGAATGGTGAGAATATGTAGAGAATCAGAGTTATGAACGAAAATGAAAATCTAAAATTAAAAATCAATACATAATGAAATTTTACACAAAAAAAATATATCGATTTAGTTTATTTTTTTTTTAACACACTAGGACTGGCATGTTTTATTTATTTCTTCAAGTTACTTTTTCGATTTATATTCAGCGTTCGATATAAAATAAAAGTATATTACGAGTATATAAATATATTGTATAATCAATGTTGAAATACATATACAATTTATAACTATTTTCTCGCATGCAGTGACACCATAAATAAAATAAAACGATATTAACTCCTAATTTGTCATTTATCTTAGTAAAATCAAACAAAAAGTAAAGATTTTAATTTTATTTCACAAAGATAATCGCGTGATTTTCTTGAACGGATAAAAAAGGTTATGAACTGAACAAATTACTTTATCAGACCATAGTTTAAGTAAAACAATTTTAATTCATTTAATATTTCATTCATATCGATTTTGTTTGTTTTTTGTGTCGTTAATTGAAAAAAAAAATTCTGATAATTTAGAACTGCATTTTATATTAGAAACCGAAATTTATTATTCATTATGAATGAACAATTTGAACTACATTTGTGCATGTTTAAGATCAAGTTCATATTAGTTTATTTATGCTAATGGAACAGAAATGTTCTTCGCTGAATGAAAAGTAAAATGAAAAATTTTAAGTGTTGGACAAAACGAATTGATAACAGTAATAGTTTTATAAATATTTATACATAGTTGAAACTTTTAATCGGTGCAAATATTTTGTAAAATTTGTATACAATATTCGATTTGATGGAATACCTATTATATTTTAATTTTGTGGAAAACATTTTCATGTATATTAATTGTAATTTTCTTGTTTGTTTAGTAAAAGAGGGCGTAAAGTTGACAACAGTGGTAGCAACACCAGGTCGAGGTCCAGACCGATCGCGAGAAATTTCTTATACAGACACAAAAGTAATAGGAAATGGCAGCTTTGGTGTTGTCTATCAAGCAAAACTTTGTGATACTGATGAAATGGTTGCAATTAAGAAAGTTTTACAAGACAAGAGGTTTAAAGTAAGTATAACATTCACTTTTATAATTTATTAGATTAGTCTGTTGGAAAGTAGTGTGTAAATTCACTTATCAAGTTTATAGAAGAAACAAGTTTAAGAAATACTTTAGTCTTTTACCTTGGTAATGATTTTGATTGTTTTCTAGAAACCAAAAACTACCTTTTTTACTAGAGGCATTATTTTTATATCTAGCTTATTTAATATGAAGTTATTAATGTAAATGAGGGTAATAATAAATGTTTCTTTAATGTTTAGAAGAAAAGCTAATTTTGGAAGATGGGTGTCATTGTAAAATTGTGTCCAAGTACATGTAATGTTCAGTGAATAATGTGGATATGATTTGAGCTTTAAAACGAAAACAAACCGACATGAATCGTTGAAAAAATCCCCGTTCAAAAGAATAACGAAACATTTTTTGTGTTTTTACGCCAAAAACTATTAAGTGTTACCTGCAATTCACTACAGAGCAAAATTACCCAAGTGCTTACCAATCAAGGTTTATAAAATACACAGGTTGCCCCATTAGAAAAAAAAAATGACGTCATACGAAGAATTTTGAAATTTGAATCAGTCTCAAGATATATACGAATTTCTTCTGGATAGGTCGCGTGGTGCATGAGGCCACCTGTGTATTTTATAAATCTTGCTTACCAATTACATAATTTTTGCCAAGTTAAAGCGATAACTTCTATTCCCGCCACATTTAATTGTTATATAAAAATGAGAACCAAGCAAAATTGAGGATGTGCATTGGGATTAGGGATTGCAATATCGATTTACCGGGATACCGAATATCGGTATTTTGAGCCATTTGTACAATCTTGTAATATCGGTATTCATAAGTTTAAGAGAGTATTCTACTCTAGAGGCCCGAATTTCAAGCGTTTTTTGGCGATTGATAAAAAAAAAAGCAATTGATATTTTTACTGTCCATTTTTTTTATCATTTGTCTATTTATATTTAACGATTACACAAAATAAATTTAAAAAAAAAATTCCTTCGAGCTATGTGTCTTTGAAGTAGAGGGGAAAAAAAGGCCGTGTCCTCGTATCCATAATTTCTTCCCTTATGGTCATCTGAAAAATAAAACAATGGTGAATTCTTAATTTGTACGAATTTCGTTATCGTAAGAAGTGGCAAAACTGAAAAAAAAATTTTTTTCATAAAATGGCGGCTACTGAAAATAAAGGTCGTTTTTTTCACCAATTTTTTAACTTTATCAAATTTTTTTAAAATATTGCAAATTTCAAATTTTCATTTTTTGTCGGTTCATACGATAGAGAGATATTGAAAGAATATTCATGCCAAATTTCAATTAAATCGGTTGATTAGAACTTGAGATATTGTGGACACTGCATCGAAAAAAGTAGTTTCGAGAAAAACGCGTTTAAAGTTTTACGTTAAGTTTCAGGCAGCGTAATTGATAAAATAGTATGTATTACTTGCATTTTCTTAATCAGCCATCCTAGCTTCATACATTGGGCCTTCTTCTACTTCATATCGCTATAACTTCTGAAATAATTTAAATTTTGAAAAATCCTTTCAGGAGGATATTTTTGAATATCTAAACTATCGGATTATGAAAAAAAAAATTTTTTTTTGATTTTTTAAAATTTCTAGCATAGAATACCCCCTTAAATACCACTATTTTGGCATATACTAGATTTTTTTTAAATTGTCTCACCTATATGCTCAGGAGTCGTCAAGAAAGTAAAATAGTACCTATATTTTTATTTGTCATCCTTAAGGGCGATTTGGGCGAAATTTATTAAGCTGTGAATACAAAGTTAGAAAAATAAATTTTTTTATGGTATTTACATATTATAATGATGTTAAAAATGAAAAAGAAGAAAAGAGACTAATCAATTCAAATTTGATCAAATTTATACTAAATTTTCTTAAAATCGTTTCTCCAAAAACCTATCCATATTCAAAAGAATTCGGTACAGTTATCGAAGATGATGATAACATTAATGTCGATAGTGAAAAGGAATTGTCTCTTGAACAAAAATTAAAGTAGCGCTTACTAAAAAAGTTCAACAAATCAAAATTCAATATAGATAATAAAATTCAGATCTCAGCTTTTATTTTTTTAAATAAGAAGACAATTCAGATTGTTTAAGATCGGTTTTTTTATTTAATATTTTTATTATTCAATTAGCTACGTTTCGTTACTTATCGTAACTTCATCAGGCTTCTTAATTCACAAAAATAAAATATTTTCAATTTAAATTCAATAAATAAAATATTTATTATAATTTATTTAAATAAATATTTAAAATTTTATTTATTGAATTTAAATTGAAAATATTTTATTTTTGTGAATTAAGAAGCCTGATGAAGTTACGATAAGTAACGAAACGTAGCTAATTGAATAATAAAAATATTAAATAAAAAAACCGATCTTAAACAATCTGAATTGTCTTCTTATTTAAAAAAATTCAATATAGAAATCAGTTATGTCTAAAATTATCCGACGAGAAATCGATTTATTTGAGGATGAGGGATTAAGGAGGAAATACTTTAAGAAAGTATATTGCGCCATGCTAATAGTACCACTAATTAGAGTAGATGGTGAAAGGTTTTCCGTAGGATTCTGTGCTTTAAGATTATATTTCCAAAATTTGTGAATTTATCACTGACTAAATAGTGATATTTACTCTTTTTTGCGATTTAAATATATGTAAAATGTTTTTTGTCCCTTTTTTATGTACTGTTTTAATTTGTAAGTAGCAAGTAATTTTTGTGATACTCTCTGATTAACAGGCAACGAAAACAAAAAAAAAACCTTTTTTCTTTTTCTAAAATTCCTACTGCCGGTATTCCAGTATTAAAATTTGAAAAATACCGAATACCGATATTGAATTTTTGTTCCGATTTACAATCCCTAATTGGAATATTAAAGTGTTCACTAATCTTTCGGGGAGATTTATTGCAAGTGTGTAACAGATTTTGCATATACTACTTGTCGTTGGTAATCAAACAATAAGTCCATATAAGAGATTAAATTATCAAAATCCTAAATATTTTATCCTAAATATATTCACTTTCATAACGATAGTTTGTGGGACTACGAATATGACGCACAATAAATAAGATTTTAACGAATTATAAAATCATTGGAACCTTTGTTTCATTTGGATCAAGGGTAAATTACGACTTTTTGGGGTTTAAGCTGTATAATACGGGTTATACAATTTGCTTTGCATTACACGTGTTTGGATGGTCTTTAACATATACTAGTATACTGACTTTGAAGTTGAATGAAATACTTTTTTGGTGTAAAATTTGAGGAAATGAGGAAAAGATTGCACCTTTTAACATTAGGGACTGCGATTGTTGTTAAATGAAGAAATATGAACGTATTGATGGAATGATTATATTATAAATAAATGATTATCTATTAATATTAATTAGTCTATTGAGGGTTAATAATCGTAATTATTATCGTTATGATTTTTAAGCCATTCTTTTTCCGATTCTACTATTTCATACATTTTCCTGACCGAATGGTATTCATGGTTATATCTTTTTTTATAGTACTTGATAAAGTCCCAAACGGGGACGAAACGTTAGAATCGAATAAAAATCATTAAGAAAGTATTTGGTTTTTAATTCAACTATCCCATGAGCTAATTATTTCATTAATAATTAATAGCGATTGTTCATAATAGCAACTAATGATTAGTAAATATTAATATTTTAATAACTAATATATCGCATTATAATATAAAATAACTAACTTTACTTTAAGTGTGTAACATATGCCTTAGACACAAGTACATGGCTGCCGAACATGTACATTATTCTGCTTTCTTCAAAACTTGGATCATCTTTCTTGAAAGTTTGCCGAACTTTGCCCTAAGCAGTTGAGACAATAGAATATACCTTATGACTCATTACAGTAAAATGAAACTATAATTATTCTATAAATGGACGATTTTTATTTTAGTTACACTGACAATGTTCAAAACGTTTTATGAAGATCTCGCAAAAAAAAAAATAATTGTCATCAAACTTCAAGGGAGCTTCCCAATTTATTAAGAATCAATTCGGCAATTTGCTGTGTAAATATTGTTAAGAAAGTTACTGCTACATTGCTAAAAAGTAACCAATTTATTTTGCCGCACAAATACGTTAAGAAAATGCTTAATTTTATCTATCAAAAATTTTTGGGGAAATAGCAAAATAATACACTTTTACTATCTATTTTTCAATTGAAAAATGGGTTAATAGAAAAACATTTGATGAAAATGAATTTGCTTGCCCGCCCAATCTTGTATTATTAGAATTATGGGAAACATATGGAACATTGGGGAAACCAACTCACTCGAAGCTGGTTGTATATATATTTTAGGTCTTAAGTATTTCCTTCTACCCTGATTTTTTTCTGAAATTAGATCGCATACTTTTGAACTTATTTAAAAATATTTTCACATGAACACTTTAGCTGAGTTTTTAAAAACTAGAAAATAAACATTTACTTGTTAATTTGTAATGAAAATTTCTTTTTTCTACTTAATTTAGTAACATTTCTTCTTCCAAATTGAGAATTTATAGAACTAAAAACAGTTTCCAATACTTTTTATTTTGTCTATAAAATAATAACATACCATTACTCATAAAATTAAATAACAGCTTTTAAGTTCAAAAGAAACATACAGACATGTATAATATCCTTCCATAAATCAAAAAGTCTTAAAATTGAATAGAATTACAAACTTTTTGTATTTACCTTGAACTTAAAATCTAGCGACAAAAACTATTTTAATGTTAATATTGAGTATTTCATGAAGAACTCATTTATAGCAAACTAAATTCAACATGAAATTTAAAAAAAAAAAGAATAATTTTGAATAAATAAGGTCATTTTTAAAAAATGAAATGCTTAGAGCTTTATTTTTTTCAAATGTTCACCATATACTGAATGTATTTCGTTTTAGGTATAAGTTTATATCTTGCATAGGGAGATATAAAAAGGAATAACATTTATGCGTAATCGATAAGTTGGTACTTTATAAAATGAAATATCGTTTATTTTCTGTGGAAATATACCTACCATCTGCCTATTAAAAACTAGTTTCACCGTTTTCAGCTTTCAATTGTACTACATATGAATATACTTGTTACAATCTTCCGATAATGGTACAATTTAAATTTGCCAAACATAATATATTACTAGAAACAACAAACATATCATTTTTATTGCAAATATCCTCTATAAAATCGCAAGAGATTTAAAATATTTCGGAGTTTTGTTCGAGTTTTCTCATTTTCAACATAGGTGAATTCTAATAGTTTTTCCTAAAGAATAGATTTATAAAGCATACTTTAAAAATTTTTATTGAGAATAGAAATCATTGTACATGGAGAGAAAATCTAGTAAAAAATAATGTTTTAGATGTATCGGTTGACCATAGTTACATTGAAGTAAGAATTACTCTGTTCTATAATAAATATTGATTAAAACCTCAGTTTATTTCAATATAACCATAGTAATTACTATTATATTACGACTATGGTTCATCGATTCTACTACGGAGTATTCCACAATAACACTAATTTTGCTTAGATATTTCTTTTTATTTATATTCTAGTTTGATTTCTTACTGTTTTTTTTTTGTCTTATTTGACTAAAGTCAATATTTTTTGTCCCATTTAATGATTAAGTATACTTAATTAATTTTTTTTAATACTGATTTCATTTAGATGATTTTATAAAGACGCTTCTTAATATTTTGCAAAGATATACTGTAGTAACTATCTAATAGTTGGTATTAGTATATATTGATAGTTTAATTCTCAAAAGTGGTACATTTTGAAGCAAAAATTATTAAGCATTTTCCAATTTAAATAGTTCACTATTTACATTTGTGCAAAGAATGTATATGTAGGATAAATATCAATACATTTGATGTTAAATTGAAAATGTTACAAATGTTTACCAATAGCAATTTTTATGATTTTGAAAAAGCTCATGTTTGCCTCACAGTAGTAAACCAGCTTTGCCCATGGGAATACTTAAGAGTTGTCAGCAAACTATAAGAAAGTTGAGATTTATTTATTTAGTGATCGATGTGTAAAAAATATAAACTTCTAAAAAAGCAAGACTTTTGAAAATATTCAAAAAGTTTATATCCAAATGACATTGAGAAAATTGTACTTGGCATTTACGATTATTTTGCATGCTAAGCAATATTGCGCACGAATTTGGAAAAAAAAAACATCTAAATTACGTTGTAATTTCAATTCTGGATTTATTTTAGTATGATGTTATAAACAGAAGTCTTGTGGAAGTCCTTCTTTAAAAGTACTTCACAAAATATAGTAAGTATCTCAATTTTTGTGGGGCCTTTTAGTACGATTAATTTAAATCGGTTACCTAAATCTGGCGTTGGATGTCTTTAAAAAAATACCGATTCTCCATAAAAATAAAAATCACTATTTTGCATTTGTAATATTGCCCCGAGAAAATGAAATCTTCTACTCTTATTTAAAATCAACCCTTACTTTAAGGTTTTGCATCTTTTTTAAACTTCCTGGTTGAAATTACGAGCGTAAGTAATTTTTATAGATTGCCCACAAATTTGATATTTTTGTTTTTCAAACTTCTTGGATAATTGCCACGATATTTATAAAGCTTTCACAAAGCAATAATAACATTTAATGTTAATTTATTCAGTATTTTTCTACAAATAACAAAAAATAAAGTAAAAAAAATCTTCAAGTCAGTCTTTAAATTCGGACTATTATGACCCTGAAAAAAAAATAAAAGCAATTTTTTGCAATACAATTGTAGATAATCTGTATTAAGAAATTTCTATATAAAATTGTATTATTAAGAATTTTTTTGAAATATTAAACTTGTTTAAAATAATTTTCAGTTTTTCTATTCATCTTTACATTTAGCATTGCATTTAACTTATGATAACAAATTTATAGGAGGTTTTTAATATGTAGAAACAATAAAAATGCACTTGCATTAGTGGGAAAATCAATCTCGGAAAAACCACACTAAATTGTTTTTACATCTGCCAATGCAACCGAAATAAATAGCGTAACAAAGAAAAATTGTTCCAAGCTACATGTGAACATATTTTTCTCAGTGTTTAGCAAAAAGTAAATAATAATAGCACTTGAGAAAATAAAAATAAACATTTGAAGCCAACTACAACTATAAAGATTTTCTTGCAGAAAAAGTGCTGCGTAAATTGCAAAACGGGTGTGCACTCTTTACGTTTAGCATAGTTAAAAATTCACATTGTTATTTTATGAAGGAAGATGACAATTCCATATTAAATCTTTTTAGATTTTATTAATAAATGCGTCATTCGAAAACAAAGAATGTACTTGCGAATTATTGCTCTCAACTCTAAAAATAAAATTTATGACTGAAGTAAAACGAGTCAAATGCATGGAAAGGAATAAAGAAAAATCGTAGAGTGTTGTCGTATAGTTTGGCGTTAAACCAAAACAGAAATTTTAATTTATTTTTTTCTTATTTTCAGAATCGAGAACTTCAGATAATGCGCAAACTGGAACATTGTAACATAGTTGAACTAAAATATTTCTTCTACTCAACTGGGGAACATCATGTATGTATCAAAAATAAAACAAAAAAACTATTGAAAATTTTTAATCTGGTGAAATATTGTAAAAATATTGAAATATCGTTGAAAACTTGAAATATAATGATTTAAATTGCATTTTCTTTGACAATTGGAAGTGCGCATTATACAAATTAACACATTATATTCGAAGTTTTACGATAGTTAGTTTTCTTTTAAACTAATTGGCAATCAACTGTTTTTATTATATTCCATTATTTTGTATATTTTTTGTCATATTAGACCTATATTGTCAACGAAAACATAACTCAAATACGTTTTATATATTGTTCTCTAGCGAGCTGAAGTGCCTTGCAACATGAGCATTTTCATGGCAGGCACCAGCCATCAGGTACAAACATTTCAATTGGCACAGTTTTAATTAAATAGTTTATTTGAAATTACCACAAACTTTATCACTTGATTCTAACTTTATTTTGACAATTTTATAAGCTCGGTGCGGTCAAACTCTCCAAACAATATGGAATTATGAAAATTAAATTTATCAATTCAATAACCGTATATATAGCCAAACTCAATGGAATACACCCCACTTATTAAATCACCACGAAAAGAAAATATATAAATAGATTTTTTTAACGCTCAATTTAAAATTAAATCAATAAGGTCTCATCACACATAATTCTTATTCGAGAGTTTTATCGTAAATTGTATTTATAAACTTATCTATTTGATATTTTTGAACTGCTTTTTTAACGTCTGCTAATTTGAGCAAAAATTTTTGGCTTTCTAATTTTATTTCAATTGTATATTGTTAATCTGGAAAGAGACAAAGAAAAATATACAAATTTTTATTAGCGTTATATATTTGTATATTATTTGTTTAGATTATGTAGTTTTATTAAAAGTAATTTATAAACTTTTTTTTAAGTTTACAAAAGGGCAAAACTGCGAACGAATGTATTAAAATTTTAACGTAACATTAAAGTTATTGTAAACTATAATTATGTTCAATTTTTAAACATAACGTTAAAATGGATTTTAGATCATTTGTAGAACATTATGTTATTTACAATTTCATCATTAATGCAAGATTTTTTTTTTTAATTAAAACATTATTTTACGTAAAACTTTGGTAAACACAATAGTTTTAAATATCAATAAATAGGGGAAAACAATTTATCGTTTAATTTAAGCATTAAATGTTAACAATTTTAGAAGTATGTCGTTTAAACATGGTCGTTAAATTAAATATATGTAGGCAATATAACTTTAATTAAATAGGGCTATCGAATTAAATCTTTTATTTGTATCTAATGTTTTCATTTTATCTAAGGTAGAAAGTGCTTTCACTAAAAGATAAATAATTACAAAAGACAAGTTTAGGTAGTTTAACGTTTTTCAAATTGAAAAAATATTAGTCCAATTTTTAGTGTAACATAATTGGAAAAACAATTTTAAGAATAGAAATTATTGGTAATGTTCTTAACTTCAGAAATTATTTATGTTAACATTAAAATGGATACAGGCGTTAATGTATCTGTTACGGGTAACTGTTACTAGTAAACCTAGGTTTACCCGGGTAAACTGCGGATTACTCAAGAAACATGGGTAAAGTACGAAATATAACTGAAATTGGACATGTTTCGCGCTTTACCCGGGTAAACCGCGTTTCACCCATTTTCACTTGGTTAAAGTTGGGTGTAGGAATTATTAAAGTTATCAAATTATAGCTCCGTTTATGTGAAAATTGCCAAAAGAAATTGAAATCTGCCAAGAAAGGACTTGTGATTAAACCAATGGTGTTTTCGGAGATGAACAGCCGTTGTCGAGTGGACCTGATGATCCGCAGTTTACCCGGGTAAACCTAGGTTTACTCGTCAATCTAACTTTACCCGTAACATATCCACCACCCACCTAATTTCTACTGTTTTAAATTGTAATTTCATTTATTAATTGGTTCTTTTGGTTTCTTTTTTTATTCCTGAAATTTTTAATTGATTTGTTTTGTGTTTTATCCCGAGGATTTTTGAGAATTTTTTTTTTTTTTTGTAAGTCCCCAAATCATTCAATATCGAAACAAAATGTTCATTATTCTCAATGGAAACCCCAAATTTCTTTTTTTTTTATTTGAAGTTTCATTTAATTAATGGAACAGAAAAGTAATAAAAAAATAATCTGATTTCCTAACGTTATATTGTTTATATTTAAATTATAACTCTGAAATCTTAATGTTTAATCATTAATAAACACAACAATGTATAAAAGATCACATACACAAATGGTAGCGGTTTGGGGGATATATTTTTTTTTGTATAAATTTGACCTAATAGGAAAAATTGGATTGAATAGTGTTTTCATAAACTTTATTTTATTGTTATAATCTTGCATCTTAAATTTTTATTACATACTTTAAAATCTTTTGTATTTATCTGTGATAATAAAACTTATTTGCTCATTTGATGTACGAAGAAATGTGAATAGTGAAGCACATTAGATTTTCTTTTGAGGTAAAGTCCAATTAAACGATCCAGAAAATGTATAACTCTCAAATTAGTTTAAAAAGTTTATTAGTTTTGTAATAACAATGCTAGAATATACTTTTGAATCAGCGCAGCAAGAATATTTTTGTTTGATATTTTTTCACAATAGATACTACGAATTTTGGCTATTGAAATTAATTAATTGTAAACAAGTAATGCCATTTAGGAAAAAAATAAGTGGAATCATTAAATTGTAAAGTTTATTGTAATGCTAGATTTAATTACAGCTATGCTTGGTGGGAATTACTTTGAAACAAATAATTGATTTCAATTTTTTTTTTACCAGAAAGAAGATGTGTTCCTGAATTTGGTACTGGAATATATCCCGGAAACCGTGTACAAAGTGGCTCGCCATTACAGCAAATCGAAGCAAACTATACCAATCAGCTTTATTAAAGTAAGTTTAAAGTACGTTTTAACAGAATTGAAAATAATTTATTAATTTTAATTGCAGTTATACATGTATCAATTGTTTCGGAGTTTAGCGTATATTCATTCGTTGGGAATATGTCATCGAGATATTAAACCGCAAAATTTATTATTAGATCCTGAAACAGGTGTTCTCAAATTATGTGATTTCGGCAGCGCTAAAGTTCTTCTAAAAAACGAACCTAACGTTTCTTATATTTGTTCACGCTACTATCGGGCACCTGAACTAATATTTGGAGCTATTGATTATACAACAAAAATCGGTAATTTATTGTCTTAATTTAAGTAAACTTTAATTTTAATTATACTTTCTTATAGACGTATGGAGTGCTGGTTGTGTGCTAGCCGAATTATTACTTGGACAACCAATTTTCCCTGGAGATTCTGGTGTGGATCAATTAGTGGAAATTATCAAGGTTTTGGGGACGCCAACTCGAGAACAAATTCGAGAAATGAACCCCAACTATACGGAATTTAAATTTCCACAAATCAAGTCCCATCCTTGGCAAAAGGTAGGGCAGGTATGCATTGCCCATTACCACAAGCGAAATGCACAAAATTTAAGAAAAAAAAATATGAAACAATTATTGTCAATGTAAAACGATATTTTTCCCATTTATCCTTTACTTTTCATTTGATTATGCTTGCCCAAAAACTTGGTGCGTTTTCCCTTTCAATTTGCTTATTTTGCTTAGCGCTAAATTCCTAGTTTAATAATGTAAAATAAAATATTCAAAATTCTTTTTAGACTGCCCAAGTCTTCAAAATTTCAAATATGGCTTTTACTGGGCAGTTTTTCTTATCTTGAGTAGAGATTGTATGGATATTTGAATTTTGAGTTATTTTCTCAAAGACTTGGGCATCTCTTTCAGTTACTTCTGCAGCGAATGTCCGTTCCTAATAGTACTACCGAACATCAAAAGATTAGAGTAAGTAGCGAGTTTGACTTGCTACTGCTTAACCGTGTTGACTAATCATTTTTGATCAATACATCTTATGAAATCGAAAATCATTTGTCGAAAATCAAACATTTCAAAACCTCCTTCAAATCATACATATTTTATTTTATTTGCAAACCTATAATTTTTGAATATTATTTTATATGTCCACGCTTATATATTTTTCTTCATTTTCATGGTATTATGACAAAAAATTAACATTGTGGTAATGGGTCTTTGTATTCGTTATATTATTTAACAAAAGATTTTTAATTGTCTTATCATTTGCTTGCTACATTCGTATGTAAATGAGTGCAAGAAAACAAAAATAGAAAGTAATAAGTATTCAACAAAATTGACTAAAGATTTTCATTCAATCGATTTTAAAAACTTTGTATATAGTACAGAAAAAAGTGATAAAAATATAAAATGATTATTTGTTTGTAATTTATTTTTTACTTTCTGTTTTTAAGCATCAAATTCTCAATAATTTCTTTTTCAAACGCAATAATAAATCTACACCCTTCTTCGTACTATAAATTGAAATAATATTATGACAATTCTACCTTAAGTTTTATATTAAATTGAAATCGATTCAGTAGCTCATTTTTTAAAATTAAGCAAAAAATTAAATATAAATTGTCCAAACCCTAAATTTGTAACTTTATGATTATAAAATTTCAAATATAATGCACATATTAAAACCAGACTTTCTCTAAAAGCTTGAAATGTACGTTTTATACATAAATCCACAAACAAGTTTAGCAATAAAATATGTTCTATTCGTCAAACTATAACGTTTATAAACTTAAATTTCTTTCAACTATGTTGAACTAAAACTAGGATATATTGAAGTGTAAAAATTTTTTTTTTAATTTTTCAGTGCTTACATACTTTTGAATAGTTTTTCAACCATCAACACTTGCAAGGACTTCCAATAATTGCATACAATTAAACTACATAACTAATCAACATCAACAACTTTTGGTTTTATATGGGCATAATTATATTTGAATTTTTACCATATTTTTTTTAGAAATTAAAAACGTAATTGACCAACTGTTAGAAGGTTTAAAATAGTTTCAACATTGCAACAATATGAATTATTGATAATAAAACATCGAAGGCATTATCGTCATGTATGATAGTTCGAATTGATAAAAGTAACTACAGCTTATTGAAAACCATCAATGTATTGCTAATGCCTTAAGTATCTAATATAAATAATGTAATAAGGCGTGATCGGACAAAATAGAACACCTAAATATCCCGAAATATGCATGCTATATACTTCGAAACTCTGAAATTAAGAAAGGAAAAATTAAACGATTTTAAAAAACGTCTTTGAACGATATAAATATGACATGTTCTGTTTTGTCCTTGTTCTTTTTGCCATTGAACCGTGAGAAAGAATGCATTAGAGACTATTTGTTTTGAAACAAATCAATATTGAATTTTTTTTAAGAAATATGAATTGCATTGTGTATGAAAGTATATTAAGGGTGTTAAGAATTTTTTTTAACAATGAATATTTTTGTTTTATTGCAGGTATTTAGAGCACGTACACCTCCTGAGGGAATCGAATTGGTGGCGCGTTTATTGGAATACACACCATCGTCACGAATTTCTCCAATGAAAGCTTGTGCACATCCATTTTTCAATGAGTTACGTGAACCAAACACACGTTTACCAAACGGTCGTGAATTACCGCCATTATTTAACTTTACCCCACATGGTAATTTTTTTATTTACATTTTTTTTTCTAAAATTCACGAATGATACATTTACAAATTGTTATTACAATAGACCTACTAACACGATAGATAAGTTCAGTTTCATTCTAATCCCTTAAATTAATATTTTTCCCTTTAGCGCCTTTAGAACCCCTTTTAGTGTACTATACGGAAAATTATTACAGAGATTGTATGGAGTACGATTATAGGGATTTCTACTATAATACAGCAACCCGCTTAACGCGGTAAATTCTTTACATACGAAACAACGTTTACGAGCTCATATTAAGACGTAAAGAATGGGAATAGTTGAAACAATAAAAAATAAGGATATTGTCAGTTCTTTTTTATTATTATAGACTTATTTATTGCTAAAATCAGCACCCGTCGAGAATAAGACATCCCATCAATGATACTTCATCTTGCTTTTTAACTGCTATTAAAAACAATATCATTTTGTATAAATTGATCCATGATTTCCGTTATTAAAAAAGCGTTTAGTAAGGTCTTACTGTAATTAAAAAAAAAAACTAAATAGTCGAATTTAGTAAGTTAAACTGTTGTGCTATGTATAAATAGCAGTTTACATACTTGCAATAATTGTACTAATTTTTGTATCAGTTACTTACTATTTCAGACTGATTTCATAATCCACAGAAAAGTGTTAGAAACAGGAAAATCATAGAAATTTTCAAGACAAAATTATGAATATCCTGTAAAATATCATTTTATTAACCATTTTTTTTTTATTTTCAGAGGTGAATATCATGAAGAAGTTAGATGTTTGCTTACTACCTGAAGGAGTAGCTTTACCAGAAGAAACTGTGAAGGAAGCTAGAGAACTTAGAATAGCTTCTAGATCAACCACTGAACCTACCACAACAGAAGAATTAAGAGATCCACCCTCCGAAATTCCAAAAGAGCTGATTCCATTAAAACCATTCAGTTTTAAAATGTAGTTATGGAAAAATTTCTCAAGGTAAAGGTTAGAAAAAATCAACTTTCTGCTCCTACTAAGTGGCGCCATATACCAGTCGCTGCCCTCTCGCTAGATAATGCTTTTTGCAAGACTATACTATTATAATAATATTATTGTAATTACAATAGCTGATATATCTAAACATAACGACGAGATTCATGAATGTTATGTTAATTGTACAGTTATTATGTTATATTATTGTTTATAAAACGGGATGGTTTTGAAGTCATCTTGTTTTAAAACTGTTTTAATGATATGGAAGCCTCTAAGTTATTATTAAAAATAAGCTACAAAAAAAAAACATAGTTGGAGCGCGATTCCCACATTCACAAGTTTCGCATAAAAAATATATATATGAACTCATTCACCCACTCTCCCCTATACTGTCTGCATTAAAGAACCAACAGTAATTTTTATCACAATCATCAACTAAACAACACACATCGTTGTTTTGTGTTGATGAAATTTTAATATTGGCATTATGAATATAATATATATAAAATAAAATAATTCCTTCACCTCGTTATTTGTCATCTAACTACAAAGTAGTTCTCCTCATAATTGTATCATAGTTGACAGCAAATTTTAGTGTAATTGGGCTTCTTATTTGTTTTTAAATAATAAAAATTTGATTTTTAAATTTTATAAACTGATATTTATGTATAATTCCGATTGAAATATTATTGAAAATAATTAATATTAATATTATTATTACACTATTATTATTACTATTATTAGGTTTTTTGTTTTTGTGTAAATTTAACTTTAGACAATTACTTATGAAATAAATACTAAGCAGTCTATGGCGTATTTAAGCATATTAAGTTATTCACAGATTGGTTGTAGGCTTACCTATGAATTACGGATCTCTTATTAAATTTTGCAATATCATGTTCGTATCAATGAACTATAGCCGGGAAGCCCTATAAAAATTCTTATGAGAATCTTTCATAAGTAATTTCAGTAATATCACATAAGATGTAAAGAATTAGCCTTTCGCACCTTATAGACTATAGAGTATCAAAAATGAAAAAAAAAATTAACAAAAATACACACTTGTATAATAGTAAATGTAATTGTACAAAAAGTAAAAAAAAAATTGTTTTAAGTTATCAAATTTTGAAAGATTAAGTCATTTTTAATGTTAAAAGATATTTGATACTTTTTTAACATTTCAAAGTTTGATAATTTGAACGGACATTTGTTTATAGTTCTGTTTTTATTAATTTTTTTTCTTTTTAATATTCTATGAATATTTACGTCGGATTTCCACGAAATCAGGTGGTTGAGGGTGAGAGACCACTACCAAAAGTGGACGAGGGAATTATCAATTGTATCAAGTGAAATAATGCACGACCTTCAAGAAACCGGTTGTGAATTTGGAATGAATAGCTTCGCAAACGTGGTAAATAGTAAATAATACACTGCCCTGCTTAAATTCGATCGTGTACATGAGTCAATGAAAATAAAAAGCGATCGTAAGAAAAGCAATTTTTCGTGCAGATAATTGTGCATGCATAGTAGTACTCTCACCGTAACGGATTCCGTAGGAACCAACATTAGATAAATTTAAATTGATATTATTCCTGATAAGACTTAAATAAAATTGGACTGGGATCTCAGAGAGGGAAGTTTTATATGGCTACTCGGCTTCATTGTTATTACTACACCAATTCATTTGCACAGGATTGGATTATAATAAAACACCACACACTTTAAAAAAAATACATTGATAAAAAAATTGTTTCGCTGACTGCAACAAATGTCTTCTGTTTAAAAAAAAAGTTATTATTTCAAAAAAAAAAAAGCCCTAATCTATGAAAAAGGTACTATTAAACCTACACATAAAAACGTAGATAAAATTTTTGAAAAACAAATTACATTCAAGTCAGCTTAAAAAAAATCTCTAGGCTCAAATTGGTAAAATTGTATAGCCAAAAATCATTGTGTCATAACTAAAAATTTGAAAATACTAAATTTATTAAATGACTATATATATTATATATTTTATCAACGATTCGTAATTTTCTTTTAACTATTCGACTGTCGAATTTATAAATATACTATCATATTTTAATTTAAAAAAAAACATGTATAAATATTTGACTTTTCGTGGAAATTATAATTTTATATTTTTATTTTTTTAAATGTAAGACAATCCCGTTAGGAAAATTCAGTTGTAAATATCACTTTTAGTGTAACAATGAGTGTGTGTTAACAATGATTGATTTCTTAACGGGATTAAAGGCCTTACAAACTTTTCTTTTTTGACTACAAAGATTCTATAAATATATATATATATATATATATAAATATATATAAATAATAGAAATATATAAGATTAAAGAACACTACACTTAAAAATTAGCGTAATATGAAATAATCTGTAACAAATATTATAAATTAAAATTATGCTGAAAATGTTTAGTATTTTGCTTGTGATTTTTCAAAAATATAATTCCTTTTATTCATCATTTTTATTTTCAAAAGTAATTTTCTTTTTTTTCTTTTTAATTTTCCAAATCTTATTTTATATATTTGTTTTATGGAAAAATCGTTTTTACATTGCATGTTCGTTATTATATGGTTTCGAAATTTTGTGTGGATGGCTTAAAATCGTATGTTGAGAAATACATTTTCAATAGTTAACAAGGCGTTGTCATCTCTGTTTATATGTATAATTTGTATATTAAGAATAGTTTTGAGAGTTTTCATTATGATAATGAAATTTCCACAGTTTACAATCAACTAATTTAATTGGCATTTTTTGAGGTGTGAAAGTTTTGTAAGGTCATTAAATATGATAAGAAAAGCATTTGAATTGGTCATTCCGAGGCTAAGATGTAAGTGCTGCAGGTCGGAAGGTTATTTTAATTGTTTCAATCCGTTTATGTGCTTGTATTATATTAGTTAACAAAGTGAAATATGTTAAATTTTTATATAGAATTTCGATTTTATGAATAGAAAGTAAAACATGTGACCTTTAGTTTTTGAGATTTTTTGTGGCAAGTCTTGGGAAAAATATAAAAATACGTACTTTTATAGGGGATTCGTCTTAGACCATACAATGCGTGGATTACTCCAAAGTTGCCATTTACTGGTCACACATAATAGGAACGATTATGACGTCATATAGTGACGTTTTATTTGAAATCATCAGTGGTCACCAAAATGTCCATAATTCCTTATGCTTAAGGATTTAATTCATGTACTGTATGATCTAAGAGTCTTACACGTTAAATTCGGAACGGTTGAAACAATTCCACCCTCTGATTAACCTAGTCATCTCCAGCATAATAAAACCCTTAGTCCATTCCGGTGTATTTTTTTCAAAATCTCGAAATTAAAAAAAAATGTTTATAAATTTATCTGTGAATAAATTAAATTAATTAATGATTTTCTTTTTATTTTAATTTTTCTCTTCTTTTTATTTTTATTTAAACATCATAAAGTAAATGAGGACAAAAAGAAGAAAGAAAACATGTTTAATCATAATTTTTCATTTTCAATATTTCCTTATGTTTTTGTATACGAGCAACATTTCTAAATATCGGTCAATTTTAATAGGCGAAACTTTTATAGATGATTAAAATTAAAAACAAAAATAGTGTTAAATATTATTGAAACTAAAGTGTTTACTAGTAGTAAGTAGCTAAAAATTATTAAAGACTGTACTAACAGAGAAGTATCTCTACAAATTTTGTATTTCTGTGCATACAATTTGTTATCCATTTACCTGTTGGAAAAAAAATGTAAATGAGCTTTTTTTGTAAAACTGCACTTAGATATTTTCAAATGATGTAATCATTTCTCAGATACGTTATTTTGTGTGTAGTAGTTGGATAAATCTTATTGTAAAAAAAAAATAAAAATGATGTTAAGTGCATATTTGATACATTCTGTAACATAGAATGAATGGAGTGGTTTCCACACATATCATAGTCTTTGATTAATTTGAACCAGTGGATACCCTTGAATGTTCCAACACTAGCTTCCTGTTCCTTTCTCATAAAATTCGGTACTCTCATGATCCCATTTTATTGAAAATATTTTAAAACAAGTCATTTAGTCTACAAAATTCATATAAAAATGTGCTTGGAATATAATTTTCTTTTTTTGAATTTTATGATTTTCATTTGACTATTCATATACTGTTAAAATGACTCCTTTATATCTTTCATAATGTATGTGTATTCCAAAAAAGTAAGAATTTCTAAAGGAATATATTTTTTTATGTTAATACCTGGAACTAGTGATGGTTGTTAACAGGTGAAATATAATTGTGGCTAAATAGTCGTAGGAACAAAAATTTTCTGCGCGTTTTTATAGTCGTAATTATTTAACCTATTCCGGTTAACTTTCACTACACATACTGAAACAATTAAGAACTGTTGATTAAGGTAGTACGATTGTCTTATAACTATACACTATCAATTAGACAATTTTATTTAATTTTTTGATTCAAATTGATGGTAAAATTTATTAAAATTTTTCATTAAGTCATCTATCCGTCTTTTCGTTTAGTGTGCCTATCGCAAAATTATTTATTTAATTCACTTCAGCTGATTTTACTATCAGAAATGTACTAAACTATAACCGAAATAATCAAGCCTTTGTCGAAAACTTACTACGGCGCTCGTACTACCTTAAATAGTTTCCAAATGCCTTTCATTGTTATTAATTTCTTTGTTGTTATTTTAGTTTCAATGGAGTTATGAAAAAATATCCGCACATTTTGCAAAATTTACACGTTTTAAAAGAAATAAATTAAACAAACTAATAAAAAAAAAAACACGCTTCGAAAGTTGTAATTAATCTTAATAAAAAATAAGATTAGAAGAGTCTGCCATGTGTTAACGTAATTGCCTATTTTTGGAATAAAATATTATCAAATCTAAATTAATAAATTTAAATCAATTAATAAAAAGCTGACTTAAAATTCACCGTAAAACACCAAAGTATATTGTTTTTTTTTTCTGTTTAAATATTAAAAGAAGTGAAAATCTAATTTCTATGAGAAATGTGTGCCTTTTTTCAAATCATAAGCAAATAATCAAACCGATCCTTACGAATACGAAAAGATTAATTTTATTAAAAAAAAATAAAAAGAAAAGCAAATGTTAATTGTTTGGTGAATTTATAATGGTTAAAGTTATTAATTTATTACCCAATAATAAAACATTTTTTCGATTGAAAATATCGTATTTCGGGACGAAACAATACAAAAAAAAATAATTAAAACATATAATTACAAATAATAATATAAATAAAATAATTTATTAGTAAATAATGCTATTTATTTATAAATGAAATGATGTTTTATAATGGATGGGTAATATAATGAAAATAAAATAATTCCAAAATTTTGTCTATTAAATTTGTCACAAGATGAAAAACCGCTTATAAATCCTGTTTAATATTTTACAAATTCACTGGATACACAAAATAAAAATAAACGTTAATGTTTGAAAGAAAATTCAATGAGTTGTATAAGTAACGGGGCACCAATTTAATATCTTGTAATATTATTGACAAAACTGTTGTTTAAAAATTGGATTAAAGGAATTAATTATGAAATATATGGAAATAGTAATGTTTTAAATGTGATTGATTTGAATGATTGGGAAAGAAATCCTTGTCAATCAATGAAAATACTTTGTCTAGTTGAATCGAATGATGTAGAGTAAAAATTAATTAGCTTAATGCATTAAAAGATATTTCTTAAAAAATAAAACCACACATTGATCGTCACAATTGATGTGTTTTAAAATTAAATATTACAAAGAAATGCCCATGCAAAAACTATTGTGTAATTGCAGAACATACGGATTCCGTTCTTCTTCCTTAAATTCGTCTCCTTGATCGATTGTATGAAAAATTATGCTAAATAATATTTTAAATGACCTAGTGTTAAACAGATCCAATTATTAATTTTTATTATAGTTATTAATTATGAATTACTAATTCACTTGATGTATCACATGCTGTAAATATCTTTTGCTTCAGAAAATATTCTTTTCATTTTCACGGCAATATATAAAAGTATATTCGAAGCAAGAAAAAAAGTTTATGAATTGATAGATTTTAGTTGTTTAGTATAAATATTATTGATAAATATCAGGACTTGTGTCAAATAAAGATGTATAAATCACAATATATAATCAATTTTTTTATTTATTTTTCTTTTCAACTGCCTGAATTTTTACAAAATAAAAATGCCGCTTTCTCACTTACACTTACATGGTAAATAAATACATGCTTGAAAATAATAATAATGCATGGGCTTATAATTTATGATGTGGAAACGGGAATACACCAATGTAGTATTCGTGAGAAAGTTAATTTTTTACAAAATTTTTTCAATATAGATAGAGTTTTATACAATATAGCAACAGTCAGAGGTCTGTAAAAATGTCTTTATCAGCCGAGTAAAACTTTTCGAATCATATGGCGATTGGGTGGTCTGATGGATGTGGAATCCAAATCGTCATTTCCGACCGCACATTTTGAGGAACACAAATACTGCAGCAGAGGTATGCGATATTTACCACAGAAATCGACAAATTTTATGTGCTCAACTCGATTATCAAAAAATACTCCTGAAAATATAAAATAAATAAACATTAGTTATATCAATCTAAAAAATGAACGGTTAGATTATAAATATTGTTACATTTTCGGTGAAAAATTAAGGATAAAAAAGCAGAAATTTCTTAAAAATATTGAAAACTATATTATATAAAGCCCAAGAATCTATAACCAAATCTAACCGTGATATTTATTTGGTAATTGAATTTTCACATTATTTGCATTTCTATCAAAAATTGAAATTGTAAAGCAATGTATTTGCGAGAGTTATTGCCCAATTCTATAAGAATTGCTATGGTTGTTATGATTTTTTGAGGCATTGGAATGTGAATATTAAGCGATTTACTGTTGCCAAATAAGCCGAAGTATCTCCAAAATTTATTTTATGTTTATACTAAAGTCAATATGTGAACAATTTTGGATTACCCATTGCATATTGATTTTCATAGTTCATGGTTCATTCTTTGTTTATATGCTTAATATTACATAAATGTCGCAATAGAAAACCGGTTTATTTTGTAAATTGAATATAAACTTTTCAAAGTCAACGAAAAATTCTATTGACCCCTGGTATAGGAAATCGAGTTTAAAAGGTCATTTTAAACAGATTAATCAGTTAAATCATAGTATGTTTCAACAATTGCAACTGCTACCTCTGGGTTTTGATGCAATTAAGTTTATCAACCAAATTATTTTACTAAGTATGTCTTCTTTTTCAGGTCATTCTAGCTTGTTATTATAATTCTTATTCGAATATCTTATGGCAATAATGAACACAAAGTGAATTATTTTTACAAGAACTTAAGTAAAATCTGCAATATGGAAATCGTTTGTGTTGTATTGTATCGTATAGTTTAAGTGTAACAATATTTATGCTCTTACCGTGTTTAACTAAAAAATATTAACATAAAATATATCACTATGAACGATTAGGTGATTATGTTTTTACAGACGTATATAATGTAAATTTTTTTAATATTTTTAGAAATGAGCTATGTATTTATTTAAAATAAATGTTTTATATTTATTTGAATAAAGACTATCTTTGGCTATGTTATTAACATTTGTTTACTATGCAAGAACGAAATGATTTCTTTTATCCTTCGCATTAATGAAACGTAAGTACCATAGTATGAAAATTAGTTTTGTTCCTCTTTTTCTTCCTTCGCATTTATCGGATTTTGAAGAAATAAGATATCAATTTAAAAAGGAAATTATATAGTTTAGAAATGTAATTGTACATTATGATATTTTTATATTTTTTATTGTCATAATATTATCATTTTTAATTCCTTAATTTGGTTCCAAATTACAATATGTAACATATTCACAAATTTACGCAGTCTTTTTGGCTAATATGTAAATTCAAATGAACCAATTTGATAAAAAAAACCCTTACGGATTATCACACATTTAGAGATCTAAAAATATTTTTAATAGTTTCCAAAGGACAAAAATATTGTTATGTAAACCAAAAAAGCATATGAAGCATTAATATAGCGATCGAAAAAAAATTGTTATTATTTAACAAAAAAGCTCAAATCATTTCAATTTTCAAAGTCGGCGAATGAAACAGCACTAAAATTTGCGTGACCTATATATTATCAACAATTAACTATTCTATTTCATTAGTTTCATGCAACAAAGAAAAAATTAATAATGTTGACCTCAAGATAAGATTAATATGTTTAAATATTAAATTATAAACAGGAAAAAGTTCGGCTCCGGATTGACGACCCCCTAAGTTGAACTGATAAATGCATATAATATCATATATTTGAATACTATTAAAGATTTTTTCTTAAATTTTTTATGGTTCAAAAATTTAATTTTTTTTATTCATAGTTAAAACATTTATCATATCAATTAAACTGATTAATATGATTTCAATTTGATCAATTAAAGTTTATTCAGATATGACGTAAATTGCAGTCAAAATAAATTATATTTGTTAATTTTTCTATCTAAAACTGTTTAAATGTTAAAAGATCGTGTGCAAAATATCAATGTTATTTATCAGATACGGCTTTTAAAATCATAAAACAATAAAATATGATTAAAATTTTGGTGAATAATATAACTGAAACCCTTAATTGTTATTCCTCCATAACGATTGTTTCATATATAAATTTAACACAACAAAGCTATTGCTAGTTAGGCCAAGTTTTAATCTTTTATAAATCTATCGGTTTCCATTGGCTTCAGCCTAGAGTCTTAAAATTAAAAGGGAACTATATTTGGATTGCATGAAACTTTTAGTTTAAATTTCTACTCAAAAGTATGAACTATTGCTGAAATATCTTATCGGCTTATCGAATTACCAAAGGTTTTGTATTTATTAAATTTTGTAGGTCGTTTGGTTTAAAGGACCCCGCAAAAAAAGCTTATATTGTGCTATGCATTTAATGCTGCACATAATATTGTACAAATTAAATTTTTCATGTATTCTTTGAATGTTATATTTAAGAGTTGAAAGGGAGAAAAAATAAACTTTACAGATTTTAGGCAAAATGGTGATTCCGGATCTGTTTGTAAGGAAATAAAACTGATTGTAATTAACATAAGAATAAATATTTCTTAGTTGGGTTTTTTCAGTGATAATTACAACAATAAATCACATGAACAATGGTTTTAACTATCAGGTATTTATGTGCTAAATTAATCGAACCACACAAAGAGCAAAATGCAAGTGTAACAAAGAAGAAGAAAAAAACGTATTTTAATTGAGATTGTATTGAAAAAACAGAGAAAGCCAAAGTTTATCAATTTCATTAACTGACCTTTACACTTGGGGTTGACACAGCAATGACCACTGTCCAAGTATGCGATTACAGTTGTAGGCAAATCTTGTGGAGAGTATGGAATTCCAACGATTTTTACAACCCGAGCTGCCAATTCCATTAAGCTAGCTGGATTGTAAGTCATATCGCTAACAAAACGAACAACTAACGGATTATCTCGCAGACTTAACTTTGACAAAATAAGAAAAAATCAATTTATAATAAAAAACGAGCCCCTAATGACTTACCTCTGTTAAATTTTTCAGGGCTACAATTTCTGGAGGTAGTGTCCGTAATTTGTTTTTGTGCAGCAATAATGATTTCAAATGATGCAAATTCGCTATAGATGCTGGTAAATTTTCTATTTCATTTTCACAGAGTATAAGGGCTTGTAAATATTTTAAGTCTCCTACTGATGCTGGTACTTCAGTTATTTTATTACCACCCAAAGACAAAA
Source organism: Sisyra terminalis (assembly GCA_958496175.1). NCBI lineage: Eukaryota > Metazoa > Arthropoda > Insecta > Neuroptera > Sisyridae > Sisyra > Sisyra terminalis. The sequence continues at coordinate 59,307,908 of OY292274.1, forward strand.
TTTGTAAACTTGAATGAGAAAGAAAATGCTTTAGCGACTCTTATGGAAAAACACTAACGAAACTATGGCATGTATTAGTGTACTAAAATAGCACTCATAAGTACTAAAGAATCGTAATTTGTAGTTGATAGTTTGAAACAGTTATGGAATGAAATAATTTGGAATATTTTCAATAGTTAAACTACTAACTAAAAGCCTGTAAATAACTACAATTCCATTGCTTGAAATAATTTGCGAAACCAAAATCTGCAACTTATTTTCAATGTTCTCAATAACGTGTTAAAATAAATTACCCTAATAATTGCCAAAATTAAAACACGACCACCACTTATCATTTTCAATGGTCACTACTTAAAAACAAAGCAACGCTAATTACCTTTAAAAATGATTTAAGAATTATTGATCAAAACATTTATGGTCACTATTGAAGCACTAATGAAATTAAATAGTATTCGTTAGTATTTTTCCTTGGGACAAATTTAATTCATCATTATTACCTTGATAATCTCCAAACATCTTTTAAAATTTCACTAATTCGATTACCGCCCAAATAAAGATACTTTAATGATTTCAAGTCCAATATTTGTTCCGGAAAGAATTGTAATTTGTTTCCACTAAAGTTTAGCTCTTTCAGCGTAACCGGCAACGATTTCGGTAAGGATTCATTGTGTAAATTATTATTTTTGGCTATTAATGTTAACAATGAACATTGTGAAAGAACATCAGGTAACGAACGGATTCCCGTAAAACTAATATCCAGCACTTTTAACGAACTAAACGTGAAAACATTTTCCGGCAAACTGACCAAATTGTTGTTATTTAGCAATAACGTTTCAGTCTCGATCAACACTTTTCTTTGTGAATTTATTAAATCGTTTAATTTATTTTCGATCCCATCTTTTTCTTGTTTTAAATGAGATAAATCAATCACTTTATTTTGATTATCTGTATCACTACTGTCCGATGTGTAGCTGTCCATTTCTAAGCGTAAAATAATTTCAAATGCGCGTTATGTGATTTATAAAGCATATGTTCGATTTGTTCATTTCTTATCAATAAAATGATTATCCATTTATTTTAATACAGTCTAGTCAAACCTTAGCTTCTTAAAATTGAAAATTTTAATCACTATTTAGCTTTTCAAGTATTAGGTAATATTACTGCACCAAAGTTAAATCAATAAACCGTACACACTTTTTATAACTTTTAATCCACAAGTGATCGATTAACAACACAAAATGTTTTTTTTTCAGAAATTAAACGAACGATCTTTCATAAAATATGCATTGAAACTGACCAGTTCTCATTGTGAAGTTATTGAGAAATATAGTAAAAAGGCCTTGGGATTCATATTTCAAGATTAGCGAAAGTGGGATTTTTTCTGTATGTTAATTGCATAATAAAACATCATTTTAAAATACTTGTGTTAATTTTGTTAATTAATTATTTTTTCTTCAATTAAATGAAGCAATTTCTTTTAATGTTTACAAATAAAAAATATTTTCACAAAAAAAAAACACATGTCGCTATTTAAAATATTTAAGTATTAATTACCTATATAATTTTTTTATTAAAATAACTATGTGGTTTTAGTGTAAGACATTGTACCTATTAGAAAGGTAAATGACCTAGAGTCTCTGATTAGAATTCTGATTATGCATTTCTCATCCCGAAATGTGCTCCCATTTTATTCTATTTATTAAAATCCGTATTTGGTATTTGAGTTTTACGACTGGTTTTCGAATTACGTATCTCTTTTGTATAAATATCCTGAAACTTTGGAGTTAGTGGATATTCTTAAATTTGTTGGGATTAGGAAACGCTGGTTCACTTGGAGTCAACCAAATGAATTAAGGTTCGAGGTCTAGTTCTGTTCTCGTAATGGAATTGGATCCAGGTGGTTAAATTTAGCCAACAATTTCTTACGTAGTCTAAGTAATAGTCTGATTAGTATGGGGTTCTTATGTAATTCTTCAGAGTCCTTTGATGCCCCGAAAAGTTGGAAATATTTAAATGAATTTATACAACTTTTTTATGCAATCACATATAACTTGGCTTTCATGATATTTTCATTTTTTCTTTCTATAGTTCATTATAATTTTATTGTGTCTTTAGTAATATGAAGGTCAAAAATTCCTATCATTTTGTAGGGAGTATCCTCTTAAGATTGTTTGTAGACTGCTTTGTTATCTTTCACTTTTCTGAAAAGTTGATCTTTTCTCAAATCATACGCATATAAGCTTTTTCCCGTATTCTTATCTTTATCATACAGATAATGTTATATCTTAATTTATCATTGTCGTTTAACTCCTTCGCCTCTTATTTGATTGCATAATATCTAGTTTAATAATAATTTAAGGGTTGTATTTCGACGGTTTGAATCATTTGTAGAGCTTTTGCAATGTTCGCTCCCATTACTGTGGTATAGGGGATGACTAGCTTTCCAATCCAAAATTGAATAATTAATTAGAAACATTATAATTATACCATACAAGTTGTTGAAAATTATGTTTCAGCGAAAAAAAACATGAGATCTTTTTGAATATCACAAGTTTAATTAAGCTTTTATATGATTAAAAGCATAAAAATATAAATAAATTCGATTATACGAATAACATTAAAGATCTGACTACATTACGTTCCTTAATATTTGAAGTTTACAGCAAAATTATAATTAAGGGGAATGCTTTTTACTCTCATAGAAAATGACGTTCAAATGTGGAAATTTCAAATAACCAAGACTCTGTGTATACAATATATAGGATATATTGCGGTCCAATTTATGTAGTATAATTTAATATAATAATATATAAAAATCATACCATAAAAATAAATTTGAACAGAAGTTCAAACAAAAATATTTGTGACGTATTGCCCAGATACGTATTTCGATTGCCAAGCAACCTTCCTCAGTGGTCATCAAGTAGTTTGGATCACTCCGTAACTGTTTTGTGATGATTCATGATTCACAAAGTGTGAATCATCACAAAGCAGTTACGGAGTGGTCCAAACTACTTGATGACCACTGAGGAAGATTGCTTGGCAATCGAAATACGTATCTGGGCATTACGTTACGAATATTTTTGTTTGAACTTCTGTTCAAATTTATGTTTATGGTATGATTTTTATATATTATTATATTAAATTATGCCATATAAATTGGACTGCAATATATCCTATATATTGTATACACAGTATAACTGTTCAAAGTCAGCGAAAAAATCTTATTTTGATTAACCGAGACTCTGTTTAAACTCTACCGTTTATTTTGAAAGCGAGGTAAGTTTAAGATATACATAAAACTATTTTTTTATTAAGGAAGAGCAAATAAACGTTACCGGAAAATACATTACATATTTTCTCATATCACAAAGTACAAAATTGGGTCTATTAGTTCATACCAATTTATTTAAATTTAATATTTTTTAATTGACTTGTCTCATTTTCAAAATGAACAGCTTTAATATACAGAAAAGTAGGTGGAATGTAAAAAACTATAGAAAATCACAATTAGGGTTTAGTGATTTTGATTAATTTTATTCACCTTTTCCAAAATTTGCTCCAGTTGACTATCGTATCGTATCAGTAGGTTCCAGAATTTTGTTGTTTGTTTTGAAGGCACCTGTATAAATTACCTCCCCATTTTTTTGCTCTCCTTGAATTGATCTTAATTTTTTCTCCGTTTTTGTAAATAATTAAAACGCGTTTTAAACTTCATTATATACAGCTTTAATGTACGGAATAGTAGGTATAATGCAAAAAAACAGTTTATAGAAAAATAGAACATTTTTTAAATTACAAATAAAAATAGTTAAAAAAAATAATAATAACAACACAAAAGTGATTGAACAATTCAATTAAATTAGGTTCCTGTTTTTTTTGACAGAAATTTCGGTCCTTTTGGCTTCTTTTTTTTGTCGTCCGATTTATTTGTATCTCCAAACTGGTAACGATGCTTCAATCTCTCCCGAATCAACAAACCTTTGATCAAACGTTTCCAGTTGTCATAAACTCGTTTTTCAATCCTTTCCTGTGCTCGTTTTTCGGCCTCTTCTTGCTCTTGTTCCCAAGCTTCCATCAACGTTTTCTCATACTCTTTACAAACAACGTAGCCATCAAACGTGGGGTGACTACCTCCTGAATGATAATCAAAGCCAATCATAGCAGGAGCACAGTCGATTTGTAGTTTCCGAGCGACGCGATTGAGTCCAGGTACTGTAAAAAAGAGTAATAAATTTAAAATGATTTTTTATGAGTAATTAGTTCGTCTTACATTGTAGGTGAACTGTTCCTACGGGAAGCATGCAAGGTTTGAACAGATCAACGTTCCCGTATGGATTTCGAGGAACAATTCCATTTTCGGCCACCGGAGGTTCGTAATCTTTTACTTGCCAAGGACCGAAAATTTCAAGAGGAATATCTTTGGTCACATTTCCGGTTAATCGATCGTACTTTGGTCGGGCCTTTACGATTTTGTATGGCTTTTCTCCAGGCTTAACGACTTTGGCTTGTTTAACCCAAGTTTCTCTTGAATGTAAAGTATAAACGCATTCGCGAGCAAATACTGGTTCGTTCCTTATAAAACCTAATGTAACAGCGTCCGGTGGATAAATAGCCTCGAACTTCAACAAATGTCTTTTTAACACATACAAGGGATGATTTTTATATCTAAAAAAAAGTTTAAAATGCTAATTCCAAAAGTTATCTTCCTAATGTTTTGAAATGCATACTCAGAAATGACTTTGGGTAACGGTTGATCGATTTGTTGTTGCGCTAGTTCATCTTCTTCCCGATCTCGAGCAGTTTTCTTACCAACGTACGGTCGAAGGGTTTCTTCCCACCATGCAGGATCTACCCGCAATTTCCTGGTTACTGTGTTCCAATTAACGCAATATCGGCTGGTTACATCTTTAAGCGTTCCATCATTTTTCCATCCGACTATATACGAAACAGGTTGAGATGCCCTGGACTGAAATAAATGTGGATTTATTCGATACCATTCAAATACTATCAGATCGATTTTAGTAAAACTTTTGGAAATATTTCATATGATTACAGGAATGCAATGAATTTACCATAGAAAAATGTTTCACTGGGTTTAAGAATTACGAAATTATAAACTCTAGGTATAATGAAAGTTTATATAAGTATCTTTTTTCGAAATAAAGGCTCAGTGTTAAGGTATAACTTTTGATTGCGAAAACCTAAGGTTTTTATTGCATGGTTTTTACACGGAAAATTGATATTTTCGTAAAATAAGATTCTGTAGACTACTGGTAGTCGAGTGGTCTAGATGACCGCTCTAAAACTAGCAGGTAGTGGGTTCGATCCTCGTATCGTGCAAATTTTCAATATTTCTCGATAGCGGATTTAATTAACCCTAGAGTCGCTAAAAGACCTTAGTAGTTAAAAAGCGACGGTAAATAACAATTAAAAAAAAAGATTCTGTAATAAAAATATATGCATTTCTCCATTTGAAAAAATATACCTGACCTTGAAAAAACCTTGAATTTCTTGCCAAGGTCAACAATAAACCTTTCTGTTTTCCGCTTTTCTTTGAAATAAAACATTTTGTTTTGGAGATATCGAGCTGCCTCAAGTTAAATAGACCATTTTGTATAATAATTATTTATTATACACCTCCTAAATTATAATAAATTTAGGAGATGTATATTATTTGTATACATATTGTATTTTGATGCCAGTATACTAAAACTTAAACATTTTTAGTCTTCTTAACTTGAGAAATCAATGTTATAATATTCAAAGAGTGACACCATAATACATCTGTACTCATTACATTATATAGTGTATACAATATATAATTACATATTATAATAAATAAATAATTTATCAAAGAACCATTAGAGCCTTTTTTTGTAAGGCATTCAAGTCCCTACAATAATATTTTTGTATGAGACTTCACTGACTAATTATGAAAATTAAAAATGCAAAAAAAATCAAAATAAAACAAAAACTACTTACGAAAAGCTCATGTGTGCAATGGACTTGTCCTTTAAGAACATCGACGCTGATCCATTTTTCCTCATCTTCAAGGAAAACCTCCACCCATACATCATTTCCAATTTTAACGACTTCCTTTGAATCATTTTCACTATCGGTCGACAAAACTTTTCGATCATTTCTTTTCAATTGATCAACCTTTGTTTTGATTTTCTGCTTGGGCGATACAATGAAATCGTCATCACTGTCCACGGATTTTCGACTTTTCTTTTTGATGGGCTTTGGAGAAAAATCACTATCATCATCATCGCTGCTCCTCACCACCTTCGGTTTCTTTTTCGTTGGTGCTAGTTTTCTTTTGTCAATATCTATTTGTTCCGAAATTCGAGATTTGACCAAATGAATGATATCATTTGCCACCGATTTCTTTTTTGGGGACTTATTGAAAAAGGAACTCTGGGTGCCCGGACTTTTTTTAATTGGAGGTTTTTCCGGTACTTTAACAGGTACATTACTACCGCGACTCATTACTGATTTACTTCGAGTTTGCTTAACTGTTTTTTTCTTCGGATTTTCCGATTCCGCCGGTTTGGTTTCTGGATGAACATTTTCAGATTTGCTGCGTTTTGGCCTTACTGACTCTTTTTTAGGGGTTTCTTTTGCTCCATTAGACACTCGCTTTTTGAGATTGTCTTCCCTTTTTGAAGTATCCCGTACCTTGGTTTCTTTTTTTCCTTTTTGCGTTGACGTCTTCTCTTCATTACTCTTTTTTTGGTTCGAACTAGTTGTTTCTGGTTGTTCTTCCTTTTTCGGAGTTTCTTTTCTAGAACTTGATCGGTTTTCTTTCTGGAAAAAAGAACTTTTCACCACCATTTCTTTCTTTGCGGAGCTCCGACTTTTGCGAACCACAAGGGATTTACTTTGAAAATGTTCTGTATCTGATAAATCGTCTTCGGTTACTTCTGGAGATTTTTTGCATCTTGATATACGTCGCATTGTGGCCACTTCAGGACTCGAGGAAACCGAGGAATCATTTTTTCGAACTCCTGAATGTAATTTCCTTTTTTTATCCGGATCGTTCTGGCCATCGATTTGGGGAATTGGTTTCGGTTTGTTGATCTCTTTTTTAATTTTTGTGTCTTTAGGATTGTTTTTAGTGCTTAGTGAACAAAGTTCATGGCTTGGTGGCCGCAAAGGGGTTACTCGAAACGAGAGAATCAATCGGCATTGTATTCCAATTGAACGGAGCATACAAATGAATATAAGGATGAAATTTTTCTTTGAATCGGCTGATTTTTTGGTAATTTGTAACTGAAGAGCTTTATCTAACGGTAGCCCTTTCATATAATCCTCGACGGAAATTCGTGATGTAACTTTATACGTAAAAGCTTTACTGAACCAATTTGTAATTTTTTCAACATAGTTTAAATCTATTCGACCTTCCGGATAACAATTTTCATTGGGAATCAATGAAAGTGATAAGGCCATTAATTTTTCATTGTTCAAAATTCTATTAACATAATGCCCATGTGCGATCCAACACAATAAATGAACCTTATGAATGTATACTTGGTATTCTTTTTTAACTCTATTTATTTTACGTTTGATTTGAGCCATTACGTCCACTTTCTTCTTCTCTTTCTGTGGATTTGGAAGGTCGAGTGTGATTTGAAGACCTGAAGCTGGAATCACTGGTTTACTTTCCATTTTTTCAGGCTTAACTTCTTCCATTTCAGAATCAGAATCGTCTTTTTCATCCTCGGAAAAGTTAAAGTAAGTATTATCTTCATAGTTAGTTTCGCCTTGAGCCAGCAATGCATTAATATCAATTTTTTCTTCTTTTGAAGAAATATTTTTGCTCATATGTAAAATTTTATTTTTAGTGTCTTCCAATTCTTGTTTATAGTTGGCAAGTTGATCAAATGTGGTATTTGCCTGAATATTTGAAACTTGATTAGGTGGATCTGCCGAAGTTGATGGTACAGCGGTAACCAATTCTTCTTTAGAATCCGACTCTTCATCGGAATCGCTAAGCCGATCGACATGATCGAATATCTTATTCTCAATATTTTGAAATTCATCCTTCGGCTTATTTTCAATGTTAGGAATCTCAAAGAAGGGAGAGTCCAAATCGATTTTATTCGAGGACTTTAGATTCGTTCCCAAATCGGATTCAGAGGACGAATCATCGGATTCGGATAATTTTAATTCAGGATAAGGCAATGATTCAAGTTTCGGTTTTGATTTTAAAGGTTCATCACTGTCACTTTCATCACTCGAGGATTCCTTAAAGATCACAGTTTTATTAGACAATCTTTTTGAAGTTCTTTTACTCATTTTTATATTTTAAATTTGAATGATTTGAATTAAAAACAATTGAAGACCGTGAGCGCGAAAATCAAGTTTAAATGGCAATGTCTTCACAAATCATGACACTGTAACAGTTTGCTTCTATATTTCATTAAGCCTTTTATTTTTCAACTTTAAAATAATTAATAAAACATGTTTTGCTTTGTTCTGCACAAAAAATTGCCTTGAGAAAGGGCCCGTGAAAGGGAAAAATAACCAAATATCGGAAAACTAGCTTGAAGTTATATTAGTATGAAGTTCACCTATTATGGCCAATGTATTAAGGCTGCGGTTCACTTGTACACATTTAATATTTTCATAATTTGTGTCCTTTTCTATCATAGTCAAATTATTTATTTGCTGTCACTCTTGTAAAATTAGTTTGCCTAAAAAATTAGTTACAATGATTAGAATCAAACTTTTGAAGCTTTAATCAACTTTAACAGACATTGTTAAAATTGTTAAATTAAATTGTACATATTTTTTGTATTTTTTATTAAAATATAATAAAAATTTTGATTTTTTTTTCCACTGATTGTGAACGTTGTGAACAATTTAATTTCCATTTACAAATTTTATAATTACCAAAGGTAAATTGTAAATACAAATACTACAACCGCTTCAAATGATTTTGACGAATTACCGCCAGGTACGTACTTCGATTGCCAAGTAAACTTCATCAGTAGCCTTTAACGCCTTTAAGGCCTTTAACACATTGCCTGCCATGGCAATTTTCAGAATTGCAGTCTAAAAAGATTGTTTTAAAAATCTTAAAAGCTTCTCTTGATTTTGAATAAATCCTTTATAATTATATTTTCTGATCATTTATTAATTAAACTAGAGCTCAAGTTTCTTTAGAACAGTCAAATCTAGCGACCTTGCATTTTCGACTTTGTTTTTCATTCTTTTCGCGATTTTTTTATTAATTCAATTCCAACATGGTATACTTTTCTCTGTTGTGGCTTAGTTTTCATTTTGGACTGCGATTTATTCACGAAAAGAATAAAAAATAAAGTCGAAAGTACAACGTTGTTAGATTTGACTGTTCTAAAATTTAAAATTTTGGTACAGAAATAATAATTCCTTAATATTTGCATTAAAAGTTAAAATTACTTACCTGAAATTACTGAAAATCTTAGGCTTCACACCATACCTTCTTGATAAAAAAAATGTATCGTTACATCATAATGATCCAAATATTATCCCTACAAAAGCAATAAGGTTATTCGATTAAGATAACTCCGTTAAAACCATAAGACTTGTGTCTATACCCATTTTTTTTCAAAAATCACCAATTGAGAGTTTTAATTTTTAAGCATATAATGCTTTTTAATTAGAAATTTTATCGTATATTTGGTTGAAAATAAGTCTCTGCTCTTAATATCGATCTAAAATTTAAGTAAGTAAAAAAGAAAAGGAAATACCGAAAATTAAAAATAATATCATCTTGAGACTTTTCTATAGTATTTTTATTTTTTTGCTTTCAAATCATTTACATATTGTAATTACATTGAAACTAATTTATTCATGCGTTGTAACGAATATTATTAAATTTATTTTACGTTTAACTATTGTCAGTTTTGTTAAAAAATTGCAAATTTGTATGAACTTTTAATTATAATTTAATCAGTTGACTTTTAATTTATATGCAATTCATTATCTATAAAATCCTATTAACTATTTCTTCTATCTTAAAATATTTTCAACGTCAACTGAAGTTGCACAATTTTTTTCTTTTAAATATTTCAATATTGTTTAACGTAACAGTTAGGGGTTGAAAAATATTGTTTATTTTTAAACGATATAGTATAGTATTAATAATTTTATAATTTATAGATTTTCTTCAGCTTTCATGCATAAACCTGGTTCAATATTTGACTATAAAGTAATTGTAATGACTTGAATTTTCAATGTCAAGTTCGTCTTTAAAATATTAAGACGAAATTTAACTACAAAATTAATGTAATACATAAATGTATAATATAATTATATAAATAAATACGATTTGATTTAAAATAAATTTATATAAAATAATTAAATGAATATTTTTGCATTTTCTACATTCTATTTTCATTGCTATTTTTTATAAATTTTATGATCTTATGAAAAAAGATTCAGTATCACTAATTGTTATAAGTTTAATTTATAAGTAGTACGTATATAAATTTGAAATTTAAATAATCAGATCATTTGTTAAATCGATTTTTGATTTAATTAAGTACACATTTTCAGTTTCTTAAATAAATTACAATTTCTAATAATAAATAGTCATTAAAAATCATAAAATGTATGACAGACTTAATAAACATTAAACCCTCTTTCCAATATATACAAAGCACATAAAAACATAATCGGAATAAATTTAAAATTGAAAAAAAAATAATACAAAATTTAAAAGTCGTAATTCATAAATGCAATTTGTGGGTTTCACGTTTAAATTGTTAAAAAAAATATATATGTAATCATTATCCAAATTAATTTATGGCCTTTTTTCAAAGTTTTGAAAATTATTTTAATGGATTTCGTTGTTAACTATATGGAAAAGTTTAAGTTATAAGGAAGACATTTTTCCAACGATCCAATATCGATCTATTTTAAAAGAAAATTCAAAGATTGGATCATGTTTTTGCTGAACAAAAATATTTTCATACTATATTTAGATTTTCTAAAAAAATGATTGATACTTTTCTGAATCAATATAATTTGATTTTAGATCCTTTAATAACTTAACAATGAATTGAACTGTCTTAATTTTATGCTGAATTTCAATGGTCCTAAAACAGGTTTCAAAAATTTTAATTTGTAATCTTAGTACCATTAAATGTGTTAAATACTATAAGATTAGTATTGTACTTGATAACGTAGATATTTGGTTTAGGTAAATTGTTCGAAATCTATTGTAGAAAAATAAATTATTTGAATATCAATTTTCCGAAAATCAGTTGTTCAAAAGATAATTTTTTTAATGTCATAATTAATTTTCGAATTACTAATATTTTTGTATAAATACAATTTTGCAGTAAAGTAAAAATATTTTTTTTTATTTCAAATCTTAATAAAGATAATCCAGAATAATTTGAATAATTATTTTCAATTTAGTACTTTTTCACAAAACAATTGACACAATTGACTACTACCATAAATAAATAATTAATTTTAAGTATAAAAATTTTAATATTATAATACTATCATATAAATTTGTCCCAATCATTAGAGATAAAATATAATGTAAAAATCATTATAAAATTTAGTAACATTTCCGAAATAATAAAAATTAGTTTCTTTTTTTGTTTAAATTTTCTCAGAAAATAAAAGTAAAATTTTGTCATTTCAATCCATTACACTCTAATATTCAAGCTGACTGTCTTAATTAATATAAAATTAATAAATGTTACTTATTGTTATACGAATACTTATAACTATATATCATAATGTGACTCACTGGTAATGAATATTTTGTTGGTAATTGAAAGTTATATCCATCATATTTTCTATCATAGCCTGAATCGCTTCAACCCTCACGTAAAATCTTATTAGAAAACAAATTCCTTAAAAGTCTTAAATATCTTTTTAATTTCCTAACAATACTGTATCATTTAAAACAGTGGATAATTTTATTTATTTATTGACATACTTTTAATTAACTCCATTAAGATAAAAGTTCATCTACGTAGCAATGTAAAAATAAATAAATAAATACAAATTAGTATTTAAAGATCAATAATTTTTTTTAAAAAAGTGCAATATTTCTTCTCTTAAACAATCGTGAGCCAGTCTTGCGGACAAATTTTAAGTTCTTGCGATCGCGAATATGGTAATTCGCGTTGAGACCGTCTCTAGCTATCATAACTGGAACTATTATGGTGATCAGCTTGTGGGGATGGGGGTGTCGACAAATTGGAGCTATTATTGCTTGCTATAGAATGACGAGGACTGGTTTTTTGATTTTCTGGCTGCATTAAAAATAATTCAATTATTAAAGTCAAACTTTTAAAAATTGGATATGGATATTACCTTGGAATTTTCAAGTGATATTAGACTAGATGAACGATCACCACTTCTATTGGAAATATGCTTTCCTGAAATAGATGAAGGACCATAAGACGACGATGAGCTAGCTCCATTGTTGGCTACTGGCGGAGGAGCTGGTGGTTGTAAAGGTCTCGATTTTGGAGGCAAAGGAGCACTTTTCGTTGGCTAAAAAACGGAACATTAAACTTATATGCATGAAACAGTGTATTGAGATATATATACTCGATGCAAAGGCGGTTGCGGTGGTATAGGTTGAGAAATGTACGAGGACGGTAAATGCGGTGGAGGTAATGAACTACCCCCATGAGCAGCACCTGCAGTTTCTATAGTTGTAGGTAAGTCAATTAGACGTTGAATTTGTAAACCATTTCCTGGACCCATATGTGATATGTGATTGAAGTTGGTTGGTGCAGATATCAATTTTGATCTTCGATCCATTCTGAAAGCAACCCGCATTACAAAAACCGATAAAACAACACACGATTATCCTAACTGTGTATTATAATGATAATTTAGATAGTTTTGATCGTTTTGATAGTGAAAACAATCGTACTCTAATTCTAAAAAAAATCCTCATTTTCTGAGGAACTAAAATAAAACAAATAAATGACTCGTTTATTTTGAAAGTGGCGTAAGTCCATTTCAAGACGGTCTTTTTGGTGATTCTTCTTCTTGTAACTAAAACAAAGTATGTTAATTATTTAACTGCTAAGTTTTGACAAACTACTGATTTCATTTTAGTTGTTAACAAAAACGCCAATTATTCCCTCCTCCTTAGTATCTTATGTTCCTATGGTTAAAATGATAACACTATAGGGATTGTTCTTGAAATGGACTTAACTCATTTTCAAAATAAACGATTCAAATCTGAAATACATACATTCTCTGAGTACGATTTCCTTCACGTAAAGAAAATCTACGTTGTGGTCTCTGGCCTCTATCACTTGGTGTATTTAATACTGGATCTAAAATTTTATTACATTGAAATGAAGTTTTAAAAATGTACATTTTATTCTTACGTTGATAACTATTAGATAGTTGTATTATATTCGGCAAGTCATTTAATAAGCAAATAGCGAGATTGCCGAAATAATCTAATGGCTTGGCTCGTTTAATGTTTAATGTTTGTACCCATTCGCCAGTATTGACGTTGAAAATATCAATGTGAGTTTCAGTATACACGACTAAAAATCCTTCCGAGTAACCTGTAGATAAGAAAATAATCATTAAAAGTGAAAAATGATACCATTTATTTAGTACTTACTGACTGCATGAGGAACGGCCGGATACATAATTTCTGTTTCTCGGCTTTTTCGACCATTGACATCAACATAGACAGCCAATGATCGAAATACAAGTAGTGTTTCACCTCGAGGTAATTCAATAGCGCATAAAGCATCACATCCACTATATTGTAAAAATGCTAACAACTGATTTTCGGCGTGAATCAAAGCTGTGAATAAAAATATTTTTACTACTATTACTCCGAAAAACAAGAACCACTTAAAGGCAAAAGATAAACAGTAATGCAACACGTAATTATCCTCTATTAAGTTATTACTTTGATGCTTTAAAAAATCGAGTGTAATAATAACAAATCTTACGCATTGGATGATGTTCCCCGGTAATTGAATAAACAGTAAATCCAGCTTGATATCCAACACATAGACGACCATCTGATAAAATCTGAAGCGATTGGGCCACTGTGGCCAAAGTTAGTTCTCGTAATCTTTTATGACGAGTTTTTGTGCGTGTTATTTCATAAATGTTAATTTGCGATGTATTTTGCTAAAAATACAAATTTTGTATTAATAATGTTTAAATGGAGGAGGGTAATGGTAGTTTACTTGTCGCTTGGTCGCTATGCACAAACAATAAACCGGTTGGGAGGCTGGTGATCGTGGAGCAACAGGTCCTGCCGCAAGGGTAATACAACCCTTACTTTCGGCAACCTTAATCCATTCAACATCGACCCCATCAAGGGCACGTACAGGAACAAGACGAACTTGGCGTTGTTTTCCACTAACAACTACTATTAGTTGTTCATCTGCCACGTACCAAAGTTGGTGAATTTTTTTGCTTTCCCCAACACGAGCGATTTCTTCAAAGAATATGTAAAATTTTAAACTTGTGGATTACACAAGAAAAATAGAAACTAGGAGATTCAACTCTCGTGGTGTAGATAGGAAGATATAGTGAAATAAGTTTTTCTTTCGATATAGTATGATAATGTCTATACTTTACGATTTGTTTTCGTAACAAATCAATACGATATTTATATAATACGATGCACGAATAGTCGATTTCTGTTTATTACGTAAGGAGGAACAATGAATTTCACTATATTTTTCCTCGAGTTTTCTCCTAATTTCTAGTTTTTTTGAGGTCAAAATTAGTTGAGTAAGTTACCACTATGATCTAAATCTACACAATATAATCCTTCTTCAGCTCCAATAACTAAACGGTCAGGATCAATAATTACGCCTGACATAGTATTCTTAGTTAATGTTACAGTATTGTCCAACAATTCCTTAGCATGAAATATCTACAAATATAAACACAATAATAAAATATAAAGTTTAACAACTAAAAAATAAATATTACTGATATAGTTGGGAGATTATTTCTCTTTAAAATTCGATGAAGTTCAGTCAAAGCAACCACCCACTTTGTCTTTTCGCTATCAGTATCAGCTAACATTAAGGTGTGATTTCTAAGGCCTGGTGGTGTTATTAAAGATGTGGTTATCTAAAAATTAAAAGGGTTAAAATTTTTTAAAAAAATAAATCCTAATCAACATACCCTAAAAATACAGGGAATATCTTTCTTAGCAGCATGGATGACATCGGATTCTCGAACTCCACTAACAGAAAACTCTGGATCTCGCATATCAAGCACCTGCGAGACTAGTACGCTGGGCATAGCGTTGCGATCCGCCGAAATATCGTACAAAAATAATTTAAAATCGCAAACAACCACAAATTGTCGCACCCATCCTTTCTTGACTCCACCATGCTTTGGAACTTTCACGTAGCCTTCGTAAGCAGTTCCGATTCCACGGGTAGGATCAATTCCCAATGGCCTTTTCGTTTGATGGGCAGGAATTGGACAAGTGGTTGGAAGTTTGTGGCAACAGGATGCATGACACGCCAGTCCACACATTTCACATACAACCCCTTGACGAACCAAGCCTACCATTAACGAGGTGCAATGGCTACATTTGGTGGGTGCCGAGAAAGTTCGCACTAAAAATTGGTGGGTTCGGTGGTGATGAGATGGAGTTCCTGTCATCGGCATCATTAGTCCTGGATGCTGACCACTTACGAGTGCCTGGTGCTGTTGTTCCTAAGATAATTTCCCGTGTTAACACTATTTCTTTCCAAGCAACTTTAAAAATAAACACTAATGAATTGTTTAAAAAAATCTAATAAAAAAGTTAATAAGACAGGCAAAGAAAGTAAAACGCAAAATAAATGGTTCGTTTTTAATCCAATTTTAAAAAATTTACACATAAGGCAGGTAAACGTAGATCTTTAAATACTTGGCAACTTAACACACATAATAACCCCGTAAATTTTCTCGTGTTACATAAATACGTATTTTGCGAATAATTTATTGTTTGATTATACAATACACAGTACAGTTAGCCGTTTACAGCTTTAACAATCACAGAAAATAATAAAAATTCATCAACCACAAGATTTCTAATAATAGACGAATGGTCAAGGAAGTTACTCCGAAACTGGTAGATGTTCATAGATTCAAATCCCGTGGCGAAAAGTTTTCTAATGGTTCTCGGTTTATGGATTTTTATAATCTTTAGAGTCGCCAAAGATCTAAGTAGTTAAAAAGTGACGATAAATAATCATTAAAAATATAATCTTATTATTGCAGTGTTTTACGAACATCGTATACGAACCCATCGTATATGACCCATACTATAAGAGTAGTAAACATTTTGGGTAGCAATTTTTAACTGAAGAAATCAATTAAATATTTTGAAATACACATACTAAATTTGCTTATATTAATAGAAAACGCAGTTAGTGGAAAAAAAAGAGTTTATTTCTTACCATACTAAGTTCAGATAAATTCGATTTAGAACTGGTCACAGAAAGTGCCCGATTATCCTCAATATCACCTTCTTCACTTTCAATGGAACCACCATGATATAGCATTGGTTGAGTTTGTCCTTGTTGAGCACCTCCAGTGATGGATTGTAAACTAGCGCTTTTCTGGTTCGACGAAGACTCTCGTAAGAATTGGTCTAGATAGGACATTTGCGACGATGGCCGTTCAAGAACTGAAATTTGATACGAGGAAAAAGTGAAATCTTTTCCAATAAAATCGTCAACGAACAAATTTATTAAAAACAAACAATGTCAAAAATAAATTTTGTAGTTATTAAAACGTAATCGTGCCATTGTCTAAATCTTGCATTAAATACAAACGGTTGAACAAACTTGAACGGTTAAAATTCAGGACATATAAATAAGGAAACTGAAAATCACATTCAAATGGAAAAACCTTGATGAATTTTCAATGAGAAACTCAAACTTTTCTCTTATCTAATGTCAATTAATTGATTTATAATCACAAGCGAAAAACGAATATATGATTAACTCAATTTTCATCAACTTTTTATGTAAAAGAGTAAACACGTAAAACGTTTTTAACGCGTTAGCACTATATTAGCTCTGCTAAGCTGAAATCAAAATATTGTCAATGCTTTTCTTTGAAATATTTACAATAGAATGATGAAAAAAATATTCATGTTATGGCATAAAAACTTCTTTAAAATATAAGCCGCTCTCTATTTTTAAAATTTTCAATAGTAAATTTCAAGTGTAGAGCATATTAATGAATTCAAAGTTTGCATTAAACTTTATTCTTACGCTTCTAATGAAGTTTTTACGGAAAAATGAATTTTGAATTTCGAAGATATTTTTTTACAAAAGTGAATTAACAGTGCGTGTCAATGTTTAAACATACCTCAAAACCACATATTCTGTTGGCTATTATTGCTAATCTATAAAGTATTCAATATAAAAAATATATGCAATCTTGTAGGTAATATTTTTTTAAATTTTTTTTCCAGCCAGTTAGAAATACAGTGTAATCTCACTAATCCGGCACTATTAAAAACCGGAGGGTGCCGGATTATTGGAATGTTTGGATTACTGGATTATAGTGAAAAAGTCATAGGTAATGAATAATAAAGCATTTCATAGAGCGCACAGATACAGAGGGACGAGGGAGGCGTGTGTGGAGTGCCGGATTATTGATCTATCGAAGTGCCGGATTAGTGAGATTATACTGTAATAAGATCTAAAGTAACTATATAAAAAATAAAGTCAACCATCAACTAGGAAATCGCTAGAAATTTTGAAAATTTTTCAAAAATCAAAATAGCAAAACTATAAGGGCTTTTTTATCAATTTAGCCTAACTCTTTGCACAGATCTTCCAGGTAGAATTTTATCGAGAAAGAGACATGTTTCTCTACTTGGAATAATCAAATCTTACAGTTATTGTTCATAAAACCAAAAATATGTGATAAAGAATTTAAGGGTAAGAATAACAAACTTTGCTATCTTAAATAAAAGTTACTATAACTCTGAAATTGGTATTTTCTATTTAAATTTTTCTTAAATAGAACACAACTAAAATATTCGGCAATTATAAATCTCTTTCTAAAAAATGATATATTTTTGAGGACCGTTTTTAACATAACGTACACTGTACATCAAATTCACTGCATATAATTCAAAATTCAATTTATATGATGCAATCAAACACAAAATGCATTATCCACATTGACTTTGTAAACATTGACTGTGGAAAAGAGACATTTTATGTAAATTAGCAATAGTTAAAATGAAAATAGCGAAGAGCAGAGGACGGGACCGCTAGAACACTACACAAACCAACTGAACACGAACCGTGAACTGGCCTTAGAATTCCATCCGATGGTCCCGATGCTGCAGCTTGCATTTTTATTAGAATATATTATTAAATAGTAAACCTTCTAATTTTAATTGATTATCTAAAACGTGATTTGATTGAAACAATAAAAATAGTCTATAGTGCGAGAGGTAATATTCTCAAAAAACAAATTCTTGCAAATTAGTTCCGAAATCAATTGAAATTTCCTAAAGGACAAAAAGATCTTCTCACAGATATCTGTCTCTAGATATAATAACCATTTTTCAAAAAGTGAACACCCAATAGCCAATACAAATTTTAATTACAAAAATAGGCATTAATTTTAACCATCATTGTTGTTTTTAAAAGGTACATAAGGTTTGATCAAAACATAAGTTATTAATTATAAAAGATAACCAAATAGACGAGGGTCTTAGCGAAAAGAGGCCCGGTAAAGGATTGTGGATTAAAAAATCTTGCCTAAATTTTCATCTAGCTTTTAACACCTCACCCAAAGGATAATGAATCGTTAAAGATTAATATACGTTAAAATTTTTCCTATTCCTCTTAATCTCATATCCCATGACAAAAATTATCTTCTAAGTTGGATTTTACCTGCTACTCACAATTTACAATAGCTACAAATAAATCGCTTATCTAGTATATGAAAAAAATGTTTGTCTTAGAATTTCAATATCTATTTGCCTCTTATTTGCCCATTTTTTTGAGACATCCTATATATTTCTTTCATGTAGGTAAAATGAAGATATAGGACCGTCTTATCACTTACACGTTGGTGATATTTCTATTTGGAAACTATTTGTCAACTCGTTTTACTCTACAGAAGTTTGGAAGAGTTGACGAAAATACTTTTCGAGTAGAATACCAAACATATATGTGGGAAGACAGCCTTAAGAATAACAGGATTGCCTTACATATCTCTTTAAAATACATTTCCATGATAAAAGGCTAAATCTTCGTCTGCCTATCCATAGTCTAACATTTACTAATCAACAGCCTATTTATTGTCTAAAGAATGCTCACTTTTAAAAAATACTACAACTTTCCCTCCACATTGTCTTTGTACCGACTAAATATTCTATAAGTTAACTGATAGAAACAAAAAATACAAAAGAACAAATTTACTAATATTATTTTATTGGAAGAATGATTTGACTAGCGATAAATGTCTTATTATCGTTTTAAAATAAAAATAAATTAAAGGTACAATTTAAACACAAGCAACATGATTCCCCAAATGCATGAAGAGATTCCGATGAGCAAAGGGATTTGGTGCAACCACGATCCAACTGTCAAGTCAAAATAAGAAACGCCACTATAATAACTCAAAATTAAAACTTAAAATAATCACCTAATCAAGATTTTGAAAACGGTCATTAGCAGAAAGCTTAAATACCAATCGTATCCCTTTTCAATTAGAATTGCTCAATTCATATGTATAGGGAATATGAATTGAGATTTGTTTAAAAATTTATAAAAATAAAATATTTTAATGTTTTCAAATATCACCTCACAATTTTTACTGCTACTTATAAAAGAAGAAAAAATCGTATTTTGTAATACTTACATCCTTCCCCTGAGTCAAGACGATTCTGAAGTTCTTTGATTTGGTGTTCTTTATGTTTAACATCTTCTGCAAGTGAATTGAATTGTTGACGAAATTCTCGCAACTCTCTGAAAACAATTCAAAAAATTAATTAATGGGCAATTTTAAATAAATCAATATTTACTTTTGAGCAGCGATGAGTTCTGATCGCGTGGAAGACAACTCCTCATTAATGGCCTGTTTTGCTTGTATCTCACTTTGTAAACTGCTTTGTAAATTAAGTAGTTCCATTTTATCCAATTTTTGAGAACGGCGATTTCGCCAATTTTTGTCACCAGTAGTTTGCATGGTTACTCCTATTGAGAGTTAAATATATATTCTTTATATATTTTTCTCAAATTTAATTTTATTCAATACAAACCACTATGTTTCAAATACTCCAATTCTTCGGTCATTTTCGTCGCTAAAGCTTGCAAATAGCCACGGGCATCTTTTTCGTCATTTACCCATTGGATAATTTCTGTGATTTGATGTTCCCATTGAACAATTGCGTCTTTTTTATTTCGTAAATCTTCATATTCGGTTTCTAATTGATGTCGTTCATTTTGTATTCGCGACATTGATTCTTTTAACTATAAATCAAAAACATTGTAATTTAATTTTTTAACTAAATATTATAATTTCTTTCAGGTCTTTAACTATAGAAACATAATTCGCGCGTGTTCGTACAAATTCATTAATTTTTGATGACTAATATGAAACTTCGGTTTCGGTTAATTTTTTGGTCAAACCCAAGGTTTTGGTAAGCTGGTAGCTTCCTTATACCTGATACTAATATTTTGAAAATGAATAACATAATGGTATATTAAAACATAATAAGTAATTACATCACTAAACAAGTTTGCCGTAAGATTGTATTGTTAATACTGCCAAACACAATTTGGTAAATGCCAAATTTGGTATAGTGAAAAAACTGCAATAATTTTGAAATAATTCCATTTCTCGAGTTTCTAAGGAGAAAAATAGTATAAAAAACTATTTGAAAATTTGAATTTCGCTCAAAAATCTAAAGATATCATAAATTAAACGCAGTTGGCAAAGGATAAAATAAAAATTTTACGATAAAACGTATTTTTCAATTGAAAATTTAAATCCAAGGTATTTAAAAACTTTTAAGTCATAAAAAATAATCAAGAAATACCTCTCGTTCCAAAACATCTCGATGATTTTCAACTTCATGCAACTGTTCTCTAATACTGGCCATTTCCATATTGTAACGCGATTGTTGCTGTGCCAAATTTTCATTGTATTGAACCTAAATTACAGTGACGTATTATTTTTAAATCTACACAAAACAATTCTATATTTACTTCCAATCTTTCAACTTCAGCTTGCAACCGAGAAACTTCTTGCACTGCAACACTATTACCAACTAGATTTGAGCCAGTATCTGAATTCCGGGAGACCGAACGAAGGCGCTCGTTTTCAGCTTGCGCCTATAAGTTGAAATTATATTTTTCATATATGAAGACTAAAAAAAAATTTTAAATATTTACTTGTTGACAGTAATCTTCGGCTCGTTCTTTAAGTTTACGTTCCCTACTAGCTTCGGCTAATGCATCTTCTAGACTGATTTGTAATTCTCTTCTTGCTTTTTCAGCTCTGCGTATATCTGCTCTGAGGCCATCAACTTTAGCCATTGCGGCCTCAACTTCTTCTTCCTTGTCTCGTACTTGTCGAGAAAGTTTTTGCTTTTGTTGTCGTAATTCCGATAAGCGGTCAGTTACTTCATTGTATTCAGCCATGGCCAATTTTCTTTGGCTCAACGCATCTCGTAGTTCTTTATCTTGTAATTTGAGTTTTTCTTGCAAATCTTGATTTTCCTTAGCCAAATCTTCCTTTTCTTGTTTCAATACTCGAATTAATTTTTCCAATTCTTTTACATTACCAGTTCCAAAATATTCTTTTGATTCAAAATTAATGTCTTTTGAACTGTTTTGTTCTGATCTGAGCTGTAGTAGTTTTGATTCTAATTCAGAATTTCGTTTCGTTAAAATGTTAATTTCATCTTGGAACTTTCGAGTTCCGTCGGGAGAATCTTTCTTTTCGGATTCAGAATGCGAACTCTGATTTAAAACTAGACTCTTAACTTCCGCGAGATTTTTAATCAATGATTGATTTTCCATTTCAAGATGTTCCAGTTGTTTCTTTGTTACACTAATATTAGTCATTTTATTTGATATGATAGTTCCGAGATCTGACATGCAACTGTAAACAACATGTGAGCATTAAGAAAATTATAATTTACAGAAAAAATTAAAATATAAGTTTTTTACCTTCCTTGTGTAAAAGAAAATCCAATGAAAGGGAGGTGGAGACCGGTGAAAGCAGAATTGGCTGTAGGAGGTACGGCATCTGAAATTCTCACTTCTGTGTCATCTACATCAAAATTGGACGTATCCGTTGGACTAGACACCTAATAATAATAAGTATTCATCAAAAATACAATCGGATTTTCACATTTTTTTATTTTAAACAACTTCTTACCTCAGGTATGTAAGGCGCAGTACTATTACGAATTTCATCCCAGTTTAATCCCGCAAACCATGGGTGATTCTGAAGTAAAATCATTGAAATAATATTATTAGCATCAAACTATTACGCAAAAGAAACATACTTTAAAATCATCAACTCCATTTTGTCCGAGACGATATTCAGCACTGCAAATGAGTCTTTGTATTAAATCTTTAGCGTTATCAGAGACCTCAAAGCATGGATCATTTGGTAAATCAAAACAATTTTTATGGCTCATTATTTTGCCGTAAGTTTCCACTAGACTTTCAGCATAAAATGGTGTTTCTCCGTATAACATTTCATACATACATACTCCTGAAAAGATACTTCTTTAAAAAAAAGTTCAACAGTGTTACTCTAAATAAATACCCAAAGACCACCAATCACACTCAGGACCATATCGTCCTTGACCATCTTCCATTGCACGAAGAATTTCAGGTGAAATATAATCAGGGGTTCCAACAGCCACGTTTGATTGTACTGTCCCATCTTCCATTAGCTTTAAACAACTCCCAAAATCGGCTAGCCTTATATGACCATTTGCATCTAATAATACATTATCAGGTTTAATATCTCTGGAAAAAAAGAAGTTAATTTAGAAATTTGAAACCTGGTTGGCAGCTAACTTATCTAACAAATAAAGAATTTACGTTAAAAAAGTTAAAGAATGTTAAGTATAATTTACCTATGAACATAACGCAAATTATGAATAGAACTAATAGCTAAGATCATTTCAGCAATGTAAAACTTAGCCATATCTTCAGGTAGTCTATCTTCAAACTTGCTGAGAAGAGTTAATAAATCACCTCCGCAATAATAATCCATGACTAGATACTGTAAATAAAATTTATTATAAAAATATAGCCCCAATAAGATATGTAATCGTTTATACCAAATTATTATCATCTTGAAAAGCATAATGTAAATTAGTTATCCAACGTCGATCACCAAAAACCAACACATCTCGCTCCTCTTTGAAACAAGCGGTTTCTGCCCGTTTTAACATTTCCCATTTATTCAATATTTTCATTGCGTATACCTAGAAAAATTAAAATTATAAATATTTTTCCAATAGAGAATGTGCTTATATTTCAAATTACTTTTTCGGAAGAACGCATTTTGACTACACAGACTTCTCCAAAGGCACCACGACCGATAACTTTGATGATTTCAAAATCATCTCGTGCAAGGCGTAATGATTTGATGCAGGAAGCAATAGGTTTCACTAAAACAATAATTATTTGTTATTTTCTATATTTATAATATAACATATTCTTTAGGCTTCTTAATACACTAAACTAATCTGAATAAGATTTATACTTCTATACAAACGTTCAGTTTTCTTTCAACTCAAATCCCCTGATCAAAATTCGCTATTTTCTTTGATCTTATTAAAGAAAAAGGAAAAAAAATTCCGATTACACTTTTATCTATTTCGTGAAATAAAATTAAACCTTATGATTTTTCATATTACATATTCTATGGAACTAATTATTCTAGGTATATTTTCTTTACATAATATGCTTATTTAGGATGACTTCAACATCTTTTCCAACTATAACACTATTCAAATTATGAAAAAAGTAAAAAATTCCCAGAATTTTTTGTTAGACTTGAATTTCCTGAATTTCATTCATAGTCCAATGAAATTCGAATTTTGGTATTGGAGGGGTGTAAGTTTTGTGTGATTTTTACTATTTTCCAAAAAGTTAAATCTAAACTTATAATTCGACAAAGTATGTTATACTTTTAAGCATTGCATTTAAATAATAAAACTTTTCGGTTTCAAGTCGGGGGAGCAAAGGGATTCATTGCCCCTCTTAACCGCGGCGCCTCTAACAATCAGTCGGACTACATCATCAAAATAATCAGTTTAATAGTGCAATTTATTTGTAACAATACATTTATTTAAAAATGTTTATGTATTGAGTTAATTAAAATTTAATCTTAATGGTTTTATAATAATTATATCATTCGTTCGTTATTCTACAATGATTTTCGTATATTGAAAATTAATGTTAAATACATTATGAAGTTTTTTCTTATCATTGTTTGAAATAAGTGTGAACTGCTTAGACGTCTGAAATGACTAGAAATGCAGTGATTATTTAAAATGTGTTTTAGTTGAATATTTTCTTTAAAAAGCATATTTCCAATATAAAAATAGTAGTTACTTGTCCAGAGAATAGAGGCGAAGCTGCCCTACACGAAAACTAAAAAGCGGTATGTAAAAATTGAAATGGTTTTAGCTTTTGTTAGTTTAAAGATTGCAAAATAATTTGGTTATAAAAATAAATTAATATAATCTTAATCAACTTTAACCTCAACTTTCGTCTTATATCGGTAGGATTATATGGTTCTATGTGCTATGAGTACTTGCGGTTAAATCGTTTTGATGATAAAGAAATTGATTAAAATTCGGTTATAAGTTTTGTGGGGGAAGGCTATTCTATGTAATACCTTTGCTCCCTATATTTGCACTAGTATCTTTCTTGGTACTTAATTCTATTAATACAATACAATAAGTTATGTGGATAAATATCTAAAATTTGCTTGATACGAAGATTCTTAGACCTTAGTTACCTAGACCACTCGGCCACCAATAGGCCGGATATTTATTTACTCTAGAATTAGTTGATAAAGATTTAGTTGCTAAAGACCTTAATAGTTATAAAGCGACAGTATATAACAATTAACAAAAATAAATATGTTATACCTAATGCATACTTCTAATGTCTTAGAGGGAGGCAACAAGAACTTGAGCCTCCGAGGTTTATGATTGATTACTTAAAATTTGTTTTTTAATACTTTTTGGACTTCTGTTTAATGTTACCTATTTTCATGATTTCTAATTTCTTAAATATTTTATTAAATACTGTTAAAAATTTGACATCCGTGCTTATTGACAAAGGTAGAACCATTTTTCTCTTCCTAGGATTCCTTAGAAAACCTAAACGAAGACTAGTGAATTAATAATAAACTTCAAACAGTAATATGCTTCTATATTGTAGACTCAGGTGTACTTTAGCACACCCACAATCTGGCAACGTTACATTTTCGACTTAGTTTTTAATTTAATTCGCGGTATTTTTGTTAATTCAATTCTAATATGGCATAATTCCCTCTTTTGTAGCTAAATTTTTATTATGGACCTATTTAATCGCGAATTAAATTAAAAACAAAGTCGAAAATGTAACGTTGCCAGATTGTGGATGTGGTAAAGTACACTTGAGCCATATTGTACCTATATTATAAATTATGTATCTAAGTACTTGCTGCCATTGGGCTTAAATTGGAAAAAATAGAATATAAATTTTATATGGTATAATTAACGTGACCATACGTCCCGCTTTCGGGCTTTGTGTCCCCGAAGAACCTAAATATGTCCCGCTTTGAGAAAAAGTGACCTGTGATAGGTATTAATTCATCACAACCCAAAGCATTATGCAGGTATACTGTATACGTATACCGTATACATATACATATACCTATAGTGTAAAACCCATAGGCCATAAACCTATAGTACATGGATAAAAATCATACAAAAATAAGTATGCAGGGATCGGCAATAAATAGACCGCACATATTATTATCTTAATTGTTAAAAGCTATTCTTATAACAAAGGGTAACATAAACAAATCGTGTCAACAGATCCATTCATACTTAAAAACCAAACTGGATACTTTAAAGCAAATTTGTGGATCCAAAAAATATAGAAAACCAGCCGAATAATTTACCTACTCTACTATTAAATTATTATTACAATATTGTCATTGTCTTGGATCCCAAAAATGTTTCAGTTTTAGTCCAAACTCATTTAACAAAATCACAAAATATTTTTTATTCTGAAATCTACACCTACATGCAAATGATTGGACCAAATACCTGAAGGAATTCAAATGTGGTATTTTAAACTCTTCGAGTTTCACAGGGTAGTAACACAAAGTTGTAACCAAAAACATTTTCAATATTTACCTAAAAGTATGTAATTTTATTAGATGAGTTTGAACTGAAACGTTTTTGTCATCCAAGACGCTTGATCAAGTTGCAATAGTCAACGAAACGTTGAAATTTGGTCAATTTTTGTCATCATTTTTGAAATGTTTTTTTTTTATTCTAATAAAGAAGCACTGAGCTTTACTATATTTCTAGTGTTGTCATTTGACGCAAAATTATAATATGGTTTTCCAGTTTTCGTATTAAAATTTACAGGTGTCCCGCTTTGAAGCAAAACAATTATGGTCACGTTAGTTATAATACACTAAAATTATACTGTTCCTATCTGCTAACTATTCACTAAAAATAGAAATCTTTTCTATTTTGTCCATTATCTCATAACATTTGCAAAGAGCTTCAATACTTTTTTGATAACCACAGAAGAAGCAGAGCTTTAAGACATTTTAGAAATTTTCAATATGTGCACTTCTTGTTTCTTGCATTGTTCGAATTCAGGGAACAATAAAATGATTCCCAATATATGAAACAAAATTAAAGAAAAATAGTACAACTTTATAAATATGTGAGCTGCACATTAAAGCGAAATTGGCAATCGAAATACGTAACAGTTCAGGATGAATGTTTATCGGTAGCTTTTAGTATAGGAAATTATTTGGTTTTAGTTTTACAATGTTAAGATATAAACTTACTCCATTCTATAAAATGTGAAACCGTCGTTTCTCTTCTTAAGCTTGAATTGCAGCATTCTGTATATAGCACCAAAAGTATATCGACAAGAGTATCAACACTAAGACACTGATTCGGGGGTCCTCCAACAATCATCGTCTCCAAATGATTGAGCCGTTGCTCCAATGTAAACGAAGCCCCATCTTCCGGCACCCCACACAACCGTTGTCCAGAATCACCCATGATAATAATTGATAAAACAGTATATTTTGCTTTTATTCAGTGCATATGTCATCCTCGATTACATCCATGCACAAGTGACTTCATAATGGCTAGGAAACAAATAAAACGAATTAAAATTGTATAGGAATACTTCAAACGATTTTGGAGTAAATAATAAACAGTGGGAGGGAAAAGAAATAAAATGTTTTATAGGCCTTCACTTAAAATTCCCATATTTAAATGACCCACTTTGTTTTGATCTGTGACCATTAATAAATCCAAATCAAAGCAAGTGTGGGGCGAAAAAAGTTGAAAAAATTTATAATTGATTTGCTCCAAATACCAAATGCACTGTTTTTTATTAATCGTTGATGTAAATATTGATTGAGAACAACAAAAATAACAGTACACCTTATCAACGATTGGGAAAAATCGGAAATACACCAACCCACATCGGATGACTAACATTTTGAAATTAGCATTTTTCCATAAGGCAACAAAAGCATTTTTCCACAATGAAAAACCGATTATGTAAAGATATATAACAAACACAAGTAGTTGGCGAACTTATTTATTGAATAATTACAATTATTTTGGAATTTATAGCACAGCTAACCTAAATCAGGTGTGAATGACACATACATACTCTCAATTTCCACGCCTCGGGATTAGCATATAAACAAATTAAATTGAAATAACGCAGAATACTTAGTTATTTACCTTATGTATACACTACATTGATACGCAACAAAAATATTTTCAACGATTCTTATTATAAAAGAATTCGAATGATAAAATTAGATTCCCGAGACATTTATATGCCCCCTACTACTCATTCAATATGTTGATCCTAAACTTTGTATACACAAGTAGAGTATGAATTCCATATATCTCTACACATTTCTATAACTATTCAACAACATATTTCTCTTAGAAAATCAATACTTCTTTTATTTTTCCACTATAACTAATTTCCTAAAACCAACAAATTGATAATTTATATTCATTTCGTCCGCTAAAATACAACTGTAATATGACCACACCTCAAGTTCTACTAATGCAAAAAAAAAACTTCAATTTCATATCATCAAACATTTCATAACACTTTTCAAATCAAAATCGTAAAACTGAAATAAATATTTTATCATATCCTTTTACTCAATTCTGCAAATAAAACAAATTGTTTCGTTTCAGAAATGCATTTGACAATGAAATTAAAAATTATTGTTTAACTTATCAGTGCTATATATATTGAATTGGGGTACATCGGGTACATTGTACATTAAATAATGAATGGATATGAAAGGATTTGCAATTAATGTGGAATATTTTGTGAGATTTTATCATTTGTGGTTTAGATTGGTTTGTTTTTCAATGCAATGTACCTAACCAAATGTAGCATTCATAAAACAATAATGTTAGCAGAACCGGTTTTAGATGATACGGATGATAGAAAATCGTGTTTCGAATAAAAAACGCTGAATATTGATCACTTCCTCCGCTAACAAATTGTTTATTTCATTTAATTTCATCATATTAAATAGCATTAAATGCTGTACTTATATGTACTGTTATTTATTGAAAGATTATGAGAAAAATATAGAATTAGTTTAATTCTTATTGTATTAAATAATTTTTATATATTAGATACCTGGAATGCTTCAATATTTTTTTATTTATTTAACAAATATATAAAAAGTGCAATTTATAGTTTATAAACATCAATTTTTTCGATCAAAAAATCTTAAAATAAGTATAACATTTACTAGGCCTACAAGTTGTAATATACATTAGTTAACTTATATCGTAAAACTATACTACGAAAAATTATAAAAATTTATGATTGGAGCGCTGTGGGATTCAGCTTTTCCATTAGGGGCCATTCATAAATCACGTAAGACATTTTGAGGAAGGAGGGCCTAAAATGGTTTGTGTTTCGAACAATTGAGTTCAATAAACAACTGTTTCCAATGACTAATTTTCAAGTAATTTATTCAAATTTTACAAAAATTATAAAAAAATATATTCATCTTTTTCATTCAATTAAAGCAGGTACAAAACAGTTTCACAGTCTTTTATAGTAGTCTTTAAAGCAGCTCAGCAACCCTTTTACAATTCAGTGATTTTTCATAGATTCAGATAATTTATTTTTAGATTTTTTTAACATAAAACTTATGCAGTAATGGCAGTAATGTTTCTACTTCTATTCCTAGAGCCTTACAACTGATGTGGCTTTGTAGAGTAATAATAACACCCCTGTTACAAAAGGCATTTTAAAGTTATTAAATGTAATGATTTCAAAATTACTTTAATTTTAAACGACTTCTAATGTTTCTTTGAATATTTAAAATGCCTTTTTTAATATAGATGTTGGGAAAATTGGAAGGTTCCATTAATGAAGGTTCGCATTTTACAATTCGATTTGGATTTTTTTTCATCGTTTCATTTTCTATTGTAAAATAAGTACCAAAGAAAAAAATTTTCACAGAAAAATAGAAAATAGATCTATTTGTTAGCAATAAAATCTAAAATAAATGTATTAACGGTATCAGCACTAGACTTCTTTTAATCGCTGAAGTTTGATAAGTATATTAATAATTCAGTATAACAACATTAAAATATTTAACGTAAATCAACTTTAATAACCACAATATGACTAGATATGTGTTATATTTAGCACTATAAACCAATAAAGTTAATATTAAAACATTAAAATTATTAACAAATATAGAAAAATAAAAAAAATTAACGTCTGTCCATAATAAATTTTAAATATTGGTCTAATTTTTGGATAAATAAATATTTGAAGATATCCCTATTTCAAATTTTGTTTGTCTTTATGTCTTCTTTTAACTCAAGAACAATTAAATGATAAATTGAAAAAGTATGGTACAGTTCATTGTTCCGCTCACAATAAGGTATAACC
The DNA here is from genome assembly GCA_958496175.1 of Sisyra terminalis. Lineage (NCBI taxonomy): Eukaryota > Metazoa > Arthropoda > Insecta > Neuroptera > Sisyridae > Sisyra > Sisyra terminalis. The sequence continues at coordinate 59,338,090 of OY292274.1, forward strand.
GGTCAAGGGTGGATTAAGATTTTTTTCTGGGGGGGGGGAATATCATCTTTCATTTGCAAGTGCGTGGAAGGGATGCAACGAAAAAAATTGGCAATTCCAGCCAGAAATAAACTAGCGTTTCACTAATGTCCTTTCTGTTATTTTATTCATATATTTTAACAATTTTAATAATTTGATTTGCTTCTAAGTATGTATTGTGATGGAATCTCCACAGTATACAAAAATACCGTTGGGGACGGCACGTGCCCTCCCCCCTTAAATCCGCCCTTGTAACCGGTATATCATTGTTAAAAAAATTGAGGACTTCCATAACTGAAGGATGAATTAAGGTAAAAAAATCTTCTCTACAAAATTGTGTGCTATGTCTTTGGGTAGTCCTGTTAAAAAAGGCATTTAAAGGGCATTAGATAAAAACAAAAAAAAAAAAACATTAGAATTCGCTTAAGTACACTTAGCTTAGTTATTAACACAAGTTATTACACAAGCTTAGTTATTAAAGGTATTTTAAATGTAATGATATCAAAATGCTTCTAAATGCCTTTTTTAACAGAGATAAGTGGGCAATTATTGTAATGGATCCTACATTTTACGTCAAGCAACTCATTACAATGGTACCCCTGTTAAAAAAAGCATATAAGGGCATTTTAAATGTTCAAAAAACCCATTTGAAGCTCTTAGAAGTCGTTTAAAGTTATTAAACACATTTTAAATGTAACGATTTTACAATTCCTCTTAGTGCTTTTTTATGACAGAGACATAAACGAAGTCGCAGGTACCTGCTAATTTGTAATAAAAACAATATTTATTATATATAATACGCATAAAATTCGTGTAATATTAAATTTATTAGATTATTAGTTCATTTGAAATTACAACATTGAAAATATAATGAAAGTTGAAAACAGTTTATAATGGCTTATGTCAGTTTATATTATGCATTTTAATGTGCATAACAAACATTAAATCAATTTGACCGATTTAAATGAGTTGAATTATAATTAGAAATTAATAATGAAAGGAATTTTTGAAAAAAATCTTAAAAATAAACGCTATATTGGCCAGCCCTGTGTGGACCATAGATGCTGAAAAACGTGAGCATTTGTTCAATCAACTTGGAAACCATCTCTATAACCTGGCCAAAGCAGCTACTAGTGTTACACATTTCATGTCCGATCAGTAATTATGAAAGATTTGCTTGTTTGAAGATTGAATTGTCGTTGTTTTATTAAATTTTAAATATATCTAAAGTGTTTTCTGTTTAATTTCATCAAATTTATCATCTTTACAAACTAAATAAGTATTTTAAATGGAGAAAAATGTAAGCGACGTATGGAAAATATAGTGAAACGAAAATAAAAAACATGACAATCCATTCTTTAGTAAACTGATTACTGTATTTATTTTCTTCGGTTTATTTAAACGTTTAAAGTATTTTTTGTTATAAAATAGTGAAATACAATTGTTGGATATAAATTAAATCATTAATAATGCATCATGAGAGGAATTTAAAAGAATATAAATTTCATGTTACATGAGGTAAGCAATTTGGATTTGTCAAAAGTTTGATTTGGAAATGTTGTTTTTTTTTAATTAATGAAAGTTAATTTTTAGGCTGTGGACGTATCGTAGACGAAATCAAATGCTTGGGTATTTACAAGAGAATTGGACAAATAACTAACTGGAATGGTTTTACACAATTATAAAAGTAAAATGGCATCAGATCATCCAGCTAAAAAGAAGTTAAGAATAACAAACGACTCGGACCAGGATGCAGATGAACCTGATTTTATAACGCAAAAAATTGACACGACAAATATGATCAGTCTGGAACTATCACTTCCAAATCCTGATTTGGAGCCCACATATCCTGGAGAAGGTACCAATTCGCTAAACACCGAATCCACCAATTTCAATGGTCCGTGTTCAAGTAAAATACCCAACTTCCATCAAAGCACGTCATATTCAAACAACGACCGAAATGGATTTCCATCAAGTTGCCATAGCGAAAGATTTTCAACAACCTTACCATCGTTTGCATCCACCATACATTTGAATTCATCGGAAAGTTATGGACTGCACAATGTGAATCAATTTAATCTTCAACCACATCCCATGGAAGAATCAGTGTCCGATATTGTAACATTCGAAAACAGTATCGTAAAACAATGCCTTTGCGGTGTCAGTGAAGCCACGTTAAGAAAACCATTTCAAATATACGAAAACGGAACGCAACAAATGGCAACGTTATCCGAACTTCCAACACCAAAAATACTCAACTTTCTATCAAATCTTCAACTACTATTCGACGTTTATCTAAAACAGAACAACAAAGGCTTTGTATGCGCCCGACTCTTAGATGTTTGTACCGCGCTAGTTTTAAACGAACACAGTTTAATCGAACAAATTTTTAATTTGGTTAATTTACACAATAAACTAATTAACTATTTAACATCCCGGGTTTTAGCCAGCTATTTTATAATGGCTAAAACAAACGTTGATGGCGCGTGGTTGGAGTGTGTGATGGCGAATTTAAGTGCAAAAAATGATTACAACAAACTTAATTTTAGTATAGAAATTATTAAAAGGATTGTCGAGTGGAAGGATAACGATATACATGTTTTGGAAGAAGAACAAGTAACAGTGAGTGGATATAACGAGCCTGGAGTTAGTGGAAACTCCCGGCAAAATGGACCTCAAATAAACCATACAACGAATAGTTGTCGAATTGTAACATTAACAGACCATGAAAGTTTCGATACCTCTCCCATTAAATGTTTAATTATCAAAAAACTCGAACCGCAATGGCCTGAATTGGTAAAAAATATCGAAAAATTAATTAGGGGAAATCTACAATTAGATTCAGAGCATTGTATTATCAATTTTTTATCGTTATGGGAGAATATTATTTCCGTCCGAGCTAATTTAAGTGTTGTTGAAACAAAACCATTTTATGCTCATCTAGAAAATTTTGTAGGTTTGTTAAGTAATAATTTACCGTTTTTAGTTTGGAGACAAATTTTGTCGTTATTTAATGAAGTACTGTGTTATGGTAGTACGTTAGCTTTACAAGATATTTTACCGGAGGAAACCTGTGCATTAGCCCATTTAGTTGTTCGGTGTGTGAAGAATTCCACGTTGTTGGACTTGTTGCCTTATAAACGATCACAAGCGGTTAGTTCACTAATTGGGACCGATGCCCGGTTACAGTTGTTTCAGGAAAATTTCAATAATGTTGATAAAACACTATTGCAAAAAATGGCGTTGTTAGTATTAAAATCCGTCGCGATAACGGTGAAAGAAACCCGGTCCGATAGCTCGGATTCGAGTGTGGGAAGTGATGATTACGATTTCAATGAGGACATGCAGTTGATTGAACGCTCAATCCGGGACGTTTTGAAAAAATTAGATAGCTTTATCAAAAATAGTTTACAATACCATCCCGAATGTGCTTTTACCAAGGTTTTGATACATCTCTTCAGCGATCAGGATGACTATATGATTGAATCAATGGTCTGTACGTTAGATATAACAGTCGGAATATTCTACCGAAATTCTGTCTTTCCCGATTTAGTTTCAATGCTCAATCCTTTCAACACGTTTGTGGAATTTTTGAAAATTGTAAGCCAGGATTCGGATGTACTTCTCGACTATTTAGTCTCGAACGAAACATGCTTTCTGTTATATCTATTAAGATTTTTGAAATATGCCAGAAGAAATTGGTCGAAATTTGTTCATAGTTGTATAACCGCGGGTGGTGTAAATAATTCTCGATCTGATAGAAATGGGTTGGATACAACAATGGCAGTACTTATACGATTGCGATTACAAATCAATAGACTGGTCTCCAAACAGTTATTCCCTTACAATATTAGTCCAGTTTTACGACTTTTAGAAACCTGTGAAAGTCTTTATGAAGGAAATGAATACACCTGAACGTTTCCCCAACAACAATATTCTATTATTTCAATTAATTTTATATAATTAGGCTAGAAACTAGGAGCTCCAATTCCCGTGATGAAAATAGGATGGCAATACAAAATTAAGTCTCTACTTTCAAGTGCATTAACTTATGGAGTTTTTCCTGTATGATACGAAGTTACTCGATTATCAGATACTGTGGAAGCTCTGAAAAGGAAAAAGGCAGTAAAATATTAGTTATAGTAAAATATTAGTACATTCACGTTTACCTACGGGAATTGGTTGCTTATTTCTAAGCTTTATGCTCTAATATTTATTTGTAAATATGTAATTATTTAATTTTTATTTCATAAAAATTAGCAAATTGACTTCATAAACTGAAAATATTACTTTTTTTTTTAGTTACCAATAAACCAAACTTGACATTGCAAATAAAACAGAAAATTTCTTAATTATTTCATAATTGATTTAATAGAATGTTGGCTAGCTAGTAAACCTGATGTCATACTCAATAATTTTACTTCTACAATTATTATTCTCTTAAGTTAACTTATATCATCCTTTTAATGTAATATATTATACATAAAAATTGTGCTTATATAAAACTGAGGCAATTTTTTTAATAATATGTAAATGACAAATTTTACGTTATTTTTTTTTAATCTTAAATACTTATATTAATATTTTCTGTACTTATATGAAAAATTACCATAATATTATTTAAAACAGTATTCAGGAAGGAAACTATTAAGTTATTGATTTAATTTCAAGCGTTAATTTATTATTTTTATTAATTGAACACTAAGCAAATGTCGATTATCAAATGTGCTTTTACATTTTTAATATAGAACTAAATTATATATTTTACTGACATTATTTACAAGGCTGCTGAGCATTGCAAAATAATCTTATTATAGGCAAATTACAGTATAGAAATTTAAACTAAAATTATATTTTAATATTTTAGATTTTATAATGAATATTAGTAAATTTTTTATACTCTGATATATATGTAAATATAAATATATTTTACAGAAATAAATTATACAATGTTTAATACAATTCATTCCATTTCATGAAAAACAGTCCTAGAAAAATGGCTTAAACTATGTAAGATTGTTGAAGTCATTTTATATTTTTTATAATTTATAAAACATGCTTTTTTATATGGTAAATTTTAATATTCATGCTGACTAATTTTATGACAAAAATCTAATAATTATATTATTAGAAGAATACAAGTACGTATATGCGACTTTTATACTTTAAATTAAAGCGTTTTGTAAGTGCTGAAATCCTCTCGAATATAAATAGCCCACTAATTAAGAAACATCTACCAACATCTATTTATATTGGAGTATACACAACTTGTATAGGATGGATCGATATGAAAAGGAATTTGGGGGTAATGTTAACATAAAAATTCCAAACAATGTTATCTTTCTGAATATGGTCCTTTACTGGTAACATACTATATTTATCTTACAGGGTAAGGTGTATTTCCAAATATGTCAGTTTTTCTTTCAAAAGCCAATACACTTTTCTGCTTTAATAATAGAATTTCTTCAATTTTATTGTTATGATATAATATCAAATCACTTACCTGAAAAGTATAACATAATCTTGGAATTTTGAATGAACTCTGAAGAACTAACCATTCATTACCTATAATTTTATAAACATTGAAAAAAAATGCTTTAAAAAGATGTCCCATGAAGAACAATAGAATTATTTCCAATTTAAATCTATTTTTTTTACTTTTTTCGAAAAAAAAGTGACAAGATTAAATTGATTCCCAACTGTGCCGTTAATTAATCCAATTTTTCTGAATAAAATGCGTTAAAACAATTAATCGCATTAAATTATAAAGAAAATAACAATTTTTTTCGTTTAATGGAATAATAAAATTGGGATTAATTTTACGATTCGTGTTTATTGCAAACATATATTTAAACTTACAAAAATATCATATATTCGAATAAAATTAAAAAAACATATATACTTTAAATAAAAGAATCACTTTACAGGTTTAAAAAAAATATAATTAATTTTCAACTGATTCAATTGCGAAAAAATAAGCAAAAAAAAAAGAACATTTTAACTAATTGAGGTACAGACAATTATTCTAAACATTGATTTTTAAAACTCACCTTATTTATTATGAATAATTTCAAAAATAAAACACTGAACGGTGATTAGTTATCATAGTCTTCATCGATACACAAACTATCATTGTTAGAACTATAATTATTGTAAATGTCATTTTGGGGTGGTTGCTGCAATAATGGAATAAGTGGTGGAACCTTAATGTGTCGGGAATCGTTCGCTTTAAATTCGATATGAAAAACGGGTGGTCCTGATAGATTTACAGTAGACGGGGAAGTCTCTGGAGATTTTGTACTGTATTGAATGACGGTGGAAGAACTTTCCGGCGCACTTGTACTTTGTTCTGTGTAAAAGTTGGCTGTAATATTTTCATTGGTTTTATTTTCCTTTTGCACATCGCCAAGGTTAATTCGAACGCTGGGTGCTACGGTCGCCGGTTCCATTTCTAAGTTGTTTTGCTGACTAGTTGAAGTCGATAGTAGTGGTTGAAACTCTTGTTCTTCATTGTTTATGTCTGGGATGTTTTTTACGAGATCTTTGAGAAAATCAAAACGGCTCTCTGAAAGAATGCATTGTTTCATATGAGATGGTGACAGGGTTTTCGCGTTTTTGGCGTTTGTTATTTCCATCGCTTTCGTTAACAGCGATTCGACAAAGAGTTCCAATGTACGAGGTAATTATTGTTAAGGAAAACAAAGTTTTGATTTTAAAAACCACTTCACACAATTTATTTATAATTATTAGACTATGAAGATAGAAAATACGAGTTCTGCGAGTTGCCAGCTTTATCACTAAATTCTTCAAATAGAATCAAAAGTATTATAGAAAAATAGACTTAAGTCATGCGACAGTCTTAAGAGAAAAATGTACCAATGTTTACAAAAAAATATATTCTTATAAGTCAATAGAAAATTTGTATCGGACCCAAAACGTATGGTTCCATGGATTTCGTTTCTAGTACGATAAGACTATGAATAAACTATATATGCTAAAAATGTAAAAAAATTAAATCCACTTTCTCCAAATTTTCATTGATAATTTTAAGTAGAATGTATGTAGATAGCATGGATGAGACCCTAGATAATTATAAAACCATTTGGATTAATAGTGTTTAAAGTTTTTAACTACAATTTCTCATTATTATATAAATAATTAGTAGAGTAGTTGAAGAATAACTTTGTTTAGTTACATCCTTCTGTTGTTGCATTCTTATAATGATTTATAGTTACTATAATGTCGCATCAAACTTATAGGTGCTTGACACTCTATATAACTATAACTTAACAGTTATAAGTGCTAATCTCGCAAAGAGCAATTTTTTCATATTTCTCGGTTTACAAATTTTATAACGCCAGAGTCCCTAAAAAACCTCATAGTTATAAAGCGATAAAAAATAACCAGCAAACAATATTAAATACGCTATGATATGGTGATTTCGATTTGCAAAAATATATTAGTTCAAAGAATGATTTTTGTGCTAATTAAGGCCTATGTGCAGAAATTCATAAATACTATAATAACTTAAGAACTGGCAATGTTTTTGAGTCTATTTCAAAAGTCGTCGTTTTGGTTCTCAAATAAGTGATTAATTATATTTACAAAAAGTAAAAACATACAGCCTCCCGTAACCACTGGACCTATTTTTAATGGAATTATTTAACATTTCATCACAAAGAAAATAAGACAAGTCTATTGAATAGAATTTAAATAACATCTTAAATATACAAAAAAGGATATAGATTATAACAGGAACAGCTTGTGCTACTTTTCCCACATCTTCATCAGTTTGCATAATTTTTTTAATACGTCCCTAGAACAAAATAACTCCTTTATTCCCTAACGTGTTCAAAAATTAGATTTACGTTTAAAAACGTACCGCTGGAAATCTTGCATTGTATTTTCGCTTTTTAGATGGCATTTTCGGAAGTGTATTTTTTTTAATTGATTTTCTGGTTTTGGTTATGTTCTGAATAACCTTTTACAGTCTGACTTTTCACAAATGTTTACATTGCCCAAAGACAGTTCGCTTTATTTTTATGACATGAATAAGGGTGCACAAAAGTGTTGCACTTTATTACACTTTGAGACTGGTGCTGATGCTTACACTGGCCGCGATTTTTGAAATTCAAACTAATTATATCCGTTGGGTCCAAGTTTTGGAGTAATTACTGATAATGACTAAGAGTTAAGACAATTAAGACGCTAGAATGTGAATAAAAGTTAGAAAACCATAAAAGTCTTCATAACTAAAAACACAACTTTAGAAATTGAACAATGGCGGCAACGGCAACAAATTTAAAACTGCATCATAGACTTAACAATTTTGAATTCTGTACTAGAGGTTTCATAAATTTAATTATAGAATTTTTAGCACATTAATTATTGATGACTGACAGCACGGATAGGCATTTGGGCTTATTTGTCAGTAAATTTCTTGCCGGTTTGATACAAGAACAAGTAACTAAAGCTCTTTTAATCAATTAATTAAATCCAACTAAATCCTTAAATAGCTGTCACTAAATTATTTATTCATTATATGCGATTTCAAATATCTTAGTGAAAATGGAGAATGATATTTTAGACGGTTTATCCGATATAAGGTACCATACTTGCATGATTTTTTTATGTCGTTATCCTATTTTTTATATTTTGTGCATTTTAGATATGATGGTTCAATAACAAACTTAGAAGATCTTAAAGCAGTGGTAGCTGGTGGTTGTAAGAATAAAGGCTATACAGAGTTAGTAAGTTATTTGGCTATGAAATTGAAAGCATTTTGTAATCTGGAAGAGTCAATCAATCCAATTATTGCACCGGAAGATTCAAGCTCATTTCTAATGGAAGTTAGTTCTTTTCTCAAAGAACTAGGTAGACTTTAGTTAAAATAAATTATATAAAAACTTCATTAATACTTTTCGATTCGATAGGATGCCCTTACTCTAACTTAACTACTGGCCATCTCAGTGATCGCTTACAAAAGAATGTGGATAAATTATTACTGATCGATTATTTACTAAGTGAATTAATGGCTCGTCAAATGCTGAAGGTCAATAAACCTGAGGAAAATGATGGATTGAAACTTCAAATAGTATGTTTTATTAAACACCCAAAGAAAAAAATGCTGATTAAGTCCGTTGAATTTCTTGTTGGTGTTGACAACGACATTTAACAATGAATTGTCTGTAAACGTTGAGTAATTCAACAGTATTTTTCATTTAACGAAACAATGTGGTTGTTCAATGTCTAATCTGATTTCCTTACGGAATTTAACGTAAGACTTAGAATAAAAACAGCGATTCAACGGACTTAAACAGTAGTTGAGTAAAAAATAATAAATTTCATTTGTTTTAGCATGAAAGTGAAACAGCTAAAAGTTTGAAAGATTTATTAATAGCGTTACAATTTCCTAAACCTTCAGATAATATGAAAATCGAAACAATTTTTTCTAACGTCAGAAATAAGTTACAAGACCTACTAAGGAAATGTCCTCCAGCGTTACTTGGACGTCCAGCATTCGTTGGTACACTTTCCAAAGCTCAATGGGAAGAGTTAAAGAAAATTTACAACGTTTTAAATGCAGATTTCTTAATAAGACGAGAAATGTTATTAAAAAGATTGGACGTTACAATTCAAAGTTTTAAATGGTCTGACAAAACCAAAGGCAAAGAATCAACAATCGATGATATTTATAATAAAAAAATTTCTGCCATGAATAAAATTCCTAATGTTGACCTAAGTGATTTGTTGGCAGCTCGAGATGATATCACAATTTTAGAGAAAACTAGTAGTGCTTCGGTTAGGAAAAACACTAAATCTTCAATTAATAAGGTTATTATTGGACAAGTTCCGGATAGAGGTGGTCGACCATCTGAACAACAAGCACCTCCACCTGAAATGCCATCGTGGCAACAACGATCTGCTGGAGGAGGTGGAGGTCGTGGTGGACATGGTGGTTACGGGGATCGAGGTGGACATCGCGGTGGTGGAGGAGGAGGAGGCAATCGAGGATATGACGGTGGACATAACCGTCAAAATCAAGGAGGAAACCAAGACTTTGGTGGAGGAGGCAGCAATCGCGGATATGATGGTGGACATAATCGTCAAAATCAAGGAGGAAACCAAAACTTTGGTGGTGGAGGTTATAATCAATACCAACGAAATGGTATCAAAATTTAAACCCTTAGTGTGGAAAAATTCTTTTCATAAATTCATTTCATAGATTCCGGTGGAGGTTATAATCGCGGAGGTAATTCTAATTTCCAATCTCGCAGTAGCTATGTTGATCAATACGTACAAGATAGTACGCATAACCAAGGATATCAAGGAGGTAATAACTATAGAGGACGTGGAGGAGGTCGACGAGGCCACGATAGTGGTAGATCAAATTACCACAGAGGTGGTGGCTCGCGATACTAAATTTAAAAATTAATAATGTATTTGTATTAATTACATAAGAAATAAATGTGTTTGTAATGATATTGTTGGAATTGCTTAGTACCATTTATTTTTAGTAAAAATAGAAATAGGCTTAGTACTGATGGTCGAGTGGTCTAGGTGACCGCTTCAAAACTGATAGGTGTTGGATTCGATCCTCGTATCGAGCAAATTTTCAGTATTTCTCGTTTACGGATTATTAACTCTAGAGTCGCTAAAGACCTTAGTTATAAAGCGATGGTAATTAACAATTAAAAAAATCGAAATATACAGAAAGGAAATATTAATAAAAGTATTCTAGTTTATATAGGACATACAAGTAAATTTGAATTTAAAAAATCTTTCCTTGCAATAATAAACAATTCGCCTGGATGAGGTGGGTTTCGATATTATTCCTGTACGTATTGTTCACTCGAATACAATTTACGTAAATTTTGACATGTCAAAAATGAAGTAGCGACTGTTATCAGGGCCTAACTGTTATTTTAAAATATGTTTGGTAGTATTGCTAGCAGCCCTGATATAGATACTCATTCTTAAATATTCGAAATTTAAATATAAAGTTATCGCCTTATCAGTCTTCTCTCGAAGCTGCCCAAAATCTTTGAAAACTGCTACTACCCAAGCTGTTGACTTACCTAGACCCAATTGTACCAAACTATTAATTTGGGTTCCGCTCGGGTCACTCATGACCCCAACAATTACATAGAATGACTGATGAAGTACTGAGAGCTTACGAAGAAAATAGTTTTGCTTATTCATTGGCACTCAACAAGCTTTCGGCAGAATCTGACACGCTGGATTCCTCTACAAACTGGAATTTATCCTATTTGAAACTTATTATAGATTTCCGCAATCCTACCTTTCCAACAGAACCTTCAGCGTAAAATATGCCAACACCAAAGCACTGGCAAAACAAATAAATGCTGGAGTCCCACAGGGAAGCGTTTTGGGTTCGCTCCTGTATCTGATATATACAAGTGATTTTCCTACGTTTCCAGACAATACAGCGGTCATGTTTGCAGACGATCTAATTATCCTAAATCGAGCTGAAGAATACCAAACTGCAGCAGGAAACATACAAGACCACACAAAAGCACTCGAGATGAGAATCAAAAACTGAAGGGTAGCAGTAAATGCCTAAAAACCAACAATGGTAGTATTCAACTACCGCAAAACGACTGATAATATCCCAATCCATTTAAATATAATACCAGTCCCGCAATCTAATTCAACACGCTATCTTGGAGTAGTTTTTGGTAAACGCTTAACGTACTCCATGCACCTCAACAAACTACTCCAACAATTGCTCCGGTTGAAACCACTACTAAAGGATAAGTCCCCATTTGCCCCAAACGACAAAAGCCAACTGTATACTTCAATAATTCGCCTCATTTGGCAATACGCATCAGTACTATGAGGAGCTGAATGTCCCCCAATGTAAATCGTGTCCAGGACTTCCAAAACCAAACTTTAAGAATAACCACCAGAACCCGAATAAGAACCAGAATAATATTTCCGAAATTCAAACATCCACAAAGATACCAGGATGCCCACCGTAAAGGAAACAATTAGAAAGTCCTATAAAAATACACACCAATCAATGGAAGAACATAGAAATCCAACAAGAATAGAAGCGATTAAATCCCGTCCTCCATCCAAGGAACGCAGACGCTTGAATAGGAACCATCAAGGCGACCTTAGGAACTAGGATGCAGATAGTAAACGACAAGTACGAGTGAGACATAAATACAATGGAACTACTGTTGAGTAGCATCCTGTCTATGTGCCCTCTAAGTGCCACGTCGACTTTATATGTACCATAGAACAAAACTATAATGCAATTTATTTGCAAAAGGTATAAATTAGTAAAAAAAATGATGATTTTCGAGGATTTCTTTTTAGAGAATCAACCATATTTAAATTTTTAAATGGTAATAGTATACTTCATCGTATTTGATCGTATTCATTAACTTGTTGATTAAAATCGTTGAAATCCCTTATTGTTCTTTTAAGTTTTATAGGATACCTAGGGCAACCTAGGGTAAGTATTTTCCATTCAGAAGAAAACGATAATTGGTTTTTATGGAATAAAAGAACATTGTACTATTGTAATTAACACCTTGAACGCCTTGTACTTTTTATAAAGATATAGAATTAGGATTGGATCACTTAAATCACTCCAAGCTTATACCGAAACAGTAATTATTAATTTATTTTTATTCAAATATAAAATACGTTTATATTTATTTTAAGTTATTAAGAAACAAATACATTACATACAATATTGATAAATAAAATGATGGAATTATTTTATGAGAATTAGAGTAAAATGGATAGAAAAAGTCATAAGGTAATTTTATTTCAAATGACGGAGCACTGGCAAATTTTACTTTACTATGCTTATTATTAGTAACATCAATGAATGACACTTGAAATTTTATTTTAATATCCACATTGAAATTTTCAATTTTAAAATGCTTGTTTTCCCCAACTAAATTAAATACAACTGCAACAATTTTTGCATTACTCTTTCGCTTCAATGTTACATTGGTGAACAATAAATCTATTTCCACTTTTGTAGCCAAATTGTTACATATCAATTGCTTATTTATCAAATCAATGTAAGAGTTCGCATTTGAAAATGATTTCTTATCATTTATTAGCACTTTAATCCATTCATTGGAATTGGAACGATTTGCATTGCCGTAAACTCCAATAAACTTATCGAAAATGTGCATTGATAAGTTTTCGCCGTTTAAGAAGAAAAAATCAAAGATATTTTGTTGAATTTTCTTACAAATTGTTACATTTGCAAATTTAAAAACGTTAAATCGAAGAATACAAGATTGATATGAATTGATACCAAATTTCACCAAATAGTGCTCAAAATTGTTAAGAACGCAAAAACTATTTCTGTTTGATGGAAGAACTAAATATAAATCTTTTTCAAATGGATTTTGCTGCTTTTGTACGGAATTTTTATTGTTTGTATCATTTTCATTCAAACTATTTATAGTGTTAAAGGCAAGTATTGGTTTTCCATAAACATACCCAGGGTTCCCGCTTCGAATATTTGTTGTATTTGTTTGATTCATATTCCAAAAATGCACAAAAGTTTGAATTTCATATTGCGAATTGTTAAAAATATCTTTAAATAGGAATAAGGCATTAACTTTCGTTATTCCTATGCTCGAATTGTAGAAAAAATCATATTTTACTTGAGTAGGACAATATTTATTTGTGCATATGTCGTTATCAATTGTAAATTTTGAGCAATTCTGAAAATGATTATCGCACTTGTAGCTATTTATTGGAATGCAAATGTTCTTTGGACATTCCTAAAATGTAAAAATAGAATAAAATTTAAAAGTGGCCAAACACTACAACTACACATTTTAATATTATTGGCTTTTATATATTTCAGCGAAAAATCATCATTTAGTTATTTTTTTAAATTCGGTCTGTTATTAAGAAATCTTTAGATGGTCTTAAATCCTAGGTATCCAAATAATTATGTTGAAATCGAGATTACTATATTTTGTTAAAATTTCCAAAAAAGTATTAAACACTACTATTATCAATTTTATCAATAATTTTGCATATTCAACATTGGTCTCAATCAAAAACTATCTCAAGTTTCAATTGATATTCGTTGTGAAAAAGATTCATCTTAATATAATTAAATCAAAGCAATATGTAGTGTAATTAACGACCAAATACTGATTTTACGCTGAGACAAATATGATTGATGAATCGACCTTAGATTATATAAAAAAATCTCTAAATATTATAACATACCAGTGATATATTCTGTAACCAGGAAATATTAAAATTTAATGTACTAGCAATAACATAACTTTGCAAATAAAAATTATTTTTGGTCAAAATATGTGGAAGTTTTGTAGTGCAAACACTCTCGAAAGATTCCAAAAATTTAATTTTTTTATTGCCCAAACAAGCATTATTTAACACTTTTGCGGAAACTTCTGAAAAATAAAAAAAAATTCACTTATTTTCATGATAAACTTACACAAAATCAATACCGAAATTGAATATTTCATTATTGGAAATAATGAAAATTTCTGAGCCGCTTTTGTATTCTTCTTTTGGTAAATTTATTTCATCAATTTTTAGTTTTTTGCTATGTTTCCATTTACGTTTGAAAATGATCAAGTCATTAACTTCTTCAATGCTTGATACATACTAAAAATTAATTTATAGATTTTTTAAAAGATTATAATTTAAAAATTGTTCTTACTTGATTTTCGATTGTAAATATTTTTTCAGGTAAATTATCTTTTACAATACATAATAAATTATGTGGACCCACTACAGTTTTAAACTGATTACGATTCTTCCAAATTAACTGTTTTTCGAAACAGTATTTAGGAGTTTGTTGTATTTCTTGGACTTCTTGGCATTTTGAAAATAAGGAAATATCATTATCGTTGCATTCGGCGTCGCAACAACAATTAATGTCACAAACATTTTCCTAAAAATTACAATTATTTTTCTAAAATGCAATAACTTCCTATAGTTAATCAGCGATCATTATTAAATGAAATATTGATATAGGTTTTTCTTGTTGGAACCTCGAAAAATTCGGTTTAGTTTAGAGCTTGAATGAAAATATTGAGATTTTATCTTTTGTAATATTTTCTTTTTAATATGGATTGAAATGGAAGAGAAAAATCAACAATTACATACCGTCAGATCGCAAAAACATAAATCATTATTGGTCTGTGCTTTTTCTTTGTTTCGCTCCCGATTTTTAATTGTAGACGGAGAAACTGTTGTCGTTGTTAATTGTGTGGAAGTTGTAGGTGAAATAGTAGTTTTTTCTGGCAAATCCGTCGAAACTGCTAATGTACAATTTTCTAACGACGTATCATTACAATTATCGAGGTTATTAAGGATTGTTGTAGACAAAGGCTCAATTGTTGAACTTGAAGTTGTACTATTTGAGCTAATATTTCTCCAATTGGATAAAAATATTAAATAAAAAAGATACAAATTTAAAGAAATCATATTGTTTGATTGTATTTATCGCACTTCTACTCCAAATGCATCGAATGATCGAAGAACTATATGCGCTTCTATTAAAACATAGCCCATAGATTCTGTATTTAATTTATAACGATCAATTGATGAAACTATTTTATCTGGTTCGTTTAGTTGTAAACCTCCACCTTAAATGAAAAAATATGTATAGAGAATGTTTTTTAATAAAACATTACGTTAAAAAATTGTTTACATTCCATGGCGGAAAGAAATATTTTGAAGGGTTCGGTTAATTTTTCAATCAATAAATCTTTCAATAGAATACATTACATTAAAAGTAAAAAAAAGAATGAAACTCAGGTTTTTGAAGATCTGTTTGATGTTTTATTTTCTAAATTGGCGACGTTTCGTTGCTTATCGCAACTTCATCAGGCGTCTTGGATCATCAAAACGTTTCAGTCCAAACTCATCTAATGAAGTTGCGATAGGGAACGAAACGTCGCCAGTTTGGAAAATAAAAACATTTAATAATAAAAGCGGATCATAAACAATCTGAGTTTTTTTTTTTAATTTAATAAAAAGCTGAGATCTGAGTTTTATCATCTATTGAAGGTAAATTATATGAACTGTAGTAAACGAAATTCATTAATTGCATTATATGAAATTTACATTCTTTAAGCCGGTAGGTGGAAATGTGAATGTTATATTATCTTCTTCTTCTATTATTATAAAGAGGAAAGATTTGATTGTTTGTTTGCTTTGAATAGGCTCCGAAACTACTTGACCGATTTGAAAAATTCTTTCACTATTGGGAAGCTATACTATTTCCGGTGAACATAGGCTATATTAAATTTTCAAAAAAATTAGGGATCCATACTAAAACTCCAATAATGTGTGAAAAAAATACCAAAAAACTTTCTTACATCGCGTGCGCTGGTGATTTAACTAAAGAACGGAACAACCGAATTTAATGAAACTTTATATTAAGATACAACATAATTACCCAGACACGTTAGGCTACTTATCATTCCTTAAAAATAATAAGGGAATGTACCCCCTACGTAAAAACTGAGGGATGAAAAAAAAATTTACTTTAGATAGGCAAGTTATATATCATTGGAAAGATATTTTAAAGTTAAAAAATGATCTGTATTAAAATTTTTAGTTAAACTTATAAAAAGCACAGTAATTTAATTTAAAGTACAAAAAATTGCCTTATTGAAATATAACTGTTTTTATAAATAATAATCTGTAAAATGTAATAGTAATAAAGCTTAAAGTAAATACGTTTTTAAAACCGTGCATACATAAAATCGTGTATTTATATACCCCCTCTGACTGATGAAATTTTAATAATCGGTGTATTTCTTATAGGAAGTGTATATAGGATCCGTATAGGCATGTGATAATTTTTTTTTTTTGAAAATTCCTACCCTAACAGACAAGGGTGGTTTCAGGATTTTTTTCTTGGGGGGGACAATACCTTTTATTTGCAAGTGCGTGAAAGTGATCACGAAAAAAGTTCGTAATTCTAGCCAGAAGTCATCACAATGATAAATAATAAATAATCATAATGATAAAAGAAATTTAAAATCCTCTTCCAGAGCAAAAGGCATACGCCAAATCGTGTATGGTGAACTCTGGACTATCCAATATGGTTTAATTATATAGTTGAAATTCAGATATTTCAATAATAAGTTTAAAGATACATAATGGTTATACATGATTAAGGAAGAACTGGGTTTCGTGCAATTGTACAAATTTCAATTTCGCGGTTGTATTGTACAGTGGAATAGTGTAATAGTTTTTGGAAAAAGGTTCATTCGGGAATCGAAAAAGGGAGATGGGGTTATTTTGATAAGTTTCGACTTTTTTTAGTCATAATTAAGACCAAATTTATTGAACTTGGCGATATTTTTTATTTATATATAGATGCTAATTAATTTACGGAGTATTTGGTTCACGGTAGGTATACCTACCGTAGATTTTATGAAAATGAATTGATTATTGCATAGAACTATTTTATTCTTTGCAACAGTTTATTAAATGTGTCTTTTTGTAGTGTGATTTTGTGAAGTGTTTTTAAGTATAATTATATTTTTCAAAAAAGAAATAAGAAAAATAAAATACGTTACGCAGACGAAGTTGCAGGGATCAGCTAGTATTATAATATATATAATATAGACATGGAAGTCATGGACATTTTTTTATACTTTTTCTGACAAAAATTTCAAATTTAGGAGTTATTGGAACTATTCAACATGGGATATGCCTCAGTTAAGGATACTCTAAATTAATTTTCATTCATAACTGAAAAATAATAAACTTTTGAATATTTGCTAGCTTAAAAACCCGATAATTTCAAAACTTTCAAATATTGATTTAATCGTTTGGCTTACGTTGGTTAGTAATGAACATATTTTTATACAACTTTACACTTCAAATCTCCAAGCCCCAAAAATATTTCTTCAGCCATATGTACCCCCGTTTTACCTAGAAAAAATTGTGTAATTCTCTGTGTAAGAGAACCTACAGGTCTCCAAATATAGCAAGTTATTTTGTGCAATCCACTTGCCGTTGGGACCAACGTATAACCGTATCCTATTAAATGCACCCGTCCATACGAATCCAAATGAAAAATTTGAATTAAAAATTTTGGCCAACCTGAAATTCCACTTGATCAATATTATCAAGCAAATCATTTCTATCAACGCTTTACCTCTTATTGTTTTCGTTACTAGGTGTATATCAATTGGAGTGCCCCATTGGCAACTTTCTCCAAACACGGGTGAATCAACTTGAGTTTGCCCTTCTTTGATTCCCGAAAGTAATTTCCATCCGGCTCCTAAATTTGTATTTTGGTTTTCAAAAATTCAACACCGTAAAATAATCTTTAGACATTACCTGTTTGTACGAACCACTTACAAAACAAACTGGTTTTTGAAAATTCGTGTGCACTTAATATTTGGCCAATAATGTGAACTTCACCCATTTAAAAAAGTATCCATTAATACAAATGTTAAAAAATCTTTTTATGACAATAATTAATAAGCTTCGTTTTAATTAATTTTTGAGATTAGTAAATTTATACTTAATGGTTTTGTATTTATTTTTCGTTTTGTTGCCAAGTTACCGTAACGGTAACAATGGTAACAGTAATGGGGGGAAATAAGTTCACGTGTGATAAACATAGGTAAGGGTTGTAATGAGGGAAAAATAATGAAACGATTGCAGAAAAAAATATATAATTCATAAATCAGTACTATAAGTATAATTATAAGTAGCTAATTAAAACTAATGCAATAGAAAAAGTAAAGATAGTTTTAAAACTATATTTGTGTCCCTTGTAAGTTAACTTTTTCAGTCTATTTGTCTATTACAAATAAGTAATCAAAATCGAGATAATATGTATAAACATATAATATGAAACTATTAAATTTACTTATATTTATAGGAGGCCTTCGTAAATGATCGTTTTTCTAAGTTTACATATAATATTATTTTCACAAAAATAGTACAGTAAGGTATTTCCTTAAAATATAAATTATTCAATTAATATTTGGATTTATTAATCACAGTTTATGAAGGCTAAAGCGGATATTTTAAATTCGAATAAATTATTTGTTCATTATATATTTTAATTTAAGAATTTATACTAAGTCGGTTGATGGTTTAAAAAATGAAATAGATTATTTCAATGTACTAATGAAATATTTTATGAAATAAAGTGTTTTTTTTTTGTTGAGAAAAATAATCTATAAGTCAGTAGTATCTACTACAGAGGCTCGTCGTTCTATTTTTCTATAACTTTGTTCGGCAATTGTATGTAAAGCTTCCGACATTGCTTTGCCGGTTTGTTTAACCATTCCTGATAATACTCCATCCGGATTTTGTAGTAATATGTGCGGATGGTCGAACTCAACCATTCTACCGGCATCCATTACCAAAACGCGATCCGAATCCATAACTGTATATAATCGATGGGCGATTGTTAAAACCGTGCAGGATGCAAATTTTTTTCTTATTGTATGCTGAACAAGAGTATCCGTTTGTGGATCCACATTTGCGGTGGCTTCATCAAGAACCAAAATTTTATTATTCCTGATAATAGCGCGGGCTAAACAAACCAACTGTCGTTGACCAACGCTAAAGTTAGACCCTCCTTCAGACATTTTACTGTTTAATCCAGCCGCCAATTCAACTACAGCTTCTTTGAGCTCAACTTCTTCCAGAGCTTTCCATAGAACTTCGTCACTATACTCTTCAAATGGATCTAAATTTTTCCTCATTGTTCCTGAAAATAGTACTGGTTCTTGAGGGATGATTGAAATTTTTGATCGTAAGTCATGTAGACCAAGAGCTTTTGAGTCAACATCATCTATAAATATATGTCCTTCTAAATTTGTCAGTCTAAATAACGCAGCAATTAACGAAGATTTTCCTGCTCCAGTTCGTCCAACAATTCCGACTTTTTGTTGTGGTAAAATTTGGAAGTTTAAATTCTTCAAAACCGGAGGATCCAATTCTGAATATTTTAAGTACAAATTTTTAAATTCAACACCACCGTGTTGTGGCCATTCTGGAGGTGGTTTTTTGCTTGGTTCCGTTTCCAACGGTGGTTCTTTTTCAATATCACTGTACTGAAGAACTCGTTCAACCGATGTCATTTGATTTTCCAATTCAGTTGATTGCCGCATTCCCCATTGGAACATTCCCGTTAAACTTATACTTTGAGTAATCGCCAAACCTACATTTCCACCAAAAGTTTCTGCAATACACAATAGTAAATACAAAATTTGATGTAATAAAATATGCGACAAGTTAAGACTACCTTTTCCCAAAATTAAGAAACTAAAAGAGACGACTGCTATATAAATTATACAAATTAAATCGAGCCAAAATCCAAACGCTCGAGATGTCGCTATAAATAAATACCAGGCCCCACTGTGTAAATCTTGATGATTATCGAACTCTTGAATTAAAACATCTTCAGCCCCGAAAGCTCGAATTGTAGTTAGGCCTTGTAAAGATGCGTTTAAGTGTCCAAATACTGGACTTCGAGCTACAAATTAAAAATTAAGTCAAAATTATGATCAAAATTATTAACTTTATATTGGACGTACTTGATCCTTCTAAACGTTTAACACTGCGACTTGTAGCC
Organism: Sisyra terminalis; assembly: GCA_958496175.1. Lineage (NCBI taxonomy): Eukaryota > Metazoa > Arthropoda > Insecta > Neuroptera > Sisyridae > Sisyra > Sisyra terminalis. Next base: position 59,358,713 of record OY292274.1, read on the forward strand.
AAATATATAATTCTTAAAATATAAAAAATAATGCCCACAAGGAATGTGGGTAGTAACAACCAAAAGTTAACGATAGCCACGACAGTTATTATACCTATTAACGCTAAACCGATCTAAAAAAAAGAAGTAAGATATTAAGCATGTATTAGATATATATATATATATAATTATTGTATTATGAATTTTAGAAGAAAAAATATAAAGAATAAAAAGTCTTTAAGTTTAATGTTCAATTCAAAATATATTGAAAAATTAAAAAATATATCCTAAAACGCACCTGAAGGCAATCAATTAATGCATTAGGTAACATTTCATCAATTGCTCCCATATCCTTGGAGAAACGATTCAAAATTCTTCCAGATGAATTTGTATTAAAGAAATACATTGTCGTTCTTGTGATACTTTCAAACATTTTATTGTGAAGATTGATTGATGCCCTCATACAAACAGTAAAAAACGTAAAGGACCTGATTAGTGCTAAAGCAATAGTGGTTACAGTAATGCCAGTGTAAATATAAATACAAGTATTCGTAGAAAAATCCCAAAAATCAAAATCCGACGGTGGAACAGCAGTTGTAAAAGTGCTATTCAAAATTTCTCGTTCTTCCTCAAGATTTACCCTGTAAATTTGAAATTATTAATACCGAATGAATCAACTTCTAATTATATTTTCCTTACCAAAATGTTATAAAGTAATCGCCAGCACTTGCAGCGATTTGGGCCAAAACAAATAATGCTACCAAAGTGAATAAGACACAACAATTTCCTCCACTGGTAAAATAGCTTTTATAAACATAACTTCCAACACTGCCTATAGCCCTTTGTTCTTCCTCTTGTACGGGAGCATCGATTTGATCCATTCGACTCTCTTCAATTGATGATACAATACTTTGAACAGAACCTTGTCGCATATGTACCGGTGGTTTACTGACAACTACTTCTTCAGTCGGTTGCTGTTGATCATGTAATAGTTGTGCAAAATCCAATCCGGTGGCTTTCAGTTCATTGAAATTTCCTTCAGCAGCAATTGAACCGTTCGATAAAATCACAATTTGATCGACATCTTTTAAATATTGTAACTGATGTGTAATTAAAATGCAGGTTTTGTCTTTTAAGTACGAACTAATGCATTCCTCAAATAGTTGTTTTCCAACGTGGGTATCAACGGCTGATAGAGGATCATCGAGAAGGTAAATATCGGCGTCACGGTATACGGCTCGGGCTAAATTAATTCGAGCTCGTTGACCTCCACTTAGGGAAACACCCCTTTCACCAACAATAGTTTTATCACCATATGGGAATAGAGTGAAATCTCGTTCCAAAGCACATTTTTTCACCACCTCTTTATACCTTTTCCTATCCATCGGTAGGCCAAATAAAATGTTTTGTCTCACACTACCTGCAAACAACCATGGTTCTTGTGATGCATACGATATGGTTCCATTTACTTTCAAGGTTCCTTCCGTCAAAGGCAATTCCTTCAAAATTGCATGAAATAAACTTGTTTTCCCACTGCCAACCGGACCAATAACTGCGACTAGCCGACCAGGCGTCACTGTTAAATTTAAATTCGACAAAGAATTTTCTAAATTTGTTGGAATCCATTTAGCCGAAGCGTCTTGTAAAACAACACCAAGACTTTGCTTTTCAATTCCATTAACTATTTCTTCTGGCTTCGATGTAAGATTATCTTCCTCCTCTTTAATGGAACCCCGTTTTTGTATTTCCAATCTTGATTGACGTTTTTCCTTCAACTTTTTCAAAGCCTCAGTCTTTAAAAATTGCTGTTCTTTGGCAATTTGTGTCTCATCATGTAACAAGAACTTTTCCAAACGTCCTATCGAGACATTTGCCTCGGCAAATTGGGCTATACCTTGAGGAAAGAATACAGTCATTGTTTGACGTAATATATTGTAATAGGATGTTATTACGAAGACTTTTTTCGCTGTTATACTATCAATTCCTAGAAGGACATAGGCTAATATACTAACAAATATTGCAATGCGAGTTGTGAACATTATGAATGATACAATCACTCCACGTATATAACAATTTAAGCGTATTTGCTTTATTTCATTCCTGTAAATAATTTCGTTAGAAAAAACTCAATTTTCACTAAACTTATATAGTAAAATACATACTTTCGAGCTAAGGCAACTAGTTTGGCAAAAGGTTTTTCCCAAGTATACATTTTAATAACTTGAATCCCTGATATAATTTCGTTCATCAATCGTACTCTCTCATCAGTACGAATAGCAGTTTTTAAACGCAAAATTGATGTTTTTTTACCCAACCAAGCTGAACAAAGAAACTTATGGTTAATAAGAACAGTATTAACTTTGATAAAAATTTAGCTTTTTACCTTGTAAAGGTATAAATGAAAGTAAAGCCGCTACCCCAATAATTGCGGCAATATCAACTTGTTGATAAATGAAATATGTACAAACTACAGTTTCAATCGGTCCAACCCATAACATATGAAGAAAAATAACAGCAACATCAAATCGATTTACATCATTTGATAGTAAGTTGACTACTTGACCCGCAGTAGTTTCCCCCAATGCTGTTTTACTGAGACGAAGAGACTAAAAATAGTTAAAAATAATAAATTAGTAAGCAATTGGTAATCTTCGTAAATAATTCATTTACTTTACGATAAATAAGAGAACAACATGCCACACGAATTTTCATTCCAATATGTAAAATTCCCATCATATATGGATGGGTTGATACGACATTTAAGAAAGAACAGGCTACAACTCCAAATGCATACCAGTATGCTTCTTCTGTTGTTACAGTAGTATCAGGAGTGAAGTATGAAATTAACTCGCCCAAAAAAATTGGTTGTAGAACCCTAAAATTATATTTTAATTAAGAAAAAAAAACACATTTGTAAAGAGTTTCCATTAAATCCCGTGCATAAAACATACGGTGCAAATTATTGTCATCTATTATTTAAAGAATGGATGAAATGATTTGACTTTTAAAAAATATAACAGTTTTCATTTGCCTTAACTAGTTAACACGAAAAATAGAACACCGTATTCAGTGGCAGATTTAAAAAGTTGCCATCAATAGGCTATTCAATTTTGGCCGTCCTTACTGACCACTGAAATTCGATACCCTATTTCGCAATTATATTAATTACATTTATTCTATCAATGAAATCGCAATTTGTGGTCTATCGCCGTAGTTAGATCAACTTGTCCAGTGATTACCAAATTTTTAGGCCAAATTTGGCGCCCTAGGCTTCAGCTTACTCAGCCTGCCGGTAAATCCGCTACTGACCGTATTATTAAAGCGATTTTTAACCGAAATTTTACGGAATATTTCCGTGAAAAAATTGTTAAAATGCAATACATTTAAAAGAAGAAGATAATATTTACTGAAATTTAATGAATAGCTCAGTGTTTTCCAATATTTTTAGTAATTCCTCATCTACGCCTATAGACCTCATTTTTGTTAATATAAATATTCCCATTTCACTTTTAAGTATTCAACTTTTAAAATATTCCTACTTTCATAACAATCGAGTATAATACACAAGTCTGCAAAAACAAATTTTTAGGGGATGATTTTTTTTCGATAATTTCTTTTCGATAAAAGAATATTTGTCGTTCAATAATAAGAAAAATAATGGCTTAAATCAGTACAATCTAAAATCTTTGCTTTTAGTTATTAAATTTTTGTATTTGCGAAATTTCATAGAATAAATTAATTGTGGGGAATTACGGCTGCTGGTCTTATAAACTTCAGGTTCGGGGTTTTGATTTATAAATAGGAAAACCTCAATGATAATATACCGGAAACTTTTAGCTTATAAAGAAAAATCCAAACATTTGAGATCGAATTGTAAGTATACTTCCTAGGTATTTGTATTCCTAAGAGAGGTTCCATACTGGGAAATACTGTTATAACTTATATTAAGATAAGCTCTTGAAATTTTTGAACTGTTTTTTTTTTTTATTTTTTAAATTTCATTTTTTGATTCTGAAAACGAATGAAATATGAAATTTTTAAAACATTGACAAACTAAATGAAATTAATTACAAAGTGCTTAACAAACTGAAATAAAAAGATATATTTTTTAGATAAAAAATGATTGGTGTAATTAGCTTGAAACTCTATTTTCTAATTAAAAGGACTTTAGAATATGATAATAAGGAAAAAAAATGAAAAGGGTAAGGAGTTGAAGAAAGTTCAAACATTAATTACAAGTGATTTCTAAAGTTCTAATCATACAAATTAAAACACGCAAATCACCATAACGGTATGTATTTACAGCTCAGAATTATTCGATGCTTTGTAAATGTTTTCTTCATTTGCTTGGGTGAAGTAGGTTAATAAATTTCCCAAAAATATTGGTTGATATAATCTAAACAGTTATAAATAGAAAATACAATTTAATGATAATTATAAGCACGCAATACAATGAGGGAAAAGCTATCTAATTTGAACCGGTTTTATAATTTCTTGTATTCGTACAATATTAATTTGTCGATGGAATCAAATATTGATTTCGATTTAAGAAAAATTAATCTTAAATTGGGTAGTCTTAAATTATTTCCATTTTGGTTTATGTGTTAATTCTAATGACTATTATATTTGATCTCAAATCTTTAGCAAAAATAATAGACATTTATTAAAAATCAACGAATAAAATTAAGATCTTCTGCTTTTCTTGATGAAGAACAAAGAGATTAAGGGTAGAAACCAAATGGCGAGCAAGGGTTTTATTCTCTATTGAATAAGTAAATGTTTTAAAAAAAAAAAAATTTATCAATAATAGTAACAACTAAATAGTATTACAAAAGAAGAAATTATTGTTTTGCTGACAGCGTATTCAAGTATTATATTAATTTTAGTACGATCGGTTCAATTTTAGAGCTTTTCCCTACATTAGCGGTGATCAATCTTAATTTCATGTGCCAATTTTTTTTTCAAAGAACATCAAACTCACAAAAAGTTTTCAGGCCTGAAGTCAATAACTAAGATATATATTGTGGTCTTATTTAAGTAATATAATTTACTTATGTGATTCATCACGTAGCAGTTACGAAATGACCCAATATTATATACTTGATGACCACTGAGAAGAATACTTGGCAATCGAAATACGTATCTGGGAAATAGGTCAAAAATGTATTTGTTTGAGCTTAAATTCAAATGTATGTTTATAGCTTACTATTGTAAATTATATTACCTACATAAATAAGACCACAATATAATTTATATGTAGTTCAAAGCTTATAAATAAGATGATCGAAATAAGTTTAAAATTAGATTATTTATTCAATGCTCTTCATTTGATACCGCAGGCGGTATCAAATTGTGTATATGCCAACTTCTGACACTATTTTTCTTTTTTTGAATTAAAAATTATTTATTAAATGACAATAAATAAGACAATAATCCAATCATTATGCTTTTTTCTGTAACTTAATATGATTTTTCAATTTTAAGAACATTAGTTAGCGCACGTTTTTTTTTTTATGTTTGGCACGTTTATTATAGATTGGTCACCAAATAAAATAAAGAGCAACCCTGTTAATCTCATATCTTTCAATTAAATAAATTGTTCCTTTTTTTCTATTAACAACTATTGATATGAACTAATATTATAAATAATTTACGACAGAAATCGTAATGAAAATATTTAATTGATTATTTAAAAAAATATACATCTTCACTGGATTGGACAGATGCATTGTTTATTCGTGGGAATTACATGTTTTTCGACATTATTTCGTTAGACCCCCACAAAAAAGGTTCGCAAAATAAAACATATCCAAAACCCTAATATTTGGCATAAGCATGTGATCTTTGTAGAAGCAAAAATAGAGTTAAATAATATTTTTAAACGTTGTTTAGTAGGATCGTTTGTTGGTAAGAGGGTTGCTCTTCCTTGGTATTTTACATTTGGTATTTGCAGATTTTAAAATAGAGATTTAATATAGTTGATTCTTACCTCATTCCAATTTCGAAAACAACCAGCACAAGTCCTAACAACATAAATTGCCAACCAAAACATTTAACAATTACTTTTCTAAGGCTTGGTTTCTTCTTTTTTATTGCTGCAGAAGCCAATTCTGCTTCCCAATAACCCACAAGTCGATCCCCTAACACACTTGATTTATGCTCATCTAAAGGCTCATAAAGATCGTCAGCTTCTAAATCTCTTTTGAAACCTTTGCAAAATATTGGTATGGTCCATCTGGGAAACAAAAAATAACAGATTTTCATAATATTTGGTAAGATTGTGATTTGTAGATACTTACAAGAAGAATAAGGCGGATAACGGATTGGCATGTTCACGTGGATTTTCTTTTCGTCGTTCACTTTTGCCGGCGTCCATATTGGGTTAGTATTGAAAGAAAATCTGGAAAAAAGAACATAGTTTAGTGAAAATGGTCGTAAGATTGTAAATGAATAAATGAATGGCGTCTATGGATAAAACATTAAAGTTCTCTTATCGTTATTGAAAGATAATTTTTTGGTTCAATGCGTTATTTTATTTTGAAAATTATAATTACATTTAAAAAATCTCATTTACTTTATCAGAAAGAGTTCAATCATGTTACAGATAAATGCATTGTCTGGAACTTAATAACAAAAATATTTGAATCAAAGTCAAAGTTCATGAAACAAAAAATATTATTTTTAACTTGTTAAATTGTATTAAATAAATTGTTTAAAAATAAACAAAGATATTTAACTAAAATAGTAATTTAAAAAAAATGCCATTTAAATTCTAACAATAACTTGATGGAGATTTTGTATTTTTTTTTTCAGAAGCAGTCCATAAAAAGGAAATTTGTCAAATCTATTCCGAAGGGATGAAAAGGTTTACAAATAGTAAAAAAAATATTTGAAATTTATTGCAGGTCTTCTAATAACTGTGTGTCATATTTCAGATAGGGCGCATAAACAATTTTTGCTTTTTTTTTTGAACTAAAATACCCACAAAATTTATGGGAAAGAATAAGGTAGGGCATTGTTGCACAAAGTCCTACGCAGCACAAAAGTTCAATAATGTGGCTATAAGTTTAGACAATAAGTGGACCAAAAAATTTTAGGGGCTGAAAATTTGATAGAATTTCAATCATATCATGGTGGAACGATTTGGTGCAGTGATCTGAAGTTTTAATATCCTTCGATAATAACTGGATTCGAACTACCAGAATAAGGGTAATAAGAACGAAGAAAGAAAATTCAGTTGAAATTTTATACACTTTAATGTTTTGCGAAATATCACAATGACGTATATTGCAAACGGAATTGCCTCTTAAACAAATGTAAGTATAGACTCATTTTTGAAAAAAACATGGAATATTTTTTACTATTCTAATTAAAAGGATTAATTAAGTACGTATTTTTTAGGTCACGGATTATCAAGTAACTAAGTAAATTAAGATATCATACGTAAATATTCAGAGATCGTAAGAATGGTTCATTGCAATTGTATTGCGAACTGTATGATAGTTTTAATTAATCTGCTTAATTAGATGGAATTTAACATTCAGAATACAATGATTATTTTACTATTATAGAATGAAACGATAGTAATTAAAATAAATATATTTTCTCAATTATCATTTTCAAATAGATCAACAAGTTGTAGCCTTTTCAAACGATTGACTAATAATTTTAATTACAAATAAAGTGTAATGAAAAATGTATAACATCATTTAGTCTACAATGATTAGATTTTATTCTACCCCCGCATATAAAATGAAAATAAAGGGTAGGCTTTGATCTACTTTTATTGTAATTGTATTAACAGGAAACTTTAATATTTATAATTGATCACTTTACGGAAATTAAAACATAGATATTAAAAAAAAAAGAAATAAAAAAATAATCCCATATTGCTGTGAAAATACACATGGAATAATTCATTATTGAATAGTGGAAAATTTTATCAAGGTCGCCATTAAATTAACGAATATGAAACAATATCATCTCTATACAAAATAGTATATAAAAAAAATTTAAGTACTATAAATAAATTAACTGAAGGACATTTTCTATTCGTTACTAGAAATTGATTTAAGTTTGATACTTATTTAACATAATTTATTAAAGTTAAAAAAAATATTTCTTTGTAAAGGATTTATGTTAATGATGTCGCATTTTGATGAATATGAAGCATTTTTTTTTTATTTTGTGTTAATTATCTTTTTTAATAATTAAATATTTTATTGTATGCTATAAAAGAAATATTGTTAATGTACCACAGATAATAATTATCTCTTTCGTAAAATTGTGTAATCTTACGCAATAAGGTTTGGTCAATTTTTTCTTGAACAAAAATTTTTTTTTACGTATCTAAATACTGGTGGAAGCCTTTTAAAATTAAATATCATATTACGAAGGTCTAAGAGATGTCCGAGTTGCAATATAGGGACAGATTTATTAATCATAATTTTCACAGACTGCGAATCATTAATTTATAAATCAACGAAAAACAATATACATAAGTATTTTATTGCAAGAGTAGATTAACTTTATTGCAAATTATTGTATTGTCGTTTATGTCGTAAAGTATAATCATTATACATGTTTGAATGCCAATATAATTTTGAACTATTCATTGCATAGGATTTTGTATAAAATCTCATTTTTTCCAAGATATAGTTCCTTAAATTGAGGATCAAAATCGCATGGTTTTATTTATACTAAAAACTTATTATTCTTCTGAAGTATTAGTGTTAGGTATTGGTTTTAATTAGTTATATGGTAGCTAATTTTCGAAAATAACTAAAACTCCACTAAAGGGCACATTTCTTAGTTAAAATTCTATACTTATTTAATTGATATCTTATAGGTAGAATAAATATAACAATTTATGAAGGATTAAATCTAAACACGTGTAAATCAGATCTCCGACAGTTCTCGCTTAAGTCTGAAAATATAATCTAAAGAATTAAATTGCTGAAAGAAAATTTGAACTATGTCATTTCCTTATTCCATAATATTCTATCCTTAATATTCAGTTCTTGTTTATATAATATATATAAAATATATTGTGATCTTATTTATGTAGTATAATTTACAAAAGTAAACAATAAATATTTGAAGAAAAATTCAAACAAATGAATTACGGACGTATTTCCCAGATACGTATTTCGATTTCCAAGCAGACTTTCTCAGTGGTCATCAAATAGTAGTAACTGCTATATGATAAATCACATAAGTAAACTATATTACATAAATAAGACCACAATATATTTTATATATTTTATATAACTGATAAAAATCTGCAAAAAAATCTAATTTGATTCAGTCCCTACTTACAATTGTGACTTAGGAATTAGTCACAATAGTTCTAGCAAAAACTTAATATAATATTATTCCATGCTTATCACAATTTCAAAGACAACAAGATTTAAAGTAATTAAATACATTAATGTTCAAATATGATAACACAATATTTCCTTAGAAGTATTAAGAGCCCATTAAAGACAAAATATAGCTCAATAACTTTTATGTGGATTTAATGTTATAATATTGACAAGTCATTTGAATAAATACTTGAGCAAATATATAGTGTTAAAGTCGACAAAATTTAAGATTTGAGATTTTTAGGGGATCATTTTTTCTTGCCGTAGTTGTTCGTCAATAAATTGGTACTTCATTGATATTTGATAAAATTATCATCAAAAGTATACCTAGATCTTGATAATTTTATCTGATAAAGTATATCATTATAGTTTAAAGTTAATAAGTTGTTTTTAAGAGTTTTCAAATCAGTTATTGAAATTCATTGTTAGTGGTTAACATATTTATACATTGTAATAAAATAGACAAAAAATATGCTAAGTTTCTTAAAAGTAGATCAAGACCGGTTTGATTTGTTTTCATTACAAATGCGATATTTATTTGTTTCCTGTCAAGTTTCGGTATTTTACCAATTATTTAACTTTTACTAAATTTCAATTTGAAAAAAATATGTAAATAAGGTTTTAAATTATTTGAGTGTCGGGAAAAATCTAATGTATTAATGACAAAATGGCTTATATTAGGAGTCGACTCGAGAGTATACATGATGAAGGCAAGGATGATATTTTTTGGCTTTTTTTACTGTATGCATACATATCCTTCAGAAAACATTTTTGCTTTTAGGTTCCCTTGAGTCCGTTTCTTCTGAACATGATATCCAAAGTGAATCCAATATAGATATGAAAAATGAAACAGTCAAATCTAAAAAATCGAATTCAAGTGCTATTTCCATCCAAGTAGAAACACGACCTTCTTCTTGCAAAACTGCTACACCATGCCGTTCACCAACTAAATCAGCAATTCCTCGGTTACAAACTCATAATTTCCACAGTAAAAGTTTTGAAAACTCGGAGGTATTTAACGTCTATCGATCGTAAACAGTATGAAAATAAGTAAACATTTTTCAGCGACCTACTAGCAGAGATTCATCTTTGAAATCCAAAAGTTTTGCTGAGGTGACTATTTTTCTTGAATAAATAACTCTCAATACTAAATGCATTAAACTATCCTCAGAACGACTCTACCGGAATCGTTATGGATAATGTACGCGAAGAAAACAATAAAGCTGATACGAATGCCGAAGAGAATAAAGAATCGCTTAAAAATTTGTTCCTCAAAAAAGACGCTTCTGGTGTAAAAACGACACCGTCCAGTGCCCAATCAACACGCACCACAATAGAATCCAAAGACAATTTGTTAGAAATAAAATTTGATTCACTAGATAGCTCTCCAGAACCAACGGTTGCCCTTGCAACCCCAACAAATGGAAAAGTAACAGACAAAAATTCAGCAAAAACTAATCCCAAACCCTCTACCGATTCTTTGGATAAACAAAATCGGAACCAACCATTAAAAAAAGGTACCCTTTGTTTATTGGAATTATAGTCAGTCAGTAATAAACACATTCGGATTTAGCTGGTACTGGTCTTCCATTGAAAATACCCGAAAAATCCGCTTCGAAAAGTTCAATCGACAGTTCAAACAGGTTTGAAACAATTCAAAAGTTTAAAATGAAATTAAAACACTAACGTATTGCAGTCGAGTTTCAGTGAAACCTACACAAAGACAATCTCTTGTACACATGACAGCACAGCAAAACTTGGAAAAACAATTTAGAATCAAGAAGCAACGGCTATTGAAGCTTAAGACTGAACTGGGGGAGAAGCAGGTAATTATAATTGCATTCTTTTCCCTAAAATTCCCAATCTGTTCAATCTCTATTCAGCAGTAGAAGCCATAACTTCCAAATGCAAGCAAAGAGAAATAGGTGATCTTTTTTTGTATCATCAATCGGAAGCAAAGACTCAAAATTAATTTTTAGAACATGTTAACGAGAATACTAATTTCTCGCTGAATTAACTGAAAATAAAAAAAAATCAGTAAAACGAACCAAGTTCTAGTACGCCTTATAACAGTAATGCTAAGATGAGTTAGAGAATTCATGCAAGTTAGGGATCATCCCTACAAATATCTATTTTTTTAGTTTTTTTATTGATTCCTCCTACCCCATATTCAACCCTATCCTACCTTACATTCAAAATGTTCAGTATCACAAAATTGAAAATTTATTTGCATAAAAGGAAAGTTGTACTATATACACCCACTTTCCGATTTCAACCAAAAAGAATTTATGGTTTGTATTAAAGTTGGACAGTGAAAAGAAAATTGTTCTAGTGAGATATGTTTTAAATGTAAAATTGAACTTAGTAAGCTGTATTGCTATTTATGTATTCTTTTGAATAGAGACCTGTGTGGGACTTATACCAAGACTTAATCGGACTAAAAACTAAAATACAAGAACAAACAGGAAAATCTGTGGAGTTACAAGAGTTGAAGTTTATTGACAGCAAAGACATGTTCCCAAGTTCAAAAACTGTTAAACAAATAAGTAAGAACAAATTTTTAATGTATAAGCCAAAAAAGTAACAAAATAAGTTTTCTGCAGCTGAACCCCCAGTTGAAGTTATTGAGCAACTACTAAATGATTTCAAAACGCCGTTAGTGGAATTTTGTGAGAACGTTCTGAAAAAACGTACTGAAACAGTGGAATGGCTCTGTAAGGAACCTATAGGGAAAAATGTTATAGTATCACGTCAATTAGAAATCCATCGAAAAGATAATGAAAACATGGGAAAACATTTTTCCAACATGCTGACAGAATTGGAGAAGAAAAGTGAAGCTATTGTTGAAGAATGGAAATCTTTATGTGGAAGTGTCACGGTATCAGACAAAAACCTTATTCAGTCACTTAAAGGAAATTTTGATAGACAAGAAGTGAAAATGAAATCTTTGACCTATGAATTGAACACAGTAAATACCCAGAAACAAAAGATGGAAAAACGATGTTTAGAAAGTAAGAAAGAAATTGAAGATTTAAAGAAGCAATTGGAGGTATTTTAGAATCCTATAAACCCGATTACACTAAAGGTCATCATTGTGGAATTTTAAAATTTGTATAGTACAGTAGAACGCCGATTAACCGAATCGCCAATTATCCGAATCGGTTCTAAGCGTAATCGGTCACGCTACAATGGTATTAGCACACGTCGAAACAATTCGGAATTCTTTATTACCAGTCTATGTCCGATTTTCCGAATTTTCGATTATCCGAATCGATTCCAGTCCCAATTACTTCGGATAATCGGCGTTCTACTGTACTGTGTTGTTTAGGGAATTGGCGGGTTTTTGGTAGCTGGTTTAGTTCTTTCAATTAAAACACTCACTAATTTTGCTTTAATTTTATTTTAAACGACAAAATTTGGTTTTTCAAAGGCGGTTGGTTAAGAGACAAAATATGTTTTGCTAACTTTTACCAATAAATGTGTTTTTTTTTTTTTTTTTTTTTGGAAAACCAAACATATGTAAATACTAATTTTCATAAAAAAATTAAATTACTTGATCACTTTTAAAATTTCCGGCTCCAAAACTATACCTAATAGTCTAAGATTCGGCTGCGAAATTAGTACATGAATAATGCAGATAATCAAAATCTAATTTTTAAGTGGAGGGAATTATTTTTTCATAAGGTACCAATTAAAAAGTTGCCCGCTAGACCTATTAATTAAAATATTGTGAATTGATTTTTAGAGAAATAGTTTGTTTACATCTTAAGGAAATACAACCTACACCACTTCACAAAAGTATTGTTAAAATATTATAAGTCATATTTTATGGAAGGTTCAATTCCAGTGTAAATAACAATAATAATAATATCAGGTTCACGGGTAATTGGAATAAAGTTTAATTAATTTAAACAATCATTGATTTTGCGACGTTTCGTCTTTATTATCAAGACTTTTTCAAGCTCTGAAAGTATTACAATATTAACAATATTATAACAATATTATTATAAACTGACCTCAACTATGTTTAAACAATCGTTAATTAAAAAATGTAAAATTAAAACTGTTAAAACGATTTTTAGCTTTCAAGTATGTGTTTTTTACTAAGTCTAACAGCCAACTGAAAACATCAGTTTATAGTTGTTAAGCTACGCACTTCAAAATATATAATATAATATTAATTTAAAAAATATAAATAAAATATACAAATTCGAAAGATGATAATTTTAGACCTAGGATGTCATTCTATATTAAACTTAGGTTCTGTGTGTCAGATCTTAGATTTATTGTTTTATTTAATTTTATGAAAACTATTTCACTCAAAGAATGCTTAAAGTAATTAGATTCACTATCTAAAATTGAAACTCCATTAAACATAAAATTATGCTTGGTATCGAAATGATGATTAGCAAGCGTTGTCTTATTTTCTTTCAGGATGTTGGGGGTTTTACAGTCATACTGATGTTGTTTGATCCTGTTTTTTAACTTTTGTTTGGTCTGTCCAATATAGGACATCCCACAGGTGCAAGGAATTTTGTAAATCACATTTGACTGATCCAACACTGGAATCCTATCTTTCAGCCTTGTATAAACTGACTTAACAGTTTTTAAATTATAAAAGGCTAATTTGCCATATCGTTTTCTTACGAGACTGTCAATTCCGAACGCTATCTCCTTAATAAAAGGAAACCTACAATACTTAATGAGCTGATCTCGATTACTTGTGTTATTGTTCATCGGGCACTAATTATTGAAAACTCTGACAATCAGTTTTCTCGGATAATTATTATTAACTAGAAGATCAATAATAATGTTCTTATTTTTCTCATGAAAATCTTGATGACTTAAGCTGTAAGCTCTTTTTATTAAGTCTTTAATCATCCCAATTTTTTGACTTGTTGGGTGATTAGATTCATAATTCAATAATCTGCCTGAACTAGTCGGTTTTTTATACCAGTCGGTTTTTAAGCTCCCATCTGGTAGTCTAAGTGTCGTAACATCCAAAAAATTAATGGTTTCATGTTCTTCTACTTCCATAGTGAACTTTAATTTGGAGTTAAAGCTATTAAAAGCATCTAGCAAAGTGGTTTTTTCACTCTTTGGGACACACAGTACACTATCATCTACGTACAGTCTTACCAGAGGTATTGGGTAACTCAGTAGTTTTACAACATTCCTAAAAACATAATCCATAACAATATCAGCTAATACAGGAATTCCCCATACTTGTGCCATCACATTGTTGATACAGTTTACTATCAAACTGAAAATAGCTTGAATCAAAACAAAACTCAATCAGTTTCAAAACCAAGTCCTTGTCTTTCAAGCTAATCAGTTTCAACCAATCATCCCATTCCTCATTTATAATATGTAATACTAATAGTTTAGGGCTATTTGTAAAAAGAGAACTAAAAATCGTTTTTACAGTTTTAATTTTAAATTTTTTAATTAACGATTGTTTAAACATAGTTGTGGTCTGTTTATAATAATATTTTTATAATGTTGTTAATATTATAATACTTTCAGAGCTTGAAAAAGTCTTGATAATAAAGACGAAACGTCGCAAAATTAATGATTGTTTAAATTAATTTAATTATATTCCAATTACCCGTGAACCTGATATTATTATTGTTATTATAAGTCATAGGTGCGGCAGATTGCTTAGCCGCAACCTTTGCGCACCCAGATGTAAACAGGTAAGACTTCGTGTAAACTTTTCGTCCATGATGTATATTTATTTCATTTGATATAAACGAAATGTTTCTTTAGAAGTCAGTTAACAATATTTTAGTTAATAGTACTGGTAGGCAATTTTGTAATTTGCACCTTACGAAAAATGAATTTCCTCGCTTGTAAAAATACTAAAAAATTAGATTTTGACTATCTAAATTATTCATGTAAAAATTTCGCAGTCGTAACCTGTACTACTATATAAGTTGAGACAATATTTACGGTTAAATAATACATGGAATTTTCTAGTTGAAAAATACTGCACTAGCAGAACATGAAAAGAAGTTGGTAGCTCTAAATAAAGATTCAAAATTATTTTTGATCAAACAACGTGCTCGCGAAGTTGAAAGCAGAAATAAAGAATTAGAAAAGGAACTAGAAGAAATAAAAACCAAGTAATAGACCAATTTTAACTCTCACCAAGCGTCAGTATTAAAATTTTGAAAATTTTCAGACAATTGGAGGATCAACAAGCTGGTAAAAGAAGTAGAAGAAGTTTTTCAGCAGAGAAATTTTCCAATTCTCGTACTACTGTAAAAGAAACCGAGTTTTTGAAACTACAGCAAGAAAAGAATTCGGCTGAATTAAGGTTGTTGCTAAACCTCACATTACGTTTAATGCACGATATAATTTTAATATGAAATAAATGTTGCAATGTTAGATCAAGCACAAATGCATTTTCAAATCATTAAAAGAAATGGATTCAATTATTCCTTTTTTTATTTTTACACTTAAAAGTGCTATTTGGGTCCTCGCTCTTAATCAACCAATAACTCTTAGTGTTTTCAGTGTATGAATCTACAGTAAAACTCTGTATCTAATCTCAAAAAGTTTCAGAGAAAATGCATTTTTGTATAAGTTGCGTTGGCCCAAATGCAATTAGTCCATTTGCCACCGTAAATGGGAAAATAAAGAAAATATAACTGAAGGTATGATTGAATCCATTTAAAGCACTAATCAAGTGTAACCATTTCTTTTTTATTGTTTATTTAGAATTCAAACGTTGGAAAAAGATTTAGAAGATTTAAGGCAAAACTTTGAAGAAGATAACAGGCGATTAGAAAGTAAATGTGCACAATTGGAGAGAGAGTTGACGGAATCTGAAGCGGAAAAAGATCGAAACCAAAAAAAATATTTGGCCGTCCGTGAGCGTTTGGTTAAAATGGAAATAAAAGCGCAACAAATGGCTGATGCCGGAAAAAAGAAACAGCTGGCCGGATATAGTCATCCTCAAGGTTTGTAATTTAATTAATTACTGATTTATATTAATGAAGATCAAAATTACAAACATATAAGTACTATGCCATTTATGCTTTAGTTGAGGTAAAGTCGAAGTAATTGGTCGAAAAAACAGTTGTTTGATAATCTTAGTTTCTTACAATCGAAACAAAATAAAACTTTCATAGACCATAATTTATAATTAGAATTATGGAAAACTAGCTATCCAAATTTACTCAACTTTAATTTAATTTACTTAGGAGGAACTCCTACTCAAGTTGAATTGGATTTGTGGACGGAGCTTCAAGCGACTCGTGTAGCATTAAAGACAGCTGAAGAAAAGTTAATTAAAAAACAAGAGGAAAAAGCTCGTTTTATGGAAACCATTGAAAAAGCAGTAGCGGTAAGACAAAATACCAATTTATACTGATTTTGTCTATTTATTTTTTTTTCCATTTCTAGGATAAAGACACGATTACTAATGAAGGATGGACTGCTCGGTTGATTCAAAAAGACGATGAAATTGAAAAATTGCACCGTAAAGTAGAAAAACTTTCAGACACAATCATCTACAGGTAAAATATATAAATTCTAACGAGGAACTTATAAATTAGGCAGGGACAAACTTTTTAAGACATCTTTTTAAATAAGACTAAAAATCGAACGTGTACTATACTGATGGACTTAAGAAATAATGAGTTTTGTAAGTCTACCTTTTTCTGGGAATAAGGATTTGCACAAACAAGCGTTTGCATTTTTTTAATTTCAATTAACCACACATGCACTTTTGAATTAAATCGACAAATGAAAGAAATTACAATAATCAGTTAAATCAAATTTGCTGAATGAAACCTCGTTTCTATTGATAAAATGCACTAAAAAGGTAAAAAATAAATTTATGAAGTGCATTTTCGTACCGATTCATCAATCTTAAGATCATATTAGTCAATTAATGAGAATCGTAGGCTATCTAGTTGTGCATCAAAGCGAGAGATGCAATTTTGTTTACAAATCAGTAATATGGAACACTCATCGCTTTGAGGTGTCACTAAATAGCTTACGATTCTCATTAATTGTCTTATATTGCTTTAATATCGATGATGCAATCGGTACAAAGATTCAGCTCATTAATTTTTTTTCCTTTTGGTACAGTTTATCAATAGAAGCGAGGATTTTAAAATCTTTTTTTAAATACTTTTATTTTCCCCTTTTTAATCTTTCAATATATTTTTAATATCAATTTTGCCAATCATTATCTCAAATTTGAACTAACTGTATATACAATATATATAATATATTGCGGTTCAATTTATGAAGTATAATTTAATATTCAAACAAAAATATTCGTGACGTATTGCCCAGATACGTATTTCGATTGCCAAGTAATCTTCCTCAGTGGTCATCAAGTAGTTTGGATCACTCCGTAACTGCTTTGTGATGATTCACGAACAACAACTACTAAGTTGTTGTCATTTATTTCAACTGTCATTTCGTTTGGCATTAAATTTTCTCACCTTTACATGTATCTGTGATGGTTGGGAGCCAGATTTTTATTCAAATATTTGTTAAATTTTACGACGGATTACGATGCGTTGTCATCGAGAGTAAGCAGGTGTGCTGAAATTCAGCACGATAAAGTGCTGCAAAGTAGGTGAAAAATGGGATTATAAGTTTCATACCTTACGAAAAAAAAGTGAGTTAATAGTAGCGAAGTAAAAATAGAAATTAAATAATAAAAGGACATTTTTCAATCTGTTTAATTTTTGTCCATGTTAATTTCTTTTCTGTCCCATTATCTTTATGTATTTAATTTTTCTGTAGATGTGCTTGTCAATATATAATGTTGCCCTCACTAAAGGGTTACAATACAAAACAAACTGAAATATATAATTGAAAAACATTGACCTATATAGTTGTGTGATCTATGTGATCTATATAGTTGTATCATTGGTAAGACAGTTAATACGGTTTTCTTAAACTTAATTTAAACTCATTAAATCATTAAAAATGATTCCCTTATACCAATTATGCTAGGCAAACGAAAATTCAACGTTCAAACGTCTGCCGGATCCGCTAAGAATTTGGCTTATAATTCTGCTCTGACAGAGAAAACTCAACATCAAATTTTCATCAAAAGAGTGTTTGATAAATGATAAAAAGAAAATTACAATTGTTTATGTGATTTCAGCCAAGATCTTACCAGCCGACAAGAGAAGAAAATAAATGAGCTTCGGAAAACTCTTGAAAGCTTAATGGAAAACGATGGTGCTGCCAGGGGTGATAGAGACGATACCACGGTAAAATTTCGTTTGTATTTATTATATTGATAATAATATATTGTATTGAGTGCAGATGCAAGGTTGTAAAGAAAAGTTTGAAAATGCCATTAAACGAAATGCTGAACTTGAACAAAAGCTCATTGTAAAAGAACGAGCTTTGAGCAAAGCGGAAAGCCGATTACGAGATCAAGAAAATTTGTTGCGGGTTCGGGATGGAGTTATTGGAATAATGAAATCGAAAAAAGATGTAACCGTCACCGAATACGATAGTTTGAAGGAGTATGTTGGTGACTTGATGCATCAATATAATGAAGTAAGATGTTTTTATTTGTAAAATAATATGATTTGAATACTTTTATGTATTGTTTTTTTTTAAGATTAATGCAAAATTAAATCAAAAATCCGAACAAATGGACCAGCTTCACACTAGTCTCGAGTGCAAAACAATGCAAATAGAACGTTTAGAGAAAACGATTTCCTCGTTGGAACTACTTTGTAAGGAAGCAAACATAAAAAATGGAGAACTTCAAGATAAAATTCGTTGTTATCAAAAAACATTACAAGAGGCGAATATTGGAAAACAAGATACACATATTACAGGGTATGAGACAAACCAATCGAATTTAAGACTTACTAATTCAGAATATTCGAACAGTTTCGTAAATCCGTTCAGCCAAGACGTATCGAAAATAAATAAAAAATTAGAGTCCTGTTCTACATCAAATGAACACTTTATTGACTACGAAATTTCATCTTCACAACAGGAATTTATCAAATGCTCGAAATTTCTTGAATGTTCTAATCATTTTGTCAATTTCACCGAACCGTTCACTAACGATACGTTCACAAATATTAAAGATAATCATCCGATTAATTTGGTATATTTAAAACAAACAAATCATGAATACTTTAAAACGGACTCTACATGCAAAGGCGTTACGCTATTTCAAGCCTTGGCTGAAAACACAAAACTTGTTCAATCATTAACTGAACTTCAAAAGAATTTATCGGAAACATTGAAAATGATCAAAACGTAAAAATAATCAAACTACATTTGTATTTGTCACTGTTTATATTTCGGTAGTATAATTTTATAGATTTTCCCTTGGTTGTAATAAAAACTAAATAAATTTCTTTTATAATAATTTAAATGATAATCAAACTTGTCTTGTCGCCATTCTTTGTGATGATCAATAATAAACTTTAAAAATAATATAACAACGTTTGTAAAATAACCCTTTCGGTATTTTTGTCAGTCTTAAGAAAGGAAATGTTTTTGTTAGTGATTAAATTAATCTTCTTTTTTTTATAATTTTATTTTTAATTATTATCTATTTAGCTTCAGTAAATTATGTAGTAAAAATTCCATAAAATAACACTTTGACATTCAGCAATCAATACATGTTTGTTATAGTACACTTTAGCAGTGTTTCTTAATCTTTTAAGTGAATCGCACTGAATCTGAAATAGATTTCCGCACCCCATTAAGACCGGTCCAGATTTGGACAATCTTTTGTCTGCACAGTTTTAAGATATATTTGCAGATATTTGCATTTTTCGCGGGATATTTTCATGGAGGACGTACCTACTAGGCATGGTGTTTTATTAAGAATAAAAAATTGGGCCGTCTCAGAAGTATCCGACGTTCAACGTGGTTGGGGAAGTGGCTTCTAAAAAGATAACACTTTTCCATATTGGATTACTTCGTGAATTACGTGATGAATCTAATGAATAGTGAAACTACTTGGGAATGGACTTGGGAATATTTACTTATTATAGGCATTAGGGACACTGCATATTATCAAAAAATACTTGTATAAAAACAATAGGATACTAGAAAAAATCAATTTGAAAACGGTGCCACCGTTTGTACAGTTCACGGATATCTATGCTTTCTAGCTCAGTAATCTGACTAAACTGTACGATCTTCGCGCCAGGTTCAAAAGTGTACAATTTTGCAATTTACATATAACTTTTTAGCTGCATACTTGCTGAACTGTGTAGTAAAGGTTGTGCAAAACGTAGCATCTGGACCGGTCTTTAAAATATGTGCTTCGATAATTTAGAAAAATAGATTTTTTGAAACAATATATTTATATTGTTTGAGGTTTCTCCCGCACCCTCAGAATTGCCTTTCCCTTAAGGGTACGGGCATCCTCGGTTAAGAAACACTGCTTTGGAGAGATAAAAATACAACTTAAAACGATTATAATGATTGGAGATATTAAAGCCTTATTAATTATGAATTAATATTACTAGTATCTACTAAAGTAGCTACGATTGCATAGTAAAGTATCTACGAAGCGTATATGGTGCATAGTTACTAAAGAATGAATTTTTATTTTAAAAATATGGGAAACTAATAGTTAATCTCTTGGTCTTTCATATTTTTTTATAAACGGTCTAGCAGGATCCACATGGCGAGTTGGCCCCCAAATAGGAACCTATGTCGAAACTTATGTTAAAATATCGGCTAAGATAAACAAACACATTTTATATACTTTTCACGACCAAATTCCTCTTTGACCCCCCTCACGGGGGGACATTTAATGGATATTATCCAGAATTCTGCATCCTACGAGATACTAACTAAATTATTTTAGGTTCATAATATTCCAGTTGTAATAAATTATAGCAGTGACGATAATTTTTTTTATTCTTATTTTAATAAAAATTGAACGTTAGTTGTTTTTTTTTTTCTTTTGGGATCAATTATTTAGATCTTGAAAGTAATCATCTTAAGAGTAAATATAGAAAAACAAAAAAAGTAATAAAAAAATTTTTTTTTATGTTTCCTTAGACTTACAATTATGAAAATAATATATGTTTTGCTTCTATATGTGGTCTATTTTTTATTGAAGTTTTGTGAAAAAAAAGTTGGTGAAACACTTCAAAAAAAAAAAAATATAACCGAGGTATACTATTAGGCGTAAATCACATTTCATTTTTTTTCAAGATGTTGCACCAATTATTTTTTCACGCAATTTTTATGAGTTGTAGTGCTCATGAAGAAGCCTAAAATTTTTTTTTTCGTGATTGTCATTTTCAGAGAACACATAAAAAAAAATATTTCATTTGTTTTTTGGATTTTTTTGTATAATTTTTTTTTTCAAAAAATTTCAAAAAAATATATGATATACTCTGTAAAATAATCTAAAGCCTCGCGTTAGTTTCACTTCTCTAGCTTAATCAGTTTTTGAGATATATAACTTTGAAAAATAGGTATGCGGGGGGACATTTTTTGCCCATATCTCAAGGTTAAAGAGGAATTTGGTCGTGAAAAGTATATAAAATGTGTTTGTATATCTTAGCCAATATTTTAACATAAGTTTCGACATACGTTCCTATTTGGGGGCCAACTCGCCATGTGGATCCTGCTAGACCGTTTATAAAAAAATATGAAAGATCAAGAGATTAACTATTAGTTTCCCATATTTTTAAAATAAAAAATTCATTCTTTAGTAGCTATGCACCATATACGCTTCGTAGCTACATTACTATGCAATCGTAGCTACTTTACAATTAGTTTATTAATTCTGTATGAAACTTTAAAAAAATATTTTTTTGACAAAATACAAAACTGCAATTATCAACCATAGCTTTTCAGAAATTTTTCAATAAATAACGATTAGAAATAATAAGCTTCAAGCTAACAAAATTCAGGGTTACAATTGGGCATTTCTGAAATTCTAGAGACCATTCCAATTTTTTTAAGGCATATAATAAAATGTTATACTTCCCCCATCTTCTTACTACCTACTATCTTTTTTTGTGATAAAAATTAAAGAAATAAGAAAATTATTGCTACCCCCTTTCATTTCAATTCAATGCCTATTGTGTTTAGTCCCCTAAAATATTTCTAACTTTTTTAGTTTAAAATTAGAAATATCAAGTACCTATGATTGCTAATTACTAGAAAAAGCAAACAAAAAATGGCGAAACCTACACCAATGATTTTGGTCTTTTTTTTATAGATTTTTTAGTTGTAGAATATTTTTCAATTATTTAATGAATTAAATCTAAAATTATTTGTGTGGGTTTCAGCCGATTCTCCTTCTTGAACTGATTCTATGATGAAGTGAATCTGAGGAGTGAAAATTGTCCAAAGAAGATTACGTTAGAGGTAAATAGAAAATGAATAATTCTAAATACCAATTTATAAAATTTATTAGTAGTCTATATTGTATACGTGTTTTTTTTATTTTATTTTTTTACTTATTTTATGTATTTATAACTCTTTGTATCGAACTTAAAAAATTCAATATAAAGTTTATTGTTTGAGTATTCTGTTAGTTTTGTTTAATATAGCAGCTGTTTTAAAGAAGTTGACATCACTGATATTTTGCATGCATATGGTAAGTACAATCTTGCATAATTAGGTATACATATTTATAAGCTGAAATAAGCTAAACTGCTTTTGTAGCCTATTTCCGTCCTAAATTCTTCAAAGTTACCTATTGTTTAAATGAAATTATAGAAAACTCCAGAATGCATTGCCGATAGATAAATTACTTTAACTAACGTTGGAATAAAAAATGAGCTATAATGTATCAATTCAATTCATGTCAAATTTTACTAGAAATCATATTCCTAGTTGTTAACAAAAGTATTCTATATTTGTGTCACTTTTTTATCCAGTGGAAGTTTGCCCAAATCATTATGATTCAAAAACTTGGAAAATCTCCAAATGAAAAACTTCTTTTGAAACGAATTACAAAGGCTCTAGACTTTAAGGATCTAATACCAAACTACCAATTCGGATTTAGAGAACATGATTTTACCAATCATCAATCCCTGTTTCACAAATGGATAACGTAAAATATTTGGCTATCACATTGGATAAAAAACTTACATGGAAACCCCACAAAGTAGCTAGAAAAATACAAATAGATGGCAAAATTAAAAAAAATATAGTGGCTTATAGGAGGAGGATATGGTTTTTCAATAGAAAAAAAATTGAAGCTATACAAAACAATAAGGCCAATTTGGATATATGGGCTGGAATTTTGGAGATGCGCTGTAGTATCAAATACCAACATCATTCAAAGATTACAATCGAGAATCCTTCGATCCCTAGCAGTGGCGTAGCTAGGTAACCAAGGGGCAAATTAAAAAATGGGGTCCCATTGCTATGTAAACTGATTAGGTTTTATCAAATAAAAATATGAAATATACGAACAATTTAAAAATGCTAAGGTACTTAAGCTCTTTTTTGTGCACTGCAGGGCAGGTAATAAAAATATTAAACAGTAACAACATAAATTACAATTAATACTTGGTGTAGGTTTGGCTAATAAAACGAAATAGAGAAGATTCAAGGGTTTATTATATAAAGGTCAGGTCTACCAACTGACTAAATAACAATTATATTTGCAATTTTTTCCTCGCTTTAGTTTTCGCAAAAGTATCAATGACTTTGTTTAAATCCAGGCTTGATGCGGTTTTGTTTTCAATTGGTATTAGCGATAAATATCGGAGTCAAGTTTGGCCTATATTATTTCTTAAATAATTTTTTATTATTTTTAATTTGCTAAATGACCTTTCAGCTACTGCAGAAGTGACAGTAATTGTAAAGAATAATAATATTGCTGTAAATACTTCCGTTAGGCCGCATTCTAGCACTCCATATTTGCTCATTATTTCCTTACATAATTGGTGAACTTCAAACTGGATTTCTAAAAGTTCAGTTCGATCGAGATTTCTGGTAAGGATTCGAGGGCCCCCTGAGCTTAAGGGCCCCAGGTAGCTACGCCACTGATCTCTAGCTATAGCACTTTGGTATATTAACGACCAAACATTGCACGATGATCTAAATGTGCCTTTTATAAATGACGTAATCAAGGAGCAAAGCGTAAAACTTCAGAAACGATGTGATAAGCCCGAAAATATACTACATAATTGAGGAACTATTTAAACGACCATTGATTTAAAGAAGATTAAAAAGAACATAGCCTGAGGATTTACAGGAATGATCCCCAGAAAGAGTGAATGAGGAATACTATGACATAAATCAGGATGGTGGTTAGTACTGACCAACACTGTCAAATAAATTATTTTAATTTTATTCTATTATTGTTAGTTGATCTTTTTCTTTGATACCACTATAATTTGTTTTTTGTGCAATTTTGAATTATTATTACATCCAAAAAAAACATTTTACTCATTGCTTTGCATACTAAGTAGACTCTATAAAATGACGAATAAATATTTAAAAAAAGTATTCTCAATTACCAATTAAGTTTCGTTCATTTCTTCTACAAAGACAGCTGATTTATAGTTACAGGATAGTTGATTTTATCAGATTGATTATACAACTTTGAAGTTATATGTTTCCATTAATTCAAATAAGAATAATAATCTCCCAAATCTTCGAAATATGCCATTTATTCGTATAAGTATTACGAAGGTCAAACAATACTTGAAACTCATAAAAAATTGTTAAAATTAATGATAGCTTATGAGTTGCATAATTTCTATAATTCACAAAGATTAAATCAAGATAATCTTCAAAGCTAATCAATCGTGCAGACAAAAGTCCAATACAAATAGCGAGCATATTATCGCAATCAATGTTTATACCTTTTGTTCATTTACAAATTTTCATTGTTTTCACATTAATTTATATTTGTACTCCATGGCCAATAAGTCCAATAGTTACACCAAAATATCAAAAGATTACCATTGATTTTTGAGGAATTGATAGAAATAAAGGGCAACTAATATAAAATTCGAAAGATAAAGAAGTTTTGAAATTATTGCTGCATATCGTAAGTTTAAGTATGTATAATGCTGAACGTTAAACTAGAGTCTTTTTCTCTTTTTACTGTAATGTAATCAAGCTTCTGAAGTCGGGTTTATAATCATATACATAAATTGGCTATCTTGCCGTGCGTCCGTGCAGAATAGGCTATGCGCATGCGCTCTGCTATCCCACTTACGCATTCAAAACATTGGTAGGGGTACTCATTCCCTAATGTATTTATTTGTGAATACGTATTTCGGATTTTCAGATTTACAATATGTGAAAGCCAAAAAACACAATGTTCATTTATAAACTTAACTTAACCTTTTCAGATATATCTACTTATCAGAGTTTAAATTTTTAAGCAGACCCTAAGTTTTTGTTTCTAATAATAAATCAACTTTGTTTTATTTTAAGCAGTAATAACGTTTCGCTTTTAACAGTCTTTGATTGATTATTAAATTTGAAATTTCGATTGTTTATTAAACGTTATCCCTTACAAACTTTGCTACCGTTTTTCACTCTTTTAGGGGAGAAATTTTCAAAAACCCTTTCTTATTATATATCTGCATCGTATAAGGAAAACACTTTCCAAATTTCATCGACACAAATGTGCACTTATACTTGAAAATACAATGTAAAACGAAAAAATATAATGACCTTTATGTTAGTTAACATGACTAAAAAGCTATTCGATTTCGCACATTTGGACATTGTACATACACAATTGTTGGAAATAGGTGGAAAGCATGGAAGTAAATTCGAATATTTTATTTATTTTCAATAACAATAATTGGTTTTCAAATTGTTCTAAATACCGAAAAAAAGTTAGTATTGTAGATTTTATATTTGAATTGACAGTGAAATATATGGCAAAAAATCGCTACCTTAATGCTTTTCAGCCGAATATATAATTACTCCAGATCACAACCATTGGTTTATAAAATAAAATAGATTTTTAAAAGCTTGATTATTGAAAAACGAACCAAAATTTAAAATCGCCTATTTGGTATAAGTACTACGTAAGTATTAAACTTTTATACTAATTTAGTGAAATGACGTTATTTTAAATGTTGTTATTAAAATGATATGAAATAAATACTTATATTTCATTTCTTAATATAATTTTAGATAAACTTTTTTTATATTAACAACACTTTGATTATTAAATTTTAAATTTCCATTGTTGATTAACTCTACATTATCTCATATTAAACATTTTAATGAGATAAAATCTTAAGTTGCGTATGCAACGAGCAACTACTAGTAGTTCATATTTTGGTTCATTTAAATCGAATTTTATGCTCATCTTTACATCTATTGGTTCAATCTGCGATCATTTGTTTATTTTAATTTCAACTAGTATCATCATGGGGAAAGAAACCAGTTACATTTACTTGCGAGATGAGTTTATTTATGTGAAAAGATCTTAAGAAATGCATTTGCAAATAAAACAAAACAATTGTACGCCAATTCTTAATGAAATGTTTTTACAAATAAACCTTGAAAGTTAATGTTAATATTGACAATGTTGAGTAAAAATATATGCTCATTTTTAATTTTTTTTAGGGTACAAATTAGTGTTTTTCTTAGCTTTCCCTCCTCCCGTAACTAAAGACCTAATTAGGCTTGTATTATCTAAATGAGTAACATTCCAGTGATCCAAATAAGATTTTTTCAAATAAGATTTTTTCGCTGACTTTGAACAGTTATACTGTGTATACAATATATAAAATATATTGCAGTTCAATTTATGTAGTATAATTTAACACAATAATATACAAAATCAATACAATAATATACAAATTTAATATAATAATATACAAATTTAATATAATAATATATAAACTCAATATAATAATATTTAAAAAATCATACCTCCAACATAAATTTGAACAGAAGTTCAAACAAAAATATTCGTAACGTATTACCCAGATACGTATTTCGATTGCCAAGCAATCTTCATCAGTGGTCATCGAGTAGCTTGGATCACTCCGTAACTTCTATGTGATGATTCACAAAATAATCACGGATTGACCTCAATTTATATGTCGTGCCTTTCTCTTTTTGCGATGTGGTTATGGAGGGGGGTGTGTTCCCAAATTTCTTTACTTTCACCAAATCCTTCGTAAGCAACCCGAAAAGTGCCGAATTTTGAATTGGACCATTCTCCCAATTTAGTACCTTTCCCTTTCTCTTAACAATTTCTATGCTTTCGAGTGCATCCAATCTGTTTGTGCGGTGAACATTTTTTAGAAGTCTAACTTCTGCAAATGTATGCCCTGTTTCCAGTGCATGTTCTGCCACACATGATTTTTCCACTCTTGCATATTTTATGTTTGCCAGATGTTCCTTATACCTAACCCCTATTTGTCTTCTAGTCTGACCGACGTAGCTTTTATCACAGCCCGTGCAAGGGATTTCATAAATTCCTGATTTTTGTATGTCCGGAATTTTATCTTTGGAACCATTGAAAAATCCACCCAACTTTTTGGTTGTATATCCCGCCTTTATTCCAAACTGTTTCCATATCCTTTCGATTTTTTGGGAAATCCCTGGATAATAAGTTAACACAGACCAACGGTCTTCTGGTCCTTCCATCGTTCGTAAAGTGGTTGCTGATAATTTTTTCCTCCAAAGAGCCCTTTTGAGAATTCTGTCTACAATTTTGGTAGAGTATCCATTAAAGGTCGCCACACCTTTAATGTATTCTAATTCTTTTGTGAACAGATTCTTTGTCAGAGGTACATTTACGAGTCGGTTTATCAAGGAATGGAAAACAGCCAGTTTATGGCTATTATGACATACGGATTCAGCCATAACATATCTATCTACATGTGTTGGTTTTCTATAGATGTCAAAAACCAGGTTGCCCTGGTTTCTGGTTATTTTCAAGTCTAAGAATGGTAAACTACCATCTTTTTCTCTTTCTACCGTAAATGTTATGCCAGGCACAAGTTCTTGGATTATCTTAACGCAATACAGCCTGGCATAACATTTACGGTAGAAAGAGAAAAAGATGGTAGTTTACCATTCTTAGACTTGAAAATAACCAGAAACCAGGGCAACCTGGTTTTTGACATCTATAGAAAACCAACACATGTAGATAGATATGTTATGGCTGAATCCGTATGTCATAATAGCCATAAACTGGCTGTTTTCCATTCCTTGATAAACCGACTCGTAAATGTACCTCTGACAAAGAATCTGTTCACAAAAGAATTAGAATACATTAAAGGTGTGGCGACCTTTAATGGATACTCTACCAAAATTGTAGACAGAATTCTCAAAAGGGCTCTTTGGAGGAAAAAATTATCAGCAACCACTTTACGAACGATGGAAGGACCAGAAGACCGTTGGTCTGTGTTAACTTATTATCCAGGGATTTCCCAAAAAATCGAAAGGATATGGAAACAGTTTGGAATAAAGGCGGGATATACAACCAAAAAGTTGGGTGGATTTTTCAATGGTTCCAAAGATAAAATTCCGGACATACAAAAATCAGGAATTTATGAAATCCCTTGCACGGGCTGTGATAAAAGCTACGTCGGTCAGACTAGAAGACAAATAGGGGTTAGGTATAAGGAACATCTGGCAAACATAAAATATGCAAGAGTGGAAAAATCATGTGTGGCAGAACATGCACTGGAAACAGGGCATACATTTGCAGAAGTTAGACTTCTAAAAAATGTTCACCGCACAAACAGATTGGATGCACTCGAAAGCATAGAAATTGTTAAGAGAAAGGGAAAGGTACTAAATTGGGAGAATGGTCCAATTCAAAATTCGGCACTTTTCGGGTTGCTTACGAAGGATTTGGTGAAAGTAAAGAAATTTGGGAACACACCCCCCTCCATAACCACATCGCAAAAAGAGAAAGGCACGACATATAAATTGAGGTCAATCCGTGATTATTTTGTGAATCATCACATAGAAGTTACGGAGTGATCCAAGCTACTCGATGACCACTGATGAAGATTGCTTGGCAATCGAAATACGTATCTGGGTAATACGTTACGAATATTTTTGTTTGAACTTCTGTTCAAATTTATGTTGGAGGTATGATTTTTTAAATATTATTATATTGAGTTTATATATTATTATATTAAATTTGTATATTATTATATTAAATTTGTATATTATTGTATTGATTTTGTATATTATTGTGTTAAATTATACTACATAAATTGAACTGCAATATATTTTATATATTGTATACACAACATTCCAGTGGTTTTAGTACAGCTTAGTTGAGCATAGCTTATCTATTACACAAAGGAAATTAGTTATAGACTACTAAGTTGATTGCTAAATTAGTGACGGCAAAAGTTTAATTAGTACATTACTTTCAGTAGCCACCCCCATATGTTCTTATGATTTTTATTTTAATCCATTAAAATATAATTCAAAATTGTGATTTTCATTAGGATTATAATATTAGCTACCCTATAAAACACAAATGAAGCAATTTTTTTTTTACGTTCACCATACAACCTATTAAAAATGCAAAGTAGGTAATCAGTGAAATGTGTTGAATAACTCACTTTAAACTAATTCAAAATATTCCACTTGGACTTCATCCAAAAATATAATTTCCTTAATAACATTGAAATTATTATTGGATGAAATATGTCTATTTAAAAATATTTGAGTTTTTGTTTCGAATAGGAAATTTCCTTGGTTTTGGATTGTCTTATCTTATCGTCAATGTATGTATGTAATTCGATAATTTGAATTATTTACTTTTTAATAAGAACATACCATTTTATAACATTTATATAGGAAAATTGGATTTCAAGTGCTGTTATTTAAAAAAAAATCATACACTTTCTTATCTATGTTTAATACATGCAAAATTTTAAATCAACATAATGATACATTTTTTCTGAAAATATTGATAAAATGTTGAATTTATTTTTTTAATTGATAAAATTTCGTTGTTTCTTTTGAGATTACGTACATATTTGAGTCATTTAATACTAACATTTTTGTTACTTGAAGAAAAAATCAATAAAATTAAAATCAAAAATTTTAAAACAATGAACATAAAACCTACTAAAATAATTATATAGAACTCCTTATCTAAACCTACTAATCAATGTGGCATTTTTTTGTAAGGTAAGAATAAAAATCCTACCTAATTTCATATGAATTACTTAATTATTTACTTCAGAAATATGCGTCACAAATGTGATATTCAAATATTTTTAAATAATTTTCTTTTGGCCCAAATAATATTTTCGTTATATTTTACCAAAAAGATAATTGTTCTCTTTCAAAACCATGATGGTCTAAAAGTTGAACATTTTCCAACTATTTTTTTCATTTTTTGGCAGTGTACAATTTTAAATTATAGCGTATTGTCCCACCTATGGATAAAGATTCGTTTTTTTTTAATACAATGTTGAAAAAATTTACAAAATCAATATCAAATATAATATATATCCACTTTTGTTAAACACGAGTACATAAATTCATACCTTATTTAAATATTTCCTAAGAAGACCAAAAAAATAAGTGACAACTTCGTAGAAATTGTTAAGTTTATGTTGACTTTAAAAAATATGAATTCCTAGAATCATTTTGATGGTTGCATATTTTATTTTTCTATTAAATAATTCAATAAAATCAAATAATTTTCTTTGAAAATTTTGAAGATGAAACTGCAGGTTTTTTCTGGTTTTGACCTATCATAACTATCCAAAGATATGTTTTCTTGAATTTCCTATAAATTGATTGATTTAATTGTTTACTTTATTTAAAGAATAATTTTTGATAAGATTATTATAACGAGTATCTTCAGTTATATATTTTGTCTAGGTAGATATTGTATATAATCAATAATGAATCTCGTGATTCCAATCTCTTCATTAATTGCATTTATTAATACTAATCGATAAATTATCTAATTGCACTTAATATGCATCTAATAACTCTTCTTAATTGCTTCAAATTTATATAACACTTATTATTAATTTCAGCTATGGAAAAAAATAAGACCAACCTATAAAAACGTACGTTGACTTATATCATTGAAATCAATAAATCAATATATATAAGTTTCAAAAATCTATTTACATTTTTGGCATAGGTACAACAGAGATTCATCAGAGATGTACATCTGGTTCTAAACTTTTAATAAACCGTCAATCAAACATTTATATAGTATTGTCTACTTTATGTAATGAAAGAAATCTTGGTTCATATTAAAAAACATTGTTGAGAATCATCATTACAATCATTTGGATAAGCTAATTTACAATAAATATAAAAATAAATGAGACTATTTTTTTTTAATGTAGAGCATAAATAGGTGTAATCTTAATTGTTTTATAATATAAATAAAAAATAAATGTTTCTGCATTGAAGCGATAACCCGAATATAATTGTTGATATAAGCAATAATTGTTATTTTTAATTTATTTTTTTTTAAAAAATATATATTTTTAATTGTTCTTATTTAAGAATATTTTGTTGTTTTAAATGCAACTAATTTATTTTTCTATGTTTAATATTTCTTTTTTTTTTAAATGTTTTCATTGGAATAATGAACCATTAGTTAATTAAATTAAAATAAAAAAATAATTTCCAAGGTTTTTGAAATTATCCATTCGTGTTTAATAAAAGAAAAAAATATGAAGTTTTCCACATCATGCTTTCGCCAATTAATTGTATACAAAAAGATCTATTTGTGAAGATTTTAGCATTGAAAATATGGAAAAATTCAACAATTTTTATTCAAATTTATTGAATTTTGTGGCTAGTTATTATTATTAGATAGTAGGTTGGTATACAATAATATTTTGTTAGTGATTACTGATTTAAAATAATAATGATATTAAAAAAAAAATATTAAGACCTAACATATAATTACGAATATAAGCATGAATCTATAATTTGTAATTGAAAGATTTCGCCTCGAGGGATATTGTTCAGTGTGGTATGAAATTGAAAAACAAATCTTACCCAAAAAAAAAATTGCTTCTTCAGTAGACTGTAAGTAATCCTTTGGAGAAAAAGGGAACCAAATATCAAATGAAAATAAAGAAATCCGTATGTGGAGAAAATTTCAAATAGAACGAAAAGCCGGTCAATGTCAATCACATGTTAGCACACATCGAAGCATTTATATTTTCGTAAATAGGGCTCCGAATCGAGCCGCGATCAATGTATAAACCGACCGGTTTCACAAACGATACTAAAAGAATATACTAACATTCGTCGTTTTCAGACTTTGCATGAGGATCGCCAACATTTTCAACTTCGTTGTTGATCTCTTTTTTGCTCATTCACAATTTTGGCTAACACAGAAGAGAGAGATGCTGAATTGTTCTATTATCGACGACAATTTATCGTTTGTTTGTTAACGGGGAGAGGTAGTGTAGTACTATGACGTCATAAGACATGTAAAGAGGGAACAATGGTTATTCAATGACCTAGGGTTCATTATTCACAGTTCCATACCCTATGACGTCATTCGTTATCATACTTTTTTTATTTTTGGAATTCCCCTTTCATTTTTTCAAAGAAGCATGCTTTGTGATTCATTTACTAAATCGGTAATAAAATATGTAAACGTTTATTGTATGCGTTATTATGATAGCTACCGCATAACTTCGGTAGTGGGCATGCTAAAAATAAGAGTTGCAACAATTTGATTATCTTATAAAATCTTCCCCCCTTATTTACTTTTATAAATTGAAAAATTATAGATATTATAGAATTGATAATAATTTCACTGAAACTATTTATTTGTTTCTACCCTGTTCTACCGAAAATCGATGAATAATAATAATTGCCCCTGAGATGTCCATTTAATTTTATTATTAAATGCAAGCTTTAAAATACTCAAGTACTCTACTTATATACTTTCTAAGCAAATATTAATTTTCTATTATTTATTTTTTTTTTTAGTTTTGTTGACTTTAAATTATTCATTCCTTAAAAAATTTCTATTTACTTAATTGTTGTTTATCAAGAAAAGTTATCTGTAAAAAATATTTCAAATATATCTCGTTTAAATATTTGTAAATTAAAACTTAAAAAAATAAATATATTTATCTGTATTGTTCATGAAATTATTCGTAATTTTGCAAGTCAATATTTAAATTGCTTTGATACTAAAAGGTGTTCTCAATTTTCCGGTTGTCCAAGGGCGGACTAAAGCATAGGCAATCTAGGCATGTGCCTAGGGCTCATAGGTTTTAGTGCCCGAAAATTTCAGCTTTCCCACCACAACTGGGTGATCGAAAATCAGTGGAAAAACCAAGCCAATGAAACATTCTAATAAGATTTTTGTTAAAATCAAATGGAAATTAATCTTAAAAGAATGGGCATAAAGGATAAAAGGTTTTGGTGATTAAGTGCTTTTCGTTGCACTACAAAAGGAAAATGTTTTTTTTTAAATTGAAAGATCTCTTCACTTCTCTTAGGATTACTATTGTAAAATATTCAAAATAGTAAAATGCTAACAGCATACTTTAGTTCTTTCTTATAAGAATAAATTTCATAATTTTTAAAAATTCAATTTTTTGAACTACACTAATGTTTACAATGTTAACCGGTACGACCTGCACAAAGTACTTAAAATAATTGCACTAATTGTCTACAATGGTATAAATATGGTGGAAATATTTGCTATGAGTTTATAGGTTTGCTTAGAGATGGCGCTAATTTATTTATATAGTACAGTATAATACAGTATCACATTAACGCATTACTTTAATGACTTTAATAACAAGTGTAACATTGATAACGTTGTTGTACGGTTGCAGAAGTTACAACAGAAATGGTTTTACTTTTGTAATTAAAAATTAAATATTGATTATAACAACAATTTATTAAAATATATTCTTTTTGTTGTTTTTTTCATCTGAAAAATAAGTTTGATGGTCGTATGCAGTCGTATGTCTGTACTTATAACTTTATATTCATATTTTTTATATTTTTTCTGTACGTATAACAATAAAAAAACTCTATATATATATATATATATATATATATATTAATAGCATGGGTAATTGTTTTAAAGTTTAACCATTGTCTTTTTCAAAAATAGGTACATATTTTTATAAAAATTCATTATTAATTTTTCAAATTTTAATGTGGCCGTAGGAACATATCATTTTCGCACCTTACACAAAGGACTTTGGTGCAATTTCCACGAATTAATTTTTTTTAATTATTTTAATTTTCTTCATAATTATAGTTAATAAAACACAAATGGTTGCTTAAAAAGAAAAAAGTTATATAAATAGGACTATAAGTAAAAATATTTTTAATATAGGTATATTATCGGTATATATGCTAACCACTAATACAAACGAAGTTGAATGTTATCACAAAAAGGTTAATTCTATTTTTACTGACTTATATTTTACTTTACAAACAAAAATTTTCTTATGCAAGACGTTTCCAATGTTGTTAATGATGTGCCAAATGAAATTTTATGCTAAAAAAATAAATTATTAGTATATCAATCGTTTTGATTAAATATTTAGAACAGTTTAAAATCAAAAGTTTAAGAATAAAATTGAGTTTTCACATCGCCTACAATACATATAACGACTAAGCATTGCTGAGATGTCGCTTAATATTCGAATATTCTTATGTACGTTGAACCGGGGTTTCTCAACCAGAGCGAAATAAAAATTTAGGTATACTTTGAGAGGTGTATCAGGGAAACATAGAGCTACTCTTATAAGTATCGACTTTTATAAGTTATAAACGTACAAATTCAAATTATGAACCTTATTGTTGCGAACAGCTCCTGGATTCCCGCGAACTAAAAAAAATATAGTCACCGACAATTTCGTACACAAAAATTAATGGTCAATGTGGACAGAGAATGAACGTTGTTTTAAAAAGCGGATGGTTCTTTTAAATTTTAAGT
The DNA here is from genome assembly GCA_958496175.1 of Sisyra terminalis. Taxonomy (NCBI): domain Eukaryota; kingdom Metazoa; phylum Arthropoda; class Insecta; order Neuroptera; family Sisyridae; genus Sisyra; species Sisyra terminalis. Next base: position 59,393,918 of record OY292274.1, read on the forward strand.
TTGGTAAGTTTTAATGATATACGAAACTTAAAATATGTGTGGGAACATTTTAGGTTTACATCTTTCATATAGTAAAGAAACATTAACTTTTAGATTAGAATACGTTTTTCGTAAGAATTTAAAATTTCCAATATATAAATCTTATACATATATATACAAATTACAAAAGAAAATAATATCATCGTAGATGTCACACAAACGAAGTTGCGGGTATCAGCTGGTAAAGTATAAAATGAAAATTGAAATACTTTCATTTTATCATGGCTTTTGTTAGTATGGATTCCACACGTAAAGTACGAAACCAGTTTCAATTGTTAGCTAATATGGAATGCAAGCATTCGTTTCAACTGTTGACATGAAATAACATAGTAAAAGCTTGAAGGCCAAAATGTTTACGAGAGAATGGCAGATTGAAATTTGTCGTTTAGGAATTTGGAACCAGTTTGAGGTATTTATTGTTTGTTGTCAATTATAATTACATTAACACCTATTTTCGAATCCATTAGTGACACATTTTGGCCTTCAAGCTTTTACTATGTTATTTCATATCTCCGTTAAGAGCAGGTAGAATAGTTTAGGTAGTAATTCCACAACAAACTCACAATATTTATCATTATGGAGCAAAGGTCGATAAAATTTAACATAAAAATTTTTCTACCTGAATTCTATCGTACTAATAAAGAACAGGTTAATCGATTCCGATAATACTTTGTTTTCAGGTACATCTTAGTATTTCGCCAAAAAAAAAAGGTATAAAGGTCACAATCAAGTCTAATCTAAATAGTTGTACCAATATTTTATTCTGGTTTTACTTTTGGTTCTATTTTAAAGACAGCTTTCTGGATTTGATAGAAACTTTGTAATTAAGTTCAAATAATTTTTCTTTAGAAAAACAGGGTACCTATTTAGTATTTTAGTACCTATTTAGTATTACGTATTATTAATAATAAAAATATTATTAATAATAAAAGTAGCACTCTGAAGAAGGCCGATTAAAATAAAATAATGGATACGCATTAGTTTGATGTTAATTAAACCCTATAATTAAATATCTGTGTTCTATTTTAAGGTAATCAAAAAATCAGCATCTTTTTAAATCAGAGGTGACCAACCCCAAAGATATTGCGGACCATTTCGGAAATGCATCCTAATTCTGCGGGTCACCATTAAAGTTATATATCTCAAATTCTCCGTACTTAATTTAGATATACGGTAAGAAATTTAATCTGTGAATATTTTTACGTATTTCTTGCGTTGATACAGTGCCTGTAACCGCAAAAAATGGAATTTTCAATGGTCAATACAATAACTGTCAATACTTCATTACTACGATGGTGTAGTGATAGAGGTATACCAAATTTTCTTAAAACTTAATTGAAAATTGTATATTTTGAAGGTAAGTTATAAAAAGTACAACAAGAGACACTGGAAGTTGCTAAGGAAAGGGTTTTTATGTTCCTTGAACAAATTTTAAATCTAAGTTATTTATTTATAGGCATTTTTAAACTGGCAGGACAACGTCTGGCGGGTTCAGCTAGTTAATATTTTTTTTAAAATTTTTCTACATTATTACAATAATACTGTGATAAATATTACACAAATTATAAGTGGCTGGGAGGTAATATCTTTTAACAATAATTGATTTACGAAACCATGAACCTTACCTAACCATTTTGGTAATCGCTAAAACTACCTCAAAAGTTGATGGAAAAATAACTCATATATTCAAGTAATAAATCATTTAGCTATATTAATGACTTAATAATTCGTATAGAGGCGAAGTAGACGATACATAAAAAATATACAAAATATATTATAACAATCGCCTTTGAAAATTTATTGATTTAATTATTTAAATGGTGAAACATTAAAGATTTTTTATTTGTAAGGAAATTTGTTGTAATAATCAATATAACTGGAGTCTTTATTTTTAACCGCTCAGAAAAATGGATCATTAACTTAAAAAATTACGAAAATTAACGAAATATTAAGTATAGACCAAAAACAGGCAGTAGGTAGGTACTATTGTTGGATTACTGGTAGTTTTGTAAGACTTGATTCCAGATCCTAATTTTATTGTTTTTCATTCTTCAAATAAATTTTTAAATTCAAATAGAAAGTAAATTGCCTGCGTTTTGATATTTATCAGTTCCCGAATTATATTCGATTCTTATTTATATTTTTATTATACAAGGTTACATAATTTTCCATTATACTTTAATATAGATGAAACAAGAGATGTTATATATTAAAAATTAGCCAAGGAAAATATAAATTGAAACTGATTTCAAAACAAGTTTTAACCTTGGAAAATAAATCAAATCTCAAATCTATTTTTCAATTTTAATTTTAGTTAATATGAAGTATTTATTCTTTAAAATATTTGAAAAAAACCAATGTTAGAATATTCATAGAAACTTTTTAGAAACCAAAAATTGTTTCAACAAAATTAAAACATTGCAGGTAACTTATTATTCGATATACATAGGATATAGATGCATGGATGAGATCCAGTGGCGTAGCTAGGTAACCAAGGGCCCTGGGATAAATTTAAAAATGAGGCCCAGCTGCTATGTAAACTGATTAGGTTTTATCAAATAAAAATATGAAATATACAAATACTTTAAAAACGCTAAGCTACTTGAGCTCTTTTTTGTACACTGCAGGGCAAGTGATAAAAATATTAAACAGTAAGAACATAAATTACAATAAATACTTGGTGTAGGTTTGGCTAATAAAACGAAATAGAGAAGATTCAAGGGTTTATTATATAAAAGTCAGGCCTACCAACTGACTAAATAACAATTATATTTACAATTTTCCTAGCTTTAATTTTCGCAAAAGTATCAATGACTTCGTTTAAATCCAGGCTTGTTGTGGTTTTATTTTCAATCGCTATTAGCGATAAATGTCGGAGTCGAGTTTGGTCCATATTATTACTTAAATAGATTTTTTTTATTTTTAATTTGCTAAATGACCTTTCAGCTGCTGCAGAAGTGACAGGAATTGTAAAGAATAATAACATTGCCGTAAATACTTCCGTTAGGTCGCATTCTAGCACTCCATATTTGCTCATTATTTCCTTACATAATTGGTGAACTTCCAACTGAATTTCCAAAAGTTCAGTTCGATCGAGATTTCTGGTGCTGCCCCGCCTAGCCTCTAGGTAGCTACGCCACTGATAGTAGCTACGCCATGTTTTACCTAAATTACTTTCTTTAATATTCATCCTTTAAATTATGATAGATATTACAAAATTAATATCGATAATTGATTCAATATTTTCATGAATATATATAAATATATGAGTCTAGTATGAAAATAAACACACCTAGGTTCTGGATAAATATTAAGTGTGGAAATCAAAACTTTTCACCAGGATTATTATCATGGCCACGTGGAAAATATAAAATAGGATTTTATGAATTTTAGTTTTCGTATAGTTGAATACATTGAACGATGTAGTAAGCTGAAGGATATTTCAGACAAATAACTTAAAAAAATGTTAGTTAATAATACTTGCTCCCATACATTGTATGAATACATTCCATACATGGTACATTTTTTGATAAATAAATAAATAGTTATAATTGGAAATATATTATTAAGGATAATTTGTACAAATATCTATGTTTAATTTCGAAACTTCTTAAATTTTCATTGTAATGTATTTATAATTTACTGTCTGCCTAATCGTTTTCTGTAAAAATTATAATTACGTAAATATTAGAATTTACTAATCTTCGATAATATGCATATTATTTAAAAAAAAGAAGCTTTTATATACCATAATTATTCGTGAATAATTAGCATTTCGTATCGACCGCAGTGGTTTAAATTAAACATTGTGAAAACGCATATTATTTATGTGTCTATCTAAAGTCATAATTTAATGACCATCCAAACTGGCAGTAAAAAATCAGGGTCAATATGAAAAATATAGTATTTTATTCCACATTTTCTAATAAATTTTACCATTAAAAATTATATATTTATATAAATAAATACAATAAATCGTACTATCAGTTTACCGGCTTAAAGTAATCAACATTGAACTAGCTATGATTACTCCAGAATATAATATGATACATACCTAACTGCAATCTGGTTTAAAGAAATTTTTATCAAAACATTATTTGATATTTTGTAAGTGGGAGGTGTTTTGTGCTTTATTATACACTTTTGGCTTTGTTTCGATAATAATAACGTAAATTTCGTTATGTGTTTCTCTATAAAAATGACTTCATGTATATATAAAGTTTTTAGTAGCATAAGGACTGATAAAGAAGACATTTGTCGAACTAATCGGTTTTAGTTTTACAAGAATATATTCTGAAAAATTGTTATTTTATATTGATATTTGTTATAATAGCAACGAAGTTTGATTTTATTTCGAGACTAGGATATTCAGTGCAACAATGAATACATTCAAAAGACCTCCAAATCCAAATCCTCGGAAAACGGCAAACTTTTTTTCCAAACTATTTTTTGGGTGAGTTTTAAATAATTACTTTTTTTGTTTACTAAGTTAATTTGGTACATTTAACATTTCTTTTTTGTTTTCAACATTAACTAAAAGAGTTATAAAATTAAAAAAAAGATTTATTTATTTTGTAAGTTAATTTAACGACAGTAGCTACACATTTAACAAGCATAACCAAAAAAAAAATCACCTAAGGAATCTTTTAAGCTTTTAATTTTAATATTATTGAAATTTGTTAGACCCCTTTTTGCTCCACATTCATTTATTTAAAGTAATTTTATTTTTCATAGTACCGTTTTCCACAAGTTCAAAGCTTTAGAAATAGTCTCAAAACTGAATCAAATTGAAATCTTTTTCAAATATTAATAATTTACGGAATCGTAATTTCACAATTGGGCATTACTACTTATTTTCACTTTGTCTTCTTTAACAGGGTTAACCAATAACCACCCTCATTTCTTCCTTCTATTCTTTCCTATTTCCTGGGGTTAACATATTTGGAAACTTTTGGATCAAATATTTTTGGGTCAAATATTGGATCAAATATTTTTGGATCAAATTTGAATCAATATTTGAATGATTTAATTTCCCCCAATTCTTCTAAACATGTCCGTCCCATTTCAACCTTTCTGTAGTCTTTGGCGTCCCCTAGGAAAATATCAGCACCCATTGGGAGCAATATCTGCCTTATTTTTCCAAGTTTTTGCTTATATTACGCAAAACAAAATGTCCTTTCCTGGTATAAATTTAAATAGCTTTACTTAGTCTGTATGGATTGCATTGTTCTGGGGAAAATTTTATTTACTTTTTACTTTTAAAAATGGAAGTTTTTATTACTGTTACGTAATGTATGTGAGGTAGATTGAAAAACTTTAAAAGCAGATCTTTAAATTATCTAATTGAATTGCATTGTATAGATACTTTATTATTATACCAACGCCAAAGATTCTGACGTAAGTGCATCAATTCCCGAGGTCTTCCCTCTAATGTTCAATATTTATTGAATGAAAAAGTTTTTGAATTAAAAATGTCATTAATAAATAAGATATTTCTTAATCCTATAAGTCTTATAAAGTATTTTTTTCCATAAAAGCTAGATACCTTGATGGCATATCGATAGGATTGTTCTGGAATAAAATCTGATCAACCAACACATTTTTATTTTTTTGATGTAATTTTTTTTTTTTGTTAAGGTTTATGAACACAATTGTAAAGGATAACAAAAATATTTTCTATTCAAAATAAAAGCGCCAATAATTATTTATTGTGTTTAAGCGTTTTGAGGTAGAAGCGAAGTTCTAAATAGAATAATTTGTATAGAAAACTATTTTTTAATTTTGAGAAATAGTTTTGAAAATAAAATTTTTATCTATTTGATACATATAGATATACTTTTATGGTTAATAACTATAGGTAATGAATACCTCTAGTAGATAAAAACCTTTACCAATATTTTGCAGTATACTTATTATATAGTTATACTTATTCTGTATTCGTATTTTACTGTTTCTAAATCGTCGCTCCTAAGCCATTTAGAGGATTTATTATAAAACTACAATTGTACAATAAGTTAAAGTTTATTCAAATCAATCTCATTCATGATTACCTATCTAATATTCTGGCAGGTCTGTTTAATGTTTACATTATCATATTTCGAATAATCAGTACACTTAGGTACTTAATTATCTACGAAATACCTAGCAATTGAATTCCCATTGAATAACTCCAACTAGGGGAACCTGCGGTGGAACGGGGAACCTAAGTTTTAATTACAATTTACAAGAGATTTAAAGAAACAATCTCATTGTTTTGTAATTTATACATTTATTAAATTCATTCTTTACAAATAAAAAAACATATTTTATTGATTTAAATTAATAATTTATATTAAAAATTTAGGTTTCAAAAATAAATGGAAATTTCCCATTTTCCACCATCCTCTGAGACTTAATGGGAAATGAGTCTGGGGTGCAATAGGATACTTATTGTTGACTTAGTTCGCAGATGAAGACACTGTCATCATCGTGTTTAGCCCAGCACATGCCAAATGTGCCCATTTTTGACAAATACTGCAGGAACACCAGCTTTCATTAGATTTGGAGTTTAAATCCTAACAGTATACGCAGATTACCTCTGCATCTTCCGACCTTTCTTATATATGGACTGTCGGCTAGTTTTCCTTTTATAGGTACCCATTATCTGCTGATAAAATAAAAATGTCTATCTGAATGCGAAATACTATCTAGATGGTATATCCCATTCCGCCCTACCCATTGTGCCCCAAAGAACCTTCCACAGAAACACTACTATTATGGCAGGATATATTGGTTATATTTGAATTATCACTAGGCTTTTAGTTAGTCAACAATATGTTTTAATAAACATGTCATGTTAATATTCAAACAAAAAATAGAACATTGGATAATTATCTTAGTGTTACTTTGCAAAAATTAGAATTCGGAAATGTTTATTTCGACTTCTGATAAAAATAAAAATAACTACACTCTTTACTGGCGATAGCCACTTTTTATAATGCAGTACAGTTAATTGAACATTGAGTATGACTTTTTCGCGTTTCTGTCACTTGTAACAAGCGCTAATTACATTTCCCATTCCGCCCCATGTTTCCATATTTCAGAAATACTAATTATTAATATATTGTCAATCGAATACAACAAATCCTGACTAGCCCAAATTAAAACTCAAATTTGTGTTATTATTGTAAATTATGATATGGATAATATATTCAAATTATAATTGACAAATTGTATGCTAATTTTTTAAAAAAAAAAGGTCAAAATCGCTTTGAACATCCCTTCGATGTCTACTCTGAAATGCTCTATAAGATCCATAATATTGTTTGGCGGTATATTTTGCAGTATTTTGAAAATAGGAATAAATCGATAGTTATAGATACTTATTATATATTCGTATTTTACTGTTTCTAAATCGTCGCTCCTAAGCCATTTAGTGGATTTATTATAAAACTACAATTGTACAATAAGTTAAAGTTTATTCAAATCAATCTCATTCATGATTAACTATCTAATATTCTGGCAGGTCTGTTTAATGTTTACATTATCATATTTCGAATAATCAATAAACTTAGGTACTTAATTATCTACGAAATACTTAGCAATTGTCCTATTGAATAACTCCAATTATTTCATAAAGACTAATCATTAATATAATCAATCGAATACAACAAATCCTGACTACCCCGAGTTAAAACTCAAATTTGTATTATTATTATTTAATTATGATAAGGATAATATATTCAAATTATAGTTGACAAATTTTATGCTAGTTTAAAAAAAATGAGGTCAAAATCGCTTTGAACATCCCTTTGATGTCCTACTCTGAAATGGTCTATAAGATCCATAATATTGTATAGGCGGTATAGGTTCAAAAGCGAATTAAGATTAGAGAAATAGGGGAAACCCTTTCCATTCTATTAACATCCTTCCAAAATTTGTAACCACCTTGTTTTGTGGAAAACAACCAAAGTGGAAAATTGAAGTGCTTAGAAAAATAGTATCACTATCGGCCGGAGAAAACTATCAGAAGGATATGATTAGCGTTTTCTGGAATTTCAAAATCTGTTAAATTAATAAGCGTTACTGCAATATTAGTACATTTGGACAACTAAATACCATCTAAATTAATAGAATAATAAATAAGTAAACTTACTTTTCATAAGTAAGGATTTATAAGACTTGCGATAGAAATTGGACCAATATATTTTGCGATTGTTGAGATAAGAGCTGATAACGCAACAATGGAAAGAATGGTCAAAATAGCGGAAATGAAGATACTAAGGGACATCAATGATTTAAATCTAAGAAATAGGATACAAAACAAATCAATCGGAGAAGAATTAGAAATACAGGATATTGTAAGATGAAGTACTATAGTTCAAGATAATGGTACTGGAGAGCCCATGTAAATAGAGTGAATCTAGACCAGTGGTTCCCAATTGATTTTGGGGCTATGCCCCACCTAGGCATTTCTAAAATCCTGATCCCTCTCCTCGTGATATTCAAACTTTGTTACTCAAAATTTGACGGTTATTTACCTGAAGAAAGCTTAAAAGGCCATTTACTTGGTATCTACACAAGCTTCCAAAGAATAAGTCATGAAAGAGAAAAATTAAAAATTAAAGAACAGTTAAATAAATAAAGTTTCCATATATATTAGGGTGATTTTTTTTTGACTTTTTTTTTTTGGTCCCATCGTGAAATTTTGTTGGAAATACCAAAAAAAATAATCTCTGAAAGTTTGAGCCCTTAATATTAATTTTAAGTCCTCGACCAAGACGTGTAAGGATTTCCCATTGAAAATACACGGAAACTCTGATTTTTTATTTTTAAATTTCTATATCTCAGCGGCATTTCATGGGATCGCTTTTACCGAAGATGGTTTTTTCTCAAAATTAAACGCTCTACAAAAGTGTCGATTGCGACAAAGTCGTAACTCACACCGGTGAGGTAGTACGGGCCACTGAACCTGGTTTTTCCATAAAATTCAAGGCTTAATATCTCGTTTAATATTGATTTTCGCGATTTGGTCTAAAAGAACTTTTTTGTAGGAAATCAAATTCTCTACAAGTTTTTCATTTATAATTTTTCCGTAGCTCTCGTTATTTACGAGATAAATGCAAAAAAAACGCGAATTTTATGGAAAAATCAGGTTCAGTGGCCCGTACTACCTCACCGGTGTGAGTTACGACTTTGTCGCAATGGGCACTTTTGTAGAGCGTTTAATCCTGAGAAAAAACCATCTTCGGTAAAAGCGATCCCATGAAATACCGCTGAGATATAGAAATTTAAAAATAAAAAATCAGAGTTTCCGTGTATTTTCAATCGAAATTTTTACACGTCTTGGTCGAGGACTTAAAATTAATATTAAGGGCTCAAACTTTCATAGATTTTTTTTTTGGTGTTTCCAACAAAATTTCACGATGGGACCAAAAAAAAAAAAAAAAGTCAAAAAAAAATCACCCTAATACATATAATAGAGAACTGATAGTCTTTGGCGTTTTTGGTATAATCAGCCATAGAGTCCACGTCCTTCCCATGACCCACCAAAATATTGCTATGTTCTACCGGTGGGCCTGTGCCCCATGTTGAGAATAACGGGTCTAGATCATATAGTAAAATGAACTAAAATCCAATGATCCGATACAAGAAGACCATGGATTAGGTCTCCACAGCGATGAAGAACTAGTTGGTCATCATTATCCTAGCAGCCCTTAGTATACCTAACTCAAACGATACACAACCCTAATAAATAGAGGAAAAAGAAGAAGATTCTTTTTCCTAATTGAAAATTTGGAAAATCCAAGTTGTCTGTCCATCTCTACGCCTCCAATTTCAACATTTTATTAATTATAATATGACCCTAATTTTAATTATATACTTAATTTTTAATATGGTTTCTTTTGTTGTTTAGCTATGCAACACCAATACTTAAAAAAGGATATGCAGAAGACTTTTTGGAAAGTGATATATACGATCCACTTCCGGAAAATCAGTCGTCTCTGCTTGGAAACCGTTTAGAAATGTATGTATAAATAAAATGAACCTAAAATGGAATATAATTATGTATTTATGAAAACTATCGAACTGTTTTAGTGTTTGGAATAAAGAACGCAATAAGAAAAACCCAAATTTTTTTCGAACCGTCCTCACTACGTTCAGAGCAGAACTGACTATAATGGCTATTCTTACCATTACTCTAGAACTATTTTTACGTTTGGTTCAACCAATTTTGTTGGGACAACTTTTAATCTACTTCGAAATAAATTCCAGAATGACAGTACAAAAAGCTTTCTTTGTTGGAAGTATGATGTGTACTGCTAACTTGTTAGGAGTTTTTGTATTAAACCATTACTTATACAGATGCTTTCAATTTGGAATGAAACTTCGGATTGCATGTTGTTCGGTTGTTTATCGAAAAGTAAGTAGGTACCTGGTTATTGACAATTTAATTTAGGTTTTAATGTTATCTAATCTAATTGGAAATAATTAATTTTAAGGCTTTGAGACTTAGTCAAACAGCATTGGGAGAAACTGCAACTGGAAAAGTTGTAAATTTACTGTCAAACGATGTGGGTCGTTTCGATATTTTGGCTCCTTTAATAAATTATTCATGGGTCTCTCCAATTTCCGCTGTTTTCGTAACGATTTATCTATATTTTAGTGAAGGAATTTCTGCTGTGATAGGAATGTCAGTGGTATTTCTTGCCATTCCTATTCAAGGTATTCTGATTAAAAAAAAATCGTTCGTTACTATATTATGATTTTTGTTTTATTTTAAGTGTATTGTGGACGCTTGTCCGCCGTATTTCGTAGTAGTACAGCTTTGAAAACCGACGAAAGAGTAAGATTGATGGAAGAAATAATATCCGGGATTCTGGTTATTAAAATGTATGCTTGGGAATATCCATTTTCAATTTTGCTAAAGCTTGCCAGAAAGTAAAAATGTTTCAACCAAAAAACCCTCAATACTAATTGCTATAATTTTAGATTAGAAATGGCGGAAATAAGAAAGAGTGGATATGTTCGTGGAATTAGTCTGACGTTCGTATTATTCACAATTAGATGTGCCATGTATGTGGCGATGGTTTCAATGGCAGAAATGGGAGTACCAATCACAGCTAATCATGTACAGAAAAAAGTGGTAAATTATTCATCTAAATTAATAAACTTATGCTTTTTAGATGTATGTTTTGTCATCATTCTTTGCCATTTTATCAAATACAATGTCGGGAATGTTTGTGCGAAGTATTTCCGAATGGGGTGAAACATTGGTGGCATTAAAACGTATCGAAGGATTCTTAATGCTTGAGGAGTATGATGAACGACAGCATCCATTAATGGCACAACTACAGATCACTAATGGTCTTACAGAAGCGAAAATTGAAAAACCTGAATATGCAGTTTGTATGAATAATATAAGTAGCACCTGGAATTCTGGGTCTTCAGAACAAACATTGACTGATATTAGTATAAAAATTCCTTATGGAAAATTTGTGGCAATTATTGGCTCAGTTGGAAGTGGAAAAAGTTCAGTTTTACAAACACTTTTGAACGAATTATACGTTACAAAAGGTTCCACGAAAATTAATGGTACTGTATCGTATGCCAGCCAAGAAGCTTGGGTATTTGCTTCATCAATTCGGCAGAACATTTTATTTGGGGCACCTTACGATAAAGCACGATATAAAGAAGTGGTAAATGTATGTGAACTTCGGAAAGATTTTGATATGTTTCCGGACGGTGACATGACCATAGTTGGAGACCGAGGGGCTTCTCTTAGTGGTGGTCAAAAAGCCAGAATTAATTTGGCTAGAGCCATTTATCGAGATATGGATATTTATCTTTTGGACGATCCATTATCTGCTGTCGATACTAGAGTCGCAAAACAATTATTTGAACGCTGTATAAATGGTTATTTGGCTAAAAAAACAAGAATTCTAGTCACACATCAACTGCAATTTTTAGAAGGAGCAGATCATTTGGTGATACTGAAAGATGTTGGTATTTGATTGTTTTTATAAAACCATATTAATAAAATGACTTCTTATATTACAGGGAAGAATAGAGATGCAAGGTACATTCTCGGAAGTATTTAGCAGTGGATTAGATTTTGCACAGTTGTTAACAATTGAAACGGAATTATCTGAAACTGAGAAAAAAGATTTAGAAGCTTCGGAAGATAAAATTACTCGGGATAGAAAAGTAAATATTACATTTTAAAGAATAACATAGTTTCAGCAAACTATATACCTACTAACAAAACGAAAAAATTTAACGTTAATAATATAAAACAATTTTGTTGTAATATACATACAGTTTTACCAGAAAATATTTATTATAGTTACTAAAACACTTATTTATTAATTTTATCAATTATTTTTAACAGTTGGCGCAATTTATTTCGAACTTTATAGCGTATACTAGTCGTAACTCAAGGTTTATAAATTACACAGGTTGCTGCATTAGAAAGAAAAAATGACGTCATACGAAGAGTTTTGAAATTTGAATCAGTCTGAAGATATGTACGAACTTCTTCTGGAAACGTCACGTAGCGCATGAGGCCACCTGTGTATTTTATAAACCTTGGTCGTAACTGTTCTGGCGATAGTCGATCGCCTTACTTATATACCAATTTGTGCCATTCTGGAAGTTGTTCCAGGTACTTCTCATAGATTTGAACGATTTCTTCTCTTTCTATCCTCCATTAAAATCTCACGAAGTATTCTGGAACGTCTTTCGTCTTTCTTCAATCTCATTAATAAAACTTCGAATGTTCCAATTCTGCAACATTATATGTTATTAAAATTTCAGAAATCATCAGCTTCAAATAACAGCACGAGCACATTAGGTCTTAATGAAAACACTGATTTAAAAGACAAACGAGCAGAAGAATCATCCAAAGGGAAAGTTAATGGAAATCTTCTATGGTTATATTTCAAAAAGGGAAATAATCCTTTTATATTAATAGTGATTGTCGTATTATTTTTTTTGGCCCAAATACTCGCCAACAGCTGTGATTATTTCGTTTCTTTTTGGTAAGTGCTTTTTTAATTCTTGAATTTTCCATCATGCAATTGATTTTTGTTTATCAAGGATCGACGATGAAGAATATCGTAGAGAAAACTCAACTTGGCCGGATTATCAAGCACCTCGTCTTTCGCAAAATATTGAGATTGATATTTATTCTGCTTTAATAGTTCTACTATTTATTGTAGCGTTTAGCAGATCAATTGGTTTCTTTTTAGTTTGTGTTTCCAGCTCCTTAGCGCTTCATAAAAGTTTTTTTATGGGAGTTATAAAAACAAGTATGCATTTTTTTTATACTAATCCCGTAGGAAGAATATTAAACAGGTATTTGTTGTTTGATTATTGTGGATTTTTAAATTTGAATATTGACTTTTTTCAATTGTTATAGGTTTTCAAAAGATATGGGAGCCGTTGATGAAATGTTACCGAAATCGTTTATGGATGCTTTTCAAAATATTCTCATTATGTTCGGTGCGATAATATTATCGGCAATGGTCTTTCCGTATTTTATAATTCCAATTGTATTCCTTGGATTTATGTTCTATTTTCACACAAAAATCTATACGAGAAGTTCCACAAACATAAAACGACTTGAAGGAATTAGTAAGGCTAATTAATTAATCATATCTAGATAAAGCGGTAAAATTAATTTTTTATAATGAGTTTTTTAAACCTCTGTCAAGTTAGCACCCGACTTTTACAAATTAAAATTTTAAATATATTTTTAGATAGCCTTTTGTTTGTACTTGATTGTACCGAAAAAATTTTCGTTTGTACCTCAACCGAAAAAAAGTTATTAAATTTTTAAAAATCGATAGCTCCCAATTGTTAGATTTTTTAAAAAATTTAACGGCCATAGATAGGCCTTGACACGCAGAGGTTTGTACCGAAAAAAAATTGTTTCTAACTTTAACCCAAAAAAAAATTATGAGCGATTTTGTGAATGTACTTATTCCATTGAAAACAGAGTTTTCCAGCTACTACGGATTTTCCTTGAGAGATTTTCCAAATCCAAAGGCGGTACAATCTAGCTACGGAGGCGTTAAGGATTGTACTGAAAAAAATATCCTTCTAACTCTATTCCAACGGTAGTTATAAAGGATTTTGTATGAGTAATTAGACTCTAATTACTTCATTGTTGAAACTGCAAAAACGGCCATAATTTTGTTTCCGTTGAGGTACAAGCGATTTTTTTTGCGGATTTTCCCGGGTGCTGGTCTCTAGTTGATGAAACCGGTTGAATTTTCGTTTGTACCTAAACCGGAAATAAAATAGAGTTTTCCGGCTACTACGGATTTTCCATGAGAGATTTTCCAAATCCAAAGGTGGTACAATCTAGCTACGGAGGCGCTGAGAATTTTACCGAAAAAATTATCCTATGACCGTTAAATTTTTTGAAAAATCTAACAATGGGGGGCTATCGATTTTTAAAAATCTAAAAACTTTTTTTCGGTACAACCAGGTACAAACAAAAGGCTATCTAAAAATATATTTAAAATTTTAATTTGTGAAAGTCGGGTGCTAATTTGACAAAGGTGTTTTTTAATTTGCCGAATTGGCAAGAGTATAATTAACGATGAGTAGACATGGATTGTTTCATTTAAATCAGTTTATCAAAGTTTCGTAATATAGTTACAACTCAGTTAAAAAAAGGCATTTTAAATGTTAAAAAAAAACATTAGAAGTCGTTTAAAGTTATTAAATTCGTTATTCCCAATGTGGGACGCAGGCCCCATCGGTGGGGCATGGTAATATTTTCGTGGATCATGGGCCGGACGGGTACCCTACGGCTGACCAACCAAAGACTATGGGTTAATTCGAGAATTATTTACTAACAGTGACTTGTTTTTCATTCATTTCTGGATAATCTTTCATTCAAATATTTGCTATTTCTGCATTTCAGTTTCTTATTATATGCTTGAAAACTTTACTTCTTTATTTTTTAATTTTTCTCTTTCATGGATGACTAATTCTTTGGAAGCTTGTGTAGATACCAAGTAAATGGCTTTTTAAGCTTCCTTCAGATAAATAACCGTAAAATTTTGAATAACAAAATTTAAATATCACGGGGGAGAGGCATCAGGATTTTAGAAATGCTTAGGTGGGGTATGACCCAAAATTGGTTGTGAACCACTGTACTAATTGCATTTTAAATTTAATGATTTCAAAATGCCTTTTTTTAACTGGGAAATTTTCCAAAATTTCTATATTGACTCATTTGTCGTTCCCTTTTCGAGGCATTTTTCGGAGCACTCAACTTCCCATTGAAATATTTTACTTTTAAATATTAGTTTTATGATTACATTTTTCATTTCAGCTAAAAGTCCGGTATTCTCCCATTTAAGTGCCACTTTGAAAGGATTAAGCACAATTCGTGCATTTAAATCCCAGAGTATTCTCCAAAATGAATTTGATGAACATCAAAATCTCAATAGTGGTGCATGGTTTATGTTTCTCACTTGCCAAAATATATATGGATTCGGTTTGGACTTATTGTGTTTTTTGTTTGTTACCATAATCGTGTTTACATTTATAACTTTTAGTGGATGTAAAAAAAAAATAATATTCTTAAATTCATAAATACAAATAACAAGTATATAACTTTTAGTGACAACGGCTGGAAAAGTGGGACTTGTGATTTCCCAAGCTTTGTCGTTAACTGGTTGTGTTCAGTGGGGCATGCGACAATCTGTAGAAGTTCAGAACCAGTTAATGTCTGCCGAACGTATTTTTGAATATACAGAATTAAAACCTGAAGATAATTTGGAAGGTGATAGTAATATTCCCAAAGAATGGCCACGAAATGGGAAAATTAAATTTATCAATACACAAATGAAATATGATGTAGACGCACCGTTTATACTACATAACTTAAATTTAGAAATTTTACCTGGACAAAAGATAGGAATTGTTGGTCGAACTGGTGCTGGTAAATCATCGTTGATAGCAGCCTTATTTCGTTTGGCTATTATTGAAGGAGGTATCGAAATTGACGACATTGATACCAAACAAGTGGTGTTACAAGAACTGAGGAAAAGTATCTCGATAATCCCACAGGATCCAGTTTTATTTTCGGGCACAATGCGACGCAACTTGGACCCGTTTGATGAATATGACGATAAAGTTTTGTGGAGTGCTCTCGAAGATGTATGAACTAAATGACAAATATAAAATTTCTGATATTCATTCACTTATGTTTCAGGTGGAGTTAAAAGAAATAATTCTTCAAAACAATAATCTAGAAACCAGAATATTAGATCATGGTGCCAACTTTAGTGTAGGACAACGGCAGTTGGTTTGTCTAGCACGTGCCATAATTAAGAAAAATAAAATTTTATTGCTAGATGAAGCTACGGCTAACGTTGATCCCATGTAAGTATTATGATAATTTATTCCAAGAAAAAAAGCAGTTTATTGTTATTTTTAGAACGGATGCATTAATTCAAAAAACAATTCGAGAAAAATTCGTTGATTGTACTGTACTCACAGTAGCACATCGATTACATACAATCATGGATTCGGATAAAGTTTTAGTGATGGCTGGTGGAAAAATTATGGAATTCGACAGTCCTCATTTGTTGTGTGTAAATAAAAATAGTATTTTTTATCAAATGATTTGTGAAACGGGACCCGCAATGACGGAAATTTTGTGCAAAGCAGCCAGAGATTCTTATCATGCAAAATCGATTTCATATTTATAATACTTAACGTCATTTGTATATTATATATTTTATGTTTCAAATACATTTTTATACTTTATTTTTAATCCTTGTCTTCTTATTTATCCTACAAGTAAATTATTAATGTCACTAATGTTGAAAAATCTTTTTATTTTGCGATTTATGTTAGTGGAACATAGTTGTACATATCGCTCATTGGGTGCAATAGTGGCACATCAACAAATTGTTAGTTTTGAGAAAATGATTATGTTTTATGTAATTTATTAATTAATTTTGGTTTTATGTAAGATAACATAAAAATATGCCAGTATTGTTAGTATATAAAATACAAAATGCGAGCATTAATGATAAAATTAACTAAAAATTAACATTTTTTGAGATGTGCCACTATTGCACCCAGTGAGCAATATATTGTAAGAACATAAATACAAAATCAAAATATTATATTTTTATATAGGTACCTGGCTTTTTCAATAATTTCAAGTTTTAAATTTACGTTATTAGAATTCGGCAAGTATTACAACCACGAATATTGGTTCAAAGACAAAAAAAAATTTACGATTTTTTTTTTTAAAATATTAGACTTTATTTGTCTATAATGGAAGTTATATGATAGCACTAATAAAAGGAAAAATGATCCTTTTTGTACAATTTAATTATCTAGTCCATGTCGTAGAAGACCTAGAGAAAAAAAAACGACTGAAATTCAGAATTTGTTAAAAAAGGAATGGACTGGAATATGAAAACAGAAGTAAAGTTGAGGTTTTTAAAGCTATCAAAACAATACGATTAATTAAGTAAGCCGATTAATTAAGGAATATAAAAAAAAATGAAAAGTTTTTTGATATGAGAAAATAATGAGGAAAGGGATAACGTATTTTAAAAGATTTTATTTGAAATTATTTGCCTACTGTAACTACCTAGCCGTCTCAGAATTCCAACCCACTTTGTAATTTTGAAAATAATCCATAACTATATTTGTACCACAAAAATTCGATATTAAAAACCGAATATAAAAAAAAAAAACAAAATATTCAAAAAACAAAAACGGTGTATTCTCATGTTACATAAAAGGATTTTGAATTATTATTGAAATAGATTAAAAAGTAAATCAATTAATACATTAAAACTATCCTCAAACTTAAATCTTCAGGAAATTGTATTTCGAAATTAATGTTCCAGGCACAAACATTAATATTTACATTAATCCTTGAAGACAAATTTCTTTTCTCTTCATAAAGGGAAAATTGATTTTCCAGAAGAGGATCGCACTTATTCTATATATAATCGTATAGGTATATCAATATGTATATCTTACTTTCCTAAAAATATTTAGAGTACATATATTTTATTTTAAGTGTAGCTAAACAATAAACTCAATAAATAATTGTGAAATTTTTCTGAAAAATAAATAGTAGTATTTATTTCAATAAATACCAATCGTTGTAAAAGTTCATTATCGTTAGTTATCATTAAATATTTTTTTAAAAATAAGAATTAAATAGAGCTAAATAGCAGTGGCGTAGCGTGCCTTGGAGGGGCCCTATATCAAATTTATTTGGGGGGCCCAAATGGAGGGTAAGATTAAGAGATTAAGTGACATTGTGAATAACATTTTACTAATTTTTGGTTCCACACGTTAAGGGGCCCTGTAGGCCGGGGGCCCCGTATCATTGATACGGCTGATACAGTGGTAGCTATGTCCCTGCTAAATAGGCAAAAAATGGTTTTATTTAGTACTTAATATTATGTAATAATAAATTAACAAAAGTTTTCAGTGCTAAATAATTTAAATAATACAAAGACTAAACAGTTCTCAGCGATACATGGACTAAACAATACCATTTAAAAAATTAATTTATAGTTTATTGGAATTTCTAAGTGTTTATAGATTACTTAAAAAATGGAAACACCTAGGAGTTCCATTAAACTTTAAATATTTTTTTTTTGAACTTGTGAACTTTTTAAAATGATATCATTTAATTGATGTATCGCTGATAATTGTTTAGTCTTTGTATTATTTAGATTGTTTAAATTTTTCATCTAAGAAAATGTTTGTTAATTTATTAATGTATGAGTTGTTTTAATTTTAAACAGTACATAATATAAAGTTTTAAGTATGCACAACCGCGTTTTGTGGAATGTGATATAGATACGATCCTTTTCCGGAAATTCAATTTTCTCCCCTGAAGAAGGTGTAGAAAAATATTTGAATATATTTTTAAGGGTCTGAAATAAATAATGGAAAAGGAATAAGCTTTTTTCATCACTTCATTGAAAATAGAGTTATGACCGTCCTGTTAATTATTCTAGCATTATTTTTAAATCTGGTTTTACCCCTTTTGTTGGGACAAAATACTATTTTCATCAAGATATCATTAAACCAATTAATACGTTTTTTTTTTTTTGTAGAGAAGCTGATGCGTATTTATATTGAATCACTATTTGTACCAATTAATTTGGAATGAAACTTTAAATTGTATGTTGCTCAATTACTCATTGAAAAGTAAATACTTTTATAACAGTTTCCTATGGACATGTACTGGCATCATTTTCGTTATTATCAGAATGAAAAGTTAAAAATTTAACTGATGTTAAAAGTACAACCACAAATTTAAATTTATATTCTATTTTATTTTTGAAGATATATTTACATCTTTTTACAATTTCTCTATTTTAATTAAATAAGATATATTTTACAATCTAAAAGATGGTAACAATAAACTGATCTCCTTGATCTTGTTAATTGAAATAAGTTCCTTTGGTTTATATGATTTTATTATTAACACAAGTAGTGCACTACGGAGGTGTTAGTGGACATGTGATTACAAGGCGATCACTATGTCTTCTGGAAATAACACCTGCATTTGGAGACGTATTAAGAACCAAAGGTCCACTATTATGTGAATGTCCTGGATGTACCATCGAATATCGCTGTAACACATGCGAAGGATGTATTAAATCGTCATGGAAAGAATGCCGCATTCGTCTTATTTGATTCTGAGGTACATTTGGTTTTCTTGACGAAGAATAATTTCGACCCTGTCGAGTTGATTGTCTCGTTGCTCTCTTCTCTGATTTCAACGAGTCTTCGTAACTGCTAAAAATGTGAATTTGTGAAAAAGAAATTCGTTTTAAAAAAATTATTTCTTTATTACTTTGTACTTTCTGTTGATGACTGCGTCGTTGAATGGCCACAATTGCATCGGCCTACATGATGCTCATGACCACTGTCAACAATGCCAGAATCTTTACCACTTGAATGTAAGGATGTGACAGAAGTTTCAATTCCTCTTAGATTTCTATTTGGAATCACGTCATTTCCGTTCGTGATCACACGTAAATGTTCTCTTGTTTCGTTTCCGTTGTAGCGACTACAGTTAATATCATGAACAGAATTACGCAATGGTTGTTTAAAAGAAGTGGTAGAAGGACGCGAAGGAAGATCTACATTTGTACGTAAAGGTTCTACGTAGCGTCGAAAACGTGCTGAATGAAGTGGATCATCAAAGGAAGTAGACGAAGAAGTTTTACCGGCCCGGTCAGATGTTAACGCATACCCTATTGAATGATCTGCCCCAAAACTTGGCGACTTTCTAGGGCATGCAAAAGAATTCCAACAAATGAAATATTTTTACAATAGATGATTCAATGTAATGAAAATTGATGAATTGTTTGACAAGGAAAATTGGTGAAGGCTATTGTAGAAAAATAAAAGGATATGTTGTGGATTTTATTATTATTTCTCTAGTAGCTGTTACAATATGTATCATGAAAATATAAAAATGATTCATACTTTTATCTTAAAAGTAAAAAAAAAAATAGTGATAAAGATGTATATTGAACTTATAGAATAGATGTTTTCAAAGAAACTATTTACAAGGCTTCAATTGTATCTACAAGTTAGTTTTTAATATGTACATTTTTGACTTATATGAAATTGATGTTGAATTGTTGATAGCAATAATTATAGTATAAGCAATTAAAAGGCTATGCAAATGAAACATTTCGTAAGTAACAATTCGATTTTACTGATAAAAATACTACGAAAGTTTAAGACATAGGTACCGGAAGTTACTAAGACAGAAATAAGTTCCATACGGTACCCGCTAAATGGATCTCAAGATATACGAAACACTCACCTCCGGCTATATCTTGTACAACTTATACAAATGGCTGTAGCTAATGCTACAATGAAAATTACACATCCTAATATAATGACACCAATTTCCATGCTTGATAGCAAATATCGTTGACCACGTGATTGGTCACTCAAAGTGGTACCACTAGCGATATTTAAAACGTGATACGGTTCCAATTGGCGCTCAATATCCTCTTGTTTTTTATGTAAAATTCTAAAAAAAAAAATCTTTTATATAAAAAAATAAAACTAAAAAATATTCATTTACTTTTCTAAAATATTCATATCTATGATGACATTTAGCGATGGATCAACAGCATACAAATACATATCAGTCCTAAAAATTGAAAAAAAATAGTTCATTGAATTGTTAGAAACATGCAAAATTATCATTATCATACGCAGTACTGTCGATTAAATTTCTTTCTGAGTGTGGCTCCAATTTTCGAACTCGAACATCATATCCAGTAACATTATATAAAGTTCTGTAAAATATCAAAAAAATATTTAAGCCCTTTTCTCTGAAAGTAAAATTAGTGAAACAGTGTGTTTTAAGTTTTGCATAGCTCTGAGATGAAGATAAACTTGTCGATTTACAAGAAATGGACCTTTTTTTACTCTATATATTTGATTTTATTTATCGCCTCTATCATCCTCTAATAAAGAAATATTTTATAGCCCTTTAGCCTGACAATCCATAGCTTTAAAGTTCATCCCCTTTTAAATTGATATTTATAATTTGTAAGCGTATCTTTAACCGGTTTAAATCTCAAAGTCAAAACTAGACAAGAATAAAAATGACCATTAAAATTGATAGATCTCATTATAAAATTATCATCATTCAAAATACACTTTTCTTCTTCTTTTCACATTTTTTGCAATCTATTATTGTTATTTTGAGATATTTCTTTTAATGATAGGATTTACCAATTCTTTCTTTGCTACAGTTTTGCCTATAACTGAAAATCATTTTTCTATGTTTTAAAGTTTTTTTGTATTTATCGAGCCCAATGTAGAACTTAAAATGGTTTTCAAAGAAAAATGAAAAGCTTTGAACCAATTGGGGAACTGACCAGTTTGGTCACGACGTCTGGTGGTCAAAAAAATTACTAGTTTTTGTGTGCTCTCTTACATATAGCTATACCAAGCAGTTAACTATAATTAAATTAAAAATCAAATACATTTTTTTAATTGAAATGAAACTTATTAAGTCTTATTAAGTCCTTGTATAGAGAAAAGTAGAGTTTGCGTTGCTGTGAATGGTTACTGAAATAAGAAATAAGTTTTTTCGCTATACTTAAGTCTGACGTAATTTTTTACGTCAAAAATTTCTTTGAAAGGAAAGTCAAAATTTTTCCCTAATTTCAAAACTGGTCCTGGTATTTCGTGAGGTTATTTTATATGAGAAAATTGTAAACAAATCGCTGTAAAACTCCGTACATTAATGGTTGTATTTTCATTATTTTACCACATTTAATTATATAAATGTCAAGCTTCAAAAATGGTTTCTGCATTAATAAGATTTTTCTGACCTGAATTTAATCCAATTCAGTCGAATATGTATTTTAATGGATATAAAAATAAATTAAAATAATAACACAAACTCAATGTAAATTTAAGAAAAATCTTTTGGTTACACACAATACGTAGCCATGTTTTTAAGCCACATAAGCCGTGTCTTCTGGTCGGTTCTCAATAGCTTTTACCTAGTTTCAATAGATTATTTTGTAATAAAAATATCTTTTTAACCAAGCCGGATCCCAAAATTATAATAATAGGATTTTTTTATATGCGAACTTACGAAGTTATATTATCCACATGTTTCTCTATATCGGTTGGCTGCATTCCCATTATCATAACTAACTGTTTATCGTCATCTAATACATAAACCTGAAATTATATAACTTTAGATATGATTAAACTTAATTAGAATAGAAAATTGTCAAATATATACAAAAACATTAGCAATTGCCGATTTTCCATCGTCAGCTCCTCGTTTATCTGTCGCTTTAACATCGAAACCGAATACTCGTCCAGATTCTCTTGCAAAGCTGGATACTGATCGAATTTGTCCAGTTATTGGATCTATCGTAAATCGTTGGTAGTGTTCCTGAGCCCTTCCAAGAATTTGATATCTAATTTCACTATTTACTCCAATATCTGCATCTGTTGCCTAAAAATATTTTTATTATAAAAATTGTTAACATTCATTTAAAAATTATAGTAAAATACTTCCAAGCGAAGAATATGATATCCAAAATTGGCACTTGTTGGAATTGCAGCAACAATAGGACGACCATTTGTTTTGAAAATCGGATAATTATCGTTGACGTCTGTTACACGAATTTTTATTTTCACCTCATTTATCCCTAAAAATATTTTGAATTAAGAAAAAAAAATACTGTTGCACATCATTTTGAAAAGAAATACTTAGGCCAGTTAATCGTTCTGGTCCGATAGGATAAATCATTTCCATCATTCCACGTTCTGTTTTCACCCTATCAACCCTCACAACGATTTCATGCGTATCTTTTTTTTCTCTATCAGGACTGATCGCTAAAATTAACGTGCCGTTTTTCGGATCAATTCGGAACATTCTTTCAGTCGGATGATCACTTTTGGAGATGATACTAAAGCGTAAACGCATCGATTTGTAACTATCAGTTACATTCAATGTTAGTAACTTTAATGGTACTTGAACGTTTTCTTCGACTTCCAATTCAAAATACCGATTCGCAAAAACAGGGCGTTCAATTTTTTTGTGGTCTTCCGGAATATCAATTATTTTCACTATCAGTAAAGCTGTGGAACTCAAACTAGGCGAACCTAAATCGGAAGCCACAATTGTTACATTGTAGCTGTTTTGTGTTTCATAGTCCAACTTTCCGGTAGTTGTAACAATCCCATCTTTTGAATCAACGGCAAATAGGTACCCTAAATTTTTTCGATGAGGGATATCGAATAAGAGCAATCCGTTTCCATTGCCCAAAAAATCAGAATCGTTAGCAAATACTTTGGTGACTACTGTTCCAATTGGACTGTTTTCAACTACGGAAGCGTAGTAAATCGGTGTTAACATTACAGATTCAAAATTATGATTAGCCAGATGAAAAGCTTCTGGATGAGCAGAACGAATTATTTCATCATAGCCATAAAATATTGGAGCATTATCGTTAATGTCCAAAATATTGATTTCGACATCCACAGTTGAAGTTAAACGGGGCTCGGTTAACGAATTATCGCAAGCCAGAACTTGAAACAAATATTGGTCTTGTGATTCTCGATCCAGATCTCCATTTATAGTTAAGATTCCAGTAAATTCAGAAATAATAAATGGCAAATTATTGGTTCTATTTTTGATGTAGTATGAAACATTGGCATTCTGGCCGTAATCATTGTCTTTTGCTTGTAATTTACCAAGAATTGTTCGTGAATATGATGCTTCTGGAACATCAAAACTGTACCATTGCTTATCAAAGAGTGGGGCATGATCATTTAGGTCTCGTATATTTATTCGAATTGTAACATTATCAGCTAGTCCTCCTTTATCTGTCGCTGATATATTCAAACGAAAATCCGTTTCGGCTGGCAGAGATTTGGCTACGATTATTTCTCCACTTGTTGGCTGAACAATGAAATAACTGTCCTTAATCTTTTCATTCATTGGAAATGGAGTGGCGACAACAGTTTCAGATGCCAAGCTATAAATCAACTCTGCATTTTCTCCAAAATCTTTATCATCCGCTAACAATCTCAAAATCGGTGTTCCCGTGGAAATATTCTCTGGAATTGAAATTCGAGGAGCCAAATACATACTTTGTGAAAATGGCATTTTTAAATTTTGGGACATCATTAAAATGTTGGTGTTGTTCTTATTTTGAGTTAGATTCGAGTAGTTTTCATCGTATTCGATTACATTTACACCTTTGGCCGGCAGTATAACTACTTGTAAGAATGTTGGTGGATTATCATTTTCGTCTTCAATAATCACAGTTAATTTTACTTCGGAACTTAAGCTCCCTTTATCTCTTGCAACAATTCGGAAATTATAAATTGGTTTTAATTCTCGATCCAACACTGTATTTTCATTTCCACGATATGTTAAAATTCCTGTAGTTTGATTGATATGGAACAACTCTTGACCATCTCCAAATAAATTCAAAGTAAATTGAGCGTTTACTCCCTTATCAATATCGGTTGCGTTAATTTGATAGTTCAAATTAACTTCCGTGTTATGTGGGGAATTTTCTTTGATTCGTCCTTCGTAGAATGGACGGGAGAAAACTGGAGGATTATCGTTTTCATCATCCACATAAACCGTTACCTACAAATAAAATAAAATAAAAAAATTAGTCACCGGAGAACTTTAGTTCGTCAACCAGAATATCTCATGGTACGCCTTACTTGATAAATTCCAGCTCCACTCAAATATCCTTTGTTATATTCCGCAATAATAGTCATGCGATAAATATCTCGTTCTTCTCGATCCAATCCCTTTCTCGTGTATAACGTCCCATCTTGAGATATCGCTATATAATCGGTTACATCTGCTTGATTGGCAATTACAAACCGTAAAGATTTGGTTGAATTCTTGCCTGTTGTTTGGTAAAATAGTCTTCCAATCATTGCACCTGACATATTTTCTCTTACACGGAATTCAATGGGTGAACTACTTGTTCCTCTATACAAAATAAAGTAAATGTACATTCATCAATATTCAGTTTAATGCAAATACAGCCAACCCTATTACGTGATTAAAAAAAACGGAATTCGATTAATTTTACATTGTGCAGTAATTACATTTTCAAAGCACAAAGTTAAGATGTATACAGTTTTACTGAAGAGAAAGTTCAATGATAATTGAAAATTATTGAATGAATTATGGAAATGTCCAGAAACTTAAGCCATAAAATAAATATCTATACTTATGCATAGATAATATATACTCTCAAGCTAAAGATAATCTTTTTGGATCAATTAAATATATACAAGAATAGAAAAGCTAAATATTTACATTTCATCCTTTTTACTTGGAAGTTTCAACATAGTCATAAAAAAGTTAGATTAATTCTCTAAGTTTTTGATCAATTAAACAATCTTAGGCTGGTAGGGCTACCAATTTTAAATTATAGAAAATCCGGAGAAGGTATAACTAAATCCGGAGAGTTGTATTCAATAAAAAAACAGTCTTAAAAATTTAGCAAGTATTCTAAATGATAACGTTCACATGCTTAACTGCTTCATTTTATATTCGAAATATAATAAATATATATTTTTTTGACTATAAAATCAAATGTTATCGCTTGATAACAGTGGAAAATTTTGCATTTTATTAACATTGAAAAATGTGCAAAATCGTTTTTGTAAACTGGAGTCAAGAAAAAATTACATTTTTCTGAAGTTTCCGGTTTAAAATGGGGGATTTGGTAACCCTTAAAAAATCCGGAGATTATTTTTGTAAGCTGGAGTCTGGAGAAAACATTATTTTTCTGGAGTCTCCGGACTAAAACTGGAGAGTTGGTAACCTTATAAGCTGGTCTTCTGGACAAACATAGTTCAGACTATAGAGATAATAGGAATAGAGTAAACAAGAGAGTCTCCCTTCTCTACTTTTTAGTCGTTAACAGGAAGAAGCAATTTCTCGTAGTTCTTTTGAAAATTTTTCCAGATACAAGAAATTTTTATCATTCTGGTGCTCTCCTTTTTTCCTTGAAACAAGAGGGAAAAAAAACATGCAACTGCAATAATTGGATCTTTGATCCTTTTTAAAATCTAAATTTTCAATAACTAAGACTAAATCAAAACTACGCGTTAACCAGTTATAAAAGCAACCAGGATCAAAATATTGTAGAATATGAACTCATTCTTGTAAGATTTAATAGCGTTAAGAAGGAAAGATTTATGGAAGTGTAGAAATGGGAAATAATAGACTCCTAAAAAGAGGAAAACATTGTTCCAAAAACTGATCTACATATTGATTTAGACTTTTTATCTGTAACCAATCTTTTCTATAAAAGGGAGCCACAATTTTTATGTATTATGCTGCATAAAAATCGTTTAAAAAGTACTCCAGTATGTTAGGGTTGCCTGCATTAAATTTTCAATTTCTTACTTCATCAAAACACCTCGCTCATCTTCGGGATCCACCACGTGAATCGTTACATTCGTAACCAGAGTTAAATCTTTTTCATTAGTTACAACTCCTTCAAAATCATACACAATTCTTTCGAATTTATCTAATTCGCTAATAACAGTAATTGTACCACTTCGTTCCTCAACAGCAAAAGGCACTAAAATTCAATAGTTTATGTAATTATAGATATGAAATGTATAATTTAAAGTAGAGGAAACAATTTACCTCCATCATGATAACTGTGTAACAAATCGAATAAAATATTATGTTTTCGAGCTGCTTCGTTAATTCGGATTTGTCCAATACTAGTTCCAACACCTACATTACCTCCGACCCAAAATTCATACGGAGCTCCAATAAAATTTGGAAGTTCATCTTCTTTCACTTGAAAAATAATTGGTTATTATTTTTAAATGCTAAAATTATTTAAAATTACTTTTTGATGTTCGAATGACTTCTATTGTAACAACAGCCAGGGAGTATCTTCTTTCGCTGGGGTTTGCAGGCTGGTCGGATGCTTCAATAAAAATCGCATGACGTCCTTCTAATAAAGGACGATCAACAACTGTAATCCGTCCAGTTTGTGCATCCACAGTAAAAGGTACATTTTGGGTTCCATTTGCCGAGTGCTGAATGTCATATAAAACCATACCATTGCGACCCATATCTGGATCAACCGCTTTAACTATTCCCACCAAATCACCAATATCGGCTTCTTGGTATATACTAAATTCGTACAAATTGCTTGGAATAAATGTAGGATTATTGTCATTGGCATCTAGCAATGTAATTTCAATTGTGACTGAAGTAGGTAAATCTTTATCGGTAACGACACTTCTGACTCGTTCTTTTGCATAAACTTTCATTGACAACGATTGTTGTTTTTCACGGTCGAGTATCGATTGATCACGTACCTAGATAAAAACAGTAAATATTTCAACCATAACATCTAATTTCATAATATTTAATTGATTTAAAATCATTACCGTTAACCATCCCGTTCTAGATTCCAAATTAAAAGCACCGGTCTTATCTTCTAAAACGTATGCAAAATCACCATTGATCCCCTGATCTTTGTCGGAAGCAATCACTTGCAACACGCTGAATCCATTTGGTAGATTTTCCACAATAGAAATATTGTAAAAATCCACCTCGAATTCCGGTAAATTGTCGTTGATATCTAAAACTTCAACTTCCACTCTGGTCACGGCTGTTTTCAGCGGATTGTCCATTTGGGAGGCTTGAATTTGTAAAATGAAGGTATTGCCTGGAAGTCGTCGTTCATTATCCAAATCAATTTCTTTTTCGAGAAAAAGAGTGGCATTGACCGGATCCAATGCGAATAGTTGGCGATCATTTCCGGCAATGATATCGTATCGTACGGGGGCATCAATGGCAATGTCTTGATCATAGGCGAAAATTCGAGGTTTAAACTTTAACTCTTGATGAATTCGAGAGCCCTAGAAAAAAAAATCAAAAGAATATTTGACTTTGTGAAATGGCATCATATTATAGTATTAAACCGTGCAGTGTTTTTGTCGTTTTGTTTCCAATATTTTTTGAATGGAAAAAATTAAATGCATTTGATACATCACTTATAATTGAACTTCTTAATTGTTTTTTTCTTTTTCAAATATTTGTTAATGACAATTTTCTTTAGTTCCCATAATTTAAACAAACCACTTTTCATACCAATTTTAAATGTAACTAATTGCGTAGAATTTATTGAATGAAGCGTAAAATTTATAGATTCAAACTATTTATAAATATTCAATCTTTTTACAGCTACTTTCTTTTTTATGTTAAATAATTAAAAACTGAGATTTTTCAGACTTTAGTTTACGAGCATACAAAGGGGAAAATACCCACGACTTCGATTTAAATGGCTCAAAAATTATTTAATGTTATATTGATGAAATGTTAAAACCAAATTAGTTATTTTTGATTATTTGATTTGAGAAAAATAGAAACAAATTGGAGCCAAAAGTAAAAAAGTTTAAAAAATCGAATTTTTAATATTTACGGTTATTTTTCAAATAAAATTCGATGGCATCTTTAAGTGATTGACATTTGAGTTAACGTAAAACCATTTAGGTACTAAGAATTTGCACTTGATATGTTCAATTAAAAGATTAGCTTACATATTAGAGAGGTCCAAAGAAATTTTTTTTTCAAGTGCTATTGTCTGAAAAGCTTCTCTTAGGTATAAAAACAAATCCGTCAAAAGTGCAGCTTGATATCTCAATTGTTCATGAAGCTCAATAAATTTCTATTTTCCCATTTAAATAACATGTAAAAAAAAATTTTACGTTTTTATCTGGTAAAACTAAGAAAAACATTTTTTTTTAATTTGGATCAATTATTCTTGTAGAAAATTGAATTTTCTTCAAAAAAAGTAGTCTAGTAATTTTTTCATAATTCTAATGGGGAAAAAGTTATTGAGCTTTAAATACTCTCAATAAAAGAAAATTTATTCAGATGATTTTAGAATCCATGTTGTATCACATTTTCTGTTACAAAGTATTTAATTATGTAATTTATAATTTTTTCTTAAATAAAAAAGTTAAATTCAGTATTCATCCATAAGTACTAGCTTGCTCTTGATTCCAATTTCGTAATAAAATTTAAATCAAATTTAAAATTAATTTGAAACTATCTTCTTTCAAACTTGCTCAGTAGCGAGTTTTAAAGCTTAATAACTTTTTACCCGTTAAAATTACGAAAAAACTTCTTCAATACTTTTTTGTAGAAAATTAAATTTCCTACAATAATAGTTGATGAAAAATTAAAAAAAATTTTTTTTCGTAGTTTTACCAAATAAAAACGTAAAAAAATTGGTCTACGTGTTATTTAAATGGGAAAATAGACATTCATTGAGCTTCGTTGAGAATCAAAATATCAACCAGTGCTTTGGAGGGATTTTTTTTATGCCTTAGAAAAGAGTTTAAGATGATAGGTAAAAAACTTTTTTTTTTGGACTACTCTATTACTTATGCTAGGTATAATTTGATTTTCAGCTCTTGATTTTTAACAATTAAAACCAAAATTACAGTAGCTTACAGAAAAACTATAAAATTTGAAATATTTTTTTCGGTAGATTTTTTAGTAATGAGACCTCAATCTATCTTCATCGACAATTATCCATATTTTTATTCAATGAAAATTTTGTAAAGCTAGAATTTTTTCTGTCAATACCGCAAGACATAGTATTGTTGCATTACGCCTAATCCCATCAGTGTCAGACATCTCCCCTTGACTTATATTGTTAGAATATTATCCATTCTTTACATCTATTATCCGTCATTATTTTGATTAACAATCTTCATAGTTTCCCACCATTTAAATGTGGAATATTTGGTATGTAATCATGTAGACAAAAGTGCCGTATTTTGCATATGATTTACGTATATGAGTCCATATTCAAATTACTAATTTTTTTCTCACACATAAATATTTTGTTTAATCTTTTTTGCTCTAATTAGAATTAAGGATCGAATAAAATTCTATAACGGTGAACTCGTTTATTGTTCTGATTTATGAACATAATATTAATTTCAACCTGATGTTAAAAATATTTAGCCTATTTTCTTTCTGCAATAACCCTAAAAATCAAAGGTCATAATACCAATTAGTTTGGAAATAATAAATACAGCACAAATATCTAGGCAATCGAAATAAGTATCTGAGGAATACGTCAAAAATACATTTGTTTGAGCTTTTTTTTCAAATTTATGTTTATAGTTTACTTTTGTTGATTTAGTTACATAAATAAGACAACAATATATTTTGTATATAAAGACATCACAAAAAGTTGTTCTTAAACTATTTACTGAAGAAAATACAATACTAATAGAAAATATTTACAGTCAATCTTGCACAAATCAATATTGGCAAATCACAGTAAATTTCATATAAGCTTTAAAGCTGTCTTAAAAATCGTAGATAAAAATCTAAGCTTTTTATTTTAACAAAAATGTTAACTCCAACTAAAAATAAATGACAAGGAAAAAATTTTAAACCAAAATATTAAGTGAAACCATTATTAATTCAGTCATTTAATTTGTAGAGTGAAAGTATTTTGAATCACTTTATTATGTAAAGAGCTTTTCCAAAATTCTAAAGATATATCTACCAATATCAATTATTCAAACAATATTGTATACAATTTTCAAAATGAATTACTTAAATATCATATTATAATAAAATAGCCAAGTATTTTTTTAATTTCAACCTGATTATTGATAAATTGTACGACATTTCATTTCCTTGATGAAAATTATGTTATTTTATTTCAATAGAATATCCGCTATTTGTTTGTAAAGTCAACCGAATTGACGTACTAAAGACCTACATAAATGGTTAATTTCTCCTCATGGTAATCCGTTGATATAATTTCATTGAAAATAAAAATAGTGATTAGATATTTTTAAAAAACTTTTTTAAAGTTAGGGGTTACAAAATTTCAATTCGATGATAATAATTAACAATATAATCATCCGGATATTTATATATTTTAAATTTCTTTATCAATCGATTTTCTTCGATAATCATATAGTAAAGTTTGATTTTTTCATGACTATATTAAGCAATGATATCGAAAACTTTATTTTATATTGAAAGTTGTAGCTGTAAAACTGGAAAATTCCAGAAAAAGGAATGCATTACTTCTATTGTTTGAAAATTGATTCCTGATTCACAGGATACGCACCTGGAACGCTTTTTCAGCGGAGATAATGACAATAGACAATTTTCTAAAAAAAGTATACCAAACAGGAGACGATCTTGGTTTACTAGAAATATTTTTCGTAATACTCCAAGAACTGGTATTTTTACATCTAGGTAGTGACATTTAACTTCCAGATAAAATTTTATTCGCAGGATAGAGAAAACATGTGTGTTTTCACCTAAGAATAGTTGTATGTGTAGAATTTATGTTACAGATAACTTTTTATCTACTATATAACAATCTTTAAGATATGATATTTCTATCTATGAGTGAAAATAGCGGCCCAAAGTATATAAATTTGTTTCCATTGTTACTGTTAAAGTTTCATCAGTAATTTAAAGAACGATAGCTTAACAATAGTTGAAATATCTATTAGGTGCGTAAAAATGAAATCTGCAGTATGTAATTACAAACTCAAAATATATAAATACTAGTTTCAATAATCCTGATGATATAACCGTTAACCATATCCTTACTAATATTGTAAACACGAAAATTTGTATGTATGGCTATGTATGGATGTTTGTAACTCTTTCACGCAAAAACTACAGAATGAATTTTAACGAAACTATACGATAATATAGCTTATACATCAGAATAATCTATAGTCTATAATTTATAAGTATATTATGGGAATTGTCCAAAATATAACGATAAGTGTCAAGTAAGTTCGAAAAAATTCTACCATCTGTGAACTATTCTGGCATACCTATACTGCAAAATTTTTTAGAGTTACTCGTATATAATGCATAATAGAAATGTTGGTCTTAAATAGTTCCTAAAAAAACCGCAACAGCTACCTCTATATGTGTAAGGCAGTATCGCCAAAATATTGATCTATAAATAGAATAAAAAAATGAAAATTTGTTTCTAATGCACATTTGATAGTAACAAATTGATCCTTATACCATTTTACAGTCATTAAATGTTTGGGGTGTCAATCTTGAAAATTCATCCGCACTAGAAAACTATTGAAAACCATAACAATAAACAGTAGGGTGTCCGTTATTTCCCAATTTGATTTTTTTACAGCGATCGCCCCCTGAATTTTTAGTTTAAGATATAAAAAAATTATTCAATACAATTAAGCTCTTAATTTCTTGATTAAACCGTGCCGGAATCATGTTATTTTTACCATTTAAATAACAAGGGATTATTTGACTTTTTACTTTTAATTTTTTTTCTCAGAAACAAATGGATCAAAAGATTTAAGGTCAAATTATTCTGGCGTAAAATTTAACGCTCTACAAAAAAGGTCTCTTATAAATTTTCGATTAAATCACTCCATTAAAAGTTATTCAACATTTAACTTGTGTGTAATATATATCTTGCACTATTTTCAAATTTTTGCTCATTTTTTCTTTTTTTAACTATAAAATCATTGAAAGAGAAGATAAAAATTATTATCATTAGAGCGCCAGTGATAATTTGTGTTAATTTTAAGGCTTGAATTGAAAATTAAACAAAAAAACATTTTTTGTCAATTAAAACAAGTGACATAAGATCCGAATTCGCTATAGTCGTGAAACTCAATTTATCCAGGATAAATTTTTGAACTTTAATCAATATTTTGTACCTAAGAAGTGAAATTCATACTAATTAATGAGACTATTGACAAAAGTTCAATTAAAATTCGAATTTTTACCATTTCACCCGACGTCACCTATGAGAAATTTCTTAGAACTTGTAGTCAACAAATTAAATGTTGAATAAATTACAAAATACAAATTAAACAAATTAATTCAAGTTAAATATTGAATAACTTTTAATGGAGTGATTTAATCGAAAATTCATAAGAGATCTTTTTTGTAGAGCGTTAAATTTTACGTTAGAATAATTTGAACTTAAATCTTTTCATCTATTTGTTTCTGAGATAAAGAAATTAAAAGTAATAAGTCAAATAATACCATGTTATTTAAATGGTAAAAGTAACATGATTCCAGCACGGTTTAATCAAGAAATTAAGAGCTTAATTGTATTGGATAATTTTTTTTGTATCTTAAACTGAAAATTCAGAGGGCGATCGCTGTAAAAAAATCAAACATGTCTCTGAAATATTTGGACAGGACAAAGTCTATCGGGTCAGCTATTAGTCAAGAATTCTAGGATAAATCCCGAAATGACAAAAATTGTATTTCTCTATTTATTACTATAAAACCTTCGTTGTAATATAAAATGATAAAAAATCTATTTCAGTATAAAAAAAATGAATTGCTTTAACTATAAACTTTAACTAGTATGATTGCCTTTGAAACTAAGGCACATTTAGGTAAATTTTATAGTTAAATAATGACAAATATGAGTTTTCTGCATATTAAATAATATTACCAACAGGTACAAAGATCTATTGTAGGAGGAGGATAGTGATAATTCGGAAGTAGTTTTTGGGGTCAATAATTTTTTTTATAATCCCATACTCACTTGTTGGTAAGAATAGCTACTTTAAAAAATAAAAACATTAATACAAAAAATAAATCTGTCAGTATATCAAAAATTGCTTGTTCATCTTCACACGATATTCAGTTATATTCGGCGGCTTGTAGAAGAACTCGTGCATGAACGAAAAAACCACCGTTATTTAAGTTGTAATAAATAGGTAAGTAGTAAAAGTTAATATTTCTTATTCAAAATTAAACCATTAATGAAATCTTGACCAATTGTTAGATATTAAAAGCGAAAATGAAACATTGTAGGTACATAGGTTTTAACTCAATTTATTATTATGGTATCATTATCGATATCATTAAATTATAAACATTGTAAATCAAACTAATGGAAAGGCAGTCAAAAGAGAGTAAAAGGCATAAGAAAAATCTTGTAAACTATAAATATCTAGTTCAATTAAATCGATTATGGTTTTATGAACTTGTTTCGAACAAAATTAAATTTACTTGTGTTGTGCAAAGGAAAGCTTAACTACAGGAAACTAATTTAGAAAAAAAAAATGTCCATTGTTAGTATCAGAAAACATTGTTTTGGTTGGCGGATAAATTGATAATTTTTTAGAAAGATTTCAGAAAAACGTATCTTTTCTCAGTGGGAATGTTTTTTTTTAAGTTCACCAACAGGAAATTAGTTTTTTTGCTTCAGCAAAGCAAATTAATTATTTGAATTGTTATAATAAATGGAAACCTAATTTTTGGAATTTAATTTAGACAGAAGAAGAAAAAATTTGCACGGGTCATCGAAAGTTTTATTTTCTATATTTGTAGCAGTGGTTTTTATTTTCTTCAAATAAAATTACTCAGTAAAAGTAAATATTAGAAAAGAACCATTCTATCCTTAGTACATTTTACTAAATACGTTAATTATGTTTTTTTAGAAGTTCTTCTACACAAAAAAAAACATATTATTTTAAAATTAGAAGACGGCATTTATGTTCAACAGGCGGAACTT
Organism: Sisyra terminalis; assembly: GCA_958496175.1. Classification (NCBI taxonomy): domain Eukaryota; kingdom Metazoa; phylum Arthropoda; class Insecta; order Neuroptera; family Sisyridae; genus Sisyra; species Sisyra terminalis. The sequence continues at coordinate 59,429,044 of OY292274.1, forward strand.
TTGATTTCTTTTTTCATTTCTGTGATTTGAATTTTGCTTGATTTGTATGTTGACTAATTATTTTGTTATGACATTTATTTTCGCTTTTAAAATAGATAATTCAATTCATTCGGCACATATTTATTATATGTTATACACTTGTATACTACATACGATATTATTATTACATACATAGTTTATTCATCAACTATAATAGAAATACCACATAAAGATGTAGCCAGGATTTTGATCAAAGAGATAAAGAAAATAAGAGTTTGTACTACCAAAAAACCACAATTACTGTAAGATCTCTACTAAACTTTGTTGTTGAACTTTGAAAATTTTCAATAACAAATATATTTTTGCTTGTAAAAATGGATTTAAAAAATTATTTCTTTACAAGTATTGTCATTGCTTAATAGATTGATAAAATATTCAGAGGACTAGGATCAAAATTAATCGGTTAAAACTTTAATTATTACATGCGACGTTTCGGCTCCTTTATTGAGCCTTCTTCAGGCGTTCTGAAAATAGTCAATTTTTTTATTAATGTCAAAATACAATTATTACAATAAATTATTTTGTACCGCAAAAATCGTTTTAACTTTGTTAATAATTATCGTTGTCATAATTCATTTTTGTAGACACGGTACAGTTGGTAAAAACAATAATAAAACTTCCAAGATATATAAAAATTACAATAAAAATAAATAATTTTTCGATAAAATATAATAATTTAAAACTCAACTTTGTGGTTGAGGTTTAAACTAGTATAAATTTTTAACTGAATTTTAACTAAATTTTGTAATTATAATTTTTTTTCGAAAAATTATTTATTTTTATTGAAATTTTTGTATATCTTGGAAATTTTATTATTGTTTTTATCAACTGTACCGTGTCTACAAAAATGAATTATGACAACGATAACTATTAACAAAGTTAAAACGAATGTTTACGGTACAAAATAAATGTAATAATTGTATTTTGACATTAATAAAAAAATTGGCTATTTTCAGAACGCCTGAGGAAGGTTCAATAAAGGAGCCGAAATGTCGCATGTAATAAATAAAGTTTTAACCGTTTATTTTTGATCCTAGTCCTCTGAATATTTTATCAATCTATTATCATCAAAAATCTGAAATTTTACAATAATTGTAGTTTCTATCTTCAAAAATCTAGTTCCCACGTTGTCTACTGATCTGTCGAATCCAAATTTGATCTTCAGCAATACAAGATTTTGAATGTCCGGTAAATCATAGAAAAGGCAAGATAATTCAATTTAAAAGTATATTTCGCATTCGTAGACTACTCAAAGGCTTTTTGACTATGTACAGTGGGAAAACTTGTAGGATATCCTCCGATAAATTAACAATTCAATATTACTGGTACACCTAATCAAGCAACTACATATATACCGTCAAAACAAAGCCAGATTAAGAAGGGAAAGTACAACCTTCTGTCCTTCAAATAACTACAACTAAAAGTATATGTAAAGCAGAATTATCTTGAAATTAGAACCAAAAGTACAACTATTTAGATTAGACTTATTTGTGACCTTCTTTATACTTTTTTTTTGGCGAAACACTAAGATGTACCTGACAAAAAATATTATCGAAATCGATTAACCTGTTCGTGAATTGTACGATAGAATTCAGGTAGACAAAATATTACGTTCAATTTTATCAACGTGTGTTCCATAAAGTTTCATATTGGGAATGAAACCGGTTGAATTCCATATTGGTGTGGAATTCAAATCGGCAAAATATTTAAAAATCAAACAGACATATTCAAATCGAAACAAATACCTATTGAATTTCCATTCATTATTTGTAGAGTATTTTGTAGATTTCAGAAAAAAAAAATAATAATAATTGTCTAATAGGAGAAACTCTTTTTTTGCAACTAGCCTTGTTTAACTAATGTATCTTTTTTGTTTTTATATCGTAAAATTTCTGAAGTTGGATAGGACTGTTTGCTGTTTCAAGTAGTACTCTTTATAAAATGAATTTTACTATGCCACATTGTAAAAAGTATTGAGCGTTAGTTCAGGTTCTGCACTTTAATATAACACAGCAAATCTTACGATATTTTTATTGTAATTTTTTATATAATATTTGTTTCGTGCACGTCCGCTTTTAACAACGTTAAGAAGAGAATTTTGGAGATATAAAAAAATATAAAAAAAAATTAAATAACTAAGATGTAAACTTTTCAATAGTTAGTAAAACTATTTATTAATACCATTATTAACGAAAAAATATCTTATGATAACGAAGTCGCGCATATCGGCTAATATATCAATAAAATTTGCAATTGATTTGTAAAATCAATAATTTTTTTCTACGTTGCGTAATTCCTACAATTTTTCAACGTATTCTTAATAGTTTTGCAATGTAATTAATCAGAAATCTAACAACACCTGTACTTATAAATACATTTCATTCAATACAGATCAAAAAGTTAATGATCATAGTTCACCGGCATTTAGATCATAACGGAAATTGATCATAGATCTCAAAACTTTCATTTTCTCCAAGTTTAAATACATAGAAATTTCGAAATTTTCTTACCGTTATCGGATAAAACTCGGTAATCTGCGTTCGATACACATCCTGTGTAAACTTCGGATTTAGGTCATCATTATCAAGAACTGCGATATGAATGGTTGTGTTTGTCGTTTTTGGGGGCGAGCCTCGATCCTAAGGAAATACAATGGTCTTGATAGAAATCTTATTGAATTAATTGTCATCATTAAAAACAAGCTTAAGACTATAATAAAACGGTGGATTTAAATGATTGTTACCGATGCTGATATCGTTAAGGAAAAATCTCGATCTCCATTATCGTAATCAAGTGGTTTTTTTACGACAAGCAATGCTCGATGACTACTTTCAAGAGCAAATCGGCCCCGAGGATCACCCGCTGCAATTGTATATTGTACATCCGAGTTAGGTGTGTTCGGTTTATCGCGATCAAACGCTTGAATTCCGCGATAAATTGTCAGCCCTAGAAATTTATTGACTTATTAATGTTTGTCATTGGAATTAATTACAAATTAAGACATACCAACTGGTGTTAATTCGTCAACTGTAATGTGATAAGGAGCATCTACAAATGTTGGAGCATGATCGTTTACGTCTTCAACGTAAACTGTAACCGATAAATACGAAGAAACCTATAAAATAAATTAAATGCATTTACAAAGAATATTAAAAGAAAGTAGTAAATAAATCTATTCACAACCCTCAAATGAATTTTTCATAAAAATTAAAAGTGAAATTCAATTATTATCTAAATAAAGCATTGTATAGTAAATTTAACGGATCGATTATTACTTAAAAAAATTAATCTCTAGTATATCAATTACTCAGATTTTCACGTATGCTTTATATTCAAGCCAGACCATTATTCTTTAGAAATCCATTGATGAATTGTTAAAGAAATTCACTCTTGATAATTAAAGAATGTAATAATTGAACAGTACAGTAAAATTGTTATAATCATGTTCATACCAATTCTTCATCGTCATCTTTGTAGCTACAGGTTAGACGAAACTTAAGCACGTTCTGGGGATTATCTCGATCTACTAAATCCTCAAGAGATCGTGCCAAAAGGATTGAAATTGTTGTGGAGTTGATGTCTCTATATGTGAAATAGTTGATGTCATCCTTCTGAAACAACAAAATGGTAAAAATATAAAACTTTGTATGGGTTGAAGAACTGACCTCTGTCAAGTTAGCACCCGACTTTTACAAATTAAAATTTTAAATTTATTTTTAGATTGCCTTTTGTTTGTACTTAATTGTACCGAAAAAAAATTCGTTTGTGCCTCAACCGAAGAAAAGTTATTTAATTTTTAAAAGCCGATAGCCCCCCATTGTTAGATTTTTTAAAAAATTTAACGGCCATAGATAGGCCTTGACACACAGAGGTTTGTACCGAAAAAAAATTATTTCTAACTTTAACCCAAAAAAAGCTATGAGCGATTTTGTGAATGCACTTATTCCATTGAATATAAAGTTTTCTGGCTACTACGGATTTTCCTTGACAGATTTTCCAAATTTAAAAGCAGTACAATCTAGCTACTGTGCCGCTGAAGATTGTACGGATAAAAAATATCCTTCTAACTTTATTCCAACGGTAGTTATAAAGGATTTTGTATGAGTAATTAGACTCTAATTACTTCATTGTTGAAACTGCAAAAACGGCCATAACTTTGAATCAATTGAGGTACAAACGAATTTTTTTGCGGATTCTCCCGGGTGCTGGTCTCTAGTTGATGAAACCGGTTGAATTTTCGTATGTACCTAAACCGGAAAGAAAATAGAGTTTCCCGGCTACTACGGATTTTCCTTGATAGATTTTCCAAATCCAAAGGCGGCACAATCTAGCTACGGAGGCGCTGAGGATTGTACCGAAAAAATTATCCTTCTAACTTTATTCCAACGGTAATTATAAAGTATTTTGTATGAGTAATTAGACTAAAATTACTTTATTGCAGTTTAAACAAAAAAGTAATGAGTCTAATCCCATACAAAAGTCTTTATAACTACCATTGCAATAGAATTAGAAGGATATTTTTTTCGGTACAATCCTCAGCGACACAGTAGCTAGACTGTACCGCCTTTGGATTTGGAAAATCTCTCAAGGAAAATCCGAAGTAGCTGGAAAACTCTGTTTTCAATGGAATAAGTACATTCACAAAATCGTTCATAATTTTTTTTTGGGTTAAAGTTAGAAACAAATTTTTTTCGGTACAACCCTCTACGTGTCAAGGCCTATCTATGGCGGTTAAATTTTTTGAAAAATCTAACAATGGGGGGCTATCGATTTTTAAAAATTAAATAACTTTTTTTCGGTTGAGGTACAAACGAAATTTTTTCGGTACAATCAAGTACAAACAAAAGGCAATCTAAAAATATATTTAAAATTTTAATTTGTAAAAGTCAGGTACTAACTTGACAGAGGTGAATAACTGTTAGGTGTGTTTACCTTATCGATGTATTCAAATGTAAGATTATCCCGAGGATGAACTTGAATTTTGATGACTTCGCCTCCTACAATTAGATTTTCTGGAACACGAACGAAGCGCAAATACTCTCCAACGGGATAAAATTGGCAACCTTTAATTGAAATAAAAAATTTTTTATCTTTAATATCGAAGTAATGCTTCCATCAATTGAACAAAAAAATAATATAAAAATCATAATTCAATTTTTTAAATTGACAATGAGTGAAATAAGTATTGAAATCATATTGATAGAAAAAGAATTTTGGTTAATATATGACTTATAAATTTTTTATTTTCAATATAAGATTCACATTCCAGTGGGCGACAATTTGATAGTCATGAGGGGCCAAATCAAAATCGGAAGTCTTAACTACTCAAAACTACATAGGTATGTGTTTATGTTATGAAGATATAACAAATTTCGAAAAGTTTCGGTGAAATATACTACAAGAAAGTTTTCTTGGAGTTAACATTTAGCATATCTATTGTCATATTCATTTTTAGAAAATATTTACTAAAATTTTTCAAACAATTTTGAGAAAAGACTGGAGACATAATTGCAGTTTACAATTCTAAATTAACAGTATACTGAAAATCTCAAGTAAGTTGATTTAAAATTATAAATAATAGTGGGTCTTTGTAGGTCATTCCGGTCATTTAACCACCTTTACGATAAAACAAATCAAATTTTTCACTAATTATTTGTATTAATTATTTTCATAAACTATTTTCATTAAGTAGTCATTGAAATCCCTTGATCTTTCTAAAGCAGGGATGTCAAACTCAAAAGCATACTTGGGCCCAAATAAACAATGCTTAACTTTAGGTGGGCCGCAAAAAGTAATGATCATAGAAAGAAATATTTTTATTTTGAATAGTAGATTGTAATAAACATTATAAAAATTGAAAGTATCGTTAACGTCCTGATATTTATGATCTCATCTCTGCGGCTATCTTTCCTATTTCAGGAGACATTTTATTGGCCGAGACTACTTTTAAATTGGCCTAACGTGAACGTTATTAATACAGTATAGTTGATAAATAAAGTATATTATAATTTTTATGCTAGTTTCGTTTCTAATTCACATTGCGTCAGATATATTGGCTGGGCCGTAAAAACGTTCATTTAGGGCCGCATGAAGCCCGCGGGCCGCGAGTTTGACACCCCTGTTCTAAAGGGTATAGATATCGCTCTCTTTGGAAACCCCTGCTGTAGGTGATATATATAGGACGTAGGTCACCTATTTATTCAACTTTTTCACTACACCTGGATGCACTGCAAAAACTTTCCGCTAAATCTGGCATCCAAGGTGATGCTTTGCAAGGTAGTGCTTACAAAGGACATATGGGGTCCAACTCTAGAACTAGGAAAAGCCCAGCAACATTGAAATGATCAGAAAATGCCAAAGTAATTTCTTCAGTCATTTCAAGGAGCTGATCGATATAGAAGGAATGACATCATTCAGTGGGACTTTAACGTCGAGGATGTCATTCAATCCATTAAGGACCTAATATTTCAGTATTATAAAAAAGGGTGGAAATACACCCAAACAAGTTAGCCCTGGAAATACTAAACTACCCTCCCCCACAAGAGACTAAAAAGAGATCACTTAAAAGCTCTATTGTAATCTTTGGAATTTTAACAAACTTTGGTCAAGCTGTTGTATGGTTTTAAAGGGTCTAGCAGGATACACATGGCGATTTGGCCCCCAAATAGGAACCTATATCGAAACTTACGTCAAAATATCAGCTAAGATATACAAACATATTTTATATACTTTTCACGACCAAATTCCTCTTTAACTTTGAGATATGGGCAAAAATGTCCCCCCGCATGGCTATTTTTCAAAGTTATATATCTCAAAAACTAATTAAGCAAGAGAAGTGAAACCAACGCGAGGCTTTAGATTATTTTACAGAGTATATCATATATTTTTTTGAAATTTTTAGAAAAAAAAATTAAACAAAAAAAAAACGAAAAACAAATGAAATAATTTTTTTTTATGTGTTCTCTGAAAATGACAATCACGAAAAAAATATATTTTATGCTTCTACATGAGCACTATAACTCATAAAAATTGCGTGAAAAAATAGTTGGTGCAACATCTTGAAAAAAAAATGAAATGTGATTTACGCCTAATATAGTATACCTCGGTTTTATTTTTTTTTCGAAGTGTTTCTCCAACTTTTTTTTCATAAAACTTCAATAAAAAATAGGCCACATATAGGAGCAAAACATATATATTTTTTAATTGTAAGTCTAGGGAAACAAAAAAAAAAATTATTAGTTTTTTTGTTTTTTCTATATTTACTCTTAAGATGATTACTTTCAAGATCAAAATAATTGATCCCAAAAGAAAAAAAAACAACTAGTGTTCAATTTTTAATAAAATAAGAACAAAAAAAATTATCGTCACTGTTATAATTTATTACAACTGGAATATTATGAACCTAAAATAATTTAGTTAGTATCTCGTAGGACGCAGAATTCTGGATAATTATTGTTCATATGAAAAATAACAAATATTTTTTTAGTTTAATGTTGAATTTTACATGTTTTGTAAAATTTTGAAAAGTTAGACTAAAAGGTAGGCTAGGAACCCTGCGGGTTCAATTCCTACCATATAAAAAAAAATAAACAAAAAAAAAAGATGTGTACCATGTGTTTAGTTCACAGGCAATAGAAGTGAAACTTTCTAAAATGATAAAATAATGAGACGAATATAAAATTTCGAGAGTAGGATAATGATAGGATTTAGTTATGGTCATATTGATATCAAGTTTAAAAATTATTTTACATTTTAATCACATAAATATGATAAATTCTTCATTAGTATTTAAACATTGGTTTCACTATAGGTTCCCATTTGGGGGCCAACTTGCTATACTGATCCGGCTAAACCGTTTTTCGTAATTCCGAAGAATATTCCTTACAGTTGTATTTTTAATGAAATTTTTCAATTTCGAATAAATAATAAGTACCCAAAACGTGCAGAAATAATCTTAAGGAAATTAAGAAATTCGATACATAATCTATCTAGTTTACTTTCTTCCCAATGTATCTTCTTCTGAATAGTATTTTACTTCTGCACTTTAGAAAACTTAGTTAAGAAACTATTGAAGTTACAACCCTTAAAATTTTTAAATTATTCTTTAATTATTATATAATTTGCAGATATTTTTCTAGTGAAATTAAAGTTGCATGAGAAATAAACACTCAATATAATATGTCACCAGCAATCGAGGAAAGTTAATAACCTCGTAATTGGAATATTAGATATTCAATTTCTTAAGTTTCGCATTCTTTTCTTTAGGTGAAAAAAAAATGTCCTATATTAGTAAATACTCGTAAATATTAGAAAGAAAAGTGAAAATAACCAAATAACCAAATGAATTCTAATATTAACAATTAAAATTTCTTTTCCAAAAAAAAGTTTACTTTGGAAAAATGATTTTAATTTTTAGGTATACATTTTATTGGAAATTAAATGTCTAACTAACGTCAATTAACTTTGACGTACGATAGAAATATACGAACCAGAGCATGAAATACATAATTATTTTAAGAATAAGATTATTATTTGGATAACACGTACTACCGTAATTCAAATACTGTAGGTATCTCTGCATATTATTTCAATGGTTTTTATTGGAAAGAAAATGCTCTAACGGATTTATGCTCTGCCGAACGATTACTTAAGATAATCCCCCCAAAAAAAAGTGTAATATTAAATAATTGAATATTAAATAATTCGCAGGTTCTTAACTAACTAAAATAGATATCCAGAACGAAAAGAACTAAAGCTTTTAAATTTTCATTCCATTTTTTTTAAGATAATCAGTCTCGCATTAACTTCAATGACTACCAAAAGTTTTACTTAACAGTACCCACTTACAGTTGATATTTTATCAGATTAAAATTTCAGTGGAATAATTTTAATACCTGAAACCGTAATGGTACAACATGAGGTCATTTTTCATCGCCTTGCTTTTGTTTTTAAAGCATAGTGGACATTTATATTTGTCAACTATAAATGTTAATGCAATTTTTTTGCAAGTTGTAATCTGAGGTTCAAATTCTTTAAGTAGTCGAAAAACGTGTAGGTATAATTCTTTAACGAATATTCTTCCAATTTGAAAGCATTTTTTTCTTACATTACATGTTTCCTTTTATCAAACATCTGGAAGATACTTTGTAATTTAAAAATATACATAAGGAAAGGTCTGAAACAATTATTCAAGTAAAGTAAATTAATGAAGATTCTTTTAAATTTTTAAATATTGAGCTGAATAATTTCAAAAAAATACTTTCCTCTTAAATGTACTAAAGCGTTTGGCCTAACAAAACTTGAAAAACTAAGAATTTTTTCCATAAATTGTCTCCTTTGAGATTGAAGAAAAGTAAAAAAAAACTTAAAATGTTTTTTCTTACTCCTTAATTTGCGTCAATCAAAGTGTAAATCTTAAAGATTTTTCAAACAAATTTAGATTTTAAAATGCCTGAAATATAAAGGCTTTCTGCATTAACGTTTTTGAATTAGAATATTTAACATAAAGTTTGAATATTTTTACCAAATTTATTGGGTTGTTCCTAAAATAATTTCGTTTTTTCCCGACAAAAGATTTATTTGTATTTTTTCGCACTCATTTTATAATTAAGCCGTATAATCATTGTATGTTATGACAGCTAATATAGCAAGGCTTGTATGTGAAAAAGCTCAAGTGTCCTTTTAAATATGGAGAGCAAAACCCAGAATTTTCCTCATATATTACTTTTTCACTGTAAAAAAAGGTAAAATACTGGTCAATCAAGAAAAATAATTAACTGAAGTGTATGCAGAAGAAGTATTGACGGTACGCCAGTGCCAAAACTAGTTTGTAAAATTTCGATTCGGCAATTTTGATGTTGAAGATGCATCACGGTCTGGAAGACCGGTTGAAGCTGATCAAGTCACAATGAAATCATTAGTTGATGCAAATCGGTGAATAACAGTACATGAGATCGGTAAAAGGTAAAATTTACCAAATTCAATTGTTAATGACCCACTTGAAAGGCCTAGGATTAACCTCGAACCCCGATATATGAGTTTCCTTTGTTTTTATAGGGAGAAATTTGACCCCATACAAGTTTTGTGCCCTCCCAAAAGCTTTTACAACTTGAATGGTATAAACTGCCATACTCATCATATTCTACAAATCTGGCATCTTCGGTTTATTATTGGTTTTGACCACTGCAAAATCTTTTAGACGGTAAAACCTTTACTTCAAATGAGGAAGTCAGAAATACCCCAAGATCAGTTTACGGCTAAAAAAGAGCAACAATTTTTGCAGTGAAAAATTATACTACAACCAGAAAAATGGCAAAAGGTATTGAACCAGAATAGTCAATTTATAATTTAAAAAAATATTTATTCACTATACAAAAATTCATTTAATTATCACAAAAAACGAAACGAAATTACTCTCCGAACAACCAATACTTTATGAAAATATGAAAAAAAGGAAAAGTATGCAATTCGGAGCGAATAAAATAATAATTCAAACTACTAAAAGTAAAATGAAGTAATAGTTTATAATCAATTATAAAACCATTAAATATCGGTTTCAAAAGTAGCGATTCATCAAAAAAAGTTAACAAGTATAGTGAACAAATTTTTCGATAATATTTATATTACCTTTATTCAAACATTATAACAAATTTACAAGTCTTGATGGGATTTTAATGAAATTTTTTTCCATTCCAACATTAGCAGTTGTGTTCACTTTGTTATATTAAATTAGACAATAAATAAGAAATCCAAAAAAAAATGAATTTTTTGGGAGTTTTTTCTTTTTAAAATTTCATCGAAATGGACATCCTTCATTTCGTGTCTAATGGACCAAATCGCTCGATAATTTTAAGAGAAATCTCATTTTATACAAAATTAAATGCCATTAATTCGAAAATGCTTTTTGATTTTTAGTTTCTCTAGCAATTCTCAAACAACAAATCAAATCTGATAAAAATGCGTAGGTAATCCAAATTGTATTAGTTCCGTTTTTATTGATTTCACAGAGTTCTTTTTTCCGGCACTTATATCTGAAGTTTACCATCTTTTTGTTTGGCTCCAATCTCGTAAAAGTGATCTGATATATATTATGTTCAACTTCCTAAATTAAAGTCTAAAAATAGCGTTCGTCAAATTGAATAATTCTGCTGCTTTTTTCTTTTAATCAGCAGTATGTGAAAGTCGGGGCAATGTCGGTCCCATGACCTATGTTACTATCCATTCATAATTAATTCTAATTATTTATTAAACCAATAGCGGAATTTTTCTAATGTTATTCACTGATATGCGAGTTACTCACAATACTATTATCTCACTTGCATCTTCCCACCAGTATAGGCGTAACGTATATTTAACAATATTGTTCTGAAGAAAATATTTCCTTGTTATTTATTGTTACCGAAATCTTAAAAAATTAACTATTGCAATAAAAAAATATTTTAACAATATCTTAGAGAAAATGGTTAACTTAGTTAAGATATCACTACGTGAGTATGATATTACAATTTAAAATTTAAAATATCTAAACCAAAAAAACACGCATAGATTAATATCAGATAATTCGTCATCTTATAGGCTTTTTTGTTATTTATTTAATAGAACCATAAGAAAAATTTGTTCGGAAGTAATTGAGATGAAAAATAAAGAATTAAGTTCATACTTGTAAGATAATGATAGAATATTAGCCGGAAGTTGGAAATATTATGGAAATATTCACTGCGTTCAAACAATAAAAATCATAGGTAATTCTTACACATTGTTATTATGATTAAATGCAGCAAAAACAAATAATCGTTACCATCGATAACGATAATTATCATTAATTTTTACTTATAATGACGAGAAAATGCAATTTTCAATCAATCACAGAAATGAAAATTTTTCCCATAATATTTCAATTGGTATCTAATCTCATAAACTTTTTTGCTTGGTAAATGCTTGATAAGCCTTGGGCACCTAAATCTATAGGGAAAAAAACAAATATTTTCCGTTACAAATACAGTATAATCTCACTAATCCGGCACTTCGATAGATCAACACGTCCAATAATCCGGCACCCTCCGCCCACGCCTCTCTCGCCCCTCTACATTTATACCCTTTATGAAATGCTTTATTTTATTTATTACTTATGACTTTTTCACTATAATCCAGTAATCCGAACATTCCAATAATCCGGTACCCTCCGCCCATGCCTCCCTCACCCTCTACATTTATACCCTCTATGAAATGCTTTATTTTATTCATTACCTATAACTTTTTCACTGTAGTTCAGTAATCCGAACATTCCAATAATCCGGCACCCTCCGATTTTTAATAGTGCCGGATTAGTGAGATTACACTATAGAACTTAAATCCTGCAATGCATTTTGTAACTGAATATTTTGTATAGGGGAAGCCCGGGCAAAATGCATAGTGTGGGTAAAACGAATACTCGATGTTATTAAAAATCTACAATCGATAGCGCTACTGAACGAACTCAGGTGGTAAAACAGTAACTCAGCCATGGCATGACAGTTAATTCAAAAGAATAAATGAGTGCACTTGTCGTTAAAAAAAAATAAAAGTTTTTTGCTGTTTTCTTACGATTTTTGGCAAATTATGAATAATGATTTTTTGTATTATGTATTAACTGTTAACGAATAGACTCTGTTTATTCGGTCGCGTATTTTTTGAAGTTTAATTTTGGTTTGTAATTTTTAATTACAGATTGAAATTTTACAGTAGGATAATATAACTTTTGAACATTAGTACTTTGGTCAAGGCGGATATGGGCAAAACGGATAGCTATTCGTTTAGCCCGGTTAGCCCAACAATACTTTTTTTATCGAAATTAAACACATTTAATTAAGTTCATTAGCGTATAGGTGTAGTAGTATGCAATTAGTGATATTATTAGTATTATATTATTAAAAAGACTAATCAGAAGGATGAAACAAGTTATTTATGTTTAGTATGTTCAGAAGTATATATTGAACCACCTATAGAAGACTGAATAGAGTGCAATCAATGCAAGAGGTGGGCACATAAGAACTGTACTTCTTATTTAAGGCTAGGCAGTTACTATTGCGATGACTGCGAAGATTAAAACACCATTTGCTTTACTTAATCTTTTTGCCCTGGTGGTATATCCGTTTTACCCGGTGACGTCGGGCAAAACGGATAATATGCAATTTTTTTTGTTGTCAAAAATTTATGTATAGAATTTATTTAAGTTTATTTTTAACTAGCATTTTCTAAAGATGATTATCTAAAGTACAAATTAATAATAAAAAGACTGTTGTTGATTAGAAATTTGTGTGTGTTTTTTAGCCTTTCCCTTAACATATTCGTCTTGCGCGGGCTTCCTCTACTAGAATTTTCGTTGATGAGCTTCTTGCGGTCTTTTTAGTCTTGCAGATTTGTTTTCTTCTTTTTTTTCGATAATCACGATAATATGATTTTTGGCATAATTTAAAATTTATTTTATCCTATATTTAATCAATAAAAACGTAACAACCTTTTCATTATATACGCTCTTGGAAATATGTTTTTTCATCTCTATATTTACTTCTAACTCATGAAAGGATAAACCAATTTTAATGAAATTTCCATTAAACGTACCCATTCTTCCACTCAATAAAATAATCGAAAAGAGCTCACAAGATATAATTTTGTAAGAAAAAATCCAGTCCATATGATCATCAGTGGCTTAGCTAGGTAACCAAGGGCCCTGGGTCAAATTAAAAAATGGGGCCCCACTGCTATGTAAACTGATTAGGTTTTATCCAATAAAAATATGAAATATACAAATACTTTAAAAATGCTAAGCTACTTATGCTCTTTTTTGTGCACTGCAGGGCAGATAATAAAAATATTAAACAGTAACAACATAAATTACAATTAATACTTGGTGTAGGTTTGGTTAATAAAACGAAATAGAGAAGATTCAAGGGTTTATTATATAAAAGTCGGGCCTACCAACTAACTAAATAACAATTATATTTGCAATTATTTCTTAGCTTTAGTTTTCGCAAAAGTATCAATGACTTCGTTTAAATCCAGGCTTGATGCGGTTTTATTTTCAATTGCTATTAGCGATAAATATCGAAGTCAAGTTTGGTCCATATTATTTCTTAAATAATTTTTTAATATTTTTAATTTGCTAAATGACCTTTCAGCTGCTGCAGAAGTGACAGGAATTGTAAAGAATAATAACATTGCTGTAAATACTTCCGTTAGGTCGCATTCTAGCACTCCATGTTTGCTCATTATTTCGTTACATAATTAGTGAACTTCCAACTGAATTTCCAAAAGTTCAGTTCGATTGAGATTTCTGGTAAGATTTGAGGGCCCCCTGAGCATAAGGGCCCCGGAGCACTGCCCTGCCTAGCCCCTAGGTAGCTACGCCACTGATGATCATATGGAATACAATATGATAAATTGGGTCAACAGCAATATTTGATTTAAACTTATATTTGGTAAGTTTTCTTTACACTTTTAAAGTGTAAAAATCTTATTTGTCCAGTTTTAAGCCATATTTCACAAGTGGAATATGTAGAAATAATACTGCCAACATATAAATGTTGTATGGCAGCAGACGAAGTTGCGGATATCAGCTAGTACAAATATAAAATTTGGATTTCAATAATCAAAAATCAATTTGTAATCGACTTTTCTTGTCTTAAAAAACTCAAAACATACATAATGTCTTTTTCAAGTATTTGATATGAAACAAAATATAAATGAAATTAACACAAAGAAATATTACAAAAATTTACCTTCGGAACAATTGAGTTTCGAATAGTTGGATTTTAGAAAATTATTTTCAAATATTTTACTTCCTAGATTTAATAAATGATTTTTTTTAATTAGATTAACTTAAGAATTAGTACACAAAGCCAATTCTAATCATTGATTCGAAAAGACAAAAGGAACATTGTAGTTAGTACCAAAAATTTTCCGAACCGCATTTAAACTCAATTGTTACACAAAACACAAAAAATATTTTACTGTATTGACAAAACAAAGAAATTCCTGCAATTGTATATAAAAATCAACGATTTTTTATTGTTTTACACAAACTTTCATTATAATTTATATCGTTAGATTCAAATATATAACAATTATATATACTTTTAAAAATTGATTAGTTAAAGCAGTTAACAAAATACATTGAACTCCATTCATAGTTCTGTATGTTCTGAAAGTCGTCTTTGAGATGATTAGAAACAAAAGATTCGATTTTTCATTATTGTTAGCACAGAATTCGTATTAGGCATTGTAACTAATTTTCTTTCAATTGTTAGAAAGAATTGCTCATCGATTTCTTCATGGAATAGTTGTTAAAAGTAAAATCAGTACAAAAGAAAATTTTAATTAAACAAAATGAAAGAATTATTTGTTGGATAAAAGAAATGTTCTTTTGGTGGTTCGGATGAAACGAGCTACAAATTGACCCAATTTAAAAAATGGAGAAAATTAAGTGCTATCACATGAATACCTAGGTATACTCATTTGAATAAAAATGAATGGTTGATTGATGAAAAAGTATACAAATTTATCTTTTAAATTTAAAATTTTTGTGATAAAGCATAGCAGATGAAAGTTTTTATGAATCAACAGAAAATTTTCAACAAAAAGCCTTTGAAATATTATAATTTCTGTATATTTTTTTACGTTATATCATATTTGAAATGGTTTGTCAAAAGATGTATTTTTATAAAACCTGATAAAGTAATTACAATTTTAAATTGTTTCAAATAATCTTTTTAATTTATTTTTGTTTTATATACACTGACATTAACAGTTAATTATAGTGTAAAATATTCATAATTTCAAAGAAAAATTAAAAGAATTTTACACTCTCTGATCTGATTAACATAGGCAATTATGGGTATTGTAAGAATATACTTCTACTTTTGTTCTTATCTGCAACACTTACTCAAAGTAATTGCATTAATTTGACATTTAATGCTTTTTTTATTAAAAAATATTTTCTTCTATTTTATTATGAGGTAAAAACGAATCCGTTATATTCAATTTGATACCAATTTTTTTTTCTATGGAACAACAGAACTTTGAAAACAAAATGCTCTTATTTATAATTTCATTTCTTTCACAGTTTGGAAAATAAGTGTTAACGCATTCTATTTGTAATTTGGTAAGACGAATTTGTATTAGAGACTATAACTTGATTACGGTTTATAAATAAGCATAAAATATTATGTAAAATGCGTAGGTAAGACCTTATTTGAACTTTATTTTTGAACTCTTCTAGAGTTTCATGAAAGTAATATAGAAACAACTAACAAATTTTTTTCAGGGTGATAAATTGTTATCAGGCTTCCAACATTTCTGACATAGAAGAAATGTATGGAGTTCACGTGTCTTTTTGCTAACCACGGACCAATTTATAAACTAGGCAAAGTATAATTTGCCTTATATAATTCAAGGCTAATTCCTTTCATGTTATCCACTAAAAATATTTCCTCTCATTGATATGGGGCCGTTCATAAAATACGTCACGCTAAAATAAGCTTTTTCTGACCCCCTCCCCCCAAAGTCAGCGAAAAAATCTTATTTTGACTTTTAGATACAATTTGAAATCATTACATTTAAAATGCCTTCAATAACATTGAAGGACTTCTAATGGGTTTTTTGGAAATGCCTTTATTAACAAGGAACGATTTTGTCCATAGCCAGGGATACACTTGTACTTTGTAGTACTAACAATTACGCCCCTCAAGTTATAAAATGTCATCATGTTTTTGGTCTAAATTAGCCTCAACATATCAAAGTTGGGGAATCCAATTCAAAATTTGTGATTAGCAATAACTGGAAATAGTATAAATTTTACAATGAACATTACTGAAATGTAAAACAATTTATTTGTACAAGTAATTGGAAAATTTCACCTTCAATATATAAATTATTCAAGTGTGATATAATTAATAATATCTATGTATACACAAAGTTTTGAAATTTTTCATTTCTATTTTGCTTTGGAAATCTTCAAATTTGTTTGATGGCAGATGTTTAGTGAAAGTAATAATGGAAATTATCAGTTGTTAGTATTTAATTTTTCCAACTGGATTCTTTTATTGATATTAGATACTGTATTCATTCAAGTCTATAATTTCCATTTTTGAAGAATTTCTGCTCATTTTGTTTTGGCAATTGTTAAATTCCAATATTTTGTCGGCCAACTTGAAAACCGGAACTTACTCAAAGAATGTTTAACAAAGCAAAATATAAAATTATTGTCTTTGTATAATTTGACGTTTTTTCTCTTCTGAAAGTTAAATATACGAGAAATTTGGTGGAAAAATCATTTTTGATTAAAGGACAAATAAAATTTTATTACAGTTATTTGGGTATTTGAGGGAGATGTTAAGGTTTGTACTCAATAAATAAGTTTATTTCGATTGAATTATATGAGCCGCTTAAAGCTAAAGTGGTGTAAGTCATAATTTTGAATTTTCCGGTTTTATTAGCTGAAAAGATTTCTTGAGTAATAACCACTACAGATATTAATATCTGTGATGATTATTTCTTCGTAAAATTAACAATTGAAATAATAAGATTTTCAAAGTTGTACGTTAAATATTTGGATTTGATTCTTAATCATTTTTGTTGAAATTATGACAGTTATTCTTAAAAATTGTGCAATAAGTTAATAACCATATTTCTCCGAAAACCAAATAAATTATCAAACACATAGGTAGGTTTTATTTTTTTTTTAAATATTTTTTGATGAACCAAGTTGAAAATTTAAAACCATTAACCTCTGCCTCTATTTAGTTTTTACAGTTGTTGACTTCACCAGGTACCGAAACATGGTAGTTAATTTTCCTATGTAAGTCAACGAATTGTGAATTTATTTTACCTGATAAAGTAGATAAAACATCGATTAATACTTTTTACACTGCTTTAATTCCTGTAAACCATATACAGGAACCTCTAACAATTTTGAACTAATGCAAAGTATAAAGTTTTATCTTTGAATTGCAAAAGGTAACATTTCTTAATTTGGGTTTTATAAAAGATTTTGCATACTTCATATAATTTTAATAATATGAAGTATTGTAGATTCATAACATATTTCCTTCGGTGTATCATTACATTATTTTTAATAACTTCTTTAAAAAATTTAATGAAAGTTTAACAACTGGCATGCAATATTTAAATAAACTACAAAACTACAAATGTCTAGTGTCCTTTTAAACCAGTTTTCATAATTGAGATTATTGTTAATAGGACTTCGGTAGTTGTCTTGTTTAATTAAGAGACTCATCAGGTTCTTAAGGGGTCATTTATATCATAAAAATTATCACTTTTCCAACCAACTACTTGAATATCTCTTCTTACTATCCAATATATGTTTTAATAGTTCAATACCATAAAATTCATAAATTTTCTTACCGTTTACATTACTTGACAATAATGTAAGAAGTAGAAGGATCCAATAGTTTAGTGACATTTTTTGCACTTTCTCTTCATTTGAGCATTGTTGAATGCATTGAAATCTGCAAAACAAAAAAAATATTTATGAAAAATAAAGAAAATTTACAAGGATGTGCTTCCATCTATCTTATGAGTTTTGCTTTCATAAATTGACATTTCACGTGGTTATGATTAATTATTGCAATACGAAAAGTACAACTTTAAAATTAATAAAAATTAACTGTTTAATTTCTGAAATTGAATTTAAGGGTTTGGAACGAGAAGAATGGCTCGCGGTCAACAAAAACTACAATCACAAGCTAAAGCTGCGGAAAAATCAGCCAAAACCAAGAAACAACAGGGACATAATGCCAATGAACAGAAAAAAGCTGCCCAAAAAGCTTTGCTTCATGTGTGCAGTGTATGTAAAGCTCAAATGCCCGACCCGAAAACATACAAACAACACTTTGAAAATAAACATCCGAAAAATGCATTGCCTAATGATTTATTAAACATTTAAATAAAATGATTTATAAACAATGAAAATATCTTTCCTTAATTTGTTATAGTATGTATATAGTAAACAACTTTGCACATTTAAGGGAGTAGAAGCCCAAACCAGTTATTTTCAGGAAAAAAATGAAAAGATTATATTATTTTTTTAATAAATTCTTATCTGATTTTTATTGTATCAAATACTATAATAACAGTGATTAAATCGTAAGAAATAAATTTCATAACAATAAAAGGGTTTGTTTTGAGCTAGAATCTTCAATATCTTTAAAGAAATACTTCCAAATTTGTCTTAGATATTTTTAACAAAAAAACTAATTAATTTTGCGATATAGTTTTGTGCTATCAATCGAATGATAGCTACGAACCAATCGCAATAATTATTCACAAATAAAAGCAATCGCAAAAATAGGAACTTCACCAAAATTTTGAGTCCTATTTAATGAGGTTCATTCAAAAAATAACGTCAAATCTGGTCAACGTAGCATTTTCTACTTTGTTTTTTATTCTATTTACGATTTTTTTGTTAGTTTTTAAATTTAATTTGCTATAATTTTCTCTTTTGTAGTTAAGTTTTCATTATGAGCCGATTTATTCGCGAATTAAATTAAAAGCAAAGTAGAAAATACAACGTTGGCGGATTTGACGGCTCTAAAAGGGACATGAGCCAAAATAACTGCTAAATCTTGATGGATAAAATTCGCAAAACATATTTTTGTGAATCGCTATATATTTTCTTTAGAGCAAATTGCCTAAAGTACAAAAAAAAAATCAAAATATTTGGAATTTTTATATTTTCTGTCCTTAAAACAAATCAAAAATTGGGTTTTTGGATTAATTTTCGCAACACTCATTTTTATAAAACTAGACAAAATTTTCTATGATTTTAAATATTTGGCATCTCTAAGCGAAGGTAATACAGAATCATCAATTATGAGGACTTTAGCGTTCCATAGCAGCAGCCTTTAGAATCCATGATTTTAGTCTATTATTTAGATAACAAAATTCAAATCTCAGCTTTTATTAAGTAAGAAGAAAATTCAGGATGTTTAAGATCGGTTTTTTTATTTTATATTTTTTAATATTCAAATTAGCTAGGTTTCGTTAGGTATTGTAACTTCATCAGGCTTCTTGAATCACAAAAAATGTAATATTTTCAATTTAAATTCAATAAATAAATTTATTTACATTAAAAAAAAAAATTATTTACATTTTTATGTTAAAAAAAATTTTTATTATGTAAATTTGTTATAATGTTATTTATTTTACATTTTATTGAATTATTATGAGAAAGACAATCGTATGAATGCCAAGATTATTTTACATGAATTTAAAAATTTGATGTTTGTAATTGAGTACCTGAAGAAGCTGCGAAAGTGGCGAACTGTTGTACAAAAAATTTAATAAAAACATCACATATTAAAAAGTATCCAGAAAATAAGAATCATTAATGTAAAAGAAATTAATAAATAAATAAATTTATTTATTGAATTTAAATTGAAAATATTATATTTTTTGTGATTCAAGAAGCCTGATAAAGTTACGATACGTAACGAAACGTAGCTAATTTGAATATTTAAAATTATTAAATAAAAAAGCCAATCTTAAACAACCTGAATTGTCTTCTTATATATTATTTAGCAAGGAGTCCTTCGATTTTGTGGTACTTTAGGTGGTTTTCAATAAAACCCATGCCCAATTATTACATTTACTTTATTTTAAAGTTATTGATCATTCCATGAAATCCAACTCATAAATCCGAATTTCAGTAAATTTAAATCACAATTTGATCATTTTAAAAATAACAACCATTAGGGTACCCAAGGGAAGAATCACCAAACATTAAAGAAAAAGTGCAAAATAAAATAATTGGTAATGTATAAAAATTTAAATTAAATAATTTTAAATATCGAAATCAGCATAAGTGAGCATAAAATGAACCGGAAAAGCATAGCAAACATAAAATATGTTTAATATAGGTATTTTTATTTTCGCTTTGGCTTCTTTTCGACGATAAGGATTTCTTTCTTTGAATAATAAGGATAAAAAAACAATACTTATACTGACAACTATATTATGTGCTTTATTTTATATAGCCACGATAAAATTAAATATATAATTTAAATTTAAAAATCGGATGTTTAACATTTCTAATCAAAACTATGGCATATCGAAGGAAGCCTAAGAAATCAAACCATTTTCTCAAAGAGAAAATGAAAAATATTCTTCTGCAAGGAACATTGACTATGATAAGAATGAGTTAAATGCACTTTTCCAAGTCGTGATTTTATTTTTGTTTTTGTAATTTACGAAAATTAAAGAAAATTTTCATTTTTAAATTAAAATTTAAATCATGTTCATATAAGTGTTAAACTATAGAAATTTATCGTATTAACATCTGTTCTAATTTTAATTTAGCAATTCTACATGGAATTCAAGTGAAACCCTTCACAAATTTACCAATACATTTATGTAGGTTAATTAAATGAAATTGAAATAAAAATTGTTGCCTTTTACGAAAATAATTCAAAACCAATAGAACCTTATTTTAATTGATTAAAAATTAATAAAAAAATAACCACTAAAACTCTTACCTTGAACTTGATTGGATTTAAACGTATTATTTTATCGTAGACGAAAAACGATTATTCCATACTCCACCGAACGAAATAACAATCGCAATTAATTAAATTTTCAACAGCCATAACATTAATATAACAATTTACCGATGAAAAACTATTATAAACAACCACTTTCACACATTTATTACTTTATGATTTCAATTTAAATTTTGCGTGCATTAATGCTTCACTACGTTATTGAGAAAGGAATAATCGATAATAATTTTTGTAACCGTTTGTATTTAATTAGTAGTCACTTTCGATAAGTCCATTACGTGCACTTGAAGAAGACGTAATTGAAAAAAGAAATAATTGTTAATACAAATTTTATGCATTTGCACCAAGTGATTCGAAGTTATTTGCGATTTTTTTTTCAAACATGCATTCTTTTGAGGTAATTCACTTCTAATTTCTTATAATCGATGATCTTCAATGGCATATAATGCTGCGTCAACTGGCACTTGTACTGTAAGAAGTCTGAATTTTATTCAACCTATTTGTGGTTAAGGGGGGTCAGGAATGATGAAATTTAATATGATTTTAGAATAATTTTTCATATTAGAAGTAAAGATTTTTAAGGTTTAGTGTTAGTGCAAAATTTTTGAGTACACCTTCTGAAATATACGAAAATTTCTCAAACAGTACAGTTAATTGGTAATATGCAATTTAAAATCAAAATCTACAAATTTTTTTAGCATTGATTCCAAAGTAAAATAAAGAGAAACGTGTCCCTTTGGTTAATTCGGATTTTATTTTTTAGTCAAGAATTAGTCGTTATATTTTGAACTCTGGTTATTCGAAAGCCTAAGTAGTTCAAGTGAGTACCCAGTACCGAATTTAATACTATGGAAACCTAATAGGTTGTACCGATGGTGGGGCTAGATTTTCTAAAAAAAGAAATCAGGATTAGCCAACAAAAATATTGCTACCTATATTTTTCTAATATTATTGATATTTTCAATTTTATTGAAATTCAGTGGTAAAATTTAAAAATTTTCTAGTGTTGTTGAGTGATGGGGCCTACTTAGCTTAAACTGTAAATCCGATCCTATAAGTACCATGCTATTCAGTGATATCTTAATTTTGTTCTTACCAAAAAATCGTCAACAATTATTTATTACAACTAAAAGATTGAATTTATTGAAATCGGAACCGATACGAGACAAACTTTGTGTGTTGACCGAAATCCGGTCTAATGTTTTGAAAGGATCTAAAGATTTCTGAAAATAAGGTATTTTTAAAAGGGGGATATAAAAATTATTTTCAAAAAATGAATTTTTGCGCAATTTTTTCAGTTATATTCGTTTTTTATGAATTTGTTCCGCGGAGCTTTCAAAAAAAAACACTAAGCATTTTTCAACAAAATATAGAGCTTTTCTTCTGTTTAAAATATGTAGCTTCTTGGTTTTTACGTTTTCTTTATAAGGCCAAAAGAAATTTTGGAAATTGTAGTACAATATGTAAGTAAGACTGAGTAGGTAAAATTAAAACCAGTAGAAGATCCAAGGAATTTTGCTATTTTTTGTTTCATTTGTATCAAATATGTATATTGTTATACAAAAGGCTGCCAAATTTTGTTTTGACCGGGGCGCTCAAAACCCTAGAACCGGCCCTGCGTAATCTAATTGGTTCCTAATGAATTTTGGCATCCAATCACTGATCTTTTTGTTTTGTTTGTAACTTCCTATTATTCTTATTCCTTAAATAAGGAATCACCAATCCTTAGCCCACGAGTTCATTGTAGAATCATGATTGGAGTACAATTTATTTTTGAAAGTATATTTATAGTTATGAAGTATAAAAACCTCAAGTTTTAAATACAAGAAAATTGTAGGGACACAATAGTGAGCAAGGGCGGATTTAAGGGGGGTACGGGGGCACATGCCCCCCAGGGTATTTTGTGTACTGTGGAAATTCCATAACAGTACATACTTAGAAGCAACTCAAATTATTAAAGTTGTGAAAATATATGAATAAAGTAACAGAAAGAACATTAGTGCAACTCTAGTCTATTTCTGGCTGGAATTGCGAATTTTTTTCGTGATACCTTTCACGCCTTTGCAAACGAATGATGATATTGTGCCCCCCCCCAGAAAAAAATCCTGAATCCGCCCTTGAACATATGTATAACATTCTGAAGATATATGGTACTTGTTAACATAAGGTTGGGAACCTCTGCCATAGATGAAGAAATGAAATAGCCGAAATTGTTTTTTATGGTAATAATTAATCAAGATAAGCTAGCACTAACGATTTTAAAACAATCGGAATTGAAATTAGATTTTTTCGCTGACTTTCAACAATTAATACTGTTTATACAATATATAAAATATATTGAGGAAGATTGCTTGGCAATCGAAATACGTATCTGGGCAATAGATCAGTTATTCATTTGTTCGAAGTTTTGTTCAAATTTATGTTTATAGTTTACCTTTTGTAAATTTTTATATTAAAAAAAGACCACAATATATTTTATGTTTCGTATAAACAATCTGAGTTGATTTTATACATAAAATTCAACAATAATGTTTTAAAAGCATTATTGGTTTTTTCAAGTTAAAAGCTACAGAAAAGTATATTTTATCGTTAGTATCGAAAACAAATTATAAGACGACAATTTATTTTATATATTATATAAACAATCTGAATTATTTTTAAACGTAAAATTCAACAATAATATTTTATAAACAAAATTGATTTTTTCGAGTCAAAAGCTACAGAAAAGTTTATTTTAATAAAAGAAAAAATATTCAAATTTAGTTTTTCTTCTTCTTTAAGTATTGCTTTACCAAAAATTACGTACGAACTGAACCCGGAACAAAAACTTAAAAAACAAACCAAATCATTTTAAGGGTATTAAAGTTTTGTGTAGGTATGTATTTCTTTAGGTGTACTCAAACTTTAGCTATATACTCCAATAAAACGCATAGTAATTTATATAAATACTTTTATAATAACGAACTAATTTTATTTTTATGGAGTTGTATCTCAAAAATGTGATTTTATTAAGTATTGAGAATTATGATTTTTTTTGTTACACCACAGGTATCAATGAAAATTTTAATTTTCTTTTTAATTTAATAATAGTTATGAGCGTTATAATTTGTTAGTAGAAAAATTCAAGAGCCTACCTTTGTTGAATTTAATAAACAATTAAAAACGGTTTAAGAAAAAACGAAATTTAAAAAAAAAAGTTTTTTGTTGAAGTTCACAAGCACTAAACTGAAGTGTTCGAATTAATCACAAGCACATGCGGTTATTGTTGAAATCTTCTGCATCGCGCCAACAATCACATTGAAATGCAAGAATGGAATTGTTGAGTATATTATATCACGTTTACCGGAGTTCAGATTATGTTTTAGATTGGTTCAATGTACAACTTTACATTGCAGTTCAATTTCCGGTTCCTCCCACCAATCCGAAGCCGGCCGTTCGTTCAACGGAAAGTGCGCTGACCACAACCTCAACCGGATTATTGTTGCGAAGATAATTCCTCTTTTTCCACTTCTGCTATGAAAGTGTTGCTTGTTCCAGGTAATGACCACTGTGATCTATTATTGAATACCTACCATCGAGGAATAAACCGCTAGTTCTTACAACCTGTTCACAATACCTCCAAACTGGTTTCATCTCGGGAACATCACTATGCTGAAGAAGTTCACGTCGTTTTGCATCAAACACTTTTTCCACTTTTATTTTCCATTTCATTACACAATGACAATTTTGTTTTTCATAAACGATGCGTAGAATAGATACGTTAAATTTAAATATTAGTACAGCAAAACTAATTATCGACTAAGTGTTTAATTTTCTTCGAAACCGCTGAAACAAATCTTGGATAAACTTAAAATGTTAAGTCATTAAATGGCTCATTGCTTAAGATAACAAAGTTTCATTTTCAATTTATTTACCGCATTTGGTTCACATGTTTTTACTAAATGATAACTGACATAAATTACAAAAATTGTTTCAAAATTCTTTAATAATTTTTCTGTTCCAGCAAATACCTACAACGTAGGTACAGCAATTTTGAAATCAAAGTTGCACACTATAATTAACTTTGAGCATAATATTTTACGAAAGAAAATTTACGCAAAATTGAATTTTTTCACATTTTTTTATCATTAACGATTTATTATTAGTGGACTCTAGAGTTTAAAATCCATTCAAAGGGTAAAATCCCAACATCCCATGGATTAGATATAGTAATTACGCCTCTCTGGTTCTGTCAATATCATTGTTTTTATAATGATCAATATATTGAAATTCTAATAAGTACATAAAGTCGTCTAAGTAATTTTTAAAATTCACATAACTTTTTGAGAAAATCACACGAAACAAAACACAAAAATATTGGGTTGTTCGGAAAGTAATTTCGTTTTTTCCCGACAAAAGATTTAATTGTATTTTTGCGCACTCATTTTATAATTAAGCCCTATAATCATTGTATGTTTTGAGAGATAATATAGCAAGGCTTGTATGTGAAAAAGCTCAAGTGATTCTACGCAATAGTTTTTAATTCGTGTCCCTTTAAATATGAAGAGTAAAAATCAGAATTTTCCTCATATATTACTGTTTCACTATAAAAAGAGGTAAAATGCTGTTCAATGAAGAAAAAAAATTAACTGAAGTGTATGCAGAAGATGTATTGACGGCACGCCAGTGCCAAAACTAGTTTGTAAAATTTTGATTTGACAATTTTGATGTCGAAGATGCATCACGGTCTGGAAGACCGGTTAAAGCTGATCAAGTCAGAATGAAATCATTAGTTGATGCAAATCGATGAATAACAGTACGTGAGATCGGTAAAAGGTAAAATTTACCAAATTGAATTGTTAATGACCCACTTGAAAGGCCTAGGATTAACCTCGAACCCCGATATATGGATTCCCTATGTTTTTATGGAGAGAAATTTGACATCATACAAGTTTTGTACCCTTCCAAAAGCTTTTACAACTTGAATGGTATAAACTGCCATACCCATCATATTCTACAAATCTGGCATCTTCGGTTTATTTTTGGTTTTGACCAGTGCAAAATCTTTTAGACGGTAAAACCTTCACTTCAAATGAGGAAGTCAAAAATCCCCCAAGATCAGTTTTCGGCTAAAAAAGAGCAAAAATTTTTGCAGTGAAAAATTATACTACAACCAGAAAAATGGCAAAAGGTATTGAACCAGAATGGCCAATATATAGTTTAAAAAAATATTTATTCACTGTACAAAAATTCATTTCATTATCACAAAAAAAGAAACGAAATTACTTTCCGAACAATCTAATAGAAGAGTAACCAAGAGTAAAAGAGGAATTAAAGCAATTGCAAATTTGAAATTGTTAAACAAAAATCAAAAGATAAGGGTAGCAAGAAAAAGTATATTTAAAAAATTTTACGAAAAAAATATAAATGAAAATAACTTAACTGTAAAATTATGAGTAATAATTATAATAAATACATTTATAATGAACAGGATTAGATTTAATCGCAGTGCTACTCTGGGGTACAATGAAAAATGCCGCCTCAACATTCTCCATTGATCTAATATTCCACATAATAAGGGTTTGGAATGCATTTTTAAATAAAACACATCATTGAAAAAGAAACGCAGTGTTTTCAATTTTGAATAGCTCTTAATAGTGGAAAAAAATTATTTAATTTAATTTTTTTGGGAATAAATTAAATAATCATACAAACCATACAAAACCTAAAGTTCTGAATATTACCACCCTTGACACTAGTCCTAAATAAGGATGCAAACAATTCATTGATTTTTTCAAGCATCATTGTATTATTCTTAAACATAGATGTTTTAATGTTGATGTTAAAATCCAAAACATCGATGATTAATCGTTTTTCATGAGCGATATATTTTGAACGATATTTTATTATACCACTATCCATTCCATTCCGTTCATGACCTATTCAAGGGTGGATTTAAGGGGGCACGTGCCCCCCAGGGTATTTTTGTGTTCTATGGAGATTCCATCACAGTATATACTTAAAAGCAAATCAAATTATTAGAGTTGTTAAAATATATGAATAAAATAACAGAAAGAACATTAGTGAAACTCTTGTTTATTTCTGGCTGGAATTGCGAATGCGACACTTTGACACTTAAATAAACCTTCCTATATACATACTTGTAGTTGTAGAAATAAACTGTTTGTTTTAATAGTTATTGTTGATTTTTTTGCTGTCTGCCCTTGTGACTCCTCCCGGAAGAAATCCCGGATCCGCCAACAACGGTAGACTGGGTTGGATTAAAATGTAATATAATGGCATTAGATTATAAATTAACGCAGCTTACAATTTTACGATATTGGACTTCATTACTTAAGAAATATTGTATAAAAATCATTGAAAAAAATCGATATATCGGTCATAAACTTCGATGTTTTTAACATCGATGCTTAACTTTTAAAAATATCGATGTTTTTATGAGCAATGTTGCATCTCTAGTCCTAAGTACTCCAAGAAAAATCCAGCGTTGATAATAAAACAATATTAATTCCACCGAGGGAACAAAATACTTATTACAATTTCCAGCAAAATTTGTGGTTGACTCAAATCTAAGGAAGTCATGTGATGTCCTCATTAATATCTTGGGTAATATTTTCAAATGTCCTCATTTCTTTGAGAGATTCAATATTTGTCATAGTTTTGCATTGTTCGTTTACCTATACTTTTTGAAAATCCAATTAAAACAAAAATTTACGCAATTTTAAAATTTGATTTGAAAATCGTTGAGTTTCTAGCTAAATAAGATTAAACAGATGCCAAATAATTAAGTAGGTATTATTCTTTTCTTCTACTACTACTATCAACTTAGATCTAATTAACTCTTAAATTCATTTTTAATTGATTTGAATATATGTGGCTTTGGTATTTCAATTGAGGCTTCTTACCTTTGTATGTATACCTACGATTCTCATAAACTTGTTCATGTAATTAGTTTTATTTCATTTATCAATGTTTAATGATATTTTACCATTACAAATGTACTATTGTTGTGATATTAAAAGGTGCAATCAAAGAAAAAGAATCGATTATATAAAATAATTAAAGATAATTCAAGTAAAAACTCGTTTTTTGCAAAGCCGCAATTTTTTCAAGTTATTACTCAAGCATAGACCTGAATTAACACAGCGGAGTTTAGAAATGCCATGGAAATTAAAATTTTCAAATAAATTCTGTTTGAAAAAATCTTCACTTGTGTTCTGGTGAAAGTTGTAAAATTTGTGTGATATATATTTTATAGAAAATGTTAATTATCAACAACCTTTTAAATTTGGTTTAGATTCTAAACTTAACTAGAAAAAGTTAATAATAAAAAAAATATAAGTACCTAGTTGTAATTATATCAAATTTGATTACAAAACTATTCCAATGCAGGCATAATCGGCAATTAAAATTTTTAATAAAAATGATTTGAAACCAATGGCATATTTATTGACCAACTTCATTATATTTGTAAACTATAAATTTCTAACCACCACAAAAAGAAAGAACTATTCGATGTCCTAAGTTTCAATTATATCGTGTGCCCAGTATTATATATATTTATACAATTTTTTTATTTGTTAATTAATTCAGCTATAATTCTTGCATCAACTTCAAATACTTGCTGAAAGTTTACTTATTTGCTTAAGCTGTAAATATAATGTAATTAATCAATATAAATATCTCATTATTTTCAACTTTTCAGATATCGCAAGAACGATATAGCGACGAATTCTGTCAAAATCGAAAGTCAATGATTTTTCTCATCAATAATATTCCTAATAGTTAATTCAAATTTGAAGTTGGAAATATTAAAAAGCATTAACCGTACAACTTAAGAATAATTTCAATGGAAGCGCTTGTTGGAATCAAACGGCGTATCATTATATTTATTCAAATATAAAGACGAATCTAATTAAAAAGCGTGACGGTTTGGCATTATAAACTATTATATTTTTAATGTTTGAATATTGTCATCAACTCATAATTCCAATTTTTGTTCCCTTGTATTTTCCTATTTTCACTTTTACTAATGATCAAAAATATGAAAATTATGTGTTAAGGTAATTGACGTAAAAACTATGTTTATCTGGATTGTTTTTAGGTATCTATTTGAAATTTTGAAAATGAAAAAAAAAAATAATTTCTCTTTTACATCATTGATAGCAAAGTTTAATTGATAAGTACTCTTTTTTGACTTTATAATTCGTTTTAGTTTTTCTTTATATGTTTAATAAGTTTTGATGTAACTATTACAATTTCAAGGAAATTAAAAACCCATTTCCCTTAGCAGTATTTAATAGGTAAAACATGGACCTAGAATACGATACAAATAGAATTAGAAGAATAAGAATGGTTGGTATATAGTCCCTAATTAAAATACTAATATCCTAGAATAGTCAGAGATCCATCGCAATTAGTTTAACTTACGGTATTTTATAAATTTTTTTAAAAATATTTCACCATAACTATCGATAAAGTTAATATATATTTAGTGATCAGTGCCTAGTAATACAAGTTGAATGATTACTAGTTACTATAAGTATTTAGTTAGTAGGTCCCTTAACCAATTAGTATCATTTACATTAAATGATTTAGTTTTCCTAGAAAATCCCATTATCTTAGTATTTTATTTATACCTACATACTAACAAAGAACCACTTAAGTATCTTTCCGGGGCTGATTTACCATGATTAATGTTATCATTCGGCTCTTTATAATAAAATTATAATTTTAGTTTTTTTTAATGTATGTTTCTACAACTTATATGTGAAAGTTTGAATAATTTGGCATATATTTGCAAGAAAATTCAATTCAATAAAGCTCTAAAGCAATGTCTTTTAAATTATCTAAATGGATTTATTTTAGTTTTATTCCATCAAATTGCTTTTACAATTTTCATCGAAAGTGTTAAACTGATCAATTTTAATTTTTAAATATGTTCAAATTTTAAGTCATTACGAAAAATTAAAATTTTTGATTCTAAATTAAATCTGCTCTTTTAAAAAAAAAAAATAAAAAAAATGCCAAAAAAAAAGAACGTCTACGATACGCGGTGTTCCCAAGCGGTCACCCATCCAAGTACTGACCGCGCCCTATGTTGCTTAACTTCGCAGATCGGACGAGATGCGGTATGTTCAACATGGTATGATCGTAGACATTAATATGGGAGTATTTTTAAAAATATAAAGTGAGTTATTTTCATGAAAAAAAAATATTTTTTTATAATTGTAGCTATATTAATTTTTTATGCTAAAAGGTGGTCCAAGGCGATAAGTAAATAAACACTCCGAATAATTTTTTTGGGGGGGACTTTGCCTCTCTTCCGCCACTGGGATTTCGCCCCTGGATCCTTTAGGTATTTACAGTTTTTTTAGCATAAAGTATTGATGCAGCTACGATTGTAACCATTTATTTATTTTTTTTCATAAAAATCCTGAAAAATCAGTCTAAAATATTGAAAAAAAAATTAAATATTCCATTTTAAAGTGTCGATATTCTTCATTTTCGTTTTATTCCGTCGGGATCTATAAGAATCCGTCGTTAAATCGGGGCGCCGGAAAAATCGTAGTATCTCCATTTTTCTATTATTCTTTCGAATTGCTTATACTATTACTAGCAAATTCGCCAGACGTTATCCTGCCGGTCTATATTATAATAGCTGTAAATAAATAATTTGAATTTAAAAATAAGTTCTTGGAACATTGAAAAACCCTCTCTTAGCGACTCGCAGCATTCCTTGCTGTACCTTTTTTAATTTACCTTCAAGATATAAATTTTTCAACTAAGTTTTGAGAAAATTTGCTATACCTCTAAAAATTACTACACGATTGTAGTTAGTGGTTATTGTATTAACCGTTGAAAATGCCGTTTTTTGCGGTCGCAGGTATGTTACTGACACAAAAAATAGATGAAAATATTCAAAGATAAAAATGTCAACAGTGTATCTAAATTTAGTATGAAAAATTTGAGATATATAACTTTACTAGAGGCCCGCGGAGTTAGAATGCATTTCCTAAATGGTTCGCAATATCGTTGGGGTTGGTCATCTCTGATTTAAAAAGATGCTGATTTTTTGATTACTGTAAAATAGAAGACAGATGTTTAATTAAAGGGTTTAATTAATATCAAACTAATAGGTATCCATTAATTTATTTTAATCGGCCTTCTTCTGAATGCTACTTTTATTATTAATAATAATACGTAAATAGTAAATAGATACCCTTTTTTTCTGAAGAAAAATTATTTGAACTTAATTTCCAAGTTTCTATCAAATCAAGAAAGCTGTATTTAAATTAGAACCAAAAGTAAAACCAGAATATAATATTGGTACAACTATTTAGATTAGACTTGTTTGTGACCTTTATACTTTTTTTTGGCGAAACTCGAAGATTTATCTGAAAACAAAATATTATCGAAATCGATAAACCTGTTCTTTAATTGTACGATAGAATTCAGGTAGAAAGATATTTACGTTAAATTTTATCGACCTTTGTTCCAAAACATAGTAAAAGCTTGAAGGCCAAAATGTGAGAAAAAAGAGATTCAAAGGTATCATTTATGGATTCGGAAAGAGGTGTTAATGTAATTTTAATTGACAACAAATAATAAATATCTCAAACTAGTTTCAAATTCCTGAACTACATATTTAAAGCTGATATTCTCTCATACACAATATTTTAGCCTTCAAGCTTTTACTATGTTATTTCATATCGCCATTTGAAAGTACGATTTTTGCATTCCATACTAGCTAACCGGTAAATTGGTTTATTACTTAACTTGTGGAATCCATACTGACAAAACTGATAACAAAAATGAAAAGTACTTCAGTTATCATTTTATCTGTTACTAGCTGATACCTGCAACTTCGTTCTTTGGAGAAGTTTGATTACAAAAACCGTGACAAAATATTTTTATATATAAGATACATCTTCAATGTTGGGCAGATCACATAAGCATCAAGAACCTTGAACATTTTATAATATGGCTAAACTTCCTATTTTTTATATACTGAATCGCAAATTGAATGATATATTTCAGATCTATTATAAAGTAATGCATATTTTAATTTGATACAAAAAAAAATAAGATAAAATTAAATATATTAATTTTAATAGATAGTTAATTAAATATAAAAAAACTTAGCAACTAACTTTATATTCTCAAAAATACTTTTATATTAATGTCTACGATCATACCATGTTGAACATACCGCATCTCGTCCCAGAGTTCTCGTCCGATCTCGTCCAGGCACTTCGTTTAAATTGACATCTGACTAAAAATCCACAATTACGTTATTATATTAAATCAAAAATATCCAAATAAATATTAATCAATAACATTAGACCCAGTATCGTAAAACTAACTTTATAAATAGTTGAAACTAATAAAAAAGTGGATACAACTATACCTAACCTAAAAAACATTACTCAGCAAGCGCTGAGTAATGACTCCACCGCAGTTGAAAATGACAACTTTAAAATAATAAGCAAAAAAAACAGCAAAAGAAAACAAAAGGAGTCTTCACACGGAATGGAGTCTACCAGGAGTATTAAGAGGAGGACGATGTCCACCGACAGTTGCAGTGGACCAACGATATCAACTCACAACAAATATGCCGTTTTAAGTGATGAAAGTGAAGCAGAATCTGATTCAGAAGTTCAAAACAAACAAAGTGAAATCAAAAACAGTGTAAATAAACTCAGTGAAACAAAAAAACCTCCCCCATTCGTTATTCATGGGATGGTGGATGAACACAAAAAATTTATCAACAATATTAAAAATATAGTGAAAAGTGATTTCAGAATCACATACAAGAAAAACAATATAATCATACACGTAAACACCAATTCTGACTTTGTGCTACTAAAAGAAAACTGGGTAGCGCAAAAAATCCCATTCCACACATACACCGACAAGAATAATAAATACAAAACATATGTCATCTACGGACTACACCAAGAAATTGACGAAAAAGAAGTTAAAGAGGGATTGGAAGGCAAGGGCGTTAAAATAGAAAACGTCAGAAAAATGAAAGGGGTAGACCGGAGTATCTACATGGTGACAGTCAACGGTCTGTCGCTAAAACTCCTTCAAACCCAAATTAAAGACGTCCTCCAAACCCGTATAAGATGGGACTATTATAAAAAGAAACGAATTATAGCCCAATGCCACAGATGCCAAGAGTGGGGCCACGCAACTAGCAATTGCTTTGCTGACCCCATGTGCCTTAAATGTGCAAATCCTCATTTAACGAGGGAATGCACAAAACCGCTAACAACACCAGCAAGGTGCGCGAATTGTGGAGGAGCACACCCGGCAAACGCCACAATTTGCGAAGCTTACATTAAAAGAAAGGAAGAAATTGAGACACGAAGGACATCAGCCAAAAAACCTACAACAAGACTGAGACAGTTCAACCAGAATGAATTCCCACCGCTACCGACACCCAAAACAGCAGTACAACAAAATATTATTCCCGAAAAACCAAATGCGTGGAAACAAAAGGAATCGTCAAATAATACAACTAGCGATATATTTGAATTTCAAAAGGAGGTCAATGAATTAGAAAAAGTTCTAAATATAAGTAAAATGATAAAAGCAGTTAAAGAACTAAGAAATAATATCAAAAATTGCAAATCAGAATCGGAAAAATTTTTCGAATTCTTTAACTTCTGTAAGCAGCTTGACAATTAATCAATATATAATGGATCGCAACACAACGAATATTAAAATATGCAGCTGGAATGCCAATGGCATACGGGGAAAAGTAGGTGAATTAATAGAATTTATAAACAGAAAACAATTGGACATAATAGGAATTAACGAAACAAGACTGAATGCAACCGACAAAATTAAAATAAAAAATTATACAATAGTAAGAAGAGACAGAAGCTCCGCAGCTGGCGGAGTAGCCTTACTTAT
The DNA here is from genome assembly GCA_958496175.1 of Sisyra terminalis. Classification (NCBI taxonomy): domain Eukaryota; kingdom Metazoa; phylum Arthropoda; class Insecta; order Neuroptera; family Sisyridae; genus Sisyra; species Sisyra terminalis. The sequence continues at coordinate 59,463,558 of OY292274.1, forward strand.
TAGGAATACAGTTCCATTTACGGAAGTCGAATTAAGTGGCGACATTGGATTAGAGTATGTGTGCATCAAATTAAAGAGTCATATACATATAGTTGCCGGCTACAACAGCCCAAACAGAAAACTAAAAACCGAAGAACTTCGAAAAATATTCGATGTGGCCAACAAAGTCCTATTGATAGGAGATCTCAATGCTCTACATCACAGTTGGAACTCTCATATTAACAACCAAAGAGGAAGAGCCATTTATCAATATACTATAAACAACAACTGTACAGTGATGTTCCCAAATCAGCCAACTCATTTTCCAATGAATAATTCAACACCGACAGCAATAGATATAGCCATTAATAAAAACATCACTAATATAAGCCAGCTCAATGTTTACAACGAGCTTAACTCGGACCATCTACCAATAATCACCGAAATAGGAGGGGAAGAAAAAAACATACAAACTAAAAGGATGCTTAACTACCAACTGGCAGACTGGACAAAATTCAGATTACTCTTAAATCAAAAAATTAAAATTACACCCAATATTAGTACAGCTGAAAAACTCGATCAAGAACTTCAAAGATTTGTCAATATTATACAACATTGCATCACATCAACAATACCGAACAAAAATCCATACCGACAAATGGACAAACTGCCGACCGAAATAAAAAATTTAATAAAAGAAAGAAATCATATCAGAAGAAGGTGGCAAAATACAAGATTAGCCTACTACAAACAGGAAATGAATATACTCAATAACAAAATAGCGACAGAAATAAAACGACATCGTAATGAAACCTGGACAAACAAATTAGAAAAACTAAAACCCAACGACAATTCACTATGGAATATGACCAAAATATTGAAAAAAGAATATCATCCAATACCAACACTCAAACATGGAAACGTGGAAGCCATGTCTGACGTAGATAAAGCCGAATTACTTGCAACCACATTCGAACAAATACACGATATAGACAAACATCCCAATACGGAAGACCAAAACTACATCAGCGGAGAGGTACGGAAATTTATCCAAAGTGTACAACCCGAGGGTAAAATGTGTGTCAAATCAAAAAAAGTGAGACAAATAATCAAGGAATTACCATCAAAAAAGGCTCCCGGACAGGACGGAATCCAAAATCATATATTAAAAAATCTCAGTCTAAAGGCATTAAAGCAGTTTACTCATATCATAAATGCAACCTACAAATTAAAACACTATAGCAAACACTGGAAAACCAGCAATATAATACCCATATTAAAACAGGGGAAGAAACGAAATGAACCAATCAGCTACAGACCGATTAGCCTTCTATCTACACTAAGTAAAGTAATGGAAAAAACAATTTTAGAAAAATTAAACAACTTCGAAGATACAAACAAAATTATTCCGGAATATCAATTTGGATTTCGACGAAGGCACAACACAGTCCAACAAATAACAAGACTCATAAATGACATCAGTATAGGATTCAATAAAAATCAAACAACAGTATTATTACTACTTGACATAGAAAAAGCCTTCGATAGAGTGTGGATAGATGGTTTAATCTACAAAATGATCAAATGTAACTATAATCCAGAAATAATACAACTCATTTACTCATATTTAACAAACAGACACTTTAAAGTAACGGTAAACGACAAAAAATCCAAGAAACAGCTAATCAAAGCCGGTGTTCCACAAGGATCCGTCCTGGGACCAACATTATTTAACATTTATATACACGACCTACCAATATATCCACAAACGAAACTGGCAGTATTTGCAGACGATACCGCCATTTATGCACACTCATTCCACGCAATAGTTGCTGCAAAACAAATACAATACCACCTACACGCCTTGGAAACGTACTACGATCTCTGGAAAATCAACCTAAACACGACGAAAACCGAAGTAGTTATTTTCACAAAAAGTCTCACCAAGGGGAAAATCATTCAAAATATATCGGTAAAAGGAAACACTATAACACCCACAACATCTGCCAAATATTTGGGTGTGCATTTGGACAATAAACTCACCTACAGACAGCACATCAAACATTGTATTAAAAAAGCATATGGAATATATACAAAACTGTATCCACTACTCATCAGGGGATCGAAATTAAATCTAAAAAACAAAAAACTAATATACACAGCAATTGTACGACCGATAATACTATATGCAGCACCAGCATGGTGTGGAGCCGCACCGACAAACATCCTAAAATTGCAACGATTCCAAAATAAATGCCTAAGAACGATCCTCGGAGGTGATTCCTTCTCAAAAATAAGTCAACTCCATGATGATGCTGACATACCAATGATGAGGGACTACATTATGCAACTAGCCGAAAAATTTTACGAAAATCAACTAGACGTAAACGAATTAACAAGAACCGTAACCAAAATCAGACAACATAACACACCATTCCAAATAAAGTTTAAACTTCCTTATCAAAAATTAAGAATATTTAATGAACCAATATAATGTAAATAAGTGATCTCAAAAGTGCAAATAGCAGTGATATTAGCATTAATTTTATTAACTCGTTAACTAAATATAGTACTTAGCGTAAGACTTACTATTAATAGCAAATTTATTTTATTTAAACTTAGTACAAACAGAATATTTATTTTATTTTTCTTAGTTAATTTTAAATGTATTATATGTATATAGAAAACATATACCAAATATGTGCCTTAAAGGGTACAAAAGTCAATTATTCACATAAGGTTTTTTTCAAACTTTTCCTTGCAAATACTTAAAAGAACAAACTGATAACCAAATATGAACAATGTCGACTGATAACAATAAAACCAAACATGTACAAACTAATGTAAAATAATTGCTAAGTGTAGGTAGAACTTATTACGATAAGTAGGAACTACAAAATAAAATAAACCAAATATGTATTATAACAGTAGCTATATATTTATAACTAAAATGTATTTGCTCTGTACAAAAAGAATAAATAATAAACGATATTTTCACAAAAAAAAAAAAAAAAAAAAAAAAAAAAAAGCATCTCGTCCGATCTGCGAAGTTAAGCAACATAGGGCGCGGTCAGTACTTGGATGGGTGACCGCTTGGGAACACCGCGTATCGTAGACATTCTAGTTTTTTTTTTTTTTATATAAAAGCAGATATAATCAAAAACCAATAAATTTTTTTAAAACTAATAAATTATGTGTTCGTTTATGAAATAAAAACTACACAAGAATAGTACTTAAAAATCGGAAATTTATTTATTCTCCCACATTGTAAATGTTGCAAATAATTAGGCAATTTTAACTATTATGAAAACAATAGATTGAAAATATATTTAACATTGATTTTTAGTTTTCAAAGTAAATTTTTGTTATATGCTATAGGTGATAAAGTATTGTTTAATATGTCGTGAATAAGTTTGTTAAGGTATGCTAGTTATTAATAAAAATAAAAATCATAAAAAAACAATAACGTTTATTTCATCAAAGCTAAACATGCTTTACATTTTAAATCAGTTTACATGCCCTTACAAAATTCACACATTTTATAAAACGACAAAATTCAGCTCACTGAGCTGTAATAATACATGAAACAGTACATGTCTTACGACAGCAAAATCGAAAATTTTCAATCCGAAATTGGTCGTATGGTAATGAATCTGGAAAGAATAAATGCTACTACAAATGATCCCAGTATAAAACACACTACTGTTATATAAAATGTCTCTTCGGTAAATATATCCGTAAATGCAGGCAACTGACCATACATTTGTTCGATCATTTTTAATTTATAATTTTTGGATGTTGGAGAAGCTTTGGAAACCATTATTTCTAACTAATTACTATTTAACTGCAGTGCACAAATTCTTATCGTTTTTTCCCCGATTTTGTTGTGATCGCTGGCTTTTGATCCTCTTCAGGCTTAACTTGTGAACTGATGTGTTTATTGAATAATTGCAGTAATTCCAATGTTGTTAAATTGGCTGCTTTAAATTTAATAGACCTGTTTAACAAAAATTAACTGTAATTAGTTTAATTAAATTTAATTTGAAGGAATTAAAACACCAACTATGCAAGTTGTTTGTTTAAATTTAATTAAAATACACCTTCAAAAGATTACTATGTACTTATCCCAAAGTATTGGCCATAACATTTTAGATATGAATTTGTTGGGAGATCTAATATTAATTGCATATAGAAGTATCTTTTTTGAATTAAAAAGAAATAGTTTGGCAAAACTTAAGGAATAATATTAGCATATGTTTTAGCAGTAAAATGTATAGGATAAATGTAAGTTTAGGAATACAATTTTATCCTTACCCATCCGCTAAATTGATTTTAACCAGTGGTTCACTCCTATCGGTAACGACAGTAGTTCGAACTTTACAATTTGGATTTGTGTTTAATCTTTTCGGTCCTGATACATGAAATATAAAATCTCTAAAAGTCAGAAAAATTTCCCTCAGGATTGATTCAGGATGTATATTTATAGAAAACTAGGATTTGGTTTATACCAACCTTACGGCATTTGCATTTTCATGGAAAGGATCAAATTGGACTTCTAATTTCTTAACCGGTTTCAAATTAATCAATTTAATTTGCTTCCCTAAAGCACTTATAAGTCCTGTAGATCTTTTAAATGTTCCACTGTAAGGAATAGCCATCGCAAATTTTGGTTATATTAGTTTTTTTTCACCAATTTTTGATATTTTTAGTAACTTTATTTTGCAACCAAAAAAACCAAACAGTTTGTGAAACCGCTAACTTCACACTGGTCTTACAATTGATGCTTTGATTAATTTAAATTGCGCTCAATTTGTACGAGATATTTTTATTAGTTTTATTGTTTATAATTATTAAAAAATTGAATTTTTAATCCAAAATTTTCTTATTTCAAGTAAAATAGTGCCTAGTTACATTTTTATAACTATAAATAGTTAAAAAAAAGTACTGTTTGATTAGAATTAAGAAAAACTTGTTCATCTTTCTAACCTCTACTAATGTTTTTTTAAATTATGTAATTATTTTTATTGACTTTGTGAAAACTGAGATTTTGATTTGTGAAAATACGAATTAATATTTAACTTTTACTATGGATCATTCATCCTCATCACTTCCCGGTATTTTACCGACTCTGTCAGATTCTCCCGATATGAGTAGTTTGTTACGGAATCCTGATAGTTTTAGCCACGATAATACAAAAAGACGAAGGTATATTTGATTGTATTTAGTTTTATGTTGGTCCTTTAAATGTTTGATATTTGCAGTTCATCCCGTTCAATCAAACGAAGACGATTTGATGATGAAATTGTTGAATATAGTCTGGGACTTCCAGGGGCTTCCTCCGCAATAAAGGTATTAATAGTTTTAAAATATCTTCCACACTTTATGTTGTTTTGTTTTATATGAATTAGCAATAACATTTTTTTCATTAGTAAGTTAAGCTTCAAATATATTGAAATCGTTTCCATGAAAAGTGCAGTTTTATATGTTTATCAGAAAAAAAAATGCATGAAGAATATAATATATCGTTTCCATAACAGCCTTGTATGCTTGTATATGAGAATTATGTGATTGGCCGAAAAAAGCGCTATCAAAAATCGAAGGAATACTACCACGATTGACCACAATAGCAAATAAACTATTTTTATGAAATATCAATGCAGTCCGTTTACCGAACATCAGAATACAAATATATAGATTCATTAAAATTCTGAAATTAATTCAATTTGCATATTTTTCTGATATCACCTTCATCAGGTGCTTGACATTGACGCTAATTATTAACCAGTTAATAAAGGCGAAATCGTCACCGCAATTGCTGTACACAAATTATAACTGAATTTCTTTCAATTCCGTATTCCTATTTTATTTATGCTTTTATTGACAGAATCTACCTTCACAATTGTAAAACACAATAAGAAAGTCAAATCTAATCAAACTAATAAAAAACCGGGCATATAGCATTTTTTATTAATAAATTTTATTTCGTTACCATGGTAATTTTTATTATTAATTTTCGCTAAGTAAAATTGTCACTTAAAAATATTCTATGCAAATAAAATAATAAAAACCACAAATGAGTAAACGATGGGTGGTAAAAGTATAAAATTGAAAATTTCGATATATTTTTTATGAATTTTTGTTTCAGAGTACAACTGGTGGCCGCACCAGAACTCATTCCACTGGATCCTTCCCAGTTCATTCAACCCAAGCACATGAAGTTCCTCTGCCCGCTGCGATACCTGGACCTGCTCCGCACCTAACTAATGCTATTATTCCTACCACCCCTAATATCGTGCATACGAACAATCCTTCTCCTCATATTGTTTCAGAAGGGAAGAAAAGACAACATCCCATTAAACATATATCAACTGTTGGCAACGCGGGGGCTGCAAGAAACAAAAAGAAAGGACGACAGCACAACCATTTAACCACTAAAGATTTAGGTCGTTGGAAACCCATGGATGATTTGGCTTTGATCATTGGAGTACAACAGGTTTATATTTTGATACACTTCTTGAAATAGACCAACTAAATGTAATGAATTTTCATTAGACAAACGATCTTCGAACAGTGCATTTAGGAACAAAATTTTCTTGTCGATTTACTGTTCAAGAATTACAGCAACGGTGGTATGCTTTGCTGTATGATGAAGCCGTCTCTCGGGTAGCAGTCGCTGCCATGCGAAGCTTACATCCTGATATTGTTGCAACAGTTCAAGACCGAGCATTATGGTCCGAAGCTGAAGAGAAACTACTAAGCGCCATTCCATCTGTATGTTAAACATTTTGAAAATATTCCTACATTGGAACCGTATTTTTTTCGAATCGAAATGAAATAAATACCAAATGATCTCCCTTTTTGGTAAATTTCATAGTTCTAGATAGGTTTTAATTTTTGGCTCTGTTAAAATATGTAGACATAAATTGACCTCTGTCAAGTTAGCACCCGACTTTAACAAATTAAAATTTTAAATATGTTTTTAGATTGCCTTTTGTTATTCGGTACAATTTGTACCGAAAAAATTTTCGTTTGTACCTCAACCGAAAAAAGTTATTAAATTTTTAAAAATCGATAGCCCCCCATTGTTAGATTTTTCAAAAAAAAATTAACGTCCATAGATAGGCCTTGACACGTAGAGGATTGTACCGAAAACAAATTTTTTCTAACTTTAACCCAAAAAAAGTTATGAGCGATTTTGTGAATGCACTTATTCCATTGAATATAGAGTTTTCTGGCTACTACGGACTTTCCTTGACAGATTTTCCAAATTTAAAAGCAGTACAATCTAGCTACTGTGCCGCTGAGGATTGTACCGAAAAAATTATCCTTCTAACTCTTTTTCAACGGTAGTTATAAAGGATTTTGTATGAGTAATTAGACTCTAATTACTCTATTGTTGAAACAGCAAAAACGGCCATAACTTTGAATCTATTGAGGTACAAACGAATTTTTTTGCGGATTATCCCGTGTGCTGGTCTCTAGTAGTTGAAACCAGTTGAATTTTCTGAAGTTGAAAATCTCTCAAGGAAAATGCGTAGTAGCCGGAAAACTCTATTTTCAATGGAATAAGTGCATTCACAAAATCGCTCATAATTTTTTTGAGTTAAAGTTAGAAACAAATTTTTTTCGGTACCAAATTTACACCATCGATAGAGTAATTCAAGCGCTATCGAATGAACCTACTATCGTTAACCTACGATCGATAGTTAACGCACAAATCGACGTTAAAGTTGCAAAAAGTGAAAAAAAGGTCCGATTTTGGCCTATTTTTGAGAATTTCTGAAATGTAGGCCGAAAAATTTCCCCAAAAAAATGAAAAATTCAATTGAAGAATATGTTTTTTAGGCTTCCCACAACATGGTAATGCCACTCCCTAAATCCTATTTCATGAAAATCGAAAATTCGATGTCCCCCCCCATTTTTCGAGCATTTTTTCCCGTTCAAAATTAAGTGACGTCACAGTGAGCAAAAATAAAATTGAAAAATATATCTCATCGATCGATCAATCTATTTCCAACCGCGAAAGGTTGGAACTTATCGATCGAATATTTCGATCAAGCAATGTCTGGAAACAATTATAAATGTTAATTATATATATAATTAGCTGAAAGAAACAGAACTCAATTATTAGAAATAAGAAAAAACACTTACCCCCAACGGGTTTCCGAACCAGCAATCCTCAGCTCCATATCGAACGGCGACCATGACGACTCGGCCATCAGAAGATATATTTAAATGACGTTAAAACTCATATATGAACAATTCTTATGAGATTTATAGAAAATTGAAAAATTTTTTCGATCGAAATATTTTTAATTTCCCGAAAATATTCAAACCATTGCTGCTCTGTGTTAAACCCGGAAAATTTGTCTAACCATATGGTAATATTTAAACGTCCTTCGTCCTTTATTTTCGAAAAAAAAATTACATTTGAGTAACATTGCATTCATGTTATGTTAATTAATTATATCGAATAAATTGATTTATGATATGTTTTCGATAAGTTAACATTTTGTTCGTTACGATGTCTGATCGTTACATTACGTACCCATGGTTCGAATATTATGTGAAAGATCGAAAAATATTATTCGATATTTTTTTTCATGAAGCAGACTTATTTTTATAATATCGAAAAGTATTGGGTTGGAAATTTCAAATTTCAAAAAAAAAAAAAATCAATAAACGGGATTTTTATTTAGTGACGTCATTTAAAGATTTTATTGGTAACGTCATTAGTCAGGTCAGATATATTAAAAAAATTCATATAACCGTACGATCCATCAATCAATCGCAACTTTGAAAGGTCGAAAGTGATGATCGAATATTTCGGCTGTAAGAATGAGAGAAAAATTTTCATCGATCGAAAATGATTAATTTAGCACTTAGAAATATAAGAGAAATCAGATAATTATAAATTAAAAAATAAAAAAAATTTGCTAAGCCTGGAATCGATCTCGGATCTTCCAAACCGGTCTCGTTTTTTTTTTTGTGAAAATATCGTTTATTATTTATTCTTTTTGTACAGAGCAAATACATTTTAGTTATAAATATATAGCTACTGTTATAATACATATTTGGTTTATTTTGTAGTTCCTACTTATCGTAATAAGTTCTACCTACACTTAGCAATTATTTTACATTAGTTTGTACATGTTTGGTTTTATTGTTATCAGTCGACATTGTTCATATTTGGTTATCAGTTTGTTCTTTTAAGTATTTGCAAGGAAAAGTTTGAAAAAAACCTTATGTGAATAATTGACTTTTGTACCCTTTAAGGCACATATTTGGTATATGTTTTCTATATACATATAATACATTTAAAATTAACTAAGAAAAATAAAATAAATATTCTGTTTGTACTAAGTTTAAATAAAATAAATTTGCTATTAATAGTAAGTCTTACGCTAAGTACTATATTTAGTTAACGAGTTAATAAAATTAATGCTAATATCACTGCTATTTGCACTTTTGAGATCACTTATTTACATTATATTGGTTCATTAAATATTCTTAATTTTTGATAAGGAAGTTTAAACTTTATTTGGAATGGTGTGTTATGTTGTCTGATTTTGGTTACGGTTCTTGTTAATTCGTTTACGTCTAGTTGATTTTCGTAAAATTTTTCGGCTAGTTGCATAATGTAGTCCCTCATCATTGGTATGTCAGCATCATCATGGAGTTGACTTATTTTTGAGAAGGAATCACCTCCGAGGATCGTTCTTAGGCATTTATTTTGGAATCGTTGCAATTTTAGGATGTTTGTCGGTGCGGCTCCACACCATGCTGGTGCTGCATATAGTATTATCGGTCGTACAATTGCTGTGTATATTAGTTTTTTGTTTTTTAGATTTAATTTCGATCCCCTGATGAGTAGTGGATACAGTTTTGTATATATTCCATATGCTTTTTTAATACAATGTTTGATGTGCTGTCTGTAGGTGAGTTTATTGTCCAAATGCACACCCAAATATTTGGCAGATGTTGTGGGTGTTATAGTGTTTCCTTTTACCGATATATTTTGAATGATTTTCCCCTTGGTGAGACTTTTTGTGAAAATAACTACTTCGGTTTTCGTCGTGTTTAGGTTGATTTTCCAGAGATCGTAGTACGTTTCCAAGGCGTGTAGGTGGTATTGTATTTGTTTTGCAGCAACTATTGCGTGGAATGAGTGTGCATAAATGGCGGTATCGTCTGCAAATACTGCCAGTTTCGTTTGTGGATATATTGGTAGGTCGTGTATATAAATGTTAAATAATGTTGGTCCCAGGACGGATCCTTGTGGAACACCGGCTTTGATTAGCTGTTTCTTGGATTTTTTGTCGTTTACCGTTACTTTAAAGTGTCTGTTTGTTAAATATGAGTAAATGAGTTGTATTATTTCTGGATTATAGTTACATTTGATCATTTTGTAGATTAAACCATCTATCCACACTCTATCGAAGGCTTTTTCTATGTCAAGTAGTAATAATACTGTTGTTTGATTTTTATTGAATCCTATACTGATGTCATTTATGAGTCTTGTTATTTGTTGGACTGTGTTGTGCCTTCGTCGAAATCCAAATTGATATTCCGGAATAATTTTGTTTGTATCTTCGAAGTTGTTTAATTTTTCTAAAATTGTTTTTTCCATTACTTTACTTAGTGTAGATAGAAGGCTAATCGGTCTGTAGCTGATTGGTTCATTTCGTTTCTTCCCCTGTTTTAATATGGGTATTATATTGCTGGTTTTCCAGTGTTTGCTATAGTGTTTTAATTTGTAGGTTGCATTTATGATATGAGTAAACTGCTTTAATGCCTTTAGACTGAGATTTTTTAATATATGATTTTGGATTCCGTCCTGTCCGGGAGCCTTTTTTGATGGTAATTCCTTGATTATTTGTCTCACTTTTTTTGATTTGACACACATTTTACCCTCGGGTTGTACACTTTGGATAAATTTCCGTACCTCTCCGCTGATGTAGTTTTGGTCTTCCGTATTGGGATGTTTGTCTATATCGTGTATTTGTTCGAATGTGGTTGCAAGTAATTCGGCTTTATCTACGTCAGACATGGCTTCCACGTTTCCATGTTTGAGTGTTGGTATTGGATGATATTCTTTTTTCAATATTTTGGTCATATTCCATAGTGAATTGTCGTTGGGTTTTAGTTTTTCTAATTTGTTTGTCCAGGTTTCATTACGATGTCGTTTTATTTCTGTCGCTATTTTGTTATTGAGTATATTCATTTCCTGTTTGTAGTAGGCTAATCTTGTATTTTGCCACCTTCTTCTGATATGATTTCTTTCTTTTATTAAATTTTTTATTTCGGTCGGCAGTTTGTCCATTTGTCGGTATGGATTTTTGTTCGGTATTGTTGATGTGATGCAATGTTGTATAATATTGACAAATCTTTGAAGTTCTTGATCGAGTTTTTCAGCTGTACTAATATTGGGTGTAATTTTAATTTTTTGATTTAAGAGTAATCTGAATTTTGTCCAGTCTGCCAGTTGGTAGTTAAGCATCCTTTTAGATTGTATGTTTTTTTCTTCCCCTCCTATTTCGGTGATTATTGGTAGATGGTCCGAGTTAAGCTCGTTGTAAACATTGAGCTGGCTTATATTAGTGATGTTTTTATTAATGGCTATATCTATTGCTGTCGGTGTTGAATTATTCATTGGAAAATGAGTTGGCTGATTTGGGAACATCACTGTACAGTTGTTGTTTATAGTATATTGATAAATGGCTCTTCCTCTTTGGTTGTTAATATGAGAGTTCCAACTGTGATGTAGAGCATTGAGATCTCCTATCAATAGGACTTTGTTGGCCACATCGAATATTTTTCGAAGTTCTTCGGTTTTTAGTTTTCTGTTTGGGCTGTTGTAGCCGGCAACTATATGTATATGACTCTTTAATTTGATGCACACATACTCTAATCCAATGTCGCCACTTAATTCGACTTCCGTAAATGGAACTGTATTCCTAATAAGTAAGGCTACTCCGCCAGCTGCGGAGCTTCTGTCTCTTCTTACTATTGTATAATTTTTTATTTTAATTTTGTCGGTTGCATTCAGTCTTGTTTCGTTAATTCCTATTATGTCCAATTGTTTTCTGTTTATAAATTCTATTAATTCACCTACTTTTCCCCGTATGCCATTGGCATTCCAGCTGCATATTTTAATATTCGTTGTGTTGCGATCCATTATATATTGATTAATTGTCAAGCTGCTTACAGAAGTTAAAGAATTCGAAAAATTTTTCCGATTCTGATTTGCAATTTTTGATATTATTTCTTAGTTCTTTAACTGCTTTTATCATTTTACTTATATTTAGAACTTTTTCTAATTCATTGACCTCCTTTTGAAATTCAAATATATCGCTAGTTGTATTATTTGACGATTCCTTTTGTTTCCACGCATTTGGTTTTTCGGGAATAATATTTTGTTGTACTGCTGTTTTGGGTGTCGGTAGCGGTGGGAATTCATTCTGGTTGAACTGTCTCAGTCTTGTTGTAGGTTTTTTGGCTGATGTCCTTCGTGTCTCAATTTCTTCCTTTCTTTTAATGTAAGCTTCGCAAATTGTGGCGTTTGCCGGGTGTGCTCCTCCACAATTCGCGCACCTTGCTGGTGTTGTTAGCGGTTTTGTGCATTCCCTCGTTAAATGAGGATTTGCACATTTAAGGCACATGGGGTCAGCAAAGCAATTGCTAGTTGCGTGGCCCCACTCTTGGCATCTGTGGCATTGGGCTATAATTCGTTTCTTTTTATAATAGTCCCATCTTATACGGGTTTGGAGGACGTCTTTAATTTGGGTTTGAAGGAGTTTTAGCGACAGACCGTTGACTGTCACCATGTAGATACTCCGGTCTACCCCTTTCATTTTTCTGACGTTTTCTATTTTAACGCCCTTGCCTTCCAATCCCTCTTTAACTTCTTTTTCGTCAATTTCTTGGTGTAGTCCGTAGATGACATATGTTTTGTATTTATTATTCTTGTCGGTGTATGTGTGGAATGGGATTTTTTGCGCTACCCAGTTTTCTTTTAGTAGCACAAAGTCAGAATTGGTGTTTACGTGTATGATTATATTGTTTTTCTTGTATGTGATTCTGAAATCACTTTTCACTATATTTTTAATATTGTTGATAAATTTTTTGTGTTCATCCACCATCCCATGAATAACGAATGGGGGAGGTTTTTTTGTTTCACTGAGTTTATTTACACTGTTTTTGATTTCACTTTGTTTGTTTTGAACTTCTGAATCAGATTCTGCTTCACTTTCATCACTTAAAACGGCATATTTGTTGTGAGTTGATATCGTTGGTCCACTGCAACTGTCGGTGGACATCGTCCTCCTCTTAATGGACGAGATGCGGTATGTTCAACATGGTATGATCGTAGACATTAATATCGGAGTATTTTTAAAAATATAAAGTGAGTTATTTTCATGAAAAAAAATTTTTTTTTTATAATTGTAGCTATATTTTTATGCTACTATATTTTTATAATTTTTTATGCTAAAAGGTGGTCCAAGGCGATAATTAAATAAACACTCCGAATAATTTTTTTGGGGGGACTTTGCCCCTCTTCCGCCACTGGGATTTCGCCCCTGGATCCCTTAGGTATTTACAGTTTTTTTAGCATGAAGTATTGATGCAGCTACGATTGTAACCATTTATTTATTTTTTTCATAAAAATCCTGAAAATCAGTCTAAAATATTGAAAAAAAAATTAAATATTCCATTTTAAAGTGTCGATATTCTTCATTTTCGTTTTATTCCGTCGGGATCTATAAGAATCCGTCGTTAAATCGGGGCGCCGGAAAAATCGTAGTATCTCCATTTTTTTATTATTCTTTCGAATTGCTTATACTATTACTAGCAAATCCGCCAGACGTTATCCTGCCGGTCTATATTATAATAGCTGTAAATAAATAATTTGAATTTAAAAATAAGTTCTTGGAACATTGAAAAACCCTCTCTTAGCGACTCGCAGCATTCCTTGCTGTACCTTTTTTAATTTACCTTCAAGATATAAATTTTTCAACTAAGTTTTGAGAAAATTTGCTATACCTCTAAAAATTACTACACGATTGTAGTTAGTGGTTATTGTATTAACCGTTGAAAATGCCGTTTTTTGCGGTCGCAGGTATGTTACTGACGCAAAAAATAGATGAAAATATTCAAAGATAAAAATGCCAACAGTGTATCTAAATTTAGTATGAAAAATTTGAGATATATAACTTTACTAGAGGCCCGCGGAGTTAGAATGCATTTCCTAAATGGTTCGCAATATCGTTGGGGTTGGTCATCTCTGATTTAAAAAGATGCTGATTTTTTGATTACCGTAAAATAGAAGACAGATATTTAATTAAAGGGTTTAATTAATATCAAACTAATAGGTATCCATTAATTTATTTTAATCGGCCTTCTTCTGAATGCTACTTTTATTATTAATAATAATACGTAAATAGTAAATAGATACCCTTTTTTTCTGAAGAAAAATTATTTGAACTTAATTTCAAAGTTTCTATCAAATCAAGACAGCTGTATTTAAATTAGAACCAAAAGTAAAACCAGAATATAATATTGGTACAACTATTTAGATTAGACTTGTTTGTGAACTTTATACCTTTTTTTTGGCGAAACACGAAGATGTATCTGAAAACAAAATATTATCGAAATCGATAAGCCTGTTCTTTATTAGTACGATAGAATTCAGGTAGAAAGATATTTACGTTAAATTTTATCGACCAAAACATAGTAAAAGCTTGAAGGCCAAAATGTGAGAAAAAGGAGATTCAAAGGTATCATTTATGGATTCGGAAAGAGGTGTTAATATAATTTTAATTGACAACAAATAATAAATATCTCAAACTGGTTTCAAATTCCTGAACTACATATTTAAAGCTGATATTCTCTAGTACACAATATTTTGGTCTTCAAGCTTTTACTATGTTATTTCATATCGCCATTTGAAAGTACGATTTTTGCATTCCATACTAGCTAACCGGTAAATTGGTTTTGTACTTAACGTGTGGAATCCATACTGACAAAACTCACAACAAAAATGAAAAGTACTTCAGTTATCATTTTATCTGTTACTAGCTGATACCTGCAACTTCGTCCTTTGGAGAAATTTGATTACAAACACCGTGACAAAATATTTTTATATATAAGATACATCTTCAATGTTGGGCAGATCACATAAGCATCAAGAACCTTGAACATTTTATAATATGGCTAAACTTCCTATTTTTCATATACTGAATCGCAAATTGAATGATAAATTTCAGATCTATTATAAAGTAATGCATATTTTAATTTGATACAAAAAAAAATAAGATAAAATTAAATATATTAATTTTAATAGATAGTTAATTAAATATAAAAAAAACTTAGCAACTAACTTTATATTCTTAAAAATACTTTATATTAATGTCTACGATCATACCATGTTGAACATACCGCATCTCGTCCGATCTGCGAAGTTAAGCAACATAGGGCGCGGTCAGTACTTGGATGGGTGACCGCTTGGGAACACCGCGTATCGTAGACATTCTGTTTTTTTTTTTTTTAAAGCAGATATAATCAAAAACCAATAAATTTTTGTAAAACTAATAAATTATATGTTCGTTTATGAAATAAAAACTACATAAGAATAGTACTTAAAAATCGGAAATTTATTTATTCTCCCACATTGTAAATGTTGCAAATAATTAGGCAATTTTAACTATTATGAAAACAATAGATTGAAAATATATTTAACATTGATTTTTAGTTTTCAAAGTAAATTTTTGTTATATGCTATAGGTGATAAAGTATTGTTTAATATGTCGTGAATAAGTTTGTTAAGGTATGCTAGTTATTAATAAAAATAAAAATCATAAAAAAACAATAACGTTTATTTCATCAAAGCTAAACATGCTTTACATTTTAAATCAGTTTACATGCCCTTACAAAATTCACACATTTTATAAAACGACAAAATTCAGCTCACTGAGCTGTAATAATACATGAAACAGTACATGTCTTACGACAGCAAAATCGAAAATTTTCAATCCGAAATTGGTCGTATGGTAATGAATCTGGAAAGAATAAATGCTACTACAAATGATCCCAGTATAAAACACACTACTGTTATATAAAATGTCTCTTCGGTAAATATATCCGTAAATGCAGGCAACTGACCATACATTTGTTCGATCATTTTTAATTTATAATTTTTGGATGTTGGAGAAGCTTTGGAAACCATTATTTCTAACTAATTACTATTTAACTGCAGTGCACAAATTCTTATCGTTTTTTCCCCGATTTTGTTGTGATCGCTGGCTTTTGATCCTCTTCAGGCTTAACTTGTGAACTGATGTGTTTATTGAATAATTGCAGTAATTCCAATGTTGTTAAATTGGCTGCTTTAAATTTAATAGACCTGTTTAACAAAAATTAACTGTAATTAGTTTAATTAAATTTAATTTGAATGAATTAAAACACCAACTATGCAAGTTGTTTGTTTAAATTTAATTAAAATACACCTTCAAAAGATTACTATGTACTTATCCCAAAGTATTGGCCAATAACATTTTAGGTATGAATTTGTTGGGAGATCTAATATTAATTGCATATAGAAGTATCTTTTTTGAATTAAAAAGAAATAGTTTGGCAAAACTTAAGGAATAATATTAGCATATGTTTTAGCAGTAAAATGTATAGGATAAATGTAAGTTTAGGAATAAAATTTTATCCTTACCCATCCGCTAAATTGATTTTAACCAGTGGTTCACTCCTATCGGTAACGACAGTAGTTCGAACTTTACAATTTGGATTTGTGTTTAATCTTTTCGGTCCTGATACATGAAATATAAAATCTCTAAAAGTCAGAAAAATTTCCCTCAGGATTGATTCAGGATGTATATTTTTAGAAAACTAGGATTTGGTTTATACCAACCTTACGGCATTTGCATTTTCATGGAAAGGATCAAATTGGACTTCTAATTTCTTAACCGGTTTCAAATTAATCAATTTAATTTGCTTCCCTAAGGCACTTATAAGTCCTGTAGATCTTTTAAATGTTCCACTGTAAGGAATAGCCATCGCAAATTTTGGTTATATTAGATTTTTTTTCACCAATTTTTGATATTTTTAGTAACTTTATTTTGCAACCAAAAAAACCAAACAGTTTGTGAAACCGCTAACTTCACACTGGTCTTACAATTGATGCTTTGATTAATTTAAATTGCGCTCAATTTGTATGAGATATTTTTATTAGTTTTATTGTTTATAATTATTAAAAAATTGACTTTTTAATTCAAAATTTTCTTATTTCAAGTAAAATAGTGCCTAGTTACAATTTTATAACTATAAATAGTTAAAAAAAAGTACTGTTTGATTAGAATTAAGAAAAACTTGTTCATCTTTCTAACCTCTACTAATGTTTTTTTAAATTATGTAATTATTTTTATTGACTTTGTGAAAACTGAGATTTTGATTTGTGAAAATACGAATTAATATTTAACTTTTACTATGGATCATTCATCCTCATCACTTCCCGGTATTTTACCGACTCTGTCAGATTCTCCCGATATGAGTAGTTTGTTACGGAATCCTGATAGTTTTAGCCACGATAATACAAAAAGACGAAGGTATATTTGATTGTATTTAGTTTTATGTTGGTCCTTTAAATGTTTGATATTTGCAGTTCATCCCGTTCAATCAAACGAAGACGATTTGATGATGAAATTGTTGAATATAGTCTGGGACTTCCAGGGGCTTCCTCCGCAATAAAGGTATTAATAGTTTTAAAATATCTTCCACACTTTATGTTGTTTTGTTTTATATGAATTAGCAATAACATTTTTTTCATTAGTAAGTTAAGCTTCAAATATATTGAAATCGTTTCCATGAAAAGTGCAGTTTTATATGTTTATCAGAAAAAAAAATGCATGAAGAATATAATATATCGTTTCCATAACAGCCTTGTATGCTTGTATATGAGAATTATGTGATTGGCCGAAAAAAGCGCTATCAAAAATCGAAGGAATACTACCACGATTGACCACAATAGCAAATAAACTATTTTTATGAAATATCAATGCAGTCCGTTTACCGAACATCAGAATACAAATATATAGATTCATTAAAATTCTGAAATTAATTCAATTTGCATATTTTTCTGATATCACCTTCATCAGGTGCTTGACATTGACGCTAATTATTAACCAGTTAATAAAGGCGAAATCGTCACCGCAATTGCTGTACACAAATTATAACTGAATTTCTTTCAATTCCGTATTCCTATTTTATTTATGCTTTTATTGACAGAATCTACCTTCACAATTGTAAAACACAATAAGAAAGTCAAATCTAATCAAACTAATAAAAAACCGGGCATATAGCATTTTTTATTAATAAATTTTATTTCGTTACCATGGTAATTTTTATTATTAATTTTCGCTAAGTAAAATTGTCACTTAAAAATATTCTATGCAAATAAAATAATAAAAACCACAAATGAGTAAACGATGGGTGGTAAAAGTATAAAATTGAAAATTTCGATATATTTTTTATGAATTTTTGTTTCAGAGTACAACTGGTGGCCGCACCAGAACTCATTCCACTGGATCCTTCCCAGTTCATTCAACCCAAGCACATGAAGTTCCTCTGCCCGCTGCGATACCTGGACCTGCTCCGCACCTAACTAATGCTATTATTCCTACCACCCCTAATATCGTGCATACGAACAATCCTTCTCCTCATATTGTTTCAGAAGGGAAGAAAAGACAACATCCCATTAAACATATATCAACTGTTGGCAACGCGGGGGCTGCAAGAAACAAAAAGAAAGGACGACAGCACAACCATTTAACCACTAAAGATTTAGGTCGTTGGAAACCCATGGATGATTTGGCTTTGATCATTGGAGTACAACAGGTTTATATTTTGATACACTTCTTGAAATAGACCAACTAAATGTAATGAATTTTCATTAGACAAACGATCTTCGAACAGTGCATTTAGGAACAAAATTTTCTTGTCGATTTACTGTTCAAGAATTACAGCAACGGTGGTATGCTTTGCTGTATGATGAAGCCGTCTCTCGGGTAGCAGTCGCTGCCATGCGAAGCTTACATCCTGATATTGTTGCAACAGTTCAAGACCGAGCATTATGGTCCGAAGCTGAAGAGAAACTACTAAGCGCCATTCCATCTGTATGTTAAACATTTTGAAAATATTCCTACATTGGAACCGTATTTTTTTCGAATCGAAATGAAATAAATACCAAATGATCTCCCTTTTTGGTAAATTTCATAGTTCTAGATAGGTTTTAATTTTTGGCTCTGTTAAAATATGTAGACATAAATTGACCTCTGTCAAGTTAGCACCCGACTTTAACAAATTAAAATTTTAAATATGTTTTTAGATTGCCTTTTGTTATTCGGTACAATTTGTACCGAAAAAATTTTCGTTTGTACCTCAACCGAAAAAAGTTATTAAATTTTTAAAAATCGATAGCCCCCCATTGTTAGATTTTTCAAAAAAAAATTAACGTCCATAGATAGGCCTTGACACGTAGAGGATTGTACCGAAAACAAATTTTTTCTAACTTTAACCCAAAAAAAGTTATGAGCGATTTTGTGAATGCACTTATTCCATTGAATATAGAGTTTTCTGGCTACTACGGACTTTCCTTGACAGATTTTCCAAATTTAAAAGCAGTACAATCTAGCTACTGTGCCGCTGAGGATTGTACCGAAAAAATTATCCTTCTAACTCTTTTTCAACGGTAGTTATAAAGGATTTTGTATGAGTAATTAGACTCTAATTACTCTATTGTTGAAACAGCAAAAACGGCCATAACTTTGAATCTATTGAGGTACAAACGAATTTTTTTGCGGATTATCCCGTGTGCTGGTCTCTAGTAGTTGAAACCAGTTGAATTTTCTGAAGTTGAAAATCTCTCAAGGAAAATGCGTAGTAGCCGGAAAACTCTATTTTCAATGGAATAAGTGCATTCACAAAATCGCTCATAATTTTTTTGAGTTAAAGTTAGAAACAAATTTTTTTCGGTACAATCCTCTACGTGTCAAGGTTTATCTATGGCCGTTAATTTTTTGAAAAATCTAACAATGGGGGGCTATCGATTTTTAAAAATTTAATAACTTTTTCGGTTGAGGTACTAATGAAAATTTTTTCGATACAATCAAGTACAAACAAAAGGCAATCTAAAAATATATTTAAAATTTTAATTTGTTAAAGTTGGATGCTAACTTGACAGAGGTCATATATTGCCGTATTTGTTGATTCAACTAATGGACAACAATGTGATTATTTAAGGGTATAATTTTGATTACTAAGGCTTCTTTAATATAAGTCGGATATATTAAGTATTGGTTTTATTTATGGTTCAATATTAAAGTAAGAGAAATACAGTTTCAATGAGGCCTTGAAAATTAATTGATTTTAAAAAGATAAATGTTATGTAATATTTTTATTAACAGCAATCAAATCCAACGTTAGAAGTTTTTGAGGAACTTTTGAACAAACATTCCGATGTTTTTTACCCTCAACGAAGTCCGAAATCTTTACATCAACATTGGAGTACTTTACGACAATATCATTTGTTGTCCGATCAATCATTAACACCTCTCCCCAGTGCCACGTCAACAATGGGAACATTGACTACCCCACAAAATTCGTTTGATAAAGCAACGCCAGTGACGTTTAATGATGCCGAAGATTCAATCAATGATTCGGAGTTAGTAGCTGAAAATCCAACGGAAGAAGATGTTGAATTGAGTATCGCCTTAGCGCAGCGGAAAAATGTAATGGAAGTGCGACAATTGGAAAATGAGTTGGTTAGTTGGCATGTTTTGGTCGATACTGTAACGGGGTATCGACCAGCCGATTTTGATTCGCAAACTTTAGCGATTTTACGTGGTCGTTTGGTACGTTATTTGGTTCGGTCTCGGGAAGTTTCTATTGGTCGTTCTACCAAAGGTGTTCAAGTGGACATTGATCTATCGTTAGAAGGACCTGCATGGAAAGTTTCTCGACGTCAAGGAACTTTACGGTAATTTTTGGTAGAAGGATTCGGTTTAATAAATATGTTTGATACTTAAGGCGTACACCACAATTTTAGATTTCCTGACGATTCTTAGTCGCTTCTTAATAGTTTATCGAAATTTAATTGGGGTACAACAAGTAAAAACTCCTCACCCGCTTTGTATTCTTTACTAATGCATTTTGTTTATGTGTTTAGCAAACATGTTTATTAAACCTTTCCCACATTAAAATGTGACATAAAACTCATGTTTTATCATTTATTTCATTTTTTAGATTGCGTAATACAGGTGAATTTTTTTTATCATCGGAAGGCAAGCGTCCATTTTTCGTAGATGGAGTCCCAATTTTGCAAGGAAATAAAGTTCGTCTTTACAATAATTCCATCGTTGAAATCTCATGTTTGAGATTTTTATTCACGGTTAACTTATATCTATTAAGGGTTATTAGAAATGAGTCAATTCGTTTTGGATTACCACCATAAATGATTAAACAATATTCCTGTTGTCATTTATTTATTTTTTTAATTCATCAATAAATTTAACATTAATGTAATACATATAACTTAATTTTAATTTCCTTTTAATATTACAGTAAATATGTATTCATTTACAATGGAATTAAAATGTTTATCAGCAAAGTAATCCTTTTTGTAATTATAAAATATGTTTTATTTTTTTTTTTTAGTTAAGGCACTATCTGTTGAAACAAGAAATATTCAGATTTCATAGAAAATTATCTAAATATACTTTGGTATCAAAAATAGAATTAACATTCATTAGTCAGATGTGTAGTGGTTTTTATATAAACACACTGTATAAAAATACTGACAAAATAAAGACTAGAAAAATTAATTTCTTAATTCAAATACTATGATAAGTTCACCACAAATCAAACTTAACTAAACATAAAATTCTTTTCAGTTAAATCAATGAGATTGTAATGAACTAATCAAAAATACATTATGTACACAATAATGAAGTTACATTTGATAAGTTATCAAATTATAAAAACATCGAGATCATTTATTCGGTGAAATTAAATATAACATTAAATAACTTAACGAACTCATTCAAACTTAAAATAAAGTGATCTTTAAATTAAGATTATTATAATATGGGCTTTTATAAAGCCACGTATGAGATCAAAACAAAAAAATTATAATAACTATTCTCAATTGTAAATCAAACGAAAAAGAAATATTTATTCATCGTACATAAAAATCAGACTCATCCAAAAAAAAATTAAAAAATGAACTTGATTCACTTAAGTTAAAATTAAAAGCATTTAAAACAAACAAAAATTTTGAATCATATTTTAAAATAAAACTTATATTTTTATGAACTGAAAATATTCTAATTTTGCTGTGTAACAATAATTTAAAGGAATTTAATTATCTTGTAACCATTAACTATTTAATAAATAAACTTGTATCATCTAACGTAATCAAAAGTATTAAATATTTTTTATATTAAATTAACACATACAAGCTATATAAACACACTGTACAAAGATATTTCGAGAAAAGCACACAAAAGGTAAGAATCGTAAGGATTTCAATCAACTGTAACAAAAAATTACGTTTTTCGATCATAAACAAAGGTACAGCTTTAGATATATCCTACGATTCATAGAACCAAATGAAAAAGGCAATTAGTTCAGTTACAAAGTATTGCAACTTGTTTAACGTTGTATATATATATTTATGTATTACTTAAACTTATTTTAAAAAAGCACATCTTGCACATCTGTAGGAGTTTCTGGTTGGCGTAAATCGTCAAAGAGATCGTCGTCTAAAGGGTCTGGGGTTGAAACCATTTTATTGGTTGGATTCGTACTGTTTACAGGTGTGCTTGATCGAGTCGAGATCTGGGATACTTGGGCCTCTTTGGCCACAACACGTTCGATATGTGTCACGATATATTCGGCCGAAAGAGGATTAGCACCCGTTAATTTGCATAAATCGTTCATGGCTTGATGTGATGAGGCAATGTTTAATCCTCTGGCCGCAGCGCATACACAGGCGGTCGCTATTAATGATGGTCGGCATAAAATTAAATCAGGTTCTGAAAATAAAGAAAAGATAAATTAATAATCTATATGATTATAATAAATGCATAACTTTTCTTTTTCTATGTTATAATTCATAGTTCATTTTTATTCTAACAGCGACAACAAAAAAAATGGTGAAATAATAGTACTTTACTGCCCTTATTTTGGGATATCGATAATGTCCTTGTTAAAATTAAGATATCATCCAGAATATGAATCAATAACAGCAAAATATAATTATTTTTTTAGTTTATAATAAATCAAATTTATTTCAATACTTTGAAAATGTCTTTGTTTAAAAATAAAATAATGCATTTTCTTTGTTTTGGATATTTTAGCAGTTCCTACCAAAAATTACCACTAAATCAAAATTTTTAAATAGGAATGCATATAGACTATTTTTCAATAAAGGTAAGGAAGGAGCAAAAAATTTGCTTTCTTTATTTCGTATTTTTTTATTGAAAGTTATATATTTTGTGACAATAACTTTACTTTTCAATACATTATATAAACAGATAACACCTGCTTAGTCTTACCATGTTCTTTGTGTAGAAAACTATATTTTTCTTTCGCTTACTTAGGGCGCACTTTCATGCAAAGCCAACAAACCCTCTTGCTCAAAATTTTATGTCTACCTGAAATATGTCCTTTTATTTAAAGTTATCTTTTGTATTTATTGCATCGGTCTCAGGGAAAAAAATCCAATAGAATGATTTCTTAAAGAAATAAAGAAGCCAGTTTTCTAGCATGGAAGATGCATAATTTAGAATTGATTTCCTATTTTAGAAAAGTAGTAAAACGGAAATGGGGCCTTGATTTCCAGATTTTCGGGTTTATATTGAAAAATGGGTAACATTAACATATTTTCAATCTTTTTAAAATGCAAAAAGGTGTTTGATACCTGTTTATGCCTGTCGGTTATCAATGCAACGGAACTATATACAAACATTGGTATAAACAATTTTTCCAACCCTCCCGATGAATTCGTTTTAACAAACACTAACTTTACAAACGGCCTACACCGTATTTTGAGTTCACTCATTTGTAACGGCATACACACATGTTGAATGAATTAATATCGTATTTTCTAACGGCAACCTTTAGAATTAATCCTTTTTTGAGGTACACATCATTTCTTCGTTTTTATGCACCGGATATGACACTTGATAGCTCTTCCTTTAAGGATTACCTCCACAAGAAAAAGATTCGTTCATACAAGTGTTTCGGATGTACTTTCAGTTATTCAAATTTTCTCAACTGTTATCTATAGGATATTGAATTTTCATCCCTTAAACATTCATTCAAAGTTTTAATTCGGTGTTAACTATTTGAAAAAATAGGTCAAAGTGTAGGTAGTAAGAAATTTAAATACAATACGTTATCAAATTCTATTAAAATTTCAATTCCAAGATTTGTGAGCTAAGATAGAGAGATAATAGAGATTTGCAACCAAAATTATCATTTTTCATAAAACAGTAATTACATTTGTTACTTAGAAAAAATAAATGTAAATATATTTTTATAAAGAAAAATTAAAACTAATTAATTAAATTAATGTTACTGTAAATAAAAATAAAGAAGTCGGGATAAAGCACTAAGAATATTTTACGAAGAAATAGAGCTTTAGAATGCAATGTTAATGTACTTAACCATTCCCGAATATTTTCCCAAATTATCCTAAATCTCATTCTTCGAAATTATGGTGCCTTTTAAGTTGTGGATTGTGGAATAAATAAAAAAAATAGAACCTAATATTTATCGTAAGAATTGGATGAATATTCTGAATTCAGTATATTGAGTGAACCATTGGATCCCAGAGAATTAAAACTATACAAAACCGAGGTATATATCCTCGAATTAATGCAAAAATAAAATTCAAGTTTTTTTTTTAAGTAAATTCCCTGTTAATTATTAATCTTATAGTGTAAGCATAGTATTCACAAGGGTGTAAGAAGTGTAAAAGCCAAATGAATTTCAATGTGATAAAAAACCATGGGAAATCCAAAGACAGTTCCCCAAATGCTTGTATTTTGTCATTGTTGTGTTACAAATTATAATATTATTAAAAAAACGCACCAATTTTTTTTTCTAAACGGAATAATTTTCCATAAAAAATTGATGCATATTTCATTAAAACTATTGTTTAAAATCATTAAAGAAAAAAATTCAGTCCCCAAATACATAAGAGTACTTAAAATTTGGTTCCCACATACATAAACGAAAATTAGAATTAAGACAGACATATTTTATGGCCTAAAAATCCTAGAGCAGACGGGAGTAAAGGGTTTAGTGTTGATAATGCGAATATCGCGCAGTTTCTACCTTTTTTCTTTATTATAATGGGGGGATCCCTTGTCGCACCGGAAGCCCTCACGTTTTTTCAACTTCAATAAGTAATTATTGTACAGACGATCGACCAAAAGAGAAGCTCTGCAAAAATTTCTAAAGGACTTCTCACATACTCAGGTCAGACAAACTTAAAGAAGAACCTGTTCCAATTCAATGGTATAACTTGCTTTTATTAGTACACGGCGGAGATATTTTATTACTACGATATTAGATAATGAAAAGAACAAGATTTATGATCACATCAAATAGTATTAAGCCGCCGCTGAAAATATAAATATCATCAAGGCTGTCTTAAGCGATTTTAAGTCCTCATTTTGTCTTACAATTAGATTGAAAATTGAATCATTAAAACGATAAATTATTCCCCACATTATAAGTTCATAACTTAAATGGACCAGTCCCCCAAATAATAGAAACTTAATAGCGACTTATGTATTTTTTAAAATCACAATGACATGCGAAATTTTTATACCTCTCCAACAAGAAGGGAATACTTATATATGTGGGAACAAAATTGTAGATAGGTAATATTGTTATTTCACATTATTTAGACCCTAGTTCATGAGAAACCTTAAACAGGCATTGAATCCTTATTGTAAAATTAACAAAGTTAAATCGTGATACATATCCATTATCCACCTTGAAATTTTGCAAATTGAACAATAGCTTTAATGAAACAAAAAGTTTTACGTATATATTTGAAAATTCAAGTTAAAATTTGTAACATCTGTCTATGAGTCGAAAATGTAGTATAAATTGTAGAATCACAGTTATATTTAAAAAATCGCTAGACTGTTTTTTAAATGCCCACATGGCGCTCATTTATTTACAAACACAGAATCCCAAATCTCCGTATGTTTGCATCAGGCCTTTTAAAACCTGAATTCGGTACAGATGTAGCATCTTAATGATAGGTTTGAATTATTATTTTATATACAAAAGTGAAAAAAAAGGAATTGTTTTTTGTATGGGTAAGAGCAGGTGGTCTGCAGAGTGCAGCAAATATCCGCTGCCGCTGCATACCATTCTATTAAGCCATCGCAAGGTGCATCTTGCAAGAAGAAGTCGCGTTTTCTTTTTGCAAATTGCGAACCAAAACGAAATCGATGTATCGAAAATATTGTCAATGTTGATTTTTATTGACTTATTCGTCATAATTTCACTTATTTTCCTTGTCCCATTTTTACAAGGAACTCATGCAACTGTTACTTAATTATTGTTATTAAAATGCAGCCCTTAATATCGACAGTCTTCTACCTGATTCTTCCATCCACCCCGTCATTGGTTCATTTCATTCTTGGCTAACCACCTGCTGCTGTTGATAACTATTTCTCGTTTTTTTTTTTTTTACAAACACTTGCGTTTAATGATGGACATCGCTTTAGTTGAAGAAAAAAAAATTGTTTATAAATCGAACGTGTGCTTTGGTAATTATTGCACGTGCGATTTAAAGGGACAAACTAGTCGATATAGTGCACAGTCCGATGCACACACGTGTTGCATGTCTTTGTAGACCTGCTATGTCTTAATGTAAACCTAAACAAATTACTTGAGTCATTAACAAGTCTCCGTAATGATTCATATATACAAAAAACCAACATTTTTGCTGCTTCATAAAATATCTCCCAAAATAAATCCTCACGAAAAGTATAAGTCATTTGATATTTCTGAGATTTAAAGTTCTAGAGAAACTAATTTGGATATTTTTTTTAATATTTTCACTAGGAAAACGCTACTGGAACGTATTAATGTTTCTGAGTATAATCTAATTTCTGAGTATGTCTAAACTAAACTAACTAAATGTAAAACTATCGATTATACTCAGAAACATTAATACGTTCCAGTAGCGTTTTCCTAGTGAAAATATTAAAAACAATATCCAAGTTAATTTCTCTAGAACTTTAAATCTCAGAAATATAGAATGACTTATACTTTTCGTGAGGATTTAGTAGAGGAGTTAGTTTCACCGTAAAAAAGTTGACGTCAAATATTATTTTTTTTTAAAAAACCGAATGCCAAAAAATTGCTCATGAATTGCTCTTTCGAAATACATAATTGCTCCACTGCTATCATTAGTCGTTAATTAATTAATCGTAATTAAAAAACCAAAATTTAATTCCCGATTATCTCTAATTATATGGACTTATTTTTATTGATGCCAAAAAATTGCTCATCCTTTTTTCTGATAATAATGATGAATTTTTTGTTCATAAAATCGTTTTTGATTAATTAATAAAATAAATAATTATTTTACGGCTTTAAGCCTGCGAGTTATAATTGTGACGTCATCGTCGCGCGACAATTTGCTTGCCACTTTTATGAGGACAAGCCATAGTGACTTATTAGGTTACATGTGTATACATCCATGTAAACAAATTTATATTGTTGGCTTAATTATAAAAATAAAAAAAAGGATAAAATAGAAAAAAGGATGAGCAATTTTTGGCACCAATTACAATAAAAATAAGTCCATATAATTAGAGATAATCGGGAATTAAATTTTGGTTTTTTAATTACGATTAATTAATTAATGATTAATGATAGTAGTGGAGCAATTGTGTGTGTCGAAAGAGCAATTCATGAGCAATTTTTTGGCATTCGGTTTTTTAAAAAAAAAAAAATATTTGGCGTCAACTTGTTTACGGTGTTAGTTTCGATATTTTTTTGGTAAATTTTTATAACTTTTGGCAACTCTAATGTTTTGGTGGATAAAATTTAATACAATATTAGTAGATTTCATTTAGTAAACTTTCTGAACTTGAACTTTCCGATATCTTTAAAAAGCACAGTTTTTATACTTGCAATATTGAAAAAACGGATTTCCTATATTGAAACGAATTGAGGGATGAAATTCAAAGACCATTATAGTTTAGCGATAAAAAAATAGTTTCAAAAAATGATCACAAATGATTTTTATTTAAACTTGAGGAAATGAGTTATTTGATGAAAATTGTGGAGGTGTATTGAAGAGTATTTTTAAATCACGCAAGGTGTAGTTAACAAAGAAAGATGGTCCATTACGGACATGTTGTAATGACTGTAGGCATTTGTACGCAATGCACCTGTTGCACGAAGAAGCTTAATATACTTAACTACATACATCCTTCAGTGCAAGGATGGGGTGCAAGAACAATTGGTTCAAATTTTAATTAAGCTCAATACAAGATCTTATGTTTAGATGTGAGATTAGGTAAGCGGAAGTCGTAAGTTGGGCACGCGTACGCGAAATGTGATGCGTTCCGGTTGCCTGATTTGGTAATTTCTTAAACATTGACGGCACACTTATATGTAAATAAAACACAATTGGGAGATGATTTTTGTATATTATCTTCACATATGGTGTTGGTGATAAGTCACACGTAACAAGTCCAGTACCTACCGAAAAAAAATTCAGTTTTATTCAAATGTCTCAAACGGTATTACCAAATGTCTTTTTACACAACAGGTAATTGACGCTGTTCCTGAAGAAACGTTATGGAAGAGGAGGCGCGTGTATGTGCCAACTGGTGGCTTTCTTGTACAATTTTACCCTGGCAGACGTTTTTCTTTTTGTATATCACACTAATGATAGGCTCATCAACGATAGGCCAATGTTGAATTTGTAGTTTTCAAATTTAAACATATGCAATTTCAGTAACAAATTAGTCATACTACCGTGAATTTATTAAAAATTAACGTATTATAGAATCCGTTAACAACGACTTCATTGAAAGGACACAATCATTTGGTAATCTATCTTCTATTTATTATTATAAAGAGGAAAGATTTGATTGTTTGTTTGCTTTGAATAGTCTCCGAAATTACTTGACCGATTTGAAAACTTCTTTCACTGTTGAGAAGCTACACTATTTCCGGTGAACATGGGCTATATTAAATTTTCAAAAAAGTTAAGGATCCATACTAAAACTCCAATAATGTAACCCAAGGTCTGAAAAAAATTACCAAAAAACATTATTTTATCGCGTGCGCTGCGAAAACTATTGGTTATAGACAAAATAATGTACTACGATTTTGTAGAACATATCATTATCTACAAAAAATAAAGCGACAGCATATGTCTAACTATTATAGTTATGTCACAATAAGTGTTTTTTCATTTTAAAAAATTTACATAAATGCCACCGTTTATAAAGCTCTTTTATTTATACTTTGGGATTAATCCTTATCAAAATAAATGACTTCATATTTAAGTTTGCTTCAATACCATTATATAACTTTTTGAGTTATTCAATTTGACCATTCCATTCGAAAGATATCACAAGTTTTAAAATGTAAGTTATTTGAAAAATGTCGCATGGTCACCGCTCTTTACTTATAATTAAGACCAACTTTATTGAACTTGGCGATATTTTTTATTAATGTATAAATGCTGATTGATTTACAGATTATTTGGTCTACGGTAGGTATACCTACCGTAGCTATACACAATAGACATACTCTTTTTAGATATTTTAAATATTTTTTGAAAATTAATTGATTATTACATAGAACAATTTTATTTTTTGCAACAGTTTATTAAATGTGTTGTTTTAAAGTTGACGAAATAGTGTTTTAAGTATGATTATGTTTTTCGTAAACGAAATAAGAAAAATAAAAATGTTCATATACCATAACAAATAGCAAAGCTAAAAAGAAAATATAATCTACACCTACGTTACGCAGACGAAGTTGCGGGGATCAGCTAGTAGGACATAAAATAATGTGATAACAGGACATAACAGGACATCACATAATGTGACGCAAACGAAGTTGCAGGTATCGGTAATTAAATCCTGATACAAGTGCATCCATAATTAAAGAGAAACAACCACAATCATGAAAAGGTGTTCACTAATTCAACTATTATAATCTTAATCGACTTCAGTAGAAATGACTACTTATTTAACCCTCATCGTGGATATCCTCTCAAGACATATGTAAAACGCATTCATTTCCTAGTTGAATGTCCTTTGGGAAAGTTCAATAACTTTTTCGAAAAAAAAAACACACACAATGATACCTAAAACAATAAAACTATTTAAACAGCGTTTTCAGTGGCACCTGGTCATCTTATGGTCCTCACTAGAAAATCTATTTAATTCACCCTTAAACGTATAAAATGTACATAAATCCAAATGGTAGATTAAAATACGAAGAAAATTAATAGTAACTTATTCAAAACAGGGTTTAAATTTCGAAGGATATAAAATGTATCGGTCCTTGTTGCATTTTGTCTCGCACTTATTGTACACGACATATGCTGCCTGATAAATGTTTAATTCCTTGTCTGCTGAATTTAATTTACACCTGTCCGATTCCGTAATTTTCGAAAAAAATAATATACTTTTACGTAGATGAGATCAAAATGTTTAGTCGGTTCCTCATTTTATTTTTCGAAAGCCTTGAACTTGATATCGACCTCTTAATGGAAGAGATATAGAAAAATCTACAGACAACTTCCTATTTTTATTTTATTTACTTAAGTGATTAATATACATATTCATAGACTTTTAAAAAACGAATGAGTTCATTGAAACTTTAGTTAGATATATTCATATTTTTACGATTTCGAACTTGTTGTTATTTAAATTTATCTTTTCCTATTTTAGCAAAAATTTCATATTTAAAGGGATTTCATGGCTGATGAAAACGCAGAAACATGTTTGTGTTCGATATTAGCATTTAAACTCATAATTACGTGACAAGCTTATGAATTCGCTCGGCCAACATTAATTATTTTTTTTACAATTAAATTATTTAGGTAGATATCAACGATATATCATATTATGTAACTAGTTTGTATAAACTTCGGTAGTTAAAATACCTTAAATATCAGCCAAATTTATAATATTAAATCTTTAACCAGAAGTAATTGGAACATCGAAACAAGTTAAAGTTAAGTATAATCATTTCCGCAAAAACTTATAAAACTTTAAACGATTCACATTTGTGGACCAATCGTATAATTATTATAAGGTGGATAATTTAAACTCTTCAGGTTTTTCTCATTTTTAATTAGATGAAGGTTTACTCGAGTAAAAAAAAATGTCATAAAGATTTGTAAGAGTATAAGCTGCCAAACATAAACCTGATCCAAATATTCGTGACCGAATAAATCATAACAGAATAATGGCAAAATAGAACTACGTCAGAACAGAACATTACTAGTGTCCGACCGAAACTAGTTTTTACGGCCGAAACCGAATTTCGGCATCAGCCTCAGTTTCGACCGAAATCGAAACCGAAATTCCATATAAGGTCATGTTGTAGGAAAAAAAGTTAATCATAATTAGCTACCCTTTACTTTTAAATCCTATAGTTAGGAATTATTCTTTAGTCTCGAATATTTGAGCTAATCATTATTATAATATATTATTATCGAGTATTAGGGGTTGACTTGAAAGAAATGCATCTAATATTATAAGTGAAAAATAATAATTTCTTAATTTATTATTATTATTATATAATTTCGGGTTGATTACAGTCGAAACCGCAACTTCGGACGTATACTACTGGTAGTATAAATACTTGAATATTGAAGCCTTTAAGTGACCGAGTGGTTAAAATGACCTCTTCGAAACTTTTAGGAGTTGGGTTCAAATCTCGTAACGAGCAAATTTGCAATATTTCTCGATTTACGGATTTTTAGTAACCCTAGAGTCGTTAAGGACCAGCAGTTGTATGGTGATGCAAAATAACTATTAAAAAGCTTACTGTCTTTTTTATCAGGTAAATGAGAATACGTTTTTTCGCTAGGTTTTATTCTGTTTTGTCAAACAATGAATCATTTTATCACCAATTCTTTTTAGATTGGAAAAATTTAAGTTTTTTGCAGTTCAAGATCCGAAATTGTTTGGGACAATTGAATCGTTTATTGCTATAACCGGATTTACAAATCTACAGACGAACCAATATTAAATCCAGCCCTGGACTACAGCTATTTTAGTTAAAAATTCCAAAAATACTGGTATTTTTTTCCCTATTTTTTTTCTAGTTTAATCATAAGATTAATAGATTCAATTTTTTCTAGCAACTGCTCAATGATTTATAAAAAGGGAGATTAAAAATAAGATTTATTTTCGAACAGTTCTCACCCAAATCTGTGTGAAATATAAAACTTTTTTTAAGATTATTATTTTTATACAATGTATTCAAGGTAAGCCATACAAAAGCCTAAAGAGATAATCATTGAATGTGCATAAATTTGCAAAAGGGCTTCGAATCAAATATTTCCCTAATCAATACATGTACCCTATTGGAATTTCATCATTGTGATCTTTTCACAATAAAAACACATATTTAATAAGTTTTTTATCTTGGGATTTGGACTATATCAATGAAAATGTCAAAATATAAAAATTGTGACGTTTCGCATACTTTATTTCTGCTTCTTCAGGCAAAATTTAAAGTTAACATATAAAGCAAGACAGCTTGTTATTCAGCTGTACTCTTCCTTGTAAATGTATTGATGTTTAAAACCTTTCTTGAATTTTTTTCAAATATATAAAATGCCGAATAAAATTATAACCACTAAACAATTACAGTTTTTTCAATTTTTTTTTAATTTTATTTTATATATTTGAAAAAAAATCAAGAAAGTTTATAAAACAGCAATACATTTACAAGGAAGAGTACAGCTGAATAACATGTTGTCTTGCTTTATATGTTAATTTTAAATTTTGCCTGAAGAAGCAAAATTAAAGTCTGCGAAACGTCCCAATTTTTATAATTTGTCATTTTCATTTATAAATTCCAAATCCCAAGATAAAAAACTTATTAATTATTAAATCAATGAACGAGATTCAAAATGATAAAAACAAATATATTACATGGAAAAAGACAAATATATTATTACTATTTTCCATAATTCAAAATTTAAGTATCTCCATTCATTTTTCTTTTAAGTTTTCTTATCATAAGTATATTGCTAAAAAGGAAAATAAAAAAGTATTAAAAAAGAATTTTGATTTTAATTTCATTTAAAAATACCATTTTCTTGATTGAATCTTGACAAATATAACATTTTATAGAAAAAAATTGATAAGAAAAAAAACTTAAAAATTAGCTAAGAATATTGCCAGCTGATGTTTAGTACGCAAATATTGAC
Organism: Sisyra terminalis; assembly: GCA_958496175.1. Taxonomy (NCBI): domain Eukaryota; kingdom Metazoa; phylum Arthropoda; class Insecta; order Neuroptera; family Sisyridae; genus Sisyra; species Sisyra terminalis. The sequence continues at coordinate 59,497,054 of OY292274.1, forward strand.
TTATACGTCATAAGACCGGAAACTATTGATACCTTTTTAAATAGAATCTTCAAAGGAGCTTATCCGTGATAACGTCAAAGAAAAAAAAATACTTAAGAATAAAATTTTAGTTTCTTTGAGTAGAAAATACCTTTTACTTAAAAAATGACCCATAACTTTAAATAGAAATTAGCTTTGGCGAATATTTGGGGAATTCGAAAGTAACAAAATAACACCGTTGGGGTCACCGAATTTAGACTAAAATTCCGTGAGAATCGGCCAAATTTTGAATATTGATCAGAAAATGTGCGCTTTTTCGAGAAATCATGATAAAACCCGCAAAGGTGCGTATAGGTAAAATGTCTTTGTGTCAAAATCTCCCGGTAAGAACAGCTGCTATTATTAAATAAGATTTTTTTGTATGTGGCAATTTTTGTTGTGTAGCTACCCTCAAGAAGAACATAGGAACAGGGAAAGTCGTGAGATCATAAAAGCGTCTGACGAGATTTTCAGACAACGCGTGCGAGACGTATTTAAAGGGTGGCTGTTTTATACAATTTTCAATACCGTCTAGAAATTCACCCTGCATTAACCCCGGGGTGAACTTATTGTTACCTACGAAATCTCAGACTCGCCAATCCTGTTACGCAAGACGGTAATCACAATCAATTGTTAGGGTGATTTAATTTTTAATATATATGAAGAAAATGTATACGACGGTATCACGAAGGGTCTGTCTATCCACCACATACATTTAACGATATTTTATTGTTATTAACCGATTTTCCTCGCCTAAATGTAGATCAGACGACTCTGTCAGCTTTAAATTTTTTTTCAGACATACAACATAGGCATTCTAGCTGAAATAGTTAAGGGTAGAAATAGCTTGTGTTGGAAATTATTATGTTAATGTCTATAACGAGATTTATGTGTATAAACCTATGAAAACAAATAACGGTTATCTAGTATTTGTATAAAATTCCTGATTTTTATAAGTTTTAAATTTCTTGTGAAATAATTTATAAATTAATAACAGAAAAAATTGTCCTCTTTATAATAAGCTGGCATGCACCCAAAACTGTAAATTCTTTCGACAGCCTGTTTCCTATATGACCAAAACAAGCCATATGTCGTTTTCAACAATCCTCAACTTTACAGATAACACCACCAATTACGAAACAAGGTGCATGTAAGTATAATGTTATGCTTAATGTTCTATTTTAACTTTATAAAATAATCAACTTTTTCCAATCATTCTATAAATAAACACAACCCCTCAAATGAATATGTAAACGTTAAATTAGTTTTATGATAAAAAAATATTCAGTAGAAATGGATGGAAGAAGCTATTCGTCGAGTTAATAGAAAAATCCAAAAATATTGCAAGCATAAGAAATCAGGGAAACTGAAAAGTTCAATGAGGAAAATAAGCCTGGATTTAGGGGGAATAATTGAAATTCCAAAGGAATCAGGACTATTAGGTACTATTATTTGTTCTACAGAGGTGTGAAAATTATTAGACTCAAAAGATTTTTACTTTCTTCCAGCAATGTATCGCCCAGACTGTAAAACATCCAACATCAATTAAGGTTTGGAACTACATGTCAGCAAAGGGTATCGGTAGGATATACATTCTGGAAGGTACTTTGAGGCAAGACCAATATATACAAGTCTTGGAAACGAGGTTATTGCCTCAAACTAAAGAGTGGTTTCCGGAAGAAAATTTTATCTTAATGTAGGATGAAGCTCCTTGCCATAAAGCCAAAAAAGTTATGGATTTCCACAAAAATTCTCACATTAATGTGCCTTCTTGGCCAGGAAATAGTCCTGATGCTAATCCCATAGAAAATTTTTGGGTCATTGTGAAGAAAAAACTAAAAAAAATAAACTATTACAACACGGGTGGATCTGATTACCGAACTCATTAAGATTTGGTATCGTAATAAAATATAAATTAAAAAAATAGTATAGAGCATGCCAGGATGCGAAAAATAAATTATAAACAATAAAGGGTAACACACAAAATATTAGATGAGTGAAATAATTGTAATTTTTAAATTTATGATGTTTAAATATTAAAATGTATTTTATTTTTCTCTTGAGTAGTCGAGTTTAATAATTTTCACACCTCTGTAGTATATGATATTATGATTTTTTTTAGAAATATGGACCAAAAGTAGGACAATCGAAGGCAAAGATCATGGGATTTCATTAAAACGATTTTTGAATCATCCAAGACTAATGATATTAAAAAATATTTCTACTTATCTTAAATGGAATAAGTTATTAACAATTAACCCTTTTGAATTAAGAATGTATTAATTCTTAAATGGGAATATAAGAAAGTTAAATGTATGAGTTTTTCGTCGGTTTATTAGAAAATTTGAATTGGAGTGTATTCGAAGTATAATTACTTCGCCATATAATTATTCTTTATTGTCCCAAAAAATATAAGAAACTGGCCTAAAATAGCTCATTATTGTCCTATATTGCCTTAAGGATATTTTGCTTTTAGTTTACTTTCAATAAAACTTTCTTACCGACCCCTGTAGACATATAAATTAATGAAGGTACGAAACCTTTACTTATAACAGGATAATAGAGCCTTGAAAACTATGTAGTAAGAAATACCCTTTAGAAACGAACCCTTTTTCTATCATTATCCTAAGGATATTTCTACTAACGGTTAATATTGAAAAAAAAAGAGATTTATAAAATAATAGCAAATTTCCGAACAGTATTTATTTTCGAACTGTGACAATGGTATATGAAGTAATATTTTAACCCTAATAATAAAAGTAATGTGTATATTTAAACTAGGTGTATTATTATACGTTGTGAAAGGAAAAGTTAAATGAAATATTGGCAACAAAAATATCCAGTAGTTTTTCTATGGTAAACAAAGAATGGTTCCAGGTGATTTGATGAAGGCCCACGCGACATAATAATGACGTTAACAAATCATAGTTATGTCCGCTGCTATTGATAACAGACCTATTGTTGGTCTTACGTCTTAAAGATTTGTGTTTTCGGGTCTCTGTCCCAGGTGGTGGCACGAGCCAAAGAAAGAAAAACGGTCTGAAGAGACCAATAATGCATCGTTGGTATAGGTAGAGCAGTTAAGATGCCAGGTGCGTCTGGATGCAAGGAATAGTGAATAAATGTTTATCCTTCGATTCCCGTTGGGGGATCCCCAAATCTGCAGACATTTCGCTATTGTCTGCGGGAACTCAGCCAAACTGAGACGGCCTGTTTCTTACGTCTTCTTGTAGCCCTCCCAACCATTATACTCTGGCTGTGACAAAACACACACTTTCGATTACAACGAAGGTATTATGAAAAAAAAAATTAATCGAACTTTCAATATAAAAGAAGAAAATGGGCAAGCTGCAAAGTCACCCCTAGTACAAATCACAAGGGTACTTTTTCTTAATTATTTCACGACAACTTTCCTTAGCACAAACGACTTGATAATTATTTGTACGAAGTCATTCGTCTAATGCACTTTTATAATTGTTCACCGCATTATTTTAGTTCCCATTGACGAATTAGAGCAAAAGGCTTTTGGATAAAAATGGCCGAATTAAGGAAGCGTCAGTTTTATAAGAAATAGCCATTGAATTTTATTAATATTGAAATCTACCCTTATGTGATTGAAAACCGATAAGAGTCCTTGAACCTATAACTGTGTAACGTATACCTACCCTTCTAGAATGCACCCTTAGCGCCTGAAGGTCTGGGGTTGAACCTCGCCCAACTTACCTAACGAATTAGAATTATTGTATAAGATAACAGGGAGATTTATGAAAAGACAGAATGCCCTATTGAAAAGTAGATCAAGTTTATATGGCGAGACAGTTGTGTAATCGACAGGGTGACCAAATGCTACAACATTACGATGGGTGGCAATTTCTTATTTATTTACATTTTTTTCCCCGACATCGTTATCGTCTTGTTGCATATGTATACAAGAAGTGTTGTAGTCATAACTCAACTGCATCGTAATAGAAATTGTTCCCCAAAATTTTAACAGAAAAATGTACTACAATGACTTTAATAATTAAAATTGGTTCAAATGCCATTTCTCTCCCTATACCCTCGCTATTTTTAATCTGAATACACAAATTGTTATTCTTGTGTTACATTCCCATGAAAGACGTTAGAAAAGTCATAATGAAAGCAAGAAATACAACTAATATTTATATTGGATAAATGTATTGCTTTTTAAAAACATTTTTCGCGGTTTTTTAAACAAGATTTACTAATGATACATTCAAAACATGATATATATACAAACTGGCATCAAAACATACAAGTTTAGCAATGGTGAATTGAAGATTAGAATTCCTACAATATCTTTTGAATTTATATTCGATAGAATTTTTAAAAATTATTTTTTGTTTAAATTAAAAAAAATATTTAGCTCATGTACCATTAAGATTTAAAAGCTTTTTCTGTTTTGTTTTGGCAGAATACAATTTCTCACTTCTTCCCCGAATTATTTTTAACAGCATTTCCGAAATCGTTCATATTTTCAATTTGGGAGTTTTAACCTTAATAAACAATACTTTAGGTCTTCGAGACCAAAATTTGCCCTTCATTGCAAAATTGGCAGAACTAGATGAAAACTTTTAGTTACAAAAGTTCTCTTACGTATCCTACCATCAATATTAGATTGATGTAAATAATTTTTTGATCTTCTTTTAGTTCTATAATATATAGCAAATTTTTAAAATCATCGTTTTCATTTTCTAGAAGAGCAACTTCTAAAAATTCTTTTTTCCACGAAACCTACACCGATTTTACTGTAACTATTGAATTATCTACTTAATAGACAACCAAAGATAGTTAATTTTTAATTCTGGTTAATTTGTTAACTATACTTGAGTTTCACAAGCCCCCCTTTAGAAACCGTTGCCCAAAAAGTCTAAATTAAACGAACATAAATTTCGCCAATCAAATCCTGTATTTTTGCACACGTAACAAAATCAAACATCAAAAATCCAAGCCTAAAGTGTCTACGTAATTAATAAAATGATTTATAAAGTCACCAGACGACCGGGAGTCCCTGAGCGTTGAAGCATAAATAAATAAAAGTGCAGTAATATTTGGTCAGTCTAAACAAGATGAAACATGCGGTCAAGACGTTATTATAAAATTAGTATAGGGAGAAAAGATATTCAACAAGACGGGTTATATACCCCGAAATCCGGCTCAACTAGACTCTTTTTTTTTAAAATAAAAAAAGCTTACACTTATAATTTTAGCAAAGGATCAAAGGGATTTTGATAAATGCCCAGCAACGGGCAGAACACTGAATTTTTATAAAATATTACCTACTGCACTTATTTATGATCTCCCTTCGTTGGCCATAAATTTATTTTCTAATGCATTTTTAACCCTAAATACCTGTCGAGAAAGCGGTTTATTAAATCAAATAAAATATGTAAATAAGAAACCAATTTTGGCGCGAAGTAGTGTTAATCCTGTTTAAGATTTGATTAAATTAAGGCTTGAAGGCTTAAATTAAATCTTTCAGTCTATTACAGGATTTGAGCCAGGAGTTTTTGGGTGCCAAAACAAAGCTGCCAATGCATCATTAGTTTATAAATTTATTAAAAGTTTATTTTTTAAAAGTAAAAAGTAGACAGCTTTACAAAAATTTTACAAGTTTTGTCATCTTCCTTCGGTTTAGCAGCACCAATATCTAGAGACTGGTAACCAGAAGTTCAAAATGAAAGATGATCAATCCCGAGTGCTTATAATATGTTTTAAATTAGTAAAAATTCTTCAGTTAAATAATACTGAAAATTTTTCGGATTTTTAACAATGTCTTCAGGTAAAACTTGATGATTAATTATGTAATTATGGCTATACTTATAGGACCTAAATACTTGTCGAAAAAGTGGTTTATTAAATAAAATAAAATATGTAAATAAGAAACCAATTTTGGCGCGAAGTAGTGTTAATCCTGTTTAAGATTTGATTAAATTAAGGCTTGAAGGCTTAAATTAAATCTTACAGATTATTACAGGATTTAAGCCAGTAGTTTTTGGGTGTCTATGCATCGTTAATTTACAAATTTAATAAAAGTTTATTTTTTTGAAGTAAAATTTTGACTATACCAAAATACCAAAATCTTACAATTTTTGTCATCTTCCTTCGGTAGCAGTACCAAGATCTAGAGACTGGCGACCAGGAGTTCAAGATGCAAGAAGGTTATCAAGATGCTAATAACGTAAGATCTATCCCGAGGGCTTATAATCTGTTTTTAATTAGCAAAAATTACACAGGATTCCTCAGTTAAACATTACTGAAAATATTATTTATTTTTTTTAGTAGGAAAATGGACTTAAAGGATGTAAATCCATATACTAATTATTAATTTAGCGACGTTTCGGTCCTTTATTTGACTTTCATCAGGGACCGAATAAAGGACTTTATTAAGGACCGAAACGTCGCTAAATTAGTCATTAGTATATGGATTTACATCCTTTGAGTCCACTTTCCTACTAAAAAAAATAAATAATATGTAAATTATGGACACAACCAATTTATCGATTACTGCAAATTCTTCGGATCTTTAACAATTTCTTCAGGTAAAACTTGATGAATAATTATGTAATTATCGCTATATTTATAGGGTAGTTTGTTAAACCATAATCGAGTCTTTTTTTCAATTCTCTAGTTCATTTGAATGTAATTTTATTGATATTTTTGCAAACTTGACTAATAATTAATGCACTATTTAAATTAGATTTTTGGCGACTTATCACATAGTAGTTCCATAGCGATCCAAAACTACTTGATAACCACTGATGAAGATTGCTGGCAATCGAAATACGTATCAGGGTAATACATCTTGGCATTACTAAATTTATTCAATGTACAGGCTCTTGACATAATCTGCATAATAACGATGATGTCTACATCTTTTCGAATCCAAATATTAATGAAATTATGAAGAAATTAAAAATGTCCACAATATTTTATTAAGTGTTCTGACTTTCCAAATATCTTTAACTACTTACTATCCTGATTTTTTTCATTCACACAAAAGTTGTGTGAAGTTTTTCAATTTGGCTCGGGAACATCTACTGTTGATCAAGAACCACTAATAAAGTTACCTACTCTAGTACCACGGAAAATTGTTAGATCAATCAATTCCAGTATACGTATTTAGTTATTAAACTTGACGATTTTTTTTTAAATAAGAGAATTAGCTGAAGAAAGTTGGTCTAATTTAAAATGGGATTAGCTTTTAAATTCATTAGCTTGAAGCATATTTTTAATAAAGCCATAATAGTAATTGGATGTTGTTTCAGTTCAATAAGCAAAGGCTCGCGTGCCTTCAGACTCCGACGATAACGCCATGGATATATAGAGGCGTGCTAAACAATCAGGACTTAACACTAGTAGATTTTTATGTGGGTATTTGGATAATTGACTTTGACCCACACATATTTGATCTATTATTATTGTTATTAGCGTGAGGGTGTTTCGATATTTTGGGGCTGATTTTTATATATTGGAATGACTAGCGAACACCCTGCACTTGGCCATTAAAAACCCGGAACCAGATGTGCTCATTAAGGGTGTCAATTTTTAGACAATTTGTTAATGCTAAGTCATTGGAACAATCATTATGTCTTTAAGTCACTATAAACTCATACAGGTACTTCCCAATTCTTGAGGTGAACGTCTCAAATACAATCTGAAGTGTTCTGATGAAATTTTGCATTGATTAGTGCTATTTTTTGTATCAGAAACTTAAGGGTAGTCAATAGAACTAATTACGTATTAATATTTGGGGGTAGGTGATCTAAAATTTTATAGCTTTGACACGCCGTCTGTATTTACCTAAGCGGTGCCCTATGACCGAGCATGACATCAAAAAACACCGTGCGTTATTTGCTTCCGCCTTCTGCTAATTTACCCCTAATATCTGATCCATAAACTTCCGACATGAGCCATAAACCATTCAATATTTCACGCACTTTCGATTAGACCTACAATTACACAAAAATTGACCAAAAGCATTCCGTAGTATTATGACGGTAATGACTCATTTCTGGTAAATGTATTTTTTTTTTGTCAGTATTAACAATTACGCAACAAGGTGAAACATCACTTTTACTTCGACGTGAAAATATTTAGTAGAGGAAAATTTATTCAGTCCAGTTAATTGTCAAAAAATGAAATTATTTACTTAGTGTAACCATTTTCTAATACAACTAAACTATTTTCTCGCACTTGTAATGATATGTAAATAATCTTGTACGCGTAACAGCATTACATGATTAATTATAATAATAAGTGCAATTATAAATACGAAAAAAAAGGAAAAGTTTGTCCTTATGTGGCGGCCAACACCTGTCGGTTCTTTGTTTTTATTAAATATATTCAACACCGGATGCATTTTTTCAACAAAATCAACAATTATTTTTACGGCCATATTTTGTACTAACTTTACATATATTCACCTATCAATACTAATTAAGGAAAATTTTCTGGAGTAATCCACAAAAATGCAGAAAATTACACTAAAATAATTAGGGAAACATTTTCGAAAAAGATACAATTCTACCAGTGCTTGAGAACAAAAATTCTATAACTAAATTCGGAGGTCCAATATCGATCTTTGGTCTCTAATTTATCATAAAGAAACTACTGAATAGTTAAGTCGGTAAAATATTTGCAGCCTTTTGCAAAAAATTAGTAAAACAACATTTCTTTATTATGGTATGTTATAATCGCTAATACAAACAATGCAACATTAAAAAAACATAACAACCCAATTTGCTTCTTTTTTAAACTTCCCCTGCCTTTCTTTTTTATCATTCTGAATTTATAACTCAAATTACGACTATTCTTCCGAAATTAATACTTCAAAGTTTATAAAATTATGATGACCGGATAAACGAACTATCTAAACAAGAAGAATAGCGGTTATCTTCTAAATTGTACCTACTAAAAGTCCTGACAGTATTAGATAGTATCGAGCAAAATTTAGCTAAAACTGTTTTTAATTATTATTGGTCGTTAATATATAAGAAAGTTTAATTTGATTGTCATATTTAAATATTGATGATACAAGTTAAAATAACGTAGTTTGTCGTTGAATTATACAAAATTGTAAAAGTTTTTTATAAACGAAATATTGTTATTTAATATAACAAAATATTAAACATTGATTTTTAAAATTGTTATACATAGGTTGCCTGATGAAGTCAGAATAACACCAACGAAAAGTTGCAATTGAAATAAATGAAGTAAAACACTGCTAATTTTATTTGATCTACCACATTCTGATATATCCTTCACATTATAAACGAAATATTTTTATTGAAAAATTAGTAATACTTTGATACTCTGGAATACTATGCAATACTATGATAGCAGAATTGAAAATTGAATATTTTGGTCACGACGTCTGATGGCCAAAAAATACTTTTTGTATGTCATTAATATATACAACAATATCTAATAATTAACTATAATTAAATAAAAAATTGGATTTGGAAATTATTAAATCAATTCTTTGTATTAAAAAAATAGTTTACTGAGCTTTGAATGGTTATGGTAGTAAATCACTTGAAAATGTAGAAATATATACTAAAAGTAATTATATTCTGCAGTAGTGTCCGTAACTTTTGAAGAATACCCCAATCAGAGGTCAAGGAGGTATTTCTTCCCAGCAAATATAGCTTTAAAGAACTAAAGAAAAATCAATGCTATTGATTAAACTAATAATTTTTGAGATCACAGGATTAAGCTTTTTAAATAGCTCTTATAACTGGCTAAGTTGATTAACGTTTGTTGAAAATTATAAAATTGACATCAGTCCCAAATTTTGATATTAAAGGCCGTGCATTATTTTTTTTTCAATTTTATTCCATAAAAACTAATTTTATTTTAATTGAAACAACAAAAATGTGCGATAAATATTTCCCCCAAATAAATATGAACATCTTACGACAAATACAATAAATTGCTTGAATTAATTTGTACTGAGCATTGTCGAAAAGCATAGGTACACTGTTAAGCATTTCAAAACTGGAATTTAACCATTTTATTCATCCGAATTACAAATTTCAAATAATAAATTTAACATGGACCATTACTTTGTCATGCAACTGGAAATAGTTGCGCCTAATTTACAAAACTTGTCGTCAGCTGATACGCTATCCTGTAAAACTACCCCCAAAAACATGACAAATTTGATCCTGCACAGATTAAAGTTAATGGGAATAAAATTTTAAATTTATTTCCCTTTTCTATAGTAAAAAATTGTTAAGGTATATTATTCTAGTAGGTTGTCTTTATCGTGTGATTGTTTAATGAGTATTTTTGATTAGGTGGTTGGTTGAAATAATATATGCATTTGGGCAATTAATCATAATTCTATTTGGTGGTAGAATCAAAATTTGCAGCTTGTCAATTTGCCATTCATTAAAAATCGCATATAAGGTGGTGAAACAGAAAATGAAAGAGAGTTGTTCAGAAAAAAATAATAACTAATTCATTGTTTTGGATTAAAATTTAAGTTTTTCAATGCGAACAACCTGAAGACCAACACAAAAACAAGACGCAAACAAAGGCCATTTGGTATACGTATATAGCGTTGTTCTTTTTTCGACATAAAGAGTTTAGCGAATATATTTGCCGGAAGGAAACTGGTACATACAGCATCCACTCGTGAGTGACCAGCTGTTGATATAATAAGAATGGAAGTCTTAACACGTGGCCCCCACACCATTGATTCGCGAATCACAATAAAAACTGGATGGATTTTAAAATAAATCTCACTTTATTGACCGACAACAAATTTGGAAGTGCGAGACTCATATTTTGCATACAGCTGGTGCACACTCATGTGTACAGCCCTTTAAATTAGGGTCGTGAAATGTTTTTAAATGCCGTCAGATTTACCATTACAAATTGTACTACTTGTTAGCCAAAAGTTATTGTCATTCTGCTCCAGATTACTGTTTATTAGGTATGCAGGCGAGTGTCGCTTTATTCTCTTTCCATTTAACATTATTTTAATAGATCAACTTAGAAAAGTAAATTTTAATGATGCCTACACATAGCGTACGCATATGATTACCTGGAAAACTTTGCAAAAATGAATCCCAAAAATGCAAATATGTTTATGAAATTACATTATGCAGGCAACAATTTATCACCTATTCCAATTTCTGTCGTTGAGAAATCTGGAGACCAATACAATTTTAGCAATGGAAGCCGATATAATTGATATATCTGTATTCCCAATAATGAATGAATGATATCTGATACTTTCATACTAAAGACAATTACTGAGTTATCGATCCTACTTCAGGTGTTAGATTTTTTTGAAATTGCTGAAAAGTACTAACTTTAAGTATAGGTCTCCCTCTACATCAATATGGATTCAGATCAAACCACAATACAATTGAACAAGTCCACAGAGTAGTAGACGAAATTAAAAATGCTTTAGAAAATAAATCAATCTATACGGGAATTTTCCTCGACGTATCTCAAACTTTCGACAAAATCAACCATAATGGTTTACTCTACAAAATATACTCCTCACTACCAATCCAATATCATAAAATTCTAAACAGCTACATTACCAGCAGAACATTTCAGGTTCAATTCGGTAAGGAGTTCAGTTCGTCACGAATCATAAAAGCAGGAGTACCACAAGGTACACTGATTTTTCCTATCTTTTCCTACGCTTCGGAAACGTGGACTATCCGTGCAGCTGATCGGCGACGAATTGATGCCTTCAAAATGCGGGTCTGGAGGAGAATGCTACGGATCCCATGGACGGCTAAAAGAACTTTGGGGTTCCGCCAAAAATTTAAATTTACAAATTATTGACCGTTGCCAATCGAAAATTATTAGAGCCATTACTAGTGCTCCTAAGTATGTGCGAAATTCTATAATACTAAGAGATACTGATCGGTATCTCTTGATGGGCCCACCTTCCACATCCAATTCTACACAAAGGTGTAGGGAAGAATAATTACTTTAGTTTCTTTAGATTTAGTTTTAGATTTAAGAGTTGTAATAAATTTTGTTATAATAGAGATATATTTATATCGGAGTCAAAAATTATAAATAAAAATGATACCAAAAAAAAGTATGTATAGGTCAAACGATATGCTTATTCCCGTATGGATACATTAAAAAATAATGCCATTAGCATCTGAATTAAAGTCCAAAAATACAGGGTGTAGGGTGTAATAAAATTTACGCAGTAGAGGTATTGTTTTTTTTTTACGTCATATGAAGAAATGCACCTGGTTGCAGGTCCGTATGAGCTGTGATCAAGTTTTTAGGGCGGAGACCCTCTGATCCGCGGCGACACAGCTGTCCATCAACCTACATGACTCTTTCTAAAGATAACGTGATAAGCAACCAAACCATCGAAAGAGCTCCCAAATAAGGGCTGCTGTTCCTACTGTTCTATCCCCCATAAACCTTTTTTTTTTTTGTTGTTACTATCAAGTAAAAAAAGTCATACTGAACTTACCTGTGTAACTTATGGCAACTAAGGTGTGGGAATGTCTTCGGATGAAGGAACTTTCTCGGCCCCAGCATAACCGTTCAATCACATGGTCCACGTAATCGAAACCGGTGATAGCTGTGATGTCCCAATTTAATTTTGATAGTACCAACATTTCCCAATTCTGAAATTAAAAAAGGGAAAAAATCTTTTAAATTCTCATACAAGTAATATGGTCATATTGCATAATCAACCCTTTTTTTTGAGTGAGATAATGCATCTTTAATAATCGATATGGACACAAATTAGGTTTTAATGGTGGGAATATATGCATCGCGATGGTGACACGGACAATATGCAATTATTTTAATATGTAAGGTTGCGGTAAAACAATACATGTGATACTATGTCACCAAAATAACTAATCTAATTTAATCATCCATTCACATGTAATTATTGCAACACCTGACAAAAGGGTATTATAAATTACTCTATAGTCTATGGAATATAATAATACTAATTTTAATTGTCTTTTCCTTATCGATCATAAAAGCTGTGTAAAAACTATTGAATTTATCCTATGGTAATTTGGCCCCCAAATCCCAATAGACCCAATGGTTTTATAACTCATTAGTTCGCCCTCCTGATTACATATCAAACCATAAGTGTGTAATTTTATAAACGATTTCTTTAAAAATAAGGATAAGGTGGATTACTTTCAGACTTTTGGTTCTTGGAAATTTCAGCTCGAGACCTTTAACTCCCTGTTTTCTAAAATTGTTTAAGGTCAATAGTTTTAACAATTGTTTTTCTTCTAAAAACTACTTAAGACATAAGAAATAGATTTCCACATCTTGAACTTTTTATTGGCCAGGACCTTTCTGAGAGAAAGTGAAGAACAAAACAAAGAATAATTTTAAGATCTTTCAGAATAAAATTTTTAACTAAACTCAAAGTTAACAAAATGAGATCCCTAATATTGCTAGACCTAATACTTGGGGTTCTTTGTTCTCTTTGTTGATAAATGTGGTTTACATGTTTAAAAATTTGGGAAACGGGCATTTCTGTATGATTTATTGAAAGTTAATTTTAAAATCATATTTTCTCAATACTATTTTAGTCCGGTTTAGATAAATTGCACAAAATCAACATCTTTTTCATATTCCATGTCATAGTTGGTTGATATCCCCTATTTTTTTTAAATACCTCTCGTTCAATTGATGTTTCTATTTATATTTATTTAATTTCAATAATCTAATTATCTTATAATTAAATGCATCTGTAATACCACAGCTTAACATACATGCAATGTATTAATTTGATACCACAAATTGATGTTCGGTTATTTTGTTATTCTAATTATTTGAAGAGGTCATTGGAACAACTGGGCATTGTATGACATTAATATAATGTAGAGGTATTAAATATAAATTTTCAAAGTAATGAATATCAATTCAATTTCCCCAATGCCCCATATCTTACTGTAGCACACTTATGACTTTTCAGAACCGATAATATAATTTTTAAGACTAAAAATATTAAATTTTCCACAACAAATATTGAGCAAACTTTTCGATCAAATATTGACTTTGGTTTAAAAATAAATCAATGTTCTTTCATTTACACCATACAAAACTTTTGAAAAACAGCTGGCAATTGAAATTTAAAGGGCTAAAATGCTTCTGTGATTCTAATATTTGCTCAAATGGTTATATCAATATGAAGTCATACAAATATGAAAACCGTCTTCAACAATTACAAAGCCAAACTGGATTTTCTCCATTTTATTATTTTAGTCTTAGAACCAAGAACTTTTCTTTGAAAAGTATGAAAAGATTTGAAAGATAAAGTAGATAAAAGATAAATCAATTAAGAGATTATGTTTGCAAACTTTCACCCGAAAACTTTTTATGGTGTTCTTTTTTATAACTTATGTGTTCCAAGAATAATGTTAGATAGAAAATTCCATAAGAAATCGTTAAATAATAACGAGAATGTAAAAAAAATGTATTGAAAATTAAATATCCTTGAAGGATCCAAAAGAAAAGCTTAAGGTCTCGGTGCATGCACCTACTTCCGTCCCGTATGGTGTCTTCCAAAATATATCGTATAAGAACTAGAGCATTTCCTTTCTCATCAAAACCATCCACCATGACGTCAATATAACCAAATGTGGTTTTTAAAATAGATTTCGCGCCAATTCCCTATTATTGTTTATTTAATAACATATTCATTTTTTTATAAATTCTTTTTGCGTTTTTTATGCTGAGAAATGAACGTTTCTTACGCTACAGGTGGATTATAACTTCCTTATTAAAATCAACCCTTTATGTCTCAAGTAGGGGTTCTTTACAGTCCATGCACACCTACTAAGAATTATAACAATCATTACATACCGCAAAAACTTATCATCAATTAACCTATCGACCCATCCTTATAATTTGATATACAGAAGTTCAATTTTGAAGAAATGACATGTATAGGAAATTTTCAAACATTGACAGTTGAATTTTAATTATTTCTCGAAAATTGTTAAATTATTTAACGTAGGTATTTGTTATTTTTTGAAATGCTAAAACGTCGAAAGGGTGATTTCACCAAGAGTTGGATAAATGTTTATATTTTAGAAGTTTCTGGAAAGTACTTTAAGGAGAATAATTATCCGACAATAAAATGAACATTTATGCCAAAAATATTATTTTTACTAAGTTCTATAATATTGGGTATTTTCGGCTCAAATCTGCTCAAACCCAAAACCTGTTCTTCTATTTCTACCCTTCTTTTAAAAGGATTACTTTTAAAATTTTAACTACAATCGAATGAAAGTATTCAGGTAATGGTAGGTAAAATAAAAGCAAGTCTTTCTTCAGGGTAAATTAAAATCCATACTTCTGAAAAAGGGAATCGATTACATGTTAATTTAGGATCAAAAATTAGAAAAAGTTGAAGTATATTAAGATTGCTGATATAATAAGGTATAGTAAATCAATTAATATGGGAATCAAAATAATAATAAAATACATTAATGGCAGCGTAAAATAGCGACGATGAAGAAAATTTATGTAGTTAACTATTTTTTTTTACAAATTAAACGGAACGTGGAATACGGAAAAAAAAGAAAAGAATATCTCTACATTTGGTTTATAAAAAATAAAAATTATATATATAAAAAAAATACAAAGAATCACTATTCTTTTCATTTTCGGTATAGGGAATCAGAGATTATCAATATTTTAAGGTAAAAATAGGACATCTGCTTTCCAAATCGGTCAATCACTTCTGGCAAAAAATATTTGATAAGACAAATGCCTGAAAATATAATAAAAAAAACGGAACCTTTTTTCTTAGTTTTCCCTTGTGGTGAATATATTTCATGCTAAGCAATATAGTAAATTGAAACAAGATTATTTTAGTATGAGTCAATCGTTTTTATTTCTTCAAAGAATTGATAAATTTTGATGAATGATTTCCTCTTTGTGTTGATACCGAAACATAATATCAAAAATAAACATTTCAAAGATCCATTTTTTCAAGGGGTTTTTTAAAATTTGATTAGGTTTTATTGCGTGCGACAAATTCCACTAATCTTGAAAATTACCCACGGATCTATGGTCAAATGAAACAATACAAAAAGCATGTGAAGATTACAATCTTAAGACGTCGGCCAAGTGGACTTATATCATGAGGGTCCGCGCGTGCATTGTTGCAGGAATCAGAAAATTAAAGAAAATGACATCTGTTTCCACCTTTATGACATAAAGAGAACGTTAATGGCTCGTGCCTAAACTACACATTTCTACTAAAAATTGTATATTTCCGCACGTAAATTGAAACCACAAATTAATGCCACAAAGGACTTGAAGCTTCCTTACAGGTCATTGTGTGCATAGCACCCTGTATCCTGTACGTCATTTACTCGTCTTTTACAACAAATTAAATAGGAAACGCAAAATAATTATCAAATGATAATTATCTTTGGAAGAAGAGTTATGGTTTCTTCTAAAGACATATCCACGAAAAATGGTTTTAATATTTTAATGGTTCAGAACTTTGAACTTGTCTACGATCAAAAACATTCGCCCGACAAACTACTTCCTTATTTTTTATAAAGAATGAATTATTAGATCAACAATCAAACCATACTTCATACTATATGACCAATATAATAACCCAACGATGGTGGTCTCATTGATTAACATGCTTGGATTTTTTTTCATTGAGATAAATAAAAATGAATTGACTGATACTTCTAAAATATGCATAAATATTGGGTCCTTCAAGATAAATTTTATGCCTGAAATTTTGGGTTTTAATAATCGCAAAAAATAATACACTTAATGTTTTACAGGAATTGATCTTGCATTTATTGAGAAATGACCAATAGACAAAGCTTAAAACATGGCTACGTATTATGTGCAACTAATGCATTATTCATTAGTTAAATTAAGTTAGTGTTATTATTTTAATATATTTATGTAAATTGCAATTTTTCTAAGTACTTTAAATGAATATAATCAATGAAAACATGTTAATTTAAAAAACTAATATATTCTTCCTTTATCCCTGTTTTAGTTTTCACTATAAGAGTACTATTGTTAAGTAAACAGTCGCGGATTTTTACCAAATTATATCTTATTACACTATGCTTAAATTGTTGTACAATCATCAACGATATCTAATGAAAATTAGGACAAATGATTTAAAATTTTTGGAAATCGCTACCTTCAAGATTGTGCTAATTTTTTATTTTGAAATTCATCGATTAGTTTATTAAATACTCTCTTAGTAATTGAAAGACAATTGAGTCATGGAGGAGGGGCAGATTATTAAGATATTTCGAAGTAAAAACTTTTTTAGCATCGATGTGATTTGAATTTTAATGAAACGAAAAAGCTTACAGTGGAAAGCGTATTGTACAGTAAACAAAAAACCGCACTAGAAGTAACTGCCAGCGCCGTCTACATAGGCACAAATTGGGAGTGAACTAAGCGAAATGCAACTGCGTCTGTATTGAAAAAGAGACTATATATATATATATATATATATAGAAGTCTCTCGTCTCTAGCATGGGAAACTCAAGTAATCGAAGCAAGTAAAATACAAGCGCTTATTTATATAATCTAGCGTTTATCGGCACTCTATTGCCAGTAGCCGTTTTTAGTTACCATAAAAACTGTGCCTACGTAGATGGCGCTTAATGCGCCATACTAGAATTTTCTTATTTCTATTTCACTGTGCACCGACTATTAATGCATTTCGATGATTTTTACCGCGTTCGTTGAAGTGATATGACAAAGTAAAAAAAATAAACATGAGTCTTCTATTGACATTAATATTTTCATAACAAAATCCTACAATTTTTACAATATACACGATTTTTATTTATTTATTTACATTAAATACATTTTATCCAAATCTATAAAATTTATGAGTTCCTGTCGGCGAAAACACGAACATTTATTTTTTTTGCATTTTCTTGTATGAGTTTAAGATCAATGAATTCAGTAACTTGATTTTTTGCTTGAATGGACTACTTAAAATCGCTGACTAGCTCTGTTAACAGTATTTATTTATATAAAGAAATATTTCGCTCTAATAAAAAAAGAGTTATTAGTCGGGAACTTATGAATGGGTCGGATATTGTGACTCAGACGCCAGTAAATATTTTGCTAGTGAAAATTGCTAATTTCAAAGAAGTAAATATTTATGTAATGATTGATATGACTTACTCTTAATTGTGTTGGTGTAATACTGTGGTCGGTGTAGGCACAAAGAAGTTCAACTCCTAAAGGATTGCATTGGCGAATTTTCGATGCCATCAACAATGTGGTGGCGCCTAAAAGTTGTAATTGTTGTCTTGGGATGGAACAAACGCAGAGAAATCGGTCCATGAAATTGACAGCCAGAGGAAACACCTGATTTTCACATTCTTGTTCTTCACAAACCTTTAAGAAGAGAAGTCATCAACAATCAATTTGAAATAGTAAAATATTTTTTTAGTCAAGTTGAGTTTACCTCTAGCATCCATGTGGTAACCACTTTTCGCATGAACGGTTGAATGTCTTCTTGCACTTCTCGAAAATAATTGCAGGATGGAATGTAATTGTCCTCCAGATCGATCATATTTTTCAAAACTCGGCTGTCTTGAAAAATGACCGGATCGAGAGATGCGAAGTTATTGTTAGACATTTGTTCAACACACAGTAAATCCATTTTTTCCACAATATCCATACTATGATTACACACGCAAATTTCAAAAAATCGTTTGTTTTTACACTTTGGTTTTCGTTAAAGTTCCGTTATAAAAATATATTTTTGTGATGGGAAATAGTTAAGTCAAGTTCTCTCACGCCGCACGTACGGTATTTAACTGATCGGTAAGATTTCACCAAGAGCCGGCAACACCGAACTGTCAATACCAAGAGTCGTAAGCCAAATGCAAACTGTTCATTCAAAGAATCCCCATTAACCTTCCTCCCTTCAAACAAGCTTTTTCGACCATTTAGGATACCTCGAGGGTTTATATCACCATATCCCCACTACTTTTTACATTTGTTCTCGACATTTAACTTACGTTTATTTACTAAAAACTACCATTGTTGTCTACTACTCAATACTCGCAAATTCGTTTTATTGACACAAATTAACAACATTTATTAGCTGCACAAAAAAAAAATAACAAATAGTAATTAATATGAAGTTTAAAACACATTAAACATCAATAATACTTCATTTCAATATCGAAAAATTGATTATTGGCCACTTTATCAAAGCCGCTCTTCAATTATGAGTTTTTATTACTACTATTGAACCCCTCAATACAATTTTCGTATTTGCCTATAACCATATGAAATTTTGCTCTATACAAAAGATCCGTTTAATGCTTTTTATTAAACGAACCATTTAAAAATAATTAAACCGATGCAAATGAAATATAGCATTTTTAAGTGAATAAAATCGAGAATCCTTTTTCAAAAGCTTTATATTTGATCAAAATATGCTCCATTTGCTCTTGTACATTTTTCTCAACAAAATTTCAATCCTTGAGACATTCTTATCATTAAAATCAATTAATTCTCATAAGGATTTTTTCTGAACATCTTTATTTTTATATTATTATGCCTGTAAACATTGATTTAAATTATAGATGCCCCGAATATTCGGCCACTATTCGGTATTCGGTCTATTCTGCAACTTTTTCTAATATTCGGTATTCGGCAGAATATTGCTTACTATTCAGCCGAATATCGAATACCAAATCATCAAAAAAAACATATTTTACTCAAAAATGTATAGGGAATCGGAAAGCAATGTAGTTTTCTTAACATAAAATTAAAACTCAAAATTTTTACACAAGCTTTAATTTCGAAGCATATAATACCGAATTTGTATTCCTTTGGGAACTTATTTTAATATTTCAGTATAGAGCTTAGAATAATAAATATTTTTAATCTTTTGTGAGTTAACTAGTCACGCTAATCAGAAAATGTATTTAGGTACGACTTTGAAATTACTTATAAACCGATAAATGGCAATTGAATGTCGATAGGGTCAGTAATGACATTACTTTCCGATCTTCTTAATATTTATTTTAATGATAAATTTCTACACTTATTACAAATTAAAAATCAATTTGTGATACGTTGTGATAAGTAAAAATTAGAAATGAAACTAATATTCGAAAACTATTCGATGCTCGACTATTCACACCGAACCGTAAATTAGGAGAAAATGCATAATATGTTATTACTCAGAAAGGCTTTTATTTCACCAATAGCTTTTAACTTATAAATTTATTTTACCTCAGCATATTAATACTTAAAATCTATCAGTGGTAAGTTATGATGAATGAAAACAAGTTTTTCAGCGTTTGTTGAAAGCAAACTATTTCGCTTTTCCTCATAAATTATAAAGTAGGTTTAAACTTTAAACCTCACTCACTAACGATACTAAATGTCGCCAAATATTCGGCGCTTCGGCCAAAAGACTCGCCGAATATTCGGTATTCGGCCAAATCACTATTCGTGGCATCTCTAATTCTTATAATTAAAATCAATTAATTCTCATAAGGATTTTTTCTGAACATCTTTATTTTTATATTATTGTGCCTGTAAACATTTATTTAAATATATCGGTAATTTTCATGAAAATCGTAATTCTTGTCCTTTTAATTTGTACAAAAATCAAAAGCGATCTATGATGGTAATTTTTTTACTTGAAAAGAACATTACTTGGGATAAGTATGTAAGTTGGTTATAATTTTTGAACCATATGAATAAAATAAATAGTTCTCTGATAATCATTCTCTCACTATCGCAGGCCATTCACGCTCCGACTTGCAGTCCAACCAGTGGTCCGACTTTCGAAGTTCGGATGCAAAGTTGGACCACTAGTTGGATCTTCTAGTTGGATCGCCTAAATGATCCAACTATTCTGACTAGATATCCAACTTCCAACAACACCATTCACGGTCCGACTTTGGATCCAACTTCGAAAGTTGGACCGTGAATGATGTTGTTGGAAATTGGATGTTTAGCGGGAATAGACGGATCATTTAGGCGATCCAACTAGTAGTCCGGTTAGTTGGACTGCAAGTCGGAGCGTAAATGGCTTGCTTATGCCCCAAACTTGTGATTAGCAAACTTTTGACCTTCTTAATCAACATTTTTTCAAAAACATTGTTTGCGAATTTGACTAATCGATTAAAAACACAATAAATTTTCGAAAATCTTTTGAATTTGGAATGAAAAATAAAGAACAAATTTTCAACATTCCCTCAAACCTTTACTCACAGTCGATGTATGACCGAATCTGTAATCATTCATGAAGGCTCTTATCGATTTTTGATTATTGGCGATACTATCGATTATTTCACGTATTTAAGTCATCTAACACGTGGTTAGAGTATCTGTCCCAAAATAAAAATATGAAATTTACTTGAAGATTACATTTTCAGTTGTCATTCTCTAACATTGAATAAAACTAGAGGTATTTACTATATCTCAATAAAAATTGCACAGTAGAATGTCAAAGACAGTAAACTATCTAACTAAGCCTGTAAATACAGCCTCCGGTTCGATCAATGTTATTTTATAAGAGAACTAATTATTAAATTCACCACTAAAATGTTAAGAATTTGGTGATTTTAATCCTAACATCGGATGAAACTTGGTTTAAAATGATCCTGAAACTTTTGATTTCACTTATTTTGAACCAATTATCTCAAGACAAACATTTTTAGATTATTTTTCAAGCCAACCTATGAAATGAACATGTCAAAAAGAACCAATTCTACATTACATTACAACAAATAGAACAAATATAAATACTGGAGAAATATATTCTATTTCGCTAATTCCGTATTTCCGCGAATCGATTGGTGGATTTTTAACGTAGAAAGTTCTGTTCGAAAAGTCCAATTTGCATAAGTATTTAACTTTAGAAAAGAACTGTTGGAAAATACTTCCATTATGCTAAAGATATATTTTAAACCAAGTTATTAGAACTGAAGCTTTATTGCAGCATGATGATCAGTATATGTTTCATTCATTGTACGTTTAGCAATAATATTTAAATATGGTATTGTAAATTTCAAACGACATTCACTAATTAAAAATCATGATATTCGATTTTTGGGTTTTTAGTTTTTTAAATATTAGGATTAGTTCAAAAATCTTAATATAAATTATCTCAATTCTATGGAAAAATAACATTATTATCTTTGAAAATAAATCGTCTTATAAAATTACATGCTGTATATATCTTTTTTAAAATTGATTAATTGAAAAATTCCAATTATTTTTATTCATTGTTGAAAAAAACGTTTACTTTTTTAATTCAACTTAATAAAACAGCTTAAATTCAACTAATAATTATAGCATAACAATCAGTTCGACAGTTGCTGATCATCAAATTAAAAATGCAATAATTAAGAAAATCTATAAAAAAAATACATTAAAATAATAATAATAAAGAAATTGTATTTTGTTGTATTTTATTTTTTCATAAAATAAAAAATGCCTTTTTAATTATTTTTAAAATTATTGTGCCATAATTGGGATTTAATAACTCAATAATAGTAATATACATACTTGACAAATTTGAAATAAATCCACAAAAATTAATCGAAGAATACATAAGAACTACTTCACTCTTGTCGTTATCCTTTTGCAAAAGTAGGTATCAAATTGACGAGATACTAATAATTAAGTTGAATCGTAGTTGTAAAAGTATATACAAAAAATTCTCTCTTTTGCTGTAATTATTAAATTATTCTATAACAATTACAGCACTAGAGATAGAACTATTGTGATTTCTTCAAACATGGATACAGAAAGATGGCATTAGGTACTATCCCCCACTCTTTGAATCAAGCCAATCAATTATTGCATTATGTAACAATGAACTAAAATTTAAATAGTTTTTTTGGGTGTGGAAAATATTTTTTAAATTTGACTTAAGATTGTGGAGAAAATACCCACCTCACTTTTAAAATGATGTCTATATTTTTAATATATTGTTGTACACTTAATAACGAAAGAGAATATTGAAGAATTTGGAATTTTTGATTAATACCTCAAAAAAATCAAAGAAAGAAATTTGGTGAAAATAAATTCGATCGTTTTCATATGATGCGTGCAAATAATCTAGCTAATTTATAAAAACTTCTCATTTTTTCAGATAATATAAAAAATTTAATGACAAGACCATTTATGATTATCGTAAATAAATTATAGTACAATAGCTAAAAAAAAAACTAATGCAAAATTTGTTATTTTCTTACAACCAATTTTGAAAAGAAAGTTTTGATATTTACCGTTAAGCGTTAGAGTCTTCTTCACGAACAACTGCCCCAAAAACAATGTATTTTTTAATAATCTACCTAAACTACAAGAACTATAGGAATATTAAGGACAATTAGAAAAGTCAAAGAACTTCATTGGATCAGGGAGCTTGGTAATTATTTTTAGAAATGTTCAATTGCTTCATAATTTTATTAGTATTTAGATTAGAGTAAATGTAAACGTTATCGTAAATAAGCATAATATGTAAAGAATCTATATAGATGAAAAATAACAACCCTGATCTTATTTTACAACCATCTAGAGTTAAATTAATCAAAATCGTTAGTCAAGAAGTTTCTTTTAATTGTTGCTAAGGAAAAAAACAGATTTGTGTCCGGAAAATCGAGGAATTTATACTAAAGAAAAAACTATACAACTTGATATACAAAGCACTTTCTTTAGTGTATGTTCTTCAAAGTGAAAACGCAGATTAGTTTTCCTGAAAAAGCAATAGAAAAATAAAACAAAAAATTCTTTGTACATTATATTTATTTTGAAACAAATAATCAATTATGACAAAGTAAAACTCTTATAGAAAAGTTATAATAGTGATATTGTCGGAGTCTAGTAAAAATGACCAAGGGAAGCAATATGTTTTATAAGGGTCAACTAGCAAAAAGAAAAATGATCACCCTTAAGACAAATGCTGTTTTTACTTGAAAATGATATAACAGAAACGTTTTTTGACTTGCTCACTTTTACCAGTATATCGATTGTATTTAAATAAAAATATAATTTCAATAATATATCAGTATTATAACAGTTACAAGTTATGTAATTACAACAAATTTTCATTTAGAAGGAATGTAAAAAATAAATTTAACATGAAAACACAATACTAAGAAAAATAAACAAAGACTCTTTTTAAATTAAACGAAATAAAACTAATTGAAACATAATAAAACCAAAACATGTAATGATTACATTATGTTAATAATAATAATTTCAATCAATTTCAATAATTTCGGTAGAATTATCAACGGCGGTGGAGGTATCAGGTTTGGCAGCAGGTAAAATAAATCGAGGAATCGATGGTTGACGGATTTTGAGTAAAGAAACGTTGGGGAGATTTAATAATATCTTTGAATTTTCCGCAACTGGCACATTAATAGAAGCAGCACTTCTATTATTTGGTTTCGTCGCTATTAATTCTGCTAATTGATTTTTGGTAATGTTAGGAACTAAGGCCGTTTGACCATTCGAAAATACGAGAAGAGGAACTTTCTTCATAACTTCGGATCTATCTTTTTGGCTCAAAGAGTCTATTTTTGTATTGGGTGTAGTCGACGATGTCGGATTTGATCCATTTGGTATTTGTATGACTGTATTTATAACTTGTTTTTCGTTTGAATTAATTGGACTGATTTCTATTTCATCGATTTTTAAGCTGTGCTTTAATATCTTTAAACTTGAATTATTAAGACTAGTTTCGGTTGTTTTTGGTTTTATATTTTCTATATTAGTTTGACATGGATTTAAATTCTTTGATTTTAATAAAGAGTTTTTGGATGACAACGTTTGTTTTTTGCTAGAAGGTCCATGTGCTGAAGTATCTTTATTGCTAGATGTTATATCTTCAATTATCATAACATCGTTATCGATGTCCAGAGAACTGTTACCTTTCTTAACTTTAATACCATGTATATTGCAATCCATTTCCATCAATTGCTTTTTCGTTAATAAAGCATGTTTTTGGGCAATTAAAGCACGCTTTTCTGATTTTAAGTGAACATTTTTCTTTTGCAATAATTCAATAACCTGAGGAGCCTGAAATGAGTCATAAAAATTAATTTTACTTAAAAATACAGAGGTCGTTTGGAAAGTAATCGTCGTTTAGTTACAAATAAAATACCATAACGAATGTTTAAACTATTTGGACTATTTTTTCTTCTAAAGATTTACTTTTATTCATAAACCAGACGAGGGTTACCTTCCAATATCTGAAGTATTTTACCTTTTGAATAACTGTTTCTTTTTTAATAGATCGTAACTGACTAGGATGTATAAACGATGCGCCTAATGAATATAAGGCTTTTTGAAATGCAATTTTATTTAATTTTAAAGAAATACGAGCTAATTCATCGATGCTAAGGTTTAATTTATGCAATAAATCTGACGTCACATGCTCCAAATCGTAAACACCGGCTTCGCAAACCATCTAAAAATATAAAATATAATTTAGTATCAATAAATAAAAAGACATCCAGAAAGAAAAAAAAACGTTAGGGAGTAACCAAATAATTCGTCTATTAGTAGGCTCTATGGTAGATAATCCACAATATGTGTACAATACATGGCTTTTTCATAGGCCACCATTTCCTAACCACGCATAGGAACAATAATAATGACGTCACATAGTGATCACTGATACTTTTCGATCACATCTCATCATTTGTGACTACTACAATTTCAATAGTTCCCTAACTTACGAACAGTCCATGTACTATATTATACATTTAAACTCTAGATAGATTAATAAACTAAAAAAATACTCACATGAAATCCTCTTAACATTTCTTCTTTTAAGGGTTGCTTTAGTTTAAACAATTGAAGATTATCAACCAAAAACATTTTCACTTGAAAATTGGTGGGAACAAAACAAAGGTATTTCCTCAGCAAGCTGAAACAGAAATTCAAAAATTAGTATTTAATTTTAAATCAAATATTTGTACTAGTTTTTACCTATCAACCCATTGAATGGTTTTTTTTACCGATGTAAAACGTGAAATAGATCCACTAACAGGATTTATTAAAGTTGTACTTCCATCATCCAATACTTTTAATTTAATGTATCCTAAGCTGAGAGGTTCTGGCACCAACCAAAAATCATTGCCATTTGTATTTGCATCTTCCTTTTGCTTCGTAGGTAAAAGTAACTCGTTACCATCCTGACTATTGGTGGTACTCGTAATCATATCACTTGATATACATTTAATATCGTCGCATAATTTAATTTTTTTAGCTGGTACAATGTTTGCTTTCAAATTCGCTTTTTGTTCATCTTCATCACCCGAATCAACAACAAATACTGTGTTTTCAACATCCAAAAGTCCACTTTGATCTGCACTTTCCAAACTTCTCTTTTGTGCTGGTTTTATTCTTTCCAAAGATTTGTTCTGATCAATATTTTTACCCTTCAAAGATTCTTTTTGATCTGGACTTAAAGTTTTCATAGGAGATTTTTCCTCTGTTTTTATTACTTTCAAAGGTCTTTTTACTTCTGTACTTATATTTCCGGAAGGTATTTTTCTAATAATTATTTTATTTTCTGGAATTATCTGTAGATCTGTACTGGTACTTTCTATAGTTTTCCGTTGGTATGTTTTTAAACATCCTAAAGGATTTTGTTGCTCTGAAGTTGTACTTGTTGGATCTTTCATTAATAATGATTTAAGCTCGCTTAGTTCTTGTACATTTGTGAGCTCAGACGCTTTATTGGTTTTAGTTATTACATTATTTTGTTGCTCATGTTTTATTTTACATGTTTCTTTTAAACTTTCCGTATCTTCCTCATTTGCGGTGAGATCTACGTACGTTACATTAGAATCGTCTGCATTAGAAGACATTTCTTGTCCATTCGTATAAAGCCATATACCTTTACTTTTTGGCTCATTTGGACTATACAACAAATCAATATCTTTCGTATTTACAAGTTTTCCATTTATATATTTATATGTTATGATACCATGATCTTCGTCAAGACTGTAAGGCCCAAAAAATATTCGCTCTAAAAGTCCCGGCACTGCGTACAAACCATACGTAGGCATACCGCTGGAAAACGCAGTTTTCGTTCGTGGCAGAGGAAATCGTACAGTTTTTCCAAATTTAAAAGCAACTTGGCATGCTTCCTTCAACTGACTATACTTAAGAACGTGCTGATATTTCATGATTCTAAGAATTGAAAAATCATTTTCTAAAATTAACATAAACCAACGAGAGTTTTTACTTCCTACAGGAATTGGTACCCTAAGTGATGGCGAATACGAGTCTTTCAATACTAAATCTGGTCTGGCCACAGTAAGTGGTACTTCTTTAGATTCCAGAGTTAGTCTTTGTGTTGGTTCATTAGTTTTTAATTGAGTTGACATCTCTCTGATTATTTCAGCTGCTTGTGACGATTTTACACTACCGATACATGGATTATCCGTTATCGTAGAACTATGTTCAGTCAATTCCACACCTAAAGTTTCTGGAACTTTAGGTTTATCTGCATCTGTTTGGCTTCCGATTATGTACCCATAAGGGGCGTCTGTTGGTTTCTGAATTATACAACATCTAAGTTCCCAATATGCTCCATTAAATACAAAAATTACAAAAGTTAACTTCCTATCTTCTTTTTTTCCTGGCGAAGAATTGTTTAACAAACAAAAAGCCGGGTTTGGTAAATCTTTTGAATCTTTATTTTTTAAGAATCTTATGTCAATGAAAGATTTTGATGGACGATCGGTTTTTGATATTGTCGCTACTAATTTGCCACTTTCACTGTTAGGATTGTACCAAATGAATACGTTTGTCTCATGATAATGTTTGACAAGATTATCCCATAACATTAAACGAAATATATGTTTTGAAGTACTTCCTTTAAACACAACCATACGTAAATGTTGTTGTATGTGAGGATAAGGTATTATTAAATCTGGTAAATATTTTGATGCAAGTTTTTTAGTAATAGTTTCACATTCAGACGATAACATATGTGGTTCATATCTAAAGGTGATAGTTTTAGGTGGTTCGGTTTCACCAGTCGCCGTTTCAGCCAATGAAGAAGTCGCTGTAGCAGGCGATGTGGATTTTTTATTCAGCTTTGTACTAGAATTTGATGATTGTTCTAACTTTTGCTCTAAATCTTTTGCGAATTTAGCAACTCGTATTTTGAAACGATTGGTTTTGTTTCGTTGCAAATAATTGGAAGAAACACCCCTTGTTCTGGCCGATAATTCTACGGTTTTATATTGGGGCATCGCAGCATGATTGGCGGGCGTATTTTCTACTTTATCCGTTTTATCTATTCGATTTATTCGTTTTGTGCCTCCTTTGTTGTACACAACAAAGTCTTCTTGAACATTTTTATTTTCATCGGGTTGGACTTTTTTCGGCGTCACGGGTGTAGGAGGTCCTACTTCTTTTCCTTCACAAAAACATTTGTACAAGTTATGAACCATGCACCAGGGAATAACATCTTTTAGCTCTGTCATATTCCGTACATGAACGAAAGCTAATTTTTTAATATTCTCCATGTTTTCAGCTTCTCTTTTCTTTTTCATAGTAGTACAACTTTTATCCCAGATTTTCAAGTTTTTCAGATGAGTTTCATCGTCCGAGTTATCATTCTCGTCTGAACTACTATGCGATCCACTGATATTCTTGATTTCTGCTGGGCTGTTAATATAATCGCGTAATTTATGTGGAATTTTCAGGGTACGTCTTCGTCTTTCCCGGCAACCTTCACCCACAACAATGGTTTGATCGTTGGCTTTGATTACTGTTTGGGTGAATTTTCGTTCTTCTTTGGCTAAGTTTCTCTTTGCACGTTCTTGTAACTGTCCAACGGTTTTTGAGCACAAAATATTAGAGCCTTCCGGCAAACTTATAATTTGACGTTCTCTAAACCTGTCGATAGTTTTATTCATTCTACACTGACACTCCAGCATGCAGCTTTCACGACCACAATGTTCCGGAAAATCTACATTTGCGTCATAACAAACACAGCCTAACTTACATTCTAACTTATCACATTTTCCTTTATTGGAAACTTTTTCTTTAACATGCTGTTTAAGTTCAACTTCAATCACTTTTACATTGAGACGTTTTAATTCCAACTCCGTTTTCCTACTAGCACCGTTCTTTTTCTTAGTCGCAGATATTACAGCGTGGACATCACTTGGAAGCGGTTCAATATTTTTATTTTCAGTTTCTTTAAATTCCGGACAATCCGGACAGTATGGAATATTTGAATTGTCTAATACGGGAGTGTCTAAATAATCTAACATATCAGTCAAAACCATCATCACTTCATGTTTAATCTGTTTTTCGGGTTTTTGTAGGAACATTGTTTTAGAATTGATTTTA
The DNA here is from genome assembly GCA_958496175.1 of Sisyra terminalis. Lineage (NCBI taxonomy): Eukaryota > Metazoa > Arthropoda > Insecta > Neuroptera > Sisyridae > Sisyra > Sisyra terminalis. The sequence continues at coordinate 59,526,442 of OY292274.1, forward strand.
ATAACTTTTTTGCAAAGGTCTTTTAACGAAGGAACTTGATACACTTTCTTCCTAATCATCAGTATATTTTTTTGACCATTTTTGTACCTCAAAGGAAATGAAAAATGTTTATTTCCCTTTTCTGTGATTAACGCCGATGCAGAATATTCAGCCCATAAAGTAGATATTATTCCATTTTCACATTCATTTTGAAGGTATTGGCACGCAAGAGGATGTAAAGACTTGTTCAAATCCGGACGAACTTCTAAATAGGGCTGCGGTAACTTCATTATTACTGAATGTGAGGATCCGTTCGTATTGAGGCTTAACGTTGGTTTTTTTGATAGAGGACCTGGTCGAAAGACAATCTCATGAACCTTTCTTTCAATTTTATTTGAACCAACTTCGGGGGTTGGAGGAGGAGAATTGTTCAAATTGATAACGTCTCCTCCAACACTACCTCCAATACGAATCAGTACTCCTTTATCTTTAACTAGGTGACTTTTACTCAACTCAATGGTAGACATCCAGCATTGTCGAGTAATTGGTATAGTTTGTTCTGTTAAAGAACGATGAATATCAGTTAAAGTGTTAAACCGATCACGATTTTCATATCGTTTTAATTTCTTAAATATCATCGCCTCATTCAATTCAACTTCATGCATTATTTCTTTTTGACGTACCATCTCCAAGAATTGTCGTTTTTCAGCCAATGTTTTCGCTTTGAACTTCTTAATTACTTCCGTAGAACGGTACAATTTTTTGATATCCCGATTGAAACGATGGTCTTTAGAATTTCGTTTGATATCTTTAGTTTGAATCGAAGGAGGTGCATTTTTTATTGGACTTATAATCGGAATTTCAAATTTGATTTTTTTTTCATTTGGTAATAATTTATTTAAATCTTTCAAGTCAAACACAATTTGTTCGGTAGTAGTTACTTCTTTAGGATCACAGTCATTTGACGGTGAATTTAATTCACCAATATTTAAATTTAATTCTTCAATGCTTTCCGGTAACAGAAACTGTTTATTGCGCCATCCTTTTATTTTAGTAATATCGGAGGTTTTTTCAGGTGAAATTATTGAAGATGAATTACTGTGGTTTGAAATGAGATCATCGCTTGTATGTAATGTTTCTTTATTTTGGACGATCGTCATTGGTTTATTTTCTTCAGTTGTATTACTTTCAGATAAACTAGTGCGATTTCCATTATTTTGATGATCTAATTCTTCAAAACTATATAATCTATCTATAATTTTATCACAAATAAATTCATCGTTAGACAAATTTGTGTCAGTTTGGTTATTGGTAGCCGTTTCAAGTTCAATGTTATTAGAAATGACAGAAATTACATTCTCAATTAAACCATCGATAACACCTTTAACAATAGCTTCTGCATTTTCACTTTCTATGGCAATTACGTTTTCGTCCGAATTTTTTTCCGTATTTTCATTTTCTTTCTCTTCTAATAAATCAGAACTTAACGGTTCTGATTTAACAGAGCTTTTTAACAAGTTAATAATTTTTTTATAATTAATTATTTTTCTTTGTTTTTTATTACTAAATTTTAAAGTTTTACTAGCGAAAGGATTTTTATAATTTGAAAACGTCATTTTCAGCGGGATACATTTTTTCTTTTTTCTACCTATTTTCGAAGATGGAATAACTGTTCGTAAATGACTTGCCTTGTTAATTATTTTCAAAATACGATTCTTGCTTGGGGTTTTCAATGCTTTTTTTAACTTTAAATCAGTTAAATTCATCTTAGGATCTGAGTTATTTTCATTTGTGTTTAATTTAATTGATTCCTCCAATGTTTCATGATCTCTGGCTAAATCATTCGAAGATTTCTCTTCTGGCGGTACAGTTGATGTAACTTCCGTTGGTTCTAGTAAGGAACCAATTGTTGGTTCATCCACTGGGCTTTCGTCAACTACTGGGTCATTTTTGGGTTGATCTTCTTGTGCTGAAACCGTCGTTATTGCTATAGACGAACAAATTACTGGTTCAGTTTTTGTTAGCTCTTCTACGGTTGGCTCACTATCCAAAAATAGATCGGTAGCCGATGTAACCTCCGTTATTACTGGTGCTGAATCATTTTTTGGTTCATCAGCTACTGAATCATTTTTTGGTTCATCAGCTGCTGATTCACTCATTATTGGAACATCTTCCAAAGGTTCTTCTATGAGTGATTTAACTGCCGTTATTTTTATCATTGAACTAAGTAGTGGTTCATTTTTTGTTGCCTCCACTGTTGGTTCTTCCATGGTTGGTTCAATCGTTGATTCATCTACAATTGGATCCATCATGGGTTCATCTACAGTTGGTTTCGTCAAAGGTTCATCTGTTATTAGCTCCACTGTTGGTGCATCTACGATTGTTTCCATTGTTGGTTTATTAACGGTGGATTCCGTCGTTGATTCTTCTATTATCGGTTCCATCGTTAGTTCATTTATTATTGGTTCATCAACCACATAGTTGTTGGCCAGTGATATAACTTCCGTTATTATTGGTACCGAATCAACTATTGGTTCATCATCCAAAGATTGATTTGCTAGCGACGTGATATCCGTTATCTGTATCTGCGAACAACTTGGTTCATTATTTATTGTTGGCTCATCCATTATTGGTTCATCAACCAAAGATTGGTCTGTTAACGAACTAACTGACGTTAATTCATTTAACAGATCAACTACTGGCTTATTTTTTGCTGTTTCATTAAAAACTATTTCATCATTCGCAGGCTGGTCGACTAAAGATGAAATTACCGTTATTTCTACCGCCGAATCAATTACTGGTTCATCTATTGGTGGTTCATCATCATCAATAAGTTGGTCAGCTAGCGATGTAACCGACGTTATTATTGGCGACGAACCAATCATTGGTTCATCTATTGTTGGTTTATTTATAATTGGATTATCCATTGTTGAGTCTTCAATTATTGATTTATCCATTGTTGGTTCATTTATTATTGGTTCATCTATTGTTGGTGTATCATCGAAAGATTGATCTGCTAGTGATGTAACTGCCGTTATTATAAAAGGGTAAGACCCTTCAGCCAAGATAAAACTCATTTTTGAAATCAATAGTTCTGAAAAGGTAAAATAAACAAAAACACATTTGAATACAACTATGAATCGTTTTTTGCATATAAAAATAATAATCAAGTAGTTTAACCAAATCGAAAAATTACCACATTACAGAATAATGAAAATGGTGTGTACTATCAAAATAACACTTTAATAATTAGGTCTACTAAACCTGATTTGTTTGAAATAATAATCTGATTTTGCTTAGGTATTTAGGCCAAATTCAGATAAATAATATTGTTGCTTTAGACGTAATTTTAGTTCAAACTTAAATCTAAATTTTCGATTTTGAATATCCAAATTGATGTACTGTCGTAACTTATGAACAATAAATAGTGTTTCAATTATTTCCGTAAAATCGAGGATATTAAGTCTTAACGACTAATTTAATAAAAGATTTAATAAATTTAAAAGATTTAAATAATGATAAAAGATAAATTGTTATAGTTTCTATAGAGATGTTATTAAGATACAAAGTAAATTTTACGACGAGCAGATCAAAAAATACTGATATCAGTTTTCTTAATATTTAAAAAGTTATTGTTTCGTAGGAAATTAATTATCTTAAAATTAAGTTCACGTTTCTTTTGCTGTACAGTAATCAAAACCCTATGTTCGTTGATATACGTTCCACCAATTAAAATTGTATACTATATGTGATACGAGTTTTAACGATAAAAACCAATATAGCCTTACACAATGCAAATATTATTACTGACTAAAAATAAAGTACAAAGTACAAAGCTTTAGTGAAAGTTATAAGAAAATTTGAGCTGATGAAGTTATTTTTATACTTCATGATAATATTTTGATATAAATAAAACAATTGTAACGTATTTAAATGTAACGATGGAAATTGAGAATTTTATAGAGCAGGGGTGGGCTAACTTAATACTGGTATTATCGACAATATTTTTTCTTATTTACACGCGAACGACTTCAAGAAATGGGTTAAATTAAAAACAAATGGATATTTAAGGGGTTGCACGGGTTTAATCGGGGGAAACAACGGTCTATTTTTAACAATTTTTTTTCGGTGTAAAAAATAAAATATTTATTTAAATTTTTCACTGTCTTCAACGTATACATTAGACAAAGAATTTATGTTTTTTTTTTTTAGAAAAATATTTAAAATTTCGCTATTGCGACGTCATTTCCGGTGACCCTTCGGAAAAAAGGTGTTTCCGTGTCGACAGCAGAACTCATGACAGGGTCCTCGGTGAAAATAGGTGGAAAAGAAGTAAACAAAAATAAGTGGTTTAGTTAAGACCGTTGAGACCATAAACCAGAACTTGGACGTAGGAAAAAAAATATGAAATAGTTATTTTCGATACATATGCGTACAGTGAGGTTTTCTAGTAGGATGAAATTGATGCACGAGCTGAAGGGGCTGATCATACACAACGAGATCGAGTGCGCTGTGTACCCCCACGAGGCCGCCAGGCGAGTGGGGTAGGCGCACGAGATCAAGTTGTGTATGATCAGTCCCTTTAGCAAGTGTCTCAATTTCGTCCTACTAGGTACCTCACTTTCAGCATAAGTATTGAATAAAATTTTTTGTAACGACTGCTTCTAAAATTCAACAGAAACAGATTGAGAAATTAATTATTGTTATTTATATATGAAAAATTTCAACTCTATAGTAATAATAATTTATAGAAAAATTATGAATAAAAACAACATTTTAGTTTAAACTACAGTCTAAATAATTACCTATATTAATTATTTCTTATCAAACTTTATTTAGGTATCAATTTATTTTACTTTTTCGCACTGTTATTTACTTTTGCGCACTGTTTCTCTACTTTCGCGCACGCTTGCCACCACGATGAGAAAACGGCTCTTTACCCCCGCCACACAACGCACGAAAGTTCAACTTTAGAAGCAGTCGTTACAAAAAATGGATTTTCGGTATTCCTTGTTACAAAAAATACAAATTTCGGTGATATTTGCTCCATAATTTTTTAAATACTAGTGATTGAGAAAAAAACCTTCACCGAAATCCTTATAAATTGAAACTCGAATACCTGTGTAAAATTTCATCAAAATCGGTTGAATATTTCTCGAGAAATCTTGACAACCGACTTTGAAAATAGTTTCGAGAAAAACGCGACAATAGACAAGCAGTTGCACTGATATATCTGCGGCATGCTTAGTTTCTCAAGGCTGTATCGCCAAAAAATTTTGTCGATTAGCTTGATAATTTAGTACAATATTTTAGAGATGTTGTAGAAATTAATAAGACAATAAAAAATCGATCTTTTGAAGTCGTGAAACCCATGTAACTCCGTAAAGAGATAATAAGTATAAAGAAGTATTAGAAGCACTATTTGGGAATCAGTATTATCCGTTGTACAATAGATGCGTGTTTGATTTCAAATTCAAGTTTCATTGTTGCTAAACTTTTAGTACAGACTTTCAATTAAAAGAATTGAAATGTACATAAAAATTACTTAAAATGCCAGCGATTGGCTGTTTGCCCACCCCTGTTATAGAGGATGCTTTGTTGATAAGAAATATCATTAAAATTCCAATAAATTTTTGAAGAACAAAAAATAAAAATTTGCTTGTTTTAAGTAACTGATACGTTCATTATAAATGATTGTAAATCTTAATCTCTCGTATAAAATGATAAAAAATTGTGGTTTTGTCTATAATAAATACATCTCGGGATTATTAAGATAAAGATTCCTCTTTTAGACGAAACGAACATAATAAATTTTATTAACGCGAAACAAAAAACATCCGCAATATTCTCAAATCTTATAGCAAACATCGAACAAATAATCATCGCCACAAAAATGTTTTTTTCGTTACAAATTCAAACGATAGCCGAGATTTAAGCATGTTTAATATAACCTAGTGACTCTCCAGTGTTCAAATAATCGTTTGTATTTTAATAGTACCGAAAAAATTAACTACTATTCAAAAAAAAGGATTGCTAAATGTAATACATAGATAATTGATGATACTACATTCTTTTGAAAAAAAAAACGATAACAAGATGTCCAGCATTTTCTATAACACAAATTCCTTGATTTTTCTTGGTAAAATACGCTTTTTCCCGACTTTACATAAAAAAAAAATTGCAACTAGTCATTGATCAATTTTGTGAAAAATGTTATGGAATTGATATGGTATATTATGGAATATTATTAGTGGCCGAATGGTCAAAGTGAACGCTCCAAAACTGGTAGGTGGTAGATTGGCAATTCGTACGGAGCAAACTTTCAATTTTTTGCGATTTACGGACTTTTATTAACTCTAGAGTCGCTTAAGACCTAGTAGTAAAACGACGGTAAATACCAATGTAAAAAATATCTAATGAATTAATTATTCAACGTACAAATAGTTTACATAAATCTTTTCCAATCTAAATATAATTATGACGAATTGGTAATATTTTTGAGATATTCAACTATGATAATGAGTAAAATACCTTTTAAAAGAGCTTTAATAACAATGTTTTTATGTCTCGAAAACAATTTTAACTATATTTTTAACAATATGTATATATCTGCAAAACTTTCGGAATGCTATGAAAAGAATTCTGCTGAAATACTAGCATATACCAATTTCTATTACTTTTTATCTTGTTTTATTATTTGTTTTTATCAGTATATCATTTATATTAGCCCTTAGCTTTTCATTAGCTCTCTTATATATTTACTTCTTTGTAAATTGATGTATAGTGCCGATTGGCATAAAATTAATAATAATAATAATATTGACTTTTAATGATCTATGACTGAGGACTTGATGAAGTCCCGAAAGGCAACGAAACGGCGTACAAAAATCAAATAAAAAACATTAAGAAAAAAATTTGATTATTTTTAAGTCCAAAAAAATCCTATGAAAATACCTAAATTATAACAAATTTCTAGATTATTTCAAATTTTAAATTCCTCAAGAGTCCAGGTACCGTTGAACGCTGGACATCCTAGATAATTTTCAAGGAAATTCATCATATTATAATTTACTCTGTTCTTGTCTTTTGCAATTAAACACAACCCATTCAAAGATCACTTTTTTCTGATAACTATGTAATATTAAAAATAGATTTTGAGATTCTAAGTTACATTAATAATTGCGTGAATATTTTCTGTTTATTTAGTCTATTATTCGATTATAACCCATATGTCTATCCCGATTTTCATATTTTAGACTTTTCTAGTGTATTTTTTATCTAATTTTATAGTTTATACTATTTTCTAAAGTAAATCTTATTCAACAACCGTTTCAGTTCGAGAATTGGTTGAAATATATAGATGTTACCGCAAAAATCATGTTGGTGTATTAATATTATTTAAAATATTTACATTTCATCTTCTAGTGGTAATTTGGAGATAAAATTATTCGAAATGTGTACCATAATTTAGTATACAGTTTGGATGGAAGTTCTATTTTTCAATGGTTATTTATAACAACTATTATTTAGTTAATAAAATTCCGTAAACTGTTAAATATTGGAAATTTGTCACGAGATTTGAACTTAATGCGTACCAGTTTCGGAGTAACCATATTTTAAAATAAACAAAAACCAAAACGTTGACTTAATAATATCTATTTACCAATTAAATTAAAAACATTAATTTCCTTGAAATATTTACAGCTTAAAGCAAAAGCAAACTTTATTTTAGTAGTAATTCAAATGACGGAATTTACTATAAAGCATTCTTATTTATGGAACATGCTGTATAAATATTTGCTGTGTATTTATTCATTACATTAGTTCTGTTATCAACTTTCCTTTTTCCAAGAAATAACAAGCTAAATATAATTCATAAACCAATACATCAATATAGTATAATTAAGATATTGTATATAATTTGACATTTTGCATGTGATTTTAAATTGAAATTTGAAATAAAAAAATATAACGCCATAGATTGACCGCAGACATTTAACATTTTGACATTATGACAAAAGAAGGCTTACTTGTGTTTTAATTTTCAATAGTAAAGTAGTAGCTTTTCCATCGATGATCAATATATAACAAAATAAAGCACTTTTGACGAAAAACAAAAGCAATTCGTAATTATTTTAAACTATTAGAAAACTAATGACACCCCTTCTCTTTTTAAACAGCCATTGATAACATTATCCTCCATGTTTTTCAAATTATCATTTTATAAAATTAAATATGAAATTTTGTATAAACAATGCACGCATATTGATTGAAAAAAACATTAAAAGTCATTCATCACAATTAACACAAATTTTATATGTTATAAAAAGGAAAAATCTGAAAAAAATTTTCATTCTTACGTATAACTTCTGAGTTTTGCGCCATCTGTCGGTCAGTACAGTAACCAAAACCAACACAGCCATACGCAAATTATAATAATTTAGGCTTATGAAAAAAGCAATATGATTTTGTTTTTAATGATTTTTAATGTTTTTTTTTCGAAAAAAATACAAAAAATGAATAAAAATATCGAAACATTATAAACAACAATTTCACTTACATGATTTTAATGGCAAAATCACACAAAGCACGCAGCCATGCTCAGCGTTGAACACGTCCCGGCAAATAACACAGATCGTTCTTCGCAGCTAATGTCATATAAGAATCCACCTTAAGATTGAATCGAAAAAAATTATCATAATATTGAACTAAGTGGAAATCGAATCTTCCTGCAGAAAAATCAATTGAAACTTTCACGCTATACCACTATTTTATCAAATTTCAAAGAAATTCTATATTAAATGTCGTTTTATATCCTGACACGAGTTAACTGATAACACACTTGGCAGCCATTTACAACTTCAAGATGGCGTCCAACTTAAAATGGCGGCAGAAAATCTCATTGTTATTGCAAGAAAATTTCATTGTTGCCATAAAGAAAAAAAACGAAACGAAACAAAAGAGAAAAGAAATAATTCCAAAATAACGTGGTTGCAAAAATATTTATTTTTAACCAACTATAATGAAACTTGACTCTCCGTCATCATTAATTTTCTAAAAAGAATCATTGAAAATTTTTTTTTTCTTTTTATAATTTTAACTTACACAATTTATCGCTGTAGAAATTTCCATTATGCCTTAAAATAATTTAATTATTTAGGTAAAAAATCGACCACAAGGAAATAAATGAAATATATTTTATTTTTACATAGCACAACGTTTATGTTTAGCTTTCCTCCGAAAACGGAAGGCATTTCCACTACAATATGACTTGTATACTACTTTTTCAGTCATTATTTGTGTTGTTTTGTGAAAAGCTAACAAGATGGATCGCATTCTCAGAAAAAAAAGGATTCAAATTTGATGTTGTGAAAGAGAATCTGAAACTTTTAGAAAAAAAGATTGATATCTTGGACTTATTAAAGTTTAATTTATTTTTTGAAGGAAATACATCAAGTTACATCTACCGCCAGGCAAAAAACAGAAAAAAATAAGTATTTAATAAACTTACATCGTTTGAGTAATGAAATAGTATTAGCTGAATCAACTTTAATGAAATAAAAATTTCAGTCAATGTTCCTTTTAGAATCGTCAATATTTGGCAAAAACTCATTTCTTCATGCTTTTTTCGCGATTTTTTGATAACTCAAATCTAATATCATATAATTTTATCTTCAGTCGCTAAATTTTCATTATGGCCCGATTTATTCGCAAATAAAATTATAAAGAAAGATAATGCAACGTTGCGAGATATTAACGTCCTATTGTCTATTCTGGAATTTGAATGAGTTAAAATTTTTGAATCCTTTTTTTTTGCTATTTATAGGTATGTGGTAGAAAAAAAAAGAAAACATTATATATGGATCTATTTATTAAGAACATTTTTTTCATAATTTTTATTTCTAAGTACAAAATTATACAGCTTCATTTTTTCACACAAAGAAAACTATAAATAAAAAAAGAAATCTGTATGATTAAACTGTACTACAAGTGCAATTAAATAAAATACCCAAATTATTAAAAGAAATAATTAAAACTATTGTTCAAATTAATGGAAAATTCTTAATATTAATGTTGTTTATTATTAATCACCTACGTTTTCCGTCTGGATTACGTCTGGTAAGTATTATTAAGGAAAATATTGAAACAATTAAGACAACCAATAATTCTGGAAATAAAAGGATTAAATTAATTAATGATAGTAAAGATGCCATTGTTAAAATACTTTTAAAAAATAATAGTCTTGACTACATTCTTCAATTTCACTTTTATTTTCAGAAAATTGGATTTCTAATTAGCGTTAGTTATCGAATTCGATTAATGTTACGATTATAAAAAGGATATTGTTTATCTCGAGTGCTGTCTATTCTATCATGAGATCGATCTCGTTCACGTCCGTACGGAGATTTTTCCTGAAAGATATTGAAAATTTGAATAGGAATTAATGAAATTGTTGGAAGGATAAAGTTATTACTTGACTTCTACTTCGATTATGTTTTTCCCTTAAGTGGGGCGATTCAATCATATCACCATTTTGATGACTGGACATTTTTGCCACTGAAAAAGAAATAATTTAACAATAAAAGTAATAGATTTATTAAATAAGTGAATTTTAATACTTTTTTCTTCGTCTTTACGCCGTTTTTGTTCTGCTAATAATAACGCTTCTTCAGCCCGATCCTTAAATAGAAATTCGGTAAAATTTTTGTGTTATGGATTGTTATTTTAAGCATACCCTTTTTCTTCCCAGTTTTCGTTCTTTGCGTAGTTCTTTTTCCTCGTCAGTTTTGTCTCGCTTATCTTTCGTTTTTGAGGAACGGTCTTTTTTTTCTAGTTTTTCGGCCCGTTCGGTTGATAGTGATGAAAGGTAATCGCTATTTGAACTCAGAGGCATTGATTGACTACTGCTAGCACCCCGTCTCTCCCGATCCTCATGTTTGAGACTCTGTAGACATACATGTGGGTGCACAAGGTTAAACATCGCAGTCCTCAGCGGTTGTCCGACTTGCACGAGAACTTCTGCTCGTTGGTTTCGTCAGAGACTTACCGCCATTGCTTGCTTATAAAACTAAATCAACTCAGAATAAAAGCACATTTCATTCGTATAACAGTTGGATAGTAACATATTTCCATGAATAAATATAATTTTAATTTACATAATACAGTAATCAGGAATGTTGAAAAATTATATTTGAAACGTATAAAATAAGATCTGTTATCATAAATATGAATAAAGTAAACATTTTCTTTTTAAAACAGTACAATAGTTTTACTTTATTATATGGGTTTTATTCTAAGAAATGTTAAGTTTCAATGAAAATTCAATTCTTCGTAAAAACAAACTTACCTGCCGTCATAAGCTTGGAAATTATGGTAAATGTATGATAACTAGAATGGAAGATTGGGCTGAAGATTTTCCATTTGGCAAAAAAATGTCTATATACAGTGATATATAAAGCAAATTGAATATTTTAACACGAGTTCATAAAGTTTGTTTTTCTATTACATAACAAAAAACGTCACATAACAATCACTATTTATTTAAAAGAAAATTCCTCGGAACTGAATAAATGACACAATCTCTTCTACGCACAAACCCATTTAACATTTAATCCAATAGCATCCAATCGGAGAATTGTGAAGAATAAGACGATTTTACACATTCTAGCAAATCGTTGGCTACGTCCTTGCATTGGTTTAATTCTCTTGATTATTTTTCATCTTCATGCGATTCCAGCAAATTCTACATCTGAGTTGAGTGAAATATCGGTTCTTCAAAAAATTTGCTTACGTAATTTACATCAAATAGCAATAGGGAAAACTCGTTCTTCGTCTAGCGATAACCGGTGTGGCAATGGAGGCGTTTTTTCATTCAATAGTATTTTTTTTTTAATAATGTTTGGTGAATTGTGGTCCATTAAAGATATGATTAAATTTTATTCCAAGTTAAGGATGGTTTGATAGACTTTTTAAAATAATTTAATTTCCCCGACACAAATTATAAGTCAGCCCAATCTCCCAATGTTGGTGTTCCATCTTGGTATACCCTGAAATGTGCCTCTCTCGACTAGACAATGATGCTAGCTGACTTCGATACTAACCTTCGAGGAATTGCTTTCCGTTTTTCGTCTTTTGACATCTGAAATTAAGTTTTTTTTTTCAAAATCAATTACTTTTTTATTTAGGGTTTAATTTAGAATGTCTACTAGTGACCGAGTGGTCAAGGTGACCGCTTCAAAACTGATAGGTGTTGGGCTCGATCCTCGTATCGAGTAAATTTTCAATATTTCTCGATTATGGATTTTATTGACCCTAGAGTCGCTAAAGACTTTAGTAGTTATGCAGCGACGGTAAATTATAATTAAAAAAAATAATTAAGTCGTTGCTCTGAATGTTTTGAGAGGCAATGGCAATTTTATTAGTTTCTTTAAACTTGTTTCTCAGAAACTTATGTTTCAATCGAGTAATCGACAAATGAAACTTAAATGCAGACATAAAATACTAACAAAATCGATTTTTTTATATTTTTCTGTAAAGAGTACTAAAATCGATACCACAAAAATATGTTTGCCATTGTTTCCACAAAAAAATTAGAGTAATTCCTTAATAAATAAATTTAGTAAAAGTTGTAATGTAACATTAAAATCAAAAGACAGAATTAACTGGATCTTGGTATTTGAAACAGTGTATGAATTTTAAACTGTTTTATCAATATATAAATAGTAAAAAAATCTATTGAACCGATTTGGAAGAAAAATATTCGTACATTTTTTTCACGATTTTTTGTGTTTTTATAAAATAAATTGATTTTTATTTTGGGAGTAAGTTTTCGAGAATTTTGTAAGGCCATAAAATTCAAAAATCAACTTCTAATCCATTTTTTTCCGCAGCTGTTAAAGCTTAAGGAAAACATTGGACTTTCTACTGTCAAATCTAAGTCCCCTACCTCGTGGATCTGGCTCGATCATCTCCTGACTACGTCGATGAGATGGACCGCTCGGTAAATTACCACCATTTGAAGGTACCATATAATAATACTGGTCTTCTGATGAAGGATATCTCGGATTATCTTCATCTTTGGGACTAACCATTTCAATATAACGATCATCCTAGTAAATCATAAAATTAAAAAGAGATCAAATTTTTTTTAAAAGAAATCCTTACTCTATGCTGTCCATGTTGACGATCTTCTTTGTGAGATAACTTTTCTTCCCGGCGTTCTCTTCGCTTCTCCTTTTCTCGTTCCATTTCCTCTCGACGTTCTTCTTTCCGCAGTTGTTTCTCTCGATGCTCTAGTTCCTTATCTTTAATCGACTTTTCCTTGGGAGTTTTTTCTCTAGAATGACTGAAATTTTACATTTAATATTAAAATATGAAATAATGAAAAATTATATAACTCTTACATTTCTTCATTATAACTTTTATCTCCACTTTTTGTAGGTGCCATCATAGAAGAAGAAGGAGAATTCATTCTTCGGACTGATCTTCTCTCGGTTTTTTCCTTGGAATTTTCTTTCCCCTTCTCGCTTGATTTATCTTTTTCTATAATTTAACTTACTGTTAATACCAGCTACGCCAATGTGAACACAAAAAAAAACCTTTAATTTCTCCATTGGAAATTTTCGATTGGCTATCAACGTTTTCTGAATTGGTTGTATTGTCATCGACTTTCTTAGGAGGTTTATCAGCTACTGAATGAAAATCAGATTCTTTCAACATACAAGAAGATTTAGCCTTCAATTGTCCTAGATAACTTGTAGCTAAAATATATAAATCTTGCCGTTGCCCCTTTTCTTCTTCCCTCACTTTTTCAATCCGTTTTTCGAGTATGTAATAAAGTCTTGTAAGAACAGGAAAATGTGGTAAAATTTTAATAAGAATTATTAATGAATTTCTAATTTGTACGTAATCTTTCGATTCCAGGCATGTACTAATGGCCCTAGTAATTTTGAAATGCCATTTATGGCAAACGTGACGATAATTTTCATAACCAACATGGTCACAAGCTTCCGAAAATTGGTTGCTGACACGAAATTTGGTTACGAAACCAGGATAATCTGCACATTCTTCATCAAATATCGCTTTTTTTGAATGCCAACGCATTACCGTTTCTAGCATAGCACATAGAAATCGACCATATCGATTTGCTTCATTTTCCGTACACAATGTCACGCAATACGTAATATCACAAAACAGCTAAAAAAAGGGAAAAAAATAATTTTATTAGAAATTTTTTAAGTTTAATAAGCTATAATCTATTAATTGTAATTTTTCTTTTAGTACGATAAATGAAAAAAATACACATTTAGAACAAGAATAAAAAGTTTAATTTGGACTAAATAAAACCTGAACTACTTATAGACTAAAAATCAAAAAGTTCTGCAATTCAAAATGTGATTTTTAAGCTTACAAGTTTGGAATTCAAAAAGCTATATTAATAACAACGGATTTGTAAACATTGATCTCGAAATAATATGATAAAGAGATTGGTGATTGGAATGGTTGTAATAGTACGGCAGTATACTTGTTGACCTTCATAAATTGAGAATTTAATCTTGCGAGTTACGTATATGTTATACGTATACGTAAATAAACATTGCCAAATACTATCGTCGTTTTATATTGAAAAACCAGTTTTTCTATATAAAAGCAATCTTTGGTCTGTTTGTTCTGCTTTAAATTACACTTTCTGCTTTAATTTGCTAATCGGCTTTAAACTATTCAATTTCTGTATTTGTTGTGCTATTTAAATAAATCACACAGAAAAAATATTAGGAACACGTTACTGTGGTTCTGAGACTCAGCAATCCTGAGCGGTTGATTTTTAAAAAAGTGTATATTTTTAATTATTTTTTATTGAAATTTTATGTATGTTGGAAGTTTTATTATTGATTTTACCTTCTGTACCGTGTCTATAAAAATGAATTATGACAATTGTTATTATCAAAGTTAAATCGATTTTTTACGAACGCCTGAGGAAGGCTCAATAAAGTAGCCGAAACGTCGCATGTAAAAATAAAGTTTTAACTGATTATTTTCGATCCTAGTCCTCTGGTTATTTTATTAATTAGGAACACGGTTTTAATTAATGAGGGTGATTTTGATTAGAATTTAGCGTTCAACTTACCCTATCATAACATAACAATGTTGAGAAATTTGCTGTTTTCAACATGTGAATAGTATGAACGAATTTAGCGCAGTATACTGCATCAATGACAGTGAAAATACATCGAGGAAATAAACACAGTTGAAGAAATTGAGTGATGGTATCATTTTTGGTATTCTTCGCCGCTTTAGATAAAAACCACTTGTCTTTTTCTTGTTTCAAACGATACAAAACTTTTTCCACATGCTCCTGCTGCTTTTTTCTTTCATCTTGTAATTTTTCCGTTATAGCAATATAACGTTCTTGTTCTTTTTTGCCTTTTCCACCAGTCTATAATTAAGGATCAAATTAAATATGGTAAAAATATTTCATAGTTTTTTTATGATAAAATACCAAATCTTTAGAATCCAGTGCTTGTTGAGCAGCTTGTTTAAGTTTATTACATTCTCTTTGGTAGCTATCGACTGGAACATGCAAATCAAACATTGTTAAGGACCAGAAAGTAACTAAAAACTGAGGGGAAATATCTTCCCACACTTTGGGAGAGTGCAAGGGATAAACTGAAGTTATAACAGGAGCCATTACTTCAGTTACAGCCTCGTAATACTTTTGTTGTTTTGCTAGAGTGGAAAGTTTTTTGCAGTTTGGATCTGATTTACGTAACTGATCGTATTTTATCTATAAAAGAAATTAGCGCTAGAATTTTTTTATAATTTGAAGTTGATTACACATACGTTAATTCCATGAGTAAACATTGGTCGGGCTAAGAAGAAAGCCACATCTGTATGAATATGATAATCTTGAAGCATACTTTGAATCGAAGGTAATCGTTTTATGTATTCTTCCATAGACATTGTTGATCCCAGGAAAGTTCCAAACTGAACCAAAGTATCTTGGCATTGATCATACAATTTGCCAACTAACTTTAACGGGCTATTATCCGCTTCGCGGTAAACTACACAGAACTTTTGTTGAGCAATTAAAAGACATAATGTAACTGCTAAGTTTTGTTCAGCCATCGCTTCTTTTAAGCGTTGTGATGATTTTTTTGTATTCCTTATTTGACTAAATTGACCAGCCTTGAAAGCAATAAAAACAGAATAATTTTAATAAGAAAATAAAATAAATAAAGGTGTTACCTCGCTTTTTAAAATTTCTCCTCCTGACATTGCATCAACTTGCTCTGGGGTAAGTTCTTCAGCAGCCTCAATTCCAGCCATTTTTTGAACAATTTCTTTTAAAATAAGTAGATCCAAACTATAAAAAGTATAAAATCAAATTATATAACGATATTTTTTCGTGGAAGTTAGACTTAATAAAAAATATGTTAAAAATTAAGTCAATGTTTCGTTTTAATTATTGAAGTTTTTTCAAAATCTAAGAAATATACAAACATTTGACCTTGATTCAAGGTCAATTATTTTTAATAAATGAAAGCGCAAAAGGTAATAGTTTTTGTATATAACAATTTTTTGGGTGACGAGCTAGAATTTTATAAATTAATGTAGGTAATATTTGAAAAGATGTTTAAAGCAGAAAATTATAAAATGAAATAGAATGGCCAAATGTTGATATTTTTTGGATACCTTTTTTGGGCTTTTAATTGATTTGCAACGAACTGGAGTAGTCCACTCAATTCTATATTGTATTTTTTGAAAATAGCACCACAAAAAGAGGCTAAACTTTGCAGCCATGAAGAAATAGAAGTGCTGTCATCCTTGAAACGTTCCTTATGAACTTGTGCAAGAGCTTCGATTAAACAATACCCCAGCACATCATATGACAGATTGGTTAAATACTTTAGAGAATCCACGACTGGATTGATAAGATTATCATAAATTTGAATTTGTAACAAAACATAATCAAATAGAAATCCAGGTGAACAATGGGTTAATTTTCCAATATGTCGACCCACTGGTTTGATGGTTTCTTTGCTGACACGTTTCATAATATTTTTTATCCGACGCTGAGCATCTCCACGACGTCGCAACAATTCCGGGAATTGTTGATTTGTATAATTTTTCCATCTTCCATACAAACAATATCTGTACTGATATGGGTACATTTTTAGAACGTTCCAAACTTCTTCAGCAATACAACAGTTGCAGTCCATATATGACAGAGATGGTAAAATTGCTGAATCAAAAATACTGAGAATATCATAATACAGCGTATTTTCGTTATTTCCTTGTTCAGAAGGTTGACTAAGTGCAGCTTTTACAATCCTAATTACTTTGTACATAAGAGTAGCATCATGATGAAGAGAGGGTCCTAACGTTACTAACATTGGAATAGCACTTTCACGCATTTGTAAAAATGTTTCAACAGGTTTTGGTGAAAGTTTATTTGTTGGTAAAGGAACTGATCGACCAGGAATTTTCGGTGCCAACCGACAGAATCTGTAGGTAAGACATAAAAATTATCATATTGTATCATATAAAATTTACCAATATTACTTTCGATAAACCGGCTCTAATATTGAATGCAAAAGGGCACACAATGCCTTAGCAATTTCGGGTTGCTCCATCGCATAATGTTCAGGCATTTTTTTAATTAACAATTGTGCATTAGTCCAATCTCCGATTTCTAGCAATGCTTGGCATAAACCAAATTTCTGATTAGTATGATATTTATCTTGAACAATTTCCTTTTCTTCAGTAATGGGCTCCTCCTTTTCCTTCGTTGATATAATTTGTAGTTTACGAAAATACTCTCTAGCATCTTTCATCTCTTTATCCCAGTCTTTTTGTAAAACTTTATCATCAGGAACAAGCTGAAAGTAACATTTATAATTATTTGGAATTTTACGGCAAATTTTTGACATATACCCAATAGTAAATATCGTCCAAACCAATTATTTCATGCTGAAGTAAATGGGCTGTTAGAATATACAATGAATGTGGGGTTGATGATTCCAAATTTGATTGGAACACCGCATACTTAAAGCCCAAGACTTCACATATAATTTTTGCATCACTCATATAACTACGCAATAAGGGAATAAAAAATGAACAGCGATCTGGTCTAGTTTCAAACGACTCTAAAATTACGTCCAAAACTCGATTTGGATCTAAATTAAAACAACCTGTGAAAATAATAATGTTTGTTAAATAAATATTAAAATGTTTATAAAACACGAAACAGAGAAGTGAGGGTTTTGACTTTCAGATTTTCATTTTTACTATATGGCATGCAACATTATGCATATAAAAATATATAACGTACAACCAATGCTAGTTGTAAAAACCTAGTGTATATGTGCCCTCCCCCATGTGATGAAAAGCAGCCTTTTTCTAATTAATTAGATACATATTTTATAAGATACCACGCAAGACTAACGCTTAGCCCAGTGGTTCCAAACCGATTTTAGGTCATGTCCCACCTAGGCTTTTCTAAAATTCTGATGCCCCCCCCCCTCGTAATAGTTAAATTTTCTTATTCAAAATTTTACGGTTATTCACCGGAAAGAAGCTTAAAAGGCCATTAACTTGGTATTTAAACAAGCTTCCAAAGAATAAGCCTTCCATGAAAGAGAAAAATGAAATAATAACTAAATATAGTTTTCAATAGAGAACTGAAATGCAAAAATAGCAAATATTTGAATGAAAAATTATTCTGAAATAAATGGAAAACAATTCACTGTTATTAACTCATTCTTGAATTACCCCATAGTCTTTAGTATAATCAGCCGAAGGGTTCACGTCCTGTCCATACCCCACCGGTGGGGCCTGCGGCTTACGTTGGGAATAACGGCCTTAATCTGATGTTTCAATCGAAAGTTATCGTTTCTTAAGTTTTAAGCAAAAAAATAAAATTAAAATCTGGTCCAAAGTAGCCACATCCTCTATAATCAAAATTAAAAAAAACGCATCAACTCGATTGATTCACGAAAAAAACATTTGGCTCAAGTCCCTTTTAGAACAGTCAAATCTGGTAACGTTGCATTTTCTTTTTTTCGTGATTTTTGGTTAATTCAATTCTAATATGATACTCTTTTGTGGCTAAATTTTCATTATGGTCCAATTTAATTGCGAATTAAATTAAAAACAAAGTCGAAAAGGCAATGTTATCAGATTTGACTGTTCGAAAATGAACTTAAGCCAAAACTTTTCTATTATCAATAAAAAAAAAGGAAAAAATAGATAATATACTAGTAGTAATAAGTCCCTAATAATTACTCCTGGGCGAAGGATACACAACCCACGCACAATACACACAGGGTCCTCTGTATTTGGTAGCCAATACGTACCTTCTACTTCGGCCAAACTTTTTTGACCATAAATTTACATAACTAAAACGGTGAGTTGGTTTTTATGCTAGTTTAACTCAACCTGATGCGAACCTGGCTATCGGTATTTAAAAGTTTTCAGTGACAGAATTATCTTTACTATTGTCATTAAACTTTAAGTTAACCAACTACCAAATAAACAATGAAATCGAAAAAAATAGCAATTGCATTATAATTTTTTTTTATCACAATGAAGACTGAAATTAGGGGTTGTTTTCAGATGCGTTAGCAGAGCTTTTTTGAATACAGTAATCCCCCGCTTTACGGACAGAATACGTTTCTCATAAACTGTCTGTAAATCAAAAATTCGTTAAACAAAGCATCTTTTACTATGAGATCCTATTGGAAAGTAATAGATGCGTTCCAGCTAGTAAAAAAAAACCCGTAAAATAACTCAATTTTACAATAGATTCACACTATATATACAGCGTAAATAAATTAACACCGCAATATACCGCATAAAATCAAATACAAATTTGTAAAAACATTTGATAACTATTTTGGGATTCCTTGTATAACAAAACCGAGCATAAACTGTATTTATGAACTAAAAACCTTTTTTATTATTTTATTTTTGGGATTCCTCACAAAAAAGTAAGCAAAACAGAAAAAATATACATATATTGTCCTTAATTGCGAATATTTCATCCGTGTACCAAAATTTTGATACTTAGTTAACCATGTCCGTAAAATCAAATCTCCACTAAGCGGGAGACTGCTGTACATTTAAAAATAACAAGAAATAAACCGTTACCCTTAAGCATCTGTGCATCGCTATAAATTAACATGAAAATCTTAAGTCAAAAACTGAATTCTCACCTCAATAATTTTGTACCATAATATGAAAAGTATATAATATTACCTATTAGAGATTTAATAACTTCTAATATATTAGTCACACTAGCCGATCCAGAAGGATCTTGGTTTAGTTCCACACATAATTTTGCGTAGCCTTCACTTTCTTCACGAAACAAATTGAATTTTCGTTGTTTGTAGCTAAAATTATTAGAAATGCGATTAAATCTATAATGAATATAAAACATCCAATATAAAAAAATAAATGTTAGCTTTCCTCAAACTCATTTAAATTAACTGGAAAAAAATGAGAGTCGTAAAAGCATATTTATCTTGCACATTTTCACAAAAAAATCTGTTCATTTTCTCGATAAGTTCAAGAAAATATGCTTGGGGTAATACTTACTAGAGTTTTGTTTTGACTTTTATGAATTTTGTGTAAAAGTTTCTATTTTTAAGAATTCCAACATCTTGCAACGTATCGATTTCCAATCGTTCTTTCACTAATTTATCAGACAAGAACTGAAATATAAAAAAGCATAATATTAGTATTAATAAGTAACATAAAAGTTATAATTTTAACCTTTTCCGTTTCTTTAACTATAAAACAAAATGAATTCCTCTCTTCATTTTGATTGTCAGATGAGGTTTCAGCGTCTATTGTACTTAATATATCTAATACAATAGCCGGTATTTCACTGTGGAGAGGCTAAAATTTAACAAAAATATTAAATAGTTTAATCAAAACAATGGTTTTGAATTAAAAAACTGATTTTTTTTGAATTTAGTTGAATTTAATTGTAAAAAATCATACCAAAATTTCTGCAAAAGTTGAGACTACATTTTCTTTTCGCAATGGTCCTTTGATGCCATGCACTATCAACTCATAGATATATCTGGTGAATAATGTGATTTTATCATTTTTGGTAAAGACTGGACTTCTATCTTCATCTTTAATTAGTTGTTTACAGCTTTTTAAACTGAAATTGCATAATAAAAATGTAATATAACCGATATGTGTTAAGTTCTGGATATTTTTGGAAGAATAACAATAAGTGTAACGGCAGCATAACTTTTAACATTTAAGTTTTGGAGGAAAATATTAAAACTATAAATTGAATGATTACTTACAACTCAGATTTTCCGCTTTTATCCCAATTTTTCCAAATTTCTGGACTTAGATTACTTCCAGCCATTGCAATTAACACCACATACGCTCTGGCATAATGAATTATTGTGTCAAATGTTGCCAACATTAAAAGAAATATTTCAATATTCCACCAAAAAAGTACTAAACACTACAAGCGTCACAAAAGCGCAGTATAGAGCGCTCATGCTATTTTTTACGGAAATCCATTTAACATAACTATGGTTATTCTGTCTTTTTTATAATTTTCAAACTATTAACACAAATAAAAAGAGACAAATTTACTCTTTTTTTGAATACGTAGGTCCATAAAAAAGCATACCCTTCCACCTCTGTGACTAATTTGGACCAATATGGACTAAAAATAAGTATATAACCTATAAATTCACCAGTTGAAAGTTTGTGGTTGATTGATTCAGGGGGTGGAAAGGGTTAAAAGTGTTTTTATGTATATAGTTGAGAGTAATTTAAGTGTTTTAATATTTTTTTTAAATTAGAAAATAAATACATTATCATCGAGGAAAATCAATATAAAAGTAATTTCAATTTTATTATTTAAGATATTTATATGATGAAATTCGATTATAATGTAATTTAAATGCAAAAAATCTTTAAAAACTAAGTTTTTAAATGACTACCATACAACATTCTACGAATTTTAATTTAATACACTTTTAATGAAGCATTTAAATAGGACCCCTAATATTTTTAAGAGTATCCATTATCTGTCTATATTTCATCCCTGTTAAAAAAGGCATTGCGAGGCATTTTGAAATCATTACATTTAAAATGCCTTAAATAACTTTAAACGATTTCTAATAGCTTCTAATGGTTTTTTTGAACATTTATAATATCTTTAAATGTTCCTTTTTTGTAACAGGGATAATGGTAAAATATTCATAAATATCCAAGGCAAATTTTGACCGTCTTAAACCCTTCTTTTTGTAAGTAAAAACAGGAAAAGTAAGAAATTTATAACTCCACTTTCCCGTAATTGGCCTTTTGGGCCTTAACTATCATTATTTATATTCTCAATCAAATTTCCTCTCTATCATGCCTATTTACTTGTTACTATACTTTACTATAAAAGACGGTTGCATAAATCGTTCAAGGATTATGAAATAAAGTATTTAATTGTAGATAATGATTGTATGACGAAACAGAACAAAGACAAATCAGAACAGGATATATTTGTAATATTTAAATTGCATTTTTTCGATGTATATGTCTCTCTCAATAATAGACATGAGTCACTTTAAGTTGATAAGTTTAAATCAAAGAGATATTAATCCTGTTAAAATGGGCATTTAGAGGCATTTTCAAATCATTACATTTAAAATGCCTTTAAAAACATTTTTAACAGGGAAGAGAATAGACTCGTAAATTTAAAAGGCGTATAAATTAGAATCATACAAATTTTTATCGTTTTTATTTGAAACATACCATTAGTACATACTATCGACTAATAAATCTCACGTTTTATTCTAGCTTTATGTTTTTCTTTATTTGGTACATTATATTCTAATGTTAAATTGATTTATTACAGCGTTATTGTATTTCTTAACGTCCCTTGTGTTAGTGGCAAAGAGATTTTATGATTTTTTGGTTAGTGGAGTATACTATTACAACGATTATTCAAATTTTTGCTAGCAATCTTGCTTTAACAATGACTTATTAAATCGGATATGTCGTTGAATGCCTTTTTTCCATTTTTTTCCTATTGTCATACTAGTAGTAAGAGTTTTTATAAATACTAGTATGAGCAAATGTAAATGCACTTTGTTCGATTTGTTCATTCTATTGTATACTATGTATACAATTTAACAAATTACAATATACAAATTACAATACATACAAATACAATACATAAAAATTACAATATACGATTTGTATATTATATTGTATACTATGTTCATTCTATACTATTGCTATTGACGATTAAAATCATTCAGAAACAATTGGTTCAAATCATAGATCCCCAAATCATTACGAGGAAAAAAAATAACACCACCTTCCTCCTAACAATTCGATACCAATTTTCTGAAAAGAATGGAATGACCCTGTAATTCCATCATTTCAATATTTTTCTAGGAAGCCATCTTCGTAGAAAGTTTCAGCGCTCTAAGGGGATGGTGTCTTTCCCATTGGGAACCTTTGAAATACACTAACGCGTTTCACACGTTAATGGAGCTGTTTACACTTTTAGTATAATACTACGGTAGTATTTAATATTATTGTTTACACTAATTATACCAGCATTGGTAACGAATATAATACACACTAGCTTTAAATATTTATCACTATAGTCAACTAGGAATTGCTATCAATTTTTAATTTAAATTAGTCAAATCTTAAAGTTTTTCGAATGCAGTACGTACGCTTGGTAGGCTTGCTAAGAAATAACGAACTATAATATAGTAAATTAAAAAGTTAGTATTATTGGTAAAAAAACTAAATATTTCTTTAGATATTCGGTAAAAATGAAATAATCGGGACTTTAAAACGATCTGTAGAATGGGTATATTTTTTTAAAGTCAACGGCAATACGAGTATACAACACATTAAGATATCCTTATATACAGTGTTTAGACAAAGGGTACTTCTCCTTCAAGTTAAGCAGAATTTAGTTATTTTATTTCTAGTGCACTATTCTAATGCAAAAATATCAATAGAACCCTTATTGCAAATTTACTACGGATCATTAACGTTCCATTAGTATTTGTCCACCAGGAAGCTGTATGTTTTTGAGATTTTAAAACGCATCACTACTTACAATTCATCAGTATCTCTGTTAAAAAAGGCATTTAGAGGAATTATTACATTTAAAATGCCTTTAATAACCTGAAACGACTTTTAATGCGTTTTTTGAACTATTAAAATGCCTTTAAATGCCTTTTTTAACATTTCATTAATAATTTATATTTACACATACACAATAGAATAAATCATTTGTTAGAAGATTAATAGTCATAGGATCACCAGATTATTTCACTCGTATGGTATTTTTATGTTAATAAAATCTCTTTCTTTTCAGAAATGGAAAAATCTAACAACCAAATCAAAAAACTTGAACGAAAACAGAGGCGAATTCAACAAAAAATTAATGACGAGATAAACATTAACTGTTCGAACCAACCCAGTCGGGTTTGTAGATTTTATAAACCCTTGATATAACAATACATATAAACTAATATTAGTTTTCACCTCATAATATTTTATAAAGTTTTATGTTGGGTTGTTTGTCTTTCGAATGTACTATACAGTATTTTTAATGTGGGAAATTAGCACCAATTTAAAGGTATATATATTACTGTAAACATGGACAAGACAAAAAACTGAGATTAAAACACTAAGAGTATTTACGAGGTGCTTACGATATTGTGTTTATAGTAGTTAGTGTTACTAATAATATCAAATATTAAATGAAAAAATATAAGCTTTCATATTAATCAATATTAAATATAGAGATATTTTTTGCAATAATCATAGCCGACCTTGGATATCATAATAACCTTGGATATCATAGCCGATATTGGAAGACGAATTAGTTGAGTTCTTTCTCATTTCTTCTAAATGTATAGTATTTTATTTTCTCATATAATAAATGCAATTTTTGCGATTCCGAAAATTTCCAGTTTTTCGATTTAAAGATTTTTTAAATCTATAAATTTTTACACTTTATGACGTTATCGGCTTTGCCTCCCTGCAAAATTTCAATACTGTTCACTGCTTTTGAGCAATCCTTGTATGGTATAGTCTAAGAAATGTAGCTATCTAGCACAATTCAATATCATCGCTTAAAAAAGGAGGATAAGGAAAACATAGCGATATTATATGGATAATTATATGGATTCAAAATTTTCTTCATCAAATTTGGTTTTAATATGTTTCGCCGTTTTAAACTTTAGTTTATCTTGAATACATTTACTATAACTAGAGAAGAATATAGGTCGGGACTATGATTATTAGGCTTACCTTATAAAATAAAAGTATTTCCATTGAAGCAATATATTTAGCTAATATTTTTTATTTTCTTTAGAATATTGTTATTTGTAATGCCGGTTTGGTCAATGGCTTAACAGAAGAATTAGTTTTGAAACTTTTTTCAAAATATGGAGCAATCCAACGTGTAATAATGCTCCCCGGTAAATCATATTGTTGTGTAATTTTTGAAAATATTTCTGAGGCAGTCAATGCTTTCGAACAAATTCACGGAAACGAAAAATATGGGATGGATAAAAATTCATTGATTTTGTCTTTTTTCGAAAACGGTCAGTTGATAATTTTCAATTGTGAAGTTTAATGAAGTCTAATTAATTTTTTTTCCATATTAATTAGTGTCTGCTTTGCCTTCAAATTGGAATAAATATAGTTTACCGCCAGGACTTATAGTTTATGAAAATTTTATTTCGGAAGATGAAGAAGCAATGCTTCTTGATCTTATAATTTGGGATGAGCCAAGTGAAACTAAAAATATTATGAAACATCGTCAAGTAAAACACTTTGGCTTTGAGTTTCGTTATGATATTAATAACGTGGACAGTGACAAGCCATTGGACCAAAAAATTCCATCGGAATGTAATTTTATATTTTCGAGACTAAAGGATAAAGGATATGAAAAGAATTTTGTTCCGGATCAACTTACCGTTAACAAATATCAACCTGGACAAGGAATCCCGTCTCATATTGATACACATAGTGCTTTTCAAGATCCAATATTATCTTTGTCTTTAGCTTCAGACATTGTAATGGAATTTAAACATAAAAATTTTCACGTACCTCTAGATTTACCTCGAAGATCACTGCTAGTAATGTCAGGAGAAGCTAGGTAAAAAATATTCAACAGACAATAAATTAATAGTTTTTAAAATTTGTCTTTAATAGATATGTTTGGACTCATGGAATAGTTCCACGAATATTTGATACAGTTTCTACTGAAAATGGGTTAACTGTGCGGTCACGAGGTACCAGAATATCATTCACTTTCCGAAAAGTTCTTGTTGGTGAATGCAATTGTATATATTCCGAGTACTGTGATTCTGCTCTTCAGAAAAACACTGAAAATAAGCAAATTGAAAATGATGTTGCAGCAAAATTAGAACTAACTCATGTTCATAATGTTTATAATGAAATTGCTACACATTTCAGTGATACAAGGCATAAACCGTGGCCCAATGTGGTAGAATTCCTTCAGTCATTTAGTGTAGGCTCGATAATGGTTGATATTGGTTGCGGAAATGGAAAGTATTTAGGAGAAAACAAAACAATTTATAACGTAAGTTTTTTTAAGCCAAAAGCTTTAGCCGGCGATGTAATAATATTCTTTTTAGATTGGTTGTGATCGAAGTTCAAAACTTTTAGAAGTATGTACAGAACGAAACTATCAAGTAGCGCTTTCTGATTGTTTAAATCTTCCATTTAGAAATAATAGTGTTGATGGTTGTATAAGTATTGCAGTAATTCATCATTTAGCCAGTGAAGTATGTGAAACATAGACCATATAGTGCACGGATTGCTTGTAGACATAGAAAATCATTGAAATATTGATGGCCACTGATAATAAAATCGTTTGGAGTGGCTCGCAAATGAAGATCTTTCAGCAATTTATGTATTGTATGGTCTAACTTTAAAAGATATAGAAAAAAATCCTGTTCATCTATTATTATTTTATTCCATTTTAATTATAGAAAAGACGGATTCAAGCCATCAGGGAAATGATGAGAGTTTTAAGAGTAGGAGGAAAATGTTTAATATATGTTTGGGCTAAGGATCAATCAAAGGATAGAGTCAAATCGAACTATTTAAAGCAAGATCGAAAAAATCGAAAAGAAGATACGCCAAATAACAGTGCAGTGGGCGAAAATAGTTTTATTTTTGAAAGTGATATCAAATTACCTGTCCACGTTAATAGAACACAATTTCAACATCAAGATGTAATGGTACCATGGAAGTTAAAGAATAATAGTTCTAGTGAAACAATAGATAATAACGAACGTTTAACTTTTCTCCGGTTTTATCATGTATTTGAAGAAAATGAACTGGAAAATCTATGCCTAAAAGTTCCGAACACTAATATCATTAAAGGGTATTACGATCAAGGAAATTGGTGTGTAATATTTGAAAAAAATGATATGTAAATAATTAATAAAATAACTATTTTATTTTTGTGTGAACGCAGTTTTTATTCCATTGTATTACTTTCATCGTTTTGGTTTTCGAAAAATTCTAAGATTTTTTCGAAGTTATACTCTTTTAGCAGGCTTGTAAGTTGTGGGAGATTCGTTTTTACATTGGTCCCTAAGAATTTCGCTTGACTTATGTATAAGTCAACCACAATATCTGAAATAATAAAAATAATTAAAAATAAGAAGAAAAAACGCTGTTCAGGAAATAGCGACATTTTTTAATCTCTCAAGCCTTTTTTCTTTAGTTTGAAACAGATTATCAATTGGTTCATTTCTCATCAACTTAAGGTAAATAAAATATTATCTGTACGAAATATTTTCCCAAAAAAAAGCTTTTAAAATCCGCTCCTTTGCTTATTAAGATATGACTTTATATTTCTTTGAATAATACTCATTTTCCATTAAAATTTTGATAAAAGACCGACTGTATTCTGATATTATAATATGGATACAATAAATATTTTACTTTTTAGAGAAACGTGCTTATTTTTTGTCGCTACCTCCTGTACTATGTACATATTTATATTAACCAAATAATCTCCCCAATAATTTAGGTTGTTGTATATATTTCGTTTCTATTTCTTTTTCATTTTTTAAAATATCCTGATAATACGGTGTTAAATTGTTGATGACTTCTGTATCATGAATATCTAATTCTTTTAAGGTTCGTAAAAGTTTAGATTTTTTTGATAAATCCACTTGATCTTCTAGTTTTGGATGAATCAATTTAAGAGTTTCCTTAACACTCTCCTGGTTTAACTCTAAAAATTGTCTGCTCTAAATAATTAATCAAAAATATAATATGGACATTTTACCAAAAGAGATATGCAGTTGTATTTTCTTTCTTGTGGCTTCTTTCGATATAAAATCCTTTATTATACCCATTGTTGAAATGTTTTCTGTATAAAATACAGCTTCTCCTTTTCTATAATATCAAACAAATTAATATTTATTGCAGTTTAATTCTTTGTATTTTTTACTTATATTTAATATGAATTGTAGTATCAATGAAAGTTGATTTAAATGTAAGAGTTGGAGTTTCGTCTATAGATGGTTTTTCAGGAACTTCAGGAAAGCAGTTTGAGATCCACATATGCATTTCGGCTGTACTGAATGTGCCTTTGATAGTTAGCTTATTGTAAGCCCTAATTAAGATACATAGTAATTTATTTTATTTATTTGCAATTAGATATTTCAAACCTATTGGGATCAAAATTATGAATCCTTGTATGTAGCGACAATGGTTTTATATGATGCTTCCGTACTTGGCAACACTTTGGTTGAACCAAAGGTGTTACGTAAGCCAAAAGTGTTCCTCCTTGACCTTCTATAGTTCTTATTTTTACTTCAAGACGATTAGTGTTTACTTGACAACGATAAGTAGCTAATAAACTGTTCCCATCCTAAAATTTAAGAAAATGTATATTTTATTCCCAATTTTCACGTAAATTAACAAGAACTCGTATGATTTTGCTTTTAAATAATGGAAAATTTTCAATATTTTGTGAAATATACACACTAGGCTATTATTTAGTCAATTATAGCGAATTATTTCTAACGAGATTAAAACTTATTTAATTGTTTTATGAGAACGTAATTATGTGCATAATCTTTTTCAATTACTGTATTTTATTTTTTTTTTAGTAGTAAAAAGTAGAAAATTACGTAACAACTCAGTTAATTTTAGCATAAAATAAGTAGGTATATAAAAATGTTACATTATCATTATTAATTAAAATAGAATAGTTTATGTAATTTATTTGGAATTTAATACCAAGGGCGTCATTAATAGAATGGGTAAAGCGGGGTAAACAAGTGTAAATGGAGGCAGAGTTAAGAGTGTGCAAGTAGTAGTGAATCGGGTTGTAGTTTTAAGGGAAGATGGCAACAAATTCTTGATTTTGCATAGTAAACAATGTGCAAATTATTTATTCATTAATTTTCACGCAAATTAAGCTTGGCAACAAATTCTTGATTTTGCATAATAAACAATATGCAAATTATTTATTCATAAATTTTCACGCAAACTAAGTTGACTTAAGGAAATGCCTTCTTTTAATAAAACAATTTTGGTGGGTGATATTTGTGTTTTTTAAAATTTAGCTAACGATGAAATGAAAAGTACTTTTATTAGTGAAAATTCTTTAATTTCAATATTTAAAAGGGTGAAAATGTGATAATAAGGGTGGAAATCCGAGATAGAGGTATTTAAGCGTTGATGGTAAGAATTTTTTTTTGTAAAAAAACGAGGGTAGATTTTGAAATTTTAGAAGTTGAAGACATATAACTCTGTAAATTTAAAGCTAAATTATGGATTCAGTAAGGGGACGTAATCTAATTTTTACTATTTATCCAAATAACTGTATGTTGATACGAAATTGGGTATAAATATATTAAATTATTGAATATTGTTTGATAATTACTTTAGTCTCACAAGTGCTGTAGCTAACTACTGAAGAATTCTTTTCTACATCTAAAAGATCTACGGAAACATCACATTGCAGTAAAACATTGTCGATGGCGGCTTGAGCATCTAAAGTTAATATATACGAAGCGTCTTCTTTCCGAAGAGTTAACTATAAAAAAAAAGCAAATAGAATTTAAAATACTTTTTTGCAACCAAAATTTGTACAGAATCTTTAATTGCAAGCATTGGTATTGCAGAAACTCCATCAGAAATCGCTTGTGTGGATTGCTGATATTTTTCACGCTCTTTTCCCAACTTTTGTTCCAATTCGGTTATTTCTGCTCTACAATTATTATTCCATTGAAATTTTAAATTGATTGAAAATTAAGGGGGTGCAACTTACTTTAACTTTGATATTTTTATTTGTGCTTCTTGTGAATAACTATACCCTTGAGTTGTGCTGTCTCCAGCATTTTTATCTACCAATTCTGTCGTTAATCCAAATATTCTTCCCGAATAAGTAGAAACAATGATTTCATTGTAGCCAATATTTCCGACAATTCCTCCGACAATGGATGTAATATTTTCGTTGCAACTCTTAAAAATATAATAAAGGAAGATTAATTTCTTTAATAAGATGGACTATGAGTTCATGTTTTTGTACATAAGTGTAAATTAAATTTGGATCATAAACAACGTCATCTATGTTGAAACTATAAATTTCAATCGTTCCATCTTGTCGTGCCAATAATAATTCGCTGACTCCATCTCCGGTAATGTCGTAACTGTTCAAACAAGCGATCGCACATGATTGATCATTGTTGGTCAATAACCATTTATTATCAATTTGAGTCCTAAAAAAAACGAGATTTTAAATATATGTTTATGAAACTTGTCTGGCAATGAAAAATATTCATATTTTATACCTGCCAATTTGAAGAATACCAACATATCCATTTATTGTGCCATAAACAACACTGTTACCAGAATTATTATTATATATGTGTAATACAGTAGGAGATGTATCAACTTCCACACTATGAATTACTCGTGAATGCTCAATCACCCGTAACATTCTTCCTTCGCAGGCCAAAATAGAAGTCAGCCGACTTAACTACAAGAAAATAAATATTACAATAATTAGAAAATTCAGAGCGAATTCTGGGTTATACCTTATCAGGTGAAAGCGCAACAATGTCCAAAATTTTATCCCCGCACAGATAAGATCCCATGTCCTTACAATCTCGATAATGATTGTAAATATGATTTCCGCAAACAAATAAGTCATTTCCGATTACAAACCTAAATGTAAAGAAAAAAATATACCAAAACTAAAACAATCTTATAAGGACTATTTTACATAGACGTTATATTTTCTGTTAAATTGGTGTTGAAGTTCAAAAACATTTTCCCTTTCTTATTAAATCCTTTGATTTCATTTCCGGTTGCTATGAAAATTTTGTCCGTTGGTGTACCTACCAAATGAAAATGAATGATAAATAGTTTGTAATAATGAATATATTTGTGAGAAACCTAAAGCTCCGGCTAATTGTACGGTAGCAATGGCTGGGCCTGGCAAAGTCTTGAAATGAGTTTGTACAATATTTTTTTTAAATGAAAATAATTGCAACACTCCATCCTGGTCTCCAACAGCTACCTTCAAATGTTTACTATTGTTAATTGGTTCTTTTTCAAATTAAATACTATTTTAAGTCAACCTTTTGTTGTTGGTTGTAACCAGAACTTGGCAGTAGCTTAAGACAATTTGTAGAAGTCAAGCCAATTAATAAATATTCTTTGCGATTTAATTCAATCTGCATTGTTTATATTTTTTAGTTTTATTATTTTTATTTTTTGTCTACTTTAAGTTTATCAAGTTAGTAAGCATTTTATTTTCAGAAAAATTTTTTTGTTGCTGTTATGGTTTCTATAGTGATTGGGTTTCTATAACGACGATGAAGGGAAAAAACTTTTGTAGCCAATGAATTATTTTAGACTGTTAAAGTTTTAAATTTATTTTTATTTTTAAGTATTCATAAATTATTTGATTTTCAAATGGTTGTAGCAATTCGAATCAATAAATATTTATTATACTTATAATGCTATTCGTTATATGCAGACAATTCACGAACAGTTGTTGAGCTATATTGTATATACATACATTGTATGTATGGTATGTGATTGAAAATGATAGTTGTAATATAATTTTAAAATTATGATTTCCAAACATCAAAAATTGAAATACTTAAAGAATAAATGAGGAATTTAATTAGTTTTATAATACATAAATATCATAGTTTCTAATTTAGAAAACGCAAAAACTATGCACTAACAATGGAAACATTGGATTTTTATATTTTATATAATAAACGAGAAACCAGCATTTCAATCAATTAAAATTAATGTAATAGTATCAACAGTTAGAAGAATCGACCTTGCTTTTAATAGTTTTATTTAGATATATAGTATATATTATATTGAAATTAGAATTAATGTAACAAAATTGAGTTCATAGATCAATTTGTTTTAATTGCTGCAAATACAACTATCGTTAAAAACAATGACAGCAAGTTTTATAGAATAAAAATTTATGATTATTTTCATTTATATCTAATCATTTTCATTAAGTATTCTTGTTCAATGAAATTATATATCGAATGGTACGGTTTTACAAAAATGGTTTATGAAAGTATTATTAAATATATAATACATAACGATTTCACTGATTCACGTTTAATTTATATAAAATATATTGAACTAAATTCTGATAATATCTCATTTAAATTTTTTCTATACACTACTTATGTCTATACAAATATTTACCATTCATCGGCCATAAACCTTTGAAAATATACGAGAATAGTGAGGCCCTTCAAAACAAAGGATCTCTAGTAACCATGAGGGTAAAAACTAATGTAGACCAAATTTAGAATTTAA
The DNA here is from genome assembly GCA_958496175.1 of Sisyra terminalis. Lineage (NCBI taxonomy): Eukaryota > Metazoa > Arthropoda > Insecta > Neuroptera > Sisyridae > Sisyra > Sisyra terminalis. Next base: position 59,559,286 of record OY292274.1, read on the forward strand.
ATTTTTTTTCATCGGTTTATATTCCATAAACTAATTTGAAATGATATAGTTAACCCTATATTTTAAATACAAGAACAGAATAGGTAAGCAAAAGTTTTGACTTTAAAATGAAAAGAAGTTAAATTTGAAAAATTATTCATTGATTTCTCAAATATTTTCGTTGGACAACGATTTCCATTGTGGAATTTTTTTTTCATTTGAAGGACAACTCTTGCAGAATAGTCATAAATAGTAAAAACCGTAGATTAAAGTCAAGTATTCAACGTTTGTTATCGTTAGGCATTTTTTGATAAATTTTGATATTACAAAAAAAGGAGTTATCGGTCATAAAGAAAACAGTTAGCATTTACATAATGTAGATAAATATTCAATATTCTCACCTTATATTAAATATAAGGTGAGTAGGCAGGGTTAAGTTTGAGAGGATTTTCAGGGACAATTCCCAAATATTTTTTTAGATCTGAAGGTCATGATTCTCACTTCGGAACTTATTATTTAATACAAAGGAAAATTCTTATGAAAAAGGCAGAACTAGTAAAAGATTGTATCTACCCTTAAGATCTCAACTATTATTTGCTCCAATTTATATTTAGCTAAGATCCTCCCTTAATTACACGTACAATACAATTCAATATAGAATTGACTATAAAAATTTGGAAAGGTGGATTTAGGGGTTTTTAATTAAGTTTTCTGGTTTAAGACTTGATTTTGGATTATCGTTTCTCTTTCCTGATAAAAACTATAGGTTAAGGCTAATTACTCAACTATCTAATTATTCGCTATCATTAGGCTTTTGCGATAAGTACCTACTGATAAATCTTGAAAAACTTTAAAAGTGGCTTATCACTCAATAAAAAAAGTAATAATTTTTGATTAATTTTTGTTTGCATTTAATATATTTTAAGGCAATTAGAGTATGACAAAATGGATTTTTATGAAATTTATGTGTGGGTACCCAATTGCAAAATTTATTGACTAAATAGTGTTATTGTATTTGGCAAAATTATGATGATTGACACGTAGGTAATACTATTGTCAAAAACCTTGTTATAACGACCTTCATAATCTACAAGAAATTACTTCATAAATCTTTGCTTTGTAATTGTTAATAATACTTAAATACATTAAAACTTATAATATTCAAGTATATGTTTACAAAGAAATTAAAAATGAATCCATTATCTACCAACTTCAATATTATGCTGAATGATGATTTACGAGATTTTTTTTTGATTTATTTTATGTCTTTTTAGGTATAAGTAATAGTTATTTATAGACATAGAAAATCTTAAGGAATCAACTAAGATTATACAATAAAGAATCTTATAAATTCTTGAGATTGTAAACTTCAGACTTTAAGACAAGGTTTTGGAATTCTTCTACTTAAAAAGTCTATTATAAAATAAAGAGGTGAAGAGAAAAGTGTTCGTTTTTTTCCGGTAGTAATTTGTGAAAGTATATTTTGGGATTATAAAACAGAACTATGTAATATTCTTCACTCATTAAATTAGAAGTTGTGATACAGCTTCTGTAGTATTGGATTGTGGAAGGAGTATCAAACATAAATTATTTTTATATTTTTTGTTCGTTTCATTTGCGTGTAGATATTAAAATGGGGATAATTATTGTTACTAAAGCCTTCGAAATACTCTCAACATCACGAAAAACACATGTAGTGAATTATCTTTTGTAATGTGGTATTGAAATAATAAATAACTATATTTTATGACAATGTAAACTTTCATTGCATTTTGTGGAAACAAAAACCGGATTTCCTTAGTTAAAAAAAAAGTGTTATTTCGTGCGTTTTGTCTACTTTTTGGACTAATGGTTGAACTGATTGTTGCGCTGTTTGATACAATGGTTAATCCAATAAATCAATTATGTATTTGACTTTTAAAAATGATATTATATAATTCATTAAAAGTTGAGTTCTAGATTTTAATTAGGTACCTCATTTCAATTACATAGTTCGCAAAGAGGTAGTTTTTTTTATTTTCTCATAAATCTTATGTAAAATTTTTGGGAGAAAGTCATTAATATACGAGTACTTCCTCATTTCAAATCAAAATAAAGATTTAAGGTATCGAGATAAAATTGATATTAGAAGTAGTGGAGAATATTATTTAATAAAATTTATTCAATTTTTCGAGGAAAATGATTTTAGTTGGGAAATAAAAGTGAACATAGTGTTGCAGTGAAGACCTATTTTGAATTTCGTGCATTTGTGACAAATGAAAAGCGATCACTTACTGTTGTTTTTTGATTTAACAATTGTCAAGTTCAAAAGTTATCACTAACAAAAAAAGATAAAAGTTATTAATTTAAAAAGTATATTTGGATGACCTGCAGTATATATCAAATCGATGTAAATATTTAAAATTTTATCGTTGATACATTATTTTTGCTAAATTCGATTTCATATCAATTCGGTTTTTAATCAATGTTCTTTGTTGAAACCAATTGTTAATTATATTGATAGATACGGAACTTACGGGATATCAAAGTATGAAGATTAGGTTTTCGATTTGTAGATTTCAAAAAACATAAAAAATTATCTAATTTTAAATTTATAATTGTACAGTGTTATGTCCCTATACACTATCTAAATGGTCAATTTTCAAACAAATATGATATATAATTCTTCAAGTGAAGATACTAATAGTAACTAATTGGTAATCTTGTCATATTTTAAAAAAAAATCATTAATATTGTGGATAACTGGGTCAATATATCTTTTGTTTGAAATTGAGAGGGTAATTCGACCAACATCTGTAACTTGTAATCAATCCCTTGGATTGAGTAATTCAGATAAAATTATTATAATTTTAGTTCTGTTTTCAACATAAAATTATAAATTATTAACACCAGGGCAATGTCTTAAGCTTAGAGTACAAAAAGCACGGCTTAAGGACCCTCATCGTGATAGAGCTTTCACCAGTGTAACGGTTTGTTGAGTACTTTTTTCCTTAACTTAAATTTTTTTATTAAACTCTAAATTATATTAAATTACATTGAAAATCTTAATTATAACTTATTAATTAATTAATAACTAAAATTGATTACAGTAATTTAAGCAGAAGAACGATTATGGAAGAGTGTTGTAAATTATTAAAATACAGGTGGTTTTAAATATATTTTTGTTAACAATCTTAATGAAAAAGATAGGCTGGTACCAATATAGAATTGGGTTAGGCGGAGGCATTTTTCGTGCCTTTTTTTAATTTTTCAAAGGAAAATGTCCTTTTCCAATAATTTGGTAAATAAAAGTTTTAACGATTTAAAAATTGGAAAACTATTTCTAATTAAACCATTTAGTTATGAGTCGCCTTTTGCCGTTAGTTTCCATACCGGCAGTTGGGTCTGGGAACGATATTATCTACCCTTAATTCATACTAATTTCATACTTATTTCATACTAAGTCATAATTAATGAAAATAGGAAGGCAATAGCTTTTTTACATTCTTTATAGGTCATATTTAAAAACGATTTTACTTCATGCTTATTTTAGATCCTTAAATCATAATTTTTGTTTCGGACCTTTCTCTAATTCGAATTCTCTGAACTACTTTCCCTTTGGGAAATTTTTATTTTTTTAGTAGTTCTAGATGTATGTAAATCGATTGTGTATATTTTTAATTCGATGGGGTCGAAAAACCGACTTTTGATCAATTTACGAAAATCTAAATACTTTAAAATCAGCTTTCCTAACCACTTTCTAAAAATGATACCAATTTTTGAAGTTTTTTTATATTTTTAGATCAATAAATATTTTTTCTAAATTTATTTCTTTTGCTTGCTTTTACTTAATTTCAATATTAGAATCAATATTTTAGTTGAAAAAACATCATTTGAACATTCAAGTTTATTAAATTAAAAAATAAAATATTTATTGATCATTATAAATTGCAGGATTAACATATTTAAAATTTAAATTTTTTTAAAAATATCTCTTAGTTAAAACTTGATTTTATTTTCATGATAAAACGTCGTTATTTTTGCAAAACGAATAATTTTTAATTTTTTTGAAATGTTATTTTTATTTTTATTAATGTTTACATAGCTTTAATGTAGAATTTTGTTATCATGCAAAACAAATAGGTATACATTAGATAATAAAATAGGTATTGATGTTTAAATATACATCAATGTTACAAGTTTTAATACTAACAGTAATGCAAATTAAATTGATCATATTGCATAATTTATTAATTTTTAGAATAAATAAAATATTAATTTTTGGTCTTAATGTGTCGCAGGTTTTAAAATGAAGTAATCCAAGTGAAACAGTTAAAAAATGAAATCAGAAAAGAGTGTCTTAATACCCCCCGATGGGGGATGGGGTTGGATGATTGTTTTGGCCAGTGGACTAAGTAATGTAAGTATATAAGCAAAAAATTTATAATCGATTATTAATTTATTAAATTGGCTTTTATTTAGGTTATTGCAATTCCAATAATGCAAGGATTTGGACTGATATTTAAAGATAAATTTAAAGAATGGGGAATTAGTGCAACAGATGCCACAATTATAATAAACATAAATTCTGCGTTTGGAATGGCTCTAGGACTCATTAATGGTCCACTATTGAAGCATTTTGGATATCGAAAAGTGGCAATTGGCGGCAGCATTTTTGTATTTATTGGAGTTTTAGCAACCGCTTGGTCTTATCGATTCACCCATTTTATTATCACTTATGGGATTATAACATGTAAATATTGTTTTAAGTAATTACATTTCTCAATTTGAATGTCTTGTTTTTTTAGCTTTAGGAATCGCTGTACTAATGGCTTCATTTTCTTTAGCTTTGAATACGTACTTTAAAAAAAATAGAAGCAAAGCTATGGGATATTCTGTAACACTGTTTGGTTTAGGGCCTATAATTATGCCTCAAGTAATCAGCTTTTGCTTGGGTTTTTATGGAGTACAAGGAACTATGATAATACTTGCAGGATTGTCTCTTCATTGTTTAGTGGGAGCTTTGCTTTTACAACCTGTACGTTGGCACGCTAAAAAAGAGATAATTTCTAATGTTGAAGAACAGACTAAAATGATAGAAGCTGAAGACAATGTAAAAGAAAGTAGCCCAGAAGAAAACAGTCATCTTACTAGCAGTCATCATCATCACCATCATCATCACAGTTCGCCAAGAACTTACAACGACGATTCTGTTAATCATGAGGTGGATGCTGCGTCTTTGTATGGATTCGAGACTCCAGATTTAAGTCGTAGCAATTCTATTACTTTCCATGACAGATCTGGTAAAATAATGTTTTGATTCTTCTTAAAGAATTAATTCTTCTTAATTTCACTTTTAAGGATCAAGACGAGAATCTAGGACAAGTCGACATAAATCTGTAGATAATTCCGAGTCAAACTGGGCATCAGCTACATCGTTAAATTCAAACGATTACCACGAAAATAGAATTTTGGAGGAAGATGAAATTACGGGGGAAAAAAAAGAGAAAATCATTTTTCCACAAAATAGCATCGATACAAAGGACCAGTTGCAAACTTCTGAAAAGATTGCATCGAAAGAAAATATTGAAAGTGATAGTGAATCGTCAAATAGTGAAAATGATAGAAATTGTTGTTGTCGTGTTCTACATAAAATTTATTATTTCTTCGATTTTGATTTATTCACAGACCCGAAATATGTGAATTTAATATTGGGAATGTCAATAGCAATTTTTGCTGAAATAAACTTTTCGTTATTGACTCCATTCATTTTAAACGATTTTAAATTGACAACTATTGAAATCGCTACTGTTATGTCTGTGATTGGTTTTGTCGATGTCATTTTTAGATTTGTCGCTCCTTTTGTTGGAGAGTTCCTTAAGCTTCCTCCTAAAATAATGTATTTATTCAGTTTAGTACTTCTTATCATTTCTAGATCATGTAAGTTAAACTAAAGTAATGTAGATTTACTTTGTAATTACTTATATCAGAATTATACTTATTTTTTTCTTGCACCCATAGGGAAGCCAATCCTGAGTCAAAATTTCAATTTTGAGAGTTTGGAATTGACATTATGAATGAAATAACATATGCACGAAAACGTATTTGCATGAGGAATACTTAGTTATTCTAAGTATGATAAATAGGCATACATCGAATAGTCATTGTTGCTAAAAATTTTAAGACATACATAATTCTTTATCGAATCTATAAAATACATGAACAATTCCGGGAGTACCTTTCTAATCTTGGGATTTGTACTTATCGGCAGAATGTTTAAGATTTCAGGATTGGATTCCCTACTTTTTCGTATTCAAACTACTTAGTATCTTACATTGATTTTAATAAGAAATAGTCAAAATTGATCAGTTTTCACTAAATTATTTGTAAAATTATTGATTAAGATTTAACTCGTTTATTTTGAAAGTGGCGTAAGTCCATTCCAAGGACGGTCTATATGGTGATTCTTCTTCTTGTAACTAGAACAAAGTATGTTAATTATTTAACTGTTAAGTTTTCAGAAATTACTGATTTCATTTTAGTTGTTAACCAAAACGCCAATTATTCCCTCCTCCTTAGTATCTTATGTTTCTATGGTCAAAAATGATAATACTATAGGGATTGTTCTTGAAATGGATTTAACTCACTTTCAAAATAAACGGCGCATTTATTTAGCCAGTATTTTTAATCACAAAGAAATAATACTTTTATTATTTCATTCATTTCTAAGTAAAAAACTATTCATCAAAAACTTTATTTTTTATACATTTTTTGCTCTTATTTTAAAGCTTTTCTTTTAAGACGATTGTGTTAAATTTAAGCAAAAATTTATCATCTAAAGGGTTTATTAATTAAAAAAAAGTTTGGCAAAAAATCAAAGTTTTTGCTTTGAGACTTTGAGCTAAACGTTTTGAGAAAATCAAACTATATTAATTTTTTTCTTTGGCCCTCAGTAAATCAATTCTATAATTTTATTTCGATATATTAAGATACAAAAATAATTGTTGTTATGATTTGTTTTAGGTATATTATTTTTCAATTCATATTTGGATATGCTTTTAATTGGAGCGTTCTTAGGCATTGCGAAAGGTTTCAGAACTGTTTATATGAGCCTTGTAATTCCTGCCTATGTGCCTTTAGAGCGATTAGCTTCCGCTTCAGGACTACAAATGGTGGTTAATGGAATATTATTACTGATTTTCGGGCCTATTATAGGTAAAATCAAATGAAAATACCGAATTGTACGATATTGTATATGATTAATAATTTGCTTGATTTTTTTTAGGAGTAATACGCGATTATTCGGAAAATTATTCTTACTGTATAATGTTTATAAACGCAGTTACCTGTATAACAGTTATAATGTGGACTTCAGAAGAACTATGGGCGTGGAAACAACGAAAATCAAAATTAAAAGTAGAAAACGAGGAAAAAATTCACAATATATAAAATTCAGTTTTAAAGTACTTATATGTATATTTTTTACATACAATTTTTTTTATTTTAAATGTTTTGTCGTATAACCAATATCTTATTAGGTAATTTTGTTGTTAAACTAAAATAAATAGATTTAATTATTTAGTTTATAAAAAAATATAAGAAATAAGCCCACAGTGCCATGATTAAATTGATTTTAATTACTTAAATAAAATGAAACAAATCGTAAGTACCTAAATGTGGATTTTTATTTTTAACTAGATGATCCATTATAACATATTTTTATGTTATAGTAAAAGCACAAACCACAAGAACTACGATATAATATATCTTAGGATCTACCATGTTAAATTTACAATGCCAATTTCAGACTTCCACCAGTATTAACTCCGTAAATGATAATATAAAGCTCGAAGCACATTTGTAAAGAAATTATTACATATCTAATACTATTATAGTTTATAAATGTGAAAACAACATTTTCTTCGATATCCGGAAAGCTATAAGAATACGTTTATCTTTAGTACAAGAAATTATTTTCCTTATATTTATGGAAAGTATCATTTTCATAGTACAGTTATGGCTCAAAATTTCTAAGCTTTGCGTCGTTATCCAGAGTATATCGTTGTGATTTAAATTTAAACAAAATGGCATAAAAGCACAAAGCTCCTATGAAATTAATTATATATAAAATGTAAATTTATTAAATACGATTTGAAATACAGGAAAAATAAGTTTTAAGCGTTTGTAATGCTGTTGTAAAAATATTTTTTCATATAATAAATTTTAATTTTTTATCATCAATAACTTGGAGTAACTGTTGATTTAAGAATGTTACTTAACTATTGAAATGCAGGTTTTTGTTAAAGCTGCTATGTTTAAAAAAGCTAAATCAATTAAGACCGATTTACATACGTTTTTCCATGATTTTTCAAAAAACTTGTCCAAATTAGATATTAAATATTTTCAAACATTTTCATGTTATTCCGAACGGCGCTTAAGTACAGGGATTAAGATTCTTATTCAAGTTGTGAAAATATATAAAAGTTTCAAAATTATACAATAGTATGACTTATTGATTTTTTCACTGGCTTCAGATCCTTCAAAAGATCTGAGCAAAGCTAAAACTACCCAAGTTGGATATTAATCCATTGCAAGCTTGAATACATCCAAAATTAACTAGAAAATGTTTTAGTTATATTCATAACACCTATTAAGCTTTTAATAATAAATTTTAGCAATATTAATTTTCTTTTTTTAAATGTAGCTATTTTAAGCTTGTTTTAAAACCACGTATTCTATGTTTTGGATTATTGATTCGCAATAGTAATGTGTAATCCTATTTTAAGAAATCCTTTTTAGTAAAGTATGAAGGTTTTAACCGATTTAACGCACTGAGTATTGCATTGTATACTGATTGCAATTTTTCATAATACAATTTTGGGTTTTGGTATGGAGGGCTTCTTTTTATTTTAGTAGTAGCGCAAATAATAAAGTAGTACAGACAATATTATTTTTATTGTGTAAAATTTAGTACCTTCCATTTAACAACATTTGATGTTTTTGATAAATTTGTCAATCATTTAGTAAGCAAGATAGATTACACGTTTCAGTCGTAAATAACTTAAGAAATGTACTAAATTATTTAATAAAATTTTACATTTGATATTATTACTGGGAGTTAATTAGGCATGCCAAATTACAACCGTGTTTGTAAGATAGTATTTGAGGTACGAATGTTTCAAGCAATATTACATACACACTACCGATTACCTGTTTTTCTACTAAACTTGATAGATTCATTGATGTGCGTAAAAATCAAAGTAATAAAACTAATGACTTTAAACAAAATTCGAATTTACTTAGTTGTAAAAAGTTATTGTTGCATTTCTATCGACATTAAGTTGATTGTTGAGCTTGATTCCATCTTTATCTCAAGAACTTAATTTTCTTAAAATAAGTTTCATATTTTAATTATATTTATGTCAACTAAACACAATCTGTTGATTTTTTTCTTTTCTAAAAACCTTATTTAAATTTTTTCAGAGAAGGTCATTCATACGATATACGTATTTAAGTGTTTCTTCATTTCAAGTCCATAAATTTAAGCATATCGAACAAATTCTTGTTCGTTATCAAAACTTTTATCCAAATGATTATTTCATCTTTAAATAATTTTGAGAAATTTTTTTCTGGATTAAAAATAAAGTGACAAAATAATTACATTGCGTTAAATTTTCATCATTTGTGAGTAGAATGAAAATTTTACTCTTGTAATTTATCTGTAACTTATTGGTTTTATTTTTTAATCTAAGTTTTCATTATGGTCAATTTTAAAAATTATCAGTAAGTTTTCAAGAAGCTTTCAAGTTCGGATATATTCATCAAAAAAGTAAATAATTAAAATCTATAGATAATTAGTTTCAAACTTAATTTGTCGTTGTACGTAACTACCAATTACAAATTTATTTTCTGTGTTATGGAAAAATACTAAGTAATGCTAATTAGTATTTAAATTTATATTAAATCCATTAGAGTAAATATTTATGTGAATTTAATAAATAATTTCATTATTGGAGATTTTAAAATGAATTAAGTAGTAAAAAATTTAAAAATGAAAACAGCAACAAGTATTTCTACGCCCCCCGATGGAGGATGGGGTTGGATGATCGTTTTAGCCAAAGGACTAAGTAGTGTAAGTTTATACATAAGAAACTTATATCATCTTAATGATTTATCTATCTTAACTTCAGTTTATTAAAATTCCAATAATGCAAGGATTTGGATTAATATTCAAGGACAAATTTAAAGAATGGGGAATAAGTGCGACAGATACCACCGTTATATTAAATGTAAATTATGCTTTTGGAATGACTCTAGGACTAATTACTGGTCCACTTTTGAATTATTTTGGGTGTCGAAAAGTTGCTATTGGAGGCAGCATTTTTGTATTCATTGGAGTTTTAGCAACCGCTTGGTCTTATCGATTATCCCACTTTATAATATTTCATGGAGTTATATCATGTAAATATAATTTTTATTGCTCATATTTGTTATGTTTATTGTTTGGTCTTTTTAAGCTTTTGGAGTTGCTGTTTTAATGGCATCATTTTCGTTAGCTTTAAACGTTTATTTTGAAAAACATCGAAGTAAAGCTATGGGATATTCTGTTACATTAACAGGCTTAGGATCTATAGTTATGCCCCAAGTTATAAGCTTTTTCTTGGATTTTTATGGAGTACAAGGAACTATGATAATATTGGCAGCGTTATCTCTTCACTGTTTAGTTGGAGCTTTGTTATTACAACCTGTGGGTTGGCATTCGAAAAAGGAGATCATTTCGAGTGTCGAAGAATTTATAATGGTAGATCGTGGAGAAGACCAAAAAGAAAAGATTCAATGTACCGATGATCAACAGCATAGTTCTTCAAGAATTTACAAAGAAGATTCGATTAATGATGAAGTGAATACTGCTTCGATATATGAAATTGAATCTATAGATTTAAACCGAAGTAATTCAATAACTTTTTCTGAACAATCAGGTAAAATAATGTTTAAAAAATTTCAGAGATAAGATCTTCTTTAATAAACAAAAGTATTTTTAAGGTTCAAGACAAGAATCTAAGAAAAGTAAGCATAATTTTGTAGATAATTCAAACCAAGATGGACCAGTTTTTTTGGGCAATACCCATGAAGCAAAAGATCAATTGCAAAATTCTGAAAAAACGCTAAACAATGAATCGCTGAATGGAAATTGTTGCTGCAGTGTTCTACATAAAATTTATTATTTCTTCGATTTGGATTTGTTCACAGATCTTAAGTATGCCAATTTATTGTTGGGCATATCAATAGCAGTTTTTTCTGAAATGAATTTTTCGTTATTGACTCCATTCATTTTAAACGATTTTGAATTGACTACTATTCAAATCGCTACTGTTATGTCTGTGATTGGTTTTGCCGATGTAGTCTTCAGATTTATGGCTCCTTTTGTTGGAGAATTCTTCAATTTTTCACCTAAAATGATGTGTATGTTCAGCTTTGGATTACTTATCATTTCTAGATCGTGTAAGTTTAATTTTTACGTAATTAATGTGGTAACTCGAATATAAATTCGTAGGAAATTGTTTTTAATATCGGTTAGACCTACATGACCTATACACAGTCATTATTATTAAGACTATATATGGTAAAAGTTAGTTTTCTGTATTGTTTAAAAAAAGGTCTTTGTAGTGTAAACGTGTAGAAAAACCTTTTATGAATATCTCAACGATTTTTTCAAGATATGTAGGATATGTAGGTATCATTGAAATTTTAAACACAATATTTTTCCACTTATATTGTTCCATTATTCTCTGCCTAATTTTTCATTACAGTTGAACAATAACGGGAAAGTTCATCTCCTTATTCTACCCCTGTTTTTATGAGTCCAATTGTTCCGTAAAAACTTTTGAAATAATATTTGCTAAGTATGCTGACTTTTACTATGTTAATTACTTTCTTATCCAAACCTAGTTTCTCAAATATTAATAGTAGATAGAGATGGTACGGATTTCTATCAATCTAATCATATGTATCTTTTTAAAGTCAATTAAGAAATATTTTTGAGCTCTAATATTGGTTTAGGGTATAATCTTTCACTTCTAAAATCTCCCTGATATTCCTTAATTTGTAAACACAGTTGTGGTTCTCCGTATTAGTAAGAACATTTGAAATAATTTTATAAGGATCATCACGCAATGATATTCTTTTTTATTTAATCCAATATACTCGTATTTAAATAATATTGCCAAAGTGAAATCTTTAGATTTCTTTGCAAAAATTGGGTAGATCCAACTAAAGACAAAATAAACGAGAAATGATGAAAAAATCAAAATATTTTCTTATTTTCTAATTAATTCTAGGTATTTTATTTTTCAATTCCTACTTTCATATGATTGTAATTGGAATTTTTTTGGGCATTGCAAAAGGCATTAGAACCGTTTACATAAGTCTAGTAATTCCTGCCTATGTACCATTAGATCGTTTAGCCGCTGCTTCAGGTCTACAAATGATGGTCATTGGAATTTTAATGTTTTTCGGGCCTATTATAGGTAAAGTCAAATAAAAACACTTAACGTTTTTGTTCAATAATATTCTGCTTAAATTTTTATAGGTGTTATACGTGATTATTCTCAAACCTATAATAATTGCATAATTTTTATGAATGTAATAACTTTTACAACTATCGTAATGTGGACTACCGAGGAGCTGTGGACATGGAAACAACGAAAATCAAAATTAAAAACAGAAAATGAGAAAATAATTCATAATGCATGAGTGTTTGTTTTCGTTTGCACTCATGAACTCTTTTGCGTATACTTTATATTATGTTAGTATTACATTTTTTAGTGATAATATGTATTTATAAGTTAATATCTTATAAGTTCCTAACTTTTTTATTTACATACCTAAAGCTAAAGAAAATATAGTTGATTTTAATTATTTTTATAATATAATTAAAAAAAAAACCTTTTAATTTTTATAAAATTAATTAGGAAATGATCCTTGAAAAAGAGAAATTTATCACTGGTGGGTTTTAATCAAAAATTTGCTAATTTTAAAGAGCTAGGTATTCTTTATACAAAAATGTTACTTAAAAAAGATTATTCAAAAAAAATTGTACTCGAACAATCCCAAACACATCCTGGAAATATAAAAAGGATATTTTTTTTAAAAATGAAAAAGAAAGTTTGATTTTTCATTAAATATCAATCGATGATCGTTTGGTCCGAAATGTTCTGAAGGTATTTTTAATTAAAATATCTCTTAACCATAGAATTAGCCAAACCTTAAACTATAAAATCACCTTTAAAATATAAAACGAACAGTTTTTATGCGACAAAATGGACTCTTTTCTATATATTTTTTTTTAAAAAAAAGCACTCAACAAAGCACATAGAAAAGCCACAATCAATTTAAAATGAGAATATAAAATATTTTCCATATTTTTGTTGAGTTCAAAGGTTTTTCATTGTATTTTTAGTTATTACCAGTGACGACATAAGTTTATAATTTTGAAAAAAAACAATTCTCATTAACCACTCATAAGGTTAAAAGATCAAAATTTCCAAAAATCAAAATACATACCAACGGATATGTAGAAGTACTTCCACCTTTGCTTAGCTTATTTAACTTTTGATATAATTTTCTTAACAATTTCGTATTAATCTCAAATATTAAAAAATAAAAAATCATGTAAAATTTTTTATAGTAAAATTTTACATATTTACATTGTTGAGTTAATTTTGAGTAAAATTTTGAATTTAGTTAACGTTTAAATATCGATTTTGAAAAAAAAAAATTTCCGTTTTCTTTGTCATAAATATTTAAAAAAATATATTTCTTGAATATTTTAAATACCTATGTTTCTTATAAATACTTAACAATCATAAACTAAGTTATTTTCTAATATCATAGTTTCATTAATATTCATATCGGGATTACTCATTATATACTTATTATCTATTTTAATTTACCGCAATTCGAATGAAAGGCAGTGACAAATGGTTTTTAGAAAAACAAATTTAAAATTTAGTCTTACATAATCTTTATTTCATCTTTATTAACTATTCTTTACTTATTATTTTCAATATAAATCGTTTACTAATATTATTATATTGGTCGCTGGATTTTAAATATGCTTCCAAAAAAATTTGTGTAAAATTTGGTGCAGATATTCTAAGAATCCTACTAAAGATGAACATGCGATAATTTTTTTTTTTTGATTTGTTATTTACCGTCACTTTATAACTACTAAGGTCTTTAGCGACTATAAGGTTAATAAAAATCCGCAATCGAGAAATATTGAAAATTTGCTCGATACAATGATCGAACCCAACTCGGTAAATTTTGTGGACCTATATTTATTATTTCATTCTCCAAAAAAGTTTAAAAGAGGATAATTTTGTTGGTCTTGATAAGATTAATTTGGGGATAGATATTTTATATTCTTTCTTGGCTATTTTCAAATTTTAAATAAAAAATATTCAGAATTAACTATTTCGACAAAAATTTTAGAAAATAAAATACGAATCCATTGTCTTTAGATATATAAACGTTTTATCTAAAATATCAATTAAATACTTATTCTACCCAAAGGTGGATTTAGATTCAATGCCGCCCTAGGCCTTATACAATTTTCAAAAGAATTATGAAAATAAAAAGAAATCGTTTTCGAATAATATGAACACATACATTTATATCCAATGATAGAAATAAATTTCAATTATTCAGCAAATCATTAAAGACAAAATTTAGTTATAACTACGGACGAAGTCATAGGTAAGTACTTTACTTAATATTGGCTTCAAAAGGATAGAAAAACCAAAACAAATTGCCTAATAAACCATGATAAATCACTAAAACCAATTTGACATTCATTCTTTAAAAAAAAAACTTAATTTTCTTAGGAAAATGTATATATTTTTCAGAAACATTCGGACAAATAATAGAAATAGAGGTTTTAAATGCCAAAAAAATATAAAGTCATGTTTAATACTTTATTAATAACGGGATCATTTGAAACTCATACTTACTGATTATTGTCTTTTGTAACGACTAACGACTCAACCGTTAACATTGCAAAATATTTTAAATTTACAAGAAAATTTGTTACTAAAAGAAGCGTGAACTATAAGGGATTTTCAAAAGGAATTGTTAAATTAAAAACGTAGTTTTTATAACGAAGATTTAAACATAAATTCTATCAAAACATTCGTTCATTTTTTTGTTTAGAAAGGGTAGAAACCAGACCTTTTATATTTTTACAAATTTTAAAACCAGATAGTTTATAGCAATATTACATTATTAATAGAAACAGAGTAGGAAAGAATTGGAATTTTAATTTCAAAAAGTAATACTATAAATTAAATTAGAATAAAATCAGAGGGGATATGCTTAGCAAATCAAATTACTCATTATGAAATATGTAATTACTATTTGAATATACAACTAGGAAGGCGCTATATAAGTAATTGATAAATTATTTAGAAGTTTAGTATTCTTCTTTAATAAACAGTAAAAAAAAAGTACAAAATGTCTATCAAAGTGGAAAATTTATCGAAAGCTATTGTTACACCATTCGATTTGAATTCAGTTCCAACAATTCCTGAGTTTTACCGCAATAAAAATGTGTTTATTACTGGAGGCACCGGATTTATGGGCAAAGTTTTAATTGAAAAATTACTGAGATCCTGTCCAGATCTTAACAGCATTTATGTGTTAATTCGGCCGAAAAAAGGACAAAATGCAAATGAACGTTCAAAAAAAATTGTCGATGCTCTTGTAAGCCTCAAAATATTTTATTCGTTCATAATGGTTAATAATTCAAAATTGGTTTTAGTTGTTCGATACATTGCGAGCCACCAATCCAAAAGTATTTTCAAAATTAAAAGGCATTGCCGGTGATGTGACGGAATTGAAACTTGGAATGTCGGCCGATGATTTAAAATTAATCAAAGAAAATGTGTCGATTGTTTTCCATGTAGCAGCCTCGGTTAGATTTGATGATCCTTTGAAAAAATCTATTCTTATGAATACGCGTGGAACAAGAGAAATTGTTGAGATAGCAAAGGAAATGAAACTACTGGAAGTAAGAAATTCAACTTAATTATGAAACCATAAACTATTTATTCCAAGAATTCGTTTTAGGTTCTTGTTCATATTTCGACAACTTATTGTAATATCGATAAACCTGTTATTGATGAAGTTGTATATCCACCTCGGGCTGATTGGAGAAGTATGATTGAAATAGCTGAAAATACTGATGAGAAAATCTTAAATACGCTTCAAGCTAAGTAAATAGATCAATTTTTCTCGAAGTATTAACTTTATGAATGTCCCAAAATGAATGAGGTTGTTTAATGTATGTTGCGATCTTCAGCTCCTTACCGTATATTCTTCCGCATATATGCACTTCTTCAATACAATCTTATCATCTTATCTAGCAACCCTTTTTCATTTGTTCCTTATTTTTGGGGCATCTTACAAAGGAGTGCATCCTTAAAGCGAAAATAAAATTTATGTTTTATTGGTACTAATTAATTTAAACGGATTTTTTTCAGAATTCTGAATGATTTTCCAAATACTTATACATTCACAAAATCTTTAGCTGAAGATATAATTAAAGAAGCGAGTAAATCAATTCCTGCAATTATTTGTCGTCCTTCTGTGGGTAAATATGAATTATTCAGTGTTGATCACTGATTTATTGAACTTAAAGCGTTGAAATAAACACTATGGGTACTTATATTTTGCTTTAGTAATTGTATCCCGACGAGAACCTGATTCAGGATGGGTTGATTCAATGAATGGACCAATGGGTTTAGTTGTTGGCGGTGGTTTAGGAGTTTTACATTGTGTCTATGCAAAAAAAGACATCAATGCTGATTACGTAGCTGTAGATTTAGCTATAAACATGATGATTGTTGCCAGTTGGTATAAAGCTGTTTCAAAGGAAAATAAAAATGAATGGTAATCGAAATTTTTCTTCTAACATTGAGTAACTATTAATATTAATATTATTACTACAGTTTAGTCTTCAATGGTGCTACATCAAACTACAAGCCTATTCAAAACTACAAGTTGACCAAATTTATGTTGAAAATCAATGAAGATTGTCCTTTTAATAAAACGATTTGGTACCCGTTTGTTATATTTATTTCCAATAAATATTTGTATCTTACCAGCGTATTCTTATTCCATATCATACCCGCCGTAATTATTGATACGATACTGAACTTCAATGGCAAAAAAATTCGGTAAGAAAAATTTTTTTTTAGAGTTTTATATTAATGGAGATATTCTCACTTTTTGAAAAGATACAGTTTATGTATATTTTTAGCTTAATGCCCATATACCGAAAAATTTTTCATGCGAATGATGCTCTGAAAACGTTTATGTTTAATCAATGGGAATTTAAAACTGACAATTTCGTAGCACTGCAGTCTGTTATGAAAACGGAAGATAAACAACCATTTGATGTATGTTACAAAATAATTTTAATTGAAAATATATTAAACATTTTTTTTAGTTGGATTTCTTCGATGAAGACCCTTACCAATTTATGGCACGTAGCGTGTATGGATTAAAAAAATATTTGTTGAAAGAAGATCCGAATTTTGAAAAAACCATACCAATAGCCAAAGAAAAATATCGAAGGTATATATTTTATAATATGTCGTATTTTGTATGTGGAAAAGGAGGGATATTTGATAAGCGTGAAGCTTATGCATAATTTGATACTTTTAAAACACACATGAATACAAATTAAGCAAAAATGTTTCTGGAAATCACGCTCGTCATATGTTCCTTTTCTTCTCATAAAGTAACAAATATTGTTATCAATGTCCGTTACGAAAGTTTGATGTTAAATGAAAACTAAAATTTCTCCATTTTTTGGGAAATTTTTGGGGCCGTTCATAAAATACGTCACGTTAAAATAAGCTTTTTCTGACCCCCTCCCCCCATTGTCACGCTGTGTCACACTTTCTGTGACCCCCCTAGAAATATTTCGTCATAAAACTAAGACCCCCCCCCCCCTGAATATGATAAATTTCAATTAAAAGTGCACAAATTTCTATATATTTAGAAACTCTATATATTTAATATTTGCTAAATACGAAATGGATGACGAAAAAAGTCGAAAGAAATATTAATTTAAATTTTTTTGACGAACGGCAAACGTCACGTTAAGAAGACCCCCCCCCTGTCACATCTTGTCACACTCAGCAAGACCCCTCCCCCCTTGCATACGAACGTATTTTATGAACGGCCCCTTTATTAAAAAAATATTTTAAAGTAAAATGGAGAAGATTAAAATTTAACTTAATCTGTAAATCAAGCTTTCGCAATATTATTGATTGCTGCTTATATTATTCATTTTAAAATAAATTTTAACTATTTTATTTTCAGAATGAAAATGTTACATTACATTGTTGTGGCTGGAATAATAATTTTTACTCTTTTATTTTTGTGGAACTACAAATCTTACGGTTATCGATTTGGTCGTACAGTAGTTTACCGCTTATTTTCATTACACCACGAAGTTCGTTTTCCTTAATTATTTTAATTTTCCATGTAGTTAAGGGATTCTAATTATTAAGTATATCTATTCATCATCTATTTTTTCAAGTTAAAGTTTTACTGTTCCGTGACCGGACGGAACAGAACATTTTATATACAAAAGTCAGAGTACCCATTGAAACTTATGAATTTAATAGAATATATTTAGTAAGTTACCATTTATATAATAAATACGATTTATCGTTTTATCATACAATTACTTACATACGTACTCTACAATCCGTACAATTTCACTGTACTATATTATCTAAATATTAAAATACATACCTTATATAAGCAATTTTTTTGCACAAGACCGAAAAAAGAACACACTTTTTATGTAAAAATGATTTTTTTAATGTTTATAAATTTACAAATATTTATTTTAGATTATGCTATTAACCTAGGCACAACTGGCAAATACATTTTTATATTTTTTTTGAGATTATAAATTCATAATATGTATAATTAATAACTACGAAAAAAGTACTTAATACAAAAGTTTTAGTATACACAATATTTTAATAAGGAAGACTTAAATAAAAGAAAAATTAAATGGCTCATATTTTATCAACAATAAAAATCAATACTTTAAAAAATATAAGCAGTTATGTTTATTAACAATATTTGAAAAGAAACTTATTTAAAAATTTATTTTTAATTAAAATCATAATTGCCCAGTAAAACTGAAATAGTAAAAAAATTGCCAGGATGGAATGTTATTTACACCCATTCATACACATTCACACTTTTTATTATAAGTACTTTTTTAATTTTATTATGAACATATGGATGATAATTGTTTGTGCATCTTTGGTTCTAAGTAATTTGTAACTTAATTATAAACAGTCAATAAATAAAATTCACTCCCACAAATAAAAATATATATTTTACAAATGAAGAAAATGGTGCCAAATATTATAAAACTTGTTTTTCTCGGCATTTTAAAACATGATTTTACCCTTTTTCAACTCAATTTCCAAATCCAACATAAAAATTAGAAACTCAATATGTAACCGTACTTATACTACTATGTGCAATAATATACCAATATTTTAAAAAAGGCCTTTAAATTGTATAATAAATAATTTAAATTCGAGTTATTTTAAACGTTTCTTTTTCAATCGTAGCATTTTACAAATAAAATATAATACACAAAATATAGAGATCATTATTTATACAATTTAATTTGTTAATTTGTTACTTTTTTATTAATTTAAACCACAATCATTATTTTTTTCATTTTCACTTTAACTTCAAGGACAGCTAGGTACGTTATTACTAAATATTCTGTAATGTAGAGAAGACTAGGAAGTGGCTTAGGCTGCTTGACAAATATACTAATAAAATAAAAAAAAAGCAGTTATATATTTTTGGAAAAAAAATATACTCCGATAAAAAGTACAAATTGAACAGATGCAATTAATTTCTCGCAGTCACGTTTACTGTTCAGTTTTAAATACGCAAAATAAAGTTAAGAATACGTACAAACTTCCAAATAATTCAGAGCATGACGTCACAAGTGCATAAAGGAGTATACATGGTGTTCTTCTGGATAAAATGTTTCTTTTGTCTTAACAAAAGGAAGCCTCAAAACTTTCAAATGAAAAAAACTTTCGTGAAATGAACTTTAGACTTGTTTCATCAACTCCTTGATTTTCTGCGGAAAATATCAATTAAAAAATATGAAAAATATCAAATTGATCGGTTTCTTTTTATAGTACTATGTTTTACAGAAAAATTTCCCAAGATCCGATTTTCTCGTGAAATACTTCAAATATAGCTTGACTTATCCATAAAATCTAGGAAATACAATTTTTCCTGACTTTCCCGTTTTCGAGATTGTGGACAGCCTATAGTTAAAAGATTGCCAAGTGGACTATTATATTATTTTTTTTTGGAACTAGTAAGTTTATTTTTAATTCATATAGACGGGCCAAACGTAAAGGGTATTGTTACCTTCCCTTATAGCCAATGGGTCAGATTGAATAGCATACAGTGGTCCATTATCTTCTTCTTTGGGCGTTTGCAAGACATCTTGTGCCTCAGTTTTCATATTAACTTCAACCTTATTTAATTCTGTTGAATTCGATTCTGCTGACAATTGATTAATATCGGAAAACTCATTTATAGTTATTTCTGATTTACCTAAAAACAATAAAATTTGAAGGAAAATATTTAAAAAAAAATGATTTACGTACTATTGTTATCTTGCATGTCCGTCTGTATAGGATCCGGTTTCTGTGTTCTATCCCTATTATGAGTATTCATGTGGCGTTTCATATCCGAACGCACTCTGAAGGGTTTTCCACAAATATCACAGGGATGCGGCTTTTCTCCCGTGTGAATTTTTCTGTGATTTTGCAAATAGCTAGAGGCTCGAAAAGTTTTATTGCAATATTCACATTGATAATTTTTTTCTCCAGTATGTATTCGTCTGTGCACTATTAGAGAGTATTTACGAGCAAAATCTTTTCCACAATATTCACATTGATATTGCCGTTGATCTGAATGAATTGAAATAGTATGATACTTTAAATCTCCCCATTGACGAAAGTGGCGACCACAAAATTCACATTTGAATGGCTTGGCACCTGAATGTAATCTCAAATGGACCTATAAAATAATTTGATTTAAATTTGAATTGTTTCTATTTTTTATAACCATACCTTTAGAGCACTAGAAGCAAAAAAGCTTTTTCCACAATGCTCACATTTGTGTGGTCTTTCTCCCGAATGACTTCTTAAGTGATATACCAGTGAATTGCGGTGATTAAATATTCTACCGCAAATTGTACACACCAGTTGAGTGTTTTTCTTTTGGTTTTTTTTGGATTTTGGATCTGCAATTCAAAAGATTTTTTTTCTAATAATAGTTAACTCTTTAATGAAAGCTACAAAATCTAACGCGGCTCTGCTCTTTCATAATTCATTCGCTATATCAATTTTCTATAAAGGAAAAAGCAAGTACATATATATTCTCAACGTTTAATCGTAGCCTTTTAGAAAGATCTAGGGCCCACAAATGAACGATATTGCCCCCCTTGGAAACTACTATCTTAGATGGAGAAATCAATAATTTACAAAAAGAGATCGAAAATTTCTATCAATAAAGTAACATACAATGGCCAATAAATTTCAGATAATAGTGAATATTTGTTTAGATTTCAATACAATAGATAACAGAAATTTAACCCCGCCAAGATTCAAGAATTGGAAGTGGTGCTACTTTTTTATTACCGTCATCATCATCGTCATCCTCATCATCATTAAAATGTACATTTTGACTTGCTGTTGTTGGTTGAATATCATTAGTTGAAGAATTTAAAAAATCTGCTTCTTGTTTCAAAGCCAAATAACATTGTGTTAAATGTTGTGTTAAAAACGATTTTGTTTCAAACATAGCTCCACAAAGATGACAAGTATGAACTGAAGAATTAATCTGTTCTTCTTTAAACTGTTGAGCTTCCAATTCCTTAAGACAAAAAAAAGTTGATAATTTCTCAAATGAATATCCTTAAGTATTAACTAACTCGTAAATCAGCTTCAGTTGCATGAAGTTCGTCTTCACGATACCACATCTTTGAATAGTTATGGATTTCAATATGAGAAGACGTTAACAATTGATTTGAAGAATGTTTTACATCCAAACTTTGAGTTTCACTTTCTGATCCAATTGGATGATTGGACAACACATCGTTATCGTTGTCACAATCTTCTGAATCAACCACAACCTTAAATCGAATTCCTTCCATCAAATCTTCAGGCTCGCTAAATTCTTCCAAATCAAGCTACAAATAAATATTTTAGTATCTACATAAAGATTTGAAAAAATAAGAAACTAGTACATTCGGATGGACGTCCCTTATATGTGCCTCGAATGTTTTTTGGCGTTTAAACGTTCGTCCACATTTTGTACACTTAAAAGGTGAGGTCATTAACGTTGATTCTTTCTCACCGCTGCTTTTTATATTTTGTATTTGAATTCGACTTTTCTGAAATGTTTATTAAATGGTAAAAATGCGTAAAAATAAAGCCCATATCTTTAAAAATGTTAAGAATAAACACTTATAAACAGAATAGTTTCATATTTTCTAATTACGCTTAAATTCAAAACTAGCATTACTCGAACCAAATAATTATTTTGATTTATAAAATACTAAAATTTCATATTTGACTAGTTTTGATTTGATATGTCGAGGTACGTATTTCAACTGCCAAATAGCTTTATCAGTAGCTTATTTAAGGTAATTAATAAAATTAGAGTTTGTGCCCTGATGCTATTAAAACGTGGGCGAAAAATTCGAATATATTAATATAAACATTAATAGCATTGGACTCAAATATTAGACTCATTTATTCGAATAAATCACTTGCTGCACATATTCAAGTCAAACACTTGCTTTACTTTCGTAAAACATATTCGACTAATTTTCTCACCTTTATCGCGAGACTTCGAATTTCTATCAAAGTGCTTTTTTCGAACCCATAAAAACTAAAATCTAAATTATGGTTACTAATAAAGCTAACTTGGCAATAGAAATAAGTATTCGGGAAACAATAATAAAGTTTGTACCGCATTACATATTTTATATATGGTAAAACATCTTAAATGTTGATTTAGTAAAAAAATATAACAGAATAATAGTTATTTAAATTTAATGAGAAAGAGTGGTGTTGATTACCTGAAATTCAGTCAATTGAACCAAAGGTTCGTAATGCCCTTTCAAGTGCTCAAAAAATAGTAACTGACTATCGAATCTCTGGGGACAAAGTTGACACGCAAATGGTACATTGCCCAATTTATTTGCCGAACTATTTCCAGTATGCGTAGCTTTATGGGCACTATATTCTGATTGATTCGAAAATTGTTCACCACAACTGTTACACTTGTAAACAATTGTTACATTATCTCCACAACTATTACATTTTGAAAGCGAATTAACATGTTTGGGGTTGTGCCTTAACTTCCGAGATATTCGTTTCTTATGGGGTAAACTTTTCTTTGCAGGTCGCGTTTCCGTTTTGACGTCATAGTCCGATTCGGCATCATCTACTTCATTTAGTCCTTCTTCAATCTTTATGTTATCAAGACTTTCAGAAAATGGTGAGCAAATACTGGATAGGGCGGCAAAGCGTAACGGAGATTTTGTTGACAACTAGAAAATTTTTTTAAATTATTTTAATTCAGAATTAGTATAGTAAGTAATATACTTGTAATTTATTTGCTCCTTTTTTTACATTAGTTTTATTTTTGTTTATGGCCCATTGATTCGATCGTTTTGGAGTTGTTTGGGAAAGTAAATTTGGTTCATTGTTTATGTTTAATTGTTGATTTGAAATATGTGAGCCGGTGTTGTTTATATAGTTTGTAGATACCGATTTTTCTATTGACGGTAGAACTAAGGACTGCGTATTTGGAATTGATCTTCCCAGAGTCATTTTATCTAAAATAAAACACATTTATGATATTTAAATTAAATTGAAAGTTAAAGACTAAATTTGATTACCTAAGTTTACTATTTCTGGTAATACTTCCGAAGAGTTATGGGAATTAACTGATGATATTCCAGCGTCATTTAATAAAAGCTGCTGTTGCTGTTGTTGTTTTTGTTGTTGGACCAATTGTACAGCCACTAGGGCAGCTGCTAATTTTCTATCTTCCTCAGTTAAATCTTGAGCAGATAAAATTTCTTCTGGGGGATATTGATCTGGGGGTGGAAGTGATTCAGGGCCTTCGGGTAAAAATAAACTTGCAGCCGTCGCTACATCGAGCAAACCTCCTGAATCCATTCTATTTATAAGTGTATTGGCATTATTCATATATTGTACATCATTCTGATTAATTTCACTATTGCTAGAGTCAAGTAGAGATCGATTGTTGTTAATCACTGAATTATCAATCGACATATTTTACGTTTTCTGACACATTCAAATTTACCGCCACCGGAACATCACTTTCGATTTGACAGCTTATCGATGCACAGTATACGCGACCGATGTAAAATTAACACAAACATACAAAATGCTTTTATTTCCATTCGATTTCATGCGTTTAGTTAATTGCTACGTATAACAGAAATACGTAAAAACTTTTCACATTTCTTTTAAAACTTTTGATTAGAAGATATTTTTAATTTAATGTATTTTAAGGACGAGATATGACAACAGTGCTCCATTTTACGGAAGTGACGTACGTGGCGAGCGACGGGAGTGGGGAGAACCGGGAGAACTAACGAAATTCAAATATTTTGAAAGAACATGTCTAAACTCTGCCAAATGACGAAAATGGATTGAACTCATCATTTGGCTCAAGTCCCTTTTAGGCCGGTCAATATCTGGCAACATTACAATTTCTACTTTGCTTTTAATTTAATTCGCGAATAAATCGGCCAATAATGAATACTTAGTCACAAAAGAGAAAATTATTCCATATTAGAACTGAATTAACAAAAAAATCGCAAATGCAATAAAAAATACAGTTGAAAATGCAACCTTGCCAGATATTGACCGAGTTCTTAAATAATTGTAATTTATAGATACGTTTTACATGAAAAGTTAATGTATTATGTGTTTGTATAATTTTAAATTATAAAAGCAAAAAGAAAAATTAACTAAGATCCTAGAATCAATGTTTTTTTCTATAAAAAACTCCGTTTTGTATATTCGTGTTTTATAAAATTGTTTTAATGACCTTTAAAATGAAAAGATCTTTCAAAGAATTAGAATTCAGGTTTTAATTTGGGCATTTCGATTTCCAGAATCGATTAACGGATTAGAAAAATCGGTTCCCCATAATAAAGTTTGGATATAAAAATAATAGATGATAAAATTCAGATCTCAGCTTTTATAAAATAAGAAGACAATTCAGGTTGTTTAAGATTGGTTTTAAAATCGATCTTAAGCAATCTGGATTTTCTTCTTATTTTATAAAAATAATATTAAAACAATAATTATGTGTTTTTTATTATATTTTATTTATTTCAAAGTAAAGAGCTGCGGTGGTAACAAATTAAAAAAGGTAATAAATCAAGTTTATATTTTAATTTTTCTCAGCAACAATTATTAAATTCGATGCCTACTGGTAGCCGAGTAGTCTAGGAAGTAGTAGGTAGTGGGTTCGATTCTCGTATCGTGCAAATTTTCAATATTTCTCGATAACAGATTTAAGTAACCCTAGAGTCGCTAAAAGACCTTAGTAGTTATAAAGCGACGGTAAATAACAATTAAAAAAAATAAAAATTACATTTATTAAGGATTACTGGGCAATCTGATCCTGTTGCCGTGAGTGATTCGTCAGTATAATAGATTTTCTCTTGTCTGTATACATTTAAAGTTTCCAAGAAGAAGCTTTTATAGTTTAACATTGATAAGGACAAAGTAATTATTACCTGATGATGACAGTCAAAAACTGTTGAAACGCGTCGTAATACAGAAGAAATTGAGTCTCATAAGACATATATTAATATCCATGCTTTTATAGTGTTGAAAGCTTCAAAGCTCAATGCTTATTTTGAGGTTTTAGGCTAATTCTAGATTGACAACTGGTCTGATTTTTTTTCATGGAGGCATTTTATCCTCTTTCCTTTGGAAAATCTGTAATTTTTTCGATTCTAGATCAAGTTCATTGCAATATTCTGCAGCTCTTAATCGGACTGGTTTGAAAATATATTTATGGGTTTGGTACTTGATGTCTTGGTTTTTTTTTTTTGAGGCGAGTACAGATTGCTTAAGTCCTCTTTAATACACAATACTTCTTAGGTTGAGTGGAAACTCCTCAGCTTCCACAGGGATACTCGAGATGGGGTTTTTCTAAAAGCTCCTATTTATAGTTTAAGGACATTATTTTGGATTGTATTCAGTTTCGTTAGGCTGGTTTTTGATGCCGAGTCATAAATCCAATTTGAAATCGAACCCATAATCCAATTTTGAGCGAATTATAGTTTTATAGATGTCAAATAAGTATTAGGTCAGTTTTATATTTATAAGTTCTTGTTTGATTTGAAACTACCCGGTAGTATCGTTAACTAGTCTTACACATATATGTTATGTATGGAAAAACGAGTTTGATATGAATTGAATAGATCTCTTGAATGGATCTGTACTACGTATTTTACGTTACTATGTAAATACTCTTATGACTAATATGGGATCTAATACCGGTTTTCGTCCCTCAATAATCTATGCGGGGTTTTAATTTGGCCTAAGTCCACTAAGGTTTTACTTAGGAAATGAATAAAAAAGCACACAAATTAAATTTAATACGAAAGGACTCCAATAATTGGGGGTATAAAACTGCTTTGCTAGAATATTTATGATATAGAGAGTATACTCTATCTGATTTAATAGTTGAATGTAACATTTGATTCTCAACTTTGAAAATCAAAATTTGATTGTAAATTTAAAAATTCTTAGTTTGTCTTGTATCTGTTATTGACATTTTACTATTTGAATAGTTAAGCATTGAATAATATTTCACTTTCAATAAATACCTTAACGGTGAATCGTTAAAGAACAACGAAGGATTTTTATTTTATGAACAACAATAAAGTTATAAAGATAATTTTTATTTGGATCCAAAATAGAAAATAAGCTTAATGTTTGTAAGTGTTTTTAGTGTTTGAAACAGTGACAATAACATGGACACGTATCAAAAATCATGTAACTCCAAAAATCCGTTAATAAATGCAAACTTTTTTTGGCGTTTATATTGTTTGTAAGACAATATTCTTTTACAAATTCCAATAAACTCATGATTGTTTTTCAAGGTGGACATGGCCGACGATTGTTAAAGGAGAATCATGTGATTTGGGTACCAATGATTTATTCGAAACCCTAAGTGAACATAAATCCGAATTACTGGGCGACGCTTTAATGACTGAATGGGAAAAAGAATTAGAATCCGCAAATCTTAAACAACGAATTCCTCGTTTATTTAATGCACTTTATCGCACTTTTAGTTATGATATTTTAATTTTAGGAATATATGCTTTTATATTTGATGTTATTGTTATGTAAGTCAGTACATGTGATATATATATTTTAAAATATATTTTGGAAAAACTTGAATTTTTTTTAGAACTTTTTCACCAATTTGTCTGGGGGAAATAATTACTTATTATGAAACAAATAATGTGGTTAGTAAACGAGAGTTATACTTTTATACTATTGGCCTTATTGTATCGACGCTGGCTTATACTCTTTATATTCACCCATTTATATATTTTCAATTCTTAAATGGAATGAAAATTCGTATTGCCTGCTGTTCTGTTATCTATCGAAAGGTAAACTATAATAGAAATACGATTAAGTGTCTTTGTACTACAATTATTATTTTTTAGGCATTGAAATTAAATCAATCAACTTTTTCCAAAACCACAGTAGGAACAGTAGTAAACCTTCTATCAAATGATGTAAATTGTTTCGATCAAAGCTTTATGTTTTTTCATTACTTATGGGCAGGACCTTTATGCTCATTTATATGCACAATTTTAATGGCAGAAGAAATTGGCAAATCGGCAATAATCGGAACTATTTTTATTATGTCCATCTTACCATTTCAAGGTATGTACCTATCATATTTTATGTTTTTTCATGTGAACTCGTTTTGAGTTTGTAGAATGATAAAACAGTGTCTTATTTATTTACATAATACTCTGAATTTACGTCTATTTACACTTACCACTTACGATATAAGAGCTATATATTATACTTATTTACACCAGTTCACGATTCGTCAACTATTTATTTAAACACCTTTGCTACTTCGTATGAATTTGTATCGAATAAACTTTTACTAAGCAAAAACAACTCTTAAATAATCAAAATATATAATTTCTAGACAATTAATAAACATTTTGTACTTTTTATAGCGTGGAGCGCAAAAAAAATTGCAAAAATTCGTTTAAAAACTGCCCTATGCACCGACGAACGAGTTCGAATAATGAATGAAATCATAAATGGAATTCAGATTATTAAAATGTACACATGGGAAAAACCTTTTACAAACTTAATAAAAGCAGTGCGACTAAGGGAAATGTCTGAAATCAAAAAGAAACACTTACTCGGAGGAATTACAATATCAATGCATTTGTTCAATCCAAAAGTTGCACTATTTTTAGCGATTGTCTCCTATTTGCATTTTAATGATGAAATATCAGCCAGAAAGGTTTTTGTTTTAACTGCTTTTTACAATATAGTCGCCGAAATGATGGGAAGTTTTTTCCCAAATGCTATAATAAAATTGGCAGAGGCAAATACATCTATGAATCGTATAGAAGCCTTTCTGCTAAATGAAGAAGTTAAACCAATTCAAAATAGTCAATTTCCAAGCAAAAATGTAGTTTCAGGTGAAGATGTGGAAGACGAAAATGATAAAACCGAGTGGGTGGTATTTAACCAACCGAGTACAAATCCGTTTACACAATCTTGTTCTACAGAAACCAATGCTGTTGCTTTAACTAATGCTTCAGCTAAATGGGTTTTGGATGATTGGAAAAATACTTTGGATAATTTGAATATTGAATTCAGTAAAGGAACATTGAATATTATTGTTGGGTCGGTCGGTAGTGGAAAATCAAGTTTGTTACATTTGATCCTAAAAGAACTATCGTTATCCGGTGGTGTTTTGAAAATAAATGGTTCGGTTTCATATGCTTCACAGAAGCCCTGGTTATTTCCCGGAACTATCCGACAAAATATTCTCTTCGGACAAGAAATGGATTTTAGTCGATATGAAGAAGTAGTCAAATGTTGTGCTTTAAATCAGGACCTCAAACTATTTCCACAAAAAGATGAAACAATTGTTGGAGAACGAGGAATAAGTTTAAGTGGAGGCCAAAGAGCTCGAATCAATTTAGCCCGAGCTTTATACCAAGACACCGATATT
The DNA here is from genome assembly GCA_958496175.1 of Sisyra terminalis. Classification (NCBI taxonomy): domain Eukaryota; kingdom Metazoa; phylum Arthropoda; class Insecta; order Neuroptera; family Sisyridae; genus Sisyra; species Sisyra terminalis. Next base: position 59,588,668 of record OY292274.1, read on the forward strand.
TATCTTCTTGACGATCCTCTATCAGCGGTTGATGCTCACGTTGGCAAAATGATTTTTGAAGAATGTATAACAAAATTTTTGAAGAACAAAACGCGTATTTTGGTGACGCATCAGTTACAATATTTGGAGCAATCTGATAACATAATTGTCTTATCAAAAGGAAGCGTTCAAGCTCAAGGAAATCTTGAAGAATTGCGTCAAAATAGTGTTAACATTGTACAATGTTTGGATGATAATAAACACAATGATGATATAGTTGACATAAGCGATGATACTCTTCAGTTAAAAGAAAATAACGAAAATTTATTAAAAGAGGAGACCAGAGAAATGGGTCAAGTGAAATCTTATGTTTACAAGTCATACTTTTTAAATGGAGGAAATCGATGTTTTGTATCAATGGTCGTACTTCTGTTATTATTAGCTCCAGTCTTCGTAACTTCAGCATTATGTTATTTAACAATTTGGTAACGCACATTTATTACTATTAGATCATATTCTTTGAAAATACAGTGTAATCTCACTAATCCGGCACTATTAAAAACCGGAGGGTGCCGGATTATTGAAATGTTCGGATTACTGGATTATAGTGAAAAAGTCATAGGTAATGAATAAAATAAAGCATTTCACTCAGCGCACAGGTATAGAGGGGAAGGGAGCCGTGGGCGGAGGGTGCCGGATTATTGGACATGCCGATCTTTCGAAGTGCCGGATTAGTGAGATTATACTGTATTTGGATTTTGAATTGACTGACGTAAGAATTTGTTTCAAACTAAAAGAACAAAAGATTCCCATTACTTTTCTTGCAAAGATTTTCAGTTTTTGGCTCATAATTGAATGTATATCTCTTACAAAATTATAAACTTTTAAAGTATATCTTTTAAAAAAAAATTGAGCATTCAAGATTTTAATAAAATGAACACTCTTATCACTCTTATAGTCCCTAGACCCGCCATTCCCAACGTGGGGTCTAGGCCCCACCGGTGGGACATGGCACTATTTTGGTGAGTTATGGGCAGGATGTGCACCCTTTGACTGACTATACCAAAGACTGGGATAATTCGAGAATGAGTTAATAACAATGAATTGTTTTTCATTCATTTCAGAATAATGTTTCATGTAAATATTTGCAATTTCTGCAATTCAGTTCTCTATTATATGTTTTGAAACTTTATTTATTTAACTGTTCTTTCATTTTTTATTTTTCTCTTTCATGGATGACTTATTCTTTGGAAGCTTGTTGAGATACCAAGTTAATGTCCTTTTAAGCTTCCTTCAGGTGAATAACCGTAAAATTTTGAATAAAAAAATTTAGAATAAAAAAATTTAGAATTACCCAAAAATTTAGAATTTTGAAATACCAAATGGTCCAACCATTCGATGGGACATGGTCCAAATCGAATGGGAACCACTGCCCTAGATTAATAAGGCAGCATAAAATCTTTCTTAGTTTTTTGCTTAAAGTTCTCAAGCTTTTTCTCAAGGATAAAGCTTTTTCTCAGTAGTGTCATTTAAAATGTTTGTAAGCTCTTGAAATTTATTTTATTTTTAATTTATTTACTTTATTATTTATTTATTTCTGGTAATGGATTCTATAGAGGTGAGTTACACCTGTGCATAGAAACCAGAAGGAGAGTACAGAAAGTTATACAATATTTTTACAAAATAAAATAAGAAATGTAGGTTCAATTGTACAAAGTAACAAATTTATTAAATTTAATATATTGAAATTAATAGAAATACGCTTAATATATTAAAAATACTTCAAACATTTCCCTTATGTAAAGTGATAAACGTTGACCTTTCTTAAGATCTTTCTTAAAACCTTTCTTATGAGCTAATAGCAAACATTGCCAAAATTCTTTGAGCACTAATTTTGCCAGAATCTTTTTTATGTGATAAGGTAATTTTGCGAATGGATTTATATTAACTCCGAATTAAACTTACAAACAAAATATAAAGCATAAAATTATATAAAATACAAATCAATTATTAATTTCAGGGTAAATCAACAAGAACATTCCCGAAATACAAATGATTCATCTTCATTCAGCAACAACTCGTCTCTGTTCATTCAAATTTATGTAATAATTACAATGCTAGGAATAGTAGCAACATTTGCTAGAGCATATACTTTCTATGTAATGTGTTTACGGTCGTCCATTCAACTTCACAACAAAATGTTCTGCAGTCTTATAAAAGCAACTATGCACTTTTTCAATACAAATCTTTCAGGACAAATTTTGAACCGATTTTCAAAGGATATGGGAAAAATGGATGAAATATTACCGCAAGATTTGATGGATTGTTTTCAGGTTTATATGTTTCGTATGTATGTATATTGATTTTTTATTTGAACGAATATCTTTTTAGATTACTGGTTTAACTCTTTGTATAATATTTGTGGTGATTTTCGCCAATTTCTGGCTAATATTCCCGACTGTTATTTTGGTGTTTATATTCTATTGGATGGTCACGAAGTATATACGAACCAGTCAGAATTTAATTCGACTCGAGGCTCTTAGTAAATAGTTGTTTAATAAAAGTTTCTGCAGATATTTATTAGCTATTTTTCAATTTCAGCTCGTAGTCCTGTGTTTGGCCATATGAATGCCACATTGCAAGGGCTGGTTACTATTCGAGCTTGCAATACTAATGCAATTTTAGCAAGAGAATTCGATAATTTACAAGATAAACATACAGAAGCTTTCTTTCTATATCTGGCAGTATCAAAAGGTTTCGGGTTTATTTTGGATTCAATATCATTGGCTTACATCATTGTAGTTTCAATAAGTTTTTTATTTATGGGCCAAGGTAACCAGGTAGGGCGCATAATTTTTTGAATCAATGTCTTATATGTAATCATTTTAGCTGCTTTTGGAGGAGATGTTGGATTAGCCTTAAGTCAAAGTATAGGTTTGATAAAATATCTACAATATGGAATTTTAAAAGCCACTGAAGCAAATAACAGTATGGTTTCTATTGAGCGAATACTTCAGTATTTAAACATAGAACATGAAGCAAAAGTACAAGAAAAAGTTCCTCTGGAATGGCCGGAAAAAGCTCAAATTGAGTTTAAAAATTTGAACTTACGATATTCTCGAGACGAGGCTCCAATTCTGAAGAACGTGGCCTTTAAGATATTTTCAGAGGAAAAAATTGGTGTGGTCGGTCGTACTGGAGCTGGAAAGTCTTCATTGATCGCAGCTTTGTTTCGACTTGCCTATTTAGAAGGCGAAATTTTAATTGATGACATCAACACGGAAATGATTGATTTGAAAATTTTACGCTCGCAAATCTCAATTATTCCACAAGAACCAACCTTATTTTCCGGTACAATCAGGAGTAATTTAGATCCTTTTGACAACTATTCAGATAGCGACATATGGAAAGCCTTGGAGGAAGTGGAATTGAAATCGATAATCTCGGCCAATTCTGAACATCTTTTGGCAGAAATTTCTGAAAATGGAGCAAATTTCAGTGTAGGCCAAAGACAATTGATTTGTTTGGCTCGAGCCATTCTGAGAAGAACGAAAATTCTCATATTGGATGAGGTAACCGCTAATATTGATTCCCAGACCGATCTTCTGATTCAGCGTAAAATCAGGGAAAAATTTTCAATGTGTACAGTGATAACAATAGCTCATCGATTGCATACAGTGATCGATTCGGATCGAATTTTAGTTATGGATGCCGGGGAAGTGATTGAATTTGATCATCCACATGTGTTGTTAAATAACTGCAATGGATATTTTTATCAATTGGCATTCCAAACGGGAAAAACCGAATTTTTGAGCTTATGTAATTTAGCCAGTGAAAATTATGATAACAATTTTAAAAATAACTGTATATGAAAGTCTTTTTACTATAAATAAGGATAATAGTTAAAATTAAACTTTTTATGAAAGCGTTCCGTACTTTTATTTGGGCAAACTCAATCCCAAATTTTTATCAATGACAAATTTTCCTCTATTACAAAAGACGACTTTAAAACGAAAGCTTTTGAGGATGCTTTTTGAAAAAAAAATTCAAACAATTTCAAAAGTTATCAAAAGCTTTACTTTTGGAAATCTTTTTAATAATAATAAAATAACTATTCATTATTTAGGAAAATCCAATTTTCTAAATTCTATAAATATTTATCCAGTTTATAAAGTAAATAAATAGGTAAACTTGATAACTTTATACTTCCTCTATATTTTTTTATTATCATTTGTTTTAAATTTATTAAAATATTATTGTTTTTATGTTCTTTGTCAATGAAAATTCTACATAACAATATTACAAAGTCAATCTCATATTTATGTGGTTATATGGAAAAATTTGTCAAAAAAAAACTTTGTTACAGTTTTAAGACTTACTTATAAATTTGAAACCTTAATGTGAATTTTGAAAACTTTTTCGTAGTTCTATTTAGGCAAAGTTTTCACCATTTCCACCGAGATATGCCTAAAGAGGCCTTAGGATTGTACCACAACAATCTAACGTTAATCTCGAAATCTTTAGATACATATCTAAATCACTAGTACGTAAGAAAATCGAATGGCAGTAATCGAGCAGAACTAATTAGTCGAAGTAGTCAAGCAAAACTAAAACAATAACTAATTTTGAGAGTTATAAAATTAGTTTGCAATAAAATTTTTATCAAATACCAAAAATATACGTTGTTCATGAAATCAACTATTACGTTAATAGGAAGAGCAGGGGTGAAGTACAGGGGTTACATCTACAGAAAAAACGAGTAGCATTTAAGAAAAAAAAACAATAATACTGAATATTGATATGGTAAGAACAGGAAAGATAAACCAAAGAAAATCTTCACAAGCGACGAATTCTCGGAACGCATTTTAGAGATGAGGAAATCATAAATTCTCATTTTTTCTTCTTCTTTCATGGAAATGTCTTGTTTCCTTTTACTAGGAAAAGGGAGGAAGTTAAAAATGAATAACCAAATATTGATATAATTCAACTGTGGTAGACCTACCGGATGGATAATAATAATAATTTGAGTGGCCCTTAGTCGATCTGGTCTAAAAGGATAAGACGAACCCAATTGATAGTCCCAAGATTTCCATCCAAAATATTGTTACCAAATAAAATAATTAATACTAGGTTTATAACGACAAATTCCTTGTTGAGATTAATTTAGGTAGCCTTTTGGGTGTTATACGACTAATTTTAAAAGCCAGTGGACTATTATCCTCATGTTTGATCGTAAATAAACGGGATGGAACTTAAATAATGTATCAATAGAAACTGAAAATAAAGAACAACGCTTTGGGGATCAATTCTATTTTCATTTTAGTGTGAGTTATTTTTTCTTATTGGGTTAATTTAAGAATTTGGAATTTAAAGGCAATATTTTTGAAATATAGTTTATTTTTTCTCGTAATAGTTTCTAAAACCTATTATCCATCTATGCCTTTGATAAAATATTGAAAAACTGCTTACATATTTTTTCCATTCATTTCTGTTGTAAGTATTGTTATAAGCTTCCAAAAGTTTAAAGTACTAAAACTATTAGAAAGCCCAGTTTCTTAAAAGCATTTGTCGCTTAAAACTTAAATAATTGTACACAATTATAGCCAAAATTTCAAAGATTTAAACATATTTATTTTTTGAACAATTCTATTGTTTCATGAAAATTTTTCAATGTCTACATATTTCTTTTCTGTTATCAGTATAGTTGTTATTGTTTACTATTGTCTTTCTTCTTATAATCCACCAAATATATGCATATCATTTAACAAAGCTTTATGAAAAAATAATAATTTAACAATTTGCCGTCGTAAACTTTTTTTGAACAATAGAACAATACCTTCTCTTACAAATTGTAAAAATATTTGGTCAACTAACCACATAATATAAATTTTTGCTATGGTAAAACTATATCGATAGCAGAAGAGGAGCACTATAAGAAGGTTGCTCTTGTTCTTCAGGTGCATAAATTTTTCAAAAATTGCAAAAACTATTATTATCATTTTTTTAGTATAAGCCTCTAAAAAGGGTTCAAATCAAAAAGTTAGTGTAAAAGAAAGTAAACTAAATAAGACATAAGTTCTAATTGTTAATTCACATAAAATTAAATAAAATCAACATAACTATCTTTATGCCACACCATATCTTATACACCAATGCAAAATTCAATTTTTTATCCTACTAACAATAAAAGATAATTATTCATTGACCTATGATGTGGAAAAATACTAAAGTATTTCCAAAGTTTATTTTATCATAGTTATTAAAAATCGTTATGTTGACAATTAAAAATAATAAAATTTAAAACTTTATTATTGTTTGTATTATGAATTGTGTTATCATAATATTGTACATGCATATAAAACATTGAAAATTTCTATATTTAGAGAACACTATTTACAGTTTCTGTTTATTTATTTTTAACTATCAACAATTTAATAACAAAGTAGAAGGTTGGCTCAATGATGATTCAATAGTGAAGGATTATTGCCTTTCACAAAACTTATCCTAATCCTAAAGCCTTACGTATTTTCTAGCAAACCAAATGTATGAAATTAAGTAGAGTTAGTATGAACTTTAAATGTATCCATACCTGTTACTTTCGATCGACGACTAATTAGCAAGTACCGTAGCCATGCATATTATGGAGAATGCAACTAAAGTAAACTATAGAATCGTTTTTTTCTCAGAAATGGTGATTGTAATGTAAAAAAAGTGTAAGGACAATTTTTGTAGAGAATTGCATGATCTACAATTTCTGTGCAGAATATTTTTATCATAAAACCAACCGTTTAGCTGAAAAGTTCAAAAAACCCATTTGAACTGTTATCTTGAAAATTGTTTTGCACACATGGAATCGATGGGGATTTTTCACAATCTTATTGTAATACTGTTCATAACGTGCACGCAATTTTTTCCCTGAATATCATAGATAAAAATCAAGCTTTAGAAAATAAGTAAAATTAATATTTTTTTGGAGCTTTAAAGCGTCTGATATTAGTTACGACCGACGGAAAGTGTCTGGCAATAGTATTTATTATATGTTAACTATATTCTCTAAAACATACGTGAAAATCAGTTTTTAGAATTTAAGAAAATTTTAGGGTATTTTTAATTATCTTTAGCACCGACTATCTGTTAATTGACTATCGGCCGAAGGTTGCAGATATACTTACTCTATTTAATGCCATAAATTTGGTTCGTTACAAAATAAGTAAGGTCTGGGGGTCCTGGGATCTTGGAACATAAAATCACTATTAATTTTCCAACTATTTGTAAATATTCAAGATAAAATAATAAAAAAAAAACGGAATTGTAAGATTTGTACAGGAAGTTTGAAATAAAACCTGTTATCTATTGTCTTAAAAATTTCCCAACTGTGGACAATTGGAAGTAAAAAAGTTTTATCTATACTAATATATAAAATTCTTACGTCTGTCTGTACATTTCGATTTTGAACCCAATTTTAGGGTAAATATTTGTTTCAAGAGGCCCTTATTCCAAATTTAACATTTTTAAAATTTTTGTCTGTCTGTCTGTGTGTCCCGATTTAACTAATGAACGGAACAACCGAATTTAATGAAATTTGGTATTAAGATACAACACAATTTCCCACAGACTATAGGCTACTTATCATTCCAAAAAAATAATAAGGGAAGGTATTCCCTTGGGATGAAAACAGAAATTTTTACACTAGACCAATGAGTTATATATCATTGGAAAGGTAATTATAAATTATAAAATAATCTGTAAAATATTTTTAGTTAAACCGATAAAAAGTACAGTAAATTCAATTTAAGTTTTAAAAAATTGCCTCTTTGCAATATAAACCTTTATATAAATAAAACACATAGTTGATGTTAATAGCGTACTGTCTTACGTATCTAACATTATGATGCTTCTAACTATAAAGATGTGGGTACCTACCGTAGGTATACGGAATAGACCACACTCTTTTTAGATATTTATAAATATTTTTTGAAAATTAATTGATCATTATATACAATCATTTTATTCTAAGCAACATTTTATTAAATGTGTCTTTTTCAAGTCGACAAAATAGTGTCTTTAAGTATGATTATGTTTTTGGTAAAAGAAATAAGAAAAATAAAAATTTACATATGCCACTACAAATAGCAAATTTAAAAAGAAAATATAATCTACACCTATGTTACGAAGACGAAGTCGCGGGGATTAGCTAGTTAGGAATATTTGCCAAACGGCTACAATTTATTTACGCAAATTAAAATTGCACTTTTTATACAATGAGCCCCATATCAAGGTTTTTCTTATTATTCCTTAATAGTATGGAAAAAAATGAAGAAAAAACCGATACATCTGCGGTTTGGTTAAAACTGTACAATATATTTGTACGCATTTAAAGTTTAGTAGAAAAAGGGATAATATCAACGTTTTAATACCTAAAACACCTTTTTACGTTTAACATTGATAAATAATTTATTTATTGTTTCCGAGTCACAATTGATAAATTAATGAATAATTATGTATGTCCTATAATCAATTTCTTTCTTGATTATGACGCGTTTTAACAGTCTTTGGTTGTCATCATCAGGTAATGATTATTATCTGATAATGATTCGTAATTAAGAAAGAAATAGTCATAGGACATACATAATTATTCATTAATTAAAACATCTCAATTTGCCGAGCTTCAACCATTGAAAACTGCACAGAAAATTTGTGAATCAAGTTTTCAAAGATGCAAATATGGGTGCTGTGGGAGGCAAATTTGTTACAATTTAAACTGTTATAAAATCAGAAGTAAGTAAAACAAGTTTCTAATTTTTAAACCTGAAATTTTTTTGTTTACATTTTTAAAAATTAAACTAAGATTTTTTTTATATCATCTTACCTCTATGTTCCAGCATCCGTAATTGCTCGTAATCATTTTGAAAAGAGGCTTTAGGATATGACTGTAAGTATTGTTTTTTTATTTTTTTAAATAAAACTAAACTTTTTTAGTTCCTTTTCGTTTTATACGGACGGTTTTCTAATGAAATCACCTATTATGTAAATCGAAAGGCACGTGCAGCACATGATCAGCAAAAAGGGGTGTAGCCCCTTCAAAAAATTAAATAAAGGAACCATTTATACAAAGAGATAATTCTATAGAAATTAAAATTTTAATTTCTTATCACGCAAATACACAATTTGTTCAACGTAAATATTGAACCAAACTTTTGCATTTTTGACATCTATTTCGAAGAATTTCGAGTGGATACTATACTTCCTGAGAAAAGTTCAAATTGGTACAAGCATGGATGGCTGAGCTTTAGGGGTGGCTACTGAAAGCTAGTTCAAAAAACGTCCGTTTTCGGGAACGAGCTGTACTTAAGCCTTGTGCCGGCTCTGCTTTGGGCAAACCTCAAGAAGTTGATTGTAATAAAAATGTATTTGATTCTTTTTGTTCAACGAGACCCTGAAAGTTTCTCATATTTACCGAGAAATTTACTTAAGGTAAATGGAATTCTTACGTGGATAATTTTTCTTTATTACCAGGCAAATCGCTGTTCTAGAAACTTTTGTTTGTGCACTATTCTCATAAGAAACAGTACAAACTGTAAATATCGCTGAAGGGTGATGAATTTGCCAAGTTTTATAGCCTTTTTATACCAAAACATTTACGAAACGCTTCAATAACTTACAACAAAGACCTGCTTATTTATAAAAAACAATATTTGAGCAAACATTAAAATGTAAATATTATTATTAAATGTAAGATTTTGTTCAAATTTCAAATTAAATTACCTAATAATATTTCTTGCGTGATAAGACGTGAAATATATGATGTTTGCCATTTTTGTCTACAAAATTCGATGAATCAGTCGTCAGTTTGAATTACCTACGTACCCCATACCAATTTTTTTTCGTTTTAATTTCAAATTTATAGAATTGAATCATGAATACTGATAAAAAACCAGAACGTAAACAGTGTCCACGGGAGAAAACTAATTTTATATCCGCTTTATACTCACTGTAAGTAAAATAATACAAAAAAATATTGTGATATTAAAATTAATACAAAAATATACATAGCTGGACGTGGACTGTATTTCGGAAAGGCTTTAAACGAAATCTGGAAGTAAACGACTTGTACAAACCGTTAAAAGTGCATCAGTCGGATAATTTAGGGGATCGTTTAGCTCAGATTTGGGCCGAGGAATTGAACTTTGCAAAATTAAAAAATCGGAAGCCAAGTTTACGAAAAGCATTGATTAATTGCTTCGGATGTGAATTTATGATATTAGGTTTCTATGTGCTGGTTTTTAAAATTGGTGTAAGGTAATGTTAACATTTGAAAAAGCAGCGAATTAACATTGATCTTAAACTAATCTGTTTCTAGAGTGATTCAACCGTTATTAATAGGAAAACTAATATCCTACTTTAGTTCCGAAAAGCAGTCACATGAAGCTTATCTGTACGCTTTTGGAGTTATAGGATGCTCATTTTTAAGTGTATCATTTAATCATCCATACACTTTAGCAGCTCAACATATTGGAATGAAAGTTCGAATCGCATGCTGTTCATTGATTTATCGAAAGGTAGGCAATAATTAATTGAAATTTAAATTATCTGCTACTTTTGCATAGCACCAGCAGAACAAAAAAATTCTTCAAAAATTTCTTCGAATATTAGTACGTCTTTATTAACAGTCTAGACATCTTGTAGACTTAATAAATCTATTGCTTTGCAACAGGCGATGTTATATTTCCAGGCGCGGAAAAAAGATTATGCAATGAAAGTGGAAATTATTGAGTTATTTTAATTATTTTCCTGAAAATTTAACCCATGTTAAAATTTTTGGTAAAGAGTATAACCGGGTTTCAATGAGAAATCCGCCCCCGTGCTTTTTTCGAGTTGAACTCAGGGAATGGTTTTGATACTGAATAAAAAAAAATGCGAAATTTTTAATTTTTTATCTCAAACGGTTTAAAAGTATTTCAAAAAAAAAAAAATTTTTTTTGATTTTTTTTTTGTAGTAAAAGTTTAAAATTATTGACCGAAATTTTATTTTCTCATTCTTAGGAGTAAAAGACAAGAAAATATATAAAATAGATCCCCAGAGTTTCAATCGTAAAAGGCGCGGGGGGAGTTTTCCCATACAAACCCGGCTATACCCCTTTATGGTTTTTTTTGATTTATTATTATTTATATAATTTTGAAATTGATCACAATAAAAGTACTGATTTTAAAGAAAATTTGATGCCCAACACATTTCAATTTTGATATGCATTTATTAAAATATGAATTTAATCGCTTAAAATCAAAGTGGTGTAAGTCATATAATTATGATTCGAAGATATAATAACTTTTACCCAAATAACTATCGAAAAATCCCACATATGAGATGTTTTAGTCAGTTACCTACCGGCATAAGAATGAAGCTTTATCTTACTTCTCTTCTCCAATAAGCAATTATTTACCCAAGGAATCTCAGGAGGAGTTTCAGCTAAGAAAAGCAGAAAATTCAAATTTTCATTTTGGCTTTAAGCAGATCATATTTAAGTACCATTCTGTTTTACTACCTTTCTTCTTCTTTTAGGTAACTTAATAATTTCGTCCTTCCAAAACCTCTCATATTTTTGAGTGGAAAACTCAGACCAAGTAACGAAAATTTAATTTAAATTTTCAGGAAAATATCATTTATTAGTTTCTATAACTATTCTGCCCCTACTACTAAACAGAAGAAGTACTAATTAAAGTTGAATTCCAGGCTTTACGTCTAAGAAAAGCGGCTCTCAGTGGGACATCAGTGGGGCACATTGTCAATCTTTTGTCAAATGATGTGAATCGTTTTGATGTGGTTTTTCTTTTCATGCATTTACTATGGGCTGGTCCATTATTAGTAATTGTCTGCATTTATTTTCTTTATTTGCAAGTGGAAAAATCGGCTTTTATTGGAGTGGCGGTTTTACTATCTTTTGTTCCATTACAAGGTCAGAAATTTTATTATTTTCGGACTGGTTATTTTTGATACTGTGTAAGAAGCTAAGACATAAATAAATAAATCTTATATTTTTAGGATGGTTGGGAAAATTGACATCAATTCTTCGTTTGAAAACTGCACTACGGACTGACGAAAGAGTGCGAATTATGCACGAAATCATTACAGGAATACAAGTTATTAAGATGTATTCTTGGGAAGAACATTTTTCAAAATTTGTAGAATGGGTGCGCAGGTAATCACCAATGAATATCATAGACTGAGGGATCAATTAGTACGGTTGAATTATCGGGAAAATATTAATCGAGATCAAATATTAATCGATCTATCTAATAATGTCGTGTTAAGAATAATTTTTATCCTCTTGGTTCATATAGAAAGAAAAGAATTATAGAAAAAGGTTTACCTACAATTTAAAATTTCCAAGTTCTCTGGATAGGTAGCGAAGTGCTTAAGATTCTAGGTTCATTTTCTGTGAGTACTGGATTAATTGAAACCCAAGAATGGCTAAGTTTCCTAATTATTTTTCTTTTTTTAGTTTAGTAGTATAAAACATCAATTGAATTTGTAACATTAAAAATATATTTATTGTTTCCGTTTTAGAAATGAAATTAATCAAATTCGAAGAAATTGTTACATTCGTGGAATTACCGTTTCATTCATCATGTTTAACACAAGAATTGCGCTTTTTGCTACTGTTTTATCATACATTTTCTTCGGTAATAATATTTCTGCTGAGAAGGTATTTATAATTACATCTTACTATAACATTTTACGTGATAGTATGACAGCATCATTTCCCTTGGGAATCGCTCAAGTCGCTGAAGCATACATATCAGTGGGACGTTTGCAAGCGTTCATGATGTTTGAAGAATTAGAAGCACCCAGCAAAAAGCTGAAAACAGTAATACGAACCGAGAGACAAAAGAATAGTCAAATGGAGCCAGATGTGGTTCCATATTGTTTGGATAGTTCTGCTGACTTATTTAACAGTCATGATTCACCTTATGCATTGGTGATGACTAATTTATCCGCTAAATGGGAAAATGAAAATGCTGAAAATACTCTGACTAGTTTAAATATGACGGTTTTTGGAGGGCATTTAGCTGCTGTTATTGGACCGGTTGGAAGTGGGAAAACTAGTCTTTTACATACGATTTTGCATGAACTGCAAATAACACAGGGAACGATGGAACTTCGAGGGGTTATTTCGTATGCACCGCAAGAGCCGTGGTTGTTTGCTGGGACTATTCGGCAAAATATTTTATTTGGACTCTCGATGGATCGGCGAAGATATAAGGAAGTTATTAAACGATGTGCTCTAGACCGCGATTTTACCTTACTACCGTTTGGCGATAAAACTATTGTTGGTGATCGAGGTGTTAAATTAAGTGGAGGACAGCGGGCCAGAATTAATTTAGCTAGAGCTGTGTATCGCGAGGCTGATATATATTTACTGGATGATCCTTTATCGGCTGTTGATACCCACGTGGGGAAAAAATTATTTGAGAGCTGCATCAGCTCGTTTCTCAAAGGAAAAACATGCATTTTAGTGACCCATCAATTGCAATATTTAGAAAATGTCGACAACATTTTCATACTAACGAACGGAACTGTTGCTGCAGAAGGTGACTTCAAACAATTGAAAGCCACTGGATTGGATTTTGCACAATTGTTGGAGGAAAAGGAGAAATCTTTTGAAGATACCATGGAATTTGGACATCCACTGTTTTGTCGTCAAGAATCAGTCAGAAGTTATATATCATTGAAAGATGAAAGTGTAGTGATGACAAGTCCAGTTCAAGAAGATGAGGATGAAGAACGTGTTATTGGAAGTGTCGGTGGTTATGTATATACCACATACTTTAAAAATGGAGGCAATCTTTTTGTTCTATTTGTTCTTGCAAATCTGTTCTTTTTAGCACAGTTGGCAGGAAGTGGAGGCGATTATTTCATCACTTATTGGTAACGCATTTACATATTTGATTTATATTCAGATTTTCTATCACCTTTTCAATTTCAGGGTAAACTTAGAAGAACAAAAAAAGCAACACTTATTGTTTAGCCCACAAATAATACCTGAATCATTTGCTTTATCTGCGGAATCATGTATTTATATTTATTCGTGTATAATAGGTGCAACAGTGATTTTAACATTGTTGCGATCTTTCGTTTTTTTCAATATTTGCATGCGTTCTTCGATAAATTTGCACAACAATATGTTCAACAATATTATAAGAACAACAATGCGATTTTTTAATACAAACTCAGCTGGAAGAATTTTAAATCGATTTTCGAAGGATATGGGAGCTGTTGATGAACTGTTACCAAATTCATTGGTCGATTGTTTTCAAGTTTGGCTAATTGAAATTTTCGAAAGTTTCTTACATTATAGTTTTTCTTTCATTTGTAGATTGGACTTACTTTATTAGGAATCATTATTGTTGTTGCAATAGTTAACTATTGGTTATTGATTCCGACAATATTTATTGGAGTTTTGTTTTATATACTAAGGGTTATTTATCTATCTACCAGCAGAAGTATTAAACGTTTGGAAGCAACAAGCAAGTAGCCAAAATTATTGATATCTCATTGAATAAAATCCATTTTTGTTTCTTTTTTTTCCATAATTCAGCGCGAAGTCCAGTGTTTGCACATTTAAATGCTTCGTTGCAAGGTTTGACGACTATACGAGCGTTTGGGGCGGAAAATGTTCTTATCAAAGAATTTGATAATCATCAAGATTTACATAGCGGAGCTTGGTATTTGTTTTTGACGACAACGCAATCGTTCGCTGTTTTCTTGGATCTCGCTTGTATAGTTTACATATCTGTCGTAACAATGAGCTTTTTAGTTCTAGGAAATGGTGAGTTTTGGTTTCTTTAATTGACTATCGGATAATTTAGATTTAAGTTCTTCACAGCTAATTTTATTGTTAGTCAATAGGTTTAAAGCTTAGTCTTGCCTTCTGCAACAAAAAAAAAAAGATAAGGGTGATGAAAATGAATTAGTCAAATAAAGGAGTCGCGTGGATGAATTGAGTTAATTAACTAATTAATTTAGCCGAGCAACTATATTGAGCAATATAGATGAGTACATATCCCCAGTCAAGTCAAGTGAATAGCATTGATTTGAATTTGAATTATTTTAAATTACGTCCCCGTTTAAATAGCACCCACTGTACGTACTATAATTGACCTATTCTAGATATGCGACTCACTCTAATAGCAGGGGGCTCTAGACTGTAGCCTGTGCCTAAATCCGGCAATGGTGATGTTTACATTAAGCATTTTTTTGTTGCAGAAAAATTTGGTGGAAATGTAGGATTGGCTATTACTCAAAGTATAGGTTTGACTGGAATGCTACAATGGGGTGTTCGTCAATCAACAGAGGTGGAAAATCAAATGACTTCAGTGGAACGAATTTTACAGTACACCGAAATCGATCAGGAATACGAATTGGAGGAAAAAAAACAATGCATACCACCCCCAGATTGGCCACAAAAAGGAGAAATTCGTTTCGAAAATATTTATTTACGGTACTCATTATTCGAGCCGTACGTACTCAAAGGATTAAATTTCACGATAATTCCTCAGCAAAAAGTCGGAATTGTTGGTCGAACGGCAGCGGGTAAAACATCGTTGATCACGGCTTTGTTTCGTCTTGCTCATTTAGAAGGAAATGTTTACATTGATCAAATTAACACTAAAAGCTTGAGTTTACACAATTTACGATCAAAAATCTCTATAATACCTCAAGAACCAATGCTTTTTTCTACAACTCTCCGAAAAAATTTGGATCCATTCAATGAGTATTCCGATCACACTATATGGAACGCTCTGGATGATGTTGGATTAAGAAAATATGTGTTAGATTCGCCAGGAAATTTACACAGTGAAATATCTGAAGGAGGAACCAACTTCAGTGTTGGCCAACGACAATTAATTTGCCTAGCCCGAGCAATTATAAGAAACAATAAAATATTAGTTTTAGATGAAGTTACTGCTAATGTAGATCCTCAAACCGATGGCCTTATTCAACAAACGATTCGAAAAAATTTCGCTTCTTGTACCGTTTTAACTATTGCCCATCGTTTACATACAGTAATGGATTCTGATCGAGTTTTAGTGATGGATGCTGGAGTAGTAGTCGAATTTGATCATCCGTACATTTTATTACAAAATTCAAGAGGAGTTTTATACAATATGGTTAAGGAAACAGGAAAAGTAATGGGTGAAACGCTTTATGCAGTTGCCGAACAAAGTTATAACTCATACTCTGATGTTTGATGTAATTGATTTTTAATCGTATTATTTTTCATATAAAACAAATTACAAAAGTATTTTTTAATAAATTATTCATTTAAAACATTATTTTAATTCAAGTATTCTTCAGCCTTTATAAACTCGTTCGTATCCGGCTTTTAATAAAAATTGAAAAGTAGGTATTTTGTTTAAACTTTCCAACTCTGGAGCTTCTAATAGCCTGTCCAAAGAAGGCATAAACTGGTTCAAATCATCATCTGCAAAAGTAAAAAAAAAGTTAATATACGTATTGTTATGTATGCGTACAAAAAGTTATACTTCTTTGGTGTGAATAATAAATTATTTAAATACTTTAAAAAAATTGAACTAAAACCATAAATAAGCGACAAAAGGCTATTCGACTTATTTTTATTCTTAGATTATTTCTTAATGACAAACAATGGTGAATCCAAGGAGACTAAAGGGGTTCAGTTCCACCCCTTAAACATCTGAAGCTCCCATAACTAATCAAACACGTATGCTTTTTATTATTACCCTTTACAATGTAAAAATATCTATAACTTACAATACAAAAACCACCGAAAAACGGGAAAACAAATTTCTAGGCTCAAGTCCTTTTTAACGACATCAATATCAAGCGACGCTGAATTTTTAATTTAATTCCTCACTTTTTGTTACTTTGACTCTAATATCGTATAATTTTATCTTTTGTGGCTAAATTTTAATTACGACCCGATTTATTCAAGAAAGGAGCTTTAATAGTCTTTCTATAATTATAGGATCTTGTTTGGAACTAACTTTATGGTTTAGTACAACAATTTCGTATCTAACACGGCTAAAGAAGTATAACTTCAAAAAATTGTGACAAAAAACTTACTCATTATTAAAGCTTCTTCAACCACTTTGAAAAAGACTGTTTCTAGTACCGATTCCACAGCAGCATTGGTATCCAATTTAAGCCATAAATCTCGATCTTTTAAAATAGCAGCACACCAAATTTTATGAGCCAAATCGGATTTTTCTAAATCATCATTTATATAGAATAGCAAGTCAAGCGCTTTTTTAAATTCGAAATATGTGCTTAAATTATTATCTTCGCTGATATATAAGTTGATTAATTCTATAGGTGTTAGGACGCGTTGATTTTGAACATCAAAACCATGATCAGCCATTACAACATCTGGAATATCTTCTTGATGAGCGATTAGATTCAACGCCATATTAATATCATTAATTGATTCCACATCCGTATCTGGTGCTGCTAATTTGGCTAATTTCGATAAACTTAACATGGACTAAAACATTTCTTAATAAAAAAAAAAAAGAAAAAATTACATTAATTAAAATACCTTTTTTCTAGAAACATATTCAGTCTCTTTTTGTGCAAGATTACGAAGAACGTTGCTGGCTTGTTCACAATTTCCCGAAAAAATATTATGTAGCCAAGATAATGTAGGATAATCGTTTATTAAATGTGTAAGAGTAGTCGCATGTTTATTGGTAACATTCTTAAATTTGGTTAATAAACGAGCTTGTTTATTTTCTCGAATATACCAATTGAAAACGAATTCTGAAAAATTGAAGGCTGAAAACCGTTCAATGTATTCTTCTAGACGTTCTTGATTATCAGTTATATCACATAGCATAACTAAGGTGAGGAAATCACAATACTTTTCGGCTAGTATCGCTGCTTTTTCATACTGTTTATCATCAACTAAAACAATGAATATTACTAATTAAAATGCTCTTTTAAAAACATTGATTATATTACATAAAGATTTAATTAAATTATGTCGTTCCAATTCATATTGTTGTAGCATGAGACTAAACTTTGGAGTTCCTCTAACACTTTCCAAATGACATTTTTTCCCATCTAACATCAAGTCAATTATGTTTACAACTTGTTCATATAAACTATTTGAAAATTCTGTGTCAATTGTATTTTGATGAGCCCCATATTTCAATGTTAATTGATACATGGTGAAAAGGGCATTATAGAGTCCTTGATTTCCTTGAGCCGCTGTCCATGGTAAATATTCACATTGGAAAGATTTTCGATTCACCATTGTATCGGCTTTTCTTTGTCGATAGGTAATTACTTCTTGAAGAACAGTCTAAAATTACATGTCTTACTTTAAACTAGAGTTCCTAAACTGTGAATCGCGACCCCATTTGGGGTTGCGAGATTTTACGCTTGTGGGTTTCTACACATTTAAATATTATGTGATCTCAATACAACAAAAAAATAGGAAATCCTATCTTAAACAACAGATTTTTAGAGTGTACGAAAATAATAAGACATTATATAAGAACTAGAATGAAAAATAATTGTTTCCATTACAGATTAAAGTACTTGATCGAGACTTTTCATGAAGAAGTAATTTAGCATTAATATTTTTTTTAAATTTGTCTCTTTGTTAAT
This sequence comes from Sisyra terminalis, assembly GCA_958496175.1. Classification (NCBI taxonomy): domain Eukaryota; kingdom Metazoa; phylum Arthropoda; class Insecta; order Neuroptera; family Sisyridae; genus Sisyra; species Sisyra terminalis. The sequence continues at coordinate 59,607,296 of OY292274.1, forward strand.
GTTGATGAATTTCATACATGCGTTATATATAGATACGCGAATTTTATTTTGGATTGTAATGAGTGCATTATGTATTGATCTGTAGATATTTTAAAAGCCCAGCGAATTACAAAAAAAACAAGTGCTAGGTTGTTTACCAACTTTGATAAAGCTTAAGTTTAGCTTAAGCTAAAGTAATTACCAAAATTATTTCATTTGCCATTTTTATCAGTGACGCCAATTCCGTTGGATTCATATCAGAATGAGCTTTTTTCATACAAATCTCCGCCAATTGTTGGATACAATGTTGTACTTTTGTGACACTGCGATAAAACAAATCTTGAGTTGTGAGACTTTCCGATTGTTCCAATCCTTCACTTTCCAACGCCAAGGAAAGACTTTCCTCTAATAATTCATTGTAACTGTAATATCAAAATTGACGCTATATAGATTTTCTAATATACAGAAACAGGAAGATATAGAAACGGGAAGACTTATAACTTAAGCAAGAAGTTGCCTATACTTTATGTTTTTAAGGTTGATCAAGTTTTTAAATTTTTAAATAATATTTATTAGTTTTGCTTTCTCAGCGGCTTAAGAGTACTCATATTACCAAAAAGTGTTTCGTTTTGGATGTTACAAACTATAAGTACAATATGTAATCGTTAGCTTTTAACATGAACACGGAAAATTCAATTAGAAATTAATTTATTAGGAATAACTGCAAAGAAATATCTGCAAATACCTTCCATTTAAATTCTTCAAGGCAATAGCTGCAACAATTTTTTCTGCATGCTCTGCTAGTACAAATGAAGTCGGCATAATAATTCCTCTAAGTGTTACTTTTGATAACTAAAACGATAAAATCAATAGGTTTTCCTTTAAGACTGAGGTGTAAAAATCTTACACGATCCCATATTTTTGTTTCCTTCAAAAACGATATGAAAGAATCTAAAGCTTTTTGTTTGTCTTGAAGTTGGCGAATTATTTGCATCGATGAAGAACTGCCTAAACTTGCTCGATAAGATCTTTGATGACTCCAGCGGGGATCACTAGCAGGAATATCATTGACTAACTCTTTGCTAGTTGTTACAACAGCTGTATCTAACGGAGTATCAACATCGTTTTCTCCAGTTATTGGGAAAATTTTATTTAGAATTTCTTCACAATCAACACGATTCTTTTTCAAATAGTAAATAAAGGCCGCCTTTAAGTGACCAACATTGTCCGGTTGTTGAGTTTTCACTTCGTTGGGATTTAAATCGTACAATGTAAGACTACCTGCATTTGATTCATTGCCATCTACAAAGCTCATGTTAGGAGTAGAAACTCCCTCGGATACTGCAACGCTAGTATTAAATGTGTCTTGTAAGTTAAAATCATGGTTGGATAAGGTTACAAGTCCGTGATTGCGAGTGAAAAACAGTGGAGCATTTACACAAATACTTCCACCAAGAATCTTATCATCTGAATGAGAAAATTCAATAGTGTCCGGCTCATTAATATTTGTAGAAGGTATATATCCAAGAGCAGTTATTGAACGGTTATTGTAAAGATATGCATGGTTATTTGATAACAGTAAATGGTATCCCAATACTTCTTGTTCGTAATCTTCACGGTAAAATCCGTTCAACTTTAATAGAAAGAACGATAACAAATTTGTAGGTGCTTCTGAACTTGAAACCGATAAATAAACTGAAAAATAAAAATTTATTGATATAAAGTTTTGTAGAGAAATAAATAAATAAATTACCAAGAGCATAATGCGTTTGAGGAGATTTTTGTGTATTTACAGCAGCAGCCAATAATACCAATTCAGTTGATTGTGGTACTATATCGAGAAGCCAAATATCTAAATCTGCAGGTGAATCTCCTGTAGCACCGGTTTCCCATAATTTCATATGAAACGTTTCTCGAACCAAACGACCAACGTCACATTCATAGTTCAAATACTCAGTGCTTTTTGTAGGGTCAATCACCCACTGTTGTAGTGAATGGCCAGCCAATACATAAATGTGCCATTCTTCATTTTGGAAAGAAGCGGCTACTTTGACTAATCTCTACAAAAATTTTCAAATGTTATTTCTTTTTAAATCGTCGACCTCATTTACGGTACGAATCTGCATTTGCGCAGTTTTTAAGGGTGTTAAAAATCTAATTAAGATTTTTTTTCTATCTAATAAAGGCTAGCTTAATATTGAATTAGGAACTTTATCGGGTATTTGAACATAAATAATGTAAAACATTTACAGCAGAGGTGGGAAATGTACGGCTTGGAGTCGCATGCGGTGGCCGTGGGTTATTTGTGCGCCTTCCCAATATATTGTACTTGTGCTTAATCTTTATAGATTAATACAGATAGTGAAAAAGATCTTATTTTCGAACGGCGAAAATAAAAATTTAATATTCAATCAAACGAAGCAAGATTTTACAGAAAAGACAACCAATAATAAAGCTTTAACATTGATAAGTATTGCGAACTTTTTTCGTGATCCCTTTCACGTACTTGCAAATAAAAGATATTGTCCCCCCAAGAGAAAAATCCTGAATCCACCCTTGTCCGTTAGGGTAGGAATTTTCAAAAAAAAATCTTATCATATGCCTACTTCCTATAAGGAATACACCGAATATTAAAATTGCATCAGTCAGAGGAGTATATAAATACACCATTTTATATATGCACGGTTTTAAAAACGTTTTTTTTTTAAGCTTTATTACTATTATTATTAATATTAATATTACTATTACATTTTTTTTCGTTAATATTTCCTTACTGAGCAACCCTAAGGATCTATTTACAACAACTTTGTAAAAAAAAAAGTTTACTGTCAAATTATTATCTATAAAAACATTTATATTTCAAAAAGGCAATTTTTTGTACTTTAAATTAAATTACTGCGCTTTTTAAAAGTTCAACAAAAAATATTAATACAGATCTTTTTTTAACTTTTAAATACCTTTTCAATGATGTATAACTCGCCTATCTAAAGTATTTTTTTTTCATCCCTCAGTTTTTACGTAGGGAGTACATTCTCTTATTATTTTTAAGGAATAATAAATAGCCTAACGTGTGTGGGTAATTGTGTTGTATCTTAGTATAAAGTTTCATTAAATTCGGTTGTTCCGTTCTTTAGTTAAATCACCAGCGCATGCGATGTAAGAAAGTTTTTTGGTAATTTTTTCAGACCTTGGGTTACATTATTAAAGTTTTAGTATGGATCCCTAACTTTTTTGAAAACTTAATATAGCCTATGTTCACCGGAAATAGTGTAGCTTCCTAACGGTGAAAGAATTTTTCAAATCGGTCAAGTAGTTTCGGAGCCTATTCAAAGCAAACAAACAATCAAATCTTTCCTCTTTATAATAATAGATAGATAATATACTATGTTTAATATTTGTAAAGTTTAAAAACTTTATAAACTAGCTATATATGCACGCTAGCTAGTTTGTGCTGACCGCAAGTGTATGTTTCTTTAATTCCCCCTTACCGTTTCTTGCGAATGGGAAGTGGACATAGGTCCAAAGATCAAAGACGACAATTTTCTTGAAATTCCACCAAGCCAGCCTGCAGGAGGTTTCAATGTTCGATAAACTATTGAACGTCGATTCGGTGTTAAAAGTACAACGGAACATGTGGTAGTTGCAAGAATACAACCAATTTTTTCTACATAAGTAATACTATCACATTCTTGTCCTTGCAATTCAATGCTTTGCTCTATTGAAACACCTAAAGAAAAATAATAATAAAATACACAAAACTACAAATATGAGGTTTAATTGTCAGCTATTACCTTCATGGGATATTGATGGCCAATAACGCGCTATACCTTCAGGAGATACCGCTAAGCAAGCTGGAGGTGTCAGATTACTGGTATTGTCTGGCTGCATTATACAAACCAAATCTGCTCGATGCACTAGGTCACTTTGTGGAAGAGTTAATTCGTAACAGTGGGCAGAATTTTTAACATTGAAATCAATTTGCTTGTATTGCCAAATAAGAAGACGACGTCCACAAACCATCCAGGCATAACCACTATCCGATATTCTAGCCGAAACAAGCACATTTCCTAAATAATTCAAATAACTTTAATATTATTTAAAACAACTATCAAAATTATTCTCTTACGGTCTGCAAAAGTTAAAGATTCTGTTATAATAACTGGTAAAGGTGTTCCAAAACTTTCCACTATATGATAAGGGGTTTTTGCAATAACTTGTAATGACTGAGTAGATCTTCCCGAGGTGCTAAAACGACTAGATCAAAAGAAAAAGATTACTTCCAGTAAATTTTTACATTGAAAACCATGATATACTAACGATGATTTTTTCATTCCTGGCAAAAGAGTACGTTTACTAGCTGAGGACATCGGACGATATTTTGTTGATGTGATAGGAGTTCGTGGTACTCCTGAACTTTGAAAACTTCGATCCATTTTAATGTATTTTCGAGAATGTTATTATTTTAATTAAAATAGTTAATTTTAAACGGTAGAAAGTATAAATGCACGTGAAATACAAACACCGCTTTTAACCAATGTCAACTACCTTCCTTGCCCGCCGGGCGCTACTTTTAATTTGAAAATAGTTTCATTTCCTTCCAATAGGGGCAGCAGTAATCTTACGCCCGCGCATTCCGTAAAATTATTCATGTCGCAATTTTCAAATGGGATTGGTTACAATGACCATATATAAAATCAATACTTCTATTTGGGTTTATTTTTCTTTATTTAAAATGTAAAAACTTCAAAAACAAATTATAAAATGTTTAATAGCAATGGGTAACATAAGATAAACATATTAAAATGTCTAACGTTATGGAAAATGTGGAAAAGTCGAACAGTAATTATACAAAAACAATGCAGGGAAAATATTCGCGAAATCATCGCAATTATAATGGACAAACACAAAACTATATTGCTGAACAGTTTCAAAGGTATTGAAAAGCATATTTGCTGTAAGGAAATTGTAAAATAACGATAATAATATAATTTGGTGTATTGTAGTGAAGCATCGCGGGTTCGAATTGAAAATCAATTTACCGACGATATGCAAAACATCACAATTTGCAATATGACCCCGCGAGAACGAATGTCTCCAGGAAGGGAAGGATATGCAAATTTAAATGTTGATTGGGTCCCCTCTAATACTGAAAATGCTAAAGATCAAAATTCTGATGTGCTTAGCGATAAGCAATCTACCCCAAGTATGATTATATCATTTTTAATAAATAAATAGATATATAGTTTCAAAAAACTTTTGAATAAGTAGTAATTGTTCCATCGATTTTTTTTTAATTGTTATTTATCGTCACTTGATACCTGCTAAGGCCTTTAGCGACTGTAGGGTTAATAAAAATCCGTAATCGAGAAATATCGAAAATTTGCTTGATACGAGGATTGAACCCAAAAGCTACTATTTTTGAAGCAATTACATAGACCACTCGGCCACCAGTAGGCTGCAAAAATTTTGTAGAAGAAAAATGTATTATATATATTTTTTATTTGAAAAAATATGTGTTTTTTATATATCTTTTTGTAATTAATTATAATTACAGTCTGACAGGGTTGTGGTATTTCGAAAAGCTATATCAACATCTTTATTACAATAAATAACTAAAATTATAACATTCCCTATTTAGGTATATTTTTTTAAATTTTATTTCTGTAAATTTTCTCTTTTCGAGTCATTCGGTGATTTAATCTTGTATAGTCATACTTATTTTCCATAAGCTATGCATTTTTTATTTTTATTTAAAATCTTTTTTCTCAACTATTTAGTTTCAAGTATTCTTCCATATAATTATTTTAATTTTTCTTAAAAAAAAAAATCGACATCAATGTTAAGAACCCTTCTGTAAAATAAGTATTTTTATTAGTACCCTGGAAATTTCAAATTAATCTATAAATTAAAAATAAAAAAACCCATTAAACCCATTGAAATATTTAATATTTATATAATTCAATATTTCAAAATGCATTAAAATTTATTCGAATTTCTAAAATTTCAGTTACAAAATGTGTGGGTTTTTAGAGTACACGAAAATACTACCAGATAATCCTCCCAAAAGGGAACTTTGAAAATAATGAAATAATGAAACAAATAATGAAATATTTTTTTCACAAAGAAAAATATAAAACTAGAAGAAATATAAATAACCTTTTTTTAATACTAGTTTGATTGTTATTAATACTGCATCAATTATTTCCAAAAAATAGAGGAACGTTAATAAACGTATGATCCATAGGAATTGGGACAAAAAAAAAATAGTAATAAAACAATTATGAACTTCATTGCGACGATTTCATCGCCTTCGCCAGGCAAACTTGACGGCTTACGTTTTACTTGTAGAAATAAATTATTTTCTCAATTCCTGGGAATCAAATTTCCTGTTATTGCTAGAGCTTGAGTACCATATTTGTTATATTTTCAAATTACTGTTTGAGGTTGATGGTAAATTTCTAAAAAAAAAGATTGATTATTTTTTATAGAAGAAAGAATATTAGTTTCAAAAACACTTACTTGATGTATGGCGTTTCCTTAAAACTCTATTATAAATTTTAGCAATTTCATTTCGAAATCCTTGATGCCACCAGGCATAAATTAATGGATTTAGAAGGCAATTTAAATACGCCAAAGCAATGAGTAATGCTTCCTTAACAATTCTAAAATCTTTACACTGATCAGAATTGTTTTCATTTGTTGTAATGGCAATAATAGAGCTTCGAATCAAATAAGGCATCCATGTAAATGCAAAACTTCCGGTCGTTAAAAAAATTACTTTTATTGCCTTCCACTCGGAGGGTGTTGTTCTATTTACGTTTGAATGATTTGCACTTATATCTGATCTTCCCGAAAACATTCTAATACCATTATTTGTAATTCCGACCGGATTTCTTAAGCGACGCAATTGTAAATTTTTCTTGATTGCATAATATAAAATTATGAAGTATAAGATACAAACGGTTATTATCGGTATTGCAAGAACAATAGTAAAAATGATAACAAAATGCGGTTTAGCTACACGATTGAACCAACAAACGACATTGGTATTATAAATTTCGTACCATCCTAGTAATGGCAAATGACCAAGAAGTAAACCTAAAAAAATAATGTAAATTATTTCTTAGCATTGCGGTGAATGTCCTGTTAAAATAAGGTATTATAAATGTTCGAAAATCCCATTAGAAGTAGTTTAAAGTTATTAAAGACATTTTGAATGTAATGATTTCTAAAAACCTCTAAATGCCTTTTTTTAACAGGGTGATCCAAGTTAGGAAGTATTATATAAAATAAATCATGTAATATTGTACTATTATGTTCAAATGATAACATAAGTATAAGGATAAGTAATGGTAATGAATAGTTACGTTTAAAGTAAATTATTTTTTGTAAATGTAACCTTGCGGTACTTAACTAACTTTGGAATATTCTGCGTAATGTTTTTAAAAAATTATATTTACCGAAAATCCAAACCATTGAAAGCATTTTATGGGTATTTGAAGGTTTCATTATTGATTTGTATTTAAGCCCATATAGGATATATATAAATCGATCAATCGCTATAAGTCCAACGGAGTATATGGAAATAAAACAACAAGAAACGATCCAGCCTAATTGAAATTGAAGTTTATATAAGTTCTAGATTGTTAAATTGTTTCCAATAAAAAAATACAAACTTACATGTATAAATCAAACAACCATTTAAACTTCTTTTAGTATAAGGATAAAAAAGACCCACTAAGCACATAACTCCAATTGATAAATCCATAAACGCAATGTTTCCCATAAATAGATACGTTGCTCGAGGTTCAGTTCCTAAATCATGTGAAATAAACTTTGTAATAATCAATGAGAACTTTATAAATTTATTTGTTCACCTTTTTTTAGTATAAAAGCTGTCGAGACAACTACTATTGCATTTAACACAATTATAACAATCGAAATTAGAGGCATTATGTATCGATAGGATTTGATTTCAACTACATTGACTTTATTATAATCCGCGTACATAACAGAAAAATTATTTGGAAATGAACAATTGTCGAAGATATTTTCATTTGTGTTCATTCTTAATTAAAATTTTGTAAAGTTATCAGAAGCACAAGTTTCAATCGGCTTACGTATTTTAAAGAGAAACCAGCAATTATAAATATTTTAAGATCAGCGAAACATTCTCCCACTATTAGCCATATAATGTAAATTATAAGAACACTAAAGATTTTCTCAGAAGATATACCTGTAGGTAATTAATAATTATTCAAAATTGATTTAATTAAAAATTTATGTTGTTTTAATACTGAAACACCGTCTTTTTTCGTAAATTTTTTATAGGAAGCCTATAATTTTTAATTTATTTAACATATATAAGAATCTAATCCAGTTGAAGCGTAAAATTGCCATTCAAGAGTTTTTTGAAAGTTGTTATTCATAAGAAATTTTATTGGATTACAGTGATTTGTGACGTAATCCTCAACAAAAAAAAAGGCAATTAAAAATTTCTTGGATAAAATTTTCTTCTTTTTGCAGGTTCGAATAGTAGTTCAACGCCAAATTCTTGCTGTTCTTCAACGACTTCAGGAGGTCCTACCACTAGTGCTACTGAAAGCAGCTGCATAGATACACCCGCTGCAGGAGTATCTACCAATAACTCAAATAATCTCTATGCAGTAATTCCTACTTGTGTTTATTTATTTTCAAATATTGCACTTTATATGGAAATTGAAAATACTGCCAATTCAACGACACAAGAAGTCTTAAGCGCCGTTATAAACACTGAACAATTAGGATTAAATATGACGTTGGCCCAAAAAGTTTTTTCTCTATGGATGCGTAGTCCTCTTTTAGGTTTGTATTTATTTCTTCAATTTGGTTTTGGTTTAGTTACAAGGGACGGATTAGCGGTACTTACGGGTTATTTCCAATCTGGAAATAATTATCCCTATTATTGTCATACTGTGTCTTACATGTCCCTTGTAGCAGAAGGGGAAGCTTTTAGGACAACGAAAATAGGAGGTCGTAGCAAATACAATGTCACAATTTTAAAACTTTAACAATTTTGCTCCAGTTCTGTTGCAATAAGCCTTGAAATTTAAACTGTTGGACATGAAATTAAAGATTTCTTACGATTATTATTGAGTCATTTCAATCAACTTTGTGCATTCTATATTGTGCAATCTGATTAATTTAAAAGTAGTTAATTAGTGTATTTTTACCTCAAATCATTTCCAAAATACAGAAAAGTATTTGTGCAACAATTAAGAGCAACAACCTAAATTTACACAAAAAATTACTGAAAATATGTAAAAACAAAGAAAGAGTACAAATCTATTAAAACAATATATTTTGAATACTAATGCTACAACAAAATCCTACGTATGAATTAAAAAAAGTAAAATGCTTCCCGGGGTCTTTGTTTAATAATATACAAGTTTTATACCCTCTGATATATCGCTATTGCGTCTACTGTAACTTAACGAAAACCATAGACATGATATATTAACTTACAATAATATATTTTAGAACTACAATTGAAACCAAATCATAAACCATTCGCTATAAGGAAAGCATGGAAAAATCTTCTAGGTCAATATACACAATGCTCTCCAAATCAACAAAAACGAGATGAACCGAAATTAATGTTTCAACGTAATATTTTTTTTCCACGATATTTAGAAGAACGAATTAAGTAATAGATTGATAAGATCTGAATCAAAATAATTCCATTATTCTTTATGATAATTTTTAGAGATTATAAAATTCTTGAATTATTATACGAAGAAGCGAAATACAATATCTTAGAAGGAAGATATCCCTGTGAACATTGCCATTGTATAACATTAGGCGGTATTCAGGCACGTATTGAATTGGGGTCGTATAATCCTCAGATACATTCAACTCACTTTTTTAGGTCATTATAATTTTTTGTTTCATAATTTATTTATATGTTAATTTTATATATTTTCTGTGTTTTTTAGAGAGCAACAACGTAGATTTTTGCCGGCTTATGTTCGAAAAAGCTCTAACTGGACATGGCTACCAATAAGTTCGAAAAATTCTGCTGAAGTTCGTTTGTTGGAACAATATAAAAGAATTCCCTCAACAGCCACTAATCGTAAACTAATACGAAAATATCTAGAATTTTGTTGGTCTTTGCCGTTTTACGGGTAGTATATTATTAAGAATTTCGAATTGCATGGAAATTATATTCAATTCCCATTTTCCAGGAGTGCTTTTTTTCAAGGACAAGTTGAACAACCTGTTCGAGGAATCACAAGCTTTATTACTCATCAAGATATTCCAGTTTTAGTTGGTATTAATGCACAGGGAGTTTATGTAATCGATGACATTCAATCTGTAAGAGGGATGATGGATATTTAAGCTTCATACTTTTGAGAAAGATTCATTTTTTAGACAATGTTGTTGGGCTTAAAATATGAAGAATTAAGTTGGGAATATGCGACACCTTCGCGGGAAGATAATATTTATTGTTTACCATGTCTTTTTATTCAATTTCTTGTCCTTGAAAATGGTGCACGTGTTTCAAAAATTTTACAAGTTTTTTCACGGCAAGCGAAAATGATGGATACGTTGATATCGGGATTTGTGGATCAAATCAAGAAAAAGAGTGCTTGCAATGCAGATGAAGTTGATCATCCATTGCATGACATAAATTTGGATAATGGTAAAAACGCTTAGATAATTAATATTTCTTTTTAAAAACATCGATTGCGAAAGTTAGTATGAGATTTGAAAGAATTTCAATAATGCAATAATTCCTCAATATTTAGCTAATTTATTCTGAAAATTTTTAAGTAACAACATTTATAGTATTCTTGTAAAATCAAACTTTCGCAGTAAATATTACAAAAAATAATGTATTCAACTTTTGCAGAAATGAGAGGACAAACTGACGAGTATGAATGTTTTATTCACTTCTGATTATATAATATTTAAATTAGTATTTTTATTGCATTTAGTTTTTACTACGTAACGCTTGTCAGATATCCCTCCCTTCCACAAACATTGTATAAATTACTGTAGCACGTAAGCTAAATTTTGTTTTTTTATTTCATGACTACAATTTTGCAGATTCTCATGCAGCATTAACTGGTAACATAGGACGAAGAGATGCGACCCAATCTGTACTAAGCAATAAGCTAAGTCGTCTAACACTTTGTACTTTTGATGAAGAAGGTCGTTGTATAGGTCAAATGGGATCTTGGTCTTTTGGATATTAAGCTTTTATTGAAATGTATAATTTTTTAATTGTGTTATTTTAAAAACTATTTAATAAAATTCTAACGAATATAATGCAGCTGAAAATTAAAAAAATTTAAATTTAGATTATTTAACTAACATTTTGTGTGTATATGTGGAATTATTTTTTTTAATGTAAAAAATTTAATTGGGTCTTCGAATTGGGAATAAAAACCTTCAGATGACCTGTCCCATCGTGAAATTTGAATAAATTCAGATCTTGTCTGATGCACACGGGAAAAATAATTTTTGTCATAACAACTAATATCAGGCGCTTTATTTTATAATTTGTTAATATGACCTAATACGAAAAAGTAGCCCATAAAAATAAAAAATAACAAGAAAAACTTGTGAATCTATTTTTAAATCCATAAATTTCCCTTTTCCATTTCAAAGAAAACTAACATATTAAAATAAAATGTTTTTCGTTAGCTCCATTACACATTATTAAACCAAAAGTATTCATTTTATAAAAAAATAAACCATCCCAGATTCTCTTGTTATCCAATGAAAAAGTCTCTTTCCTAATAATATAGATCAGAATTAAATGTTATTTTTTTCGTAGAAAAAAAATCACATTACAATTTACTTTAAACCCTTCATTGATAATTCGTTGAAATCATCCGTTAAATAAGCCCAATTTGAGACGAAACTTGTCATATAAATTTTTAGCTCCGTAACTTCCCGTTTTGGTATCCCGGCCATCTATCCCGTAAATGTTATATATTTACAGTTATTATTATTGACGATGATACAAATAACATAACTCGGTTCATTTTAAGTAAAATAAACCATCCCCTATTAATCAGTTGAAAATTATCATTTTTGAAACTTGAAATGAAATTGTGGTAATCCTGTTGCACACAGGACTAAAATTTTTGCATATTTTGCAATTTTTTCATATCTATACTTCCTTAAAGGCCTTGTTTGATAATCCGTTGAAAAACAACACCTCATAATAAAACCGCACCCCCTGAAATAGCTCAATTTCTATTCAAATTTGTCGCATATAATTTTATCTCCTTAACTTCCTGTTTTGATTTCCCGGCTATCTATCCCAAAATGTAAATTTTTTTTAAGTCAGTATCCTTGAGGATGATTCAAACCATATAATTATGTCAATTTTAAGGAAAATAAACCATCCCTTATATCCCTATTATGCAGTTGAAAATTGTCCTTTTGGAAAGTTTAAAAAGGAATTGTGGTTATCCTGCTGCACAGAGGACAAAAAATTTTTCACATTTTTTTTCTCTTGAAAGCCTTGTTTGATAATCCGTTTAGAAAACTAGACCTCATAATAAAACCGCACACCCTGAAATGGCCCGTTTTCAGTCCAAATTCGTCGCATGTAATTTTACCTCCTTAACTTCCTGTTTGGATTTCCCGGCTTTCTATCCCGTAAATTTAATTTTTTTTTAGTCAGTATCGTTAAGGATGATTCAAACAATATAATTATGTCAATTTAAAGGAATATAAACCATCCATTATATCCCTATTTTGCAGTGGAAAATTATCCTTTTTGAAAGTTTAAATCGGAATTGTGGTTATCCTGTTGCACATAGGACAAATATTTTTTCACATTTATATTCTCTTGAAGGCCTTGTTTGATAATCCGTTGAGAAAACTAGACCTCATAATAAAACCGGACCCCCTGAAATGGCCCGTTTTCAGTCCAAATTTGTCGCATGTAATTTTACCTCCTTAACTTTCTGTTTGGATTTCCCGCCTTTCTATCCCGTAGATTTAAATTTTTTTTAGTCAGTATCGTTTAGGATGATTCAAACAATATAATTATGTCAATTTTAAGGAAAATAAACCATCCCTTATATCCCTATTATGCAGTTGAAAATTATCCTTTTTGAAAGTTTAAAAAGGAATTGTGGTTATCCTGCTGCACACAGGACGAAATTTTTTTCACATTTTTATTCTCTTGAAAGCCTTGTTTGATAATCCGTTGAAAAAACTTGACTTCATAATAAAAAAGCACCCCCTGAAATGGTCCGTTTTCAGTCCAAATTTGTCATATGTAATTTCACCTCCTTAACTTCCTGTTTGGATTTCCCGGCTTTCTATCTCGTAAATTTAAATTTTTTTTAGTCAGTATCGTTAAGGATGATTCAAACAATATAATTATGTAAATTTTAAGGAAAATAAACCATCCCTTATATCCCTATTATGCAGTTGAAAATTATCCTTTTGGAAAGTTTAAAATGGAATTGTGGTTATCCTGTTGCACATAGGACAAATATTTTTTCACATTTATATTCTCTTGAAGGCTTTGTTTGATAATCCGTTGAGAAAACTAGACCTCATAATAAAACCGGACCCCCTCAAATGGCCCGTTTCAGTCCAAATTTGTCGCATGTAATTTCACCTCCTTAACTTCCTGTTTGGATTTCCCGGCTTTCTATCCCGTAAATTTAAATTTTTTTTAGTCAGTATCGTTAAAGATGATTCAAACAATATAATTATGTCAATTTTAAGGAAAATAAACCATCCCTTATATCCCTATTATGCAGTTGAAAATTGTCCTTTTTGAAAGTTTAAAAACGAATTGTGGTTATCCTGTTACACACAGGACAAATTTTTTTTCACATTTTTATTCTCTTGAAAGCCTTGTTTGATAACCCGTTGAGAAAACTATAACTCATAATAAAACCGGACCCCCTGAAATGGCCCGTTTTCAGTTCAAATTTGTCGCATGTAATTTTACCTCCTTAACTTCCTGTTTGGATTTCCCGGCTATCTATCCCGTAAGTGTTAAAAATTTTTTAGTCAGTATCGTTTAAGATGATTCAAACAATATAATTATGTCAATTTTAAGGAAAATAAACCATCCCTTATATCCCTATTATGCAGTTGAAAATTATCCTTTTTGAAAGTTTAAAACGGAATTGTGGTTATCCTGTTGCACATAGGACAAATATTTTTTCACATTTATATTCTCTTGAAAGCCTTGTTTGATAATCCGTTGAGAAAACTAGACCTCATAATAACACCGGACCCCCTGAAATGGCCCGTTTTCAGTCCAAATTTGTCGCATGCAATTTTACCTCCTTAACTTACTGTTTGGATTTCCCGGCTTTCTATCCCGTAAATTTAAATTTTTTTAGTCAGTATCGTTAAGGATGATTCAAACAATATAATTATGTCAATTTTAAGGAAAATAAACCATCCCTTATATCCCTATTATGCAGTTGAAAATTGTCCTTTTTGAAAGTTTAAAAACGAATTGTGGTTATCCTGTTACACACAGGACAAATTTTTTTTCACATTTTTATTCTCTTGAAAGCCTTGTTTGATAACCCGTTGAGAAAACTATAACTCATAATAAAACCGGACCCCCTGAAATGGCCCGTTTTCAGTTCAAATTTGTCGCATGTAATTTTACCTCCTTAACTTCCTGTTTGGATTTCCCGGCTATCTATCCCGTAAGTGTTAAAATTTTTTTAGTCAGTATCGTTTAAGATGATTCAAACAATATAATTATGTCAATTTTAAGGAAAATAAACCATCCCTTATATCCCTATTATGCAGTTGAAAATTATCCTTTTTGAAAGTTTAAAACGGAATTGTGGTTACCCTGTTGCACATAGGACAAAAATTTTTTCACATTTATATTCTCTTGAAGGCCTTGATTGATAATCCGTTGAGAAAACTAGACCTCATAATAAAACCGGACCCCCTGAAATGGCCCGTTTTCAGTCCAAATTTGTCGCATGTAATTTTACCTCCTTAACTTACTGTTTGGATTTCCCGGCTTTCTATCCCGTAAATTTAAATTTTTTTTAGTCAGTATCGTTAAGGATGATTCAAACAATATAATTATGTCAATTTTAAGGAAAATAAACCATCCCTTATATCCCTATTATGCAGTTGAAAATTATCCTTTTTGAAAGTTTAAAAAGGAATTGTGGTTATCCTGCTGCACACAGGACGAAATTTTTTTCACATTTTTTTTCTCTTGAAAGCCTTGTTTGATAATCCGTTGAAAAAACTTGACTTCATAATAAAAAAGCACCCCCTGAAATGGTCCGTTTTCAGTCCAAATTTGTCATATGTAATTTCACCTCCTTAACTTCCTGTTTGGATTTCCCGGCTTTCTATCCCGTAAATTTAAATTTTTTTTAGTCAGTATCGTTAAGGATGATTCAAACAATATAATTATGTCAATTTTAAGGAAAATAAACCATCCCTTATATCCCTATTATGCAGTTGAAAATTGTCCTTTTTGAAAGTTTAAAAACGAATTGTGGTTATCCTGCTGCACACAGGACGAAATTTTTTTCACATTTTTATTCTCTTGAAAGCCTTGTTTGATAATCCGTTGAAAAAACTTGACTTCATAATAAAAAAGCACCCCCTGAAATGGTCCGTTTTCAGTCCAAATTTGTCATATGTAATTTCACCTCCTTAACTTCCTGTTTGGATTTCCCGGCTTTCTATCCCGTAAAATTAAATTTTTTTTAGTCAGTATCGTTAAGGATGATTCAAACAATATAATTATGTCAATTTTAAGGAAAATAAACCATCCCTTATATCCCTATTATGCAGTTGAAAATTGTCCTTTTTGAAAGTTTAAAAACGAATTGTGGTTATCCTGCTGCACACTGGACGAAATTTTTTTCACATTTTTATTCTCTTGAAAGCCTTGTTTGATAATCCGTTGAAAAAACTAGACTTCATAATAAAAAAGCACCCCCTGAAATGGTCCGTTTTCAGTCCAAATTTGTCATATGTAATTTCACCTCCTTAACTTCCTGTTTGGATTTCCCGGCTTTCTATCCCGTAAAATTAAATTTTTTTTAGTCAGTATCGTTAAGGATGATTCAAACAATATAATTATGTCAATTTTAAGGAAAATAAACCATCCCTTATATCCCTATTATGCAGTTGAAAATTGTCCTTTTTGAAAGTTTAAAAACGAATTGTGGTTATCCTGTTACACACAGGACAAATTTTTTTTCACATTTTTATTCTCTTGAAGGTCTTGTTTGAAAATCCGTTGAGAAAACTATACCTCATAATAAAACCGGACCCCCTGAAATGGCCCGTTTTCAGTCCAAATTGGTCGCATGTAATTTTACCTCCTTAACTTCCTGTATGGATTTCTCGGCTATCTATCCCGTAAGTGTTAAAATTTTTTTAGTCAGTATCGTTTAAGATGATTCAAAAAATATAATTATGTCAATTTTAAGGAAAATAAACCATCCCTTATATCCCTATTATGCAGTTGAAAATTGTCCTTTTTGAAAGTTTAAAAACCAATTGTGGTTATCCTGTTACACACAGGACAAATTTTTTTTCACATTTTTATTCTCTTGAAGGTCTTGTTTGATAATCCGTTGAGAAAACTATACCTCATAATAAAACCGGACTCCCTGAAATGGCCCGTTTTCAGTTCAAATTTGTCGCATGTAATTTTACCTCCTTAACTTCCTGTTTGGATTTCCCGCCTTTCTATCCCGTAGATTTAATTTTTTTTTAGTCAGTATCGTTTAGGATGATTCAAACAATATAATTATGTAAATTTTAAGGAAAATAAACCATCCCTTATATCCCTATTATGCAGTTGAAAATTATCCTTTTTGAAAGTTTAAAACGGAATTGTGGTTATCCTGTTGCACATAGGACAAATATTTTTTCACATTTATATTCTCTGGAAGGCCTTGTTTGATAATCCGTTGAGAAAACTAGACCTCATAATAAAACCGGACCCCCTCAAATGGCCCGTTTCAGTCCAAATTTGTCGCATGTAATTTCACCTCCTTAACTTCCTGTTTGGATTTCCCGGCTTTCTATCCCGTAAATTTAAATTTTTTTTAGTCAGTATCGTTAAGGATGATTCAAACAATATAATTATGTCAATTTTAAGGAAAATAAACCATCCCTTATATCCCTATTATGCAGTTGAAAATTGTCCTTTTTGAAAGTTTAAAAACGAATTGTGGTTATCCTGTTACACACAGGACAAATTTTTTTTCACATTTTTATTCTCTTGAAAGCCTTGTTTGATAACCCGTTGAGAAAACTATACCTCATAATAAAACCGGACCCCCTGAAATGGCCCGTTTTCAGTCCAAATTTGTCGCATGTAATTTTACCTCCTTAACTTCCTTTTTAGATTTCCCGGCTTTCTATCCCGTAAATTTAAATTTTTTTTAGTCACTATCGTTTAGGATGATTAAAACAATATAGTTATGTAAATTTTAAGGAAAATAAACCATCCCTTATATCCCTATTATGCAGTTGAAAATTGTCCTTTTGGAAAGTTCAAAAAGGAATTGTGGCTATCCTGTTACACACAGGACAAATTTTTTTTCTCATTTTTATTCCTTTGACGGCCTTGTTTGATAATCCGATGAAAAAACTAGACCTCATAGTAAAACCGCACCCCCTGAAATGGCCCGTTTTCAGTTAAAATTTGTCCCATGTAATTTCACCTCCTTAACTTCCTGTTTGGATTTCCCGGCTATCTATCCCGTAAGTGTTAAATTTTTTTTAGTCAATATCGTTGAGGATGATTAAAACAATATATTAAGTCCATTTATAGGAAAATAAATAAATTTTTTTCGCATTTCTTTGCACGAAAGGGTCATGGTTTTGAATCCGTTGATATATTATGCCCTTTTGTTGAAAAATGGCCCCCGAAATCGTTGAATTTAAGGGCAAATTTGGTGCATGTTTATTTAGCTCTTTTGAATCTTTAAATTAATAGTTGCTCTCATAAATTGTTTAGCAATTTTAATTTTTCAAAATTTAATTCCAGTAGTGAATTCATGTAGTTGTTTCTGAGAATGTTCATTGGTTTTTTCTTTATTTCTATTTATTGTTTAAATTTTATTATTTATTCTTAGTTTTATCTTTATATTCCTGAGTGTTTAGATATTAATAGATCGATTGCCAAAATTTTCATTGTTAATTTTTTTGTTGTACACATTGATTTCTTACCTGTACACATACATATCTTTGCACATGTATTAATTATTATGATTTTATATAGAAATATTACAAATTGCATTGTATTTTGATAATGTTTTTTTTGTACCAATTTTTTGTAAAAGAATATATTTATTTTAATATTTTTTTTTATGTATTGTTGAACTACATTTATTTCAAATAACTTTCATTGGTAAATTGCAATTTATTGTTGTTGAATTTTTTATGATAACTAATGTTATTTTTCATTTACTATTGAAACCAATAAAGTTATTGTTTATTGTAAAAAGTGATTTTCTTTAAACTTTTCCCTATTTGTTTTTCAGAAACTTTAAAAAGCACTTTTTTCTTCAAATATCAAATGAGTTTTTACCCTCAAATTTAAAATCTTAAATTTAATTTTAAGAAAAACACATATGATATCATTATTTATGTAATTGCTGGAAAGAATGAATATCATTCATTGTTAAAATATTTTGAATTATTTAAAGATGAAGAAAAATGTACTTTATTGTGATCGGTTGGATCCAAAAGTTAAGAAATAATTCTTCTAGGTAAGTAATTTTTTTATCATTAATCGAATATTTTTGGAAAGAACTTATTATTTCGATAGAAAAAAAAATGCATGTTTAGAAATCTCGTAAGAATTGTTGAAATATAAGTTTAAAGGTCTCAAAGTTATATTTTATTGTAACCGAGTGGTTAAGAGCACCGAGACCGGTTCGAAAGATCCGAGATCGATTCCAGGGTTAGCAATTTTTTTTTTTATTTTTTTATTTATAATTATATCATTTCTCTATATTTCTTAATGCTAAATTAATAATTTTCGATCGATGAAAATTTTTCTCTCATTCTTACAGACGAAATATTCTATCATCACTTTCGACCTTGTAAGATTGCGATTGATTGATCGATCGTACGGTTATATGATTTTTTTTAATATATCTGAACTGACTAATGACGTTACCAATAAAACTTTAAATGACGTCACTAAATAAAGGACGAAGGACGTTAAAATATTACCATGTGGTTAGACAAATTTTCCGGGTTTAACACGGAGCAGCAATGGTTTGAATATTTTCGGGAAATTAAAATTATTTCGATCGAAAAAAAATTTCAATTTTCTATAAATCTCATAAGATTTGTTCATATATGAGTTTTAACGTCATTTAAATATATCTTCTAATGGCCGAGTCGTCATGGTCGCCGTTCGATATGGAGCTGAGGATTGCTGGTTCGGAACCCGTTGGGGGTAAGTGTTTTTTCTTATTTCTAATAATTGAGTTCTGTTTCTTTCAGCTAATAATATATATAATTAACATTTATAATTGTTTCCAGACATTGCTTGATCGAAATATTCGATCGAAAAGTTCCAACCTTTCAGGGTTGGAAATGATAGATCGATCGATCGATGAGATATATTTTTCAATTTTATTTTTGCTCACTGTGACGTCACTTAATTTTGAACGGGAAAAAAATCCTCGAAAAATGGGGGGGGGACATCGAATTTTCGATTTTCATGAAATAGGATTTAGGGAGTGGCATTACCACGTTGTGGGAAGCCTAAAAAACATATTCTTCAATTGAATTTTTCATTTTTTTGGGGAAATTTTTCGGCCTACATTTCAGAAATTCTCAAAAATAGGCCAAAATCGGGCCTTTTTTTCACTTTTTGCAACTTTAACGTCGATTTGTGCGTTAACTATCGATCGTAGGTTAACGATAGTAGGTTCATTCGATAGCGCTTGAATTACTCTATCGATGGTGTAAATTTGGTCCCGGAAAACCTTAAGGAAAAAAACTTTTTTTTTCAACTTCTCAGAAATTTCAAATTGTCGATGAAATGGTCGACGATTTTTTGAATTTTTTTTTTTCGAATTTCTCGATGAAATTTACAGCATAGGTGGATAACGTTACGATCGAAACGAATATATAACAAGTTTTTAGCTATTCGATACCCTTCACCGAATTTTTCGATAAAACAAGTTAACATATGTAAAGTATTAAGACGTTCATAAAAAATTTCAATATCGAAAAATTCGATGAAGGGAATCGAATAGCTAAAAACTTTTTATATATTTGTCTCGATCGTAACGTTATCCACCTATGCTGTGAATTTCATCGAGAAATTCGAAAAAAAATAATTCATAAAATCGTCGACCATTTCATCGACGATTTGAAATTTCTGAGAAGTTGAAAAAAAAAGTTTTTTTCCTTAAGGTTTTCCGGGACCAAATTTACACCATCGATAGAATAATTCAAGCGCTATCGAATGAACCTACTATCGTTAACCTACGATCGATAGTTTTTGTTAAAAACGGCGTTAAAGTTTCAAAAAGTGAAAAAAATCGACAATTTGGGCCTACTTTTGGGATTTTTCGGAATTTCGGTCAAAAAATTTTTAAAAAAAAAACGAAAAAAATCGACTTAAGGATATGTTTTTTAGGCCTCCCTTGACGTAACTAAGCCATTTCCAGAATCCTACTTCATAAAATCGAAAATTCGCTCATTTTTTCGATATTTTTCGGGAATGATGTCATTGGGTGACGTCATTGGATGGCGACGTATGTATGACGTCATACCATATATAGGAACCAAAAAGAAAAAAAATCTACGTAATCGATCGATCACTTCTCAACTTCGAAAGGTTGAAAGTGATGATCGAATTATTCGGCTGAAACTAACGTTAAGATAGTTATTAACGATCGAAAGTGATAATTTAAGCTGTAACGAATAGATATTAATTAGAAATTGGTTAGTAGAAATATAAAAATCTTTTACCTTATTGGGGGATCGATCCTTCGTCTTTCCGTTTATAACATATTCCGTGCGCTTATCGATTCGGCCATTGGAAGATATATTTATTGATCGCTTAAACTCATATATAAAGATTTCTTCAATGATGGAAACTTGAAAAATTTTTTCGATCGAAGGAATTGAAATTTCCCAAAAATATTTTAACCATAGCTGCTCCATGTTAAAGTTGGAAAATTCGTCTAAAGACATTGTAACATTTTATAGTCCTTCATCCTTTTTTTCGATAAAACAAATTTGTATTTGAATAGCATTATCTTGCATAATATATAATTCTGCAATATCAAATTGCATAACGTTAATTTTTAACAATCGATCGATTTTCGTGGAATTTTCCAGGAAAATTTGAACCATTGCTTCTTCATGTTACGTTCGGAAAAGTTGTCCAACCACATTGGAAAATTTTTAGGTCCTTCATCCTTTTTTTCAAGAAAACAATTTACAATTGCATTGCATTATAATGCATAATACGAAAATTTTTAATTTCGTCAAATTCGTTTATGGTTATCGAAAAGTTTATAATTTTTTAGTATAATAGCTTCGATCGCATCATAATACACTATGCTGTGAATTTGATCGAGAAATTCGAAAAAAAATAATTCATAAAATCGTCGACCATTTCATCGACGATTTGAAATTTCTGAGAAGTTGAAAAAAAAAGTTTTTTTCCTTAAGGTTTTCCGGGACCAAATTTACACCATCGATAGAGTAATTCAAGCGCTATCGAATGAACCTACTATCGTTAACCTACGATCGATAGTTAACGCACAAATCGACGTTAAAGTTGCAAAAAGTGAAAAAAAGGTCCGATTTTGGCCTATTTTTGAGAATTTCTGAAATGTAGGCCGAAAAATTTCCCCAAAAAAATGAAAAATTCAATTGAAGAATATGTTTTTTAGGCTTCCCACAACATGGTAATGCCACTCCCTAAATCCTATTTCATGAAAATCGAAAATTCGATGTCCCCCCCCATTTTTCGAGCATTTTTTCCCGTTCAAAATTAAGTGACGTCACAGTGAGCAAAAATAAAATTGAAAAATATATCTCATCGATCGATCAATCTATTTCCAACCGCGAAAGGTTGGAACTTATCGATCGAATATTTCGATCAAGCAATGTCTGGAAACAATTATAAATGTTAATTATATATATAATTAGCTGAAAGAAACAGAACTCAATTATTAGAAATAAGAAAAAACACTTACCCCCAACGGGTTTCCGAACCAGCAATCCTCAGCTCCATATCGAACGGCGACCATGACGACTCGGCCATCAGAAGATATATTTAAATGACGTTAAAACTCATATATGAACAATTCTTATGAGATTTATAGAAAATTGAAAAATTTTTTCGATCGAAATATTTTTAATTTCCCGAAAATATTCAAACCATTGCTGCTCTGTGTTAAACCCGGAAAATTTGTCTAACCATATGGTAATATTTAAACGTCCTTCGTCCTTTATTTTCGAAAAAAAAATTACATTTGAGTAACATTGCATTCATGTTATGTTAATTAATTATATCGAATAAATTGATTTATGATATGTTTTCGATAAGTTAACATTTTGTTCGTTACGATGTCTGATCGTTACATTACGTACCCATGGTTCGAATATTATGTGAAAGATCGAAAAATATTATTCGATATTTTTTTTCATGAAGCAGACTTATTTTTATAATATCGAAAAGTATTGGGTTGGAAATTTCAAATTTCAAAAAAAAAAAAAATCAATAAACGGGATTTTTATTTAGTGACGTCATTTAAAGATTTTATTGGTAACGTCATTAGTCAGGTCAGATATATTAAAAAAATTCATATAACCGTACGATCCATCAATCAATCGCAACTTTGAAAGGTCGAAAGTGATGATCGAATATTTCGGCTGTAAGAATGAGAGAAAAATTTTCATCGATCGAAAATGATTAATTTAGCACTTAGAAATATAAGAGAAATCAGATAATTATAAATTAAAAAATAAAAAAAATTTGCTAAGCCTGGAATCGATCTCGGATCTTCCAAACCGGTCTCGTTGCTCTTAACCACTCGGTTACAATAGAATATAACTTTGAGACCTTTAAATTTATATTTGAACAATTCTTATGAGATTTCCAAACATGCAATTTTTTTCGATCGAAATAATAAGATCTTTCCAAAAATATTCGATTATGTAATGATAAAAAAATTACTTACCTATAAGAATTATTTCTTAACTTTCGGATCCAACCGATCACAATAAAGTACATTTTTCTTCATCTTTAAATAATTCAAAATATTTAACAATGAATGATATTCATTCCTTCCAACAATTACATAAATAATGATATCATATGTGTTTTTCTTAAAATTAAATTCAAGCTTTTATGTTTGAGGGTAAAAACTCATTTGATATTTGAAGAAAAAAGTGCTTTTTAAAGTTTCTGAAAAACAAATAGGGGAATGTTTAAAGAAAATCACTTTTTACAATAAGCAATAAATTTATTGGTTTCAATAGTAAATGAAAAACAACTATAGTTATCATAAAAAATTTAACGACAATAAATTGCAATTTACCAATGAAAGTTATTTGAAATAAATGTAGTTTAACAATACTTAAAAAAATAATATTAAAATAAATATATTATTTTACAAAAAATTGATGCAAAAAAACCATTATCAAAATACAATGCATTTTGTAATATTTCTATACAAAATCAGAATAATTAACACATGTGTAATAATATATATGTGTACAATAAGGTAAGAAATCAATGTGTAGAACAAAAAAATAAATAATGAGAATTTTGACAATAAATCTATTAATATCTAAACACTCAGGAATATAAAGATAAAAATAAGAATAAATAATAAAATTTAAACAATAAATAGAAATAAACAAAAAAGCCATGAACTTTTTCAGAAACAACTACTTGAATTCACTATTAGAATTAAATTTTGAAAAATTAAAATTGCTAAACAATTTTTGAGATCAAATATTAATTTAAAGACCTTAAAGAGCTAAATGCAATAAAATGCATACACATGCACCGAATTTGCCCTTTGATTTAACGATTTCTGGGAGCGACTTTTCCACAAAAGGGCATATTTTATCAACGGATTTAAAAACTATACCCATTCGTGAAAAGAAATGCGAAAAAAATATTTATTTTCCAAAAAATGGACTTAAATATATTGTTTGAATCATCCTCAACGATACTGACTAAAAAAAATTTACATTTACGGGATAGATAACCGGGAAATCAAAACAGGAAGTTAAGGAGGTAAAATTACAGGCGACAAATTTGGACTGAAAACGGGCCATTTCAGGGGGTGCGATTTTATTATGAGGTCTAGTTTTCTCAACGGATTATCAAACAAGGCCTTCAAGAGAATAAAAATGTGAAAAAAATTTTGTCCTGTGTGCAACAGGATAACCACAATTCCTTTTCAAACTTTCAAAAAGGACAATTTTCAACTGCAAAATTGGGATATAAGGGATGGTTTGTATTCCTTAAAATTGACATAATTATATTGTTTGAATCATCCTCAACGATACTGTATAAAAAATTTTACATTTACGGGATAGATAACCGGGAAATCAAAACAGGAAGTTAAGGAGGTAAAATTAAATGCGACAAATTTGGACTGAAAACGGGCCATTTCAGGGGGTGCGATTTTATTATGAGGTCTAGTTTTCTCAACAGATTATCAAACAAGGCTTTTATATGAATTGAAATGTGAAAAAAAATTTGTCCTGTGTGCAACAGGATAACCACAATTCCTTTTCAAACTTTCACAAAGGATAATTTTTAACTGCAAAATTGGGATATAAGGGATGGTTTATATTCCTTAAAATTGACATAATTATATTGTTTGGATCATCCTCAACGATACTGACTAAAAAAATTTTACATTTACGGGATAGATAGCCGGGAAATCAAAACAGGAAGTTAAGGAGGTAAAATTACATGCGACAAATTTGGACTGAACACAGGCCATTTCAGGGGGTGCGATTTTATTATGAGGTCTAGTTTTCTCAATGGATTATCAAACAAGGCCTTCAAGAGAATAAAAATGTGAAAAAAAAATTGTCCTGTGTGCAACAGGATGACCACAATTCCTTTTCAAATATTCAAAAAGGTTAATTTTCAACTGCAAAATAGGGATATAAGGGATGATTTATCTTCCAAAAATTAACTTAATTACATTGTTTAAATGATCTTCAACGATACTGACTAAAAAAAATTTATATTTACGGGATATATGGCCGGGAAATAAAAACGGGAAGTTAAGGAGTTAAGTTAAAATTACAACCGACAAATTAGGACTGAAATTGGGTCATTTCAGGGGGAAAGTTTTTATTATGAGGTCTTGTTTTCTCAACGGATTATCAAAGAAGGCCTTAAAGTGAATTATAATGTGAAAATTTTGTTGGTATTTGGTGCAACAGGATACCACAATTCCATTATAAAGTTACAAAAAGGACATTATTTTTGAGTGTTCCTCACATGATAACTGTTGAAATTATTATTCGGTTTGCATATTGTAGGATGTTCTTACGACATTTACGCACATTAAGGAAAACCTTGGTTGGAAAATTCTCATCGGCGGCCAGTTAGTCCTATCTTGAAGGTTTGAAGAACAATTCTTTAGTGCGGGGTAATATAAAATTCCATCCGTTCACTTCCATCCTTACCGCAATTTGAATTTGTTTATCACTACTTGCCACTGAAAAAAATATCAATTATACATTATATATAAAATGATTTTTTTTTCTGGAAAACGGTACGTTCAGTTGATTGTATGATTGCATTTTCTCTGCAGCGTCGACTATCACTGTATCTTTGCTCCTCTTTCTTTTTTCTTGAGGCTTTCCCGTTTCTCTTCTATAAGTACGGATTCTTTTCCTATAACAATGTGACCCATCCAGGTTGAACATAAGAAATAATTTCAATCAATTATTTCGCTTTGAGTAATGGGAATTTTAAAAAACAAAAACTAAATGAATTAAAAATACTATTCTTATTTACATAAATATTGAAATAAATTATCAATTATTAAACATAATTCCATTAAAACCAATTTACAAAAAGGAAGAATATATACCGAAATTATCAATTTACAAAAAAAACTGATAGATTGTCATTTCTTTCTACAATTGCCAAAAGCAAAAGAAAGATTACATACTAGCTAAGCTAAAAATTACACTATTGCAAAAATTTTGCGACAAATAAAGCATTGACTGAGAAGAGAGAAAAAGTATACGATAACATAAATTAAACGATGAAATATTTTTTTTTCTTTTTGTTGTTAAATAATAAACTAAGTTATTTTTAAATACATACATATAGCACGATTTGAAATTGATCAATTTTTCAAACTGACTATTTATTTTTGTGTAGCGGCTAATGAGAACACTACGTTCCCATTAGTAATCAGTCCCATTTTTTTTTGTATGAATATTTTTTTTAATCTATCAGTTACATTTTTATACAAAAATTTAATTTATCGAAAATAATAAATAAGAACAATAACGATAGTTGGTTGGCAGTTTGGGAAGAAAGGTGTAATTGTTTCAAATAGGTAATTTGAAGATAAAAAAATGTTTTAATATAATTACTGAATTAAATGTGACAATAAAATAACATCAATATTATTTGTAGAGAGCCTATTTGAATGTAAATCGATTGGTAAATCAGTAATTATTTTAAAATATTTTTCAAAAACAGAAAAAATATGTTTTATAAACATCTATATATAATAATCAATACAATATTTCAATTTATAGCACCATTTTTTTCAAATTTAACATTTACGTATCATTCGTTTTTTTCTTAGTTTTTTTTTTATTTTTTATAATTATTGTGTTCTGTAAAATGGTTTTCAAGTTATACATTTCTAAAAATACCAATATTTTTTTAATTAAATATAAAATCAGTACATTTTTGGGCACAGATATCTTTTAAAAAAAGTCAAATTCTGGCAAAGTCGATTTATTCGCGAATTGAAATTAGAATATAATAGAAAATGAGACGTTGCTAGATATTGACTTGTTAAAAAGGGACCGGTGCGTATATTTGTTAAAGCTAGCTATCAAATAGCTAATTAAACATTTTCTTGTAAAATTTTTCAAAAACTTCTGTTTGCAGAAAATGTAACAAATAGTCCTTACTAAATTGAATATGACAAACACTAGAACTGTCTTAAATAAACGTTAATATGAGCTTTTAGCATTCATATTTTGCTGTTGCTACCACACGTTAATTACAAGCATGGTTTTATACACAAATCTGTGCCTTTTAATAGTTAGATATATAAATATTTTGTCTCCAATTTGATGGAAAAATTTAGAGCTCAATTCGGACAATGGAGCTAGATATACACAAAGTGTACTAATTTTGCATTATGCAGGCGTTAATAAATAAGCAGCAATTATGTAGGTATCTTTCTTACGTAGAGAACAGATTAATTATCACATTTTCGATAGTTTAATTTTGTACCGATTGTTTCACAAAATAAGAAAAAGAAAATACGTTTTAAATACATTCTTTTTAATTTGTAAGTTATAAGTTCAAGATATGACAAAATAATGACGTGATATCGCCTTAAACAGCGTTTTCTTAGTTATCTTTTTAGAAAAGTTATATTCAAATATTTTTATTTTTAGCAGGAAAGTAGACATTGAAAGGATGTAAATCCATATAACAATAATTAATTCTGCGACATTTCGGTCCTTTATTTGACCTTCTTCAGGCTTCTTAATATAAAGCATATAATGTACATCTCATACTCTTATATACTTTATATTAAAAGGACCGAAACGTCGCAGAATTTATTATTAGTATATGGATTAACATCTTTTCAATGTCCACTTTCCTGCTAAAAATTAAATAATATTATGTAAAATATGGACACAACAAATTTGTCGATGTCGTTATATACTAATAAAGTTAACATGAAATTACTTTTTGTTAACTTATTAACCACTCAATAATCCGACAATGAGATATAGTTTCCAGAAATCAGTCAAATAGCCTAATGGAGACATATTTACGATATACTGCACAGATTTGTATGCAAAACCATGATGAAAAGTAAAAGAAAAAGATTATGCTTAGAAAAATATTAGAACATATTATAATTTATACAAACATTTTCAAATAATTTCAAAAATTGGCTTCTAAAAGAAATAAACTATATACATAGACTTACATAAATGGAAGAGTTAATGCGTTAATTAACACGGACATATATATACGGATATATATATTAAAATGTAATTAACTAAAAGCGAAAATATAACATAATTAAATTATTTACAAAAAGAAAACTACAATTTTATATGTCGACTTGATAAAACTATTGATACTTTTATAGTTAAAATCAAATTAAATTCTAACTTCTTATTTCATATGATCGCAAATTTAAATATTAAAATAAAATACAATCTGAATTCTGCGATCATTTTATCACAATGTTCTAATTAAAATGTATAAATTACATTTATTTTTGAAAAACAAAGGTTCATTCCTTTTGTTTAATTAATCTTGACGTAAAACTAATTATTTTTAAATATATGTTTGTTTCGTACGTGGCGAAATATTTAAATATTTTCCATCATAACGTGAATGCTCAGATCGATCCATGTGGCAGGGCACGTATGATTTGAGGAGAAATATTTAATTTGTTCTTGAAACAAATAATACCGGCAATGAAAACCAAATTTTAAAGGAGTTAATTATTTCAAACATATACTGGTCCTTGGTTATCATTATCATCGAGACTGATTTTATTAGCGAAGGCCGGTCCTCCGCCATCATCAAAAAACCGCCGAAACGTAAACTCGAAAAAACCATGAAATGGTTTTCCATTATCTAATAAATTGTCTGATTTGTTTGAATCATTCGAATCACTATTTCGTAGTTTATCCGGATCAACTGGATCAAAATTTGATGTATCTGTAGGGTTTTCGATCTTGGGTATGTAAGGAGCAACTTGTCGACGTAATCCTTTATCAAAATCAATGTTTTTGAAAAATGGATGCGATTTTACTTCGTTTGCATTTTTCCCTAAACGCTTATCGGAGCCTACACATAGTTTTAATATCAGATCCATAGCTTCACGTGATAAATTTGCTTGTTTTGGTATATGAAGCGTTGTTTGCCAATTAATAACCTGGAAATATTAATAAAATTCATTTTTGTTCTTTCTATTAAATTTTTTTTCAACGATTTTACCTTATATTGCGTTTCCCCTGGTGTGTTAGCACAAAACGGAGGACTACCTACTAACATTTCGTATAAAATTACTCCTACACTCCACCAATCACAAAGCTGCGAATATCCTTTCCGCTGTAACACTTCCGGTGCTATGTAATTTGGAGTTCCAACCAGAGAATGGGCTAAACATCTAAAAAAGTAAAAAAAAAAACACCTTTAATATTTTATAATGACAAAAACACAGAAATTATATAGTATATAACAAGACGACAATTCAGGTTGTTTAAGATCGGTTTTTTTATTTAATATTTTTATTATTCAATTAGCTACGTTTCGTTACGTATCATAACTTGATTCACAAAAATAAAATATTTTCAATTTAAATTCAATAAATTAATATTTAATTTATTTATTGAATTTAAATTGAAAATATTTTATTTTTGTGAATCAAGAAGCCTGAATCAAGTTATGATACGTAACGAAACGTAGCTAATTGAATAATAAAAATATTAAATAAAAAAACCGATCTTAAACAACCTGAATTCTCGTCTTATTTAAAAAAATAAAAGCTGAGATCTGATTTTATCATCTATAGTATATAACAGCAAGTATACAGTAAGTATATAAGTATATTATGTAAGCGCGAATGAAGTGATACTTCTTCAGTATTAAGGAAAATGATATTTTGGTTGATGCATATTTTAGCAACGTGAAAATCTAATAACGTTGACTTTTGTACTTTGTTTTTAATTTAGTAAATTATTTTTTTTTTGTTGATTTAATTCTAATTTGTATTATTTTTTTCTTTTGTTGCTAAATTTTCTTTATGGGGTCCGATTTGTTAGTGAATTAGATTAAAAACAAAGTGGAAAATGCAACGTTGCCAGATTTGTTTGTGTTGAAAAAAATTTTTTTTTCTTTCTTTAAAAATCAGCTGTACAGAAGAGATTCATAACAACTATATTTTTCCATTCCTAATACTCGTAAATATTATCGATATTAAATATACAAAGGTGTGAAAATTATTAGACTCAAAAGAAGATTTTTACTTTTATCCAACAATGTATCACCCGGACTGTAAAACATTCAACAGCAATTATGGTTTGGAGCTGCATATCAGCAAAGGGTACCGGTAGGATATATATTGTGGAAGGTACTATGAGGCAAGACCTTGGAATATTGGATATACAAGCCTTGGAAACGAGGTTATTGTCTCAAACTAAAGAGTGTATTCCGGAAGAAAATTTTATCTTTATGCAGGATGGAGTTCCTTGCCATAAAGCCAAAAAAGTTATGGATTTCCTCAAAAATTCTAACATTAATGTGCCTTCTTGGCCAGGAAATAGTCCTGATGCTAATCCCATAGAAAATTTTTGGACCATTGTGAAGAAAAAACTAAAAAAATAAGCTATTACAACATGGGTAGATTTGATTACCGAACTCATTAAGATTTGGCATCATAATAAAATATAAATGAAAAAAAAAGTATAAAGTATGGCAGGATGAGAAAAATAAATTATAAACAATAAAGGATACCACACAAAATATTAGATGATTAAATTAAAATGTGTTTTTTTTTTCTCTTGAGTCAAATAATTTTCACACCTCTGTACTCGGGAGTTTCTCCCCACAAATTTCCAAGCTAGGCTGCTTTTGGGTGGAGGGTAAATCTCCATCGAAGAAGCAGTTTTTTTTAAATAAATTAAAAGGCATTTAATAAATTTAAAAAAATAAAATTTAAGAATTGAAAATTTGGCATATTTCCCATATATCATATCCTCCATTATACTTTTCGCAAAACAGTTGCATTGTATAGTTTTCATACTAACCTTTGATGTTCTCTTCGCCGTCGTCGTTCCAGAGGTTTTAATTGATGATGACAACGACATTCACTATTATCACCAACCCAGTCATCTGTAGGATCCATTGAATCCTGTCTCCCATGTTCACCTTTTAAAAAAAAATATAAACTCAATTGAAAAGAATTCTTAATAAAACGTAGCTTTTATTTACCATTTTGTTGATAGTATTTCGAATTATGAGTCCATCGAAATCCAGTACAAAGCCCAAAATCTGTAAGTTTTATATGTCCATCCCTATCAATGAGAATATTATCGGGTTTAATATCTCGATGAATAAATCCCATTTTATGAACACTTTCTACTGCACACGTTAATTCCGCTATGTAGAATCTAAAAACAAGGAAAATCATATAAACATGCTTATAATTGATTCATGCGTAATTGGTTTTACCTCGCTAACGATTCTTCAAATATGCCTAATTTAATCAGAAGAGACATTAAATCACCACCAGGAATGTAATCCATAACAAAATATAAATTATCTTTATCTTGAAATGAATAGTAAAGTTTAACAACCCATTCGTTATCAGCTTCAGCAAGAATATCTCGTTCAGCTTTAACATGTGCTACTTGGTTCCGTTTAAGCACATCAGCTTTCCGTAATGTTTTCATTGCATACAAATGGTTTGTATCTATTTTACTTACTAACGTAACTTCGCCAAAAGCACCAACTCCAATATGTTTTATTTTCGTAAACATAGACTTGTCCATTTTGGCTCGTTTCAATCTAATATAATTGGACTCTTTTTGTGATAGCATTTTTCGCATTTGACATTGGGCTTCAGCACTTAAACCAATTTTATTCATTTCCGTCTCCAATTGCATTCGCCTAAACACTCGCTGCTTGTGCGATTTTATCACATTTTCCATATGTTGTTCCATATAAAATTTAAATGCCTGAGGTGAATAGTTTTGGACCTTACAATCTCTTCGTTCTTCTTCTTTTTCTTTGGATATTTGTTTTCGCTCAGGTATGGGAGATTGGTGTTGAATTTTGTTATAAGGTGGTGGTTGAGGAGCATTTCGCTCCGAACTACGTCGTTCGTTTGTGCTTCCGTTCATATGAGTTTGTTTATTTTGAATTGAGGAACTAGCGACCGGAGGTAACGAAGGAGTTGAATGAGAAACTCCTACACTACTGTCAGGAGAATATCCCGAACTAGGTCGCCCATCAGATGACTGCGGACTTTCCGACCGTCCATCGGACGTGATTACGGGAGAATACTTTCTTTGTAATGGTTGATGATGACTAGTGTCATCATTGCCATACGGTGGCGGTGGTAAAGGATGATGGTTTATTCCTATTCCTCGCTTTGCGGCTAAAGCCAAAGCTTGCATGGTACTAGCGTAACTAGGAGGTTCAGTCGTTGGAACAGGAATTGATGGCGAGTTGCAAGTATTAGATGAATACCCGGAATTTGTCGTAGGTACAGGAGATACTTTATTACTTAATGAATATCCTGGCACATGTGGAGCTTGTTGTTTTTGTTGTATTGATGAAGCGTAACTGGGAGGGGGAGGCTGTGCGGTAGGACTATTCGGGGGACACGTAACAACAGAAGATGTAGGCACAGGGGCTGTAGGAGCTATTGCAGTTTGGAGAACAGGTTTTTGGACTTGCGTACTTTTAACAGATTGCATTATTATAGGAGGTTGTGTTTTAGCTTGTCTAGCACCCCAAGCTTGGAGTGGTGTCGGTCGAGCCATGGCGGTTGGAGTTGAAGCTGATACTGTTATAGGACTGGGTGATCCGGCTGAAGTTGGACCAGAATAAATTCCCGAAGACGGACTTTTTCTGTAGTCTTGCGACTGCGTTGGACTTTGTCTACTCTGTATGGATGCTGTGTATGAAGGTGGTGCTTGAGTCATTGATGGAGATGGAGGGATTAAAGGGTACGGCGGTGGTGGTTCGGACGCTGAAGAACTATTTGTTTGATAAAGACTAAGCGCTTGCATTTGTTGGGTCAATTGTTGTTGAACTTGAGGCCCATTCTGAATAATCATTGGCTGTCTTCCTGAGGTGGAGGATGACGTAGTGCTGGCTACGGGACTAGTACCTCTTTGGGAAGTTGGATTTGGCGTACTACAATTACTACTATTGGGAACTGCAGGCGGTGGTCGGGATGGCACCACCGGTGCCGGAGGGATTCGTTTTAATATTTGTTGCATATTTGATGGTACAACAGGTGGTGGATACGGCGATACATTTGTGGTAAGATGTGTCGGCGGCGGTGGCGGTGGAGGAGGTGGTGTTGAACTACATCTAGGTGGAGGTAAAGGCGGCGGTGGTTCACTATTGCTACTAGTTGAATATTGGCGCGATATTTGCGAATGGTGAGGATGAATATCACCAGCTCGTGGAGAATCTGAACGAGAACTACCCGCGCCACTATCTAATGTTGTCGCTGGACTACTTCGATGATGCATTGATATTTCACGTTCTAATGAAGGCTTTCGTATTAATTTAGATAAATTATTTTTTGTTATTCCATTCATCTCGGGTTGTTTGACCAAAATTTGAATGGTCTCCTCCATTCGACCATTGCCATGTTTTAACGGTCGAAATGACGGATCCTGTAAAAGAATATGACATATTATTGCTTGGAATTTCTTTTCAATACAATGAAACATAACAAGTCCAACTAGCACCCGCTTCTCTTGTACATCTCATTTACAATGTTTATAGTTAATCCTCTTTGATGTGTGACAGGTCGGAATGTGACCGCTGACATAAGCATATTTATATGTACACAATCCAGCTAGGTCAAGCACAATATCATTTTGTATTCCCTAATTTAATACCATTCAAATGAGCACTCATTCTATAAACACCCCACATAAATCATAAATGTTCAAAAATCCTAACAATCTGATAACATTCGTGATAAATCATTCAATTATTCAATAACTATCTTCACTACTAAATACAACAAAGGCAACAACAATCAAACCGAAAATGTTTAACTAGAACATCTTTGGTCACTGCCAAGATTGCAAATAAATGTTTTCTTAGTTTTAGTTTAACATTATAACTCAATATAATTATATTAACTCTTCTGGAAATAAAATCACCTGACTTAAAAATAGAGAAACATTGTTAAGTCTTCCTAAGATATAAATGCATTTAAAACCAATCAATAACAAAAAAAATTCCTCTATTATAAAACCAGTAAAAACGGTATAAGATAACTATTCATAGTAAAATTGCATTTATTTTCTATAATAACAATAAAGGATTTTATTTGGTTGATTAGCAATAAATTTGTAACTTCAAACTATTCGTTTTTAACAAATTAATTTAATAATTCTTGAGAAAATATCAAGTTATTATTATCGGAGACAAAACAAATTATGGCTTCGGAAAGAAAATAAAACAATAATATCATTACACATAATTTATAATTGGTTAATGTTATATGATGCATGGAAAAATAAATTGTTAACACTTAACAACATTAAATTGAAGCAATGAAGCCTTGAATGGCGTAATGTGCAATCGCATTTGGAATAGTTTACTATACCTAATTTGGTAAAAACTTAAAATATAGAAAACTAATAATACAGTAACATATTGTTAAATGCTTTAATAATTATGTATGGGAAATTCTCACCAAATTTCGATAGTCAGAAAAAAAATTATAAAATTTGTTTTTTTTTTTAATTTTGTAGAACTTGTATAACTATATTTGACCAGTATAGTGATCCCCAGAATGAACTTATTTTAGACGAATTATAAGGATGATTTATAATTTTAAAAGTGATATGATAGTATTTATAAGCCAAACCGTCATTGAATCGTATTTAAATAAAATAAAATTTAATGCTCTTGTAATATATATACAAATACTATGTTTACATTTTGTTTTTAATTTTAAGTGTGATGTACTTTGCATCAACCATCCTAGCAGCGTCTGTAGATCCTGATCTAGGATAGAAATTAGTTTACGATATTGTAGTTGTTTATTTGAGATGGGGAAAAATAGATGGCAATTCTTAAAAAACCCCGAATATTGTTTCTGATTTCATTTTGTTATAAGACCATATGTCTTATTCTTTTATGTTTGTATTTTCTGTATTTTTGGAGTAGGTCATCGAGGGTGTAGTTACTGATACTTCCAATTATTTGGCTAGGCCCACTTTTACAATTTGTCTAGAATTTCCGCGACAAAGCGAGAATATATAAATCTAGCGATAGTATCTGTAATTCCTCATGTATATCGTGTACTTTGTATTTGCCTGGGTAGTTTCCCAGCATTCTTAGGAATATATTTTGGACCCTTTGTATTGTCAGATACTTGGTTTTGCTTACTGAACTCCAGACTGGACATGCATATGTAAGCACTGGTCTAAGCACTGTTTTATAAATTATTAATTTATTGCTGGTAGACATCCTTGATTGTCTATTTAGCAATGGATATAAGATGTTAGTTCGGGCCATTAATTTGTTTTTAGATAGTTTTATGTGTTTAGCAAAGTTGAGCTGGAATCCAGTTGCATCCCCAAGTATCTAACTGTTTTTGCCCCCTCTATATTTTTCCCATTTATTAATACCTTTTTATGCTTCTTGGGTCTTCTTCTAGTGAATAAGATAGTTTCAGTGAATCGTATTTGTAATTGCTTAATAGGAACCTAAAAGCCTTAAGACCTTAAGATTTAACAGTATTATTGTTACGTTAATATAATCTTAATCCCTCTGTAAAGTGTTATTTGTTGTCCTGCACCGTTAAAATGAACTACTTGTATCTCTGCATTGTACTTACAGCAATAATTTTCACTTAAGTCAATATGAATGATGTTCTTATCTTTAAACAAGCAAAGAAATAAAAAAAAAGTTAAATAGCACAAATTTACGAAAAATGGTAAAATATTTATCATTGGCTAATTGATTGTAAAAGCTTAGGAAATACTGAATAAAATACTGCTTTTCTACAATACCGACACCTTCGAACTGATGTTTTAAAATCAAATTTAATTAGTATAAGATGTATTGTTACTATATGTCATACGAAAATTTTCAGTAAAATCTTGTAGACATAAATGAATTTTTCAGTTGCACAACCATATGACTTTATGAATTAGGATGGACCCAAAACGCTAAAACCAATTGACAGTTAAGAGCACTTAGCTTTAAGTGTTCCTAAAGTTATACGACTATGATTAAACTGTTACCCAATTGAAAATTACAAGTATATCCTTGGGGTATCTACCTAAGATTTGTTTGGCTAAAAAAATAGATGTTTTATATAGTCATTCAGTTTAAATAACATCAATTATCTTTTAGAGTAACGTTGAGGAATTCGAAAGCGAGGTTTCCAGAAATTTCAATCACAATGCTTTGTATCCAAAATTTGGTTTCATAAGAATTATAGAAACCGACTGATTAATTCGGAAATCACATTTTGGAGGCAAAGACCAACATCGTCATCTTATAAGTGACCTAAGCTTAAATATAAAATGAGGCGCATGTGGCAAAGAACCAGAAATCGGACTTACAAAAGAGAATTCAATAATCTTGTTCATCTTGTGAGAAAAGAACTGGAATATTTCACCAACAACCAGTATCAAAAATATCTTGAAGACATTCATCCAGAGGACCACCAAATTTGGAAGACCACTAAAGCTATATTACAGAAAAAAAGCCAAATTCCTTCTCCATAAGAAGGAGTTCTGGATTTTCAAACTTCTTTGGAAAGGTCTTCAATCAAACCTGCGTACAATCCGATCCTAATTCTTATAACCATCTTCAAATCCCAGAGAACCAAGTGGAATTTGTAACTCCGTCCGAATTGAAACAACAAATCACGGCTCTAAAATCTAAAAAATCTCGGCCTAGAAAATTATCCTAATGCAGGAGAACTAGGCTTGGGAGAAACTATAAACCAAAGAAGGTTGAAGCGAAAACTCCCTCAAGAGCTCCAAGAAATAGCAGTTGCTTGACCACAAAATCAAAAACAATCAACAAATAAAAGACAGAGGAGTGAAGTTCGACTCATCCAGCTACTTAAACGCCGCTAAAGATCATTTGCCTGCTATCACCACCATGATATAGCGACACATTGCTGAACTGGTGGAAATTACATAATAGTCCTCGTCTTAGTATGGAATGTTCAATGATGATATACAAATCAGTCATTAGATCACTTCTCACCTACTCTTGCGCGGTTTGGCTTCCATCCTCAAAGAAAAATCACAATGACCTACAGGTGTTCCAAAATAGAGTCTTGAGAATCATCACTAAAGCTCCATGGTATGTGAAAAAGAACGAAATTAATCACGAAATGAACGTCCCATACATAAAAGACTTTCTAATCGTACTCCCAAGGAATTTCCTTAACGGCCTAGAAAACTGTCCTAGTGCAATAGAACTAGGCATAGGGGAAACTATTAACCAAAGAAGGTTGAAGCGAAAACTCCCTCAAGAGCTCCAAGAAATAGCAGTTGCTTGACCACAAAATCAAAAACAATCAACAAATAAAAGACAGAGGAGTGAAGTTCGACTCCTCCAGCTACTTAAACGCCGCTAAAGATCATTTGCCTGCTATAACCACCATGATATAGCGACACATTGCTGAACTGGTGCAAATTACACAGTAGTCCACAAAAAAAGCAAACTTGAGTGTTAGATGATTCATTCCTCTATCTTTTTTATTTGTTGATTGTTTTTGATTTTGGGGTCAAGCAACTGCTATTTCTTGGAGCTCTTGAGGGAGTTTTCGCTTCAACCTTCTTTGGTTTATAGTTTCCCCCAAGCCTAGTTCTCCTGCACTAGGACAATTTTCTAGGCCGTTAAGGAAATTCCTTATGAGTCTTCTCGGATAGACCCAGAATATCAAATTTCTAACATAGATCCAATACTGTCGTTTTTATTGGAAAATAATTCGATTTTTCTGTTTCATTAACGCTTATAGAATGGTCATAATGTAGCAATATTGTTAGAGTCGAATGAAACAAATGGAATGTTTACCTTGAACATTCCACACGCATTTGCATGAACGAGGCGCCATCATCAACAGTAGTTAGATCTTGCGGGCGAGTTGGGGACGGCGGCCAGAGTTTAACTACTGCATCGCACAGATGTTTCATCAAACTCTATACGTTCATTATCTTATGCAATAAATACCATCGGTGGCCCATCTTTTACCTGTCCCTCATCGCCGTCTTACCAATTCAGTTTCTAAACCTTTTTCACCTCGTCCAATCTATTCAATCTACTTCTTATAAAAACTTATTTACATTAAATTAAATAATACGAAGATTCGATGAAAAGGGTCTCTTAAAAGAATTTCTCAGTTGTATTTAATATGCAGAACTATTATAATATATTTTATACGGTCTAGTGAAATAAATTCTTATAAAAAAAATGATCACAGAATTTCTAACATAGCTTAATGCTAAATATCAAAAAAAAAATAGAATTTTAGTGATTTTCAATATTTCTATACCAATTTGAAGGGGAGAAGTCACTTTTTTTGATAGAATGAACGATAAACAATGCCAAGTACCCTACTATTCATAAGAATAGATTATTACGAGTATTAGTAAACTATTTTATTGTTTTAAACATATTTATATTTTTATACTAATTATACTTTAAACTAGTAGTTGCCCGTTGCATTCGCAACTAAAGGTTTTATCTCAATAAAATGTTTAATATGAGATAATGCAGTTAATCAACAATCGAAATTTAAAATTTAATAATCAAAGTGTTGTTAATTATAAAAAAAGTTCATCTAAAATTATATTAAGAAATAAAATATAAGTGTTTTTTTATATCATTTTAATAACAACATTTTAAATAATGTCATTTCACTAAATTAGTATGAAAGTTTAATACTTATGTAGTACTTATACCGAATAGGCGATTTTAAATTTTGGTTCGTTTTTCAACAAACAAACTTTTTATAATCTATTTTTTATGAATCAATGGTTGTGATCTGGAGTAATTATATATTCGACTGAAAAGCATTAAGGTAGCAATTTTTTGCCATATATTTCACTGTCAATTCAAATATAAAATCTTCGATACAAACTTTTTTTCGGTATTTAGAACAATTTAAAAACCAATTATTGTTATAGAAAATAAATAAAATATTCGAATTTACTTCCACGCTTTCCATTTATTTCCAACAATTGTGTATGTACAACGTCCAAATGTGCGAAATCGTATAGCTTTTTAGTCATATTAACTAACATAAAGAAAGTCATTATTTTTTTTCCATTTACAATGTATTTTCAAATATAAGTGCACAATTGTGTCGATGAAATTTGGAAAGTGTTTTCCTTATAAGATGCAGATATGTAATAAGAAAGGGTTTTTAAAATTTCTCCCCTAAAAGAGTGAAAAACGGTAGCAAAGTTTGTAAGGGATAACGTTTAATAAACAATAGAAATTTCAAATTTAATAATCAATCAAAGTCCGTTAAAAGCGAAACGTTATTACTGCTTAATATAAAACAAAGTTGATTTATTATTTGAAACAAAAACTTAGGGCTGCTTAAAAATTTAAACTCTGATAAGTAGATATATCTGAAAAGGTTAAGTTAAGTTTATAAGTGAGCATTATGTTTTTTGGCTTTCTCATATTGTAAACCTGAAAATCCGAAATACGTATTGACAAATAAATACATTAGTGAGTGAGTACCCCTACCAACGTTTTGAATGCGTAAGTGGGGATAACAGTGCATGCGCATAGCCCATTCTGCCCGGACGCACGGCAAGATAGTCAAATTATATATATGATTTTTAATTGTCTACCTGAAAGGACTCTAGTTTTATATACGAATAATATAAATATACGCTGTTCGGGCAGTACTTGGGCTGAAATCAACCATATTTTAACTCGATGGTTAATTGACTATTGGTTAAGAGAAAATCAGTTGTCTCTCAACATAGATAAGTTTACGTATATTACGTTTAGTAGTTACATTGATAGCATTCCGGATAATTTCCACCTTAAAATAAATAATTTTGATGTTAAAAGAGTAGATAATTGTAAGTATCTGGGACTAATTTTCGATGCGCAAATGAAATGGAACTCACATGTCTATGATTTAACAAAAAAAAAGGTACTTTTCATTCATATTCTTTAACCTGAGCAATGGATGCTTAAGTCACTCGGTATTAAAAACTACTTATCATGGGTTATTTGAAAATATAATCAATTATGGCATAATTGCATGGGGTGGGGCATATGAAAATAGTCTCAGGCCATTGACTACTATCCAAAATTGCTTTATTAATTATGTCATTTGACGTAGTATTGTTGATATACCCTTTGGTATCAGGGAATCATTTATCATCAATGCTTTAACATACTACTATAGTGAATGTAGAGAACAATATAATAATAAGAATAAACAAACTAGATCTAATTTGTTAACGCTGCCAAAAACTAGGAAAACTATCAGCACTAAGAATCTATATCTTATTGCAATAATTTTTTTTAATAAGTTACCCAACCATCTTAAAACACTTAATTTTAAGCGAAAGCAATTGAGGAAAATATTAATAAGCACAATGGGTACCTTGAGTGACTAGTCATTGACATAATTTTTAATTTTCAATTAAAATTGTATGTATTTACTTTATTGGTAATTTTGTTTTAACTAGGTAACTTTTAATTTTATTGCTCTTATTTAAATATATGCAATTGTACTATGCATTACAATACAATTGTAATATTCCAGTTCTATATCCAGATGCTTTGTACCTCTATAGAATGTATACTGGAAGTAAAATAAATAAATAAAAACTAGCTTATGCAATACCGTCTTCACCATAAGGGCACACGGGGCCCGTGCCTAGGGCCCCCATTCTCAGGGGACCCCGAAGGACCGACAATTTCTCTCACAAATTGATAGTCGATTTAGTTTTCTTTGTCAGTTAACAACAATCGAATCTGGTGAGTTGACCAAAAAATGCAAAGAATTTACAGAATTTTATCATGAAGACATCAATGCAGATGAGTTCAAAACAGAATGTTTTCATTTAAGCCAATATTTAAAAAACATAGTAAAGCAATCAGCGGATTTAAATATCTCAACTTTATAAAAACAGATAAATTGGAAGAAACCTTTTCAAACGTAGAAATTGCTACAAGAATATTCCTTTGCCTAGTGGTTACCAATTGTAGTGGAGAGAGGTCATTTTCGCAGCTTAAGAGAATAAAAAATGGATTGCGAACAACAATTTTACAAGAACGACTGAGTAATTTGTCAAAAAGTGATATCCATCAAAAAATTGACTTTAAGGATATAATAGAAGATTTTGCTCAACAGAAATCCCGAAAGGAACCGTTATCGTAATCGTAATAAAAAAACCAGCAACATTTTTAATATCATTAATGACATATTATATCATACTGTATTTAATTACCTATAATAAATGATCAGACTTAGTAAAAAATTTATAAACCAATTCTTTAAAAGTTCATTGTTAAAAATCATTTTTCCAACGAAAGAATCGAAGAATCGATTCAGTAAAATAGGAAACAATTTTGCCATCCCTAGTAACAAAGAGAAGAGTGAATAATTAAGAAAAATAATAATTTGCCTTTTGGCAGTATGAATCAAATTGCTGATTCTTACAGTAGTTTATTTGTTTTTAAATATAAAATCCTTTGTTTGAGGAGTTGGAGAGTTAAATGCATCATATATATTCATAAATGATGAAGTAATGAGTCCAAAAAATTGGACTTCGTACATGTTTTTTCAAAAATTTTGATTGATATCTTGAAATTTGGAAATTGTTATTTTTTTTGCATTATGGTTTATTTATTAAAGCTGTAATTACAATCGGATAAATATGTAGTTTGATTGTTATAAGATATATGTCTAATAAAAAGAAGTTCAGTGGTTTGTGGTGTTTGGGGCCGCGCCGGGCTGGCTGGACGGGGCTGCATTATCGTAATGTGACACTTGTAAAGCAAGTTGGCGAACCCAAAGCGGCCCACGTATGTATCATCTCCGCACGTGTGCATTTGTCATGTATGTACCCACATATACATACATATTATTAATGTAGTCTCAATCAAAAAATATTTTTAACACCAACAATGAGTGGTCTGTATTGTGCCAAAAAATTCTTTCTTCACTCGTAAAATAACTTCATAATTCGATGACTTTCTCTGATTTGAAATCATCCGGTTGTATCGTAATATAAAGTAAAAAAAAATATTTTTTCGTATGATCAAATGAATTCAAGTGAATGTTTGCACGCAAAGTCTCATCATTCGGATTGTTTAAATGACCCTATTTCTTTACAAATTTTTTTTAATTTTTAGGTGTCCAAAATTCTATATGGCATTATATGAGCCATTTACTTTGAAAGTGGCTTAAGTCCATTTCAAGAATAGTTCGTATAGCTACTATTTTTTGCAACAATATAAAATCACATTTTTTGCAAAATACATAAAATCATAATCAAAGAAGTTAGTACTAGTGGATCGAAAACCAATATCATATCAATAATTTCTAAAAAATTTATAGTACAAATATCAGCAAATCAAAATTTGTCGTATGGATCGTACTTGAAATGGGTTTAGACTACTTTCAAAATAAACGGCTCATATGTAGATCAATATAATCTTTCTATTATATTATTATTAATGAAGAAGTAAACGTAAAGGTTCGTTAAGAGACTAAATTTAACTTAACCCAGGTATAATAGGCATTATTTCTAAGTAGAGATCATGAAGATTTAGTATGAAAGCACATAAA
Organism: Sisyra terminalis; assembly: GCA_958496175.1. Taxonomy (NCBI): domain Eukaryota; kingdom Metazoa; phylum Arthropoda; class Insecta; order Neuroptera; family Sisyridae; genus Sisyra; species Sisyra terminalis. Next base: position 59,650,060 of record OY292274.1, read on the forward strand.
TAAAATGACAAGTAAATGCCACTAATCACCACTAACAAAAAAACCATTTGGATTTTGGGTCTACTCTATATTATTGCCATATTGGTTTGTATATTTATATGTGGTATCCCGGCAAAGGCGGATTCAGGATTTTTTTCTGGGGGGAGCACAATTTCATCTTTCATTTGCAAGTGTGATGAAATCTCCACAGTACACAAAAATACCCTGGAGGGACACGGGTCCCCATGCCCCCCCTGCCTAAATCCACCCTTGTATCCCGGTATAGGAATAGTTTTTCTCGGTTTTTTCCAAACTGGGCGCCGCGGCGCCCTGGGAAGCCACGGCTCTTCTATTTAGGCCCCGTGAAAATTTTGCTATACAGAGTAGTTCGATATTAATATAACGACCTTTTAAAATGTTACCCGGACCAATATAAATTACAATATAAATATATAAATTAAGGGGTCAGAAACTTGCAGCTCTTTGACCCTAACCCAATGAATTTTTACATTTCAAAGTATAAGTTACAACTACCAACTCAAAAAAAAAAAATTAAATAAAAGCTTACAATAAGAATCGATTTCATAATTAGTTATAAATATGTAGTTAAATTTGATTTTTTTTTTTCAATTTTAGTGATAATAAATATGAATTTCACTTTTTCCAAAAAGAAATAAAATTCTTTCAAATTCGAATCTTTAAATCATAAAGATTCCCGATTCCTGATATAAACTACACTGGAGTGATTAATTTCAAACAAAAATTTGTATTGCGCATTGTATAAGAGTCATTTATTGTTGAGTTATAAAATTCATAAACAAAAATGAAATTTGTCTTAAAATAATCAAAACTAAATCCTTAATACATTTCAAATGGTGAGGCTTACGGAAAAAATATAAGATACCTTTTTTGTAGAGCATTAAATTTCCTAAAAAATTCTTTCAGAACATTTTTCTGTATAATCGATAAATGATGAGGTATGCATTTTTTTCTATTGTACTGAGAAAAAAATACAAAACTGCGATGCGGAGGATCTTCCTATTAAAATTAAGAGCTCATACTTGGTGATAATTTTTTTAAGGTGTCTAGCAACCCATTTTTCCGCGTCACTTGTAAAAAAAAAATAATCGATTTTTTTGACCCACCCTAATATATATATATATCAAGGATAATTTTAAATCAGGCTATTTACAAATCCATAGTATACGTAAAAAGCCCTGTGTTTCAATTTTACACTTATCATATTTACGAAAAGAGATATAAAAACTTTTAAATACAAGTGTTTAGAAGTACAAAACGTTATTACAAAATTGAAAAGGTCTAATTAAAAGAATATTTTTTGTTAGACATATAAAATTTTAACATAATTTAACAAAAATGTGTATAATTTATTTCGTAATTAATAGAATCCTGCCGCGTTAGATATATTTGCCGTTGAGTTCAGAAAAAAAAATTACCATTTGATTTTATGATACTCGCTTTATAATATCTTTTACGATGGGGTAGATAAGTAATTATTACAAACACGGCTATTGAAAAATTCCTGAAATATTTGTGACGCTACTTAACTCGGACATTTATAAAAATATAACTGATATCTAGTGACATTTTATGTTTTCGAAAATGTTAAATTGCATTTGATGTTAAAGAACGTATGCTCCATTTGTTTATGATGGCCCTTAACATCGCTGTGATCACAGTGGGGCGTAATGCGCCCCCGGAGGCATATCAAAACACCTACCATGTATACCTGTTGTTGTCGTGGTATTTAACTCTTTTATTTTATTGCAAATTGTATACAAATTGATTTATAACTCAAATGATACTTTTTGTCATTCATTTCCAATAAATAATTCGTTTTGTATGAATGTTAAACGTCTGCCTTTTGTACAAGAAAAACATCTCTTTTCTTCGACTCCAATAAAAACATTTTGAGCCATTCAAACGCATGAAGAGAACACTTAAACATTTTCCAATTTAAAGACCTCAAATAATTTCACTCATAAATTTATCATTATTTCACAAAAAATCTGTTATTACTTTTTAAACTCTTTTCTTTTATGTGTGTGTTTTTTTTAATCTTTTAATAATTTCATAAGTACTTATGAGTGGTCAATTTAGATTTTGTGGTTTAATGAAAACATCCCGAAACAAAGAATACATTTTTCATAGTCATAAACGGATTAATAACTATGAAATGTTTAAAATTGGGTTCAACCGTCCAAACCGACCATATCAGTTACATGTTTTATAAGAGGGAACTTAGTGGCTTTGGAAATATCTGTCATTATTGTAATTAGTCATTGACAAGCCTTGATAGATCAGGACAAAGAAATTCCAAACTGTCTGAAATATAAAATCACTTGATTATTAATGGAGAGTTAGAAAAATTCGATGGTACTTAATGCCATTGGTTTAATGAAACACAAAAAAAATATCTTCTTGAAATATTTTCTACTGATCGGCCACTTGCTTCTCTTTGTCGCGTTTGAATTTTCTACGAAAAAAAATTGTATTGTGTGAATCATTACATTAGTTGCTCTTTGTATTTTTATACATAAAGGGGAGTAAAAATCTTTATTAAAGACTTATTAGGAATCATGGCTTTCAATAACAATGATATATCTATAATTTTCAGTAAAATATCATTGTTTTATATAGATGATAAAAATCAGATCTCAGCTTTTATATTTTTTTAAATAAGAAGAAAATTCAGGTTACTTAAGATCTTATTGTTTTTTTTTATTTTTTATTTAATATTTTATTATTTCAAAAAGCAACGTTTCGTTACTAATCGTAACTTCCTCAGGCTTTCAAAATTTCAAAATATGACAAATATTTTAAGAGATATTGTTATAAAAATTAAATATATAATTTTAAAATTAAAATTATAATTATATAACTATAAATAATATAATTAAAACATATAATTTCAAATTATATATTTAATTTTTATAACAATATCTCTTAAAATATTTGTCATATTTTGAAATTTTAAAAGCCTGAGGAAGTTACGATTAGTAACGAAACGTTGCTTTCTGAAATAATAAAATATTAAATAAAAAAACAAAACAAAAAGATCTTAACTAACCTGAATTTTCTTCTTATTTAAAAAAATTGTTTTATATGCAAAAATTAAACTATTTAAACCGAAAAATTAAGTTTTCTACTTGAAAGATTAAACAATTTAACTACTACAAATTTTGGCTGATGTATGAAAAACTATCTTACAAATTATATCCTCGGATCAGCAAAAATATTATTACCTAAAATTTCAAACAGGAACAGTAACTTTGTAACCTCAAAAACTATGTTTATAAACTATAATATATAATGAATATTTTTATATATAATTCTATATAATGAATATTTTTCAATTATTTGAAGTCCTTAGAAAATATTTTCAAAAACTTTTTCATAAGCAGTAAATTAACCAATCTCTTAGAACCCGAGTGAAGTTTCAGCTTTAGCTGCAAAATAACTTTCGGTTTCATTCAATAATTAACCAAATGTATTGGCCAACTCCCTGGAACAACTATGAGTTTTCAGTAATTAATTATCGATAGATAATATTTATTTTAATTGATGATAAAATTCAGATCTCAGCTTTTATTTTTTTAAATAAGAAGACAATTCAGGTGGTTTAAGATCGTTTTTTTTTATTTAATATTCTTACTATTCATTTAGCTACGTTTCGTTACGTATCGTAACTTCATCATGTTAGTTGGCCTCATTAGGCGGCACTGAATTTACATGTAATCTGTATGGGTAGAGTGTGTAATTTTTTTATTTTTATTTATTTATTGAATTTAAATTGAAAATATTTTATTTTTGTGAATCAAGATATTTTATTAATTAATTTTATTATTATATATTTAATTTTTTATTACAATATCTCTTAAAATATTTGTCATATTTTGAAATTTTGAGTTAATTATTATTATTTAATTACAAATATTTTATATTATCTATATTATTATAGTTTTGAAATTTATGTATGATTGACATATTTTGTAATTATTTTAATTTTTTATAGAAGCCTGATGAAGTTACGATACGTAACGAAACGTAGCTAATTGAATAATAAAAATATTAAATCAAAAAACCGATCTTAAACAACCTGAATTGTTTTCTTATTTATTTTAATTGTTAGGGATTTTTGGCTTCTTCTGATTTTTGGAAATCTCCTTGGAGAGTTCTCTGCGCAGGGTCCTAGAAGAACTATTGGGCTTCATGTAGTTCTTGGTTCCAGTTGGTCAAATATGCTTCTGAATAATTTTCCCTTAAAATTAATAATGTTAGATCAAAACTGAAGATTTAGCTTCATTAGCTAAACAATTGGCCTTCGACTAAAATCTATCCTTCGCTTGAACCCTTCTTACATACATTCGTAGCTACGAAATTAGTATTTTTTTTCATCTTTCAACTGTAACACCATTAAATACTTCTGAATTTCGTGAAGGAATTTTACAATCACATATGTGAACATTCTGTACAGAGAAAAATTTCTAAGGTGCCCTGCAGTTAAGAAAATCCAGAAAACGAAGGAATTTTAGAAAATTAAATTGGATCAAAGAAAATATCCGGAACCCTGACAAAAAATAGGAACATTTTCATTGCCAAAAACCAATACTCCAAAATTGTATTCCACTAAAAAAGCGCCTATTATGCGTAACTTATGTCGCAAGTTGATTACCAGGCCTAATTGTCCTGATTTTGGATTCAAATCCTTATTGTGTTAATGTATATTTGTTAGGATTTTTTTCCCAAAATTGATGAAGTTTTCTTGACAAAAAGCTTTTATATATGGGACATTCCATGGTGACAGGTGGGACATTTGATTTTGAATTTCAACTAATTATGAGCTATAATTAGATGATTGAAACTAGTATAATCATAAAATGTGTCTCATATTATAGAAAAATAACCAATTAACAACATCACTTAATAAAAAAAATCTTTTTTTTCTTAGTTTCTTGTAATTGTCACTTGAATTAGTGTGACTAGTGGGACACCAAAAAATACTTCTCTCTTACTATGGTGCACTTAAAGACAAATTTCAGTTCGAATACTAAATTTTCAATAGAGATTTTCTTCCTTCTACTATATTTATCTCACATTATTTCATTTTCATCAAGTATTAGACTAATTACTTACATAGAAGAAATTAAAAAAAAAATTGTGACTGGTGGGACAAGTACAAAATGTGTAAACAAAATTTTTCGTTAATGACACTTTTATATTTTTTCTATCTTTGTGTTGTTAATTGGGCAACGTATTGGTGGAGGTTTTTGATGTAAAGTAGAATTTTATTTATTTCTATACATTTATATATTTTCGGTAACACAAGAATATCGTTTAGACTTAATTTTTTTCTATAATTTCCGAATAAACACTAAATTAATTTTTATTCAATCATTATCCTTGAAGAATAAAGTCCAGTGTCTTACATTATTGGACTCTGATGATGTTGTCGTCAAAATGTTATTGTTCTTCTGAATACAATGTTAAACTTGGTGAAATTAGTTATATGGTTAAAACCAATGTCGCTAACGGGAACAGAAACATGTGCTAACTAGTCCTCAAAAGTTAGCCAAACCAAAAAATCGATTTTTTATCGTTTTAGAAAAAAATCTTTTGGTATTAGTAAAATGTATACTTTTTATTATAAGTAAGGGCTAAATTTAAAATAATAAGAGAAATTATTAATTCAAAGTCATTTTCCTATTTCTCATGGAATGCCCCATGTGATATGGGAATAACGTAATTTTACTCTGGAAAGGCAGGGAATTTGTGATGATGTAAAAGCTGGATACCCTAAGTAAGTTGCGAGGTCTGTGTTCGAAAAACTTACATAAATTATTAGAAAAATTTTGGGGAATGTTTTTCTTTGTAGCCACCCTCATTGAGTCTGATATCAAATACCACAAAAAGGTTATACTTTTTGTGAAAAAAATAAACGTTTAATTCTTTTTATACTATTGAATATTAATCTTTGGAATGTTTAGCTTTAAACATTTAAATTTTGCTTTACAAACATCTCAATTTTGTTAAACGTTAATGGAAATTTTTCGAAAGATATAAGATAATTATCCTCCTACATATTACTAAATATTTCCAAAGTGTTCATTTCAAAAGTGGCTATAAAAAACAAGGCTCTTAACTTTAATTAATAACATTAGATTACGTTCCTAATTGAGTTTTAAATTTTGTTGCGATCGCAATGTTTTGAGCAAATGAGATTTTGCAAATATGGTCTCTTGAGAACTATAATCATAGTCCACTTAATAAGTATATAGTTTAAATGTAAGCGTAACACTGATAATTAGAAAACGATTTCCGATTACATATTTAGTAGAAAATTGGCGAAAATTGTAACTTTTTTTTTTCTCCTATGGGCTCTGTAATACAATGTTGTGATGTTGAAGATAGAAGTTAGTTTTGTTTAGTGTGTTGAGTCCATAACATAGGTAAGTAACAGGTCTTTGCGTTTATAAGAATCTGATATTGGTTACGTGTTTGTACGTTAGTGCCCCTTGCGTCCTGTTTTATATAGTCCGTGTGTCCGCCTTTGGAATGTAGTTTTCGCAATGGCAATGTCCCGCGGCTCCTAACATGTTATTTATTTTTACTATCGCGCATTTAAATGGACAATATCATCCTACACATAGTTTGCAGCCAGTTCCTCTCCTTAACACGTACATTGGCCACATTTTGCCAAGCCACATGGCCACATGTTTCTCTTAGTATTTCGTGCAATCCTGATCATAACCTATTATCAATTATCTGTCCCATTATTAATCGAATTATCTCGTGCAATACGAAAATTTCATTTTATTGTAATTGTAAATTCGTGTAGGCATTTCGAATGAAATATACGATGACGACAATATCTCAATGTTACATTGTAGAACAATTGATCAACGAAAAACTTGTTTAACCACTATGATTTTAAAGTCTACATGCTCTTAATTGTGTAACAATTATTTCTAAACTCTAACTAGATTTCTTTCCTAAATTGCAAAGATGATATTAAAACTATCGGCGCAATTATCCTATTACCTTTATATCTATTCAATATCCCTGTTAGTTGCTCAATAGACACCACACCGACCATCTAACTTTTGGTTTTCAGATTCCATATATCATGAATACATTGAAAAGAAAATGAGTATCAACACAATTTAGGGAAAAAACCGACAGTAGAAAATTCTTATCACACACTACTCTATAATAACAGAAAATTCTATTCATAATCAGTGGCGTAGCTAGGTAACCAAGGGCCCTGGGACTAATTAAAAAATGGGGCCCCACTTCTATGTAAACTGATTAAGTTTTATCAAATAAAAATATGAAAAATACAATTACTTTAAAAATGCTTAGCTACTTAAGCTCTTTTTTGTGCACTGCAGGGCAGGTAATAAAAATATTAAACAGTATCAACATAAATTACAATTAATACTTGGTATAGGTTTGGCTAATAAAACCAAATAGAGAAAATTCAAGGGTTTATTATATAAAGGTCGGACCTACCAACTGACTAAATAACAATTATATTTACAATTTAGTTTTCGCAAAAGTATCAATGACTTCGTTTAAATCCAGGCTTGATGCGGTTTTGTTTTCAATTGCTATTAGCGATAAATATCGGAGTCGAGTTTGGCCCATATTATTTCTTAAATAATATTTTATTATTTTTAATTTGCTAAATGACCTTTGAGCTGCTGCAGAAGTGACAGGAATTGTAAAGAATAATAACATCGCCGTAAATACTTCCGTTAGGTCGCATTCTAGCACTTCATATTTGCTCATTATTTCCTTACATAATTGGTGAACTTCCAACTGGATTTCCAAAAGTTCAATTCGATCGAGATTTCTGATAAGGATTCGAGGGCCCCTTGAGCTTGAGGGCCCCGGGGCACTGCCCCGCCTAGCCCCTAGGTAGCTACGCCACTGTTCATAATATAAAAAAAATTACGGGGAAATTATTGGTATAAAAATTGCTTGAACGATTTTCCTCAATTATAGGCTACTAGTTATAGGCTACTTACATGTTAAATTTGCAAATGATTTAAATAGGCAAGAGACCATTGGGGTCATGATTAAAGTGACCATACGTCCCGCTTTCGGGCTTTGTGTCCCGCTGTCCCCGAAGAACCTAAAAATGTCCCGTTTTGAGAAAAAGTGACCTGTAATAGGTATTAATTCATCTATCATACCTATTGTACCATTATACCTATAGTGTAAAACTCATAGGCCATAAACCTATAGTACATGGATAAAAATCATACAAAAATAAGTATCTACAAATTTTAGCTAGTTATCGCTGCCACAAGTGCGGGAATCGGCAATAAATGGACCCCAAATATTATTATCTTAATTGTTAAAAGCTATTCTTATAACAAAGGGTAACATAAACAAATCGTGTCAACAGTTTCATTCATACTTAAAAACCAAACCGGATACTTTAAAGCAAATTTGTGGATCCAAAAAATATAGAAACCCAGTCGAATAATTTACCTACTCTATTATTAAATTATTATTACAATATTGTCTAAGTTTTTTTGTCATCATTTTTTAAATATTTTTTTTATTCTAATAAAGAAGCACTGAGCTTTACTATATTTCAAGTGTTGTCATTTTACGCAAAATTATAATATGGTTTTCCAGTTTTCGTATTAAAATTTACAGGTGTCCCGCTTTGAAGCAAAAAAATTATGGTCACGTTAGTCATGATCTCCCTGGGGTTTTGACGTATAACAATTAAATTAAATTTCTTAAAGTAATATAATACTTTCTTTAATTATGTTTATTATTGTAATCGAATTGGAGCCTTTCGACTCACCCTTATAAACAAAGAACTTTTTTTTTTTGGAAACCAAGGAAAGTTTAGGATACTTTCCATTGTTAATTTTTTCTAAGTTATAACGAATGGGGCAAAAGTCCCGCTACTATTTTGATTGCCTGTAAATTTGTTCAAAGAAAAAATAAGCAGGTTTGATTATCATAAAAAAATTATTTGGTCTTAACATTTTTTTCTGTTGATGATTGAAAAATTATATTGGTTAATTGTTTTTTTTTCAATCATAACGAAAAAAATATAAAAACCAAACTGGGGGGCTAAAAGGGCAAATATACAAGCTAATTAAAATGAAATTTCCAAGATACATTATAATAATAATCAATAGTTATCTCAAAGAGCGCCAATTTTGTGTGCAAATCAAAAATTTCAAAGATTCATTAAGGCTGAAGTTCCTCAAGAGTCTATTATGGGACCTATTCTATTTATACTATATATAAATGATATCCCGTGAACACCCGAAACTTTCCTTTCCTATATCCTGACGATACAGCAAATTTTTGCATCCTCCTGGAGAGCTAATACAGTGACCAACAGAATAATCAAGGCCTTAAAAAGAATAATGATTTTTTTTACAAAATGGAAAATAAAGGTCAATGACAACAAAACTGAAGCTATCTTATTCACTAGAAGAAGACCCAACAAGCATAAAAAGATATTAATAAATGGGAAAAATATAGAATGGGCAAAAACAGTTAGATACTTGGGGATGTAACTGGATTCCAGACTCAACTTTGCTGAACATATCAAACTATCTAAAAACAAATTAATGGCCCGAACTAACATCTTATATCCATTGCTAAATAGACAATCAAGGATGTCTACCAGCAATAAATTAACAATTTATAAAACAGTGCTTAGACCAGTACTTACATATTCATGTCCAGTCTGGAGTTCAGTAAGCAAAACCAAGTATCTGACAATACAAAGGGTCCAAAATATATTCCTAAGAATGCTGGGAAACTACCCAGGCAAATACAAAGTACACGATAAACATGAGGAATTACAGATACTATCGCCAGATTTATATATCCTCGCTTTGTCGCGGAAATTCTAGACAAATTGTAAAAGTGGGCCTAGCCAAATAATTAGAAGTATCAGTAACTACACCCTCGATGACCTACTCCAAAAATACAGAAAATACAAACATAAAAGATTAAGACATATGTTCTTATAACAAAATAAAAGCAGGAACAATATTCGGGTTTTTTTAAGACTTGCCAACTATTTTTCCACAACTACAATATCGTAAACTAATCTCTATCCTAGATCAGGATCTACAGACGCTGCTTGAATGCTTTATGCAAGGTACATCACACTTAAAGTTAGAAACAAATTGTCAACAAAGTATTTGTATATATATATTATAAGAGCAATAAATTTTATTTTATTTATTATCGGTTAAATGATGGCCGCGATTCGCTATGCAATTCTCGGCTCTTTTCAAGACATTTTTCATGACATTCTGTAACATTTCAGGCTGAATTTCTTCAATTTCGTGACGAATATTGTCTTGTAAACATCCAGTCCCAACTTAATAGTGACCTTAGGAGCGAATTGGCCAAAAGAATAATACAACTTCGAGGGACACATGTGTTTAAAAATATCTATGTACGTTTAAAAAACGCACTTAATTTGTTACAATCAAACATAAGTGTGAGAAATTAATTATATCCATAAAGATAAATAAAAATGTTGAAATATTACCGATATCAATTACTTTCGTTATTCAATTTTAAGTGATACGAAGTTCACCAGGTCCTCTAGTAGATTCCAATTTATCTATAGTAATTAAACATAAGTTACCAAAAATTCAATTTTTTTCGCTATAAAAAAAGTTCTAGTAAAAAGTCGATTTACGACCCTTTGCAGCTCCGAAATAATTAATTTAGATCTCAGAGTATTATACAACTAGATAAATCCAAAGAATAACAAAATTCAAATGCCACATATTTCAATCGGGAGGAAAAAGGAGAGAAGTTGCATCGTTTTCCCATGATATCCAACTGACCAAATGAAAAATTACAAAAATTCGTAACAATTATCAAAATAAATAAGGTATATACCTTAATAGTCACCAAATTTCGTTCCCAAGCTTAATTTCGCCCCCTTGGGTATCTTTTTTTCTAAATAACGCCACCTAGTTTTTATAATTTGAATTTAAAGTCACTTAAGTCAGACAATCATTTCAAATGTTAATGGTGAAATGTTGGGTCTGTGTCAAGATATTTAAAAAAATAAAAAACTTGTCATGGTAAGTTTTTGATTGAAATACTATCGATAAGGTTTAAATGGTGATGTTCTTGAATTATTTAAACGAAATTTTGCCAAAATTTGATGTTATCGCTTAAAATTAAATCGATTATATTTTCATTTAGGTTATGACATGCGTTTTTGGTTGAATACATGTTGTCAACACAACTGGCAAATTCCTAATATCGTCCCCTTACATAAGCCTAATATCGCCCCCGGGACGACATTGAGATTACTTCGTTATTCGGCAGTTGTATTTTTTCAACAATCATTTTTTCAATAAAATATTTAGTGTGGACGAAACAGGGATCAGCACCATGATAAAATGGGAGAAAAGTGGATAGGATGCACAAAATGTTTCCAATGGATGCATGAGAATTGTGTTGAAAATCCAGGGCTTAACTTCATCTGTTCAATTTGCTTAGAGAATTAAAATTACTTAAAGTTTAAACTATAGGTACATCAATGATTAATAAGTCTGATTAGATATTGTTATTATTATGATTTTACTAATAATTATATATTGTTAAAAATATAGTTTATGTTTATGTAAGTCCTGATTATTGTGATCTCAATATCGTCCCCGGGACGTAATTAGGTGCCCAAAAAATTATTTTCAGAATGTCTACTTTTTTGTAAAGAATATTTTTGTATAAATAATAAAAAATTTAACAGATTTTTTTTATTTTAAATAATAAAGAAATGTTACAACTAAACTTTGACGTTATATTTATTCTTTTAATCGCAACATTTTTTTCAAAATTTGTATTTTTCAAAAAGGGGACGTTATTTGGTGACTCTACCTTACCTTATTGAAATTGTTTTTTACTTAACAATTTTGGACAAGGCATCCAAGATATTCAGGTAGCTAATTTTGGTTCTACGTAATAAAAATCTACTCAGTATTTATTAACTCGCATTGTAATGAGGCAAAAAACTGTTTTTAAAGGTACAGAGAAAATAGAAAATAACTGTGCAAGTATTATTGTGGAGTGAAGTATAAATACAGTGAATTAAGTTATTTTCTAGGAGATGGAATAATTCATTAGACATTCCTGCATTTAATGACACAGATCAATTGAGCAAAGACAAATGATAAATACGATCGAAACAATAAGAATATGAAAAGCAAGATGAATAAAATGTTCCGTTGGCACATGGCCAACACATATAAAATGTAACACAAATTTAATCAGCATACTAAAATAAATTTTGAAGGATTGAACAAAGAAATGAAAAAAAAAAAAAAAAACGAAGTAATGCAGTCGATATTCTCGCGTTTGCTTTATTAAAATAAAAAGCCGAGATCCAACTGCCACTGACGAAAGACTGCTGATTATATTTTGATGTTATCATTGGTACAACAAAGTGTTGTTTTTTATTGCCTCCCGCAGTTCTCAAGAGATAAAGAAAAGAAGAAAAAACAGGGGCAATATCTGTAATATGCTGTGATATTCAGAAGACAGACGAAGAGGCGCAGTCGACACGTTATTTTATTTTTTCACTAGACTACATTATAATCTATCATTCTAATCTAAAACCGGTAGCTGCTGGAAATATAATGAGCATCCACATCATCCTCAGAGGCCACAATTCAAAATTTTAACATTTCATAATTACTACCTTTAGTAATTTGTGCCAGCTTGAACGCAAATATATTATACCCGCTGTTCATCTCTATCTATTTAGATTATAATTTCTTTTACGATGCAACGACATTATTTCCTCATCAACGTAGGTACTCGAATAATTATTTCTAGCTCTTTTTACTAGGTACTCTACATACCAGCTATTATACTCTGTTTGATATTAATTGTAATTTAACTTGCTATCCCCATCAGACAAATTGGTACATTAAAAATTATTAATTTATAATTTTGAAACATATATTCTAGTATACAGTATACTTATACTTCGACAAAATCAAAAATATTTTTTTAGAATATCAGGAATTTGAACAGGATTGCTATTAATAGCCGAAATTGCTATTAAAATGGCCGAAACATTGCAGAATTGATAACACTGATCAACAAAATTTTGTAACAAGAAAAGTAAGCAGTAATTTCGAAATATCTACAAAACCTCTCCACAAAATCATATGTATATTAATTTGAGTAGGTCTAGTTTCCGTGATATTTTGTAACAATGTCTGTGGTGTTATGAATATTTTGGGAATACAATGCAAAATTAAAGAGTGGCGTTTATTTATTGATGCTTCAAAATGAAGCTTAAAGGCAGTTTTGTTACAATGGTAATAATCTTCCCTCTGTACCGGTAGGTTATAGGGCTAACATGAAAGAATCCTATGAAACAATGAAATTTCTTTTAGAAAAGATTAAATATGATGAACATAAATGGAATTTGGAATTTGCAGAGATTTAAAAGTTGTTGCCCTTTTATTAGGATTGCAACTTGTGTATACAAAATTTTGTTGTTTTCTTTGTGAATGGGACAGTAGGGATAGGGAAAACCTTTACGCTAAAAAAAACTTTGTGAAAGCAATGGATAAAAATGGCGCTAGATTTCAATACCTAAAAGAAAAATTCCCTAAAATCAGTGACGCTAAGATTAAAGAAGGTGTGGTTGTAGGTCCTCAAATCAGGCAAGTGATAAAAGATGATATACTTAAAGAACAACTCGATGGTCCAGAAAAACCAGCTTGGAAAGCACTTATAAAAAACACTGATTTTTTTCTTGGAAATCACCGATCAAATGACTATAAAACTATTGTCGAGGAACTTTTAGAGAATTATAAGGCATTAGGCTGCAATGTGTCCTTAAAAATACATTTTTTACATTCACATTTAGACTTTTTTCCCCCAAACTTCGGTGCCGTTAGTGATGAACACGGGGAAAGATTCCACCAAGACATTTTTACCATAGAAAAACGATACCAGGAAAAATGGAGTCCAACTATGTTGGCAGATTATTGCTGGGGATTACAGAGGGACGTTCCTGACTCAAAATAAAGGAGAAAATCATAAGAAAGTACATATATTAATATTATAACGTTGATAAAAATTTAGTTTTTGTTAAAATAATTTATAATTTAAGAAAAGTAAAAAGAATCATATTACAATAAAACTATTCGTATCTAAAATTTTAGACTACTAATTCTACTCAACTTGACCTTATTCCTAACAGAATCAGCCAAAATTTTTCTTGTTACACAGAAAAAAAGTTTTTTTGTTATTCAGTGTAATCTGCGTTAGTAGCATTCCTGTCCAAATTTCTGATATTCTAAAAAATTTCATATGACAACTATGGATGATAATTTCAATATCAAAAATAAATTAAAAAAAAAACATTAAAAGTTTTCGAAGTTCTCAAATCGACAATTTATAAATTCTGCAATCCCTTACATAAATAATGCACATCCTGATTTTGATTTGTCAATTAGTTTCGACCCAAACCGAAAATTCCATTAAAGACAACTATTAAGGGGACCGGAAAGTATTCCGGTTTTTTTCAATATACAATTAAAACACAAAATTTTCTAATAACTTTTGATTTTAAATCAATGATACAATCAGTCTCAATAGTATCAACGTTTTGACATTTAGTGTGCAAATTTTTAATGCCATATTAGTAAAAAATCAATTATTACTAAAGACAATATCAAAAAATTACATTTTGAACATTATTTAAACTTTCAATTTTTTTACCACTTAGTAAAAGTGGTATCGATTGAAATAAATAGAAATCCAATGAACTATAATGGGAACGGCAATATCATCTCCCCTTAAATAAATAGATTTTTCCAGGGCTTTTCTTCTGCAAAAGAGTCTTGCATTACCGTGTTGCAGCATAGAATTTTACCTGTTAACAATTTTTGGACATTTAAGGGTATTTGGCCGATCCATTAAGATTGAATATGATTATTTGCCAGCAGATTTTCTGGCATACATTTGGCACCATTCCCCCCCCTTAACTTTGTATTGGTTAAATTTTTTGTCATATTTCCGTTGGTACGAATTGGCGAAATGAAAATTATCGAATTTAAACTTAAAAAAACTCATTTGGCATTAATAAACATCTAATGCACTTAAGTAAACATTGAAAATGATTTTCGTAACGACTTTGCGTTACTATTCTGTGAATCTTGAAGAGAATACAATACCAAATTTATATTCCTTCGGGTTTTTGGTCCTACCATTTCAATATAGATTTCGGAATAAAAAATATTTTGTAATTTGTACTAAGTTGATAAATGACTATCATAAAATGACTTTAGTACCACTTTGAAATAACTTATAAGCAAATAAATGGCAATTGGTTTAAAAATGAGATTATTTTCCGGTATACCTAATATTTGGATATTTATTTCTTGTACATTTTGTCTAATTATAAATAAATCGTTATAAATGAAAATTGATAAAGTTCACTCTAAAAGGGACATTTTATTTGCTTGCTAAAAGTATAATTAATAAATTTATAATACGCCGATGCTTCCCAAGGCTGTACAAAAGTTCACAAACCTAATTTCGTTTGAAACCGAGTCTCTTTACTGTTTATATAGTAAATAAAATATATTGTGGTCGTATTTATGTAATATAATTTACAAAAGTAAACTATAAACATAAATTAGAACAAAAGTTAAAACAAATGAATTACTAACGTATTGCCCATATACGTAGTTCGATTGCCAGGCAATCTTTCATCAATGGTCATCAAGTAGTATTAGGTCACTCCGTAACTGCTATATGAGGTACAGTAGTAATATAGTTATATTTTACTATGTTATAAACGTCCAAAAACCAAAAGAAATATCCTAGGATTATCCTAATCCTACATTAGATTCTTTTTGAAAATATTATTTTTTTTAAGATAAACAATTGGCATGGAACGATACTTTTTCATAATCAATGTTTGTCTTTATTTAATGTATTATCGAGTACTTCAATGAATATTTAGAGAGGAAATCAGTTCATTTCCTTTGCAAACATTTTAAAAAAATAAACAATTTAACCAATCAATATTGCATAGGCAATGGGTCATTGCTTATCTAAAGCGGATTTAACTTATAATGTTAGTTATAAGTTTCATTAAATTTAGTTGATAGACAATAGAAAATATCCTGTGCAATGTTGGTGGCCTAAGTTGCCTATTTTTCCAATGTTTTTCAAATGAAGAAAATCATTACTTATACGGAAGACTCATTATTTATGATATCCTTATATTGAAAAAAAAAATTCATTCCAAATTTCGTATAATTTTAGCAACACTCGTAAGATGAGGTGTTGTAATTAAATTTTTATAAACGAGTACTAAGCAAAATATTTGCGATAAATTTTAACGATCCTTGTTGAAAATGTTAAGAGTTAAAAGACAAAAAACGTAACGAATGTATTGCATATAATTTAATACAAATAAATCGTATTATCTAGTTCCTGCT
This sequence comes from Sisyra terminalis, assembly GCA_958496175.1. Lineage (NCBI taxonomy): Eukaryota > Metazoa > Arthropoda > Insecta > Neuroptera > Sisyridae > Sisyra > Sisyra terminalis. The sequence goes on from OY292274.1 coordinate 59,666,547, forward strand.
ATACATCTACAATACATATAAACTATTATCGCCAGAAATGATTAGATTTATCGAAAAAAAAATCTGGAAACTTGTGAAACCAAAGCACACATTCTTAATTATGTTTTCTAATTTATGAATAAGAAATCATTCATAAATTACACTAGATCCTTTGGAATAGGGAGTGCTATATTTTTTTATTTTATTCCTCAACACAAATTCCCTGCTTTTCCAGGCCAAAATTCTCTTATTCATTGATCTTAGCTGGTAAAATACTTCTTGGCTTAAGATTGATCAATTTTGTGAAATATTATAAAATGTATTAAGTTTACTGGTGGCCGAGTGGTCAAGATGGCCGCTCTAAAACTTATAGATGTTGGATTCGACTCTCGTATCGAATACATTTTTGATATTTCTCGATTTACGAATATTTATTAACCCTTGAGTCACTAAAGATTTTACTAGTTATAAAGCTACAGTAAATACCAATTAAAGAAAATAGAGTTTATTCAATTGAGCTAATTATTCAACGTACAAATTATAAAATATGCTTATTTACGATGGCACCTTCATCTTTTCGAATTGAAACACTAATCAAATAATGAAAATAAAATAAAATAATAAATGCGAAAAATCTAGTTTTAGCATTTCAATTTTTTGTGCTTGTTTATTCCGATTTTTGGAATTTGGCAAAAAATTTGGCAATTTTTTGGATCTTGTGATATTATATAAAACTGGGTTGTATTCTTTCACCGAAATTATAACCAGCAAATTTGTATTCTTGATCACTGGAGACCAAGTTATTATCGGGAGGAAGGTGGTAGGTAAGTTGTCCAATTTGCCTTTAAAAATGTATAAATGGTTCCTAATTGATTACGTATTTCGAATATTTCAATTTCAAACAGCCAAAAATGCCTGAATTTTGGGTTTTGACGAAATACATTACTCTTGAAAAATCGATTGATGATACAAATTTTAAATAAAATAAAAATTTCCAAAATTTTTTGTTAAGCACCCTAATTTTACACATTTTACTGACAACTGAAGACCAAGTTATAATCGGGAGGAAGGTGGTAGGTAAGTGGTCCAATTTGCCATTAAAAATTTATAAATGGTTCCTAATTGATTATGGATTTCGAATATTTCAATTTCAAACAGCCAAAAATGCCTGAATTTTGGGTTTTGACGATATACATTACTCTTGAAAAATCGAATGATGATACAAATTTTAAATAAAACAAAAATTTCCAAAATTTTTTGTTAAGCACCCTAATTTTACAGATTTTCCTGACCACTGGAAACCAAGTTATTATCGGGAGGAAGGTGGTAAGTAAGTGGTCCAATTTGCCTTTAAAAATTTATAAATGGTTCCTAATTGATTATGGATTTCGAATATTTCAATTACAAACAGCCAAAAATGCCTGAATTTTGGGTTTTGACGATATACATTACTCTTGAAAAATCGATTGATGATACAAATTTTAAATAAAACAAAAATTTCCAAAATTTTTTGTTAAGCACCCTAATTTTACACATTTTACTGACAACTGAAGACCAACTTATTATCGGGAGGAAGGTGGTAGGTAAGTTGTCCAATTAGCCTTTAAAAATGTATAAATGGTTCCTAATTGATTACGTATTTCGAATATTTCAATTTCAAACAGCCAAAAATGCCTGAATTTTGGGTTTTGACGATATACATTCCTCTTGAAAAATCGATTGATGATACAAATTTTAAATAAAATAAAAATTTCCAAAATTTTTTGTTAAGCACCCTAATTTTACACATTTTACTGACAACTGAAGACCAAGTTATTATCGGGAGGAAGGTGGTAGGTAAGTGGTCCAATTTGCCATTAAAAGTTTATAAATGGTTCCTAATTGATTATGGATTTCGAATATTTCAATTTCAAACAGCCAAAAATGCCTGAATTTTGGGTTTCGACGATACACATTACTCTTGAAAAATCTCTGAATAATTGTAAACAATTCAGTATCACATTTCGTTATCTTTTTCACAAAATATTTCATTGAAATTCCATAATACAATTTCTATTTGAACAGATAACATTATCGGAGTAATGCGAATAGAGTTTAAATTGAACATGTTTGCTGTCAATACAAAATAGGGAATTTAAAAAAAATAATCATTAGAAACATGAATTAAATAAACATGGAGGTGACGAAAATATTTGAAAAATGTCTAATAAACTCATTATCTTTTCAATAATAACACTTTACTATTGTGTACCCAAAACTCATACACTAATCGCAATCGCAAGTTAATGACTAATTTAGAAAGAACAGCAGATAAAGCAATAGTTGTTTTTTTCTTTCGATAATTATAATCGTTAAAAAAATACCGAATGTCATTGACTGTTTATATATATTTTGAGGATTAATCATAGCATAGAAATGTATGAATAAGATAGCAGCTATTTGTCCAGCCCTGGTGTTACACAGTATCGGTGTGGAGAAGTTGCCCGATGTGTACAATCAACTCTCATCATGCACTTCATTTTTGGTATGTTTGGGGCGGAGCACTAGCTGGAGGTATGCGGGGGGACGGTGTCCGTCTGAGATAATAGGAGCGGGATTCCTCAGCATCAGCTACCGCACTACGCACTCTATACAACAGCGCTCCACCACTCCCCGCACCCTGCTTTTTCTTTGGCCATCCACATAATTCTTCAAGATCTTTGTCGCGCATTCATTAACTACCCTTTCTTGTATTGCTCTATGTCTACTAGAACTAATCTTAAACGTATTAATATTAAAAGCCTTTTACTACCGCTGCTATCAATCCTTTTAATAATCCACTTATACATTCTCTAGATCATTAGACATTTACAACAAAAAAAAAACTAAGATAAAGGTACCCAGCTATTCTTAGGGGAAAAGTATCCTCCTTTTGGTGTTACATGTAAAGGTCGCTAAATATGTCTTCTGCCTCAAATTCCGAATATGAATTTAATTCTGAATATGAATTTGAAGCAGTTATACGCTGATTGAATTTTGTAGTATACACACAATAGACTGAGCCAAAAAAATCACTATTTTTTTTTTTTGAAAAGTATATCGAAAGTATTGTTCAAAGTGACAAAAATAAATATCGGGAAGGTTTGAGCCCTTAAGATTAATATTAAGAGGTCTATCATATTTAATTTCAATTTTTTATTTGTGCTTTCATTTTTGCGTCAATGCAGTCAAACTATCAAGGTAAAAAAATCCCTCTGCACATATATTTAGAGAAAATTAAATTCCCTACAAAAAACGTTTCTTTGAAAATGTTTGTCAGACACGCCGTTTCCGAATAATCAAGCTTTAAACATTGATATAATTTTTAGATTTATCTTCTTTATTTTGGAATTTTGTAACTAACGGACAAATAAATATATAGAAATGAACATTATAGATTCTTGAAGGAAATTTAATGCTCTACAAAAAAGGTATCTTAACGTTTTTACATAAAATCACTCTTTCAAAATTGGTTCAACAACGAAAAAAACAATAATTTATTTTTCCTTCAACTTTAATTGTACGTACGTAGGATTTTTTTTATATTGCATAGTTTTTTTTAATCAAAAATTTTGTTGTGTTTTGATAGTGAAAATTTTAATGTTTTGTTCAAACGTGCACCATTTCGCGAAAAAACAAAATATCGAAAAAATCCTACGTACGTCTCTTGCTGTTGTTATATAGAAACTAAAAATTTTCAGAATTTTGTTCCAGGACCAAAATTAAGGAGGTTACATCTTCGGCCATGGACCCGTCTAAAAAATGAGGCGCCTCCAAAGAAATGCTGGACAGCCGCCATTTTGAATTTAATTGACACGAAAAAATTTGTATTTGTATATTAAAACCTAAATTATAAAACCTCTTCACAGATTTTCGATTGATCTTTTTGTTGAGTCACAAAAAATTCATACATTATGCCCATTTTTTCACGCTCTAGACCAGCTTCCCCCCTTAACGTTTTTACGTACAATCACTCTTTCAAAATTGGTTCAACAACAAAAAAAACAATACTTTAATTATTTCTCTTCAACTTTAATTGTGAATAACTTTTGAAAAAGTGATTTTATGTAAAAACGTTAAAAGGCCTTTTTTGTAGTGCATTAAATTCCCTTCAAGAATCTATATTGTTCATTTCTATATATTTATTTGTTCATTAATTGCAAAATTCCAAATTAAAGAAGATAAAACTAAAAATTATAGATAGATGATAAAATTCAGATCTCAGTTTTTATTGTTCGATATTGAGCAAAAAATTTGGACCCTAAGAGTACAATTTTTACGTTAATATAATATTTTTCTGTAAAGTGTTATATGTTGTCTTTCCCCGTCAAAATGGACCAATTGTATCTCTGCATTGTACTTATAACAACAATTTTCACTTAAGTCATTATGAATGATGTTAACATCTTTAAACAGGAAAAAACGGTGAATTTAAGGATTAAATTAAGGATTAATATATTGCCATTCCCTCGTTTCAATTTGAAATGAGAGAATGACGAATGAAGTATAACTTCAAAAAATTTGGTACATAAACTTTTGTTTACTTGTTCCTGTCTCTGACAACCTACTTTACTACGTAATTATTATTAACATATAGTAAATACCTCTATTTTTCTTGAATGTGAGGGAATGACGGCTGCAAATGTAATCTACAAATAATTTTCATAATTTTCTTTTGGGACAAATACTCTAACAAGTATAAAATGCTTTACCTATATGTATGAAATAATCCATAGGATTGCCAACAATCAAAAATCGATGAGAACCTTCAACAATGATTACAGGTGCCATTATAAATCGACTGTTAGTAAAGGTGTGAGGGATAGGTTTTCTTTCATGGGACACATAAAAATATATTTGAAAATTTGTTCTTTACTTTTCATTCCAAACTTAAAATATTTTTTAAAATCTATTGTTCATTTAACCAATTAGTCAAATTCTCAAATAACCTTTTTAGAAAAAAATTAGAATTAGAAGTTCAAAAATGTGCTAATATCAAGTTTGGGCCATAATGAAGGAATGATTTTCAGAGTACTATTTATTTATTATTCTATAGAATTATTCATATTGTTCAAAAATTATAACCAAAATCGTTAGCCTTAGTAAAGTTCTTTTCAAGGAAAAAAATACTTTCATAAGTCCCTAGATTTTTGTATAAACAGAAATGATAAGAATTTCGATACTTTATGAGAACTACCCTTATACTGATTCTATTTCATTTAATTCCTTAAAGATAGAAGAGAAAGTACTATATATAAATTATATCGTTAAATTGGAAAAAAGTTATAAATTCTTATTTTTGTTGATCAAATCAATGACCATAAGACTTAGTAGATTCTCTGCCACTGATGGAACCATTGCTTCCAATACTTGTGTCATTGTTGGGAGATAACAATGAAGAAAATCCAAGTGAAATTTAAAAAAAAATAGTTAATCCTTTCGCGATACTTTTTATCCTGATGTTAGTTGCTTTGTGCTTTACAAACTTTAAGAACAATTAAATCTTTGAATGGTTTCTACTACTTAATAAAGTAGTTCATGGCATATTAGTGAACATTATCCAATCTGATTTTTTAATCAAAAGGAATATTTTCCTTGCAAGCAAAAATAAAAAAAAAATGATGAATTTATTACTTCAAAAGTACTAAAAGATAAATTTAACATTTTTACATCGTAATTTTCAAAAACGAATAAAAAAGGTATTTTAATGTTTAATTTTTTTTTGAAACAATTTATTTCAAAAGGAATGAATATCATGTTTAAATATAAAACAATAAATAAGAGAATTTAATTAATTAAAAAACTGTTGAAGCCTATGAATACTTTTTAAAACGATTTTTTTTTAAATATTAATTATTCCTTCAAATTATCCAAGTTAGGCATAACTAAAATGTCCAAGGCTATATCAGGGATATATAAAACTACCTACAACCATTTAAATTTTTTAAATTCATTTAAATTTTAAATACATATTCACGTTCATTATATCCAAATAAGTCAAAACATGTTATAATCTCAAAAGAAAAAAAATATTCTGATTAAATAAAATCTTACTTTTAAATTTAAAAAAATACCTTACAAAGTAATTTTATCCATTTTTCTCGAGTCCATATCAATATTTCTCAATCTCAATATCTCCACAGAAACTTTTAAGTATTATTAATATTTTTACTGTGTAAAAAATTTATTGGCCACTTTCATTGCTATTCTCAATATTTCAAATCTCCACCAACTCAAAAAAACGCTTACGAATTAGAGATATTGGCTTCTTTAATCAAAATTTATCTTAATGCTAAGGAATACAAATTATCTTTAAAAATTAATTATAACTGCAATTCTTGTATATTTAAAGAAAAACAAAGGGTTATCGGTTATTGTCTAATGGAGTCACATCATGTTATAAGGACCTCAATGATAAAAATTAGTTTTTAAAACCATTCGAGAAATCATATTGGAAGGAATATCTACAATATTATAATTTATGGAAATTATTTGGATTTCCAGAGTAAACAGTTCTAAGCTGATTGCGTTCTTTATAATCTAAAGCCTTAAAAAATCAAGATACTCTCCCTAGTATGATTTCTCTATGATTCCAAAAAATATTTTTCAAGTATATTTAATTATCAATATTGATTTTTTTTCCTCAAAATTGCACGTTTTACCAAAGAAGTCTGATAAGTAATAAGTATGTTATTAAACCGAAAGATTAACAAATTACTTAGAAAAATAATTTTTATTTGGTAAAATGAAAAGGTTCAAAAAATGTTTTTGTATTATCAGTGAATCATACTGTTTTAGTTAATTAAGTAACAATATTCTATCGATACTAAAAAAATAGATATTACTCTTTAGTGTTTTTTAAACGAAGAATTATTTAAGTTTATCCCTTTAAAATAAATTTATTTTATTACTTAATCAATGATTGTTTAAAATCCACAATCATTCAATATTCAAATAAAAAGTAATAATGATACTAAAACATTCGACTAAAAAAAATTTTTAACGACATAATTATGAATAAACACACATATAGAAGAATAAATCATGATATACTTCTATAATAAATCAATTATCTATGATGTCTAAATACATGGTTTGACCCATAGAAATTAATTTTATTAAAAATATTTAAGAAAATAATTAAATATGATATTCAAGTTTGTTTTCCTAAAACATAATTGTGATACATTTAATAGATTCAAGGAGAACAACATTTTTCTGAAATAATTTTTCGGATTTAATTAGATAATTAGCGATGATTGGAAAACAGAAATTAGTTCCGAAATTATTGAAATATCTTATTGTTCTTTCCTATAATTTTGGTAATATTACAACAATGTTAATAAATTTAAAAAAAAAATAACAAAGTTTACATTTTTGGTTCGAAGAAAATTAATGGACGGACATAATTTTCACTTTTACTATTGAGCAATAAATTATTTATTCAAGTCTTCTTCCTATTATTAATTCCGAATATTAATATTCCATTGGTACATTCAAATTTGAAATCGTGGAGGTAACGATTGATGTCACGTGCTGAACATATATCACATTTCCAAATTACAAAACGTATATGATGTCCCCTTTGCCAAAACAGGAATAATCGTTTGTCAATATATATCTTTTTAAAAAGGGAATTGGTATGTGGAGGACTAACAATTATTCCTTGGCATTATATACAAATCTATGTCAATAGGACGTAAATATTTATTGGTAAATAGAAATAAAGCTAAAAAAAATATATATAAAACCATAATGATTTTTAGATTTTTAAATGATTTAATATTTCTTTCAATGATCTTGATATTTTTATGGCATTCAATGTTATCGGCTTTATGTATATTCTATTGAAATTATTATTCAGTGTATAAGTTCTTTACATAATATACTTATTTACGATAAGGTTTACATCTTTTCCAATCTTAATACTAATCATCAAATGAAGAAATTAAAAATTTTCTGAACTTTTGATTTTTTTCCAACCTTTGCTGATCTAATCACACATATTGATCATATCACACATTATTTCCCCTAAATTGTTTACAATTGAAGAGAAAAACGCAACAGTATGAAAATTTTAAACTCCAAGTAAAATTCTTCCCAATACCAGCACGTAATTCCCTATTGATCCATTGCAAACAACACTGCTCTCATTTTACATAAGTATCAATCTAGGCTGATGCAAAAAAAAATTTTTTTCTTAATTATATCGAAAATATTGTTGGGAATGACAAAAAAAAATCTTGTGAAAGTTTAAGCTCTTAATATTAATATTAAGAGGTACCGCATCGCAAATTTCAATTTTCCATTTAAATAACATGGGAATAATATTCTCTTGCACTTTGGAATTTTATAGCTCACGTTGGTGCCAATATTTCGGAATGACCAAGGTATATTCTTGTAGAAAATTGAACGATCTACAAAAAAGGTGTCGAACAAGTTTTTGATATATTTATTCCTTCAAAAGTTATTCGATGTCAAAGTTGAACTAAAGAGAAATTTTAATATTTTTTCAATTTTTTGACGCAACCATCAATTTTATGAGAAAATTTTATAGGACATTTTTTGTAGAGCACTTTTTTCCCTATAACTTATCTCTATAAAAGTTTTTGATATTTTGCACAGGTCCTAAGTTATTTAATTAAAATAAAAAAATATTTTTTATGTTAAAAATATAATAGTTCAGGGAATTTTCAGTTTAATGCAAATAACTAAGGACCTGTGAAAAATATCAAAAACTTTTACAGAGATAAGTTATAGGAAAAAAAGTGTTCTACACAAAATGTCCTATAAAATTTTCTCATAAAATTGATAGTTGCGTCAAAAAATTGAAAAAATATTAAAATTTCTCTTTAGTTCAACTTGGACCTCGAATAACTTTTGAAGGAATAAATATATCAAAAAATTATAACAGACCTTTTTTGTAGATCGTTCAATTTTCTACAAGAATATACTTTGGTCATTCCGAAATATTGTCACCAACGTGAGCTATAAAATTCCAAAATGCAAGAGAATATTGTTCCTATGTTATTTAAATGGAAAATCGAAATTTGCGATGCGGCACCTCTTAATATTAATATTAAGAGCTTAAACTTTCACATGATTTTTTTTGTCATTTCCAACAATATTTTCGATATAATTAAGAAAAAAAAATCATAATTTTTTTTGAATCAGTCTAATCAATACTATTTTCATACATTAACTAACAAACCTTTTTTTTATTTAACCATTTTACTCAACGTTTAGTTAATATACCAAATGATCCTTCGATGTCATTACATAAGCGAATTCCACTGTTTATTGTTTTGAAAACTCAGTCATAGATTTATGAAATACATGCGAAGAAATAAAATTTAATTTAATGTGCAAATATTGCAATAAATAACCAATTCTGCATATGATGTACGTAACAAACGGACATAATTTAAGAGGAATTCCATGGCAAATCGCCAAAACTGTCTCCGGGCAAGTCTTCGTCACCATAGAATTCATTTAACGTTTACTAAATATCCTCTGTGACTTGGAAAATCAACATTTTTAGTTCAATAGTTTTGTAAGAATGTAATGCTCATAATTAGTTTGTAGTTGCCAACTATGTTCGTGTAATTATCTATGTATTAAAGTTTTAATAACATTTTCAAAACAATTAGCCTTTAACACTCACTAGTTACATTTGGCATAGTATGATTATTTTGTTTAGTCTCATTTTCAACCACCTTTGAAACCACCAATAAAATAACATAACTATATTGTTATTTGAAATCATTTAATTGGAATATGATATAGATATCACTTTTTCTTCACACTTTTTATGGACATAATTCTTTCTACCTTTCTTTTTATAGCTAGAACGCTGAAGAATCAAAAAAAAAACCAACAATCAAATTATTTCTTCGAAAAGAATATGAAATATTTGAATTTATAAACAAATCGGGTTACTTATAATGTTAATGAATTATCAGAAAGATCATGTAATATCCACATCACATTTTCTGAATATCAAAACTCATATAATTTGGGCTAAATAAAAGATTGTCAAATTAAAGAGTCACTGAATATGGGATCCAGAAAAGGAACAAAATATATCATTGGTATAATGAAAACCATCTCTGGAAGGGTGCTGAATAAAAACCAGAAATATGCATTTATTTCATCGAAAACTAGAAGATTTTTGATCGAATTCATTTAAAGAAACTGATCAAATCGATTGGAGAAATACGATTAATTTTCAACGTGTATGTGGGTCAGAAAATTAAGATCCTTATAAATGGAAAAAAACATCAAAAGTGTAAAGATCAAAAAAGGATTTTGCAAGAATGGTATAAGCCTAATGGTAGCCGAGTGGTCTAGGTGACCGCTCCAAAACTAGTAGATAGTGAGTTCGATCCTCGTATCGGGCCAATTTTCAATATTTTTCGATTATGGATTTTATTAACCCTAGAGTCACTACAGGACCTAAGTAGTTATAAAGCGACGGAATATAACAATTAAAAAAAAAAGAATGGCATGGACCTTTCAATTTGATTAAAATCTAGCAAAATTTGGAAAATAAAAACTTTCCAATGGGTAAACATACTACCGAAGTATTCAAAGACGCTGAGGATTTGATATTGTGGATGAAAACAGAAAAAGGAATTGCATACTACGTACAACTGCTGTGTTATTATGATTATTTTTTTTTTTGGAATACAAAAGAAAGACAAAAGAAATGGGAATAGTAAAGAAAGAAAAGCCTTTTTCCAACTAATGTGAAGAACGTACAACTCTATAAGACGTAGACCAGTTGCAATATTCTCCTAAGTCCGACAATCCACCAATTGATTCCATAAGAAAATGTCCTACTATAGCGAAAACCGCGTTCAATGACGAAAAAATCTTTCAGTAGACATTTAAACTCCAGAAACAGTTGCTAAAATACCATATGTACAGCATGGATCAAAAATATGGATCTTGAAGAAAAAGAAAGTATCTAGAGAATTGGATCGAAAATTATGGATCATGAGGAAACAAGTATCTAGAGAACTCTGAAATTAGGGGCTGGAAAATAATGATGAAAAAAGAAATAATAAAAAAAAACTTCTATTAAATGTTGCAGCAAAAGTACCGACAATCCACCAATTGATTACTTAAAAAAGTGTCCTACTATTGCAAAAATCGCGTTTAATGACGAAAAAAATCTTTCGGTAGAAATTTAAACTCCAGAAACAGTCGCTAAAATGCCACATGTACAGGATGAAGCGAAAATATGGATCTTGAGAGGAAACAAGAAAGTATCTAGAGAACTTTGAAATTAGGAGCTGGAAAATAATAATGAAAAAAGAAATAATAAAAAGAACTTCACAGTCGCTAAAATGCCACATGTACAGGATGAAGCGAAAATATGGATCTTGAGGAAACAAGAAAGTATCGAGAAAACTTTGAAATTAGTGACTGGAAAATAATGATGAAGAAAGAAATAATAAAAAGAACTTTTATTAAATGTTGCAGCAAAAGTACCGACAATCCACCAATTGATTACTTAAAAAAGTGTCCTACTATAGCGAAAATCGCGTTTAAAGACGAAAAAAAACTTTTGGTAGACATTTAAACTCCAGAAACAGTTGCTTAAACCGTTGTGGATCCATCCACAGAATGGATCGAAAATTATGGATCATGAGGAAACAAGTATCTAGAGAACTTTGAAATTGGGGGCTGGAAAAGAATAAAGAAAAACAACTTCTACTAAATGTTGCAGAAAAAAGTAAGAATCCTGGACTTATGAAAAGGGAGAGTTCAAATACATGGGAAACTGAATCTATTGTTAGGCAAAAAAATTAAAATATTGTTTTACTAAATACAATGTACCTCAATTGATTGTATCAATATCTGATGTTAGCATGTACTACTTTATGAAAGTAAAACGTGAAAAATTGTCAAGGTTTGTCACCATTGTTCCTCAATAATGTACATTGATATAATTGAATCAATTAAAGTATTTTTGTATCTAAAAAAACACTTTATCTCTCTCTCTCTCTCTCTCTCTCTTTTAGGGGGAGTTGTATTAATTACTGATAAAAAATTGATATACCAATTTGGAATATTCAATATTAAAAAAAAAGGCAAATCAAAATTAGTTCGTTAATCAGCTAATCAAGTATTTAGGTGTAAATATAAAAAATCAATATTTATTTTCTTAAATACTTCATAAATGGATTTAAAACGAAAAACAGTAACACGATACTGATAAAATTAAATATAATTTAAAAAAACTATATTATTTTGAATCTGAGTGTGACTAATTTAAAAAAAAAAAAAACACAATGTCAAACCCTTGGCCTAGAAGATAATATGACCTTCAATATTAATTACATTGTAAGCACATTCCAATGTTTAGTGAACTGCAGAAAAGCATAATCATTTTTACTCAATGCAGTAGCTTTTATGGCAACATAAATACACATTTGATTTTTTGCACTTAAATATTTCTTGGAAACTTTTCCGAAAGAATTTATAAATTCACATTTATCAAAATCAATTCTTCCAGTTCTAATTATTGTGACTAATAGATTTAAACAGTAAAATTTATCAATAGGAAAAAGTGTTCTGAGAAAATTAAGACAAAATCAAAATTATAATTAGTATAAATAGTTCCAATATTTCACTGGAATTTTGAATTGTGAAATAAGTACCCCTTTAACGATAATTATTTTCCTTTAAGAGCAGAATAACAGAAAAATACTTTGTTGCAAGATTGCTAGAAAAGTCCCAATATTTTTAAAATATAAGTTTTTTATGGGTGATTTTTATCAAATCTCGAAATTGGATGGATAAAAATTTATAAAAATTTGTTTCTGTTGTATTTGTGTAACTAGATTTCACCAATATACTGGTCCCAAAAATAAACTTATTTTAGACGAATTATAAGGACGGTTTATAATTTTGAAAATAAGTCTGTAATTCTTTAATGGGAAGCTAAAAGTTTAGGTCCGAACAGTATTATTGTTACGTTAATACAGTATAATCTCATTAATCCGGCATTATTTAAAACCGGAGGTTGCCGGATTATTGGATATTCGGATTACTGGATTATAGTGAAGTCATAGGTAATGAATAAAATAAAGCATTTCATAGAGGAAATGTATGCTTAGGTATAGAGGGGCGAGGGAGGTGTGGGTGGAGGGTGCCGGATTATTGGATGTGCTGATCTATCGAAGTGCCGGATTAGTGAGATTATACTGTATATTACTCCTCTATAAAGTGTTAATTGTTGTCTTGCCTCGTCAAAATGAACTACTAGTATCTCTGTATTGTACTTTCAGCAATAATTTTACGAAAATTAATATGAATGATGTTATCATCTTTAAATATGGAAAAAACGGTGAATTTAAGGATTAAATAAGCAAAGAAATAGAAAAAGTCAAGTTCGGCTAGTTTAAAAGCAATTACCTCATATATCGTCATTCCCTCGTTTCAATTTGAAATGAGGGAATTACGAAATGTGGTATAACTTAAAAAAATTTGGTACATAAACTTTTGTTACTTCTGAATTTAGTTTACTTTTTACTGTCCCTGACAACCTACTTTACTGTGCAATTATTATTAACAGATAGTAAATTTCTCTACTTTTCTTCAATAAGAGGGAATGACGGCTGCAAATGTAATCTACAAATAATTTTCATAATTTCCTTTTGGGACAAATACTCTAACACGTATAAGATGCTTTAAATGTATGAAATAATTTATAGGATTGCCAACAATCAAAAATCGATGAGAACCTTCAACAATGATTACAGGTGCGTTCATATATCGACTTTTAGTAAAGGTGAGAGGGAATGATTTTGTTTCATGGGACACAAAAAATATATATTTGAAAATTTGTTCTTTACTTTTCATTCCAAACGCAAAATATTTTTTAAAATCTATTGTGTTTTTAATCGATTAGTCAAATTCGTAAACAATTTTTTGATTTAAAAGTTCAAAAATGTGCTAATCTCAAGTTTGGGACATAGTGAGGGAATGATTTTCAGGGTACTATTCATTTATTATTCCATAGATATTCATATGGTTTAAAATTATGACCAACAGCATTACCCCAAATAATGTTCTTTTTAAGAAAAAAAAATTACCACCATAGGTCACTTAGATTTTTGTAATAACTGAAAGGACAACAATACCGATACTTCATGAGAATTATTCTTATACATTTCTTACACTCAATACCAAGGGGCATGTGCCCCCCTCCCCAGGGTATTTTTGTGTACTGTGGAGCACACAGTACTCCATACCAGTACATACTTAGAAGCAAATCAAATTATTAAAGTTGTGAAAATATATGAATAAAGGAACAGAAAGAACATTAGTGAAATTCTAGTCTATTTCTGGTTGGAATTGCGATTTTTTTTTGAGATTCCTTTCACGCTCTTGCAAATGATATTGTGCCCCCCCCCCCAGAAAAAAACCTATATCCGCCCTTGCTCAATACTGTTAGCAAATTACAGTTTAAATAAGAAAACTTAAATTGAACGCAGGTGTGCGATATCACACTTGTCCCTTAATTATATATACCAATTTTTATGAATTTATAAACATATATTTCGACTAATTTCAGTAATGAAAATTATTTTTGAACCCATAGTAATAATGATAGAAGAACATCCTTTTAAAAGCGACCCACTTGTACTGTTGTGTATTAGTCAAGGATGGACGAATGATAAAAAATATAAACGAATTCGGAAAGAGAAACTATAAACATTGTAATGTACCTTTAAGAATTTTTGGGGATGACTGGTTATTTGAAAAGATTTTTACATACCTCTGAATATCCCAATGAATGTAATTGATTAAAATTTTGATTTAGTAATTTCAACGGGTCTTGAGTTGAAAAGGCTGACATAGATCCAATGCCTGAAGTGATCGATGAAGTGCCACCCATTGAAGGGGCCACACCACCAGGTAAACCATTACTAAGCCCACTAGCGGAACTTAAACCAGAAGCCGATGATATTCCAGACGTGGTCGACAATGTTGAGACAGTGCTGGCCGCACTCGACCCGATGATATCACTTCCCGGGCCACTATTTGGCTTCGCAAAAGGCAACAGGGAATTGTGTATTTGCGCGAGAGCTTTCTGGTGATAACCAGACGATCTTGCCGAACTGCGATCATTGTTTTTCGTTCCTCCAGGGAGTGGTCCACCAGGTAATTGATTCATGACGTTCGTGTTCCTGGCGATTTGTTGGTTGATAACAGAAAGTACTGATGTGAGAGTGGTACCACGTGCAATATATCCCATGCTACGAACAAACACATGTCGCTAAACACTGACCGATTTGTATCAAACTGGAAAAATCGAACAATATACACATGATTTATTGATTCAGCGCACATACGAATCATTGATGCAATTAACCGAAATTGAGGCACTTTTCCCTATTAATAAACTAAATGCAATGTTCACAAACATAATTTATTCATAACGAGTTATTTCACTTAAAGGCGTACAAAAAGGCGTATAAAAAGGCACATACAATTTTAGGCACTTATTTACTCAACAAAATCGAAAAGATCAACTACATTCTCAATTCCGATTAGTTTTCAGGTCAATATGACCCAATGTAAACATAAAAAAGTCATCAATTACCGAATTTTTTTCTTCATTATTTTAACTTTATATTGTAACATTAATTACACAATACGATATCGTGTGCTATTTATACAAGTCGAATTAGTCATTATCACTATTAATAATTCATTGAACAATTTCAACTTTTCAAAAAATAAACATACATTGTTTCTACTAATTTAATACACCGTAGAACAATATCCATCAATTTGTACGACAATCTGAAAACAAGAAAGAAAAAATTACTTAGGCTTAATAAGTATAACTAATAGAAAAGGAGGAGGGAGAAATAATGCTAATTCCTTGGATCATCAACTTCCCCTCTCAAACTCAAATATTTCAGTTTATTTTGATTAAATAAAAAATGTTAAATATGTATCGACTTTTCATTGCCTCGAAATCTAATCAGCTAATACTCGAGACTTCGTTTGTGTGACTCATTAATAAGATAAGACGGGAGTATTTTAGTGAATGAAATATGCAAAGCATTAGAGTAATGTTTACACCTTTAGAAATTATATAATCAATGATTTAAATAAAAAAATCATTAAAAAACTTTGTGAATATTTTTCAAAGATCTCCCCAATGATAAGTGGAGTGTCAAAACTCCCAAACCGAGAACTTTAACCAAAATATTTCCACATCCCAAAGACTAAAAATCCCAAGTATACTTTCTCACTATTCCATAGAATGCTTTATGAAATTACATATAGTAATGTTTAAACCTTTAGAAATGATATAATCAATGATTGAAATAAAAAAAAACCCATTATAACAATTTGTTAATATTTATCAAATATTTACCCAATGATAAGTGGAGATACAAAACTCCCAAACCGAAAACCTTAACCAAAATAATTTAACATTCCAAAGATTAAAAATCCCAACTATACTTTCTCCCCATTCCAAAGAATCCTTTATCAAATTACGTATACCTATAACGTAGGAACCCTAGCGAATATTAAAACCATTGAAAATAATATTTGAAATTTGTGTATCATTGAAATATCTTGTATTTCATGTCATTATTCTATTTTTTTAAACTATAAATGCCCGGAACTCTTTATTAAAGAGTATTTGGAATAGTTCAACTAATTTATGTATGTTTTTCATGCTAATTTTCACTATAAATAACCGACAGTTAGAACATCAGGGAAAATATTTGATTAAGGAAACGTGAAAAACAAAGAGGTAATCAAATTAGATATTCTCGCGGACTTAAAACAATTATACTGTTAATACAACATATAAAATATACTGTGGTCTTATTTATGTAAAACAATTTACAAAAATAAACTATAAACGTTTCGGCTCTTTTATTGAGCCTTCCTCAGGCGTTCGTAAAAAATCGCTTTAACTTTGTTAATAATTATCATTGTCATAATTCAACTATATAGTTGAATTATCACGGTACATTTGGTAAAATCAATAATAAAACTTCCAAGATACATAAAAATTTCAATAAATAAATTTGAATAAAAGGTCAATCAAATGAATTATTGATATATTGCCCAGATTCGTATTTCGATTTCCAAGCAATCTTCGTAACTGCTGTGTGACTAATCACATAGCCGTTATTTGATGACTATTGATGAAGTTGCTTGGTAATCGAAATACGTATCTAGGAAATATATCAGTTACTCATTTGTTTGAACTTTTGTTCAAATTTATGTTTATGGTTTACTTTGGTAAATTATATTAGATAAATAAGACCACAATATATTTTATACATACTATAAATAAAAAGGTAATATAAAACAGTAATGGCATTTGCATAAGGAAGGATAGAGTTCATACAGGCTGTTCAGTTTATTGTTCAATACAACTGTCCTGATTTACAAAAACAAAAATTGTATTTTTTTCTAACCTTATTTATAAAAATATTTCTTGACTAGAGATTTTGGTCCATTTTCCTATGAAAACTTCCCGATTTTCGGAGAAAGGTTAGGTTAGGTTTTGAGGTCGTGGAAGCCCAAAAGAAAAACACTGATTTCTGAATTTAAGTAGCGAATACATCGTAACATTTAAATGGATGATATTGGAAGAACATTATTTTAAGTTAAAATAATATTTTTTTACTTCAATTTTATTCACAAACTGTTCCAATAGTAGTACGAAACTATGATTTCATTTTTTTTCCATACACCATGTGTACCAATAATATAATAAGTAGATACACATTATCCAATATACAACTGGCAATGAAATAATGGAGACCATAATAGATATTGCAATTTACGAAAATCTATTTCTACATAATTGAAACCCAGCACAGACTTTCATTGAATTAATTTTTCAACGTTAGAAGTGTTAGTAGCATTGAAAAATAGCTGAAAATTGGTTCTTTTCCTTAGTGGTTAAGTGGAACAAAATTGGAAATAGCTTTGCACTATGCACATATGCATAATGAGATATGCATTGTTAGTTTTTGATATTTTATTAAAAATCTGGCATTCAAGACACAACGTGTCAAATAAATGAATAATGATTAAGTAGAAAATAATTGTAATATTATATATAACATTAAAAAGCGACATGCTAAAAAAAACTATCAAGTTGACCAAAATAAGAGTGCTGGTCACGCATACCTTTCCCAAAACTATCAAAATAACACACATTTTTGTCTACCACATAAATACTTTAGGGAAAAAATATGATAGAAACTGGTGCAATTAACAATTTCCATCATAAATCAAGTGAATGATATGATAACTTTTGATTTTCACAGATCAATTTACGATTTTTAACTTATTTCTATTAAAACTGACATTTATTTTTAAGCATTTGGTGTAAGTTAATGTTAAATGTAATAGGCAATTACCGAACTGACTGATTGGAATTCCACAATACTTCAACACTATCAGATACGAGTGCACAATTTTCACACTTATATTTGACTGACAACACGATGCACAAAATTTTCATGAAATTGTTGTAAATATTACAAAGGAATTAATTACAATAATAAAATACAAACATTGTAAAACTCCACCAAAAATAAACAAAGATGCAATCCTAAGTTGGCAAGCTCCTGGCAGCCATCTTAAACTTTGCCACAACAGACAGCGCTGACAACACTAAACAATTCAAAATAATGTTTACATTCATAAAATAATTCCAATGCTTAAAATAAATTAAACAAATACAAAAGAATAAATTAACGTAATTTCTTATAAATAAATCAGGTTCTAAAAATATCATATTATTTTTTTTTCAGTCAAGTGCATAATGCATTTTTAGAAACACTATTTTGATATTTAAAAGGTACTCTAAGGTGAACTGTCATTATTGGTCATAAATAAGTAAACACATTTGCTTCGAATTCAAATTTAAAAAACGAAAGAATTATTATTTGAATTATCAACAATAAGAGCAAAAAATTATTTCTAACAATACACTAGATTTAATGCATCAATGATTGATAAATGTTACTATCGTTACATAATCGTTACTTCGTTCAAAGCAATTGAAATTAAAATTTATAAAAAAACAAATAATTTATTAAAATAAGTAATATCTTCAGTTTAAAAAAAGAAGAATACTCTTATCAACTCTGAACTTGAACTCAAGCATTGTATTTACGTTTATAAACTTGTTTATATTTGGGTACATTTTATGAGGTTATTATAAAGAAAATAGTCAATGTTAAACAAATCCAACAAACCATTACAATTTATTAAACCCAAACGTAACAATTATTTGGATTAAAAATGGGAAAAATTTTCTCGGCTATAATGCGCCCAGTAACTACGTTTAACATAGAAAGTAGAGCACATAAAGTGATATCGAAACCGAAACCTGTACCGGCACCTAAATATGAGACCACAATTGCAGAAATTGAAAGACTAAAAAAAGGTAACTAGGTATAGGTATAACATAAAATACGTTTATTTAAATTAAAGCATTGTTGTAGATAATCCCAATATGATGGATGAAATATTGTCTAAAAATGTGGACTTGGACAAAAGATTAAAAGACATCTTTGTAACATCAGAAGGAAATGTAAGGATGGCTTTGATCAATTTTATTTTAATCGAGTGATTAAAATTTTAATTTTATTAATTATCCCAAACATTTTTTGATTGTTCAAATCAGGATCCAGAGATAATTTCTACGAGGAATAAGAATTTACCTTTAAATAGGAAACAAGTTGAAGATTTTGAATATGGTTTTTACGAACCAGATGTTGTTCCCTATGGAAAAGTAACTCTAAGAAATGTACTTAAATTTATTGGTGATCACAAAACGCAACCCGAGGTGTTTACAGCGGAACATATTTCCAAAGAATATAACTTAAATTTAAATACAACAAGTAAGTCATAAAATCAAATTTTAAATTTATATGATGCCTGGTAATTTGTATTGTACCTGAGTTGATGATTGACCGAAAGAGGGAATCATTCCTCTTGTAATAGATGGTCCTCCACCTTAAATTGCAAGTTCTAATTTCCATATTAAATTTCATTTACTATTTCAGATAACATCTTAAAGTTTTATCACATGTTCCAAATATATGTACCGAAAAATAAGAAAATAAAAACCGTTTTTGCTACTTCGCACGATAGTTTGGAAAAAGAAAATTTAAAACAACTCAAAGGCGGTGACGAAACTAAAGAATCGGATAAACCCAATAATGATTTGAAAAGTTAGAAACTTTTATATAAACCATAGTTACGTTTGTATTTGTAATTTAGAATAAAAGTATAATCACATATTTTTTTTTTACTTAATACTACCATATACAATTCCTAGTTTTAAAATAAGACTTATTCTCGATTAGGAAACCCTGATCCTATATCATAAATTCACTTGAAATCGTTGTGTTTATCATTAAAAATCGTAAAGCTACAAATAAATAAGTTAAAAAAACTACTAAAATTCACTAAGAAAAGGATGAGC
Organism: Sisyra terminalis; assembly: GCA_958496175.1. Lineage (NCBI taxonomy): Eukaryota > Metazoa > Arthropoda > Insecta > Neuroptera > Sisyridae > Sisyra > Sisyra terminalis. The sequence goes on from OY292274.1 coordinate 59,687,044, forward strand.
TATTGCTTGTTCAGCTGTGATTCTTGTGAATGGATTGGGATCCAATAACTTGCTTAATAAATCATAGGCACTATCTGGATATGGACTTTGAACCTGCAAATAATGTTTAATTAATTTATAGAAAAAAAATATGTTTTTGTAATATATCTAAAATATATTGCGGTGCAAATATGAAACTAAAAATTAATTATTAAAAATGCTCTCGAATACGTGTTTTGATTTGAGCAAGCAATTTTAATCAGTAATCATAAAGAAAATTAGATCTCTTCACAAATATTGATTGATAATTCACATTCTTAGTAGTGATTTGCACAAAAAATGTACCTCAATATATTTTTATAGATATGCATTATGGATATTATACACATTTACCTTTAAAACATCATAAAAACATAAGCAAACATCAGTCTTATTTTGTTGGCAGCGTTGGCAACTTATACTCGTTGGAATATTTTTGATGAATCTTGAACGTAAAACTTCACACAATTTTTTCAAATCCAAAGGACTTTTTTCTTCACTAGTATTCAACATCAACCCTAAAAAAAAACAAATTTGCAAGATTTGATTGCCAAAAACCTAAGATACTTACCCAATAATACAGCAACATTTTTTAAATTATCTGAACCTAATAGTGTAATAATTTCAGCTAATGCCGTTAAATCGTCTGGAGCTTTGAAAAATGGATAACATTTGCTCAGTAAACTTAAAAAAATTACACCTACAGCCCAAATATCGACAGCTAATTAAAAAAAATCATTGTTAGTTTATGAAAAATTTAAATCATTTCAATGCTGTAACATTCACCTGTAGTTTGTTTAGTATATTTTAACAAAACTTCTGGGGGTCGAAAACCAGGCGTTCCAGCACGAGGGGCTTGTAAGGCTTTTTTCACTAAACAAATTTTACAAACTCGAGGTTTTGTAAAACATTGACAACGATTTTGGTTGGTTTTTTTATTCGGAAATATATTACTAGAAATTGGTTTTGAAAACTAGAACAAATTATCAAAGTTATATTGAAAAAAGAGTTGATTCTTATTTTATTTACCTGTTTTATTTTATTTTCGTGTTCAATTCTAGTTAAGATTACCCTTGATTCCATCTTTACAATTTCTTTTTCTAAAACAATCAAAATTAAATACTTTATTCTTATTAAATATTAATAAAAATAAAACATTACTTTCTGTAAAATTAAGCTGTCTTGTTACATTTTTTATACAATTAATCATTTTCTTCGGCGACGCTAAAAAAATTCCGAAAAGTTATTTTTGAAAATAAGATAATTGATGAAAATGAATTACCTTTAGGACTTATTTTTAAATCAAGTCCTAATAATTTCAACGGCGATTTTTTCATTGGTGAAATTGAATAATTTTTTTTTGGCGATGGGCTTATGAAATTGTTATTTTTTAGCGGACATTTATATGGCGATTTTATAGAAAGTACATTAGTAGGTATATTATCGTTTTCTTTATTGAACATATTTTTTTTAATTGAAATTTTATTATTATTACGTATCAATGAGCAGTGCAATGCAATACGTTTAACAGGATTTTCTAAATTTTGGTTCTGAATAAAACATAAATCAATTTAAAAAAGTTGGTAAAAAATAAAAAACAAGAACATACAGAAGTATCATCGCATTGTTTCCTTTTTAATGAAGTACATTTTTCCTCTGGATGTGCTAATCCAAAATCAACTAAGAAAAATCTGAAATCAAGTTTTATCATTAACAAGTGAATAAATCAACCGTGATGATTGGAAAATTATTTTTTTCCTATCATATCTTTGAGAAAAAAAAATAAGGTTACACTAAATAGTTGCTCATATAATATGTCTATTTCCTATTTACATCTTTTTAATCTAAATACTTAATAAATTATGAATGAAAAATTTAAATTTTTTTGACAAATTTCTCAACTTTACTACTGATACAATGAAATACCCTGCTTTTTCAGAATTTCCTGAACACCCTAAATTTTGGGTCCAATATCCTTTCCACGTCTTTCTATAATTATTTTATTGAAAATGAAAATTCTTAACGTAAAAAGGAATCGTTGCAAAGTATAATCTGCATACATCGAATGTTTAATACGTTTAATATATGAGATTCTCATCAAATAGCGAAATTTTTTTGAAAAATTTCTGATTTAAAAGTTCAAAAATGTGCTAATCTTAAGTTTGGGACATAGTGAGGGTATAATTTTCAAGGTACTATTAATTTATTATTCTATAGATATTCATATAGTTCAAAAATTATAACTAACACCATTACGCCCAGTAATATTTTTTTCATAGAAAAAAAATACCACCATAGGTCGCTTAGATTTATGTAAAAACCGAAAGGATAAGAATTTCGATATTCCATGAGAGTTACCCATATACCAGATTAGTCTAAGTTAAAACCATACATGGATGCAATGGATCTTTTCTAGTAGGGATGATAGTGTAATATTTTCGAAAGTTTTTCATTCTAGAATTTAATCTTTTAGTACCTGATAATTAGAAGTAGTGAAATAATTACCTTTTGTTGGATCGATCATATAAAAAATTACTTGGTTTAACATCACGATGAATGATTCCAAAACTGTGAACTCGTTTTAAGGCAATTAACAAATTTTTAATATACAACTTTATTTCATACAAATCCATATCGTACAAAAAATCCTAAAAAATATCAATAATAAAAAAAAAAAATATAATCTTTGCATTTTCTAGTTAGACTTACTGAAAATTTTTGGTGGTGAATAAAAGGCATAACGAAGACAATTTGATTCCTTTCTCGTAAACAAAAATTAATACCTATTACATTGTCTTTGCCCCTAATTTAAAATAAATACGAAATAGTTAGAATTTTACTAAAATAGTATGCATTTAAAAACTTACCCAATATCTCGTAAACACTTTAGTTCTGTTTCAATTCGAGTTGGGTGGCAAGTCGGAACTAAATGTTTTATAGCATATAATTGATCGCTATTTATTTTATTATTACATTTTATATTAGATTTCATTTTTGCTAATAAAACAGAACTAAATGTTCCTTCTCCAATTTGTCCATGAATGGTAAAAATTTCATTTAACTGTGGTAGTTCGTTTAAAATGTTTTGAATATGCCTCGAATGCTCTTAATTAAAAAAAAAAAAAACAACTTATTTCTTAAGAATTTATTACATATTTTGGAGTAAAACCTATTTGCATTTACTTACTTAACACAGGTAATCGTTGATTACAATAAGGGGATGGCGTTTGTTCTCTTAGGACCATTAAATTTTGTGAAGTCGCTATTGTTAATTAAAAGAAAATAAATTTGTCTATTAAAAAAAGTTTATACATTTCTTACCCGTTTCACTCATTTTTATAAATAATTTAAAAAATAATAATTAAAATATTGCTAAAAAAAAAATAATAAGTCCACTTTCTCTCGTTGTTTTTGCCGGGAAAACAGCTGGCCACTGGCAGTAAGCCCTCGCTGTTTAGACGGGAGTCGCAGGAACTATAATCAAGACGGTAAAGTAGGAATCGTTACTTTTAAAAAGTTTATTAGTTTTGTTCGCATTGTTGGGGAATGAAATGAGGCAAAATGAGTTAAGTCCCCTTTTCAGATAAAATATAAATTTTCAATTAACTCTAAAGAAAGACCATCAAACTATGTATATAGTTGACATAATTGAAATTTATTTAATAAAAAAGAAAGGTAACTTCACAATGGGATCTTTTGTTTTTATAAAAATTAAAGTAAAATTCTAATTTAAAATTAAGTTTAAAAAAATAAAGTAGTGTTATTTCAAAAATTAATGCCTTGACTTTAATTTTTCCACAACATGTGGCATTTTTGCATTGTACATTCCAAAACCTTCGTTGGACAAAACCTCGATATCATATAAGCTAGTGTCTACAAAAAGCGACGTGAATTCTTCATTAGTTATATTATCTGGTACGTCTGTAAACAGAAAAATAATTTTAAGTTTTTAACCTGAACAATGGATTGTATATTTAATGAATGAATAATACCTTCGATAATAAAAACCGTACTCATACATGGCGGATCTAAAAACTCAGCACATATTGGCCGAATTTCTTGTGTTGAAACATTTTCCATGTTCCCAAAATCAACGAACAAAACCTCTACTTCTTTATCACTAATTACTGCAATACTGACTGCTCGGAACCATTCACCTTTATTACAGAAAAAAATTAATAAGAATTAAAAAAATATATAACGAATCATACCTTCGTATTTTGCTAAGCAAAAAGTTTGCTCTGGAGGGCAAAAAGAAGTTTGTTTCAGTGAAGATACATGATTTTCAATTTTTCGGGGCAATACTGTTGATAAATATTCTAGTTTATCAAAGTCTGGGATAGAGCAAGCAATAGCTCTACTTTCAGCGTTCACTACACATTGAAAAAGTACCTAAAATGGCTTCATCGTAAAAGCGATTTTTTACTATGATATATTTAGTATACCTTTTGAAGACCTAGTGAAATATCTAATGGTGAAATTTCGAGATTTTCATTACATTTCTCCACACTGGTAGAATTTATTTTATTAGTATTGCCGTAAACTTCCTTTTCAACTGATTGAACTTTAACTTGAACAGGCTTGCGAATTTCGTGTTCTTTGTTTTTGAAAAAAAGGTTATTAACTGAAACTTGATCATCATTTTCTAAAGTTACTCCTAGTTTGATATCATCGAAAACCTAAAATATGATTTATCTATAGAAATAGCTTATATTTTAATTTTTGTATCATATAGACTAGACCTTTGGTAACAGATAATAACATGTAAAAATTATAAAAAATAAAAAAAAATCTTACAAGTTTGCACTTCGTTCCTTTTTGATGGAGATCTTCTAAAACTTGGATAAAATCATTATTTTTAGGTTCAAGTGGAATATTTTTCAATTCCACTTTATTTAAAACAATTGGAATTTGTGTCAATTCTTCTGGTATTTTTTTTAAATATTTTATTGGTAAAAGTTCAACATTGCCGTAGTCAATAAATAAAATTTGAGCTTTATCATTTTTTATTAACTCAATAAAACCACGATAAAATTGTCCATCTGTAGATTTGGCAAGGCAATACTGTTGCGGCTTAAATGTATTTTTATCCCTAACTAAAAAAGAAAATATGTTGTATAAAAGGATAAATGATATGATCAAATTCATACATTCACTCATATTATCAATAAAAATGTCAATTTGATTTAATTGTGTTCGAGAATTTCTATTCGCTACAAAAACGGAGTTTTGAGATTCTATGAAGGCAATTTTTACTGCCATGCCTGATGTCAATGCAGTTGAAGGAATATTTATATCTTCATTTTCTAGTAATTCATTTTGTACCCTCGGAATCCATCGTGATAATAAAACTTTACAAAGGATTTTTTTGTTTTTTCGATTCAAAAATTTGCCCATGATACAGCTATCTTCGGCCGCAGTAATTTGAAACCCAAACGTCTTATTTTCCTGAAAAAAAGGTTTTATATTTTTTTTTAATTTTAATATAAAACGTAAGAACAAGAAGGTAGTACCGAAACCTAATATCTATGGTGATAAGTAATAATATATTTATAACTGATAAGTTTGCCAGCTGATGCTAATTCTAGTTTCGTGCGATGTAATCGTCATTATATGTCATTAATAATGCTCTTATATAAGGCCAACAAACAATGACCACCTGATAGGTCATGTTTTTGCAAGATATAAAATTTAAAGTATATTTTCAACTTACTTGAAAAGTCTCATTAAATGTTTCTTCTTCGACCAACTTTTCGGTTATTTTACAATAGCAAGAAAATTCCGGCAAATATAAATGTTCATTCAACAATGGAAAAATATATTTTACAGAAACTGTGATACCCAAATCAATAAGTCCAACGTTCCATGACTCTTTTTCTTTATTTATCACAATTCCTCTATACCAAGCATCTTCATATTCAACAGCAACCATTTCGTTAGGTAAAACCCTATTTTTAAAAAACCAGAAAAATCAGTTACTTGAAACGAGCCATTGCATATTTGAATCTTACGAAGATTTTTCAGGATGTGTTGGATATTTACGCCACATTTCATCAATAGTTTCTAGTTCATTACTATATTCTTTGATATTTCTTAAAACAACGGTACAATCATTTGAATTAACCATGGTTTTGACTACAACAATCCCTTCACATTTTGTTTTCAATAACTCAGCTAAAGATCTGAAAATAAATATTTAGACTTATTAAACTTTATGATTTAAGGAAAACAACAAGCATACTTTCTTTGGCGGTTAGGTTTTAAATTTGGATTTTCAGGGCTGCTTGTGTATTTGTTCGCCTGGAATAAATAATTGAATAAAAGTTAATATCAGAAAAAAAAATCCTTCATTTTGTTGCAAAAAATGTTCATTTCTAAATACAAAAAAAAAATAATAACTTGTAAAAGAATCTCTGAAGAGTCTTTGGTACGATGAAAACTTTTCACTAGAAAATAGTCAAAAATATCTAGCGCTTCGCAGACTTGGTTTTAAGACAAACCTATTGTAAGTGGAACAATGAGTTGTACTTATATTTCAATTTTAATTAAAACACAAACCGAAAAAATGGGTTAAAAATTAAACGCGTTAAAACTGTGTATTAAAAATAAGTTATTTTCGATTATGAATACTTAATTTTGTAGCTAATTCTCAAAATAGAAAATGTAATTCTAGCAAAAACAAATTAGTTGTGGATTTAATGTTCCTATAGCTAAAAAAATAAGTTAAAATTGGATTGGAATTGTAAATTTACCTTGAAAGGAACATCAGCAGGAATAAGAGTTGGTAAAACATGGGTCTAAATTCAAAAAATCAATTTAAATTATTCATAGACCAACACAAAGATGTAAATACCTTTTCTATTTTATTTGGTAATTGCTTCTTAGGTGGTGAAATAGTTTTTACAGGAGAAGCAGTTAATTCTATGGGTATCGTAGAACTTATTTTTGGTGGTATGTTGCTTGGTTGCTGAACTTCATCTGTCGCTGTTTGCACCAATACCACCCCATTTCGTATATCAATTGGTTTGATGGAAATGTCAACCCCTTGATTTAGTGATACGCTACTTTCTGGTGCAAGAGATATATGAATTGCTTGTGCAGGAATTTGAGTTAATCTTTTATCAATACATTGTAACAAATCGTTGATGGGTCCGTCCTTCAATTCTTCGTCGTTACCATAATCAATATAATGGACTTTCAAAGGATTTACGTTTGTCACAACAGCTCGACACCTAAAGAACTTGTAATATATTTCCACAAAATTATCAATTTAATAGTTCCTACCAAACACCATCGTATTTAGCTGCACAAAGTAAACCTTTTGAAGGAGTCGCAGGATTATTTAGTGGAGTTGAATTTAAAGCGACTGCAATATCATTCACAATATTTTCCTTTTCGAGTAAAGTAATCCATCCTTCATGATAACTAATAACCACTTGACATGTCACCTAAGAAATCATTCATACAATATTGACTTTAAGATTTTTAATAATTAAATACTTTTGTAAAAACATTTTTAGGAAGTTCCACTGTTTTATTAATCCAGTTAAGAGTTACTTCTTGAATTTGAGGAGTAGTTATCTTGTTAGCAGCACAACCATTCTGCTTCAAAATGCTTTCTTTATTATTTACTTTAATCACATTATTAGATCTTTTTTCAGTAGAGCAAGTATTCTTTTTCAAAGGACTTTCATCATCCTTGACAATTTCATTAGGCGTATTACTATTAAGATTCGTTTTTCTCTCAGTTCTGAGATTTTGGAACCGTTCATGCTTTGTAGATGTATGGATTTTTGTATTATTAATATTTTCTTTGTTGAATTCATGGGATGGTTTCCTGAGAGAATGATTGTCGGGGAATTCAACTAAAACATACACATTTTATTGATAACTTAATTAAATTCAAAATAATATGACTTACTAGTGGAATGATTGTTTTTATTTACAGCTGCACTAGTTACAATATGTTCAGGATCATAAATTCGTGGAAGAAGAGAAACCATGTACGATTCACAATAATTTCTATATAGACTGGTATTATATTGGGATTCACTGAATTCTCTAAAAAAATGCATTAAAACAGAATTTTTATTGAATTTTTTAGTAAAAAATAAAAATATGAACAATTACCCGTTACATTCAGAAATAAATTCAGCAACATTTGCTTGTCGTTTACTTAAACATGATTTTTGACTGCAAAAAAAAAATGAAATTTTTTTCCTGGTTTAAACCTTTGGTCAATTATTTCATCTTAAAAATGCAAATATTAAAGCATTAAACATTTGGTTCAAGTCCCTTTTAGACTGGTCAATAACGGGCAACGTTGTATTTTCTACTTTATGTGAATTTAATTCGCGAATAAATCGGCACATAATGAAAACTTAGTCACAAAAGAGAAAATTATATTAGAACTGAGTTAATAAAAAAAAAACGCGAATAGAGTAAGAAACCAAGTAGAAAATGCAACGATGCCAGATATTGACCGACTTAAAAGAGACTTGAGCCATTTTTGTCAATTATTCTGTTAATGTCAATAATTACTGAACTAAATTAGACAAGATTTGGTAAAAAAGATACAGTTCATTGCCCTATCATGTTTCATTACTAAGAACAATATACGAGACAGTATCCTCAACTGAGAAACTATCAATATAAAATCCAGAGATCCATTTTCTCCCGTTGCTAAGACTAAATAGCATACTTTTTCTAAGTAAAAGTAGGAGAAATATGAAAATAATGACCCCTTCCTATCTCTTTTGAAGCCATACGAAATTTATAAATGATCACTTATTTCTAGTGTCCGACCGAGACTTCTATATAAGGTAATGTTTTGTAGAAAAAAAAAGTTAGTCATAATTAGTCAGTCATTACTTTTAAATCCTCTAAGTATTAATTAATTATCAAGTCTCTAATATTTGAGCTAATCATAAACATAACAAATTATTATCACTTCTTATTTCAAGTAAATTATTTGTGCTGAAAAAAGGAGTTGATTTGGAAGAAATACACTTAATATTTCTTTTTAATATTAGTAACGAATAACATAAAATAAATTAAAAAATAAAATTAAGGTTAACTTAATATTTTTAAGTATTCAAACAGAAACTACTCTTTCTTAGATCTTTAAAATAAAAAAAAACTCTTGAACTTTGATCCGTTTTCTCTAGAACTGAAAAGAATATTGAAAATAATTTTAATGAACTGATGATTACTGATAATATTGAACCAAAATTAAATATTACTAATATAATTGAAGGATCTAATATATGTGAGAAACAATGATTTTTCAACATTTTCATTTCACAAATTCAGTATCGGTTGTAGTATCGGCTTGACAGCAGCCGAAACCGAAACCTCGGTCGGACACTATTAATTTCAAAGAAAAAAAATGTTTATTAAATTTGGATGAATTGCATGTTTGCTTCAATGTAAAGCTTTCGTAGCTGATTAAATTGGATGTTGAACTGTTTAATAGACTTTCCATTTAATGAAATAATGTCCACTACTCAACGTCCAATACGATCGAATATGAACGTTTTACGCAATTTAAAGTTATATAATATATCAAACAATTCAACGGATTTTGTGGGATTTATTTAACTTCGGATGAGCTTTTCTTTCAAATGAAGCCAATAGAATTTTGTTTTTTGATGCTTAGCAAAACTAAGATTAAATAATTGATCAAAACTATCCAAAATATATTTTTAATATACTCGTTTTATTACCCCACATACTCATATTCTGCATTTTTGAACTGCATTTTCATAGTTTTGTATTTTTCAAGGTCTTCTTTCTGGGATAGTAATAATTTTTTCTTTTGAAATTCATTCATCGTTGCAGTACGTTTTGTGGCATATTCTACAAAAAAATAAGGAAACTTCTTGTCGTAACTTTCAATGAAATTCTCAGCTTCTCTATGTAAAAAAATAAAAAGATATCAGGTACAATGAACTAATATTATCATAAAAATATGATAACGAACTGTTCGGTTAAAAACGTCAAAATCGCCCATTTATTTTCTTCATTTACAAAAAAATCAAATATATCGACATCTTCAAACAAGTCGAGAAGGAATCTCTAGAAAAATAACATGGTTTCAGCACTAAGAAAATAAAATTTAATGTATATTATAGGATAATAATACCTTGTTTATTGGTTTTTTACAGCTTGAATATTTTACTATGACGCGATAAATTAAATACCTGAAAGTCAATGGTTTATAAATTATTTGTAATTAATAGCTTATTCGCTTCTAAACTTACTCTTCGGAATCGTCTATTTCATTTAAACTCATTTTGTCTGAAAATGTAGCTTAATGTACTTTCAAATAAGTTAGGTTAACTTTGAGAGTATTCAAGTTTTATCGAAGAAAAGGAATTTAATATGTATTTACAAGAGGAAAGAACTAAAAGTCAGAATTAAAATAAGCGTAATAATAGAAAATTAACTTATTTACCTACTTTCCGATGTAGATCATTGAAAGAGGAACCTCGTATTTCTTTTATTACAAGTATCGAAATTTGAAATAGTCAAAAACAGTATTAAACATGTTAAACAAGCATGATCTTAAAACTATTGTTGCGCATGCTCGTTTTTTTTTAAATGGAAAACGCGGTATACAAAGTTATGGTACCCATAACAATTACTTATTTCTTATTTAAAATTACTTATATTAGATATTATTATTTAAATTGGATTATTACTTAAATTAGAATGACAAAAAAGGCAAAGGAATTATACTTTTGAAAAAAGTCATTGATTATTTTAATAATTAATCAACAAATTATTTTAATATACGATACAAAAAAAAACTTTTTTCTAATAGGTAGTTATCTATTACATAAAAATAAATTGAGACTTCCAAAGAATAAATCATCCATGAAAGAGAAAATAAAAAATGAAAGAACTGTTAAATAGATAAAGTTTCCAAACATATAATAGAGAACTGAAATGCAGAAATAGCAAATATTTGAATGAAACATTATTCTGAAGCAAAATAAGATTTTTTCGCTGACTTTGAACAGTTATACTGTGTATACAATATATAGGATATATTGCGGTTCATTTCCAACATGGGGCACAGACCCCCCAGTGGGGCATGGCAATATTTTGATGGGTCATAGACAGGACATGTACCCTTCGACTGACTATACCAAAAACTATGGGATAATTCGAGAATGAGTAATTAACAGTGAATTGTTTTTCATTAGTTTCAGAATAATGTGTATACAATATACAGGAAATATTGCGGTCCAATTTATGTAGTATAATTTAATATAATAATATATAAAAATCACACCATAAACATGAATCTGAACAGAAGTTCAAACAAAAATATTCGTGACGTATTGCCCAGATACGTATTTCGATTGTCAAGCAATTTTCGATTGTTCGATTGTCAGGCAATACGTCACGAATATTTTTGTTTGAACTTCTGTTCAAATTTGTGTTTATGGTATAATTTTTATATATTATTATATTAAATTATACTACATAAACTGGGCCGTAATATTTCCTGTATATTGTATACACATTATTCTGAAACTAATGAAAAACAATTCACTGTTAATTACTCATTCTCGAATTATCCCATAGTTTTTGGTATAGTCAGTCGAAGGGTACATGTCCTGTCTATGACCCACCAAAATATTGCCATGCCCCACCGGTGGGGTCTGTACCCCACGTTGGGAATGGTGGCTCTAGGGTCATTTATCCCTAACGAGGTTTTCAAAATCAGAGGACCTATTCCATTGCTCTTTATAATACTTCCAGGACTTCAGTAGGTCTCTTTCTTTTTTTCTTGAGGCCTTCCAGTTTTCTTCTTCAAAATTAAGTACAAATTATTTTCTTCTGAGAATGTGGTCTTTCCAATAAGCAATTTTCTTCTTGTTACTGTATCGATGATAGTTCTTTTTTTGTTGACTCTTCTTAACACATCCTTACTTATAATTTGATTCATTAATTTAATTTTCTTTACTTTTCTTCAGCACTTTTTTCAAAACTCTTCAGATATTTTTCCTTTTTGTTTTCTTCAAGCCCTAGCTTTTGGTCCATAAAATGAACAACCATTTCAATTATTTCCGGTGTTCCAATTTTTTAATTGATCCACTTTTAATTTTGCAGCTATAAAATGCAAATTTCTCCGATGGAATTACGCTCTTTAATTTCACTATTGGCTTTTTTATTTTTGGTGATGATATTTCCCCAATATTTAAATGGGTTCACGTTTTCTTATTGTATATTCTTCACGTTGATATTTTTCGCATCGATATCCTCATGATTGTTAGCTTTATCGTATTTAAATTACAACAATCACACGATGTAACATAATTTGTTATCTTCCTTCTGTGTTTAACTAACAGTAGGTACCAATTCGACATCATATCTGACCATCATTATGACCAATTATGACCATGATGATTTGATCGCCCATTGTAAAAGTTCCACTTTTTTATAGTATTCTTGTTTAAATTAAAATTATATTTTTTTAATTACAACTTTTAACCACAAAGACTGCGTTTAATGATGTCGATATACTCCATGGACATTTCATGAAGTGTTCCTGAAATTTTACCTTTGCAAACCTTTACAGTCAAGATTGCTGTGCAATGAAATAAGATAATTAACATTAAAATTGTAAATAATTTTATTTTGTTAAGGGTTTTCCATCTGTGTAAGATTAAAAATGAAATAAGATACTGTAAGATACGTTGTAACTATTTTTTTCTTGCAAGACAAAATACTTATAAACGATAATAATAAATTTAATTAGGAAGTCAAAATGTGGATATCATTGAAATATCGGAAGTTCAAATCAGTTTTGACAATTAAAAAAATAAAACGCGAAATTTATAAATAAAAACGTATTTTCTGTGTTATTTTGGTGTTTAAATATATAAGGAATGTAGAAGGATATGAAGGGTTGTTAAAACTGGAAACGTAAATTTCATTTTGGACTTAGATTTGCGGGCTAATTTCGTTCAATTAGAAAATGGCAAAGTATAATCGTTTGGTAAATGAATCCAATCAATTCAATATAGTATGTTTGCGATCCCTTTGTTGTATGGTATTTGTTTTAGTTTGAAAAATATGGACATGACTGTGAAATGGTTTTTGAACAGGATGTTATTACCACTTCAGTTCCTGGAAATTCTTTACGAGCTCGATTTCTTCGTAATTTTATTTTATTTACAACCGTATCTGAGTTAAATAGTAATAGCAAACTATATTTACGTAGCCAAGCGGCTATTGCACGAGAAAAAAATAGGCATTTACAAAATTTTCGATATGTTATTCATCCATTCAGTGACGCTAGGTTTTGAACTATTTATTCAGAAATTTATGATTATTCCAATAAATTTTATTGATTTTTAGAATGACCTGGCAATTTATAATGACGTTCACATACTTTATATCAATTATACTATTTTCATATGCAACAACGTTTGGGAATGAAAACTTTTTTTCTGATGCACCCTTACAAATTAGTTGTATATTAGTAAATGTTATATGTTGGATTGATATTGTAACTAATTTCAATACAGGTTTCAGAGATACGAAAACAAAGGAAATAATACTTGAAAGAAAAAAAATAATTAAGTATAAAGAAACATCCCTCAATTAATAGTCGAATTTATAATCATAGTACTAATGAAACTTTCAGCTTCCACCCCTATTGACCCAATTGTGGAACATGGTCGAATCAGTTATGCAATATTTACATAAAGTCTGACATAGTGGCTAGTTGGTCAAAAGAGAAATATTAACCCTATCATATAATTGTAATATATTTCAAAAATTCCAAAAATTGAGAAGTAATTAGACTTACCCACTGCGCTTACATACAAATACAAATAGCCATAATTGAAAGAGCGAAATTTGAAAAGTTTTTTTGGCTATGGAGATTTTTTAATAATACATAAAATTTATAACTCATTAAGATGCAGAGGTTAAATTTTCCGAATTCATAACATGCCAGTAAATTTTGGTAACTCAAAGACCAAAAATAGTTTCTAATATTTCTTTTATCGGGTTATATTCGTCCTCCATAAGGGGTGTGGAAAATTGAGGATGTGGATTAGTGCCTTCATTGAAGTTTCAAGATATTATTTTGTATGTCATATGAAATGGTTCGAAAATATTCAACACTCGAAAAATTTTCAGTAAATTTTCCTTTAAGTCCTCCTCTTTCACTAATAGTGGGCTGATCGAGCAATGTTCACAAAACTACATAAATCCGCAATTATACGTTAAGTGGAAATAGGAATCTAACAAAAAATAAGTTTACCTTTGACTTCATAAAAGCTTTCACAAAAAAATTGATTTTCTAAATCGTTTCCCCAACATGATAGGAAAAGTGTCAGAAAACTGTAAATATAATTTTTTTGGCATTTATGTCGACAATTTTCCGAAAAATGATTGGAAAAATTAACTTTTTCCGAAGAATCTTTTGTCCCAAGCTTGGCGAGAAGCATAATAACAGCATATAACCCTGTTAAAAAAATCATTTAAAAGCATTTTAAATGTTCAAAAAACCTATTAAAAGTGCTTTAAAGTTATTGAAGACATTTTAATGTAATGGTTTCAAAATGCCTCTAAATGCGTTTATTAACTGGGAACAGTACTATGATTATAAAGTGGATCGACAAAGAATTTAGAAAAACACTAAGTATTAAACTTAAAAAGAAAATATCTATTTTGTTACAGGAATTATGTAAGAACTTATTTTTTTATCGATTTTTTCTCATCAATGGCGCTTATTGTAATGAAACTATTTCAATACATTAACTGTACAAGCATTTGCCATGTGATACTTCAGTTGATGTCTTTTCTTAAAATATTTAGAATTCCTACAATATTTGAATATAAACAAAGTGTTGTTGAGGTGAATATTTTTTTATACAAATATATTTACAAATATATATTATAATTATTTTTTTCAAGGCATTAAAACTGAATTTTACTACAGTCTCAGTGATATTATTGCTTACTTTTTTTCTACTATATGTTCACATAGTTGCATGTGCAATGTTTTACATAGCTAATTTTAGGAAACCATTGTTTTTACCATATCAAAAGTATAAAGCATGACGTTAAACACGAAAATATACTTCACTAATTTTTCGCTTTCTTTTAGCACTTTTACAAAAGATAATGGTACTCGTGTAAACGAATACGCCAAAGCCTTTTTTGTGGCATCCTGTATAATTACTGAAAGTGGGAATATTCCGAAGGACAAAGAATCCGAGGAAATTATTTTTACGATATTGATTTGGATTTTATCAAAAGTGTTATCGATTTTGTATGTAGGTGAGGTAAATTTCTGAAATATTCTTTTTGTATAAGATTAAAGTATAGTTATTTTCTAGCGCAATTAATGCAAATTGTACAAAGTGTAACATCATCTCGTGCTAAATATCATGAAATGGTTAGACAATTAAGAGAATATATGTGCCACAAACAATTACCGCTATCAATGCAAAGACGTCTCTTACAATATTATGAGTTTAGATTTCAAAAAAGCTATTTTCGAGAAAGTGAAATTTTAAGTACTATTTCAGGACAACTACGACAGGTATAACTAAATATTTATACTGTGCATACAATATATAGAATATATTGCAGTACAATTTATGTAGTATAATTTATTATAAAAATATATAAAAATCATCACAAAGCAGTTACGGAGTGATCCAAACTACTTGATGACCACTGAGGAAGATTGCTTGGCAATCGAAATACGTATCTGAGCAATACGTCACAAATATTTTGTTTGAGCTTCTGTTCAAATTTATGTTTCTGGCATGTTTTTTATATATTATTATATTAAATTATACTACAGAAATTGTACCGCAATATATTCTACTGTAACGTGACGTCTCAAAACTGTATTGAGTTCACGTTATGAGTTCTTTTATTTCTTTGGAAATAAATAATCGATTTCACACTTAACAATCACTTTCTTAAAACAATTGTCGAAACAATCACTTAAATGATAATAATTACTTATAATCGAAACCACATTAAAATAACAATCGCTTTGTTGTAACGGAAATTCAAAACTGAACTTCCGTACTGAACTGTCCTTTTTGCTCGAATTAAGCCCCTTATATACCCACAACTCAACGTTCTCGAATGTTCTATCACTTACTAGACGTTTCTCGAATATTCTATATGTGCATTCGTATTGGTGAGAGAGAGAAAGAAGTCACTAAACGAATCGCGTGCCGGCACGGCACAGAGAAAGACAGACTTCATCCTTTTCTGTTACACTATATATTGTATACACAGTATAACTGTTCAAAGTCAGCGAAAAAAATATTATTTTAAATATTTAAAGTTTAATTTTTCGTTTCTAGTGTTTCCATTTGCGATAAAAGACGCTATGAACACTATAAGACCTTCTTTTAAAAGCGGTTATTTTTTAGTCATATTTTACTTTTAAATCTGTTATCAGACATGGTAGCATGGTAGACTTAAATTTAAAGAAATGATAGCTTATAATTTTTTTTTACAAAATTTTTACTATTTCGATTGCCGATTTTCGTGGGGACAAGTGCCCCATTGTACCACTAGTCTCCTTCCGCTCTAGAATGAATTTTCTCATGCTTTTTAAAATATTTCCCTTCTTCGTTTGTTCATTTTATTTAAACTTCCTGATTCTTTACACAAATCACCTCGAATCTCTTTAATATACCCACATATTGTATTTTCTTATCTTTCCTAACTTTCATCCTTACGTTCCTTTTTTCGTTAATTTTTTTTTTGCCAGTAGGTACTTTTGATATAATAAAGAAAATACTTTTTGAGTATATTTCCTAAACTTTAATAGGCTTCGGTTCCACTAAAAATTCTTGATTTAAACTTTCAAGTTACAATCTAATATAAATTTCTTGTTTTCAGGAAATTGTTCTACATAGTTGTCGTCAATTAGTAGAAAATGTAACATTTTTTAATAATTTACCCTTATCTTTATTAGTTCGAATAGTTTCCTGCTTAAGATCGGAGGTTTTTCTTACAAATGATGTGATAATTAGAGCCAATACAACAGGAGATGCAATGTATTTTATAGCTTCAGGAACAGTAGCGATATTTACTAGTTCTGGTTAGTATAATTATTAATACTTGCTTTTTTTTAAAAATTAATTTATTCAACAGGAAAGGAAGTATGCCATTTAGAAGATGGTTCTCATTTTGGTGAAGTGGCACTAGTAATGAAAGACGAAAAACGGATAGCATCTGTTGTGGCAGTTGAAATTTGTGAATTATATCGATTGGATAGGAAAGACTTTGTTCGAGCAATTCATCCATATCCTGATTTATTGGAAAATATTGAGCATATTGCGATTGAACGATTAGAGCGTACTAATCTTTTAGATGAACAACATAAACGATTGTTAGCAGAAAGAATGTTTAAAGCTTAAACTTTATAATTGTAATATTATTTTATTCTATGTTTATTAAAAGACATGTTGAGTTGTAATTAATTATTGCAAAGTATTTGAACAATTGCCATTGCAAAAGTAGGAGCTTGACTATTTTTTTTTCTAAAACTTATTGGAAATCTACCTTGAAAATCATAGTTTTTGATAAATCCATTGCTATTGATGTACTGCTTAACGTGTCTACTACATATCAACCCAAAAGAAATTATTTTCCAGCAAAAAAATTAATCAGAAAACCACAAAAAGAATGATATTAGTAGTGTTCGACTGATACTAGTTTTTACGGCCAAAACCGAAACTGAATTTCGGCAGCAGTTTTAGTTTCGGCTGAAACCGAAACTTCCATATAAGTTAATGATTTCATAGAAAAAAAGGTTACTTATAACTAGTTAGTCTTAACTTATAAATCCTATAGGTATTTATTGATAATTTAGTCTCTAATATTTGAGCTAATCATTAGCATAACATATTATTATGATATAACTTCTTATTTCTTTTTACTTAATATGTTTAGGTAGACAAAACAGAAAGCATATTTTCTTACATCTTTAAAACAAAATAACTGAAAAAAAAATATTAAAAATGGTTGTAATGAAATGATAACAAGTAGTATTCATAATTGAAGAATCTATAATATAAGTGAGAAACAATAATTTTTTAACATTTTCTCTTTTTTTAACATCATCTCACGAATTCAGTTTCGGTTGTAGTTTCGGCTTGATGACAGCCGAAACTCGTTTTTTTGCCGAAACTAGGCCGAAATCGAAAGTTCGATCAAACACTACAAATTAGGCATAATTTATCAGCGAAGAAAAGGTTTGAAATTGTGAAATATTGAAGAAACTATTCAGGTAGTGGACAAATAAAGAATGTCTCAAGTATTACCTAAGAAATATACCTAAGAAATTTTAATTTTTGGTCAAACGTTTATTGTTATTTATAGAAAGAGTAGAGGACTATGAACGTATATGAGAAGAAATATATTTCGTAGACGTTTTTGGAAAAACTGTAAAACGTATTACTTTTTCCCGGAAAAATTTTCGTGCGTAAAAGTAATCTTTAAACTTAAGACTAGTTTTAATAACCGAAACCGCAACTTCTCTTAAAACGGTGAGTTCCATATAATTTGTCGCTATAATTAATGTATTAATTCTCAGTAGAAATGCCTCTTCTTAAAAAATGACAAATTTGAAGATAATCTGGAAAAGATTAGAAAACATTTACGGTTTTATTCTCCATGTGACTAATAAAAAATATTTTTTACTTCTTATATTTATTTAATTTTCGTATATGCTTTAAAACCTTTTCCAACAATTCAAGCATTTTTTTTGTAATTTTGTAACTTTATTTTACATATGATACCGAAATTTATAACTGAATTATTTGGCCTCCTTATTTTTTTTTATAAGTTTTCATGTTGTAAAATAAAATCTTTATGATTAAACCTATTCAAATTGTGTAAAGTAGGGTATTCGGGTAAAAAAGGGCAATAATTTTTTGGTAGCATTTCCATTGTGTTTTATGAAAAGTATGGATTTGATTAGTTGTGAAAAATAAAAAAAAACATGTTAGTTATATTTATATCATAATGTATTAACTCTAATTGTAAAGAAATCTTGTATAAACAAAGCTCATTAATGGTTTGGTCAGAATGCTTGCGGAATTAGAAGTCAATGAGGCAATATCAATTAGTTTGATAATTAAGATTACATAAGTCATCACTAAAAAGCAAGACAATTTATCAATAATGCGAAATGGAACCAGAGTTCAGTATTATAAAATAATATCTAATAGTGGCTTTAGATATCGAAAGATAATTCCCTAAAATTTAAGTTATATAATTGTTATTTGTTTTTGTTGAATTTACCAATGAAAAATAGTGTTACAACATTTCTGCGCGTAGAAAAATTTATTGAATTCATCAGTTACTGTTATTGTTGTAAGGCAGGGGTATAGTTTTAATTTAAAATGCAATTTATTCATAATTTTCCAGGTGTTTTAATAGTGATTCTATTAATCAAAGAGTAGATGAATCCAACAAATCATAGATCATGGAAATCGGTTCAACCATTCTTTAGTTATAAATAGTACAACTAATACGACTTTATTTTATAAATATAGATTTTAAGAGATGATAATATTCAGGTCTCAGCTTTTATTAAATAAGAAGACAATTCAGGTTGTTTGAGATCGGTTTTTTTATTTAATATTTTTTAATATTCAAATTAGCTACGTTTCGTTACGTATGGTAACTTCATCAGGCTTCTTGAAGCACAAAAAATATAATAGTTTCAATTTAAATTCAATAAATAAATAAATTTATTATATTATTTATTTTTTGTGATTCAAGAAGCCTGATGAAGTTACGATACATAACAAAACGTAGCTAATTTGAATATTAAAAAATATTAAATAAAAAAACCGATCTTAAACAACCTGAATTGTCTTCTTATAGATTTTAATATTTATACATTTAATTCTTTTAATACATTTGATTCTTCTTTAATACTGGGAATGTTCCTGTTTTCTTCAGTACTTCCTTAAACATAATATTTGTTTTGTGCAGCAAACGACGTCATTTGAAAACAATTGTTATATTTTTGAATATTGGCCAAGGAGTTTCTAGAATCATTACCTATCCCATAAACTAAGGAGCATAATGGATCTGGTGGATTCACAGCTGTATTTTAACGCCTTACAATATTGACAAATGATTGTCATTTCTACAAATCTTATAGATTACAATAAATTATTGTAGAGTTTCAGATCCTCGATGATGATAAATTGGTAAAAATATTCAGAGGATTAGGATTAAATAATAATCAGTCAAAATTGTTTATTACATGTGCGACGTTTCGGCCCGGTTATTGAGCCTTCCTCAGGCATTCTGAAATATCATAACCAATTTTTTATTAATACCAAAAATACAAACAATTATTACAATTGAATTGTAAAATGAGCGAATGAGAGAAAAAAAATGAATTGACAATGATTATTTTTAACAAGGTTAAAGCGATTATTTACGGTATGAAAGAATTCATTGTAATAATTGTTTGTATTTTTGGTATTAATAAAAAAATGGCTATGATATTTCAGAACGCCTGAGGAAGGCTCAATAACCGGGCCGAAACGTTGCGCATGTAATAAATAGTTTCGACTGATTATTATTTGATCCTAGTCCTCTTAATATTTTTATCAATTACAATAAATATTTCGTAAAATATGTAAATATATGTTAAATGGCAATACTTTTGCAAAACCACAAAGCCAAGAAATTATATATTTGTTGAATATTTATTGGTGTCAGCGACTACTTTGCCTATTTGGCCAATTTGACCAGTATTAACAGTTTATATAGGGATTTTTTTTTATTACTTTTACTATTTTCCTTACAACTTCCTCCTGTTTTCTCACCCTTTTTAAACCTTCATTTGCCTTCTAAAAATATTTCAACACCAAAATGAGCCAAAACAACCCAGACAATCTCTCAAGTGTTTGCAAAATTCACACGTATCAATTCATTTTCATATAATAGATATTAAATATTATGATATTATATTTAAAGAATTTATTTTTGTCTCGATTTTTCGATTGAAATTAATTCATCAAATTTGATAAAGTGGCTCTAAATAAACCGACCTACCATACATAATATTTTTAATAAATGAATGAATAATGTTTATAAAATATAAAATTTAAATGCTTTTACTGTTATAATATACTTTAAGACTTAAATAGAAACGATTATATAAAAAGGTATATACTCAATCGGTTGTTGTAATATTTGAAATAAAAACAGTAAAATGAGTTCATTAAAAAATGGTTTTTATTATTCTCCTCCCTTGGATGTTCCACCAATGACATGTGGAAATTTAGGCCAGTTTTTCATAGATGAACTGAACAAGCATGGCGATAAAATCTTTCAGGTAAATAAAAATAAATGATTTAAATTCTATTTCTTTTAAAAATAATGAGTATTGTTTGATCGGACGACAAAGTTGGATGCTGCAACCGGGGAAAAATGGACTTATGCTCAAACTGCTCGAATAACAATTCGAATTATACACCAAATGCGTGCTCAAGGAATTTCCAAAGGGGATATAATTTCCCTTGTAGTCCATAACCGAATGAGTTTAAAGCCCATTGTTTACGCCGGCCTTTGTTTGGGTGCCACTATCAATCCTGTACATTATAATTACGATGAGTGTAATTTTTTCCTAAGAAACCAAGAATCCCCAAAGTGATATATTTGTTTCCAGATGAATATTATGAGCTGTTTACCAGTGTACAACCCAAAATAATTATCTGTGAAGAATATTCCGAAAAAAAATTACGTAAAGTTACAAGTAAAATAGGAAGTCGAGCTGTGAGTTCTTAGTAGTTGAACGGGATTTTCAATGGATTGAAAAAATGGAATTTGAAGGAGATGATTTAGAATTTCGAGGCGAAATCTTTGATACTCATAATGTTGATGCATTTATATATTTTAGTAGTGGAACTACAGGAGCTGTTAAAGCAATGACATATTCCCATTATTATTGGTATTATTCCACACTGGCTAATTATGCATACATGTGAGTACAAAATCATAATATCAGAAATTCAAGTAGGAGTTATGGTTTACACCCATTGTTTAAAACTTTAAGATATTATTGTTAATTTATTTTGATTTCTATTTAGGCCGAGAATTTCTGAAACTGCGGTAATGTTATCATACGCTCCCATGGCATGGGTATCCAACATGTTCTATAGCAGCTTTACTGTATTAGCCGGAGGTGTTTTGGTTATCGCTACCTATGTTCCAGAAAAACATATCTCAGTCATAAAACAATGCCAGGTTAACTGGATTTCAGGTAATCCATTCTATTTGACAGAAACAATAAAATCGCCCGAATTCGATGAAAAAATTGGACATCAAATCAAAGTCGCTCTATTTGGAGGAGTGCCTTCATCCAAAGAACAAATCGATAGTTTTGTTCAGAATTTTCCTAACGCTATAGTTCATCAGCATCTTGGCAATACCGAAACATTATTGATTTATCTCATCTTCAATGCACAAACCGAGTTTGACTTGATATCAAAAAAGCGATATTCACTGGGGAAACTTAAAAATGTTTATTGTGCAAAAGTAAGGGAAAAACTAAAAATATCAAATGAAGGGTTATACTTGAGTTCATTATTTTGCAGCTTATTGATGTTGTCACAAAAGATTTGATTACAGAAAAGAATAAACCAGGGGAATTACTTCTTAAAGGGAATTTCATGTTTAATGGATATTTCAACAATGAGGCGGCCACCAAAGCAGTAGTTGACTTGGATGGTTTTTTTCATACTGGTGACATTTTTACGGTGGATGAGGATGATTGTTTTTATTTTGTTACAAGGACTAAAGATATGATTATTTATAATCACATTGAAGTATTTTGCTGCAAATTTGTTGTACAACTATGGTGAATTATATTCAATTTTATTTTAGTTGGATGTTCCTAGAGTGGAATCAATTATTGCAAAACATCCAGCAGTGGACCAAGTTTGTTTGGTAGGCAAATGGGATGAAAAGTGTTATAACTTACCAACAGCTTTTATCGTTAAAAAGAAAGGCTTTGAAAATGTGCAAGAAGAAGAAATTATTCAGTTTGTTGATGGTAAATAAAAGAAGTGAATTTTGCTTGAAGTATATTTAATTTATGGTTGTTAATTACTAGTTTTTTATATTGCTTTTATTTATTTTTCTTCAGAAAGAGCTGAGGACTACGAACGATTACGAGGGGGAGTTTTTTTTTTGGACACATTTCCAGTGACAGCTTCTGGAAAAATCCAAAAGGGAAAATTGAAAAATATTTTCAACGATTAGGGTTTTCTTTTTGATTTAATATTTTTTTCCTTTAACAGTCCTACGTGCATAAGTTGATGTATTTAAATTTAAAAATAACTACTAATTTTGATAAGTGTTTTATTGCAGTAAAATAATAAAAAGTAATAAAGATGTACCTTGACTAATATAAGTCTTTTATAGAAATAGCTACTTAAAATTTTGAAACATTTGTTTGAGTTACAAAACATTTTTACAGTTGTCCCTCAAATTTTCTTTAATTATGGATGGGTAAGGTCTGGTTAAAGATTACAATTTAAGGGTAGGATTTAAAATGTCTTGTAAAGTATTGAAGTCTAGAGAGTAGATTTTATTTGTTTTATAATCGAAAATAATTGAATTTTTGGTATTACGCAAACTGAGTATTGTAAGTGGATCTATAATTGTCATCATTCCATGTTTTCAATAATTAATTAGTATGATCGATTTGAGGATTTGGGAAGTTATCAAGGTTGAAAATACTTTTTTATTTGCTTTTCGCTTTCTCTTTTCCTTGGTTATTTTTTTATTAGAGTTTTTATTTTTAAACTTTTAGAGACTGAAATTTACTAGCAAGTAGCTACTTAACTTTTGTAGACAGTGGCGTAGCTACCCAGGGGCTAGGCGGGGCAGTGCCCCGAAGCCCTAAAGCTCAGGGGGCCCTCGAATCCTTACCAGAAATCTCAATCGAACTGAACTTTTGGAAATTCAGTTGGAAGTTCACCAATTATGTAAAGAAATAATGAGCAAATATGAAGTGCTAGAATGCGACCTAACGGAAGTATTTACAGCAATGTTATTATTCTTTACAATTTCTGTCACTTCTGCAGCAGCTGAAAGGTCATTTAGCAAATTAAAAATAATAAAAAAATATTTAAGAAATAATATGGGCCAAACTTGACTCCGATATTTATCGCTAATAGCGATTGAAAACAAAACCGCATCAAGCCTGGATTTAAACGAAATCATTGATACTTTTGCGAAAACTAAGGCTAGGAAAAAATTGTAAATATAATTGTTATTTAGTCAGTTGGTAGGCCCGACCTTTATATAATAAACCCTTGAATCTTCTCTATTTCGTTTTATTAGCCAAACCTACACCAAGTATTAATTGTAGTTTATGTTGTTACTGTTTAATATTTTTATTACCTGCCCTGCAGTGCACAAAAAAGAGCTTAAGTAGCTTAACATTTTTAAAGTATTTGTATATTTCATATTTTTATTTGATAAAACCTAATCAGTTTACATAGCAGTGGGCCCCCATTTTTTAATTTGCCCCAAGGCCCTTGGTTACCTAGCTACACCACTGGTTGTAGACGTTTTTTTAAACGTTACTTTCGGTTGGATTCAAAAGAGTGAATTGAAAATCGAAAGACATTACGGAACTGTGAAAGTAGCAGAAACATTGCAGTTAAAATATTTTGTCAATTTCACTTTATATTTCAATATACATATAATGCAGAAGAACCAATAAAATAATTAGATAAAAAATAAAATCATATTCAAATTTTATAAGAATAGTCGATGATTTATGCAGTTTAATTGCATGTTTATGTAATACAGGCATAAATTCTAGGCAAGAACCCGTACTTGAACAGAATCCAATTTTGCCTCGATAAACACAATAATCATTTGAATACCAATGACGATATAATATTTTTGCACATATATTAAATTGACAATGGTTTAGTCCAATAACATTAAATGAATTGTTAACATTGTCTTCTTCATATTTTTCCAATTGGGATAAGCTTATATTATTGTGCTCAAGTAAAAGATTCGTTGCATCGTAAGAAGAAATACATGTGTTATTAAAATCACAACAAGCATGGCAATTCGAGTTTAGATTTAATCCAGTGCAATTACATTCCCGAAGACCTATTCGAGTGCATTCTATGCTGTGGCATTCATCATTAACACAAGAACCAAAAAAACCACAAGAACATGTAGATCCATTTTTGCATGAAGAAAAAAATCGTTCCTCTGTACAATTGATTCCTAAATAAATTAGATTTTTATATCGGCATTGAGGGGTACAACAATAGCCTTGCGATGGGTGACATTGGATTTTGGAAGTTAGTTTTACTTGGCAAGCTTTTTTTCCAGATCCTCGAGGATAACAGCATGGATCAAAACGAAGACAATTTTTCGGTAATCCACAATCACATTGCTCATTATTTTCGATTAAACCTACAATAAAATAAATTTTAATCTTATAATGAGTAGGTACTATAATAACGAAATTGTTGTATCATAACGCAAAGCCAAAATTACTACAACCCTTCTATAAATATGGTTTTTATTTAATAAAAAACCAACGTGCTAAATTTTTATCCCTGAAACCAAAGAAAAATTTCCTTCGTTACGGTAAAGCATTTTTTAATTTAAATTATCCAGAACTACCCCATTGGTGTATAATAGGGTGATTTTTTTTTGACTTTTTTTTTTTTTGGTCCCATCGTGAAATTTTGTTGGAAATACCAAAAAAAAATTCCCTGAAATTTTGAGCCCTTAATATTGATTTTAAGTCCTCGACCAAGACGTGTAAAGATTTCCCATTGAAAATATACGGAAACTCTGATTTTTTATTTTTAAATTTCTATATTTCAGCGGCATTTCATGGGATCGCTTTTATCGAAGATGGTTTTTTCTCAGAATTAAACGCTCTACAAAAGTGCCCATTGCGACAAAGTCGTAACTCACACCGGTGAGGTAGTACGGGCCACTGAACCTGATTTTTCAATAAAATTCAAGGCTTAATATCTCGTTTAATATTGATCTTCGCGATTTGGTATACATGAAATTTTTTGTAGGAAATCAAGTTCTCTACAAGTTTTTCATTTATAATTTTTCCGTAGCTCTTGTTATTTACGAGGTAAATGCAAAAAAAAACGCGAATTTTATGGAAAAATCAGGTTCAGTGGCCCGTACTACCTCACCGGTGTGAGTTACGACTTTGTCGCAATGGGCACTTTTGTAGAGCGTTTAATTCTGAGAAAAAACCATCTTCGGTAAAAGCGATCCCATGAAATGCCGCTGAGATATAGAAATTTAAAAATAAAAAATCAGAGTTTCCGTGTATTTTCAATGGGAAATCTTTACACGTCTTGGTCGAGGACTTAAAATCAACATTAAGGGCTCAAACTTTCAGGGATTTTTTTTTTTTTGGTATTTCTAACAAAATTTCACTATGGAACCAAAAAAAGTAAAAAAAAAATCACCCTAGTGTATAACTTGGTACTCTAACAATTCGCTGGGTCCACGGATAATATGAATACAGGAGATATTCTACACTCTTGAAATTCAACGAAATGTTGAAAAACTGTAAAATGCGATTAAATATTTACAATAGGACTAAACAACATTGATACAAATGTCCCTATATGATTAATTTGAACTTTGGATACGTTTGTTTTCAAATTGATTCCTTGTAGGTGTAGATCTCACGTTGGAAATCAGGATTAATTAAATTTTTTATTTAAATTTTTTTTGCAATATGAATTCTATGTGACTCGGAAAGAGTTAAACATCTTAAAGGAGGGTTGACCAAATTTACATAAGTGTTATATTTACCATTTCCGCAAAACGATTCTTGACTTTTTTCAAAACAATATCCTTTTTTCGTAATCATTGCTTTCATTTTTCTCTTACTACAAACAGAAAACTCAAAATTATTTTTATCGAATTCAATATTACTTACGGGAGCCATCAAGTAATTAAAACATTTTTTATCCTTTGGTTTATCATGCGGACTTCCAAAGCTATGACCCAATTCATGAGCGATAGCTAACTGAAGTAAGTTCTATGAAGTAACAAAGTTCTAATTAAATTAAATTCAATTATCAAAGACTAAAACCAAACGTACCTGAGGTACTCCTTCATTATCGTCTACAACTGATGTGATGGTAATTATGTTGAAGTGACCAAAACCTATTAAAGGTCTTTCACAAATTCCTCCTAAATATGGATACACTTCACTGGCTGTAAAGCTAAGTCCAATCACTCGATTTTCGAAAGGAAGTGCCGTAAAGACAATTCCAAGACAAACGTCTTGTAATACATCCAAACCCATTGTAGATCTCAAATATTTGTTCGGATTTGTTATTTGATTGAGGAATTGAGTGTAATTTAATACTTGAATGTCCGCATTTCCGATTACTACTAAATATTTAACTGTAAAGCCAATATTGCTTGGGATTCCATCTTCATCAAAATCGATGTTACGAAAGAATGTATCGACTACATCAATATGATGTAACATTTGTAAAGCTGCCAATATAACATCTTCATTTGCTGACTTGGAAAAATACAAATAATCCGCTAATACTAAAAGTGAGCAAATATTTCTGAAACCAATTTAAAAATAAACTTATTATTGCAAATGTTCATACCGAATTTTTCAAATATACCCTTGATTACTTCGTTTTTGGCGGTGCTGATTAATTGAATTGCGGATATTCGCAAAATTTTCTGCAATGCTAAACGAATTTGTATCCTCAAAAATCAACGCCAAATTTTTGTCCGTTATATTTTCTTTTTTCATAATTGTTGGATATTTAAATAAAGGTTCGATCAAATAAAACGAATCGTTTAAATTCAGTTGACCGAAAAATCGATTTTTATAAATGAAACCATTCACTAAACTTGAGTCCTTAAAATCAATCGCAAATCCGTTCACAAAATATTTGTTGTATTCTTGTACATTGTAATAAATGCTTCCGAAGTCGTTAGTAGAATTAAAAATAGTTTTATTAAAAAAATCCCCATTGTTACTATATTTCAGTTGCAAACACAAATAATGCTTTTTTTCTTTGATTGTTAGCATTGTGAAAATACAGAACTGATCATTTTCTTCGGATTTAATATCAATATTCGGGACGTTTTCTTTTATTATTGTAGTAGAAGATATATCGTAGTTATTGATTTCATACATAGTATCGTAACGAAACAATGATATTCTTCTAATGAAAAAACACAAGAGAATTGTTGAAAACAAATGGTACATATTAGCAGTTGTAAGATAGATTAACAGTATTAGTAATTTCTGTTATTTTTTTTATTCAAGATAATATAATTGTTAAGTGTCAAGTATTTTTATACGTAGCAACAAATTTAACAACAAACAAGTTTGAATTTTCCTTTATTTTATGTTTAATTTTCTGTACAGATATCCCTTTCATGAATCCCTATGTCAGTCTGTCCTTTTCAGAAAGGATCAAACCAGTAAATTTCCTTCTTGTCACTCCAAGGATGGTTGCTTATGTTTCAACCTAATTTTCTTTTCAAGTATCAAATTTTTCTGGCGTTTCTTTGGTTGTTTCTGGAAGAAACTCAAAAAGAAAGAAGAAGAAAATCAATTTAATCCATAATATTAAGATATACTAAAAGTTATTGTAAAAAGCACTTCAGTTACTGTTTCTAAACTTAAAGTTCCTATTTTTGGAAATGAAAAGCTAAAATTGGCTAACGAATATTCATTTTTGTTGCAGTTCTGTGTAATTAATGCACCAGTTTTGATTGTAAAAACTTGCCTTGAATTTGAGGATAACTTTTACGAATGGAAATGTTTCTGAAAGAAAATAATAGTTGTTTTCAAATTTTTATTATACGTTCATAGCGCATTCGCTTACGTATCTGACATTCTTATGCTCACAATAAAAGGGACGTGGGTTCGAATCTTACATTAGACTTTTTTTTTTACAAAATTGTTTTTGGAAAAAGGTTCATTCGGGAATCGAAACAATGAGATGGGATTCCAACTAATATTCAAAAATCTAGACTCTTAACTTCTGTTATTTTGACGCGAGTATTTTGATAATTTTCGACTTTTTTAGTCATAAATTTTAGTCATAATTTAGACCGACTTTATTGGACTTGACGATATTTTTTATTTATGTATAGTACTGATTGATTTATGGATTATTTGGTTCACGGTAGGTATGCCTACCGACGGTATACGCAATTGAACATACTCTTCTTAGATATTTATAATTATTTTTTGAAGTTTAATTGATGATTACATACAACTATTTTATTCTAAGCAACAGTTGATTAAATGTGTCTCTTTAAAGTCGACAAAGCAGTGTTTTTAAGTATGATTATGTTTTTCGTAAAACAAATAAGAAAAATAAAAATTTTCACATACCACTACAAATAGCAAATCTAAAAAGAAAATATAATCTACACCTACGTTACGCAGACGAAGTTGCGGGGAACAGCTAGTTTATGATAAATAAAGTGATTATTAATTATAGTTAAGTGTGTGCAGAAAAAAGTTATTTTATTACGCATCTAAAAGTGTATTAATTGTGTGCTACGGATATTAATGTTTTTTTTTAATTTAATTTAATTTAATATTTCTAAATAAATAATTTTGAAATATATGTTCCTGATTTTTAATGCGTCAATCAGTTTGAAATTCTATATTATTATACTTTATTAATGTTTCGGTTGTAAAAATTGTCATTTAGCCAATAATTAAATTACTTTAATATATAAGATAATTTATTACGCTTCTTTACAAACAAAATTGGTAAGATTATTAAAAATACTAAACAATATAATTATTTGAAACAAAATTTAAAAAAATATGTAAATATAAATTGAATCGTATTTTTTTCGTAAATTATCGAATTTAAAAATTGTGAACAAAATGTTTTACTGTCAATTTTGTAATAAATAAATAATTTTTATAATAAATTTTTGAATAAAATTATAAAACTGTGTAGTAAAATTACTCTTAAAATTTTCTGTAACCGC
The DNA here is from genome assembly GCA_958496175.1 of Sisyra terminalis. Lineage (NCBI taxonomy): Eukaryota > Metazoa > Arthropoda > Insecta > Neuroptera > Sisyridae > Sisyra > Sisyra terminalis. The sequence goes on from OY292274.1 coordinate 59,717,116, forward strand.
TGAGTAAATTTCAAAAAATATTTTGTAATTTTATCAAACTCAATTCAAGTGAATCAAGTGGTATAGTTACAACACTGCGTAGTAAATTTACTAAGCCTTTGTATGATAAATTATTGAATAAAATTACAAAGGTGTATAGTAAAATTACTAATCGAATTTTCTGTAACCGCTGAGTAAATTTCGTAAAATATTTTGTAATTTTCTCAAACTGAGTTAAAGCATTCTGTATGGTAAATTTACTAAATTGTTTTGCGTAAAAACTTCCTACACATTTTTGGTAAAATTACCATAGAAATTTTTAACAGTGTAACTTTATTTTCTTTAAAGATATCATAATAGTTCTTGTGGTATTAAGTTTCGTTAGTTCTTCATTTCGCACGTGATTCCAAGTTACCTTCAGGATTCGGCGATATATCCACATTTCAAAAGTGGTAATTTTATCTGGGTAAGAGTCCATCTTTCCATTCCGTGTATTATTGAAATTATATTAAAGAGTAATGGATATTTATAATAATTTAAATAAAATAAATTTCAAATCACTACACGATTATAAATAAGGAAAGCAATAGAATTTTAGAAAGCTTTTAGTAGAACATAGTATAAACAAGATGGGAAAACCAGATCTAGAAAGATTCTTCAGGGGTGGTAGCAAGAAAAAGAAGACACAAATTATGTTTCTTCAGAACTTATATTGAAAGTACCTATAAAATTTGCTACCACCATGAGTGTTCTTCCTACAAAGAAATATAATAGTTTAGATGTATTTTCTTGGCGATTTTAGGTGTTTTTTGTTCATCCTTTCAAGTATCCTTCAGGTATCCTTGAAAGTTTGGAGTTGAAAGTAGTTGTACCTACTCTAAAATATTCATTATGATGACAAGAGAATTCTTCAGTTCATAATCTTAGCCAAAAATGTAAACTTGTAATGCATATGAAACCAAAAATAAAATAATATTCAAACAAATTTCAGCTCTTTCATTGGATATTATTTAATTAAACTTTCTTGCTTAGATACAACCTGACCTTAGTTTATTTCAATTTGATAAGCCATTTATTTAAGTAAGACAAAATAATGGCTATTATATTTTTAATCTAAACAAAACAATAAAATAATAAACCAAAAAAAAAAAAAATGATATTATTACCAAGCGACATTATCACCAAAATCGTACTCTATTTATTTTTTCATATAAAAACCATCTTTTGATGAGGGTTTGATTTGCTTTAATATAACAGTCAGGAGCACATCTAAGAGTGCAGATATGTTTTCAATGGAGGACCATATGTTCCATGGACCCACCTGGGATATTCCACCAATGGAATGTGGCAATTTGGGTCAATTTTTTATCGATGAAATGTTTAAGCTCGGTGATAGAATTTATCAAGTAAGTGATAGCTTTTTGATCATAGAACCATTTAGAACCGTTTAGGAACCATTTGGAACCCATTTAACCCAAAATTTCGATAAAGTTAGATGCTGCAACTGGGGAAAAATGGACTTATGCCCAAACAGCTCGTTTAACGATTCGGGTGGTTCATAAAATGCGTGCTTTAGGAATTTCCAAAGGGGATATCGTTTCGTTTGCAGTCCTCAACCGAATGAGTGTAATGCCAATTGTGTATGCAGCCCTTTGTTTGGGTGCCACCATAAACCCGGTTTATCCGGATTATGATGAATGTGAGAATTTTTCCTCCAAAAAAAAAAAGATAATTTAATTAAGACTTCAATAATTTTAGATGAATATTACTATTTGTTTTCGGTGGTCCGTCCAAATGTTATTATTTGTGTAGAAAGATCTGCCGAAGTATTACAGAAAGTAACAAGTAAAATGGGGATTGAAGCTAAGATGTTGATTCTGGAACGTGACTTTGAATTTGTTGAAAAAATGAATTTGGATGGAGATGATGTAGAATTTCGAGGAGAAGTTCTTGATGTTGATAATATTGATGCGTTTATTTATTCTACTAGTGGTACTACAGGAGCTGTTAAGGCTGTACCGACGACCCAAAATGGTTTTTATCATGGATCAAAAGTTACTTTTTTAACTACGTAAGTCTCTTAAAACACCAAAACTAACTTAAATATATTTTGATTCCATCCACGTTCAATATTGCTGTTTTTTTCCAGACCTAAAATTTCTGAAACAGTTGTACTGTTATCATATTCTCCTCTAACCTGGACATCGACAATGGATTTGAATGCCTTGGCTGTTTTATCCGGCGGCATTCGTATTGTTGCTAATTACATCCCCGAAAAACATGTTTCGGTCATCAGAAACTGTAAAGTTAATTTCATGGCAGGACATCCCTTTTATTTGCTGGAAGCGATAAAATCTCCGGAGTTTGACGAGAAGATTGCCCATCAAATCAAAATAGCGACATTTGGGGGAGCTGCATCAACCCAACAACAAATTGACAGCTTTGTCAAAGCTTTTCCAAATGCCGTTTTACAACAAGGCCTTGGTAGCACCGAAATGTTTATCACACATTTCACTTTCAATGGTCGAACAGAACTTGACTTAATAACAAAAAAAAGATATTCCGTTGGAAAATTGCTCCCCTATTTAACTGGAAAAGTATGATATATTCTAAAAAAAAAAACTAGTTTTCTTATGCCTTTTTCAATTACTCTTCAGCTAATTGATGTCGAAACAAAAGAACTGATAACCGAAAGAAATAAGCCAGGGGAATTACTGCTTAAATGCCGATTCATGTTTCGAGGATATTACAACAATGAAAAAGCCACAAAAGAGGCGATTGATTCGGACGGCTTTTTTCATACAGGAGATATTTTTACAGTTGATGAGGACGATTGTTTTTATTTTGTCTCCCGAATCAAAGAACGAATCATCTACGATCATTTTGAAGTATTATTTGGTCAAATCAAAATCTTTGTTTTATCAATTTCTTTTAGGTAGATATAACAAAGGTGGAAGATGTTATTGCCAAACATCCAGCCGTTGAAAGTGTATGTTTGTTGAGTAAACCAGATCAGAGAAGTTATTGTTTACCAGCGGCTTGTATTGTAAAGAAAAAAGGATTTGAAAATGTTACAGAAGAAGAAATTATTCATTTTGTAGAAGGTAGATAGCTATTAATCATTAAAAGAATAGTTTATATAAGTCAATTATTTCTATTTTACAAAATTTATTACTTACTTATTTTTACTACTCTAAAATATTTTCTTTATAGAAAGGGTGGAGGATCACGAGCGTTTACGAGGAGGAGTACACTTTTTCGATACTTTTCCAAGGACAGTTTCTGGGAAGATTCATAAAAGTAAATTAAAAGAAATTCTGGGTTGAAAATTTATAACAAACAGAAGAAGCTAAAGATTATATATTAACTTAAAATAAAAATAAAGTTTTACCTATGGATCTTTGTCTACTATTTCCTAATTAATTATAAGTAATGCCAATACAGTTAGCAACAAAAAGATCCGGAAATATTCCTGTTTTATTCGTCGGAAGCAATGTTTAATGATCTTAAGAAGAACAACGAAAGATCAAAGTCAACAATGATGATCTACATGAAGAGCTTAAGAAGATTGAGGACAAACATTGATGGGAAATTCGACGTGATCGAAAAACAACTTAAGGCGGAAATTGGAGACATTAGACTATTCCTTCGTTCATTTCCTGTATTTATTGATCCTGAAAATAAATCGTCCCATTTATTTAATTTCAGATAATTTGCATTAGTATTTAGTAATATCTTCTTTACCGCCTGGCATCTTTTTGGGAAACTCTTCAGGAAATCGTTTACGGAAGAAAGGAAACTCATTATTTTGAAAAACAATATTTGAGATCGTAAAGCACAACAAATTATCAAAATGTACATTTTTTTATGTATTTCCGAAAAAAACACGTTTTTTTAAACTTACCTCTAGGTATAGCCCCTTAATACATTGGGGCACATGCTACACGTAACTGCATCAATTATAAAATTTTGAAAACAATCTTATTAATTTAACTATTCTTACTTTGTGATTTGCAAAAAAATTTTATACTTTTAAGTTAAAGTAAAATTTAATTTTTGCACGTGTTTTAAAAACTTTTGGTACATTTGATGTGTTTTTTTTTCTACAATTTTACACCTTTAATTTACATATATTATCGCAAATTTCGACTGGAGTATTTGACCTTCTAATTTTATGTATTTTGATAAAATTTGTAGTCGTAATATAAATACTTCCTGATTACACATATAAAAAATGTGTAAAGAAGAATTTTCGAATAAAAATTACAATACTTTCATACTTGCATCTCTACTTGGGGCTTATCAAAGGTAAGAAATAGAATAGATATGAATATTAACAACACATGTTTGATTACATTTAAATCACAAAATATTTACCTACTAATTTGAAAAGAAATTTTAAAGCTCCTAAAAATGTTCCCAGAATCAAAAATTAAACATTTAAAACAGTTTTTCCAAATTAAACAAGCAAAATGAAAACATTTTGAAAAACTCTATATCAATGTGCATAGAATTTAAAGACCACAATTTATTTAATAAAAGTACCCTTATATTTAAAACAGTCGTTCTTAACCTTGTTAGAGGTATTGACTCCCACCAGCTTCATATGCCCATTTACGGAACCCTTCTTAATTGGAAAAATAAAATTTGATTTTTTCAAATTCAAAACATAATTATATATTAATACATAAGTCGGCGGTATGTCTTAATCTCCCCCAAACCCGCGAGACTGACTCACCGAACCCCTGGAGTTCAAATGAACCCAGGTTAATAACCACTGTATTAAAATATTGTTTGGGAAAGTAAATTGGACCAAATAAAGTATATAAACAGCTTAAAAAAAAGATGCATAGTTTTATAAATTCTCTGAAAAGTCTAATATATCACATGCATTTATCTAATATTTTTGCCGCCAGAAGTTCCATATAATTGTGCTCTAAATAAAAAGTAGGTAGTTGTATAAAATTTTTCTTTATTTCTATATTCTCCCATCAAGTGTTTCGTGAGGTCACAGTTGTACCTATAGGACAGATCAAGGTAGAGGAGTTTATAAGTTTCAACTATATTTAAAATAGTAAGTACTTTTTAAATACAAATAATATGAACTGAAAAATATTTGCAATTAATTAATGAAGTATGATGCACGAATTACAAATTCCTACCATACATAATATGTTTAATTAATGAGTAAATTACGATTATTAAATATGATATTCATTACTCAATTCTTTTATGTAAGTAGAAGAGCATTTAAAACGTATAATCGATTTTTATTTTTATTCAAGTAAGTCAAAGAAGTGAAATGAATCCCACGGAAGAATTGCTTTATTATTCACCTCCCTTGGATGTTCCACCAATGACATGTGGAAATTTGGGCCAGTTTTTCATAGATGAACTGAACAAGCATGGCGATAAAATCTTTCAGGTAAATAAAAATAAATGATTTAAATTCTATTTCTTTTAAAAATAATGAGTATTGTTTGATCGGACGACAAAGTTGGATGCTGCAACCGGGGAAAAATGGACTTATGCTCAAACTGCTCGAATAACAATTCGAATTATACACCAAATGCGTGCTCAAGGAATTTCCAAAGGGGATATAATTTCCCTGGTAGTTCATAACCGGATGAGTTTGATGCCCATTGTTTACGCTGGCCTTTGTTTGGGTGCCACTATCCATCCAGTACATTACAACTACGATGAATGTAATTTTTTCCTAAGATACCAAGAAACCCCAATGTGACATATTTGTTTCCAGATGAATACTATGACCTGTTCACTAGAGTCCAAACCAAAATAATTATCTGTGAAGAATATTCCGAAAAAAAATTACGTAAAGTTACGAGTAAAATAGGAAGTCAAGCTGAGTTTTTAGTAGTTGAACGGGATTTTCAATGGATTGAAAAAATGGAATTTGAAGGAGATGATTTAGAATTTCGAGGCGAAATTTTTGACTCCCATAATGTTGATGCATTTATATATTATAGTAGTGGAACTACGGGAGCTGTTAAATCTGTGGCTTATTCCCATTACTACTTACATTTGGCCACTTTGGCTAATTATTCATACATGTGAGTACAAAATGATGATATCAAAAGGGCAACTAGAAATTATTATTCATGACCATTATCAATTCTTTAAAAGTTGAATAGATTTATATAGAATTATATTTTAGGCCGGAAATTTCTGAAACTATGGTGATTTTATCATACGCCCCCATAGCATGGATATCCAACATGCTCTTTAGCAGCTTTGCTGTATTAGCCGGAGGTGTTTTAGTTATTGCTGACTATATTCCCGAAAAACATATCTCAGTGATAAAACAATGCCAAGTTAATTGGATTGCTGGCAATCCGTTCTATTTAAGAGAAGCAATAAAATCTCCTGAATTCGACGAAGAAATCGGACGTCAAATTAAAGTCGTCCTATTTGGTGGAGTGCCTTCAACCAAAGAACAAATCGATAGCTTTGTTAAGAATTTTCCAAACGCTATAGTGTATCAAATGCTAGGCAACACCGAAACGTATTTGATGTATCTCAACTTCAACGCCAAAACCGAGTTTGACTTAATGATCAAAAAGCGATATTCAGTAGGGAAATTAAAAACCGTTTTCAGCGCAAAAGTAAGGCAAAGACTAAAAAAAATCAAATCAAAGAATTATCTTGAATCCTTTACTTTACAGCTTATTGATACGATCACAAACAAAACAATTACAGAAAAAAATAAACCAGGGGAATTACTTCTCAAAGGACCTTTCATGTTTCAAGGATATTACAAAAATGAGATTGCAACGAAAGCAGCAATTGATTCGGACGGTTTTTTTCACACTGGTGACATTTTTACGGTGGATGAAGATGAATGTTTTTATTTTGTCTCAAGGGCAAAGGACATCATTATTTATAATTTAATTGAAGTATTTTGCTGCATATCTTCTGTATTATTGTGGCGAATTATACTCAATTTGATTTCAGTTGGATGTTCCTAGAGTGGAATCAATTATTGCAAAACATCCAGCCGTGGACCAAGTTTGTTTGGTAGGCAAATGGGATGAAAAGTGTTATAACTTACCAACAGCTTTTATTATTAAAAAGAAAGGCTTCGAAAGTGTAAAAGAAGAAGAAATTATTCAGTTTGTTGAAGGTAAAGAAGTAATTTTATTTTAAGTAATTGGTGTGACTTAAATTGATCACTAATTTTTATGTCACTTTTATTGTTTAATTATTTTTAGAAAGGACTGAAGATTTCGAACGATTACGAGGGGGAGTTTATTTTTTAGACGCTTTTCCAATGACAGCTTCTGGAAAAATCCAAAAGGGAAAATTGAAAAATATTTTCAACCATTAAGATTTTTATCATTTCAATTAGTTTCTGCCTTTAACAGTTTTATGTTGATGTATTTAAACTTGCAACTAAATTTAAATCATGACCTCATGTTCCTAAGCAGTGTTTTGTATTTTCATTTACAAATAATCCAAAATTCAACTTAATGTTGTGAATCCTTATTGTTGTAATAAAATAATAAAAAATAATAAATTTGTACCTTCATTAGTAGTACTAGTCTTTTGTAGAAGTTACTTGATAACAATTCGGAACATTTGTTGTTAATTTTGAGCTACAAAATATTTTTGTAGTTCACCCTGGGAAATTCGTTGATACCTAGTTAAGAACAACGGTCGCAGAGTATGATTTAATATTTCTTGTAAAATAATAGTTATTTTAGACCAAAAATAAGATTTTTATTTGCATTACAATCGGAAAGAATAAATTAATTTAATTTTAAAACGGTAATACAAGAAATTTTCTTCAAAATGACAATTACATGTTACCCATATAAACTAGGCCTTAAAATTTTATTCATAAAGTGAGCAAAACAATTTCCGTGATTCGTTCCTTTTAAGACTTCCCAAATCTATTTAGCAATAAATAGTACGGTGAATTAGAAATAGATTGACCAAAAAAATAATTCAAGTCATATTTCTATATACTTATCTATCTATCTATCTATTATTATAAAGAGGAAAGATTTGATTGTTTGTTTGCTTTGAATAGTCTCCGAAACTACTTGACCGATTTGAAAATTTTTTTCACTGTTGGGAAGCTACACTATTTCCGGTGAACATAGGCTATATTAAATTTTCAAAAAAGTTAAGGATCCATACTAAAACTGCAATAATGTAACCCAAGGTCTGAAAAAATTACCAAAAAACATTCTTTTATCGCGTGCGCTGCGAAAACTATTGGTTATAGAACAAAATAATGTACTACGATTTTGCAGAATATATCATTATCTACAAAAATAAAGCGACAGCATATGTCTAACTATTATAGTTATGTCACAATAAGTGTTTTTTCATTTTAAAAAGTATATATAAATGCCACCGTTATAAAAGCTCTTTTATTTATTCTTTGGGATTAATCCTTATCAAAATAAATGACTTCATATTTAAGTTTGCTTCAAAACCATTATATAACTTTTTCAGTTATTTAATTTGAACATTCCATTCGAAAGATATCACAAGTTTAAAAATGTAAGTTATTTGAAAAATGTCGCATGGTCACCGCATTTTACTTATAATTAAGACCAACTTTATTGAACTTGGCGATATTTTTTATTTATGTATAGATGCTGATTGATTTACAGATTATTTGGTGTACGGTAGGTATACCTACCGTAGCTATACGCAATAGACATACTCTTTTTAGATACTTATAAATATTTTTTGAAAATTAATTGATTATTACATAGAACAATTTTATTTTTTGCAACAGTTTATTAAGTGTGTCTTTTTAAAGTTGACAAAATAGTGTTTTTAAGTATGATTATGGTTTTCGTAAAAGATATAAGAAAAATAAAAAAATTCATATACCACTACAAATGGCAAATTTGAAAAGAAAACATAATCTACATCTACGTTACGCAGACGAAGTTACGGGGATCAGCTAGTATCTAAATAAAACAAGAATATTATCAATAGATACATTATAGTTTTGCTTGACAAAAGCTTGACTTATAAAGAACGTAATCTTCCTGTTTCTATGATATTATAAACCAGTTTTGTCTAGAGTATAAGTCAATAGCGTTAAAACCAAGTATGAAATTATGTAAATATTGAGGATATATAAACTATATAGTGTCAAGGTTTCATAGGATGGTTTTCTAGTATAGCACAAGAAAAATTGGGAAATATTGTCGCAATCGATTTTTGAGCTTTATAGCATATAAAATAATAGTATTAGCCAACTTTCCTAGAATATATTTCCCAACCATCTTATGTCGTGTTTAACACTATTTTCTTTATCTTTTTAAAGTTTCATAAACTAATTATGATGGTAAATTATTTCGTCAAAAAGTAAAAATTTCGTTTTTGTAAGAAATCTAGATAATGAATAATTGAGTAATGTTTTTTTTTTTATTTGGATTGATATAATATTTTCAGTGAAGTGATCAATGGGCGCTTTGTTCTTTAGACGTGTAGTAGGTTTTGAGTGATATAGTAGCAATATAATAGCATTTATTCTACGTTCAATATAAGAGGCTTTTAGCCAATGGGATTGCGAGATTTAAAGATGTTGATTTGTTTTGATTGTTGAAATTTTTAAAATTTTCCAAAGCTCCTCCCAGAGTCGATGGCAATGCATATGTAAATATGTACATGCAACAAGCAAAGCTTTATTCTTTGACGTCATTCGGGGTCTACTGATACATGAATTATAATTAAAAGGTTATAGATTTAAAAATTATTAAAAATATACATAAAAAAGTTACACGTTAATTTGTGCAAAAGAAAAGAATATTTTGTTATAATTAAAATAAATAAGTTTTTAATAAAAATGATAACCATTTGCATCTTAAGTCCATTTCTCCGGTTTTAGCGCTAAACTACTCTTAATTAGAGTTTAGATGATCTGTTTAAAGCAAAACTATTGATTTCTATAATATATTAGTGAGTAATAATTTATTATAGCGAAAATATCGCATGTTCTTCGCATATAGAAAGCCAAAATATCATAAGTGCGCTTAAGATAGTATGTACGATAAAATAATTAATTTAAGCTTAAGAAATTAAAATATAATTAAATGAAAATATTATCTATTATATAAAAATGAATTGAGACGTGTGGGTCTCGCCAAAATTTGAGATATTTTCTGAACTGTTTTGTCTCATTTTGGTGTTGAAATATTAGTAGAAGGCAGTGACGTAGCTACCTAGGGGCTTGGTGGGGCAGTGCCCCGAAGCCCTAAAGCTCAGGGGGCCCTCGAATCCTTACCAGAAATCTCGAACGAACTGAACTTTTGGAAATTCAGTTGGAAGTTCATCAATGATGTAAGGAAATAATGAGCAAATATGAAGTGCTAGAATGCGACCTAACGGAAGTATTTACACCAATGTTATTATTCTTTACAATTCCTGTCATTTCTGCAGCAGCTGAAAGGTCATTTAGCAAATTAAAAATAGTAACAAATTATTTAAGAAATAAAATGAGCCAAACTCGACTCCGATATTTATCGCTAATAGCGATTGAAAACAAAACCGCATCAAGCCTGGATTTAAACGAAGTCATTGATACTTTTGCGAAAACTAAAGCCAGGAAAAATTGTAAATATAATTGTTATTTAGGCAGTTGGTAGGCCCGACCTTTATATAATAAACCCTTGAATCTTCTCTATTTCATTTTATTAGCCAAACCTACACCAAGTATTAATTGTAATTTATGTTGTTACTGTTTAATATTTTTATTACCTGCCCTGCAGTGCACAAAAAAGAGCTTAAGTAGCTTAGCATTTTTAAAGTATTTGTATATTTCATATTTTTATTTGATAAAACCTAATCAGTTTACATAGCAGTGGGGTCCCATTTTTAAATTTACCCCAGGGCCCTTGGTTACCTAGCTACGCCACTGGTAGAAGGAAAGGAACGTTTAAAAGGTGAGAAAACAGGAGGAAGTAGTAAGAGTAATAAAAAAAAATTCTCTACATAAACTGTTAATACTGGTCAAATAGGCCAAATAGGCAGAGTAGTCGCTGACACCAATAAATATTCAACAACAAACAAATATATCATTTCTTGGCTTTGTGATTTTGCAAAAGTATTGCCATTTTACATATATTTATATATTTTACGTAATATTTATTGTAATCTATAAGATTTGTAGAAATGACAATCATTTGTCAATATTGTAAGGCGTTAAAATATAGCAGTGAATCCACCAGATCCATTATGCTCCTTAGTTTATGGGATAGGTAATAATTCTAAAAACTCCTTGGCCAATATTCAAAAATATAACAATTGTGTTCAAATGACGTCGTTTGGTGCCCAAAACAAATATTATGTTTAAGGAATTACTGAAGAAAACAGGAACATTCCCAGTATTAAAGAAGAATTAAATATACTAAAGTTGAAGAATTAAATGTACTACATGTACTATATATTAATGTTGAAATTACAAATATTTGTCAATATTGTTAGGGGTTACAATACAGCAGTGAACCTACTGGATTATTTTGTGCTCGAGGAAAAGTAAAATTGTCCCAATCGGTGCACCATTACGCTCATTAGTTTATGGGGTAGGAAATGATCTTGAATACTCCTTGGTCAATATTCAAAAACAGGGTGGCAGTATAAACATTTACAATAATGAATTTTTAATTTGTCGAATAAAAAGTAAACAAATAGAGTAAAATACTTTCCTGTTTGAAAAATATTTTTAAAAAATTAGAGAAAAAACTAAAATTGGAATAAATATTAAAACATCTAAAGTTATATACTTGTTTATTTTTTTTTATAAAGAAGGCATTATCAACCCCTAAATCGATTAAAAGTTTCAGATCAAACAGTTCAGTTAATTTAAAAAAAACATTCTTTCACTTTTCTAGTGTTCTTTGCATTTTCACACTACGTTGGAATGTGATCATTCTTACACATTTTGGAATTCAAGATTTTATTACCTAATTTTAACCCTTGAAAGATGTGTTAATTGCAAATTCACACTAGGTTGGAATCTAGCCGGTTTAACATATTTTGGAATTCAAGGTTTTATTACCTGATTTTAACCCTCGAAAGATATGTTAATTGTATTTTCACACTATGTTGGAATGTGATTATTCTTACACATTTAGAACTCAAGGTTTTATTACCTGATTTTAACCCTAGAAAGATGTGTTAATTGCATTTTCACACTTGGTTGGAATTTGAATATTCTTATGATTTTTGGAACTCAAGATTTTATTACCTGATTTTAACCCTCGAAAGATATGTTAATTGGATTTTCACACTATGTTGGAATGTGATCATTTTTACACATTTTGAAATTCAAGGTTTTATTACCTGTTTTTAACCCTTTTTTTTCTCGAAAATTTATTGAATTACAAATTTGAAACTTCAAGGATTTTAGTACTAATCTCGTAAGTATTAATAAAATATTTTACCGGAGCTGATTCACTATATTTACCTGTACCCCTTTCATGCAGTGCTTCTATCAAATGCTTCAGTAATGTAAATGTCCTATACATTTTTAGCGATTTTTTTATCGCGAAATATGATCCCAAAAATAAACTTCAATAATTACAAATTTCATTGTTAACTGAAAGGTAATTCTTTCTATCCGGAAACTAAAACACCTTTTGATTCAATAAATGTAAAAATTATATAGTTTTATAAGCTAAAATAAGTTTGCTGTTACCATTTAGGGGTGATTTAAAAATTTAAAAAATGTACTTAAAATTGTGAGGTTGTTTATACATAAAATGATTGCTGTCTAATTTTATTAATTAATTCTTAACAATCCAAAATCTTTTTCATTAGGTATAATATAAAATTGAGCAGGATTTGAAGTACTAAATGGCATTGAATATAGTGAAAGTGGTGTAATATTCGCTTTATTTATATTTATATTTGTTTGTAGGGTTTCACTAAATTGGGAAAGTTTTTTTCTTAATATTATTTAATTTTCAGCAGAAAAGTGGACTTAAAGGAATTAAATCCATTTGCTTCTTATATTAAGAAGCCTGATGAAGGTCGAATAAAGGACCGAAACGTCGCTAAATTAATTATTAGTATATGGATTTACATCCTTTAAGTCCACTTTCCTGCTAAAAATTAAATAATATTATGTAAAGTATGGATACAACAAGTTTTTTTCTTATTTGACTAAGGGATGAACCCCTTTATTCAGGGTTTCTTACTTCAAAAGTTATTAACTAGTACGTGAAACGGTTATGCTAGGTTTTTGGAGTATTGGGTAATTTAAATTGGATAAAATATGATCAATTTATTAATTTGTAACGTAGATCAAATTTGAGGGTATTGGTTCATTAGTCTATAAAGTTTTGTCTTCTAGTTTTCTATGGTTGAAGTTAGAGCTTGAGAGTAGTACATGCCACTAAAAAAAAATCTGTTAAAATATAAGATTTTTAAACAATTTAGTAAATTTCCGACAAAAACGACTTTGAAACTTTTTTCAAACTTTGGCAAAATTGTTAGATTTTCCCAAATTTTTCTGGTTTTCAAAGTTATATTCATCATTTCCGGCCTATAGGTTGATTCTTTTCATCATCGTGTAAGTAATTTTTCATAATCAAACCAAAGTTTCATAATCATAAACTGTAGTTTTCTCAAATGTTAAGTTAAAATTAAGTAATTTCAAATATTACAGTTTATTTTGTTAACTACATATTCTTATTCTTAAATATCTTTCATCAAATTTGGTGCTAGATTTAATAACCACCAAATGTTATATGTTCCATTGAAAAAGTCAAATGCAATAGTATTGCATAAGTGAAAATTTAGTCAAATATTGACCTATATGTTGATATGGTTGTCTACGTTCTCTAAAATTTAATTCAATGGCCCAAAATTGAGGAAAAAATGGCCTGTAATGCTTTTGAGATATCCCAGTGTTAATATAATTAATATGGGGTCCCCATACCAAGAAGTGAAAAAAAAATTGTCTAAATATTTGTAAAAGTATTAAAGTTTACAAGTATAAGAGTATAAAGGTATAAAAAAATTGTATTCAATTGGTTTGTTTTGGCTTAACAGAAAAAAAAATTATACTATATCAACAACATTGAGTGAAATGGAGTTATAATTCCCTAAAAATCTTATATCTGTCTACTGATGACTGAAGATTATAATTGAAAATAAAATTATACAAATAATAAGGTCAATACTAAGGTCACAAAAGTTATCGGCATCTGTTTTCTAGTTTTCAAATTGAAATACGAAAATGATTTGCATTTAGTAAAGTTCTATTAAAAGACTGAAATTAAATTCCTTAAAAAATGTTATTTGAATTTTGTATTTGTTTAATTACTGCTTATTTCTTTTACAAATGTTTTTGGCAAAAGCTATACATTTGGAAGTCAAATGATGTACCGTATAAATTACCGTTGCCAATTTTCGGAAATTTTTTTCTCAATTTTATTCAAAAAGAGGCTTTTGCTACAACAATTTTGAGATTATATAGTGCTGCCAAAGAAAACAAGTAAGTTTATGGGATGGAATAAAAACTATTTACAATTTTTAAAAGAATATTTGGCATTTTTACATATAATGGACCAACGTTGATGATTTGTGATCCAGAATTAATTAAAAAAATTACTGTTAAAGATTTCGATCACTTTTCCGATCGTAGTGATATGTTCTTTAAAGAGAGCATAGATCCGATTGGATCAAAAAATCTTTTTGCCATTAAGGGTAAGTTTGGACAATAAATTTGATACTTACAATTTGTTAAATAAATTGCAACTTATTGCAAATTACAGGTAATAAGTGGCGAAGTGTCAGAGCATCTTTAAGTCCGGCCTTTACTGGAAGTAAAATTCGTGGAATGTTTGAACTTATAATGGAATGTGGGAAACAATTTTCATATCATCTAGAAAAAATGTGTGGAAACAATTCAAAGTACGAAGTGGAATTGAAAACTTTGTTTTTACGGTTTACCAATGATTCAATCGCAACCACTGCTTTTGGGGTTCATTGTAATTCATTCGAGGACCCGGAAAATGTATTCAACGTTATGGGAAGAGAAGCAGCTTTTGTTTCTGTATGGAGAGTTATCATTACGAATTTTGTACCTCAAGTCGCTAAAGTAAATAACTATTGAAGTATATATTTTGAAAATGAAACAAGTTATACTCAAAAAAAATATGCTATAGATTGGCTTATGGTTGAATTCAGATTATAATTGAACCAAGTATACATTACTACTAGTACTATAAATTCGGTTTAAAAGCTTATTTCGTTAAATAGGGAGTACCTCAAGGTAGTGTTTTAGGGTCCCTACTATCCTTATTATATATCTCGGATCTGCCTACCACAGATAACACCTTGACGGGGACATTCGCGGACGATACGGTGATTATGGCTACTCACGAGGACGCCGTGATTGCCTCTCAGTACCTCCAGAACTATTTATTACCTACTGGGCACTTGGACTGAAAAATGGAAAATCACTATCAATAAGTCGAAATCAGTCCAAGTGACTTTCACTCTCAGGAAAGGAACGGGTCCCCGGTCAATCTGGACTCAACTGAGATCCCATCGTCCGACACCGTCAAATACCTTGGTGTTCATCTAGACAGGAGGCTGACCTGGAAATCTCACATCATCCAAAAACGAAAATACATCAACAAGAGGTTCAAACAGTTATACTGGCTGTTAGGTAGGGGCTCTAAACTTCCCCTTGAGGATAAACTACTTATATACAAAGCAGTAATAGTGCCAATCTGGTCGTACGGTATTGAGCTGTGGGGCTCTGCCAGTCAGTCAAGCATTAAATTAATCGAGGCTACCCAATCAAAGATCCTCAGACAGTTGGCAGATGCTCCATGGTATGTCACAAATGAGACTCTTTGAAGAGACTTACACATCTCATCAGTCACCGACTCCATTACCGTACCTACCACCAATCATTTTGGAAAGTTGAGTCAACACTCAAATCCCCTGATTCCGCCACTTTTGGAGCACCAAAATAAAAGACGGCTAAAAAGAAAAGTGCCTAGTGATCAAGTAGAGGCATAGGGAGATTCCTCCACTGGGAGTGATCTCCATCACGACAGCTCCGGCCACCAAATCGGATAATAGGACCTAGATCCTGATGGCCGATTTATATATATATATATATATAAAAAAGCTTATTTCATTTTCAAAATAAGCAGACCAATATTTACCATTAATTAATTTTTTTGTAAAAGTTTTTCGGAATAACTGTATTTTCAAACACCTCCGTTTCATATTTCGCTAATTTAATCAAAGAAAATAAAGCAATTCGATTAAAAAATAACATATATCGTCCGGATTTGTTACACTTGTTAATTCAAGCACAACATGGAAAACTATTAAATGATGACACAACAAATGATTCACGATATTTTGATAAATATCGACAAAATTTGGGTAACTTTTATTTCATATTGAATTCAATATTAACTGAAATTAAGAAAATATGTTTAAAATGAATTTCACAACTTTGAATATTTTAGAATTGACCGATGACGATATAATTGGCAATGCATTTTTTTTCTTTTTTGCTGGATATGAAACAGTTTCGACAGCACTGTGCTTTTGCGTGTATGAAGTAGCTCTGCAACCTGAAATACAAAAGAAACTACAAAACGAAATTGATCAATTTTTTGTGGACAATGATGGAAATATAAATTATGAAATTCTGAATAAAATGACTTATCTTAATATGGTGGTTTCAGGTATGTAGAAGAATGCACCCTAAAGATTGGACCATTTAAGCTCCTTCTCTTTTCAATAATCCTCATGAAATGTTTCCAATAATTTAAGAAGGTATTTTAACTTATTAAATCCTTCAAAACCTCTGTAACTTCTTCAGTGCATTTTAATTATTTAATTTTCCATCGATTGAATATATTGATAAATATAATTAATTGCCAAGTAAAACCTTTAACTTACAGAAACTTTAAGAAAATGGCCATCGGCTACTGTAGTTGATCGTAAATGTGTACAACCCTATAAGTTAGAGGTCGAAAAAAATAAATTTGTTAATATACAATCAAGTGAAATAGTAACAATTCCTATATTTGGAATCCATCGAGACGCAAGGCATTATAAAGACCCAGAAACTTTTGATCCTGAACGATTTAATGATTCAAATAAAGATAATATAAATCCCTACACTTACTTACCGTTTGGAATTGGTCCAAGAAATTGTATAGGTAAATTTAAATTTAACATATTTTCAATCAAAAACATTAGCAAACTAGAGGCCTCATGTGACTTCATATGTTATTGCAAAGAAAATTTAAAATAAATTCTGAAATTTTCAATAATAGATAAAACTGTTTAAATTTTAGGTGCGAGATTAGCATACCTGGAAATGAAAATAGCTCTTTTATTTTTGTTTCGCAATTTCAATGTTCATGCGACAAATAAAACACCACGTCCCTTAAAGTTAAACAAGCAAAATTTGAATTTAGACGCCGAAAAAGGATTTTGGGTTGCGCTGGAAAAGAGAACTTTATGAGCAAACTTTTTTATTTAATTATTTTGTGGAAAATGTGAAAAATTTAAAGAGAATTACATTAAAACATAAATATTTTGATTCAATTTTACATAAATGTTATCATGCAGTAATATAATTTATAAATAAAGGTGCATTGAGGGTTAAATTTGATTTTTTTGTAATTTAATATAATTCAGTTTGATTTTGATAAAATTCAGATCTCAGCTTTTATTAAATAAGAAGACAATTAAGGTTGTTTAAGATCGTTTTTTTTATTTAATATTTTTTAATATTCAAATTATCTACGCTTTGTTACGTATCGTAACTTCATCAGGCTTCTTGAATCACAAAAAATATAATATTTTCAATTTAAATTCAATAAATAAATAAAAATTTATTGTCTTCTTATTTAATAAAAGCTGAAATCTGAATTTTATCATCTATTTGATAATAAAAATATTTTATTTGTTTAAAATACAATATATAAAATATATTGTGGTTTTATTTATGTAATATATTTTAGTAAAGTAAACTTTAAACATAAATTTGAACAAAAATTCAAACCAATGTATTACTGTCGAATTACCCACATTTGTATTTCGATTGCCAAGTAATCTTCCTCAGTGGTCATCAAGTAATATTGGATCACTTCGTAAGTGCTATATGATTAAGTTATACATGTGAAGAACTTTTGTAAATTATATTGCATAGATAAAACCAGCATTAACGTTGTAATAAATTTTTACGAATTGAATTTACTAATTAGTCAATAATAAATCATTGAAATCTTCTTGAAAAATTAAGTCTAGACAATGTAATCGGACGAATATTAATCGTTTGCAAATCTCGAAAAGTTAAATTTCACATGGATTGGCTGAAAAAATTAATCGATTTTTTTTTGGGATGTTATTTAATTAACTGATACCACAGAGTGTACCATTTGGGTACAACAAAAATAGAAAGTTTTTGTTATGTAATACTCAAAATAAAAACAAACACTAAATTCTTCTAGAAAAGTCTAAAAAGTTTTAAAAAAATCTGATAAGAAATCAATCAAAACAAAAACACAATACTTCAAGACAAACTATCGATCGATTGATAAATACATTAATGATTCACTATTTAATATCAATGAAATCAAATTTTATCACTTAAAAACATACTGATAATATAAAAAAAATTTCATATAATAATTTATTTGATATTTTTTTTAAAAATAATTTACTTATATTATAAATTTCGCATGGCACATTTTTATTTGTACTATCCTTAGTTCTACAAATTTAAATAAAAATATTTATAGGCTGACTATAATGTAAAAATAGCGACAATGTTGAAAAACTTAGATAAAGAATAATAAATTCCGTTTTAGCTGGAATTTAACGTTTTATTTTAAATTCGAGGTCTTATTACAAATGTTAATTTCAATTTGAATTTTACAAATATAAAAATGTGTCTTATTCGATATTTTTTAAATGATTAAGTCGCATTATATTCAAGCTAATACGATTGCTTTTTAATTACTGTTAATACAGATTTATATTTAAAGCCGCCTGGAGGACGAGTGGACAAGGTGGCTGCTTCAAAATAATAGATATTGAATTTTAATCAATGATAAATGATAAACATGTACCATTATTAAAACTGTCCAAAAAATTAAAAATTAATCAAAAATATCTAATGATGCTTCGGTAATATTGAAAATACATGCTGGCTTAAAAGAAGCATATTTGATGGTATCGTTAATACAAAATATTGCTGTGGCAATTGTCAAAACAATCCCTAAACTAAAAACGAAAGTAGGAATGATAAAATTCCTTTTTTCTATCCTGTCAATGCCCGAGGTTCTTTGTAAATAGTTTGAATGGCCGTTGAAACTTAAAAGCGATAAGTTTTTCGTTAAGTTATCCTCATAATTTTGGATGTTTTTGTAGCTGCAAGTATTTGTACGTTTTCTTTTGAAGAGCAATAACATGCGAATATAAAAAAAGGCTGGTAAAATAAACATTAGAGGTCCCGTCAACGTTCCACCAATAAGTCCCATTACGATATCGAAACGTGGAATAGATTCCGCTATAATTACTGATATTAGCATTATGAATGTTCGAAGAACACATCGTCGATAATTGAACTCTAAAATTATAAAAATAAATTATTAAACAAAAATAAATGGTTTAACTATAAGTTTATTGACTGTATGAACCAAAATCAGAATATATATAATTCATAATTTTACCAAGAAGATAATGAGTAATGAGGATAAAATGACTTGGATTTCACTTCATTTGAAATAAAGAATTGAAAGTGCTATAACGGTTCACTGGAATAGAAATCATAGAAACTAAATTCTTACTTTAAAAGTTTGCTATTTGAATAAAGAAAAACAAATGGGCAAGTAGAGTTACAAACGTTGAAGTATTGAGAATAAGGGATGAATTGTCATCTATCGATTAAGTGACAAGAAAAAAATCTTACAAGGTATGTTACTTTCTACGAGGAAAAGGGATCATATTGGATGTTGAAGAAGAAAAATTAGGACTCAAGAAAAAAGTAAGAAGAAGAATTGAAATCTTATACTTGTTAAATAAAATAATGAACTATTCCAACCAAAACGATCTCTATAGGGACAGATGACACCCGAAGGAAGAATTTAACCATACCAAAAACTAAAGTTACTATTAGAAAACCATGAAACAATTATTACCCCTTGGTATGCCCAGTCCATCTTCAATATCCTGATATAACGCTGAATTACACACTGCCGATGTAAAAGTAAGTTGTAGTGTAACCAAAAGTATAACAAAGTATAACATTTTGCTCGCCGGCAACATTTTAAGTATATTATAATCAATGTTTGTGCCATAATGTAAAACACTTAGTATTGTGATTGTAAGAAATAAAATTGTTGAGACTAGAAATAAAATACACGATAAAAAAGAAAATAAGAATAAATTATAATGATTACTTCCAAAAGCGAAAACGACTGCCTTGGTGATTTGCTTTTTATCTTTCATGTCAACTTGAATTGTAAGTAGTAAAGGATGAATATCAAATTGAAAAGCGATAATTCCATAAGTCGTTAAAATTGAATCCCAACTAAACTCATTAGCAACTCCAATTTGTGTTCCAGGAAAATATACTGTTGGATCAAAAATAATGCACAATGATATCATTAAAGTGACGCTACCAACAATCAAAACTGATGTTCCAGATATAACTCTAAAATAAAAATATTTCGATATTCCTTAAATATTGTTTTCGTAAAATTGAACATTACTTCATATCTTTTGGGCTTCCCAGCCACATAATAGGACACTGCAAGGCGCCCAATATAAGAATCCAATAGCAATAGGAGAAATTAAAATCGTTTCCAGTCATTTTCAAGCCAAATAGTTGTAAACTTTGAGCAGCTGCAATATTAAAAAAGCGATTGACTTTTGTATGTTGATGTTATTATTTTAAATTTACCAACAACGATGTTTGGGATTCCGGCACCAAACACGGTGAAGTCCAGAAGAAAAGCTACGAATTTGGAACTTCTTTGGCCTAAAGTCAGTCGAGCTAAAGCTGCAAATGGATATCGATCTTGGGAGGCCATCAGTTCTGGATATAATTCCTCAGCCATGCTCCACGATCGGCCCAAAAGTATGGCCGTGTATATTTGGAGAGAAAATACTCCAAGTATCAACGGTAAACCTAGCCATCCTGAAATCAGAAAAACATTTAAGCTGCATATTTAAATGGTAGAAACAAAATGGTAATTTCAAGAAAATATTCAGTTTATAATTATGATGATACTTGTGACATAGGCAAGAAGGTAGAGTGGAAGATTTTTTTTAGTTAGCAGAATCCATAATTATTTCAGGTTTAGAATTATTGGTTCCTGAAAAATATAGATTTTTAAAATTTGCTATAAAATTAAAAATATCCACTTTTAATAAAAATTCTTTTCAAATATTCCAGCAGAATCATTATTGTTCAAGATTTACAAGAATTCGTTCAATAAAAATTCAATTTAAATCAAAATTTTAAAATCTAATTGTTGGACATAATTGTATTTATTGTGTCGTGAATCAAAATATAAACCTGAAGAAATTTCGAATTCTGATGGAGCATTTAAGGAGATTTTTACCTATATATTTCAATTTATAATAAAACCTTCCATGTTAAAATCTTTCCGCTCAAATTCACTAAATATAATATATTGTACAAACTACTTATAACGTCTTTATAAACGTACAACCTAAATATTGTTGTGCCCCTAAGATTGGCTTAATACAGCGATCGGGGAACCGGGGTAAATTACCCCAAATGGAGTAAAAATTACTTTTTTTCGGGTAATAGGTTATAGTAATAGGTAAATGTACATTAATGCAATAAATAATGTTTATTTAAAATTTATATTGATTGTTTTCTTTTCAGAATGGGGGGGGTAATATTGGCTTACACAAAAATATTTTGGGGTAATGGTTAAAAAGTTCCCCGACCGCTGGCTTAATGTAAAGAGTAAAGACTATAGAACAGATTAGAATTCGAAATTTTTCTATTTATATTCGGAATATTTTATTAATTTGATTCTTTTTACAACAATACTAATTTGAATTTAAGAATTCGTTCAATAAAAATTCAATTAGAAAAAATATATTTCAACAAAAAAAAATTTAAAATCTAATTGTTGAACCTAATTGTATTTATTGTGTCGTGAATGAAAATGTAAACCTGAAGGAATTTCGAATTCTGTTGGACCCTTTAGGGAAATTTTTAGTATATATTTCAATTTATAATAAAACCTTCTATGCTAACATACTTCTGTTGAAATATATAAACAACTATAAATTGAAACTAATATTAAATAATTTTAATATTAACACTAAATATATTAGACAAACCACTTATAACGTTTTTATAGGCGTACGACGTAAAGATTGTAGTGTCCCTAAGATTGCTTATTGTAAAGACTATATAACAGATTAGAATTCGAAATTTTCCTATTTATATTCGGAATTTTTAATTAATTTGATTCTATGATATTACTACAATACTAATTTGAATTCAAGCGGCCCTGTTACATATCATTGGCTTAACCAGCAGCATGTTTAACTATATGTAGTTATACTACTATAATTAAACTTTATTAGAACCCATTTTATTTCACCATACATTACATTGAAATGAAGTTATCATATAATGAAAACTATCTTTCGAAACCCAACATTATCTTTAATTTTAAAAGGGCAATAACAATTTCGATAAATATCTTTAGGAAGTATGCTATATGTAAATGTAATTTCCGCTATTTTAAATTTTTTTAAATTATCAGTGTTTCTTACGAAACTATTGAAGTTTTACTTGAAGAATGAAAATATAAGATTGTCATTTTAAATAAAAATTAAACAATTTTGAAATAAAAACATTTTGTCTTTACTTATTTGCTGTGGCTTACAGGAGATTCTCAACCTTGTTTGTACCCAACCGGAAAGAAAATGGTGTTTTTCGACAGTTACTGATTTTTTTTTAAAGATTTTCCAAATCAAACAAAGGTAACACCTATTAAATATTATAT
This sequence comes from Sisyra terminalis, assembly GCA_958496175.1. NCBI lineage: Eukaryota > Metazoa > Arthropoda > Insecta > Neuroptera > Sisyridae > Sisyra > Sisyra terminalis. The sequence continues at coordinate 59,740,131 of OY292274.1, forward strand.
TGCAGAGGTTTGTACCGAAAAAAATTTCCTTCTAACTCAATCCCAACGATAATTATAAAATTTTTTATATGCGTAATTAGGCTTTAAGTACCTACTTCATTGTTGAAATTGCAAAAACATTACACTAACAAAAACAGTGATAATTATCCTTCGGAGTGAATTAGAAGAGACATTTTTTAGTACAATCCTCTTTAATACAATACCAAAGTTGTACCACTGTTAGTTTTGAAAAATTTCCCAAGAAAAACCAGTAATTATTGGAAAACTATATATTCTTTTCAGTTGAGATACAAACGAAAATTCAACCGGTACCATCAACTAGAAATCAGTACCCGAAAAAATTCACAAAAAAATTCATTTGTACCTCCACAGAATCCAAATGATGTCCGTTTTTGCAATTTCAACAATGAAGTACTTAGAGTCTACTAATACATAGAAAAACCATCATAATTACCGTTGGAATAGAGTTAGAAAGAAAAATTTTCGGTACAATCCTTTGCAATATAGTATCTAGGTTGTACTTTCGTTGGTTTTGGAAAATCTTCCAAGGAAAACCAGTCATTGTCGGAAAACTCAATTTTCTTTCCCACTGAGGTTCAAAAGAAAATTCAACCGCGACCATCAAACAAAACAAACTCAACAAAACAAAATTTAGCCAAAATAAGATTTTTTCGCTGACTTTGAACAGTTATACTGTGTATACAATATAAAGAATATATTGCGGTGCAATTTATGTAGTATAATTTAATATAATACATAAAAATCATACCATAAACATAAATGTGAACAGAAGTTCAAACAAAAATATTCGTGACGTATTGCCCAGATACGTATTTCGATTGCCAGGCAATCTTCCTCATATTTTTGTTTGAACTTCTGTTCGAATTTATGTTTATGGTATGATTTTTATATACTATTATATTAAATTATACTACATAAATTGCACCGCAATATATTCTATATATTGTATACATAAAATTTAGCCATTTTTCAAAATAAAATTCAGTCATTTTTCAAATTAAACGATGAAGTAATTATAGTCTAATTACATAATTTACAAACGAAAACTTTTTCGATACAATCAAGTACCAACAAAAGTTTATCTAAAAATATGTTTAAAATTTTAATTTGTTAAAGTCGGATGCTAACTTGACAGGTAGATTCTTATACGTGTCTCCTTAAGGATAATGAGGTGTTTGTTTTGAGCCTCAACCACAAAGACCTGGTCCTTTAGAAGGACCAGAATCTTATCCTGTAAAACTAATTCAAAATATCAAAACTAAAAACAACTTATCCGGACTGCGGACTCTTCCTCTACTGTAGTTGTTAACGGGATTAGGAATTGGGGAACCTAGACAGGGGAATGAAGCTGCCTACAGCCTTGGATCGGGCAATTAGGATTTCCTCGCGGATATAGTACATTATCGATAAACTATATGACATACTAGTTATTAAAAATACTACAACAAATATGCAAAACTATTACAAAACAATTGAATAAACGGAAATATTTGTTTTAACTAAATTATTCGAGAAATAGTCAAAAGTTACATTGATATTGTATTAGAAATAAAACAGAAGAGCTCATTTGCTATCTTCTGTATGCATTTTTGAAAATAAGAAACAAAAAAAATAATTTATTCATACTTTTTTAAAAAAAAGTTTCACTTTCTGTAATTGGCAATTTACATGTGCGCGTTAAAGTATAAAGTATTATAGAAAAACAAAAACAAAAAACAATTTGTTCATGGTTGATAAAATATAAAAGACAACTTAAATTTGTTCTTAAGTGAAAACATTACGGCGCAATCGTATTGGTTTTTTTTTTATTTTCAATTTTTTTCTCTTTCCTCTTATAAATGCTCTGCAAGCCAAATTTCTAAACAGTTTCAAATATTGGATTTGAGCAAAAGTTCGTTTGCTTATTTTAGTATATAGGTAATAAGTAAATTTATAAATTTAAGTATAATTATGTATCTGTGTTTATTACCGATTTTATTTGTTCTGCTACTGTATTGGTATTTTTGGAAACCATACTTTTATTGGAAAAATCGAGGAGTGATTTGTGTAACACCATTGCCATTCTTCGGAAATGTGTTCAGTTTTTGTTTTGGTTTCCTAAACGTTGGAGAAGCTGCCGAAAATAATTACCAGTCGTTACCTAAGAAAAAGTACCAAATACGCTTATGAAATTAACAATAGAGAAGAAAATTTCGTTATACTTTGAATTCTTGCAGAGTGTGTGGAGTTTTCTTTTTTGATTATCCAGTGCTACTACTTCGTGATCCAGAAATAATTAAGAGAGTTGCCATAAAGGATTTCAATCATTTTGCCGAGCATAATTTGGCGTTTATAACCGAAGAATCGGAGCCTTTATGGGGAAAATCAATTTTTTCGCTGCCCAGTAAGTGTCAGCAAAATATTTTGCTTAGTTTTGTTTTAAATTTTTCCGATAAATAGGTCACAAATGGCGACAAATGCGCGCTACTATCAGTCCAGTATTTACTGGAAGCAAAATGCGTGCAATATTTGGTTTGGTGTTGAAATCTGGAGAAAATTTAGTTGATCATTATCGACGAGAAATTTCTAAAACCAATAATCGGATATTGGAGATTGATTTGAAAAATATCTTTACGAAATTTACGAACGATGTGATCGCCAGTACTGCATATGGTCTTGAATACAATTCATTTGAAAATCCGGACAATATTTTCTATCGATTGGGAAAACAAGCTGGTTATTTTAAACTTTGGAAAATGTGTCTACTATCAGTTGTGCCATTCATTGGAAAAGTAAGTAGGGTATCTATAATTTGTTTACTTCTTTTATTCTTAAGATAGTTGGTTGGAAAATTTAAATAGCCTTTTCATCGGTAAGATAATCTTCATTCCCTAGAATTATGAAATTTGTAATATCATAAAATCAAATTTCAGTATTTGATTCAGTATTCAGTATTTGACTTTTTTTTTTAATTCAGTATTTGGTGCATTACATCTTTACACTTTTTCAATATATGACTCTAGGGTGTTCGTTATTTCCCAAATTGATTTTTTTACAGCGATCGTCCCCTGAATTTTTAGTTAAAGATATAAAAAAAATTATTCAATACAATTAAGCTCTTAATTTCTTGATGAAACCGTGCCGGAATCATGTTACTTTCACCATTTAAATAACATGGGATTATTTGACTTTTTACTTTTATTTTTTTTTCTCAGAAACAAATGGATGAAAAGATTTAAGATCAAATTATTCTGACGTAAAATCTAACGTTCTACAGAAAAGGTCTCTTATGAATTTTCGATTAAATCACTCCATTAAAAGTTATTCAACATTTAACTTGTGCCTAATATAAATCTTGCAATATTTTCAACTTTTTGCTCTTTTTTTACTTTTTTTAACTATAAAATCATTGGAAGAGAAGATAAAAATTATTATCATTAGAGCGCAAGTGATTATTTGTGTTAATTTTATGGCTTGAACTGAAAATTAAACAAACAAAAAATCATTTTTTGACAATTAAAACCGGTGATGCCGGTGACATAAGATCCGAATTCGCTATAGTCGTGAAATTCAATTGATCCAGGATAAATTTTCGTACTTTAATCAATATTTTGTACCTACGAAGTGAATTTCATACTAATTAATGAGACTATCGACAAAAGTTCAGTTATTATTCGAATTTTTACCATTTCACCTGACGCCATCTATGAGAAATTTCTTAAAACTTGTAGTCAACATCATTTTTATTGAGCCTATAGTCGATTGATTTGTCGTTAAAAAGTTAAATGTTGAATAACTTTTATTGGAGTGATTTAATCGAAAATTCATAAGAGACCTTTTTTGTAGAGCGTTAAATTTTACGTCAGAATAATTTGATCTTAAATCTTTTCATCCATTTGTTTCTGAGAAAAAATAAATTAAAGTAAAAAGTCAAATAATCCCATGTTATTTAAATGGTAAAAGTAACCAGATTCCGGCATGGTTTAATCAAGAAATTATGAGCTTAATTGTATTGGATAATTTTTTTATATCTTAAACTAAAAATTCAGGGGCGATCGCTGTAAAAAAATTAATTTGGGAAAAAACGGACACCCTAATATGACTCGTTTATTTTGAAAGTGGCGTAAGTCCATTTCAAGGACGGTCTATATGGTGATTCTTCTTCTTGTAACTAGAACAAAATACGTTAATTATTTAACTGCTAAGTTTTGACAAATTACTGATTTTATTTTAATTGTTAACAAAACGCCAATTATTCCCTCCTCCTTAGTATCTTATGTTCCTATGGTTAAAATGATAATACTATAGGGATTGTTCTTGAAATGGACTTAACTCACTTTCAAAATAAACAGCGCATATGTTATCTCTAAGACTTCATTTATTATGTCATTCGAACTTTCAATTTCTAATTGACTATTTTAGATAACAGGAATGAAAATATTTCCCGAAAGCGTTTATACTTATTTTGATGCAGCAATAAAGGAAACCATTAAACTTAGACAACAAAACAACATTAATCGCTCGGATTTACTACAAATGCTTCTAGAAGCCAAAACAGGAAAACTAAAGTTTGAAAACAGCTACGACAGTTTTGATGGCTACTCTATAATTCAAGAATCAAATATTGGAAAATACAACAAGCAAATGAGTATAGAAAATTGCTACAATTCAACATTATAACATTAGGTAACATATAATAATTTTCAGCATTAACCGATTCGGATATTTCGGCCCAGGCTTTTATATTCTTTGCTGCTGGATTTAAAGCTGTATCAAATGCAATGTCTTTTATTACATACGAAATTGCTACAAACTCTGCAATCAAAAAGAGATTACAAAACGAAATCGACAGTGTTCGTAGTTCGAAAGAAGAATTAACTTACGAAAAAATAAATAAAATGAAATATTTAGATATGGTTGTATCTGGTAAAATATATTTTCTTATCTTTTCCTCTCAAAAAAATGGATTAATGTTTCAATTTTTAGAGGGTTTGAGAAAATGGCCTCCAATTTTCCAAACGGACCGTTTTTGTACGAAACCATATAATATGGAGGTGGACGGAAAGGTTATACCTTTGGAATATGGGTCGAAGATTCTTATACCGATTTGGGCTATACATCGAGATCCCAAATTCTATCCGGATCCAGAAAAGTTTGATCCGGAAAGATTTAATGATGCAAACAAAGTGAATATTGTTCCCAATACTTATTTACCGTTCGGAATTGGTCCAAGAGGATGTCTTGGTACACTATTACCGTAGTATTGGAGTGAGGAAAAATATGTCTATTGTTTATTTTTTGGTAGATAATATTTAATTTTACTAATATGAAATGTAGCGATTTAAGTAATGGTCAAAACGGATTTGATGCGGTTTATTTGGTGGAATTATTTATAAATTTTGAGCTAATTTAAATTAAAGTTGCTTCATTTTATTACTTTTATGAGTAAATTGATTGCTTAAAATGAGTTATCGAGCAAAAGTGTCCAGAAATAACAAATAGGAAAATCTCTGCAGAAATTTTAGAAGTTTGGTTGAGATTTCCTTATACCATCGTAGAATCCAAAACCAAAGAAGCTAAATTTGATTCCAATGGTGTTTTTTTTCACAATTTTAATTAACAATAGTGGTTAATTAATATTAATATTAAAAGAGTAGGGTCTGACAAAATTTTTTTTTTTTTTGATATTTCCTCCAATACTGTAAAGATGTTTCATCAGATAACAGTGTTTTATACTTGCAGGCCTACAAGCCCAGATTTAGAGCCATTTCTTTAGATAAGGTTCTTTAATCATTAATATAATATTTGTGTATCTCTTTTGTCCTTACATCTCTGCGGGTTAGAGGATACTATTTTCCATGTATGTTGTTGGAAATACTTCCAAAAAAATTCCCTGAAAGTTTGAGCTCTTAATATTAATATTAAGTACTCGCTCACAGCGTGTGAATATTTTCCATTTAAAATACACGTAAACTTTGATTTTTTTTTTAATTTTTATAGCTCAGCGGAATTTTGTGGCATCACCTCGCTCAAAGTCGGAATTTTTTTACAATTGTATGTTCTAAAAAAGTGCCTATTGCGGCAAAATCGTAATTTACACGGGCGAGGTAGTACGGGTCACTAAACCTAGATTTTTCATAGATTTCTCGTTTTTCTCTCAGTAACTCATGAATTACAAGACCTACAGAAAAAATGTAAATATCAAATTTATAGGAAATTTAATTTCCTACAAAAAAGTTCCAGAAAACCAAATTGCTAAGATCGATATTTCTCGAGATATTGAGCCTTGAATTTCTCTTACTATAAAATTTTTACGGATTATTGAGTAAAATTTAAGAAAATATTAATTTTTTATTCCTTATTAAAAATAGACACTTTTGTAGAGCATACAATTGTAAAAAAATCCCGACTTTGAGCGAGGCGATACCATAAAATGCCGCTGAACTATAAAAATTTAAAAAAAAAAAATCAAAGTTTACGTGTATTTTAAATTTAAAATATTCACTCGCTGTGAGCGAGTACTTAATATTAATATTAAGAGCTCAAACTTTCAGGGAATTTTTTTGGAAGGATTTCCAACAAAATTTCGGCATGGGAGCCAAAAAAAAAAATAGTCCCAAAAAAAAAAACACCCTAGTATTTACCCTGTTAATAAAAAAGGCATTTAGGGGCATTTTGAAATCATTTAATTTAAAATCTCTTTAATAATAACTTTTAACGACTTTTAATAACTTCTAATGGGTTTTTGGAACATTTAAAATGTCTTCAAAGGTATTATAGTTATGTTTGCTATATCGCTTTCCATTTTTGTATACCGTTTGCAAAAACTTATAAGAATATAAATTGTTTAAATTCAGCAAAAAAAAAAAAACTTTCGCTCGTGAAACAAGGGTAAAGACAATAGACATCTTCTTCTTCACCTAAAATTATTTAAAATTACTTATCAAATTTTGTTATTAAATAATTTTTAATGTTTTAAGGGTCCCGATTTGCTTTGATGGAATTGAAAATTGGAATATTCTATACATTTGCTAATTTCGATTTTGAAATAGTGGAAAGATCTCAAGTTCCATTAAAGTTGAAAAAGTTTACTTTAAGTGTTACAGCTGAAAATGGATTTTGGATTGGAATGAAATTGCGAAATACTTCGGCAATTTGATGTTGGAAAATTAATACAAATATAATATGTGTTAATAAATTACTATACTCAAATAACGTAAATGCTTTGGTTTGGATGTAATTTACATAATACTGTAATCTTGTAATTGTGCTTTATATATTATGTATTTCAATTGTTGATGTGCGAGAAAAGTATTATATATGTACGTAAAAATTAGTTTTATGAACAATGTTTTTATTTTTGTAACAATTATTGTAGAAAAAATTGTACTTTAAAATTACATTAATAAGGTGCAAATTTTTTGTTTTATTTCGTACAGACCGATATCAAATACTATTAGTAGGGGAGACTGGGTACAAAAGTAACGGCGGATCGAAAGTAACAAATGCTTTCTAGGGTTATCCAATGGGCGAACTCCGCTTTGCTACCATCAGGTGATAGCTTAAAGCACCCCCCTCAATTGCATTAAGTTGACGCGTGCACAATGCGTTTTTAGGTTATATAATAGGACATAATGTGTTTTAACGAGCCAAAAGTAAGTTTTTCGACGTTTTTTTATTTATTGTTTACATAGTCGTAAAAGGATCATAATAATCCGAATGTTTGCATATTCATTCTTGATTAGATAAATTGTACATTGTTTAAATTCATTTTTGTCTAGCACGTTCCGCTTTAAGATAATATTACACATTTTATTAAAAATGAGAATGAGGATAAAAGTAACATAGCCCCCTAGGGTACAAAAGTAATATGTTACTTTTGTCCTCGTAATGATTTTATTATTAACATCATATTTTAATGAATATCTACTTCAATAGAATGGTTTTCGATACATTTCCGCGTCGGTAATTCTTCATGCAGTAGTTCTTATGCGTTGTCGCGGCATTCAATTGATTCATTTCTTTAAAATATTTATTTTTTGAGTATTTAAAATGTTGAATTTGGTTTATATCATTAATATAAAGTCTTTAAATAAGTAATTTGTACACATTATGACACAGATACGTAATAAGTCTTCAAGGGTGTAGAGTACTTCGACAAATTGATCCCATAAGTAATAAGGTTTCAAGATTTGAATCTTCAATTTATCAACAGAACACATTTGGAAAATTGTATACAAATTTTTCATAACTATAACGTTGAAAAAAGTCTTAAAGAAACACATGGAAACTTAAATTTCCTCAAACTTTATCTTCAACAGTACATTTTTAATACATAATTGATAACAATTAATTCAATATTGAAATGTAAGCATATTGAGAAAACTATTTTGTATAGCTTCAAACACGTCAATCGATAACCTTACAGAATTACCACATCTTATAATTATATTATCATTATATTATCACAACGTTAAAACGATTTTTTACGAACGCTTGAGGAAGGCTCAATAAAGGAGCCGAAACGTTGCATGTCATAAATAAAGTTTTAACCGATTATTTTTGATCCTAGTTTTTTGAATATTTTATCAATCTATTATCATCGAGGATCTGAAATTTTACAATAACTACCACATCTTTTTTGATGAATCTTAATAAAATTTTATTCAAATGATTTTGCCTATCGGTTTTAGCAGTGTAACAGAAAGAATTAAAATTTGGATTTTTTTAATTATTTTCTAATCTATTTTGTGAAATGGAAAACGCCAAAAATAATGGTTCGCTTTATCTCCAAGTTACAGAAACCAATAGAAATTCTAAATGGCAATTGAGAGGTTTTAGCAAAACAAATTTTTATTAAAAATAATTATTTAAATGATTATAATTTAAAAATATATTGCTTTATATGACATCATGTTGGTGATGTGAATTCACAAGGTTATAAAACTTCTCTGTTATAAAATACAATATATCTATAGAGGAAGTGTACCAAATATGGATTGAGCTTAAAATATGAACTACAGGTAATTCGAAAAGAATATTCGTTATTTTATTTGATAGTTAGAGAAGTAAAAAATACAAGATATAGCACTTTACTTTTATGTAATACTAGTACCTACCCGTGAAATATTCACAGCTAACATTAACACATTGATAAATTATAATTATTGACTATTGAATGAAATCAAAATGATAATGATAAATATATTTGGTTTCACTTTGTTACCTTTTTTTTGAGCGTTTTGTCTGATCGTCGTTAGAACTATTCCACTATACTCTATATGTCGGTTTGGAGAGTAGAGAATAAAGTTTGTACAAATATGGTGTGAAAAGAATACCAGCGCTCGGAAAATTGAAAAGAAATGACAATTTAAATTTAATATAAAGCGTATGAAGTACGTTTCCTCTAGAACAGGGCTTCTTAAACTTTTTTCATTCACGACCCCATTTATGATTACAAATTTCCTGGCGACCCCATATAAGTATAAAAGAAAGATAAATACATATTTTTTGATGATTTATTTATTAGGTAATAGTATACATAAACATATGAAAATATATAGTTTTAGAATTCGTTTAGAAACATAGAAAAATCTAAAGTTAAAAATTGCACAAAAATTTATAAAATTGTACTTATTATAGTAACAAAAATTGTATGCCCTATTTACCATCCAAATTGCATTTTTTGCAATAACAAATAAAAGGGAATTCTGACCGTTTTAGTTTGTTGGAATATATTCAAACGTAGTCGTTGGGTGGTAGGTATTAATTTAAAATTAAGATGATAAAATTCAGAACTCAACTTTTAATAAATAATGAAGACAATTCAGATTATTTAAGTCGTTCTTTTTTTTATTTAATGGTTTTAATATTCATATTAGCTACGTTTCGTTACGTATCGTAACTTTGCTAATTAGAATATAAAAAACCATTAAATAAAAAAAATCCGATCTGAAATAACCTGAATTGTCTTCTTTATTTATTAAAATTTAGGAAAAATTTAATGATATGGATGGGCTTGTTTCAATATGTGACATTGAAATCTCTTGCGACCCCAGAATTTTGCTACGTGACCCCATTTGGGGTCGCGACCCATAGTTTAAGAAGGCCTGCTCTAGAATCAACGCGTCTTAAGAAGTTTTCACTTAAACATTTTTAATGTCTTTTCAAACCATCGTTTTATTATGTTTTTTCTCAAATCAAAATAATGTATCTTCTATAAGATAAGATAGTATGTTTTATGATAAGACAGCGACAGAAAGACAGCAACAGCATTTTGTCCTTGTTTCTATATAGCGATACAAGGATAGCATAATTCGTTAGATAAGCATATGTTTACAACTTGCGAATTGCCTTTTTTATTTATTAATGGTCCTGCAATAAATTTTTTTGTGGTATTTAAATATTTGAAAAATATTGTAATACGTTTATTCATAAATTCCAAACAATGGACATTCAAGAAAAAATAAACATTATAGACGAAAAAATTTTCCCCGCTAATGTTTTGGCGACTTTGTCTAATTCTGTTATGAACACAGTAGACTCCTTTTATATTTTGGATGTGAGGGTTTTACTTCATCAACATTTCAATTTTCAACGTTTGATGCCACGAGTGAAACCATTTTACGGTAAACTCGTACATATAAATAAGATCCAGGAAAACATTAATCCTCATTTTTCAGCAATGAAATGCAACTCAAATAAAATTGTTTTGACGATTCTGGCAGCTTTGGGAGTCAATTTCGATTGTGCATCAATGGGGGAAATTAGAACGTTGTTAAGTCTTGGAGTATCTCCTGACCGGATCGCATTTGCAAATCCAACTAAATTGATTTCTCACATTCAATTTGCCCAAGAAAATAATGTTAATTTAATGACTTTTGATCACGAAAACGAATTATACAAAATCAAAAAGTATCATCCCAATGCAAAACTATTGTTGCGTTTTCGAAGTGATTCTACAAAAGTGACAATTACGTTGGGTGGAAAATTTGGGTGTGATAGTGATCGAGATGTATCCAGAATTTTGAGGATTGCAAAAGAGTTGAGTCTTTGTGTGGTTGGAGTATGTTTTCATGTAGGCACTAATTGCCAAGAACCTAGCGCCTACTATCAAGCTTTTATGAAAGCTCGCCAAATTTTTGAGAAGGCAAAAAGTTTTGGATTTCACATGAATATTTTGGATATTGGAGGTGGTTTTCCATACAATAAACCGATCACAATTGAGCAAATAGCCGAAGCGGTTAATTCTGGATTAAGTGATTTCTTTCCACAAAACGAAAATATAACAATTATCGCAGAGCCTGGGCGATACTATGTGGCTCCCGTTTTTACTCTAGCCTGTCGAATTTGTTCAAATAAACCAAATTTGAAAGGTGATTCTTTTTACTATTATTTAAGCGATGGAATTTATGGAAGCTTTATGAGTCTATTGTGCAAAGATTTGGATATCCCAAATCCGTTTACTTTAAAAGTACAATCAAATAAATCTATTTAAAATGAATAAATTATCAATTTTGTTTTTTAGACTTTCGATTATGATCCCCAACTTTACCAGTCTACTATTTGGGGACCAACTTGTGATGGTCTTGATTTGATTACATCAAATTGCCGATTGCCCAAATTAGAGTTAGATGATTGGTTGTTTTTTGATAACATGGGTGCATATACTTTATCAGTACAAACTAAATTCAATAACTTTTCTCCTCCTCCAGTGATTTCAGTAGCTGATCGAAGGACCAAATTATTTCTACAAACTCACAAAATATCGGAAGATTTATTTAAAGGTAATGGATATTTTCTACAACTTCTTGGTATTGTTTTTCAAATAACATAAGATTATTTTTTAGGGAATGAAATTAAAGATATTGCACATTCATTAAATATTTCTGTGATGAAAAATTTGTCCATGTCTGCCATACTATAATTGGCTAATGGGGGCAACTTTAATATAGATTATTAAGTTCAAAAATTTGTATAGAAATCAAAATTTATGGAATCTTCCTTATGATGTTTTTATTAACAAAAGAAAGGAAAAGGATAAAATAGAAGCAGAATAATAATTGCAATTAATTCTGTCAACATATAATGAAACTTGTAAAAGATTATAGAAAGTATGATATGTATTATAAGATCAATGGCAAATTCCTTGGCTTTCCTTTACCTTATACTTTTCTTATCTGTATAATGAATGCCACAAAATGTGGATAATTTTATAATTGTTTGGTTCATTTATTATTTGAAATTTTTCTTTATTTTAAGAAAAATACTCGTATATTTAACAACTGTACCGATATTAGAAACCATTAAAAATATAATGTACCATTTAGGAAGGTATCCATCGAAAATTAATTATAAGTTTTACGTATTTTATGAGATATAACGATGCATATTTCAACTGATATTTTGGGGCTTTAAAAAACTTTCAAATTGTTTTTTTAAAGCGAATTTCTGCTTAAAAATCAGCTTAATCTGCTTAAAAAATAAGGAAATAAAAGAATGCAAATTTGCAATAAATTACAATGCTAGATTTAGCTTTTTTTGACTATTGTCTATTTTTCGATCTCAAAAAATTCTTTGGTGATAAAATTTGTATAAAAATATTGTACAAAACTTTTGACAATCAATACAATCGTAAATATAGATATGGGACCCCTAAATTGCAAAATCGTTTGATTATAAATGATAAATGTAATCAAGTGGACGAAAATTATAATTGTAAGTATCAGAATCTTTGATTCCATTTTCTTAAGACTAATAAATTTACGAGTAACTAAAGTTATTTTGCTAGTTGTAACTTATCTTTGAAATTTCAAAAAAAATATCGGAAAGCAATTGATAAAATGAAAATTTAATGAAACGTATTAAAGAAATCACTTACGATTTTTGAGATACTTATCACAAATAAAGTGAAACTTATAAATAATGGATAAATGATTGCTTTATGTAATATAATAGATATTTCATTACATTTATATATAATTTCATGAAAATAAATGATCAGAAAATGATTTACGAAATCTTATAACGAATATGGCCTTTAAACTCAAATGCATTCTTCAAACAAAATTGGTCAAAGGGAAATATTAAAAGGAAAGATTAGGTTCTATGATTTCAAATTGTATGATTTACCAATAATTAAGCTATTTCCCCATTGTGGATGAATATGAACAGGAATGGTTTACTAATGAAATAGTATTGAATTGATTAACCTTTCAATGTCTTGCAAAAAAAAGAAATTAAGATATAGTTTACTATTTGAAAACTTTTACTAAAAGTTGAATGTTTTTATATGTATTTTGTATGGAAATAAAATTCAAATGAATTCCGAAAATTTTATTAAAAACCCCAGGGTCAGCAAGTAGATAGATAATTTTTATGAATGAATGATTTTTTATAATGCAAAGTTACGAAAAATTTGGCATTCAAGTAATTTTTTTACTCTATAATCTGTACAATTATTTTTTGTATAAAGTGCTTGAAATAAAAAAATAAAAACCATTGTTAAGTTTTACAACAACTGTACATAATTTCATGTTTATAAATATTCAGTTCATACTGTTTTTCCTACAATTTTCCAAAAATATTTCAGGAAAGTATTTGAATGGATTTTTAAATTTTTTATTTCACCACTTCAAAACTAATAATTGCAATATTTTACCATGTTATTTATTTTATAACACTGTCCTAATAATATTATCAGTTGATTATGTCATTTACCTACCTTTAATTTTAATAAAATATTTATTCCTATATAATAAATTAAGGAATCCTATACATATACCAATAAAATATTAGACTGATTCAAAAAAAATTATGATTTTTTTTTCTTATTTATATCGAAAATATTGTTGGAAATGATAAAAAAAATCCTGTGAAAGTTTAAGCTCTTAATATTAATATTAAGAGATGCCGCATCGCAAATTTCGATTTTCCATTTAAATAACATGGGCACAATATTCTCTTGCACTTTGGAATTTTATAGCTCACGTTGGTGACAATATTTCGGAATGACCAAGGTATAATCTTGTAGAAAATTAAACGATCTACAAAAAATCTAACAAATTTTTGATATATTTATTCCTTCAAAAGTTATTCGAGGTCAAAATTGAATTAAAGAGAAATTTTAATATTTTTTCAATTTTTTGACGCAACCATCAATTTTATGAGAAAATTTTATATGACATTTTTTGTACAGCACTTTTTTATCTATAACATATCTCTATAAAAGTTTTTGATATTTTGCACAGGTCCTAAGTTATTTAATTAAAATAAAAAAAATAATTTTTATGTTAAAAATATAATACTTCAGGGAATTTTCAGTTTAATGCAAATAACTTAGGACCTGTGAAAAATATCAAAAACTTTTATAGAGATAAGTTATAGGAAAAAAAGTGCTGTACAAAAAATGTCATAAAATTTTCTCATAAAATTGACGGTTGCGTCAAAAAATTGAAAAAATATTAAAATTTCTCTTTAGTTCAATTTTGACCTCGAATAACTTTTGAAGGAATAAATATATCAAAAATTTGTTAGATTTTTTGTAGATCGTTCAATTTTCTACAAGAATATACCTTGGCCATTCCGAAATATTGTCACCAACGTGAGCTATAAAATTCCAAAGTGCAAGAGAATATTGTGCCCATGTTATTTAAATGGAAAATCGAAATTTGCGATGCGGCATCTCTTAATATTAATATTAAGAGCTTAAACTTTCACAGGATTTTTTTTGTCATTTCCAACAATATTTTCAATATAATTAAGAAAAAAAAATCACCAATTTTTTTGAATCAGTCTAATAAATATCCTCAAAATTGAAAAGCATTAACCTCAATAAAAACTTTTTGTTACCTGTAAAATCAAAATCTATTCAGATAACTTCACCTAATCTATATACAATGTTAGAAGCAAAACGATAAGAATTATTTTCCTCATCGAAAATTAGTACCTTTAAAGATAAGAAATGATAGCTGTGTTATCAATGTAACAAGTAAAAAATTGGAAAACAAATTCTGATTTATCATTTTTGATGTATTACATTATTTACTTTACCCCAGTATGTTGTATTTTTATTCAGGACTTATTATATTAACGATCTATATTTTCAACAAATACATTTGGCCACCGCTCTTTTACTGGAAAACGCAAAATGTACCATCCCACTTCACTTTACCGATTGTTGGACATTTCTGGAAATTTGCTTTGCAAAAGAAGTCAATCAATGAAATTATTCTCCATGAATATTTCGCAAGTCACAATGAAAGGTACTTATCATAATTTATGTGATCAATTGAAAAGATATCCTACATTATATTTGTAGATTATGGGGAATATTTTTATTTTCTCAGCCAATTCTTATGGTTCGAGATCCAAGGATGATATTTGAAATAGGAGTTAAAAAATTCGCGTGGTTTACCGATCACATTTCCAATATTATTCCAAAAAGCAAAGACATTTTGTTGGCGAAAAACTTATTTTATTTAAAAGGTTTAAGTGGTTGTTTTAATTTTCCAGGTCATTTCATTAAGGTTTGGTTATTTTTAGGAAAAGACTGGGTTAATTTACGAGCGACACTGAGCAGAGCTTTTGCGGGAAACAAACTTTTAGATATGTTTCCCCTGTTAACAGAATGTGCTGAACAAATGCAAAGTTTTTGTTCGAAAATTCACGGAAAATGTGAGGAATTAGTGGAAGTAGATCTCAAAAATATTTACACCCTATACACAGTTGATATTATTGCGACAGCTGCGTTTGGAATGAGATCCAATTCATTTAAGAATCCCAGAAGTTCCTTTTATAAAATCGCTGTGGAACAAAAGGAAATGCATCTGTGGCAACGGTTAATGATTAACTTGACACCGACTTTATGGCAGGTGAATATTGAATAGGTACTGTCAATTGAAATTCGATAGTTTATAAAAATTAATTGCCAAGATGCTAGGATTGAAACTCATTCCGGAAAAAACTCACAACTACTGCCTGCATTTAATTAAAGAAGCAATTGAAAATCGCAAGAATAACAACATAGTTCGTCCAGATATTCTTCAGTTACTTCTCGAATCTCGAAAAGGTGTTTGGCATCCAGATCAAGATCTGATTCCCAAATTTTACGTTGGAGATTTTCCGGACGACAATTTTGAAGATTCTAGCTGTAATTGCCCGAATTATAATCCCATGAGAAATAATACACGAGATTTATTTTGGTTGCAGATTTAACCGATTTGGATATAACATCTCAAGCATTTACATTTTTCTTAACTGGACTAGATACGGTTTCGACTGCAATTTGCTTCGCTTCATATGAATTGGCTCTAAATCTGGATTGCCAAAAAAAATTACAACAGGAAATAGATGCAAAATTAGCTGAATGTGATGGGAAAATAACATATGTGGGATTACAACAAATGCCATATATTGATATGGTTGTTTCAGGTTAGATGTACATTTCATTTATTGCAAATCAATTTTTAAATTTGACATCAAATTTTTATGTTAGAAACATTACGAAAGTGGCCGACTATTTCCCAAGCATATCGAGAATGCATTTCTGATTGTGAAGTTGAGGTGGATGAAAAGAAAAAAATGACAATTAAAAAGGGGACAAATATTTGTTTTCCCATTTGGGGGATACATCGTGATCCAAACTATTTTCCCAATCCAGAGAAATTTGATCCAGAACGATTTAATAGATTAAATAAAAAATTTATACAACCAAACACTTATATGCCATTTGGAATTGGACCTCGTGTATGTATTGGTAAGGAATCGATTTAAAATTAAAATATTTCACATAATGACAAAAAAAATATATTTTAGGTCTTCGATTTGCAATAATTGAAATAAAAATAGCGCTATTTCATATGTTGTCCAAGTTTAACTTTGTAATTTCAAAACGTACAGAAATTCCAGCTAAGTTGAATTCGAAATCAATGATATTGAATCCCAAAAATCAATTCTGGATTGGTTTAAGACTACGAAAAAATTATTTCTAATATATAAATTGTTATATTAAGTTATTTTTTTTAATTGTGTTTATTTAATCTATAAATTTATAAATCTATAAAAACCATAAAGACCATAAGATTCTAAATTGTTGTTTGATTATTCTTACTTATAGAATGTTAAGATTAAAATTTTCATGAAATCAACAATTGTGATGTTTAAAGTAAAAATTATCTAAATTTGAAATATTTATGTCAATTGTTAAAAAGCCATTTAAAAGAAGTGGAAAATTTTATGTCAATTTTGCAACGAAAGAATATTTACAGATTTTTTTTTGTAAACTTTGTATGTATGATGGGAAAAAATATTTTTTTTTTTTGGCTTTTATGCAAGAATCTGCTTAATAACTTAAGAAACAATAATTCGAAGAAAGAAATACAATTAATATTGTTTCAATTAGTTCAGAGAAGAGTTTCAAAAAAAAAAAAATTACTAACTTTTTATCTGAAGTTATAAAAAATTAAATGAATTCAATAAACCAAATAAAATGAGAAGAACCCTAGAGAAAAAAGTGTAAAGTACTATATATCTATTTAATCGTATTTGTCCTTCAAAAGGATCCTTCAAAATTAAGGGTACGGATTAGGTTGTATTAACGTTTTACGAAATTTTTTGGTATCGCAAGCCATAATAATTGGTTTTAAAATATTTTTCCTTATTTCTTTCGGGAAAATAACAAAAAAAAATTTTGTAAAATCGCTAATACGTACGTTTAGTAATAAGTACGTTTAGTGGAAAATTGTCTTCCGTTTAAGATAAGCTCTTCATTAAATCTGAAAAAGCTCTATTTATTGAAGAATATAAATGTAATATTAGTGATTATAATTATGGAAGTTAAACTGTAAGCCAAATATATTCAACCCCTAAATTCTAAACAACGAAGACTTGTCTCATTACATTGACACGTATCTAGTTTCCCTAATGGATAATCCACCTTTAATTTTCATCCTTTTTTTGTTCAATGAAGTGTATCGATTTGGTCAAATATTACCAATTTTCCATTCCATGGCAGAATAAAAAAAATAGAAGACGGTGTTGTAAAGAATTCTTATTTTTCTCATCACGAGAAGAGAAGGAGGAGCTATAACCATCCCATTTTTTAATAAACTTACAATTAAATATCAATATAATAATAGGCAAATGTATGAGATCAAAGATTGAAGATTGAAGATATAAGGTGAGTGAAAATCAAATATAATAGGGCCATTCCATGGTGACTGGTGGGACATTTGACTTTGAATTTTGACTAATTATGAGCTTTAATTAGATGATTGAAACTAGTATAATCATAAAATATATCTCATATTATAGAAAGATAAGGCTTACTGTTCCGCAGTTTTTCTGGACATCACACAAGCCTTCGACAAGGTGCATCTGGGGCTGCTGTATAAGTTAAAAAATGTGGTACCTCACCCGCTCTACCGCGTCCTCCAGTCCTACTTGGAGGATAGAAAATTCTTTGTCAGCTACAACGAAGACCAATTGGGAC
Organism: Sisyra terminalis; assembly: GCA_958496175.1. NCBI lineage: Eukaryota > Metazoa > Arthropoda > Insecta > Neuroptera > Sisyridae > Sisyra > Sisyra terminalis. Next base: position 59,758,621 of record OY292274.1, read on the forward strand.
TCCACCCGGTCGGTGCTGGGGTGCCACAAGGTAGCATATTGGAACCCATACTGTACCTAATTTATACGGCAGATCTGTCCATCACTGACAATGTGGTAATCGCAACGTACGCGGACGACACTGCGATCATGGTGACAGATCAATGCCCACAGGTTGCGACCGAAAAATTACAAAGAGCCCTCAACGATCTGGAACCATGGCTTAATAAATGGCAAATAAAAGTCAATGAAGTCAAATCTATTCATGTGACATTCACTACTCGGCGAGATACCGGTATATCTTAACAACCATCAGGTGCCGCAGGCGACAGAAATCAAATATCTCGGAATGCACTTGGACAGAAGACTAACGTGGCGGAGACATATAGCTGTCAAAAAAGGCCAGCTTAAAGCCAAATGCCGTCAACTGCAGTGGCTGATTGGTTGAAGGTCGCAATTGTCCCTGGACAATAAACTACTGATATACAAAGTAATTCTGAAGCCATTCTGGACCTACGGCATCGAACTGTGGGGAACAACTAGCAACTCCAATATGGATATCATCCAGCGCTTTCAGTCTAAGACACATCAAAGACAGGCTCATTACGAACGCTCCATGGTATATCACTAACCACGACATACATAAAGACCTGAAGGTGGCCACCGTGAGACCACTGGAAGACCATGCCAATCATCTGGCGATCAGCCTACTTGACCACACGTTTCTGGAATTGCCTTACAGGGAGTAAGTTCAAGGAACCAATTTCACTCAATATAGAGTCAATATGGAGCGTGGACGTAGATCAAATTTGCTCATTGTCCAGGAACAGATTGCAAATACACGAACACAAGGAAAAAAATATTATAGAAAAATAACCAATTAACAACACCACTTAATAAAAAGAAATCGTTTTTTTCTTAGTTTCACTTGAATTAGTGTGACTAGTGGGACACCAAAAAATTCTTCTCTCTTACTATGGTGCACTTAAAGACAAATTTCAGTTCAACTACTAAATTTTCAATAGAGATTTTCTTTCTTCTACTATATTTACCTCACATTATTTCATTTTTATCAAGTATTAAATTAATTACTTACATAGAAGAAATTAAAAAAAAAATATTGTGACTGGTGGAACAAGTACAAAATGAGTAAACAAAATTTTTCGTTAATGACACTTATATTTTTTCTATCTTTGTATTGTTAATTGGGCAACGTATTGGTGGAGGTTTTTGATTTAAGGTAGAATTTTTTTTATTTCTATACATTTATATATTTTCGGCAACGCAAGAATATCATTTAGACTTAAATTTTTTCTATGATTTCCGAATAAACATTAAATTCATTTTTATTCAATTATTATACTTGAGGAATAAAGTCCAGTGTCTTAAATTATAGGACTCTGATGATGTTGGCGTCAAATAATAACTAATGCTTTTATTGTCATCAACTTTAAAATAATGGGGTTTTCTAATGTATGGAATATTTTTAATGTTTTGCCACTGTTTATTAAGATGTAAATGATTTTTTTAATATCATCTGCTCCAACAAAGAAAAAATGGAACCCATTGATACCTTTTAACACTAAATAATCGTGACAGTCTTTACTATTTTTAATTACTGCTTTTCTTGTCATAATAGCAGACCAAAGAGTTTGTTTTGATATTGCTCCAATACCATCAACTGCTCCTTTACCATGACCTGATTAAACAAATCATAGTCCTTTTGTTTATAATGTTATTGTTCTTCTAAATACAATGATAAACTTGCTGAAATTAATTAGATGGTTAAAACCAATGTTGCTAACAGGAACATTTGCCATGGATACATATACTAACTTGTACTCGAAAGTTAGCCAAACCAAAAAATCGTTTTTTTTATCGTCTTAGAAAAAAAAAATTTGTTTTAAATATAATTTATACTTTTTATTATAAGTAAGGGCTAAATTTAAAATAATAAAAGGAACTATTAATTCAAAGCCATTTTTCTATTTCTTATGGAATGCCCCAATAATCATTGGTTTAAATTTGAACTAATTGTTGTCATTGGTTTTAACTGCCATTTCGATATTGATTTGCCTATTTTTGCCGTTTGTTAATTATTTTCAGTGTTGTGAATATTTTACGGGTAGAATTTACTATCATATTTCATACGTCTTTGATATAGGTCTTTGACCGGGAGGCCCAAAAAAGAACTACGAATCAGTACTAAGAAAATTATAATCTCGGATTAAATAAATCAAAACTTGATTTCTACCAAAATTGTCGGTATCCTGTTTGAGGTTTCTGAAAATCACTGAAATCTTAATAAAATATAAGATTGTTTGAATAATTGACACTAAAAGTAAAAATGATCACAGAATAATACATTTAAACTTGGAAAAAAATTCACATTTTTGAAAAGGACATTTTGTCTAATAAATGCGAACGAACTCATAGGTTTAGCATTTAGGTATATATTATGTAAAAAATTACCAAATATAATCATCACTTCAAAATTGAAAAAGAAGAAGAGGAATCAGCTATCAAGGTTTTCTACTTTTTTTTTTATAATCACCATAAACCATAAAATTCTTTCGATTTGTATTTCTTTGGCACTATTCTAATGAATATCTGAAATTCACACCTGCTCCTAAAATTTACTATCAGTATCAATCAAACCACCGTAACGTATTCTTAAATCAAAAAGCGTTTTGTGTTAATTTTATAATTTCTTTTCTTCTTTTAATTGAAATATGTTTACAGTAATTGTGTTGAGTGTTGCAATAGTGCTGTTATATGTTTATGGAAAAATTAAGTATTTACGCTATTGGGAAAATATTGGTGTACCTTATCTTAACACGTTAGGTATGGGACAATTGAAAACTCTAATTGGACGAAAATGTGTTTGCGATACTATTGTCGAAACTTATCAATTAAAACCACAAGAAAAGTATGCAGAAAATTGGTTCACTGGGAATGAAAATAATAATTATTTTTCGTTAGAATTGTAGGCGTTTATCATTTCGGATATCCGTCGTTAATTGTTCGAGATCCTGAAGTCATTCGTCAACTTCTAGTAAAAGATTTTGATTATTTCATTGATCATTTTGCCGTTAGATTTATCAATGAAGTAACGGAACCCTATTTGTACAATTCGGTGGTGCTAGTTCACGGCGAGAAATGGCGCAAAATTCGAGCAACATTAAACCCGGCATTTACTTCAGCTAAGATGAAAGGGATGATAAGTTTAATAGCAAAATGTGGGAAACAAATGGTAGACTTTTACGATTCAATTTTAATGGGAAAACAAGGATCTTTTGTGGATGTGGAGTTGAAAAATATGGCGACTAGTTTCTCGACTGATGTAATCGCATCAACTGTATTCGGTTTAGAAGTAAATACTTTCACCAATCCAGATAATACGTTTGCTAAGGTTGGTAAGGAGTTCACAACAATTAATGTATGGAAAAGCGTTAAAAACGTTTTTATGCCCTTGTGGCTAAAAAAGGTAGGATTATAACCTTTGAAACTAATCATAAATAGGGATTAAAATTATAAAATTTGCACCTGCGATTAATACTACTTATTTGCATATTTTATATATAAATTAGGAATATTTAATTCTCACTTTGAATAATTTTAAATTATCTATCGAAAATTTGAAATCATAATTGTTAGAAAAAAATATTTTACTTCCTTCATTCCGACTTGATAATTTTTGTTTTATAACACAAAATGTCTTCTTTAAGTTACTCAATCATCATGTTTATTCCAACGAATTAATGACATATTTTCAAAATACATTAAACAAAACCATAGCAGTTCGAGAAAGAGACAATATTCAGCGCCCAGATTTGATAAACTTATTGATGGAAGCCATGAAAGGAACATTGAAAAATGAGAACAAAAATTCCCAAGCCAAAGAGACTGAATTTTCTGTTAATGAAGATTCATTGCATGAAACTAGCAATAAGAAAAAAATGGGTAACTTGATAACTTCTTCTATTACCATTTAATTTTTAAAATTTTCAACTTTTAGTACTAAGTCTAGACGAGGCAACCATTCAAGCCTTGACATTTTTAATGGCTGGATATGAATCAGCTTCTACAGTTATTTCTTTGGGATTATATGAAATAACTATAAATCCAACAATAAAGCGACGATTAGAAAATGAAATTGATGAGATTTTAGAAGCAAATAATGGATCACTCACGTATGAAAATATAAAAGAAATGAATTATTTAGATATGGTTGTTTCAGGTAAATATAAAATTTGATGATTTTTGGAATGAAAACTATGAGATCATTAAAAATATTTGGTGATTTTTTTTGAAGAAAATTATTCTAAATTTGAGAATAGATTCTCTTGGTGTTAGTTTAATTGAATACTTGTTTTCTTAATTAATAAGAAATATTTTCTAGGCAATCAATACAATTTTCCTCCTTCAATTAATGAAGAGATAATAATTTTTAAGATTGATCTACGATAAAATTAGATTCTCAACAATAATTTCTAACTTTGATTTAACTAAACTAATGTTATTCCCTGTTATACATTTTATACTATTTAGAGGAGATTATTTACTAACAATGAATAATTAGTTTAGTTTGGTTCTATGATAGTTGCTCATATAGAAATTTACTCCCAGAGAAAAATCCTAACACAAAAACTAACATATTAGGTTGCTGGGAAAATTTTGTCGTATTTTTGGTTTAGCGTTATCCTGATGGAAGACAATTCCTTTTCTATTGGCCATAATCGGCCGTTTTTCTTTGATAGTCGCATTCAATTTATCAAGCTGATTACAATAGACACTCGCATTGATGGTCTGCCCCTGTTTGAGTAGCTCGTAGTAAATCGGACCTCTTCTATCCCACCATAAACAAAGCATAACTTTTCTTTGACGAAGATCTGGTTTTGGAGTCGTTTTGGCGGATGTTCCAGGTTTGCAATAAACTTTTTTTCTCTTAACATTCTCGTAGAGTATCCACTTTTCATCTCCTGTAATGATTTTGTCTAAAAACGGTTCCACACTGTTTCTAATAAGAAGAGAGGAACAGATTCTCATACGATCTGATAGGTTTTTTTCGGTCAAATCATGTGGAATCCAAATACTCTGCTTTAAAATAAATCCAAGTTGTTTTATGTGGTCTTCAACAGTAGAATGATGAACGCTGAACTCCTTTGATATTTCTCTAGTAATCAGATGTGGGTTAGTCTCCAGCATTGATCGCAAAATTCCATTATCGACCTTGGATGGCCTTCCAGATCGAAGATCTTCTTTGAGCGTGAAATCTCCGGAACGAAATTTGGCAAACCATCTTTGACAGATTCGAATATTAACCACTTCACTTCCAAACGTGTCACACATGTTTTTACATGCAATGAATGCGTTGTTTCCTCTCTGGAACTCGTACAAAATGCAATGTCGTAAATGCACTTTATCCACTGCCATCTTGATGGGTCTGTACTTCTCAAGTAACTGACGAAAAAATTTGAAATTGATTCCGTTATATCCCACAAGCCATGCGCTAAACAATAAGACCCTATATGACCCATTTTACCGGCTCGTTTTTCTCTTCCAGTCAAAATTACTTCAAACGCAGTAAATACGACAGAACTTTCCCGTCAATGTAATATAATGATATATCCTTACATGGAAATTAAACCGCAGCAAAAAATATTTATCTAACAACACTTTGATTATAAAATTTTTAATTTCGATTGTTGATTAACTCTACATTATCTCATATTAAACATATTATCAATATAAAACCTTTAGTTGCGAATGCAACGGGCAACTACTAGTACATTACTAACGTACTTGGAAAAAAATATCTTGTTTTTCAAAAAAGTAATAAAAATTTTAATAAATTTAAAAAATATAAGACTCATGGCTCTTTTAATTACGTCAATATCTGGCAACGTTTTGGTAACTATTTTGTCTAATTTAATTCACGATTTTTAATAAATTCAATTTTAATACCGTAAAATATCGTGACACTAACAATACTAATAATACAGTAATAGTAAATTAAGTATTAAATATTCTTTTTTCCTTTGGAATAATTTTCATGTAAGAATATATCATTGTGCGCTAATTTCAGTGTAAGGACTTTTCTATGTGAGCAAATTTCTATTGGTAAATATCGTATGAGGATTTTTTTAGTAGACAAGTGTCTAATCATTATCAAAAAAAATATCAATATTTAAAGTGATCTTACAAATTTGTTTGTAGAAATTTTACGGAAACATCCCCCCACGTGGGCATCCGATAGAGTATGTGTAAAAGACTATAGTTTCAACTTGGACGGTAGGACCATATCTATAAAGAAAGGAATGCCACTTCTGATACTTATTTTGGGAATGCATCGCGATCCAATGTACTATCCTAATCCTGACAAATTTGATCCGGAAAGATTTAATTCTGAAAATAAGGAAAAAATCAAGCCATACACATATTGTCCGTTCGGAATTGGACCAAGAGCTTGTCTAGGTAACAAAAAATATTTTAATTTCTCACTTTTTTGCATTGAAATAATTTGTAATTTTAGCACCACGATTTGCGATTTTGATCATCAAAATTGGATTGATTTATTTACTTTCCAATTTTGATTTGTTTATAAGTCCCAAAACGCAAGTTCCTGTGAAACCAAAACCAATGTCATTTTTCTTTATCGCAGAAAAAGGTTTATGGATACTAATGAAAATGAAGAAACGAAGAGTACTAAAAATGTAGAAGAATATTAGGGGACGCAACTAATAAAATGGAAATTTTTAAATTATTTATGTAAAATGATTTAGATACCACTGAATTGCTGCAAGTTTTAGTGCTATGTTGATTTGATTATAAAAACAATTGTTAGCCGAACACATATGCCATATTAATTGTATGCAATAAATCTAAATTAAAATTAATTAAAACTTTGTGTGTACTTTCATAAATTAAAAATTCTAAAGACAATATTATATTTATATGGATACAAAATAGTTACAAATTAATAATCTTAAATATTTGTTAAGAAAACTACATTTTCGCATACCAAATTCAAAGTCTTACGATATATTAAAAACTAAAATTCAATTATTATTAAAAGTTTATATAAAATTTTAAACCTAAGGGCTAATAATGCTGTTTTATAATAAGATATCCCTTTTTATGACAAATATGCGTTTTTAAAAATTGATAAGAATTGATTTTAACTATATTGCATAAACATTATATTAAACAGGAAATTAATTTACCTAAATTATTGAAAATAAAATTATAATTGCACATATTAGAATTAAGCTTATTCCCGTATTAAAAACTGAAATTCAATTATTATTAAAAGTTTATTTAAAATTAAAGACCTTAATTGTTGTTTTTCTTGCCACCTTAGGTAATTTTATTTCCTGTTAATGTTATAATTAAAATAAATTCTTATCAATTTAGAAAAACGCACTTTTGCTATAAAAAGGGAAATCTTATTATATGTTCTTAAAAGTGCTTAAGGATCTTATTAGTTATTTTAAACGAATTCTGATATAACAAAATTGATATCTTTCTTTATAAAATATCACTAACTATGAACAATTTTCTTCGATTCATTATATTTTTATCCAGACGAAATAACTAATAATCATGTGGACAGAATGAGTCCAAACCGTATACCGAAATAGGCTAAATCCCAACGACCTGAAACTAGATACCCTAGATACATCATTATCCCTGGAAGCAATATTAGTTTTCAAAACGAAGCCCATTTTCTTATAATGTGGCAATTGTACTTTGTTGGTGTATTAGTACTTATACGTACATAAAAATACATTTAAAGGAAAAATGGAGCTTTTCTTAGTTAAAAGCCCTGGCTTAGATAAGAATATATTCAATTTCAAATCAAAAAGTTCCTAAAAAGCCTATGGTCTATCGTTCTTTGATAGTTTTTCGGTAGTTGGTTGCTTGTTTCTCTAAATTTTTTTAGAATTTTTTACTTGACGCAATTTACCTCTTTCTATTGCCAATGTGCAATTCTAATGATACTGTTTCGAGAAAAAATAAAGTTATTTCTTTTACTTTTCGATATTATAAAAACTTTCAGTAGAACACTTTAAAGAAGTATGTAGATAGAACCATTATTGGTTTACTATTTTAACACATAAAGTCCTGGAAACGCTGGGACAAAATTTTAATTTTTAAAACCGTTAACTATTTTTCTAGTTGTGGTTTATTTCATGGTGAACCTTTGAAGTACTAATTCATCCTGGATAGTGGAGATCAGGATGACTAGTTTGTCGACTGCTGCTTTAAATAACCTTTAGATTTTTAAACCAGGATACTTATCCAATAATAATGAGTTACAATTTACGATAGAACTTCGATATCTTTCTGGATTCTTCATTACGACCAATATATTTCAATACAAGGTACTATAAAACTGTAAGTAGGTTTCAATTGACAACTTAATGTGGGTAGGTTAGCTATGTAACACATTGTGCCATTGGTAAACGTTGTAAAGTATTTTATTTTTTTAAAAAATTTTAAAATAGACGAAATCCAACTTATCGAAGTCACCTTGAAATCTGGGGGGGGGGGTTAAATCAAACTTTTACAGTGAATTTTTGATTGGAAAATGAATGCAAACTTAGCTTTCTTGTGTTTAATTATCCGAAACATCCTGTGTAATATAATTAACATGTTAATAAAGAGATCGAAGTAATGATAATCGGATAATTTTTTTTATTTTCGTAAGCCCAAAATTTTATTAATGTATTCGGTATTAAATCTATTAATTTTATAACTTAACAAATAACAATTTCCTAATTTCTATTATTTTTTGTTATAACGACTTTGTCAACAATAGAATTTTTAATAAGATATTAATAATTCAAATCAGTCAGCAGATAAACCAATTGTATTTCTTGATTGGTATATACGAGTAAATAATATAAACATGAAACATTGTAAATTTATAAGTTAGTTACGCATATCTTTTAATTATTTTTATATTTATTACGACATAGTTAAATATTACAAAATAAATTCTTATTTAAAAGTATAAAAATCCCAATATTTTTGTCTCTTTAATTGATTCAAAAAAACCAAAACGACTTTCGTAAAATGTAAATTTTGATCATATCTATTTTTATATACACACTGATCACTACTTTTTTGGAGTAAAAATTAAAAATAGTGTACAATAAATTATTTTCCCAATACTATAACATGTTTGTTTTGGTGATTTTACTCAATAAGAATGGTTTTTTTGTGCATCAATTATTATGAAACTGGTTTTAAATTTACAAACATTGAAATATAAAAAAGAGATATGAACTCTGCAAAAAGTATAAATTGAAATAAAAAAAAAGTGTTCAAGGTTGCTTGTGTTGATGGAAAGATTCATCAGTAGTAGTCGGAATTTGGACATAATCGTGAAACTTTTATCAAATCTGGTCGTTCATAAAGAATAACCATTAGGTTTGTTATTTACTTGTGAAAAATTAAACAGTGAAATCTTTAAAACATTTGGTAAAGTGCCTTTAAATCGTTTAAAAAGTGAATTTAATTTTATTAATCATAACAATTACTTTTATTTGAATTTTAGAGATTATTAAAAAACAATCGAAAACAATGTACTGGGTAACACTTAGTGTTGTGGCTTTAGTTACATATTTATATGTTAAACACAAAAAACATGTTAACTATTGGAGGAACAAAGGAGTTCCTTTCGTTAAACCGTTTCCTTTTTTAGGCAATTATTATAAAACATTGCTAAAAACACCAATGGCTGATGTTTCATTAAAAATATACCGGGACAATCCGGAGGCTAAGTAAATAAAATATTAATTACATAACAAATCAACATATAATTTTGTACAGAATTTTAGGAACATTTTTCTTTGGACGTACACCATTATTAATTCGAGACCCCAATCTCATTCGTCAAATAGGCGTAAAAGACTTCGATCACTTCACTGACCATTTTTCTGCATTTACCAACAATGAAAATGAGCCATTTTTGGGGAAAAGTTTAGTGGCCCTGAAAGGAACAATGTGGCGAGATATGCGATCAACGTTAAGTCCCGCATACACGGGCAGTAAAATGCGAGGAATGTTTCCGTTTATGGTAGAATGTGCGGAAAATTTTGTCAACTACTACCGGAAAATTTGCCAAAATGAGAAACAAGCTAGCGAAGTTGAGTTGAAAGGATTGTACACAAAGATTACGAATGATGTAATTGCAACAACCGCTTTTGGTATTCAGTGCAACTCTTTTGAGGAACCAAACAATTTATTTTATCAAATGGGGCAAAGTACAACGAAATTGCAGTTGTGGAGAATTCTTCTCGCTATATTGTCACCAAAATTATGGAAGGTAAGTCCATTTGCTTTTAATTAATTAGTGATTAAGTCGATATACAAATCGGACGCAAAACGCCTTACCTGTGCTTTAATCAGTAAACATCCTGGCTAGCTATAATTAGGTATTGTACTATAGGAATGGGATAGTTTGACTGAATATTCACTTCAGAATAGATGCAATGAGAAGCCGACTCTTTATTTTGACCTTAATTGAATTATTACTTTATTCTTTTGAATTTTCCTAATTGCGCTGCCTCTAAAAAGCGCCGGTTTCTAAAATCCCAATATATGACCCATTGGAACCATTGCAATCATAGCTTAGAATCACAGTTCAGGAGATTTCGGAAAAGAGTGAGATTTTGTTTCCCCCTGTACACATTTCTTGCATCCATTTGAACCGATACATATCCTAACAGTGTGGGTTACCTCAGATTATAGTTTTTTTTTTCTAAACAGGCCCATAACTATCCTGTTTTTCTTCCGGAGATTATGTCAAAATTATAATCTTGAAGAATCTTTTTTCTGAATAGAAGTCCTATATTTTTTTCTTGGCTTTTTTTGCTTTTTGACTGTAGCAATCTAAAACGAATATTGAACTTCAATGTTGTTCTTGGTTCCAGTTGGTCAAATCTGCTTCTGAGCTTAATTTACTCGGTTTTTTGCATTTCCAGAGTAGCTTATAGTTTACCTAGTGGGTTTCAAGAAAAAAATCGCACCGTTTTATTGCGATATTGCCTTCTAAAGTCTTTACTGTAGATATATAGGGTTACCTCAGATGATAGTTTTTTCTAAAAAGGTCCATAACTATCCTGTTTTTCTTTCGAAGATTATGTCAAAATCATAATCTTGAAGAATCTTTTTTCTGAATAGAAGTCCTATGTTTTTTTTTTAGCTTTTTTTGGTCTTTGATTCGTCTATAGCGATCTAAAACGAATATTGCTCTTCAATGTAGTTCTTGATTGCAGTTGACCAAATCTGCTTCTGAGATTAATTTACTCTGTTTTTTGCATTTCTAGAGTAGCTTATAGCTTACCCAGTGGGTTTCAGGAAAAAAATCGCACCGTTTTATTGCGATATTGTCTTCTAAAGTCTTTACTGTAGATATATGATGAGGACATAGACCTTCACTTGAAATCCTTAGTAAACCATACTTAATACTTCAACTATTCCTCTTCTGTGACTCTACCCCTCTTTATATCAATGCTTTGTTCGTGGGCGGATTAAGGAGGGGGGCAGGGGGCACGTGCCCCTAGGGTATTTTTGTGTACTGTGGAGATTCCATAACAGTACATACTTAGAAGCAAATCAAATTATTAAAGTTAATAAAATATAAGAATAAAGTAACAGAAAGAACGTTAGTGAAATTCTAGTCTATTTCTGGCTGGAATTGCGAATTTTTTTTCGTGATCCCTTTCACGCTCTTGCAAATGAAAGATGATATTGTGCCCCCCCCCCAGAAAACAATCCTGAATCCGCGCTTGGCTTTGTTTATCCATTGGTAAACTGTAACACCAAGTTGTATTTTGAATTCCTTGTCTTCAATTTTTCTTGAGTTTTCAGCTATTTGTTACATTGTAATTACTAAAATCCACTTTTTGCGATTCCTTTGATAAAAAATTCTCAGAAAAGTAATCAGTTCCAGAATTTTATTGATACATTTTTTTTAAATTTTTAGTTGACTGGATTGCGGGCGTTCCCTTCTCGCTTATATGAATATTTTGATGGAGTAATTAAAAATACAATTGAATTGCGAAAAAACACTGATATTCTTCGTCCAGATATGATCCACTTATTACTCGAAGCAAAAAAAGGCTCTTTAAAACTTGACCAAACCGAAAAGGATAGTGCCTTTGCCGTGGTGGAAGAATCTCCAATTGGACAAAGAAAAGAGAAAACTCGTAATTTGCAATGGTGGTTAATGGAATATTTAGGAGTAACAATTATGATTTTATAGCTATAACCGATGCAGATATCGCTGCTCAAGCATTTGTCTTTTTCTTCGCCGGTTTTGAAACGGTTTCAACAACTTTGAGTTTTGCATCGTACGAATTGGCATTAAATCCAGAAATAAAAAGTCAACTGCAAAAAGAAATTGACGAAGTGCTGGAATCTTGTGGTGGAAAGATAAACTATGATGCACTGCATAAAATGGTTTATTTGGATATGGTGGTTTCAGGTAAAATTTGTATTGTATTTTTTTTGTTTTGGCTAAATATTTTTGGTTTTTTCAGAAACACTCCGTAAATGGCCTCCTGCTTTGCTTACCGACCGCTTATGCACTAAAGCATATACGTTAAAGGTGGATGACTTAAATATTTGCTTAAAGCCTGGAAGTTCAATACATTTTCCAATTTTTGGAATTCATCGAGATCCAATGTACTATCCAGAACCAGAAAAATTCGATCCAGAACGTTTTAACGATCAAAATAAAAGAAATATTCTACCGTTTACGTATATGCCATTTGGTGTTGGACCACGAGCATGCATAGGTATTCATATAAATATTTGATTCATTTTCATAATAAATTATGACTTATAAATTTTTTTAGGCTCCCGATTTGCCTTAATGGAAACAAAATTAGCATTATTCTATATGTTTGCTAATTTTGATTTGGAAGTAATCAGCAAAACTGACATACCTTTAAAATTAAAAGCATCTAGTTTAATGGCCGCAAATGGGTTTTGGTTTGGCTTAAAATTACGAACGTAAAAGAATTATGAAAAACAAAATTATTGGAATTGATTCTAAATTGTATATCGTGTATAAATAGAGAGAAATAATTGATTTTTGTGACGTTGGACATAAGCTTAAAAAATGCTATAAATTTCATCAAAAACTTTATGAATATATATTGAGTAATATTGTCAATTCTTTGATGAATATTTATGCATATTTATCATAATGTTTTTGCTACTTTTATATTTGTATTTAAGACTTTAAGTAAGAGTGTAAGGTTCAATTTTCAGATAAATCACGCAACCATTTTTATCAAAAAGATATATTTATGTAAATGTTTATATTATTTATTTTTTAATCAGTTTATTTTTTTAAAGAATATATAAAGGTGCATTTTTTATAGATAAAGAATTGTATATTTATTTCAAATTTGTATTTTTTCAATAAATTATTAAAATTATATTTTTTGTTAAATTCGATAGTGAAAAATAATTTGAGACTATTTATATATCAAATTGGGGCGTAGTTTTAAAATCAATAATGCATTGGTGGATATATCTGATCGTATGTTTATTATTTATACTATGGTGGTTAAAATTTAACAAACCAATAATATGGGAACAAAAAGGAGTCCCTTATATCAAACCTGTGAAGGGATTTGGAAACTTTTTTTGGACGTTAATTGGCCGGGAATCATTTATGGATCGAATTTTAAAAAATTATCGTGCCATGCCAAATGAAAAGTATGTGATTAATCCTCTTTAAAATTTGGTATGATATTCTTTAATAATCGCCATTTATTAGATATTATGGTATTTTTTTTATGGCCCAAACACAACTATTGATTCGTGATCCAATTTTACTGCAAACATTATTGGTGAAGAATCATGATTGTTTTATGGATCATATTGCTGCCAATAGTAAAGCCAGTGACGATATATTTTTAAAAAATACTTTGATGTCAATGAAGGGGCAAAAGTGGCGAGCTTTAAGGGCAAAATTAACCCCGTTATTTACCGGAATAAAAATGAGGGGCATGTTTGAAATAATGAAAGAGTGTAATGTGCAAATGATTGAATTTTACAAGCAAGCATTTGATAATAGAGTTAAAAAAAATCATCCATTGGATATTGAGTTGAAAGATTTATTCACACGATATTCCACGGATGTCATTGCAACTGCAGTGTTTGGATTACAATGCAATTCTTTCAATGAACCCAATAATATATTCTTTGAAATGGGCCAATTGGTAATGAAGCCTCAATTGTTAAAGTTTTTGTTCATGCGATCGTTTCCTGGCTTGTTTAAAGTAAGTAAACATTAGGGAGTCCGTTATTTCCCAAATTGATTTTTTACAGCGATCGCCCCCTGAATTTTTAGTTTAAGATATAAAAAAAATATCCAATACAATTAAGCTCATAATTTCTTGATTAAACCGTGCCGGAATCATGTTACTTTTACCTTTTAAATAACATGGGATTACTTGACTTTTTACTTTTATTTTTTTTTCTCAGAAACAAATGGATGAAAAGATTTAAGGTCAAATTATTCTAACACAAAATTTAACACTCTACAAAAAAGGTCTCTTATAAGTTTTCGATTAAATCACTCCATTAAAAGTTATTCAACATTTAACTTGTGTCTATGTTGACTACAAGTTCTAAGAAATTTCTCATAGATGACGTCAGGTGAAATGGTAAAAATTCAAATTTTAATTGAACTTTTGTCGATAGTCTCATTAATTAGTATGAAATTCACTTCGTAGGTACAAAATATTGATTAAAGTACGAAAATTTATCCTGGATAAATTGAATTTCATGACTATAAGGAATTCAGATCTTATGTCACCTGTTTTAATTGACAAAAAATGTTTTATTTTCAATTCAAACCTTAAAATTAACACAAATAATCACTGGCGCTCTAATGATAATAATTTTTATCTTCTCTTTCAATGATTTTATAGTTAAAAAAGTAAAAAAGAGCAAAAAGTTGAAAATATTCCAAGATATATTAGGCACAAATTAAATGTTGAATAACTTTTAATGAAGTGATTTAACTGAAAATTCATAAGAGACCTTTTTTGTAGAGTGTTAAATTTTACGTCAGAATAATTTAATCTTAAATCTTTTCATCCATTTGTTTCTGAGAAAAAAAAAATAAAAGTAAAAAGTCAAATAATCCCATGTTATTTAAATGATAAAAGTAACATGATTCCGGCACGGTTTCATCAAGAAATTAAGAGCTTAATTGTATTGGATAAATTTTTTTTATATCTTAAACTAAAAATGCAGGGGACGATCGCTGTAAAAAAATCAATTTGGGAAATAACGGACACCCTAGTAAACATAAAGTTTGATTTTCAATGTTCTGAAATTTAAATTATGTAGTTCCTAGGCTTACGAGTGTTTCCTCGACATATTTATGACTATTTTATAGATATCGTAAGAGAAACAATACAAGGTCGAGAACGTGAAAATATAGTACGTGCAGATTTAATTGGTTTACTTCAACAAATGCAAAAGAAATCAAAACTTAACGACTTCTCATCTAAAAATCAAGATGATGATTTATGTAATTTTGTACAGTAATACAATAAACCTTTTACATTGCATCGCTCTTACAACATTTTTAAAACAAAATATTTGGGAAAATAAATTTTCCTTCTTTGATTTTAATCTTCAATAAAATTAGCCAGTTGAATATTTATATTCTTAAGAGAATTAAAAAGGAACATTTTTCAACGAACAAATGAATGAGCAAAAAAAAAATTTGAAAAATCATAAGTTGGGGGCTAACTTTAGAGAGCTAAACACCTAATGGGAACTTTGGTATCCAGGTAGTACAATTATATTTAGAATAAATTACCTTAAATTCTAACATTAAATACTACAGAATTGAACTCTATAATATATTCTTATTTAAATAAGAGTAATTTTCATCTCTTTTAGTTCTAAATTTTTTTATAGTGACCCATTTCTGGTAACGTTTTAAACGTGTTATAAGAGCGTTGACTGTATTATTGTTGATTTAAAAACATTTTAAAATATTTATCTTTTTTTAGCAATCACATTTGATCATATCGTTTCCCAAGCTTTTGTATTCTTCCTCGCAGGGTTTGAAACCGTTTCTGTGCCAATGACTTTTGCTTGCTATGAATTAGCTTGTAATCCTGATATTGTTGAGCATTTGCAGCAAGAAATTGATGAAGTTCTAGCAAAAAATAACGGTCATTTAACAAATGAAGCATTGCAAAATATGCACTATTTAGATTGTATAGTTTCAGGTGATTATAAATTAAAAAATTAAACAGTTAAATTCCATCAAAAACATTTGTAGAAACTTTACGAAAATGGCCACCAAATTTATTTACGGATCGAGTTTGTACAAAGGCATTTTCTCTTAAGACCGACGATAGGACTTTACATTTTGAACCCGGAATGGTAATCAACGTACCCATAATGGGGCTGCATCGAGATGAAAAATATTTTCCAAATCCAGAAAAATTTGAACCGGAAAGATTCAGTGAAACTAACAAAAGTAATATTGTTCCATTTTCTTATATACCTTTCGGTATTGGACCTCGAAGTTGTATAGGTATCAATGATATTTTTTTTATTAACATGTACTTCAATATTCACTTTTATAAATATTTGAAGCATCTAGATTTGCATTGATGGAAATAAAGTTAGCCTTATTTTTCCTGTTTGGCAATTTTGATTTTGATATTACGGACAAAAGTGAAATTCCAGTTCAATTAGCAAAAGCCAGACAAACAGCAAAAAATGGATTTTGGTTTGGATTAAAGTTACGAAAGAATCATCGGCATACATAAATATTTGTTAACATTTCAAGATATAATATGAATAATAAAGCATTGAATATCATTAAACTTGTACTCTTAGAATATTTTCTTATAACAAAAAGAAAGCATTAAACGTATATCTCATTTAATATTGATTGCAAATATTTTTCTCCCTTTTATCGATATCAGTGTTGTTTAGAACGATAATACATGATAACATATGTTATTTTACGATAATATCAAGAATTTTAATACCTATTAAACCTAAGTATGTTACCTTAGTATATTTATATAAAATAAAAATTTTTACGTCATAAACCAAAATCAAATCCATACAAAGTCTTAACTTTCAATTTGCAATATATTTAAGGAGCTAAAATCAATTTCTCATAGGTATTAGAATAGCGTAGGTGTGTGCCATCCTTGCTGATCCTTTATTTCAACTGTAATTGAAAGTTAATATTTTGCCATCAAATTCTATCCTTACGTTTAATTACAATAAATTGTATTTTACACTTTAATTTTGCACACAACTTCTTTTCTGTACTCGTATTTTAATTGATCATTTCTCTATTAGTCCTAGCAGAAGAGGATAGTATTCTTACATTGGCTTTAAAATAAGAAGGTAATCAATTAAAAAAGGTAAAAAAAGAGAAATATTTATAATAAATCTAAAAATCAAGTGCAATAACAGCCCCCGAAGAACCCACAAGACTAACTATCGAACCCTTGGGGTTCGATTATACTCAAAGTTAACCAATTACATAAGTTACTCTATTAGAAAAAAATGGCGTCATCTGAAATATTTTGAAATGTGAAATATCTTATATATAAATTGACTATCTTGCCGTGCGTCCGTGCAGAATAGGCTATACGCATGCGCTCTGTTATCCCCACTTACGCATTCAAAACGTTGGTAGAGATACTCACTCACTAATGTATTTATTTGTGAATACGTAATTCGAATTTTCAGGTTTACAATATGTAAAAGCCAAGAAACATAATTATAAACTCATTTATAAACTTAACTTAACCTTTTCAGATATATCTACTTATCAGAGTTTAATTTTTTTAAGCAGACTCTAAGTTTTTGTTTCTAATAATAAATCAACTTTGTTTTATACTAAGCAGTAATAACGTTTCGCTTTTAACGGACTTTGATTGATTATTAAATTTGAAATTTCGATTGTTTATTAAATATTATCCCCGACAAACTTAGCTACCGTTTTTCATTCTTTTAGGGGAGAAATTTTCAAAAACCCTTTTTTATTATATATCTGCATCGTCGTATAAGGAAACACTTTCCAAATTTCATCGACACAAATGTGCACTTATATTTGAAAATACAATGTAAAACGAAAAAAAATAATGACCTTGCTTATGTTAGTTAACATGTCTAAAAAGCTATTCTATTTTATTTGGACGTTGTACATACAAAATTGTTGGAAATAGGTGGAAAGGGTGGAATTAAATTCGAATATTGTATTTATTTTCAACAATAATAATTGGTTTCCAAATTGTTCTAAATACCGGAAAAATCTTAGTATCGAAGATTTTATATTTAAATTGACAGTGAAATATATGGCAAAAAATTGCTACTTTAATGCTTTTCAGCCGAATATATAATTACTCCAGATCACAACCATTGGTTCATAAAATAAAATAGATTTTAAAAAGTTTGATTGTTGAAAAACGAACCAAAATTTAAAATCGCCTATTTGGTATAAGTACTACATAAATATTAAACTTTCATACAAATTTAGTGAAATGACGTTATTTTAAATGTTGTTATTAAAATGATATAAAAAAAAACACTTATAATTCATTTCTTAATATAATTTAAGATAAACTACTTTTTATTTTAACAATACTTTGATTATTAAATTTAAAATTTCGATTGTTGATTAACTCTACATTATCTCATATTAAACATTTTATTGAGATAAAACCTTTAGTTGCGAATGCAACGGGCAACTACTAGTTATATTATAAAGTCAATAAATGCACAATACATGAATATTTTATTTAAGAAAACGTATTATATAATATCGACTAGTTTAGACCTTTACACCACTTCATAAGATATAATCAACATTTTCCTACTCCTACTTAATTGTTGTAATTTTAAATTCTATAAGCACCTATTCATACAATAAAAGAATTAATCATATAGCGAAATTTTCATTGAAACTTTTTTCCTTCAAAAAATAATATTTTTATTTTTGATAAATTTTAATAATAGTTTTTGACTTTTTTTCTCTTATTATTATTTAGCAATTCTGTAAAAAGATAACAAACAACGACAATTGATTCAAAAAAAAATCATCAAGATTCTTGATAAAACATATATATTTATAAAATTGAATTTAGTTGACTCATGCTACTTAACAAATACAAACATCTATATAAAAATTTATATCAGATAATTGTCCTAGCTTAGATGTACCTATCAAATGGCATTGAAAGATGTCGCTGTATCACAAGCATTAAAATGCTTCTATTAAGTTGTTATTAAGTGTTAATTAAAACATAATTTTTTCTTTGTTCCCTATCTTTCATTGTGCGCATTGCACTTGATATAATATTTTAATATTTTTTGGAAAACTAATATTAGTGAAATAGTATTCAGCAAAGGTATGTTCTAATTGAAATGGTGCCTTATTATAGGGATTCATAAATAATATTTTGATTATTTTTTAGATGTTTCTTTCATTCACTTTGTGCGCCTTAATTTTGATCGCCTTTTTGGGATATTGGTATTTGAAAAGAGAAAAAGAATTCTGGTCTCGTTTCGGCATCTCATACTTTACACCAGTACCACTCATTGGAACTTTATATAAAAACTTTTTTAGATTTTCCTCCCTTGGAGATGAAGTTATAAGAATTTACAAGGAATCAGAAGGACATAAGTTAGTGTCATATACATCCTGCAGGTTGCAATAATAAATATTGACATAATGTTTAAGATGTTACGGAATATATTCATTTACTAATCGGGCAATATTATTACGAGATCCAGAGGTAATCAAACAATTAACCATTAAGGACTTCGACTACTTTCAAGATCATGTAGATACGTTTTTCAAGAGAGATCCAGATTCACCGTTTACAAAAAGTTTATTTGCACTCAGAGGTTTGTTTAAAAGGAAAAAAATAACGTAATTTGGCTATCAAAAGAGGCTGAATTTTAGCATTTAGTTATAAACCGATGGTAAATAACAATTACAAAAAAAGAAGAGTTACTGGGTTTTATTATAGGTAAACAATGGAGACAAATGAGAGCAACTTTAAGTCCTGCATTTACGGGCAGAAAAATGCGAGGAATTTTTGTTTCCATGCTTGAATGTGGAGAACAATTTGCCAATCACTACAAAAAAGAATATAATCGACAAAAATTGATTGATGCTCCAATGGAAGTTGAGTTAAAAAATGTATTTACAAGACTTACGACAGATGTAATTGCTGCTTCAGCATTTGGGGTTCAAGTCAACTCTTTCGAAAATGAAAATAATATATTTTTCAAAATGGGACAAGCTGCATCAACCTTTAATTTCTTCCGAATGCTAGGGATAGTTTTGTTTCCAAGTATTATGAGAGTAATTACATATAATATATTTTTTTTTAAATATTTATCGCTTACTAAAAACATTGATTATAGTACTTCAACATTGGAATTATTCCGGCTAAAGTAACAGATTTTTTCAATGATTTGGTGGAAAAATCTATGGAAGTTCGAGAAAAGGAAAATGTCGAACGTTCTGATATGATACAACTGCTACTAGAGGCTCGTAAAGAAAAATCAGCCAAAGAGAAGGATGTGGAGGATACAGTAACAGGGTTTGCAACTGTACAGGAATTATTGGAACACAATGAAAAAGATTCATTAAGTAAATATTGTCTATATTAATGAAATCATAAATTAATTAATTTTCATTTTTAACGCAGAATTAACAAACAGCGACATTGCAGCTCAGGCATTTTTATTTTTCCTGGGTGGTTTTGATACAGTTTCGGCTGGAATGTGCTTCGCCACTATGGAACTTGCCATGAATGTGGATGTCCAAAAGAAATTACAAAGTGAAATTGATGAAATAATGGCTAAATGCAACGGAAAATTAACGTATGATGATTTGCATCTGATGAAATATCTTGATATGGTGGTGTCAGGTAAATTCATTAACAAAAACAATAAACACAAAAATTCAAATTCATGTACCTATACAAGAAATAAATTGTTGACTCGATAATAAGTGAAACTTGGGGTTTATACATCCGCATAAAGAAATAGGCATATATATTAGACTAGGCCAAAAAATCAACTATTTTTTTTTAAAAAGTATATCGACAATATTTTTCAAGGTGGCAAAAAAAATATCGGGAAGGTTTGAGCCCTTAATATTAATATTAAGAGGTCTATCATCTTTAATTTCGATTTTTTACCTGTGTTTTCATTTTTGCATCAATGCTGTCAATTATGAAGGTAAAAAAATTCATCTGCACATATATTTATAGAAAATTAAATTCCCTACAAAAAAGGTGTCTGAAAATTTTTGCCAGACATGCCGTTTCCGAATAATCAAGCTTTAAACATTGATATAATTTTTAGATTTATCTTCTTTATTTTGGAATTTTGTAATAAACGAACAAATAAATATATAGAAATGAACAATATAGATTCTTGAAGAGAATTTTAATGTTCTACAAAAAAAGTTTCTTAATGTTTTTACATAAAATCACTTTTTCAAAAGTTATTCACAATTAAAGTTGAAAATTGAAATTGTTTTTTTCTTTGTTGAACCTATTTTGAAAGAGTGACTTTATGTAAAAAAATTAAATAGCCTTTTTTGTAGAGCATTAAATTCCCTTCAATAATCTATATTGTTTATTTCTATATATTTATTTGTTCGTTAGTTACAAAATTCCAAAATTCCAAAATAAAGAAGATAAATCTAAAAATTGTATCAATGTTTAAAGCTTGATTATTCGGAAACGGCGTTTCTGGTAAAAATTTTCATAGAAACGTTTTTTGTAGGGAACTTAATTTTTTATAAATATGTGTGCAGATGAATTTTTTTACCTTGATAGTTTAACAGAATTAACACAAAAATGAAAGCACAAATAAAAAATCGAAATTAAGCATGATAGACCTCTTAATATTAATGGCTCAAACCATCCCGATATTTTTTTTTTGTCACCTTAAACAATATTTTCGATATACTTTTCAAAAAAAAAATAGTCGATTTTTTGCCCCGTCTAATATATATGATCTTTATTTATTTTATGCATAAACTAAAAGTTACATAAAAAATCTAATTTATACATTTTGTGCAGTAGCGGTCAAGGATTATTTTAACGAGGATATGCAAGAAAACTTAAGCTTTTTTCCTATTCAATGTTTGTAAAATAGGGTATGGAAAATTAATATTTGAAGATATTATTAAAGCTAATTTTTGATCCTTGCCAATTGTATTACACTTCCAATACACATATTATACCTATTTCTTTATTGCCTACAATAAAATGACAAGAATACAGACACAAAAAATAACTACCATAGCACAATTTTTCACAAACTTCCAACGTTAAGTTATGCACAAATTATAACTGAATGAATAATTTTCCGTGTTACTTCAATAGTTAACATAGTGCGATGAACACAAACCAAAGTCTTATTCTATGAATTCAAATATTATACTTTTATTTTAAATATTCATTATCCTTTTTCCAGAAAGTCTTCGAAAATGGCCTCCATTTACTGTAGTAGATCGACAATGTGTCAAACCCTACAATTTTGAATTCAATGGAAAAACTGTTCCACTTACAGTTGGACAAAACTTAACCATACCCATTATCGCTTTGCACAGAGATCCTCAATTGTACCCGAATCCATTAAAGTTCGATCCTGAACGATTTAATGATGAAAGAAAAGCAGAAATCAATCCCTCTGCATATTTACCCTTTGGTACAGGACCCAGAAACTGCATTGGTAATTGCTCAAAATTATTTGTTTTTTTTTGGAAACAGTAAATTTAGGAAATAGTAAATTTATATATTTTTTTGAAGGTTCAAGATTTGCCCTAATGGAAGTTAAAATTGCGCTGATTTATTTGTTTGGAAATTTCAACGTAAATGTTACGAAGAAAACTGAAATACCGATAGTTTTGGGAAAGAAGAGTTTCACTTTGGGATCAGATAATGGATTTTGGGTTGAATTAACTCCTCGAACAAAGTGATGAGAAAAAATAGAGGATTTAAAAAAATATACTTTAAAATTTTTTTGACTAAATAAATAATTTTTTTGTAAATATATTTTTTGCATTGTTGATATTCTGAATAAAAATTAACAATATGGGTTTACTTTTTATTGTAATTGATCATAACGGCTGTAACCCAAAACATAAAATGTTCAAAGGTTAAAAAGAGGCCCTGATTTATTAAAAGTAGGTACATATCTGTTAGCTTGAAGCTTTACACCTCTTCATAAGATAATATCAACATTTTTCTATTGTCATTTATTTATTAATCCTTACTTTCGATTATAATGATGAAAGTTTATATTCTTCCTTCTAATTCCATCCTTACATTTACTAACATTAGATTGTTGTTTGCACTTGGATTTTGCTTAAAATTTCTTTTCTTTACTCCTTATTACTAATTTAGTGAAAAAATTGTAGTTGATCATTTTCCTATTAGTCCTACGAGAAGAGGATAGTATTCTTACATTGGCTTTAAAATATGAACGTAATTAATTGATGAAGGTAAAAGAATATGAAATATATATAATAAATTCAACAACCAAACAGCAATAACATGCAATAACAGCCCCCGAAGATCTCGCTAAACCAACGAGACTAACTGACTGAACCCCTGGGGTTCGATTATACTCAAAGTTTACAAATTACACAGCTTACTCTATTAAAAAAATGGCTGAAGTATTTTGAAATGTGAAATACTATATAATATAGAAAATGAATACACTATAGGAAAATATTAAATAGAAAAACGTATTATATAATGATTGAAAAAGTGGTACAATTGAGAACTGACCTCAGATGGGACAATACAATACATTTCTAGAAATTTGATAAGTCATAATAATTATCCTTTGATATAATTGATTGCACAATTGTGATAAGATATAATTTAAAGAAGCACACTTTGAGTAACTTATATTTTTTAATATTACTGGAGAAAAACGTTTAGAAAATATGCTCAGTTAGTTTAGTAGACCGACTATAGTAGACTACTTTACTACTTACTTTAGAAACTACTTCAGTAGATCGATAAAAATACGGAACTAGCAAAAAGATTTGTTTCCATATTGTAAATGTATGAAAAACATTTAAGTAATCAGAAATTTATAACAAACCTGGGATGAAAAAACATTCAAAAGTAAGGGTCTATAAAAGAGTTACAAGCAAGTCTCATTACTCAAGAGACAATTTGAATAAATCTTTTAAAATTACAATCGGAATCACCAAACATAAACAAAGAAGAAAATAAGGAGTTTTAGATCTACAAAAAAGGATGATGAAATATCTCAAATAAAAGAACATTTTAAATCGGACAGGAAAACATTGAAAGCAGAAAAATTAACTTTTTTTATCTTTGTAATCCAACAAAAGAGAAAAAAATATTGAAATTTTAAAATAAATTAAACATGAATGAGGCCCTGATTTATTTATACACCTGTTGACTAGTTTAGACCTTTACACTACTTCATAAGATATAATCATCATTATCCTATTACCATTTAATTGTTGTAATTTTAAATTCTATCAGTAATTATTCATACAATAAAAGAATTAATCATATAGTTCAATTTTCATGCACGAAAACCGAAAAAGTTTGACCGATAAATTTTGGAAATTTTTCTTCGTAAAAGAAAATACTATATTTTTAGAAAAATTTTAAAAATTATTATTTTTCTTCTTTTCTGTTATTTAATATTTAACAGTTCAGTAAAAAAGATAACTAACAATGATAATTGACTCAAAAATAATCATCAAGATTCTTGATAAAATAAGTATGTTTATAAAATTGAATTTAGTTGACTCATGAAGCATATACTACTTAACAAATACAAACATCTGTGTAAAAATTTATATCAGATAATTTTCCTAGCCTAGATGTACCTATCGAATGACATTGAAAGATGTCGCTGTATCACAAGCATTAAAATACTTCTATTAAGTTGTAGTTAAGTGTTAATTAAAACATTAATTTTTCTTTGTTCCCTATCTTTCATTGTGCGCATTGCACTAGAGATAATGTTTTAATATTTTTTGGAAAACTAACATTAGTGAAATAGTATTCAACAAAGGTATGTTCTAATTGAAATGGTGTCTTATTAAAGGGATTCATTAATATTATTTTGATTATTTTTAGATGTTTCTTTCATTCACTTTGTGCGCCTTAATTTTGATCGCCTTTTTGGGATATTGGTATTTAAAAAAAGAAAAAGAATTCTGGTCTCGTCTCGGCATTTCATACTCTGCCCCAGCTCCAATCATTGGAAGTTTATATAAAAACTTTTTTAGATTTTCCTCCCTTGGAGATGAAATTATAAGAAATTACAAGGAATCAGAGGGACATAAGTTAGTGTCACATATATCCTGCAGGTATCAATAATAAATGTTGATATATTGTTTAAGATGTTACGGAATATATTCATTTACTGATCGGCAAATATTATTACGAGATCCAGAGATAATCAAACAATTAACCATTAAAGACTTCGACTATTTTCAAGATCATGTAGATAAGTTTTTCAAAAAAGATCCAGATTCACCGTTTACAAAAAGTTTATTTGCACTCAGAGGTTTGTTTAAAAGGAAAAAAAAAACACGTAATTTGGAAATCAAAAGAGGCTGAATTTTAACATTTAATTATAAACCGACGGTAAATAACAATTACAAAAAAATAATACTGGGTTTTATTATAGGTAAACAATGGAGACAAATGAGAGCCACATTAAGTCCTGCATTTACGGGCAGAAAAATGCGAGGGATTTTTGTTTCCATGCTTGAATGTGGAGAACAATTTGCCAATCACTACAAAAAAGAATATAATCGACAAAAATTGATTGATGCTCCAATGGAAGTTGAGTTAAAAAATGTATTTACAAGACTTACGACAGATGTAATTGCTGCTTCAGCATTTGGGGTTCAAGTCAACTCTTTCGAAAATGAAAATAATATATTTTTCAAAATGGGACAAGCTGCATCAACCTTTAATTTCTTCCGAATACTAGGGATAATTTTCTTTCCAAGTATTATGAGAGTAATTACATATAATATATATTTTTTTTAAATATTTATCGCTTACTAAAAACATTGATTATAGTACTTCAACATTGGAATTATTCCGGCTAAAGTAACAGATTTTTTCAATAATTTGGTGGAAAAATCTATAGAAGTTCGAGAAAAGGAAAATGTCGAACGTTCTGATATGATACAACTGCTATTGGAGGCTCGTAAAGAAAAATCAGCCAAAGAGAGGCATGTGGATGATACAGTAACAGGGTTTGCAACTGTACAGGAATTATTGGAACACAATGAAAAAGATTCATTTAGTAAATATTGTCTATATTAATGAAATCATAAATTAATTAATTTTCATTTTTAACGCAGAATTAACAAACAGCGACATTGCAGCTCAGGCATTTTTATTTTTCCTGGGTGGTTTTGATACAGTTTCGGCAGGAATGTGCTTCGCCACTATGGAACTTGCAATGAATGTGGATGTCCAAAAGAAATTACAAAGTGAAATTGATGAAATAATGGCCAAATGTAACGGAAAATTAACATATGATGATTTGCATCTGATGAAATATCTTGATATGGTGGTGTCAGGTAAATTCATTAAAAAAACAACACCAAAAATTCAAATTCATGTACTACATAAGACAAGAAATAAATAGTTGACTCGAGAATAGGTGAACCTTGGGTTTTATACATCCGCATAAAGAAATAGGTATATATATTATAAAGAAATAATAGGTATATATATTACACTAGGCCAAAAAATCAACAATTTTTTTTTGAAAAGTATATCGACAATATTTGTCCAAGGTGGCAAAAAAAATATCGGGAAGATTTGGTCCCTTAATGTTAATATTAAGAGGTCTATCATTTTTAATTTGTGCTTTTATTTTTGCGTCAATGCTGTCAAAGTATCAAGGTAAAAATATTCATCTGCACATATATTCATAGAAAATTACATCAAATTACGTAAATTATCGAAATTAAAGATGATAGACCTCTTAATATTAATATTAAGGGCTCAAACCATCCCGATATTTTTTTTGCCACCTTGAACAATATATTCGATATACTTTTCAAAAAAAAAATAGTCGATTTTTTCGCCCAGTCTAATGTATATGATCATTATTTATTTTATGCATAAACTAAAAGTTACATAAAAAATCTAATTTATACATTTTGTGCAGTAGCTGTCAAGGATTATTTTAACAAGGACATGCAAGAACACTCAAGCTTTTTTTCCTAATCAAACTTTGTAAAATAGGGTACGGAAAATTAATATTTGAAGATAATATTAAAACTAATTGTTCACCCTTGCCAATTGTTTTACACTTCCAATACACATATTATACCTATTTCTTTATTACCTACCTACAATAAAATAACAAGAATACAGACAAAAAAATAACTATCATAGCACAATTTTTTACAAATGTCCAACGTTGTGTTATGCACAAATTATAACTGAATGAATAATTTTCCGTATTACTTCAATAGTTAACATAGTGCGATGAACACAAGCCAAATTTTATTCTATGAATTCCAATATTATACTTTTATTTTAAATATTCATTATCCTTTTTCCAGAAAGTCTCCGAAAATGGCCTCCATTTACTATAGTAGATCGACAATGTGTCAAACCCTACAATTTTGAATTCAATGGAAAAACTGTTCCACTTACAGTAGGACAAAGCTTAACCATACCCATTATCGGTTTGCACAGAGATCCTCAATTGTACCCGAATCCATTAAAGTTCGATCCTGAACGATTTAATGATGAAAGAAAAGCAGAAATCAATCCTTCTGCATATTTACCCTTTGGTACAGGACCCAGAAACTGTATTGGTAATTGCTCAAAATTATTTACTTTTTTTTTTGGAAACAGTAAATTTATATATTTTTTTGAAGGTTCAAGATTTGCCCTAATGGAAGTTAAAATTGCGTTGATTTATTTGTTTGGAAATTTCAACGTAAATGTTACGAAGAAAACTGAAATACCGATAGTTTTGGGAAAGAAGAGTTTCACTTTGGGATCAGATAATGGATTTTGGGTTGAATTAACTCCTCGAACAAAGTGATGAGAAACAATAGAGGATTTAAAAAAATATACTTTAAAATTTTTTTGACTAAATTAATAATTTTTTTGTAAATATATTTTTTGCATTGTTGATATTCTGAATAAAAATTAACAATATCGGTTTACTTTTTATTGTAATTGATCATAACGGCTGTAACCCAAAACATAAAATGTTCAAAGGTTAAAAAGAGGCCCTGATTTATTAAAAGTAGGTACATATCTGTTAGCTTGAAGCTTTACACCTCTTCATAAGATAATATCAACATTTTTCTATTGCCATTTATTTATTAAACTTTTAATTTCTACAAGGAACTATCATTACATCAATAAAATTAACTACATAGTGCAATTTTCTATGAAAGAAACTCGACAAAATTTGGTGGATAAATTTTTGGAATTTTTTTCCGTAAAAGATGATATTATATTTATTTTTAAGATAAATTTTTTACGATAACTTTTTTTTCTTTCTACTAAATATCAATCAAGTGAAAAAGATAACTTATTATCATAATTGATTATAAAAAAAATAATTTACAAATTTTAAAATATTTACGTAATCCTCGAGATTCTTAATAAAATAAATACATTTATAAAATTTAATTTAGTTGACACCCATGGAGCAGATGTTCCATACTAAATACAAACAACAATATAAATTTTTATATCAGCTATTTTCTAGCCTTGATACACCCATTTAATGACATTGAAATAACGCTGCTGTACCACAAGCATTAAAATTTTTGTACTTAGTTGTGGTGAAGTGATAATTAAATTTGCATCAATTTTTCTTTGTTCCCTATTATTTTAATGTGGATATTCTTGGGAAAATTAATAATAGTGAAATAGTATTCAACAAAGGTGTGTACTAATTTAAATGGTCTCTTTTGAAAGGGTTTCATTAATAATATTTTGATTATTTTTAGATGTTTCTTTCATTTACTTTGTGCGCCTTAATTTTGATCCCCTTTTTGGGATATTGGTATTTGAAAAGAGAAAAAGAATTCTGGTCTCGTCTCGGCATTTCATACTCTACACCAATTCCAATAATTGGAACTTTATATAAAAACTTTTTTAGATTATCCTCCATTGGAGATGAAGTCATAAGAATTTACAAGGAATCAGAGGGGCATAAGTCAGTGTCACATATATCCTGCAGGTATCAATAATAAATATTGACATAATGTTTAAGATGTTACGGAATATATTCATTTACTGATCGGACAATATTATTACGAGATCCAGAGATAATCAAACAATTAACCATTAAGGACTTCGACTACTTTCAAGATCATGTAGATACGTTTTTCAAGAGAGATCCAGATTCACCGTTTACAAAAAGTTTATTTGCCCTCAGAGGTTTGTTTAAAAGATAAAAAATCATGGAATTTGGCAATCAAAAGAGGCTTACTTTTTTTTTCTTTGAATTGACAAGATGACCTTCTTAAGTATGTCCACAATAATAATCAATTCAAATCTCTGAGTCATCGAGAAATTTAGAAAAAATTAAATAAAATATCGAACAATTAATCTCTTCAACTAGCAACAGGAAATATCAAAACAAGTGTCTTTGAATATTGGTCGTAGAAAATGTAATTTCTTATCAAATAATATTGCACATTTTACGTGTTGAAAAGGTTTTCGAGAATTCGTCGCCTATTTGAATAAGTTTCTGGACGACTTCGGTGTATTATTAGAAAGGAGATAGAGTACGCATATTTTTTTTAATATCGAACTTTATGAAAAGCTTTTATGTGATATTGTAGGTATATACCTAATATTATATAGTCATATTATAAAAAATAAACAGTTTATTCTCTAATCTCACTAATCCGGCACTATTAAAAACCGGAGGGTGCCGGATTATTGGAATGTTCGGATTACTGGATTATAGTGAAAAAGTCATTGATAATGAATAAAATAAAGCATTTCAAAAAGGGAATAAATGTATGCACTGATATAGAGGGGCCAGGGAGGCATGGGCGGAGGGTGCCGGATTATTGGACGTGCCGATCTATCGAAGTGCCGGATTAATGAGATTATACTGTACTTTAAAATCAGCACAATTACAAATTCACAATATGAATTCTAAACCCAATTTTACAAATTTCAAGTTTATTAATGCAATATATAATATTTTTTGTCAATGATTAACATTTACTATACCAGAATAAGATATATAGAATACACATACATAGTAAAATTTATTCCGTGTAGGAGATAAACCAAAGCATGAAATGAAATATAACCATAACAAATTTATTATTTACTAATTTATGATACCCTCGATACATTTGAGGAATCAATAACCGAATTGGCATTTCTCGATATAATACTTTCAATACCTATAGGTACTATTCATTTCCGCATATTCATCATTGTTTCCTGATTCTGTGATTATTAAGTTAATCGATTTTTTTTAAAGATTATCTATTTTTGATTTCCTTTGACTTTTTATTAACTCTTTTGGTTCGATTGTTACGTTTAAATATAGTTTTGTTTCTAGTTCACAAATTTTACAGGGGTTAAAATTTAATATATATCAATAGCAGTAAAGATATGGATTTTTACATTACAAATATGGTACTACAAACTTTGGACTTCAATTTTATTTATATGTACTAGGGTGATTTTTTTTTGGGACTATTTTTTTTTGCTCTCATGCCGAAATTTTGTTGGAAATACTTCAAAAAAAATTCCCTGAAAGTTTGAGCTCTTAATATTAATATTAAGTACTCGTTCACAGCGTGTGAATATTTTCCATTTAAAATACACGTAATCTTTGATTTTTTTTTTAAATTTTTATAGTTCAGCGGCGGTTTATGGTATCGCCTCGCTCAAAGTCGGGATTTTTTTATAATTGTATGCTCTACAAAAGTGCCTATTGCGGCAAAATCGGAATTTACACGGGCGAGGTAGTACGGGTCACTAAACCTAGATTTTTCATAGATTTCTCGTTTTCTCTCAGTAACTCATGAATTACATGATCTACAGAAAAAATGTAAATGGCAAATTTATAGGAAATTTAATTTCCTACAAAAAAGTTCCAGAAAACCAAATTGCTAAGATCGTTATTTCTCGAGATATTGAGCCTTGAATTTCTCTTACTATAAAATTTTTACGGATTATTGATTAAAATTTAAGAAAATATTGATTTTTTATTCCTTATTAAAAATAGGCACTTTTGTAGAGCATACAATTGTTAAAAAAATCCCGACTTTGAGCGAGGCGATACCATAAAATGCCGCTGAACTATAAAAATTTAAAAAAAAAATCAAAGTTTACGTGTATTTTAAATGGAAAATATTCACACGCTGTGAACGTGTACTAAATATTAATATTTAGAGCTCAAACTTTCTGAGAATTTTTTTGGAAGTATTTCCAACAAAATTTCGGCATGGGAGCAAAAAAAAATTGTCCCAAAAAAAATTCACCCTAATATGTACGTATGTATGTATATTGCATATAATTAACTGGTAATATTGTTTTGTTTTTAACGGCTTTTTTATTGTTGATTTGATTAAATTTGTCACCTTTTTCACCTACTTCTCTTATAGAGTCCAATTGTGAAGTACTCTTACTAATTTTAAAGATAGGTAAATACCGATTTAAAAAAAAGGGAATTTTGAAATATTTTTCTATTTGACTATTTTAAGTCATATTTCAACTTACTAATGACTTATCGATCTTGTGACATTTTTTATTTATGCATAGCTGATTGTTTTACTAATGATTAAATATATAGTAAGCATGCATCGTACGCATAAGGTATAAAAATTATCAATTTAAATAATCGTGTTGAGTCTCATTGGATATTTTCTAAAAATTAATAGAATTTATAGTCATTTATTAAAAAAAAAAAACAACATTTCATAAAGTATACCTGTTTAAATGCGTTAAAATATTAATTTTTAGATTCGAATACGTTTTTCGTAGGAATATAAAATTTCTGATATATAAATCTTATATAAGCAAATTTCAAAAGAAAATAATACCATCATTAAAGTCACGCAGACGAAGTTGCGGGCATTAGCTAGCAAGGGATAAAGTGAAAGTTGAATTAATTTTCATTATTGTTATGGCTTTTGTCAGTATGAATTCCATACGTTAAGTACGAAACCATTTTCAATTGTTAGCTAGTATGGAATGCAAGCATTCGTACTTTCAACTGTTGATATGCAATAACATAGTAAAAGCTTGAAGGCCAAATGTGTACGAGAGAATGGCAGATTGAAATATGTCGTTCAGGAATTTGAAACCAGTTTGAGATATTTATTATTTGTTGTCAATTGTATTTATATTTACAACTGTTTCCGAATGCACAAATGGCACTTTTGACACCTACATGTCACCAGTTGAGAGCAGGCAAAATTCTTTGCAATTTCACACCAGTTTGGAATTTAACCGGTTTTGTACTCAATATTGATCATTATGGACCAAAAGTCGATAAAATTTAACGTAAATATCTTTCTACCGGAATTCTATCGTACTATTAAAGAACGGGTAAATCGATTTCGATAATTCTTTGTGTTCAGGTACATCTTAGTGTTTCGCCAAAAAAGAAAGTATAAAGGTCACAAACAAATCTTACCTAAATAGTTGTACCAATATTTTATTCTGGTTTTACTTTTGGTTTTTATTTAAAGACAGCTTTCTTGATTTGATAGAAACTTTGTAATTAAGTTCAACTAATTTTTCTTCAAAAAAGGGTGCCTATAGTCGTACTTATACCCTAAGTTATAAAAGGTACTGTTAGAGGTGCTCCAAGTTGCTAATGGGGTGAGGTTTAATGTTCCAAGAATATATTTTTAAGGGTGGATCACCGTCAGAACGTAAAAAAAAATGACTTTTTTAAAACTGCTGCCATTTTTTTTAGAGATATTAAAAAACGGTCTTCGGCATGTAAAAGTTGAAGTTTTGAACTATTTTTTTTTTATTTGCCTCGATACGTCCCCCTCCCCCTTTCCCTTTTACAGCGCTTTGAAAAAGGGTCCTCAAAAATGAGGAGACAAACGGGAGACAAGTTTTCTCGGAAACCGAAAGTCGGATCATGATTTTCCAAAGAATGTAGGTTTTGGAAATGCGTCTTCTTGGTACTGAACCTCGAAAATCCGAAAAAAGTTGAAAATTCACAAAATGGCGCGACTTTGAAAAAAAAGTTAAAAAAACGACCTTTTTTTGGACCTTTCCCCCTCTCCCACTTTGAGGGGGGGGGGTTGGCCAATTTCAGAGGTTCAGCACCAAGAAGACGTGTTGAAATATAACACTCTCCAGTTTCAAGTCAATCCGTCGGATAGTTTCTGAGAAATCTTGTCTCCCAGTTTTAAAAAGTTGGTTTCGAGAAAAACGCATTTAAAGTTTTTTTAAGATATTTTTTTATGTTATTATCAATTTTTTCAATTTTTATCCGTGAAAATACATTAGTCAGCTATTCCAATCCTTTTAACACGTTATTCTTGAATGTTATAAGAAGACATTTATGGAAAAAAAAAATCGATTTTTTTTTTCTGACGGTGATCCACCCTTAAATCCAAGTTATTTATTTACAGTCATTATTATTTAGACTGGCAGGACAACGTCTTCCGAGTTCAGCTAGTATGATATGATTTCCTTGATTCATTTGTATTTTATATGATTCCTAATACTATCTTATCTTTTCTTTCAACAGCCGTCATACCCTTAGAAAGTTATGGAACTGAATTACTTGTTTACTATTTTTTGGAATTACAATCGGAATACAAAATTTAAGTAGATACCTAATTTAAAATTTTCTGATTTTGTGAAAGTACATTTTGCAAAGGTTTTATCTGGTCAACTCAAAATGGCAAAGTTCAGAATCATTAAACTGGGAATTTATTTTTAATCGACAAAAAGTATAGTAACTGGGTTTTAGGAAAACAATGGAGACAAATGAGAGCCACATTAAGTCCTGCATTTACGGGCAGAAAAATGCGAGGGATTTTTGTTTCCATGCTCGAATGTGGCGAACAGTTCGCGAATTATTACAAAAAAGAGTTTAATCGGCGACAATCGATTGGGACTCCACTAGAAGTGGAGTTAAAAGATGTTTTTACAAGACTTACAACAGACGTGATCGCTGCTTCGGCATTTGGCATTAAAGTGAACTCTTTGGAAGATCAAAACAATATATTTTTTGAAATGGGACAAGCTGTATCAAAATTTAGTTTCCTCAGACTGTTGGGTCTTGTTTTCATTCCAAGAATAATGAAAGTTAGTTACAAATTTATATTAATTTGTATAAATTTCAATAAAGGTTTCCAACAATTTTTTTTTTCAGTTCTTCCAAATAGGCTTTTTTCCTTCTAAAGTAACAGATTTTTTCAATAATTTGGTGGAAAAATCTATAGAAGTTCGAGAAAAGGAAAATGTCGAACGTTCTGATATGATACAACTGCTATTGGAGGCTCGTAAAGAAAAATCAGCCAAAGAGAGGCATGTGGATGATACAGTAACAGGGTTTGCAACTGTACAGGAATTATTGGAACACAATGAAAAAGATTCATTTAGTAAATATTGTCTATATTAATGAAATCATAAATTCATTAATTTTCATTTTTAACGCAGAATTAACAAACAGCGACATTGCAGCTCAGGCATTTTTATTTTTCTTGGGTGGTTTTGATACAGTTTCGGCTGGAATGTGCTTCGCTACTATGGAACTTGCCATGAATGTGGATGTCCAAAAGAAATTACAAAGTGAAATTGATGAAATAATGGCCAAATGTAACGGAAAATTAACATATGATGATTTGCATCTGATGAAATATCTTGATATGGTGGTATCAGGTAAATTCATTAATAAAAACAACAAACACAAATCAAATTCTTGTACTAAATAATACAAGAAATAAAAAAGTTATTCTAGAATAGATTAAACAACTTGCCTTCTATGTTTCAGTATGAAAAAAATCGAAGATATTTGACCCTTTTTCAAAGAAAATTAACATCAGAAGATATTTATATACTATAAAAACTCCTTGTTCCCTTGACATCCCATATTGAAGCATACAGTAATAATACATAAATTAAATAACATAAATACATAAACCTCTGTAGAAAGTAGCCGAAATATTGATACAAAAAGCACACAGTTATAATTAGTGTATAGCCAAAGCTTAACACATTTTTAAACGTTGTGTTACGCAAAAATTCAAATTAAATTTCTTTTGACTCTAATTTCTTTTAGTAGTTAACACAAAATGGGGAACGTGAATTTAAAATCTTATCGATCATACCCAAAAAGTTTCGTTAGTAAAGTACAACTTAACAATATCTTTTCATTTTATTTTTTTAGAAAGTCTTCGAAAATGGCCACCATTTACTGCAGTAGATCGACAATGTGTCAAACCCTACAATTTTGAATTCAATGGGAAAACGGTTCCACTTGCAGTTGGACAAAGTTTACTAGCACCCATTTTCGCTTTGCACAGAGATCCTCAACTGTACCCGAATCCATTAAAGTTCGATCCTGAACGTTTTAATGATGAAAGAAAAGCAGAAATCAATCCCTCTGCATATTTACCCTTTGGTACAGGACCCAGAAACTGTATTGGTAATTGCTCAAAATTATTTACTTTTTTTTTTGGAAACAGTAAATTTATATATTTTTTTGAAGGTTCAAGATTTGCCCTAATGGAAGTTAAAATTGCGTTGATTTATTTGTTTGGAAATTTCAACGTAAATGTTACGAAGAAAACTGAAATACCAATAGTTTTGGGAGTAAAGAGCTTTAGTTTGGCATCAGATAAGGGATTTTGGGTTGAATTTACTCCTCGAACAAAGTTATGAGAAACAATAGAGGATTTAAAAAATATACTTTAAATTTTTTTTGACTTAATTAATACTTATATTTTTTAAGAATATTTATGTTTTGCATAGTTGATATTCTGAATAAAAAAAGTAACAATATATGGGTTCCATTTTTTATTTTCTTATATATAAATTCACTTTTTTGCCCTGCGTCCGTGCAGAATAGGCTGTACGCATGCGCTCTATTATCCCCACTTATACATTCAAAACGTTGGTAGGGGTACTCACTCACTAATGTATTTATTTGTGAATACGTATTTCTGGTTTTCAGGTTTACAATATGTGAAAGCCAAAAAACATAGTGCTCATTTGTAAACTTAATTTAACCTTTTCAGATATATTTACTTATCAGAGTTTCAATTTTTAAGCAGACCCTAAGTTTTTATTTCTAATAATAAATCAACTTTGTTTTATATTAAGAAGTAATAACGTTTCGCTTTTAACGGACTGATTGATTATTTAATTTGAAATTTCGATTGTTTATTAGACGTTATGCCGTACAAACTTTGCCACCATTTTTCAGTTTTTTAGAGGAGGAATTATCAAAAAACCCTTTCTTATTATATATCTGTATTGTATAAGAAAAACACTTTCCAAATTTCATCGACATAAGTATGCATTTATATTGGAAAATACAATGTAAAAAACAAAAAAAAAATGACCTTTATGTTAGTTAACATGACTAAAAAGCTATTCTATTTTATTTGGACGTTGTACATACAAAATTGTTGGAAATAGGAGGAAAGCGTGGAAGTAAATTCAAATATTTTATTTATTTTCAACAACAATAATTAGTTTTCAAATTGTTCTAAATACCGAAGATAAGTTAGTATGGAAGATTTTATATTTGAATTGACAGTGAAATATATGGCAAAAAATTGCTGCCTTAATGCTTTTCAACCGAATATATAATTACTCCAGATCACAACCATTGGTTCATAAAAAAATAGATTTTGAAAAGTTTGATTGTTGAAAAACAAACCAAAATTTAAAATCGCCTATTTGGTATAAGTACTACATAAGTATTAAACTTTTATACTAATTTAGTGAAATGACGTTATTGAAAATGTTGTTATTAAAATGATATATAAAAAAACCCTTATATTTTAATTCTTAATATAATTTTAGATGAACTTTTTTATATTAACAACACTTTGATTA
The DNA here is from genome assembly GCA_958496175.1 of Sisyra terminalis. Lineage (NCBI taxonomy): Eukaryota > Metazoa > Arthropoda > Insecta > Neuroptera > Sisyridae > Sisyra > Sisyra terminalis. Next base: position 59,795,729 of record OY292274.1, read on the forward strand.
TTAAATTTTAAATTTCGATTGTTGATTAACTACATTATCTCATATTAAACATTTTATTGAGATAAAACCTTTAGTTGCGAACGCAACGGGCAACTACTAGTATTGTATAAAAACATACGATTTTTGAAAAATGAAGGAATTATAATATAGTTCTTGATACCTTAAAAGTGGGTTATATAAAGCGCAATACAGTAGAGAAGTTTATTTAAAATAGTTATTGAAAGTATATCAAAGAATCATTTATCTTGTGTGATAATTATAAAAACATTTGTTGGAAACTGTTGCACTGATTTTATAGTTTAATTGTTCATATTTAAAGAGAAAAAAATACTTATTTATTGTTGCATTAGTGCTTACCTATGCTTTGTAATTTCAAAAAAGGGCAAAATCATAAGTAGGTAGTAATAATTATTGTAAATCGTTGAAAAAAACTTTTTTTTCCACGTACAATTAATAAGTTATTAAATTAGTTAAGTAATTAAAGTTAATAATAACTGAAGGTGAAATTAATTCAATATAAATTAATTATTATTCAAGATGCATCATGATCACATTGACATAATGTATAATTTTTAAGAGAGAAGTGTGAAATAAGTAAGAAGAATTTTTATAACTTTATATTCTTAATCTATGATATTAAAATCTATTTTTTTCTTATTTTATTCAAATTATTTTTTTTCTTGCCTTGTATTTTTCATGCTTGTGGAAAATCAATATATATACCTTGAAAATCTAAGGAAACTTAATTTACAACATAGTACCTACAACAAAGCCATCAACAATTGTAGGCATTATCTGTCCTATGTCTGATTCCTGGATCCGCTTAATTCGTTTAAACTAAAGGTTGGCTTGACTTGGTAATTATTACCATTTAGAAAAAGGACCATATTTTGAATAAATTTCATATTAATTAATAACCAGTCGGGAAAATTCGATAATTCAATTCACAAATTCTAAAAAAAAAATCAATTATTGACATGGCTCAAACTGAAGTATGACAAACCAAATTTTTATTATTAATAATTGAAAACCTTAAAATTGGCAACAAATAAGTCCGTAAAAACAAATGCTAATTATGGCATGTAGATGAAGTTGTGGATTTCATTGTTTCATTGTGAATGTTTCATTAAAATTTAATTAGAGTTCTGCTCTACTGATAAAATTATATAGTTTATTAGTATAATTTAAGCCATAAAATAACTCGCTTAAATATATCATAAAAATTGCCAAAATATTATATTAAATATATAAATTACATTGGGTTATGGTTTTTTATTTAATAGATTATTTTATCAGTGTATCTGTTCGTTTTTTTTTCAGTCATTAATCATGAAAGTCTTTATTTTATAAAAAAAATACGTCAACAGGAAATATTAATCAAATATTTTTTCATCAAACATATAATTTGGGTAATATGGTAAACACAATATTGAGAGGAAAAACATGTAAAAACCTATATTAATGTCTTCTAAAAATCAAAGGTATAAGTGGTTTTGAAAAGAATTAGTAAAATTTTTAAATTTCAAACATGTTATTATAAAAATAAAAATGAGTTGTACCTCTTTCATTAATAGTATAATGTAGAAGAAACTCTGGTCTCCTCATAAGCACAATTACTGAGATCATTGCATGTATCAATACTCTTATAGGTACATCTGGTTATGAAATCAAAAACTGCATAGAATATAACAGAAAGATATTTAAAAGCATGAAACGACTATTCGGTAGGTTAGATCTAAACCTGGAACTCCGGGTACGCATGATTTGTTATATTTTCTTGATTCTTCTGTACGAATGCAAGGATTGGAATGTCGATACATTATGGGATTAGAAAATAGATATATTTGAAATTTATATCAATTGACCTATACTAAGAATATCATGGATCCAAAGAATAACAAATATGGAAGTTCTTAATTGCATGATAAAATCAAAAGTACTCATGGTTATCATCAAGAAAAGAAAAATTCGCTAGATAGGACATATAATGTGAAGAGAAAAAAAAAAATTTGCGACTTAGGGAATAGTTTATCGGTAGACGTCAAAATTCTTGATTGAAGGACATCCGAAGATGTTTTGGCTACTCATTTCTTGACATAATATTATCGTTATGAAAATTATTTTCATTCGTAATTTTCATTCAACGATAATATACAGCGCCATAATAGAAGATAATGTAAACTTGGTTTCTTAGTTTATTTGTTAATTATCACACATTTTTTTTTATTTTAGAATGTTTCAAGAATCTGTAATATATTGCTAATTTATGACCAATTTCTGTTTGAAGTTTTATGAAAATTGAATGCAAATTAATAAATCTTCATAGATTATTTTGCTTTTCTGTTTTTAATGTTGTGTGTCGTAAGATTTAAATTCTTCTAACTTATTTCTGATGAAATCTTTCAGATCGAAATTAATACTATATATTTTCTCATTTCAGTAGTCAGTAGTCGAAGAAATCATATCATTGGTTTTGAGTGTAAAACTGCTATCTACACTTTTTGCTTTAAATATATATATACATATAAAATATCAAAAACTTTTACAGAGATAAGTTATAGGAAATAAAGTGCTCTACAAAAAATGTCCTATATAATTTTCTCATAAAATTGATGGTTGCGTCAAAAAATTGAAAAATTATTAAAATTTCTCTTTAGTTCAACTTTGACCTCGAATAACTCGAATAAATTGAACGATTTACAAAAAAGGTCTTCTACAAGTTTTTGATATATTTATTCCTTCAAAAGTTATTCGAGGTCAAAGTTGAACCAAAGAGAAATTTTAATATTTTTTCAATTTTTTGACGCAACCATCAATTTTATGAGAAAATTATATAGGACATTTTTTGTAGAGCACATTATTTCCTATAACTTATCTCTTTAAAAGTTTTTGATATTTTTCACAGGTCCTAAGTTATTTGCATTAAACTGAAAATTCCCTGAATTATTATATTTTTAACATAAAAATTATTTGATCATTGAGTTATATGATCAAATGATGAGTTATATGAAATTATATGATCCTTTAAGATTCAAAATATATAAACCAATTTATGTTTGTTTCAGAAACGATTCAATAAAATGAAAAGCAAAATATTTACTTAATCTTTATTAATATAATTAATAAATAGAGGTAATAATTTTTTCTATCTCTGGAATTATACACAAAAAGGATTTTACTTATTTTTTTTAAATCAATGATTGAAGTGTGATTTACTTAACTGATTTTTCAAAGAACCAATTCTCTGATTATCTATGATTTAAATTATTCTTTTCTAGACTGGAATAAAATACTAGAACTATCATCGACTAGTAGTTCTTCGTGACTTCATTAACAAAGCATAATAATACATCAACAATGTCCTAACAACTCTTTGTGGAATTTGTGGCTTTCGTCGAAAGCTTTATCTAATATGGTGCAATTAAGGGTGCACCACCCTTGCACATAAAAACATAACTTCCAATTCGAAAGTCCCAACTTTCACACAGAATTGTAATAACATTGACATTGGCCATGAATGCCTTAAATCTAAAATACATCAACAATATTACTGATTAAATATGACGCAATATAAAATTATTTTTAATGTATTAATATCGCGATATCCTCCCACCAATATCAAGCAATTGTAACAATAAATTCATTTTGAATTTCATTACCGTCATACGCATCATGAACGCCGGTTGACTATTTTGTTAGTGAAAACAAGTGATAATAGCAGAGGTATGTTATTATTGATAATAATTTATGATAATCTATCGCGTCTTTTTATAGAATTTTTAACTACCGTTACTTTAATCAACAGTGAACAAAGTACATAATTCAGAGTTCATTTTGAAAAAACAACAATTAAAATGATTCATTGGATTCTATTTGCTGTCCTTGGAATTGCATTTGTTTATTATTTCTTCAAAAGAAAAAATGTTTGGAAGGAAAAAGGAGTTCCTCATTTGAGTTTCAAAACGTACATCTCTAGTCTTTTGCGCAGTATATTCGGAAAGCAAGGATTAGCAGAAGCAGCATTAGATGGTTACCAAAAAATACCTAATGCACAGTAATTATTTAAAACTAAACGGATTTAAAAAAATGTAATAATCAAATCAATTATTGTCTCGTTTAGATGTGTTGGTTCTTACTTTATGGGCCAATCGATACTAATGGTTAATGATCCTGAATTAATCAAACTAATATTGGTTAAAGATTTCGATCATTTTGTGAATCATAACACATCAGCCCTTAAAAATATCGATGAACCATTATTCAAGAGTCATTTGGTGGCTTTGGAAGGGTCGGAATGGAAAAAAGCTAGAGCTTACTTGAGCCCTATGTTTACTGGAAGTAAAATGCGAGGAATGTTTTACATAATGAAAGATTGTGGAGATCAATTTGTTCAACATTTTAAAAAATGTTACCAAACCCAAAAAGCGATTGGTCAACAATTAGAGATTGAATTGAAAAATGAATTTACCAAATTTACGAATGATGTAATCGCGTCGACGGCTTTTGGGATAAAAATCAATTCATTTGAAAATCCGGACAATGCGTTCTTTCGAATGGGATCCGAAGTGACAAAACCAAATCTGCTGAAATTTCTTGTGTTTGCCGCAAGTCCGAAACTGTTCAAAGTAATGTATCCGATATGTTTTTTCATAAATTGAAAAACAGATCACTCTTTGTAGTTGCTTGGTTTCCGTCTTTTTCCGGATAATGTTAAAACATTTTTCTACGATGTGGTTAGAGAAACGATTGAAACGCGACAAAGAGAAAATATAATTCGGCCGGATTTACTTCATTTACTGATGGAAGCGCAAAAAGAAAATTCGGATGAGAAGACTAATAAGAAAATTCGTAAGAATTAATGCCATTTTTTTAAAAAAAATAACTTAAACATTTTTTTTACATATAGACATGGATTTTGACGAAATTGTTTCGCAATGTTTTCTATTTTTCTTTGGAGGATTTGACACAGTTTCTATTCCCATGTGTTTTGCCACTTATGAACTTGCAACAAATCCACATCTTGCAAAGCGTTTACAAGAAGAAATCGATGAAACCCTTAGAAAATGTAACGGTGATATTGATTATGAATCTTTCCAAAACATGAAATTTCTCGACAATGTAATTTCAGGTAATTTTTCATTGATAAAACCAATTTATAATGATTCTAAATATTCAATATTTTTGTAGAAGCCTTGAGGAAATGGCCTCCTGCAATTCTAACAGATCGGTCTTGTAATAAACCCTTTGATGTCCAATTAAAAAATGGCAAAACTTTCACTATAGATCAAGGAATGTTGGTGCATATCCCAATCTATGGGATACATATGGACCCAAAGTATTACCCTAATCCAACTAAATTTGATCCTGATCGCTTCAATGATGAAAATAAAAATAATATTCAGCCATTCACCTATATGCCGTTCGGAATGGGACCAAGAAATTGCATAGGTAAAAAAAATCGAATTTTTCTTGCAACTAGAAATACTTTAATTTAATATTGGTTGCATTTTACAAAACCTAACACTAATTCTTTAAAGAGTTATCATTCTCATTTTGAGAAACATAAGGCTAAATCCAAATACACAGGGCAGAAAATTTAGTTTGATTCTTTTTAGCATCTCGATTTGGACTGTTAGAGGTGAAATTGGCTCTCTTTTATTTGTTTGGCAATTTCGACGTTTTTGTTACGAAGAAAACCGATATTCCTATTAAACTAGAAAAAGCAAGAATGAATGCCAAAAATGGATTTTGGTTTGGACTGAAATCAAGAGAATCCGCCCAAAATTAATTTTGTTTATGATTATAATGAACTGTACATAATGATATATTGTATTTTCAATAAGTGTTACAATGTTTTGCACCAAATAAATTAACATTTCAAATTATTTGATGGAAAATATAGCCAAGGCATCTAATTAAATTAAACTTAAGTGATATTTTATAACAAGAAAAGGAAGATAATACTTTCAGATATCTAAACATTAATTTCATACTGTATTTCTTTATTTTGTTTTCAAAAATATTTCAATCAGAAAAGTATTTTTTTAGGTTTATATAGATTTTATTTCACAAATGCAAAACTTATCTATGCAATTTTCTACAAAGATCCTTAGATTATTAGATTCTTTTCATTTGATGGTAATATCAATATAATATAAAATTCAAAATAATAACAAATCCAGACCATCGAGATCAATCCAGAATATTATAGCCCCAGTAATGTTAGTGCATATCCCAATTAATGGAATACGTATGCATATGAATCGACAATAATATTCCATTTTAATTAAATTTGATACTGATCGCTTTGATGATGAAAATAAAATTAAAATTCCATCTTATAATCCTTAGACAATTTCAATACCCAATTTGGATTATATGAAGTGAATTTTACTATACTTTTATAGTTTGCAAATTTTTATGTTATCATACCAGAAAAAGACGGACACTTCTATTCCATTAAAATATTTGAGAATTAAACTGAAAAACGGTTTTTGGTTTCAATTAGAACCAAGAAAACATATAATTAGTTGATAATTTACCTACATAAGTTTTTAAAGTGAAGTTGTTATTTTTAGATATGTAAAATATTAATTAAACATCTTTAATAATTTTGGATTTTTCGATTAGCTCATATTCTTGGAAGTGTAATTTATTATTCGTTTTATTTAGTAACATTTTAGTGAATATACGATCAGATCCGGGCTATGAACCTAATTATATTTCCTTCTTATTATTCCCTCTCGTTCCCCAATAGAGACATATTGAACATCAATACAAACCAATAAACAAAAAAATTTAACTGCATAATTTTAAGAGAGTCCCTTAAAAACAGAATTTTATGCATTTGTTTTGATTATCAATAATCCGACTCTGGTTATAAATATTTGAATATATTCTGTTTTAGATTGATATTTAAAAAATAATGAATTATTCATAATTTGCTACGACTCATCCTTAATTGAAAATAATTAAGTATATGATATGCAAATTTATAGATTGATTATTAGTACATATGCAATTATTAAATGATTTCTTTCTTATATTTATCATTAATAATTCTACATACTTTTATAAAGGTTTCAATATCAAAACAATATTTTTTTCCCGTTTTTCAAAGTATGATTTAATTAACGTATCTAAATAACAAGAAATGGATTAATTTAAAACATAAAAATTTGTGTTATATTTTAAAAGAAAGATGAGTGTTTTTCGTTTAGCAACTTAGGGCATTGTTTCCTAATATGTGGTCCACGAACCCCTGGGGGTCCGCAAGCCTATGTTTGGGGGTCCGCGGTCCCATTTGAAATAGTTTGTTTTTTAATTTAATGAAGGAATACTAAAATATAATATTGTCCGAAAATTGCACCTTTTTTCACTTAGGGGTCCTTGGCATTATGCTTGATTTCCTTGGGGGTCCGCGGCTGAAAAAGGTTAGGAACCGCTGACTTAGGGTATAAAAAGTTGTAGAAGAAAATATACTTATAGGAGAGCATATATTTTTTCTTCTAAAATATATTCGGAATTATAGCATAATTCGGTCAAAGACGACGAAGTCTTTGTCGTTTTAAAAACATTTTTTTCATGCAGAATTTTGATAAAAATTGGAAAAGTTATAAAATTTTAGACGTTTAAGTCTGGAAGATCAGGATTATTCTTTATGAAATCCATCCATAACGTTCTTAATAAGTAGCAGTTTCTTTTACAAACTCTTGAATTCTGTTATATGGAAATTAGAATTAAATATCTTAAATATTAAACGAGCTATTCTTGTATGTATGTGTTTTGGATTTTGAAAACGGCTTTAACGATTTTGATGAAAATTTGAAATTTAATAGAATTATGTTTTTTAAGTTTATCTGTAAAGTTGTCTTCTATCAGAAAACGCAAAATTCTACGAAAACCGAAAAAAAATTTTTTTTGCGTCATCTGTTGATGTGTGTTTATAATGAATATGACGAATATAATCTGTGCTGGTTTGAATATAGACTAATTCCAACAATTAATTTTAAATTTTATTCAAATGTGACTGTTAAATAGTTTTAAAATAAAAAACAATCTATTATCGAATTGCATTGTCAAAATGATATTTTGAACTTCAGCTTTTAGGTTTGCATTTTTTTAAAAGTATTATCTCTATAGTCAATTTTAATAACTAAAATAAATAATAATAATAACTATTGACCTTTATAATACGTGTTAAATATCTTTCGTTTGTATATCTAATACAGTGGTCGGAGAATCGGAGTAAATTACTCTAAATGGGATAAAAATGATTTTTTTTTTGTTTAATAGGAAAATTTTGAAGTAATTTTATCAAACATGAAGCAACATATTTTTTCTAAAAGCTATACTACAAATATGTAAATGTAAAATAATTCAATAATGTTTATTTAAAATTTACATTGATTTGTTTCTATTTAGAATTGGGAGGGTTATATCGACTTACGCAAAAATATTTTTTCGAGTAATGGTTAAAAAAGGGTTCAAGTGTACTTTAGAACACCCACAATCTGGCAACGTTGCATTTTCGACTTTGTTTTTAATTTAATTCGCGATATTTTTGTTAATTCAATTCCTATATGGTATTATTCTCTCTTTTGGGGCTAAATTTTCATTATGGACCGATTTGATCGCGAATTAAATTAAAAACAAAGTCGAAAATGCAACGTTGCCAGATTGTAACTGTGCTAAAGTACACTTTTTCCCAAAAAAGTTCTTCTACCGCTGATCTAATACTTCGATATAGCCAAAACATATTTGAATGAAATTTTATAAAATTTCATGAAATTTCAAACCGAGTTGAACTCGGTCGTCCAGGTAATTAAATTATTAAGGACGAAATGCATTCTAACAACGATTATAGTTATAATTACCAAGGTAAAATAATAGGTATTTGGCATTTAAGTTGTATTATAAAGAACTATATTAGTACCTGAAGAAGCTGGAAAACCGATGAAACGTATTATATAATAATAAAAGATCAAATAAAAAATCCTTAAAAAAAGAGATAATTATTAAATTAAGGAAAAGAACCATCAATAGTAATCCAAATAGTTTTTGGCTACCTGGTTTTTTTTAAAAGCATATATGTGACGAATTATTAGTACAATTGAAAAAATTACCTATAATGGAACTTTATAATTTTTTGATAGATTCTTTGCCCAAGTGTATAGTGGTTCATGGAATGCATTTTCCTTCCCAATGTTCGTCTTTGTAATGCAGATAGTCATTCAGTAAAATGGGACAGATGGATGTGTGATAAAATTAAGAAAGTTTAATTCTTAAGACGAATATGACATATAATATGACGAATATGACCAATATAACATTAGCAATTAATGTTTGAATATCTTTAGTAAAGATTTTACGATATATCAATGTGATTGTATACTTTAAAAGGGAACACACTTAATAATTTTCTATGTTATTTACATATTTCGTAATAAAAGTTCATCATACAATTACGAAATATGCTCTACTTACAATGTGATTATATTAAATTGATAATAATTTGGTGGAAAAGATTCGCTTACAATCGGTATACTACTGAATAACATATTATCGCCAATGTATTCTTCAATATATTTCATGCATCATTTAATTTCTATTTGTAATAATTAAGTTTCGTCAAATTTAAATTATGATTTCTGTACTCTTTTAGATAATTTTCTTCATGATGAAATCATACTAATATTTGATGTATAATTATCTATAATTCACGTTTAACAGTGTTAGAGTATTTTTTTCAATAATCAATACGTGCAAAATTATTTATAATATATTTAATGATTTGTTTATGGAATTTGTAAGCATTTTTCTGCATTTTGACTATTACTTTTAGTGTAAATATTTTTAAGACTTACAAAAAAAAAATAATTTAAATACATGCATTTAATTGCGTGAGGCAAGTTTAAACTGGACATGGAAGATTAAATGAATTTAATATTCAGCACTTATTTAATAAAGTGCTCCCAATACGATCACATATACATTCCTATGTGGCAATGCTAGTAGATTTAATAATAATATTTTTATTTCATTGCTATTAATATACTGCAATTTGGATAAGTATATGGAAGAAAACATTTTCCTGCAAAATTCGGTTATTCAGTTTATGAACATTGACCTTCTGATGTTTGTATAGGTATGTGGTAAATAATTATTGCGAAATCAACTACTAGATTTATATGGTTTTAGTTCATCTTTTGAATTTTCCACAGTGAGTATTTGTTTTAATCATAACAATTATCAAATTTTAATTGTTAATTATTTATGTTAATTATTTTTATTGATTTTTAGATGATTCTACAAACAATCATATGCATTGTTGCAATACTGTGTTTATTGCTATATTGGATTAAAAAACAGGAAGATAAATATTGGTCTAAGTTGGGAGTAACCGGTGTGCAATCATTTCTTAGTATCGAATATGTTAAAAATCTATTCAAAGGTATTTTCAAGTTTATCTCTATTGCTGATCAAATGAAAAATGCATACGACATCTCTGTAAACCATAAGTATTAAGAATACCATTAATACTTTAACATAAAATCATTGTTACGGTATTTAATTATTTTTTTAGATGTTTTGGATTTTATTCCTTAACTAATCGAATAGTTTTATTAAGAGATCCAGAACTTATAAAACAAATTACTATAAAAGATTTTGATTACTTTCAAGATCATGTCGACTCATTATTCAAAATGGACCCCGAGTCGGTATTTTCTAAAAGTTTGTTCGCAATGGAAGGTAATATTGCATATATTTTGAAATGGTTAATATTTTTTCGGTTTATTATTAAATTTTTTTTAAGGAAAACAATGGAGACGAATGCGGGCTACTTTAAGCCCAGCATTTACGGGAAGTAAAATGCGAGGAATATTTTTTACAATTGTGGAATGTGGTGAACAGTTTGTTCAACATTACAAAGAAGAATATTTGAGACAATCTAGCAGTGGACCATTGGAATTGGATATGAAGAACGTATTCACCCGTTTTACAAACGATGTAATTGCGACCACGGCTTTTGGTGTTAAAGTGGATTCCTTTAAAAATCCAGAGAACACATTTTATAAAATGGGACAACTGGCGACGCAACTGAGTATTTTCAAGATTGTACTTCTTAATATTTTCCCGTTTTTGACCAGAGTATAAACATTTAAGATATATACTAGAAATATCCAGTTAACAAAATAAAACTGTTTACAGTTTATGAGAATAAATTTTATACCGTTGAAAGTTGAATCTTTCTTCAATTGCTTGGTAAAAGAAACGATTGAAACTCGAGAAAAAGAGAATATAGTGCGAGCAGATATGATTCAGTTATTGATGGCAGCACGAAAAGAAACTCTGGCAAGAGAAAAGCATATTGATGATAAAGTTACAGGTTTTGCGACAGTGGAAGAATATCTCGACCAAAGAGAACAATTAAGTAAAAAAAAAAAATAATAAAAAACCACAAAAAAGGAGCCAAATTTATACTTTTTTCCAGAGTTGACTGATGGGGATATAGCAGCTCAGGCATTTTTGTTTTTCCTCGGTGGTTTTGAAACAGTTTCTTCTGCAATATGCTTTGCAGTTCTTGAACTTGCCATTAATTCTGATATTCAAAAGAAATTGCAAGACGAAATTGATGAAGTAATGGAAAAGTGTAACGGAAAATTAAATTATGATCATTTGCATTTGATGAAATATCTTGATATGGTTGTATCAGGTAAGAACAATTGCTTCCAAATATTTAGACGATTTAGTAAAGAGTATATACAATAGGGTGATTTTTTTTGACTTTTTTTTTTGGTCCCATCGTGAAATTTTGTTGGAAATACCAAAAAAAAAAATCTCTGAAAGTTTGAGCCCTTAATATTAATTTTAAGTCCTCGACCAAGACGTGTAAAGATTTCCCATTGAAAATACACGGAAACTCTGATTTTTTATTTTTAAATTTCTATATCTCAGCGGCATTTCATGGGATCGCTTTTACCGAAGATGGTTTTTAGTCAGAATTAAACGTTCTACAAAAGTGCTCCTTGCGACAAAGTCGTAACTCACACCGGTGAGGTAGTACGGGCCACTGAACCTGATTTTTCAATAAAATTCAAGGCTTAATATCTCGTTTAATATTGATCTTCGTGATTTGGTCTACAGGAACTTTTTTGTAGGAAATCAAATTCTCTACAAGTTTTTCATTTATAATTTTTCCGTAGCTCTTGTTATTTACGAGATAAATGCAAAAAAAAACGCGAATTTTATGGAAAAATCAGGTTCAGTGGCCCGTACTACCTCACCGGTGTGAGTTACGACTTTGTCGCAATGGGCACTTTTGTAGAACGTTTAATTCTGAGAAAAAACCATCTTTGGTAAAAGCGATCCCATGAAATGCCGCTGAGATATAGAAATTTAAAAATAAAAAATCAGAGTTTCCGTGTATTTTCAATGGGAAATCTTTACACGTCTTGGTCGAGGACTTAAAATTAATATTAAGGGCTCAAACTTTCAGAGAATTTTTTTTTTGGTATTTCCAACAAAATTTCACGATGGGACCAAAAAAAGTCAAAAAAAGTAAAAAAAAAATCACCCTAATAGACAAGTATAAGTTTTCCATCTATATCACTAAAATTTTCTGTTAATTTCATAACTAAATCGCCGTTTATTCATTGAAAATTTCACTAGTAAAATAACATTACTAATATATTTTCAATATGGTTTTACCTTGAAAATAAAATCATTAGAGACTCTTCGAAAATGGCCTCCGTTCGCATTCATTGATCGCCAATGTGTACGGTCATATGTACTAAACATGGACGATGGTAATAGAATGTCACTCGAAAAAGGTCAAGGATTTACAATTCCTATATTTGGCCTACACATGGATCCTAAATATTATCCAGACCCAACGAAATTTGATCCTGAACGGTTTAGCGATGAAAGAAAAGGAGAAATAAACCCTTCAACATATTTACCATTTGGTGTAGGACCACGAAATTGTATTGGTATTTTATTTTTAATTTGCTATATACTTAAAATACTTATATTAATTTTTTATAAATTTTAGGATCCAGATTTGCTTTAATGGAGATAAAAATTGCATTGATTTATTTGCTTGCCAATTTCAATGTGGAATTAATTAAGAAAAGTCCGATACCGATAGTTTTAGGAACGAAAGGGATTAGTTTATCAATTGATGCTGGTTTTTGGGTGGGAATAACTCCAAGAAATAAGTAACAAATAAACAATCAAATAATATAAGATCCAATATGTTTTGTGACCGGACAACAGGGATCATGACCATAAGGAACATCATTAATAAAACTTAAAGTATTCCTTAAAGTTCTTCGTTTGACATATTTTGTTTTGTTATGAAATCAATGTGTAATTTTATGTGGCAGCAATAATTTAAATAATTGTAGTTTTTTTTCATTTTGTGAATAAAAGTTTTAAAATTTTAAGGATAATTAAGCTTGTATTACTGAAAATTAACTTAAATCGTCCTGTTGTTTTTCAACTAATTCGACAAAGGTTTTGTTATCATGTAATGGCTATAGGGTTACCAACTCTCCAATTTTAGTCCGGAGACTCCCGAAAAATTATGCTTTCTCCAGACTCGAGTTTATACAAAAAAAAAAGATTTTTTTGTTTTTATTTTGAACACTTTTTCTTGTAAATATATCTTCTTCTTTTTATTAAATGCATCTCTCCGGATTAAGGCATAAGATCTCCAGACTTTCTGAAATTTAGAATTGGTAACTCTAAATAGCTAATATAATGGTAAGCTGGAAAATCGAAAATCAGTGGAAAATACATGGATTTTTGCACACCGGCGACCGACAAGTTAGAATTGGTTCTACCATTTATCCTGGTATCAATTTTATTGATTGATAAAATAGACAAATAAATCATAAAACTAGTTTTTAAATCGATCATTATTTTCGAAAAAAAATTGAAACCATTTTTTCAAACTAAATAAAAATCAATTGAACAATGTAAATTGTTTAGTAAAAAAATAAATTGAATAGTCTTATATAGTAAAACAAAAGGCAATAATTAGAGGAATTGAAACTTGAATTCGTAGTATTTTTAGAGTTATCTAATATTTGTTTGTTAATATATTTTTAGATTACTGTTATTAATAGATAATTTTCTCCGAGATATTCGTATATCACATGTTTGACAATTCATTCCCATATTAAAAAATCTACAGTAAACATGCCATGTAAAGTGATTAAAATTTAAATTGTAAAACAATAATTGTTAGTTTTAGTTGTTGTTTAGATCTTTATTATACAAATTTTGTAACTTATCATTTTATATTTTCCATTTTAATTGTTAACTAAAATATTTCTAATCTAAATCGTAAGTATTTTTTTATCAATTTATTTCGCATTTTTTATCCAAATAAAGGAATTTGAATATGAAAAATATTTTATGTAATGTTCCAGTTAAGGTTACCGACTCTCCAGTTTTAGTCCGGAGACTCCAGAAAAATAATGTTTTCTCCAAACTCTAGTTTACAAAAATAATCTCCGGATTTTTTAGGGTTACCAACTCCCCCATTTTAACCCGGAAGCTCCAGAAAAATGTAATTCTTTCTTGACTCCAGTTTACAAAAACGATTTTCCACATTTTTCAATGTTAATAAAAAGCAAAATTTTCCACTTTTATCAAGCGATAACAATTGATTTTATAGTCAAAAAAATATATATTTATTATATTTCGAATATAGAATGAAGCAGTAAAGCTTGTGAACGTTATCATTTAGAATACTTGCTAAATTTTTAAGACTGTTTTTTATTGAATACAACTCTCCGGATTTAGTTATATGTTCTCCGGATTTTCTATAGTTTAAAATTGGTAACCCTAAGTATAAATAACAATAATAATAATATCATGATCACGGGTAATTGTAAATACAGTTAAATTAATTCAAACAATAATTGATTTCCAACGTTTCGTCTTTATTATTAAGACTTTATCAAGCTCTGAAAAGTATTATAATAATTAATAATATACATAAACATACTTTACATATAATAATAATATTATTACAAACTGACCTCAACAATGTCTAAACGATCGTCAATTATGATCGTTTAAATATTAATATCGTGATCCTGATATTATTATTATAAAAAATATTTTAAAATCTTCAATTATTATGTCTTACGGATTGTTTTAAGGATTATTGAAAATCTCCTATAACTTTAATAACTAATCAGTGATCATTATTTAGTGTTTAAAAATAAAAATGAAACTTTTCTTTGGAAGTATAAATTCAAATTTTTTACTGTTATGTTAAAAAATTAACAATAATTTTTTTTTTAATTTTTATTTATTTTCCGTTATTTTTAATTGTTTACGTTTATTATTGTTAAAATATTGTACTGATTTGTTTACAGATGATTTTCATAATCATTTTACTCATAGCTATCACAATATTGTTGTATTTATATTGGTGGGTACGACAAGAAATAGACTACTGGAAAAGCATAGATATTCCATATAATCATCCAATATCTTCATTGTTTGATTTTATAAAAGGTCTTCTTAGAATTGAATCGTTTGCTGACCAAATGAAAGATTTGTATCAACGTTCAAATTCGAAGTAAATATAATATCATCAGTTCTAAATGCTAGTAATGTGACTAACTTATCGTTAATATTTTTTAGATGTTTTGGGACATATTCAGTTATAGTTCGAACAATTGCAGTATGTGATCCAGAACTAATTAAAAAAATAACAATTAAGGATTTCGACTATTTCCAAGATCATATCGATTCATTTTTCAAGAGAGATGTCGATTCGGCATTTTCCAAAAGTTTATTTGCATTGCGAGGTATATATTATGTAGTATATTTGAATTATTAGTAATCCTAAAACAACCTGTGGAAGATTGTATGTTGGGGAATCTCAAAAAGCAAAAGTAAATCAAGTACCTTATAAAAATGAATAATGGAGACCAATAATTAGTTGGTAGGTACATTTGGAGCTGTATTATAAAAGTACCAGATCTGAATTGCCAAAAATTAACACATTTTTCTTTATAATTGTTGGTACTTCCTATTCTTCTTTCAATATTCCTTCTAAAACAGTATTCCTAATTCCTTTTTGTATTTTACTGCTTTGAATTTTTGCCCAATTTCTTCCATTTCTCTTCTCAATTTCCTATAAAGTATCTATGCTGAAATTGCGTTTTATTCTAGTATACTCTCCAAAAGAAATAAAAATTAGTAATATTAAGAATTGGGACTACAGGTGTAACTACTATATGTACGCTTATTATTTCTGTGAAGTTTAGAATTTTCATATATATAAATTGGCTATCTTGCCGTGCGTCTCTGTTATCCCCACTTACGCATTCAAAACGTTGGTTAGGGTACTCCCTCACTAATGTATTTATTTGGGAATACGTATTTCGGATTTTCCGGTTTACAATATGCAAAAGTCAAAAAATATAATGCTTATTTATAAACTTAACTTAACTTTTTCGGATATATCTACTTATCAGAGTTTAAATTTTTAAGCAGACCCTAAGTTTTTGTTTCTAATAAATCAAATTTGTTTTATATTAAGCAGTAGTAACGTTTTGCTTTTAACGGACTTTGATTGATTATTAAATTTGAAATTTCGATTGTTTATTAAACGTTATCCCTTACAAACTTTGCTACCGTGATTCACTCTTTTAGGGGAGAAATTTTCAAAAACCCTTTCTTATTATATATTTACATCGTATAAGGAAAACACTTTCCAAATTTCGTCGACACAAATGTGCACTTTTATTTGAAAATAACTTTTTTTAGTTGCGAATGCAACGGGCAACTACTAGTATTTCAATAATTCTCCATAGTAATAACATTTGGAGTCGTATTTGCAATTATTTCAACCCCTACTTTCCTCTTATCTTTTTTTTGTCTTCTATTGAAAACTTTACTTTCATAATACAAAATTAAAAGTTGATTTGCATTAACAATAAGAATGTTTCCCTATACCTCCAATACAATAAACTAAAAATTTACCAGACATCTGTACTAATTTTTATAATGAAAAATAATTAAAAAATTATACAGAAAACAAATTTTCCAGGTAACCAATGGCGAAAAATGCGAGCCACACTAAGTCCAGCATTTACCGGTCGAAAAATGAGAGGAATTTTCATTTCAATACTTGAATGTGGAAAACAGTTCTCTGATTATTACAAAAAGAAATGCACGAACCAACATCCTGATGGAGCCCCCTTCGAATTGGAATTGAAAGATGTCTTTACAAGATTTACCAATGATGTAATCGCTACAACTGCGTTTGGGGTAAAAGTGAATTCCTTTGAAAATCCTAACAATACGTTTTATAAAATGGGACAGGAAATAACCAATTGGATTATTGTTAAAGTATTTTTAATAATGTTGTGTCCCTCCATAATGAAGGTAAGTTAAAATGAGTAAAGAAACATTTCTAAGGTGATAAAAAAGTTAATAAAAATAGTTTCTTAAAATTACTTTCGTACCATCACATGTGGAATCCTTTTTCAATGATATAATAGAAGAAACCATTGTTACTCGAGAAAAAGAAAATATTTTTCGTCCGGATATGATACAGTTACTAA
Organism: Sisyra terminalis; assembly: GCA_958496175.1. NCBI lineage: Eukaryota > Metazoa > Arthropoda > Insecta > Neuroptera > Sisyridae > Sisyra > Sisyra terminalis. The sequence goes on from OY292274.1 coordinate 59,813,326, forward strand.
TGGAAGCTCGTCAAGGAAATGATATCAAAGAAAAACATGCTGATGATGCAACCATGGGTTTTGCAACGGTAAAAGAATATTTAGATCACAATGATAAAGAAAAATTGAGTAAGAAATTTTCACGAAAATCAATGAAAAGTAAAACTTATGTTTTACGTATTTTACATAGATTTGACAAACAAAGATATAGCAGCTCAAGCATTTTTGTTTTTCCTCGGTGGTTTTGAAACTGTATCAACTGGAATGTGCTTTATTACTATGGAGTTAGCTATCAATGTGGATATTCAAAGGCGTTTACAAGATGAAATTGATGAAGTGATGGGGAAATGTAATGAAAATTTAACGTATGATGATTTGCATCTTATGAAGTATCTTGATATGGTGGTTTCAGGTAACAGCAATAAAAGATTTACAACTTTGTTATGAAAAATTATGACAAAGCTTTTAACTTTCTCACAAGAAATATGGAGCATTTCACGTGAAGCGGACAGCGAAAAAAAGTGATGTTCTGAAATTTGTTCATATTTGGCATAATTGTACTTCTAATAAATATGAATGTGGATACAAAATATTTTTTTCGAATGATGATTATTTGCCAAGTTATACGCTTCTAAAGAATTGTCATTTTTGAAATTTGTATTTTTTGAAAAAAAAAAATCGATTTTTTTTTTTTTTAAAATATTAAATTTGTTTAAAATTCTTTCTAAATAAAAAATAAAACTGACCATTTTTGGTACGACACTCAGGACGACACGTATGTGCTTTAATTCCTGTATCTCCTAAACTATTACAGATCCCATTATGAAACTTCTGGTGTATTATAAATGTACTTTAGGCTATATTTTGAAGTAAAAAAATCAAAAATCAAAATGGTCGAAGTTACTAAAATTCTGGTTTGAAAAGTTTACTTCCGGTTTTGTAAAAAAAAAATAAAAATGTTCAGTTTTATTTTTTATTTAGAAAAAACAATTCATTTTATATTTAAACCGCCATATTTAATATTTTAAAAAAAAAATTAATTAGAATTTTCTTTTTTCAAAAAATACAAATTTCAAAAATGACAATTCTTTAGAAGCGTATAACTTGGCAAATAATCATCATTCGAAAAAAATATTTTTTATCCACATTCATACTTTCTAGAAGTACAATTACGCCAAATATGAACAAATTTCAGAACATCACTTTTTTCGCAGTTCGCTTCACGTGAAATGCCTCATATGCTACATGTAGAATTATAGTGAACATAAACTTTCATGTGCTCAAATTTTAATTTCTTATTCTTATTGTCTACAATAGGAAGACTATCAGCAAAATGCATATTCCAATTTCTTTATGTACTTTTCCGTTTAATCAATTGTAATCTGTCAATTTTCATCATGAAAGCCAAAAATAAAATACGAAACTCAGCCTTTTTATTAATAATAAATACTTTTATTTAAATTTATCTAATGCCATAATTTATAATTTCAGAGGGCCTTCGAAAATGGCCTCCATTTCCGATGTTAGACCGACAATGTGTTAAGCCTTATACTCTTAAATACGATGGAAAACAAATCGAAATTGGAAAAGGTCAATGGTTAGGCATTCCCACCTACGCCATACACTGGGATCCCACATATTATCCAAATCCGTCCAAGTTTGATCCAGAACGATTTAATGATACAAATAAAGAAAATATCAACATAATGACTTATCTACCATTTGGTACAGGACCAAGGAATTGTTTAGGTTTGTATTTAAAATAATTCAAATTGAATTTGTCCATAAAAATAATTAATTATTACTATTATTTAGGTTCTCGAATGGCACTGATGGAACTAAAGATTGCCTTGATTTATTTGTTCCGAAATTTTAATGTTGATGTCACTCAAAAAACCAAAATACCGATAGTTTTGGGAAATAAGAGCTTTAATTTGTCCGTCGATGATGGTTTTTGGGTTGGGTTAACACCACGCCTGAAAAAATAGTTTGACGAAAAAAAATTATCTAAAGTTTTTCTACGATAAATAATATTTTTGTTGGCTCCCTTGTCATTTATTGTTTTAAATATCCTCAGTAGTAAAGTAAAACTTTTTTTAGGTGGTTTTAGATCATTTAGGTTTTAATGTCAGAATAATCTACCTCATGGAAATCAAAAAAATGATAATTTCACAAATGAATTTTTTGAGTATTATGAAATGAAAGATTCAATGTATCATATCTTTTATGTTTGTTCTTATATTTTTATCATAATTGTAAGAAATTGTTTAAAATGTTATTTTTGTAGTTCAAACTACAAACTTGTGAAACTAGTTTCAAACTTGTGAAATTCGAATAGCATAACCGGTGATAACCTTCATTAAAAGATACTTGTAATGGTAAAATCACATCACAGTACTTTAAATTATGTTTTTGACGGATTTCTAATGTCATTCGACATTACATTATATTATAGATTATCACCGGTTATGCTATTCGAATTTTACAAGTTTGAAAAAGCAATACAAAGTCAGCTACAGCGGTGATCGGCCCTCTCGCTCACTCCGCCAACCATACGCAGCCTATCTCTTTCTATTTTAAATAAAATTTTTTACGTCTGCCGATAGTTAAACCCCAACAAAACTATCTGGCTTTTTATAATTAAAATCTTAAATATTTAATTAATAAGCTGTTCAAATTTCAGAGTGAATCAAACACTTCATTTTGTATTAAAAAAAAATCAACTTTGGAGGGCATTAATTATATGTAAACCCCTTCAAAAGTGTCTGCCATCTTGGATTCTAATTTAAAATTACCTAAACTTTCGATTAACGTTTGTTGGCCTGTGAATCAAACACTTTTTTTGGCTTATATTTTATTACACCTTTCACCCATGCGCAGTACCTGGTGTCCCGGGTTGGGTTATGCAAACACAGGTATTCCTACTTCTCATCCTATATGTAAAATACTATCCTTACAAAATTTCAAGGTGCATCAAACACTTCATGAAACTTGTGTTATTGGCTCTTGGACTATATTGATGGGGGATTTTGGATCGAATTGATCCCACGCAATAAAAGATATTGAAAACTTTTAATACTAGAAGTCTAAACTTTATTTTTTTATGGTTAGTATTAGGTATGTGTTATATGAATAAAATTGGTGTATGAGTTGTACATCGTATATGCATTTATTTGTACAGTAAAACATGACTTTATATAACTGTTTATTAAAACAGAATTAGTCCTGATTTATTAATTGTTGGGCTCTTTATTAAGATTCATAAAATTGCCCATTTCGTGGATTGTTGATAACTATTGTTGAATTTTGTTAATTTATATTAATGATAAAACTATAAGGTAACTCAATATTGGAGATTTGGAAATATTTTATTTTTTATTTATTTACTCTTTAACTTCGACTGGTATTTCTATAGATGTATATAACATCTGTTCATGGAACCAAAAGAAATAAATAATGTACATTAATAATGTATTCAGTCTAGGGAAAAAAATAAATATATAAATAAGTACAAAGTAATTATGTAGTAACAATACAAGGAAAGAAACATTATACTAATAGTTACAGCCTACAGTTTGAATCCAACCAAGGAATTTCATGTTTTCAGGAAGCATATTATAATATTTAATTGCACCGTAGTAAGCACTTTTGGTATGTATCGTTTTATTAATTTTAGACAGTACTATGTAATATGTAAGACTAACAATAAAAAATTAAATGTCTGGTTCATTTATTAGAAAAAAAAAACAATGGTTAAATAATTTTTGTAGAGCTTTCTTGTTTCTTAAATTCCATATAGATTTGCAGCATTATTTTTATTAATTATTCACTAATTATGACTTATTTATATGTTGTCATCAGTAACGTTTATTGTAATGAAATTATTTTGTAAGGCGGTATCACACTGAGTATCTTAATATTAACATTATAGTAAGTCAACAATACAATTATATCTAGTAAGAAAAAAATGATTTCTATAAAACTTAGATCAGAAGCATTATGGGAATTACTACAATTTATTAAATTTTGTGTATTTTCGATTAGCAGTTCGGAATTTTTATTGCATATGTAAAAATCCAATTAAGGCCATGTTCATGGCTATCAAGAGATGATCATGAATGTAGAAATTCATTTCAATGTGAGGACTTCGTCCCATTAGTATCCATTTCTCTAAAAATTGACCTTGTGAGACTTGTTAATAATATATTATAATGGCAATGAAATGATTCATTCGGTTTGTTTAGTTATTTAGATAAAGAGCATACAACTGCACTCTATATTTTAAATATAATTCAATAAAAGTATAGTTTTTAAACATTCTCTATTAATTGTTTTATCACAACCGTAAGTAATAACACGTATTTTATGAGGAGATTATAACTTTAAAAATTTTCTGTTTTTAAAATCAAGTTGTTATAGCTTAATAATAATGTATTGCTTGCAGCATAAATATTTAGGAAATTATTTTCAAGATTCTAGAGAAAAAAAATAAGATGATAAATAGAAAAAAATGCAAAATTAATGCGTAATAAACTTGCACCTAATAACTATTTAATTTTTTGAGGCATAAAAATAATCAGATTTTGGTAACGTTTGGAAAAATCAAGCTTTCAAAGGCACCCAAACCATTAATTCTTTTAGTTTTGAGGCATCTATAATTCATTATCATTTTTTTCAACCAATAAAGTTCATTGTAAACTTGAAGATTTCCAACCATTGTCTATAAAAATTCTTTGAATTTATCCAATTCAATGCCAATTTGAAATCATATTGAAAACTTCTGGGTTTAAATGATCGCTTTTTGAGCAAGAAAATCCTTTTTGATTCTAGAACATAATATTTTAGTGCATTTTCGAGGGCCCAATCTTAAGAAAAACAAAAAAAAAACTTAGAATAAACCTTAATTTAAGTCATCAAAATCGTTTTAAATTTTAAGAAATTGCATGGCAAGTGCAATATTTAAGGTGCATTCATGTTATATTTTAACTACCTTTAATGGTTTTAATTGAACATTCTCGGCATATTTTCTACATTTGTATGCAAAAAGGCAAAAAAACGTCCAATTATTTAGTACCTTTTTGACGTCTATTATTCATTCCCCACCTTTCATACCTTTATAAAGTTAAAGTTGATATATTTTAAATGCAGTTATTGTAAATAAGCAAAAAGAACTATATCATATACGTTAGGCGCCATTAAACCTTGAATATTGCGCCGCTAATTGTTACTTATCCCACTTACGACTATATGTAGGCGCTAGCACGTAAGGTTATTTGCAGAAATTATATTGGACACAATGTAAACCAATTTTACACAGGGAACAAAAAATCATAAGTGTTTCAAATGTTTTATCAAATGATAACACCGGCACACAAAAAAAAAGTGCTCTGTACTTTTGACCAGACCTACATAAATCTACGTATTTTGACTCCCTGAACACGAATCCGGGGGGGTCGGTTTGACCCGTACACCCTCAAAAATTCGAGAAAACTTTAAAAATCGAAAGAAATTGTTAAAATCGGCAGTTTTGGTGACATAAAAATTTTTTTGAACTAAACCGAGAATGATTTTCATCTTTTTCAATCCGCTGAATACAAATTCGAAGTTTAAGTAGACCATAAGCCGTTTTCTTTGTAAGAAAATTGCAAAAAACCCTTAAAAATTGTAAAAAATTGCGGCTATAAAATTCGTGATTATATGATGCAAATAAACTTTTAAATCTCTACAAAGGATATTTTGCATATTATTCTATTTCTGGAATATGATTTTGAAGATTATTTGGCCAAAATCTTTAAGGAAATTGAAATTCCCCGCAAAAAATCTCTGAAAATTACAAATGGGCCAATTGCTTTCATTTCAATTCGTCATTTGCTTATATCGAACCCGTCTGGCTTTAAATGACTTATGTACAGGGCTAGTTAGTTATGCAAGAGTAGCTTTTAAGCATTTTTGAATTCCTGTTTGGACGCTTGTGTCTGTAACCAGGACACCTCCACGTGGTGACGGCGGGCAACAGAACCGTCTGGCAGAGTCCCTGGGTTAATGGCTTATATGCCGTCATGGCAGGCACAAGCGAAAAGTGTTTTACGATGCAGGGATTCGGAACCCTAGTGTCGGCGTCTGGTCAGAGTGAGAAAGCAGGCTCGCAAAGCAGGCAATTTTCTTACAATAAAAACGGCTTATGGTCTACATAAACTTCGAATTTGTATTCAGCGGATTGAAAAAGATGAAAATCATTCTCGGTTTAGTTCAAAAAAATTTTTATGTCACCAAAACTGCCGATTTTAACAATTTTTTTCGGTTTTTTAAAGTTTTCTCGAATTTTTGAGGGTGTACGGGTCAAACCGACCCCGGATTCGTGTTCAGGGGGTCAAAATACGTAGATTTATGTAGGTCCGGTCAAAAGTACAGAGCACTTTTTTTTTTGTGTGCCGGTGTAATCTTCATTTCAATATGATTTCTATTAAAATGCACATTTTAAAGTCTTAATCATTACTTGCAAATACCAAATCTAAACATTAATCAGTTTTAAGTATAAACTTCCACAAAATTATACATTTAATTTTTTCTGCATATTCATTTTAGACTTTCCAAAAAATGTTAACTACATTATTAGTTTTGGCACTTTCGTTCGGTATATATTGGTATATATTACGACCAAGACAGTATTGGACTAGCAAAGGCCTTAAATACATTCAACCATGGCCTCTTGTAGGAAACTTTTGGAGAAGTACATTGAAACAAAGATCCTTTGGAGAAGATTTTCTTGAACTATATAGGAAATATCCTAATGAAAAGTAAGTTTAACTAAATTTTGAACTATCAACTTATTAGTAATTTTTGTACTGTCAAATTAGAGTTTATGGTATTTATCCATTCAACAATCGAATGTACATGTGCCGGGATCCTGATATAGTACGCCAGACTACAATAAAAGACTTTGAATATTTTCTCGACCATGTTGATAATTTATTTCGGGAAGACATCGATCCTCTATTTGGAAAAAATTTGTTTGCTTTAAAAGGTATACAGAGACGCAATTTGATAATAATCAGTTAATTTTTTTTTTTAATTTATACAGGCAATCGATGGCGCAATATGAGAGCCACGTTAAGTCCAGCATTTACCGGAAGTAAAATGCGAGGAATGTTTCAATTTATGGACGACTGTGGAAAACAATTTGTCAAACACTACAGTGACGAATATGAGAAAAGTGCTGAACAAAATAAGAAATTGGAGGTTGATCTAAAAAATTTATTCACACGTTATACAAATGATATTATAGCGTCCACCGCTTTTGGAATAAAAACAGATTCATTTGGAGACCCAAATAATACTTTTTTCAAGATGGGACAAGAAGCCACGAAATTCAGCTTGCCTCGTTTAGTACTTTTGACCGCAGCACCTTTCTTAATGAAAGTAGGTATTTAAAAGATTGAAAAATGGACCACAAAGAACCAATTTTATCTTCCAATAAAACTATTATAGTTATTCAAAATAACTTTGCTATCCGCCAAATTAAGCGATTTCTTTGAAAAACTAGTGAAGGAAACTTTGGAAACACGAAGACGTGATAACATTGTTCGGCCAGATATGATTCATTTATTGCTGGAAGCCCAAAAGGGGACGTTGAACCATGAAGCTATGTCAGATGAAAAATCTACAGGATTTGCAGTTGTTGAGGAATCGCAGGTGGGAAAAGGAAAAGATAAAATTGGTAAGTTATATTAATACTTTCAAATTGAAATAACTATTATACATAAATGACGTTTTTTTTTAAGTTTTAACCGATTTGGATATAACAGCCCAAGCATTTATCTTTTTCTTGGCTGGATTTGAAACCGCTTCTGTATCAATGTGTTTTGGAACTATGGAATTAGCACTCAATAAAGAATTGCAGAGAAAATTACAAGAAGAAATCGATGAAGTGTTTGAAAATTGTAATGGGAAATTTACGTATGAAACTTTGAACAAAATGAAATATTTAGATATGGTAATCTCAGGTAGGTTTATCACATTCCTGAACTCTTAAATCATCGGTAATTTTGCTAATCAAATAAATTTTAGAATCCTTACGGAAATGGCCGCCAGGTGTAGCTACCGACCGTAAATGTATCAAAGATTACCACCTCAAAATCGACGACAAAGATATTTTAGTAAAAAAAGGGGAATCACTTTCATTTCCAGTGTTCGGTTTTCATAGAGATCCAGAATATTTCAGTGATCCCGATAAATTTGATCCGGAACGTTTTAGTGACGAGAGAAAACATGAGATAAAGCCTAATACTTATCTACCATTTGGTTCTGGACCTCGAAATTGCATTGGTACATTTGTTTTGCTATGCAAATAAATAAACGGTTTTAATTTTTTCTTGAAATTTTAGGATCAAGATTTGCTTTAATGGAAGCTAAAGTAGCTTTGGCTTATATTTTTGGGAATTTTAATATTGAGGTAGCGAAAAAAACAAAGTTGCCTCTTAGATTGGATCCGAAACAAACAAATGTTACTATTGATGGGGGATTTTGGGTCGAATTGACCCCACGCACCAAAAACTATTGAAATCTTTTAAGACTTGAAGTTTGGACGATATTTTTTTGTGATAAGTATTACGTTTTATAAGAATTAAATTGCTGTATAAATTGTACATTGTATATGTATCGCTTTAATAAAAAATGGATTTTTCATTTAACAAATGGTATAACTTTTTTATAAATTTAGCATTTTTTTGTTATTTTTTTTTCTATACTTATAACAAAATGTCAGGACACTCAATATAAAAAAATAAAATAAAATGATTCCCTAATCCTTCTCTAATTTTTAATATTGATAAAGTTAAGTGGCCTTATTTCTAATGGTTAAGTTAAAGATTTAAAGATAAAGTTAAGTTAAAGATAAATTAATATTTTTTTTCTTATTTAAAATTTAACTCGATTAATTTAGAACTCGATTTATCAGAACACATATAAAACCTTAATGCCAGTAAACCACCAAATGTTTTGACTGAAAAAATAAAATATTAAAGATCATAATATAATAACTCTGGTGAAATTAAATCCTCCCCTTCGTAATAAGATGCCTTCAGGTAAAAATTGCATAGCCATAGACACCAACTGTGGGTCAGGGACCAATTCATTTAGCAATGAGTTCATTTTTTTCTGTAGCTATTAAAATTATGCATCTGACATTCCATACAGTAGGTATATTAGGAAAATTTGGTGAGGCACGAGACTATGCAGTTGGGAAATACTGTTTTTGTCTATAAATATTTGTTCACGGCTGTTTTAATTCATTTATTGTCATAAACCAGTCTGATAAATATTTCACAATAAATCATCCGCCAAACCCCTCATTACAGTACATATTTTTATTTTGTACACTTCTTTCTTCAAAAGATTCTCAAGTATCAAATTATCTAAATATTTATTTTCTTTTGAAAGGACTTTTGATAAGGAATAGTTATTATTATCACAAATAAATGTGCTCTTATAAAACAAACAAATAGTTTATAGCTATTAATTGAAGAGACCACGTGTTATCCACCTTCTAATATCCAAGGACGTGCAATTTGATTTGAAGTATTAGAAGAACAGCATATTATTGTACGAAAGGATTATAATTTCATAACTTGTGTAATAGTTGCAGTGTGCAGTTTATAACTGAAATAAACTGGCGGAAAAAAATTGCGAAATTCAACTCAAATTATTAAAAATTGTAAGTAATAGATTATATTTAACTATATTTTATTGCTCAACATGTCTTTTTCTTTTACCAACTAAAAATGATTTCAATTTTATTATAATCGTTCTAAATTTTCTAGACAGACGAAAAATTAATTTAAAAGTTAATAAAAAGTTCAATTCATTAAATAAATATCATGAATTGTTATAACTTATAATTTTGCATTCATATAATAATGAAAACTATTCTATTGTCAATATCTATAAATATTTTTTGTCAAATTATTGAAAAGGTGAAATATTGAAACATTAAAACAATTTTTTGTAAAATATATAAATTTTTGCTTTCTTTTGTGACATACACCTAAAAGTAACACTTTTTTCATATGGTAAGTTTTCATTTTTCAAATTGAAAATAATCAATAGTAATATCATATTGCAAAAATCGAATCTATATTTAAAATGATTATAATTATTCATAATGAAGTTAAGATTCAAAAGGAAAAAAATCAATTTTTTAGGAACATTTATTTATGACTTATGATTTAAGCTGCTTTCTAAATATATTTAATTTTTTTACTAAACAAATCTATTAAAGATAATATTGCAACGGAGAATATTAAAGAGCATTAGTACTTCATTACACCTTAATCACAAATGATAAAGTTTTTATTGCAAGATTCTATGCATATTATAATTATTTGTTGATTATTGTTGAAACATTGTTGAAGCTTTTACAAAATAATTGCGAGGAAAAGATTGAATATTTTTCGTGCAATTTGATTGACATTTTAATAATATATGAATGCATAATTTTATGAACTTTAATTAACTTCAATTAACTATAACAATGTAATAAATAATATTTTAAAAAGATAGGGTAATAAGTTTGTTTAAGAAATATTTTATTCATAGTTTTAATGAAATCCATCAAATATTTAAAATTTTCCAAGAAAAAATAAATTTTTATGTTTCATAGTATTGTATTTCGTTTCTTCAATAAAAACAGAATTCTTAATTCGCTATAAACCCATGCAAAATATTTTTCATTTTACTTTAATTATCATTAAAAATATTAATTTACAGTTAATAAAATTTAATGTAATTTTAAGGTATACACTTTAAAATTTTTATTACCGTTAATATATATAAAAATAAATTTCGATTTGGTAATGGGACGGATTTTGTCGGATAGTCGTTGAGCTTTTGTACATACACAAGAACACATCAAAGTTAAAACAGTGTATAATTTTTTTTCGTCATTTTTCTCGAAAAATCGTAAAAATTTATAATGAAACATATTACATATAAATGTAACAAAAGTTCTTTTAGTATATCTAGTTAGAATGTGTATACATATAAATTTCAATGTTACCATTAAAAAATTCGTAGTATTTAATGCATTTATAAATCCTTTAATTTTTGATCTGCACTTATTTGTTCCTAACTTTTGGAGCTTTCCCTTAATTTTTTTTTAATTTCATACTATTGAATATTATAAGCTTTATGATTCAATCTGGTTACTAAATGGAACCATATGGTTTGATTCCAGACTTAACAATTTTTTATTAAGCCACTTTTTGTGGATTTGAAACCACGAATTCTGGCATTTTTTTAATTGCCTATTATCAAAAGAATCCTTAGCATTGTCGAAATTAATTGCACTATCACAGTATCTTTTCAAATTAAAGAAAAAAAAAAGATAACTTATCGTATCATTGGAATTCCAAATTCCAAGAATAGGACAAATAATTTACGTGTAATTTGACATGATTTGATTTTTGTTGATTTAAATCGATAAATAAATTTTGTAATTGATTTATGTATTAGCAGCAGTTACCACCTTAAATAATTCGGTACCAAATTACAATATTACTTATGAAGGGCACAGAAGTGATTATTTACTCTTAACAACCTTTTAAATTTTAAGCATTCGTTTTTATGTATTACTAAGTCAAAAAAGAGTCTAGACAGTGTAAACAAGAAGTTGATTCGTTATATTTTATTTGCGGTAAATTTATCAAAGTTAGATACAAAAAATTTTCTGCGGAAACAAATTTGAGGCTTTCGATACTAATGAAGCCTTTATTAATCTACGTTTTCAAAATCAAGATAAAAAACGGCATGTAGATTACATAATTGGCCAGTAATAGTAGATGATTGATTTTCTGATAGTAATGCAAGTTGCGTATACTAAATACCCTTATCACCTTTGCTTATGAAATAACAAAGCAGATTCAGTACATTACCAAAAGAGTATATGGCCTGATGAAGTTGAATTTCAAATACAAAAGCATAGTGTTAAACGGGAGCTTATAGTAAAGTCTAAGAATATATTGATGCTACCGTAACATAAAATAAGACTAAAATTAGAAGCAATTTGTGAAAGCTCAAGATTAAAAATTTATTAAAAGGTATTCTTTCCCAAATTATCTACGGTTTAAATTAAAAAGGATATTTATGTCAGATACAAACAAAATAACTAATAGACAGTGATGAAATCACACAATTATTGCTTGCTAAAGAAAAATAAGCCTGAAAAAGTCTTAAGCCAAAAATAATGGTTTTTCGAAAACAACAGAGCTAACAATTATTCAGAATTTATCAAAACTATGATTAAAAGCTTTAAAATTACGGGATGTAAAATGTCTCATATGTTAAATCCTCACCTGGACCAATTTAATGTTAAAAGAACATGCGCAGAGGAATAAGGACAGATTTTTCATCAAGATGTAATGAACTATGACTGACATTAGCCATGTAGTCCAAGAGCCAATAACACAAGTTTCATGAAGTGTTTGATGCACCTTGAAATTTTGTAAGGATAGTATTTTACATATAGGATGAGAAGTAGGAATACCTGTGTTTGCATAACCCAACCCGGGACACCAGGTACTGCGCATGGATGAAAGGTGTAATAAAATATAAGCCAAAAAAAGTGTTTGATTCACAGGCCAACAAACGTTAATCGAAAGTTTAGGTAATTTTAAATCAGAATCTAAGATGGCAGACACTTTTGAAGAGGTTTACATATAATTAATGCCCTCCAAAGTTGATTTTTTTTAATACAAAATGAAGTGTTTGATTCACTCTGAAATTTGAACAGGTTATTAATTAAATATTTAAGATCTTAAGTATAAAAAGCCAGACAGTTTTGTTGGGGTTTAACTATCGGCAGACGTAATTTTTTTTATTTAAAATAGAAAGAGATAGGCTACGTATGGTTGGCGGAGTGAGCGAGAGGGCCGATCACCGCTGTAGCTGACTTTATATTGCTTTTTAAACTTGTAAAATTCGAATAGCATAGCCGGTGATAATCTATAATATAATGTAATGTCGAATCACATTAGAAAACCGTCAAAAATATAACTTAAAGTACTGTGATGTGATTTTACCATTAGATTACCATTATGCTATTCTAATTTTACAAGTTTGAAAAAGTAATACAAAGTCAGCTACAGCGGTGATTAGCCCTCTCGCTCACTCCGCCAACCATACGCAGCCTGTCTCTTTCTATTTTAAATAAAAAATTTTACGTCTGCCGATAGTTAAACCTCAACAAAACTGTCTGGCTTTTTATACTTAAAATCTTAAATATTTAATTAATAAGCTGTTCAAATTTCAGAGTGAATCAAACACTTCATTTTGTATTAAAAAAAAATCAACTTTGGAGGGCATTAATTATATGTAAACCCCTTCAAAAGTGTCTGCCATCTTGGATTCTGATTTAAAATTACCAAAACTTTCGATTAACGTTTGTTGGCCTGTGAATCAAACACTTTTTTTGGCTTATATTTTACTACACCTTTCACCCATGCGCAGTACCTGGTGTCCCGGGTTAGGTTATGCAAACACAGGTATTCCTACTTCTCATCCTATAGATACTATCCTTACAAAATTTCAAGGTGCATCAAACACTTCATGAAACTTGTGTTACTGGCTCTCCGACTAATGGTAGTACAACGGGAATATAATGAGAGATTACATTTGATGTTTAATACGAGAAAGTCTATACAAACATAAGAAAACCACTAAGAATATTATTATTTTACGTTTTCGTGCTTTCAATTATCATTATTTTTGAATTACAAAGATTCGGATATTCAGCAAAAACGTTACATTTATGAACATATATCATATTTCTTAAAAGTTCAAAAAACTGCTCTAGTTTCTACAAAAGTAAACTTTGATGTTTTTTTTTTCCTTTTTAAGTAACTTAGGAGTAACCAAAATATTATACTCAGAAGTCAGACCCAATAATTGTGTCAATCAGTGTTATTTATGAATATTTTAATATTGTCATTTAAATCATTGATTTCTGAGAGGATTTATTTTTTATTTTCCAAAATTCTATAAGACACAAATCATTTTTAGTTTAAAGATCTACAAGAATTTGCGCAATTTTTGAAACTTTAACACTATTTTTACCTTCACTTTTCACTAGTGTGGTGCAAAATAAATGACAAAAAACAAACCTTGCTTAGCCTCTCACTAGGTAAATAAAAATTTTCCTAAGCTACAAAAAATTTCAAATTAATACAAATTGGAAATTGACAAATCAACAGTAATTTGCACACTTTTTCCAATCGTAATTGGTTGAGTATTGACGTAGATCCTCCCAACTCATTAATCAGCTTAAAACGTGCAAATATAATTAAGAAATCCATATTTTTGTTTTCACTGTGCTTTATGTACATCTTCAGTAAACTGATGACAAATATTTATTTTGTATGCAGATATTGTGAGAATCGTAGACATAGATTTTCATTAATATATTGATGAAATTTCATTGCAGTTTAGATACTCATTATCTATTTAATGATTTTCGACTATTAGTATAAGATAAATTTATTAAATTTTCTATATTTTATTTTCCTAAAAACAATTAAAATTTATCCTTGGATGGTATTTGATAAATAAGAACAGTTATTAATAATTGAGAGAGACGAGATTCAATGAAACCTTGGATATTGCGTTTCTAATAATCACTATTTGTTAGTGTATATGTAAATGCTAGCACGTAGGATAATTTAATGTAATTATATTATATACAATGAAAAATTGTTTAAAATTGTGAACTTGAAAATATAGACACTAATGTAGGTATGTATTTATCGGTTGGCTTCATTTAATTTGAGTTCAAATGTTTCATTATATTTCACAAACGAGCAAAACCTATATTTTTAAAAATTTGGAATCTATTAAAAAATAAATTATATGAAAATTAGTCAAAATTTAAGTATTACTAATAATTTAACTTTTCCACGACACACCAAAATATTTCAAAAGAATAAATAGTTTCCCAGTTAATTCCACAATATGATTTATGAATTTAAATAACCAGAAGTGGTAAATTTTTCAGCTAAAAGTACCTTTCTGTTAGTTTTCTGTCTTTTATTTCAACAATTTTAATTCAAACAACAAAAACAAATTTATAGCCTTTTGCATAATGCATCTGCACCAATCTTAAATCTTCTTCAACTTAACCTTGAGTATCAGTTTCAAAATAATAAAGCGACGTATGATTCACTTATTGTTTACTTTCCGCGAAAAACAATAAACAAATTTATTAACTATTAAATTTTAATTACATAGAAATGCATTTGAACTAATGAGAAAGTAAGAATTAATATTCAGCAAGAAAATGAAGACATAATGAATTAAATATATATTTTCGAGCATTTGAAACTAACCACTTTGTAATATTTACTTGTAATGGTTCCCTAGTTGTATAGACCTTAAACTTTGATATAATGTTGGAGCGTATTAAAATTATGTTTGGTCATATAAATTTATTTTCATTGATTAAAGTGGATTATCAACTCTTGAATTTTATTCCGATGACTTTTGATTTTAAAAGTACAATTAAAATACAGAATTTTGTTACAACTATTGACTTTAAATCAATAATATACTTAGCTTCAAGTATATCAAGAGAACTAAGGAAAATATCAAAATATTACACTTCGAGTAGAAAAAGTTAAAAGGTAAAATATTGTGGGAAACACAAGAAGGAACTTTTAAGTTAAACAAAAATGTTAAGATAAGTAAACAAAATTTTAAATTTGTAAACTTACAAGTGTAGATTAATTGGAGGAAATAAAGTTTTATTATTATTATTATTATTACACTTCAAACATCGCTTAAACTTTCAATGTTTTACCACATAATAAATGTAGTGACGATTGAAATAAATAGAAATCCAGTGAAATAACTTTAAACGATTATAGTGGGTACTACGGCAATATCATCCCCCCTTAATTTATTAGTTTTTCCAGGGCTTTTCTTCTACAGAAGAGCTTTGCATCAATAAGTTACAGCATAGAATTTTCTCTGTTAACAATTGTTGGATACTTTTAAATATTTGGTTTATCGACCAAGATTGATTAGGATTATTTGATAGCTCTTTATTTTTTTGGCATATATTTGGCCCCATTTCCTCCCTTAACTTCTTGTTGGTTAAATTGTTTGCTATTTTTCGTTGGTATCAATTATAGAAATGAAAATTATTGAATTTGAACTTAAAATAACTCATTTGGCATTAATTAATCTCTAATGCACTTTGTTAGACAATGAAAATGATTTTCGTAACGACTTTCCATTGCTTCCCTGTGCAACTTGAAGAGCATGCAATACCAAATTTGTATTCCTTCGGGCTTTTGGCCTTACCATTTCAATATAGATTTCGGAATTAAAAATATTTTGTAATTTTATATGAGTTAATAAGTCACTCTAATAATAAAATGTCTTTAGCACCACTACTTTGAAATACCTTAAAAGCAGATAAATAGCAATTGTATGACTATAGGTTTAAACAAAATTAATTTCCGGTACACCTAATATTTTGAACATTTTTACAATAAATATATCTATTTCTTTGCTAAGTGTAACTTGACGGGTTTAGTCATACGCAATTCTAGGATTATTACTTTTTAATTGTTATTTACCGTCGCCTTATCTATCTTTATATATAAAAGAAAGTCGTGTTAGTTACACTATTTATAACTCAAGAACGGCTGGATCAATTTTCATGAAATTTTCTATGTATATTCGGTAGGCATGGGAATCGGATACAAAATATATTTTATACCTCTAGAAGATTAAGATGTCCCTCGACATCTTCTGCAAATTTTTACGCCTACTTGCCTATATACTATTTGTAATCATTGATGCCTGTGATGTATTTTGAAAAACGTTTAGCAACGTTTGAATTTGGCATTTTTATTTATTTAATTTATGTGTTATGTACATATTTTACTTAATATTTATTGTAATATGGAACAATTGGGGAAATGACAATCTTTTGCCACTATTGTAAGGCGTTAAAATACAGCGGCGAATCTACTGGGTTATATTGTGCTGGTGAAAAAGTAAAATTGCCCCAATTGGTCCCATCACTAGATCCATTACGCTGATTAGTTTATGGGATAGGAAATTATTGTAAAAACTTTTTGACCAATATTCAAAAACTAAATAGTAGTTTACAAATTTCGTTTCGCCCATAAAACAAATATGTTTAAGGAAGTACTAAAGAAAACAGGAATATTTCCAGTAAGCTTCCAGTTCCTGATCAATAGCGATTTTTGGATCGAATTGGCCAAAAAAGCAATTCAATTTTGAAGGGCTCAAACAGACAAATACAAAAAAATGTTCAAAAATACTTATCGTATGTCTTTAAACTCATATATAGGTGAAAATTTTAGGATTTTTCGTAAGCGTATGAGTTTCACCTTGCTTAATGTTTTTAAGGGTGTAAATTTAAATACGTAAAATGCAATATATATAAATTTAATTGTTAATAATTATTGTTATTATTAGTAATTTAATAATTAAAATATAGCAATATTACCGATATAAATTTATTTTCGTAATTCAATTTTAGGTAGAACGAAGTTAACCGGGTCCTCTGATATTTGATAAAAAAAATATTTGCATATAACATAATCAAGTACCTACATATCAATCGTAACGCAGGCTATTGGTAAAACGTTTTATTTTTAAATGTATTTAATATTATTACCATACACAAAAGAATTTAATGAAGCCATGAAATGAAATTTGAAATTTGGTTTGTTTTTAAAAACATTAAAAATATTATTACATTGTATATACACGAAAAATTCAAGTATATGCTCAACTGTTGATATGAAATAACATAGTACAAGCTTGAAGGCCAAAATAAGAGAATGGCAGCTTTAAATATGTCGTTTAAGAAATCTGAACCGGTTGGAGGTATTTATTATTTGTTGTCAATTATAAATACATTAACACCTCTTTCCGAATTCATTAGTGACACCTTTAGTTCTACCTTTTTCACACATTTTGGCCATCAAGCTTTCACTATGCTATTTCATACCACCCGTTGAGACCAGGCAGAAAATCGTTTGCAATTTCACATCAGCTTGAAATTCAGCCGGTTTCGGTCACAGTATTGATCATTATCGATCAAAGGTTGATAATTCGAACGTAAATTTCTGCCTACCTGCATTCTTTCGTATGATTCAATAACAGGTTTATTGATTTTTATAATCATTTGTTTTTAGGTACATCTTAGGCGTGTTTCGCCAAAAATAAGTATAAAAGTCACAAACAAGTCTAATCTAAATATTTGTACCAATATTTTATTCTGGTTTTACTTTCGGTTCCAATTTAAAGAGAGCTTTACTGTTTTGATAGAAACTTTGTAATTAAGTTCAAATAATTTTTCTTCAGAAGAAAAGATTGCCTATTTACGTTTAATTATTAATAATTAAAGTTGGATTAGAAGAAGCTAGATTAAAATTATTAAATGGACATCCATTTATTGGATATAAATTGAACTCTTTAATTAAATATCTATGTTAATTTTTAAGATATCAAACAATCAGCATATTTTTATACAAATTGTATTGCGAGTCACTTCGGAAATGTATCATAACTCCGCGGGCCACTATTAAAGTTGTATCTCAAATTCTCCATACTAAATTTAGATACACTGTAAACATTTATAATATATTGATTTTCACCATTATGGTCTTTATAAAATGTATACATTTTATAAAAGTCTGATGCATCTCGCGGGTTGGCCACCTCTGACAATCTCTGATTTAAATAAACAATGAATAATCTATGTTTTATCTACCTATATAGAATTGTTATGTTGGTTTGTGTAGATTTAAAAAACTCAATAAGTTTTGCATCCATTTAGCTCAAATTTTGTCACAATATATAATCCGCTTTAATGATTGTTTTTATTTTTTCTTGCGTTAGTAACATACCTGCGATCGCAAAAAAACGGCTTTTTCAACGGTCAATACAATAACCGCAAACAATCAATACTTTATTGTTATGATCGTATAGTGATTTTTTAGAGGTAGAGGTTCTCAAAACGTAATTGATTAATGTATATATTGAAGGTGAGTTATAATTGGTACAACGAGGGATGCTGCGGGTTGACAAGGAAGGTGATTCTAATAATTCTCCAAGCTTTTTTTTTCCTAAATTCAATGTATCTATTTACAATTATTGGCTGGCAGGACAACGTCTGCCGGGTTTAGCTAGTAACTACTAATATCTTTAGCGATTCTAGGGTTAATAAGAATCCGTAATCCATAAATATCGAAAATTTGCTCGATACAAAAATCGAACTAAGAATCTACAAGTTTCGAAACAACCACCTTGACCATTTGACATATTCTGTCCATCACTAGTAATTGTAATAATTGACTCATTTAAAATTATATATCGTTTGATTATTGTTAGACCTACATAAAAACCGTAATGTTATAAATAAACTAAAACTTTACAATTGTAAGGAAGACGAAAATAACGATGTAGACGATTAAAAAAAACATAGATTCCAAAAGGGATCGAAAACACCATTAGAAAACAATAGTTCTTCAACCGTTTAATTATTGTTTTAATTAAAAAATATTAAAACCAATCTCTATCAACTTTAAATTTTATTGGTTAAAATGTGAATTTCTTCGATTAAAATCAAATTTGAACTATGGACACTAATTTAAAAGTATTTAAAATTATTCCTAGGGAAAACTTTTGCTCTGATTTGGAGTTTCGTTAAATTCAAGGTAAAAAAGTATTTTATAATTGTTTATTTTTTTTTCTATTTCAGAGGTTTAAAAAATGTTCGCATCACTATTGGTTTTAGTTCTCTCGCTTGGTATTTATTGGTATATAATACGACCGAAGCAGTATTGGGGCAACAAAGGAGTTCGCTACGTTCAACCATTACCCGTTGTGGGAAACTTTTTGAAAAGTACTCTAAAACTAACATCGTTTGGAGATGATTTCCTCAATTTATATTGGAAATATCCAAATGAAAAGTAAGCATCAATAACTGAAATTTTAATTAATTATTACAATTGATGAAATTGATTTAAATTAGAGTCTGTGGCATATATCCATTCAACAATCGTATGTTCATGTGTCGAGATCCAGAAATAATTAGACAAACTACAATAAAAGACTTTGAATATTTTCTCGATCATGTTGATAATTTTTTTAAAGAAGATATTGATCCCTTGTTTGGAAAAAACTTGTTTGCCCTTAAAGGTAATGAGGATATTGATTGTCAATTTATTGATCATGGAAATTATGTATTCCTTAAATTACTGCAGGTAAACGATGGCGTAACATGAGAGCTACGTTGAGTCCAGCATTTACTGGGAGTAAAATGCGAGGAATATTTCAATTTATGGATGACTGTGGAAAACAATTTGTAAAACATTACAATACGGAATATAAAA
The DNA here is from genome assembly GCA_958496175.1 of Sisyra terminalis. Taxonomy (NCBI): domain Eukaryota; kingdom Metazoa; phylum Arthropoda; class Insecta; order Neuroptera; family Sisyridae; genus Sisyra; species Sisyra terminalis. The sequence continues at coordinate 59,833,728 of OY292274.1, forward strand.
AATGCGTTGCACAAAATAAGAATTTGGAAGTTGATCTAAAAAATTTATTTACCCGTTACACAAATGATGTGATTGGTTCTACTGCATTTGGTATCAAAACTGATTCGTTTGAGGATCCAAATAATACTTTTTTCAAAATGGGACAAGAAGTTACTAAATTCAGCTTGATTCGTTTAATAATAATAACAACAGCACCGTTTTTAATGAGAGTAAGTATTCAACAAAAAAGAATTAAATTTTTGCATAGTGGAATATTTTAGAATGAAGATACGCTAGGCAATTAAAAAATTTAAACATTTCTAAGCATCGCAAAGCAAAATGTTAAACTAAAGGAATAAAAAATTAAAATTCAACTACCCTCTTACTCAAATAAAAGTAACCGAAACACTATTATTCTTGGACTTTTAACAATCATCAAATTCTTATTATTTATATATTTTAAAAGACTTTGATTTAATTAACTAAATTCCAACAGTTAATTGGATTCTAATTACTTGGGAAAGAAGTATCTACTTAGTTAACTATCTTAACATTCTGTTTTTAGTTTCAACAAAAGATTTTTAAAAGCTTTGTTTTGTTCATAAAAGTTGTCCGCTTTTGCGGAATGGACAACAATCAATATCATTTCATGGAATGTTCAATATTTTCCATATTTTATGGAAAGATTCATCAACATTTACAGTTCATATAACTATTTATTCACAAACTATTTCATGGTTTTTAAAAGTTACTAAGATAAATGTGATAAAGCTGACTAAAATGCAAAATTTTGCATATTTCAAAGAAGGGGTTACTTCATAGATTGGGTGTAACATTTATACTTAAAGTAAAATACAATATTATTAACATTTCAAAGTAACCGAAATACTATTATTTTTTGACTTTTAACAATCATCAAATTCTTATAGTTTATACATTTTAAAAGACTTTGATTTAAATGACTAACTTCCAACAATTAATTGGGCTCTAATTAGTTGGGAAAGAATTATCTACTTAGTTAACTATCTTAACATTCTGTATTTATTTTCAACAAAAGATTTTTAAAAGCAATAATTGACCGTTTTGTTTAAATTGACCGTTCAAATCTGCAAATTTGTTCATAAAAGTCATCCGCTTTTGCGGAATGGACAACAATTTACATCATTTCATGGAATGTTCAATATTTTCCATATTTTACGGAGTCATCAACATTTATACATAATATTACTATTCATTTACAAATTGAACTATTTCATGGTTTTTAAAAGTTACTAAGATGAATTTGATAAAGCTGACTAAAATGCAAAATTTTTCATATTTCAAAGAAGAGGTTACTTCATAGATCGGGTGTAACATTTATACTTAAAACAAAATACAATATTATTAACATTTTTCATTATAGATATTTAAAATGGCATTGCTCCCGGCTAAACTAAGCAATTTCTTCGAAAAATTGGTGAGTGAAACTTTGGAAGTACGAAGACGTGACAACATTGTTCGTCCCGATATGATACATTTATTGTTGGAAGCTCAAAAAGGAACGTTGAACCATGAAACAACGACAGAAGAAAAATCTACAGGATATGCTGTCGTTGAAGAATCACAAGTTGGGAAAGCCAAAGATAAAATTGGTAGATAAATTTCATATGTCTTGTCAATCGAAAATAAGTATATGGTTTATTTTTCTTTAGTTTTAACTGATTTGGATATTACCGCCCAAGCATTTATATTCTTTTTTGCTGGATTCGAAACCGCTTCTGTATCAATGTGTTTTGGAGCTATGGAATTAGCACTCGACAAAGAATTGCAGAGAAAATTACAAGATGAAGTTGATGAAACTTTTGAAAGCGGTAATGGAAAATTAACCTACGAAACTTTAAGCAAAATGAAATATTTAGATATGGTTATTTCAGGTAAGTCTATTAGTACTTCAACTTATTGCATTATGATTCTAAATTTACTTCAATGAAATTTCCATTTTAGAATCTTTACGTAAATGGCCTCCAGTTGCAGCCACTGATCGACAATGTATTAAAGATTACCACCTTAAATTTGACGATAGAGATGTTTTGATTAAAAAAGGGGAAGCACTTTCGTTTCCAGTTTTCGGTATTCACAGAGATCCCAAATATTTCAGTAATCCTGATAAATTTGATCCGGAACGTTTCAGTGATGAAAGAAAACATGAGATAAAGCCTAACACTTATCTACCATTTGGTTCTGGACCTCGAAATTGCATTGGTACATTTGTTTTGCTATGCAAATAAATAAACGGTTTTAATTTTTTTTTGAAATTTTAGGATCAAGATTTGCTCTAATGGAAGCGAAAGTGGCTTTGGCGTATATTTTTGGAAATTTCAATATCGATGTAGCCGCAAAAACAAAGTTGCCACTTAGATTGGATCCGAGACAAACAAATGTTACTATTGATGGGGGATTTTGGGTTAAATTGACTCCACGAAATAAAAATTATTGACAACTTTTGTCAATTGATGTCTTTACAAAACTTATTTTCATGAACTACAAACTTTTGTTAATGTATATGCCACTCTCTTAACACATAGGTATACGTTATACGTATCTATTTTGTATACTCCATTCAATACGTTTATAATAAAAAAGGCAAAATATATACTGAAATGAATTGGAAGATTACATTATAATTAATTTTTTTTAACAGCCATAACTATGTAGATCATTCTGGATTTTCGATTCATAATTTTACAAACTTCTGCAAGCAAAATTATTATATTTAGACTACGGAATTCAACATAATAATTTATTAGCGTGGTTTACTACATATTGACTACAATGATTATTTCTTGACAATTTTTTAGAAAATCGTTCTATTTGTATTGTAGAAGTCGATATTTGAGATCGAATGCAAATTTTGAGGAGTCAAATACTACAAAAAGTTTGCAATTTATATTATACCTATATTAATTACCAGGTTTATATTAAGATCAAATCTCTAAGGAATATTTTTTTGTGAAATTTGTTTCAAAAATTATAATCAACTGAGATTATAGGTCAATTGTAGAAAGTTTAGGAACATTAAAGGGATGAAAATTATTAAGTTAAATGTTTTTTAACAATTTTTTTTGGCTTACCACATTTAGAAACTTTAGCAAGCAAAATTTTTATATTTAGACTACGAAATTTAACATAATAATTTGTTAGGGTGGTTTATTAAACTTTGACTACAATGATTATTTCTGGGTCCTTTTTTTTAGAAAGTCGTTATATATGTAGTGTAGAAATTGCTATTTGAAATCGAATGCAATTTTTTTAGGAATCAAATACTACGAATAGTTTGCAATCAATGCCAATATTAATTATTAGGTTTATATTAAGATCAAATCTCTAGGAATATTTTTTGTGAAATTTCTTTCAAAAATTATAATCAACTGAGATTATAATAAACTGAGATTATAGGTCAATTGTAGAAATTTTAGGAACATTAAAGTAATGAAAATTATTAAGTTAAACTTTTCTATATAATTTTTTTGGCTTACCACATTTAGATATGGCACCTGGCAAAGTTATTATTGGAAATACACCAAACACATCAACAATGCACACAGTTGCAAAGAATAATGACAGTTTTTTTGAATTATTTGTAACGAACAACAACGGTGTCTTTTCCATATTACACAGTACTCAATTTTTATTCCTTAAATTGTAGATTTTTTTCCGGTTTAAGTTTCACAAAAGTCGATTAAAAACTAATAGAAATATATTGTTTTACTTTGATATGGCAATACCACAATACTCAAATATCGTCAGACAGAAATGTGAAAAAGTGTAAATTTATTCCACATGGCTGAATATAAAATAGAGGTTGCTTTTACCTATATATCGATTTACACTGACAATCACAAAACAAGTTCAGATTTTTTTCAGCGTTTACCTATATATCCGTTCAAAAATTTGTAATTAAAACACGCACAGGTAAGAAAATAGCATACGAGTACATGTATTACACTTTACTGCAGTTTCTGTAAATATAAAAAATACAGTAAAATTATAACAAGTTTAAGTACTAATTTTTTTAAATTATTTTCATTTTGTAAAACCACTATTTCATCACAAGTAATATTTAGCCAGTAATATAAAAAAAATATAATGACTTCCTACAACATTCAACAACAAATGATTTTCAACCTATCTTAATTTGTTCACAATTTTAACTTCGTTAATTTCAATGCACTTTTATGGCTTCTCACCTTTTTCAGAATATAAAAATCGATAGATTCGGACAACCTTAAATAATTTAATACGAATTTCTCAAGTTTCCAATATTTGGTGTAAACTCGTTTGTATTAGTTCACGTAACTAGTAGCTATCAAGATAATTACGTATCATTTCTTTAGCATTTGAACCAACCAAAAACTACAATGGAAAATTACAAACAACAATTAACATTTTCTTTTGATTTTTCGTAGTCTTAAAATCATTAATCTTTTTCATTATTGTCAATCATTGCTTAACTATAAAATCGTCGAAATATCAGAAATAATATATAATTATGTCTTTTTGCTTTTATAATAGAAATTTATAAGCATTTTGGATAACGACTTAAAAGAAGCAGGAAAGTTTTTTTTGAAATTGGAAAAACGAAAAAAAGATGTTTTAATTTTGCGGTTTTTTACTTTTCCTTTAATTTACTTCCATTTACCGAGGGTTGTGGACAGTGGCGTAGCTAGGTAACCAAGGGCCCTGGGGCGAATTAAGAAATGGGGCCCCACTGCTATGTAAACTGATTAGGTTTTATCCAATAAAAATATGAAATTTACAAATACTTTAAAAATGCTAAGCTACTTAAGCTCTTTTTTGTCCACTGCAGGGCAGGTAATAAAAATATTAAACAGTAACATTATAAATTACAATTAATACTTGGAGTAGGTTTGGCTAATAAAACGAAATAGAGAAGATTCCAGGGTTTATTATATAAAGGTCGGGCCAACCAACTGACTAAATAACAATTATATTTACAATTTTTTCCCGGCTTTAGTTTTCGCAAAAGTATCAATGACTTCGTTTAAATCCAGGCTTGATACAGTTTTGTTTTCAATCGCTATTAGCGATAAATATCGGAGTCGAGTTTGGCCCATATTATTTCTTAAATAGTTTTTTATTATTTTTAATTTGCTAAATGACCTTTCAGCTGCTGCAGAAGTGACAGGAATTGTAAAGAATAATAACATTGCTGCAAATACTTCCGTTAGGTCGCATTCTAGCACTCCATATTTGCTCATTATTTCCTTACATAATTGGTGTACATGCTTGAGTTAGTTGAGGTAAAACAAGGTGCTAAATATTGATAAATTGAAGTGAAAAACTAGGGCCTATTATTTATTTATTAGGGGAATTCCCTAGGCATAACCTTTGAATTTCTCTCAACTAAGTTGTCATGATTAAAGTGGAGTTGCAACCTGTCATATTTATTTTGAAAATGGGAGAAATTTTCAAAAGTTCAGTTTGATCGACATTTCTGGTAAGGATTCGAGAGCCCCCTGAGCTTGAGGGCCACGGGACACTGCCTCGCCTAGCTCCTAGATAGCTACCCCACTGGTTGTGGTTAATTAAATGTCTGAGTTCACACAATTACAGGCAACCCTCAACTTTCTCAACTTTCACACATTTTAAAAGATTCAACTATTTAATCCCATAATAATAAATTATTAAATAATTAAACGTTCAAAACGGTAAACCTTTAGTTTCAATCGGATGTTTGTATGATGTAAACAGAACTACGATATGTTCAATTTTGAAAAAACAAAAAGAAAATTAAGAAAATATATCTACAAAGGTTGTTTTTAAAAGACCCGGCATAGTGACAGATGAAATGGAAAGATCTTTGTCATCATGGACTGATGGTCAACATCAAAATAAGATTCTTTTGAGTTTTCAACTATTCAAGTTAAGGCTCTTAAATTAAATCAAGCAAACAATGACTATCATGGAAGAATGTGATTTTAATGGAGAACATAAGTATATACAAGAACGTAGAGCAATTGAGAAAAACACCGCATGTTTTAGAAATCTTTACCAAGAAAAGAAAAAAACGGAGGATCCAACTAACTCTTGATAACTTTTAAAAGTAAATATCCGACAACACTTAACATGTGTCTTTTACTTCATTATGATAAATATTGATAAATAATTACTATAAAACGCAGTTTTTGGTGCATATTTTTTACATCCTCTATTTTCGAACATTTAACATTCACCCACACTTTCAGGAACCAATTATGTGCGAAAATCGAGGGTCTACTGTACAAAGAAACAACACTAAATAAAGATCCATCAACAATGATTAATAAGGCGATAGGACAAAACAAATCAAAGATGAAACATAAAATTTATGTAGTAAGAGTTCAATTAATTCACCAAAATTCAAAACGAACGATATGCATACTTTGTGTTCCATTAGTGGTGTATTGTTTTGTCATACAACTGCACTAATCACCATTGATTTTATTATGCTTTTCTTTTTTAAATTTTACCGAAGGAACTAGGAAAAGCAAGAAAAAAACACCAAAAACTCTAAAATTAAGATACATTATGTTTTCTATATCAAAGGGGAGAGGGAAGGCACAGGACACGCCAAATCAAATAATCAGAGTTATTAAAATATATGAATAAAATAAGAGAAAGCACATGAGTGAAACTCTTGTCTAATTTTGGCTAAAATTGCGAATTTTGATCATTGCATCCCGTACACTCCTTGTGTCCTTTCCAGGAAAAAATCCTGGATCCACCCTTGAGCATATACAAAAACCTCTAATGAGTTAGTTGATTGAATTATTTAAGAAATTGGAGTGTAAATTTTTGCTACTTTTTTAGAAACAATTCAAATTTAAAATAAGCTTTATGATTTTAATTGGTATGTTAATTTCCTTGTTACTTAGTATTCCCATTAATTAAATGTAGTTAATAATAGTTATTTCTTAAGTTGAATTTTTTTATTACTTACCACATTTAACAATGGCTCCGGGTAAAGTTATTATTGGAAACACACCAAAAACATCAACAATACACAAAATAGAAAAAAATAATGACAATTTATTTGACTCGCTTCTAAAATTGCGAGGACGACTCAAATTAAGTAGAGGTTCGCGTTCCATTAGTGTGAATTTATTATTTATTTTTTTACTCTTTTAGTCCGAAACTAAGTGTTCAGAATATGTATTTTTTTTTTCAACAAATTACAAAACAACTTTTTCCTTTTGCCAACCGAATCGTTTTAATTCTAACGTTGACAGTCCTTATAAGAATTCAACGTTCACGATAAGGAAATGATTTGAGTTAGAAATGGCTGGAAATACAATATACGAACACATATTTTACGTAAAGTAAACCAACCACTTTTTATGAATAGGATTTAGAAGAACATCCTTTAATAAATATTTGTCCTACAATATTACCTGGCAGTAGAAATACAATAAAAAAAAATATTTTTTGTGGAACTGGTTTCTCATTTGATAGTGATAATTTATATGCAGTTTTACTTATTCGATCGATGTGAAATTAAAGGTCGAACATCATATGAATGAACAATTGAATATTTCACACCCGCTTGTAGCCGTACAGCCTAAAACTCTGTAAAACCTTGTAAAATTAAATTCGCCATTAATTAAGTAAAAACAAATTTTAAAAACTGAAATAGCCAAATTATATGTATATAATTTAGAACAATTTTGTACAACAAAAATAATTTCCTAATTGTTTATTGAAATGGTTATATCCAATTATGTTCCCGGCTTACCTCATATATGAATAGAAAAATTGGTTCTTTGAATTTCTTAGGGCAAAAAATTTTTTGTTTGCTACTTAACTATTCACAATAAATGAGTCATTTACTACTTTGATAGTGGAGTAGGTCCGTTAATGATTTAAAACTCTCATTAAATTTATAACAGATCGATTAACTTTTGAAGTAAAATAAAAATTATTAATTAAAAACATTCATTTCTCCTTAAATTAGTTACACACAATTCGGCTAAATCAGTCCTTTAGTATATTACGTTTATTTCTGAAAAAATGACTTACGCAATTTATCCACTATGAAGTGTTGGATTAACGTTTTCCGATACGATCTTTACTATGAATTTAAAATTCATTGCTTTTTCACAAAATTGTATAACACTTTTGGCGAAAGATAAATTCCAATACGAAATATTTGCCATCAAAATACATAGAATAAAATATAAGTAAATGAATGGAAAGTTGTATGAAAAAATTTGTAAAACATTTTTCCACCCAACCATCCACAGAGCTTTAATTTAATTACTGAAAAATAAATTAAAAAACTAAAATCTTTTTATACAAGTAATAAACGTATAAAGCACAAAATTAAATTTAAAAAGATTAGCAAATAAATATAAACTACATGATTTTCTAATCAATTTTCAGACAAACTTTATAAGTTTCATAAAATATCAAATTAATTAATTTGCATTAGTCAATGAACTAAATACATTTTCGAGCTGAAGGCTCAAAAATAAACCACCCAACCACCCACCGAGCTTTTATTAACATTGACAATAAAAAATTTATAATATTTAATTAAATTAAATAACAACAGAAAATATCATTGCAAAAAAATTAAAACGAAAAATAATATTAATAATAATCTTAAACAATAAATTGACGACTGAAATTTATATTAAATTGAATAATATTTGGTTAACATGGCAAAGAATTAATTGAAATTACAATTTTACTTAGCTTTTTCATGAAAAATTTTTTTTTAATATATGAAATGTCTGATTAAGTGATAAACATCGGTACAACTGATTAATCTATCAATCATTTGCATTAGTTTGCAAAGTGCCGTTACTATTCTTGATTTCCAAATCAAAATTTATGAGGAAACGAAAGTTATAATTTCTTAAATTTTATTGTTTAAGATCATTTTAATGCATCAAATTCATTTACGCAAGATTGAAAAAGAATTTTTTACAATTGAAATTGCATATTTGCATTTTTATATGAAACAAATACATTTCTCTTCGAATTGATTAAAAAGCAATCTATTTTACGTTGCAAGACTAATAAATTAGGACAATTATCAGTTTAGGATTAAAACCTGGGACATTAACATTAATAAATATGAATATTCTTATAAAAGACGTTAAGAACAATAAAGAGATAATTTAAAACCTCGATTGTTGAGTTAAACAATTATTTATGAGTGGAGAAAAAAGAACTGTTTTACTTTTACCTTATAATATTAAAGGTTCTATACATATATAAATATATCTATATAGATATTTTACCATATAATTCTGATATTCAACGTTAATTTCACAATAATTTATAACAATTTTGGCCAAAGTTCAATTCCAATATGAGCTAATTATCATCAAAATACAATACAAGTATAAAGCAAAGTACTGAAAATTCAATAAAAACAATGCTCGAATTTTTACCACCCAACCACCCCCGAGCTTAAAATTAATTAATGAAAAAAAAAGTTTTTTATACAAAAACCTAAAAATATAGAGTACAAAAGATAATTGGAAAAAGTTAACTCAGAAATATAATTTATGCAATTTTCTAATCAATTTTCCGACAAATATACATGTTTTAATGTAATATTAAAGCCAAATGGCTTATGATAGCCCAAAAAAAAAATCACTTCCAAGCTTAAGGTTTAAAAATAAAGCACCCAACTGAACTTTTATTAATATTAACGATATATTTTATCGTTACATTTAAAATAACAACAGAAAATATTAATGCAGGAAACGGATTTCATAAAAGTTCTTAAACTTAAAAAATGTATAATATGCGAAGGTTAGTGGTTATAAAACTGACTATTTTTTCGATATAAACAGCAGAGAATTAACAAAAAACTTTAAGTCTTTACTGTAAAAAAAAAGCAATATTTGAATTTTATTTCGGTTTTCAAATAAGAAGTTCATTTTTTCTTCATTTTTAAAACTTTTTTAAATAACTTATTAAAAACATTATTTTTGCAACGTTAAACTCTTAAATTGTGAATCTTAATGAAAAAAATTATATTGTTAAAAAATGTAGTTTAATGACTACCATTGAAGACTTTTATAAAAATTACTGAAAATTTATTTTATCAGCAAGTATGACAAATGCTTAAGTTTGTTCGCTTTTATTTCAAATAGTTGCTAAAGCAAAGTAGGCCTAATGGGCTTTATTAGAACTCAGATTACATCAATTATTGAGCTCTGGTTTTATGTTTTAAGTTTTTACTATCGCAAAATGGCTTAAAAATTGTTAATAGAACTCAGATACCATCAATAATTGAGCTCTGGTTTTATGTTCTTTGTAATTACTATCGCAAGATAGGCCTTTGGTTTGCTACTAGAACTCAGAGCTCCGTCAATTGTTAGAGTTCTTTCGCAGGTTTTTCGAATATTTGCTACCCAAAATAGGCCTAATGGTTGGAAAACGAAACTCAGATATCGTCAATAATTGAGCTCTGTTTTTATGTTCTATGTTATTACTATCGCAAAATAGGCCTTTGGATTGCTACTAGAACTCAGGGTTCCGTCAATTGTTTGAGTTCTTTCGCATGTATCTTTCGAATATTCGCTTACGCGAAATAGGCCTAAGGGTTTAAAATAGAACGCAGATGCTATCAATTATTGAGCTCTGTTTAATGTTGCATGTTTTCACCATAGTAAAATAGACCCCATAGGTTTGCTACGTGAACTCAGGGTTCCGTTAAGTAAAAAAGCAAAAAAGCAAAAAAGCAAAAAAGGCCTTAAATGTCGCTACTTAAACTCAATAATCTGTCAAATTTTTTGTACTTTTAAACAAAGCTTTAATTACTCAAAATATTTTAACCAATCATCAAAAAAATAGAAGTGAAAATTTGAAAAAAAAGTAATTATTGTTTAATAGTCTGATACTAGTTCTTAATTTAGAATAAAGAAAAACAAATTTGTATCGGAAGAAAATATTTTTTTTTGTTTTAATATTAAAATTTGTTTAAAAAAATTTAACTAAAATTTTTTTTAAGGTCAAAAAATTGACGAATTTAGAAATGAATTTGGAAATTTGGAGAAAAAAACTAACATAGTTATCACTTTTGTTAAGAAAGCAACTTTTTTTTTTAATATCAAACCGAAAAATTAATGTAAAATGAAATTATTTATCCTTAAGTTTAGTGCTTCATTTATGAAACAGACAATTCAAATATTAAAGAATTAAATTGCGTTATTTTTTTTAATTGTGTAAAACAAATACATTTGTCATCGAATTGATTAAGAATTTGATATTTTTAAGTTTAAAAACTAGTATAGTAAAATAATTAAAAATTTGGAATAAAACTTAAGCCATTTACATCGATTTATATAAAATTTTAGTATAAAATATACAATTATTATTGTAACTCGTTAAGGTAAATAGATAGATAATCCAAAAAGGCCATTTGTTAAGAAAAATAAAGTTTTTAAGAGAAAAAAGGTTTTGTACTCCCTTTATTTTTCACAATTAGACTTCGGTTAACTGTATCATATTAAAAAAGAATGAATAAAAAAATTTAGTGTCGATTATAACAAAAGGACTTATTTGAATTTATCCATATATTATACTAGTCATCTGATATTTATAAAGATACAGAATTTTTATAAGAAACTTAAATTGATTAAAAATTTATTAAGTAAATAATTTTACAAATGTCGTTGCATTCTACCTCGTTTTTCTAATAAAAAATTTGATTGAGTTTTCGTGGCTCATTCAAAACAATGTACAAGTTATACTGCTGTAGATTAAATTTAAAATATATTTTTTAATCAATTTTCAGGCTAATTGTAAATTTGAAAACAATTAATAAGATAATAAAATATTAAAAAAATGCATTATAAATAATAACGTAAAACAATACATTTAAGAGCTGAAGGCTCAAAAATGCACCACCCAACCACCCACCGAGCTTTTAATTCATAATTCATACATTTTAACAACAAAACAGATACATGCTGTTTAAATTATTTTACAAACTTAAATATAAAAGGTAAACAGAAAATTTAATTGCTCAGTAAAGTAACGAGAAATTTAATTAGCCTTCAAATTGATTAAAAAATAAAGGTTTGACTTAGAAATTTATGACATTTTTACACTTAAAAAATAAAGTATAACTTTTGTATTACAGTATTTAAAAAAAGTTAAAAAAAATAAGTAAAATATGAAAAATTTACAATAAAAATTTACAAACATAATGCCTTATAATTAAAATGAAATAAAATTATATCGTCTTAATGATCACCGAATTTTCTATTTCTATTTTCTTTTCGAAATTTTCTTCATTTTTCTCGAAATTGAAACTACAAAAAAAAAACAATGGTAAAAATAGTTTCAGTCTCACAATTAAAAGCAAATAATCTTACAAATTGTAAAATAGAGTGCCACATATGTTGAATATGTCCCTTAGAAGTTTAAAATAATACTGTTAGTTTCTGGAACATTCGTTTTCTGAAATAAGTCTATATTATATACGAGTATTAGCCTATGATTCTGAAATTCAATGTTAATTTCACAATACTTCATAAAAATTTTGACCAAAGTTCAATTCCAATATGAGCTAATCGCCATCAGAATACTATACAAATATAAAGCAAAGTACTGAAATTTAAATGAAAACAATGCTCGATTTTTACCACCCAACCACCCCCGAGCTTAGATTTTATTCATAAATAATATAAAAATACAAAAAAGTTTTGAACTAAATACTTAAACATATAAGGTACAATAAATAATTTGAAAAAGTTAACTCATATAAATATTCTATGTAATTCTCTTATCAATTTTCCGACAACCTTTACAAGTTCCATACAATATCTAAAAAAATTACTTGTATTAGTGAAAGAAAATTAAATTTACTTCTGAGCAGAAGGCGCAAAAATGAACCACCCAACTACCCACCGAGCTATTATTAATATTAACAATATATTTTATTATTAAATTTAAAATAACGACAGAAAATATTAACGCAAAAAAGAGTTTCATAAAAGATCTTAAACCCAAAATGTAAGAAAAGTTCAAATACATATGAAATTAACTATTTTTTCGATGTATACAACTGGAAATTAACGTAAAGCTTTAAGTCTTTAGAGTTAAACAAAAATAAATACCATAATATTATTTCGGTTTTGAAGTTTATACTTTAAATCAAATACAAAAGGGCTTTTTGAATTTATATTGTTGAAACTTTATACAATAATTTAATGGGAACAAGTTTGGCACCGGTGTAAATATAGATAGTGAAATTTAATGAAAAAAAATTGCAAAAATAATACAAAATAATTATCAATAACAACCATTGAAGACTTTTTTCAAACTTTAATACAGCAAAAAATTACTTTATATTTCTATTATACAAAAAATTAGTCAAATGTTCGAGTTTGTACGCTTTTTTTCGAGTAATTGCTAAGGCATAAGAAGCCTGAAAGTTTGTAAAAGAAACTCAGATTCCGTCAATTGTTGAGTTTCTTCGCTTTTCTTATAACCTTATGTATAGCGAGTTAGGCTTATGATCGCTACTTAAACTCAGTTTACGGCAATTGTTGAGTTTGTTCGCTTGTCTTTCGAATTTTACTTAATCAAAAAATGCCAACGGCCTCATAACAGACCTCAGACACCATCAATAATTGAGCACTGGTATTATGTTCCTTGTCAATACTATCGCATAATAGGCCTTTGGTTTGCTACTTGAACTCAGGGTGCCGTCAATTGTTTGAGTTCTTTCGCATGTTTTTCGATTATTGGCTTAAGCAAAATAGTCCTAGGGCCGAAAAGAAGAACTCAGATCCCGTCAATAATTGCGCTCTGGTTTTATGTTCTATGTTTTTACTATCGCATAATAGGCTTTGGTTTGCTACTTGATTTCAATGGTCCGCTAATTGCTTGAGTTCGTTCGCATGTATTTCGAATATTTGGTAAAGAAAAATAGGCCTAAGGGTTTGTAATAAAGCTCAGATTCCGTCAATTATTAAGTCCTGATTTTATGTTCTTTGGTTTCACTATAGCAAAATAGGCCTTTGGTTTCCTACTTGAACTCAGGGCTCCGTCAATTGTTTGAGTTCGTTCGCTAGTGTTTCGAATTTTTGCTATAGCGAAAAAGGCCTAAGGTAGAAAAAAGAACTCAGGTACCGTCAATAATTGAGCTCTGGTTTTATGCTCTATGTTTTACTATCGCAAGATAGGCCTTTGGTTTGCTACTTGAACTCAATGCTCATTCAATTATTTGAAATTGTTCGCATGTCTTTCGAATATTTCTTAAAAAAATAGGCCTTCGAGTTTGTAATAGAACTCAGATTACGTCAATTATTGAGCTCTGTTTTTATGTTCTTTGTTTAAACTATCGCAAAACAGACCTGTGAACTCAGAGTTCCGTCAATTGTTTGAGTTCGTTCGCTTGTCTTTCGAAGTACTACAATAGCGAAAAAGGCCTAAAGTTTGATAAAGAACTCAGATGCCATCAATTATTGAGCTCTGCTTTTTGTTCTATTTTTTTAAGTATTGCAAAATATGCCTTTGGTTTGCTACTTGAACTCAGGGTTCCGTCAATTGTTTGAATTCGTTCGCTTGCTTTCGAATTTTGCTATGGCGAATAAGGCCTAAAGGTTGACAAAAGAACTTAGATTCTGTTAATCGTTGAGCTCTAGGTTTGCTACTTAAACTCGAATATCTGTCATTATCTGGTAGTTTAAAAAAAATACTTTAAATTTGAATTAAAATTAATCAATTATTTAAAAAAACCCTGAACGAAGTAATGAATTTTTAATATTATTAAGTAATATGTTTAAAAGTTTGATATTTTTGATTGATTAAAAGAAAACTTTACAGAAAGGAGTTTATTAATTTTTTCTATTTTTAGTGTTTGAAATTTGATAAACAAAAATTAAAGCAATTGCATTTTTTTTCAAATGATAATACATTAAAAAAATAGTATAATATTGAAAAACACTTTTAATTTAATTTTGTTGTTTGCTCTTATAAGATGACGTTACTTTTGTATAAATTTTAAACTCAACATTAGTTGAAGTTAGAAAGTCTTAATTTTTCAGTTTAAGATCATTATGAAACATCAGATTAAATTTTAAGAAATTGGAAAATAATTTAAGAATTGAAATTAAATTAAAGCAAATATTAGGAAACAAAAACGTTTGTCTTGGAATTGATAAAAAAATAAATATTTAAAGATCAAAGATTAAAAAAAAAGACAATTTACACTTTTGGAAAAGAACTAAGACCATGAACAGAGATTTATAAACATTTTCTAAAGTATTTTAAATTGATTTTTTCATATCATTACGGTCAATAGATAGTGAATCCAATAAAATCGATTGTTGCTTTGCTATTATTTTTTAAGTGAGGACAAAGAATTGTTCTACCATTATTTATCAATTTTCGCTAATAATTTTCCATTTAATTGGTCCACTGTATCATATTGAAAGAACAATGAATGTTTAAATATAAAATTAGTTGTTCCAAAAAGACTTATTTCTTGATAAATCGCAATATTGTCATTGAAGTCCTATATCCAAAATGATGTGAACATGTTCTTTAGGAATTTAAATTGAATGAAAAATTATAACATCAATAATGTTAAATATTCCTCTGCTTCATCGTCCATATTATTTTTAAAATTTTCTATAAAATGTAAAAATGGAAAATATAAAATATTTTCAATAGTTCAATCGGTTCTATATCTTTTCATCCTTTATCGTTTATTGCTTGTAATATTGAAAAAAATCATAAATGTATAGCAATAATCGAATCCTTGCTTTTCCGTTAAAAACTAAAAAAAGAATCATTGGAAAAAATATTATTCGAACACTTCATGGAAAAAAAATCAACGGCCACAGCTTTCAAGTTTCATCTTTGTCTATCGAAATGTTACGTAATAATTCCTTTATGACTGTTATGTATACAATTTCTGTAACAAATATTCATAAATACTTTTATAATGTAATTCAGTGAATAATATCTGAACGTTAGCTGCATTAATAGATATTTTATCAAATAGTTTCGAGGACGGAAGATTTCATTTTCAGGTATATGAAAATATGCAATTCCAAACGTTCATTTATAAAGCAATTATAGTGTTCAGAATTTTCTCATTGAATACATCAATGTCGACGACGAAAGATTTTTTTATCAAAATTTTGGATATCCAACATTTGATGACGGTAGAATGTATTTTAATACCTAAACATTCTAAAAATTGAACGAAATCAGTTTTTATTCATTTGAATTTATCATTTTAAAAAATTTACCAAATTCATTGAAGACGAAAACAAATTTCTTCAACATACGAAACACTTTTTCTTCATGATGATACCTTTCAATAAAAAAAAATTATGATATGTTTAAAACAATATTTTACATTTACATTTCATTAAAGTATTATCACACAAAATTGGCAAAAGTTAAGTTCACGTAAGTACAACCTTTAAGTCTTTGTCAAAGTATAATACCAAATAATACTCAGTTAAAAAAGGAAAGTATAAATTTCAATCAAATTATTGGAAAATTTTAAAGTTTTAAATAATTGACTTCTTAAAGTCAAAGCTTTAAAAACAAATTTTACAATTGGGGACCTAAAAATCTATATACTGATTTATAAATTTATCTCTAAAATCCAAATAGAAGAAGCTTAAAATTGACAAGTTTATAATAATGCAACTTTTCGGAATAAAACTTAAGCCATTAACATTAAAATATACAAAAAATTATATCTTGAAAAATATAGTAAAATTCTATATTATATAAGTTGGAATCCAGAAATGGTAAAAGTAAGTTTTCTTCAAGGATTTAACTTCCGTTCCTCTTTATCACACAAAAGCTTTCTATTACATAAGTATGCGTGAGATGGTAACTAGAAAATTATTTAAGTTTGTTAAAATAAGAGAAACTTTTACGTGGAAGAAAACAAAAACTTACAAATTTAAATCACCATTCCTTTACATTCTTAATTTTTCAATCGATATTATTTACATGATGAATTTCATAGTAAGTTGAGTTCTTCTTAGGGAAGTTCTTCTTCGTAGGGCAGTAAATTTTAAAAAAATGATTTTAAAAATTCGAAAAAGCTTTTGTTGTAAGTTTAGAAAATGAAATTATAAACTTGCAAGTTTAAAATAAAGATCATATCCAGTCTTTCTCTTGAATGATGTTCATTGGTGTCCATTGAAGTCCACTGGTGTCTATTGATATGTACATTGAAATCTTTAACCGAAAGATTATTCGATATTTTCAGACATTTTTTTTCAATTGATTCTTGAACGAGTAGATGCAATTTGTTCGCTTGCTGTTTTTGCATTGACTTTTTCCAAGACTTGTTTTTTTTTTGGTTCTTTAAAGATTATTTCATTTATTTAGAGATTATTTCATCAGTATTGCTGTGTTGATGTAATTGTTAATAGGTAACCTTTAGTAATTTGAAGGCTTGATATATTTTTGAAGGAAAAAAAATAGCCAATGTTCAATTCCTTACCCATTAAGATATTATGGAAAGCTTTTTGAAAAAGTCAATCTTCAAGAATAATAAGGCACTGCAACCATTTTCTGAGAGCTTCATTTCATTATTTTAAGTGACCGAGCTTTATTGATCCACGATAAAGCTCACATTAAATTTGGAAAAATCCTAATTTTTTGAAAAGTTCCACCTACAAATTTATAATTGTTGTTCCTAATATAATTTTTCAATTTATTTTCACATTACAGTTCGAGAATAAGATTCTCAATTTTCACAGAAATAAACCAAAAGTCCGTTGGAACTAGGAACCATGTATCGTCTTCTTTAGTGGCAATAGAGTGGGAACACCCCTTCTTAAAAAAAAAAATGAAAAATGTAAATTAATCAAGACAATCTCTACTCACAAATATATTTCAATTTTTGTAAAACTCTCACCAGGAATTCTTCTTCAGAAAAAAAACAGCATTCTTCATTATCTTCGCAGATCACAACACTCGCGAACCGTGAATTTAATTTAAAATGCCAGTGGGGCATCACAAAAAAAAAAACGAAAGGAAGAAAAAAAATTATTAGTAGCCCTATAGCCCTACCTAACATCCTAACCAGAAAGAAAGAAAGAGCCGTAAAACAGCCTACCTGCCCACTCAACTTAAAGAATATGACAATTGCCCTGAGCCACCAAGAAAATACAAAAAAATATGGTACTAAACCTTTCGTTGCGGCCAGGATTCGAACTGCTTCATAGTACCAATTGATACCCTGACCTCCAAAACCTATATTTACGAGGGTGCATCCCGAGACCCCAAAGACGGACGGTATTGAGGTCCCGATGACGCCGCGAGAACCGCGCGCGTGTACGGAAAATACATAGAAAAAAACACATTTTTGTGGCTCAAAACAATTGCCCAAAAAAACCCTAACCCCCTAGCTGAAACTCGCAAAAAAAAAGATTAGTTCAAAAATCATGCATCTTAGCTTGACAGCTGTTTTCATCAGCAACTCTGCTCCCTTACACCAACTCAGCAACAGGTGGTGTGATCCAATGGTGATCGAATCGTCCGAAAATCCAAATACTCCAAATCCAGAGAGACAACCATTTAGTCATCTAGAAAACAAAAACAATATGCTTTCATAACAAAATTTGCTCCCAAAACTTAATTGTTAGAAAAATCGTATTTCATATAAAGTTTAATTATTTATGTGTCCGCCATTACGGATACTACAAGGTCGCATCTCTTCACCTTTGATAGACTATCTTTTGTTTTTGTCAACAAGCCTATGAAGCCAAAAAATTTTTACAAATTTCCATGGAAAATCACAGAAATGCTATGCTTAACGTACCAAAAACTTTAAACGATGAATCAATTTGCTCGGAATTGCAATTTTCAGAGAATAATTGATTATTTTTTAAAGTTTTTCGTATCTCAGTATTGGGGTGAATAGGGCCCATATTTGATTAAACAATTTACAAAGTTTTTCACTTACTTGACTAAAAATAATGAGTTGCAATTTTAAACAAACACTTAATCTTGAACACTTAACACTTTTTTAATGATGAAATCAAAAAAAATAATCAAAATGGAAAGAACTTTAAGAGCGTTACCCAAGCGTTGGCAAAGCTCAATCAACAAGTTAACAAATGAACATTGTTATAAACGAACCAAACAATCTAATACCACTACGCTGTGTACAATTTTGGAACCATAAAATTCACCAAAAATTCCCTAGATTTTCAAGACGAGATTTCCCTTTACAACTTTTGTAACTAATGAATCGACTGATTTCCTTATTTTTAGTTTAAACCAATGTTTATATTTTTTTTCTTTTTATCTAACAATGTCTATAGTTTTTTTTTTGTTGAATATGTTTTTTAAACAAATTTTTCTTACTTATCACAAAAAATCGCGTAGAATCAGAATATCATCTTATGCTTCATCCATCGAGAACCGCGTCTTGGAATTCTTCGATCAATTTGGGATGATTTTCGCACAATAATGAATTTATATTAATAAACTTCTTATGGGTTGATTTCCACTAATGATATAAATATTTTTATTTCAATCCATTGCAATAGAAGACCTCGAAAATTTCAAATACTCAACCTGAAATGCACAAATGTTGTAGACCTTTATTTCTTTGCAATTCATAAATTTCACAACAAATTGTTTACCTCGAGGTCCAAAGAATCTCCAATATTAGAATCTACAAGTTTGGACTTGCGAACATGATGGCTAGATGCTTTTCTGTTAGAAGTTTTTTATTTTCGCCTCAAATATTGGCATTAGCGATCCAACACAAATAGCCTTCTTAACAACAGGTGGTCCAATAATCCAATAACCCCGAATTTCCATACATCAAAACATGCACACCTAGGAAAAAATAAGGAAATATTATTTATAAAACTTGAAATTTAAAATCTTATTTATACAAACTTTCATAAAAAATGCAACTTTGGGTTACGTCACCGTCATAGTCAATGCAATTTAGGTGTAATTCGGCATTGTTATATTGGCACTGGTCTTATGTCAACCAAGCAAAATTACAAAATGATGAATTTTTTGAGTTCTTTTTCAGGCAAAAAATAACCAGTTAAACGATAAAAACTATTTAAATTAGTTCATAAAGTTACAAATTAAGTTGCAAATATATTTTTTAATCTTTTTCATTTATTTAAAGGATAACAAATGCCCTTAAAGTCTATCGACGCCATTTGATTTTTTTCAAGTTTGCACCGAAAAACTAATTGAAAATCTGAGTTCAATTAATTAAAAACCAATGACAAAAATATTTTAATCAAGGTTTGACTTTTTAGTGAAAATTATTGAGAAATTTTACTATAAATCATATTTTTGCAAGCTCCACTAAAACCGTGAATTAGGCCTTTGTTTAATTAAATATTTCACAATAAATTTCACTTCCATGATAATAAGAAAGTATTCTGTTGCCAATAACTTATAATCGCAATTCATCTTTTAAGATTCTTTCGCAAAAACAATGATTGAAATATAAAACTTTTATCGCATAATCCTGGGTTATCAATCAAAACTGTGACTTAAGATTTAAACAAACTTTTAATACTTTAAATTGGTTTTATTCTCATAAGAATTTTTTCCTTGAGCAAAGTTTACTGAACGTTTTAAGAAAGCAAACTCAATATTGACGCCAACATTTGAAACTAATTTTCAAAAGCTTTTTTTTTTCAATTTCTCACCTGCCTAAGTGCGAAAAAATCTTCCACCAAAAAGCCCAAGCTCTCCTCTTTAATATTCTTAAATATTTGTATAATTTATGGATAAATCCAAATAAATTCTAACGATTTAATTAAGTGATGCAAGTTATAACTTGCATAAACCGCTTAGCGATAGTCACCAGATTTTATTTCAGCCAATCAGAACACTAGAATTGAAACTGGTGTCAGCGGGAAGTTTAAACTTGCATTCTGAAAATATATTTAATATTACAAAGGAAAGTACTTAGAATGAAAATATGTATAACAAAATATTTGAAATTGCAGTTTAAATATTCAATATTTAATAATTTTAATGTTTACTCGAACAATTTGTTGAAAATAAACTGATTTTTCTTAATTATTTTATATGAATTTAATATCTTGTTAAAACTGATAAAATAATCAGTGATAATTTTTATTTCGTTGTACTAAAATAGTACGATACAGCGTCAATGAGTAGATGTGGGTAACAGCTCGTAAAGCATGAGAAAAGTAGTCATTAGTAGTAGGATTATATCCACTATCTTTATCAATAGCTATTTTCTACGGTTAAAGTACCGTTACAACCAACCATCTGCTACTCGAGTTCTAATTCGCCCCTTGTTATTTTCCTAAGGATAGAAAGGAATAGAGGACATGGAAAGGGGATTTTTTCAAAACAACGCAGGTACCTGAACAACTAAATCTTTTCATTGTGGATAAAAGTTTTCTTCTAGAAACTTGGGATATCTTTACAACTCGAAGCTAAAACAATATTACCATAAAAATCTTAAGAATCTGTTTTATACAGAACCTTGTTAGTTGTAGAAATTAGTGCATAATTATTTTTTCTTAAATTATATTAACTTCTTTTTAGATTACCAGTTCAAATCTTCGACTCTCAGGTGATTCGATTCTCGTGTTCTGATTGGCTGAAACGAAATCGGGTGCCTGATGTAAAGCAGAAGATGTGAGTTTAAAGCATCATTTAGTTGGGTCACTAATATTTGCTTAAATTTATCGAAGATTTATGTAAATATTTTAGAATATTCAATAGGAAAGTTTGGGCTATTTGATGCAACATATTTTCATAACTTTAGCAGGTGAGATATTGAAAAATAAGCTTTTAAAATTGACTCCAAATAACAAGTTGGCTTTCTCAGGAGTTTAAGTAGTTGTTAGTGATTGAAACCCAAAAAAATAATAACTTTGAATAAATCTTAATAGAATTTTAACAATTTGTAATATAAACAATTTATATTAAGTTTCAATTTGTGTTTTTAAAGTTTGTATAATTCAATCATTGTTTTTGCGTTTGACTTACAAAAAAATTTTAAAAGTTAAAGTAAGATAAAGATTTATGGACAACAGTATACTTGTTTTTATTATGGAAGTAATAATAGAAATGAAATAATTGGATTTTAAATTTTTAGTTCTTTTTATGAGATCTTCTTTTTTTCAAGGTGTGCATGTTTGATATATAACAATTTGGGGTTATTGGATTATTGAACCCCCCGTTGTTACAAAAGCAAATTGAAGGTAGATCGCTGATACCAATATTTGAGGCGAAAATAAAGAATTTAACGCAAACTTCTAGAAGAAAAGCATCTAGTCATCATGTTTGCAAGTCCAAACTTGTAGATTCTAATATTGGAGATTCTTTGGACCTCGAGGTAAACAATTTATTGTGAAATTTATGAATTACAAAGAAATAAATGTCTACAACGAATAACGTTGGTGCATTTCAGGTTGGGTATTTGAAATTTTCGAGGTTGATGCTTTTCATTTTCAATTGCAATAGATTGAAACAAAACAATTTATATCATTAGTGGAAATCCACCCATAAGAAGTTTATTCATATCAATTCATTATTGTGCGAAAATCATCACAAATTTATCGAAGAATTCAAGGGCACGTGGTTCTCGATGGATAAAGCATAAATTGATATTCTGAATCTACGTGTTTTTTTGTGATAAGTAAGAAAAATTTATTAAAAAAAATAGCCAACAAAAAAAAACTATAGACATAGCTAGATAAAAAGAAAAAAAATATTAACATTGGTTTAAACTAAAAATAAGGAAATCAGTTGATTCATTAGTTACAATAGATGTAAAGGGAAATCTCGTCTTTAAAATCTAGGGAATTTTTGGTGAATTTTATGGTTTCAAAATTGTAAACAGCGTAGTGGTATTAGATTGTTTGGTTCGTTTATAACAATGTTCATTTGTTAACTTGTTGATTGAGCTTTGCCAACGCTTGGGTAACGCTCTTAAAGTTCTTTCCATTTTGATTATTTTTTTTGATTTTATCATTAAAAAGTGTTAAGTGTTCAAGATTAAGTGTTTGTTTAAAATTGCAACTCATTATTTTTAGTCAAGTAAGTGAAAAACTTTGTAAATTGTTCAATCAAATATGGGCCCTATTCATCCCAATACTGAGATAGGAAGAACTTTAATATATAATGAATTATTCTCTAAAACTTGCAATTCCGAGCAAATTGATTCATAATTTAAAGTTTTTGGTACGTTAAGCACAGAATTTCTGTGATTTTCCATGGAAATTTGGAAAACATTTTTGGCTTCATAGGCTTGTTGACAAAAACAAAAGATAGTCTAGCAAAGGTGAAGAGATGCGACCTTGTAGTATCCGTAATGGCGGACGCATAAATTGTTAAACTTTATATGGAATACGATTTTCTAACAATTAAATTAAATGCGCAAATTTTGTTGTGAAAGCATTTTGTTTTTGTTTTCTAGATGACTAAATGATTGTTTCTCTGGATTTGTATTTTCGGACGATGCGATCACTATTGGATCACCACCTGTTGCTGAATTGGCGTAAGGAAGCAGTGGTGCTGATGAAAACGGCTGTCAAGCTAAGATGCATGATTTTTGAACTAATCTTTTTTTTGCGAGTTTCAGCTAGGGGGATAGGGTTTTTTGGGCAATTGTTTTGAGCCACAAAATTGTGTTTTTTTCTATGTATTATCCGTACACGCGCGCGGTTCACGCGGCGTCATCGGGACCTCAATACCGTCCGTCTTTGGGGTCTCGGGATGCACCCTCGTAAATATAGGTTTTGGAGGTCAGGGTATCAGTTGATACTAGGAAGCAGTTCGAATCCTGGCCGCAACGCAAGGTTTTGTACCATATTTTTTTGTATTTTCTTGGTGGCTCAGAGCAATTGTCATATTCTTTAAGTTGAGTGGGCAGGTAGGCTGTTTTACGGCTCTTTCTTTCTTTCTTTCTTTCTGGTTAGGATGTTAGGTAGGGCTATAGGGCTACTAATTTTTTTTCTTCCTTTCGTTTTTTTTTTATTTGATGCCCCACTGGCATTTTAAATTAAATTCACGGCTCGCGAGTGTTAAGATCTGCAAAGATCATGAAGATTGCAGATTTTTTTTTTGAAGATGAATTCCTGGTAAGAATATTTCAAAAATTGCGATATATTAGTGAGTTAAGATTTTCTTGATTAATTTACTTCGTTAATCAATTTTTTAGATGGGTTATTTTCATTCAACTACTACTGGAGAAGAATATGCATGGTCCTGGTTCCAATGAACTTTATTTTTTTCTCTGGAAATTAAGAAACATTATTCCAAAATGTATTATCAGAACAAAATAAAAATTTATATTTAGTCTAACAATTATAAATTTGTAGATGGAAGCATACAAATATGTAAATTTGCTCCAAAATAAATGTGAGATTTTTCGTGCAACAGTAAAAAACGACCACTTCGAAATAAAAAAAATTAACTTTGCCTTATTTTTCTCAAAGATAAACTTTTACAAAAAAGTAACCTTAATATCAGTGAGTAAGGAATTGAAAATTTGGTATTGATTTTTCTTTAAAAATACTTAATGCCCTAAAATAACAATAGGTTCCTCATGAAAAATTCTATCAACGCAACATTACAAATGGAAGGATCGCCTAATTTTGTAGGACTAAAAATTCAACTCTTGGTAAAAGTTAATGCATAAACATCAAGACACAAATTGCAGCGACTCGTTCAAGGATGAATTGAAGAAAAATGTCTGAAGATATCGAAGATTCCCAATGTCAATGATTTCAATGGACACCAATGAACATCGATCATTCATGAGAAAGACTGGATATAATCTTTATTTTAAACTTGTACGTTTCTAATTACATTCTCTAAACTTGTTATATAAGCTTTTTCGAATTTTTAGAGTTATTTTTTTCAAATGTACTACCCTACGAAGAAGACCTTCCCTAAGAAAAACTCAACGTACTATGAAAATCATCATGTAAATAATATCGATTGAAAATCAAAGAATGTAAAGGAATGGTGATCTACATTTGTAAGTTTTCGTTTTCTTCCACGTAAAAATTTCTCTTATTTTGACAAACTTAAATAATTTTCTAGTGACCATTTCACGCATACTTATGTAATAGAAAGCTTTTGTGCGATAAAAAGGAACGGAAATTAAATCCTTGAAGAAAACTTACCTCTACCATTTCTGGATTCCAACTTATATAATATAGAATTTTATTATACTTATTCAAGATATTTTTTTTGTACATTTTAATGTTAATGGCCTAAGTTTTATTCCGAAAAGTAACATTATCAAAAACTTGTCAATTTTAAGCTTCTTCTATTTGGTTTTTAGAGATACATTTTTAAATCAGTATATAGATTTTTAGGTCCCCAACTATAAAATTTGTTTTTAAAGCTTTGAATTTAAAAAGTCATTTATTAAAATCTTAATTTGTCAATAATATGATTCAAATTTATACTTTCATTTTTCAACTGAGTATTATTTGGTATTATACTTTGACAATGACTTATAGTATGTACTTACGTGAACTAAACTTGTGCCAATTTTGTGTGATAATACTTTAATGAAATGTAAATGTAAAATATTAATTTTAACACTTCATTAATTTTTATATTGAAAGGTATCACCACAAAGACAAAGTGTTTCGTAGGTTGAAGAAATTTATTTACGTCTTCCATGAATTTGGTAATTTTTTTTAAAACGAAAATTTGAAATGATTAAAAACTGTGTTCTAATTATTTCTACCTTTTTTTTAGAATGTTTAAGTATTAAAATGCATTACATCGTCATCAAATGTTGGATATCCAAAATTTTGATAAAAAAATCTTTCGTCGTGTACATTCGTTTTGATGTTTTCAATGGGGAAGTTTTGAAAACTATAATTGCTTCATAAATGGTTAAAACTGGGGAATATCTGTTTTTTTCTGTTGTACGTCTGCCACAGTGAACGTGGAGAGAAAACTTTATGTTATCACGAAGATCATCACATCAGTAGTATCGATTAAGATCGAACAATTTACCTGAATCTTCTGTCTTTTACGGTAATGCCACTCAGACTATAATTTTTAGAAGAAAATTCGTAATAACAAAGTTTGAAATTTTTAGTTTCTTTCATGGAGGTTTTAATTTTTTTAATCTCCGTGCACCTGGTTTGGTGTATGGAAATTTGAAGAGCTTTTGGATTAATGGACAACCTAGGGCAAGTTGGAGTTGGATCGCTGGTGCCAATATTTCAAGTACGGATAATAAGGTGCAACCAAAGCTGCTAGCAGAAACGATTTGCTA
This sequence comes from Sisyra terminalis, assembly GCA_958496175.1. Classification (NCBI taxonomy): domain Eukaryota; kingdom Metazoa; phylum Arthropoda; class Insecta; order Neuroptera; family Sisyridae; genus Sisyra; species Sisyra terminalis. The sequence continues at coordinate 59,859,970 of OY292274.1, forward strand.
TCATGTTTGATTATTCAAACTATTTGGTTTTAAAGCTGAGGATTCTCTGGACCTCAAGGTAAATGATTCGTTTCAGTAATGCAATTCAGGTTTCATTGCAATCATTATTATTATTGTACCTTGTCATGATCGCCAAAGTTTCGTACATGCTATAGTTACATCAATATTGGATAATTAGTATTATAATCATTATTTTGATCATTCAAAAACTATATTAATTATTACTTAACAATGATTATTTTTTTCATTGATTCAATATAGTTAAGAAAAGGCTTAATCAAGTAACAAAACTGTAAAATAATATATCAATTCAAATGGAAATTCAAATATCGCTTTTAAATAAATGGATACAACTAATAACTTTGGTGCATTTCAGATTGCATACCTGAAATTTTTGAGGTCGATTGATCTCATTCCTCTATACCAATGATCGGAAATAAAACATGTGTATCATTGTTAGAAATCATCTCAAAAGAAGTTCTTGATATCCAATGATTGTTGTGCCAAAATCAGGCAAAATTAATCGATGAATTCCAGAAAGCTATTCTGGATGGATGAGGAATAAAATTAATTTTCTGACAATTTACGTTTTTTGTGCTCGGTAAGGGTAATTTTATAAAAAAAAAATTCCAAAGTAAACCTACAGAGATAACTAAACTTAATTAAAAAAATATTTTTCATTAAAAATTATCAATGATTTTGTGATTATTTCAAAATTTTACTTCCTTCTTTTGTTATGAGAGTTCCTTGTTTCTTTCTAGACTACTAAGTGTATGTGTCTGGATTTAGAGGATTGGATTTTCGGACGATTAGATCCTTTTTGGATTACCACCTGTCGCTGAGCTGGGGCAAGGGAGCTGAGTTGGCGTAAGAGAGCAGAGTTGCTGATGAAAACGACTGTCAAGCTAAGATGCATGATTTTTGAACTAATCTTTTTTTTTGCGAGTTTCAGCTAGGGGGATAGGGTTTTTTTGGGCAGTTGTTTTGAGCCACAAAATTGTGTTTTTTCTATGTATTTTCCGTACACGCGCGCGGTTCTCGCGGCGTCATCGGGACCTCAATACCGTCCGTCTTTGGGGTTTCGGGATGCACCCTCGTAAATATAGGTTTTGGAGGTCAGGGTATCAATTGGTACTATGAAGCAGTTCGAATCCTGGCCGCAACGAAAGGTTTAGTACCATATTTTTTTGTATTTTCTTGGTGGCTCAGGGCAATTGTCATATTCTTTAAGTTGAGTGGGCAGGTAGGCTGTTTTACGGCTCTTTCTTTCTTTCTGGTTAGGATGTTAGGTAGGGCTATAGGGCTACTAATTATTTTTTCTTCCTTCCGTTTTTTATTTTTGTGATGCCTCACTGGCATTTTAAATTAAATTCACGGTTCGCGAGTGTTGTGATCTGCGAAGATCATGAAGATTGCAGATTTTTTTTTGAAGATGAATTCCTGGTAAGAATTTTTTCAAATATTAAAATATATTTGTGAGTTAAGATTTTCTTGATTAATTTCCATTTTTCTTTTTTTTTTAGAAGAGGTGTTTTCACTCTATTGCCATTGGAGAAGATACATGGAACCTAGTTCCAACGGACTTTTGGTTTATTTCTGTGAAAATTGAGAATCATATTCTCGAACTGTAATATGAAAATAAACTGAAAAATCATATAAGGACTAACAATTATAAATTTGTAGGTAGAACTTTTCAAAAAATTAGGATTGTTCCAAATAAAATGTGAGCTTTATGGTGAATCAATAAAGCTCTGTCACTTAAAATTATAAAATGAAAATGGTTGCAAAGCCTTATTATTCTCGAAGATTGACTTTTTCAAAAAGCTTTTCTTAATATCTAAATTTGTAAGGAATTCAAGCCTTCAAAATACTACAGGTTACCCATTCAAAATTCCTTCATTACAGCAATACTGATGAAATATTCTCTTATCTTTGAAGAAATTAAAAAAATCAACTCTTGGAAAAAGTCAATGCGAGCCACAAATTGTATCTACTCGTTCAAGAATCAATTGACGAAAAACCACTGAAAATATCGAAGATTTTTTCGGTCAAAGATTTCAATGGACATAGCAATTGACACCAGTGGAAATCAATGGACACCAATGAACATCGATCATTCAAGAGAAAGACTGCAAATAATCTTTATTTTAAACTTGTAAGTTTTTAATTAAATTTTCAAAACTTTTAAATAAAGCTTTTTTCGAATTTTTAGAGTCAATTTTTATCAAAAATACTGCCCTACGAAGAAAAACTTCCCTTAGAAGAACTCAGCTTACAAAATTCATCATGTAAATAATATCAATTGAAAAATTAAGATTGTTAAGGGATGTTAATTTAAATTTGTAAGTTTTCATTTTCTTCCTCGTAAAAGTTTTGCTTATTTTAAAAAACTTAAATAATTTTCTAGTTACCATCTCACGCATACTTATGTAATAGAAGGCCTTTGTGTGATAAAGAGGAATGGAAATTAAATCCTTGAAGAAAACTTATCCTCTACCATTTCTGGATTCCAACTTATATTATATAGAATTTTATTATATTTAATCAATATATTTTTTTTGTATATTTTAATGTTAATGGCCTAAGTTTTATTCCGAAAAGTAACATTGTCATAAACTTGTCAATTTTTAGCTTCTCCTATTTGGATTTTAGAGATAAATTTATAAATCAGTTTATAGATTTTTAGGTCCCGAACTATAAAATTTGGTTTTAAAGCTTTGGCTTTAAGAAGTCAAATATTTAATCTTATACGTTTGTCAATAATTTAATTGAAATTTATACTTTCATTTTTCAACTGAGTATTATTTAAAACCAATTAAATAAGGTATTATACTTTGACAAAGACTTAAAGGTTGTACTTACGTGAACTAAACTTGTGCCAATTTTGTGTAATAATACTTTAATGAAATGTAAATGTAAAATATTGTTTTAAACACTTCATTAACTTTTCTTATAACAATTTTAAGATAAGGTTTTTCGTGGATCAATAAATTTCTAACATTTCGAAATATAAAGATTAAGATATCAAGGAAATGTTGCAGTGCCTTATTTGTCTCGAAGATATAATTTTATAAAGGCCTCTTACTAAGAATCAAGAGGTAAGAAATTGAACTATTGCAATGAATTTACGCAAAAAATAAATTGAAATAATAAATAATTATAGGTTTCACATGAAAAAGTTCATCAACACAACACAAGTGATGAAAATTTTTCCATCTTTAAAGAAGAAAAGAATTACGCTTTTGGAAGAATTTATGTTAAAGCGATGTTCCACAAACTGCAGCAAACTCCTTCAAGGATCAATCAAAGCTAAATGACTGAAGAAGTCGAAAATTATTGTGATCTAGAATTTCATATTGAGGGACATCGTATTTTCTAGACAAAGAATGGACATAATTTTATTTTTGAATTTGTTAGTGTTAACGGAAATTCTTGAAACTTAAAAATCAAAGGTTTTTTTAAATTTTAGATTGAATTTTTTCAACTGTAACTCTATTGCCACAACGTACGTTAAAAGAAAAACTTGACCTTACAACGAAAATCATCATTTCTTTTACATTGATTATACCGAATAATATATCTTTATTCGCTCTGGCTATAACGATGACGTCATTCATAAATGCTATATGTATGAAATTTTGTTTTAATTAGTTTTAAAATTTTAAGATTATTTAATGACAATGTATTTTTTATTTTAGGAATGTATGTTTTGCTGTTTGACAATTTGGCGTTATTGTATTATTGGACCACCTGCGGTTGAGAAGGCAAATTGGATTAAGATTATTGACGCCAAAATATGATCAACAATAAAAGAATTTGACTATAACTTCCAGCAGAAAAGTTTCTAGCGATCATGTTTGCGAGTCCCCGCTAGCAGATTCCGAAATTGGGGATTATTTGGACATCAAGGTAAATGATTAGTTTGAGCTATGCAATTCGACACTTTATATTTTTCTTCATACATTGTCTGAATCTCCAAAGATATGCATATGCTATCAATTATATAAGTGCTTGATTGTTAAATTTTAGTTCGTGTTTTGAACAATCAACAATGTTATCTTATTTTTTCTTAAAAATATTTGTATTGGTCCAATTTTAGTATTAAAGAGCATAAATAGTTAACATAACTTGTAAAATAATACTAATACTTAATTGATATTCATTGAAATTAAATTAAATGTCTACATGCCATAACTTTGGTGCATTTCAGATTGCATATCTGAAATTTTCGAAGTCGATACTTTTCATTCCGTTATTCCAATGGACTGGAAAAAAACATTGTATATCATTGTTGGATATTGTCACATAAGAAGATCTTGATATCTATTGATTATTGTGCCAAAATCAAGTCCAATTAATCGAAGAATTTAAAGAAGCAATTCTGCATGGACGAAGCCGGCGAAGCATAAGATGGTTTTCCTGACGTAACTCGATTTTTCTGTTCGGTAAGGAAATTTTATAAAAAAATATTCATCCTAAAAAATTAAACCTACAGAGATAGCTAAATAAAAATTTTATTTTTCATTATTTATAAGCATTGAAATTATGATTTTTCCAAAGTTATGGTATTAAATATTGATCTTAAATTAAAAATAAAGAAATCAGTCGAATGATTCATAAGTTACATAAGTTGAAAAGGGAAATCTCGACTTGGAAATCTAGGGAATTTTTGGAGAATTTTATGGTTCCAAAATTGTAAATAGCGTAGTGGTATTAGATTGTTTGGTTCGTTTATAACAATGTTCATTTGTTAACTTGTTGATTGAGCTTTGCCAACGCTTGGGAAACGATCTTAAAGTTCTTTCCATTTTGGTTAATTTTTTTGATTTTATCATTAAAAACGTGTTAAGTGTTCAAGATTAAGTGTTTGTTTAAAATTGCAACTTATTATTTTTAGTCAAGTAAGTGAAAAACTTTGTAAATTGTTCAATCAAATATGGGTCCTATTCACCCCAATACTAAGATAGGGAAAACTTAAAAAAAAAATCAATATTTCTTTAAAAAATTTAATTCAAAGCAAATTGATTCTTTGTTATCAGTTTTCGGTAGGTTTAATAAAGCATTTCTTTGGTTTTTCCATAAAAATTTGGAAAAATGTTGATTTCATAGGCTTGTTGACAAAAAACAAAGGATAGTCAAACATAAGTGATCTCTCGTGAACTTGTAATAGCCGTAATGGTTGAAGAACAAATATTTATTCTCAATATGAAATTCGAATTTTCTTTCAATTAAGTTTGAATGCCAAGTTTTTTTATACGAGTGTATTATTTATTTCTAGATGACTAAATGGTTGTCTCTCTGGATTTGGAGTATTTGGATTTTCGGACGATTCGATCATTATTGGATCACCACCTGTTGCTGAGTTGGCGTAAGGGAGCAGTGGTGCTGATGAAAACGGCTGTCAAGCTAAGATGCATGATTTTTGACCTAATCTTTTTTTTGCGAGTTTCAGCTAGGGGGATAGGGTTTATTTGGGCAATTGTTTTGAGCCACAAAATTGTGTTTTTTTCTATGTATTTTCCGTACACGCGCGCGGTTCTCGCGGCGTCATCGGGACCTCAATACCGTCCGTCTTTGAGGTTTCGGGATGCACCCTCGTAAATATAGGTTTTTGGAGGTCAGGGTATCAATTGGTACTAAGAAGCAGTTCGAATCCTGGCCGCAACGAAAGGTTTTGTACCATATTTTTTTGTATTTTCTTGGTGGCTCAGGGCAATTGTCATATTCTTTAAGTTGAGTGGGCAGGTAGGCTGTTTTACGGCTCTTTCTTTCTTTCTTTCTGGTTAGGATGTTAGGTAGGGCTATAGGGCTACTAATTTTTTTTTCCCTTCCGTTTTTCTTTTTTGTGATGCCCCACTGGCATTTTAAATTAAATTCACGGTTCGCGAGTGTTGTGATCTGCGAAGATCATGAAGAATGCTGATTTTTTCTTCAAGATGAATTTCTGGTAAGAATATTTCAAAAATTGAAAAATATATTTTTGTGTAAAGATTTGCTTGATTAATTTACTTTAATTATCAATTTTTAGGTAGAGGTGTTTCCATTCAATTACCACTGAAGAAGTAGATAAATGGTTCCTGGTTCCAACGGACTTTACTTTTTTCTGTCGCAATTAAGAAACATCATTCCAAAATGTATTATGAGAATAAAACAGAAATTTAAATTAAGTCTAACAATTATAAATTTGTAGATGGAACTATTCGAAAATTTAGATTTGTTCCAAATTAAATGTGAGATTAATTGTGGATCAGTAAAGAACGACAATTTCGAAATAAAAAAATGTAGCATTGCCATATTTTTCTCGAAGATTTACTTTTACAAAAAAATTACCTCTGTGGAAGGAGCTTTTTTCTTTGAAGAACTAAAAATTCAACTCCTGGTAAAAGTTAATGCCAAAACATCAAGACCCAAATTGTAGCGACTCGTTCAAGGATCAATTGAAGAAAAACGTCTGAAGATATCGAAGATTCCCAATGTCAAAGATTTAAATGGACACCAACGAACATCGATCATTCAAGAGAAAGACTGGCTATAATCTTCATTTAAATTTGTAAGATTTTAATTAAATTTTCAAAACTTGTAATGAATGGTTTTTTCGAATTTTTAGAATAATTTTTTTCACATCAACTGCCCTACGAAGAAGAACTTCCCTAAGAAGAACTCAACTTACTACGAAATTCATCATGTAAATAATATCGATTGAAAAATTAAGATTGTTAATTTAAATTTGTAAGTTTTCATTTTCTTCCACGTAAAAGTTTCTCTTATTTTGACAAACTTAAATAATGTTCTAGTTACCATCTTACGCATACTTATGTAATAGAAAGCTTTTGTGTGATAAAGAGGAACGGAAGTTAAATTCTTGAAGAAAACTTACCTATACCATTTCTGAATTCCAACTTATATAATATAGAATTTTATTATATTTATTCAAGATATTATTTTTTGTATATTTTAATGTTAATGGCCTAAGTTTTATTCCGAAAAGTAACATTATCAAAAACTTGTCAATTTTAAGCTTCTTCTATTTGGATTTTAGAGATACATTTTTAAATCAGTATATAGATTTTTAGGTCCCCAACTATAAAATTTGTTTTGAAGTCATTTATTTAAATTTTATAAATTTGTCAATAATTTGATTGAAATTTATAGTTTACTTTTTCAACTGAGTATTATTTGGTATTATACTTTGACAAAGACTTAAAGGTTGTACTTACGTGAACTAAACTTGTGCCAATTTTGTGTGATAATACTTTAATGAAATGTAAATGTAAAATATTGTTTTAAACACTTCATTAATTTTTCATATTGAAAGGTATCATCATGAAGAAAAAGTGTTTCGTATGTTGAAGAAATTTATTTTCGTCTTCAATGAATTTGGTAATTTTTTTAAAATGAAAAATTGAATTGATTAAAAACTGATTTCTTTCAATTTGTAGAATGTTTAAGTATTAAAATGCATTCTACTGTCATCAAATGTTGGATATCCAAAATTTTGATAAAAAAATCTTTCGATGTCGACATTCATTTTGATGTATTCAATGAGAAAATTCTGAAAACTATAATTGCTTTATAAATGAACGTTTGGAATTGGCATATTTACATATACCTGAAATTGAAAACTTCCGTCCTCGTAACTATTTGATATAATATCTATTAATGCAGCTTACGTTCAGATATTCACTGAAATACATTATAAACTTATTTTTTACAGAAATTGTATATTTAACAGTCATAAAGGAATTTTTACGTAACATGTCGATAGACAAAGATGAAGACTGAAAGCTGTGGCCGTTGATTTTTTTCCATGAAGTGTTCAAATAATATTTTTTCCAAAGATTCTTTGTTTAATTTTTAACGGAAAAGCAAGAATTTGATTATTGCTATACATATATGAATTTTTTTCCATATTCCAAGCAATAAAAGATAAAGGATGAAAAGATATAGAACCGATTGAACTATTGAAAATATTTTATATTTTCCATTTTTACATTTTATAGAAAATTTTAAAAATAATATGGACGATGAAGCAGAGGAATATTTAACATTATTGATGTTATAATTTTTCATTCAATTTAAATTCCTAAAGAACATGTTCACATCATTTTGGATATAGGACTTCAATGACAATATTGCGATTTATCAAGAAATAAGTCTTTTTGGAACAATTAATTTTATATTTTAACACTTATTGTTCTTTCAATATGATCCAGTGAACCAATTAAATTGAAAATCATTAGCAAGAATTGATAAATAATGGTATAACAATTCTTTTTTCTCACTTAAATAATAATTGCAAAATAACAATCGATTTTATTGGATTCTCTATCTATTGGTCGTAATGAAATGAAAAAATCATTTTAAAATACTTTAGAAAATGTTTATAAATCTCTGTTCATGGCCTTAGTTCTATTCCAAAACTGTAAATTGTCTTTTTTTTTAATCTTTTATCTTATAATATTTATATTTTTATCAATTCCAAGACGAACTTATTTGTTTCATAATATTTGCTTTAATTAAATTTCAATTCTTAAATTATTTTCCAATTTTTTAAAATTTAATCTGATGTTTCATAATGATCTTAAACTGAAAAATTAAGACTTTCTAACTTCAACTAATGTTGAGTTTAAAATTTATACAAAAGTAACGTCATCTTATAAGAGCAATCAACAAAATTAATTTAAAAGTGTTTTTCAATATTATATTATTTTTTAAATTTATTATCATTTGAAAAAAAATTGCGATTGCTTTAATTTTTGTTTATCAAATTTCAAACACTAAAAATAGAAAAAATTAATAAACTCCTTTCTGTAAAGTTTTCTTTTAATCAATCAAAAATATCAAACTTCTAAACATATTACTTAATAATATTAAAAATTCATTACTTCGTTCAGGGTTTTTTAATGATTGATTAATTTTAATTCAAATTTAAAGTATTTTTTTTAAACTACCAGATAATGACAGATATTCGAGTTTAAGTAGCAAACCTAGAACTCAACGATTAACAGAATCTAAGTTCTTTTGTCAACTTTTAGGCCTTATTCGCCATAGCAAAATTCGATAGCAAGCGAACGAATTCAAACAATTGACGGAACCCTGAGTTCAAGTAGCAAACCAAAGGCATATTTTGCAATACTTAAAAAAATAGAACATAAAGCAGAGCTCAATAATTGATGGCATCTGAGTTCTTTATCAAACTTTAGGCCTTTTTCGCTATTGTAGTAATTCGAAAGACAAGCGAACGAACTCAAACAATTGACGGAACTCTGAGTTCACAGGTCTATTTTGCGATAGTTAAAACAAAGAACATAAAAACAGAGCCCAATAGTTGACGTATTCTGAGTTCTATTACAAACTTTTAGGCCTATTTTTTAGAAATATTCGAAAGACATGCGAACGATTTCAAATAATTGAATGAATATTGAGTTCAAGTAGCAAACCAAAGGCCTATCTTGCGATAGTAAAACATAGAGCATAAAACCAGAGCTCAATTATTGACGGTACCTGAGTTCTTTTTTCTACCTTAGGCCTTTTTCGCTATAGCAAAAATTCGAAAGACTAGCGAACGAACTCAAACAATTGACGGACCCTGAGTTCAAGTAGCACACCAAAGGCCTATTTTGCTATAGTGAAAACAAAGAACATAAAATCAGGACTCAATAATTGACGGAATCCTGAGCTCTATTACAAACCCTTAGGCCTATTTTACTTTACCAAATATTCGAAATACATGCGAACGAACTCAAGCAAATAGTGGACCATTGAAATCAAGTAGCAAACCAAAGGCCTATTTTGCGATAGTAAAAACAGAACTTAAAACCCGAGCTCAATGCTTGATGGCATCTGAATTCTGTTATTAGGCCGTAGGCCCTTTTTAATTAAGCGAAATCGAAAGACAAGCGAACAAACTCAACAATTGCCGTAAACTGAGTTTAAGTAGCGATCATAAGCCTAATTCGCTATGCATAAGGTTATAAGAAAAGCAAAGAAACTCAACAATTGACGGAATCGGAGTTTCTTTTACAAACATCAGGCTTCTTTTGCTTTTGCAATTATTCGAAAAAAAGCGAACAACTCGAATTTTTGACAAATTTTTGGTCTATTAAGAATATACAGTCATTTTTTGCTCTATTAAAGTCTGAAAAAACTCTTCAGTGGTGGTTATTGATAATTATTTTGTATTAATTATGCAATTTTGTTCATTAAATTTCACAATTTATATATACACCGGTGCCAAACTTATGTTTCCATTTAATTATTGTATAAGGTTACAAAAATATAAATTCAAAAAGCCCTTTTGTATTTGATTTAAAGTATGAATTTTAAAACCGTAACAATAATATAGTATTAATTTTTGTTTAACTGTAAAAACTTTTAGTTTTATGTAAATTCTCTGCTGTGTACATCCAAAAAATAGTTCATTTTATAGGTACTTTAACTTTTCTAAAATTTTAAGTTTAAGATGTCTTATGAAACTCTTTTTTTGCATTAATATTTTATGTTGTTATTTTAAATTTAATAATAAAAAATATTGTTACGTAATATCGTAATATTAATAAAAGCTCAGTGAGTGGTTGGGAGGTTAATTTTTGAGCCTTCTGCTCAAAAGTGAATTTAATTTTCTTTGACTAATACAAGTCATTTGGTTTTCATATTAATTATAACTTGTAAAGTTTGTCGGAAAATTGATAAGAGAATTACATAGAATATTTATATGAGTTAACTTTTTCAAATTATTTTTTATATCTTATATGTTTAAGACTTTGGATGAAAAACTTTTCTGTATTTTTGTATTTTTTATTAATTAAATTTAAGCTCGGGGGTGGTTGGGTGGTAAAAAATCGAGCATTATATTCATTTAACTTTCAGTACTTTGTTTTATACTCGTATAGTATTTTGATGGCCATTAGCTCATATTGGAATTGAACTTTGGTCAAACTTGTTATGAAGTATTGTGAAAGTAACATTGAATTTCAGAACCTTAGGATTTTAATATAATATAGACTTATTCCAGGAAACTATTTTTCCAGACAGTAGCAGTTATATTTTAAAGTTCTAAAGAAAAAATTCAATAAATGTAGAACTCCATTATACAATTTGTAAGATTATTTGCTTTTAATTGTGAGACTGTGAAATTATTTTTTACTATTGTTTTTTTTTGTAGTTTCAATTTCGAGAAAAATGAAGAAAATTTCGAAAAGAAAAGAGAAATAGAAAATTCGGTGATTATTAGGACGATATATTTTTTTTTCATTTTAATTATAAGGCAATATGTTTGTAAATTTTTATCAAATTTTTAATATTTTACTATTATTTATAAACATGTAATACTAAAGTTATACTTTACTTTTTAAGTGTAAAAATGGCATAAATTTCTAAGTCAAAACTTTATTTTTTAATCAATTTGAAGGCTAATTAAATTTCTCGTTGCTTTACTGAGCAAATAAATTTTCTGTTTACTTTTTATACTTAAATTTTTAAAATAATTTAAACAGCTTGTATCACTTTTGTTGTTAAACTTTATGTATTATGAATTAAAAGCTCGGTGGGTGGTTGGGTGGTGCATTTTTGAGCCTTCAGCTCTTAAATGTATTGTTTTACGTTATTATTTATAATGCATTTTTTTAATATTTTATTATCTTTTTAATTGTTTTCAACTTTATAATTAGCCTGTAAATTGATTAAAAATGGTTTCTTTACATTTATATATATATAAAGTTTAATCTTCAGCAGTATACCTTGAATCAATCACGAAAATTCTATGCAATTTTTTTGAAAAGAAATTAGGTAGAATGCATCGACATTTTGTAAAATAATCTTTTTCATAAAATTTTAATCAATTTAAATTTCTTTGAAAATTCTGTATCTTTATAAGTATTAGACGATATGTATAATATATGGATAACTTCAAATATGTCGTTTTGTTATATTATACACTAAATTTTTCATTCATTCTTTTTAAATATGCTATAAATAACCGAAGTCTAATTACGAAAAGTAAAGAGAATACAAAACCTTTTTTTTTCTTATAAAAACTTACTTCTTCTTAACAAATGGCCTTTTTGGATTATCTATCTATTGATCTAAACGAGGTAAAAACCTAATTGTATATTTTATACTAAAATTTTATATAAATCGATGTGAATGGCCTAAGTTTTATTCCAAGTTGTAATTACTTTGCTTTATTTGTTTTTGAACTTAAAATTATGAATTTCTTAATCAATTTGATGACAAATCTAACTATTTGTTTTAAACAGTTAACAGATAACGACATGCAATCCTTTAAAGTTTGAATTATCTGTTTCATAAAAGTCTTCAGCTCTAAACGTAGGAATAAATAACTTTCTTGTACATTATTTTTTTTGTTTCATACTAAATAAAAGTAACTTTACTTTCTGAAATAAAGTGATAAGTATATGTTTTTTTCTCCAAATTTTCATCTATCAATTCGTAATTTTTTGAACTGAAAAATAAATTGTAGTTGAATTTTTTCTAACTAATTTTAATATTAAAACCAAAAAAATATTATCCCATCGATACAAAATTATTATTTTTATTAAAGTTAAGAACTAATATCAGACACTTAAAAAATATAATCTTTTTTTTTTCAAATATCCCGACTATTTTTTTAATGTTTGTTTAAAATATTTTTAATAATTAAAGCTTTCTTTAAAATACAAAAAAATTGACAGATTATTGAGTTTTACTAGCGACATTTAAGGCCTTTTTTTTGATTTTTTAATTGACGGAACCCTGAGTTCACGTCGCAAACCTATGGTGGGGACTATTTTACTATGGTGAAAACATAGAACATTAAACAGAGCTCAATAATTGATAGCATCTGAGTTCTGTTATAAACCCTTAGGCATATTTCGTTTAAACGAATATTCGAAAGACACATGCGAAAGAACTCAAACAATTGACGGAACCCTGAGTTCTAGTAGCAAACCAAAAGCCTATTTTGCGATAGTAATAACATAGAACATAAAACCAGAGCTCAATTATTGATGGCAACTGAGTTCTTTTTTTCAATCGTTAGGCCTATTTTGCCTAGCAAGTATTCGAAAAACATGCGAAAGAACTCTAACAATTGACGGAACCCTGAGTTCAAGTAGCAAACCAAAGGCCTATTATGCGATAGTATTAACAAAGAACATAAAACCAGAGCTCAATTATTGATGGCATCTGAGTTCTATTAACAATTTTTAAGTCATTTTGCGATAGTGAAAACTTAGAACATAAAACCAGAGCTCAATAATTGATGTAATCTGAGTTCTAATAAAACCCATTAGGCCTATAATGCTTTAGTGCTTTAGCAATTATTTGAAATAAAAGCGAACAAACTTGAGCATACGTCAAACTTTCTGATAAAATAAATTTTCAGTAATATTTATAAAAGTCTTCAATGGTAGTCACTAAAATCCATTTTTAAACAATATATGTTTTTTCATTAAGATTTACAATTTAAGAGTTTAACGTTGCAAAACTAATATTTTTATTACGTTATTTAAAAAAGTTTTAAAAATGAAGAAAAAGTTAACTTCTTATTTGAAAACCAAAATAAAAATAAAATATTGTTTTTTTACAGTAAAGACTTAAAGCTTTTTGCTAATTCTCTGCTGTTTACTTCGAAAAAATAGTCACTTTTTAACCACTAAACTTCTCATAATATACATTTTTTAAGTTTAATATTTTTTATGAAATTCGTTTCCTGCTTTAATATTCTCTGTTGTTATTTTAAGTTTAACGATAAAATATATTGTTAATATTAATAAAAACCCAGTTGGGTACTTCATTTTTAAACCTTAAGCTTGGAAGTGAATTTTTTTTGGGCAATCATAAGCCATTTGGTTTTAATATTACATTAAAACATGTATATTTGTCGGAAAATTGATTAGAAAATTGCATAAATTATATTTCTGAGTTAACTTTTACAAATTATGTTTTGTATATTATATTTTTAGGTCTTTTTATAAATAACTTGTTTTTATTTTTATTGTTTAGTAATTAAATTTAAGCTCGGGAGTGATTGGGTAGTAAAAATTGAACATAATATATTTAATTTTATTAACTTTATTAATTACTTTGCTTTACTAGTTTTTGAATTTAAAATTATGAATTTCTTAATCAATTCGAAGACAAATCTAACTATTTGTTTTATACAGTTAAGAAATAACTACATTTAATCCTTTAAAGTTTGAATTGTATATTTCATCAAAGTCTTAAGCTCTAAACGTAAGAATAAATGATTTCATTATTCACAAATTTTTTGGTTTGATATTTAAAAAAAAGTAACGATGCTTTCTTAATAAAAATGATAAGTTAGTTAGTTTTTTTCTGCCAATTTTCATCTATCAATCAGTCATTTTTTGAACTGAAAAAAAAATTGTAGTTGAATTTTTCAAACAAATTTTATTAGTAAAACAAAAACAAAAAATTATCCCCTCGAAACAATTTTTTTTTAATAAATATTAAGAACTAATATCAGACACTTAAACAATATAACTTTCTTTTTTTTCAAATATCACGGCTATTTTTTGATGATTGTTTAAAATATTTTTAAAAATTAAAGCTTTCTTCAAAATACAAAAAAGTTGACAGATTATTGAGTTTAAGTAGCGACATTGAAGGCCTTTTTTTGATTTTTTCATTGACGGAACACTGAGTTCTCGTAGCAAACCTATGGGGCCTATTTTATTATGGTGAAAACATAGAACATTAAACAGAGCTCAATAATTGATAGCATCTGAGTTCTATTATAAACCCTTAGGCTTATTTCGCTTAAGCGAATATTCGAAAGACACATGCGAATGAACTCAAACACTTGACGGAACCCTGAGTTCTAGTAGCAAACCAAATGCCTATCTTGCGATTGTTATAACAAAGAACATAAAACCAGAGCTTAATTATTGCTGGCATCTGAGTTCTATTAATAATTTTTAGTCCGTTTTGCGATAGTTAAAACTTAGAACATAAAACCAGAGCTCAATTATTGATGGTATCTAAGTTCTAGTAGCAAACCAAAGGCCTATTTTGCCCAGCAAATATTCGAAAAACATGCGAAAGAACTCTAACAATTGACGGAATCCTGAGTTCTAGTAGCAAACCAAATGCCTATCTTGCGATTGTTATAACAAAGAACATAAAACCAGAGCTCAATAATTGATGTAATCTGAGTTCTAATAAAACCCATTAGGCCTATTTTGCTTTAGCAATTATTTGAAATAAAAGCGAACAAACTCGAGCATTTGTCAAACTTTCTGATAAAATAAATTTTCAGTAATTTTTATAAAAGTCTTCAATGGTAGTCACTAAATTACATTTTAAACAATATATGTTTTTTCATTAAGATTCACAATTTAAGAGTTTAACGTTGCAAAACTAATGTTTTTATTAAGTTTTTTAAAAAAGTTTTTAAAATGAAGAAATAATTAACCTTTTATTGGAAAACCAAAATAAAATTCAAATAATGTTTTTTTTACAGTAAAGACATAAAGCTTTTTGATAACTCTCTGCTTTTAACATCGAAAAAATAGTTAGCTTTATAACCACTAAACTTCTCATATTATACACTTTTTAAGTTTAAGAGCTTTTTTGAAATCCGTTTCCTAAATTAATATTTTCTGTTATTATTTTAAGTTTAACGATAAAATATATTGTTAATATTAATAAAAGCTCAGTTGGGTGCTTTATTTTTAAACCTTAAGCTTTGAAGTGATTTTCTTTGGGCTATCATGAGCCATTTGGTTTTATTATTACATAAAATTGCCTAAATTATATTTCTGAGTTAACTCTTTCAAATTATCTTTTGTACTTTATATCTTTAGGTCTTTGTATAAATAATTCTCAATATTTTTATATTTTTTATTAATTAAATTTAAGCTCGGGGGTGGTTGGGTGGTAAAAATCGAGCATTGTTTTTTTTTAAATTTCTGTACTTTGCTTTATATTTGTATAATATTTTGATGGCAGTTAGCTCATATTGGAATTGAACTTTGGTCAAAATTGTTATGAAATATTGTGAAATTAACATTGAATTTCAGAATCATAAGATAATAAATAACATGGACTTATTCCAGAAAGTAGCAGTATTATTTTAAATTTCTTTAGGACAAATTCAAAACATGTGGAACTTCATTATACAAGTTGTAAGATTATTTGCTGTTTATTGTGAAATTTAATATTTTTCATTTATTTATTTTTTTTGTAGTTTAAATTTCGAGTAAAATGAAAAAAATTTCGAAAAGAAAATAGAAAAGAAATTTTTAGCGATCTTTCAAACGATATAATTGTATTTTATTTCAGTTATAGGGTAAAATGTTTGTAAATTTTTATCAAATTTTTCATATCTTACTTACTTTTTTTAAATATTGTTATGCTGATATTATAATTTACTTGTAAAGTGTAAAATTGTCATAAATTTCTAAGTCAAAACTTTTTTTCTTTATTTATTTGAGGGCTAATTAAATTTCTCTTTACTTTACTGAGCAATTTTATTTTGCGTTTACCTTTTATACTTAAATTTGTAAAATAATTTAAATGGGATATATTACTTTTGTTGTTAAACTTTTGCGTGTAACGAATTCTAGCTGAATGTTTTAAGGGCTAATTATTATTATAATTCAAAAATAAAACGATTGGTTATAAATATTATAAGTGCTTTAAATCGAAACATGACCTACTCCACTATCAAAGTAAACGACTAATTTATCGTGAAAAGTAAAACAGAAAAAACGTTGCGGTGCAAAACTCAAAGATCCAATTTTGCATATTTTTTTTCGATTCAAATATGGGGCAAGCGAGGAACATAATTGTGTATAACTTTTTCATTAATCAATTTTGAAATTCTTTAAAATGTAATCAGTTATTCTAAAGTATACACCCAATTTGAATATTTCAGTTTTCAAAGTTTGTTTTCGCTATAGCAAGGAAAATAAATTTGTACAATTTATTTTGTTTTTTTGTGTGTAATTACGGTACATTTTATTTTACAAAGTTTTGGACACGTATTAATCGCATTCTCATTAAAAAAAATTTGAAAAAAAACGCCACGTCAATTAGCCAATTTGCCAATGAGATTTCAAGGCTTAAGATATTTGATCTATTTTGATTATTGTAAATTTGAAAACTTAAAAAAGCCGCTGTGGGGGCAAGTTAGTCACGAAACAATAACATCAATAGTAACAAAATAAATTTATAAAAATCAATGTAGTGTTCTAAAATAAAATAAGCATTTAAAACAAGAAAAATAATAACGTTATTCCTCATGCCACCACTTTCAGATCTCCCAGATGTATTAGCTTATGCATTTACGGATACGTATACGCAATGTTCAATGTTATGCTCCTTGACATCATTTGGATCTATCAATACATAAAAATTATAAATAAAATTATAAAGGACTAGCTGAACCTGGCATACGTCGTCCTGTCATCCTATGGATGACCATATTATTGAAATAATCAAATTCACTTCTTTTAAAGTCTAATAAGTGCTCAAATATCATACATACTTGAACAAAATATTATTACTTCAAGGTGATGTCATTATTCACTTAAGCTAATGGTCTAAGAAAAATACATACTCTTTTGTATTAATGCACATCCTATTTCAAATCTAATTTACATTTGATGATTGTTATTACCAAGTAAAAACATATTACTGTCTAAAATTCTTGTTAACTCAATGATATAATATACTTGTTACTTCAAACTTGAAAGACTAATTGCTGGACATTTCATAGGTAAAAGTATTATACCAAAAAAAGATGGGTACTAACTGCAATCAATTTTCAATCCATTTTATTTGCATCAAAGTTCTTGAGAAAGTAGTTTAGAAATGTAGCATAGATCTATTTAATATAGTTCAATTGATGTCCAGGGACGTAATATCCGGTAATATGTCTTTGATAGATAATAATTGCATATGTAAAGGGTTCAAAAACGTGCCTAGTTCCGACAGAAAATTTACTAACAGTCAAAGCATTTCTCTTAGCATCTAGTCTTAGTATCTAGCTCCATTTATTTGATTTATTTTTTCCTTCTTTTAGTAGTTTTATGTTAATAAATTGTTTATATTAATTTAATGTTAATTAACTTTTATGTGATTAAACGTAATTAAAAATGGAAAAAATTGGACTTGACGAAATAAGTTTATCAATGCAACGGTTTAGTTGGATCGATTATATTGTTTTTATTATGATGCTTTTTGTGTGCTTGGGGGTTGGAATATATTTTGGATTTATGAAAGTGCCATCATCCGCCCAAGAATATTTAGTTGGTGGACGAAATATGAAAGTGTTTCCCGTTTCGCTGTCCTTAATCGCTAGGTATTTTTGAAATTTATAAATTATATTCATAAATGAGAATTTATAAAGATTTTTTTTGCTTCTTTACTATGCGTTTTATGACTAATGAAAACTTTTTTAAGCTTTAAATACTATAAATTTTCGAACTATGTTTATTTCTAATCATTAAATTAAGAATAATCAATCTCAAAAAGTGTAACATGAGTTTTCTTAACTAAGTTAGTTAACTTAAATATTCAAGAATCAAACTTAACCGAAATTATGGCGAAAATAATTACTGCTAAAAGTAATGGCATATTGCTGCGTTTTATGCTTAAAATTAAACTTATATGATATTGGTTATTCTTGTTTCAAAATAATTATTTTTCTGAAAGGTTAAAATAAATTATAGAGGTACAGATCCTAATTTGATATTGTGACCCTAATTTGTTCGTAATAGCCACATAAGTCATAACCGCTTGTGTAAAAAAAATTGAAATGGATTTATTATTAACATAGTACGTATTAGTTTCATTACCGAAAATAAACTAATAATTCTATTTTTATTTTAGTAAAAAAAATGTTTAGTATGATATTTTCCTGGTTGCTCTCATCCATGGTGTGGTAAATAATTAATAATGTTCTTGGGAACTTGGACTCAAATAATAAGACGTTAAATTTTCAAATCATCTGAACGTTTCGTTGGTATTTATTTCCAACTTCTCCAGGAGAATTTTTGAGGTTAACATCCTCGTTGTAAATACTGGCTCATTATACCGGGTCAACAATTAAAACAAATATATAAAACAAGATTAAGTTAAGTTAAACACAATAATTGCTGGTCATTCTCATTCCAGTGTTAAAATAAACGTTATTTAAATAATCATTTTCAACAAGATAACCGAGTGAGTACGCTAGATAATTACCACTAACGTACTCACTCGGTTATCTTGTTGAAAATGATTATTTAAATAACGTTTATTTTAACACTGGAATGAGAATGACCAGCAATTATTGTATTTAACTTAACTTAATCTTGTTTTATATATTTGTTTTAATTGTTGACCCGGTATAATGAGCCAGTATTTACAACGAGGATGTTAACCTCAAAAATTCTCCTGGAGAAGTTGGAAATAAATGCCAACGAAACGTTGAGATTTGAAAATTTAACGTCTTATTATTTGAGTCCAAGTTCCCAAGAACATTAATAATTGTTTAGTATTTTATTTCGTACAATAAATGTTTCAAATCATAAAATAAATGTACTAATGTTGAGGGTTTATTTAACTTAAGGGAGTATTCTAGTCTAGAGGCATGCATTTCAGGTAATTTTTGAAGTGTCATAAAAAATAGCCAATTAATATTTTTTCTATCCATTTTTTTATCAGTTATTTATTAACATTTCAAAAATAAAGAAAAAAATTAAAAGAAATAAAAATATCAAAAATTAGCAGCTGATGAAGTAGGGGGTCTCAAAAAATTGGCACGTGACCATACCCACGATTTCAACCCTCCTAGTAATCTAAAACCAAAAAAAAAAAGATTATTGATCTAGAATAGTGTCGCAATGTCTGGAACTACGGAAAAGTATGAAAAAATTTTTTTCACAAAATAGCGACTGCCTGAAAAAAAAACAATTTTTGTACCACTTTTTTTGACTGTTTCGAATTTTTTAAAAATAGTAAAAATCAAAATTTGTGGATGGGGATAGTTCCAGACATAGACAAGTCTATAAAAAAGACTCTCTAAAAATTTCAGGTAAATCGGTTCAGTAGAACCTGAGAAATCGTGGGTTTCGTTTTGAAAAAGACAGTTTTGAGAAAAACGCGTTTAAAGTTCCGCGCAAAGTTTGTCGCAGTCTAAGTCATGAAATGATATTTTAGACTTAAATTTATTCAATCTGCCATTCCTGCTTCATACATCGGACCTTCCTCGACTTCGAAAAAACTATTTTCCGCGTTTCTCTCTTCATATCGAGCAGTTCTACAGTAGGGACAAAAGTACCAAGGGACAAAAGGTATTACTGAGAAATATGAATTCAGGTAGACGAAGTATCCCTAATGTCTTTTGTTCGATTAGTTCCGGCTAAACGGGTTTTGATGCCAGGTCAGCAAAATACCTATATCTCAGAAAATAATTCGAATTTTGAAAAATCCTCTCGTAGGCATATTTTTGAATAGTTAAACTTTGAAAATATAAAAAAAATCGATTTTTTTAAATTTCTAGACTAGAATACTCCCTTAACTGAAAACACCTTTTATGGAGATTGATGAAGGGTTTCAATAATCAAGTAGGAGTCGATGGTTAAAATGTTTGGCGGTCTCTGCTATAGATTATATCGGTGGTAAAAACTGTATAGAGAAATTGTAATGGCATTAGTATATTGTAATTTTAAATTTTATCTAGATGGAAATTCAGTAATAATATTTCATAATTTTCGAGTGTTATTTAGTACATTTATGGCAAGAGTCTGAAGACTGCAACCTATTTAGCATAGTCTGTTAATCTGATTTTAGATAATGCATATTTTAAACGATTTGATTATTGTTTTGAAATTTGCAGTTCAGTACAGCTTATATGCTGTTAATCTGTATATTAATGTTTCAGTTTTATTTCTGGAATAACCCTACTGGGAACTCCGACTGAAGTATACGTTTATGGAGTACAATACATGTACATTGTTGGAGGAGTTATAATAATGGGAATTGTTACACGATTAATATACTTACCTGTTTTTCATGAACTCAAAGTTACATCTTCTTACGAGGTATATTTACAAAAAAAAAATAAATAAAAATTTTTTGTTAGTTTTACCATAAATACAGAAATAATTGTTAGTTGAATTCTAGTATTTGGAAAAGAGATTTGATAAACGTATGCGACTTTTTGGTTCGATTCTTTTCTCGCTTGGAATTGTGAGTCCCATGAATTTTGTTCCATTTATCGTAGTTGTGCATAAATTAACATTTATTTTTTTAGATAACATGGCTGCCAATTGTTATTTACGTTCCGGCATTAGCTTTTAACCAAGGTTGGTCACTTTTTTCTTTTAAAAAGATAAATATAGTATCATATTTTTGAATTTCTATTTTATTAATTTTTGTGTAGTTACGGGAATAAATGTACACATTATCACCCCTGTTGTGTGTATTGTTTGCATCTTTTATACAACTGTGGTAAGCATGTAGAAGTAAGTTGCAGAAGATCGATTTATTGGAGTTTAGTATAATATAATATACAAAACAGTTCAAATAACTTTGGTTTGATTCTCTACAAATCACGTTCCTGATGGAAGTAGTAAAGAACTGAAATTTTAGTCTAACTATAAAAATTTAAAAAAATGTGAAAAATTAGCGCATATCTTCTTAGCACTAATACCAAGAGTATACATTTTAGTAGCTGTTTAGATTTTTTTTAAGAATTCCTTATAAAAACATTTATTTTTTCATGTACAGGGTGGAATTCGTGCAGTGGTTTGGACCGATGTAATCCAATCATTTGTTATGTTTGGTTCAATGATTTTGGTCAACATAAAAGGAACTTTAGATATTGGCGGATTCAATGTGGTTTGGCAACGAAATATGGACAGTGGTCGAATCGAATTGCCTAAGTAAATAATAAATTTTTAGTCCTTGAACAAAAATTTTTCTTTTTCCTTTTCTAGTCTAGAACTTGATCCATTGTTACGTCACACGGTTTGGGCGTTAACAATCGGAGGATTTGTTTATTTGTTGCAATCTAGCGCAATCAATCAAACGATGATCCAAAGATATTTGGCTTTACCGGATGTGCCATCTGCCAATAAGTTAGTCCATTTAATTTAAACTTTTCCAATGTCCCATTTTAATAGATTGAAAAATTTGCAGAGCTCTTTGGGGATTTGTGATGGGAGTGATCTTTATTGTTACGAGTTGTAGTTATAGTGGCATGTTGATTTATGCTACCTTCCACAACTGTGATCCTCTTACGACTAAAGTATGGACAAATTTTATTATCAATGAAAAAGTTTTGATTTTTTTTTCGTAGCTGGCCAAAGCAAAGGACCAACTTCTGCCTTTATTGGTGATGGAAACTCTGGGAAATTCTCCTGGTCTACCAGGATTGTTTTTAGCAGGCGTATTTAGTGCTGCTTTAAGTTCGTTATCGACAGGACTCAATTCTATGTCTGCAGTGGTTTTAGAAGATTTTTACAAGCCATATTTTCCAAAATTGTCAGCAAAACAAACTAATATTTTTATGAAATCTGTTACTGTTTTCGTTGGAGTTATTTGTGTTGCTTTGGCGTTTTTAGTTGAAAAATTAGGAACAGTTCTTCAGGTTCGAAATT
The DNA here is from genome assembly GCA_958496175.1 of Sisyra terminalis. Classification (NCBI taxonomy): domain Eukaryota; kingdom Metazoa; phylum Arthropoda; class Insecta; order Neuroptera; family Sisyridae; genus Sisyra; species Sisyra terminalis. Next base: position 59,882,583 of record OY292274.1, read on the forward strand.
TACCATTTAAAAATCTTAAAATCCTTAATTACATGGTTTTTATATAGCTTTCAATGAGTTTGGGGTCAATTACGACCGGACCAAGTTTAGGTATTTTCACAATGGGAATGCTTCTGCCATGGATAAGTGCTAAAGTAAGAAACAAGAAAACACGTTAAAATTGGTATCTAAGATTAAAAATGTTGACGTTATATTTTAGGGGGCACTTGTCGGTGGATTGTCTGGGTTATCTTTTATGGCCTGGTTGTGCTTTAATGTACAAATCGCTATATCTAAAGGTACAATAAATTTTCCTGAAAAGCCTGTAACAACGGAAGGGTGTCATTACCACTTCAAAGACTCTGAGTTACCAATAATGAGTCTTACTTTGGATGAAATGTTACTCTCAAATTCAACAAGTGTTAATGAAATTCAGTAAGTTATCAAATTGAAAAGAAGATAAACATATCTTATGATTCGATACCTTAGCTTACAGTTTGGGTAAATCTTTTGGATCTAAGTTTAAATTTTAGACTTCAGGCACGACATTGGGAAGTTTCCAAGTTAAAAATAGATTCCGATTTATTCCTCCCCTTCGTTTTTATTTCCACTTTTTCTTGATTTTTTTTTTCTTAAAATGTGCACTTTTTTAGTATTTACTATGTCTTTTATTTGCTATTTTTTTGGAGTATGTCAAATATAAAACAAATATAGAAACTCTGAGGTTAAAATAAAAAAAAAACAAATTCATAAAAGATACCTTATTGAAACGTAAATTGATTATCATGTGGAACAATTTTGAAATTTTTCAAATATCTTGAATTTTGTCTTTACCTAAATATGCTATTTTGCTACATATCGATTATACTTGGCATAAATTAACATGAGTATTTACCATTTAAAATTTAAAAGAAATAGTTTACCTCAGCTGTAAAAAAATTGGTTTTACCCTTATTTTGCAGCGGCCTATAGGCCTTTCTGTTTAAACTACGATACCTTTTGTTTATTTCAAATTTGAAAAGAGTGTATGTAGGCCTATTTGATGTAAAACTTATTTTTGGATACTTATCTTAAGTCAAAAGATACAGATTACGTATCAACTCCACATTTAAATTCCTTTTTTTACTGATTTTTCAGTGGAAAATCTAAAGAAGATCTTAAGGGTAGCCCGAGGCAAAGTCCTTTAAAATTACTATGTAAAAATGGTAGAGCTGAAATTAATTCGATCATTTCTTCGATAAAGTATCGATTTCTATTGGCTTGCTTGTCTTTTGTATATCTAATAAACATGTATGAACGACTAGAAATTGTCCCCATGTAGGGACCCAACTGGGCCATGATGGGGCAAGCCCTATTAGGTTATTCCTATTGGGATATAATCGGGTACCTGTCGAGTAAACCCAAGGTTTATAAAATACACAGGTGGCCTCATGGTGGCTATGTGATGGATACGTGACGTATCCAGAAGAAATTCGTACATATCTTCAGACTGATCAATTTCAAAATTCTCCGTATGACGTCATTTTGTTTTCTAATGGAGCAACCTGTGTAATTTACAAACCTTGAGGTAAACCCACTATGAAGATGAAAAAAATTTGGTTGGGCTTACCCAATTGGGATATAATTGGGAACTTGTTGGGCAAGATCAATGTTAAAATTAATATCTCGCTCTCGGGTTGACCCAATAGGGATATGATTGGAAACTCATCGGCATAACCTAACATAAAAATTAACGGCTCGAGACTGGGACGCCCATGGTCTCATTTGTAAAATGAATTTAAAAAAAATGACTTAGATAAGTAAAAATAATAATTGTAATCAAGTTTAAATAAAAATTAAGCTTGGCTAAATTTTCTCTGTGTTGGGATTTTCTTGGGTTGGCCCACAGGTTCTGTAGGGCTTACCCATTCGGAATCCTGGGAGGTATACCTACAATTGGGATACTGTTGGGTTTACCTTGTTGGAACCCTATAGGACTAGTCCTGTTGGGATCCTTTTCAGTTTTGCGTTACATCTCAATGTTGGGTTCCCAATTGGGAACCCAATGGGATCCCAACAAGTCTTTATGAAATTTTTCAAGTCGGGTGGTTCACTTCACTTGAATTCGAAAATTCAAAAATAAAGTGAAATACATATAACTATAAACTTAAAATAATGTTACTTAAGCAAAGATTTGTGATGCACATTTAAAATTTGGTACATCGAAAACTGGTTGATACTATGCTATTTGAATAACAATGGTTTGCTTAAAAAAATAAACGCTTAAAAAGGAAAACCTATAGTGTAAATTCCCATGTTTCTCAGAACTATCGGGAACACGGGAAATATTAGAACATATTACTTGGTACACTACCAAAAAATTTGGGATTCATTAGCTTAGAAATTACAGAAGCTAACAAAAAAAAAGAAATCTATACTGAAGAAATGATCAATATAAACGCTTAAGACATTGAATTTCAAATTGAAGTATCCCCAAGAAACGAGAAGTGTTTTGTGAAGATACACGTTGGAACACATTTTGTTTATTTCTGGTATAACAAATGGTTCACAAAAGTGGCAATTTTTGATTTTTTTGCATGAAAAACTATATAAAAGATCCAAATATGCCAAAGGTTAGGAACACTGTGCTAGAAGCCTAATCATTAAACACTTTTTTTTAAATGCAAAAGACATTAAAATTTTGAAAATAACGCTTTCAATTATCTATTATTGAAATAATTTACCTTATTTATATGTCTTTATTATTTTTAGGGAAGTTTTTATGCTTTATCGCCTATCATATTTGTGGTACACCTTAGTAGGAGCATCTGTTACAGTCCTGATAGGACTAATTGTGAGCTTTTTCACGGAATGGTTAAACCCTCAGGAAATAAATCCAATGTTATTGTCACCACTTATACGAAAATTTATTAATTTCAACCATCCAGCACAACACTTTGTACAACAAGAAAAAGTCAATGAATCATCAGAAAATGTATGATTTTTTTATTTATTTAAAATCATTTCAAATTAATTCTTATATATTTTTTGTTAAAACAGAAAACTTGTACTGTTCATATTCATGAAAATGATGTAAATGAAACTTCATTTTGATCTACAAAAAACTTATACAATTACTAAATGATTTGTAAGTATGTAAGTATTAAACTCTATGTATAAAATTAAATTATATCTTCTTTAAATAACTGTTTTTTATTTCAAAACTAAATAAGTTTATTTTATATCCGAGAATATATATATTTATATTCCGAGAATATATCGTAATAATTAGACATTGGATTATATACATTTGCATATTTGCAAATGTAAATGCATATAACTCAATTTTTATAACGATATTGCATATTTTAGAACGTTTTCATTGTAAAAGCTTATTTCGGTAGTTATTCGTGAATTACGAATTACATTGAGTTGTGGAAAAGATCAGAAACGAGTTCGGGATAGTCAATTAAAATTATTTTTTTCTACAAAAAAAAAAACGTGCTTTTAAAAGCACTATGGCGACTACATACGTATATATATAGAGCGACTATCAAACGTAAGACTACCCCCAGAATCAATTTTAACACGGTGGGGTATTTGGTAGAAAGCTTTATTGTTTTATGCTGAAAATTTCAAAGCCATTTAAAGTAGTTGGAAAATTTAACAAACCAGACGCCATGGCAGCCAATTCAAACCAGCTTGTTGTAGATCCTTCAATCAAAAAAATTAAAATTAAAAAAATATTGGTCTTATTACAACTTATTTCAGCAGTATACTTTTGTATGCAATTGAGAAACTAGGAACTTTCCTCTGTGCAAGTCCTTGGAAATATTAGAGAAAATTATTGAACGGAGTAACGCCCTTTCAAGTTCACTATTCCAATATATTCGGGAAAATTAAATGTAGTTTTATATAAAAACCCTCGTCTTGAAGAAATAAAGAAAATTAATGTATTTATCATCGGCACTTCTGAAGAGATCTCTAGAAGTTCCGCCAAATTTCAAATTCTGTCCGTTAACGTAAGTTGACGTCGAAAATTCATTTTCAGCTTTTCACCATTTTTATCTATATGGTCCAATTCTATATGATTTAAACCATGCAGGTTCCTACTCAAATAGACACAGAAAATTTCTGGAGAGTAGGTCTGGTGGCTTAGGAGAAGTTCAGTACTGTACATAAGTACAAAAGAATTGTATATATTAAGATAAATATAATGTAAAAATAAATGATTTTTAGATTATGCATATTTGGCCTATTTTTAGTGCATATTTGCATGCATTTTGATAGTGCGTATAATCCAATGTCTAGTAATAATATATCATAAATAATAAAAATGAATATTTAATTCTAAAAGATTTAGTTTATATTATTGGGATTGATCTAATATATTACAATATTTTTTGGAAAACCTTTTTGTTTTTTGTCTCATTAATTTTATGTCCTTATTATATAAATAATAATTTAAACGTTGAAAACTGTTACCAACAAATTTAAAATACAAAAAAAGTCTCCAAAATTATTGGTAAGAATCTATTTTAAAAAATTATTTCTTCTACATATCTATTTATTTAACCTGAATATTTTCATTTTCAGTGCGAAAGCTCTATGCAAAAAATTATTGAAGAATTATGTTTTTTTTTGTAGAAAATTTTTTTGAAAAAAGACTTTAAAAACCTCCCTGCTATTGATAAAATACACTAAAAAGGTAAAAAACATATCTGTGAACTGAATCTTCGTACCAATTGCACCATCGATTTAAGGCGATATTAGCCAATTAATGAGAATCTTTCAATATATTTTAATACGAGCTAATTCTCCCAACTTCGTCTGCGTAACGTAGGTGTTGGTTATATTTTCTTTTTAGATATGCTACTTGCAATGGTAAATGCAAATTTTTATTTTTCTTATTTCTTTTACGAAAAACATAATCATATTTAAAAGCACTATTTTGTCGACTTTAAAAAGACACATTTAATAAACTGTTGCTCAAAATAAAATATTTGTATGTAATGATCAATTAATTTTCAAAAAATATTTATAAATATCTAGCAAGAGTATGGTCTATTGCGTATACCTACGGTAAGTATACCTACCGTGAACCAAATAATCCGTAAATCAATCAGGATCTATATTCTATACATCAATAAAAATATATAGGTACTTATATTTTATTTTAAAATATAAATATAGTTGCACTTTGTGTTATATTAAACGGTAATAAGGGTAGTAATGTTTGGTTCTCAAATTTAAAATTTCGATTGTTGATTAACTTTACATTGTCTCATACAAACTTAGTCATCCCTTTTCACTCTTTTAGGATAGGAATTTAAAAAAAAAACATTTTTTGTTATTCTTTTCCTATTGAGCAACCCTCAGGGTCTATTTTCAACAATTTGGCAATTAAAAAAAAAAGTTTTCTGTGAGATTTGAACCCATGGCTCTTAATTACAGCATTATAGCGTCAGATATGTAGGCCAATACACTATTAACAGAGTTATAAATCTTATTTTTAACTAATGGTTTTAGCGTACGCTAAATTAACTCGCAGATGTCAGCATTTTTTCGTACTTACTGGACACTTATCGTTATATTTTGGACAATTCTCACAATATCTTCATTAAGTATAGCTTATAGGTTGTTCTGATGTATAAGTTATATTATTGCAAAGTTTCATTCAAATCTTTTTAGTAGTTTTTGCGTGAAAGAGTAACAAAGGTCCGTACTTTCACCCATCCTTACAAACTTTCGCGGTTATAATATAAGTAAGGATCAATTTTGTCAACTATTGCCTCAAAATTGAACGAACTGATTGTTGATATTTATCACAATTGTCATCAATTGAGCCCTCTTACATGCGCCTATGAAGGTAGGCAACCAAAGTTTCTTTCGAAGTTAAAATTTTAATTAAAGTAGAAATACTTGATGGTTATTAAATTTTACTAAGTATGGCCTATAGGCTATTCTGATGTATAAGTTATATTATGGTAAAGTTTTATTAAAATATTTTCAGTAGTTTTTGCGTGAAAGAGTAACAAAGGTTCATACTTTCACCCATCCTTACAAACTTTCGCGTTTATAATATAAGTAAGGATCAATTTTGTCAATTAGTGACTCAAATTTGAACTAACTGAATATTGTTATTTAATACAATTGTCATTAATTGACTCCCTTTTACACGCGCCTGTGAAGGTAGGCAACCCAAGTTTCTTTCAAAGTTCAATATTTAATTAAAGTAGAAATACTTGATGTTTATTAAATTTGACGACAGATTCATGGGTTTTCATCAAAAATAAGAAGGTGTGCCTAAATTCAGCACGATAAAATGCTGGGAAGTAGGTAGAAAATAAGATTATAAGTTCCGTACCTTACAAACTAATAACAAAGAAAATGAGTTAACAGAAATGAATTAATAATAAAAAAAAAAAAATCTTGTATCTGTTATTAAAAACTTAACTTGATATTTGCAGCTTCTAAAAATATCGTGGACGTATATTATTTGTACAATTTCCAGAAAACTTGTTCACCTGATTTATTTGGATTAGTATTGGACTTAAGGACTGACTGAATTCTTGCCTTTTTATTTATCTTAATTACAAAACATACATTGACTAAAATTTCAACTTGAAATAAAAGTTATAAGGAAGAAAATAATAGGTTTAAATAAAATGGGAGAAAATTGCAATTTTCCAAAAAGATAGCATTACGAAAATCATGTTAATGACCTTTCCCTCTTTTTGCGGTTTGCTTGAAATAATACTAAAATAAACTTAATTTTCCCGACTAAAAATAACTTGTGTCTAATCAAAAATAATTTCCATACCGTAACGAAAGAAAAATAAAACACTTTTCTTATTAACTAATTTAAATATTACTTTAATTTAATTCTAACAAGTGATATAATAGAACTAAACAGGAACCGTCAAGCTATTTTAATTTTTTAATCGTAACTATCTTTGTTCAAAAGTTGGCTCCACATCAAAACTATGTTAATAAATTGTGTATTTTTTAAATGTACCAAAATCACGACTACACATTTGCCTAGTTTTCACTATTCTAATTACCAGATAGACTAGGGAGCCAACAATTAAAAATAGTGATCATTTGCTATTCGATTTTACCCAAATTATTATTAATTTACGAAAATGAATTTAACGGAAATAAGTGATTTTTATTCAAATACTTCTGGTTTTTCTTTAACGGATTATGTTGTGTTTGTGTTAATGCTTCTGGTGTGTATCTTTATTGGAATTTACTTTGGATTTATTCGAGTGGCAGAATCACCGCAAGATTATTTGATTGGTGAACGAAAAATGAAGACATTTCCTATTACTATGTCTTTAATAGCAAGGTGACAAATTTCTTGTGTAAAATATATCAAATACTTTAGTCTCAAAATTTTATCATCTAATGTTTTCTTGTAAATCTAAATTTGTAGTTGTAAAAAATTTGAATAATTTTTTTTATTAATAATTGGCTGGATCTTACTTCTTGATTCATCAATCTCTTCATTAATCGATAAAATTTAATTTTTTTACAACTACACAATGAAGTAAAAACATTTTTTTTATTATTTGTTTATGTATCTAGTTATATATCAGGAATTACCCTACTAGGGACTCCAACAGAAATTTATGTTTATGGAATTCAATATATTTATATAGCCGGAGGTATCATTTTAATGGGAGCAATTACAAAATTTGTTTACCTTCCTGTATTTCATGAATTGAAACTAACGTCATCATATGAGGTAAGAATTCATTTACTACTTTCAACTCAAATAATAAAACCTGTTTAAGCTTCCCAAACTTTTCTTACTCTTTGATTTGATTTACTTTTATTCGGTTTTCAAAAATATTCATTGACTTTTTCACTTAAGATGGGACGACTCAAATTCAAATAAGAACAAATAATGAGTTGCATTTTTAATTATTAACAACGACAATGCATGATTAGTTGCTTAATCGTATTCCTAAATATATAAATTATATTTTTATATGAAGGTTATAGTACTTCTGATATTCACTTTGTCTTTGTATTGTTGTCAAAATGAAAAACGATTAGTACTTTAATAATAATTTTATAATAGATTAAGAATTGTAAATGTGCCAAAAAATCATACATTATATATCATACACTTGAGTAATTTTATTACCACAACAATTAACTTTGTATAAACACTACAAGTCACATATTTTGAACTTCAAATTCAAAGTTTCTTATTTTTTTTTTTAGTATTTAGAAAAACGATTTGATAAGCGAATGAGGTTGTTTGGATCAATTTTATTTTCAATATCAATGGTAATATACACCATTTTTTTAAAACTTAGAATTTTTTATGAAAATTTTTAATAAAAATTTTAGTGTACTTGGCTACCGATTGTGATCTTTATTCCTGCCCTAGCCTTCAATCAAGGTAAATAAAAACAATAATTAGACAACGAATTTTTGTCCTTTACTATTTAATCAATATTATTTCTAACAAGTATGTGGACAATAATCAAAACAATGTTGGTTTACCATTTGTAAAATCTTTTGTCCCTTTATTATGACTTTATTTAGTACTTGCTATATAATTTGAAATGTAAACATTAAGCTTTTCTATTGATTAAGTGTCTATATTAATGTTTTTCAAAGTTCTGATTTTAAGGGATTGAAATTTCATTTACAAGTGTTATTTAAGTTCAATACCAAAGACTTTCACAATTAAAAATCGTATGTTCTCTTTTTCTCTATATTTTCAGGATTGTATCCCTGTGGTCATGTTGTACTCTCAGTAGAGGAGATGGAAAAAAGTTAGAGATGAAATATAGGTATTTGTTATTATTACTGTTCCATACAATATTCACGTTTATGGTAGTAATACATAGGTAATCTAAACACTTATACATGTTGTACTCGTAAAATAAAGTATCCAAATATTGTCACTTCTGAACGCAATAAACTTATAAGCCACTAATTGAATTTCCATACGGTTTTCATCAGCGAACGGAGTGATTTATAAAGAAGGTTTAGATGGTATAATTTATTATGGTTTTGTTTAAATTGACTAAAATATGACAATGATTGTTGAAGATATCAGAGAATCATGCCGATAAGGAGTTTTATTACCGTACGCCGTGTAAATCCATAGAGGCATCCTTACTTAATTTGATTAGAGCATCATTTCCGTTTCTTCATCTAAATTAAAATTGTCCCTATCCCAAACAATTCGGATAAGTAGTTACATTTTTATATTGGTGTTTTTGGTGTCAATTGTGTAATGCAATAAACAGGCTTTTGTAAATAAAATATAAAAATTTATAACGGCTAATAATGAACAGGCAATTTTAATAATTAAAATTTGAAAGAACGGTAGTAGTGTTTGAAAGTTTGAAACATAATCAACAGTGAATTTTGAAAAAGAAGACAATGTTTTCGAAAAGATCAAGATTTATATTTTGTTGGATAGAAAAAAGCGTGTTTCCTAGATCAAACGATCAATCTTAATGATCCTTGTGTTTTGCTGCAAAATGTGAAGGAATTAATTGAAAAGCTATATTGATATTAGTAACATAAACCGCCAAAACATTGATTTTTTTATAGATATACCTACTAGACTTTCTTCATTAACGTATGGATGTATACTCGGGTTTTTCGGATATATTCCGCGCCATGAAACTATGGAAAGACTGATGGTACAAGGATGACCTAACAGGACAAGAAAATGGAGGCAACCCCTTGAACAGAAGGGACGGAAAAGCTCGTTGATAATTCGAATTTCGTGTCCGCAGTACTATATGCAAGAGGTGCAAGAGAACGTAATCGCTGAAAAAGATCCATCCACCAGGTCCTAAGAAATTTGGAACATCCCAAGTGATTACCATGTCAATCACCATGCATTGTAAACGATGTAAGGATTGATAAAAAGAAGATACCTAGTAGCACCTACTGATAATGAACAAGTTAATAAAATAAACAATTTGATCTTTTAAAAATTTGAAGTATCATTATAAATCTCCTACTCAGTTGATACAGTCATGGGATAGGGAGGAGGCACAGCTATATTATCCAACTAAATTTTTGAATTATTTAATGACTCCTAGTAGGTTCACCTTCTATATTACTAAGAAATTTAAATCCACCTTAGCTGTTGAACGGAACAATACTTAAAACAATTTATTCAAAAATAATATACCTGGATGCAGAACTAGTAAAACCGTTTTGACACCAAGAATACCGATGATATCTTCAAAAATGCTTTTTCAATCTCAAGAACTTTAAATTCCAAATAATTTATCGTTTAAAATGATTATTAATAAAGCACAAAGTTAACGTTTAAAAGTTGTTGGAATTGACTTAACTATTCAATATGCTTTTCCCATGACTAATATTTTAGTATATCTCTTTATCGTTGTTACACGTAAATCAGCAGAAGTTATCAATGACGTATACAAAGACAATTTAATTCGTTTATGTAGCTTTATTTCTTCAAACATCAATATAATACAACATAAAAAATAGGCTCATATGCTACCTGTCCAAAGCCGGGACAGGTTGTTATTATTGCATAAACATGTATAATTTACAAAATTCTCAAAAACAACACAAGTAAAATGCAAATGTAACATTAAATACAAATGTAACATACTAGGAATTTATTCATTACCTTTCTCATTATTATTCCAACTTTTTCTCTTAATTTTTTTCTACCGAGAGTGCAATATGGTCGCTGGAATGCAATCTTTAAAATATACCAAGAAAAAAAAGATTTATTTTTGGAATGAAAATCTGTAGCTTTGAATTTTGGAAACGGTTGTGGGGATTAAAATTTGGAATAACAAAAAAATGATATACGTAACTAAATTTCCTATTAAAAAGTTGAAAAAACAGGGAAAATGAAATTGTTACTTTTAAGAAATGAAATCTTTCTCCCGTGTTTATCTATTTTTGTATGACATCTCAAAAATTAAGAATAGGCCTTAATTTTTTTGCTTTAATTGTGACAAAAAAAAATAGTTAGTTTTAAGAAATGTTTCATAGCCTTTCGAAGTCTGTGATCATTAATTTTATATATTCTTTCTTCTAATTACTATAGAATGTTTTAACGAAGAAAACAACGATTATATGAAAAATATGAAACCTTAACGGAAAGCAGTTAATTTTATAAGGCACATCTTTGTTGAAAATTTGATGTAGAAACCAATTGGATAATTTATTATTAGTATGTACTTTATAAGCTCATAATAAGAAACTTTGTCTATAAAATAAAAACATTTATTATTGGTTTTGTTATCCACATACCTGCAAACTTTTATCTTTAAAACATAAAAAAATTGGTACAAATAATTTTTATTTCAGTTACAGGAATTAACGTGCACATTATCACTCCAATAGTTTGTCTTGTCTGCGTATTTTATACTTCTTTGGTAATATAATCAAACTTTCTTCCTATTCAATACTAATTTAACTATATAAAGATTTTGAAATTTAGGGCGGAATTAAAGCAGTTGTATGGACTGATGTGATTCAATCTTTTGTTATGTGCTTATCAATATTGCTGGTCATAGTAAAAGGAACAATCAATGTTGGAGGATTTGGTGTCGTTTGGGAAAGAAATTTAAAAAGTGGACGAATTGAACCTCCTAAGTAATAGTTTTTAAGTTTTAAATTTTATGCTTTCAATAAAATATACTTCTATTTTATAGTTTAGATATTGATCCAAGAACTAGACACACTTTATGGAGCTTAATGATTGGGGGGTGTATGTATTGGATTCAAACAAATGCATTGAGCCAGACAATGTTACAAAGATATTTGGCTTTACCAAACTTAAAAGCAGCCAATAGGTAAAATTTTGACATCAAATTTGATGTTCTTTTAATTGATAAATAACATTTTTTCTTATTTTTAGAGCACTGTGGGGATTCATAATTGGAGTTTTAATTCTTCTAGGATGTTGTTGTTATAATGGGATGTTAATTTATGCCACTTATCACAACTGTGATCCTCTTACTACCAAGGTTTGTTCGGTTTTCATCAATATCTTTGATGTTTTTAATTATAACTTAATTGGACTATTGAAAATTTATTTTCGAATAATTAATCTAAATTTTATTACGAATAAAATTGTAATTAATTTTTTAGATAGTTAAGGCAAAAGACCAGTTATTACCACTTTTGGTTATTGATGTTCTTAGTCCATATCCTGGTTTATCAGGCTTGTTTTTCGCTGGAATTTTCAGTGCAGCTTTAAGTTCTTTGTCGACTGGACTCAATTCAATGTCAGCTGTAGTTTTGGAAGACTTTTACAAGCCGTTTTTAAAGAGATACTTTAATATCAAAACTGAAATAATATTAAAATCAGTTGTTATTATTTTCGGAATTATTTACGTCGCATTATCTGTTCTTATGGAAAAATTAGGAACAGTTCTTCAGGTATCGTACATTAATAGTCATAACAAAAAAATAATTTATATCTATTTGTAATTCTTTTTAAGTTGTCAATCAGTTTGGAAGCGATTGCATCAGGACCTCTTCTGGGAATATTTACAATGGGAATTTTACTACCCTGGATCAGTGCTTCGGTAAATAAGCATCTGGTCTTAAAATTTATTAATAATTTCATTGTTTATTTGTTTGCTTGACAATTAGGGAGCTTTTATTGGAGGCATCGCAGGATTATGTTTAATGGCATGGTTTTGTCTCAATGTACAGTTTGCTATATCTACGGGAGCAATTAAATTTAACGAAAAACCAACGACAGTTGAAAATTGTACTTATCCATATTTGGCATCGAATTTCACTGAATTAAATAATCATCGTCCTGACGAAACCAAGTATGTATTTTTTTAATACCAATATTATTTTCTTTATGAAATAGAAATTGACACACATTTTTCTTATTTTAGTGATATTTTCGAACTTTTCCGGTTGTCTTATCTCTGGATTACATTTCTTGGGGCATTGGTAACTATTGTATTAGGATTGATTGCTAGCTATTTTACCAAATGGAATAATGTGGAAGAAGTTGATTTGAATTTGTTGTCCCCAATTATAAGGAGCAAGTGTCATCCAAAATGGTATTCCTCTTCAAAACCTTTAAGCGATCCCAACAGGATATCTGATAAATTGACTCCACCAAAGGTTAACTGATAACTAAATAAAAGTTTTAAACGATTAACGATTTTTTCTTATTTTCAGATAACTGAAACATCAGTATGATAACTAATAATAGAATGTCAAAATGGTATTACTATTCTTAAATAGGAAATTCCTTCATTAAAATGTCTATTTATGGTTAATAATAATTTAAAATTCATTAAAAAATCTATAAAAAAAAAACAGTGTAAAATACCAAATGTAAAATACTATTTTTTTAATGTTTTCAACCTTACAAAGGAAATCAATAATTCTGCATCGAATTTCCAGCTAAAAATCTTCTAAAAAAACCTTTTATCATCATTGGAAAGCTACTATTTTTATTTTTATTTCAATTAATTAAAAAAATTCTGAAAAAAGTACTTTTCAACATTTACTTACATTGGGAATGGCAAAATATATGTTAAAAATAAAATTTAATCAATTTTTTGTGTTATCACAACCCTTAAATTTGAACAGTTAATATATATCAAACTTGAAAGGGGAATAAATTAACAAGGGTTAAACAAGGGGGGAATACAGTTTCAAAAATCAACTTTTCCAACATTTTTGTTTTAATAAACTTTAAAATAGTTATTTTGAATTTGTTGTCCATCCCCGTAGCTACTTTATACATTAACATAAAATCAAGTATTTATTTTTAAATAACCATTTTTCATCGTCGATTTAAATTAAAAATTCTTTTAAAAATAAAAATAAGTTTCGATTTCTTTTTCATCTTCTTTTAACCCTCGAAAAATATGTTAATTGCATTTTCACACTATATTGGAATTTGACCATTCTGACACATTCTGGAACTCAAGGTTTTATTACCTGAGCTTAACCCTCGTAAGATGTTTTAATTGCATTTTCACACTATATTGGAATTTCACCATTCTGAAACATTTTGGAAATCAAGGTTTTATTACCTGATTTTAACCCTCGAAAGATATGTTAATTGCATTCTCACACTATGTTGGAATTTGGCCATTCTTTCGTGTTTTGGAACTCAAAATAATATTACCTGAGTTTAATCTTCAAAAGATGTGTTAATTGCATTTTCACACTATAAGTATTGGAATGTGATCATTTTTACACATTTTGGAATTCAAGGTTTTATTACCTGAGTTTAACCCTCGAAAGGTGTTAATTAAATTTACACTCTATGTTGGAATTTGGCCATTCTGACACATTTTGAAACTCAAGGTTTTATTACCTGTTTTCAACCCTCGAAAGATGTGCTAATTCCATTTTCACACTATGTTGGAATTTGAACATTTTAACACATTTTGGAACTTAAGGTTTTATTACCTAATTTTAAATTTCGAAAGATGTGTTAATTGTATTTTCACACTAGGTTGGAATGTGTCCGGTTTTTTTTAATTGAATGAAATCGAAATGACAATTGAAACAAATGACATTGTAGTTCAAATTTGAGCTAGTAATTATTATATTTGTATTCCATTAACATGGATGTATTTAAAACTTTATATTCTTTACCGCAATACATAAAGGACATACAGTTTCCTATTATGTATTTTGATATTAAAAGTAATTTGTGTTTAAAATTGTATCATATTTTAGTAACCACAAATCTTATAACTGGTGTGCTAATTCAGGCAGTTCGATTAATTCTTCCACTAGCTCAACACTTGTATACCAATAATTATCTGTGCCAATAGTTTGGCCAGACGGGCAAGCCATGTAAAATTAGCGTGGCATTCAACGTATAACTGGTTTAATTATTTCATCTTAATAAATTATTTTTTATATCTTAATTTTTAACGATATTTACAGAGGCCGGCTACTTTTTTGTTGCCCTTACTCTTTAGTAATTATTTACTTATATTTTACTTAAGATTTGGTTATAAAATTAGCTTTTTTTGTTATTGAGGAATTCTCAATAAGATATACTTCCACAATTGTATTATATTAACTCAGAGGAAGTTATTCACAGGAACCTTATTAAGTTCGCTTAAAACAGCGGATACATGTAACTTAAACAACACATTCTTCAATTATCTAATCAAATGTATAATGCTTAAGCCATTAAGCCTTTATGAGTTTATGAGTTGATTGTCAGTGCTTTGAAACACAATATGTACCTATAATGAGCCAAATTTAACATAAAACAATACGAATTTCAATGTTTCAAAATTATGCCTAACATTTTCCATTAAGTTGACGTTTAAATCGGAATTGTCTTTCATTTTGGTAAATTATTTTTGATCTATAAGAACGATCTATGGTTTTTTAATTTGTAATTTTATTTAAGTGGGCGTTTATTTTCATACAAAATATTCCAAAATGGAATTTTCGACCTTGGATTATATAGCTTTTATAGTTATCAATTTACTTAATGTTATTATTGGAATATATTTTGGTTATTTTAAAAAAACTAATAATTCTGAAGATTACTTGCTTGGTGCTCGTGAAATGAAACCGATACCCATTGGTATATCTTTGATTTTAAGGTAAGAAATTTAATAACAAATTTGTACTTAAAAATGCCCTAAAGATGTCAGCATAGGGAATCAACCCAAGAACAACTTTGAAAATTCTTAGTGTCAAGCTAAATTTGATTATGATTTCGCATCATAACAGGGAGTTAAGAAATGATTATCGGTAGTTCAAGAACCAAAAAACTATTATTCACCGTCCAGAAGGAATTATAAATTGAAGGGGTGGATTAATTTGTGTCGATGTTTTATATAGTGCTGCTTTAAAACATATTGAGTGACCATTGATTTCAAATTACAAGTTTGATGACTTTGAGTTTTTCTCCTGTGTTTGATATTCGATCGTCCTCTAGTTTATAGTATGTCCGAAAAAACAACGCAAACTATAGGTCTGATTGAAAAATCTATCCCACAAAAAATTAACTATCAAAAGATACAGTCTACAGTCTTTTTAAAACGGCATTTTTTTACATTCTGATATGGAGGAAAAAATAAACTTTCCGAAAACTCATCAAACTGACTGGTTTCACGAAAATGTTGGTTTGTATCGAAAAAACTAGTTAGGAAAATGTATTTTCCATAAGCCACAATTAATAAAGAAGAAAAGCACAAACAATTATGAAAATTCTCATTTTTTTATTCGAAAATAGTTTTTATTACCTACGGAATTTTTTAATCGTGTATGGATTAGACAAAAAAGGTTTTCTTTCCGTTGTACCTAGTAACTAAATACCAGGAAGGATTTCTGGTTGGATGGCTAACCGGGTTAGCAAACTCACGATACCCTGATGTCCGGTAGCTTGGAAGATAATGGAGAAGTAATGAAATGTTATGGAAAAATAATAAAACTATATAACTATATAACTACATCGACACTCCCAAAATTTTCAATCCTTTCTAAAATAGTAAAAAACCACCGATAACCAACTCTTCATTAAACATCCACCGGAAAAATACCGCTTAATAAAATTATTTAGTTGGTTGTATTATAAGGCTTAGAACACATTCTTTACTATCCACTTCAGAGAAGAACTTTAAATTCGTTCTTATCTTTTACCAAACATACAAAAAGTAATATCAATAAACATATTAAATCAAAGTTTTTCACATTTATTTTAGTGGCATTTCCGGAGTTACAATTCTAGGTCTTCCAACCGAAATATATTTGTATGGCGTGCAATTATTGTACATTTGTTTTGGATATGCTTTTGCAAGTTTTCTGGTTGGATTTTTTTACATTCCTGTTATACATAATTTAAATATTACATCTTGTTTTGAAGTAAGTGGTAAATATAGGTGCGTATGATATCGTCGTATTCATAATTTAAGAAATCCTTTTTTCAGCATCAATATTTCCTTCTTTTTTGAGAGCTTAATATTGAGGCGTTATTATATTACGATATTTATTTGACTAATTAACATAGAAAATACAGTTTTTTTTTCGAAAAAAATATAATCCAAATTTCCAAAAATGATGTTAATCTTTTCTAATTTCAGTACTTCGAAAGAAGATTTGATAAACGGCTACGATTAATCGCTTCTGCCATAAGTATATTACAAATGGTAATCTTTAAAAATGCATATAACTAAATCAATTTTCTAAAAATCTTTTATTTTTTAAAATATTATAGATATTCTGGCTTCCAATTGTTGTATATGTGCCAGCCATTGCACTTAATTATGGTTTGATTTACATAAAGAAAAATCAAATTACAACAATTAATTAATTTCCCCTTTCAGTGACTCCTTTTGATGTTCATACTATTACGCTGGTGTATTGCATAATTTGTATATTTTATACAACAATAGTAAGATTTTTACTAACTATAAACTTAAGGTGTTTGCTGCTTTAGACCTTTCATCATTTTGGTTATTTAAGGGTGGATTTCGTGCAGTCGTTTGGTCAGATTTCGTACAAATTTTTATATTATTTCCTTCGATATTACTAGTTGCAATAAAAGGAACCTATGATATTGGATTCGAAAAGATCATTGAACATGGGCTTGCTACCAATAGATTGGAACTTCCTATGTAAGTATAAATTTATATTCAATAGTATAGGAAATATTTGCAACAAATACTTCCCTTATTCTATGAAAATGAAACAAGAGGGTCAGTCCAAATAACGTGGTCCAAAAATAAATGAAATGGTTGCTCAACCATTTTAAGAAATAAAAAATGTTTTTGTGCTATCACCCCAACCTGTCGGTAGTTCAAATTCATCATTATTTTAATTTTATTGTTTTTAGTTTTCCAGTGGTGGCCATATTAGTTTTACTAGGCGCAGACATTTTCGCACTTTTAAGGGTTTGCGGAAACTTGATTATCTCAAGCCCTATTTGTCCTATCAAAATGAAACTAAAAGCAGTGTGTTCATAAAAATATAAGCTATAAGGTTGTAATAAGACGTTTTCACCTAACTGTAATTCTAAGAGGTGAAATTTCAGCCTAAATTTTTAGCTCTCATTTGTTAAAACTACAATTTTCACGGAATGATTGTGAAGGAAGAGAAAGAGTCTACACGTTAAAACTTTTTTTTACAAACAATTAGATACTAGTTGTATCCAAAAACAAAATTTGAAGTCTGAGACTTTAAGCCTTTATAAAATAAAAATTAACAAAATTTGGATATTTTCAAAATTTGCAATTTTCTGAGTTCAATATCTCTGGTGAGGGAGCAGATAAAAATCTGAAATATCACTACATTATAGTACTGTATAATAGTTTTATGCATCTAAAATTTGGAGTTTGAGATTTGACTAGGAGCAGAGGTATTGCATGCACAAAATGTCAAAATAATGCATACTTCAGTAGGTGACTATAATGTATTTAACCATTTAATATGTGACATATATTTGGCAAAAAGGGCATTTTACACAAAACAACATATACTCTGGGCTAACTGTTATTCATAGCTTAAATTTAAAACATATACTTCTTTCTGAAAGCTAATAATGTATGTACGTACCCATAGTCATCAACTAATCTTGGTGTTCGACAAAGAGCTTTGACATTTTGTGCTTGCAAGACCTCTGCTCCTAGTCAAATCTCAAACTCCAAATTTTAGATGCATAAAACTATTATACAGTACTATAATGTAGTGATATTTCAGATTTTTATCTGGTCCCCCACCAGAGATATTGAGCTCAGAAAATTGCAAATTTTGAAAATTTCCAAATTTTGTTAATTTTTATTTTAAAAAGGCTTGAAGTCTCAGACTTCAAATTTTGTTTTTGAATACAACTAGTACCTAATTGTTTGTAAAAAAAAGTTTTAACGTGTAGACTCTTTCTCTTCCTTCACAATCATTCCGTGAAAATTGTAGTTTTAACAAATGAGAGCTAAAAATTTAGGCTGAAATTTCACCCCTTAGAATTACATTTAGGTGAAAACGTCTTACTACAACCTTATAGCTTATATTTTTAAAACACACTGCTTTTAGTTTCATTTTGATAGGACAAATAGGGCCTGAGATAATCAAGTTTCCGCAAACCCTTAAAAGTGCGAAAATGTCTACGCCTAGTAATACTAATATGACCACCACTGGAAAACTAAAAACAATAAAATTAAAATAATGATGAATTTGAACTACTAATAGGTTGGGGTGACCGCAAAAAAAAATCAGAATAAAAAAAAATAATGGTTTAAATTATGATTGTAAAAAATATATTTTGAAACCCAAAAAAATTTTTTCGAAATTAATTATTTGAATTGTAACTGCTCTTTATACTGTTTCTGGAATTATATCTACAAAGGCTCATTATGGTTTATCTTTTTTTTAATATTTTCTACTGTTGCAGATTTGATCCAAATCCAACAATTCGATACTCCTTTTGGGCATTATTATTTGGTGGAGGAATTTATTACTTACATTCAGGTTTTATGATGCAAATAATGATTCAAAAATATCAATCTCTGCCAAGTTTAAGAGATGTGAGAATGTAATCAGGATTGCAGGCAAACTTGATTATAATGATGGTTTTAATAATTCTATTTATTTAACTAATTATCGATTGTATAATTGGCAACTTTTATTGAACATTAAGATTCAAATTTTATTCATTATAATTTAGTTGAACTGTTTTTTTTTTCGAATTTTATTTTAATGAAAATTTTAGCAATTTATAACTCTTTTTAGTTCCATTTTCATTTATCTTGTTGGTTTGATAATGATTGCATTGATTTGTGGTTACAATGGACTTGTTCTTCATTCTCTCTTTTACGGATGTGATCCAATAACTAATGAGGTAAATTCCAAGATAAAACTATGCAATTAATTATTGTAAATTGATTTTTTTTGTAGACTATTAAAATACATGACCAGTTATTGCCTTATGGAGCCACAACTTTATTTCGGAACTTCCCTGGATTGTGTGGAATACTAGTTACGGGAGTATCAAGTGCAGCTTTGAGTTCTTTAGCCAGTGGTATAAACAGTTTAGCGGCTTTGGTTTTAGAAGATTTCTTCAAACCTCTATGCAAATTTGAAGTTTCCAATCGTCAAAGTGTCATCATATTACAAATCATTAGTCTTCTAGTCGGAATTTGCATTTTCGCACTGGTTTATCTTATAGAACATATGGGTTCAGTTTATGAAGTAAAACTTGAAAAATTAAGACAATTAAGTTAATGAGAAAAACATTTTTAGCTTACTTTTAGTCTTGATTCTATTCTTGGTGGAGTATTATTGGGTCTGTTAACAATTGGAATATTTTTACCGTGGATCAATGCAAATGCAGTTTCCGTTGGAAGTGTTGCAGGATTACTCAGTGTTGGCTGGATTTGCTTCAGTGCAAAAGCATATTCAAACCCAAATTTGGAAACTAAACCTCTGTCAATTGAAAAATGCATAGGGAATGTTGGGAATTACAGTTCAATGCAAGATGAATTTATTGAATCACACAATGAGTAAGTGCATAGATAAATTGTTCAAAAAATAAGCTTAATTGTTAAATTCCAAGAAAGAAGGAGTAAGGAATATTTACTGCTTTTCAGTAAATCCAAAACTGATAAAACTGATTTTCAATACAATAAAATACAATTTTGTATTCATTTTCAAAATCTGCAATCTATTATTATAAAGAGGAAAGATTTGATTGTTTGTTTGCTTTGAATAGGCTCCGAAACTACTTGACCGATTTGAAAAATTCTTTCACTGTTAGGAAGCTACACTATTTCCGGTGAACATAAGCTATATTAAATTTTCAAAAAAATTAGGGATCCATACTAAAACTCCAATAATGTGTGAAAAAATTACCAAAAAACTTTCTTACATCGCGTGCGCTGGTGATTTAACTAAAGAACGGAACAACCGAATTTAATTAAACTTTATACTAAGATACAACACAATTACCAACACACGTTAGGCTATTTATCATTCCTTAAAAATAATAAGGGAATGTACCCCCTACGTAAAGCATGAGGGATTAAAAAAAATACTTTAGATAGGCCAGTTATATATCATTGAAAAGGTATTTAAAAGTTAAAAAATGATCTGTATTAATATTTTTAGTTGAACTATTAAAAAGCACAGTAATTTAATTTAAAGTACAAAAAATTGCCTTTTTGAAATATAAATGTTTTTATAGATAATAATCTGACAGTAAACTTTTTTTTACAAAGCTGTAAATAGATCCTTAGGGTTTCTCAGTAAGGAAATATTAACAAAAAAAATGTAATAGAAATACTAATAATAATAATAATAGTAATAAAGCTTAAGATAAAAACGTTTTTAAGACCGTACATATATAAAATTGTGTATTTATATACTCCTCTGACTGATGAAATTTTAATATTCGGTGTATACCTTATAGGAAGTAGGCATGTGATAAGATTTTTTTTTGAAAATTCCTATCCTAATGGACAAGGGTGGATTCAAGATTTTTTTCTTGGGGGGGGGACAATATCTTTTATTTGCAAGTACGTGAAAGGGATCACGAAAAAAGTTCGCAATTCCAGCCAGAAATCATCATAATGATAAATAATAAATAATCATATCATCATAATGATAAAAGAAATTTAAAATCCTCTTCCAAAGCAAAAGGCATACGCCAAATCGTGTATGGTGAACTCTGGACTATCCAATATGGTTTAATTATATAGTTGAAATTCAGATATTTCAATAATAAGTTAAAAATACATAATGGTTATACATGATTATGGAAGAACTGGGTTTCGTACAATTGTACAAATTCCAATTTCGCGGTTGTGTTGTACAGTGCAATAGTGTAATAGTTTTTGGAAAAAGGTTCATTCGGAAATCGAAAAAGGGAGATGAGGTTATTTTGATGCGAGTATTTTGATAACTTTCAACTTTTTTTAGTCATAATTAACACCGAATTTATTGAACTTGGCGATATTTTTTATTTGATGTATGATGTAGTATGATTATATTTTTCGTGAAAGAATAAGAAAAATAAAATACGTTACGCAGACGAAGTCGCGGGGATCAGCTAGTACTTAATAATCTAATAGTTCAAAAACTTAATCTCCAACTATAGATACCTGTACGAATATTTAAAAGTAGTTAATCTTATTAAAGAATATAGGTTTTTTATGTTTTGAAGAATTTGTCTTGTCTTTTTAAATCTACTGACTATACCAAGAAATTTTTCAAACAATTTGCCTATACTAAGTAATTATAATATATTTTCTTTTCTCTTCATTTTTAGGTCAATTTTTATTTTATATAAAATATCTTTTCTATGGTATGCTTCTATTGGATGTTTCACAACAATCACTACATCACTAATCGTTAGTATGTGTTTGGGTTGGAATGATTTATCGACAATAGATCCTGAACTCATGTCGCCATATCTTCATAGATTTATTCCAACAAAAATTACGAGTAAAACAAATAAACAATTAAATCCTGAAATCGACTCATTATTAGAAGTTTAAACATGGATTTATAGGTATTTAATGTATCTTAAAATATGTTTCCATATTTTTGGATAAAATAAATGTTTAACTTTCTTTGCTTAGTAGAATGAGCGTAGCTGTTTGAAGTTGTAAACTCTAAAGTTAAATATTATTAATTTTATAGAAAATTGAATAATTAAATTATTCTTACTATTCGATTTGAATAACTATTGAAAACACATTTATTAGTGTAATCATTTGTATTTTAAAAGTTCAAACACTCGAAAATTGTTTAAATTTTTTATAAAACAAATTTTAAAGTTAATATAATTCAATATAAACAAATGTACTTAAAAAAAATCAATTCTGGATTTTTTTAGATCTTTCTTAGAGTAAACAAAACTTGAACATTACGACTTCTTATTTTCCTGGAAATATATGAATCATTTTTTTTTCTGTATAAGAGAATGCGGTTTGAAAAGGTAATTGTATTTTCAATAAATATTTACTATTTACCATTCATAAATTGTAAAAAAAAACATATTTAATTCTGCTTTTATTGATATTTGCAATAATGATAATGTATATAAAAAGACAAATATTCAGAGCATTAAATTTTCAGTAAGTATTTGATTAATAAATTTGCATTCCAACAAATTTTAAGTGTTCAAAATATTGATATTCTTAAACATTGGATGTATTATTAGAAATTCTTTATCAATAATAAAACCTATAAAAAGCAATGATACATGGACAAAGGAATATGTTGATCTGAATCGCTGAGTACTAATGTGATTAAGAAGTAAAGTGTGAAAATGGAAAATATTGGCAATAATTTCGATGAGAAAAATTTGTTTTTGTGGTCCGATTATGTGGTGTTCCTTTTGTCATTAGTATTGTGCATACTGATTGGTGTTTATTTTGGATTTTTTAAAGTTGCCAAAAATGCGACTGATTATTTATTGGGCGGAAAATCAATGAAATGTTTGCCGGTCGCGATTTCAATGGTTGTTGGGTATAGTTTTTCTTATTGATTTTTGGGATTATTAACTTATATTTTATTTTCTTAATTAAAGCTGGATATCTGCAATATCTTTTGTTGGGATTCCAGCCGAAATTTATTTCTATGGATATCACTTTTTATTGGTTTACATAGGATTTGTTTTATGCTTGGTTCTGAGTCGCTATCTTTTCCTGCCAGTTTTAAACCAACCCGATTTTATTTCTATTTTTGAGGTAAGTTTTCAATAGTCATCGGTTTTTATACCGTCAGGGGTGTTAAAGTGGTTGAAGGATCCTCGAGTCTCAAAAAATTGTTGTACATTTCCAATAAACTTTACATCAGTTAAAGATATATCTTTGGATTAAATCATCATATAACTTATTAACTAACGAATATGATTATCTTTTGAGGATTTATCAAATCATTGCATGTTGGGTAAATTTTTAGCTATGTATTTGTCGTTATTAAAATAGAATTAGCCTTGCAATTATTCTGCAAAATGTTTTTTATTTTTTTTTCAAGTATCTTCAACGTCGATTTGATACCAAATGTCGTCGTCTAGGATCAATTCTCTATTTATTGGCTAATGTAAGTAGGTATTCTCAAACTAAAAAGTTATTAAAAATTAAATAAGCTGATTTCTTGTGAAAAATGTTTATCAAAAAGCAATTGAGAATTTCATTTTATGAATAAAGCATTAAAAGGAAATTTCCAAAGACAATTGGTTCCAAAAGATTTTTTTTTAAATTGTAAATTTATAAGTATTTGTTGTAGATTTTATGGCTGCCAATTGTAATTTATGTTCCTTCTTTATCTCTGGCTCAAGGTAAATTAATAATATTATTTATTATCAGTTCATTTACTAAATTTTGCTTTTATTTTTAGTTACTGGCTTTAAAATTGAATTTATTTCGTTGTTTGTATGCGCTGTGTGCATTTTTTATACTTGTATTGTAAGTATCTATTTTTTATAATTTTGAAATGTTCATGAAACTTTTAAAATACTTTTAAGCAACTGAATTGAAATTTCCGGAAGTATTTGCTGATAAATTGGTTAGTTTTCTTACTAAAGCAATAGTTTTAACATGAAAATCAGAAATTCAATTTGTAGTTATTTCAATAAAATAATATTAATGAGAAATATTTTAAGCAAAATCCTCAACATTGGTACCAAATGCTATATGCTATATTACAATATTGCTTGTCAATCCATCTGATTTGGCAAACGAAGCAAGCAAATGACGCTATTCTGGGTTGTTTTGGGTATTAATAAATGTTAATATCACAATTCAAAGGGTCTAGCAGGATCCACATGGCGAGTTGGCCCCCAAATAGGAACCTAAGTCGAAACTTATGTTAAAATATCGGCTTGATATACAAACACATTTTGTATTCTTTTCGCGACCAAATTCCTCTTTGACCTGGAGATATGGGCAAAAATGTCCCCCCGCATGGCTATTTTTCAAAGTTATATATCTCAAAAACTAATTAAGCTAGATAAGTGAAACCAACGCGAGGCTTTAGATTATTTTACAGAGCATATCATATATTTTTTTGAAATTTTTAGAAAAAAAAATGAAACAAAAATTTCATTTTTTTTCAAGGTGTTGCACCAACTATTTTTTCACGCAATTTTTTTGAGTTATAGTACTCATGCAGAAGCATAAAATATATTTTTTTTGTGATTGTCATTTTCAGAGAACACATAAAAAAAATATATTTCATTTGCTTTTTGAATTTTTTTTGCAAAATTTTTTTTTCTAAAAATTTCAAAAACATATTTGATATACTCTGTAAAATAATCTAAAGCCTCGCGTTGGTTTCACTTCTCTAGCTTAATTAGTTTTTGAGATATATAACTTTGAAAAATAGCCATGCGGGGGGAAATGTTTGCCCATATCTCCAGGTCACAGAGGAATTTGGTCGCGAAAAGTATATAAAATGTGTTTGTATATCAAGCCGATATTTTAACATAAGTTTCGACATAGGTTCCTATTTGGGGGCCAACTCGCCATGTGGATCCTGCTAGACCCTTTTGATATTATTAAGCATTGTAAGTTTTATAAAACTTCAGTTATTTTCAATTGAATCTCTCTATCATGCTAAAGCAAGTATTTATTTAATTTTCAAATAATTTTTTAAATCTAATTTAGACTTCTATATAATTTTTATATAAAAAATTACATGAATCTGGTTATTGCAGGATGTTGAATTTTTAGTATGTATGTTTCCTATTTATTTTCGATACTGTGAAAGTAGTGGAACCATTTAGTAAATCTTTATTGATATTAAGAAAAATTAGATTGGTAAACGCAATGTTACAAATAAGATAGGAATAAATCACTTTCGGAATTTTTACTTTAGGAAAAGAAAGAATATTTCCCTTGGGAGTAGATGGATGGAAGTTTAGAATTTACTTTTGACTTAAAAATTCCAGACAGTAATAATTGAATGATTTGCTTTTAGGGAGGTTTAAATGCAGTGATTTGGACAGATGTTTTACAAACAATCCTCATGTTTTGTTCACTAGCAGCAGTAATTATTATTGGAACATTTAACGTAGGTGGATTTATGAATGTGATAAATTTAAACATTGAAGGAACACGATTGGAAATACCCGAGTATGTACTATAGTTCCATACTGTCTTGTAAAAATTATCACACATTAAAAAAGCCCCTTACTACGATTAATTATCTATTAAAATTACAGTTTTCGCATTGATCCAACAATCAGAAACTCATTTTGGCCAATTGTTATTGGTGGATTTTTTGGAACTTTTTCAAGTGCAGTATTCAATCAAGCAATTAATCAACGAATTTTAGCTTTACCCGACTGGAAATCAGCGACCAAGTAATAATAATATAATTTTTTTGTTGACCAATCTAATATTTTTTTTTGTTTTAGAACATTATGGTATTTTATAATTGGAATAATTTTATTGAATTTTGTGTTTTTATACATGGGACTGTTAATTTATGCCACATTTTACAAATGCGATCCTTCTTCGGCAAAGGTAAACGTTTTTGTATAGATTTAAATTTGTTGATCTTTTTTTCACTAATATCTAATATTTCGTTATTTTTTGTTTTAGCAAATTGATGCCAACGATCAAATTCTTTCATTTATGGTTATAAATACTTTTGATAATATTCCAGGCTTTACGGGATTGTTTTTAGCTGGGATTTTCAGTGCATCTCTTAGTAGTTTATCCGGAGCGTTGAATTCTTTTGCGGCAATAATTTTAGAAGACATTTATAAGCCTTTGAGAGGATCTGTTTCATCAAAAGAATCGAATATATTGATGAAAACTGTAGTTGTTGTCACAGGAGTTATTTGCGTTTTGTTATCATTTCTTGCTAATAGATTTGGAGGAGTTATTCAAGTAAATGATTATTTAATTAAAAAAAAATATATATGTAAACTAGGGTGATTTTTTTTTTTTACTTTTTTTGGTCCCATCGTGAAATTTTGTGGGAAATACCAAAAAAAAAAAATCCCTGAAAGTTTGAGCCCTTAATATTAATTTTAAGTCCTCGACCAAGACGTGTAAACATTTCCCATTGAAAATACACGGAAACTCTGATTTTTTATTTTTAAATTTCTATATCTCAGCGGTATTTCATGGGATCGCTTTTACCGAAGATGGTTTTTTCTCAGAATTAAACGCTCTACAAAAGTGCTCATTGCGACAAAGTCGTAACTCACACCGGTGAGGTAGTACGCGCCACTGAACCTGATTTTTCCATAAAATTCGCGTTTTTTTTGCATTTATCTCGTAAATAACAAGAGCTACGGAAAAATTATAAATGAAAAACTTGTAGAGAATTTGATTTCCTACAAAAAAGTTCTTATAGACCAAATCGCGAAAATCAATATTAAACGAAATATTAAGCCTTGAATTTTATGGAAAAATCAGGTTCAGTGGCCCGTACTTCCTCACCGGTGTGAGTTACGACTTTGTCGCAATGGGCACTTTTGTAGAGCGTTTAATTCTGAGAAAAACCCATCTTCGGTAAAAGCGATCCCATGAAATGCCGCTGAGATATAGAAATTTAAAAATAAAAAATCAGAGTTTCCGTGTATTTTCAATGGGAAATGTTTACACGTCTTGGTCGAGGACTTAAAATTAATATTAAGGGCTCAAACTTTCAGAGTATTTTTTTTTTTGATATTTCCAACAAAATTTCACGATGGGACCAAAAAAAAAAGTCAAAAAAAAAATCACCTAATGTACACAAATAGAAGTAAAAATGTTTAAATTTTAGTTAACGAGTAGTCTTGGGTCAATACCTGCTGGCCCTACTGCTGTCCTATTTATCGTTGGAATGCTCATGCCCAGAATTAATTCAACTGTAAGAACAATTTGAAAAACATTTCTTCCTATAAAAATACATTTAATTAATATTTTCCCAGGCCGCATTTTGGGGATCCATCGTTGGACTACTTGGAACAGCTTTTATTTCTCTGGGTACTCAAATGAGTATTGCTTCTGGTGATTTACATTTTGAGGCCAAAACTATCTCTGTAGAACAATGCAAATTCAATGTAACAGAAATTCATTTAGAGGAAATCGATTTTTCAAATGAGTTTGTATTATGAAATGTTTTTGAAGGATGAAAATTTTTACATGGAAATTTTTTTTAGCGATACTTTCATTCTTTTTAGATTTTCGTATCATTATTTTCCAGTGATAAGCACTGTAATATCATTTGTCGCTATAGTGATTGTTAGTTGGTTTACAAAATCTCAAAAATTGGAGTGCATAAATCCAGAATTACTGTCACCGATTATAAGGAAACACTATTATCCTGAAAAAAACAATTCTGTCGTGATAAAAAATTAATCAAACCAAAAAAAATATTTATTAACGAAAAAAAGGATGATTAAGGTGGATAAATCACAAATGTTTGAAACTAATTAAAACAAACGTTTGTGAAAATTGTATTATAGATTGATATAAATATTATTTTTAGTTCTATACTTGCGGTATAATATTCAGTATTTATTCGAATTTTGTATAATATGTTTTAAATACATAGTTTTTTTACATTAAATTCTTCTTCTTTACATTTTTTCTGAAACCATTCCGAACACTTTGCTTATACCTCGTAAATATACTTAAGACTGTAATATATTTAAAATAGACAACAAAACTATTTTATTTAATGAAATTGGAATTTTCTTAAATAATATATAAAACAACTTAGAATTGAAAATAAATTGTAATTATTTTAATTTTTTATAGAAGCCTGATGAAGTTACAATACGTAACGAAACGTAGCTAATTTGAATATTAAATAAAAAAACCAATCTTAAACAATCTGAATTGTCTTCTTATTGAAAATAAAATTCAAAAATTTAAGATTAATTTAGTAAAAACGGAATAGTAAAAACAGAATAGTAAAAACGGAACTTTATTATTCTTTTTTTAGTTATCTTTTATTAAATTTAAAAAACACAAATACATTTTTTCATAGAATATCTTATAAACGATTAAGTATGATATTTTTTTAATCCTTAAAAAACTAAATTACATTTCCGTGAAATGTTTTTGTGTTATGGGTATACCATATATTCTTTATCAGTATATATTGTATATGATAAGATATTATATTGTTTAATATATTCTTATACTCCTGGCATATAAATATTGTTTCTTATTAAATTTTGGGAAATTTAACCATTAAAATTATAAAACTGGTGAAAACAAAAACCATACGATAAATTTCTATGAAAAAAATTTTCATTTTACAATTTATTTTGTGGTATAAGTAAAAATTTGGAACAAATGCTTATTACTAAACGTTCTTCTACACATCGCCATTTATTTTGTTATCGAAATTGTTTTTCGACTAATAAATTTTCGAACAATTGGTGCCAATAGCAATGGATTTATATCGCTGCTTTTATTAAAAGTCGTCAAAAAACTTATCAAAACTGAAACGATTGTTGTAAAAATACAACTAAAACAAGTGTGCCATTGATAAGAAATAGTGTATAAGACGAAGATGTCACTAAAAATGTATAAGCAAATAGTATTTTTTAATATTTTACTAAAGCAAACTTACTTTTTCTCAATCAAAAACGGTTCTGGATGCAAAAGAAAATTATCTGAATAATTTTTCGCACAACCACTAATTGAAACTTCTTTTTCAGGAAAATTAAACTTATGTTCCATAACAGCCAATTCAGTTCCCATTATGATCCAAGATGTAGCTATCAGTCCTATTAATCCTCCATAAAATGCTCCCTAAAAATAAATCGGATACTTTCAACATAATCATCGGATAGTTTACAATGTTACCTTTGAATTAACCCAGGGTAATAAGATTCCTGAGACATACAACGACAATGCCGGACCAATTGGAATTGCCAGTATTGTTATTGTCAACTAAAAATTAAATTATTTAAGAATTTAACGTTCTGAAAAAGGTATAATTTAAAAAAATATATTTGGTTCGAAAAAAAATAATATGGCAAAATAGAACTAATAGAATTCGTTGTACGAATATCATACCTATACTAAAATTCCAGAAAAATGGGAAGAACTTTTGTTTTTTTTGCTTGTTCTGTTTTGTCATAAAACTTTTCATCAAAACATACTTGCGTTATTCCACCAAATTTTCCAACCAGAAACGAGAATCCCAAACAAATGACACCGCACAAAATGACGACAACTTTCATAAAAATATTTTGATATAAAATCGACGAATTTCCGAAGAAAGGCTCGTAGAAATCTTTAAGGATAACTGCTGCCAAACAATTGAGCATACTCGACAAAGAACTCAACGAAGCGGCAAAAATACCAGCTAGAAATAATCCACACAGTCCTGGCACTTGAGAAAATACGTTTAATGCGAAATACGGTAGTAATTGATCTTTTGTGGATATATTCTATAAAATATAGTACATTAATCAAATACACTTTACATTTATAGTATTCCATACTTTCATTGTCAGCGGATCACAGTTACGATATGCTGTGTATATCAATAAACCGGTATAAGCCAGGAATAAATCGAATAAAAGAAATCCTACTACGCTTATCCATAACGTTCTAAAAATAAACTTAAAATAATAAACTTTTCTCATTGAAACATATTATAGGACAAAACCCATGAATAATTATAAATCTATATTTTTCATTGTAAGTTAACCCCGTTATTTCGGGATTCCAAAAAAAATGCTAATATTTCCATTAGGATACAACAAGGATCGCCACGTGGGTATGAAGTGCCTTTATCCAAAAATTTGTAGAGTAAATACTAATAAACTTTTATAACTAACTTATTTTTAAGTAGAAACTGCATTTACAAACTAATAAGAATATAATATATACTAGTAGTTGCCCGTAGCATTCGCAACTAAAGGCTTTATCTCAATCAAATGTTTAATATGAAATAATGTAAAGCTAATCAACAATCGAAATTTTAAATTTAATAATCAAAAGGTTTTTAATATGAAAAAAAGTTTATCTAAAATTATATTAAGAAATAAAATATAAGTGTTTTTTATACCATTTTAATAACAACATTTTAAATAACGTCATTTCACTAAATTATTATGAAAGTTTAATACTTATGTAGTACTTATACCAAATAAGCGATTTTAAATTTTGGTTCGTTTTTCAACAATCAAACTTTTTAAATCTATTTTTTTATGAACCAATGGTTGTGATCTGGAGTAATTATATATTCGGCTGAAAAGCATTAAGGTACTGATTTTTCGCCATATTAATTTTTCGCCACTGTCAATTTAAATATAAAATCTTCGAAACTAACTTTTTTTCGGTAATTAGAACAATTTGAAAACCAATTATTGTTATTGAAAATAAATAAAATATTCGAATTTACTTCCACAATTTCCATCTATTTCCAAAAATTTTGTATGTACAGCGTCCAAATTTGCGAAATCGAATAGCTTTTTAGTCATGTTAACTAACATAAAGAACGTCATAATTTTCTTCGTTTTAGTTTGTATTTTCAAATATAAGTGCACATTTGTGTCGATGAAATTTGGAAAGTGTTTTCCATATACGATGCAGATATATAATAAGAAAGGGTTTTTGAAAATTTCTCCCCTAAAAATGTGAAAAACGGTAGCAAAGTTTAAGGGATAACGTTTAAAAAACAATCGAAATTTCAAATTTAATAATCAATCAAAGTCCGTTAAAAGCGAAACGTTATTACTGTTTAATATAAAACAAAGTTGATTTATTATTAGAAACAAAAACTAAGGATCTGCTTAAACATTTAAATTCTGATAAGCAGATATATCTGAAAAGGTTTAGTTTTAATAAGTGAGTATTCAGTTTTTTGGCTTTCACATATTGTAAACCTGAAAATCCGAAATACGTATTCACAAATAAATACATTAGTGAGTGAGTAACCCTATCAACGTTTTGAATGCGTCAGTGGGGATACCAGAGCGCATGCGCATAGCCCATTCTGCACGGACGCACGGCAAGATAGCCAATTTATATATATATATATATGATTAATGACCAATTTTTGCTTATAAAATTACAGTGATAATGCATTACGTAATAAACCATAAACTGAAATTTGAATCGACCATGAAATTCTCTTTATTTTAACTTGAACCGTTGATGTTTTTCATTTTTCAAATCTTCATTATTAGGCAGTTAATTTCTTTATAAATTTATATGCTTAATTTTGAATTGATGATTAAATTTAATATATTTTTTGGATTTTATTGCGATTTGTATTAGTGAAAATTAAAAAAAAAATATCTACGAAATGCCTTTGTAGGATACAAAACCGCACGTGGCGATTGTAAGTACAGCAAAAGTGTTCTGCAATTAGTCGCTATTATTGCGTTATGGGAATAAATTGAAGAAAAAATTTTCAATGGTAGAAATTCTTTTCAAAAATTCATTAATGTATTCCAGCGTACTTTGGATACCTCTGAGCATAGGCTCTTTATTTCATACCAATTGCACTAATATAGGTAACTTAGGTATTAACCTACTGTATCAATCAAGCAAAAAAAAAAAATCCCAAAAAAAATTATATTAACTTACTTTACTACCTCCTTAATACTAGGTAATGATTGAAATCTTTGAATGACATTTTGTCCAATAAAAGCTGTTATTATATAATAAAAAGTAGCACCGATCCACAAAGACCAGAATGTATGCCTTGTAGTAGGGTCGATACTAAAACTAAATTTAAAAAAAAAATACTCGGTTAGTGTTCATTCTTAGTTAAATTTAATAGTTCATAGGGATTTTGGACTAAAAATCAAATTTATTTCTTAATAATTTTTATTTGATCTTTGTTCTTTGCACAACGTTTCGTCGCCTTTTGAAGCTTGGTCAAGTCCCGAAAAGCGAGGAAACATTGTACAAAAGACAAAGATCAAATAAAAAGCTTTAAGAAATAAATTTGGTTTTTAGTTTAAAAACTCTAAGTGCTACAAATGCTGTAGAAATGGTATGCTTAAGTTTCTTACTCAGGCCATTCTATTCTTTCACTTTGAACTCCATACTTCCAAACTTCGGATACTCCACCTACTTTAACTGTTCCAATTATTACTAAAGATAATACAGAAGCGACAACAAGAAAATATTGTACAACATCTGTCCAAATCACAGTTTTTACACCTCCCTGCAAATATTTTTAAGTATAGATTATGGACCTTATGGATTATGAATATTCTAGTTAGAATAAAACTTGTATATTATCCTTCTATTTTGTATTATTATCCTTCTAAAGTAGTGTTTCACAAAGTATAGTATATACACTTCCTGGAGCATAAGAAGTTGCTGCAGGAAGTTCACACAACAATGATTGACAACAATTGCTATTTTTGACATTTTTCTCCAGGAGAAGTATGCAGCGTCACAATAATTGTACAAAAATATTAAACAACTGTAGACACACTACTTCAGAAACTTAAGCAGGACTCTTGCTTAATAAAACAATAGTTGAAAAGCTTATATGAAAGGGGAAAGACATCTGACAACTATAATCATTATGATCACTGCTACATATGGTAAAGCATGTATAGAAGAAAACTGTAAAAGCATTGTAAGCATATGGAAGCACTGAGACCCAGGTGGACATAAAATCACGTTCAGATGTCAGTCCCTTTTCTTTTAAACTATACGTTTTTCTCAATTTTTGTATTATATGTGGTGATAAATTAGTTCAAAATAGAACTAGACATTTCTAATATTGATTTGCAATAGTATAAATATTAGATATTAATTAGGAAAAATCAAAATTTTCAAATACTTACAATGCATGTATAAAATATGCAAATAACACTAACGATTGAGGTAACAAAATCGGCGTCAAGACCAGTAGCTAAACAGTAATTAAAATATGTGAGTAAATCTTAAGGATATCTATATCTTTTATAGAACGATTCATTACTAATGATTCACAATACTTTTACAAAAAAAAAGAAAGAAATATTTAATACAATAAGTAATTTTCAAAGTGATCCATATTGACTCCCAAATAATCCTTATAGTAAATACTCTACATCCATTGTTATTAATGCCTTGAATAAACTATTTAACATGGTCATACCCAAAAGCAGTGGCGTGCATTACATATAGACAAAAAGACACTGCCTACCCTACATAATTCAGATAAATATTTATAACTTTGTTCGGATATCGAGTTTTATTTTATTTACGAGTACTATCAAATATCAATAAAGAAAAAAATCTTAACGGATATCATCTATACAGTATACAGATTATGCCAGCTCATTCGTTCGTTCAATTTCAAGTAAGCGATACACTAGCGCCGCTGAGTTCAGGCAACACCTCGGGAAAGACACAAACTATTCGTGCCTAAATATTTATATGTGTGCATTAATAGCTATATATATATGTCAGTGTGTGCGTTCGTATAAAAACAATAATACAAATATACAATTCTACACATACAACCTCAAAAAAAAACACTGTCTTCTTGCACACGACAAATTACGACAATTACCGAAGTAGCATCGTTTCTTATTCATTAAAACTGCAATTACAAATTTGAATTTTATTGATTTCAATAATTGATTTAACGATCAGTAATCTACGTACATTGTTATTATTTAATTCTAATAAATTTTAATAATGTATTATCTATTATCTATTATCTGTTTTATTTAATCCTGACGATGATATTGTATTTCTTTAATAAAGTTTACAAAATAAGTCTATCTATGGATATTTGTAGTTAAAAATATTAACCCTATAACAATTAGCCAACAAAATTTTAAAGTGTGAATTTTCCGAATTTTTTTTTTGTAAATCGATGGGAAATCGTTCATAGAGTTGACAAAATAGTTTAGCGGTAATCAAATACATAAGATAAATTAATTAATTAGTCATTGACAAAGTAGAATGTTAAGAAAATAAGGTTTAAAGCAACATACAATAACAAAAATGCAAAAATGCGGAAAAATTTAGGAAACGGTTGGTTAAAACTAAAACTAAAAAAAAATCAAAGAAAAATATTTTCCGAATTTCAAAAAACACTTAATGTTTTACTTCATATATATATTTCCAAAAAATTTTGGTAACAATAATTGATTTTCACAAACGATGAAAATTAATGTGTGAAAAGCCTATTCAATATTGCATTGATATGTAATAATTTGGAAAAGTTAGCTGAACCTGAAAGTTTAGAAAATATTTTCCGAATTTCAAAAAACACTTAATGTTCTACTTCGTATACCTATATATATTTTTCAAAAATTTTTTATGTGGAAAGTTGATTTTCATAAACGATGAAATAACTTTGGAGAAAAGCCTATTTAATTATGTTTCGATTTTTGTTATTTTGTAAAATTTTGGGAAAATATAATTTGAGGAAAATAATTAATTTCTGAGTTGCCTTTTTCTTTTAATTTTTTTCGAAGGGGGGAGGTTCTGTTTAGTTTTCCTTAACTTTTTTTTTAGTTTTACATTTAACCAACCGTTTCCTAAATTTTCCCGCATTTTTGTTGTTGTATGTTGCTTTGAACCATATTTTCTTAACATTTTACTATATCAATGACTAATTAATTATTTTTTTTTTAATTAATTTATTACCGCTAAACTATTTTGTCACAATCGAAACGGTTTCTTTCACATACCTCTCTACAAACGATTTCCCATCGATTGGCAAAAAAAAAAATCAGAAAATTCACACTTTAAAATTTTTTTGGCTAATCGGTATAGGGTTTATTATTTACTCATCATAACGACGAACTAAACCCAACATGCAGCATTTTTGATTTTATTAAAGTAGCTTTTAAAAATTTCTGCCTACCCTGCCTAAAATCTCTATGCACGCCACTGCCCAAAAGCACCTACTCCCTATTAACAACTTAATTATTTTCCAAAAATATTGGTTCAATAAAATTTAGATTTTCGTTAACTGAAAAATTTGATTTTATAAGTTTTAAATCGTTCTATAGAAATTAGATACTATGTAACTATTAAATAGTTTTAAAAACGTATACCTTGAGACAATGAAATTGCAGGAACGTAAATAACAATTGGAAGCCAAAAAATCTACAAGAAAAGTAACCAATTCATTATAGTGAACAATTTATAAATATTTTATAAACTTACTGTGGACAAAATAAATAAAAACGATCCAAACAGCCTAGTTTTTTGATCAAATCGACTTTCCAAATACTAAATTGGATACAAAATTATTTTGAATAAAAATTTGATTTCTTCATCTATCTACTGCTCATATTTACCTCATAAACGGATATTATTTCGGAAGTACAAAGTACCGGGACAAATATTAAATAGGAAACTAAACCAGCCGTAAATAAACCGAAATACATATAAAAATATTGAACTCCATACACATATATTTCGGCAGGATATCCAACAAAAGCCACTCCGGAGATATAACTAAATTATAGATGCGTTTTGATTAGTTTTGGTTAAAACAGCTCATTGAAAATACAAACTATTATAAGAATACCTCATAACTAACGAAGCAGCTACGGGAAATGGTCGCATCTGTTTTCCAGCTAACAAATAATCTTTTGTATTTTTAGACTTTTTTATAAATCCAAAATAAAATCCAATAAAAAGACACACTACTAACATCAATGCAAACACTGTATAGTCATACCACTCGAAGGCATTATTGGCACTTTCCAAATCGAACATTTTTGTAGTAAGTTTTCTACTATATTGTTATTTGAAAATAACTTAATGTAATGAGATTCTAGTTCTGAACTGAAATGAAAAAAAAAAATCTTCAAAGTTTTAAAATAAAAAATTAGTGAGAATCATTAAACGATGTTAAACATTGTGAAATTTTAACACCGTTTTGTTTACAATTAATGCGTTCATAAATTTTACATATTAATATTTATATATAGCTTTATAAATCAAAAATTGGCCTTCAAGTCTGAATTCACACTAAAACGACGCTTAAAATTGAAGTGATAAGGTAATAATTAAATACTTTAGATTTACCTTCTTCGGTTCGGTATTACTATCATGTCTAATGCATATATTTCAGAAAGTATTGTTTAAAATGATTTTGTCCTCAATATTTTTTCTTAATAATGATCCATAATACTTTCGTCCTTGTACAGTTGGCAAAGGATAATTCCTTTATTCATAATATTCAATATGTGGTCAGTTAGGTTCTAAACTATAAATTTTCTCTTGACTTTTACATTAGCTAATTCTATATTGTTTAATTTGTGTTAGTTATTCCTTTTATTTGGTTTCCCTTTTAAATTGTATAATTTTCCACTTCAATATGGTAGGAACTTTAGTGTTATAGTTTTAAAAAATGTTTTTTTTTTATAGCAATTTGATACATTTGAATAGTCATAAATGACAAAGACCCCAAATTGTTTCATTTTCTTTTTTGTTTTTCAATCAATTTTCTTTTTGTTTTCCAACCAATCTTTTGATGCTAAAAGGAAATACATTTCTTGGTCCTGAGGCTGATAAGCTTGTTGTTTTATTTTCAATTTCATTTTCACAATTTTGAAACAACTATTGTGCGAAATGTCTAATTGACTATTCATTGTTCAAATTACTAATTTTTTTTTCATTTAATTTGCCAAATAGGTAATTCCTTTATTCATAATATTCAATATTTGGTCAGTCAAGTTCTAAAGTTTAAATGTTTCTATTGACTTTGGCTTTAGCCATTTCTAAATTGTTTAATTTGTTACAACGAACTTGAAAATTTATCGGAATAAATTGTCAACTTGAATAGCGACAAAGACAAAAATAACTGGCCATTTTGGTTCGGGTAATAAGAGAGTATATGTCAGTTGAGTCAAGTTAAGTATCTTTACATATTGGAAAAAATATTATTATCTTTCACAGACACAAACAAGGACGTTACAAAAAATAGTTTCCGAGAAAATTAGTCTCATAATTCCAGTGGCGTGCATTACATGTAGACAAAAAGACACTGCCTACCCTACATAATTCAG
Source organism: Sisyra terminalis (assembly GCA_958496175.1). Lineage (NCBI taxonomy): Eukaryota > Metazoa > Arthropoda > Insecta > Neuroptera > Sisyridae > Sisyra > Sisyra terminalis. The sequence continues at coordinate 59,920,426 of OY292274.1, forward strand.
ATAAATATTTATAATTTTGTTCTGATATCTAGTTTTATTTTATTTACGAGTACTATCAAATATCAATAAAGAAAAAAATCTTAACGGATATCATCTATACAGTATACAGATTATGCCAGCTCATTCGTTCGTTCAATTTCAAGTAAGCGACTGGTAATATTTGCATTGCAATGCACTAGCGCTACTGGCGACGCCGCGGGAAAGACAAACTATTCGTGCCTAAATATTTATATGTGTGCACTCATAGCTATATGTGTCAGTGTGTGTTGTCGTATAAAAACAATAATACAAATATACAATTCTACACATACAACCTCAAAAAAAGACACTGTCTTCTTGCACACGACAAATTACGATAATTACCGAAGTAGCATCGTTTCTTATTCATTAACGCTGCAATTACAAATTTGAATTTTGTTGATTTCAATAATCGATTTAACGATCAGTAATCTACGTACATTGTTATTACTTAATTCTAATAAATTTTAATAATGTATTATCTATTATCTGTATTATTTAATCCTGACGATGATATTGTATTTCTTTAATAAAGTTTACAAAATGAGTCTATCTATGGATATTTGTCGTTAAAAATATCAACATCATTATTTACCCTATACCGATTAGCCAACAAAATTTTAAAGTGTGAATTTTCCGAAGTTTTTTTTTGCCAATCGATGGAAAATCGTTCGTAGAGGTTTGTGAAAGAAACCGTTTCGTTTGTGACAAAATAGTTTAGCAGTAATTAAGTACATAAGATAAATTAATTAATTAGTCATTGATATAGTAAAATGTTAAAAAAATAAGGTTTAAAGCAACATACAATAACAAAAATGCGAAAAAATTTAGGAAACGTTAAAACTAAAACTAAAAAAAGTCAAAGAAAAATATTTTCCAAATTTCAAATAACATTTAATGTTCTACTTCGTATATATATTTCCAAAAAAATTTTGTGATAAAACTTGATTTTCACAAACGATGAAAATTAATGCGTGAAAAGCCTATTCAATATTGTATAGATTTTTACTAATTTGGAAAAGTTAGCTGAACCAGAAAGTTTAGAAAATATTTTCCGAATTTCAAAAAACACTTAATGTTCTACTTCGTATACCTATATATATTATTTCAAAAAATTTTTGTGTGAAAAGTTGATTTTCATAAACGATGAAAAATTTTTGGAGAAAAGCCTACTTAATTATGTTTCGATTTTTGTTATTTTGTAAAATTTTGTGAAAATATAATTTGAGGAAAAAAATTAATATCTGAGTTGCCTTTTTCTTTAATTTTTTTCGAAGGGGGGAGGTTCTGTTTAGTTTTCCTTAACTTTTTTTTAGTTTTACATTTTACCAACCGTTTCTTAAATTTTTCCGCATTTTTGTTATTGTATGTTGCTTTGAACCATATTTTCTTAACATTTTACTATATCAATGATTAATTGATAAATTATTTTTTCTTAATTAATATATTACCGCTAAACTGTTTTGTCACAATCGAAACGGTTTCTCTCACATACCTCTACGAACGATTTCCCATCGATTGGCAAATAAAAATTCAGAAAATTCACACTTTAAAATTTTGTTGGCTAATCGGTATAGGGTTCATTATTTACTCATCATAACGACGAACTAAAACCAACATGCAGCATTTTTGATTATATTAAAGTAGCTTTTAAAAATTTCTGTCTACCCTGCCTAAAATTTCTGTGCACGCCACTGCATAATTCTATGGTTAAGAAATCACGAAAAAAGAAAAACAACATTTTTTAGCTTATTTAACTATTGAATTTTCTTTATTGGAAGCACGATGGATTACTACTTTTATCAATACTCAAAGATTAATGAAAATATTGTTAAAAAAATGTTAAAGTTTGAAACTATTTTCTCACACGTTTTCCAAATTTATCTGGATAGCTGATGTAAATACAATTTATAACTTTTGTTACCAGAAATGTACAGGTATGTAGTATTCAAACTTTAAAAAATATCAATTATACTTTTAATATTGTTGAATTTATAATATGAGAAATATAGTAGATATTAATTAGTAGGATACCACAAAAGTATATATGCCACAATGTATACCAATAAAGGAAAGAAGTTGCAAGGATAAAAATTCTAAAGCCAAAAGTCCTTTGGTAATTTTTGCTTAATAAACTTTCAAGAATTAACTAATAAAAAGTATGCCACCTTAAAAAATCGGCAAAGAACTTCCAATTTCAAAACTGCATTCCTTTTTTTGATTCCTCGTTACTTTTAGAAGGTTTTGTATAGAGTGCAGTAACATAAAGCATTTGATAGACTCAAGTAATGTGTGATTTATAAATCTAATAAAGATAATAGATACAAATTAAAAGAGAAAAAATGTAACAAATTTAATTTTAAGCCTACTAGTGGCTGAGTGGTCTAGGTGACCACACCAAAACTGGTAAGTTTTGGGTTAGATCCTCGCATAAAGCAAATTTTTGATATTTCTCGATTACGTATTTTTATTAAGCCTTGAATCACTAAAGACCATCGTAATTTTAAAGCAACGGTAAATAACATTTAAAGAATAATAAATTTTGCACTTTTTTAAATATTATAAAACCAAAAAAAAAAAATTTTAATATTTTAGTATTCCTAAGATTATGTTCAAAATATTATGAAACTCATTAATTCCATTTTTTGTTACTGTTTAACTAGTTTTAACAAATATTTTTAAGTAAATTTATATTTTTTTCACTGTAAACTGTCACAAAAAAACCGTAAATTTCTTTAAATAATGTTATGAACATTTGTTGATCCTTTTTTAAAAAAAAACGATATATTATAATTTAATATCTTGAACTATGATCAATACACGTCTATTATTTTTATTCTTTTATGTATTTTTATAGTGATAGTTTTAACGATGACTGATTAAGAAGTTATGTAAAACAGAATAACCTTCGAACATAATATCATTACTTTTAATTATTTTTGCCATAGGTATTGAAATATTTCTTATCGAAGTAGCACTGCAACTATTACAGTAAACGTCGTAGCTAATCAAAGAGGTAATAAAAATAAAAAATATTTCTGCTCTTTTTAATTGTTTTATTCGATATAATTATTTCATAACAAAATATTATACTTTTTTACAAGGAAATGTGAAAGCTTACAATTATAAATTAATTGCAATGAATTATAAATCCAAAAAATTAACCTTTTAATTACAAACTATAACCGTAAGAATAAATTAATTTCGTTTTCTTAATCCGAGCCAAAATCCATCTCTGGATGTTAAATTTGAAGATTTTTTTTTCAAGATCAATGGTATCGGTGTTTTCTTGGTAACTGTTACTTCAAAATTTTTAAATAAAAAATAAAGAACGACTTTTAATTCCATCAAAGCAAAACGGGATCCTGAAAACCATTTTATATCCTTAAATAAACCTGAAATTGTATATATATAACTTGTATATATTTAAAGATGGATTTGGAAAATGGTAAATTTGGTTTTTAGCATACACTATACATTTTTAAGAGACGTAGATCTGGAGAATTATATGGTCAAGGAAGGATTGGGATGTTTTTGTAAGAAATTAATTTATTTTTTATGGTTTGTAACGGCAACTTGTATAAAATTGATTCAATTTTCATAACTTTTAGGATGATTAAAATGAATAATCAAAACACTTTACTTTACTTTCAAAAATTGGTTAAATGTTCATTGTTGCCCCCACAAAATATATCATGATTTCTAGAAAAAAATGTAGGTATTTAGTCGTAATTTTTGGTCAAGGTTTGTATAAGTACCTACTCTAAGGGGGACCTGTATTTTTAACCGAAAAAACGAAAATTCTTTATTATTATTAACCATTTTAGTAGCTCAACTAATTGTTGTCGTCTATAAAGGGGACGTTCATACTTCAAATATTACATCAGAACAAAAGTAGGAATGAAAAAAGTATGATAATAAAATAAAAATGGAGAAAATTGAAAAATATATAATGAAGAAAATATTAAATTAATGGGTAATAACATATGTCTTATGACTCAATTTCTTCTTTATTACGACGCGTTTCAACACTTTTTAGCTGTCATCATCAGGTAATGGTTATTTTGTCAATCATTAATTAATAAATCAATCAATAATAAAAATGATTGACAAAATAATCATTACCTGATGATGACAGCCAAAAAATGTTGAAACGCGTCGTAATAAAGAAGAAATTGAGTCATAAGACATATGTTATTATCCATTAATTTAATATTTTCTTCATTATGTATTTTTCAATTTTCTCCATTTTTATTCTTTTATCATACTTTTTTCATTCCTATTTTTGTTATGATTGGTTGATGATGATTTTGTTATGAGGTAATGATTATTTTTTCAATCATTTTTATTATTGATTGATTTATTAATTAATGATTGACAAAATAATCATTACTTGATGACAGCCAAAAACTGTTGAAACGCGTCGTAATAAAGAAAAAATTGAGTCATAAGACATATATTATTATCCATTAGTTTATTAATTGTGACTCGGAAATAAATAAAATACTTATCAATGTTAAAAGAAGAAAATATTAATTTTCAAGTTCTTTTCAAAGTTTTTCAAAGTTCTTTTCAGAACTTTCCAATAAACCAACAAATATATCATTGAAAATATACGTAAAATCCTTACCAATGCAATTTCTTGGCCCAATACCGAATGGCAAATAAGTTTCAGGCAGAATTTTAGTCTTATTTTCACTATTAAATCGTTCCGGGTCATATATTTCTGGATTGGTGTAATATTTTGGATCTCGATGTATTCCAATAATTGATATTATAATTGGCATTCCAGGATTAATTTCTAATTGCCGACCATCCACTTCAAAAGTATACGGCTTTGTGCAAACACGGTCAGTCACAACAAGTGGGGGCCATTTTCTTAGAGTTTCTTAAAAAAATTATTAGTTTTGAATTTAATTTACAAAAGTCTAAGATATATCGTAAAAATATTTATATTTACCTAATACAACCATGTTTAAATATTTAATGTCATTGATTTTTTCATACGTTATTTTCCCTTGTACGACATCTAATTCTTTTTGCAAACGTTTTTGAATATCAGGATTGAGAGCTATTTCGTAAACGGCAAAACTTAATCCAGTGGAAATTGTTTCAAAACCGGCAAGAAAGAAGTTAAAAGCTTGAGCACTAACGTCTTCGTCGGATAAAGCTTAAATACCGACATTAAAAAAAATCAACAATTCTGCAGTAGTCATACATTATTTTCATGGAGGAGAAAATTAATTATTTAAAAACATTAAAACTATAAAATCAGATTAGATTTTTCCGCTGATTATAAATATGGTAGTATACATTTAAGAACTACCTAAAATGATATATATTTAAATTTTAATCATCAATCATTCAACAAAAAACTAAGTGGAAAAAAAATGATCAATCAAAAAATTTAACGTTAGTATCGATTAATTTTGAAAATTTTCATTAAATATACGGTACTTACTAATCGGATTTGATTTTCCCAAAAGTGGTTCCTCAATATTGGTGAAAAGTATTTCCTCATGCCTTGGTGAACTTTCATTCGATTTATCAAAATCGTTTTGTGAACAACAATGGTCCAGTTTTCCTTTTCTGGCTTGTAACAACAAATTTAACATGTCTGGTCTGTAAATTCCTTCCTCGTCTCGTTTCTTTAAATTGTCAATTATTAAAGCACTAAAATAATTAATTATCTTCTCAGGTATTAGATGAAAATTGAGCAGCTAAAAATTTTTTTTTAAAAAAGTATATTTTTATTTTCATATGAACTATTTAGTAGCTACTTTCATTAAAGCTGGAGCCCCATGTATTAGAGCTATTTTCCAGGGGCGAAATTCAGTCGCTATTTGCCCCATTTTGAAGAAAACATTGTCTCTATCTCGGAATGAATCACATTTAAATCCAAAAGCTGTTGTTGCAACTGCATCATTTGTGAATCGAGTGAAGAGATCTTTGAATTCAAGCTCTAATGTTTCAACATTTGTTTTTTCAATTTCTTCATTACAATAATTGACTAATTTCACCCCACATTCGACGATTATATCAAACATATTCCGCATTTTACTTCCAGTAAAAGCTGGACTTAACGTTGATCGCATATTTCTCCATCGTTGTCCTTTTTTAAAAAATTAAATAAATTATTATTTTCATATATTTATATCAACATTAGCATAAGCCAATACATTCCCACTTATTCCCCAACATGATATGGAATATATTATAATCAAAATTATGATTTGGTTTTACGAAATCTATTGAAAGTTAATTCATACATAATGGCAATTATTGACTTTTTTTGTAATCTTTGACTAAAGAAAATATAATACCTTTTAGTGAAAATAGCATTTTCCCTAAAAAAGGGTCAACTTTTTCCATAAAAACCTTATCATTATGATCGCCAAAATAATCAAAATGATTTATTGCGATTTGTTTAATTATAATCGGATCACGAACCAAAAGTGCCGGATCAGAAGACAATTGAAATAATCCTATAATACTAAATCAAAAAACCACCGGTTAGCACTTGAACTTAATAAAATATATATTACACATTTTTTTTCCAATTTCTATATTCAATTCTATATACCTTGTATTCGGGTTTTCTTGATAAAGTAGCATTAAATTTTCCGCAAGAGAAACTTTATTTAAAACAACTTTGAAAAAACTACCAATTATAGGTACCGGCGTACTATATGGAACATTGAGATTTTTCCAATAAGTAAGAGGTTTCCAAAAGTAGTAATAAATCAAAATTATAACTAAAACTAATATTGATATTTGTAACATGTTAAAAACTATATTTTTAAATCAAAATAAATAGTAATTTAATTTATTTATGGTTTTATTGAGTAATTTAGTGATTAAAAGCACTTTATCAAAAGTATACAGATAATAACAAATATTTTAAACAAGCACTAAACTTTACTTGAAGACCGGAAAAATCTAAATATTGTAATACCACTACGGATCTTATTAAGTATTCTAAGTATTCAACTAAAGGAAGATGCTGCTTATGAATTAAAAGGAATCTCTCACTTTAAGGAGATTAACGTTGTCATCATCCAAATTTAAAGTAGTTAATTTGTGTACTAAAACCAGTTTTCATTAAATTAAATACTCAATTTACTAAACTCGCTGAACTTGAGAAATGACTATTAATTAATCTATAATATAAAAATGAATCGCAAAATGTGTTGGTAAGCGCATAACTCAACAACGCCTGGACCAATTTGGCCAATTTTTTTTTAAAATGTTCGTTGGAGTTCAAGGATGGTTTTTACGGCGAGAAAAATTTGAATAATTGCCGGAAAAGCCCTTAAAACAGCCCTTTTCTTTTGAAATATAAATGTTTTTATAAATAATAAACACTTAATATAATTATACGTTCATAGCACATTCGCTTACGTATCTGATATTCTAATGCTTACAATAGAAAAGACGTGGGTTCGAATCTTACATTAAACATTTTTTTTTATTTTTTTTTACAAAATTGTTGAAAATAAATCCTTAGGGTTGCTCAATAAGGAAATATTAACGAAAAAAGTAACAGTAGTAGTAAAAACAATAATTATATTAATAAAGCTTAAAGTAAATACGTTTTTAAAACCGTGCATACATAAAATCGTGTAATTATATATCTCCTCTGCCAGATGAAATTTTAATATTCAGTGTATTCCTTATAAGAAGTAGGCATGTGAAAAGATTTTTTTTTGATAATTTCTACCCTAAAAGAGTGAATTGGGGTGATTAAGTTTCTTTGAGAAAATGTAAAGTTAATCAACAATCGAAATTTTGAATTTACTAAGAGTAATTAATAAATAAATAATTAATTAATAATAAGTTGCTGTTTTTTTTATATAATTTTAACTACAGCATTTTAAATAACGTAATTTCACTTAATTAGTATGAAAGTTTAGGTAGTAGGTACTTATACCAAATACCATAGAGGCGGTTTTTAATTTTTGTTTGTTTTTCTCATTTTTATGTTTTCTAAAATCTAATTTTTATGAACCAATGATTGTGACCTGGAGCAATGATATATTCTGCTGAAAAGCATTAAGGAAGCAATTTATTGTCATATATTTCATTATTATCAATAAATATATAAAATCTTCCCAACTAACTTTTGTATGGTTTTTAGAACAATTTTAAAACCAATTATTGTTACTGAATATAAATAAAATATTCGAATTTACTTCCACGCTTTCCACCTATTTCCAACAATTGTGTATGTACAACGTCCAAATTTGCGAAATCGAATAGCTTTTTAGTCATGTTAACTAACATAAAGAACATCATAATTTTTTTCGTTTTACTTTGTATTTTCAAATATAAGTGCACATTTGTATCGATGAAATTTGGAAAGTGTTTTCCTTATAGAATGCTGTTATATAATAAGGAAGGGTTTTCGATAATTCTACCCCTAAAATAGTGAAAAAAGGGTGGCTAAGTTTATGCGGCATAACGTCTAATAAACAATCGAAATTTCATAGTCAAAGTCCGTTAAAGGAGAAACGTTATTACTGCTTAGTATAAAACAAACTTGGTTTATTATTAGAAACAAAAACTTGGGGTCTGCTTAAAAATTTAAACTGATAAATATATCTGAAAAAGGTTAAGTTTATAAATGAGCTTTAAGTTTTTTGGCTTTCACATACTGTAAACCTGAAAATCTGAAATAATTACATTAGTGAGCGAGTACCCCTTGAAATTCGGTGAACTAAAAGAAAATACTGACGTTTTTACCGTAAGCCATAATAATAAAAGAAATTTAAAATGCTCTTCTAGAACAAACGACATACGCCAAATCGTGTATGGTGAACTCTAGACTATCCAATATGGTTTAATTATATAGTTGAAATTTAGATATTTAATAATAAGTTTATAGATACATAATGCTTATACTTGATTATGGAAGAACTGGGTTTCATACCATTGTACAAATTTCAATTTCGCGGTTATGTTGTACATTGCAATAGTATAATAGTTTTTGGAAAAAGGTTCATTCGGGAATCGAAACAGTGAGATGGGATTCCTACTAATATTCAAAAATCTAGACTCTTAACTTCTGTTATTTTGACGCGAGTATTTTGATACTTTTCGACTTTTTTACTCATAATTAAGACCGACTTTATTGAACTTGGCGATATTTTTTATTTCTGTATAGATGTTGATTGATTTAAGGATTATTAGGTTCACTGTTGGTATACCTACCGTAGGTATACGCAATAGACATACTCTTTTTAGATATTTATAAATATTTTTTGAAGTTTAATTGATTATTATATACAACTATTTTCTTCTAAGTAACAGTTTATTAAATGTGTCTTTTTAAAGTTGACAAAATAGTGTTTTTAAGTATGATTATGTTTTTCGTAAAACAAATAAGAAAAATGAAAATTTTCATATACTACTACAAATAGCAAATCTAAAAAGAAAATATAATCTACACCTACGTTACGCAGACGAAGTTGCGGGGATCAGCTAGTTAAATATATAAAACTTAAAAAAGGTGTTATACAATTAAATCTATTAAAAATAGATTTTTTGAACCTAATCGTTTTTATTGACCTTTAAAAATATTATTACAATAATTCAAAAATAAAAGTACAATATCTATATTTTTGGTATGGACTAGGGATGATATATGAGTCTACTTCTTTAAGTTACAAAATATATATGCATATTGGGTTGCGGTCATGCTAACCAAATTAAGTATAGGCAACATGACCAACACTATACATTGGTAGGTCAAGTCTGTAAATTCTTACTTGAATTTATAATAATAATAAAGAAATAAAATATTCATATTAATTTATAAATATTAATAAGAAAATATTCATAAAATCAAGAATTTCATCCGTCGCGCATATATTTTTGAAGTTTTTGAATATTGCGTTCTATTACAACAATGAAATATTAAAAATGTAAATACATAATAAAATATAATTATTTATTTGTATTTTAGAAATGTATTTATAAGAGCTCTAAGCTATATTATAAGAAATGTGTTCATTGTAGGACAAAATTTTAATTTTTCAATATTTTAAGAATCTTAAGTTCAAACACAAACTTGACCTACAATAAAATTGATTTTCAAAATTTGAACATATTTTTGTAATGTAAGCATAAATTATTAGATTTGATTAAAACCTTGAAGGGCTTATGAAATTCATCAAACAATAATATATACTTATGAATAAAATCCGGATAATAATTCTTTAATTTTATTTTAAAAAACCTTGAATTAGGTAATATTTGTCCTTGAAAAAAATATATGGGTAATTCTAAAAAAATATCGAAATTTTTGTTCTTTCAGTTTTAACTAGAATCTAAGCGACTTATGATGGTAATTTTTTTTCCCTGAAAAGAACATTGCTTGGGCTAATAGTGTTGGTTATAATTTTTGAACCATATGAATATCTCTATAGAATAATAAATGTGTCGCATAAAAAAATGATGCGGAATTTGATGAGAACTAACCATATGTTTTTAACAACCGTTTTTATCGAAATAGAAACATTATAGCACTAAAACCCGCATTTCGCCTGTATGGCTTATATTGAGTGTTTGAAGACAAATATATCCTTCTACTTATATTCGTATTAATATGTATTTCTAATGTTTGAAATCATGATATGAAAAACGGGTTTTTGAAGAAAAAAGTAAAAAATATATTTTTTGCGAAAAATTATGTTTTACTTACTTTTTCAATGAAACTTACCGTTTTAAAAAAAATCTTTTCCATGGCGTTGTGATTTTCTTAAGATATTTGTCCTTTGAGCCTAAATATTTTCAAGAGAGGTGAAATCAATAAGGAGTTTCAATTTTGAAAATTTAGTTTTGTAACAAATGTGATTTTTTCCAAGTAACGATTTTGATCTGTTTTAACTGGACTATAAGTCTAATAAGCCCCCAATAAAACTATATTATCCTACGTACCAATCAAGAATAAACTCTAAATTCTATGGTTTTTGAAGTTTTAATGTTTCAAACAAAATCCAATAGATTCAAGGAATTTATATAGCCATATTTGTATATAATTAGTCGAGGAAATTTGTTAAAATAAAGTAGACAATGGTTTAGAAAAAAAATATTTCGATATCTTATTTCATAAATAATATAATACAAACACAGTTGTGAAAATTTTAACATTTTACAATTCTTAGCTAAAATAATAAGGTATTGAATATTATTTCTAAGTCTTAATATCTATATTTGGTGGAATAATCTTTTGGTGAAACTACTAAACCACGACCTTTTCTGGCTCCTCGATATACTGTTTCAATGATATCAATCATCTCCTGTTTATCTTCCAGTGGCCAATTGATTTTATTATTATTACCAGTTCCCAAATCAATCATAATATGCTTGTTACGGAAGAAAAACATTACAGTACACGGGTCATACAATTCATACATTTTATTGAAATCGGGCACTTCTGTAATGTCCACTAAATAAATCACGGCAAAATTTTTTACTTTTTCTGCAATATTATACAAAACTTCATCCATTTTCATGCAGGTAGGATCCCAATCATGCCCAAAACGAATAACCACTACACGATCTTCTTCGGAAAGAATAGCCTGATCCACTTGCCAGCCGTTATGTAAATGTCCTAGCATATAAGACATTGTGGATTTTTATGATGCCTTTGATTTTCCTAAAAAATATTAGTGGATTTAGTATAATCAATTGGGTATTATTTATAAAGGAGTATTGTTGAATTCATTTCTGGAATATTCTTAACCTTCTTAACTTATAAATAATTATTTGCTTGCAGTATTACTTACAAGATGAATTGATACTTTCTTAAATGAAAGATATATTAAATGTTTGATAAACTTTTTCTCTGAAAATTCTTCGTTAGATATAAACAATTAATTTACAATATAAAATCTTTAATATTTATATTTATTTATTATTACAATAATAATCCTAATTGGACTTCAGTTCAGTGAATTTTATTTACTGTTGGCGACTTCATGGTGGCCAAAATAACGATCTTAAAATCCCCTAGAATCTACCGTATTCGCTCCCTTCCTCCTCTTCAATAATCGTCAAACTTCAGTCCATTTCAGCCATATCCGTTCTTTTTCAACGCCGTGAACGTCGAATATACCACGTCGGAGCAATTTAATATTGTGTGGCATCCTTAAGTAAAAATGACGTACGTAATCCTTTTAATTTTCACCAATCCGATAATATAATTATTACCAAATAGTTAAAAACCATTTAATTTCATATTCGTCAAATATTAACGAGGATATTTTTCAATATTTTTTCAGATCCAAAGTTTCACGTGATACTCTTTATGAGTGTGTAAATGGAGTTTTAACTCAATCCAAAGAAAAGAAGCGAAAATTTTTAGAAACCGTGGAAATTCAAATTGGATTGAAGAATTATGATCCTCAGAAGGACAAACGTTTCTCCGGAACCGTCAAGTATGTTAACCTGTTTTAAGATGATTTTAAAATGTTACCATGATTTCCTATAATTTTACAATCATCTTAGATATCAGGCAGCTGGTTGTTTCAACTAGCGGACCTGCACCCAGGGTCTTAAAATAACTGGGGAGGCATTTTTTTTATTTTATAAAAAAAATACCGATACTTTATTTAACTTTTTATAGTTGATTGTAACGGTAACCTAATATTTTTTTATAATGTATAATCTCCGTTAACTCTTACTTATAAAATTCCAATTTAGATTGAAGCACATCCCTCGTCCTAAAATGCAAGTGTGCATTCTTGGAGATCAACAACATTGCGATGAAGCGAAAGCCAACAATGTTCCATACATGGACGTCGAGGCTCTGAAAAAATTGAACAAAAACAAGAAGCTAGTAAAGAAATTAGCTAAGAAATACGATGCTTTCCTTGCTAGTGAGGCTCTCATCAAACAAATTCCTCGTCTTTTGGGTCCTGGATTAAATAAGGCTGGTAAATTCCCTGGGCTTTTGTCCCACCAAGAATCCATGAATCAAAAAATCGATGAAGTCAAAGCAACCATTAAGTTCCAAATGAAAAAGGTAATTAAAAAGCTATCTTTTTAGCATAATAAGCCAACAGAGAATGATTTCTAATTCGTCTGTATGAAATTTTATGCAAAAGTAAAACTAAGTAATTGAATTATATAAGGGAAAAACATATTTTTTACTTAATAAATTACTTAGTAACAAAATTATAAAAAAATATATATATCTTGTTACTAATTGCTATCTTTTTTAATAGGTATTGTGCTTGTCTGTTGCTGTTGGACACGTTAATATGAATCCCGATGAATTGGTACAAAATGTTCATTTGGCCATCAACTTTTTGGTGTCGCTTTTAAAGAAACACTGGCAAAATGTAAGGTCTCTACATGTTAAATCAACTATGGGACCACCTCAACGATTATATTAATCAGCGGTTAATAAATATATTGTATTTATTTACATATTTGTATTAAATACAGAAAGAATAAAAAAAAGGCTTTATTTTAAACATTTCCCAGTTAACATTCAAAATCCTAATTAAAATTTAGATGGTAGTTTCTCATTAATATAGAAGTCATACAAATTGTAACGAACTATACATGAGTTCCAACATATATTTAAAATGATTTTATCAACATCTCCATTAAAATTAGGAAAGTTTTCATTAAAATATTGTATTTCTTCCCTGTGTAATATTTAAAAAAATATCTTTAAATTTAGATCCAGTTAATTTAGATCTGATTTTTGGAACATAAAACGTTAACTTACCATCGTTTTCAAACTAATATTGTAATTGACGTTTTTTTTAATTAATATTATGTTTATAACCATGGGTGGTTGAGTGGCCACATGACTGCTCCAAAATTGGTCAGTTATGGGTTCAAATCTCGTAGCGAGATTGATATTTCAATTGAGATTTGATATTTCTCGACTTACGGATTATTAACCCTAGAGTCGCTAAACACCTTGGAAGTAGTAAAGCGACGGTAAATAACAATACAAAAAATAATGTTTAGAGCCTACTGGTGGCCGAGTGGTCTAGATGACTGCTCCAAGACTGCTAGGTGTTGGGTTCGATCCTTATATCGAGCAAATTTTCAATATTACTCGATTATGGACTTTGATAAACCCTAAAGTTGCTAGACCTTAGCAGTTATGACATGACGGTAAATAACAATTAAAAAAACGCTGTTAGGTGCTGGGTTCGATTCTCGTATCGCGTAAATTTTCAATATTTCTCGATACGGTTTTCTATTAACCCCAAAGTTACTAAAAATCCTGGCATTTATAATGCGATGATAAGTGACAACAAAAAATAATACTTTGGGTATCATAATGCCAGCATGCGGGCAACCATTGTTGCTTTAAAATATAATCTCTTAAATTGCCTATCCTTTTTTTGAAAAATTATAACTTAAAGATTACATCGATTTCATTAAAATTATTATATTAGTAATACCTAGTTGTTATCGTTGAAGTACATATTGAGGTTGTTTATAAAATTCGTATGAAAGGGATCCCCAACTGTTTTGAACTTAAGAGCAAATTCAATTATACCAAACTTTAATTAAACCGTTCCTTGTGGTTTTTAACAAAAAAAATTTTTAGTTAAATTTTCTCTAATTCATGTTAACAAGCAAAAATCGTTCAAAACTATCGTCAAACTTTAAATCTGCTACAAAATATTCACTGTTCACATTAAAATCCTGAAATACTACAAATTTTATCGTTCGATTTGTTATAATGAACAATTTAACTATGATTGTATTGTTAAGGGATACTTTAAAGATAGCACAATACTAATGTTTTTTTTAAAACGCTGCCGCTTAATTTTCGTCGTTGATTGTAGATTAGGAAGTCAATATATGCGTTAAGTTCTTAAAACGATTTTTTTTTCATTTACTTGAAACTATTGTTGAAAATACTGTTTTTCTTTATTTAAAATCATGACGGCATTTTGAAGGCCTTGTGAAGGCTTATGGGCTATATCGATGATGAACAGTTTTCCTCAAAGAAAAATTGTCTACATTTTACAATTGACAATAAATTTCTATTTTTTTTTTATTTTTTTAGATAATCAAGCAATTATTACTACATACAAATAGTAGGTACATCAGTTTCGTAACGTAAAAGCTTTAATTTTTTTCAGATATTGTATAGTTAACATTAGTTATTCCAACATTAATATTTTCAATTTTGTGTCAATGAGTAAATGAGTGGTGTGGTCTTGTAAATCACAATCCCCTCAGCCTAAGCAGTAAATCCGGTTTTGTTTAAAGTATTCATTACTTACTACACTTTATATTTGTTAACTATTATGTAAAGCTTGATATTATTGGATTGGCACATTTCAGGCTATTTTTAATTTTACCTATTTATTTTCTAACAAATGTTTTCGTTAAAAACATAAACTTAAACCAAAATCATTGTTGGAAATACATAATGATAAATGTCTAACTTATGCAGAAACTACATAGTCATAATAACAATTACCAAAACTTAAACTTTTAAGTGAACCAATATTTTCTAGTAACTTAAAGAGTAAAGCATGTACAATATACAATACATACATTGTTATTTTATTTATAGAAGATACTGTTATCGATACAAAAGCAATACATATTGAAAAAAAATATTTAAACAAATATTAAATTAATAAAAATTAAAAAAAATATTTATGTTTCGCATATGAAAAGAAATAAAAATTTAGTTATCTTATAAAGGCTGAATTTTCCATAAGGCAAAAGGACTTTCTAGTCCCAAGATCAAATAAAGTAGGTATATATTTTATTTGATCTTAGGAAATGCATTTGAGTGGTTTCAAGTGTATAAAAGTAAATATAACGAGTAAAAAATCCTCGACAAAATTGTTTATTCAAACACGTGAACTATCCTGTTAAAAAAAGCTATGAGAAGTCGTTTAAAGTTATTAAAGAAATTTTAAATTTAATAATTGTATTTAAATGTAATGATTTCAAAATGCTTCTAAATACCTTCTTTTAACAGGGTAGCTTATTATGTATTATAACTGCATTGTTATTAACTATTTTTAGGATACTTCAAAAATTTCTTGGAAAAAGGAGATGCAGAACAGAACGAAGAACTGTGTTTGGAATTGAAATAGTGCAAGCCTCATCTTCATCAAATCCAACCTGCGATATAAAAAAATTTGAATTTTCACTTTTAAAATGGATAATTGTCCAGTCTGGTTTAAAGACGCTCAAAAAGCCATAAATCTAAAATCAATAATAAATTCATTCCAATAGTAAATTATTTAATGGGAAAAAGTAAGTTTTTCACATCTTCATAAATAAATTTTAAAATCTAAGCCTACTGGTGGCCGAGTGGTTTAGATGACCACTCCAAAACTGGTAGGTAGTGGGTTCGATCCTCTTATCGTGCAAATTTTCAATATTTCTCGATAACGGATTTGAGTAACCCTAGAGTCGCTAAATGGCCTTAGTAGTTATAAAGCGACGGTTAATAGCAATTTTAAAAAAAAATTGATAGGTTTTGAGTTCAATCCTCTTATCGAGCAAATTTTCAATATTTCTCGATTAAGAATTTTTATTAGCCCTAGAATTATTGAAGACCTTAGTAGTTATAAAGCGACATTGAATAACAATTAAAAAAATCTTAAATCCTCGATTGACTTAATTTTAGGATTTTCATAAAACCGATGACTAATAAATTGAAGCTTTTTTTAAAAAAAATATTTAATTGCTTCCCTTAAATTGACATCTTCCCTTGGTCATTTTCTAATTCATTTAATTTAATAAAAGTTTAATTCCCAATTTTCCATATTGTGGTTATTAAAAAAGTATAAACTAAGAAGTACGGTAGTTTTTGATATTAAAGCACTACAAAAAAAGTAGTTGAATTATTCTCTTAAAAATGCAATTAAAAGCTTTATCTACTTTCATAGGAAAAATCACACTTTAGATTCACATTCGGTGGGCTAAAAAATGAAAACCTTTTTCCAGAATATATTTATTCTTGAGCAAATTGAAATAAGAATCTTTAAATATTAAGTTTATATTTACATTTCCTTTTCTGGTTTTATTAACTGTTTCTTTATTTTATTATTAGATGATTCTTGGTTTTTCAATTTTTAGTTTTGGTGCTATTTGAAGTTTCCTATTTACTTGTACTAATTTTGTGATATTCCATTTTAATAAGTACTTGGATATTGATTGGGAAGTAAACGGCACGTATAAGTTCCACCAATTTTCTTATATATAATTTATTTAATATATTATGCTTCGTTTCTGATTTCATTGTTGATATTTATTTGAAATTTAATTTGTTCAATATTTTCTTCAACTGTGGTTGAAGTCGTAGGTGTACTCATCTCTACTCATGTATACCTATTTAACCATAATAAATATATATAATAGTTCAAATTAATTCCTACAACTGTTTCGTAATTTTCTAAATTAATAATATTTATGTAAGCAAAAATTGTTTTGAAAGTTTTATATGAAAGGAAGAAGGATGTCATGCTGTCACTCCAACGGGTTGTCTTCTCATATCCCTCGGGACATGCCAGGAATACATACATATCACGCAATAACTAGGTGGTCTGGTAGAGCATGTTAAGTTACCGTAGTCAGTAGACCAAACTATGTCCCCAATAATACATATCAAACATTTAAAATTTTAACACATGTTTTGAACGTCTGCAATTCTTAAATATCAAATGTCATATTAATTAACATTCATGATTTTAAATATAAAATAAAAATCTTAAATAATTATGATTTAATAAGCTTCTTTTTGATTTATTACGTACAAAGTGATACATGAACGCCTGTTTTTTTAACATAGAAGTATTGAAATACGGTTGAGTACCGTTGTAGTATATAGGTAAAGATAATGCTGAACTTTTAATAATAGTCAAAATCTATTTCTGTTTGAAACTTTTGAAATGTGCCCAAGAAACGTCGAGTTTCGTAGCCACGAAACTATGTTCTGGTACAGTGATAGTGTGATTGGGATGTGGTGGTAGGACATCGTCTTCAGAAGGATGTTTACCTCCAAGAGGTGTCGCACAAAGACAGCCGACATCTCGCTATTGTAATTGCTTGTGACACATAGTTCGGTGTGGAACATGGACTAAAATAAAACCGTTCGCATTGCCACAAAACTTCAAACGTTACCGTTACCTGCCCCCTTAAATAAATCACATATATTTTCAAGAAAACACTGCCTCCAAGACTGTTCAAAAGTACAAGCAGCTGTTTTTCCCAAATTTTATTTTATTTATTTTTTTACGGTCAACATAAAATTCAAACTTATTTTGGCGTACGAAAGAATGCCAAATTTTCGAAACTTGTCATCTAATTATGCGCTACCTAATAATTATTAGGTAATTCTTTTTATTTATGCATTTACACATAGTTTTATTTGGAGTATTTATAATATTTGAAAATTAAATGTAATAACATGTTGATAATGAAATTATTTTAGAGTTCTTGCTTTAAAATTCCAACATAATTTGTAACAGTTTTAATGGAAGTTAAGCATTCCTTTGACAATTTAAATTCGCTGCACAATTATCAAATAAATCGTTCTAGGCCATTAGTACATCCACTTAAAATGTTTCCCTGAAAAGCTCCTTTATTTTTTGTTATAAATAAGGAAAATTGGACAAAGTATAGTATAATACGTATAATACTTGTTATCTCTTACAAATGTTAGCCATTCCAATTCACACGCGGTAGAAGTGAAACCTTCAAAAAATATCAACTTCAAGATATTGAGACAAATGTAATATTTTATGAGTAGGATAATTGTAGGGTTTATTTTACGATTTATTAACATATATATTACATAAGTTTATCCTGAATCCACATTTGCATTTTCGATAAATAATTACGCGAGCTTATGATAATGGAAGTATGAAATAAATCCATTGATGGTAAAGATGCAGGTATCGTTTAATATTTGAAACTATTGTATTTGAACATTGTTGGAATTACATTTTTCTCGATTGCTTGAAAATACGTGCAGCACAGTAAAATATTATCATTTGCATTAGAATTTTAATTAATATCCATAAAAGATCTTCCTGCCCTGGGCGTTGTGGTTTTAAATTTCGTTGGAATCATAATCGTTCACAAAAGGAGCACATATTATAACCGAACATATTGCTACAAATTTTTTTACGAAATTCTTCATGAGCAACTTTATTTCGACGAAATTGTGAGTACCTAAGGAATCGGTTGTACATTCATTTGAGTAGCACTTGCAAATCAGTTCGTAAGATTATGTGATATCAGAATTAATTTTAAATTAGCTTTTATTTTATTGAAATTTCGTGATTAAGAACGAAATATGCGATTAGAAAATATTTAAGTACTAACTAGCATCATTTTCACTATTTTGCACAGTCGAATCATTATTAAACGTATAAGAACTATTATTTTTCTTATAATGCTTTTCGGCGTGCCCGAAATTCACGAACACGTTCTGTTGAACCTTTTGACGTCTTTATAGCCATGTTTTCTTTACTTTTTTTTGATAATCATGACAATAATCCGTATTCATTTACGGCAAACTTGAAAATTAATTTTATTCAAATAATGAAATGTTTATGCTCACAATTATAATAAGCAATTTAACACGGTTGTTATTGGTCACTATGAAAAACATTCTCAAGTAGCGTAATACGCAGGCGCGCACAACCATAAGAAATACTAATGTTTCCTATCTCATTCTCTCTCATGTTAAATCTTATAGATTTATGTATATGTTTCTCTTTTTATTGCCGCTTTCCGTTTCCGTTTCATAAAATTTAAAGTCACAACGATGCTAAAGAAGTTTTCACTTCAAAAAGCCTTAAATTTTTTTATAAAATTTAATTTTTGTTATAAATAAGGAAAATTGGGCAAAATGTAATATGATATTTGTTATCTCTTATAAATGTTAGCCATTCCAATTGTTACCTCAAAAAAAAAAATGTAAAAATAAATATCTTAATTTAAATTTATTTTAGAAATTTTAAAATGCATCATTTATTTAACTGTAAAATCATCCGAATTCCGAGTATCTTTAATTAAGAATTTCCTTCTTTTTTTCACAATTTCAAATAAAAATAATAGAGGTCACTTTTAAGTAGTACCTTAGGCATGTGGAACAAATAAACAAATCATTGAAATAATTAAGCACAAATGACTTCCAGATTTGCATGAACTGTTTTCGATTTTCCATTATGTATACAGAAGCATGTGGTCCTTATCGTAATGAGAGGAGTTTTCAAATTCACACGTTAATAAAATACAATAAATCTTTTTCACCCACATCAACCAATATCTTCACCATGATTCGTTTTTCCCAATTGACCGAAAATGAGTGAATCGTTGGGTGTTCTCACTTCCTTTCCACCAAATTAATTAAGTCAAGTACTTTCATAATTAGGATTCGATAATGCTATGTGTGGTTCATGTTTTGGAATGGACTGAGGAACTTAACGCCTCATTGAAATCATTTTAACCGCACACGTACATTTAAAGATATTTTCTATAATTTATGGCTCTGATGACAGCCAGACAGAAATATTACATCCCTTATGAATTTCTGAAATATCTCTTTCTTTCATAATAACTGGCGCGTATGGAAACACAAATCTTTATAGATAATAATAAATTTAACATGAAAACTGATACAACTTTAAGTAAGGAAATGTTCATTAAGAAGTATAAATTCATTCATTACTTTTTTTTTAATTCTTAACAAAAAAAATATTTATTTTTAAACAAAAAAAAAATGTATTAAGGATGACCAAATCTATGCCGGCGGGTTCAATAGTACCCGCGAACCGTTTTAAGTGTATCCGTCGCTTAAAACTTACTTTATAAGTAGATATGTTAGTAATAGTTTTCAACTATAAATTCCTTGAAAAAATAAGTGATACCCATCGCACAATTGACACTCTAGAATGTGTTCCCAAGTGTTAAAAGACTTGGAACTCCTATTTTGTGTATTTAAAAAATATTTAATATCAAAGATTCATAATGCAAATTTAACATTTTAAGCTAAAACTTGATTTCTAATTTCATTTAAAGTAAATAGTAGAGTTTAATATAACCAGCCAATCCAAAGGCCAAATAACTTGGGTTCGAATCCAGCGACATTAAATAGTTTCGCTGGCCGATTTATTTAACGTTTAAACAATAAAAGCTGAATGTTTTTTTCAGAGCATTTTTCTTGAATATTAGGTTGTTCGGAAAGTAATTTCGTTTTTTTTTGTGATAATGAAAGCCAATTTTCGTATAATGAATAAATATTTTATTAAATTATATATTGGCCATTCTGGTTCAATACCTTTTGCCATTTTTCTGGCTGTAATATGATTTTTCACTGAAAAAATTTTTTGCTCTTTTTTTAGCCAAAAACTGTTCTTGGGGGATTTTTGACTTCCTCGTTCGAAGTTAAGGTTTTACCGTCTAAAAGATTTTGCAGTGGTCAAAACCCATAATAAACCGAAGGTTCCAGATCTGTAAAATATGATGGGTATGGCATTTTAATCTATTCAAGTTGTAAAAGCTTTAGGTGAGTAATAAAAGTTATATGAGGTCAAATTTCTCCCCATAAAAACATAGGGAACCCGTATATTGAGGTTCGAGGATAATCTTAGGCCTTTCAAGTGGGTCATTAACAATTGAATTTGGTAAATTTTACCTTTTATCGATCTGACGTGCTGTTATTCACCGATTTGCATCAACTAATGATTTCATTGTAACTTTCTTAGCTTCAACCGGTCGTCCAGACCGTGATGCATCTTCGACATGAAAATCGCCGACGATCAAAATTTTACAAACTAGTTTTGGCATGCTGCCAATGCATCTTCTGCATATACATCGTTTAATATTTTCTTGATTGAACAGCATTTTACCTTTTCTATAGTGAAAAAGTAAGATATGAGGAAAATTCTGGTTTTTGCTCTCCATATTTAAAAGGACACGCATCAAAAACTTGCGTAGAATCACTTGAGCTTTTTCACATACTAGCTTTGCTATATTAGCTCTCAAAACATACAATGATTATTCGGCTTAATTATAAAATGAGTTCAAAAAAATACAATTAAATCTTTTGTCGGGAAAAAAACGAAATTATTTTCCAAACAACCCCATAGTTTTAATAAAATATGGACTAATATACTTTTGTGATTTTAGATTGAAGAAAGAAAAAAATGTTTTCAACACTGCACAAGTCTCATGGATTGTACCAATTTCTGGTTCAAGTTCCAAGAATTTAGGTACAAATTTAGATGAAAAGAAAATCGATGGTTCCACTGCCCGAAATGGGGGAAGTATTTTTTAAAATTTTAAGTATAAATTTATTTTTATAGAATATGGTGTGGGGAAAAAATGGATATCTACAGAACGTGATTTTGGTGCATTGCGTTAGTTAATGTAGTTTATAGAGCATTTACTGAATATTATAGTATGAAGTAATGCACGAATCTACAAACAAGGGCAATGGTTTTCATAAATTTTCATTCGATTGCATTTAAGACAAGTTAATGCTTTTTAATTAGGATTATTAACACTAAAATAATATAAAAATATTTTACCAATCATTGACACTGAACCACATGTAATCTTAAACGCTATAATCTTCTTATCAAACTACAATGCCATAACTCATAATACTATCATAACAGATAAGAAAGTGTTGATTGTGATTCAATTTTATAAAATAGGAAAACTGGTGTAAATTCAAATTATTATAATGCTTAGGTTATTGATAATTTGGGAACTTTGTTTCAAAATATGTTTTTTTTAAGGGGATGGAAAATTTGGCCTACACGTCAGATGGCTACGGCTCATATAGTACCACTGAATTCGTAACTACAAGCAGAACTAGAATATAGGTGAAATGGAAAAGCTGAAAAAAAATATCGCGATGTTATCAGTATAATCAGAGGATTAGGAATATAGTAGAAGCAATGTAGATCTGCCATAATATAGTGGAGAGCTTGTCAGCTAGTAGATCCCAAAAGAAAAAATGGAAATAAAGTAAAAAAAAAATTTTTTTAGGATAAAAATTAGGAATGACCAGAAAGGAAACATAAGACAAGATATCAAAAATAAGGAAATTATGGAGGTGTTCCTAAAGTAATGTAAGACAAAACGATGTGGAAAATTCGACTTATGCTACGGAAAAGCAACGAATACATAGAAAGCTGTTAGGAAATTAAAAGTTAAAGGAACAGATCAAAGGAAAAATTGAGAAGAAGATCAAATGAATTTTTTTTCCTGAACAAGGATAAGTCAAGGTACCACTCCAGAAGCGAATTTTAAAACCATTGGAAAACCTAGGTGAATAAAATATTAATAAGAAATCATTTATTGCGAAAAGATATTTCATATTAAGCATTTTCTAAAATATGCTGCGAAATTATTGCTGGTGTAAAATATACGCCAAAAGTGTAAATAGGACGTAATGAAATTCAAATATGACACTAAAATTCTTCAACCCTTTCCACTTTATATTAGCTGAAATGGCTATGTTAATAGATTGATTAGTTGATTTTTTTCACATTCTCATTTTTCTCAACAATGACAACCAAAGCGCTTATTAGTGTTGCCGTTCCTGGCCAAATAATTACGGCCCCCTTCATTTTTCTACAAATTATGATATATTTTGTCGGTGCAACAATGAACAGTAACCAATAATTGCATAAAAGTGCAACAGAATGTTTTAATTAAACAAATGTAAAGCAAAATTAAGCAATTTTATCCTCGACGGTATACCCTATCACTATCCCACATTATAAGAAAGTATTTAATTCGCTATAACATCCTAATCCTTCCTTTACCATTTAACTTACCAGGCCTAAACCTCACTGACTAATATTTGGAGACTTAAAAACTTAAGGATTAATCCTTTTAAAATCGCCCAATATTGATAAAAATTGTTACTCAACATTTTTTACTTTTTTCATTCTTTAATTACGAGTTCCTTTAGGTAGACATTCAAAAAAAGCTTTTTGAGAAAAAAATGAATAAGTTGTAGCTTTTTCCTTGTAGTCATTTTAAAATAGCGGTTGGGCTAATTTTAATGAAACAAGCGGTCTGCGGAAAATTTAATTGCCAAGCTATTTTTAAGTATATCGAAATAATTCAAAAACTAGTGCTTTCGGCATAGAATAAACTTTAAGTACACATACTTTTAATTTACTTACCATGATAGGAAATTAGGCAAACTTTTTTTGCAAAAATTTTAAAAAAATCTTAAAATTGTTATTTTTTAAAACAATAAAATTTATGAAGGAATGATATTAATATATAATTCACTAATGATATTTTGTTTATAATGTTGAATACAATTATAACAATCTGCAGTTCAAATTTTAGTTCTGAAAATACACTCCTTTTCTTTCTAGGACCTTACAAAAATTTCTGAAAACCATAAAACGTCAATTTTCTCGAGTCAATGTGTAAAAAGGGACGGAATGAAATTTACTAAAAATTTTACAGAATGTTCTTTATACAAATTGAAATATTTCACAAAAAACTATTACTAGGACTTAACTATATTTACAGTTATAGAGCAGTGAATTTCAAGAAAAATGCTATCCTTCTTCATGCTCTTGTAGTGCAAAGTTAGCAAACGAGGGTCTAAAATTCTTATAATTCACATTGGTAGAATAATATTTGAATCATTACTTTCAATAACGAGGCAAATATTTCTACTCGAACATAATAATTAGTAGTAATAACAATAGATAACAGTTTCAATTTTAAAATTTAATTAGAGTTTGAGCTTTTGATCAGCTTTTGATCAGCAAGCTTTTGGAAGTGGCAAATCATCTAATTTGGTTATAACTTATAGGGACATATCTGTGATAGCATCTTGTTGTTTACCATCGCAGAGGACATCAAAATATTTCATTAAGCTTAATCTCCATTTGTTGAATTTCAGCTAAAGGTACAGATATATACTTAACTTGAGTAATATTCTGTCGACAGTATTAAAACATATCGCGTGGAATAAGGACTTATTCTGTATACCTAAGCTCTTTGGAGGGAAACTCGTATTACTTTCCATTTATAGTAGCATAATTATATCGATATGTTAAAAGTTAGAATTGTTATATGTTATTATTACTGTAAAGTAGAAATATTTGATTAGTTATTGAATGTAATGGTTTAAACATCATTCTACCATTGTGAATTTCACCCACCTTATGGGAATATATTTTTGATGGCATCTTATATCTTTCAGTAGTGAACAACATTCAAAACTTTCATTAAGTTTAAATTCAATTTGCTGAATTAAGCTTAAAAATTTAACATATGCTTAACTGCAGTAATAATTTTCGATCATTTTTCGGTAAAGCTTTAGAAAGAAAAGTTATAATGGTATTCAACCAACACAAAAACAAAATATCATTAAGTAGTGAATCTCTATTCCTTTATAAAATGTTATTGTCTTAAAAAGTTGCAATGATTTTTGAATTATTCTGATATATCCTTAAAAATAGCTTGGCATTTAAATTTTCCGCAGACCACCTTTTATTATTTTACAATTTTACATTCCTGTCATATATATATCATCAGTTGAAAGTACGATTTTTGCATTCTACACTAGCTAACAGGTAAACTGGTTTCTCACTTAATGTGTAGAACCGATACTGACAAAAGTCATAACAAAAATGAAAAGTACTTCAATTTTCATTTTCTTTCCTACTAGCTGATGCCCGCAACTTCGTCTGCGCGACGTCTATGATGGTATTATTGATGTTAAATATCAATCAATATAGTAGAGTTTTTATTTTTTCAAATTTTCCTTTAAAATAATTTGTTTTAGTAACCAGTAGTTATAACTTTATGACCAGTAACTGTAAGTAATGATTGAGAATATACAATTAAGTATAAAATTCAGTTAACTAGGTGCACTTTTTTTGGTATAATCAATATACTCTTTCAAAGTGTATTATTTTAAAAGGTGTTGAATTTTTATATTGTATTTCGAAGACGTATCTGCGTTTCAATATAAATCCCAATGATGTAGATAGATGTAAGTGTAGATATAGATTAGACTGGGCCAAAAAAATCGACTATTTTTTTTTTTGAAAAGTATATCGAAAATATTGTTCAAGGTGACAAAAAAAATATCGGGAAGGTTTAAGCCCTTAATATTAATATTAAGAGGTCTATCATCTTTAATTTCGATATTCGTGGTTTCATTTTTGCGTCAATGCTGTCAAACTATCAAGGTAAAAAAATTTATCTGCACATATATTTATAGAAAATTAAATTCCCTACAAAAAACGTCTCTCTAAAAATTTTCGCCAGACACGTCGTTTCCGAATAATCAAGCTTTAAACATTGATATAATTTTTAGATTTATCTTCTTTATTTTGGAATTTTGTAACTAACGAAAAAATAAATATATAAAAATGAACAATATGGATTCTTGAAGGGAATTTAATGCTCTACAAAAAAGTTATTTAACGTTTTTATATAAAATCACTTTTTCAAAAGTTATTCACAATTAAAGTTGAAATAAAAATTAAATTATTGTTTTTTTCGTTGTTAAACCAATTTTCATTCAGTGGGACAAATTGATATTTTACATGATCGAAAAACATCATTTTATCAATCTTATCGCTTGAAATATTTAAATTTCATAATATAACCAAACCTATTCTCGGTTAACAGCTATTTAATACACGAAAACATAGATTTACTGTCTTAAAATAATTAAAAAATTACAATTACGTGATTTTACTATTGAAAAGTATTTATTTACACTATTCCACATATTTGAAGAAAACAAAAATCAGATTATGGATTATAAAATAATAGTATCCATGAAACAGAGTTAAAAAAATTATTTTAAGTATTTTTGTAACTTAGAGTTTATTAAAAATTTATAATCTTTTATAATCAAAGTATTAGAATAACTGTTTATTAGGTTTTTTCATCACATTAAAGTTTTTTTATTGCAATTAGGGATTTTTTTTCGGTACTCACTAATGACCAATAGTAAGTACTGAAGTTGCTCTTCGTTTTTCGTAAGACACTTATTATAGTCTTCTATCAACGCTACACCCAGTTCAGCAACATCATTTAAAACGGCAAGTTTGTCGAAAAATACTTTACATTCTCAAAAACTATCAATGTTGGACCAATTGTGTATTTTTTCATTTATGAAATCATAATTTCATTCAACTTTAATTGTAAATAACTTTTGAAAAAGTGATTTTATGTAAAAACGTTAGGAGACCTTTTTTGTAGAGCATTAAATTCCCTTCAAAAATATATATTGTTCATTTCTATATACTTATTTATTTGTTCGTTAGTTATAAAATTCCAAAATGATGAAGATAAATCTAAAAATTATATCATTGTTTGAAGCTTGATTATTCGGAAATGGCGTGTCTGGCAAAAATTTTCAATGAGATGTTTTTTGTAGGGAATTTAATTTTCTATAAATATATGTGCAAATAATTTTTTTTCGTTGATAGTTTGACAGCATTGACGCAAAAATGAAAGCACAAATAAAAAATCGAAATTATAGATGATAGACCTCTTAATATTAATATTAAGGGCTCAAATCTTCCGATATTTTTTTTTTGTCACTTTGAACCATATTTTTGATATACTTTTCAAAAAAATAGTCGTTTTTTTTGGTCCAGTCTAATAGATATAATATTGTATAGGTGGTAATACATTAAATTGAAAAGCCACAAAAGAAGTAGGTAATTAGTTTGTTTTAATTAAGAAAGAAATTGAGTTTTCACACGAAACATTAGGTGTAGCAGTCTCATATATTTTAAAATGCGACAAAAAATAGAGTTTATTTGTTGGCAAGATAATATTTTTTCGGAAGAATAAAGGAAATGCTAACGAAACAGTAAAAGTTTTTGAGACACGTCATAAAATTAAATAGAGTAGAAGGAAGAGGCGCCTTTTTATTTGAGAAGCATTGCACGCTCCATATAATTAAGATATTTATTTTCTTCGTAATGAGTATAAGTGAGATGGTCTAATTCAGCATCTTTAAATAAACCGAAAGAATGAATGTTTGGGGCGCAACGGATATTTGAATATTGTTAGTTAATTTGCAGTAATCAGTGAGGTCGTACATCTTGTACGTATGTTCAATTTATCTTGTCCATTCACCACCATTTAAACGCCACATTTGTAACTGTCATATAGCTGAGACATTCTACAAAATAAAAGAAAATATTAACATACGACTGTTTATATTTCTAATAATTTCATTGTATATTAAACTCACTTGCAATAAACTCATCCCAAAAGCTTTATCTATAAATAGGCCTAGAACCAATTCCTTCCAATACAAAAGAAATATCAAAAACAATTACAGTCATTACTTCACTTCTTCATACTTTCAATTCGGAGCTTTAAAATAGAACATTAAATTTAAAGGAAAAAAAAACGGATGCACTTTTTATTGCTCCGGTCGAAAAAGTTCCACGAATTTCCAATGCATTGAATATGTTCTTCATTTAAAGATGTGTTCGTTATTTATCTTGTAACATGAGTTGGGGCATAAATTAACAACTTTAACATCTTAATAGTATAATACTAATTTGCCAAGATAATATACTTCAGTATAATTAAATTAACTTTATTAAGTAATTACATAACTCAAAATAAGTAAATATGTAGGTATATTTTGTTCAAATTAAACTTTAATCGAATTTTTATCAATCAAATTTCAGTCACCTTAGAAAATTATTTATTAATACGTAAACGTGTGTGTAAAACTCAAATCATTTATCTTTTGTTCAAAGATAATTTAATTTTAATGTTCGTGAAATTGAAATGTAAATGTAGACAATTTTAACGAGAACTAATTACAAATTATATTTAATTATTTGTAATGTGCACCACTAATTATAATATAGTTATTTTATAATGAAAATATTTGGTGTGTAATGCTAGCAATTCGGGCGGGGATCATTGAAAGGTATCGCACATCCAAGATGGACTCGTTTCTTCGGAATGTAATATTGAAGATTATTAAGTTTTTGAATTCAATTTTAATTAGTATTTTTGGTTATAATAGTTGGTAATATTATGGATTAACGTAGAATTTGCTATCTTTAAGTATACTATACTTAAGTATAATTAGTTCAGAGACGAATTTAACAAATTCAGGGGGCTATAGGCTAAATTGGTGATGAGGCTAGGCTTTCTGGAAAAAAATAATAATAGCAATAAACAGCAAAATAAAAATTGTTTTTATTGATAAGATCCTGCAATTATTTCCACATCATACATTGGTCTATTATAACACTAAAAAGCAAAAACCTTTCAATACAAAAATCTTCATTTTAATTCTTGAAAGTTTTTCCGTCTTTTGGGTTACTAAAACTGTTGATAAACTATAATTGAGTCAATGAAATGGTAAGGCTGCCTACTCTGTAAA
Source organism: Sisyra terminalis (assembly GCA_958496175.1). NCBI lineage: Eukaryota > Metazoa > Arthropoda > Insecta > Neuroptera > Sisyridae > Sisyra > Sisyra terminalis. Next base: position 59,949,833 of record OY292274.1, read on the forward strand.
TTTAGCCATGAATTAGTTTATAGTTTAAGAACTTTGTAACTAATTTTATAATGATTTTTTCAAAAGTTTTGATATAAAGGAAAAGTATACCAGATCTATACAAAAAATATATGATTTTCGATGATGAAAATGAATTTTCTTTGTTTCTCGGTACAATTATTTCCTTATTTTAGTTAATATTATAAAAGCAAATATCATTGATGGTTGGTTTCCTTATTTTTTTTTTATTATCTCAAAATTATAAGTATGAAAAGGCAGTGAATTCGGTAAAATAGTTCACTGGTTGTGGGTCTGAAATCTAAAAAAGTATTGAATTTCATAAGAATTTACAATAAAAATGTATAATAATCTTCAATCATTAAAAAAAAACTTGTTATAATCTGTACTATTTATGCAATTATTTGATGAATTTTTACGTAGTTGAAATATTCATGGTACAAAATAAAACAGTTAAATTATAAGTTTATACTAAATATTACTATAACAAATGTTTACACATTTCATCATAGAAAAACGCGATTTTCCGAACAACATATCCGTTTATAAGTCTATGAAATTTTTTATTGTGAAAATGATTAATTAGAATTTATAATTGTTAAAAACTTTTGTTTTAAATTTTAGTTTTTATAAAAGCAAATACAGCATTTATGGTTTTATTAGGAATCTGTACCAAATTTCCTATATGATTTCTGCAGAAATTTTGAAGAAATCTGTATTTACATGCTGCTAATTTCTATATATATAATTCTTCTATAAGTATGTACAGGATTGAACTTCTCCTTTAGATTCACAATTGGATCATATAAGTGAAAAATATGACAAAATTTGTCTATCAACAACGTAGTTTCTTTTTGAAATATAAATATTTTTATATTCTCACAAATATTATCATCATTGGACTCCTTATTTGTGTAGTGATTAACGTATTCGCTGTGTATGTAAAAGAGCATGGGTTCGTATCTCATTATAATTATAATTTTTCTTTACTGCAAAATTGTGGTGGTTAATATACCCTAAAAAGTACCTAAAGAAAAATTTTTTACCGAAAATAGTATAAATAATATAACTAATAGTAAAAATGTATGCAAAATTATGGTTGGCTTATTAATTTCAATATATTGCTATCTACGATTATGAAGTGATTTCCAGAAGTATAACAATTTTTCTTAATCCTTAATTGAAAAATGCATATATTTAACGTAAGCTGTATTAGGCATAGCGAGGGATGCTAAGATAAGGGTTTCTAATGTTTCACGAACATATTTATAAATTAAAGTTATTTATTTACAGCCATTATAATATGGAATGGTAGGACAATGTCTTCCGAGTTCTGCTAGTAATGTTAATATATTACTATATTAGTGTTGTTAAACTTTAACAACCCATTTTACAACTTTTAAATTATCCTTAATTATTAACTTTTTTTTTGAATTCTTCGTTTGAATGTTTCAAATCATATTTTATAAACAATTGGAATAATTCCACCCATAAAATGGAAAGCAAAGAAAATTCAAATCGACAATTATTTGATATTGTTCTTTATCGTTTTGATTAAATATCGTAGGGAGTTCCAGAGTTATTAAAGACCCCAGAAAACTTAAATCTCGTAAATAAAAATCTCTATAATCTAAAATCACAAAAAGTTAAAGCTTCTAAAGCTCAAGCCTTTCTCTTGAAAGCTCAAAAATGGTCAGCATAGGTATGTGTATTTATTGGGGACAAAATGATTAAAAATAAAAGACATTTTCCTGGAACGGGTTATTATGTATAAGAACCATTTTTCCACCAGATGTACGATTTGTCATTGTTCATCAATTTGTTTATCTGTCTACTATTGTGGTATGATTATGGAGGAAAATTAGTTGGTTTAAATCAAGGTTTATAAAGTACACAGGTGGCCTCATGGTGGCCTACGTGACGTATCCAGAAGAAATTCGTACATATCTTCAGACTGATTAAATTTCAAAATTCTTCATATGACGTCATTATTTTTTTCTAATGGAGCAACCTGTGTAATTTACAAACCTTGGGTTTAAATAATTCTAAGGCAATTCTGATGTTTCTAACCATTTTCCATCACCTGATCACCTCACTGTTATAAAAAACTGATATGAATTAATCCATTTCTTTAATTTTTAACCCAATCCGACGGATGAATATAATTGTATGTGGGATCTTATAAATTTATAGTTAACAACTAACTAATAAGTAATTTTCATACAGATTTCTAACTAATTTTTAAATCTAATAAAACCAGTAAATATGTGGAATATAATACCTTAGCTTAGCGATTAATTTTCATCATTTTTTTTTTGTGAAAATAGAAAAAGATTTCAAAATGAGGATACAAAATATTTTGTAATCACAATTCACTTTTCACCACCAATGCACTTTAGAAGAATAAATGATCAGGTCTTTAAAATCGATTACGATCATTAAAATCAAAAGCTGAAGGAAATTTGTATCAAATTTTTCATTATAATTTAATCTATTAATCCTTAAAACTTTACTATACAATAATAATTACCAAGTGTTGGTTTTTACAGCTTAAATATCTTGTTTACCTACTAAATTACTTCAAATTTGCACAAAATTGTATGCAACTTTTTCCAATGTTTATCAAGTAGAGCTTTAACTTTCAATTTAATTATTAAAGCAAAATTTCTACTTAATTGAGCTAAATTTTAGTTAAGTAAAACTAAGAAATTTCAAATTATCAGCTGTGACTAATCAGATTTGATAAATAATAAAATTTAGATTTTTTTTTAATAGTAAAGCCATTCAGAAAGTCCGAAAGTAATTAGTGTATTTGATGATAACTTAGTTAATTACTTGATGATAAATCTAAACATTTTATGCTCATCCCGAAGAAAATTTCGAAGGCGTTTCTTTCACATTGGTCTGGCTTCTTAATTGGTCTATTTAGTCTCCACCTTCATGTCTTAAGATGTTTTAAATGAAACTAAGACGTAAGAAGCTTAACGAAACATGTCAATAAGTGGGAGCTTAGTCAAAGCTTAAGGCATTCAGCTTTTGCGCAACAAATTAGTTTAGTTGGAGTCCAAGACGTTACATTCGCTTAAAATTGTTATTTATAACGATTAACTCAATCAAGTGGTTATTATTAAATTAAATTCTTATTACCAAGCTCATTAATATCAATTTTACCATTTTTACGTTAATGCATTAATAATAATATTTCAAGTAACGTGAATTATTTTTCCGCTGATTAAATTAGTGAAGTGCAAATGATTTTGATTTACATATTTTCATTTGTGTATAATTCAATTAATTAATTTATGTTTCTGGAAATAAATTAATTTCTTAATTTAATTAATTCCACTATCATTATTAATCAATTCGAAAGCAATGATCAGCAGTGGTTTAAGGTGACAAGATTAAATAATATCTCGAGTATTTGTCGATAAAAATTGTTCAAAATTTGATTTGAGCAATAATTTTTTTAACATTTAATCAACGCAATCATTTACAATGTTATCGTACGGGGATTTAGTACCGGGACAGCAAATTGCGGCGAATTCAAGAAATGTTACTATGAACAATAGTAGCAGTACTGTTAATGAGTTTTCAACAAATTTGCATTCGAATACGATAATGGCAATGGCAAAAAGTGAAAATACAAGACGATTTTCTGTTAGTAATCTTCTGCAACTTGGTAACTCACCAAGGCAAAATCGATCTACAAATTCAATTATTTCTGATAAAAGCGATGGTATGTATTTATTTTTCCATTTGTACAATTATTTTAAAATTAAATTTATGATATAAAAACTAAAATTGTATCTGGTAAGACCAGAAGAAGATAGGATAAAGGGTGATGGCTTAAGGGTGGATTAAGGTGGATTAAGGGGACTTTTGTTTTCGGAATTACTTCCGGAGATAGCAAACCATTGAAACTCAAGACGCTTTATTTCTGGATATTTTTTTCTCGATCCAACCCATTTTCTAAAACTTAACTTCTTGTTACTAAAAGTTCTTCGATTTATGAAAGCTTATTAAAAATTCGATTGGACCTATTCGGGGACCCACCAATTTTCGGAAGTCTAGGATTTGAATGTAAATTGTGACTTCGGAAAAAATCCACTGGTTTTCTAGGTTTGGAGGAAAATTTAACTAGAATTTATTTCTGATATTTCTTTTTATATGATAATAACTAAGAAATTAATGTAAATTTAAAGTTTGAAAATATTCCTTAAAATTAGTTATTGATGAAATTAGGCTGTATTTTAATTCTCAAACGATACACAACGTTTTGTCTTAACTGATGTTTTAAAATTAAACATATTTTGTTCAAAATTTTTCACTTGAATTTTTCGGGGATAGTCCAAAATTGATTAAGTAGTAAGTTTTAGAAAAGGTATGAAAATTAGTGGCTCACTAGCATTATAGCTCACACGAAAGTTGCCCACATTGAAATTTACTCATAGAAAATTTCTCAAACAAAAATTAACGCACAATGATTTATCCTTACATGAAAATTAACCCATAAGAAAAAAAAATATACTAATGTTAATGAGCGATTTTTTATGGGCAATTTTCATGGGGATTTATCTAATAGGCAACCATGATAGAACCTTGCAAAATGAACCTAAATTCTAGTTTTTGTTTATCCATTTTGGATTAATACCCAATTTTATCTCAATAATCTCAACCTCTCCATAGCTCTAGTAATTTTAATTTTAGGATTGAATACGTAGTTAACTATAAATCCAAGAACTATCGCAAATGACATATATCTATTTGATATAATAATTAATAATAAATAATAAAACATTTTATTTGTAAATATTCAATGTATTTAAAAATAATCATCAGAAAAAAATATACTTTTGATAATTAACCACCGTTAATTACAATAAGGTTTCCCTATTTAGAAATTCATCAATGAAATTAAATACCACATCCTTCTAGGTAGTAACTAGTATATAATATTTTCCCAAATATTTGTCCTTGTTTTTTTTTTCACGATTTAATGTTGCAATGTTTATTTCTTTTAACTACCTATTTCACTTAATGGTAGTTTGCTAATTATCTTCAACGTCTTTTTCGTCTTTTGATTGAAGATTCAATTCATTAATTGTTGGCAAACAATAAGTAGGTAGATTATAAAGACATATCATAATCAATATAACAATAGATGATAAAATTCAGATCTCAGCCTTTATTTTTTTAAATAAGAAGACAATTCAGGTTGTTTAAGATCGATTTTTTTATTTAATATTTTTACTATTCAATTAGCTACGTTTCGTTACGTATCGTAACTTCATCAGGCTTCCTGATTCACAAAAATATAATATTTTCTATTTAAATTCAATAAAAAAATTATTTTATTTTTATTTTTTTTTTGAATTTAAATTGAAAAAATGAATTTAAATAACCTGAATTGTTTTTTTTTATTTAAAACAATATAATAATTTTCATTAGCTTTCAGAAGCTTAGGTATATAGTAAATTTTGTTGCCTTCAATACCATTTTTGAAACTTTTCCACTTTGCTTCATTTTCTTTTTCAAATTCTTCGTAAAATTCAATTACAGTTTTTCCTTCAGCTCTTATATCTGATTTTTATTTTTGATTCTTCAGGTACCTTACATTTCCATTCTTCAATATAGTTCTTTGTTCATTATCATTTAACATTAATAATGCTATAGATTTTTCCCAAACCATAACATTTATAATTTTTTTTCCACATGAGTCGATATTAAGATGTTTCATCCATTTCTGTAGCTCATAAAATTGGAATTGTAGGTGCGAATTGATTTGAATATGATTATTTCAAAACACTTTAATAAACATAATAATTTTAATAAGAAAATGAAGATATCTTTAATAAGTTTATTAAATTAATAATCACCAATTAAAATTAATTTAAAGAAAATTTTATCGTTAATATAGAGTAAAAACATACTGTTAAATTAGCAATAAAATAATCTTTTATTCAAAATTGATAAATTATAAGATTATATTTTTTATCTCTTAAATGATGAAAATAAGAAATAAATACGTACTTCAACATTGTTTTATATAATTTGGTTTTCTAAAATATCTACTGCCTAAACATAAAGAAGCTATCTATAAACTAATCAAATATCAAACTTATGGCTATTGCAATTTTAATAGAGAATATTTTTTAGGAATGATATTTTTAAATTTCTAGTTCCTGTTACAAAGGCAGTCGAATTGACTAAAATGTATTCCCAAATTAACAACTAAAATTCTGGCAATGGAATTGTTATTGAATGTTATTAATATTGGAAAACTTTATAAATTAAGGACTGATCTTTCAATTTGCAGAAAAGTTCAGCCAATACTATTAATATTAACCAATTATCAAAGATTCAACTAAATATTTAAAGATACTTTGAAGTAAATAAAGTTAGCTACAATAACATGAAGTTTTGTAAATATATCATAAATCCAATAACTGTATTAATATTTTGGCATTTTCATCTTTATTGCTGAACTTAATAATTTTCTGGCTAAATTTTTATTAGGGGGCGATTTATTTGTAAATTAAATTAAAAACAAAGTAGAAAATGCAACATTATTAGATATAACGGTTCTAAAAGGGACATAAGCTGAAAATACTATCAAAAAATTAAAGAACCACTTATTAAGGGATGATTAAATAGAAATTACATTCATGTACTAATGATCCTAGCGCTGGAATTGAGTGTAACAATTATTTCAAAGGGGGAAAACATGAATTATGAAAGATATGAAAGAAAAAAACACTTATTGAAAAACCAAAAATAGATCAAGTCGTTGAAGTAATATATTGTTTAAATTTTTCACGCCATGTTTTTTTAAAAATGCATATTTTCCAATCTAAATCGATCTATGATCGATTACAAAAATTCTTAACGTTGATAGGTACTCTTTGTCGACCGCAAATCTCAAAAAAAGTGCATTTATCAGACTTGTCAATCATTTTCTTTATCATGATTTCCTTCTTTGAAATGTTGGGTTTTGAAAAGGATTTTCCAGGATTTTTTTTTACGTATGTTCCATCTTGTAAACTTGGTCAGCAAAATGTTTTTTTTATTTTTTGGAATATTTTGAAACAATTTTGAGTTCCTCCCATTGTTTTTTCAAAAATTACATAACGTTATATACTATGAAAAATGAATTTTCCCGAAATTTAAAAAAATAATCAAAAGAATTGTACTTTTCTCCAAATACTATATAAAACTCTTTCTACTAACTAAATTTCTCCCTTATTTAAACATTATCTATGATAATTCTAGCTTAATAAAGGGAGCAAATCTATTGAAATTATTGTAGACAATATAAATTTGGATTTTCGAATAAATCATAGAACTCGATATGGTAATTTCCGAGAAAAACGTCTTTGGTTATCCCGACTTACAGTTGTAGTTTTTACTTATTGTTTTAAGTACAATGAAGCACTTATTCATAATTATGTCTTACATACTATAAATATCTAATCTTTTTATAAAAATTATGCGGCTCTTCTATTACGGGTTATTCATTAATAAGAAGAAATAAAAACTCACGACATATCCTTAAAAATTAAAACATAAAATAAAATAACATGTGTTCAATCAGTGGAGTACATCCCTATTTCAAAAACACTTGGTTCGGTCTTATCAAACGTCTTCGAATTTGACATTTTCTACTTTGATAAGTAAAAGCAAAACGAACTTATTTGATACCTTCCGTCGCAGAAAAACGACAGATATCTTAGAACTTAGCCCCAAACTTCCAGCCATCATCTTGCTACTCAAATGAAACATAATCATGTTTATTACTACTACCGAAATATTTTTTTTTGCATCGCATCTGTAACTTGAACCCTAAACATATTATTTACTAAATGTGCGTTTTAAGTCAATGCCGATTTAATAAGATTTCAATCTTGAAATGCAAAACCATTCACAAACCAAAGTTATCTTTCAGTATACTTTTCTGGTTTACCCTTCTTTTTTTTTCTTTTCAAATCGGATTATGAAATAAATATGTTTTGCAGTTTGAAATAATTGAGGCAAATTATCTGTAATTTATAATCTTTAACTTGCTGATGAATTAGATTTATGTTCAAAGCAACCGATGAGAATCAATTAACACTATTGTTTTTACATGTATTTTATAAATAAATATTTTTATTTATTTTTAGTAGGATAGTGGACATGAAAGGATGTAGATCCATGTACTAATTATTAATTTAGCGACACGTTTCGGTCTTTTATTAGACCTTCATCAGGCTTCTTAATGTGAAGTACCTATACAATAGAATATAGAAGTTTACTATAGTCTATACTAGAGCTTCTTAAACTTTTTTCATTCACGACCCCATTTATAATTGAGAGTTTCCTGACAATCCCATATAAATATAAAAGAAAGATAAATAAATATTTTTTGATGAGTTATTTATTAAGTAAAAGTATACATATACATATAAAAATATAAAGTTTTAGATTTCGTTTAGAAACACAAAAATCTAAAATTAAAAAATGCACAAAAAGTTGTAAAATTGTATTTATAATTATAGTTACAAAAATTATATGCCTTATTTTTCATCAAAATTGCTTTCTTTGCAATATAAAAGGGAATTTCAACCTTCTTAGTTCGCTCCGTTCGCTTGAATATATTCGAACACAGTAGTTGAGTGGTAAGTAAAATAATTATCGAAATGGATGTGCCTGTTTAAATTTTTCACATTAAAATTTTTCGCGAACCCAGAATTTTACTGTGCGACCCCATTTGGGGTCGCGATCTATAGTTTAAGAAGGCCTGGTCTATACCATGGGTCGGCAACCTTTTGTTGTAAAAGGGCCAAATATTTTTCATGGGGATCAGTGCGGGCCGCATTTCCAGTAGGTATACCTACAATATTTATGTACAAATATTTTAGTTTTAAAAATAAAATGCTATGTGTCCGTCATGTGCGTTGCGGCGAGAATCTTGCGGGCCGCACCAAGATGTCTCTTGGGCCGCATGCGGCCCGCAGGCCGCAGGTTGCCGACCCATGGTCTATACTATAGAAGTTTATAAGTGCAGTACCTATACAAGCCATGATTAGTATCGTTGCCTTTTAAAAATGTTTTAATTACCACGATTTTAAGTAATTTTATAAACAATTTTAATGTAAATAAATTTTAATATACACAAATTTTAATTTAAAAACATTTGTAATGTATGTGTGCGATAAAGAAAAAATTTCGATGTTATTGTGATGTATATTGTGTACTTCATATTAAAAAGCCTGATGATGGTCTAATAAAAGACAGAAACGTGTCGCTAAATTAATAATTAGTACATGGATCTACATTCTTTCATGTCCACTATCCTACTAAAAATAAATATAATTATGTAAATTATGGACATAACTAATTTATCGATAAATAAATAATGTTACAAATTTTGTACCTAACATGGAATAAGAAAAGAAGTCGAAAGTATATCGCAATATTTTCATTTATTTTATATATGTCTAGGTATTACTTAACAATAATTCTTTGTATTACTATTGAATTATAGAAGTGTTCCATTTTTATTTATTTGATAACTTTAAGTTAAATAAGATTCTATTCGATAATTTTGAATAGTTTATTAGTAAGTCCAAATACTACTTACTAAAAATTTCATGCATGAATAAAACTATACACTTACTTTATTCTTAAATGAAAATTTGAGTAATAACACCAAAATTTATAAATTAGGATGTAGGCATCCATCATAGGATTCTCCAATTTATTGATTTATAATTATCTCAGATATTATTAGTTTCCCTTGTTATGAAATATTTCGACGAATAACATATTTCTAATAAGTAACATTTTATTGATGTTTATGTATTTAATAACTACACGTAGTTATAAATAAAAATAAAAAATATTTTTTTCAGATGAAGATTATGAAAAGTCAAATGGAGGAATTAACGGAACTCGAAAAAAACCAAGGCGAAATCGTACAACCTTCAGTACCACACAATTAACAGCATTGGAAAGGGTTTTCGAAAGGACACATTATCCTGATGCATTTGTAAGGGAAGAATTGGCTACTCGCGTCTCATTAAGCGAAGCACGGGTTCAGGTATTTATTTTTTTTTCTCCTTTTTTTTTCGGTTGAATAATTTTCCGTAAGATCTTCTAATTTAAAGAGCAGTTCATTATTCGTTTCAGCGACTTCAGAATTTTTATTCTTTCTCCCTTTTTTCTTCACAAATATTCCAGTTTTATTCCTGTGCCATCCAGTACCTTATTTCTTATTAATAAATCTACTTGTGCTTTGATGATTTAGTCCATTCATCATCCATCATCACTAATTTTATTATTATTTGTAATTCATTCGTCATATTTCTTAGATAACAAATAGGGTTGATTAAACAGCATCTTAGCTAAACTGTAATTATTTTTTATTCAGGTTTGGTTTCAAAATCGTCGTGCAAAATTTCGACGAAATGAAAGAAGTTTATCGCGTCAACAACAACTACATGGACCAGGAACAAATTCTTCGGTATCGAATTGCACTATGTACAATGATAACATGCAAAAATCAAATCCTTGTATAACGGAAACACCAATTACTACCCTCCATAGTATCAATAATACACCACTGCGAAGCTCGGCATTGTCCATTACTCCAAGTATTAACTATTTAAATCCATCTGGAAATGAAAATTCAGCATCACTACCGTATTTGAATTCCTGGAAAAGTCATGACATAGGCTTAAATTTGTATACAACGGCTACTGCTCCTCCTTCTTGTGGTTTAATGCCTTCGTATCAGCCAGCATTAACTGGCTTACCAAATGTACAAAATGTTAATTATAATTTCATGAGTGACATCAATCCGGTATCAAATAGCATCGCTAGTTTACGATATAGAGCACATGAGTATAACTTTAATCGAACTCAAATTAATTAAGAACTTATTTTTATTGGTAAAACTTTGTCCGAAATTGTTATTCAACAAAGATAAAAATCAATATTCAAATGTAGATAATGTACATAATTTGTTTAAATAGATTTTTGAAAGATTTCGAATTCTATTCAAAAAATAAGATTTGCAAATATAGGTTTTCCAAAAATTAATTTAACGTTATTTTGTGTTCATTGTTACGACGAAAGACTAGAAAATCAATCTTTGTATACAAAACAATTACTCAAAAATATCAATAATCATTTACATCAGAAAGAATATTAAGGTATATAGAATAAATAATTCCACCCCTTACACCAATCTGAAATTCAATAAAATCTGAATTATTTCAATTTTTCATAAAACGTATTTGTTTATAAAAGCTGCAAATATAAAAGCCTTTGCTAAAACCAAACTCACTGAATAATAAGTAAAATTAATCACTAAAAATGGTTCCTCTCAAAAAAAATTTTTAAATCCGACTCTGGACTGAGACGCGAACTTATTTTTATGGCAAACACTTATAAGAAGCATAGTTTAAAACATTTTTGTTATAATTGAATTTAATCGGATTTTCGAAAATAAAAATGTATAACTTAATGCATGGACTGAAGACCGTTTATTCAAATTTTATAAATATAAAGAATAAATGAAAAAAATATATACAATTTACTGTGTCATTTAATTTATTGGTTTGCTATTGATCTAAGAAGAAAACTTTATTTTTTTTCAAACTATGTTTAAATATACAGTGTAATCTCACTAATCCGGTACTATTAAAAACTGGAGGGTGCCGGATTATTGGAATATTCGGATTACTGGATTATAGTGGAAAAGTCATAGGTAATGAATTAAATAAAGCATTTCATAGGAATAAAAGGAATAAATGTATGTACAGGTATAGTGGGAGAGAGAAGAGTGGGCGAAGGGTGCCGGATTATTGGACGTGCTGATCTATCGAAGGGTCGGATTAGTGAGATTATACTCTAGTTGCATAACAGACCAAAACATCTTACCCACATGATAAAGCACATTACCTATATGGTAAAAGTTTAATTTCACTTCTATTTTTTCTGGTATACAATACATACCTCCCATGTATATTTTTCAAATTTGCCAGTTTAGAATGATCTAAGTCGTATAAATTTTATTCATATCCTTAAGTAATTTTAAATAATAAAACTCATATCAAAATTACAATAATTTTATTCAGAATTTTTTAACAGGGTAATCAAAAAAAATCACATTATGATATTGTCCTAGAAAGAAGGAATGTAAAAAATATAAAATATACATATAATGTAGTATATAATATTTAACAAACAATAAATACAAAAAAAAAAATCATATTTACTTTATCTTTCATAATATATGTATTCTATAGTTTATTATATAATCACTAATAATCTACTTTACTTATATTTATTGTCAACAAATATAATTTTGGCTTTTTTAATACAGAAAATTTAAAAAGAATTAAAACATAGATTCAAGCTAAATATACATGTATAATGAACACTATGTTTAACAGACCTGTAGTAAAGGTACGATTGTATAATGAAGAAATATGTATCTAATTAATAATAATATTATCATTTGGTTCTCACTATAACTTATTAATGCTAACTAATATTTGGAAAAATTATTTGGAAATAATGTAGCATTATACTGTAATTTGTACATTTTGAACCACATTTGACCATTCAACTTTCGAGGGAACCAAATAAAACGCTGGTGATACCCTTTTTCCACAGGGACATTGGCAACCTAAAGAGTTAAATAATTATTAAATAATTTTTTTTTTGAAACAAAAAATATATAAGAGTGGAAACTTGTGTTTGGATTGTTGGTTAGTTAATGCATTACAATTGATATTTACATCTTTTCAAATTTTTGATCATAAATGTAATAATGGCTTGTTTGCATTCTTATATATTGTCTTTGTCGTTCAACTCTACTATTACCCATAATCCAACTAAAAGATCCGACTTTGTTGTTACATTTTGGGCAAAATAGTTTCCCTTGAGTACTATGACAAACATCTTTCATCCAAGCTATCGGTTCAACAAAGTACGTTTTTTGGCAAATTTCTATTTCACTATCACATTCCTCAACATTGTCCCCATTATCCTCCCCATCTTCACTATCGATCATTGCTTTCTCGACAGATAATTCTCTTTGTTTTATCCTATATTTCAATTGAGAATCACGATCATAATGCGTAATTATATTTGATTGAGACGCCAAAATTCGTCTAGAAGTTCAAAACCATTTTTTATGAAGTTTAATACGGATTTATTACTTTTACTAACCGGCACTTTTTGCATCTGTAGACAAGGGGTTCCGGTTTAACTTGAGTAATCCCGGGATCTGGTTTTATTAAATCCAACGATGATTGTGGTACGATTTTTACTTTTTTTACATGATCAGCCGTTATTTTTAATCGAAAGTCTCGATACTTTGCGTTTGATTTATCAATTGAACAATTCATGGCTCTGTACAACTTCAACTGATATACAAATCCAGGATTTGGACATACAAATTTTCTTTTTGATAAAACTCTGAAGAAATTGAAAAAAATATTAACTTTATAGTTTAGTTAGAAAACAGTTTAGTAAATATTTTTTTATTTCAATACTATTAGGACTATTCATGCTGAAAGAAATTAAAAATAATCTGTGTACTTACAATTCAAAAGCTTCACTATAAGTTAAATTATGCTTTTTCATTATAAAAGCGATAACAATAGTTGAACTTCTTGAAATACCAAAATAACTGTAAAAAATTGATTTAATTAGTCATTAAATTAATACAGTAAGAGTAAAGTTTAGCTCAGTTATAATCGACAAGCTTTAAAAAATACATTTAGAGGAATTTTAAAATCATTACATCTCAAGTGCATTTAATAAACTTAAACGACTTCTAATTGGGTCTTTTGAATATTAGAAATGCTTTTAACTGCCTTTTTTTAACAGGAATTGGATCAACGCTTCTAAAGTTAATAAAATTAAAGTTACAATTACTTAAATCTATTTCAATTGAAATTGTATCGTTTGTGGTTTAAACCACACCTAAATCCCCGTGTTAACATGAAATCCCATATAAAATATAATATTTAAATATTCAATTATTTTCATCAGAGTTTTTAGGATTTAGAAAAATATGAAGGCAACAATCAAGATACAAATTTCATACCAATGAACTAATACAACTCCATTTTCTTGTCCTGATTGAATGAAAGAATAGCAATCTTCAAAATGGCAAAGAATGTCCTCTTTGGGCATATCTGCTATTTGAATATATTTAGTTGTGATTTGTGATAATTCATTAATTTTTCTTGGTAGAGGACAGCAATCCAGTGTTAAAATGTGCGTTATGTTGTATTTGTTTAGAGTAGCCAAATCGGTGGCTGCTGGAAGATTACCTTAAAAATTTCATTTTAGTTGGATAAAAGTATTAATTTCATATTATTTTAACTCACCTAACCACAGTCCTTTTTCAATTTCATCTAAACTAACAGGACCATCATCAAAATCATCACGAGTTAATTCACTTCCTCCTTTATGCTTTGTAATTTTTGAACAAATATTAACATTTTCCGCTTGAGAATTATCTCCAGTCGACGAAGAAGACATTTTGTATTTGAGATATTAATGCATATTTATTGCAATAAATTAATAGAAATTGTAGTTTTAGATAATATATACAAATTTGTAAAGTTCAATAAGGGATATAATAAAGAGAAAACCCAACCATTATTATATGCCTTATATGCTGTAGTATAGAGGACCCAAAATACATCAATAGTAATCAAATTGTATACTCCATTGAGTGCAATGGTAAAGGTGGTAAAGATCGTAAAGAATAAATTAGTTTCATATATTTGATCAAAAAATAATATATTTTCACTTTTAATTTTAATTAAACAAAAAAAAAATCAAATACGCACAGATAAATACAGAATTAGTATTAATTAAATTGAATATTTTGTGGTTATTTTACAAATTCGCCAACCTTCGGAAAGTAAACTAAAACGTGACAGTGAAATAAGAAAAATCCCTAATAAAATTCGCCAATAATTGTGAAGTAAAAAAAATTAAATGACGACTTGCCATTTGTAAAATATCGGATTTATTTCGCCAAATTATCGTCAATTAATTTCAAGTGTAATTAGTTAAAAATGGCAAATTTTACTAGTTCCCTGGTTAACTTTCAAGATGTAAACTCCAATTGTGGATCGCCCATTGCAAATGATAGGTTATATTCAAATAAAATAATAAGCAAACAATTACGGCAAAAAGTCTTCGAGTTTTTATCGTCACGAAAATATGCGAATAATTTAATTGAAATAATTCAGTATTTTGAGGTAAGTGCTCATCTTGAAATCCCAGCTGAAAAGGAATCTTATTAATACATATTGCAGACCGGCCTTCACATTACCACGAGTCTTCTCACCCTAGAATTACTCTTCATTGAACTTCTAAAACGAAGAGATATGTACGAAGAAGTAGTTCCTCTCAAACCAATTGGTATTTTTTTTTCAATTATTTGCGAAATATTTATTAACAATTTAATGTTACAGAATCATCAGATCCTGAGTACCAATATAGGACTTGGCTAAGAACGGCCTACGATCAAGTTTGGAATAAAATCTTATTACATTTAGAAGAGCCTAAAACAACTCATCAAATACAAGCGTTATCTACGGCTATGAAGTTAATTGCATGGGAAGGAAAATATCCTATTGAACCAACCGACCCCTACTCGTATTATTTTCCAGTCAATAAATTGCGGGTATTTTTTAAATTAAAATATATTTTAACTAATAAATAAGACAAACAAGCCTCTATGGATTGAGATACGATAAGAAATGGGTACAAACGAGACAAACTGACCAAAGTATACCGACAATGCTAAACCTTTGACTGGACTTGACACAATTACAGTAATCCCCCGTTTAACGGAAATTCGATGTTAGATATTACGGACATGGTTAATTAATTATCAACATTTCGGTATATGGATAAAATATTCGCAATTACGGACAATATTTGTATATTTTTTCTGTTTTGCTTACATTCTTTGTGAGGAATCCCAAAAATAATTTAAAAAGAAAGATTTTTAGTACATAAATACAGTTAATGTTTGGTTTTGCTATACGGGGAATCTCAAAACAGTTATCTAACGTTCTTACGAATTAGTATTTGATGTTATGCGGTATAATGCGGTGTTAATTTATTTACGCTCTATATTTAGAGTGAATCTATTGTAAAATTGGGTCCTTTTGCGGGTATTTTTACTAGCTAAAACGCATCTATGACTTTCCAATAGGATCTCATAGTAATAGCGGTTTCGTTTTTACGGATTTTCGATTTACGGATAATTTTTGAGAAACGCATCCCATCCGTAAAGCGGGAGATTACTAGTTATTTTACCAATTATTAAAATATATTGTTAACTAGCTGATCCCCGCAACTTCGTCTGCGTAACGTAGGTGTAGATTATGTTTTCTTTTCAAATTTGCCATTTGTAGTAGGATATGAAAATTTTTATTTTTCTTATTTCTTTTGCGAAAAACATAACCATACTTAAAAACACTATTTTATCGACTTGAAAAAGACACATTTAATAAACTGTTGCAAAGAATAAAATAGTTCTATGAAATAATCAATTAATTTTCAAAAAATATTTATAAATATCTAAAAAGAGTATGTCCATTGCGTAGGTATACCTACCGTAGACCAAATAATCTGCAAATCAATCAGCATCTATACATAAATAAAAAATATCGCCAAGTTCAATAAAGTTGGTCTTAATTATAAGTAAAAAGCGGTGACCATGTGATATTTTTCAAATAACTTACATTTTTAAACTTGTGATATCTTTCGAATGGAATGTTCAAATTTTCAAATTGAATAACTCAAAAAGTTATATAATGGTTTTGAAGCAAACTTAAATATGAAGTCATTTATTTTGATAAGGATTAACCTCAAAGTATAAATAAAAGAGCTTTTATAACGGTGGCATTTATATATATTTTTTAAAATGAAAAAACACTTATTGTGACATAACTATAATAGTTAGACATATGCTGTCGCTCTATTTTTTGTAGATAATGATATGTTCTGCAAAATAGTACTACATTATTTTGTTCTATAACCAATAGTTTTCGCAGCGCACGCGATAAAAGAATTTTTTTTTGGTAATTTTTTCAGACCTTGGGTTACATTATTGGAGTTTTAGTATGGATCCCTAGCTTTTTTGAAAATTTAATATAGCCTATGTTCACCGAAAATAGTGTTGCTTCCCAACAGTGAAAGAATTTTTCAAATCGGTTAAGTAGTTTCGGAGCCTATTCAAAGCAAACAGACAATCAAATCTTTCCTCTTTATAATATTATTAATAAATTCGAAACATATATGTTTTTCTAGTGTGTCTTAATGAAACTATTATCATGTGATATGGATATGAGAGTTCTACTAAACAAATTTCAAGAATTTGCTGCCTATTCAGATGTTCTATTTTATACTTGGAAACTTCTCTCGCCATTGACTCCGAAATCTCAGCCAAATGAAACGTACATTTTCAATTTCTTGGGGTTGATTGATAAAATCCCTTACAACAAAACAGATTCTCAAGTATTAATGTGTAGTTTAGACGGTACGTAGGTTCATTGTTGGCTCATATAACTTTTAAAAATCGTTTTTTTTTTCTTTTAGGAGAAGCAACTTTAACATTTGATCATTCAATTATTAAGAAATCAATTAACAAAGTATGGAGTTGTGTGATGCATTGGGAATTTACACCCGCCACTCATAAGCAACTTCTAGTCGTATTGTTGGAAAGAATTCTGCCACATTTAGATAAACCATTATTACTTACTGATTTTTTAATGGATTCATTAGACGTTGGTAATTATCGATATTGTGAAAAAAATATTTTTTTTTATAAAACCGGGTCTCATTCGAGTCATGTGTAGGTGAGAACACTACTAAGAAATCAGGTGGTAGTATTTACAACATCGTAGAAACTATTCACCAAAAAAAAAATAGATGATGACCATGAAATTAAATAGGTCAAATTATCTTTTCAATGATAGCAATATGATTTATTGGTCTTATTTCGTTACGAAATATAATATTTATTTCAGATAGCAGTTGTAAGTACATGTGAGTCTAGCAATGGTAATAGTGTTCTTACCCAAAACATAACTACCCAAAACGTGGAAACCCGACATAAACCAAATATCTCATGGTTGAATTTTATTCTTTTTAGGAGGTGCAGTAAGTTTATTAGCCTTACAAGGAATATTTGTCATGATACAATCTCATAATCTCGATTATCCCAATATATTTGGTAAACTATATTCAATGTTTGAACCTGAAATATTTCATACCAAGTTTAAGGCTCGTCTTTTTTATTTATCTGATATGTTTTTAAGTTCTACGTAAGTTCTTTTAAGATATTTATTGATCATTTTGTTTCACTGATTTTTTCTCCTTTAGACATTTATCAGAAACTTTGGTTGCTGCTTTCGCCAAAAGATTAGCTCGATTAACATTAATTGCGCCTTCTGAAGATATTTTAATTATTTGTTTATTTATTGGAAATTTAATTTTACGTCATCCCGGATTGAAACGTTTAATTAACTATTCATCAAGTACAGACAGTAAGTTGATAATTTTTTTATTCTGTTTTTTGCCTTATAGCAGATTTAGATTACCGGATGATAGAACTTTTCTAAGGGTCTAAGATTCCAATTCTTTTTGTTTGGATCCTTTCGGTTTTCCGTCTATAATAAACAATCTGACTAGTTTACAAATAATATGTAAAATTTTGCAGTGTCAACGGATCCATTTATAATGGAAGAAAGAGATCCTTGCAAATCACATGCCATAGAAAGTTCTTTGTGGGAAATTAAAGCCTTGCAATCTCATATTCTACCAAGCATTGCTAATGCTGCACGATTTATCAGCCAACCTTTGCCTTCGGTTGAATGGGATTTAACAAAAGTTCTGGATCATAACTCTGATGATGTAAGTATTGTAATATCATATTGTTTCTGGATTCATTCTATTTGTGTATTTTACAGATTTTCGAGAAGGAAGTCAAAAAACGCGCCAAGGATTTCATTTTAGCTTTCGATCGACCTGAAAGTATGGCTTTACCGAAACTAGAGAAACTAATTCAATATTGGCGTCTTACTTAAACCATTCCTTCACCAAACAAATCACTTTTAAATGTTCAACTTCATTTTGATATAATTATTATGAAGTTAACATACGCCCAATTCTTATATCTTAGAACGAAATATAAAACTAGCCATCTAGTCCTTTGATCACAAAGCATTGACAAATAGTGTCGAAAAATTATTTATGAAGTACTGTCAAGGATTACAGTGGTGTCGCCTAAATTTCATTCCATCTAAGATAATAATTATAAAAGTTCATACGTTTTCAGCTTTAAAATTTATATGAATGAAATGTGAAAGTGTTAAGAGAAATGGGACCGTAATAAATGATTCATAGGTAAAATATTCTGGACAAAATATTCGATTGAGATATATATATGGAACTGAATCCGGGTACAGAATAGAAAATCGCAGTAGTTTCTATTGTGAAAGTAACAAGACACTAATACCAATAAGTTCTTAGTGCCACGGAATCTTCAATGCTTTTATTATGTAGGATATAATGAATCTATATGATATTTTGTCATGGATATTTGGCCCACGAATTACAAATCGTGTTACCATATATAAATTGTTGATATCTGAAAGTGATGTTTTACGACTGTAAATAATATGCAAACTTTTTGCATTTTCATCATATCCACGCTTTTTTTTTTGTTGTAAAATATAAAATGCACACATGGCTCTTGTTTATAAACGATTAGCTGAATACGCTTAAAGATTGATACAAAATTAAATTGTTTTACTTTTGTCGTAAATTTGTTAATTTTATTTTTAAATAATAAAAAAAGAAAACATGTTTAAAATTCGTTATATAGTATTAATAAAATACAAATAAATTTCATAAAAATTAATTAATAATTTATTCAAACAAAAAATTAACAATTCCAATGTAATATCCTGCCGATCCTACCCTATCATAAGTGATAATCGTTGAAAATAATAGATACTTATTTTTAAAGCAATAAAAATATTCATTAAACTAATGGTTTATTTAGTCTCATTGTTAGTCATTGGTAAATATTTGAAGAGAATCTTAAAGATTAAATATGAATTTAATTTAAATATAATGAAGACAGCATCAGGAAATTTATCTGACGTTGGCTATATGATAATCTACTACCGCTTCTGCCATTCACCTTTGAGTGGGGATGGGGAATTCGTAAAAGACAACACAATCGGTTGATTCATAATTCAAAGACTACGTTAATTTATAAAGCTTTTATTTTATATTTTCGATTGTAAAAATAAAATTGTGGAAATCATAAAATGTTAAATCATATCAATTGTGTAATACAAACATGGTTACAATGAAGTGACAAAGAAATAAATTGTTAATGAACAGACAATAGAGGGTTATATTCTAATTATTATCTAAATTAGTAATTGTCGGTACGTCTATTTATTTTCTTTATTTTTTTTATTATTCTTATTAGCTGAAAGAATATTAATAGCTCTTTCTTAAATTTAAATCTACTTGGGTTTATTTCTGTTTAAAATACGACTTATTTTTAGAATAAACACTTGAAAATATGCGTAAAATAATAATTTTAATATATCCATCATAGTCATTGCTTTGATAATATTATATTTTAAGGTTCTTGCATCTATTAGGATATTAATAACGAAGGATTTTTTTTGAAAAATTTAACTATTTTAGGATAAAATGTCGAAAAAATCTACGACAGTTTTAAGTTCTTTATCACAAACATTGCCAGATGACCGTCCTATAACTTCAATTGAAGTAAGTATACTTTTTTATAGGCAAACAATAAACTATCCCAATTATTTGTTGTAGGTTGTTGAACGAATAGAAAAATGTTCTCCAGGATTTATACCAGTTAGTAAGACATATGATCAAGATCAAGATGCTGATTTATGGCGTGAACATTCAATATTTCGTGGCAAGCAAGGACGATATTTGTGCTTATCTAAAACGGAAGGATGTCCGAATTTGGTTGTGCAAGAAATTGCTATATTAACCGACAAAGAACATCCTCCAGTTGGATTTTGTTTATTGAAAAAGACTAGCGACACGGAACAGAAGGCATGGCGAAAGCGGCAATTATGCTATCGGTTGTCTCATATCAAAAATGCTTCCACTGCCGTCACTGATATTATTATTTGCAACAAAATCAAACAAGCTCCTACTGGATTTACTCTAGCAGGGTACCTAATTAACTTACTAAATATATCGCAATTATAAATTTCAAGGAAATTTAATGAGAATGTGAAACATTGAACACAACTAACCTTTAACTTAAAATTCATAGAACGTTGTGCGGGGAAATTTCAATGGGTATAGCAGGGTTTGTATGGGAAACTCAGAAGATTATTTTCTAATACTTGGACGGTAGGGTCATTGGGT
This sequence comes from Sisyra terminalis, assembly GCA_958496175.1. Lineage (NCBI taxonomy): Eukaryota > Metazoa > Arthropoda > Insecta > Neuroptera > Sisyridae > Sisyra > Sisyra terminalis. Next base: position 59,971,295 of record OY292274.1, read on the forward strand.
GCTATTCTTATATAGCATACCCAACGCAGTATACGATAGCTACAATGTGAAAATAGCACCCTACCGTACAGTTATTAGAGCTAATAAAAAATAAAAAGAGTTTTTTTTTTAAATACTTGAAAACCCTTTGAGTTAAGAATCTAAAAATTTGGCTATTTTTTTTTTAATTCAGTATCAAAACAATCCCCTGAGTTTGAATCGAATAAGCCTCGGAAGATTTCTTATACAAACCCTGCTATAGCCTACTGGTAGTCGAGTGGTTTAGATGTCCGCTTGTATGAGAGTGGGTTCGATCCTTGTATCGTGCAAATTTTCAATATTTCTCGATAACGGATTTAATGAACCCTAGAGTCGCTAAAGGACCTTAGTAGTTATAAAGCAACGGTAAATAACAATTAAAAAAAACCCTGCTATACCTATTCTCACGTTATTAAACCTATTTTTATTTTAACAAAATTTATATGCATGAAGTATCCATGGTTTTTATGTGTTTTCTTTAGTAATTTACTTGTGTAACTGTTATTAGCAAAGAAAAAACAACTCTTGAAGATTCATATTTTTAAATTACTCCACATTTTTGTAATTAAATCGTGCCGGAACTTATGTTAATGACAAAATATACGAACTAGACATACCACCTTTCTGAGTATTCCAAAAGAAATGTTAAGATGAGGAAACACATTTTTTCTTATTCCAATATGAATTTTACAGTACATGATATATGTTTTGATTTACCTCTTTATATTGCTATAGTGTATAAAGGACTATTGTGAAATTGTAGATAATGGCAGTTATTGTTGATTCCAACTTTTGGATTTGGTTTCATGTAAGGTTTCATGTTCGGGAGTGATCGACGGAGTAGAGTCGACTTCAGTGCTCTACTCTAAATTCTATGACGAATATTCAGTTTTTTACAACAAATAATTAGTCATTAAATAAACTAATCAATCAGATGAATTTTTAAATTCAAAAGACAAAGTTGTATATTGTATGTTGTGCTCTACAAGGGTTGTGATTCTAAACCGTTTTTACAAAAACTCATCAAATTGGCTAACTTCCTCCTCTCGTGTTTTCATTTAGGCTTAAATTTTTATTATTTTGTTTCAGAGAAATAAATGGTTTGACCATATGCTACAAAATTAGTCAAATCTGCAACGATAGTGTTAAGGTCCTTACAAATAATTTAGACAACAAATTAAAAAATGGAAAATCACCATTGATGCCTTCCCGTGCACCTCCAGAACGGCCTCCAAGAACGAGCCCTGCTAATCCATATCCTTTATTAGAAGATGGTGACCATGACTATGAACTATTAAATCCTTCGTATTTACAACCCCGACGACCAGCACCTAAGCCTCCAACAAATGGTACACCCAAAAATAATGGCTACAACACATTAGCAGTGTACCATGGTCTCGAAGGTGTCCCGTTTCTTTTGAACCCGAAAATCGCGAGTAACTCAAAAGGTTATGATGTTGTAAGTTACTTTTTGTTTTTTTCAAAAAAAAAATTATTACCAAATCCTTGGTTTTTCAGAGACAAATTTCTGTGATGAAACCACGCTCAACCCTTGAAATAGAAAAAGATTATTACTACGATTTTAATTTGGAAAAACGAGAAACTTAGAGTGTAAATATATCAACTTTATTTTATTTAAAAATGGATCACTGCAATTGTAGATATTTTTATCCTTAATTAGTACTAAATTATTTTTATCTTTATCATTCTCTCTAATTATCATTCAGGTAATTATTTATTAGTGTTAATTTACTATTTTATATATTTAGCCATTTATTCTCTGCCATTTTAAAACATCACTTTTTACATCGTTTTTGTGTATCATGAATGTAAGACTTTCATTATTATGGCCCAAAAGTTTTTATCTTCTCTTATCTATTGCTTTTTAGAACCATAAAGTGGTCGAGAATTATTTTAAATTTTTTTTAAGTCATGTATATTATATTTTTATGTATCGAAGATTGATTTACACAAAATATTTTATGGTTCTCCAATTGTATATGTTAACAATGTTACCTTAAGTTTTATCTAAAAGCAATAGTGCCAAAACACAACAATTATGCCTTCCATACAATATCGAAAAAGTTGAACTATACATTTTTAATGAATTGTATATTCTAAATAAGTATTTCATATATAAATATATTCCTTAAAAATTGAAATGGATTGACCTGACCTCAGAAAGTGTCTTTTATATTACATATTTGTGTGTTACTATTATTTTATATTAAAAATACAAACTATACCTCGGCATCTATAATTATTGGCTCAGGATATATTCATTACCTACAAAATTTCAATACTACAACTATGGAAAACAAAAAAAATCGGCTATTTAAACAAAAAAAAAGAGTTTATTTTAACTGAAATAATAAATTGTTTGAACATCCCTTCAGGTAAAAGTAATAATTTATTTAAATTGGTAAAATACATTAATTTTAATATATTTTTTAAATAATATTTTTTTTACTTTTACGAGACTACAATTGTTACAATTTCTTATGTTAGTCTCATATATATTGTCGAAGTTAAGTCGTTACCGTTCATATAGCTGATTCATACTTAAAACTAAAAATTTATTAATATTCAAAAGACAAAAACTAGATATTTTTTAAAAAATTGGGGTTGTATTAACTTTAATAATATTATGGAACAATGAATGTTTCTTAATTGGGTATAAAATATGACTAAATAAATTTAAATTTATAATTTTATTCTTTAAAAAGGGATAGTTTTTATATAGTTGATCATTTGAATTTGCTTAACTACCATTAAGAAAAAAGTTTCAAATACCAATTGATTGATGATCTAGTGCTGTGTAGTAATTAATTATGAAGCCATTATATTATTTCTATTCAAAGTAGTGCCTTTTTTGTGCTTATTTATATTATTTTAGTTATATAAACTGAAAGGTATAGTAATAATTATCTCGGCTCAAAGCTGTCTTTGACTTAAAAATCATTTATAGAAATTTTACATAATAAATTTATTAGTGCCAATTTTATTTGATAATATTGTATATACCGTATAATAAATATATATAATTAAAACTTAAAGTTTATATCCCAGTTAGAAAAATAAACCATTTAAATTGATATTTCATTAAAAATTAGTGATCCTTCTGCCAATTTGTTTCAGAATAATGAAGATTTAAATTCAGTAAAGGGTATGCTTGTATTCTAAAGTGCGTCACCTCTAAACTACAATCAGCGTAAGTTTGTACAACAGTATGTAAGTATGTACAACAAAAAAGTATAGAAGGGGAGAGTAGTTTGTCCTCTAGTCACCATTGTTGTATGGTATACTTTTAAATTTGTATTTTTTGCTTGGTGTAAAATATATACTTGAAAAGGTACTATTATGAGTTTCAGTATAATGCCAATGGATTTGTATATTGTTCAAATGTGCAACTTTAATTTCGCTACTTTTGATTATATTTTTTTAACAAATAATTAAAAAATAATTAAAAAGCTTTGAAAATTTTGCGGGTGATCCTATGCACTGTTGGAAATAGTTTAGATCAGTGGTTCTCACTTAAAACTCGGCTGAGGCCGTATTAATCAACTTATTAGTTATATTCAATAAAAGAAAATATTAAAGCACTTAAAAGTATTAAAGATTTATAAATTATTTGTGTTTTGAATATCAATTTTTACTATGAAACGTTTTTTGTTGGTGACTGCAGCAAAATCCTTTGGTAACCGCACATGAGAACCACTGGTTTAGGCCATTTGAATCAATATCACGAATATATCACAGAGTAGAATTGTTATTGAAAGAACAAACTAAAATAATTTATAAATAATCAATATTGAATTGATTACTGTATTTAAGGTGCTTGAATTGAAATCGAAAACCCCAAAATTATTTTAGCGATGGCGAATACGTATTTGTTAATTTTGCAAGTAAAATTCAAGCTATAAATCAGAAAAAATAACATTGAAGAGTTTTCCAGAAAAACTAATATAAAAATATAGGTCAGACTAATATTTAAATTTATTGAACACATATTAAGTTAATGTAGTTAATATATGGCTGTATAGCGAAAAAAATAAGGATGCACTGTTCTGAAAAAAAATGGTGTTAACAAATAAAAAAACTATTTTTTTTTTGTCCTTTTTATTGGACTAATTTTAGCTGAGCTTTCCTCAATTTTTTCCGTTTTATTAACAATAGGACCACTGTGTCGTAAGAACTAAAACGTAAAATTGCCCAATAAGGGAAATGCTTCTAACGCGACATTCAACAATTCGAATGTTAGGTTTTTTTTTTATTTTGCATACGCTTACCAAAATATACGGAATAGTGATTGAGTGAAAAATTATGAAAGATATTACTATACTTCAGTATAAGTTATTGGGTTGTTCGGAAAGTAATTTCGTTTATTCCTGATAAAAGATTTAATTGTATTTTTTTGCACTCATTTTATAATTAAACCGTATAATCATTGTATGTTTTGAGAGCTAATATAATTAGGCTTGTATGTGAAAAAGCTCAAGTTATTCTACGCAATAGTTTTAGGTGTGTATCCTCTTAATTATGGAGAGCAAAAACCAGAATTTTCTTCATATATTCCTTTTTCACTGTAGAAAAGGTAAAATGCTGTCCAATCAAGAAAATATTAATCGATGTATATGCAGAAGATGTATTGGCAGCACGCCAGTGCCCAAACTAGTTTGTGAAATTTGGATCGTCGGCAATTTGGATGTCGAAGATGCACCACGGTCTGGAAGACCGGTTGAAGCTGGTCAAGTCACAATGCAATCATTAGTTGATGAAAATCGATGAATAATAGTACGTGAGATCTGTAAAAATTAAAACTTACCAAATTCAATTCTAAATGACCCACTTGAAAGGCCTAGAATTAACGTTGAACCCCGATATATGGGTTTCCTATGTTTTTATGGGGAGAAATTTGACCTCATACAAGTTTTGTGCCCTCCCAAACGTTTTTACAACTTGAATGGATTAAAATGGCATACCTATCATATTTTACAGATCTGACACCTTCGGTTTATTATTGATTTTGACCACTGCAAAATCTTTTAGACGGTAAAACTTTTATTTCAAATGAGGATGTCAAAAATCCCCCAAGAACAGTTTTTGGCTAAAAAAGAGCAAACATTTTTTCAGTGAAAAATCATACTACAGCTAAAAAAATGGCAAAAGATATTGAACCAGAATGGTCAATATATAATTTAATAAAATATTTATTCACTATATGAAAATTGCCTTTCATTATCACAAAAAAAAAACGTAATTACTTTCCGAACAACCTAATATTTTGGGTTACCAAAATCTTTTTAGGAGTGATAGAAGGGTCTATATCAGTGCTTCTTAAAGTGGATTCCGTAGAATCATGAAAATATTTTGAAGTTCCACCAATCAAATTGTCGTATGGTTTTAAAATATTTGTAATATATACTACAATATTTTCATAAAAATTCATCAAACTATTAATGTAATGCATTGCATTATATTTTACTAAAATGTGATATCTGCTACTACTAATTTAGTTTATTATAGCTAATATAGCTTTAGGCATGGTAAGGGTTGTATGATCCGTAAAATCATTCGAAAGGGTTCCACAAGAAACAAGTTTGGGAAACCTTGGTATATATGAATACATTTTATACCAATATGTAAGTAACTAAAGAAATTGCTAATAGACTGAAATTTTTGGTTTAATGATTCAAGAAATTTCCTTTTTTTTAATCATTATCAAACTGTTTTCATTTTATGAAATCGATAAATACGAACGTTTAATGTTATACAGCAATCATTAATAGCAAATTGAAGTTCCCACAGAATCTAAACGTTTATTAATTATTTCAATTATTCATTCATTATTAATTGTTCCATATGTTGACATTGATTGTTCTTGAATTAGTATTTTCGGAACGTTCTAGGTATGTACCGACAAAAAATTAATGATCAAATTTTCTATCACTAAATTCTCATAAAAACATAGTCTATCTAGCGGTTTTTAAATTTTTGTAAAACATCTTTGTTATTCTTAAATGTCATAGCGATGATAGGAAATCCTGTATTTACCATTTAAAAAACCACACCATCTTCATCAATATTAACTATCGATTTAGCTGAAAAATACTTTTAATCTCTTAAATATAATGAGCAATATTAGCTTTGGGTTAGCAACAAAAATGTATTCTTTTCCTATGATTATTGTTTAAATTGATTAGCTTAATTAATATATTCAAAGAAAAACATGCATGTGACAAGGGGACTTTGCTTGGTACAAACGATAACTGAAGATATTGATATTCGATAATAAATTACGATTGAAATGATTTTTTTTTATTTCCAGTAGATGTTTAATACTGTTAATAGTTTCTTGTATTATAATCTTAGTTGAAATTATTTCTATATTTGTTATTTTATTTAAGGTTTGATTTAATGAAATAATATCTCTTGAAAAATATAAGGTTTAAGGATGAAAAACTCAATAACTAAATGCAAAGAAGAGAAGGAAATGCTTCATATTGATCTCCAAAAATCCTTAACACTAAATGTTTATCATCAAAAATTTCATTCTGTATGAATGTTAAACTTAGAATCGCTAAAGAATATAAAGTAAAATTGTGCGGAAGTTACATAAATGCATAACAAAATAAATATAATATAAATGGAAGTGTTAAAATTTATTTTTGCATAATTTATAATTCATTTTCTTTGCTGTACATAAAAATAAATAAAAGAAACTACTGGTGGTCGAGTAGTCAAGGTGGCCGCTCCAAAACTGATAGGTGTTGGGTTCGAATCTCGTATCGAGCAAATTTTCAATATTTCTCGATTTACGGATTATTAGCAACCCTAGAGTCGCCAAAGACCTTGGTAAAAATGTCTAAAGCGAAAGTAAATAACAATAAATAAATAAAAGACGAAAAATTCGAAAATATTTACTTTCGATTTTAAATATTTGTTATTTTGGTTGGTTATTCTTTGTGTAAATAAAATTAGTATGTAATACTGTACCATGAAGACTAAGTCTCGAGTAACCGCTATTTTAACCAAATAATTTTCATCGTGATGAAAAAATTTCATAAAATGTATTATGTATTTTAAATTCTGTGTCCATTTCTTAAAATATTAACACTCTTATTTTGACAAATCATTATCAATTAAGAAACTATAATATTTCAATTTATGTTCGAATCTGTGAAGTACTAAGAAATAATTTAGATCATTTGAATTAATATCACAGAATACATAGTTATCGAAAGGACAATCTAAAAATATTGAAAATAGGTAATAAAAAATCCTTAGAAAGATTGAGAATAAAAATATTTACCACACTTAAAGTACTTGCTTTAAATTCTATAACTCCGAAGGCTTTTAACGATGGTATTTGAGTATTTAAATTATGCACGCAAAATTCAAGCTGAAATTATTACTTTATTGTAAAACTATATACATTTTAACATCTTACGATTACCTGAAATATTTCGTCGTTGGTGAGCTCCGATAATGGACAGCTTAGAAGAAATGGAAGTATGAATTTTGCCTAGAAATCAAAAGAATAGAATTGAAAATCATTGATTCTACGTAAATTTCTTAGAAAACGTACTGAATTTTCTACCTTTTGTCCACCATAGAGAAGGATCAAACAAAATATTAGTGCCATGCAGAAAGTGGCCCCCAATGATAAAAGTACGCTTTGCGATAAATTTTTTATCCATATAGAACAGGCAGTATAAAATGAACAGGAACTATGTACAATTAATGCAATAAAATATAATGAATAGAATAATTGTGTATCATGAGTTAGTATTTTGAAATTAACATAACAAAATGAATAAAGATTGCGAATTTGGCACATTTCTGCTGCCACATAAATTCGTTTTCGCCTCATTGGCTTATTGGTGCTGAAAATTTCCTGACATTCTGCATAAAATGGATATGTGTTTAGTAATTTTTCGGGAAAATGATAGTATGGCTTATACAATTCTTTGATTAACAGAGAAATTCTTTGAAAATAAATATAGAAACAAAGCATAATAGCATTGAAATTAAAAGTCAGTATAAATACTTGAATTGAACTAAATAAAGTGTATAAAAAAGCACCAATTTGAATGTGTGTATTAATATCTTTTGTATAAACTCTATAAAAAAACGGAATACTATACAGAAATAAAACACCAACAGTAATCAGAAACAACAAATTTCCCAAAAATATTATCATTTTTTCATCCTTTTTACTAAATATAATTTTCATTGAGTTAATTTTCGCTGCCCTATTTTCAATTTCTTCCGCTACATTAACAAGATGCATTGCACTAAATCGCATTAACCAAAACGTTAAATTGCCTATGAAAGGAAATACAGCAAAGGCAACATTCAACAATTCTGATGCTATTATATTTGAATGATCATTTAATTTTAAGAAATTGGCAAAAAAATACGGAATAGCAATCAAGTGAATAAATATCGACGACACTGATATAATGTTATATAAGTTGTTTTGGGTGGTTAAAATCTTTCTGGGTGATATAGAAGGATCTATATGTATACATTTTAAATCAAGAGATAAACAACCGAAATAGTTAGCAAACGGTTGAAATTTTCGAACAGCACATACAAAACAACCTACTCTATCCATTTTATGTAACTAATTAAAATTGATAGTAATGAACTAGTCATATTAATTAGTTCAGCCCTTGCCATTTGATGAAATTATATTTATTCATAATTTATTACGATAGTAATCTACAAAACTAAATTGAAATTCCCGCATTACCGAAAGTTTTATTGATTATTTTTTGTAGAATTAATAATAGATAGTATATATTTGCTAGTTTTTATAGATGGTAATCAGTATTATTATGAAAATAAAACTATTGTACCCTCAAAATAAAATTTTTTCGCTGACTTTGAACAATTATACTGTGTATACAATATATAGAATATATTGAGGTTCAATTTATGTAGTATAATTTAATATAATAATATATAAAAATCATACCATAAACATAAATTTGAACAGAAGTTCAAACAAAAATATTAGTGACGTATTGCCCAGATATGTATTTCGATTGCCAAGCAATCTTCCTCAGTGATAAGTATTGATTCGTGAATCATCACAAAACAGTTATTTTTGTTTGAACTTTTGTTCAAATTTATGTTTATGGTATGATTTTTATATGTTATTATATTAAATTATATTACATAAATTGGACCGCATATATTTTAAATATTGTATACACACTATTGTACCCATTTTATTCTTGGTATAAAGGCATAAAGAGTAGTGAGAAGTTGCGAAAAGAAAAAAATCACTATTTTTACTGAAAAATAATTTTTTGATAAATGAATGTAAGGAAAAATAAGGATGATTGTTTTTTCATTTCTAAAATTACTATAAAATTAAATTAAATGTATTGATAACAATTTTATCAAATTCCTATCAGTGACCAAGTGGTTAGAGTCGTTAAGGTGACCGCTCCAGAACCGGTAGGTGTTGGGTTTGAATCTCGTATCGAGCAAATTTTCGATATTTCTCGATTAACGGATTTTTATTAACCCTAGAGTAAATAAAGACCTATAAGTGGTTTATAGGTCTATAGTAGTTTTATAGTAGTTATAAAGCGACGGTAAATAATAATAAAATTTGGTCCCACCACCAGATCCATTACGCTCATTAATTTATGGAATAGGAAATGATTCTAAAAATTCCTGTACTAATATTCCAAAATATAACCAATGGTTTCAAATGACGTCGTTTGGCGCATAAAAAATATTATATTTAAATATAATATTTATATAATATTTCCGGTAAGCTTCCAGTCCCGGATTAATAGCGACCTTAGGATTGAATTGGCCAAATGAATAATACAATTTCGAGGGATACAAAATATTCAATAAAAAAAATATGATTAGAAATATCTATGTATGTCTTTAAACTCATATGAGTTTTAATATGTTTAATGTTTTTATAAGGGTAAATCAAAATAAGTAAAATTCAAGGTATATTAATTTAATTGTTAATAATTATTTTTATTATTAGTACTTTAATATTTACAAATTTAGCAATATTACCGATATCAATTAATTTTCGCAATTAAATTTTAGGTGGTACGAAGTTCATCGTGTCCTTTGACATTTTATTAAAAATATTTGCATATAATATAATCAAGTACATATCAATTGTAACGCAGGCAATTTATAAAATGCTTTATTTTTTAAATGTATTTAATATTATTACCATACATAAAAGAATTCAATGAAACCATGAAACTAAATTTGAAGTTTGGATTATTTGTAAAAACATAAAAAATATTATTTAATTGTATATGTACAAAAAATTCAAGTATATGCTCAATTGTTGATAAGAAATAACATAGTAAAAGCTTGAAGGCCAAAATGAGAGAATGACAAGTATAAATATGTCGTTTAAGGAATCTGAACCAGTTTGAGGTATTTATTATTTGTTGTCAATTATAATTATATTAACACCTTTTTCCGATTCTATAAATGAGACCTTTGAATCTACCTTTTTCGCATTACCATATTATTTATTATAGTTGAGAGCAGGTAAAATTCTTTTCAATTTCACACCTATTTGGAATTTATTCGGTTTTTCTCACAATATTGATCATTATGGAGCAAAGGTTAATATAATTAACGTAAATTTTTGTCTACCTAAATTCTATCGTACAATTCAAGAACAGGTTTATAGATTTGGCTAATATTTTGTTTTTAGGTACTTCTTAGTGTTTCGCCATAAAAAAAAATATAACGGTCACAAATAAGTCTAATCTAAATAGTTGTACCAATATTTTATTCTGATTTCACTTTTGATTCTAATTTAAAGATAGCTTTACTGATTTGATAGAAACTTTGTAATCAAGTTCTACTAATTTTTCTTCAGATGAAAAGGTCGCCTATTTACGTTTAATTATTAATAATAAAAGTAGCATTCAGAGGAAGGCCGATTAAAATAATTAGACGGGCACCCATTAATTGGTTATAAATTGGACCTTTCATTTAAATAGCTATGTTCTTTTTTAAGATATCAAAAAATCAGCATATTTTAAATCAGGGGGGCCAATCCAAATGATATTGCGGGCCACTTCGGAAATGCTTTATAACTCCATGGGCCACTTTTGAAGTTATATCAAATTTTCCATACTAAATTTAGATACACTGTAAATATTTTTAATATATTGGTTGATACACATTTGATTTAAATAATCAATGAATAATCTATCGTTTATCTACATATATAAAATCGTTATATTGGTTTGGGTAGATTTCAAAAACTCAAATAGTTTTGCATCGATTTAGCTCAAATTTTGTCACAATTTACAATCCGCTTTAATGCTTGTTATTATCATTTTTTTGCGTTAGTAACATACCTGCGATCGCAAGAAAATGGCTTTTTCAACAGTCAATTTTCGCTGACTTTGAACAGTTATACTGTGTATACAATATATAGAATATATTTTGGTCCAATTTATGTAGTATATTCGCTGACTTTGAACAGTTACTACATAAATTGGACCGCAATATATCCTATATATTGTATACACACTTAGACTGCCAGGAAAACGTTTGCCAGGTTCAGCTAGTGGCCAATATAAATGTCGACTAATGGCTATTTGATGAACGCCAGTTCGGAAAAACGGGTGGAAAAATCTATTATTTTTTATAGTAGTAACTTTTTTTTTTTTTTTTGGTTTGACAAGGTTTTTTTCATCCAGACTAATTTTTATAATTTAACTGTTTCAATTATAACATAAAATAAATAGAAAAATCCATTGATAAATTTAAAATTCACGACGTATATTAAAATCACATCATTCACAAATACAACATAGTATAATGAGATAAAAATCAAAGGAAAAATAGTACAATGTTAAAAATATGAGAAAATTTAAAAATATTTCTTCACAGCCACGGAAATGGATTTTGATCAAAAATTTTATTATTGGGGTGTCAAATTGTTATTGTCCTTTGCCTCGCCATTGTGGTCCGATTTTTTGGGATCCTTTACAACATAATTATTATCTGTTACATTATTCTCATTATCTAAATCTATATTATTATCTGAATCATTCTCGCTTTTTGGTTCTATATCTGGCATACTTGAATTGGGCTCATCAAACTCGTTACAAACTGAAAAAAGCAGATTTTTTATATTTGTTATGATTTTAAAAAAAAAATAATAAAAAACCACAGTAAATTTATCGCACAGTCTCCGCTATACAATTATTTCATAACCGTAAATCGTAACCAAGTACAGAGGTGTGGAAAATTATTAGACTCAAAAGAAGATTTTTACTTTCTTCCAGCAATGTACCGCCCAGACTGTAAAAAGTTCAACATCAGTTATGGTTTGGAGCTGCATGTCAGCAAAGGGTACCGGTAGGATATACATTGTGGAAGGTACTATGAGGCAAAACCAATATATACAAGTCTTGGAAACGAGGTTATTGCCTCAAACTAAACAGTGGTTTCCGGAATTTTTTTTTCTTTGTGCAGGATGGAGCTCCTTGCCATAAAGCCAAAAAAGTTATGGATTCCCTTAAAAATTCTAACATTAATGTGCCTTCTTGGCCAGGAAATAGTTCTGATGCTAATCCCATATAAAATTTTTGGTGTATAGTGAAGAAAAAACTAAAAAAATAAATTATTACAACACGGGTGGATCTGGTTACTGAACTCATTAAGATTTGGCATCATAATAAAATATAAATGAAAAAAAAAATAGTATAGAGTATTCCAGGATAAGAAAAATAAATTATAAACAATAAAGGGTACCACTTGAACTGTTTCTCTTGAATTGTCTTGAGTCTAATAATGTTCACACCTCTGTATACAGTTTACAGTTTACATCGCAACCAACAGTTTTAAAGATACAGTTTTTTAAATACTTTATGTTTAGGGTATACTCTTACTCTTAATGATAAATTACCGTAAACAAGTTGACGCCAAATATTATTTTTTTTTAAAAAACCGAATGCCCAAAAATTGCTCATGAATTGCTCTTTCGAAATACACAATTGTTCCACTGCTATCATTAATCATTAATTAATTAATCGTAATTAAAAAACCAAAATTTAATTCCCGATTATCTCTAATTATATGAATTTATTTTTATTGTAATCGGTGCCAAAAAATTGCTCATCCTTTTTTCTGATAATAATGATGAATTTTTTGTTCATAAAATATTGTAGTAAACACCGGAATTCTTTTCATGGATGTATACACATGGAACTTAATAAGTCATTATGGCTTGTCCTCATAAAAAATGCAAGCAAATTGTGACGATGACGTCACAATTATTACTCGCAGGCTTAAAGCCGTAAAATAATTATTTATTTTATTATAATTAATTAAAAACGATTTTATGAACAAAAAATTCATCATTATTATCAGAAAAAAGGATGAGCAATTTTTTGGCACCAATTACAATAAAAATAAGTCCATATAATTAGAGATAATCGGGAATTAAATTTTGGTTTTTATTATTATTATTGTTATTTTACTTCCAGTAGGCATTCTACAGAGATGCAAAGCATCTGTGCATAGAACTGGAATATTACAATTGTAATGTAGTGCAATGTACCATTGCATGTATTTAAGTCAGTTTAACAATATTAAAAGTAACAAAGTTAAAATGTACAAAGTTAAAAGATAAAAAGCTAAAACAGAATTACCAGTAGAATAAATAAATACAATTTTAATTTAAAATTAAATAATGTCAGTGTTTAGCCACTAAAGGTACCCATTGTGCTTATTAATATTTTCCTCAGTTTTTTTCGCTTAAAACTAAGTGTTTTAAGATGGGTTGGGCAATTTATTAAAATTTTTTATCGCAATAAGATATGGATTTTTAGTGCTGATAGTTTTCTTAGTTTTAGGCAGCGTTAACAAATTAGATCTAATTTGTTTATTCTTACTGTTATATTGGGCTTTACACTCATGATAGTAGTATGTTAAAGCATTTATGATAAATGATTCCTTGATACCAATGGGTATATCAACAATACTGCGTGAGATGAAATAATTAATAAAGCGTTTTTAGATAGTAGTCAATGGCCTGAGACTATTTTCATAAGCCCCACCCCATGCAATTATGCCATAATTGATTATATTTTCAAATAACCCATGATAAATAGTTTTTAGTACTGAGGGGCTTAAGCATTTGCTCAGTTTAAAGAATACGAATGAAAAGTACCTTATTTTTTTGTTAATTCATAGACATGCAAGTTCCATTTCATGTGCGCATCGAAAATTAGTCCCAGATACCTACAATTATTTACTCTTTTAAGTTGAAAATTATTTATTTTAAGGTGGAAACTATCAGGAATGCTATCAATGTAACTACCAAACGTAATATACGTAGACTTATCTATGTTGAGGGACAACTGATTTTCTCTTAACCAATTGTCAATTTTGATCAACCATCGAGTTAAAATAAGGTTGACTTCAGTCCAAGTACTACCCGAGCAGCGTATATTTGTATCATCCAATTTTTAATTACGATTAATTAACTAATGATTAATGATAGCAGTGGAGCAATTGTGTATTTCGAAAGAGCAATTCATGAGCAATATTTTGGCATTCGGTTTTTTTAAAATTTAATATTTGGCGTCAACTTGTTTACGGTTGATAAATTTCATTCAATTTTGGGTGGAATTTCGATTAAATCATTTTTTATTTGAGACCCTTCCGTTAGATGAAAAGTGAAATGAAAATACCTTTAATTTTGGACTTAAGTTCATTTGCAATTTTTCTTGGCCGTTTCGGTTGGGACTTTTTCACGGGCCATTTATGGAGAGGGTTGTATTTGTCGTCGACATAATCGGGAAGCTTTTGTCTATAATAGCGAGTTGATTTGTAATACTGTGCATGTTTGTTAACTGGAGGGCTGCTCTCTTCCTTGGTGGAATTCGAAGAACGTCTTCGGCAGCGTCGACGACTGCGTCGTCTTCGGCGACATCGACTACGGCTACGACGGCGTCGCTTACGACCTTTCTTACACGTGCCGCAATAATCTTTGCGGTTTCTACCTCTTTGCGTTGCTACCATCCTTACCACCGTTGTCGGCAAATGGATATTATCAATTTTATATCGTCCTCGCTTCGGTTGATTGACAAATCCGGCCATCATAGCGCCCCGTAGTGCTCTCTGGACCTGGCAAACGACATTTCCGCGTACATTTCGTTTCACCTGGCTAACAATGTGCTGCAACGTTGAACCTTGTGAATTTTTCAAATCATTCAACGCCTGAATTACGTTTGGCAACAGACCAAACTTTTGTTGCAACTCCGAAAGTTTCATTATTGGAAAGGTATCACCAATATTATGTGCAAATATTTTATATTTAATGCATGGGAGTTTAAAATTTTGGAAAGTAAACTTTTAATTTTAACACTTAATTTTAAAAAGAACTTTCTTCGCAAATAATAATTTAAAAACCCTTCATTTTCACATCAAATTTATTTTATCAATCCATTTAAAGCATCACTAACAACATTTCAGTTTTGTTTTCCTAATAAAGCGAAGCTTTCAAAGCTCTCTATTCACATTATTTCTCTAGCATTTCCATTTAGCAATCATTTACAACAAAATCCATTTAAGTTGAGATAAAATTATAAATTGATAATTATGAATAATTAATAAATCAGAAAAACCACAGATTAACAACATCCAAAAACTAACAGGAGAAGATAGGACACTAAAAAAATTAGCGACATTTAATTCTTTTGCCTTTTAAAAATGACGCTTTTGTCGTGAAAATAAAATTTTTCTCAAAAATTGAAACGATTTTATGTAGTCTGTTCAAAAAATTTATTAAAAGTGGTAACGTTTCGAACAGTGGCGTCACTAGGGTTGGTGACATCCTCCTCAAGAAACCCCATAGGCATACAGAATCCTTCAAGGGCGGATATAATGAGGGGGGCACGTGCCCCCAAGGTATTTTTGTGTATTGTAGAGATTCCATAACAGTACATACTTAGAAGCATATCAAATTATTATTTTTTTTATTTAAAATATTATTGCCTTCTATACAAAATTCTAGTTTAATATGCAATATGCTCACTAAATAAAATAAAATAAATCTGTTCCCTTAGTAAGGAGTGATCCTTCACCAGGAACAGTTGAACTTGGAACTTGTTGAAAGAACCCAACCATTGTTGGGACTTTCTATTAGTCATTTAGTAGATCTCGCGGCCATCGGCGTTTTAATCGACGTGGAGGGTTATTTATTTTTGTTCAAAAAGAGTTCACTTTGCAAGTATTTCATAGGTGAAAAAAACAAGAAGAAAAAACGATAAAAACTTTATTTTCTTTTAAAAACATATTTTTCTTCGGCGTGGATTTTTTTTTGCTAAATGAGGATGTTCGTCGAACAACGTAGCCACATCCGAACAACTTTCATTTCGCATATTAAATTTGACTGTTAAGACGGCAGATAATGTTTTTACAGAAAGTTACGACTTCTCACTGTTCTTATAATCATTCCCTAGTGAAAATACCCTTTCAACAGCAGCATTAGTGCTTGGACAACATAAGGAAATTTCTATAAAAACTTTTAAATTTTCATGTGGGATATGTTCTACTCTAAAATGCCGAAAGATTTCTGCCCATTTTTTGTCAAGTTTTATTTTCTCATCATTCCATTTCTTCAATTTTTCTTCATTTAAATATAAATTTACTCTTCGAATTTCTTCAAAGAGAAAATTTTCATTAATAACAATATCTTTTACTTCCTTCATTACAGATTTGACTGATGAAGAAATATTTTAGAAATACAAATGAGTATAAAATTATACAAATGAGTACTTTCAGAGTACAGGATTTGAAAGGAGTACGGTTTGCGAAAAAAGAGTACAAAACTCAGTAAATGAGTATAGTTGATCACCTTAAATAAACGAACTAGAAAAGTTAATTCGATGAGTCAAATATTGAGAGAAAATTTTTCGTACTTGATATTGTTTAAACAAAACTGGAAAATGGAAAATTCTAAGAAAAGAGAAAGAAAACAAATTGAGATTCTGATTTTATTGAAATGAGAAACGGACTACCTTAATTTAAAGAACCGTGCCAGGGATAGACATCACTGCAGTGAAAAATTCAACCTCGCGGGAAACTGAACCTGTTACTAGGTAGAAAATAGAAAAAAAAAGACTCAAGTGTACTTTAGCATACCCACAATCTGGCAACGTTGCATTTTCGACTTTGTTTTTAATTTAATTTGCGATATTTTTGTTAATTCAATTCTAACATGGTATAATTCACTCTTTTGTGGCTAAATTTTCATTATAGACCGATTTAATCGCGAATTAAATTAAAAACAAAGTCGAAAATGCAACATTGCTAGATTGTGGGTGTGCTAAAGTACACATGAGCCAAAAAAAATACAAACTATATGAAAAATTTCCCATTTCTCCGGTAACTATACTCACTGGGGCTTCGCCTGCTTAGCACAACTACGGAGTATTTTTAACGTTTTTAACGTTTTTAATTATATGATTCATTACATTTACTTAAAATCCATATTATTTTTACCAATAAATACAAATAAATGTATTGGCTTTTAGTTGTAGAATTCTTTAATTTAAATGGCAAAAGAAAATCATCCTTGGAATTTGAAAAATTCCGCTTACTAGTTCCAATAGAGTTACAATTTAAATCCAGAGTGTTAAATGTCAAATCCAGTCAAATTTGTCAATAATGTTGAATTTTGACAGTTTAAAAATGTCAAAGAAGGCCCTATCCTCCATTTGATTAAAAAGTAATTTATTTTGCGTTTTATCACATTTAAAGCTCAAAATACCAATTGTATGCCAAACTTTGTGCCAAAAATTTCGACTTAATGGATTTATATGCCAAAAAAACATGTAAGACGTTCATAATTATCCTTCACTAATTGATTTACTGTAGCATGTTTATATATATTTTTTTTCAGTTTTTGCCACAGGAAAATCGAAAAAATCGTCCTCTTGTTGCCTTCTAAGCATTGGATTGAGTTTAGTTTACCTAATTTGGTTGACATATAGTCATTATGTGATATCCAAAGGAGAAACGAATTTTATTTCATTATGCTCAAATAAAACATTGTTGTTCCAAACTGGGCCGAATTTTTTAAGTTTTGCATTAGACACGGAAATAATTCTAAATGGATTAAACAAATTTGACACAAGGTCTCACTTTTGGGCAATTTTATTTTTTTAATAACTTAAGTTTTTCATTTGAATTCCAGCAATGAAAAGTTGATTAGTTTAGTTCGTTTGTTGGGTCCAGGATATTTGCGAATCGGAGGCAAATATTCCGACAATTTTATTTTTGTTTCATCTAAAGATGAAGAACAAAGCGTTGCAGATAAATCGAATGAAAATCATTTTAAACTATTTGGTAAAATGAGTTTAAAATCAAACCATACTGATCAAGAGTTTAATCACAAACTTTTTAGGTGACGATTGGCTCGAACTCAATAAATTTGCAGAAAAAACGGATAAAACGATAATATTCGGCCTCAACGCATTACTACGAAATGCCAATGGAAGCTGGAATAGTGAAAATGCAGAAGAAATAATTTCATTTTCTGATCGGAACAATCTATTTCTTCATTGGGAACTTGGAAACGGTATTTACGGTTTTTGTCAGAAACATTGAAAATTTAATGCATGAAACAGCATGAAAAGTAAAATTTTAAAATACATTATTTTTTCGACGAGATCTTCATGGTTTTTTGTTCTATTTTTAGAGCCAAATAGTTTTATCGTTAAATACAATCAAAGTGTTGATCCGAAGCTACTGGCTGTTGATTTCGGTAAATTGAGACAAATATTGAATCAATATGATCGTTTTCGCAAGGCTTTAATTATTGGACCGGATGTAACCAGACCAATCCATTTGGACACTGATAGTGTGCAGTATTTGGCTGCTTTTTTGGATGAAGAAAATGGCATAATTGACGCCATATCATGGCACCAGTTAGTATTTTGTTAACGACCCTTATGTTTAAGATAAACTTAAGTTAATCGACAGTTATATTAAACATTAGTTAAACAACCTAAGTCAAAAATAGTTTGTTTTACAATGAAATCTTATTTCAGGAAAATTTTAAATTATATACTCAAATCTATTAAGAGAGCCAATTGAGTTTACCTTGAGTTTATCAGGAGAATAATTTGTTTTATTTATTTACCTGTAGAATTTTTTATAACTGGAGAATAACATTAAACTTAGTACCAGCATGAGGAAAAAAGGCGGCTCAAGTTCATTTTAGCACACCCACAATTTGGCAACGTTGCATTTTCAACTTTGTTTTTAATTTAATTCGCGATTAAATCGGTTCGTAATGAAAATTTAGCCACAAAAGAGAGAATTATATCATATTAGAATTGAATTAACAAAAATATCGCAAATTAAATTAAAAATAAAGTCGAAAATGCAACGTTGCCAGATTGTGGGTGTGCTAAAATGGATTTGAGCCAAAAAGGCTGAAGCTACTAAAAATTGTATGAACTTTTTTTTAGATATTATTTAAATGGACGCGAGGCTACCAAAGATGATTTTTTGAATCCCGAAGTATTTAATTATTTGGATAAGGAAATTGATGTCGTAAAAAACCTGGTGGAAGAAAAAAAATTAAGTTCTATCCCACTTTGGCTAGGTATCAGGACTATAATTTGGGTTGTAGAACTTGACTCATTTGAAATCTTCGTGTTTCAGGTGAAACGAGTACTGCTTATGGTGGAGGTGCATTGGGGTTGTCTGATTCTTTTATCGGTGGATTTCTGTGGATTGATAAACTTGGATTAGCGGCTTCTAAGGGAATTGAAACGGTGATTCGTCAAACTATTTTTGGTGGCCATTATGGATTAATCAACGATCATTACGAACCGAATCCTGTAAGATTTATTTTTTAACATTTATATGTAATAAATAAAGGGGTTCCAGTACTGTTTACTTCGCTCATTAATTTCATACTCGCTTCGCTCGTCAAGTGGGACCAGAAACTTTTCATATGTCGCAAATTTGCTGCATGCTCTTATATCACATCTACGACATTTACATGGTAACAGCAAAGGGAACAAGTGTACTTTAGCACACCCACAATCTGGCAACGTTGCATTTTCGACTTTGTTTTTAATTTAATTTGCGATTAAATCGGTCCATAATGAAAATTTAGCCAAAAAAGAGAGAATTATACCATATTAGAATTGAATTAATAAAAATATCGAGAAATAAATTAAAAACAAAGTCGAAAATGCAACGTTGCCAGATTGTAGGTGTGCTAAAGTACACTTGAGCCCAGCAAAGTATGCCAAACAGCTCTAGGGAGCTTATTTAACCCAGTGATAAGAGAATAGGAACATCAATAGGTTTAACAAACGTTACCCATCATCTTACACCCATCGTATACCGCAGTGTACGAAAGTAAAAATCCGGCCCGAAATTTTATTTTTTTTATAATAGGTGGAAATTTGTGTTTTATTGTCTAGATATTAAGAAAAAAATTTGTTGCCTTTTGCAGGATTGGTGGATTAGTGCCTATTATCAACGATTCGTTGGAAGAGGTGTACTTAATTGTTCAGCAGAAACTGAAAGTCACGTCCGGTTTTATTGTCATTGTAGTCCAAGAAGAATTTGGTTGGATGAATTACCATCGATAACTAGTATATTCCTACAAAAAAAAAAAACTATTTTTTTTTACTTAATTTAAATTTTATTTTAGTATTTGGATTGAATATGAATTCAGCAGCGGTAAAGGTTCGTTTGAATTTAGAACACAACGATGATGAAAAAGAAAAACGAGAAATGAATAACTGGAATATGTTTGAATATGTTTTAACACCGCACAAGGGTATTTTATCGAGGTTGGACTATCAAGTAAAGTATCCGATTTTTTTCTTTTAATAATTTTTATGTTTTAGAAACGTTTTGCTAAATGATCGCCTGTTAGTTTTACCAGGGGATGGACAGTTTCCAAACTATCCGCCACGAATTAAAAACTTTGGCGATTTGCACATTTTGTCAGAATATTCAATTGTATATTGGGTTGTTCATGGCATTGATATTGAGGCTTGTTATTGAACGTGATAAAATTCAAATTTACATTTATTGTTCTTCTTAAAAATATTATCAATTTGTCTGATAGACTAATATTACAGTTTAATAATTCCATGCCAAAAATTAAATTAGTGTAGAAAACTATTATAGTTGACAAAGGTTGTTACCGTTGTTTAAATTTTAAATCTAAAATAGAATGATATAATTAACTTCCTTGTATACATGTTTGAATCTTTCAAAGATGAGTGAATTATTCACTACGTCGCACTGACCAACAATATTTATTATAATTAATCTTATGAGTGTAATGAAAAGTGGATAAGTATCTTTGTAAGACCAGAAAAAAATAGTAAAATGTTAAATTATTTCGGGATTTTTAATTTAACTCGAATTTCGACTGTTCTTTCGCCACTTTAGTTGTGTAAAAATTGTGTAGTATTATAGTATGTACTTATTAATCCTCCTTTGTACAAAAAATAATCAGTACTTACTATGTACGCGAGTAAGAAGTTATATTTCTTTGGTTTGAAAAAATGTGATTTTTTTGTTTTCAAACAAATTTAAACTGAGAAAAGCCAATTTCAATAGGATTTTATTTTCAAGAGAACTCATATTATTTCATCCGTTTCAATTAAAAATAACGTTCATTATTATTTCCAAATTGATAAACACTTTTATCTGTTTTTAATAAAGCATCTAAACGCTGAAAGAAGTATAACTTCAGAAATTTCAATTGATAAAAACTTAAATAAAAAGGCGATAATGGCTTTGTACAATCAAAACTTCTCTTCTTTAATATATTTCATTGAACTTCTAAAATACAAAAACTGTTTTTATAAGCAGTGAAAACGAAAATGCATTAAGTTACCAATTTGTTTGACACCAGCAAAAAAATCGAGTGAAAATCGCTACTTTAGTTACGATTTTTTTTAATTGTTATTGAATATTGAAAATATTCAGAAGTAAAATGAAAATTCTATAAGTATATAAGTAAATGCTTGAAGTTGTAATGGTGTGAATTAAATTGGTACGTTTTGTAATTTAATTTAAAAAATACTATCTGTATTATTTCATACTTGAAATACAAATTGCACTACATAATTTATTGCTTTTACATATAAATATTTTTATTACATGGTTTATGATTCCACACTTAGATTAAACGACTAACCAATAAAATATCCGTTTATTTTTTAAAAAAACAGTTATTTCTATCGCTGGAATAAATTTCACCGTTGTAATTTGCCGAAAAATATAACAGGTAACTTATAAATATTTTTTTCCGTTATTACAATGCAAATGTTTAAAATGATTTTTTATAAATAAAATTAAAAAAAATTCAGATTTTCATCCAAGTGATAACAGTGATCAGTAGTATTCACTGGTATTATTCCATAAGAACAGTTTAGGCTTACTGTGTTCCTGGGATTAGCTTCGGCAAGTCAGGAATCAGGAATTTTCTGCAATTGGTCAATAGGAAAATTTAAAAAAAAAAACAGATTTTTATCCAAGTGATAGCAAGGATCAGCAATATTCACTGGTATTATTCCATAAGAATAATTTAGACCTACTGTGTTCCCGAGACTAGCTACGGCAAGCCAGGAATCTAATGAATTTTTTGCAGTTGGTCAACAGGATACTCAAAGTAAGGAGGAATCAGTCATCCTGGATTCACTAAACTTTCGTCAACAGGCATAGAAAATAATTGCTTTTTTACCTGAAAGAACCAATACACAAAATTCCAGCAGTATCTCTGGTTAAACACTGGGTATTTTCGAATTCGGATGTGAAGAAAATATATTCTCTATCCTTTTGATAGATATGTTTTTATTACTATTAATTTAAATTTTTTACTTTCCAAATAACAAAGTAACTAATAGAAAAAATATTTTTTACTGATGTATACATAAAAAAAATCTTATATTAGCTGTTTGGAGCAAGGGTAGATTTAGAGGGGGGGCACGTGCCCCCCAGGGTATTTTTGTGTACTGTTAGAATTCCATAACAGTACATACTTAGAAGTCAAACTAAATTATTAAAGTTGTGAAAATATATGAATAAAATAATAGAAAGAACATTAGTGGAACTCTAGTCTATTTCTGGCTGGAGTTGCGATTTTTTTTTCGTGATCCCTTTCACGCACTTGCAAATGAAAGATGATATTGTGCCCCCCCCCCAGAAAAAATCCTGAATCCACCCTTGGTTTGGAGTACTAACCACTCTTGAAAAACGGTAGATCAATACATCAAGAAAAGTTTAAATACTTAGTGTTTCCAGTTAGTGAAATTTTTGGTTTTGCTTATTCTTCAAAATTCCAATAAGTGATTTCGGTTTCCATTCATTAAAATTTACAAGTTATTATGTAAAGTCTTTAAGACTTTAGCTTATTTTGCGTGGTTATTTGACTTTTAATCGTATGTTTAACGAGATGGACGGTTAGCAATTAGAATTGAAAAGAAACTCAATATTATTTATCATAAAAAGGTTTATTTTTCGAACAATTTTATAAAAAAAATTAACACATATAATATATACTTTTCTTCAATTCATCTTATGTCATACAAATTGGCATTAACTCTAAATATTCTTAACTAACTATAATAATTTTTCAGTCACATTATTACAACCGCGAAGTTAAAATTTTCGAGTTTCTATTTGAGGCCTCAACGTCGGCAGGTTGCTTTCCATTTTCGTTTTGACTTCGTCTTACACTATTTCTGAGCGGCGAAAGTCCGGCAAAATGATCTTGAATTTCTGACAGTGGTTTCCCCTCGGTTTCCGGTAAAATGTAGTATAAAACAAATGTGCCACATAAACTAATCGAACCATATAGGTAAAAAGTACCGGCCATTGTTAGCGAATCGATCAAATTAAAATAAATTTTGTTGGTGATAAATCCGAAAATGTATCCCATACCGCTGGCCAAACCGGCCGCGTTTGCGCGAGTTTCGTTTGTGAACACTTCTCCGATGAGGATCCAGGGTAAGAGACGAATTCCAAAGTGGGATAGTAATGCTGATAGGATTAAAAACGTTGTCGGGAACCAGCGATAGCTTTCAAAGTCAAACTCCTTGAATATAGAACTTGTATCGGACATATGGTTTTCAATTAAGTACGCATATGTCGCGACTAATATAAAACAGATTCCACATCCAATGGTCGAAACTAACGATAACGGTCGTTTTCCGGAGTAATGAACGAAAACTACAGCTATTAGGGTTCCCAAAAGTTCAACTAATCCTAAGATCAATGTCGCATAGTACTTATCAATTGGAGCTTTGAGCGTTCCGAAAATATCCACCGCAAACGTTTGTAATGTTGTCATTCCCGAGAAATGTCCAAGGAAGAATGAGAAACATACCAGAAAATATGGTAGCAAGAAGCTGCGCTTGAAGTAATCTCCAATATTAAATTTCGGTTCTTCTGGACATTCTACAAGAGTTCCACTTGTTTTATCTCCGTTTATGTTCACAACTTTCCCGTCAAACGCTACATTGTCAATTCCGTGCTTAATTGGTTCTGGTTCTTGTTTATGAACGGTTTCGTAAATGTGCTTAAATTCTGGAATAATTTTTTCAATAGAGCACCAACCACGCAACCACGACAAACTTGTTTTGGCCTCGTCGAATTTATTCTTACTAATCAACCAATAGGGTGATTCGGGAATGAAAAACAGGGATACAATCGCTGCAACCGGGACTGATATATTACACAAAGCCATGGTGCGCCACGTCAGAAACGTTCCCATCAAAAATTCGGTGAAAATGCCCAGAATTATACAAAACGAACTGGTTGATGAAAGAAATCCACGTAAATGAGGTTGGGTGATTTCAGCTACGTAGGTCAAAACCTTAAATTAGAAAAAAAATCATGTTCTTAAATTATTTCAAATAACACAAAGTTATAATACTAACCGGAGCTTCGAGAATTCCTCCGGAAAATCCTGTAATGGCTAAAGCGATGTATAAGTACTTGACTTGGTTGGAATAGTAAAATAGAAGCCAAGCGACAATAAAAGGAATATTTACTAGTTGCATTGAACGTCTTCGACCGATTGGTGATGTTAAAATTCCGCTCAATAAACATCCCAGGGGAACTGTTATTAAATTGATAGAACCTGTAAAAGTTATATAGTTATAGCAAAAAAATTGTATAATAGTTCTAGTTCCCTTATATGTACTTTAATTAACACCGCTTTTTTAATGTATGCAAATAATTAAGTAGAGCAGATATACTTAAAGTGTGCTTTGCGGAGCTTTAAAGCTCCGCGAAGATACTGGTCATTAGACTGATTAAAAAAAAAATGATAATTTTTTTTTCTTAATTATATCGAAAATATTGTTGGGAATGACAACAAAAAAAAACCTGTGAAAGTTTAAGCTCTTAATATTAAGCGGTGCCGCATCGCAAATTTCGATTTTCCATTTAAATAACTTGGGAATAATATTCTCTTGCACTTTGAAATTTTATAGCTCACGTTGGTGACAATATTTCGGAATGACCAAAGTATATTCTTATAGAAAATTGAACGATCTACAAAAAAGGTCTCGTACAAGTTTTTGATATATTTATTCCTTCAAAAGTTATTCGAGGTCAAAGTTGAATTAAAGAGACATTTTAATATTTTTTCAATTTTTTGACGCAACCATCAATTTTATGAGAAAATTTTATAGGACATTTTTTGTAGAGCACTTTTTTTCCTATAACTTATCTCTATAAAAGTTTTTGATATTTTTCACAGGTTCTAAGTTATTTGCATTAAACTGAAAATATTCGTAATTTTATAGTTTTAAATTAATAATATTCCCTGAATTATTATATTTTTAACATAATTTTTTTATTTTAATTAAATAACTTAGGACCTGTGAAAAATATCAAAAACTTTTATAGATTAGTTATAGGAAAAAAAGTGCTCTACAAAAAATGTCCTATAAAATTTTCTCATAAAATTGATAGTTGTGTCAAAAAATAAAATATTGAAATTTCTCTTTAGTTCAACTTTGACCTCGAATATTTTTTGAAGGAATAAATATATCAAAAACTTGTGCAAGACCTTTTTTGTAGATCGTTCAATTTTCTATAAGAATATACTTTGGTCATTCCGAAATATTGTCACCAACATGAGCTATAAAACTCCAAAGTGCAAGAGAATATTGTTCCCATGTTATTTAAATGGAAAATCGAAATTTGCGATGCGGCAACTCTTAATATTAATATTAAGAGCTTAAATTTTCACAGGATTTTTTTTTGTCATTCCCAACAATATTTTCGATATAATTAAGAAAAAAAAATCATCTTCTTTTTTGAATCAGTCTACTGGTCATAATGAAATACTAAAGTAGTGCTAATAAGGTTGTAGTTATATGATTATCAATATAGAATACTTATAAACCAATTTTGTTATTATTTTAGGGTTCCATTGAATATTTCACTTTTCAAATGAGTTTCATTGCCAAAAAAGTCAGAAAATTACGGAGTTGGAGTGATAGTTTTAAGATGTTTTAGTTTTTAATAGATCGTTTTTATAAAACATACAAAGGTGTGAAAATTATTAGACTCAAGACAACAAAATTACAATAATTTCACTCATCTAATGTTTTGTTTGGTATCTTTTATTGTTTATAATTTATTTTTCTCATCCTGGCATGCTCTTTACTATTTTTTTCATTTAAATTTTATTATGATGCCAAATCTTAATGAGTTCAGTAATCAGATCCACCCATGTTGTAAAAGTTTATTTTTTTTAAGTTTTTTCTTCACAATAGCCCAAAAATTTTCGATGAGATTAGCATCAGGACTATCTGGCCGAGAAGGCACATTAATGTTAGAGTTTTTGAGGAAATCCATACATTTTTTGCCTTTATGTCAAGGAGCTCCATCCTGCATAAAGATAAAATTTTCTTCCGGAAACCACTCTTTAGTTTGAGGCAATAACCTCGTTTCCAAGACTTGGATATATTGGTCTTGCCTCATAGTACCTTCCACAATGTATATCCTACCAAGACCCTTTGCTGACATGCAGCTCCAAACCATAACTGATGTTGAACTTTTTACAGTCTGGGTTATACATTGCTGGAAGAAAGTAAAAATATTTTTTTGAGTCTAATAATTTTCACACCTCTGTACATTAGCGCATTATGTAGCTATTAAACTGTTGGTAACTATACTAAAATGTCCGACTTCTGCGTTCTTTGGGGTAGCAATACTTATAATATAATATGGTATCAAATTAAAAGGCTTTTAAAGACTCCCTAGAAGTCGTATTTTTTACCTTTACGTTTGAGCTTAAAGCAGGTCAATAATGATTTGTAAAAAGGAAAAAAAAAACGTATCATTAACTTTAGAAATTTCATTTCACGCATCTCTACCTTTGTAAATATTAATTATTGGAAAAGGTCATCACGAATCAAATTCATGGTATAGTGAACAATAATTGACAAATCTTTTGTAATTTATATCTGGTCATACCTAGTTAAATCAGCTTGTACAATATCTTTTTTCAATATATTTACCCAATAACAAACTACATATATGCTTTTCCAATTTTTTTTTCTTCAAAATTAAACAAATATGTAAATTTCAATTAACATCAATTCAGTATACTGAAATGTTAAACATTTTTGGTCATATAAAATTGATTTGATACAGAGGAAAATTAGAAACGCGGATTTAACATTCCATCATTTTTTTTCTTCGAATTATTTTTTTCTTAGCTTTCAGTAATGAAGTGAAGAGTTTACAATCGTAAATGGTAACTAGGTATAGATCCTCATATACAAATTGTTTTCGTCAATTAAAATCGTAGGTAAGGAATCGTAAAAAACGGTAATAAAATGAACAAGCATTAGATTTGAAATTTTTGGAGTAATAAAAATGCACCAGTAAAGATAAGATATCTTTTAAGTTTCATAATTTAATTATTTGATTGTCTTTTGATTATTTCCATTTTACAATACTTCAAATTCGTTTTTATTGTAAAAATTACAAAGAATATGGTCGATATATATGTAATTGGTATTATCATCATAATGTGATATAAATTTTAGTTTTTTTTTTTTGATTTGATCCAAAAGAACCTCTTATTATCTTGTGAAGTCGTCACTACATGACGTCATTATCATTGTCCCTTTAACTCCCTAGCTTATCTTTGAGTAGTTCATGTATCATAAAGGCTATATCCCAAGATTAAAGCTTATTGTTTCTTGGTGGATTATTGAGAAGAAGGGGGTAAACTAATTGTTAGATAATTGTTACACTAAAATTTGAAATATAATTATCAACTTTTAAGTATAATAAATTTCTTAAATATTTTTTTATTGTTCACTTAAATCTTTAAAGAAAAACGTGATTTGATTTGATTTTATTATATTTCTTTAATTAAGGACCATTTTTACTCCTTTTGTTTTGATAAAATAGCCCCAAATATCAACGAACAGTTTCGAATTCTCGTTCACAACAACAAAGATATGTTGACAAGTAATTTACTACTATCATTTGGTATTTGTTAAACAAATTATAATGAAAATAAATATTTCGGGGGCATCCCTTAATTACTTGAGATATTTTTGGCTATTTTTTGACCCCCTCCCCCTCCACTGATTTCAGGTGATATCTGTTTTGAAATGTGTATTTGTAATGTTAATGAGTTAATCTGAGTAATAAAAAAATCTATGTACTATTAATAAATATTTCTGAATAGTTAATGAATATTTATTGAATGTTAAGAAATATTTGTTCATGTTTGATAAATTAAGAAATTATTTCCAAAATGGATTTATTAGATAAATCCAATAAATTCAATGGATTTATTAGATAAAAGTTTATAAATTCTTTCATCAGTGCATAATTAAACCGCAATGATTAATTATTATTTATGATTTAGCCATATTTTAGTGGATAAAAAGTTTTTACTTAAATTAATTCAGTTTTCCAATTTTACACTGTTTCTTGCGGAAAAAAATGTGATATTTTCTGAGACCATCCTCTTCCCCACGTGAGATTTAGTAAGATTTTGCTTGATCCCTTTCCCCCCAAACTTCTCATGTAATAATTAATGAATGCCCTCTATTTGGTTCTTAAACGATAAGAGACCAATACCAAATCGAATTTAAAAAAAAATAAAATAATATGGTTCGGTGTAGTAATAATCTTCTGGAATTCGCTTCTAAGTTATCAACATATATTTCCCGCGTGTTTATAAAAGCTCCTTCCATATGAAATTTTAGTTTTAGTTAAACTGTCTTGACATCACTTACGAAATAAACGGGAATTGGCCAACTTATGCGCTTTGTATTGCACAATAAAAGTTTATAAACTTGAAATTTTAATACTCTTAAACATAAAAGATCACAGAATTCATTTTTTAATTATTTTTTTCAGTAAATTTGATTGGATCTTATTTTTTGTCCACCCATATCTGCCATGTTAATCTGAACGATTTAATGTAGTCAATAGTTGTAAAAATCTTAAGTAATCCCAAAAATCAGAAGGTACCCTCTAATAAATTTAACTTTGCATTACTAGGAATAATAATAGTTGCTTTTCATTAAAATAATTTTCTCAACTAATGGTCTCATGCTGTCCCTGTTAAAAAAAGGCATTTTAAATGTTCAAAAAATTCATTTGAAATCATTAGAAGACATTTAAAGCTATAAAAGGCATTTTAAGTGTAATGATTTCAAAATGCCCCTAAATGCCTTTTTTCAATAGGTATGGTTATACTATGATCTCCTTTAACTACGTGTACCAAAATCTTTTCACTAGAATGATACAAATAAAATGACCTATTTTAACGGCAACTGAAACAATAGCTGATAAAACGAAAAAATAATCTGTTCATGAATGGATATTATTTATAATGTTAATTGCTCATTACCATTCGATAACCTTTGGCTTTCAATTAATTGGGTTGTAAATTTTAATAACACTTTTAAGTCATGGCGAAATTCAAACAAACAAACTAAATATTTAACAAACATTATCACTTACTAATCCACGACAATTGCTCCTCGTTCAAGGTAAATTCATCCGTTGCTTTCCTGTCCGGATAGGCTTTCAGGCTTGGTATCAAAATCGTTGGATATCCTAGTGTCATGCCGTAGCCATAGAGTACCAAATTTTTGGCACCAACGGCCAAAATTTGTGGAAGTGCATTTCGAAACTTTGATATTTCCGATTCGACCTCTTGAGATGTTGACGCACCTCCGTTTTGCTTCATTTTTTTTTCAAATTGGTATCTTTAAAAGATAGAAAAAAAAATCATTATTCGCACATATAGTCGTAAATCGTTAGTCTTAGATAAGGCTTCATAATATATTATTTGTTAATGATTGAAATAATTTAGATAATGAAGGAAATAAGATGACCATGAATGAGCAACCATGCGATTCAAGAAATATTTTTAATATTATATTCAGAATAAGAAATGAGACAATATTGAAAAGTTTATGATATTAGTTTTAATAGAAATTATACATTCTTGTGATATTAATTAAAAAAAGAAACAACGACTGAATGCATTAGTACTGTTAGACTGCCCGGCCTTGACGTAAAATCTTTTCAGCTCCTTTAGGCCACCTGGACATTAGCTGGAAAACATCCATAAGGACCCAATGCTAAGGTTTATAATATAAGAAAATCCGATACTAATTTTTGCTGGAAATAGTACATAAAGAATTAAAAAAAAAAAGACTAAAGAAAATTAAAAAGCAAAAAATTTTTTTCCATCTCTCCTTTATTCAAATGCAGCATTTTAATATTGATGTGCTTAATAAATAGTGTTTCCGATAAATCACAATATTATATATATTCGCGGAAATCAAAAGAAAAACAAAGAAATATGCGTCTTAAAGAGAAAGATAAAGAAGAAAAGCCTGTTTAATAATTTTTCCTGCTTTTGAATGTCGCCTCGTCGGCCTTGCTATTTTTGCGATTATTTTTCCGTAAACTTGGAAAACTGCATTCGATCATGGACAAATAATTCTTGACCTATAAGTACAAAAAGTTAACAAAACTAAAAAAGCATTTTTATACCAATTTTATGAGATGAATCTGCTCAATTAATGCTTTTTTTAAATTTCCGCCAATTATAGCAAGAATATTAAAGTCGGTGATAAAACATTTAAAAACAGGCGAAATTTTGATTTACTGTTTTTAAATTGGTATTCTTCTTCTTTTACTTCCGTGAACATATATATTGGGGTGTCCGTTATTTCCCAAATTGATTTTTTTACAGCAATCGCCCCCTGAATTTTTAGTTTAAGATAGAAAAAAAATTATCCAATACAATTAAGCTCTTAATTTCTTGATTAAATCGTGCCGGAATCATGTTACTTTTACCATTTAAATAACATGGGATTATTTGACTTTTTACCATTTAATTTTTTTTCTGAGAAACAAATGGATTAAAAGATTTAAAATTAAATTATTCTGATGTAAAATTTAACGCTCTACAAAAAAGGTCTCTTATGAATTTGCGATTAAATCACTCCATTAAAAGTTATTCAACATTTAATTTGTTTAATTTTTATTTTGTAATTTATTCAACATTTAATTTGTTGACTTCAAGTTCTAAGAAATTCCTCATTGATGGTGTCAGGTGAAATGGTAAAAATTCGAATTTTAATTGAACTTTTGTCGATAGTCTCATTAATTACTATGATATTCACTTCGTAGGTACAAAATATTGATTAAAGTACGAAAATTTATTCTGGATAAATTGAATTTCACAACTATAGCGAATTCGGATCTTATGTCACCTGTTTTAATTGTCAAAAAATGATTTTTTTTGTTTAATTTTCAGTTTAGGCCATAAAATTTACACAAATAATCACTGGCGCTCTAATGATAATAACTTTTATCTTCTCTTCCAATGATTTTATAGTTAAAAAAAGTAAAAATGAGCCAAAAGTTGAAAATATTGCAAGATTTATATTAGGCACAAGTTAAATGTTGAATAACTTTTAATGGAGTGATTTAATCGCAAATTCATAAGAGACCTTTTTTGTAGAGCGTTAAATTTTACATCAGAATAATTTAATTTTAAATCTTTTAATCCATTTGTTTCTCAGAAAAAAAATTAAATGGTAAAAAGTCAAATAATCCCATGTTATTTAAATGGTAAAAGTAACATGATTCCGGCACGATTTAATCAAGAAATTAAGAGCTTAATTGTATTGGATAATTTTTTTTCTATCTTAAACTAAAAATTCAGGGGGCGATCGCTGTAAAAAAATCAATTTGGGAAATAACGGACACCCCAATATATATTAATCCATTAGGCTTTTCTTAGTTTCTAGAAAAGCTTCTTGACATATTGTGATAAAAAGTAGTATGAGAAATTATTGTCTAAAAATGCCAAAAAATCCTTATATATATTATATGTCTTTTAAGCGTTTTATCTACACTTTTCTTATTTAAAGCATCAAAACCCCCGTTCTTTAAAAAATTATTGATACTTGATTGACATTTTAGTAAATTGATTTATTTCCTATTGCTTTTAATGTATTTGAAAATTGATTCGCAGATATTGGAAGAGTCTAAAAAGGGAAGAAATTAGATTTCTGGATGTGCTGTTTGACAGCAAGCTGTCCTATTCCTATCATGTAAAAGCTCAGAAAACCAAATACCCTACTAACCCAGTTGTATCCACTGTTAAAAAGAAATTCAAGTTTACGTATCGAATGCTCCTTAACATTGTATAGGACCATGATCAAAACCATTTTTCTGTATCCATGTTCCTGCTTGGCTTAATGCACCAAAAACAAGTATCAACAAACTACAGGTATTCCAAAATAAGGTGTTTAGAATTGCTGTTCATGGCACATGGTTTATACAAAAGAACCAAATCTACAAAGAACTGGGAATTCCGTTCATCAGTGAATATATCTTGAATGTAACCCAAAAGATTTTTGAATACATTAACAAATGCGAAGATACCTTAATTTTTAAACTTGGCTTATACAGAACTTGTAAAAGACCAAACCGAAAGCTACCTCAGGAAACTTTTTTTAATTTAAATTAAGCCAACAAGAATTGTCCCTCGTTTTTTGTTTTACTAAAAAAATATTTTAAAATATAGGTATTATAATTAAGAGGGCTGATGATTAAATTCCTCAAGTGAAAATACGTTCTAAAATACCTGCTTCACTACCATTCATAGCGAGTATGCTATGCAACTTGCTAAACTACCACTTTCAAGTAAATAAACCAAAAAATATTGAAACTTTTATTGTAATTGTAAAATGTTAAGTTTATAACTTACTATTAATAAAACAATATAGCCATCACATAACCTTGGACGATACTATGGTATCACAAAAAATAAACAAAATATTAAATTAAAAAACAAAAATGAAAATTTTATACCATAGTATCGTCTAAGGTGATTTGATAACCATACTTTATAAACAACTAGAAGACCCGATGAACTTCGTACTACGTAAAATTGATTTGTGAAAACTAATTCATTGATATCGATACTATTGCAGCATTTTTTTTAACTAGAATGATTATAAATAAATACGATAACTTATGCTTGATTATAAAAAACTTAGTGCGTTTTTAAAATATATATTTATTTTTCATATTTAGATTTAAACCTATAAGAACATTGAGCATATTTAAGCCCATATACATAGAAAAATTCATAAAACCTCACGTATTCATGAGTTTTTAGACATTAGGGGAAGTAGGGCAGATTGATACATAAAAATTTAAAATCTTAATTAAAATTTTAATTTATTTTCTACTCAACGTTTAGTTGAATGTATAAATATACTGTCAAGGATAAAAATTGTTTAAGTTGAAAAAGAAAAGAAAAAACATGTAGTAACGGAGCAATTTGATACATAGTGGAAATGTTAGAAAAGTGGTAAAATGATAATATTTTCATTATTTATTTTTTATTGTCAAGATATCGTAATCAGTGTAACGAAATGCTTGTTACTTAAGCAAATTAACCATTTGAAATAATAAAATTATAAATTATTCATCTTCTTGCATGTTAACAAAAATTCAGGGAAGATTTTCTTTTGTTGGGTACCTAGTACAAATTTGAGCAACAGTTTACTTTGAACCATATAAATTAAAAGATAATGATTGGTTTTGTTCATAAACTTTTTTAATCTTTTCAATATGATGTAGAATCGCAGGATTTATAATATATTTTAAGCTGCTTTTCTGACAGATAAAAGCTTCGAAATAACTTCAGATGTGGTGATCTTTATTTTCTTTTCATCTTCAGTATGTACGTGGACACAAGTTTCCAATGACAGCAAAAAAAAATTATAATTTTAATTAAAATCAATGGTTTACCACGTTTTTTGAGGCACCTTGATAGAGTTAAGGGTACTATGATACACATAATTATGCCTCGTACTTTGGTGTATCTGATTCCCCAACTTACGTTTTTCAGAATGCTATTTATATTGACGACACTAAGTTATTAGTTTATAAGAAAACGCCTTAATATTAAACGTTAAAACTTACCGTCAGTAAATATAGTGTAATAGAAAGGGGCAAAGTCTGTCTGTCTCTCTCTTTGTGCCATGCCGGCACGCGATTGGCTGAGTGACTTCTTTCTCTCTCCTACCAATACGAATGCACATAGAGAATGTTCGAGAAACATCTAGTAAGTGATAGAACATTAGCGAACATTGGAGTACATTCTAGAATGTTGGGTTGCGGGTATATAAGGCGCTCAGTTCAGGCCAACAGAACAGTTCTGTATAGAAGTTTAGTTGTGAATTTCCGTTACAACAAAGCGATTATTATTATGATTTCGATTATTGTCATTTGAGTGATTGCTTTGACAAGTGTAATTGTGTAATAAAAAGTGGCTGTTAAGTGTGAAAGTGATTATTTATTTCCAAAAGAAATTAAAGAACGGATAACGCCATCTCAATACAGTTTTGAGATGTCACGTTACAATAGATCTTCGAAAGATGTTTAAGGAGATCAGGGAAACAAATTAAAAATTAACATATTCCCGACTAGAAAAATCTCATAAAGACTTGTTGGGATCCGATTGGGTTCCCAATTGGGAACCCAACATTCGGATGTAACGCAAAACTGAAAAGGATCCCAACAGGACTTTTATATAATTATATAGAATGTTACCAGCTGTTAGACTATTGATGCAATTACAATGGATGCTTTCAAACATTTTAATAATCATTTTAGAGATATCATCTTTTAAATGCGATCAATTGATTGCTAAATACTACTGGTGTATCAATGTGCCCCCTTGAATCGTTAAGCCCCATTTTGCCCTATATAGATATTTTAGTTTTAACTGTTAATGTCCCTCGAAATTGTATTGTTCTTTTGGCCAATTCGCTCCTAAGATCACTATTATTCAGGGACTGGATGCTTACTGAAAATGTTCCTATTTTCTTCAAAATTTTTTTATGCAGAATATTTGTTTGCTTTATTATCATTTGATACTTTAGCATATGATTAAGGTGGCCCACTTTTCTGCATTAGTACAGTTTAGCTGTTTAAATATGCTACAATATCTCGATCTTATTCTGCTAATTATTTTTATCCATTTTGTGCTATAGTTTGCAGTGAACTATAGTCTTTTAGCAATCGTACGACGTTTAATATATTAGGAGTCGTTTGATGAATTAGTTTCTCTTCTTTCAGTATATCTACTCTTCATTTCTTCGTAAATATATTGATAATTTTAAGATTTAAAATGGCAACTGATTATTTAAATATGATTCTTTTTTAATTACTTTCTTAGCCCTCTAGTTCCCATTTACGATTTTGTGACCTATTACTCATTATAGTTCTGGCAATTTTGATTATTTTGTAATTGTTTAGCACTGTTTCTGATTTTATAAATAACTAGCTGATCCCCGCATCTTCGTCTGCATAACGTAGATGTAGATTATGTTTTCTTTTCAAATTTGCCATTTGTAGTGGTATATGAACATTTTTATTTTTCTTACTTCTTTTACGAAAAACAAAATCATACTTAAAAACACTATTTTGTCAACTTTAAAAGCACACATTTAATAAACTATCGCAAAGAATAAAATTGTTCTATGTAATAATCAATTGATTTTCAAAAAATATTTATAAAAATCTAAAAAGAATATGTCTATTGCGTATAGCTACGGTAGGTATACCTACCGTAGACCAAATAATCTGTAAATCAATCAGCATCTATACATAAATAAAAAATATCGCCAAGTTCAATAAAGTTGGTCTTAATTATAAGTAAAGAGCGGTGGCCATGCGACATTTTTCAAATAACTTACATTTTTAAACTTGTGATATCTTTCGAATGGAATGTTCAAATTGAATAACTCAAAAAGTTATAGAATGGTATTGAATCAAACTTAAATATGAAGTTATTTATTTTGATAAGGATTAATCCCAAAGTATAAATAAAAGAGCTTTTATAACGCTGGCATTTATATATATTTTTTAAAATGAAAAAACACTTATTGTGACATAACTATAACAGTTAGACATATGCTGTTGCTCTATTTTTTGTAGATAATGATATGTTCTGCAAAATCGTAGCACATTATTTTGTTCTATAACCAATAGTTTTCGCAGCGCACGCGATAAAAGAATGTTTTTTGGTATTTTTTTTCAGATCTTGGGTTCCATTATTGGAGTTTTAGTATGGATCCCTAACTTTTTTGAAAATTTAATATAGTCTATGTTCATCGGAAATAGTGTAGCTTCCCAACAGTGAAATAATTTTTCAAATCGGTCAAGTAGTTTCGGAGCCTATTCAAAGCAAACAAACAATCAAATCTTTCTTCTTTATAATAATAGATTTCTATCTTTCCATTACTCTTTACACCCTTTACGCAGTTGCTAAATTTTAAAAAAATATTCGTTAAATTCTACCACCATTTCGCTTATAACTCTACAAATATCAGCGCGAAAAATATTGCGAAAATTATCTTTATTTTATTGATGTATGGGGAAGATAAGATCTTTTAGGTTACGGAATTGTTAATAACAATATTCTCACAATAAAAATTATAAATAACTCTCACACAAAAAATGAATTAAATTATAAATTTAAGACGTCAATTCATCAATTAAAAAGTCAAATTCAAACGGTTACTGTGCATTTTTTAAAACAAATCACTGACAATATGAAATGTAAAATCACAGGAATCAATGATTACAAATAATGTGTAATTAATAACTTATTTAATGCATAATTTTTCATTGATTTTAATATAAGTTATGCTATTTTAGGCGGAAATGAATCCAAGAACTATATATCATGAAAATCGGTCCAGCCATTCTTTAGTTGATAACAGTATTACTATCACAAATTTGTTTCTTGTATATTGTTAAATTGCCACCCGTTATTCTTAGTATCCATGGCTTCTAATACTTTTTCGTTGTGCAGATCTTTTTTTGTCAATTGTTGTATAATAGATCATATTTCTGCCCCCTGACGCACTTTAGTTACCATTATTTTGATTTAAATCCTTTTTTTTTAGACTCTATTTTAGAAAATTTAATTTTTGCGCTAAGGGCTTAAATTTACTTAAAATTTATCTACTATTTAAAGAACTGGCCCAATTTGTATAGGAACATCCTATACTTATCCCTCATATGGTTTTTTTTTGTGTTCATTATTTCTTCACAAACCTATAAACTGAAGGAGTTATCGATATACCAATATTTTGGTACCTATCAACTTTTTGAAGTCAATATAATTTTTAAACAAAGAAAGGTCGTGGTTTTTAAAATCCAATATTTTCGAGTAAAGAAATTAAAGATTTATATTAAAAGAAAAATTCCATAACACAAAATAACCATAATACAACATTGTAGTGATAAGAATGTTCTTACTACTTATTAAATCGACAGAAATAAGTATGTAATTTAAAAAATTATAAAAAGAATTATTGACAGATAAAAATAATATGAATTTCACTATAGCATTTTTCCACTATATTTATTATCTATTGTATACAGAAGTACATGTATATGTAAATATAATATTATCATTTGCTAGAAGTAATTAAAAAAGCTAACATTTTTTCTTTTCATGCTTAATTATCATGAATTTTACGTTTTTTTTTTCTTAACTAAAAATGTCTGATAAGTATGTGCTAACAAATAATGTAATTAGAATATTGAACTGAAAAAAATAACATATTTGAACGCTTTTATCAATTATTTTTCATAAAACTTCCATTCACGTGCAAGAAAACGAAATTGGAATGTCCATAAAAACGTTTTTACAATTTCATTGATCTTTGTATATCTGTTTTATTTGTTTTTGGAAAAAATCCATGACTGATAAAATTTAGAATTTTCGAAATGGTAATGATCGTAAATATTTTCCTCTGAAGTGTCAATGGAGTGCATTGTATTTGTGGTACATGAATTTCAAAGATTCACGGATCAAGAATTTAATGTTAATTAGCATCATTAGCATTTCAATCGAGAAATCTATTAGTTGAAGATCCCAGGGTCGTTAGACCTACGTCATTTTAACAAAAATAAGATTGTCTCTTTAAATCACGTTTTATGATCGAATAGTATTTATTGATTTATGTTAGCCCTACGGGGATTGGATTTATTAAGTTAAAGATACCAAAAAAGAAAATGAAAAAAACGGGCACCTAAATACTATTTAAGGATGTTACATGTCCGATTATAAAACTATCGAGGCCTTGGTCTTTGAAAAGACGAGTTAATGTTGCACCTGTTTTACATATATAGATTATGCATTGCATGAGAAATGGCTTGATTTACATAGTATACAAGAACGGGGGATATTTTCCCATAAAGGAATTGAAATATCAAATTTACGAGTAAAGAGTCAAATAGGATTTGGTTCTCAGATGGTAAGAATTTCAAGAAATTAAAAAATCCGATCAATTTCAGTGAGCTTAGTTTTATAATCTTACGAAATTTTTGTTTCTAAAACTTCAATGTTTTAACACCTTTTATTAACTTTAACTACTAAAAAAATAATTGAGAATGTTTTATAAATTTTTAGAAAATATCAGATGATACTCAACACGATTATTTAAACTAATATTTTTTACTCCTTCTGCATAGGATGTATGCATACGAAAAGCTTAAAATTCTCTCAAAAACGTCGCTAGCTCTTGAACAATTTAATTGCATATGATATAAACATTGCATTTTTTTCAAAAATAAAGAAATTAATAATAACACGACAAATATTTACAATGTTATCATATAAGCTATAAGGTATCATGCATTTTCCGCGTCTTATATTGTTCAGGGGGTGGCCAATTCTTGGCCCGTGGGTCTCATGAGACCCAACCGAACCATTTTTCCGGTTAGCGAAATTAAACTTTTACAAAATATTTTTATTTTGCAATGACCAAAGTGGTGAAAACCAATATGATCCGCAGTATCATTTGGGCTGGCTACCCCTAATATAACTGATTAGTATGCCGATAATACATCGCTTTCGTTAATTAAACTTTAAACTTACTTTACAGTACTATCTTCTTCTTGAGCCACCTTTTGGGTTCCATTAGCCAGAATTTGATGAATAAAAGTAATAAAAAACGATTGCGAAAACCTCGCTGGTATTACTATAATGGTATTACTATACTATAATTAAATACTTGTATACTTAAATACTTGGATACTTGTATAAAAAAATTTTGTACATCTAAGCAAATTGTAATTTGTAATTTTGTAAACAAAATAGCACCCTTCGTTTTAATGTACAAACATTTTTATTTTTTATTTTATAAGTGCATAGTATACGTGCAAATACTTGATGATTATTTAATTCTACAATGGATTCATGCAATCTTATCGATAGTAATCAGTGTGCCAAAATTCAGCACGATAAATTGCTGTGAAGTAGATAAGATTATAAGTTCGATACCTTACAAACTAGCGACAAAGTGATCCAGGAGAAAACCCTAGAAACGAGTTCTAATAACAAGAATAATACAAATTTCCCGAAATATGTGGAAATTGAACCTAAGCTCTTATATAAAGAGCGAAGATATAATGTTGTTACCATTAATATTTGCAAAATTAATAATGAAAGTGTATAAAAATATCTGTTTTTCTAAAAAAGACAATTTTTACCCTATTTTTGCTTGTATTTCAAACTCAAATCAAAACGTTAATTCAATTTTTAAAATCGTTTAATGTTTCGTCGTAAGATTTTTTCCGCTGACTTTGAACAGTTATACTGTTTATACAATATATAGAATATATTGGGGTCTAATTTATGTAGTATAATTTAATATAATAACATATAAAAATCATACCATAAACATTAGACTGGTTCAAAAAAATCGATTTTTTTTTTTTTTGAAAAGTATATCGAAAATATTGTTTAAGGTGGCAAAAAAATTTTTCGGGAAGGTTTGAGTCCTTATTATAAATATTAACAGGTCTATCATCTTTAATTTCGATTTTTTATTTGTGCTTTCATTTGTCCGTCAATGCTATCAAACTATCATGGTAAAAAAATTCATCTGCACATATATTTATAGATAATTAAATTCCCTACAAAAAACGTTTATTTGAAAATTTTTGCCAGACACGCCGTTTCCGAATAATCAAGCTTTAAACATTGATATACTTTTTAGATTTACCTTCTTTATTTTGGAATTTTGTAACTAACGAACAAATAAATATATAGAAATAAACACTATAGATTCTTGAAGGGAATTTAATGTTCTACAAAAAAGATCTCTTAACGTTTTTACATAAAATCACTTTTTCAAAAGTTATTCGCATTTAAATTTGAAGGAAAAATTAAATTATTGTTTTTTTCATTGTTGAACCAATTTTGAAAGAATGATTTTATGTATAAACATTAAGAGACCTTTTTTGTAGAGCATTAAATTCTGTTCAAGAATCTATATTGTTAATTTCTATATATTTATTTGTTCGTTAGTTACAAAATTCCAAAATAAAGAAGATAAATCTAAAAATTATATCAATGTTTAAAGCTTGATTATTCGGAAACGGCGTGTCTGGGAAAAATTTTTAAAGAAACGTTTTTTGTAGGGAATTTATTTTTGTATAATTATATGTGCAGATGATTTTTTTTACTTTGATAGTTTGACAGCATTGATGCAAAAATGAAAGCACAAATAAAAAATTGAAATGAAAGATGATAGATCTCTAAATATTATTATTAATATTTAGTTATTATTAACATAAGTTTGAACAGAAGTTCAAACAAAAATATTTGTGACATATTGCCCAGATACGTATCGATACGTAAACTGGACCGCAATATATTCTATACATATTATTTAAACGGCACTTTGATTATTAAATTTAAAATTTCGATTGTGGACGATTAATTGCATATAAACTTTGTCACCTTTTTTCACCCTGTAAAGGGAGGAATTTTTACAAATTCGTTCTTATTGGATTCCTATGTTATATAAGGGATATTCCCTCCAAATTTTACGACTTTTCGACCAGTGGTTTAGACTGTGCGTTGATCTATCAGTTAATTAATCAATCAATCAATCAGGACAATCGATTTTATATATTATCATTACTGAACCCAGAAAACGTTATCCTGCCAGTCTATATTAAATGATTGTAAGTAAGTAACCTGAATTTAAAAATAGGTTCTTGAAGCATTAAAACCCCTTCCTTTAGCGACCCCCAGCATCCCTTGTTGTATTTTTTATGACTTATCTTCAAGATATACATTTTTCAATTAAGTTGGGAGAAAAATCGCTATACCTCTAAAATCACTTCACGATCGTAGCAATGAAGTATTGACAATTAACTGCTAGTATATTGACCGTTGAAAAACAATTTTCTTGTGGTTGCAAGTATGTTACTGATTCAAGAAATATATAAAAACAATCTTTAAAACGGGTTATATATCGTGATAAAATTTGAGCTAAATCGATACAGAAATTTTTGAGTTTTTAAAGAGTACATTAACCAATATAATATTTTTATATATATCTACGAAGAAATATGATACTGACATCTGGATTCCAATAGAAAATTTTTTAGCGGAAAATTAATCGTACTTACCAAAGCTCAATAAAATCGAACACTTTTCCTCGACATACCAAAGGTGTAACAATTGCCCATTTAAAGCATCTTCCAAATTATAATTTTCAAAATAATGGAGTTAGTTATTACCATAACATCTGGTAACTGAATTTGCTAACAGTTCAGAATTAATTTTCCCAAAAAGGTTATTTTTATTATTTAAGAGTCCATTTTTTGTAAAAAGATTTTTTTTTGACAAATACAAAAAGTATTAATAAATGCAGTGGTAACTTTAAAATTTATTTTGGCATTTTTAATTATTAAAAGTTCTGATTTCTATTGCTCCCAAAAACAGTTTTGCAAGTCATCTCCGATTTGGATTATACGAAATAAAAAAAAAATAAAGATTTTATTAAGGGATAAATAAATCGAGGTATTCATCGAAGAAACACCGTTACTCTAATCCGTCCTTGTATAAAAAAAACCCTTAAAAATACATTTACTTTTTAAATCATAATTCATGTGTTTAAGTTGTAGACAAACGATCCTCTCAATTGTTATTTGATTGTTTTTTATAGTTTGATTAGCACATAATAAAGTACAATAAAATCCTATTACCAGACGGTTTAACTACTGTTGATAGTCAGAAGATTAATTACCATAATTTATGAGAAATAATAAATGAATCTTTTAGCTGCTTATGAATGCATAATTAATATAGGTATACATCATTTCATACATACAGGTAATAATCATAGGACTATAATAATAATAATCAAATTTTATTTTTTTACTTTTTTTAATTAAAATAGATGTATCTCGTAGATCATAGATAAGTTAAACTGGTTTTTAATAACTCTAAACATCTTATTTTATAATCAAGACATCTAAATATAGATTGTGAGAAATTTGATTCATTACCTGACCTTGGCATCTTTAAAAGTATCTAATATTATTGTA
Organism: Sisyra terminalis; assembly: GCA_958496175.1. NCBI lineage: Eukaryota > Metazoa > Arthropoda > Insecta > Neuroptera > Sisyridae > Sisyra > Sisyra terminalis. The sequence continues at coordinate 60,014,291 of OY292274.1, forward strand.
TCCATTTATAATCAAAATTAATTTTTAAATTAATAAAATTAAATTATAAAATTCTGTGTCGCAATTGCTTTAATATATTCTCATTTTTATTTACGGAATTTAATATGTTCTATTACATTCTTTGAAACAAAACCGGAAATTTTTATAATACCTGCTAATATTTTTTCGTTGAGATAAATACAAGAGTAAGTACCAAATTTCCTTGAAATTATGTCTTATTTCTACAGAACATAAATATTTCACATTTTTGCAATTTTTAATTGGAATTTTCTGGTTAAAAACTTAAACTAATTCCCTGATAAACAGAGGAATTAGGAAATCGTAAATAAAATTTGTCGTTATCATTTTATATATATACTCATAAAGTCAACCCACAGTTTAAGCAGCTGATCGTATTAACAGAATAGCTATAAAAATACCTGGAAAATTATGAATAAATTGCATTTTTAAATATATTAGGTTTGACATATTCCGTCATTGTTGGCTTCCGTCTCGCATACCTTTTTCTCTTTATTGAATTTAAGTGTCAAATTTAAAATATAATTCATATTTTTCGTGTTTATATTTATAGAATTATGGCCGAAATGGTTATAGGATTTCAGGAATATTTTTTTTTATATTAGGAAACTAGTAGTTGCCCGTTGTATTCGCAACTAAAGGTTTTATCTCAATAAAATGTTTAATGTGTAGTTAATCAAAAATCGAAATTTTAAATTTAATAATCAAAGTGTTGTTAATATAAAAAAAGTTCATCTAAAATTATATTAAGAAATAAAATATAAGTGTTTTTTTTATATCATTTTAAGAACAACATTTTAAATAACATCATTTCATTTAATTAGTATGAAAGTTTAATACTTATGTAGTACTTATACCAAATAGGCGATTTTAAATTTTAGTTCGTTTTTCTACAATCAAACTTTTTAAAATCTATTTTTTTATGAACCAATTGTTGTGATCTGGAGTAATTATATATTCGGCTGAAAAGCATTAAGGTAGTAATTTTTTGCCATATATTTCACTGTCAATTCAAATATGAAATCTTCGATACTAACTTTTTTTCGGTATTTAGAACAATTTGAAAACCAATTATTGTTATTGAAAATAAATAAAATATTCGAATTTACTTCCACGCTTTCCACCGGTTTCACCATTTCCAACAATTTTGTATGTACAACGTCCAAATGTGCGAAATCGAATAGCTTTTTATTTATGTTAACTAACATAAAGAAAGTCATTATTTTTTCTCGTTTTACTTTGTATTTTCAAATATAAGTGCACATTTGTGTCGATGAAATTTGGAAAGTGTTTTCCTTATACGATGCAGATATATAAAAAGAAAGGGTTTTTAAAAATTTGTCCTCTAAAAGAGTGAAAAACGGTACCAAAGTTTGTAAGGGATAACGTTTAATAAACAATCGAAATTTCAAATTTAATAATCAATCACAGTCCGTTAAAAGCGAAACATTATTACTGCTTAGTATAAAACAAAGTTGATTTATCATTAGAAACAAAAACTTAGGGTCTGCTTAAAAATTTAAACTTTGATAAGTAGATATATCTGAAAAGGTTAAGTTAAGTTTATAAGTGGGCATTGTAATTTTTGGCTTTCACATATTGTAAATCTGAAAATTCGAAATACGTATTCACAAATGAATACCTTAGTGAGTGAGTATCCCTACCAACGTTTTGAGTGCGTAAGTGAGGATAACAGAGCGCATGCGCATAGCCTATTCTGCACGGATGCACGGCTAGATAGTCAATTTATATATAAGAAGATGCGTAAAGAGTAGTGAAAGGATAGAAATTATTTTAAAAATCAGAAACAGTACTAAACATTACTGCAAAATCAAAATCACCAAAACTATTATTGGTACCAAGTCACAAAGAGGGTTACTAGAGGGTCGACAAATTAATTAAAAAGAAACATAACTAAACCTTCATTCACCATTTTCAAATTTGAAAAATGAACAATATATGTATAAAGAAATGAAAAGTATGTCAAAAGAAGAGAAACTTATTCATCAATCATCTAATATATTACACATCGTATGAATGCTAAAAGACTATGCTTTATTGCAAACTATAACTCAGAAGAGAATAATTAGTAGAATAAGATCGGAACATGGTAGCAAATTTAAGCAAGTACACTATACTAATGCGGAATGGTCACCTGAACCATGTACTGAAATGTTAAATGATTAAAAAAACAAACAAATATTCTGTTTAATAAACTACTGAAGAAAACAAGAACATTCCATTTAGGAATTTGCATTTTATGAATATTTGTATGCATATGGGTTTTAATATGTTCAACATATATGAATTATCGAAATGAATTTTAATATGTAAAACAAAATATGTATTTAAAAACGGACGTAATTTCTTATAATCAAGTATAAGTAAATAATTATATCCATATTAGTAATTAAAAGTGTGGTAATATTACCGATATCAATGAATTAACTTTCACTAATCAGTTTTCGGTGGTACTAAATTCACCGAATTCTTTAGTGTGTAATAAACCAAAATAATTTTTCATTCAAAAAAAAAATCTATTTTTTCCTAAAGTATGTACTTTTATTAATTTAAAACCAGATTTCAGTTCAAAATAAGATTTTTTTGGCTGATTTTGAACAGTTATACTGTGTATAGAATATATAGAATATATTGCGGTCCAATTTATGTAGTATAATTTAATATAATAATATATAAAAACCATACCATAAACATAAACATAAATTTGAACAGAAGTTCAAACAAAAGTATTTGTGATGTATTGCCCAGATACGTATTTCGATTGCCAAGCAATCTTCCTCAGTGGTAATCAAGTAGTTTGGACCACTCCGTAACTGCTTTGTGATGATTCACACATGTGTGAATTATATTAAATTTTACTACATAAATTGGACCGCAATATATTCTATATATTGTATACACAGATTTCAGTTTTTATAAATGGATTCATTATTTTAAAGTTATTTAATTATTTACAATGGAATTAGTAGATCGTAAATTAATTTTTCGTTATGTGAAAGAAAATTATTCGTATTTTTTGCAAGTAGTTTGCAATGAAATGGGAAACGGTTTGTTTTATGATTAAAGAAATTTATGAGGGATTTTAATACAATTTTATTCTAAGCTGAAATACTTTGTTGCAATTCAAGTAAAAGTATTGCACATTTATAATTCATATAATTTCTTTGTTTCTCTTATTTCACTTATAATTGAATGGTAGCAATTGCATGATGGTAATTTTTAAATATTTTTTTTAAACCTTCAGCACTATGTTTATATGTTTATATATTTGAATCTAAGTTTTTCCTTTTTCTATATACAATTCTTTGATACCATGTTTGTTAATGTTTAGCCCTATAATGTTTAGCTTATTTGTGTAAGTATATGATTTGTTAACTATAAATTTGTGTAAAATTATAAAAGTTTTGTCTTCTTTGAATATCATTTAACACGATATTTATAATGCTAAGTATTTCCATCTTTCTATAATCTTTTGAAATTTGTAAATTTTTCTTTCTTCGTCATAGAAAAAATAATATTTTTCTTTTTTTGTTCCTCTTTAGTTTTAATAGTTTTACAAATATTGAATTTTAAAATTATATCGCAAACAAAATATCAGGTCCGCTAGTAATCATATACGGTTCATGTCTTTCTGTTGAAATGATTGCTTAATTATATTCTTCGGCATCAAGGGCCTGAAAGATGAAGAAATAAAAACCTATTTTAAAAAGGTCTTCAAAAAAAAAATAAATAAATAAAAAGAACAAAACTTGATTTGGATGATTACTTCAGTAGAATTTCTAAAACGTAATGTTGCGCAACTTGACTTCTATTGGATTTATCTCACAAACTATTTGTTTAAGCGAAAAAAATATTCTTACCAAAATTGAAGACAATAATATTTTCTACCTAATGTCAAATTTAATTTTGACGAAATTAGGTAGTTTTTCTAATATATGATTGTAAATAGTTTATTCAAGAAAAAATTTAAGTTTTCCTCATGCTCACCATTGGATAATCGTTGGTAAATAATTTTTAATTCAGGTTCGCTTTTAGATACTTATTCCAAAAAATTATGTAAGTTGGAAAATTTTGTGAAATATTATTAACATTGCTCGAAATTTTTGTGCAAGTCGACTTTGGAAACAAGTCAAGCTATTAAAAATCGACCGGATTTAAGTTTCCTTAGCTTTTCTGGAATATTCTTTTCCGGAAAAATATCTTTTTGCTAATTTTGAACTCTGTTTTAGTTTGGAGAAAAACAAATCCATTATTTTATTACGAGATTAAATTTGGGTCAAATGCTTCGTTTTGTTTTCGATTAAAAAAATTGAAATAAAAATGAAGAAAGTTTAATTTTCCTTAAAAAGTTATAAACAAAACAAAAAAATAAAGCATCAAGAAAATCAATTCATAATTTAAAATATCAATATAACATAAGACGGTCCACATGATTGGTGCTCAATAGGCAAGAGCTTGAATCGAGCTTTAATAGTGCGCAAGCGCACAAGTTGAACATGTACGCCGTATTGTATTGACTAAGCATAGACCAATGTTAAATTGCATATGAGAATCGATGAGAATCGGAAAAATCATGTAAATTTATTGAGCTTAATTTATTGTGAAAAAATTTGAAAATTCTTAAATATTATTTAAAATTATGTACCTATATTTATATATTTATTATAATGGCCAAAGTGATGAAAAACAATCGATTAAAAATGTACAGTATATCTAAATTTTATATGGGTATGCATAATAATATGGATAATGCATAATTTTTTAAGTGGCCCGCGGAAAAATGATGCATTTCCAAGTAATCCGCAATTATAAGCGTTGATCACCCCTGATTTAAAAAATCTATACGTTGTTTAACTCTTTTCCAACAAAAAAATTTATAATTGACAAATTTTCCATAAATAAATTCTAGAAAATGAAGCATATTTGGCTCTAGATAATCAGGAAATTTTTGGTGCGGAAAAACGGACTTCCTGGATAATTTTCTTCTAAAAGTTCAGTAAATGTTGGAAGATTTCTATCGAAATATTTATAAAATCTTAAACATGATAAAAATGGGCAACATTTAGGTACATAAGATTGGCTTCGAAAAAAAAGATTGCTTGATATTTGAACCGTAAGAAAAACTGTATTTTTTTTTCGAATTCCTGGACAACGTAATGCAACCGCATATTTTCTGAGGAAAATAGAGGCAGATATGAAGTTTAAATGGTGGCCAAGAAGGTCAATGGTATAGGAAAAAGTTACAAGGATTTGATTTGATGGAAAGGATATCGTATAATCTACAAGTCGCTATCCAGAAGTTAAACATGTTCTTCAAACCTTCAACTCCGTTTACTGCTTAGTTTTGCCCTTTTCTGGCAAATCGTTTGCCAGAAAAGGGCAAAACTAAGCAGTAAACGGGGTTGGACAATTCGAGGACAATTCCAGGACTCATATGCCTTTGACATACTAGAAACTCCAAGAATTTGGGCTACAGGTTTTTATCTATGCAATATATACTTCGATTAAAAATATATTCTACCTACTGAAAATTTAAAATTTTAATTTTTCACTAAAAGGGAAAAATCGTTTTGGAAAAATGGTATAATGCAATTGCCTTCTAAATGATAGTAAATGAATTATTAAAAAAAAATGAATTTCTGCAAACTTCAATAGCGAATCGTGGTGAGTGCATGGAGGGCTATAACCCCGGGCGGCACATGAAAATAGGGCGGCAAATTGACATAGGGGATACAATATTGCTCATTTAAAACATTGATATTTTTTAAAGTGAAATATCGATGTTAAAACCATCGAACAATATATCGATTTTTTAATGATTTTTATCACCATTTAAATATATTTAAATAAAACATTCCAAATTAAAAATAAATGATTCTATAAAAATGAAAACTCCGTCAATTTATAGTCTAATATCGTTGGATTATAATCTAACCTATCCTAGTCAACCGTTAGTTCATAAAAAACATCTCTCCTGAAGAACGATGTATCATTGCTGTTAAAACATCGATGTTTATGAACGATTAATCGATGTTTAAAAAAATTGATGTATCGTTTGCATCCCTAATAATTTCATTAAATATTTAACTTTGAAAAAGTCACGAAGAGTACATTTTTAAATACTTAAACCATTTAAAAGTATTTGAATTTTTAACCGATTTTCTTGATTACTAATGAAAATGGGGGGCAGCAAATTGCCAGTCGTCCTCGGGCAGGCGAAAACGCACGCTACGCCACTGATGATTTACCTATTATAGTAAATACAGACCTAGAATGAACATAACAATAATGGATTTTCTTTCCTCTAGCGTAATTAATTAAAAAAAAAATATGTCAAACAATTCAAGGACTCAAACCTTTTAAATCGATCGAAATATTTGTTGGTGTCGCTTTTATTATTTGTTCTTTGATCTAAAGTGTCTCTAATCCCAATTTGATGATTGCACGATTTATGTTGATCCAATTTTGCTGATTTATTATATTTACGATTTTCTACACTTTATAACACAAACGCACATATTTTTATCGAAACTAGATAAATAAAATAATTATTTTTTTTCCAAACGTTTATAAATCAGTAACGCATAATTTCTTAACTTTGAACCTTTAATGTTGTTTAGCGTTTCGACTTCTCGGTTTAATTGTGATCTCTCGTAAGACAACAAATCATGTAAATGAATTTTTGATAAAGTAGGCAACAAGTTTGTCAAGATTCCGTGTGTTTTTTTTTTGAAATTATTTTTTTTAATTATTTTTTTTTTTAGTCAAATAACAATGTTCCTACCTCATTTTTTTAATGTCAACTTTTTTCCTATTTTTTCGTTTATAATAAGAAAAGTGTAGGTAATCCGCTTTGAAATTCAAGCCGAATACTAATTGGACTGAATTTTCGGTTCGATATTTCCACAATGTTACGTTAAAACGTTAAAAATATATAATAGTAGGGAGAGGTAAGTAAATTTATGGAATTTAAAAAAAAAAACGGTAATAAAACAAAGGTAGAAAGATTAAAAAATCGTAAAATTTATAAACTTAAACACTGTTTTTTGGTCGTAAAAGTAGATAATAGATTTAAAGTTCCAATTAAAATACAATGTTTGACTTACTTGCATCAAAGTCAACAATTGGATTACACGTTCGGTGGGAATTGTTGCGAACTAACAAGTGAAACACCAACGATTGAATTGAAAATGAATAACACTGAATCAATTCCACACTAAAAACCTAAATCAATTGATTCGTCGAAAAAAAGTTCACAGAAAAAATCATCGTAACACTGATAAGCAATCGGAAGGTTTATGCTAAGATTTTTCCACTGTCTTCATAGACACAATTTGCTGGTGTGGGACAGTAATTGTTATCAATTGAGACGAATGACATCTATATTAAATAGCATTTTTCCGCACTTTTTTATTGTTTGCAAGAAAAAAAAACGGTGAAAAATCCAGCCGAAGACACTTCTGTTCCAACCTACAGTGATTTGTGGACTAATGAAAGTATTGGGCTGTATAAGGCTGCAAAACCAAACGACACTACCATTCACTTTCTAAAGGCAAACTGTCCCAAATTTCGAGTAGTAATCTTTCATTCATCCAGCACTACAATAATAATAAGAGTCGCAATATAAAATGTTGTAATCCAAGTCAATTGATACCAATTCTGATTATTTCCGTTTGGCGCTCATCCGGAAAAAAAGTGCTACAATTGCAATTTATTTCCACCTTTTATTGTCTACTCGATTTTTTTTCATATTGCCAGTTACCATAAATAAATTATCAGCAAATATCTCAACCATTCAATGGCTATTATAGTGAATATGTTAAATAAATTCTCCATTTTTTTTAATTGTTGCAAAACATTTATTTTAATTATAATTGAGTATATTTTTTAGCTTTAAATTGACAAAGAAAGACATAAACTTAAATTACGTTCTTTTGTAACTAATACGATCGGAATTTAAAAATTGTAAAATAGCATTCAATGACCTTCTATTGTAATTGTTGTAAAGATTACTTTTACTGAAATGAGACCATGAATTGTTGTGAATCATTTAGATTACAAAACATTGTTTTCGACACGAAAACGAATACTATAACGAAATTTTCATGGGAAATGGTAATGAAAATTTTCCCAAAAAAAAAAATGTATGTAAATACTTATGTACACGCCTGAGAAGTTATACTTCTTTGGTATATTTAAAAAAATGTTTTCAATCTACTACCGTAGCTTCTTCTGGTAGTGCCTAAATTGATACACTAGTTATAAGTGGTTTATGATAATTAAAATATGATACAATTGTAAACATAATTTGCTTTTAATATCAAAATACATAATAAGCAAACGTTTGTGTTATAGAAAAGACAAGGACAAAGAATATAAAGTTGTTAACACATCCATGTGAATGGAATACAAATATAATAATTATTGTCTCAAATTTGAGCTATCATGTCATTAGTTTCAACTGTTATTTCGATTTCATTCAATTGATAATTTTACCCATTTGCAGTTGTGTCATATAGATACTAGACTGGACCAAAAAAAAACGATTTTTTTTTTATAAAGTATATCGAAAATATTGTTCAAGGTGACAAAAAAAAAATATTGGGAAGGTTTGAGCCCTTCATATTCATATTAAGAAGTCTATCATCTTTAATTTCGATTTTTTATTTGTGCTTTCATTTTTGCGTCAATGCTGTCAAACTGTCAAGATAAAAAAAATCATCTGTACATATATTTATAGAAAATTAAATTTCTTACAAAAAGCGTCTCTTTGAAAATTTTTGCCAGATACGCCGTTTCCGAATAATCATGCTTTAAACATTGATATAATTTTTAGATTTATCTTCTTTATTTTGGAATTTTGTAACTAACGAACAAATAAATATATAGAAATGAACAATTTAGATTTTTGAAGGGAATTTAATGCTCTACAAAAAAGGTCTCTTAACGATTTTACATAAAATCATTCTTTCAAAATAGGTTCAACAACGAAAAAAACAATAATTTAATTTTTCATTCTACTTTAATAGTGAATAACTTTTGAAAAAGTGATTTTATGTAAAAACGTTTAAAGACCTTTTTTGTAGAGCATTAAATTCCGTTCAAGAGTCTATATTGTTCGTTTCTATATATTTATTTTTTCGTTAGTCACAAAATTCCAAAATAAAGAAAATAAATCAAAAATTATAACAATGTTTAAAGCTTGATTATTCGGAAACGACGTGTCTGGCAAAATTTTTCAAAGAGACGTTTTTTGTAGGAAATTTAATTTTTAATAATTTATATGCACAGATGAATTTTTTTACCTTGATAGTTTAACAGCAATGACGCAAAAATGAAAGCGCAAATAAAAAATCGAAATTAATGATGACCCATTTATAGCTATGTACTGAAACTGATTTTTAATTCAAATATAGAAAAATATAATGTTATATAATGTATCAATTGACGTTGTTTATATTGTTTTAAATATTGCATTGAATAAATTCAAAAAATATCTTTCTTTTAAATGTTTTTGTTTGTCTTAATAATAATAATAAGCAAATGTATGTAATATGTATGCATATATGTCGGCAAAGCCAGAGAACAAATATTGTATACGTGTGAGTGAAATACAATAATTGTCTCAAATTTGGTTATATCTCAAAAATAATTGTCCCTATGATTTTCAGGTTCCCAATAACAGTCAATAACAGCTGGGTGATCGAATATCAGTGGGAGAACCTTGAAGAAATCGTAGAGAGGGCGTTTCCCACAACAGTTAATCACAGCTGGGTGATCGTAAATCACTGAACGAACCAAGCAGAAAACAAAAAGAGGGCGTTCCCAACAACAGTCAATCGCAGCTGGATGACGAAATATCAGTAGGCGAACATTGAGAATATGTTGAGAAGGCGTATTCAACAACAGTCATTCACAGCTGTGGAGCCGCAAATCAGTGGCCGATCCAAGCAGAAAACAAAGAGAGGGCGTTCCCAACGACAGTCAATCACAGCTGGATAATTGAATATCGGTGGACGAACCAAGCAGAAAACAAAGAGAGGGCGTTCCCAACAACAGTCAATCACAGCTGGATGTCCGAATATCAGTGGACGAACCCTGAAGAAAATTTTGAGACGGCGTTTCCAATAGAAGATTGCTTCCTGAGCGGTCTTCTAAACCCTTTGGTTTGCATTTGATAGATTTACATAATATACTTTAAAAAAAAATTAAAAAAATACTCAAAAGTATCTTTCGAATTAAGTTAGAATTATACATTTTTCGATACAATACTTTATGGACCAACATCTTTATTGCACTGTTATCGTTGTTGTAACACTGTTGTCGTTTGTAAAAATCTTTATGTATATTTAGTCAACGTTCATAATGTGGAAATATCTGTACAAAAGGTTTTCTAGAGTTCTTCGGAAGTAAAAAAAAAATGCAACTTGATAATGGCCTTAAAATTTTCTGGAAAAAATTTCGAATCGACGTATTTGTACGAATGAGATATGAATTTTATCCAAATTTAGTGTACAAAGTCCTCAATGAAACTCTTTTTTCCACCTTTAATACCGGAAAATACCGTCTTGTTATACTTACGAAGAAAAAATATACATGTTGAACTGAAAGTGTGAATTTATTTTCGTTAATTAAAAAAATACAATAATTTTCGATTTTCCCGAAAAATTCTCTAGGGGGGCGGTAAATTAGGTTTTTGCACAAGAACGGCCGACACTTAAGGATCGGATTTAATACATAATGTAGTTTTGATAGTAGATCAGACCTCTATCAAGTTAGCATCCGATTTTAATAAATTAAAATTTAAAATATATTTTTACATTGATTTTTGTTTGTACTAGATTGTACCGATTTTAAATCGATAGTCCCCCATTGTTAGATTTTTCAAAAATTTTAACGGCTATAGATGGACATTGGAGTAGAGGATTGTACCGAAAAAAATCGATTCTAACTTTAGCACAAAAATAGTTATGGGAGATTTTAGAGATGCACTTATACACTTATGCTCTTATTACATTGTTAATCTTTATAACGCCTGTTATTTTTTTTCAACTTAAGTACAAATAAATTCAATTTTCACGCCCGGAATCAATATCTTCAGTAACTATGTTTATCACTTCTGATGTTATGGAAAATCTCTTCAATGTACTTCTCTCATACTTTCTTTCTTCAACATCCATAGGATCCTTAGGATTTCCATCCCTTAAGTAAATTAACAACGATTAAAGTTAATTAAAAATATTTTTTTCTTACTTAAATTCCTTTACAACATTGCATTTGAGTTTTAACAATGAAATACAGCAGCGATTCCTAACCTTTTTCAGCCGCGGACCCCCAAGGAAATCAAGCATAATGCCAAGGACCCCTTAGTGAAAAAAAGGTGCAATTTTCGGACAATATTATATTTTAGTATTCCTTCATTAAATTAAAAAACAAAGAACAAACTCTTTCAAATGGAACCGCGGACCCCCAAATATAGGGTTGCGGACCCCCAGGGGTCCGCGGACCACGGATTAGGAAACAATGAAATACAGTATTTCGATGTTTATTAATAAAGTAACCATTTCGCCTTTCATAATTGTTCTCTTCATCAACTTGCAAGTCATATAGATATAAAATTTTTTAATGAAAAGAATCTTTTGCTCAATTTTTATATTCAGCAATAAGTTTTTGATTTAGAGAAGTATTTCTAAAGAAAATTAATAATAAAAAAATATTACGATTTTTTGGAATGAAAATTCACAACGATAAGTAATGATAATCCAAACTAAATTATTGAACAAAAAATTTTTATATCATCAAAATTTTAATTTTTACAATAAAAAATGTTTTTTTTTGTTATTAATTTCAAAGAACACCAAATAAATTGGTGTTCATACATTATAATATTAGCCTTGTTTGTAGTTTCAGATTGGAATTGTCGCTGGATTCTTTCCGTATGAAAAATAAGTTTTGCATTATAATTTTTTAATGTTAACACTTTCCAACCTTTGAAATAAAATAAATATTGGCAAAAGACAATGTAAAATATTTTTTATTTCAGGCAATGATTAATGTTTATTGTCGTTGGTTTATTAATTATAACTGCAATTATTTAGGTGCCTTATTGACTACTTTACGTCAACCAATATTAATTAAAATATGGTTAAGAATTATTAGTAAAACTGTTTTCTATTTTTCCTTAGATTTTCTCTGCGATCCTTAAGCAGTAAAAGGACAACTATGAAGGGGTATCATGGCATCAAATCTTTTTCAAGAACCAAGATTGTGCTAGTGGAAAGTGAACATTTTAAGTGATAACATTTTATTGAATTTTATATCTTTTTATAAATGACCAATATTTTTTAATAACAAATGTTTTAAATGACAATAATTTATATGTTCTTAGAAAAAATCTAGAACAAAATTTTGTATATTTTATTAATTAAATAAAATAAATTGTTGTTCTACTGAATTATTGAGTATTTTTTACACAATACCCTAACAATCATATTGATATTTCAGATATTTAAAAAAAATCATTAATATAAAAAGAAGTTATTGTTAGATACAATTTTTAAAAGTAAAGTTTGAAAATAATTTACTATAGATACATATTTTAATCTAAAAGGAAAATGCCTTTTAGTTTTGTATAGAATAGGCAACCAAACATACAAGAATGTAAGAAAATTATCTTCAATCTTATGAATGAAAAATACAACTTACATTATTTAATATATATTATATAATATGTATACTGCATCTAAATGAAATTAATTAATATTTTCATTTTATATTGTAGGCAAAAAGTATCATTTAATTTTTTAACTTCGACCAATTCAATTCAACAAATCTTTTTTTTTTATTTTTACTTTGCTATAATACTTTAAATATTAGAAAATAAGTTCTCCACTCACTTGTTTCATGTAAGCAAGTGGTTAATCATTGCCAAAGATATATAATTCGAACTCAACTTCGCTGGTTCGGTTCCTGAAGTTTTTTTTAAAGTTTTTTTTTTATTATTATTCAGTGTTTATCTTTTTTTACAACATTTAGTTTCCCATGTAATCGTTAAAATTTCTTTAATAATTGTTTACGATAGCTAAATTCGAAATAAACTTTATTACTACATAGATCCAATCTTTGAATTTTAACTAATTATCGATTATTCGTATTATAGGTATTATCGATTATAGGTAAATTATTTTGATCTTTAAATTTTAAATACACAGTGTATATCCTTAAAATTGTTGAATTGTCCTTTTGAATTTTAAAATTAATATTTTGGCGACATTTTTTCAAATAATAATTTTTTTTGCGCAAGATATTATGTTTTAGAATCTGGTTAAAAAAGTATGCCCGTATAAAAAACTCAACCCCCTTTAAAATTAAAAATTTCTGGGGGAAATTGAGGCATGCAAATTTGCCTCCTTAACAAAATTAATTTGTTTTGTTTTTCTACGCAAATATACTTTTCAGGAATATCACTTTCAATAGCTTAGTTGAGGTTCAAGCACAAACTATTTTATACGAAATCAGGGAAAAAAACATCCCTCCTATCCTTAATTAGCAAGGAATAATTGATTAATTTAAAGCCCTTTTTTTGGCTACTTATTAGTGAAATTGTGGTTGACCCTTTAGCGAACGATTTTTTTTTTCACCAAACGACTCCGAAATAAGCACTATTTGAATTGATATTATGCGACATATTTATTGTTAAATGAAATATGTTTTCTCGACAAAAAAGGACGAAGGACCTTAAAATTTTACCATGTGGTTAGACATATTTTCCGGGATTAACATGAAGCAGCTATGGTTAAAATATTTTTGGGAAATTTCAATTCCTTCGATCGAAAAATTTTTTCAAGTTTCCATCATTGAAGAAATCTTTATATATGAGTTTAAGCGATCAATAAATATATCTTCCAATGGCCGAATCGATAAGCGCACGGAATATGTTATATACGGAAAGACGATGGATCGATCCCCCGATTAAGGTAAAAGATTTTTATATTTCTACTAACCAATTTCTAATTTCTATATATTCGTTACAGCTTAAATTATCACTTTCGATCGTTAATAATTATCTTAACGTTAGTTTCAGCCGAATAATTCGATCATCACTTCCAACCTTTCGAGGTTGAGAAGTGATCGATCGATTACGTAGAATTTTTTTCTTTTTGGTTCATATATATGACGTCACACATACGTCTCCATCCCATCCAATGACGTCATTCCCGAAAACAATCGAAAAATGATCGAATTTTCGATTATTGAGAAGTAGGATTCTGGGAATGGCTTAGTTACGTCACGGGAGGCCTAAAAAACATATCTTAAAGTCGATTTTTCTCCTTTTTTTTGGGAAAATTTTTTTGGCAGAAATCCGAAAAATCCCAAAAATGGGCCTAAAATCGCATTTTTATTCACTTTTTTCAACTTTAACGCCGTTTTTAGCGAGAACTATCGATCATAGCTGAACGATTGTAGGCTCATTCGATAGCGCCTGAATTACTCTATCGATGGTGTAAATTTGGTCCCGGAAAACCTAAAAGGGAAAAACTTTTTTTTTTCTCTTTTCAAAAATTTCAAATCGTCGATGAAATGGTCGACGATTTTTTGAATTTTTTTTTGTCGAGTTTCTCGATACAATTTGCACCATAGATGGATTATGACACGATCGAAGCTATTTTATAAAAACATAACCACTTTTCGATGTTTTTATTGGAATTTTCGATTTAACAAAGTTACACATTGTGCATCATAATGCAATGCAAATGTAAATTGTTTTTTCGAAAAAAAGGGTTCAAGGACCTAAAAATTTTCCAATGTGGTTAGACAACTTTTCCAAACGTAACATAAAGAAGCAATGGTTCAAATTTTTCCGGAAAATTCAACGAAAATCGATTGATTGTAAAAAAATAATGCTACGTAATTGGATATTGCAAAATATATTATGCAAGATAATGCTATTCAAATACAAATTTGTTTTCTCGAAAATAAAGGACGAAGGACCTTAAAATATTACCATGTGGTTAGAAGAATTTTCTGGGATTAACGTGGAGCAGCTATGGTTAAAATATTTTTGGGAAATTTCAATTTCTTCGATCGAAAAAATTTTTCAAGTTTCCATCATTGAAGAAATCTTTATATATGAGTTTAAGCGATCAATAAATATATCTTCCAATGGCCGAATCGATAAGCGCACGGAATATGTTATATACGGAAAGACGATGGATCGATCCCCCGATAAGGTAAAAGATTTTTATATTTCTACTAACCAATTTCTAATTTCTATATATTCGTTACAGCTTAAATTACCACTTACGATCGTTAATAATTATCTTAACGTTAGTTTCAGCCGAATAATTCGATCATCACTTCTCCAACCTTTCGAGGTTGAGAAGTGATCGATCGATAACGTAAATTTTTTTTCTTTTTGGTTCATATATATGACGTCACACATACTTCGCCATCCAATGACGTCACCCAATGACGTCATTCCCGAAAACAATCGAAAATGATCGAATTTTCGATTTTTGAGAAGTAGGAATCTGGGAATGGCTTAGTTACGTCACGGGAGGCCTAAAAAACATATCTTAAAGTCGATTTTTCTCCTTTTTTTTGGGAAAATTTTTTTGGCAGAAATCCGAAAAATCCCAAAAATGGGCCTAAAATCGCATTTTTATTCACTTTTTTCAACTTTAACGCCGTTTTTAGCGAGAACTATCGATCGTAGGTTAACGATAGTACGCTCATTCGATAGCGCTTGAATTACTCTATCGACGGTGTAAATTTGGTCCCGGAAAACCTAAAGGAAAAAAACTTTTTTTTTTCTCTTTTCAAAAATTTCAAATCGTCGATGAAATGGTCGACGATTTTTTGAATTTTTTTTTGTTGAATTTCTCGGTGAAATTCACAGCAGAGGTACACAACGTTACGATTGAAACGAATATATAAAAAAAAAATAGCTATTCAATACCCTTCACTGAATTTTACGATAGTGAAATTTTTTATGAACTTTTTAATGCTTTACATATGTTACTTGTTTTATCGAAAAATTCGATAATGAGTATCAAATAGCAAATTTTTTTTTATATATTCGTTTCAATCGTAATGTTGTGTACCTATGCTGTGAATTTCACCGAGAAATTCGACAACAAAAAAAATTCAAAAAATCGTCGACCATTTCATCGACGATTTGAAATTTTTGAAAAGGGAAAAAAAAAAGTTTTTCCCTTTAAGGTTTTCCGGGACCAAATTTACACCGTCGATAGAGTAATGCAAGCGCTATCGAATGAGCTTACAATCGTTCAGCTATGATCGATAGTTCTCGCTAAAAACGGCGTTAAAGTTGAAAAAAGTGAATAAAAATGCGATTTTAGGCCCATTTTTGGGATTTTTCGGATTTCTGCCAAAAAAATTTTCCCAAAAAAAAAAGAGAAGAATCGACTTTAAGATATGTTTTTTAGGCCTCCCGTGACGTAACTAAGCCATTCCCAGAATCCTACTTCTCAAAAATCGAAAATTCGATCATTTTTCGATTGTTTTCGGGAATGACGTCATTGGGTGACGTCATTGGATGGCGAAGTATGTGTGACGTCATATATATGAACCAAAAAGAAAAAAAATTTACGTTATCGATCGATCACTTCTCAACCTCGAAAGGTTGGAGAAGTGATGATCGAATTATTCGGCTGAAACTAACGTTAAGATAATTATTAACGATCGTAAGTGGTAATTTAAGCTGTAACGAATATATAGAAATTAGAAATTGGTTAGTAGAAATATAAAAATCTTTTACCTTATCGGGGGATCGATCCATCGTCTTTCCGTATATAACATATTCCGTGCGCTTATCGATTCGGCCATTGGAAGATATATTTATTGATCGCTTAAACTCATATATAAAGATTTCTTCATTGATGGAAATTTGAAAAAATTTTTCGATCGAAGGAATTGAAATTTCCCAAAAATATTTTAACCATAGCTGCTTCATGTTAATCCCGGAAAATATGTCTAACCACATGGTAAAATTTTAATGTCCTTCGTCCTTTATTTTCGAGAAAACAAATTTGTATTTGAATAGCATTATCTTGCATAATATATTTTGCAATATCCAATTACGTAGCATTATTTTTTTACAATCAATCGATTTTCGTTGAATTTTCCGAAAAAATTTGAACCATTGCTTCTTTATGTTACGTTTGGAAAAGTTGTCTAACCACATAGGAAAATTTTTAGGTCCTTGATCCCTTTTTTTCGAGAAAACAATTTACATTTGCATTGCATTATGATGCACAATGTGTAACTTTGTTAAATCGAAAATGCCATTAAAAACATCGAAAAGTGGTTATGTTTTTATAAAATAGCTTCGATCGTGTCATAATCCATCTATGGTGCAAATTGCATCGAGAAACTCGACAAAAAAAATTTCAAAAAATCGTCGACCATTTCATCGACGATTTGAAATTTCTGAAGAGATGAAAAAAAAAGTTTTTCCCTTTAAGGTTTTCCGGGACCAAATTTACACCATCGATAGAGTAATTCAGGCGCTATCGAATGAGCCTACAATCGTTCAGCTATGATCGATAGTTCTCGCTAAAAACGGCGTTAAAGTTGAAAAAAGTGAATAAAAATGCGATTTTAGGCCCATTTTTGAGATTTTTCGGATTTCTGCCAAAAAAATTTTCCCAAAAAAAAAGAGAAAAATCGACTTTAAGATATGTTTTTTAGGCCTCCCGTGACGTAACTAAGCCATTCCCAGAATCCTACTTCTCAAAAATCGAAAATTCGTTCATTTTTCGATTGTTTTCGGGAATGACGTCATTGGGTGACGTCATTGGATGGCGACGTATGTATGACGTCATACCATATATAGGAAGCAAAAAGAAAAAAATCTACGTAATCGATCGATCACTTCTCAACCTCGAAAGGTTGGAAGTGATGATCGAATTATTCGGCTGAAACTAACGTCAAGATAATTATTTACGATCGTAAGTGGTAATTTAAGCTGTAACGAATATATAGAAATTAGAAATTGGTTAGTAGAAATATAAAAATCTTTTACCTTATTGGGGGATCGATCCTTCGTCTTTCCGTATATAACATATTCCGTGCGCTTATCGATTCGGCCATTGGAAGATATATTTATTGATCGCTTAAACTCATATATAAAGATTTCTTCATTGATGGAAACTTGACAAATTTTTTCGATCGATGGAATTGGAATTTCTCAAAAATATTTTAACCATAGCTGCTCCATGTTAAAGTTGGAAAATTTGTCTAGCCACATGGTAACATTTTAAGGTCCTTCGTCCTTTATTTTCGAAAAAACTTTTTTCATTTAACAATGATTATGTCGCAAATTATGAAAATGTTTGATGATCGATAAATTTAAACGTTGTACGATTGAATCATTGATCGTAAAGTTAAGAGGGTATGTAGAGAATCCATCGGAACATTCGAATTAAAATATTTGAAAAATTTATTACAAAATAGACGATCATTTGTTCGACTATAAAAAATTGCAGAAAAAGTGAACCATAATATTTTCACAACTTTTGGGGAATCTTTTTCACACCAATTGATTGAGTAATTTCAGCGCTATCGATTGTATATCTACGATTGATAGATATTGCGATAATCGCCGTTAAAGATATAAATACCCAAAAAATGGTAATTCGAAAGTATTGCTGATGAATTCAAAGAAATTGGAACAAAAAAAAACTCCCATATTACAATTTACGAGTTATAATATTGACTTGGGCATAAGAGTCCCGTAATATTTATTTAACAAATATTTTCGAAATAATGAATAAAAACTTGATCCCTTTAAGTCAAAAATTAAGTATAAATTTGAGAAGACTTTTTTTACGTATCCCACTTTCAATTTTCATTCAATTTCATTTCAATTCTAATGTTTAAAGTCGAAAAAAAATAATCAAAGTATTATTTCGTTTTTTGATTGAATCTCCGGATATTATCATTGTGCATCGGCCGGTTAAATAATATATTTTATGGAGTATGTCACTGAAGACATAATGTATAAATGGTAACATAAATTGCCAAAAATACAAATTTAAAGCGAAAAATTATTTTCGTAAGTTAATTGTTGACCCATAAACTTTTTTTATATTTTTTATAATTGTTTATCGATTGAATTTCTGCTCAATGATTATATATCTAGATTCTATTCAGGAAGGTACAATAAAAAATGCAACACTAGTGTATTTTTAATAAAATATTATTTATTAATATAAAAAATAAATAAAACATACAAACATACAAACATACAAAGAACGTAATATATAAATTATAATGTTAGATACATGAAAATCTCTTATTTGTGCTTACAGTAACAAATCATTTTATTCTCTTTCTAATAAATATTAAATTCATTTATCTAATTATTCATTTTCAAGAACTACTACCCAAAAATTGGGGTTGAAATTTTTAATTGCACAAAGCACTAGAAAATATGTCTTCAAATATTTCAAGAAGGTTTTTTTTTTTATTTAATTTCAATGCACTTAACACTATCACGTAATTTATGTTCTAATGATTCCTTGAAGATCCACCAATTCTCCATGTTCAGGATTCTGTGTCAAAAAATCCCTCAAAGCAGAAAAATTCTGTGTTACAGTTGACTTGAATGACTACATGCAACAATTGAAATAATATATACATTAGAAAATAATATAAAAAAATTACGAATCTAGCCCATACTTAAGAATATATATAACTCCCAAAACTATCGCGTTCTATAAATCACCAGGAAAAGTTCATCTGCAAAAGCCGCTTTGATACATCAAGAAAATCTATAACAAAAAAAAAGAAAATTTTAAAATTACAAGGATCTTTTATCCTTTAAATTAAGTCTGTTAAGCTTTAAAACACAAAACTTTTTAACAAACAAATATTCTATTCCTTTTAACATTGCATTAAAAATTAAATGAGATACATTGCTTAAAAAAAAATAGTTCATGTAATGATAAGGGACGTCAATATCTGGTAAACTAATATTTTGTTAATTTAATTCAAATATCGAATGATATCGACACCAAATCCAAAAGTTAAACGATTTTCATGAAAAATCAACGATGATTATTCCACGTTTCTTTTTTGGCGAAAAAATCTCTTGTTTCGAAATCGTAAACGATTGTTATATATTCGTTTAATACACTGTTACGAACCCAAACTTGCTTTTGGTTCGAAAATCATCCCTTATATTACGATGTTACATGCTATTGAACTTTGGAAGGTTTGATGATTTCTTCAGCCCCTTTGATGGTTGGTTTCCTCCCTTAAACGAGCTTTGTTTTTGGAACAATTTGCACAGCATGTACAGATGGACTTATACTTTCCATTGGCTTCCTAAAAAAACAAATTGAAAATTTGACCATTTTCGTGAAAAATCAACGATGGTTAATCCACGTTTTTTTTTGACGAATTGTTTTTTCGAATTCGAAAAATATTATTATATTATCCTTTAATACATTGCAATGTACCCGAAACCGCCCTTGGTTAGAATAACATCCCTTATATAACGACGTTACATGCGATTGAACTTTAGAAGGTTTTTTATGATTTATTCTGCCACTTTGATGGTCGATTTCATCCCTTAAACGTGTTTTGTTTTCGGAAAAATTTGCACAACATGTACGGTAGGACTTATACTTTCCATTGACTTCCTAAAAAATCAAATCGAGAATTTCACCATTTTCGTGAAAAATCAACGATAGTTAACCCACGGTTTTTTTTGACTAAAAAATTTTATGGTTCGAATTCGAAAAAGATTGTTATATTATCGTTTAATACATTGTTACGAACCCGAAAATGGTCTTGGTTCCACAATCATCCCTTACTTAGTGGGGTAACAAGTTCTTAAAGTTCGGATGCCTTATCGATTGCTTCTGCCACTTTGGAGGTCGATTTCATCCCTTAAACGTTGTTAATTTTGGGAAAAATTTGCACAGCATGCACAGATGGACGTATACTTTTGATTGGCATCCTTAATTTTTTTTTTTGAAATTTGACGATTTTCGTGAAAAATCAACGATGGTTAACCCACGGCCTTTTTGACGAAAATGTCTATTGTTTGAATTTGAAAAAGATTGTTATGATTGTTATAGTTATGAAACATTGCATTTTATTGAATTCTTGTGAGAAAAAATGTTGCTTTGGTGTCCAACAGGAGAACCACAAATTCTTTTCCAAGTTTCATAAAGAACAATTTCGAAGTGCAAACTAGGTGTATAAGGGATGATTTATTTTCCTTAAGTTAAAGACAATATTAAAAATTATATCATCCTTAAGGTTACTGACAAAAAATATTTGGCATTTACGAGATAGTTTACCGGTAAATCAAAATGGGAAGTTAAGGAGGTTAAAATCCATGCGACAAATTTGGTCTGAAATTGTGTCAATTTAGGGGGGTGAGTTTTCCTTATGAGGCCTAGGAGTTTTCCTTCCTAGTTTTCCTTCCTCAATGGATTATGAAATAAGGCATTTTAATGAATTGTTGCGGGAAAAAATTTTTGTCCTGTGTGCAACAGGACACCTACAAATCCATTTCAAAGTTTCAAAAAGGACAATTTTCAAGTGCAAATTAGGGGAGAAAAGGATGGTTGGTTTTCCTTAAGTTAAACACAATTTTATTTAATGAATCACCCTTAACGTAATCGACTAAAAATATTTGGCATTTACGGGATAGTTTGCAGGGAAATCAAACGGGAAGTTAAGGAGGTAAAAATCCATGCGACAAATTTGGACTGAAATTGGGTCATTTCAGGGTGGTAAGTTTTCCTTAAGTGGTCTAGATTTTGAACGAATTATGAAACAAGGCTTGAAAGTGAATTTGTATGTAGAAATTTTTCGTCCTGTGTGCAACAGGACAATTGCTATTCTGTCGACGGTAATTATATCGAAGTTTCTGTTTAGGCAATTCCTTTACGTCAAAATAGAAATGTTAGCCTATGCCGTTAATCAAAACTTCGAATTGAAAAGTGTATGGTATACCATTTTTATTCAATCTGGCTTTTTTTTTTATTATGGCAGTTGCATCTTTGAATTGTAAATTTTCTTAATGATCTTTGAAGCAAGTTCTGGAAAAATTTTGGAGAATGAATTGGTAGATTATCGTTTACTTGAACCTTGCGAATTCTTGCGATAATAGTTATCTTTTGGATTATAGTTGAGATTTTTTTATTTATATTAGCTGCCTGATATCTTTTCAAACTAGGGACATAAGGTCGATATTATGATGAGACATTATTTTACCTTCATTTCAATGAATATTATATGTCCTTATTACTATATCCAATATACATACGTGTGATAGCCACTTAGAAAAAATATAACCGTCTATAAATTTTCTCCAATTTTCGGTCTTTGTCATGATTCATAAGCCGAATAAATTTAAAATAGATCCATTAATATATGGATCATTATGTTTAATGGCAATTTGTTAAAAGATATTTTAAATTCTTCTACCTCCTTCTTTCTCTAGTTAACTTTCATCATTTCATGTGAAATGATAAATAAAATCTTTCTTTTTTTTATATTACGCAAACAAAGTTACGGCTAGAAGCTAGTTTTGCATAAGCATGACAAAAGTCTTTTTCAAAATCGATCGCAACAATCAATTAATAAATCAATCAAATTAATCTGATAATATTTTTATAATTTTAGCCTAAAAATATAAACTTGATAAAGATGTTTAATTTATTCATCATCTTTCAAATATTATACCTTTCACTTCTTTTTATCTTAATCACAAGGCTGAAACAGGTCGTAGGTTTATTTATGACAAAAAAGAGGCAAATCATAAATGTTATCCATATGATAGCCTCGTTATTTTGGGTTCTTGTTTAATATTGATTTTTTTCCATGTTATAAAAATCAATAAATATTAATAAACACGACTAAATTTCAACAAATCGAATATTCAAAAAAAAAAAAATAACACGGAATAAAATAAATTAACATGATAATTAAAAAAAAAAATGGGAAAATTTTATGTTTTTTTCATCATAAATTCAATAAAGCTACACGATTAGATTATTATTTTTGTTTATATAAGATGAGCCGATTATTCAACATTCGATGGCTGTATGAAATATGAATACTATATAATATGTTAGCCACCCCTGCTTTGGATTAATATAGATATTATAACTTATTAATTCTTACGTATTATAAATCATATTAACTTCATATGAACTATGCTTGTTCCGCCCTAAACGATGATATTTTTCATCCCTTAAATTGATTATTTCAAGTGCAAAATTAAAACTTTTTATAATCGGTTTCTTTTTTTTTTTGAAAAAAGATAAAAGTACATAGATAAAAGGTATATACAGATGTTGAAAATTTCAGATCCTTCACTTTATTCTTTTCGGCCTTTGAGTTGTTTAATAAAAAGCAAGAAAAGAATGTCCATTAAAAACGTTTAATAATATTTTAGTCTTATTGTGCATTTCAAATAAATGCAATAAATCTTAAAATTTTGAAGGGTTTTAGGTTAAATTTTTTTTTTTTTATTAATTTCATTGGCTTGCTTAACATGATTGAAGTCAAATTCAGTTTAAATTTCAGTTATTACCATTTTTTTCTCTTTGTCATTTAAAAGGCAATTTCCTTATGCGATTTTTCAAGTAGGGTAAAGTGGGGCTTAAAGGTCCGTGGGTTGCATGAATTGATTTAAACATCACTTTACCAATGTGAATTATAAGAATTTCAAGCTCTCGTTTGCTAATTTTCCACTACAAGAGCGTAAAGAAGGATAGAATTTTTCTTGAAATTCACTGCTCTATTACTCCAAATATAGTTAAGTCTCAGTAATAATTTTTTGTGAGATATTTCTATTTATATGAAGAATATTCTGTGAAATTTTTACTTATTTTCATTTAGTCCCTTTTTAGATATTGACTTGAGAAAATTGACTTTTTTTCAAGAGAGTGAATTCTTAGAATTAAAACTTTTACTGCAGATTGTTATAAAAATATTCATAGTACAAAAGTATTCAAGTATTCAAAGTATTCCCCCAAAAACAAGTTATCATTAATAAGTCTCTGTTTCTTCAATAAACTTTATTGCCATAAAAAGTAACAATTTTAAGATTTTTCCGTAATTTTTGCAAAAATTTTTTGACTAATTTTCTTTCATAGTATGAAAATTAAAACAATGTATAAATCAAGTTTATTTTATGCTAAGCGTACTGCTTGATGAATTATTTTCATATCTTTAAATATAGCATGATAATTACATTTTCCGCAGACCTTCTACTTTATTAAAATTTGTCCCATCGTCATTTTAAAGGAGATGCCAGGAAAAAATTACAGCTTAATAATTTTTTTCAGATAGCTATTGGTGACTATCCATCTATAAGGAACTCGTAAGTAAAAAACCAGGAAAATAAAAAATGTTTTTTTTTTAAATTCAATGTAAATGTTAACTTTGTTTTTCTAAATCTATAAAAGATGAGATTTCTATTTCTGACATTCAGACGGCAAACAATTCTTGGCGAAAAGCTTTTGAAAAAGCGATAAATGTATAGGGAGGTGAAAAGTATAAGCCAGTGTTTCCCAACATGAGATCCATGTTCCACATGGAAGACGTTTGGTAGTTCAAGGTGTAATTTGAAAATAAATGATTCCACAGCTTAGATTAAGTGTATAGTTATATTCAGTTTGATCTTAGGATTATTAGAAAGCTTTTGGTCATAGTACAAAAAATTTGAGAACAATTATACACTATAATAAGTCATCAATAGTATTATATCTTTTAAATTATAAATTTGATTTTTTGCCTCTAAATGCGTACCTCATTATCTAACTAGGGGCTACAACTATTAGAAATAGAGCTATGATTTAAGCTATTGGGAACTGACCACTTTAGTTACGACGTCTGGTGGTCAAAAAAGTACTAATTTTTGTGTGCTCTTTTATATATAACTATACAAAGTAGTTACTTATAATTAAATTAAACATCAAATCCAACTTTTTAAATGGTAATGGAAGTTATTAAATTGAGTCCTTGTAAAGACAAAAAATAGTATTTACTGTGCTATGAATGGTTATAGTAGTAAATCACATGAAAATGTAGAAATATGTTTTCTCACTATATGGTACTCAAGTAGCAATTTTGTTTATGACAAAAATTTGTTTGAAAAGAAAGCAAAAGTTTTTTCCTTTTTCCATAACTGACCTTTGTATTTCGTGAGGCCTCTATTATATGAGACCATTGTAAAACTCACCACATAACTGGTTGTATTTCCTATATTTCACCATATTTAAATACGTAAATGTCAAGTTTCCAGAATTTTTTCTGCTTTAATAGCATTTTTCTGATCTGGATTTGATTAAGCATAGCAAAATAATAGCAAAAACTCCATGCAAACTTACGGGTAATTTTTTGATTGCACACAATATGTAGCCATGTTTTTTGAGCCGTGCCTACTGTTAAGTTTCCAATATACCAAATTCATTATCGAACCATTACTTTTTTAATAATTTACTCCTTATTTATTTCGTCTTCTAGCTCAACAGGGTAGATTCCATGATTAAAATTAAACCATTATAGGTTGGTTAATGAAGGATTAGTATGTGGTTTCTATATCAATTTTTTGTTGAAGAATCATTTTCTTTTTACTTTTTTTTCCATCATATTAATTTTCCCTAATTCTACTTATTAAAAAAACAAACTTTTATTTCATTTTTCTGATCTGGATTTGATTCAATGTAGCCGAAAGTTTAATTAAAAGGAAATAAAAATAAATTAAAATAAAAGCATAAACTCCATGTAAACTTATGGGTAATTTTTTGGTTGCACACAATATGTAGTCATGTTTTTTGAACCGTGCCAACTGGTCAGTTCTGAATATACCAAATTTGTTTTCGACCAATCTTTTTTTAATAATTTACCCCTTATTAATTTCGTGTTCTAGCTAAACTGGGTAGAATGCATGTTTAAGATTAAACCTTTATAAGTTGGTTAATAAAAAGGGATTTGTATGTGGTTTCCAAATCAATTTTTTGTTGAAGAATCTGTAAATCATTTTCTCTTTTACTTTCTTTTCCATCATATTAATTTTCCCTTATACTGTTTATTAAAAAAAAAAAACTTTTATTTTGGATGTGGTCAGTAATTGTTGCGACCCGTAAGTTCTGAAAAAAATGATCTTCAGTGGCATCAACCTCACACCATCCACTTATCGAGTAGAGTTGATCTACAGTTATGAAACTTGAGAAAGATTTAGGTCACTCAGTTCCGTGGTAGGGTCATCTTCTCGATTGCGTTTTTCTACAGCTGAATACAGTAACATGACACGAAGAATCTATGTCATTTTATTATAATTTCAGTCACATGATCGAAAAATTAATAACACCGAAGAAGACACTGATGACATTCACCATTGCCAGCCAAGTTCAAGAACAGTTGCTGTTTGTTGTCTTTCCACATTGGTTTCAAATCTCTCCCGTGATCAAAACACTGTAAAAAATTTAGTTCAGCAAATTTTAAGTTTTGCCAGTGATTGATTTGTTGATATCAAATGGAAATTTGTGGAAATCAACCGTAAAAATGGCGTTTCTTAAACCGATAGTTGCATTGTTGTGCGTGTTGACGATTCTACCCAGTGTTTTTTCGGCCAACCGATTTGTGCCCAAATGGAAAAAACAAGTAAGTAATTGAGGATTTTTTTTGTTTAAGAGATTATTATTTTGGTACTTTTCTTGATTATAAGATAACCGTGAATCCAATCGAATGAACAAGGTTTATGTCTCGGCTAATGTTTATTATTCCTATGATGAGAGATTAGAAATTCAAACTTTCTTCGAATCGAAGGCCGTTTGATTTTCGATTTGCTTCAATTTTGGAGTAATGAGGTTGAGCGACAAGAAGCCATTTAGACCATTTGACCTGGATTCGGATTGAACTAGGTTCCAAGAGAAATGTTGGACTTGTTTGTGACACACATGAAAAAGGAAATAAACAAATTAAATTACATTTGCATAAAGAAAATAAGTAATAATTTTGAATTGACATTTTTTTCCCACTTTGCACTTGTCTGTTCCGTTGTTGAGTTTCTTTTTTAGTTTCTTTGGCGGTGTTAACGACTTCTGGGTCCGATAATTGGAAGAGCAAATATTTTCAAGGCATCTACTCGTTATTATCGTTTCAGGAAACGACTTCGGTCCAAATTTTTATATTTACTTATTTTTGCTGGTCATTGACTTTTATGATTTCTTTTTAAAGAGATAATTTGGGAAAATTTATTTAGGACTAGCTGACCCCCGTGACTTCGTCTGCGTAACGAAGGTGTAGGTTATATTTTCTTTTTAGATATGCTATTTGTAGTGGTATATGAAAATTTTTATTTTTCTTATTTCTTTTTCGAAAAACATAATCAAACTTAAAAACACTATTTTGTCGACTTTTGAAAGGCACATTTAATAAATTGTTGCTTAGAATAAAATAGTTGTATGTAATGATCAATTATTTTCAAAAAATAATTAAAAAGAGTATGTTCAATTGCGTATACCTACGCTAGATATACCTTCCGTTAACCAAATAATCCATAAATCAATCAGGATCTATACGTAAAAAAATATCGTAAAGTTCAATAAAGTCGGTCTTAATTATAACTTAAAACAGTAAAAAGTTATCAAAACACTCGCGTCAAAATATCAGAAGTAGAGGGTCTAGATTTAGAATATTAGTAGAAATCCTATTTCATTTTCTCGACTTCCGAATGAAACTTTTCCTCAAAACTATTATACTGCTGCAATGTACAAAACTACCGCGAAATTAAAATTTGTTCAATTGCACGAAACCCAGTGCCTCCATAATCAAGTACAACCATTGTGTTATCTATACACTTATTATTAAAATATCTGAATTTCAACTATGTAGTTAAACCATTTTCTTTAAGTTCGCCGAATTTCTCGCTACTCGATATTCACTCACTAATGTATTTAGTTGTGAATACGCATTTCGGATTTTCAGGTTTACAATATGTGAAAACCCAAAAACTTAATGTTCACTTATAAACTTAACTTAACCATTTTCAGATATATCTATCAGATTTTAAATTGTTAAGTAGATCCAAAGTTTTTGTTTCTAATATTAAATCAACTTTGTTTTATAATAAAGGGTAATTACGTTTCGTTTATAACGGTATTTTGATTATGAAATTTCGATTGTTTATTAGACGTTATGCCGTACAAACTTTGCCACCATTTTTCACTCTTTTAGAGGAGGAATGATCAAAAAACCCATTTTATTATATGTGCATCGTGTAAGAAAAACACTTTCCAAATTTCATCGACACAAATATGCATTTATATTGGAAGAAACAATGTAAAACGAAAAAAAATTAAGACCTTCATTTTGGTTATCATGACTAAAAAGCAATTCGATTTCGCACATTTGGACGTTGTACATACAAAATTATTGGAAATAGGTGGAAAGCGTGGAAGTAAATTCGAATATTTTATTTATTTTCAATAACAATAATTGGTTTTTAAATTGTTCTAAATACCGAAGAAAAGTTAGTTAGGAAGATTGTATATTTTAATTGATAATGAAATATATGATAAAAAATTGCTCCCTTAATGCTTTTCAGCAGAACATATAATTGCTTCAGGTCACAATCATTGGTTCATTAAAATTAGATTTTAAAGAGTTTGATTGTTGAAAAACGAACAAAAATTAATAACCGCCTCTTTGATATTTGGTATAGGTACCTACTACATAAACTTTCACGCTAATTAACCAGTTTGAATTAATTAGATTTTCTAGGTGCATAAACCAATTCTAACCACGAAGTCTCTGCAAAATTTTATTCTTATTTTTGCGGTTTATTCAAAAGAAAACTAATTTTTAACATAAGAGCAAAGATGGAAATAGATATAAAATCGAATAAAGCTGTAATTTTTCTAACACCTATATAGGTACTGTTAAACTTATAATTTATTCAACGAATTGATTCTTTAAATGATATCCTAGTTTACGATGATGTCAACATACTTGCTAATTTAAATACTAATCAAATTATGGTGAAAATTAAAATTGTTTAGAATTTCTAGCCAAGTTTCCTGATCCAATGAAATTCTCTCACTTTCTAAATTTTCCCAATTAGCTGGGTATCTTGACTTTTTTATATAGAATTAATGAAAATAAATTTCCCTCATACTAGTTACTTTCAAGTTAACAATTATTGTTTTTAAAAATTATTCTCTAACGACTTATCACTTTGATTTGTTTTCTAAACTAAACTTTTGAAAAGGCTGTTAAAACTGTTACAAAATTAAAATTTTCCATTATTGGAGTTTAAACTTGAAGAATTCAAAGTTTCGACTTTTTTGTAACTTAATTATTTTAAATTTGCATCTTCTTACATATTGAGTGGCATTGCGAGAAAACTACCATAGTTTAGTGTTTGAATTAAAACTTTCGAAAACTTTTCTTTACAATTAATAATGAATAATCGAATTGTAAACATTCATTATTGATTGGAATCACGTACAAGTTTAAAAGCTATTTTGTATGCAAGAAGTGTTAGAAAATTCATTGATTTGTGATTGTTTCAGGCTTGTGAGATTCCGGCCGCTCAAAATGAACACAGTCATTACACATGCGATGACAATGGGGAAGTGAAATGTTTACCGGGATGGACGGGAGACTTGTGTGATGTTCCTAAGTGTCGCAAAGGATGCGACCCATTGCAGGGTTATTGCCATCGGCCGGGAGAGTGCCGGTGTAAGCTCGGCTTTTACGGCGAAAAATGCAACAAGTGTATCCCACTACCGGGTTGCCAACACGGCTACTGTAACGTGAGCTTTGAATGTGTCTGCGAAAAGGGATGGGACGGGCTTTTCTGTTCCGAACGTAAGTTTATCATACCGAAATATTTGTTCACCGATTGGTAAAATTTGGCAATTTTTTCTTTAGCATTGTGCCGGTCCGACTGTCATCAAACACGTGGGTACTGCGAACAACCTGGTGAGTGTCGATGCCGGTTGGGGTGGGCTGGACCCACTTGCAAAAGCTGCCAAGTTTTGCCCGGATGTCAACACGGATATTGCAACAAACCGCTGGAGTGCAAATGCCATCCGGGATTTACGGGAATTTTGTGCCAAAACCGTACGTATCGCTTATTTGATAAATTGTACTAATAAATTTTCCAAGACGGTATTGCAAATGGTATATAGGCAAATGGTTACCACATGTTGTTTTCAAATAACACAAGTATCATATCCAACCTGCGTATCATATGAAAATAAGGAAATATTTCAAATAGAAATGCCACGAATTCGGTCACTATTCGGTAATCGGCCTATTCGGCTACTTTTTTTAATATTCGGTATTCGGCCGAATATTGCTTACTATTCGGCCGAAAACCGAATACCAAATCATCAAAAAAAAAACATATTTTACTCAAAAATGTATAGGGAATCGGAAACCGATGTCGTTTTCTTAACATAAAATTAAAACACAAAATTTCTACACAAGCTTTAATTTTGAAGCATATAATATCGAATTTGTATTCTCTTGGGAATTTATTTAACCATTTTAGTATAGAGCTTAGAATAATAAATATTTTTAATCTTTTGTGAGTCAACTAGTCACGCTAATCAGAAAATGTGTTTAGGTACGACTTTTAAATTACTGATAAACCGATAAATGGCAATTGAATGTCGATAGGTTAAGTGACATTACTTTCCGATCCTCTTAATATTTATTTTAATCATAAATTTCTACACTTATTACAAATTAAAAATCAATTTGTGATACGTTGTGATAAGTAAAAATTAGAAATGAAACTAATATTCGAAAACTATTCGATGTTCCACTATTCACACCGAACAGTAAATTAGGAAAAAATGCACAATATTACTCAGAAAGGCTTTTTATTTTACCAATGGCTTTTAACTTATAAATTTATTTTACCATAAAATATTAATACTTAAAATCTATAGGTGGTAAGTTATGATGAATTAAAACAAGTTTTTCAGCGTTTGTTGATAGCAAAAGATTTCGCTTTTTCTCATAAATTATAAAGTATAAAGTAAGTTTAAGTGTCGCCGAATATTCGGCACTTCGGCCAAGAGACTCGCCGAATATTCGGTATTCGGCCAAATCACTATTCGTGACATCTCTAATCTCAAACATTATAAATTAAACTAGAATCATTGATATCGTTTATTAGACCGGAAATAGATTTTTTCGCTGACTTTGAATAGTTATACGGTTTATACAATATATAAAATATATTGTGGTCATTTACAAAAGTAAACTGAGTTTTATAGTGACTCATCACATAGCACTTACGTGCGGAGCGTTGGAGATTGATTTGCAATCGAAATACGTATTTTGTTCAAAGTTTACTTAGATAAGACCACAATATATTTTATATATTACATAAAAAGTTTATCAGATCATTTATTTTTGTTTAACGACCATTGATATTCTCAACGTTTTTTAGAAAATTGACTATTGTATCCCTAACCCTCGGTTTATGTATTCTGTGCGCCATTATAACTATGAATTTAATTAAATTCAAATAATTTCAACTACTTAAAATTATTGAAATTCTATTTAAATTCAATGTATTTAATTCGTTCCAGATATTTTTCAGGATTCAATTACAAGTACTTAAGAAAAAGATTTCAGAGAATTTTGAATATTCATGTAATTGAAATAGTTGTAATCAGTACTGAGAATTTCTTTAAGTCGCACAATAGTTCATAGCTTGGTAATGAAATACTTAAACTTTCCCCATTGTTTATTATTTATTTTCTAATGGAAACATTACTCTAGGGTAAAATTCTGTTAGTTTTATAAATGCAAGAGCTTATCCCAACAGTGAGATAAATAAATATTAAATTGAATACTAGAAATGTATAATTATTTCGCTTGAAAAAATTAATACAACAATAACAGTCTGTGGAAAGTATTTTGCTATTTTGCATAATAATAATAACTGCAAAGTTACAATGAGAATTTTCAATGAAGTTTTGAAAAATTAGTTTCCTAATAAAAAATTACATATTTACTTATATTACTAAAGAACAGGAATGAAGATATTCTATTCTTTTCGTGTCTTAAATTCTTAGCTCAATGATGAGGATGTAATATGTCCGATTCTAAAACCATCCAGGTTTTGGTATTTTAGAAGTTGAGATGATTTTAAATATTTTTTAACAATGTTCGGGAAGAATGTTATGATGGATGGGAATTGGTAGTATTTACAGTTACAAAAGGGGAAAGAAAATTGGAATAAAATAAGTTTCCTATAATCGTTTAAAGTTTTGGTTAAATAGATGTACATTAGGGTGATTTTTTTTTTGGTTCCATCGTGAAATTTTGTTGGAAATACCAAAAAAAAAAAAAATCTCTGAAAGTTTGAGCCCTTGATATTAATTTTAAGTCCTCGACCAAGACGTGTAAAGATTTCCCATTGAAAATACACGGAAACTCTGATTTTTTATTTTTAAATTTCTATATCTCAGCGGCATTTCATGGGATCGCTTTTACCGAAGATGGTTTTTTCTCAGAATTAAACGCTCTACAAAAGTGCCCATTGCGACAAAGTCGTAACTCACACCGGTGAGGTAGTACGGGCCACTGAACTTGATTTTTCCATAAAATTCGCGTTTTTTTTGCATTTATCTCGTAAATAACAAAAGCTACGGAAAAATGATAAATAAAAAACTTGTAGAGAATTTGATTTCCTACAAAAAAGGTCCTGTAGACCAAATCGCTAAGTTCAATATTAAACGAGATATGAAAAAATCAGGTTCAGTGGCTCGTACTACCTCACCGGTGTGAGTTACGACTTTGTCGCAATGGGCACTTTTGTAGAGCGTTTAATTCTGAGAAAAAACCATCTTCGGTAAAAGCGATCCCATAAAATGCCGCTGAGATATAGAAATTTAAAAATAAAAAATCAGAGTTTCCGTGTATTTTGAATGGGAAATCTTCACACGTCTTGGTCGAGGACTTAAAATTAATATTAAGGGCTCAAACTTTCAGAGAATTTTTTTTTGGTATTTCCAACAAAATTTCACGATGGGACCAAAAAAAAAAAAAAGTAAAAAAAAAATCACCCTAATGTACATACTCTCCAAATATTTGAAATCCGTAAGAGATGGTAATGGTTATGGATAAAAACTCTAATTTTTTTCAATTTCAGCGATTTGTGCGACCAACTGTCACAAAGATCGAGGATACTGTAGAAAACCCGGCGAATGCATGTGAGTTGCAATTAAAACTTTTTAAATTTAATTTTCATGTCAAAAAAACAAAACTAAAAACTTTTGCAGATGTAAAGTGGGATGGTGGGGTGAAAATTGTGATAAATGCTTCCCATATCCGGGATGCCGAAACGGAAGCTGTACTCGCCCATGGGAATGCAATTGTCATCCGGGATGGGGTGGTCGACTTTGTGATGAAGGTATTTTCTAGTTCAACTAACATAAAATGTATAAAAAAACTTATTCAATTTACTCCAATTACATTTATAGAGTTAACATATTGTGAAAAACATCCCGGAATCTGTGAAAACTCGGCTAAATGTGTATCGCTAACGGCCGAAGACGGTAACTATCGCTGTCTTTGTCGAGAAGGATTTACGGGAAGAAACTGCGAAATATCCGAAATAGCAATGATGTCAACAACCACCCACGCACCAATCCCTAATAAACCAGTCACGAATGTGACCCAAATCGGAAATTCCACCACTGATGACATTGACAACGAAACACTCTAAAGCTCTTTCCTAAAGCTTTGAAGCCACAAATATCTTACATATACTAGTAAATTATTATATTTATTATTGAATTATTTATGATTAAAGTTTTTAACTGTTGCGGAAAAATTTTATTTGCAAAAAATCTCAGTCAAGTTTTATTCAAGAGAGAAATTTTATCACAATAGAAATATAAAGCTTGTCCGTTCTCGAAAAAGCTCTTTTATTAAAGCCAAAGTGTTTTGCATAATTGCAATAAGAACAATTCTCAAGCAATTGTTTTATAAGTTTTCTTACTTTTATGAAAATGAAACACAAACTTTAGCAGAATATTAAAAACATAAGGTTTTACATCTGTGCAAGCAAAATTGAAAGATTTAGAGCGAAAAGAGTAAAAAGATGCTGTAATATGGAGAAGTTGAAGAGCTTGATTGCTTATATGGCTTTAAGAGCTTTATTTGTAATATTAATCTGAAAGTTTCGTAGTTGAAAATAAGTGCCTAATGGTATTTGTTTAATTGAGATTATACTCGCAACTATTGTTGAACTCTATAGTTCAACAATTTGAGGTTTACTTAATAAATGAATCTAAGAGAACTAATGTTTCAAATTTAGTAGATTAAACAAGAAAAGCTTTTAGAGTTATAGAAAAACGATTTTTAGTTCTATTTTAGGGTAGTAGTAATAAAAAATCTACGTTCATATATTTATATAGGAAAATGTTTAAGTGCCAATCCTCTAGCTGGAAAATGTTTATAAGCAAGGAAAAAAATTAATTATTCTTGAAGAATAGTTGGTAAAACTAACCACTTCGAAAGATTAGTGATAACATAATAGAAATTGAAATGAGAGTTGAAAGGATTGTTTATTATCAGGAAAACTTAGAGAAATATATTAATAAAATAATAGCGACAAAATATTAGGATTAGACTTCAGAAAATCAATTGAAAATTTTGTGTTCTCCAAAATTTATCCGCTAAGGACAATTTTAGTTTAGTTTAAGGTGACTTTTACACAAGGTATCCCAAGCTTTTTTGTTGGTGGAAATTTTACAAAAGTTTTTATGGTTCGTGGAACCTTTACCATATCTATAACTGTTATAATATATGTAGATTGGTTGTAATAGATATTTTAAATAGATAGCAATATTTTATATTGCAACCACTAAGGTGCCAGTTAATTTTTAACGACAGCTTTCTTAAAACGGTATTTAAACGGAAACTCCAACAATATTGAAACAACAGTTAAATAATAATACTTTTAGCAAGAAAATTTGGCTTATTTATTATAAATGTTCAAGCAATGCCTTACATTAATTGTTTGATTTATTTTTAGGAAAATATTGTAGTTTATAGATTAAGAAAATATTCAGAGGACTAGGATCAAAAATAATCAGTTAAAATTTTATTAATTACATGCGACGTTTCGGCTCCTTTATTGAGCCTTCCTCAGGCGTTCGTAAAAAATCGTTTTAAATTTGTTAATAATTATCATTGTCATAATTCATTTTTATAGACACGGTGCAGTTGGTAAAAACAATAATAAAACTTCCAAGATACACAAATTTTTTTCTCACTAAGGTTAGCTTCTACATATTAGCCAAACTGGAAAGCTAATTCGGCAATAAGTTAAAGACTTTAAAAAAAAAAAAAAAAAGATACACAAATTTTTTTCTCAATAATAAAAAAAAATTGATAAAAAATTATAATTTAAAAAATCAGTTGAAAATTTACACTAGTTTAAAACTCAATCGCTCAGCATTGCCTAGGATCATCGAGGATCTGAAATTTAACAATATTGTAGTTTATCTTACGAACATTTTAATACCAAATGATTACTTGTTTTGTGGAACCCCAAAAACTTTTCATGGAACCCCGAGGTTCCAAGGAATGCTATTTAAGAAACACTGTTATAGATTTTGAGGTATTTGTACGCTATATTGTATTTGGATAACTGTAGACAAAATTTATTTTTTTTTAAATTGCAAATTAGATACTTTTATTGTGTGGAAAGAAGAACCATTTATATATTTCACTTTAAAAACATTGAGGCTTTTAATTAATAAAGATGGATTTATTTTATTGATAAGATGGATTTATAAAGATGTATTTTCAATTTTGTATTTTCTCAGGGATAAAATTATCCTGTTGTAAATCGTCAATCATAAAAATGTATCTTTTTATAGATCGCCCTAGTATATTCAGAGGGGTATTCTTCTCTAAAAACTTTTTGGTCCCTAATAAGAATATGAGGGGTTCTAAGGAAAAGTGGTATAAGTCTGTTAAATGTTTCAAAAAATCAAGTGCTTGTTTTAAGGATTTTATGGAGGTTAACAAAAGTACATTGGAAAATAGAAATTCGTGAATAATTATGTCATACAGCATACCATAAGGCGTATTAATAGATTGATACTTAAAAAAATGTATATAGTTCAAGAGAAAATCGGAAAT
The DNA here is from genome assembly GCA_958496175.1 of Sisyra terminalis. Lineage (NCBI taxonomy): Eukaryota > Metazoa > Arthropoda > Insecta > Neuroptera > Sisyridae > Sisyra > Sisyra terminalis. Next base: position 60,050,510 of record OY292274.1, read on the forward strand.
TTTATCAAAATATGAATAAACAAAAAATATGGAAAATTTATAATTAGCTTGGGATTTGGGAGAGAATAAGCCTTGATTTCAGCCTTTCAATAAATATATTATAAATCTAGATGCTCATAAATTATGAATGTAGATTTTTATAATATGATGAAATAATAAATAAAACATAAATTAGTATGTTTTTAAGATAATTATACCAAAAAAAAAAAAATCAAATAAATAATTCAACATAATTTATCAAGCAAAAAGCACATTTTTGGTCTGTTTATAATTATTTTATTGAAAACCGAATAATTCAAATTTTATGCAAAATTGGCTTTTTATAGATTAAACTACATATTATGAAAGTTTGGGAAGGCCAGTAGCATTTCTTTTTGGTAATAAAAATTAATTTAGTCTTACTCTGTTCGATTGCCCAATCTCCATAAAAATACATACAAAATCATAGTATTTTTAAATTAGAATTACTTTTGAACGACTTAGTGAATCGATTTGAAATTTTCGTAAATGCTTAAGCACTAAATAAGAAACATTTGAGTAAAATTTTATTTATCTCGTACCATTTTGACATACTTCCATAACATCCTTAAAATAGTACTTAAAATCAAACGATATATTCAGCCTAATAGCCTAAGTAATGTTAGATTTAGTTAAAGTAGTTAGTGTAGAATTATGGTAAGGAAAAAAATTATTATGGTCTTTGGATGAAGTTAATTTTATATATAAAAGTTCAATAAATTTCAAATGATAAAATAATATCGTTTAAGCCAGTGGTCCTAAATCCGGATTCAGTTGAACCCCAGGGGTTCGAAGTCTTGTGGATTCGATGGGTTTTTAATGGTTTTGTTCATTTTGTGCACTTATATATAAGTATATACCTTTTTATTGAATATAAAAAAATCTTATTTTTAGTTAAGATATAGTTATTTATAGATATTTATATAGATATAGGTATAAATATAATAAAGATTAGATATTTCCAATTAAGAAGGGTTTGGAGAATGCGCATATGGTATGAAACCGGGGGGGGATACTTTTATCAGGGTTAAAAACCACTGGGCGTAGCAGAAGTAAAGAATTTAAATAAGTTTAAAAAAATATGAACTAATTTAAATATTTGGGAAGTATTTGTTTAAAAAATAAAGATTAAACATTTCATTGTAGAAATCAAAGTCGAAATTGCGAAATGATCTGGCAAAAATCATAACTAACTACAAGAAGTATTTTTGGTTATAAGAATATAGTTGAAACTTTGAAAGTATTGATTGAATAGGAAACTTTAATTCTTAGGAAACAAGAAGGCAGGAATCTTAAAAGAGTTGAAATAAAGTTCTGTAGAAAAATTACGATAATCAAATGAATAGAGTTAATCACAAATGTGGAAAAAAGGATAAGAGAATTGATAAATAACCCAAAAATATAGGAGACTGAAAGAAAAATTACTGATTTTGGTTACCATAAATGGAAGCCCAAGTATGTAGGAAAATAGGTAAAAGGAATTCGATTATTATTTTTATAGTTTCAATTTGCCACAAACTATTTTCCTTTTAAATTAAAAAAGAAAACTCAGGTTTTTTAAGTTGTTTAAGTTTGGACTGAAACTGATACGTTTTTGTGATCCAAGACACCTGATGAAGTTACGCTAAGCAACGAAACGTAGCGAATTTGGAAAATATAACATTTAACGTGTCTTAAAAACCAGAGTTTTCTTCTTTAATTAAATAAAAAAGCTGAGAATTTAGTTTTATCATCTATTAATTTTCCTTTTTTCACTCACATACCAAGAGGATTGCGTTATAACTTTTCAAATAGCCCGAAAATTTTCCAAACACTGTGAAAAAAATCTGTACACCCGGAGATTGTCGTTTTAAATGCATTTATTGTTGTTTTTTCTTCGCAAATCGTTAAGAACTAAATAAGAGTTGATTTCAAAACGACTCTTTTATAAAAGCATGCCAAGAATTTTATCTAGCGTTACATTTTATTTCTCATAGGTCTCGTTGAGACTCAAATGGGCAATTATTTCAAGGCAATAACTGAAGAATCTTCGCTCAATTTTCTTTCCTATTGCGAGATATTTTTCATTTGATTTTTATTTTTTGTTAAAGAATCCCTAGAAATTCTTTTGTTGGCTCAATTAATTTGACAATTTTCCCATTTCCTCGGAGCAACCATTTCCTTCATTATAATCGTTATGGGGTAAGTCTGCAACTAGAATGGTTACGGCTGTGTCGAGAGGTTTTCAGTGGCATTTTCAACTCAAGTTTATGATGGAGAAGTATGTTGAGAATTTGTTAATCAAATTCCAAGAGAAACTTTTAAGTTAATGTTACAATTGGAAAACATTTACAATTACATTGTTGTACGGTTTTTATCTGAAGCCAGATGAGAATTTCCAAAGTTTTTCAATAGTAAACAATAAATGAAACAAAGATTTTCATTACAAGTATTAAACACGTAAAAATTACTATATCTAAAATCAAACTATAAGAAATATATTGCATTAAAACAATATTATCATTTCATAAATATAAATTAAACTTTCATAATCGCAAAAAAGGAACTAGAAGTTTTGAGATTTACAGAGCTTTCGGTAAAGTTTTGTAAGGATTTAAGTAAGAAAATTACCCCTTACTTTCTTTTGTTAAACTTATTAATTTGCAGCATAATCATTTACTTGTTTAAAAGCATTTGAAAAGTAAAACTTTTATTGATCAATTACTGTAAAATGTATATATTTAATATATACATTTAATAATATATTTAGTAGCCAACAATTTTTGGGCTTGAAATAAGATTTTTGGCTTACAATGCATACCTAAATTAATTTTATGTAAAGTTCAATTCCAACATAAATAACAATAATAATAATATCAGGATCATGGGTAATTGGAAGTACAGTTAAATTAATTTAAAAAATTATTGATTTGCAACGTTTCGTCTTTATTATTAAGACTTTATCAAGCTCTGAAAAGTATTTTAACAGAAAGGAACAAAGTCTGTCTCTCTTTGTGCCATGCTGGCACGCAATTGGCTGAGTGACTTCTATCTCTCTCCCACCAATGCGAATGTACATATAGATTGTTCTGGAAACATCTAGTAGCTGGTGGAACGTTGGCGAATATTGTAGTATATTCTAGAATGTTGGGTTGTGGGAATATAAGGCGCTCAGTCAAGCCAGTTGATAGTTCTGTACGGAAGTTCAAATTTGAATTTCCGTTACAACAAAGCGATTATTAGTGTAATTTAAATTAAAAGTGATTATTGTCATTTAAGTGATTGTTTTGACAAGAGTGATGGTGTAATAAAAAGTGCATACAAGTGTAATAAAAAAAGTGATTGTTAAGTGTGAAAGTGATTATTTATTTCCAAAACAAAATAAAAAAACGAATAAACGCCATCTCAATACAGTTTTGAGACGTCACGTTACAGTATTATAATAATTAACAACATTATAATAATATTATTACAAATAATATTATTTGTAATAATTATTATTTGTATGATTTGTAATAAATAATATTATTTGTAATAATATTATTATAATGTTGTTAATTATTGTAATACTTTTCAGAACTTGATAAAGTCTTAATAATAAGACGAAACGTTGCAAATCAATAATTGTTTAAATTAATTTAACTGTATTTCCAATTACCCATGATCCTGATATTATTATTACCTAAATTAATTTTTAAAACTTCATTCTACCCAGGTTTAATTTTTATTGATTGAATCGTATTCAAAAATTTTCATATAATTTTAGGTCTGGTCATTTTCTCGAAAGTGTGTGGGGATGAAGAATCGATTTTTTGAAAATTAAAGACTTTTATAGTTATTTATAAACGATTTAAACTGCGGAAAAATCTATTTCTGGGCTTGATTTACCATTTCAATATCCTCAGGCTTGTAAAAAGAAATTTTAGAATTCCATATCTAACATCTTAGTGTTGACATTTTTACATTTACTTCCGAATTTTTATATGCGTTATTGCGTAAAACCTAATTAACATATTATGTTTTTTTTCCATTAAAAGCCGAACAAATCGATTAGTGTCTTTAATCTTCAACAAAAAATTAATATATGATAAGTGTCATCATTAAATTTGTAAGACAGGTAAGGGAGATTGGAGCGAAATTGGAGAAAAACATTGTCTATACATATGTCTATTATTTTGGTTTGAAATCAAATGATTTATTTTTTTTAATTATTTTCAATGATTTATTTTATTATGGCTTCAGGTTATATAGAAGTTTTATGATATGATTAGGGACTGTAAATCATCATCTTGGTTTACTGTTTTGCAATATTGATTTCATCTTTACTATGATAATTGCATAGTACTAACATGAGATTTTCGGTATGATCCATTAGTCACTAAAGCTTTCGTTAGAGCTTCAAGCTTTGAGGACAAATTGGATGTGAGAATTACATAGATTCAGCATATAATAACGTTACTCTAATGAACATATTGGAGATTATAGAGCAAGTAAATTCGATTCAAGACAAAGAAAACGAATAGTGAGCTTTTCAGGAAAACGTAATACTAATGAAATTTTCCCGATATTGTTTCTTTGTTAAGGATTTATAAATCTCCGGGGTCGTTTATAAATTTGACTAAATTATTCAGAAAAACAGGATTCTTATCAACAAGTAATAATGTCTTGTAGATTTTCCATATAGATTCTTTTAAAGGATAAATTTGTCACACATTTTCTTCGGTATTTTTCCATGCTTTTTACCCTTTAATCCTTTTGATCTTTTTTAACCATCACTTGTCCGAAGTAGGTTTCCCATCTTTTTCGTTTTTTTCCCGGGGGTTCTCAGTTTAACCCTATTTTGGCCATTTATAATCTGGCATTCTTTTAATATAGCCTTACCATTTCAATGCTCTACTTTCCAGCGTTTTCACAAATTATTGAATCACTAGTAGTTACCCGTTGCATTCACAACTAAAGGTTTTACCTCAATAAAATGTTTAATATGAGATAATGTAGAGTTAATCAACAATCGAAATTTTAAATTTAATAATCAAAGTGTAGTTAATATAAAAAAAAACTTTATCTAAAATTATATTAAGAAATAAAATATAAATGTTTTTTTATATCATTTTAATAACAACATTTTAAAAAATGTTATTTCACTAAATTAGTATGAAAGTTTAATACTTATGTAGTACTTATAGGCGATTTTAAATTTTGGTTCATTTTTCAACAACCAAACTTCTTAAAATGTATTTTATTTTATGAACCAATGGTTGTGATCTGGAGTAATTATATATTCGGCTGAAAAGCATTAAGGTAGCAATTTTTTGTCATATATTTCATTGTTAATTCAAATATAAAATCTTCGATACACATTTTTTTCGGCATTTAAAACAATTTGAAAACCAATTATTGTTATTGAAAATAAATAAAATATTCGAATTTACTTCCACGCTTTCCACCTATTTCCGACAATTTTGTATGTACAACGTCCAAATGTTCGAAATCGAATTGCGAAATGAAGGTCTTAATTTTTTTTCGTTTTACATTGTTTTTTCCAATATAAATGTATATTTGTGTCGATGAAATTTGGAAAGTGTTTTCCTTATACGATGCAGATATATAATAAGTAAGGGTTTTTGAAAATTTCTCCCCTAAAAGAGTGAAAAACGGTAGCAAAGTTTGTAAGGGATAACGTTTAATAAACAATCAAAATTTCAAATGTAATAGTCAATCAAAGTCCGTTAAAAGCGAAACGTTATTACTGCTTAGTATAAAACAAAGTTGATTTATTATTAGAAACAAAAACTTAGGGTCTGTTTAAAAATTTAAACTCTGATAAGTTGATATATCTGAAAACGTTAAGTTAAGTTTATAAATGAGCATTATGTTTTTTGGCTTTCACATATTGTAAACCTGAAAATCCGAAATACGTATTCACAAATAAATGCGTTAGTGAGTGAGTACTCCTACCCAAGGTTAATAAAATACACAGGTGGCCTCATGCGCCACGTGACGTAACCAGAAGAAATTCGTACATATCTTCAAACTGATTCAAATTTCAAAATTCTTCGTATGACGTCATTTTTTTTAATGGAGCAACCTGTGTAATTTATAAAACTGGACCCCTACCAACGTTTTGAATGCGTAAGTGGGGACAACAGAGCGCATGCGCATAGCCCGTTCTGCACGGACGCACGGCAAGATAGCCAATTTATATATAAGAAAAAAAAATCTTTAAAATCCGACCAAGCTCGTCGATGAACTTGTCAATTTGCAGATTTATTTATCTTATGAAAATACCGGACATTTCATTAGGTTAGTGGTTAGTTTATGGACGAAAAGGAGTTGAAAACAAAAAATCAACCCTTATCTATCTATAAATAACCTTAATTAATTTTTATATGATTTTTTGAATTGTTATTTACCGTCGCTTTATAACTACTAAGAGCTTTAGCGACTCTAGGGTTTACAAAAATCCGTAATCAAGAAATATCAAAAATTTGCTTGATATGAGGATCGAACCCAAAATCTACCAGTTTTGGAGAGGTCACCTAGACCCTAGACCACTCGGTCATCAGTAGGCTTGTGTATGTTATTTAATAAAGTTATTTTTTTTAAGTTCAAAGATTATTTTACCTCTCATTTTACCGGATGTCGTACCAGGGATATTTTGCTAAAACTGTATACGGTTTTTATTTTTGATTCTTCTTTTTAGTTTTCTCTCATTCTTAAAATTGAATCCAATCATTTTCCATAGTTGGTAAATATATAAAAATAATCGAAAACAATTCTCCTTATCGAATATCAAAGTTCAGATGGTTGAAAAATAACGACAATGAATCCGGTTTCATGCTCCAAAGGAGCATCCTGAAAATTTAGTGATATTAAATTATTAAACATTAAAAAAGTGTTGCGTTTTTTGTCCAAATAATTAATTTAAAAATGGACTTTAAAAATTTCCTCCATTTACAAGTTGTTTACAAGAAAAGGCCTGAGAGATGGTATGACAGATTCAATGAAAAAGAATTAATTCATTGTAGGTACTCTCCTCGAAAATAATTAAAAGAAAACAATACAAAATCCATTATAAAGAGTATTTCTAAAAATATTTACAACAGACGATTAATAATATAAGAGAAATACAATAGTTTTACATGAGTTTAGTGAAGCAAAACTTTGTTACCAAAAGCTTTAATTTTTCACAAAGCAAATTACACAAGTGCTGAACTGAAAAATATCTGCACAATTTTCCATATTATTTTTTCTCAACTTCTTTGCGTTGCTTTGTTTTAGAGAAAGAGCTTTTCCAGTCAAATGAAAAACAATAAAACACTGGCATTGTTTTGTGTTTGTTTCACAAATCCCAGACGAGTTTAATGTCCCTGGAAAATTGAAGAAAAGTTAATGTTTCAATGAAATATTTTTTTCAAGTCTCAAATGGTACATTTTGTGGGCCGATCCTCTAAATGGAATCGACATTGGTTTTATTACCACACCCAGATCTGCTAGAGAAAGGTGATATCTTCCAAATTTCATAATAGTCGTTAATTTTTCTTCTATGAAAAAGAAAAGACCAATTAATAATCCAACAGATGCCAATCTTCTTAACTGAATTTCCACATTTTTTTTAAAGTTCTTAATGTTTGCGTTTATTAAATTTTAATGCCAATTTTGGGAGCTAAGCTAAATTATTTTTTCGATTTTTATATCATATCAGCCAATAAATGTTTTGATAATTTTTTAGATTGAAAATTTCAAGTAAATACCGCATTATTAATATTGTGTTTTCATGGCAAATCGCTTATGAAATTGGTACCTCATTGAATTAGAAAGATAAGAAAATCTCAAAAACTTTTTCAAAATGCTACTATTGATTTTCATTTATGTTCTTAAGGTATGTAATTACATGGGTGTCAATTTACTTGATTACAATGAAATGCCATTGATCATTTGTCTTAAAATATAATTGGTATTCCAGACAATAAATGATAAAGCAAATTGATTTTGGTATTAATGGTATTTTTAAATTGTGATTCAATAAATTGATTAGCAAGAAATTTAAAAATTTTACGTGTTTTCCGTGCTACAGTTTTCAAAAAAAAAATATATATAAAAAAAAGGCATAAAATGTCTGATATTTTTTGCAATAAATAGGTGATAACAAAAAAATTTTACCACAGGTGGGAATATTTTTAAAGAAAATAGAAGTAATTTGATAGTAATGATATTAATTGAATCAACAAGATTGTAATTGACTTCCACTTCTGAATCTTTTAACTATAACTTAACTATTAATTATTTTTTAAATTATGATTTAAGCTCCAATTCTGGCTTTGGTCTATAATTTAAACCCTTGTAAGTACCCATGTATTTGTTGTTACTAGCTATTTAAGCATATACCAATTTAAATGTACACGGAAAAAAATTAATAAAAAATTACAATAACACAATGGGATTTGTGCTGGACCCGAACAAGCGTACTGTAATTTTTATAATGCAACATCAGTATAATTTTTAAAGTTATACTTCGTTTGGATGCCATTGGGTACGATTTTTATAGTTATTAAAATACACATTCGAGTCGATCGCTAGCACGTGTTTTTCCCGGTAAAATTTCCAGTAAAACATCGTAATTTTTATGGTATTTAATATAGAAAACCGTCATTATAATTACGATGCTATAAAGTAAAAATTCAAATAAACAAAGTAAATTTAAAATGAAATATTTTAAAGACTAAATTAATTTTTATTTCTTTTCCGTGTTTTGATCGCTTACTGAAAAAATTGACTTTATTAAAGATCCCATTTATCCTTTATTAACCCCGACTAGTGATAATAACTGAAAACAACAAAACTCTTTAATTTTTATTAGGAATACCTAAATGATACGGTAAATTCTTGCAGCTATTCGGATTTTAATCTAAAGAGATTTAAAACAAACAAGAAATGCATTAGTAAGGCATTAATATTGGAGCATATTGTTGGGAAAGAAATGGACCAGAAAAGATTTAAAATTAATTCGAATTTTGCTACCTTTTTTTTTAATTACAATATGAAATTGATTTTCAGTTTTCCCTTCTATAAAAAGTAAGGAAAATTATAAGAAAAATCTAAACAAAACATTTAATCTTTTATATGTTTGCAATAATACAAATAAACAACAATTGAATTTTAGATGTCAGTAGTTTTGCTATTAAAGTTGACCATTTTCAAAACAAAAAAAAAAAATCTTGTGAAAGTTTAAGCTCGTAATATTAATATTAAGAGGTGCCGCATCGCAAATTTCGATTTTCCATTTAAATAACATGGGAACAATATTCTCTTGCACTTTGCAATTTTATAGCTCACGTTGGTGACAATATTTCGGAATAACCATAGTATATTCTTGTAGAAAATTGAACGATCTACAAAAAAGGTCTATTACAAGTTTTTGATATATTTATTCCTTCAAAAGTTATTCGAGGTCAAAGTTGAACTAAAGAGAAATTTTAATATTTATTCAATTTTTTGACGCAACCATCAATTTTATGAGAAAATTTTATAGGACTTTTTTGTAGAGCCCTTTTTTTCCTATAACTAATCTCTATAAAAGTTTTTGATATTTTTCACAGGTCGTAAGTTATTTAATTAAAATAAAAAAAATAATTTTCATGTTAAAAATATAATAATTCAGGGAATTTTCATTTTAATGCAAATAACTTAGGACCTGTGAAAAATATCAAAAACTTTTGTGGAGATAAGTTATAGAAAAAAAAGTGGTCTACAAAAAATGTCTTATAAAATTTTCTCATCAAATTGATGGTTGCGTGAAAAAATTGAAAAAATATTAAAATTTCTCTTTAGTTCAACTTTGGCCTTGAATAACTTTTGAAGGAATAAATATATCAAAAACTTGTAATAGACCTTTTTTGTAGATCGTTCAATTTTCTACAAGAATATACTATGGTTATTCCGAAATATTGTCACCAACGTGAGCTATAAAATTGCAAAGTGCAAGAGAATATTGTTCCCATGTTATTTAAATGGAAAATCTAAATTTGCAATGCGGCACCTCTTAATATTAATATTAAGAGCTTAAACTTTCACAGGATTTTTTTTTTGTCATTTCCAACAATATTTTCGATATAATTAAGAAAAAAAACCATCATTTTTTTTTGAATCAGTCTTATAAACATAATTAAAAAATGTTTTAAAAAATCTTTGTAAGTAGAAATGGTAATTTGTATTCCCTTTATTGGTCCTTTTTTTTTCTCCCCCAATAAATTAGAGTAGGTATATATAACCATCAAAGTGCTACCAGTTCATTATTACCAAAATCAAATAACATTTGTAAAAACCAATTTAATTCTATATTTATTGAGCACCAACCCTGCAATATAAATTGAAGCTAAAATAAAAATCCGATTATTTTTCCAAGTTTTTCCGCGAAAAGCTCTATCTTGTTTCTATAAAATGCACAAAGACTCCGTTACTTCCATCGATACATACTAACTAATTGAGGTCATATTTATATTTTTCAACGGAATTTATTTTTCTCATTACATCGCATTACCATTAATATATGTGTTTTTTTTTCTTTTGAAATTCAATCGATATTTTACATAGCATTAATATTCTGTTTCCAGTTGGTAGAATAAGTGGAGTATTTCCAGCATGTCAACAAAAGTAATTTGAGAAGTAATCTCTTTAAAAAAGAGTTATATAGATATATTTTTTTTGTGTATCAATCTTTGGATGTAAAAGGTAAAATATTATCTAAACGTTGAAGATGTAAAATATATCATTGTTGCCGCTTCTGTCATTAAGCAAATGAGATTTATCTTTGTATGTTTAATATTGAAGAGTACAATTTGTGTCTAAAAGCAAAAGTGGAAAGTTCATCCAACAAAAAGAGAGTGGAAAAATTGAATGAATTTTGAATAGTGATGTTGTTTTTGGATAAGCGATGAGAAAATATTTCGATCATTATTATTTAATTCAGGCATTGAAAATGAAAGCAATCGTTGATTAAGTTACAAGAACAATTTGCATAATTTTCAAGTGGCATCACTTTCCTTGGTGCTCAAACAACTTGTGTGACATTTTGCTACCCGGTGATGGTCCAAACGGCTCACCAGCCATCGAGTGTTTAATTTTCTCAATGTCGATTTTTGGTTTTTTGGCTGGTGTGGATCGCCGAATGATAATAGAAAGGAGGAGTTTGACTCGAAATCTTCACCGGCTCCGATAATGGCGCATCCGAATCCTCCGATTTGGACTTGCCCCACCAATTGCTAGCGCTGCCAAAATCTCCGTCCAAAACTTCGTCAAAACGTGTTTTCCAAACGCCTTGCTCATATATTTTGAATTTCGGTATAAAAGTTGAACATCTAACCAAAATTTAATCCAGTCTTCTATGTTTACATGAACGGTGCTAACAGCAAAATGAAGACCTTAGTAAGACTTATCCGTAACTCGCCAATGAATTGATTAATAATTCAATTTTGAATTTTAGGTAGTAGTGACAATTCTCGCTTTGGCTCTCTGTGTATTTGCAGAGGAAAAAACTGATGACAAAAAGAATGTAAAGCGAGGAGTTCACCATTTGGAACATCACTCAAACTCGATTGAAAGCCACCATGGCTCATCGTTGGGACATGGAGCTTCCGGAGCTTCCTATTCAATCCAACCATCTTTGAGTTATGAGGTCAACCAAGGAAGCGCAGGCGCTTCATTTGGAGGATCAACCGGCGGTTTTGATGCCAGCAGTTTGAGTACCGGAGCCGAAGGTGGATACAGTTCTGGAGTTTCTGGTGGAAGTGTCGATTTCGGCTCTTCTGCTCTTTCTGGTGGAGCCTCTTTTGGAAGTTCAGGTTATGATGTATCCGGTGGCGCTTCAGTTGGTGATGCCGGACTAGGTGCATCATTTGGAGGTTCTGAAGCCTCTTTTGGAGCTGGAGGTTCTGGAGCATCTTTTGGAGCTGGAGGTTCTGGAGCCTCTTTTGGAGCTGGAGGTTCCAGCTACGGGGGCTCAGTTGAATCTGCTGGAGGCGCCAGCTTTGGTGGTTCAATCGAATCTTCCGGAGTCGGTGTTGGATCGGCTCATGCTAGCGGAGTCCATTCTCAAGCCTATCAAGACGCAGTTGCTCAATTAAAACCAATCATCGGCAAAGCTTTTGAAATCAGTCGTCACATTCACGTTGCCCACAAATATGGAGTTCCCGTCTCTCGACCAATCCCAGTTCCAATTACAAAAACCGTTCAAGTTCAAGTTCCCAAACCAGTCGCCGTTAGAGTCGATAAACCATATCCAGTGCACGTACGCCGACCAGTCCAAGTTCCAGTCATCAAACGAGTGCCATACAAAGTCGAACAAAAAGTCCCAGTTCAAGTCAGAGTTCCTGTCCGCGTTCCTTATCCACAAGTCGTAAAGATTCCAGTACCTCAACCTGTACCTGTCAAAGTACAGAAGAACATCCGAGTTCCAGTTCGTGTACCTGTTCCAATTTACCAAAAAGTGCCTGTACATCTCCGACCATCAATCCATCAAGTTTATTTCACGCAAGAAGGAGCAGTTGGCGGAGCCGAAATTTCTGGAGGATTCAACACGGGAGGTTTTAGCACGGGAGGTTTTAGCACCGGAGGATTTAGCACAGGTGGATTTGGTGGATCGTCAGGATCAATTGAAGAAGTTGGCGCCGGAGCAATTGGTGGAGGAGTGATCGGAGGAGGTTTGATTAGCGGGGGAGCTATTGGTGGCGGAGCTGATTTTGGTTCGCAAGGCTATTCAACAGGAGGCTCTTTCTCAAGTGGAATTGATACCGGATCGATTGGCGTAAGTGGAGGATTTGGAGGCGTTGGAGCTAGTTTCGGCGGTGGTGTCGGAGGAGTTTATTCCGGAGCGGATGCCGGTTCTCTCGGCAACTATGCTAGTGGTTACAGCTCAGGAACGTACTAGAACAATCTTCCAAAACAATTTTACCTTCATTCCAGAATCATAACTTAACTGTGATCACTTTTCTTCCTGTCCTTTTTTTGAAAATTTTGAAAGATAATTTAAAAAATAAAACTGTACCCAATGAGTCAATCCTAAGTTTTTATTTTTTTTTTAAAGGAACTATGTAAACTAATTATTAGATTTTTAATAAAAAAATAATTCAAAATATTACTTAATTTTTTTAATTACTCCTAATCTATCCATTTTGAAAATCTGACATTTATTTAATTTTTTTTAAAATGATTTCTTTGGAAAGTCACCATTTTTGGGTTTTTGATGGCTTTCGGAAATTCCTAAGAGGTTATTTTTAACAAATTATATGTAAGGTAATAAATTTTGAACGAAAAAACTTTTCAAAACGGCTTATATAATGATAGCGCATAGTAACAATTGGCGAGATTATGACCTCTTGATTTGTTTTTTTTTTTTGAATCTGATTTTGGATGATTGAAATCGTTCCTGTTCGTAAGCCACCTGTCTAAACCAGTTTCAAAAAAGTGACAATAAATCTTGGTCACAAACTTTATCGGATAGTAGATATAATAAACGCCACGGAATAATCAAAATTTCACATGCTAATTTTTTTCAATTTGGCATTGACAAAACTAATACGGCACAGACTAGTTGAGGTGAATATTTCAGACTTTCGGATTCTCAAGAAAAGTTTTTGGTTGACAGTTGTAAATAGCTAATTGATTGATTTCTTTCCAAATTATCCAACGATGTTTATAGATACATATTTTTTTAAATATTTCATAAATCTAAGATCAAATTTCCTTTATGGAAGGTGATGGAAGATTTCGGTAATTCAAAAAAAAAAAATTGCGTTTTTCTCTGAAGATGAAATGGTCTAACATTGGTACCTAAAGCTTAAAAATAAGTTTAAATATAAATCAAAAATTAAACAAGAAAATCTGGGCAAAGTAGGCACTTTAACATTCGGTAGGATATTAAAAGAAAATTGATATTCATGGAAATAAAATAATGAAAAAGATTTTGTATATTGATGAAATTTTTAATTGTCTACCTAATGGGGCTCTAGTTTCATATGCGGATGATACAGTAATACGCTGCTCTAGCAGTACTTGGGCTGAAATCAACCTTATTTTAACTCGATGGTTAATCAAAATTGACTTTTGGTTAAGAGAAAATCAGTTGTCTCTCAACATAGGTTAGTCTACGTATATTACGTTTGATAGTAACATTAATAGTATTCCTGATAATTTCCACCTTAAAATAAATAATGTTGAACTTAAAAGAGCAGATAATTGTAAGTATCTGGGACTAATTTTCGATGCGCACATGAAATGGAACTTACATGTCTATGAATTAACAAAAAACTAAGGTACTTTTCATTCTGATTCTTTAAATTGAGCAAATGATTAAGTCCCTTGGTATTAAAAATATTTATCATGGGTTATTTGAAAGCATAATCAACTATGGCACAATTGCATGGGATGGAGTATATAAAATAGTTTCAGGCCATTAATTAGTATCCAAAATCGTTTTATTAATTGTTTCACTTCACGTAATATTGTTGATATACCCTTTAGTATCAGGGAATCATTTATTATCAGTGCTTTAACATACTACTATAGTAAGTATACAGAACAATATAATAATAAGTTTTCACAAAATAGATCTATTTTATTAACGCTGCCAAGAACTAAAAACACTATTAGCTCTAAGAATCCTTATCTTAATCCAATAAAATATTTTATTAAGTTACCTAACCACCTTAAAACTCTTAATTTTAAGCGAAAACAATTGAAGAAAATATTAATAAGCTCAATGGGTAATTTAAGTGACTAGTCATTAACATAATTTTCACTTCAATTATATTATTTACTTTATTAGTAACTTTGTTTTAACCTATAATTCATTATATTATTACTATGTTTTAAATATATGCAATTGTAATGTTTTATTCTAGTTCTATGTACAGATGCTTTGCATCTCTATAGAATGTATACTGGAATAAAAATAAATAAATAATAATAATAATTTATAAGTACATATTCAATTTTAAAATCAGCAAAAATACGTAACTCTTTTTTTTCCTATTTTTCTATTTTAGTGCAGTAATTATCGTAATCGGCTTTATTCTATTTCTTAGAATTAGACATAATAAATACGATCATAGGATAACGAGAATACAAAGTTCTTTGATGTATGCTTATGAAGTACGAGCTATTTTATTTTGGGTCCATATTTTCGATTGGGTTTAACTTTCCTGTACAAATTTTATTTATTACGTTTATTACCAACTATCGTTAGTAAAAATCATATTTACTAAAAAATTAATTTTTATCATCAAATTAATTATATATCTTCTTAATTATGGTGAAATGAATTGTTTAATATACAATTGAAAGCTCGTTTACTGATATTTAAGTTCCGATTCTGCGCAGTATACTGTCTATGTTGGACAATACCGTTTGCTGTATTTGTGGATTATTGTGAATCTGATATTATAATGCTCTTATTATTAATATTAGGAGGTCTATCATCTTTAAATTCGATTTCTTATTTGTACTTTCATTTTTTCGTCAATGCTGTCAAACTATCAAGGTAAAAAATTCATCGGCACAAATATTTACAGAAAATTAAATTCCCTACAAAAAACGTCTCATTGAAATTTTTCGCTAGACGCTAGAAAATTAATTAATTAAGCTTTCGCTAGAAAATTTTCACCATTTCTGAATAATCAAACTTTTAAAATTGATATAATTTTTAAATTTATCTTCTTTATTTTGGAATTTTGTAACTAACGAACAAATAAATATATGGAAATGAACAATTTAGATTCTTGAAGGGAAATTAATGCTTTACAAAAAAGGTCTCTTAACGTTTTTACATAAAATCACTCTTTCAAAATTGGTTCAACAACGAAAAAAACAATAATTTAATTTTTCCTCTTCAACTTTAATTGTGAATAACGTTTGAAAATGTGATTTTATGTAAAAATGTTAAGAGACCTTTTTTGTAGAACATTAAATTTCCTTCAAAAAACCTATATTGCTCATTTCTACATATTTATTTGTTTGTTAGTAACAAAATTCCAAAATAAAGAAGATAAATCTAAAAATTACATCAATGTTTAAAGCTTGATTATTCGGAAACGGTATGTCTGGCAAAAATTTTCAAAGAAACGCTTGTTGTAGGGAATATGATTTTCTATAAATATATGTGCAGATGAATCTTTTTACCTTGATAATTTGACAGCATTGATGCAAAAATTAAAACACAAATAAAAAATCGGAATTAAAGATGATAGACCTCTTAATATTTATGTTAAGGACTCAAACCTTCCCGATATTTTTTTTGTCCCCTTAATCAATATTTTCATTATATACTTTTCAAAAAAAAAAATTGTCGAATTTTTTGGCCCAGTCTAGTGACCACCTCTTTAGCTACTAATTTCTTCAGCAACTTCTACATATTTTCAATGGGATTCAAATCAAGACTATTATCCTAAAGTAGGGTAATAAAGATAAAATACAATGTTTTGTCCTTATCCAGAAAATATATTTCTTAAAAATCAATGCAACTTTTTTAAATGTAAAAAGTAAACAGTATTAAATTCAATTTAGAAGAATATGTACATTTTGTATCAAATCTTAAGTACGTCTAATAATATGGCTAGGGACTGTAAATATTACTGATACGTATATTATTAACTTATATACCATATACTATTTCAAAAATCCTAATTCAAAATCCTAATATTCAAAATTCGCGGAGGGCTCTCCGAAAAAACTCTTAAAAAATTCACGGGGGTCTTATATATTTATTTAGTCTAATATATGATTTTTCTTTCTATACATCCATAATACTTATTCAAATACCGAAGCATAGAAGCCTTGCGATGGTGATTGCGATGTTGATATCAAGTACCTACCCCTAAAGAAGGGTAAAAAGTTTCTAAAGTTTCTAAACTTTTCTGGTTTCCATTTAAAAGAAACTTTATATTCTTTTTGGAGAATTTAAATTTAAGCCTTTAAAATTTTGGCGTTCCGAAAATAAGCCACTCCTAAAATCATGCAGCCTAAAGCTTGGACCTCACGGGCCTAGGCGTAAATCCATCATTGCCTATTGGTACTTGATGAGATTTAATCAAAATCAAAACTAAACCGAGAAAGAAAATCCCAATAAAATTTGCAGTATTTCTATTAGAAATAAATTAAATTTTATTTAACAATACGTTATTATAAGTGGATAGCTCGCATTTGCACTATATGACTCGTTTATTTTGAAAGTGGCGTAAGTCCATTTCAAGGACGGTCTATGTGATGATTCTTCTTCTTGTAACTAGAACAAAGTATGTTAATTAATTAACTGCTAAAGTTTCAGAAATCTCTGATTTCATTTTAGTTGTTAACAAAAATGCCAATTATTCCCTCCTCCTTAGTACTTTATGTTCCTACGGTTAAAAATGATAACACTATAGGGATTGTTCTTGAAATGGACTTAAGTCACTTTCAAAATAAACGGTTCATATCTATTATTGTAATTAAGGACGAGATTCATAACCATTATTCATCTTATAAACTGCATAAATTCAGGTAGTAAAAACTGCATTTCTTCATGAGTATAAATGCATTTTTCTTGTGAGTTTGTAAATTGTTTTCTGGATTATTTCCGGTATAATTTTTAATATAATTTATCGTCATGCAGGGTCGAAGTTGTTTGTTGTGGAAGATTCTTTAAATTTTTTTTTTGTTTCGTAAATTTTGCTAGTATAGCGCAAAAAAAAGCTATTTATAATTGAAGGATTTCGTTAAGCAAAAATAGAAATGTGAAGGATGTATTTGTTTGGCCAATAATCGCACGTGTGTGTAGAACAAGTTCACACGTGGTAAAACTCGTTTTTTGAAAATATTCCGAAAACCGAATGCTCTGTTAATCAAAAGTGAAGGGACACCGATGATGAAATTTTTTACCTCTAAGTTTTATTAATATTCGTGAAAGAGTTATTTTTATGATTTTGCCAAAAAAGCCTGTGCCGTCGACTGTTTTATTACGGATTTTTTTTTAGTTTCAAAAATAATCATCAATATACCTAAGGGTTACATAAAACCGACAATGATTTATGAACCTTCGATACCGGTTTGAGGCGATAGTTAAAACCATGACTTGTTTTTTTTTTCAATTAATCTACAAATTTTATGAAAACTTACGAATACTATTTTTGCTAAATAACGAAATTATTATGAGATACAAAATCAAACGTTTTAATGCGGAAATGTAATTATTGAGTGGATTATTGGGTCAAACCAATTTTTAAGATTGATAATTTCATGGGTCGAGACAAATCAATGACAATAATCGGTTGGGATTATATAACGAACATTTATTAATTGCAGTGCATTTCAAAAGTTTGGTTTATGTGCGCTATTGATTTTCAAATTAATAAAATATATTAATGAATTCAACAATGGCCATCGTTTGAGTACATCTTACAAAAAAAATATTTTGGAAAAAAAATACAAAGACCTTCACATTGGCGAAAATTAAAATTCTTAGATTTTTTTAGTTTATAATTTCCTTAAATGATCACAAGTTATAAGAGGGTAGGGATGAGGGTGCAGTAATTGGAAAACTTTTCACATGTTTCTATTGAAAGTGGTAACTAATAAGGGGACCGGAAAGTAATGTTGTTTCCTGACATAAAATTAAATACAAATTTTGAAACAAGTTTCAGTTTGAAATCGATAGTATAATAATCCACAATATTATTTTTAAATGAAAAATTAGTAAAAGTCAATTAATTACTAAGAAAAAATAGTAATTAATAATTTAGTTCCCAAATTTTTTATCACTTAGGCAATGTTTTAGCAGTTGAAATAGTTGGAAATCCGGACCACATATTGAGCGATGGGTATGACAATATTATTCTTTTTTCATTAATCAATTTTTTCCAGGAGTTTTATGAATATTTGGTACCATCTTCTCCCTTAAATTTTTTTTTTAAGTTTTTATTATTCTTGGTTGGTACGAGTAGGAGAACCCAAAACTTTCGGAATAACTACCTTGTAAAACTTATTATATTCCTTCGGACATTTGTCTAACCATTTCAATATAAATTCCAGGATAATAAATATTTTTTTTATCATTTACAAATTAACAATTTGCTCTAATCATAAAATATCTTTGGTACCACTATGAAATAACTTATGTGCTTAAATATGGCAATTAAATGTCTTTTGGTTTTGAAACGACATTACAATCCCGTACCCTTAATATTTAAATTAATGAGAGAAAATATTCAAATGACAAGGTATTAGAAAAATATATCAATAAAAATTTTACTTAAAAAAGATTTTAAGAACTACGCTTCAATTAATAAAACTCGTAATCGAGAAAAATCGAAAATTTGCTCGATACGAGGATCAAACCAAATATCTGCTAGTTTTTATTATTTTTTGTACTGTCGCTTTATAACTATTACAATCTTTAGCGACTCTAGGGTAACTAAAAATCCGTATTCGAGAAATATGGAAAAATTGCTCGAACTTAGGATTGAACCCAACACCTACCGGTTTTGGAGCGGTCACCTTGTCCACTCGGCCACCAGTAGGCTTTGAACATTGTATTGGAATGTAATTTGAAAGTATTTATCAGTATTACCAACTTAGTGGTATAATTTCAAAATTTTATTTTTTATTTTATCCTTACAACTTATAGGATTACGTGATAATATATACTTAAAGTTTTCATAGTAGGAAACTGATAATTGATTCTTTTCATCTTTTTAACTGTCATTTCGATTTCATTCAATATTTGCCATTTGACATTTGTATCAGTGTTGAGCTGTGAATATTTCACGGGAAGTTAATAGTTTTGTAATATTTATTAAATTTATGGGCATATTTAACTACTTTGGTTCCGCGGATCAATAAAGTTCTTCTACAGTTTATATAATTAACTTAATTAACTGTTTTTGCTTTTTGATTTTTCGCAACGTTTCACAGTTTATTACTGCTTTTTCAAGTGGATATAAATTACAATAGCATTATAAATGTATAAGTTATAACTATGAAGTGTTAATCATTGAAATTATAGAAAATCCTCATTAATTCTTGGAACCAAAATAATTGCAGGCAAACTTAGGATCAGGATTAGTAATAAATATGTACATAGATTAAATGTATACTTCTATTAGCAATCAACATTGAAACCACACTTTTCTTCCATGGGAAATAGCTTAAGTTAGCAAGAAGATTATAAAAAGATTTATCTTAAAATCATAATTACTTCATACTATCCTTCATTTCTAAGTTATTTCAGAAAGATTTTTTTTTGGGGATTTGAAACGTTTTCTTTCAACATATCCAGAAAATTTTATCAAAAACCAAAAATATTTTCCATTTAAAAACAATATAGAGAAATAAGTTTCGTATTTAAACTGTAAAAGATTGATTAATTCTGGTTTAAATTTCTTATATAATCCAAGAAAAAAATAGTTTGGCGGTTTAAATTTTGCTGTAAATGTAAAGTGAATTAAATATTTAATTCTGAGGTTTGTAATTGAAGAAAATTAGTGGGGTTGATGAAAGTATAACGCGAAAATGATATATAAACCTATGACAATAATCGTAATTGAATTATATTATTGATCTGTCGAAGTTTTGTTCTAATAAAATTCATTAAAAATGTTTCTTTGGGTAAGTGTTTTTAAACGAATTGAAAGATTTTTTTGTCATGTATAATTTTTTTAGTTTGCTGCGATATTTGTATTACATGTTTCCGAATCGTTCGGATTGGAATCCGATTTTCACGAGCCACAGGTGAAAATTGTTAAAGTTCCCGTACCACATCCCTATCCGGTAGAGGTGATAAAAAAAGTTCCTGTACAAGTTCCAGTTCCGATTCCCAATTATGTTCCCTATCCGGTGGAACATGAAATTCCTGTTTTTATTACACGAGAAGTTCCCGTGGTGGCGGCCAAGAGACCAGACATTGTTATTGATACCCCCAAATATGGCGATTTGTCCGTGAAATTTGAGCAAGGACCAACAAAAGTTTTAACAGTTAACGGCGGAAAAGCCGATCCTGGACCGTTTGGAGGCTCAATTTTTGAAGGCTCCAAAGTATCCGCCATCAAAACTTACAAAAAAGTGTGATTTTTTTTTTGTTGATTCTTGCATAAGCCATGAAAGTTTTATATGTTGTAATTTATTTTTATGTCCATTTAATAAATTTTATTGCAGTTAAAAATCGATTTTTTTTCTCAAATTTGATAGTCAATTTTTGATGCTTGTTTTTGTTTTATTGAAAAAAAATTGATATGCTTCAACCCTGAAAATTAACATTTACCATATTGTGCTTTGTTTATATAAAAGGCTTCGGATTTTTTTTTCCTCGTAGGAAAAACCATAAATTTTAATTTGGATAAATTTTGAATATTTTTTCACCGTTTTGGGAATATTATAGAACGTCGTTCGTTCGCTGTGAAAGAAGCTCGATTTTAATTAATAGACACGCATAATTAATCATAAAATAATTATATATATATATAAAATTTTGATGAATAATTGAAAAAGTTGAGAATCTTTTGCCCATAAATTACTGTCAACATTCTCGAAGATTATTTTGAGGGTCACGTTTTGGAGATTTTCAAGGCTGAACATTATATGATTTTGATCGATTTTTTTCACCGCCAAACCTTACCAAGGTACTTTGGGTTCAATGAAATCAATTTTTGTTTTTATTGCTTATAAATTTAAGAAAAAAACATTGTTTCTCTGTAATATTACAACAACAAGTAAAAAAAACACCGTTAATTTATGGATTTGAGCGTTTAAATTTATCCGGTAAACAATTTATGATGTAACTATTTTCCTTATTGGTAATTATTAATATTTATAAAAAGGAATTCAAAAAAAAAATTAATATATCCAATTTGATAAATTCGATTAATGAACTAATAAAGTTTATGAGAATTCTTTGGTTGGAAAAGTTATGAAATTCATAAAATTCTCAACATTATATTTTCTTCCATTCTTAAGTGGAAATATTTTGTGACAATTCTGCATTGTATTGCATTTTCCAAGAAAATTTATATTAGTTGTTAAGTTTGTCGAGAGATTTAATTAAATGGAAGTTATTTTATTTCAAACGAGCTTTGTGCTTTTCTAATATGAAAGCTTTTGATACACTACTTGTTATTAAAAATTTTAAGCTGTAGAAGTGAAGTTGCATTTCGTTCTTAGAACAACTAATCGAATTTTCATGATCAAAATGTAAAAATTATGTTGAATATTTAAAATAGGTGGTATCTAGAACTGGAGGTTGAATTCGGTCGAGCAATTTTGAAGGTGTTGAAGTTTTTTTTTTCATACGGTTTACTAAAATAGGCTTGAAAAGCCTGAATAGGTACCAGTCAAAGGATTTATCTTTATTTTTTGCGTTTTCCCCTACACTTGAGAATCATAAATTCATTCCACCTCATCAATTCGGTTTCAGACCCACTCTACAATTCAGCAATGTCTTAGTGTCGTTGTTGAAATCCCGGCAGCTCTTGAAAGAAAACACTACTGCCAAGGAATATTTCTGGATGTCATACGGGCATTCGATCGGGTATGGCATCCAGGACTTTTATACAAACTTAAAAAAAAATTGCCATCTCAATACTTCCTCATCCTCAAATCGTATCTTTCCGATCGCTGGTTCAGAGTGGAATGTGGATATGAAGTTTCTACATTCAAACCCATCCTAGCCGGGGTTCCTCAGGGTAGCATATTGGGCCCCATCCTTTACATCATATACACATCGGATATTCCAATTCATTCACAATGATAACCATCTACGCAGATGATACTGCAACACTTACCACCGATCTGAATCCTTTCCGAGCTACCAAAAAAATACAGCAGCACCTCGACCTTATTATCAATTGGTGCTAGAAATGGAAAGTAAAAATTAACAAAAATAAATTCATCAATGTAACATTTACCTTAACTAGACAATAATTTCCACCGCTAGTCTATGATAATGAATTATTACCAATATCCACAGAAGTTCGCGATCTAGGGTTTTACCTAGATAGTCGTTTTACGTGGAATCCACATACAAGACTGAAACGATAGGATCTAAACAGACGCTTTGGACTCATACGAAAACTTTTAGGACATCAATTTTCCATAAATGTGCAGAATAAATTAATAATTTACAGAACCTTTATTAGACCTATTTTAACTTATGGAATAGAATTGTGGGGCTCCAGAAAACTCTCTAATATTAAGCGTATCCAAACTTTTCAGTCTAAAGTTTTTCGAAAAATTCTTAATGCTTCATATTATGTCACAAATGAAGTAATTCACAAAAATCTTAATTTTTTTTATTTTTGAGAACTGATTGATTTCTGATTGATTCATTAGATTTCACGATAAATTATTCTCCCATTCTAATCCAGAAGTTCAAATTCTTTCCTCTATTCAACACCCGAAAAATCCTCATCGTTGCTTAAAGGTGGCCGAAAGATCATCTTCCAAATTCCTAGAGAGTACAAGTGTTGGGTGGAACTTCTCATCAAGAAATCTATAGGTTTTATTTAACCCTTGAATTGTATCAATTCAAAAGTCATATATTATTTTAACTAATAATTTGATAAATTTATTATATGTGTGTACTAGACTGGGTCAAAAAATCGTATATTTTCTTTTTGAAAAGTATAACGAAAATATTGTTCAAGGTGACAAAAAAAAATTATCGGGAAGGGTTGAGCCCTTAATATTAATATTTAGAGATCTATCATCTTTAATTTCGATTTTTTATTTGTGCTTTCATTTTTGCGTCAATGCTGTAAAACTATCACGGTAAAAAAATTTATCTGTACATATATTTATAGAAAATTAAATTTCCTACAAAAAACGTCTCTTTAAAAATTTTCGCGAGACACGCCGTTTCCGAATAATCAAGCATTAAACATTGATATAATTTTTAGATTTATCTTCTTTATTTTGGAATTTTGTAACTAACGAACAAATAAATATATAGAAATAAACAATATAGGTTCCTAAAGGGAATTTAATGCTTTATAAAAAAAGGTCTCTTAATGTTTTTACATAAAATCAGTCTTACAAAATTGGTTCAACAACGAAAAAAACAATCATTTAATTTTTCCTTCAACTTTAATGGTGAATAACTTTTGAAAAATTGATTTTATGTAAAAATATTAAGAGGTCTTTTTTGTAGAGCATTAAATTCCCTTCAAGAATCTATATTGTTCATTTCTATATATTTATTTGTTCGTTAGAAACAAAATTCCAAAATAAAGAAGATAGATTTAAAAATTATATCAATGTTTAAAGCTTGATTATTCGGAAACGGCATGTCTGGCAAAAATTTTTAAAGAGACAATTTTTGTAGGGAATTCAATTTTCTATAAACAAATGTGCAGATGTTTTTTTTCACCTTGATAGTTTGACAGCAATGACGCAAAAATGAAAGCACAAATAAAAAATCAAAATTAAAGATGATAGACCTCTAAATATTAATATTAAGGGCTCAAACCTTCCCGATAATTTTTTTTTGTCACCTTGAACAATATTTTCGATATACTTTTCAAAAAAAAAAAATAGTAGATTTTTTGGCCCAGTCTAGTGTGTACAGATTGCAAATAAAATTTAATAAAATTTGCGGGGTTTGTCCCCCTTAGTATTGGTGGCTAACCAATGGTGCTACCGCCCCTCGACGAGCAAACCTAGAACTCAATCCATGTTGTTTAAGTCCTTGTCTTTGTCTTTAAATGTTATGTATTTTCATAGAGCATTATGTATTTTTATAGAGCCTTGAAGAAGTTAAGAATGACTGACGAAACGTTGGTAATAAAATAGGATTCCACAAGAAGCTTCGTCCTTATGGCCCACAATTTAATTATTATAGAACTGACTATTTTTCTTTTTGATAAACCATTGCTAAATTTTACAAATCATAAATCAAAAAAAAAAAAATAATAGCAACTAACCAGTTAGAACCTTTATAAAATGTAAATATATATGAAATTAAATACTAACGTTATAATGAATACAAGCGTCAGGCTTATTAAATAATCAATAATGAGGAAAATGTCATTCACATGGTTTTGGTGATGCTAATGGAGAAATTATGATCCATGGCAAGAATCAAAGACACATTCACTTTTGGTTTTTTTGGCTCAATTAAATTAAGAAATAGCTAAAAATACATACATGAGAAAAACAAGTTTTATGTTACTATAATATAAAGTTTTAGCATTTTCATTATCATAATTTTTTTTGATTAGAAGAATATTTCGTAACTCCAATAAGTATCTTATCTTTTAGTGAAACGATTGGAAGAATTGAAATCTAGAGATTATCGTTTTTAATTTTCTCTTTTATTTTTTTGTCAAATTTAATGATTTAAGATAAAATATTAATATTTTTTTATTGCCACTCTTATGAAATAAGATGATGACTGTGACATTTTGAAAGATGTAAGGCTAAGGTTTTTGTTTTGCTTAGAGTAGATGCCATTTTTTTTGACTTTTGATTAAGAAAAAAAAAACGATTTTGCCGGAAAAGCTACTGAAAGTTGTACTAAAGGATCAGAAAAATGACTACCAATTCGTTATTTTGGATAGTTTGGGTATTTTTCATATCAAAGGCATAAAAGTGAATCAAGGATTAGAAGCTCGTTAGAAATTTAATTTTGCTCAAGAAAACAGGTGATAGTATAACTAAAGTCCTTATTTTCTATAAGTAAGGTTACTGTTAATGGAACACTAGTAGAAGAAATATCTTGCCTCAAATATTTGGACTACTATGACAAACTACTAATGTGATCCTTATGATGAAATCAAAGCAAGGATTAAGCAAGTTTGAAGAGTTTTGACTAATAGTTATTTGGAAAATTGTACAAAAGAATAAACCTAGTTTTAAACTTAGTAGTAACTAACTAGTATCGCTAACTTTCTTTAAAAATATAAGCTTACGTGTGTTAAAATGAGTAAACGATAATATTTAATAGAAGTGAATAGAAAAGAAAAAAACATATTATTGTAAATCAGGTCTAAGGTTTTAAGGTTTTAAGATTTTTCTGTTCTATGGACGTGAATGCTAGGCTTTTGAATCAAATATGGAGAGGAGAGTAAAAACTTTCAAAATGTACTTGTACCACTACATCCATTGCATGGATGCAGAAAGTTCATGCAACAATGCAACCTTTAAAAAATGCAAGAGATTTTTTTGTTAATTGTTTTTTACCGTCGTATTATAACTACAAAAGTTTTTAGCGACTCTAGGGCTTGTATAAATCCGTAATCGAGAAATATCAAAAATTTGCTCGATCCTAGGATCAAACCCAACACTTACCAGTTTTGGAGTGGACACCTTGACCACTCGGCCACCAGTAGGCTCTCAAAGAATTTGCTTTTATTTGATAATATTAAGCGATGATTTGGAGCATTTTCGTTAGAATTTAGAGGCTAGTAAAATTATTTCTAATGAATTGAAATATAATGGTTTAATGGTGGTATTCATAAACCTGAAGTTAATAGTAAATTATTGTTGGTTATTTACCGCCGTTTAATGACAAATTAGATCTTGATTAGTTATAAGATTAATGAAAATCTGTAAATCGAGATATATTAGGTTACTTATCTAAGAAAAATATGATGAAATCAATCCAACAAAAATCCAGAATTTGTTGTGCAAATTATATACAGTTGCTTCCCAAAAGGAAAAGTTTTCAACAATGTAATTCTCAGAAGAATGCAAAATATTTTTTTAAAATTTTTATTTACCGTCATATTATAACTAACTACTAAAATATTTAGCGACTCTAGGGCTTATATAAATCCGTAATCGAGAAATATTAAAAATTTGCTCGATCTTAGGATCAAACCCAACACCTACCAGGAGCGGTCACCTTGACCACTCAGCCATCAGGTTTTCGGATAATTTTTCTTTGACATTATTAAGCGATGATTTGGGACGTTTTCATTAGAATTTAGGGGGTCGTAAAATTATAAAAAATGAATTGAAATATAATTGTGATAATTGTTTAATGGTGATCATGGTGATATACATAAACCTGAAGTTAATGGTAAATTATTGTTGGTTATTTACAGTCGTTTAGTGACAAATTAGATCTTGATCAGCTTTTAGACTAATTAAAATCTGTAAATCGAGATATATTAGGTAATTATCTAAGAAAAATTTGATGTAATCAATCCAACAAAAATCCAGAATTCTTTGTGCAAATTATATACAATTGGTTCCCAAAAGGAACCAAGAGTGAAAATATTAAATTCTACAAGCCCTAAGATACGAAGGAAAAATTATCAAAACAAATCATTTGAATAAAAATGAAAAGATTAAGGTAATTATGTATGCGGTAATCAACATTCTTCGATTTCCTTATCAAAATCAAAAATCTCCAATAATTTTGCATAATATTTTCACATTTGTAATTCCAATTAAAAACTAAAAATACTATTTTGAAAACAGTTTTTTTTTCTTCGGCAATAATAATTTCTAAAAATTCATCTTAATTTATTAAATTTCTGTGGTTTTAAAAATATCCTTGCAAATTTTTTCCAAAAATATCAGAAAAATTATCAAAGAAAATTCCAAATTACTTAAAAAAGATTTCATAGTCTTATTAGCTAAATTATTAATGAATCAGAAAGTAGATAATGATAGAGATAGCCATTTAATTAAAGATTAAAAATATTTTCGTATAATATGACTGAAAATAATTAGAGATAAAGTTAAAGCTTATGGGAAATAATTAAAATTCTTCGCCTTCGCCTTCTCCTTCACCCGAGTCCATGCCCACTTCTTCATAATCCTTTTCCAAAGCCGCCAAATCTTCGCGAGCCTCTGAAAACTCACCCTCTTCCATACCCTCCCCCACATACCAATGCACAAAAGCTCGTTTGGCATACATTAAATCAAACTTATGGTCAAGACGTGCCCAGGCTTCGGCAATGGCCGTGGTATTTGACATCATACACAATGCTCGTTGAACCTTGGCCAAATCTCCTCCAGGAACCACCGTTGGTGGCTGATAGTTGATTCCTACTTTGAATCCCGTCGGACACCAATCAACAAATTGAATAGTTCGTTTCGTTTTGATTGTTGCAATCGAGGAGTTCACATCTTTTGGTACAACATCTCCACGATATAACATACATACTGCCATGTACTTCCCGTGTCGAGGATCACACTTTACCATTTGATTTGCGGGTTCAAAACATGCGTTTGTTATTTCGGCAACTGATAATTGTTCATGGTAAGCTTTTTCGGCGGAAATAACCGGAGCGTATGTCATCAATGGAAAATGAATCCGGGGATATGGAACCAAATTAGTTTGGAAATCCGTACAGTCTACTTTCAATGCCCCTTCAAATCGTAGTGCAGCTGTTAAAGATGAACACCCTTGGGCTATTAATCGATTCAAATTTGTATAAGTGGGACGTTCAATATCTAAATTTCTACGACATATATCATAAATCGCTTCATTGTCTACCATAAATCCACAATCAGAATGCTCCAAAGTGGCATGGGTCGTCAAAAGTGAATTATACGGTTCAACTACTGCTGTGGAAATTTGTGGCGCTGGATACACGGCAAATTCCAATTTCGATTTTTTTCCGTAGTCCACCGAAAGTCGTTCCATGAGTAATGAGGTGAACCCCGAGCCGGTACCACCGCCAAAACAATGAAACAAGAAAAACCCTTGCAGTCCTGTACATTGGTCGGCCAATTTCCTAATTCGGTCCAAAACCAAATCGGCCATTTCTTTTCCCACAGTATAGTGACCCCGTGCGTAGTTGTTCGCCGCATCTTCTTTCCCCGTAATCAGTTGTTCGGGATGAAACAACTGTCGATATGTTCCCGTTCGCACCTCATCTATCACCGTCGGCTCCAAATCAACCAAAACCGCTCGGGGTACATGTTTTCCCGCACCGGTTTCACTAAAAAATGTGCAAAAACTGTCATCACCACCACCCACTGTCTTATCAGACGGCATTTGTCCATCGGGTTGAATTCCATGTTCCAGGCAGTACAATTCCCAGCACGCATTCCCAATCTGAACTCCAGCTTGTCCAATATGAAGAGAGAGTACTTCACGCATTGCTTTTCTGTTTGATAAAGTTTATTCGATTGTATAGAAAATATCACGAGCACAAATATAAACTTGTGATCTGTTTGAAAAATTGGTTTCAATTGATTTATTGTACAATAAATAAGTTTCCAAGAAACCATCAATTCCTTTATTTTTCTTTTATAAAAAAGCCTTCTTTAAATATAACAATTTCAAAACTAAGTTCTCTAGATTTTAACAACTACATCTTTAACAATAATAAATAACAAACGGCAAAATACAAACCAGAAAATATTTAATTTTCAGTTTTGATGGCTTCGCCATTTTTATTGTGTCGCTTATAGTTATGTGAATATTCACTTTGTGAATCTTTCATTTGTGATAAAAGACTGTATAGATCCAATTTAGGGTAATTGGAACCACCAAGTTGCTGCATAAGATGTTCCTCTAGATTATACATCCCTGTTGATCCTGCTGCCTGGTACGGATTGGTGGCAACAATTTGGGTTTCATAGGATTTTGAGTCGTGGAAATTTTGACTTGGCATGATATACGCGAATTGGGGATGCTGATTATGTTGAGGATAGTACATGGCGGAAGCCGAGTTTGAGTCGTAATGTCCGGAAGTGTCGCTTTGCGACTGATAGTTATGTCCTGAAGATGGTTGCGGTTGATATCCATAAGAATTTTCGGAAGAATAGTCTTGCGCTTTTTCGTACTCATCATACTTAATTTGGTGGTTCTCGACGGGAATTTTAACAGGGACAGGAACTTCAATCGGTACTGGTTGGGAAACCTTAACAATTTTTGTAATGTGAACAGGATACGGTTTGGGAACTGGAACCGGATATGGTACGTTCTTATGTATTTTTACGGGATATGGAACGGGAACTTTAATGGCATAGGTTCTGGTAACTTTTATTACTTTTCCAGAATCGTCCTGACCGTGCGATACTTCACCCAAGTCTTGTAACATAGCCTTTGGGTACATACCCCGAAAGTGGGATAAATCCGGGGTGAATTCCAACTTCTTGCCTTGATTGTGATCAATGTGACCGGTTTGGGGCGGTAAATTTTGCTGGTTTTGGGTGACTTCATATTGCGAGGAAGCGGCCAGCAATGTTGAACAAATAATGACTATCTAAAAATTGTAAATTTATTCAAAATAACAATTTTATAGGCTTCTTATTGAAGCTACTGGTTATTAAATTGCTTAGATCTTATGCGTGTAGTGCGGGAAAATTTAAATTTACAAGCAATTAAGGCAAAATGGTTGTCGATGGTTTGTTTATCGGATGAGCCAAACTGGTTGTTGTAAAAACTTTAATTAGCGTTCGTTTGATTTGATTGTTGGAAAAAATTAATATACAAACCACATAAACCGCTTTTTAACACCCGGATTTTGGACAAAATGTGAGCACCTGGTCCAAAACGGAAAAATTAATTAATGTTAACTAGTGTTTTATGTGGTCCGATTTGATCTCTGCACTGATGTGTTTGGACCATCGCGTAATTGCGTAAGATGAAAGATGGGAATTTGAAATTTTTACATTCACAATGCCAAGTCGATAATGCTTGAAAAACTGGTCATTTAAAATGTGCAAATGGACAATAAATATAATAGCAATAAAATGTTCAACCAATTTGGCGTTTTGAATGGTCCACAATGAAGGACACTGATTAGATAACCACGCATTTTCTTCAGATTAAAAAAAGAAGTTCACAACACTCACTTGTATTCGCATTTTGAAGGTTTTTATATATATGTTCGATTAGGACTCGGGAAAATATTCTGCAAAACTAATCGCAATTGATGCAATGCCGGATACTTTTATAGGAGCAAATTATCTTCATGTACATTCTCCTTTCTTTTTGCTCTTTGTATTTTGTTGTTGGAAATAACAATGCAATTGATTTGTACTTTCTACTTGAAACGACGATTAAATGTATTTACCTATAACAAATTTTACATGAGATACAACCAAAACAATTTATTATATATATATGCTTTAAATTAATTTCTTCAAAATTATATAGGAAGCGAATTAGTTTTCTTTTCTGCCCTCCCGTCTCATAATGCATCATGGATGATAACGATGGTGAGGTTTTTTTTTTCAAATTTGCTAATTGCTTCATTACAATTTATATTCAAATTTGATTATAATTATATTGGAAGGTTTTTTTTTTTGTTGTTGTTGTAACAATTACGAGTACAGTTAGAAAAAACCGAACCGTTCGTTATGATTTCGATTGTGATTGTCGGAATTTGGTCAATGAACTCGAAAATTGATTCAGCGAAAGTGATCCAATTAAATGCAATTCAGACGATTTGAATTAACCCTTTTTTATTACTGTTTTTTGTGATTGGAAAAAGAAAAAAAAAACTGAAGTTAAGGAAAAACAATCAGTCCTTACTAAAATTATAAACGCGGAAGTTTGTATATATAGATGCCGGGATGTTTGATACTCTTTTGTGCAAAAACTACTTAATGGATTTTAGTGAAACTTTACAAAGATATAGCTTACTAGCTGATCTCCGCCAAGGTTTATAAATTACACAGGTTGCTCCATTAGAAAAAAAAATGACGTCATACGAATAATTTTGAAATTGATCAGTCTGAAGATATGTACGAATTTCTTCTGGATACGTCACGTATCAATCACGTAGCTACCATGAGACCACCTGTGTATTTATCAAACCTTGGATCCCCGCAACTTCGTCTGCGTAACGTAGGTGTACATTATGTTTTCTTTTCAAATTTTCCATTTGTAGTGGTATATGAAAATTTGTATTTTTCTTTCTTTTACGAAAAACATAGTCATACTTGAAAACACTATTTTCTCAACTTGAAAAAGACACATTTAATAAAGTGTTGCAAAGAATAACATTGTTCTATGTAATAATCAATTAATTTTCAAAAAATATTTATAAATATCTAAAAAGAGTATGTCTATTGCGTATAACTACGGTTGGTATACCTACCGTAGACCAAACAATCTGTAAATCAATCAGCATCTATACATAAATAAAAAATATCGCCAAGTTCAATAAAGTTGGTCTTAATTATAAGTAAAATGGGGTGACCATGCGACATTTTTACATTTTTAAACTTGTGATATCTTTCGAATGGAATGTTCAAATTGAATACCTCAAAAAGTTATATAATGGCATTAAAGCAAACTTAAATATGAAGTCATTTATTTTGATAAGGATTAATCCCAAAGTACAAATAAAAGAGCTTTTATAACGGTGGCATTTATATATATTTTTTAAAATAAAAAAACACTTATTGTGACATAACTATAATAGTTAGACATATGCTGTCGCTCTATTTTTTGTAGATAATTATATGTTCTGTAAAAACGTACTACATTATTTTGTTCTATAACCAATAGTTTTCGCAAGGCACGCGATAAAATAATGCTTTTTGGTAATTTTTTCAGACCTTGGGTTACATTATTGGAGTTTTAGTGTGGATCTCTAACTTTTTTGAAAATTTAATATATCTTATGTTTACCGGAAAAAGTAGAGCTTTTTAACAGTGAAAGAATTTTTCAAATCGGTCAAGTAGTTTCGGAGCCTATTCAAAGCAAACAAACAAACAAATCTTTCCTTTTTATAATAACAGATACATCAAAATAACATAAAGGCTACCATTTATGAAGATATTGCATAAATTGCGTAAAATATAATGATAAATTTCAAGTACAGAGGTGTGAAAATTATTATTAGAGTCCAGACACCTCAAGAAATAAAAAACACATTTTTGTTTTTAAAAGCGTCATAAATTGAAAAATTACAATAATTTCACTCATCTAATATTTTGTGTGGTACCCTTTATTGTTTATAATTTATTTTTCCCATCCTGGCATGCTCTATACTATTTTTTTTATTTATATTTTATTATGATACCAAATCGTAATGAGTTCGGTAATCAGATCCACCCGTGTTTTAATAGTTTATTTTTTTAGTTTTTTCTTCACTATACCCCAAAAATTTTCTATGGGATTAGCATTAGGACTATTTCCTGGCCAAAAAGGCACATTAATGTTAGAATTTTTGAGAAAATCCATAACTTTTTTGGCTTTATGGCATGGAGCTCCATCCTGCATAAAGATAAAATTTTCTTCCGGAAACCACTCTTTAGTTTGAGGCAATAACCTCGTTTCTAAGACTTGTATTTGTTGGTTTTGCCTCATAGTACCTTCCACAATGTATATCCTACCGGGGTACCCTTTGGTGACATGCAGCTCCAAACCATAACTGATGTTGGATGTTTTACAGTCTGGGCGATATATTGCTGGAAGAAAGTAAAAATCTTCTTTTGAGTCTAATAATTTTCATACCGCTGTAAATCATCAAATAAATAAGTACGAAAAAATGCTGCCATTAGTTACAAGTATAAAATGTGTAATGGAAATGTTTATGTTAAAAAGTCCTACACAAAAGTCCGTAGCAGCATATACATATATCTATTATTTGTAAGCCATTATCGCCAAAACAGTAAACCATAAATACAATTAAAAATGATAATTTATTTCTAATGCACATTTGATAATAACAAAATGATCTTTATATTACCATAAATATTTTCAACACTTCTGGTATTATATGCGCCGTTTATTTTAAAAGTGAGTTTAGTCCATTTCAAGAACAATCCCTATAGCATTATCATTTTTAACCATAGGAACATAAGATACTAAGGAGGATACTAAGGGTATATTTGGCATTTTTGTTAACAACTAAAATGAAATCAATGATTTCTGAAAACTTAGCAGTTAAATAATTAACATACTTTATTCTAGTTACAAGAAGAAAAATCACCATATAGACCGTCCTTGAAATGGAATTACGCCACTTTCAAAATAAACGAGTCATATATTATTACTCGGGCATCATTATCTGAAAAAAATTTTACCAAGAAAAACCGTGAGGAAAAACATAGTCTATATATATAAAAATGCATCCTTATTTTCATTGGCATTTTTTTTAAAAACTTTTTAATACGCATTAATGATTCTTATTTTCTGGATACTTTTTTTAATATTTGATGTTTCTAATAATTTTTTTGTGCGACGTCTCGCCACTTTCGCAGCTTCTTCAGGTACTACTAACAGACAGTAACAATATT
Source organism: Sisyra terminalis (assembly GCA_958496175.1). Lineage (NCBI taxonomy): Eukaryota > Metazoa > Arthropoda > Insecta > Neuroptera > Sisyridae > Sisyra > Sisyra terminalis. The sequence continues at coordinate 60,084,680 of OY292274.1, forward strand.
ACATAATTAATACAATAAATACACTTAACAAAATACCTCAATTACAAACATCAAATTTTTAAATCCATGTAAAAAAAATTTTAAATTTATTGAATTATTATGAGAAAGATTATTTTACATGGATTAAAAATTTGATTGTATTAATTATGCAATATTGTTACTGTCTGTTTGAAGTACCTGAAGAAGCTGCGAAAGTGGCGAAACGTTGTACAAAAAATTTAATAAAAACATCAAATATTAAAAAAAGTATCCAGAAAATAAGAATCATTAATGCATAATAAAACCATGGATAAAAATACCAACAATGTTAATACTTTTTAATACTTTACAGAAATATTTGGACACGACACCATCTATCGGGTCAACTAGTAGTTCCCTAAGAATAACAATTAAGGTGCATTACGTATTGGTTAGGCACATTAATTGGCATTAGATTTCAACATCAAACCCACAAAATTAAAACTAAAAACTCAAAACCAAAAATCAAATGAGGATAATTGTAACTCTGCAATTAAATTCCTAAACGGGGATTGGCCTAAAATCCTCGATAGACCCAAGGTTTGTAAATTACACAGGTTGCTCCATTAGAAAAAAAAAATGACGTCATACGAAGAATTTTGAAATTGATCAGTCTGAAGATATGTACGAATTTCTTCTGGATACGTCACGTATCCATCACGTAGCCATCATGAGGCCACCTGTGTATTTTATAAACCTTGCGATAGACCAACGTTGAAAAGGTCTATAAGAATAGGACCAAAAACAAGGGCAATAATTCAATTAAAGCCTCATCCTCGAAAGATTGCGATCGATTTTCTACTATATAGAGTATCAGCTCTACAAACTCCAGCTGCCGCCTTTTACATCTGGAAACATATATTTTGTTATAAATTGAATTAAATTGTAAATAAATTATATATTGAAGAGTTTATATGAAGCATTTTCTTACCACAAACCAAACCTCTTTAAAATTTATAAATTCTGTTTTATATTTTTGTTGGAAAGTATATTGTTATTAATGATCTAAAGATGATTATCGACGATGTATACAGATATAGTGAAATGCATGCAAGTATGTCTTACTAGCCAATACCCGCGACTTCGTAAACTTAACATAATAATACTGTAACTAGATGTTTTATTCTATAATTATTTATATATTGACTATTAGGATCGAGGTCCTATTAAGTAGCGGATTTAGGTTCGATTCTGCCCTAGGCCCCATTCGATATGCTGCCCTTGTTCTTCCATAGCAAGGTGGTTATGTTTAATTTATACGTTAATTTTTATTAATTTAAGCAAAATATCTTATGAATTTTAATATAATTTTTTTAAATATAACTTATTAACTTCAATATAATTTTTAAAGATTAATTTAACTCACAGCCTTTTTCCAATTATCACTTTTGATATAAACTTCTTCTTTCTAGCCTTGGTTCCGGCGAAAACGTCGATTTTATTATCAAAATGAATTTCATGCACTAATAGAAGTTCAATAGATAATAATGCAAGGGCTTTAAGTAAACTTTGACCCAAACTTGTACGTTAGCAACCTTAAAGTCTTTCCAGGGTGGAAAAAGATCTTTCCCCTAAGCAATTTGGCACTGAAATTCAAAAAATCCACAGAACAATGTTAACATTAGGGTACACATCTCACAGATTCCGTGATGCTATACGTTCCATATATATTTTTGGATAACTTCAGTATTGAATGATAAAGAAGATAATGTAAGAGAATACAAAAATTTACGAAGGTCTCTTCCAAATCGTAAGCATACAAGATTGTTTTAGTTAAGAATGACGTATTTCGACTATCAGGATTCGCGTAGGACTTTAAATGTTCGGACAAAAAGGATCCAATTTAGCAAAAAGTTCTCCGGTAAAAAATACCATTATGAAGATCTTCAATTTGTTCTGAATATCCCCGAAATGGCAGTTCTCTTAATTGCCAGTGATTTAACAATTGAAAAATGTGAAATGATTAATTGGAAAATACAATTTATATAAAAAATGTTTATAACTCTTAACTGAAGATGTTCTATACATTTGTAGCGAAACTAATTCAAATCAATTTTTGAATTTAAATTGTCCGTACATTGTTCGTCTTTAAAATTTTGGCACTTCGAAAATTTTGCCGCCGTAGATCCGAGTCTCACGGGTCTAGGCCTAAATCCATCACAGGTTCTATGACCCAGCTTGATGGTAGGAATTGTAAAGCTAAATGTTAAAGCTGAAAAAGTTAAATAGCATTGTAAAGAATATTCCCATTGGTGAATATTCCCGCAGGTTCTACGATACCTTCCTCTTCAACCGTCTTGTAATTTGAAGCTCCAAGACTAGCGTCTGCAATGGATTGGGATCTTTTCCCTCCCAGGCTTGATTATCCTCTTGTAGGATAATTTTCACTGTTTTAGAACTCTTTTATATAATGATCGTTTTGAATCCTTCTCAAACGGGCAATTTTCAGTTTAATAGTTTTCCTAATGATGTCAAAGGGAAAGATTGAATAAAATTCCGCTCATTTATTCTCTCATAAAACGAACGAAACTTTTTATGAACTATAACTGTTTGGTACATACATAAATTCTCGTTATAATAATAATATGCTTCCTACTATATGCAGCTATTATTGTAAATTTTATCGTTCTTTCACAATTTTATGTTAAATCATCGAAGAGAAGTTTTTTTCGCCTTTTTTAAATCATTTTACAAAAAAATTGCTAATATTTCGTTTTAATTTTACGGCCAGTTTACGGTATTTTGCTTTACCGTTGGGGAAAGATAAAATTCTTTGATTGACGAATGATGAGAAATGAATTTCTTCTATAGAAATTTTAAAATAAAATATTGTTGTTTCTGATCGGAAAAGTTACAATTATTATAAGTATTAGTATCATAAAACAAATTTTAATTTTTTTTTCCGCTTGGAATTAATCTCATTAAGGCCCGATATTTTCACATTTAGATAGTGACATTTAACTTCCAGATAAAATTTTAACCGGAAGATAGAGAAAACATGCGTACTTTCACATAAAAATAGTCATATCTTTAGGATAAAATTAAACTATCTCCTAGATTGTTTATTCAGTACTCAATTTGCAAATAGTATTTTTATTTAATAGATAGAACATACATCGCCTTCTTATTGTTTCTGCACATTGTTAGTGCTGTCAAACTTAAGTGAAGCGAAAAAATTATATTACGAAATTGCAAGAATTTTCTGCCTATTTGGAGATTTACGAATTTATTAAGTAAATATATTGGTGTATATTATCAATGTGTAAATTAAATAAGCATCAATTTCATGTAATCAGACATAAACAATATTAATCAGTTACTTTATGGATATATTACAGTTATAAATAAAAGTGGAAATAGTTACTACGGATGATTTGGAATTGCTCAATGACCCTGAGGAAGAATTGATTCAACTTATAGAAATTATAAATCCTGAACAACAATATAATATAAGGCCAAGAATATTGATCATTTTAAAAAATGGACAGATCAAAAATTTTTCCAAAGATTTCGTTTTTCGAAATTTACGGTCGAATTTATATTATTACAAATTGAAGAAAAATGTGCAGTACTACACAATATAGCGATAGACCGAATGGAAGAAAATTTTGACACCGATGAGAATTCGGACTTGGAAGACAATATTCTTTCAGAAGAACAGGAAAGAAATGTTGAAATTCATAATGATTTTCCGCAGACCTTTTATTGATTATTTTAGGAATTTATTGCATCAACAAAACGTCTAACAAGAAATAATAGAATAAATATATATTTGTATTATGAAAATAAAAATGTGTTATTTAATAAAAGTTGTATAAAATTATACATTTTTTAGTTGTTTTTTCTTAATAGAAATTTCAATATGCATAAGTTTCATTTTCTTACGATGCATTTCTTCTGCCCTCTTCTCTTCTTGATTAAAATTATGAATTTGATTCATCAAAAGTTCGGTTCTAAGGTCTAAATTTTATCTAACTTTATAATTCAACAAATGAACATCTTCATTATTGAAATTTGGCACTCGGGTTCGTGTTTTCTTAACTTCGTTAGACATTCTAAATTATATTTTATTAATTTGCAGAACGACTATTTTTATATTTCAAATTCAGTATATGGGACAACTACAAAACTTCAATTTTTTACACAAGAATGGTGTCTCTTTCTAACGTCTTTGATATTGCTATCAACTTGTCTTTGTTTATCAATATATTGTTTCCTAGACTGGCCTACACTGGCTTATCCATAAACTGTCATTACTATTCTAATCTTTTTTATAAGATATCACGCAAATAACTAACCGGAGGTTTGTTTTGGTTGAAAATACAGTTTTGATTAATCTTACAGATAAAATTTTATCTCATAGATAATTATCATGGAGATAAAGCCTACCTATACTGAAGTGAAAATACCGGGCCTAAAAGTTTCAAACTGGTATACTAGCGAATCAATTCAGCATTTTAAACTTCTAAAAGTTTAAAAAGTTTTAAACTTCTTTGAAATAGTGTTCATTATGCATTGGCTTCCAAAGGATTGATCTTTAAATTTTTTGTCCTTCATTTTTTTACGGTGACAAATTGTAAAGAAATTGAAATAATTAATTTCCAGTTCCGACAAGCTTCTATTTTAGTTTGGCAACAAAGCCCACGTGAATTCTTTGGTTCCGTATTGCTTGAAGACTTGAGGCAACTTATTTATTTCAGTTAGAATTTCAATTCCAATTTTGTAATGTCAACGTTGACAAAAGTAATTAATAGAATGATGTATAGTTTCACTAACCAATAATGTTCAACAGTCAATTCATTTTCATTTGATTTATCAATGGAAATAAACTAAGAAAAATGTTTTCAATAAATCATTTTGAAAAATAGTTTAACAATGTTTTTTTTAGCGTCAATTAATTATCACAATAGGACTTATGATTAGATTCAAATTTAGGTATGGGTGCACCTAGAACTTGCCAGGATCTTAAGTTTCAAAGAGTTTTGTAATCGATCAATGAAAAGTAGAATAGGAAAGGATAGAAATAGTATTTAAATTGGCTTGAAATTATTATTTTTACGAAATGACAAAAGTTAAATGTTAAACCTATCTTCTCTCATTACTTCGGTTAATTTTTTTAGAAACTATTCACTTACTTTACATAGGGGTTTCTATAATATTTTGGAAATGAAGATCTAATTTTGTGCCAAATAAATTACTTACGATAAAAGTTCAATATATATAATAGTAAGGCCGAAGCCCTTACTTGTCTAAAACTTAATGGAGGGATAGAAGAAAGAGTAAAGCTTTTCAAATAACTAGGATGTCTTATCAATGAGAAGTGGGTTATGAAACAGGAAATCTAGTCAAGTGCTATAAGTTCCCTAATATCTTATATGGAATGGAAGGATGGATTCTTACCCGGAAACTGGAAGATAAAATTACCGTATTTGAAATGAAGGTATATCGCTGAATCCTAAAGATAGATTGGAGGGATTACATGCAAATTGAAGAAGTTCTAACAAAAGTTAATACCCCAAGAACTTTTATGATATCTATAAAGAAAAACACACTGATGGTACACTGATTTTTCCTATCTTCTCCTACGCTTCGGAAACGTGGACTATCCGTGCAGTTGATCGGCGACGAATTGATGCCGTCGAAATGTGGGTCTGGAGGAGAATTGCTATGGATCCCATGGACGGCTAAAAGAACTAATGTCTTGAACGAAGTTAAGCCAGTCCAAAGACTCTCTTCACTGACGTATGGCCGAATCCTCAAGTTTTTCGGACATATCGCGCGCCACGAGACCATGGAAAAGCTAATGGTACAAGGACGACCTGAAGGGAAAAGAAAACGAGGGCGATCGCCAACCCGTTGAACGGAAGTGGTGGAAAAGCTCGTTGATTCGACAGGCAAAAGAGCGTAATCGCTGGAGAAGGACCATCCAACAAGTTCTGAGAAACCTGGAACTCTCCACGTGACAGCCATTTTTTTAATCGCCATAAATCGGCAGTGATGTTGGATTAAGAAGAAAATAAAGAAAAACAAGATACTGTACTTCGCCACGTGATGCGTAACAATAAAAATTATTTACTTATCATTCCAGCTTATCATTCAGGGTCAGATTGAAGGAAAAAGAGCTTTGGGAAGAAGAAGGACATTCTGGCAAGCCAACTTTCGTGGGTGGTTTGCAAAAAGCATTAGAAATCCCAATCTTCAACGTTGAGGGGTATCAAAAAGAAGAAGAATTCATAACGACATGTAATACCTATAATGGTTTCGAAACTTACCTAATTTGTTTTATGTAATCCTATATAATTCACAAGTTTGGATGATTACGAACCTAGTTTATCCTCACATGTTTACAAGTGTTTTTATAAATGTTTACCTATAATTCTAAATGATATATAATAGGGGGAGGGGGTCAAAAAAATCGATTATTTTTTTTTACAAGTGACGCGGAAAAATGGGTTGCTAGACACCTAAAAAAAATTCTCACCAAGTATGAGCTCTTAATTTTAATGGGAAGATCCTCCGCATCGCAGTTTTGTATTTTTTTCTCAGTCCAATAGAAAAAAATTCATACCTCATCATTTATCGATTGTACAGAAAAATGTTTTGAAGAATTTTTTAGGAAATTTAATGCTCTACAAAAAAGGTATTCTATATTTTTTCCGTAAGCCGCACCATTTGAAAGATATTAAGGTTTTAATTTTGATTATTTAAATGACAAATTTCATTTTTAATTATGAATTTTATAACTCGGCAATAAATGATTCTTATACAATGCGCAATACAAATTTTTGTTGGAAATGAACTGCTCTATAAAAATGGTTTCTTATGTTTTGGCGATTAAATTAACCGTTCAAAAGATATTCATCATCAAACTTTCATGTGTACAGATTTTAAAAGTTTTTGGTGAGATATTCGAATAATTTCAATTTAATTTATAATTTTTGAAAAAAATTACACGAATTTTAGTTTTTATCAACTGAGAAACTTCAAAATATTTTTCAAGTTTTTTTTTACGCTTAAGTATATTTGTCTCCATTTTAAAAAAAATAAATTGTACATTATTTATCGCTTAGTTAAATATTTATTAATAAAAAAAGTAAAGTTTTCATTATACATATATTATGATTATAATGTTTGATGATGAATATCTTTTGAAGGGTTAATTTAATCGCCAAAACATAAGAAACCATTTTTATAGAGCAGTTCATTTCCAACAAAAATTTGTATTGCGCATTGTAAAAGAGTCATTTATTGTCGAGTTATAAAATTCATTAACAAAAATGAAATTTGTCTTAAAATAATCAAAATTAAAACCTTAATATCTTTCAAATGGTGAGGCTTACGGAAAAAATATAGAATACCTTTTTTGTAGAGCATTAAATTTCCTGAAAAATGCTATCAAAATATTTTTCTGTACAATCGATAAATGATGAGGTATGAATTTTTTTCTATTGGACTGAGAAAAAAATACAAAACTGCGATGCGGAGGATCTTCCCATTAAAATTAAGAGCTCATACTTGGTGAGAATTTTTTTTAGGTGTCTAGCAACCCATTTTTCCGTGTCACTTGTAAAAAAAATTATCGTTTTTTTTGACCCACCCTAATATATATGATATATTTCTTACAATCCCTTAACCAAAAATTCTCAAAGATATCCAGGATAGCCTCCAAGTTTGCACCTAGTCTTGGTACATGATTCCAGAAAGACATTCCCTTATCTTCTATGACACTTGATTTACATTTGACTACTAAATGCTGACTACTGACTACTGAATGTTGATAGTTAAAAGTTTGTATTTTTCGGAATATATATCGTTAGTTTTTCTTGCTTGATTTCTTAGACGAAAATTCTGGCTACCATGAAGCTTCTTCCTGTAAAAAAATATTTTTGATTTAGGAAAAAAAATCTAACATTGTGGCATATTTACATTGGCATCATAAATACAAGAGAACTGTTCGTTGAAGACGAAAAATTGGAAAATCTTTCAAGATTTTAAGATATTTTCATACTTTAACAACGTATATTTGACTTACTTTAAACTTTAAACCAGAATTGGATTTTCATCTGATGTTTGTCGATTTAATATGGTTTTGATTTCTAGATTTCTTGAATCATAACAAGAAAAAAATACATTTATGTTTAGTTAGAAATTCCAGTTTTTAGCTCGTTAAACGGAGGTCATTATGATCTCCACCCGTTTATATTATGGACAGTCATTTTTGGGTTTTGACAATTTTTTTATAATATATTATGTCCTCGCTACAAATCCGGTATCAAATCGAAATCATTATTATATTTTCGCAGAGATTTGCATGATTATTCATAAAAAGTTTAGGTTTTAAAATTTTTACGTTGATTCGTTATTCACTAAAAAATATAAAACGAAAGACGTAGATGAAAGACGTACATATATTATTACTTATTCATTTTAATTAGTTGGAATACCCAAAGTTGATTTTTAATGCTTCCAATCTTTGTGCAATAATTAATTTTTTTATTAATATTTCTATTTAATCACGAGTTTAAGTAAAATTAAATTCCATAGTATTTTTTTTTTAGTCAAATCATCTCATTAGCCGGCATATTATTTTCAACAATTTTATTCTAACAGTTGGAAGTTTTGCATACAATTAACCGCAAGCTATTTTAAAAAAAATAATGTATTCATTGTTCTGCAGGAAAACATATTAAATTAACACCTTGCAATTTAATTATACACCTGATTAGTTTAATAGAGATGTGTTACAAGTGTAAATAGTTTAAAACGTTTAATATTACACAATGTAATCTGAGTTTGATAAACAAGAGAAATGAGATATCTTTTTTATAAATTTTTCTTGGTAAGTCGGAAAATAGGTCAGCGAAATTAAAAAAAAAATATAAAATAAAAGAATTTTAAAACTGGATTTTGTTGACAATAATAAACAATCATTAATATGGTATTGACGGTATTATCGTATCGATATGGTATTGATGATAATACAGTAAGGTATAGTCACCAAATTTCGTCCCCAAGCTTAATTTCGCCCCCTTGGGTATCTTTTTTTCTAAATAACGCCACTTAGTTTTTATAATCAGAATTTAAAGTCAGTTAAGTCAGACAACCATTTCAAATGTTTAGTGGTGAAATGTTGGGTCTGTGTCAAGATATTTAAAAAAATAAAAAAATTGTCAAGGTAAGTTTTTGATTGAAATACTATAGATAGGGTTTAAATGGTGATGTTCTTGAATTATTTAAACGAAATTTTGCCAAAATTTGATGTTATCGCTTAAAATTAAATCGATTATATTTTCATTTAGGTTATGACATGCGTTTTTGGTTGAATACATGTTGTCAACACAACTGGCAAATTCCTAATATCGTCCTCTTACATAAGCCTAATATCGCCCCCGGGACGATAGTGAGATTACTTTGTTATTCGGCAGTTGTATTTTTTCAACAATCATTTTTTCAATAAAGTATTTAGTGTGGACGAAACAGGGATCAGCACCATGATAAAATGGGAGAAAAGTGGATAGGATGCACAAAATATTTCCAATGGATGCATGAGGATTGTGTTGAAAATCCAGGACCTAACTTTATTTGTTCAATTTGCTTAGAGAATTAAAATTACTTAAAGTTTAAACTATAGGTACATCAATGATTAAAAAGTCTGATTAGATATTGTTATTATTATGATTATACTAATAATTATATATTGTTACAAATATAGTTTATGTTTATGTAAGTCCTGATTATTGTGATCTCAATATCGTCCCCGGGACGTAATTAGGTGCCCAAAAATTATTTTCAGAATGTCTACTTTTTTGTAAAGAATATTGTTGTATAAATAATAAAGAATTTAACAGATTTTTTTTTATTTAAAATAATAAAGAAATATTATAACTAAACTTTGACGTTATATTGATTACTTTAATCGCAACATTTTTTTCAAAATTTTTATTTTTCAAAAAGGGGACGTTATTTAGTAACTCTCCCTTACTAGTACGAAAGTAATAAGTAAGAAATAGTACATACATATTACAAACTTTTGCCTATTATTATAAAGAGAAATAAAATGCATTTTAGAGAATATTTCTTTGAAATTATTCAGTGCAATATTTAAAATTATGTTAGGAAAGTCGATTGATATATTATATAACATTATATTTTTGTATATTTGAATTAAAAATCAGTTTCAATACACAGATATAAATGGGCAAATCAAACATAAAATTACTATTGTATTAATACAATTTTAAGGACGTGGCTATAGGATTGTTTATACATATCTATCCTTAATGATATTTTATGGCAACAATCTACTTCTATATGTTAATATTTTCGATAAGTATTTTTCAAACCTGTGACCCTTGCTGCATTGATAAACGAAAAATTCATATAATATGTAATATAAATTTTTTAGTAGCTAAATATGTATACAATTAGCTATCATATTAAACGCTCTACAAAAAAGGACTGATAACATTTTTTGATTAGTCCATGTGTTCAAAAGTTATTCAAGATCAAAGTTCAATTTCTTAAAAATTTGATCGAACTTTGTATATTATCCCAAAACTATTGGTTTCAGTGTTAAAATAGGGGTCAATTTTTTTATCAAACATGAATTTGATTTGTGATAGATGTCAACAAATGATTTTTTTTATTAAATTTTTATGATTAATTTTTTTTGATCAAACTTTTAAAGAATTGAACTTTGATCTTGAATAACTTTTGAACACATGGACTAATCAAAAAATATTATCAGTTCTTTTTTGTAGAGCGTTTAATTCTTTATAAAAATCATAGAAGAGATTTATTATTTAAATAGTCGTTTGAACGGTATTAAAATCAGAAGAACTAAAATAACTTTTCCCATGCCATTCTTATGGGAAATAAAAAAATGCGATGAGGACAACCTTAATATTAATATTACGAGCTGAAATTTTAACTGGTGTCTTTTTACGCCAAAACAAAACTTTTCAGCCTGTTTGCAAGAATTTTTTTTTTTTTTTTTGAACCCTTTTAGTATACAAACTAAATAGAATGTTCAGTCAATTGTGTATACTAACAGTATCTATGTATACATAGCCAATTTAATATTTTATTTGAAAACCAGTAACTTTCCGTGAAATATTCACAGCCCAACAATGACACTACTGACAAATGGCTAAAATTTGCAATTAAATGAAATTGAAATGACAGTTGAAACTAATGATATGGTAGTTTGAATTTGAGCTAATAATTATTAAATTTGTACTCCACTTACATGGATGTATTTAAAACTTTATATTTTTTGGTAATGTCTTTGCCACAACACATACGATTTCTTATTATGTAATTTGATATTAAAAATAATTTGTGTTTAAAATTCTATCATATTTTAGTTATCACAAACTACTTATAACATGAGTGCCAATTTAGGGACTAACGAAAGAGACTTTCGGTAGGGGATTCAAAATATCTTTTTGATTATACCGAAGAAGTATAACTTCTCACGCGCGTATAAAAGTATATAAACGGTTTTTTTAATAATTAATTTCAATTCGCTTTCTCTTAGTATTATTTTTTTATATTTCTTGATTTATTAATTCTAGAGACCTTGATAGTAATGAAGCGGCGATAAATAACAATTAAAGAAAATAAATATAGGAATCAATTCCTTTAAAGCTCTGCTTCATTAATTAAAATCTAATAACTGTAAAATGAAAAAATCTTTATTGATGTATAATAGATTGATTCAAAAAAAATTATGATTTTTTTTTCTTAATTATATCGAAAATATTGTTGGGAATGACAAAAAAAACCCTGTGAAACTTTGAGCTCTTAATATTAATATTAAGAGGTGCCGCATCGCAAATTTCGATTTTCCATTTAAATAACATGGGAACAATATTCTCGTGCACTTTAGAATTTTATAGCTCACGTTGGTGTCAATATTTCGGAATAACCAATTTATATTATTGTAGAAAATTGAGCGATCTACAAAAAAGGTCTTGTACGAGTTTTTGATATATTTATTCCTTCAAAAGTTATTCTAGGTCAAAGTTGTACTAAAGAGAAATTTTAATATTTTTCCAATTTTTTGACGCAATCATCAATTATATGAGAAAATTTTATAGGACATTTTTTGTAGAGCACTTTTTTTCTGTAACTTATCTTCATAAAAGTTTTTGATATTTTTCACAGGTCCTAATTTATTTGCATTAAACTGAAAATATTCGTAATTTTATTGTTAAAAATTAATAATATTCCCTGAATTATTATATTTTTAACATAAAACATATTTTTTTTAATTTAATTAAATAACTTAGGACCTGTGAAAAATATCAAAAACTTTTATAGAGATAAGTTATAGAAAAAAAAGTGTTCTACAAAAATGTCCTATAAAATTTTCTCATAAAATTGATGGTTGCGTCAAAAATTTGAAAAAAAAATAAAATTTCTCTTTAGTTCAACTTTGACCTCGAATAACTTTTGAAGGAATAAATATATCAAAAACTCGTACAAGACCTTTTTTGTAGATCGTTCAATTTTCTACAAGAATATACCTTGTCCAGTCCGAAATATTGTCATCAACGTGAGCCATAAAATTCCTAAGTGCAAGAGAATATTGTTCCTATGTTATTTAAATGGAAAATCGAAATTTGCGATGCGGCACCTCTTAATATTAATATTAAGAGCTTAAACTTTCACAGGATTTTTTTGTTATTCCCAACAATATTTTCGATATAATTAAGAAAAAGAAATCATCATTTTTTTTGAATCAGTCTAATGTATAATAATGCAGATCCTCTCTAAAATGTCTTTGATTTTAAGGAATTTGTATCAAATTACAATTATAAAAAAAAGAATCATGATCTTGGGAACAAAAATAATTAAACATTGTTTAACATTCATTAACTTCATCGTTCATTACTCCTACAAATTCAATTTGTAATAATATATTATTTTTTCGAGAAAATGATTATTTGTACACGTATTTACAATTGGTTTTTATTCGTGCAATGTTTGAGGAAATCAAGTCGATGTACTCGACTCGTCTCAATTTATTTTTCTGCATTTTTCTCCACAAAAATACATTCACTTTACCATCGCTAGATTGGATTACGGCGCGACAGTAACTAGAGAATTGAATAATTGAGATATAAATGAATGAACGGTTCTCGATTACAATCGTTCGTCGATTAAAACGCCAAGTTCAAAATCATCAGATCCAATCCAACATTGAATTTATTTCCGCCATTAAGATTGCATTTTCTCGACTTTTTCCACCAATCTCCAACTTTCATTTTCAACGATTCCTTGCACTATTCTCTCAATTGACTCTCAATTATTGATTGAATTATTGTGGTCGTAGTTGTACAAAATTTGTAGCCCGAGATTTGGAAGAAACCTTCACGTTCTTCACATTCAAAACATTCATATCAACAGGCAAATTTTACGGCTACAGATAGACTTTATTGGAATTTTATACGTTGACATTTGTTTAAAATGAAAGATTCAAGGATATCATAAAAACTTTTAAAATATGTGGATGATTAGATATAAGTGGTTCAAAGACTAATTATGGTTTCAATAGCTCAAGTCTTTTTTTTTCTTCAAATGATTTATTGTACATCAAAACGAATTTTTATTGTTATTTAATTTTTATTTAAACTTTTTTTCAATTTGGCGTCAAATTGGCTGTCTTGTTTGGTGTTTTTATGTTAATAATTGAATGGAAAGAAGAAAAATTTAATTTATTTGGCTCTTCATTTTTATAGCCTCATTGACATTTTTCACACTGTATTTTTTAATTGGATCAATAAAATGTTTTCAGGTGATCCGTCGACAGTTGATTTTATGGATATTTAAACGAATTTTCCTCGTTAGACTTTTAAAATAAATATCTACTTTCAAATAAATAAGATTCCCATTTTAAATTCAATTAACCCCTAGCTATTTTCACTAGACTGGGCCAAAAAAATCATTTTTTTTTTTTTGAAAAGTATATTGAAAATCTTGTTCAAGGTGACAAAAAAAAAATATCGGGAAGGTTTGAGCCCTTAATGTTAATATTAAGAAGTCTATCATCTTTAATTTCGATTTTTTATTTATGCTTTCATTTTTGCATCAATGCTGTCAAACTATCAAGGTAACAAAATTTATCTGCAAATATATGTATAAAAAATTGAATTCCCTACAAAAAACCTTTTTTTAAAAAATTTTGCCAGACACGCCATTTTCAAATAATCAAGCTTTAAACATTGATATAATTTTTAGATTTATCTTCTTTATTTTGGAATTTTGTAACTAACGAACAAATTAATATGTAGATATAAACAATATAAATTCTTAAAGAAAATTTAATGCTCTACAAAAAAGATCTCTTAACAGTTTTAAATAAAATCACTTTTTCAAAAGTTATTCACAATTAAAGTTGAAGGAAAAATTAAATTATTGTTATTTTCGTTGTTGAACCAATTTTGAAAGAGCGATTTTTTAGCCCAGTCTAATTTTTACTCTTTATTTATAAAACTTTTCGTAAATTACATGGATCACTTTGCAAAAAGGAGGGTCAAATATCCTGATTCTCCTGCTTTTATTTACTAATAGAGTATTAGTTTGCCATACTAAGGAGGTAGAGGAATATGCAATTATGCACTCAATGGAAACTAAGCTTTATCAATTTTATACTTATGGGCATGTTCAAAGATATTTATGATATTCGGGCTGGAGAATACCAATCTTTGGTTGAAAGTTTGTATGTTATTTCAGTAGGTATGTTAAAAAATTAATCCTTAGAATTGGAGTTATAACCGTAATCCTACTGTGCACGTTTTTTTTTTTTTTTTGATATTTTTGATCAGGAATATCAATATACCTCTAACAAAATCGATTGGAAGCCTATTGGTGGCCGAGTGGTCAAAGTTACCACTCCAAAACTGGTAGGTGTTGGATTCGAATCTTTTAGGGAGCAAATTTTCAATTTTTCTCGATTTACGGATTTATATTAACCCTAGAGTCGCTTAAAACCTTAGTTGTTACGAAACGATGATAAATAGATTATAAAAAAAAATTAATGAAACTAAAATTTAGAAAAAAATACTTCCTTGCTTACACTTCTGTATAGATAAAGATGTCGTATCGATTATGGTTGCAAACATTGGTAACATTATTTATTTTTTTAAATGGTTATATTTTTATCAATAGTTTAGTAACGGGGAATGCTACGGGGCCGTTAATTTCCATAATGAATCAAGTGAAATAAACATGTCGTTATGTTTAAATCGTTATGTTATCGTAAAGATAAGAATATTATTTAGAAATATTGATGATGGAAAATTACTTTAATACACCAAATTCACCGGGAAATTAGTTAATTAGCCGTGTGAATTCAACACCATTACAATTAGTTACATAATAATTTTTTTAAAATAGTAAATCATTTTTTTTGTGATTATTACAACTAGGATCTATTAAAAAAATTTGGGCATTACCATATATTTTTTTAACGAAGGCCAATTAAAAAAAAATGATTGATCAAATACCGATCAACATGAGGGAATATTCAAAAGTATCGTCCTTGATTTATAAATTCATAATATATTTTCTATATTTAAACTTTTTATATCTCAAAAAAAAATACCTCAATAACAAGAAATATTTCCTTATAGATTTCCACGTAGGTATAAGGAATGATTTATTTCTTTGAAAAATTTTCCTTACTTCCATCAAAGTTCATATAATTAGTGCAATAAGACGTTGCTTCTGTGCGATGTGCTAGAAAATTACGACATACATGTTGATTGGTTATTTGTTATTCAATGAGTTTCACCTAAAAATTAATAGTAATTAATTAGATTTTCGGTAAACAAAGTTATGCAAGAATTGTGAATTATGTGCGTAATTTTTAATGAGTTTGATTTTATTTTTATGACACAGTTTTAACGTATTGCGGACAAACAACAAAGGATTACTACACCAAATCTGATTAAGACAAGATTATGCTCGGCTTTCGAAGGCAATTAGCTGAGATTGTGTCATTAATTAATCGCGCAAATATTCATTATTAAGTTGTTAACATCAAATATGTATGTAAAGGAAAATGAGGGATTCATCTAAGCAAACTTTAGAGTATGAAGTAGGTGTAGATATCTTGTACTAACAAAAAGCCTTTAAGGAGGGAGCTTTCAAAAAGCTCGTATTTTATTGAGATTTTTCGTATATTAAAAATACAAAATACGATATCAACTTTCTGATATGATTTGTAATACAATTCTAAAATTGTTTATTAAAAAATTTTATTTCAAAATACATTTATGTATATAAACTCTCCGGGTATATAAATCCACCGGAAAAACTTTTATCTTGAAGGAAAAATTTAATACCTGGATACAAAAATACCGGTCCTACGAAGTATAAACAAACCTACTAGAGTACACTATTTAAAATATAAACACCAAAAGACACTAAATTGTTTTTATAAACAAAAATATCCAAGAATATTTATTTAAAGTTCATATTGATATAATTACTGTTCAAAAGGTTTTCCAGAGCTTTCTGGAAGTAAAAAAAAAATCAAGTTGTTGGGATGTTTTTAAAGTCCTTATCATTTTTGTACGATTGAAATATGAATTTTATTGAAATTTAGTACACAAAGATATCAATAAAGTAGGTGTAGAAATCTTGTAGAACTTTCTAAAAGCTCGAATTTTATTGATATTTTTCGTATTTTAAAAATATAAAAAAAGATATCAACTTTCTGATATGATTTGTGATACAATACAATAATTGTTTAAAAAAGGTTTTCCAGAGCTTTCTGTAAGTAAAAAAAAAAAATCAAATTGTTGGGAAAATTTTAACAACCATATCATTCTTGTACGATTGAAATATGAATTTTATTGAATTTAGGACACAAAGTTTTATCAATAAACTTCTTTATTTCACCTGTAAAAGACGATATAAATTTTTAAATTTAAATGGAACCAACTTGTATACTCAATCCAAAAAAAAAAAAAGAACTGAAAAACGGATTACACTGTGGAAAATGTCGGCTGGTTATACTTACAAAAAAAAAAAAAGTTTCGATTTTCCCAAAAAAATCTGTAGAGGGGGGGCACATTGACTTTTTGCACAAGGGTGGCCAATACCTTAGAATCAGCCCTACGTTTGCCTATTATTATAATGATTTAAATTATTTATTCCCTATCTTAAATAAGTTATAAATTCAACAAATTAAGTTGCGACCTACGATTGGAAAACTAATTTACAAAATTTAAAAACATTACTATTAATTTTAAAGACATATATATTATCATACATCAATAGTTTTACTTTGAAATTTCAGATGCTCAATTATAATAGATTGATTAAATATTCAGAGGACTAGGACCAAAAATAATCGGTTAAGACTTTATTTATTACATGCGACGTTTCGGCTCCTTTATTGAGCCTTCCTCAGGCACTCTGAAAAGGTCATAGGCAATTTTTTCATTAATGTCAAAATACAATTATTACAATAAATTATTTCGTACCGAAAAAAAACGTTTTAACTTTGTTAATAATTAAAAAAATTAACTGAATTTTTTAATTATTATTTTTATCGAAAAATAATTTATGTTTTATTGAAATGTTTATATGTCTTGGAAGTTTTATTATTGTTTTTACCAACTGTACCGGGTCTACAAAAATACATTATGACAACGATAATTATTAACAAAGTTAAAACGATTTTTGCGGTACAAAATAATTTATTGTAATAATTGTATTTTGACATTAATAAAAAAATTGCCTATGACCTTTTCAGAGTGCCTGAGGAAGGCTCAATAAAGGAGCCGAAACGTCGCATGTAATGAATAAAGTCTTAACCGACTATTTTTGATCCTAGTCCTCTGAATATTAGACCAATCAATTGGTTTTATTTATATTTTACATATAACGGAAGTTACCCGATTGAACATCTGCACAGCTACATTTATTTTAGATCATTTCAGATTTGTGAATGTTTTGTGAACCTTACAACTCAAATCATCTTCCATTACTCCATTTATTCCTCTAATAGTTTAGAGGAATAAACAAAATAAAATATTAACAAAAGAAATATAACTTATAATCCCTCAAAATTCAATTGAATTTTGTTTCCCGTTAAGTTAAAAACGTTTGAGATTAATAAAAATTTATGATAACTCCTTTGATTTCTATTTTTTTTTCTTGTACTTCATATAGATTCAAAGAATAATATTCAGGATAAAATACAATATCGAATGTTCAAAAATTATAATCAGCTGAGATATCATATAGTATGGCAATTTTGCAGGGGGAGAATGTTTCATGCATTAGCATTAAAAATAATTCTTTTTTTATATTCTTTTGACATCATACATATAATTCCATCTTAATAATTTCATCGCAAACATGTCATTTATGAGTTCCCGAAAATCACTCAATTCAAGCCCTTGTGGCCTTAACGAATTCCCAAAAGACACCAAATCCGCTTCTTGTCACAAACCACTTGATTTTTTCCCCTAAGTTTCTCCCAATTGGTTCTCCGTATTCTTTTCTGACTACGTGCATTTTCATATCAGTCCTAAAGAAAAAACTAAATTTCCATTTCTGTATTTATATAAGATTTAAAATTGTTCTGATTTAATTCATTTGCCTTGATTTTTTTTTCTTAAACCAAAGAATTTTATGCTTCTCATCTGGCGAATAAAATTGACTATTTAATTACCCTAAAAATTTTACCAATAAACAGACTAATTTTTCGAAAAAAACGTAAATAAGTTTGAGAACTTATACAAGTGGCTTCGTTTATAATGAGAAAGTGAATTCTCATTTGGCTGAAAACTAATAAAATATAAAGGTCACCATTTGGTCAGGTGAATTAATTTAATCTAAAATGTTTCATTTGTATAAATAATAGAGCGATTAAATAAATTATAATGTAAGGTTATACCCAGTTTAAGGCAAGAGTGGAAAATTAAAAATTCAAAAATCAACATTTCAATCCGTGTGATTGATTGGATAGGTTTCGATCGAAACGAAATTAAATATTACGTCACGGATGAACGTTTATAAGCTCAACGAAATCAAAAATTAATTTCTTCATATAATTAATAATCTAATGGCAACAGTTTTGATCGAAAATTAACAGATGCTACGAAAATGTCATCCGTTTTAGAAAGTGAAGATATTTTAGTGAAAATTGTCAACAGTTTCTTCGATACATCAGAGAAAACGTTTTCATCATGTAAATTAGTTTGAATTATATAATGTACGACATTCGGATGTCGAAAAAAATGAGAATTCATCTCAAAAAGTGTTTTTTTTTCAAGCCATCTTCTGGTTTTTTCTTGGGTGTCTAGAGCAATTTTGCGACGTGAGAAATTCCAATTTTTTTTCACCCATTCGGCATAGGTATATTCCAACGTACAAGTTCGGAATAAAATTTAAATATTTTGGCCGAGTATAAAAAAACTGGATTTTGGATGTGATTTATTAATTTTTTAACGTAAAATCTTCTTTTTTTCTAGGTGGCGATAAGATCAAGATTTCGGGGAAGTTTATAATGTCTAACTTGCGGGAGTTAAATATAGGTACAACTAGGCTAGAACCAAAATTGTCTAATAAAAGAAAAGATTTGATGGAATCAAATGTTTATATTTCGCTTTTAATTCATGTTTGCTATTCTTATAATTGATCAGCGTAATATTTAAGTCATACTTTTGTATATGAGTCGTGGCACTTGGGTGGTATGACATAATGTATGTCTCCAATTTCTCGGAAAAATTTTGTCATCCTACGATAAATTGGTATTACGCCAGCATTAACACTACCAACATAAGTGGAGAAAAATATTTCACCAAAATTTATTCAAATTCACCGAAAAATATAAATTTTCACTTTCAAATGTTTTCATTTTCAAAATTAAAACTTTTAGAAATTTAAGTGTTACAATTTAAATTTTAGGTGAAATAATAAACAATGGTTGAAATCCCAGGAAAACTATTTATATTAATACAAAGAGTTTACAAAATGCAATTTTTATTACAGTCTACTGGTGGCCGAGTGGTCTACGTGACCCCTTCAAAACGGGTAGGTTTCTGGTTCGATCCTCTGTATCCAGCAAATTTTCAATATTTCTCGATTAAGGATTTTTATTTTATCTACAATCGTTAAAGACCTACGTAGTTATAAAGTGACGGTAAATAACAATTAAAAAAGAAGAATTGTATAGTGAAATTTTTTTTAGTTTCTTTCGATTTTTACCAAGATTCAATGACATATCATACAAAAATCGCAAGCATTATTTTATAAGAACACTAACATTCTACAAAAAAGGAATTTTGTTATCTTCGATAAGTTCATTTGCTCAAAAGTTGTAATTCAAAATTCAGCCCATTATTTCGATATTCATCATAATCGTTTTAATGTATAAGTTCCAAAGAATTGTCAACAATGATGTATTACAATAATATGAAACTTTAATAAAAATATAAAAATTAAATTGTGGGCAATAAGGACGAAGCTTCTTGTGGAATATTATTTATTTTATCGCCAAAGAATACAATTTGGTATTTATCAATACCAAATTGTATTCTTGGTTTGTTGTTCTACCAGTTGGGTCATTTTACAGCTTATTTTTATAACATTTGTGGAGTAATTTTTAATTTTGAGCCCTGAAGAAGTCAGCAATGACTGACGAAACGTTGGCGATAAAATAAATAATATTCCACAAGAAGCTTCGTCCTTATTGCCCACAATTTAATTATTATTTTTAAAAAGACAATGACTTAAACAACATGAATTTAATAGAAATATATTAGTTTTTTAACATTGAAGTAAAAAGTTGATCTTTTAAAATAGAAAGTGGCACTATAGTTGCAATAAATTAAGTTGAAGTAAAATTTGGGTTGCTTTTTAATAAGGGAACTTGGCAAATAAAATAAGACTCTTTTTGTAGTGCTTTTGGTTTTGTAAAAATATATGTTAGTATATTTCATGTATATCACATTGTTGATTTTCTATCAAAAGCACTAACAATGGACATTGTTTTCTCATATAATTTTATAGATAAGTAATACAGAAATGCGATGTCAACTTCTTCATATCAATATAAATAGTTAACCTTTACTTTGGCATAAAATTTTACCCTATTTAGCCTTACAGCCTCTAAAGACCATAGCAGTTATAAAGCGACGGTAAAGAACAATTGAAAAAAAAATAAGAATAATAAAATGAAAGACTTTTTTGTTTCTTTCGATTTTTACTAAGATTCAATGACATATCATATAAAAATCTCAAATATTTTTTTAGAAGAACGCTAACATTCTACAAAAAAGGAGTCTTGTTCAAGGTTTATGAAATACACAGGTGGTCTCATGCGCTACGTGACGTATCCAGAAGAAATTCGTACATATCTTCAGACTGATACAAATTTCAAAATTCTTCGTATGACGTCATTTTTTTTTCTAATGAGGGAACCTGTGTAATTTATAAACCTTGAGTCTTGTTATTTTCGATAAGTTCATTTGCTCAAAAGTTGTAATTCAAAATTTAGCCAATCATTTCGATATTCATAATAATCGTTATAATTTATAAGTTTCAGTATTGTCAACAATGATGTATTACAATGATATGAAACTTTATGAGAAAAATACTTCGTTTTTTTGCACTGAAGTTAAAAATTCGTTTCTTAAAATAAAAAGTGGCACCATAGTTGCAGTAAACTAGGTTAAAGTCAAATTTAGGTATTTTTTGAGTAAGGGAACTTATCATATTAAATAAGACTCTTTTTGTACTGCGTTTGGTTTTGTAAAAAATATGTTAGTATATTTTATGTATATCACATTGTTGCCTATCTATAAAAAAGCACAAACAGTGAAAATAGTTTGCTTATATAATTTTATAGATAAGTAATAAAGAAATGCAATTTCATCATCTTGATTTCAATATAAATAGTTTATCTAAAATTTGGCATAAAATTTGACCCTATTTTAGCTTTAAAAATATTCTTGACAATAAAAATTGACTATTTTAAATGTAATTTTTTAAGTGATGCAACTTTGGAATGCTTTTTTTCGAGGTATTTCTTGCACTTGAAACTTGAATAATCCAGCAAATTTTGTTGCGGTTTTGGCCTTAATTTTCTTACTTTAAGCCCAAGGAAGCAAAATTTTGTTTATAGAAAAGTTAAAAAACTTTTTCCAAAATTAATAAAAAAGAAGCTGGTAAGTTAAAATTTGGGGTAAAAGCACACGAGTGCATTTAAATTTCAACAGTTAGCATATTATGCGTAGTAGAAACTTTTAGATGAATAAATGGGGCATGGCGAAATTTCGCGGAAAAAATCTATTTTTTTTTAAATATTAACGGATATATGACTCGTTTATTTTGAAAGTGACGTAAGTCCATTTCAAGGATGGTCTATATGGTGATTCTTCTTCTTGTAGCTAGAACAAAGTATGCTAACTATTTAACTGCTAAGTTTTCGGAAATTACTGATTTCATTTTAGTTGTTAACAAAAACGTCAATTATTCCCTCCTCCTTATTATCTTATATTTCTATGGTTAAAAATGATAACACTATAGGGATTGTTCTTGAAATGGACTTAACTCACTTTCAAAATAAACGACGCATATGCATATTACCATTGAGTGCCTATTCCACTCTATAGTTGATAGATTAAAGCTCGGATACAAGAGATAGACATAGTGCTATTGCACTTACTATTCCTAAATCAACCATATAAAATAAGAAATTAAATCTCCGATTACTTTTTTTGCATGTTTAGAATAAAATTCAGAAAAATATGCAAATTAATGAAAATAACTCCTCCTCCACTTGCCTCTTTTGCAAAATTCTGTATACCTATGCCGGAATAGATCAATGGCAAAGTTAGCAAAGAGTCGCAAAATACTTAAAGTGGCGATTTATTTGAAACATTCCTATCCAGAAATTCAATGCTGCACGTGTAGAGACTTGAATTTTGATTCAAAAAGATAAATTTGCAGAAATTCACGTTTATTGGAAATATTAATAGATTTTTTCTGTATAAAACGCAATGTTTATAGCGAAACACTCGCAAGAGTATCTGTTTAATTCAAATATTCATTCATGGAAAATTTCGTAGTTTTTGTAATGTAAAGAAGTCGTTTTGAATTGAATTTTAACATTCAACAATGCCAACTTGAATAATGTGAAGACAAAAAATTGTAATATTTACCGTTATTTGAAGTGGTTTAAATTAAAGGAAAATAAAATTCTCAGAGTTATTTTCAAACGCAATTCTAGCACTTTATATTATCATTTGAATAAAAACTTTTGTAATCGATAGTTGAGTACTTTAAAGGTCGGTGTTTTTGCATCTAAATAGTGGCATTAATCTTCCATATAAAACTTAATTCTGAGGATAGAAAAGACATGAATATTTCTATCTGAAAATTGTGATTTGTAAACGATTTATCTAACAGCTATATTTGTATCTGTTAAATAACTATTTTCAGAATATGGTATATCTATCCATGGATGAAAAAATCGGTCCAAAGGTAATTAAATTCGTTGGTAATTAAGGCAGTTAAATCTATTAAGAAGTGATTTTTTTTCAAATCTGATAAATAAGCTGGCTACTTAATAATTTTAGTTGCAAGACTTCTAACAAATTTATTTTAGAGGGACAAAAATTACACAATAAATTGGTTGTGTCCATAATTTACATAATTTTATTTATTTTTAGTAGGATAGTGGACATGAAAGGATGTAGATTAAGAAGCCTGATGAAGGTCTAATAAAAGACCGAAACGTGTCGCTAAATTAATAATTAGTACATGGATCTACATCCTTGCATGTCCACTTTCCTACTAAAAGTAAATAAAATTACACAATAAATTTGTTGAATAATAATGCATTTATATATGCACCTAATGCAAACATTAAACCACGTTAAGCGCTTATTGTTAAATTTCCAGTGGGTAAAGAATCCACTTGGAAAATTCCAAGGACATAAAACTACCCACCACCCATTGAACTCATATTTATCGTAGACACTGACTACTTTACAAGAATATTATTCAACCTTGAAGAAAACACATTATTGAAATTGATATCATTCTTTTCCCAAAAACATGCAAGTAATATTTGAAATATTAGCAAATACTTGCGATTTCACTTATCTAACACACTAAAAATTTTGTTTAAATTCGCTTTTTTTGAAAGTATTCTTTTTAAGTTTATTGATGCGTAGATATATTTTGAAGCAATAAAACTTCTCCTCATGTAAACGTAATAATGTGAAATTCATTTTTTTACCTTTTAGCTTAAATATATGAGACATCTTATCCTTTTTTTTTCAATATAACATGATTAATTCAAGAATCTTTTTCTCTGAACATATGAACTAAAATTCAACCCTTCAGACATGGGTGCAACCATGATTATTTTCAGGGAGGTCTGCGTCTATAATCTATATACTTACTATACATTTAATAAATTAAATTTGGCTTCTAGAAGTCCAATTAGAATCCCACATTAATAGTCTAAATTCAATTAGGTTGATATGAAATTTAAATTATAATAAAAAAAATATTTTATAATCTTTGCCGGAATATTTTATGATAAGGGGGTGCAAAAATTGAGCAAATTAAAATAAGTCAATATGCGGAGTTAATATTTAAATAGTAGTCAATGCGATAAAATATTGTTATTAAGAGTGCTTAAAATAAAATTATGATAAACTATTTTCTCTTTTCCTACGAATATAATGAAATATACGAATATACATATAAGGATGATTTTTTTTTTACTTTTTTTTTTTTTGGTCCCATCGTGAAATTTGGTTGGAAATACCAAAAAAAAAATCACTGAAAGTTTGAGCCCTTAATATTAAATTTAAGTCCTCGACCAACACGTGTAAAGATTTCCCATTGAAAATACACGGAAACTCGGATTTTTTATTTTTAAATTTCTATATCTCAGCGGCATTTCATGGGATCGCTATTACCGAATATGGTTTTTTCTCAGAATTAAACGCTCTGCAAAAGTGCCCATTGCGACAAAGTCGTAACTCACACCGGTGAGGTAGTACGGGCCACTGAACCTGATTTTTCCATAAATTCAAGGCTTAATATCTCGTTTAATATTGATCTTCGCGATTTGGTCTACAAGAACTTTTTTGTAGGAAATCAAATTCTCTACAAGTTTTTCATTTATAATTTTTCCGTAGCTCTTGTTATTTACGAGATAAATGCAAAAAAAAACGCGAATTTTATGAAAAAATCAGGTTCAGTGGCCCGTACTACCTCACCGGTGTGAGTTACGGCTTTGTCGCAATGGACACTTTTGTAGAGCGTTTAATTTTGAGAAAAAACCATCTTCGGTAAAAGCGATCCCATGAAATGCCGCTGAGAAATAAAAATTTAAAAATAAAAAATCAGGGTTTCCGTGTATTTTCAATGGGAAATCTTTACACGTCTTGGTCGATGACTTAAAATTAATATTAAGGGCTCAAACTTTCAGAGATTTTTTTTTTTGGTATTTTCAAAAAAATTTTACGATGGGACCAAAAAAAGTCAAAAAATAATCACCCTAAATTACATATATAATGGAGAATCAAATTTGTCACCTTGAATGCCCTCATGAATTAAGATATTATCTAACATTATAGAATCAATTACATCATTACAAATGTGAAAAAGATAAAAAAAAACTTTTTAAAAATAAAAGAATACTCAAAAAATCAGGTAAAATTGTCAAGAAAATGCATTCCTCAGAATTGTAAGAAATAGATGTTATTATATTCCATTAAATTGTTTTAATTAATTCATGTGAATTTTCAAAGCTTAATTGACTTGTGCTTGCACAAATGATAATTTCAGAAAACTATTTGTTAAAATTTTAAAAAAAATTGAGAAATTTTTTGCAAAATTAACCACAAATTGTATACTACTTTAAACAAAGCTTTGAACAACCTTCAATAGAGTACCATTCTATTGTACTGTTTCTTGAAACAGGTGTTAGTAAATTCTATTCATTGTTATCATCGCTAATTTTTTTTCAAAATTGCTATAAGATCTATAAGTGTTGCTAGAAGATCGAAAAATTCATTGGAAGCAATTATTAATTGACTAAAAAAATCAATTAAATCTTCCAATTAAAAATCGTACTCAAATAATTATTATTCGGATATTTATATGCTGCAAAAAATTATTCAACCCATATTATATATTTCATTGTTGGTATTTTTATCCATTTTATTATTCATTAATGATTCTTATTTTATGGATACTTTTTAATACTTGATGTTTTTATTAAATTTTTATACGACGTTTCGCCCTTTCGCAGCTTCTTCAGGTACTCAATTATAAACATCAAATTTTTTAAATCCATGTAAAATAAATTTTTTAATAATAATTCAATAATTTAAAAAAAATTTAAATAAACAATATTATCATTATATTTATTTCAGTAAAAATAAAAATCTGCATTCCGTTACGTTTCATAGAAAAAGTTATCAAATTTATAAGAAATAAATTTGGCTTTTATTTCTATTGATTCATTCATTTTATCAATTAGAAAGTTATATAAAGTAATTTTATTGGCTTTTGTAATATTCATTGCAATTCTCATTGATTTATTTGATGTAAGTGTACCAATTAATTTCAACTTTGCCACCTATTTTTAAGTAAATATTGAAGTTTCTAATATTATGAATTTCCTTTGGCTTAGATTTAAGTTTTCCGAAAGTTGAATATGTAATTGAAATAATTTGAGGTTTTGTCAAGCTTTTCCTGTTTCAAGATTGTGGTTCGTCAGATAGTCTTAATTTTGGTTAGTTATTAACATTACTAAGAAGTTAAGCTTTGCTTTGGCCTAGTTTTTGGGTCAAACTTTTCAGTAAAGTTTCATTGATAGGAATTTGTGATTTCCTCATATATATTAACTTATTTAAGTTTGTTAGTTAAGTTTTTAGACTTTTGGGTATTAATTGAAATAGTTATTAAAAATTAAATATAAATGATAATAATTAACTTCATTTTATGTGCGTACCTTGGAAAGGAAAGTTTATTAAACGTAAATTCTAAATTATGAATCCTAAAAGATCAATCATAATGATCGGTTTTGAAAGAGTTTCAAAAATATTTTTGAATTTTAATTGTTTAGAATGTGTTAGTGTTATGATTCGACGCGGAAAGAAGAAATATTCTGCCAAAGGATTTTTGGTGGAATCAACTGAGTCAATAGAAGGGGAAGGTTACATTTCAATTGGTTTTCAGTAGCAACAATTGTTGATTGTTGGGGAGGCAAGAATGGTGCGGTTTTGCCGGTGACTTTCGATTACCAGGTCGAGAAGATGTGAAGATCATCTTCTTTTTTGGATTTTTGGCGGGGGATTATCTAGCGATGAGTGAAAGTCATTCGAATGAGTTGAATCCTCGGCTCCAATGAGGAAAGAGGCGTGGTTTGCTATATAAACACTAAGTTTTAAACTCAGGATCATCATTTAGTTATCACTAGTTCATAGAAAACAATCCACAGCCATGAGGCCATTCGTGGTGAGTCAATTATATCAAACGAATAAGTCCAAAATGCGACGCCATCAAATAAAGCCATTGCGTCGAAGAGGAAGATTTTGACGAAAAAAAAAACTAAAATTCAATTTCTTTTCTAGGTGTTTTGCATATTTTTGGCTATTGTTGCGGCTGAAAAAACAGATAAGAAAGTCGAAAAACGCCATGGAAGTGGTGGTCATGGTGGCTACTCGTACCCAGCTCCATTGGGAGCAGCTAGCGGTACTGTTGACAGCTATGGACAAAGTGTAAGTGGTGGAAGCAGCTTATTGTCGGGACTCGAAAATGGAATTAGTCATGGATCGTCAATCTCTTCCGGTCACAGCAGCTTTTCGTCAGGCAACGATATCAGTGGTGGTAGCTTTTCTACCGGAGGCGGTGATTACTCAGGAAGTCTAAGCACAGGAAACGGAGGTGGATTCAGCGCAGGATCGTTTGACTCTGGAATTTCAGGTGGAATTTCAGGTGGAATTGGTGGTGGAGAAGTTAGTGGAGTCGTGAGCGGCGGACATGCAAGCGGCGGTCACATTGACATTGCCGCTCTTCACCAAGAAAGCCACCGTGCCGCCCATGCCGGCTTCGCCAGCTACATCAACCACAAACCAACTGTAACCTATTCCCATTCAAAACAAGAAGTCCCCATTTCCCTATCGCACCGTGTTAATGTACCTGTCACTCAAGTCGTTCAGGTTACTGTTCCAAAACCATACAAAGTTACAGTTCCACGACCTGTTAAAGTCGATGTGCCATATCCAGTCCACGTCACTGTTAATAAACCATATCCCGTTCATGTTAAAACACCAGTACCTGTCAAAGTTCCATACCCTGTTCGCGTGCCAGTCGTTCAACACGTCCGAGTACCTGTCCCAAAACCATACCCAGTTGTTACCTACAACAAAGTCCACGTCAAGGTTCCTCATCCAGTCGTTATCCGTGTGCCACAACCAATTGTAACTCGACCAATTATTCCTGGAACACCCATCACTGTTAATGGACCAAGTCCTTACAATGTTGCATTCAATTCCGGATCCTCCGTAACGGGCGTTTCTGAAGGAGTTTCCGTATCGGGTGGATTCTCAGGAGGCGCAATCGGTGTTGGAGGTGGCGGCGTTGGCGTTGGTGGTTTCGACAGTGGTATCGGTGGCGGAAGCTTCGATGTCAGCTCTGGAAGCATCGGTGGAGGATTCAGTTCCGGTAGCATTGGTGGAGGATTCAGTTCCGGTAGCATTGGTGGAGGAGTTGGCGGAGTTGAATTCAGTGGCGGCAGCATCGGTGGTGGCGAATACAGTGGCGGCAGCATCGGTGGTGGCGAATTCAGCGGTGGCAGCATCGGTGGTGGAATCAGTGGTGGCGAATTCAGCGGTGGCAGCATCGGTGGCAGCATCGGTGGAGGCGAATACAGTGGCGGCAGCTTCAGCGGCGGAGCCGATTTTGGAGGAGCTTCAGGTGGATTTGAGTCCGGTTCAATCGGTGGCGGCTCAGTTGAGGGCTTCTCTTCAGGCTCTTCTTTCGGCGGTGCCCAATACAGCAGTGGATTCAACGGAGGATCGATTGGAGGAAGCTATTCTGGATCAATCGAAGGTGGTGATGTATCAGGGTTGTCTTCATAGGGTGGAAGCGACTTAACAGGCGGATACAACACCTCATTCGGTCCCGGACCTTCCGTAATTTCAGTTTCTACCCAATCAGTTTAAAATGCTTCCTCAACCTCTTCAGGAAGCAAGTGATAAACAATCAATCCTTTAAACTAATTTAGTCTTTTATTTACTTAATATTTCATATTTCACTGTTGTTCAAAATAAAAATAAAAACATGTACATTTTTATTTGCATAATGTAAAATAGAAAATAAATTATAAATACTTTTTTATAAAAAAAAACAAATGTTCTTTTTAATACTGTGATTTTTCTCTCTATTTTACTTATAAAAAAATTGTAAAAATAAAAAAATGCATTTGTATATAATGAATAATAAATGCGTAAACTCTTCTTATTTGTGTTTGGTTAAATTAGCACATTGAAAAACACACACAACAAAGAGTTTTTAAAAAGGAATTACCATAAACGACAACGATTTCGATTAGAATTCATAGGAGACCCTTTTGGACAGTGAAAAGCTTCGGCAAATTCGGGAGTGTTTGCAACGACCCCCAACAATCGATATTTTCCTGGACAGTGGCTATCCAATAAATAGGACTTTAGAGCTTTTGGTTCCGCATATTCGCACCAAATCTGTTAAAAAAAACGTGGCAAATAAATGAGTTCATTTCACGTGAAAACGATTACATATTGCCACCCTTACATTTCCAAAGGCGATAAAAAGCAATTGAAGATGACTGTAATGTTCATATCCGGGTAGAAATGGCTCAACACCATGTCTTTTCTCATACAATTTATAAGCCTCGATTGTATCCGCCAAGCCACCATTATCGGCGATATTTTCCCCCAATGTCAACTCGCCGTCAATCTAAAACAGAACACATTAAAAAAAATCTTACATTTCTAGTTTTGATTCCATAAAAAATACATAATCGTCAACTTCGGCCACATAAAATTGATTATATTGCTGGACAAAGCATTTCGACCGGTTCACATATTCCTTGATTGAGGCTTTCGCCCACCATGGACTCAAATTTCCATATTTATCAAATTGACGACCTAAATTGGCCAGGTTAAGCTTTTAATTTTCATTTTTTTTTGTAAATCATTTACCATTATTGTCAAATCCGTGTGTTAATTCGTGGCCGATAATGGAGCCGATGGCTCCATAATTCAAAACTCTGGAATAAACATATTTTTAATCGATTCAAATTAATTCAAAAAACTTAAATGAAATATATGTACTGTGTATGTACATAAAGCCAATTTATTCAAAAAAATTCAATAATTAGCTTTTACTTACTCCAAGCCTAGGTTGTAGAACGGATACTGCAAAATAGCCAACGGTACCGCTATTAAAATGAAAATCACAATTAATAATGCTTAATTGATTAATTAACCATTGTTTGAAATTAATGTAAAGCTTAAACAATGAATTAATTGGATAAATGCTAAATCGTTTTCCTTTCCAATGATTTAATCTAATAAAACATATGCGTTGCCTAGTTCATATTTTGGGGGTGAGAAATAAAATAATTCTGATAAGTTAATTAAATCATAAATAAGTATTTTTTTAGAGAAACTGACGATGAAATCGTATGAAGTTGCAATTGAACATTGACAAGTGTAATTTGTTAGTAAACTTGAAGATATTATTTTTTCTTTTAAACTGAAAACTCAAAAAAGCTTCCTGAGTTAAGCTTTACATAACATTTGTATTTATGTACATTAAATCTAAACTTTTAAACCTAAATACAATTGTTCGAAAATCAATTATTTGTATTTCAAATGTAAAAAATAGAGTTGTATTAACTATTACAAAATTAGTCGGATCGGAAATCGAGAAAAAAGTTGCCCACATAAAAAATTATTCACACAAAAATTAACGAACAATGATATATCCTCACATGGAAATTAACCCATAGAAAAATTACTTAATTTTATTTATTACTTAACTAATTATTATTTTATATTTACTATTTTAATATTATTGTTAGTATAACGATATAAGACGATTTTATAATTGAATTAAGAAAAAGTTGCTTAAGACTTAAGGTTAAGATAAACTATAGACTGAAACGTTGCCAGATAATGACGTTACAAAGGACATGAGCCTTAATTTTTCGTTTAAAATTTATAACTTTCTCATAAAATAAGATAATTTATCAAATAAGTCAGTAGTGTTAAACAATACAAATAAAATTAATATTTAATTCAGTAATAAATAAAGCACGTATTTTATGTTGGGGGTTAATTTCCATGGGAGGATATAGCATCGTGCGTTGATTTCTGTGCGAGTATATTTCTATGTGAGCAACTTTCGTATGAGCTACAATGCTAGTACGTAACTTTTTGCGGGCAATTTTCGGGTGAGTATTTTTTCTTTTGGGATTTTCTAGTATATAAGGTTTTAAGAAAATTTACTATATCTCTAAAAATCACTACACGATCACAGTAATGAAGTATTGACTGTTATTGACCGGTGAAAACGCTTTTTTTTGCGGTCACAGGTATGTTACTGATACAAGAAAAAAATAAAAACATGGACAGATAAAAATTTAAACCGTGTATCTAAATTTAGTATGGAGAATTAGAGATATATAGCTTTAATGGAGGCCCGCGAAGTTGGGATGCATTTCCGAAATGGTCCACAGCATCATTTGGGTTTGCTACCCCGGGTTTACAATATGTATGCTAATTTTTTGATATTTTGAAAAAAAACATGGATATTTAATTAATGAGTATCCATTAATTTATTTTAAAAGCTTTTTTTAAATGATACTTTTATTATTAATAAGTAAATGTAAATACCAAATAGGTACCCTTATTTTCTGAAGAAAAATTAGTTAAATTTAATCATTTAAATGATCTTTAAATTTGAACCATAAGTAAAACCAGTATAAAATATTGGTACTAGGTAACTAGATTGAAAAAAAAAGAAAAAGAATACTCTAAAAGAAAATTATCCTAGTGGGATTTTCTATTGGGTTTTCTAGTGGGTAACTATCCTAGAACCGTACCCCATGATCCACTATCCCCATGATCCTATCAGTTTTGAAGCGACCACCTTGGCTATTCGGCCACCAGTTGGCATTTTCATGTATTGTAAATTTTGAATTCTGTTTAATTATATTATAAGAATTACTTGCAAAAACTTTAAAGTAGTTAAGCAACCTTAGAAATTATAATACCCTTGGCGAAAATCAAGAAAAGAGGTTTTCCTTCATTTAACTCAATAGTTCCAAAAGGAAGCGATACGCCTCCATAGTAAGTACTTAATTTTGTTGTGAAGATGGTAAAATCCGTTAGGCTCAAGTCCATGTTAGCACACCCACAATCTGGCAACGTTGCATTTTCGACTTTGCTTTTAATTTAATTCGCGATTAAATCGGTCCATAATGAAAATTTAGCTACAAAGGAGAAAATAATACCACATTAGAATTGAATTAACAAAAACATCGCGAATAAAATTCAAAACAAAGTCGAAAATGCAACGTTGCCAAATTGTAGGTGTGCTAAAATGGACTTGAGCCATCCGTTATACATATGTTCTGTACAAAGATAAATTTCGCTTATGGCCTTGTGGTAGACACTTCTTTGAGCTGCAAAATAGATATATTAAGCAGTCATTGTTCACCTTTATATAACACTAATCGGTTGTTAGTAAGATGATCAAATTTTCTAATAAAAGCAGAACTAAATTCATTTTTCGGCTCATGTGTACTTTAGCACACCCACAATCTGGCAATGTTGCATTTTCGACTTTGTTTTTAATTTAATTCGCGATTAAATCGGTCCATAATGAAAAATTAGCCACAAAAGAGAGAATTATACCACAATAGAACTGAATTAACAAAAATATCGCGAATTAAATTAAAAACAAAGTCGAAAATGCAACGTTGCCAGATTGTGGGTGTGCTAAAATACACTTGAGCCCATTTTTCGAATAATTGATTTTCGGACAATTATATTTCTTAATATTAGAACAAAGCCTATTTTTGCATGGCTTTACAATTGAATAAAAATATAAATATCGAACCCATGGAAATTGAGTGAGAAATAATTTAAAAAAAAAATCAAAAGTTAGTTTCGTCTAACAATGGAACTTAGGGAATTCATCTTAATGAAAAACCCACCAAAAATAAAATTATTTTAACAAATATTGTGCACTTTTGGAAATTTTTCAAAATTTGATATCTCTCAGTTTTTACAGATTCTTGAACTTAAGGGGTTATATACAGTTAGAAAGCGGAAAAATAGCGAATTTTCCAGAATTTTTTCAGAGAAAAATTTTAAATAAATTGATCTAAAAATTTGTACACATATTATGGTATCTTTTAACTGTATTTTAAGACTTAGTATTAGTAAAAATATTTATTTGGAAAGGAGCTACAGCTGATATTCGGGAGCTCCTCTCAAAAAAGACGTTTTGCGGTGACCACTATATCTCTGAACTGGATCCTCTGAATTTAAAAAACCAAACAGTTTTCGTTAAAGTAATGTTAAATCTAGTAATTAATCGAAGGAATAAGCAAAATATTATTTTTTGACCAAATGGCGGTTTCTCAAAAAAAAAATCGATTTTTGACCAGAATTTCGGCCTTAAATTGTTTATAAAATAAAATATTTATCGGTGAGAAAAAATCTTCGATTAATTACTAACAGATATATTTAAGAAGCTCGTGTTAAAATCTGAGACTAATCGGTTTAACCGTTTTGGAGTAATGTTGGTCACCGACTTTGAAAACACCATTTTGAGAAAAACGCGTTTAAAGTTTGAAAAGCACTTTACATAGGATAAAAACGCCTTTTCAAATTTGTGTGTAACTTCGAAAATATTCACCGGAACGATATGAAATTTTCTGTATGTATTCTTAAATATATGTACATTAAGAAAAGAAAATTTAAAAAAAATCGATTTTTTGAAAATTCTAACTGTATATACCCCTAAACGAAATCTAATCATTGATATATGATCGTTTTTTTCAATAATAGACAAGTGATTATTTAATTTCAAAAATTCATTCGTTTTTAAAATCCAACAGAAATAGTTAATTGTTAAGGACTCGGAATGCTATTAATAAATTGATCGATTTGATTTCAGTTGTTCATAATAAATTAATTACCAGTATGCAAATTGGAAGTGTGTTCCTTTTTTTTCTACAAAAAGTTTTCCTTTTTCAAATTGAATATAAAGAAACATCTGTATTTTGTAAGTTATGCAATGATTTTCTGTGAATATTTAACCAAGCCAGATAATATATGACAATAAAATTTTAGAAACGTTATGAGCCACAATTTGATTTCAACTTTCCGATTAACAGAAATGAAACGGAAAGCCTACGTAAACCGGTATGGATCGATGAATTTTAATGAGAACCCATCGTACGATTTATTGATCATATCAACTTACTGATCGCATTCATTTGGAACGTATGGTAGGCATTGACTTCGACTGGATCTGAGGCCCATTTCTCGGCATTATGACCACGTAAGGATCGTAGCTTCCCCAGGGACTCGTGTTGCAGAATGTTAATCATGTTGTCCAGGTGGCGATCAATGTCAATCACAACCTTATCATATCATTATATTAAGAAAAAACAGTCAAAAGATTCGTTATATAACAGCAATAACGGCTTGAATTTTATAAACTAATTAAATAACCTGCTGATTTACATTATTATGCGATTAAGACGATTATTAAAACTCATCAGCCACCAAACTCGTTTTCACATTTTTATTCACCAAAAACGTGAACTTCTATTTGGAATTTTATTGCTTGGCTTTTCCGAGAGTTTTGTCAATCGCCAAAACGGCCAAAACACACGTTGTATAATACATTACCGGCAATATTTAATCTGATCAATTTCTATAAATCATATCCTCGTCGGTCTCATAAGATTCCTCTTCCGCGTCAAAGATCTTATTTTTGTTTGATGTTTTCGAAAAATTTACATTTTTATAAAATTTAAGAAAAACTTTCTATGTTTCAAGTAACATATTAGCCATTCTAATATCGGAAATAAAAACATTCAGGCTAAACGGCAAAAGATTTATATTTTGTCGTTTTCGGTTTTTCAAGACAAACTTTCATTCTTCTTTAAAGTTTAAAATTGATTGAACTCTGGCTAAATTTTTGAGAGAAAATATACTTTCGAATTAATCAAAGGGTCAAAGAACTAAATTATAAAATGTATCCTTAAATTTACTAATATGGTTTTGAAGAAAATTGTCTTTGGATTAATGGCATGGTAGTTAATTAGTTTTTCAAAATCCGCTGCAGGTATTTTGCTTAAATTAAAAAAATAATAGTGAAATTTTGAGGATTTACCAAAAACTTAGGTATATTATAAGCTAAAGTAAAAAAACTATAGATTAATTAAGGGTCAGTCCAAACAAAGTGGTACAAAAATAAATAAAATGGTTGCTCGACCATTTAAAAAAAAAATTGTGTGCTATCACCCCAACATGTTGGTAGTTTAAATTCATCATTATTTTAATTTTATTGTTTTTAGTTTTCCAGTGGTGGCCATATTAGTTTTACTAGGCGCAGACATTTTCGCACTTTTAAGGGTTTGCGGAAACTTGATTATCTCAGGCCCTATTTGTTCTATCAAAATAAAACTAAAAGCAGTGTGTTCATGAAAATATAAGCTATAAGGTTGTAACAAGACGTTTTCACCTAAATGTAATTCTAAGGGGTGAAATTTCAGCCTAAATTTTTAGCTCTCATTTGTTAAAACTCCAATTTTTACGGAAAGATTGTGAAGGAAGGGAAAGAGTCTACACGTTAAAATTTTTTATACAAACAATTAGGTACTAGTTGTATTCAAAAACAAAATTTGAAGTCTGAAACTTTAAGCCTTTTTAAAATAAAAAATAACAAAATTTGGAAATTTTCAAAATTTGCAATTTTCTCAGCTCAATATCTCTGGTGGGGGACCAGATAAAAATCTGAAATATCACCCCATTATAGTACTGGATGATAGTATTATGCACCTAAAATTAGGAGTTTGAGATTTGACTAGGAGCAGAGATATTGCAAGCACAAAAAGTCAAACTAATGCATACTTCAGTAGGTGACTATAATGTATTTTACCATTTAATATGTGAGATATACTTGGCAAAAAGGGCATTTTACACAAAACAACATATACTCTGGGCTAACTGTTATTCATATCTTAAATTTAAAACATATACTGCTTTCTGAAAGCTAATAATGGCCGACTGAATTGGACTGACCCTTAATGATTATAGGTTTAATGTTATAAATTAAGATACCTACTGATTTAGAAAAGTATAGTACCTACTCTGAGAAACTGATTAAAATTCATGTTGGACAAAATTTATAAAGAAACCAGAACAAGAAATAAAAGGTTATAATATTAACTTTTTTTGGAAATCAAACAAATTTTAGATCACGAAAGTTTATTAAGTCCAGAGGAAAAACTTTACCTGTTACTCTTACCATAAAGAAATAAATAAGAATATACCTAATGCTATATTAGGTGTACCGGAAAGTAATTTGGTTTTTTTAGTATACAATTTAAACTCAAAACTATGTTATTACATACTTTTGATTTTAAATCAGTTATATAATCAGCCACAATAGTATCGACTTTTGACGTCTTATATACAAATTTTTAATTCCAAATTAGTGAAAATCAATTGATTTCTAAGGAAAATATGAAAAAAATTACATTAAGAACATCATTTAAGCTTTCAATTTTATTACTGCTTAGTAAATGGTGTAACAATTGAAACTTTAGTACCACTTTGAAATAACTAATAATTAGATAAATGGCAATTGAATGGTTATAGGTTTAGAAACGAAATAACATTCCGATACAACTAATAAAATAAACATAACTTGAAATATTAACAACGGAAGATATTATTATAAGAAAAGTTCTATAACCAGGTAATATTTTCAAACCAAATTTGTGCTGAAATACACAAGTTTCTATAATAAAGTTTCATAAAAAATTCTTTGGTAATGTTAAGTAATAAACTAAACTCAACTTTGGTTTCAAGAAATATCAAAAAGTAAACTTTTGATAAACACTGAATATTAAATTTTCCTTTAGGGTGGCATTAATATTAATATATTCAAGAATTTTGAATCAAGAAAAAATAAACTAAAAATTTATAATTTGTCCTTCGATTAATTCCAATAATTCCGATTAAGGTTTCAATAAATATAAATTATTGGTTTACACATATCAAAACCCTAGTCAATTCTCTTATATACTTAATAATAACTCTTCTAGGTTTAATGTCTAAAAATAACTGAAATCTATGATTAAAAGTCGGAAATCTAATATCTAATAGTATTATTTGAGTTGAATTTAAAAAAAAACATTAATTTTAAAAAAATATTTTCCAACACTCTTAAAGAACTACGTTAGAGCTTTATAGGATCATAATTTTTAAAGCTAATGTTAGTAAGGACAAAAATAAGACATCACATTATGGATTACAACATAAATATTATCAAATCCTTTAGGTTAAATTAGGGGAAAAGGGTTAAAAAGGTTTTACTATTTTTAGTAGAAAAATCGTTTTATAAATTTAAATTTCATGCAAAAAGAAAACTTATCAGACTTTTTGGTGCAGAATGTTCCTTGTTATTTTTATGGTCATTTAAATTCGACAGATGCATGATTTTATAAGCTTTAAAGCTTTATTGAAATACTGAAGATAAATTTAAGAATAAGTTACAATCTTTCAAAATGATTTTTACTATTCATTTTATCACGAATTTTTTTGTAATAAAACACCAACGAAAAATAAATTTCAAGGCAAAAGAAAGAAAAGCAAAAGTTAATAAGGATTTCAAATATTTAGTTAAATAATAAGGATGTGTTAAAATCTTGTTTGCTAAAAAAAATATCCGATGGTGATATAGTTATGAATATTTATTGAAAAACAATAATATTATCATATTTTTTGGAAAAATAACCTTGGACTTTTCAGAGAAAAAAAGAGTATCTGATTAAGCCTAAATTATTAATATTAATTTAACTTTTCATCGGCTTAGAAAGGAATTGAAAGCTAATTTATGGAAAACAATGTTGAATTAAACGAAAAATTTGAATATTCCGTGAAAGTTTTGAAATTGGAAAGCCTTTAGCTTAGTTTCTTTTAATTGGCATTTAGGTATAAAAACGTATTAAAGTCTCAATTTTTGTCTCCTGAGAAACTACAAATAGATTATTTGATGTCTAGGTATCAACGTTAAGAGAAAATTCTATGAAATAACTAATCCCTCGAGACATTTTCGATTGTTAGGGATTGTTTTACACTAATTATGCTTCTTGTATAAATACACGATAACGTAGTTTATCCTCTGAATTAAAATGGAAATTCCTGGAACATATACCCTATGTTAAACAAGGTTTTTTCTATTAAAATTTTTGGTTCATTAGCAACCGTTTTAAGATTTGATATGACCCTACTTTTGGCTTTCAAATAACAATTTTAAAAACACTAATAAAGAACTTAGTGAAGATTGATGATTTTTATTAACCGAGAAATGAACAATTTTTATTAATTACTTACTCCTTCATAATACTCCTCTAATTTTTCAGATTGGAAAAGCCAGTCGGGAAATCCAATAAAGCTTCGCATCAGGCGGCTTTTTTCAATGGTCGCCTTTTTCGACAGTGGGTCAAGCCATTTGGATGATGTAACGATTTTTTCAAATCCAAGACGAATATCATTGAACATATTCTCCACCTAAACAGCAATCAAAAAGATGAAAAAAAAAAACACAGAATAATTGTGCAATTACTCACGCTTCGGCTATACCATTTACATCATTCGTAAATATATCATGCTAGAAGACCATGGGAATAAACAATTCCATGAAACTACTCATAAATAAAACAGCTGTTTACTTTATCGTTTCGACATAATTGAAGATAATGAATGAAAAATTGAACATTGAAGTCCAGATTCTCACATAAATGATAATTGAATTCATATTGTAGTCGTACAGTCTACGCAAATGCAAGTCTTCCTACTGAATTCTGATAAAAAAGCTCTGTTTATTTTAATTTGCTGATAAAGTTTTCAAAGCTTTTAAAGTTAAAATTATCAATATAAACGCAAAGATATATTTCAAAAAGCTTTGATCGCATTAAAGAGTTGGTTATTTCAAAAATAATGAAAACTTAATTAAATATAATTGAGCTTTTGATAGACCAAAGCGAAATTAGGAAGTGTTTCAAAGATTATTAAATTATATTACATGTACTGAGTTTCAAACAAAGAATATTAAAAAATAAATTTAAAAGCATACAAAATATAGCTAAGCCATTTTGCAAATATAAACATTAGGGTGATTTTTTTTTTACTTTTTTTGGTCCCATCGTGAAGTTTTGTTGGAAATACGAAAAAAAAAATTCTCTGAAAGTTTGAGCCCGTAATATTAATTTTAAGTCCTCGACTAAGAGGTGTAAAGATTTCCCATTGAAAATACACGGAAACTCTGATTTTTTATTTTTAAATTTCTATACCTCAGCGGCATTTCATGGGATCGCTTTTACCGAAGATGGTTTTTTCTCAGAATTAAACGCTCTACAAAAGTGCCCATTGCGACTAAGTCGTAATCCACACCGGTGAGGTATTACGGGCCACTGAACCTGATTTTTCCATAAAATTCAAGGCTTAATATCTCGTTTAATATTGATCTTCGCGATTTGGTCTACAGGACCTTTTTTGTAGGAAATCAAATTCTCTAGAAGTTTTTCATTTATATTTTTTCCGTAGCTCTTGTTATTTACGAGATAAATGCAAAAAAAACGCGAATTTTATGGAAAAATCAGGTTCAGTGGTCCGTACTACCTCACCGGTGTGAGTTACGACTTTGTCGCAATGGACACTGTTGTAGAACGTTTAATTCTGAGAAAAAACCATCTTCGGTAAAAGCGATCCCATGAAATGCCGCTGAGATATAGAAATTTAAAAATAAAAAATCAGAGTTTCCGTGTATTTTCAATGGGAAATCTTTACACGTCTTAGTCGGGGACTTAAAATTAATATTAAGGGCTCAAACTTTCAGAGAATTTGTTTTTTTTTGGTATTTTCAACAAAATTTCACGATGGGACCAAAAAA
The DNA here is from genome assembly GCA_958496175.1 of Sisyra terminalis. Taxonomy (NCBI): domain Eukaryota; kingdom Metazoa; phylum Arthropoda; class Insecta; order Neuroptera; family Sisyridae; genus Sisyra; species Sisyra terminalis. Next base: position 60,124,943 of record OY292274.1, read on the forward strand.
AGTCAAAAAAAGTCAAAAAAAAAAAATCACCATAATAAACATGTGTCATTATTATAGAAGAACATAAACTAATTTAAACAAAGTAACATTGTATTGTTTTATAATTGGTAGATTTTTAAAGCAATGAATAGCCAAATAAAACTATTTTTAACTAAAAACTTAAATCCTCTCGGTGAACTTATCGACAAATTTGTTATGTCCATACTTTACATAATATTTTTTATTTTTTATCAGGAAAGTAGACTTTTAAAAAATTCGATTTTATTTGGTTCAAAACCGTACGAAAGTCGTTTTCTCTAGCTTTTTCAAGATAAAATAAAAATTGTAATGAAAATTTTATAGGCAAATGATTTACACTTTAGTGTACTGGAAATAAATTTTTCGTTTCAAAATTACAAGAATGATGCCTTAATCTAATTGTGTTTTATTGATACGTTGCATTCTAATATGTATTGATTCTTAGAATACACAATTGTCCTTTAAATTGCTAAAACGTTTCGAATAAAATAATAATAACATATTGAGAGAAACCTTATGAAATTATTAAGATTCGATTTTAACTAAGGAACATTTTAAATAGATTTGTATATAATTAAGATTTTGATAAAATTATAATAATGAATGAATGTATGACAAAGTGTTAAAATCGAATACAAATTCTTTACAATAAATTATTTTTTTTTTTTTTTTTTTTTATCAGGAAAGTGGACTTAAAGGATGTAAATCCATATACTAATTATTAATTCAGCGACGTTTCGGTCCTATAACTAAGTTACTGATAAAATTATAATGAATGAACGTATGACAAAGTGTTAAAAATCGAATACAAATTCTTTACAATAAATTTAAATTTTTAATAATAATTTATTTTTTAGCAGGAAAGTGGACATACATTTAATAATTAGATTTAATAATTAGTATATAGATTTACATCCTGTATAAACCTGTAAATACCTGCTAAAAAATAAATAATATTAAAAATTGAAATTTATTGTAAAGAATTTGTATTCAATTTTAACACTTTGTCATACGTTCATTTATTATCATAATTTTATCAGTAACTTAGTTATACAAATCTATTTAAAATGTTCCTTAATTTAAATCGAATTTTAATAATTTCATAAGATTTTTCTCGATATGTTAAAATCATTTTATTCGAAACGTTTTAGCAATTTAAAGGACAATTCTATGAATCAATACTTATTAGAATGCAACGTATCAATAAAACACAATTAGATTAAGGCCACATTCTTATAATTTCGAAATGAAAAATTTATTTTCAGGGTATTAAAGTGTAAATAATTTGCCTTAAAACTTTTTTTTACATATTTTCATTATATTTTTTATTTGAACCTTTAAGAAACCAGGTATAACGGACCTAAAGATATTTTCAGCATTTGATTTAAACGATTTGTTATGTAGTCTTTTATGAAATATTTTTCAATATATACAAACTTTTACTTTCCTCTAGAGCTGGTATTATAGTAGTTATAGTATGAAAGTAGTTTCTAAAGCACTTCATAAATTATTTTCAATGAATAACAGCGTTGTCTTGTGTACATTAAGTTCAAATTATGGCAAAATAATACTGCAATATAATAGGTCTACCGGAAAGTTCTGTCCGTTTTTTTGGAATAAAAGAAATTATAAATTTTTCTTACTGCCAAATAAATTTATTAAAAAATATAAATGCCAGTATTATCAATAACTTCTGGCCAGTGTGAGGGCAATTTATATATCTCATTTTTGAAAAATATTTCATCTCTTGATTCGCCTAATTGAACTAGTGCTTGTTTGATATCTTCTTCATTTTGGAAAAAAAATTAAAAAATTTTGAATTTGCTCGCCAAAAATTCTTTGTACAGGCAGAAATAAAGTAGTGTTAGTTAGTAGGAAGGTGCTAAGTTCGGAAAATATGGTGGATGCGATAGAATTTTATGTGAAAATAATGACAGCTTATTTTTAAAAAAATCCGGTTTCATAATTACACACCTTTTATATAAAGCAATAAAATTTATATTGTATAATGGATTTGCCATAACAACGGTATAAGCTTAATGAGTTTGCGGGTATGTTAACATTTTAAGTTCAGCAATTTAGCCTTAATTTGTCTCGAGTAAAATTACTATAACAAAGTAAATGGATAGAAGAACAATTTTAATTTCATTGGAACATTTGGTTACAAAATGCGGTCTTTTGTGTTTTAGGAAAATATCATGCTTTTATTTTCCTTTTAGTCGATTATTTCGGGTCCTTTATTGTCTGTTTATGGGTACCTTCATTTTCAAACTTTTTGAAGTCCACCTAATTATGAAATTTGAATTATTTTTAACATATACGAGTCAAAAAAATTACCGAAAATTTATATCTGAGATTCAGACCAAAAATAAAATAAAATCAAAATTTTTCAAAATGCAAATCAAAGAAACTTGCTTTTACGATATGATTTTCATAATTGAATTTGTCCAATTAATCAGTGGGTTGACGTGATTAAAACGGTAAATTTATTCGAGGGAAAAAATCAAACAAGATTTTTCCATTAGCTAAGGCCCATTAATACCATGAAATAAATTGATCATAATATTTATACTTGTGTGTTAAAAACATTGATTCGTATTCACTTATTTTATATTAACATGTTGATAAGCGGTGTGTTACTTCTAATTAAAGTTTTAATCTAACTAATTAATGTTACAAAATATTTGTCTAATTCGCTGTAATAAAAACACGTGTTAAAAAATTCAAATTCAAGTAGTTGAAGAGAAGATCTCTTATATACTTTTTTTGTTTTCTTTTAGGAACAACCTTGACTTTTGCAACTTTATATTATGTAATATACACAGACAAAAATTGATAATTTTGAGAGTTTTGTTATTTTTTTTTTATTATGATAAATTTTTATTTTCTAAGCATCTTACCTTCGGCTTGGTTTCTTTCAAAAATCTCTTATCCGCGATGGCATACGTTGCTGCCATGCCCATTAAATTAATCACAACGCTGGTACAATGAACCGTGCTGAAATTAATGGCAAAAATAGGTAATAAAATGTTTTGCATATTCATCCAACCGATAGAGTTACCCACCGAGGATCGATTCCACGATTATCAATGGTCGATGAATAAACAACCGAGATCCACTGTCGAACTTCCGACGTAGTATGAACAATCAAAAGTTCCACTATTTCTAGCCAAATATAAAGCTCGAGATGTATTTTCGAAGTTCGACTTAACAATAGGGCAACCGATCCCAAGTAATCGAGTTCCAAATCGTCAAATAAGATCAATAAATCACTTTCATTTAAATTGAGGGTAACGTTGGAGCCATTAAAGAGTTTCAGTAAATAGGGCTCCCAAATATCCTCGCTAAAGCCTCCAGCTAGAGCAATGTAAATATCCGTGTGATTTTGTAATTCTTGGACACTCAAAAAATTTGTTGTAAAGTTATCTTCGTCCGTTTCGTTAAATTTAGGGACCAACTGTAAGAAAAATTTCCGCAATCTATATTGGTGAAAGAACTACTAAGAATTTTAATTGGCTTCTAGACATTCATAGTAAGAAAATTGGCAATTAATTTTAAATAGATGATAAAATTCAGATCTCAGCTTTTATTTTTTTTAATAAGAAGCCAATTCAGGTTGTTTAAGATCGGTTTTTTTATTTAATATTTTTACTATTCAATTAGCTACGTTTCGTTACGTATAGTAACTTCATCTATAAAAAAAAATATTTTTTTTATTGAAGCCTGATGAAGTAACGAGAAGTAAAGAAACGTAGCTAATTGAATAGTAAAAATATTAATTTTAAACTAAACTAGTGTTCTAAAGACAACGGTTCACTAATTTTCCAGTATTGGGCATTCATAACTAGATAAATACTAAAATCTGATTAATAATTTTGTCCGCCATTTTACGCTAATCAGTAAACCTTAGTCAATTATAAGTTTTTGTTAACATTTGGTAGATGTTTTAGTAAAAATAAGAAAATTTGAACTAATCTTAAAGAATAATCGAAATTTGTTATATATGTTATGTACTAACAACAAATTCAAAAGACATACAAATATTACAGGATAATAAAATCGTAAGCATAGCCAAAAATACGAGACTAAATATTACTACCAAAAATGGGGTTTAAATTTGCTCTATTCTATTCACTTTATATATAACTGTAATAAAAACATTCAAAATACAATTATTAATTATGTGATCTGTAAATTTATATCAAATTTTTACTCAAAAAAAAAAAAGAATTACATTTTCAATTTAAACTGTAAGGATCAAGGAAAATTACCTCTCATATTGCTTAATTGAATACATATTGTAGCTATTTTCAGACGACATAGGCGAAGTCGAGGGTATTACCATGTTAATAAATATTTTTTTCTTCATTAAATATCTAATCATTACAAGAGTTTAAACTTGGGAATAGTTAATGGATATAAGAATTTTAACTCAGGTAAAATGTGTAAAACTATCAATGATTATTGAGATTTAAGAAATTATATGTTGGTATTAGGCTAGTTATTGATCATTTTGTTTCTTCCTTGTAGCCAATTTAGTGGTAACTATGAATTCATAACACTGTAACCGAAACCATATCCTCTACCACTTATTTTCCTTCTTTATTTCTCTTAAATTGGGCCGTTTAAAGCCAAAGTGGTGTAAACCATATTATAGCGATTCGGAGATATAATCCGTGGCGTAGCTAGGTAACCAAGGGCCCTGGGACAAATTAAAAAATGGGGTCCCACTGCTATGTAAACTGATTGAATTTTATCACATAAAAATATGAAATATACAAATACTTTAAAAATGCTAAGCTACTTAAGCTCTTTTTTTGGGCAGGTAATAAAAATATTAAACAGTAACAACATAAATTACAATTACTACTTGGCGTAGGTTTGGCTAATAAAACGAAATAGAGAAGAATCAAGAGTTTATAATATAAAGATCGGACCTACCAACTGACTAAATAATAATTATATTTACAATTTTTTCCTAGCTTAAGTTTTCGCAAAAGTATCAATGACTTCGTTTAAATCCAGGCTTGATGAGGTTTTGTTTCAATTGCTATTAACGATAAATATCGGAGTCGAGTTTGGCCCATATTATTTCTTAAATATTTTTTTTATTATTTTTAATTTGCTAAATGACCTTTCAGCTACTGCAGAAGTGACAGGAATTGTAAAAAATAATAACATTGCTGTAAATACTCCCGTTAGGTCGCATTCTAGCACTCCATATTTGCTCATTATTTCCTTACATAATTGGTGAACTTCCAACTGAATTTCCAAAAGTTCAGTTCGATCAAAGTTTTCTGGTAAGGATTCGAGGGCCCCGGGGCACTGCCCCGCCTAGCCCCTAGGTAGCTACGCCACTGGATATAATAACTATTATCCAAATAACTATCAAAAAATACCATGTAAGAGGTGTTTTGGCCAACTATCTACCAGCAAAATAATGAAGCATTAACTTACTTTAACTTTCCAATAAACAGTTAACGGATCAGGGCTCCTTTAGGTCGGTCAATAACTGACAACGTTGCATTTTCAACCTTACTTTTTATTCTATTCTAATTTTTTTTTGTTAATTTAGTACTAAATATAATATATTTTTCTCTTTTGTAACTAAATTTTCATTAAAAGCCGATTTATTTGCGAATTAAACTAAATATTAACCGCGATATTAACCGAATTAAAAGGGACTTGAGCCCAATTAACTACCCCAACAATCGTTTCAGCTAATAAAAGCGGAAAATTCAAACTCAAAATTATGACTTACACTACTTTAGCTTTAAGAGGCTCAATTGTTGAAATTAAATATCGAGATTCTTTTACATGAAAGAATTTCAACTCAATTAAACTCGTAGTATGGCTACTATATGCCAATAAAATGCTAACAGGTAGTATCCAAGATATAGTTAAGATATAAAATAGTTTAGCTAGAAAAAGTAACGCCTTACATCGAATAATTCCGTCGTAAAGTTGCTCGATAAATCATAAGCTTCGCTGATTTTTTCATCTAAATCTTCAATAGTTTTATTGCTGACCCCTTTAATAAGATCTCTAGTAATTTTTGAGAAATACTCTCGTAAGACTTTTTCAAATTCGGAATCTTTTTTTAAACTCTTTCGTATATTTTCATTGAAAAATTTATCACTTGATTTTCGTGTCAATCTATAATGAAAAATATAAAATTAGTAAAACAACACCTTAGATTGAATGTTTTATATATGAAGTTTTTACCTTGGAAATGGATTTTCGCTCTCGAGGAAATCAAAGTGCATATATTTAATGCTTGCATTTTTAAAATCGGACATAACGGTGAATCCAAAAAGCAGATCAATTCCGAGTCGTTGTTTGATTCTTGCTATAGTATTGATAAAATCGAAATCGTAGTCATCGTTTTCAGGGTTTTCGGCTTTGAAGAAGTACGGTATGTTTGGAAGGCCGACGGATTCGAGGAAGGCGTAAATCGGTTCGTATTTCAATTTATTCAGTAGCGCTTTAGGAATGATAAATTTTTGATGAGTTACTAGTGCTTTGAAGTTGTCACTCAAAAAAGCTTAAATTTTGGATGGAAAATATATCGGGAAATGAACAATGCAAACACGTGCAACAATGGCTTAAAAATGTAGAAGGATAAGCATTCTAAAATAGCCTTTTGTGAATAGCTTAACGGTGTTTTCAGGATATGTTGATGATATCGAATCATCCAAAAGCGTAGGGTTTCTGGTTTTAAATTATTTTTTTTTTTTGAGAAAAATTTATGTGAATGAAAAATGGTAACATAATTTTTTTTCAAGATTGTCATGTCATGTCATCACAATCTTGAAAATTCTCATTGTAATACATGAAACACTAAGAAATATACTGAATTATTAAATCATTGAAAATGTCATTTTCATTAATCTAATTATAAAAATTCCACTATTTAAATGAGTAATTTTTTTGCTATTCTAGTACTGACTTGGTCACTATTTCAAAAAAGTCATTTATTCACTATTTCGATTAGTGAATATTCACTATTTAGGAGTGGTATACTTTGGACTATTTTAAATAGTGAATATTCACTACTAAATAGTGATTTTTCACTATCTTAATTTGAGAGAGCAAATTTGTAATAGTGCTATATTGATAAAAAAAAATCCTTTCGAACAATAAACAAATTTTCAACCAAGTTCCAATCATATTATTTGCAACTTTTACTCATTTTTCTTATATTAATCAATAAATACAAAATAAATTATCCAAATCACTACAAAAATAATGAAAAACAATAATTGAGGGCTTTGGCTAATGTGAAATTATAAAGAGCTTTGGCCATGATGTGAGCTTTCCTGAATTATCATTTGAAGGTTTCAAGCTCCTCAAAATTTTTTTTACTAAATCATGAAGTTTTTTATTCTTGCTTGTTTATTATCATTTCTCTTGTAAAAAATTTTCTATTCATATCTAAAAATTTCAGGATTTCAATGTTTAGAAAGCACCTTCATAATACAACATTAAGATTAGGGTGTTTTTTTTTTTGGCACTATTTTTTTTTTTGCTCCCATGCCGAAATTTTGTTGGAAATACTTTCAAAAAAAAATCCCTGAAAGTTTGAGCTCTTAATATTAATTTTAATTACTCGCTCACAGCGTGTGAATATTTTCCATTGAAAATACACGTAAACTTTGATTTTTTTTTTTAAATTTTTATAGCTCAGTGGCATTTTATGGTATCGCCTCGCTCAAAGTCGGGATTTTTTTACAATTGTATGCTCTACAAAAGTGCCTATTGCGGCAAAATCGTAATTTACACGGGCGAGGTAGTACGGGTCACTAAACCTAGATTTTTCATAGATTTCTCGTTTTTCTCTCAGTAACTCATGAATTACAAGACCTACAGAAAAAATATAAAAATCAAATTTATAGGAAATTTAATTTTCTACAAAAAAGTTCCCGAAAACTAAATTGCTAAGATCGATATTTCTCGAGATATTGAGCCTTGAATTTCTCTTACTATAGAATTTTTACGGATTATTGAGTAAAATTTAAGAAAATATTGATTTTTTTATTCCTTATTAAAAATTATTAAAAATAGGCACTTTTGTAAATCCCGACTTTGAGCGAGGCGATACCATAAAATGCCGCTGAACTATGAAAATTTAAAAAAAAAATCAAAGTTTACGTTTATTTTCAATGAAAAATATTCACACACTGTGAGCGAGTACTTAATATTAAAATTAAGAGCTCAAACTTTCAGGGAATTTTTTTTGAAGTATTTCCAACAAAATTTCGGCATGGGAGCAAAAAAAAAAAAATAGTCCCAAAAAAAAAACACCCCAATTCAGATATTCACAAAAAGCCATTTTTGCATTGTTATTATCATACGAATTGATTATAAAGCGATAGAAAAACATTTCTTACACATTTCTAGTTTTCATGTTATTGTTTTCATAAAAATAATTCTTTTCAAATAAAATTTTTGAGTAATTTGTCTATCACTCAATGTCTGACATGAAAGTTCAATGACTAGCTTTTTACCTAAACATTACGTATAGTAAAAAAAATCATTAGTAATTCTCTTTTAAAATTCAAGTTCAACGATCCGTCATTAGAAAATTGGGAATAAATAAATAATTTCAAAATATAATCGAAATTAATTATTTCGTTCCAAAAAAAATCGTTAAAAGAATTTTATTACAAAAATGTAAACCTACGTAAATTTGGTACAAGAATGTCTATTTGTTTGCATATACGTAAGAAATTTTCTAGTTAATGTGGAATTAAATATTTATAGGCAAGTATACAACTGTAATATATTTAAATGAAAATTGAGGAACACAATTCCTTTAACAACTAAGGGTCGATCCAAAAGGTAGATATCTAGAAAAGTGTTTTTATGATCAGTTTTGTTGTTCAGACCTTTCAAACTATTTCCAACAAATTGGCAAAGTTCGATGAATAAAGTTTTGATATATTTTTATAAACTCAAGATATCAATGCACTGATACAAGAGTTGAAATTTCAATTCTTGTTTTTAAAAAAATCCTTATTTGGCTATTATTATAATTTACGCAGGACACTGTTCACAAAAATAAAAAAAATAGTAATTTGAAACATCAATTGCAAATACCTAAGATTAATATAAATATTCGCTTTTTGAAAGAAAATAATGAACTAGGATTCTTCTGTAATAATTTTCATCAAAAATGGTTACTTCACTAATGAAGTTAAAAGAACAACAGTGCAAATGATTCGAACTCAATAATATTTAAGGTTCATGTATTTTTACCTCCTTAATACGAAAATAATCTACAAAATGAATTTTAAGCTCATGTTTTTAAGATACAGCGATATATTCGATACCTATATCATATTTATCTAAGGTATAAAAATGCCTTAAATTTGTTGAACACCTGAATTTGTTGTTAACCAATCTAGTTGTTCTACAAACATATTCTTTGGCATTTTTGCCTCAAATTTTATTTGCTCCCTGTTAAAATTGCTCCATTTTTATCTGTTAATGGTTTTGAAGTTAAAAGTTTGTTGAACCAAAAGTTTTGTCAAGACGAGCTTTAGATCAAGGAAGTCTGGCAATCAAGTGCTTAAAAGACAAACTCCATAGATTCAATGAAGAAATAGGCAAGGAGAGCTTTCTTTGGCCACAAATTCGGGATATTTTAAGTGATGCAGGATTAGATAATCCAGAAAAATGCCGAATTTTTCAGAGGAAAAAAGAAGCTTGGAAGGCCTTTAAGGGGTCATCCTTTGATTTCTAGGGACAAAAGAGATGATATATTTAATCAGTAAAAACACTATTGAAAAAAATTACCAACATGGATGTAATAAGTCCCTCAAAGTTTATTATTTTCGGTCTCATCTAAATGTTTTTCCTTAAAGTTTTGAGCTTTCATTCATTACCATTGTGAAAGATTCCGTCAAAACATAGCTTTCATGGATCAAAAATATCCCAAAAATTTTGTCAAGAAGAGCTTTGGATCGAGGAAGTCTGGCATTCAAGTACTTTAATGACAAACTCTACAGATTCAATGAAGCATTAGGTAATTGGAGAGCTTTGTTGGGGCACAAATTCGGGATATTTTAAATAATACTGGATTAGATAATCCTGGAAAATGCCAAATTTTTCAGGGGAAAAAAGAAGCTTGGAAGGCCTTTAAAGGGTCATCCTTTGATTTCTAGGGACTAGAGAGATGATATATTTAATCAGTAAAAACATTATTGAAAAAAACGATCAACGTGGATACAATAAGTCCCTCAAAGTTTATTATTTTCGTTTTCAACTAAATATTTTTCCTTAAAGCTTTGAGCTTTCATTCATAAGCATTGTGAATGATTCCATCAAGACATAACTTTCATGGAAAAAAAATATCCCAAAAATTTTGTCAAGACGAATTTGGATCGAGGAAATCTGGCATTCAAGTACTTTATTGACAAACTCTACAGATTCAATGAAGCATTAGGTAATTGGAGAGCTTTGTTGGGGTACAAAAATCGGGATATTTTAAGTGATACAAAATTAGATAATCCAGGAAAATCCCAAAATTTTCAGGGGAAAAAAGAAGCTTAGAAGGCCTTTAAGGGGTCATCCATGGATTTCTAAGGACAAGAGAGATGATATATTCAGGCTATAAATACTCTTCTGAAAAAAACTATCAACGTGGATACAATAAGTCCCTCAAAGTTTACTACTTTCGGTCTCATCTAAATGTTTTTCCTTAAAGCTTTGAGCTTTCATTCATTAGCATCGTGAAAGATTCAATCAAGACATAGCTTTCATGAAACAAAAATATCCAAAAAGTTTTGTCAAAACGAGCTTTGGATGCCGAATTTTCCAGGGGAAAAAGGAACTTGGAAGGTCTTTAAGGGGTTGTCGTTGGATTTCTAGAGACAAGAGAGATGTTATATTTAATCAGTAAAAACACTATTGAAAAAAACGATCAACGTGGATATAATAAGTCCATCAAAGTTTATTATTTTCAGTCTCATTTAAATTTGTTCCTTAAAGCTTAGAGCTTTCATTCATAAGCATTGTGAAAGATTCCGTCAAGATATAGCTTTCACGGAACAAAAATATATGAACGGTTAGATTGAAGCTTGTGGATAACTTGTGGATTATTACTGGTCTTTGTTGAGGAATGTTTTTGAAATAGCTTAAAAAAGACAATTGAAGAAATTTATACAGGTAGTATTCATGCAGTCTATGAAATTTACTCAACTTTTATGAATAAATATGAAAATAGGTTGAAAATAAAAAAGGGTTTTAATTTTTGAAGTACAACTATTTCATTTTAAACTATCCAATTAGTTTTAGTTCTGTCAATATCTAATTATTTTAAATATTCAGTATCATAAAAACTAAAACTTATAAGTGGGATTGGGTTCATCAAGTGAAGGAAACATTGAAAAAAAATGCATTTTTGTGCAGTGTTATTAGTTCAATTGTAAGAAAAATTTTAAGATTGGAAAATTAGAATTAAGATTTCAAGATCAGTGCTTTAAAAACGTAAGATATCTGTTGTATTGGAGCTTAAAAGCTTCAATTTAAAAACAAAAGCTGTAGTTATTAATAAAGGATATACACAAACCTGTATTCATGCAAGCTCGATACATATCCCTTGCTTGCCTAATTGGTAACGAGTCGTTCTTTGTATTATTTTGCTTCAAAAAATCGCGAACTTTTTTGTCGACATTATCTTGCAATTCGGACATCCAATCGTTTCCCATGTTGTTGTTTGGCAAAATATGCTCCTGAGACCATTTTCCGCATGTGAATGCGTAAAAATCGTCACAAGGATCAATGGTTTCGTCAATCGAAAGTGCTAGATTGGTGGCTGCACGTAAACATTCGACGCTTTCGCATAAAGACTTGGCTTTTCTAAGTTTTGCATCTACAATTTTATTACCATAAGAAATTGGGGTACTGATTTTTAAATATTTTTGGTCAGAATATTTGGTCAAAACTTGTTTTTATGATAAAAATTTTAATAACTTGATTATCGGAGGCTACTAAAAGCTTAAACAATCATCAATGGTCTCATTCAGCTTCATTTCAAAATCCTTGTCCTTCCAAGAAAATCAGATGCAAAGTAGGTATAAAAATTTAAAAAAATAGTAATAAATTATTCAAAACCTTAAAAAGATTTTTCATATGTAGTTGAAATGTTTTAGGGTGGAAAAAGTTTTACTGACAAACGCAGATTTTTTGTAAAACTTTTTATGAAAATCGCGAAAGTTAGTAGCTACGTACATAATAAGTATTTTTTTCCTTGAAATATTCTTGCTTATTAAATTCTTTATGAAGTAATCATTCATTTTAGCTTAATTTATTATATGAAGAATAAAAGAAAAAGATTAAATACACATAAAATCAATTTAACAGTTACAATTGAGAGGAAGATAATAAATAATAGAACCCTAATGAATCGAAAACCTTATACAGAAACAAAAACAATGATAGATGAAGAGAATGTTAGTTCTATAGGGTGGAGAAACAAATGAGAAGAAGTTGTCCAGGATTAGAAACACGAAAACCGGCAAAAAATGAGAAGTCGTTTGCAATTAACAATCACCAAAGTTGTAAAACAATCGGTCAATAAGTAGTTGGAACTTAGGTGAAATAGAGGAAAACCAAAAAAAAAAATGACTATGGAATGGAAAAGAATGAAAGATCCAATTCTACTTGATGACCATTGATGCAGATTGCTAGGCAATCGAATTTAGTATCTGGGCAGTACGTCAGTAATTCGTTTGTTTGAACTTTTGTTCAAATTTTTGTTTATAGTTAACTTTTGGAAATTTTACATAAAATTACATAAAATGTATAACTAATTAAAGTCAGCGAAAAAATCTAATTTGAGTGAAAAAATATTTGCAATAATATGTCAAGGACAAGGGATATAAGCAGTGGCGTAGCTAAGTAATCAAAAGCCCTGGGGCAAATTAAAAAATGGGGCCCCACTGCTATGTAAACTGATTAGGTTTTAGCAAATAAAAATATGAAATATGCAAATACTTTAAAAATGCTCAGCTACTTAAGCTCTTCTTTGTGCACTGCAGGACAGGTAAAAAAATATTAAACAGTAACAACATAAATTACAAATAATACTTGGTGAAGGTTTGGCTAATAAAACGAAATAGAGAAGATTCAAGGGTTTATTATATAAAGATCGGGCCTACCAACTGACTAAATAACAATTATATTTACAATTTTTTCCTAGCTTTAGTTTTCGCAAAAGTATCAATGACTTCGTTTAAATCCAGGCTTGATGCGGTTTTGTTTTCAATCGCTATTAGCGATAAATGTCGGAGTCGAGTTTGGCCCATATTATTTCTTAAATATTTTTTTTATTATTTTTAATTTGCTAAATGACCTTTCAGCTGCTGCAAAAGTGACAGGAATTGTAAAGAATAATAACATTGCTGTAAATACTTCCGTTAGGTCGCATTCTAGCACTCTATATTTGCTCATTATGTCTTTACATAAGTGGTGAACTTCCAACGGAATTTCCAAAAGTTTTGTTCGATCGAGATTTCTGGTAAGGTTTCGAGGGCCCCCTGAGCTTGAGGGCCCCGGGGCGCTGCCCCGCCTGGCCCCTAGGTAGCTACGCTACTGGATATAAGTCACAGTAGTTTTCTTTATTGATACGATTTTTTTACCATTGTTTTTTATTTTTAGGGTCCAAAACACTCAAGGTTCATACAGAATTTGGTTAGATTGTTAAAGCAATTTTTTCTTAACTTTTCCAATTTTATTTTTATTTTATCCTTCCTCTTTGCCTTTATCTGATTTCTATATGTCTATCAAAGATTATTAGGTACTTATAGTCTTAAAGAATTTTCCCTATATAACCACTTATATAACTGTTATAACTGATTACCGGAGACACTGAAGTCGTTAAATTGAAAGAAAAGGGTTGTAAGAAGAAAACTTTTGAATTAGGGATTGCAATGCCAGGATACCGGAATACCGATTACCGGTATTTTGAGCCATTTGTTCAAGTTTGTATTATTGGTATTCATAAGTTGGTATACCATTTTTTTGATATTAACGAGAATATTTTAAATTTTTTCTACTACCCTTTACACGAAAAGAAGCTTACCATTTTGAATTGAATCAAGTCCATAGTAATTTTCTCTAGTTTTTTTTTACCCGCAAATCTATCCACATTCAAAAGAATTCAGTAGAATTATCGAAGATGAGGATAACACTTGTGTAGATAGTGAAAATGAATTGTCTATTGAACAAAGTTAGGGTTATCGATAACTACCAAAAAGAGTTAACAAATCAAAATACGATACATAAATAAATTATATCCGAAACTATCAGGCAAGTATTCGATTAATTTGAAGATGCGGGATTAAGAAGTATATACTTGGAGAAAATTTATTGTGCCTTTTTGACAGTTTTTAAATCCTGGTAATTTTGCACCAAATTGCATTTTCGACTTAATAACAGTATAATTGATGCATTATGTTTATTTAAAGATCACATTTCAAAAATTTCTAATAGTACCCTAGATTGAATAGTTGTACTCGTATTTACACTTTTTTGTGGTTAAAATACACACGATGTTTGTTGTTCCTTTACTTTTTTTCGATTCTTAATATATAGTTATTATTTACAAGTATAGTTATTATATAGTCACTATAGTTATTATTTTGAATGTTTCTAACTAAATTGGCAATTGAAAGAGAGAAACACCTGTATTTTCTTTCTTATTCGAAAATTTCTTCTATCGGTATTAAAACTGATATTCCGGTATTAAGATCTAAGATGTACCAAATACCGTTATTGAACTTTTGGTCCGGTATTGCAAGTCCTAGTTACAATAGATCAATCGTAGTTTCATTTAATTTCCATTTAGTAATGTCTACTAACATTTGTGCGAATAAGCTTTGTTTTTGGTAAATAATTGTTATATGTAATGTTTTACTCTACTATTATAAAGAGAAAAGATTTGATTTTTTGTTTGCTTTGAATAGGCTCCGAAACTACTTGACCGATTTGAAAAATTCTTTCACTGTTGGGAAGCTACACTATTTCCGGTAAACATGGACTATATTAAATTTTCAAAAAAGTTAGGGATCCACACTAAAACTACAATAATGTGTGAAAAAATTACCAAAAAACTTTCTTACATCGCGTGCGTTGGTGATTTAACTAAAGAACAGAACAACCGAATTTAATGAAACTTTATATTAAGATACAACACAAGTACCCACACACGTAAGGCTACTTATCATTCCTCAAAAATAATAAGGGAATGTATCCCCTACGTAAAAACTGAGGGATGAAAAAAATTACTTTAGATAGGCGAGTTATAAATCATTGGAAAGGTATTTAAAAGTTAAAAAATTGATCTGTGTTAATATTTTAGTTGAACTAATAAAAAGCACAGTAATTTAATGTAAAGTAGAAAAAATTGCCATTTTTAAATATAAATGTTTTTATAGATAATAATCTGACAGTAAACATTTTTTTTACAAAATTGTTGTAAATAGATCCTTAGGGTTGCTCAGTAAGGAAATATTAACGAAAAAAATATAATAGTAATAATAATAATAATAGTAATAAAGCTTAAAGTAAATACGTTTTTAAAACCGTGCATATATAAAATCGTGTATTTATATACCTCCTTTGACTGATAAAGTTTTAATATTCGGTGTATTCATAATAGGAAGTAGGCATGTGATAAGTTTTTTTTTTGAAAATTCCTGCCCTAACAGACAAGGGCGGATTCAGGATTTTTTTCTTGGGGGGGGCACAATATCTTTTATTTGCAAGTGCGTGAAAAGGATCACGAAAAAAATTCGCAATTCCAACCAGAAATCATCATAATGATAAAAGAAGTTAAAAATCCTCTTCCAGAGCAAAAGCCATACGCCAAATCGTGTATGATGAACTTTTGACTATCCAATATGGTTTAACTATAAAGTTGAAATTCAGATATTTTAATAATAAGTTTATAGATACATAATGGTTATACATGATTATGGAAAAACTGGGTTTCGTGCAATTGTACAAATTTCAATTTCGCGGTTGTGTTGTACAGTGCAATAATTTTTGGAAAAAGGTTCATTCGGGAATCGAAACAGTGAGATGGGGTTATTTTGACGTGAGTATTTTGATAACTTTCGACTTTTTTTAGTCATAATTAAAACCGAATTTATTGAACTTGGCGATATTTTTTATTTATGTATCGATGCTGATTGATTTATAGATTATTTGGTTCACAGTAGGTATATCTACCGTAGATATACGCAACAGACCATACTCTTTTTAGATATTTATAAATATTTTTTGAAAATTAATTGATTATTACATAGAACTATTTTATTCTTTGCAACAGTTTATTAAATGTGTCTTTTTCAAGAGTGTGAAGTGTTTTTAAGTATGATTATATTTTTCGTAAAAGAAATAAGAAAAATAAAATACGTTACGCAGACGAAGTCGTGGGGATCAGCTTTGTGTAATATCCAGGTCTTTTATCCGGACTTATTTATAAGTGTTTGAAATACTTATATAGGTGCATAATACCTTATGTATATACCGAGAATTTTGGCGAATAAAAATATTAAAATTTCAGTGGTTCTTTCTTCTTAACTTTTAAAGTAGTATGGTATAATATTGAAATATAAAGAATTCTTATTTTTAGTGTTTAATATTCTGACCAAATGATTTGCTACAGAAAAAAGGATAGTGAACTTACAGAAAACAGAGACAACGATGAGTGCTACTAGTAAAATGATAACAATTAAAATGATTCCAATCAAAAACGATGTTCTTAGATTCAATTTTCTCTTGAGCCTTAAAAATAAGATTTTTTTTATGTATAAACTAAATTTATGTTTTTAATTTATTAAAAAAAAAATACTTACAAAGTCGCTCGCGATTTCACTGTTACATGATCACTGGCAATTGCGTTATTTCTCGATAGATCTAGAAAAACAAGGTTTTGTGTAATAAATTGTTCTTTGTATGTAATTCCTTTCATCTTTTGTGTTCAAGTACAAACGTGCAATTGTGAGTTATTCTAATGTAAATAAATGAGAGTTATAGTGCTTGAGTATACCTTTGAGGGTTCCGGAAATTAAAGCAAAAAAGAGTTCCTTTATATATGTAGTATGCTTATATATGTGTGTAATTTTATACATATCAAATGCAAATAATTACAGAACTACACTATTCCTGCATTTTTTCTTTATACAAAAAAGATTTACAAGAAATCAATTTTCACATCCTCAATCGAATGATGAGTCAAAGTGAAATTCCAAATAATTGAAAACAACTATGGAAAAGTACTAACCATAAACAATTTTCATTAGCTAATCACTAATTTTATTTGAGGTTTTATTGGAGAAAAATAAATTATATGTTGTGATTGATTGCAATATTGTATTCTTTAACTTCTCTATATTGACTTTTATTGCAGAACATTTACTTCCTTGACATTTCCATTTTAAATACTGTAATTATAATATTTGTTTAAAGGTGAAAACCTGAATGTGCTTTGTATCCACAAATGGTTTGTTTTATTATTGTCGTTTGAAATTTCCAATTTAACTTGTGACAAAGCTTAGAATAAAATTCCTTTAACTTTTATAGCCACTAAGATGTTATTTATGTTGATCAAATAAAAAGGATGATATCGGGGAAAACCAATTCGTAAATTCAAGGTTTTAACACTTTTCGCAATAAAATGTAACTACCAAATAAAGTAAAAAGCAGTCCTTCAATGGTTTTCAGCAATTTTTATCAAAAAAAAAAAAAATAAAATCGATTTTACGATTTTAGCACTAAGGTCTTTGGAATTATTCATGAGAAATGTAAAAAAATATAGAATTGTTCATGGGAAATGTAAAAAAAAAAGTTTTTTCTTTATTCAACTAAAAAGTAACACACCTTAATTCTAGGCGCCTATTTCTTAGGAGGTAGATTAGATTATTCTTATTTTTTAAAAGATAATTCAGGATGTAGTTGACCAAACAAATTAGCAGTGTTTCTTCCAATTTGCAACGTTTCGTCGGTGTGATTCCAATTTCGTCGGTTTTGGAATCACACCGACTTTATATAAAATAAAGCACTGTAAATTTTCTTGGTCTACCACACCCTGATTTATATTTTAAAAAATAAGAATAATCTAATCTACCTCCTAAGAAATAGGCGCTTAGAATTAAGGTGTGTTACTTTTTAATTGAATAAAGGAAAAACTTATTATTTTTTTTACATTTTTCATGAACAATTTCAAAGACTTTAGTGCTAAAATATACATGGATATATTATACATCGATTTAGACCTGGAAGAATGGAACTTATACTTATTTTTAGATTGATTAAATTTTCTGATATTAAGTGAAAATGACGGTTAAAGTTAAATGCTGTGGCTAAAGTTTCTTATTATTATTAATAGATTCAGTTAATGTTCTTAAAAACTCCATCTATCTAATTTAATTAACATTTTCTAAAGTGTTCACTTTGGTAAAAGGTGTAGAAGATATCAAAACAAAAATTGTAAGAAACACAAAAGAGAAGTAAAACTATATAAAGTTTTTATGGTAAGAGTCCAAGTATTTAGAGTATTAAGATAAAAGAGTTAAGCAAGTTAATACTTGTCGATCCACTTTAAGTGCAACAAAACCAATTGATAGAATAATGGTTATTCCAGTGGTTAGGCATTGATGGATACTATTGGGAACTAACCACTTTGGTCACGACGTCTGGTGGCCAAAAAAAGTACTAGCTTTCGCGTGCTTTTTCATACAACTACATCAAGTAGTTAATTATAATTAAAGCAAAAATCAACCACAAATTTTTAAATTGAAATAGAAGATATTAAATTGAGTCCTTATAAAGAAAAAAATAGAGTTTATTGTGCTATGAATGGTTATGGTAGTTAACCTATGAAAATGAAGAAATAATTTTTCTCGCTATACTAAAGTAGCGATTTTGTTTTTTGGCAAAATTTGTTCCTACTTTCGAAACTAATCGTTGTAATTCGTGAGAGTCATTTATATAAGAAAATTGTAAACAAATCACTTTAAAATTCATCACATTACTGTTTGAATTTTCATTATTTTACCCCATTTAAGCACAAAAATTTCATAAAAGTTTCAAAAAAAAGTTCTACTTTTATATCATTTTTCCGTCCAGAATTCAATTTAATCCAGTTGAAAATTTGTATTAAAGGAAATGAAAATAAATTAAAATAATTACCCAAACTCAATGTTTACTTAAGGGTGGATCACCGTCAGAACGTAAAAAAATAACTTTTTCAAAACTGCTGCCATTTTTTTAAGAGATATTAAAAAACGGTCTTCGGCATGTAAAAGTTGAGGTTTTGAACTATTTTTTTTTATTTGCCCCGATATGTTCTCCCCCTCCCCCTTTTACAGCGCTTTGAAAAAAGGTCTTCAAAAATGAGGAGGCAAACGGGAGACAAGTTTTCTCGGAAACCGGAAGTCGGATCATGATTTTCCAAAAAATGTAGGTTTTAGTAATGCGTTTTTTTGGTACTGAACCTCGAAAATTTGAAAAAAGTTGAAAATTAACAAAATGGCGCGACTTTGAAAAAAAAGTTAAAAAAAACGACCTGTTTTTGAACCTTTCCCCCTCTCCCACTTTGAAGGGGGGAGGTTTGGCCAATTTCAGAAATTTAGTACCACGAAGACGTGATGAACTATAACACTCTCCAGTTTCAAGTCAATCTGTCGGATAGTTTTTGAGAAATCTTGTCTCCCAGTTTCAAAAAGTTGATTTCGAGAAAAACGAATTTAAAGTTTTTTTAAGATATTTTTTTATGTTATTATAAATTTATTCAATTTTTATGAGTGAAAATACATTAGTCAGGTATTCCAATCCTTTTAACACGTTATTTTTGAATGTTATAAGAAGACATTTATGGAAAAAAAAATCGATTTTTTTTTTCCTGACGGTGATCCACCCTTAAGGGCACATCTTTGGTTTTCCACAAAACTTAGCTATGTTTTTTAAGCTTTTTGTCATCTTTATTATTCCATTATTTCTCTTTCTTTCTACGAAAATTATAAAGCCGTTCCCACAAAATTTAAATTATACGTTTATATGTTTGCGGGAAATTTACATATTTCTAATCTTTCCAATGAAAACTTGAACGAAGAAAAGCTGAAGTTACATAAGGTTAGCATACAGGGATGGATGCAAAATGAAACATAGGCATCGGCACGTTTTCCTCATCCTAATTCCTAGGGAAATCATTACAAAATTTAAATTTGTTTCCAACAATAAATATATATGTACAATGTACATATATAAATGTCTATTACGATTTCCTAGTATTTTCAAAGCCAAATTCGTTATGGATATTATAATAAAAGAAATGAAAAATTTGCAAATTTTACGCCACAAAGGGTTTCAGAATGAAATAATGACGAAAGAACAATGGTAGAATACGATTAAATCATGTCTAATTACATCTAAGACTCATCACGGAAATTAGGTCAAGACTGAAAGGGCTTAGCAGCCATTTTTTTTATACTTGGGAAAATGTTTTCCTTATGAAGTCAGTTTGTATTTAAATTTTTGCAATGTGCTTAATTTTTCATGAGAAACATAATTAACAAGTAAAAGACGTCATGCATGAATACATTAGAACTAAAAATTAACTTCATAATTAAATTGTCGAGTTAAGCTGATCTATTTTGTTGATATGAAAAATTGAAATTGAAATTCAATCAATATTTATTATTCTGAAGGAAAAAAATTGATATCTATTATTCATTTTACTAACATAAAACTAGAATGAAATTGAAATTAATGACTTGTTTCTTTTAAAGCCGATAGTTGCGGGATACAAAAAGGCATTTTTAATGAAATGATATAAAAATAGTTATAAATTTTTCACTAGTTAGTAGAATAATATTGAATTTATAAGTAATTTTTTCAATACCCAAATATATTTTGAATAGTAAAAATATTATTTTAATACTAAGCTGTAAATGAATCTGAATGACTTTCCAGATAAGCTTCAACCCTATCAAAGTAGAACTTTTGAAATCATAAACGCAATTTTTTTTTAAAGTTAAACTAAAAAAAAACCTTTTTAAAACTACTCCAGCAACTGTATTGAATTTTTGCACCTTTCTAATATGATTTTTACTATTTATTAGAAGCAACGGGTCAATTTTACTGTCCAATTTCTTAATAGAAATACAATTTTGATCGCAATAAATGAAAGATTGTGTAAAACCGCACATTATTTTCCTATTTTGTATATTAAATTGAAATTTGCATCAAATTTAACCAACAGCAAAGAAAAAAATAAAGAACTCAAAAGCTTAAAGCTCATGGTTAAAAGAGGATTTTTCATTTGTTTGAAACAAGACTAGAGAGTTGACTTAAAAAAATTAAGCCTTCAGTTTTATAGCTAGCTACTTAATAATACTTCGTCTTTGGTAGCAATTGAAATTAATAAAAATTATAATCATTTTAGGCCACCAATAGGTACAATTAAAAAATCAATTTTAATGATATAATACTAAAGGTGCGATTTCATGCTGACACTTGACACTTTTCCTGCGTCAAATTTGCAGCGATAAAACTAAAAATACTTTAGTTTCAACGTGGATGACGATGAAAATATGAAATCGAAAGATAACAATTGATATAAGAAATTAATTTCAAAACACTTAAGACAACTATAACTATGTTTTATTTCCCCAAAAAGGCAAAACAATAACATTGACTGATAATTCGACTTCCGATTCTTATTATTTGTTTGAAATTAATCCAATTCATCTGTGCCATTTGACGCTGCAGTCTATTACATAAATTCGATACTGATTTTATTCAAATGACGATTTGGTTGAAATCATTCCATGTGGTCAAATTTGATGCTGGAAATTAGCATTAAGCGTCAGCATGAAATTGCAACCTTAGATTTAGTGCTAAGACAATTTACTTTCTTGCACCTTTGCGTCTTTGTGTACTTTCACCATTAGTCAAGAGAATTAGTAAGTAATCAAATTCCTTAAATTATTTATTTAAATATTATTTATTTTATTTGTATTATCATTGTCAATATGTCGCCCAATTTTTATGTGGGACCCGGGGCCATATCCTCCTCTTGTACCCACTACGCTACATTGCTGTTGAAACTTTACCAAATTACGAAAATTTTACAAATTTGTCATTAATGTGGAAACTGCAACTAAACTAAACTACAACAAACTATTAATGAACATGAAATCGCACCCTAAGACTTAGTGCTAAAGGAAATTAGTATTAAAAGAGCTTTTAAATATATCGTTGGAGAAGAATAAAGAAAACCAAATGTACGTATCAAATCACAAATGTAGAAGTATTGAGAAGAATCCACGAAAAAAAGAACTATCACCTATATGGTAAAGAGAAAAGCTTATTAAAAGGGTAACATTTTGAAACAAAAAATATATATTTGCTATTGTGAAACTGGGAAGTCTCATGAAAAAAAAAATGAATCGATATCCTAGATTTATTGAGTTAGGAATGGACTATCCAGGGAAAGACGACGTTGGAGAGAAAAAGTCAACCACGCGGGAAACTGAATCTGCCATAAGGCGGAAAACCAAATAAAAAAAGCAAAAGTAAATGTAAAAGATTCTAAAAATATAGTTCTTTAATATTCATGGCCCTGTTATGCATTTAAGGTTAATGAAAGCTGGAGCTTTTAAAAAAAATTGAAGACTACTCGACAACAAACGTAAATATTACCAACAATAGTATATTTATCTTCTATCATCTATATAGTAAAGAGAAAACCTTATTAAAAGGATTACTTTTTGAAACACAAAAGATTTATATTTGCTATTGTGAAATTGGAAAGTCTCAAGAAAGGAGAGAAAAACGATTCGAGATCCTGAATTTATTGAACTAGGAATGAACTATCCAGGAACAGACGACGTTGGAGAGAAGAAATCAACCACGCGGGAAAATGAGTCTGTTGTAAGGTGGAAACCCAAACAAAAAAAGCAAAAGTAGATGTAAAAGATTCCAAAAAGATAGTTCTTTAATATTCACGGCCCTGTTATGCATTTAAGGTTGCTGAAAGCTGGAGCTTTTAAAAAAAATTTGAGGACTACTCAACAATAAATGTAAATATTACCAAGAATTGTATATTTATCTTTACAATAATGCAAGAAAATCAAAGGACACAAGACCATAAGTATAGTGAGTCGGCCCCAGAAGGGTATTTGGTTCATAATTTCAGGGTATGTTGATACTATGATACATGATTCGGCAAGTTTCGGATCCCCATGTATTACCATTTTTTCAAAAATCGAAAAAAGCTGAAAATCAGAAAACGAAATTTCTCAAAAACTTGTGAATCGATTTATTTGAACTTTAGGTATGTTTTAAGGGCAGATGATAGCTTTTAGAAAAAAAAAATTTGAGCTATATTGATTTATAAGATCCTTGAAAAAAGAGAGCTTTTTCTTTTAATTGTAATTTTTAACCATGATACAATTTTGGTACAATTATGAAACTATTTTTTTTTTCAATTTTCTTTAAAATTATGAGATTTTTAAATTTTAAAAAAACGGTAAGCCATGTTGAAAAAAATTAAAACCGATTTTTGAACCAAATACTCTTCTGGGGCCGATTCACTATACTTATCGTCCTATGTCCTTTATATTTATTTTTTTACATTAATAATGCGTCTCATAAGTTATTCTAAGCATCTTAAAAGTATTTGCTTTCAAAAGACGAAAAAGTTTCAAAATTTTTTTAAAAAACTTTGAAATTTTTCAAATAATTTTTGTTTATAAATTCGTTACGTTGAAAACTAATTAGTTAAAGCACAGTAACCAAAATGTAACAAAGTGTTGAAATTATTAAAACACTACAGTTTTAAACGGAAATATTTTACTGGTCTTTGTATGAAGTTAGAGTAAAAATATATCATCAGAAAAAAATCAAAACAAATTATTAAATGCACCCACAAATGAGAAAAAGTAATTCACTGTTGTAGCTTTTAATTTCAGAAAACAAACGTTTAATATTAAAGCACGTCCTTGCAAAAATATCGATTGAACGTTTTCACCTGACGAAAACTTTGCGAAAAGTTTTCAACAATCTCCCAAGAGACAAGTGTTCGCAAAAATTACTTTCCCTGGTTAAATATGAACGTGGGAAAAGTCAAAGAAATCAAAAGTAATAACCTTATGTTTTCGTGCGTGTTTTCCCCACGTTTAATTGTAAATGACTTGAAAAGTTTGCAAATCCGTCAAATTTGTATATTTTAGCATTAAATTACACATTAAAGCACAATAGCACTTACTTGAAATAATTGATACGCTGTCGGATATCATGACGGGAACGAGCTTTGGAACCATTTCACGTGGTTTGGCGCGCGAAATTCGAAAAACTTTATGTCGAGAACATTTCAAGGCTCAGTGCATTTTTCATACTGACAATTGTTGGGAGGAAAAGTCTTCTTTTATTATATTATGTGGGTTAGTCGAAGAATGAGTATTGATTGTACGGCTCTATCGGCCTTCGGTCCCCAATCATGACGTAAAACATTTGTTTGATATATTGAACCCCCGACTCTCAATTTTCAAAATCATCCCCCCAAACTCAAACCACACACATTGAGCGACAGGAAACACAAATCAATTTTTAAGATTTCAATCTAAAATTCATTGTCTTATTGGCTCAATTATTTCACTAATAACTCCAATAACATGAATGAAAAATTTAGTTCACGTTTTATGCAAATTTTTACATAGTCCACTAAAATATTCAAATTTTCACGTAAAAAATCACGTTTATTGCAATCAATTTGTCTGCAAGGGTCACCAAATTGAACATTTCTGCTACAATGCAATTTACTCGTAAATGAACATACCATCCGTAAATAATTTAAAGTGAAGAATTGCTTTTGTCTATTTGCCTGTATTTTGTGTACTGAATGGGAAATTGGATAGAAAATGGAAATCTCGGTTTTTTTCAATGTAAACAATAATTCATATGACAATTGTAAATACTCATTTCAAAAGCAAATATAATATCTACGGCGAGACGTCAATGATACGTCAACGAATATTTGCATGCGATGACGTTTAATCTATGATCAATAAAGATGAAAAAAACTTTCAAGAACAAAAAAAAAACTTCTAATATTAAAATCTAAAACAATCATTAATGCATTAAAAAATTTTAACAAGTTAAAGCAAAAAATATGATAAATGTGTTCTTAAATATTTTTTTTAAATTTCAATACTAAATAATAATTCGTACATTTGAAAATTGATGCAAATTAACTATTATAAAAATTATTATTGGTTCTCGTATTACGTTGCACTAATATCATATTGTCGGTCTAAAGTATAACTGGCTAAGTCCATTTTTAATGATTTTTTTTCTTTTTTTGTTCCATTTGGTACGAAATACAAAATTCTATCGAGTGAAAAACTGATCATCTATTTATTATTATAAAGAGGAAAGATTTGATTGTTTGTTTGCTTTGAATAGGCTCCGAAACTACTTGACCGATTTGAAAAATTCCTTCACTGTTGGGAAGCTACACTATTTCCGGTGAACATGGGCTATATTAAATTTTCAAAAATTTAGAGATCCACACTAAAATTCCAATAATGTGTGAAAAAATTACCAAAAAACTTTCTTACATCGCGTGCGTTGGTGATTTAACTAAAGAACGGAACAACCGAATTTAATGAAACACTATTTCCACACTACACTATTTCCGGTGAACATAGGCTGTATTAAATTTTCAAAAAAGTTAGGAATCCATACTAAAACTCCAATAATGTAACCCAAGGTCTGAAAAAATTACCAAAAACATTGTTTTATCGCGTGCGCTGTGAAAACTATTGGTTATAGAACAAAATAATGTAGTACGATTTTGCAGAACATATCATTATCTACAAAAAATAGAACGACAGCATATGTCTAACTATTATAGTTATGTCACAATAAGTGTTTTTTCATTTTAAAAAATATAAATAAATGTCACCGCTATAAAAGCTCTTTTATTTATACTTTGGGATTAATCCTTATCAAAATAAATTACTTCATATTTACTTTTTACTTTCATATTTACTTTTTACTTTCATATTTACTTATTTAATTTTTATCTTTAACGAATGTTTGCTCATTCCAATTTGTCTGACTGATTAAATATAACTTTGTAATAGTTATTATAATAACATATATAAAAATCAGACATTTAAAAATAAATTAAGTTCATTTATTTTTTGTAGAGCTTTAAAGCGTCTGACAAAAGTTCTGGCCCATGGAAAGCGTCTGACTTCTTTAATATGACTTCAGAGTGATATTATACAAAATATATATAAAAATCAGTCATAAAAATTTAAGTTAAGTAACTCTGATTTTTAGTTACCTTTCTCACCTAGTACCTGCGCAGGTGTCACCGGGCAAGCTTAGCAAACATGCAGGTATTAAAAAGTACACAAGAGACTACTCAGAACAGAAAGTTCTATGCTTTAGAAAATAAGTTGTGTCTTACAGGCCCGGGCTCTTACTCTATATATGGTTTTCAAAATTACTATGTAGTAATTGAAGTATGTAGGGAAAACTATGTGAGTACTATATATGAGTACTATGTAGTGAAAACTATATGGTTTTCACCATAAGATAATTAAACACATCTAAAATTACTATGCAGTAATTTTAATTGTAGTTATTTACCCTATGGTGAAAACCATATAGTTTTCACTACATAGTACTCACATAGTTTTCACTACATACTTCAATTACTAAATAGTAATTTTAGATATGGTTAATTATCCTATACCGTCCAAAAAAGGTATTTTTTCTTGAATTTTCTCGCCGTGTACCAACTTAAAAAAAATGGCTTTAACAGAAATATTTAATATAAAATTCTATCGAGTGAAAAATTGATCAAAGACTAAAAATATAGAAATTTTACAAAATATAACATGAAATGAAAACCTCATTTATGTACTAACTTATGCAGCTTAAATTCATTTATTTCATTCCCCTGTAAAATTTGTTACAATAAGCTTAGTAGGTTAAAACTTTAAGCAAATTTTATGTACTATTGTTAGTCCACTATAATAAAAATTATTTCGGTTCATGTAAATAACTAATCGAATTTAATGAACTGAACAATTTGTTTTCACCATATGGTGAAAATTATATGGTTTTCACCATAGGGTAATTAACCACAATTAAAATTACTGCATAGTAATTTTAGATGTGTTTAATTATCCCATGGTGAAAACCATATAGTTTTCACTAGATAGTATTCATATATAGTACTCACATAGTTTCCACTACATACTTCAATTACTACATAGTAATTTTCGATGTGGTTAATTATCCTATACCGTCCAAAAAAGGTATTTTTTCTTGAATTTTTTCACCGTGTACCAACTAGAAAAAATGGCTTTGACAAAAATATTTTCTTTGAAGAAAAAAATATTACATACTGAGAAAAATATCTGGAAAGAAACTATGCGAAGAATATAATGAAAAGAGTACGTCACGTATAAAAATATTTGGTGAATGCAAAGTTGAACAAGATATCAAAGTTAAAGATTGTTAACAAAACGGAGTGGGTTCTTATGTTCGTACGTTAGAAGATATAATTATTTAGTAAAATATATCATAATTTCAGACAATTTAGTTAAACTCATCAAAAAATTTTCAATTTTATTTCAATTTTAAGTAATGCTTCATTCTCAAGAGTATTTTTTTTTTAATTGTTGTGTTTTTCTTGTTAAGTACTTGCAATCTATCTTTGGATAACACGCAAATCCGCTAAACGACAAATTACGTCAACAAACTACTTAAGAGAAGTGAGCTTAGTGTTTAATATTTTTATTTTCGAATGCGTTATTGTTTAGTCGGTTAATTGCCAAATCATTGGATTATAGCTTAATATCTTTTGATATTTGGTACTTTGTTTGGCAATCTTCTCCCTGACAGAGAGGACATTTCACGTGAAGAGGACAGCGAAAAAAAAGTGATGTTCTGAAATTTGTTCATATTTGGCATAATTGTACTTCTAGTAAGTATGAATGTGGATACAAAATATTTTTTTCGAATGTTGATCATTTGCCAAGTTAAACGCTTGTAAAGAATTATCGTTTTTGAAATTCTATTTTTTGAAAGTTTTTTTTCGAATTAAACATTTTTTTTAAATATTAAATATGGTGGTGTAAATAGAAAATTAACTGTTCTTTCTAAATAAAAAATAAAACTGGACATTTTTATTTTTTTTTTATATACAAAACCGCAAGTAAACTTTTCAAATCAGAATTTTAGTAACTTCAACTATTTTGATTTTTGATTTTTTTATTTCAAAATATACCCTAAAATACATTTTTAATACATCGAAAGTTTCATAATAGGATCTGCAATGGTTTAGGAGATACAGGAATTAAAGTGGCTACGTGTCATACTGGTCGTCGTGCCCTAGCTTCCTTAGGTCAACTGGCATACGCGATATAATACAAAAACACTGGAATAATTTTATTTACTATCCTACTTAAGCGTATTTAAAGCTCTAACAATGTTGTGGGGTAATTTTAATTCAATTAAAAATAGTACTTATTGAAAAAAATATAAATAGGAAGCAATAGTTTAAAATAAATTTCGTGATAATTTAATATTTAAAAAAAAAAAAAAATTTTAATTTGATTTTTTTTTCCAAAAATACGAATTTCAAAAACGACAATTCTGTAGAAGCGTATAACTTGGCAAATAATCATTATTCGAAAAAAATATTTTGTATCCACATTCAAACTTACTAGAAGTACAATTATGCCAAATATGAACAAATTTCAGAACATCACTTTTCTTTCGTTGTCCGCTTCACGTGAAATGCTGGAAACTTTAATTTTTTTGACATATTTTCCGGATGGTTCATGGAGAAGCTGCGATTAAAGTATTATTGGAAAATTTTAAAAAAATCGACTGATTTTCATTGTAAATTATTTTTGTACTGAATCGCTTTAATGATAAAACAAATTATCGATTGAACACCATTACCTCTGGCGTCTTTCATAAATCTATAAAATCGAAAAAAAAACTTTAAAAATTATCAAAAAGATTACATGTTTTTCGACAGATTTTCTATAAGTAATATCAGAGAATTATTTGGGTTACTGGAAAAAAATAGAAAAATTGATCAAATATTTTCCGATGAAAGTTGATCTCTGTAGTAACTTTTCGATGGTACTTCTGAAAAATTTATAGAAAAATATGTAAAATTTTCGATGTCTTTTATCGTTTTCTTTCGATATTTCAGATTAAGGCATAATGCAAAAGAATATGATATTCGATCGATAATCTGTTTCCTCGTAAACAGCGATTGTGACCAAAAAAAAATTACAATGTTTTATAAAAAAAAAAACTAATTTTTCACAAAAATATGGATTTCAATTATTAGTGAAAAATTTAATGACAATCAATCGAAAAATTAAAAATTTTATGCCCTCAATGGGAAGTTCTTAATGTTTTCGGTGCCTCGATAAAAGATCAGATTATTGTAGATAAAGTAAAAATAAATCGAAAATGAAGAATACGAAATTGCGAGTTATTACTTTGTTTTCAAAGAAAATAGTTTTACGTTTAGATATTCAAGGAAATTTTGTCTACGATTGTCTAAGATTATCTACGACAACTTTAAAGTATAACGATTCTAAAAGGTTAGATAATACTCGATTTTCCTGGAATTTTCTAATATCTAAACCGCAGCTTTTCCTGAAACACCCGGAAAAACCATGAAAAAATATTCAGATTTACTATTGCCTTTTAATGGTTTTTTCGATGAAACAAATCATAGCATAACATCACGGTATAGGAAAATTTTAAAAATCGAACAAATTTCAGAGCATCACTTTTTTTCGCTTTCCGCTTCACGTGAAATGCCTCAGAGGTCATCTGTAAGTTTTTGTGAATGTCTTGATTTATGACAAACCATGGAGCTTTCGCAACGAATCTGAAGGTCTTAGATCCAAAGTTCTTAACCTGAGCTTAATCGAGCACCAGAAGTTCGGTAAGTTAGTCTCGCGGGCTCGGTGAATTCTATATGCTTTTATCAATACTGCGCCTCATATCATATCAAAATATAAAAAATATTTCTCCAATTAAGAAGAGATCGGTGAATGCGCAAATGAAACTAGTGAAGATCTATACCTCCAATAAGGTTAAGAACTTCTGTCGAAGACTGATCTTTTCATCACCTACAAAGTATAATTACAAAGCTTTCATCAGTTTATATTATGCATCAAACTTCGTTTTGTTTAAAACCGGTAACATTCCAACCTAGTGTGAAAATTCAATTAACATATCTTTTGAGGGTTAAACTCAGGTAATATTACTTTGATTTCCAAAACGCGAAAGAATGGCCAAATTCCAACATAGTGTGAAAATGCAATTAACACATCTTTCGAGGGTTAAAATCAGGTAATAAAACCTTGAATTCCAAAAGTGAAAGAATGGCCAAATTCCAACAAAGTGTAAAAATGCAATTAACACCTTTCGAGGGTTAAACTCAGGTAATATTACCTTGATTTCCAAAACACGAAAGGTTAGCCAAATTTCAACATAGTGTGAAAATGCAATTAACACCTTTCAAGGGTTAAAATCAGGTAATAAAACTTTGAGTTCCAAAATGTGTCATAATGGTCAAATTCCAACATAGTGTGAAAATGCAATAAGCACATCTTTCGAGGGTTGAAATCAGGTAATAAAACATTGAGTTTCAAAATGTGTCAGAGCAGCCAAATTCCAATATAGTGTGAAAATGCAATTAGCATATCTTTCGAAGGTTAAACTCAGGTAATAAAACCTTAAATTCCAAAATTTGTACAAGAGATAAGGCCAAATAGACGTAAATAGATTCCAGTAAAAATATTTCATTATTGATCCAAAACCAGTTATTGTGAATGCCGTGAGTACAATTATTCAGACACGGTTTTCTAGACCCTAGAGTCTCTAAAGTGACGTACATTAACCGACAGTAGGTCCACCTTTCATTACCTACCACGTATACATTTAGTAACTTTAAATTTTATCATCTTGTTATGATGATATCGCCAACTGAGAGTTGAATCGTTTGCATTCCTGACCCGTATGGAATTAGACTGGTTTCGTACATAATTATAAGACTGATTCAAAAAAAATGATGATTTTTTTTTGCTTAATTATATCGCAAATATTGTTGGAAATGACAAAAAAAATCCTATGAAAGTTTAAGCTATTAAACTCAGCACCTGTGAAAAATATCAAAAACTTTTATAGAGATAAGTTATAGAAAAAAAGTGCTCTACAAAAAATGTCTTATAAAATTTTCTCATAAAATTGATGGTTGCGTCAAAAAATTGAAAAAATATTAAAATTTCTCTTTAATTCAACTTTGACCTCGAATAACTTTTGAAGGAATAACTATATCAAAAACTTCTAATCGACCTTTTTTGTAGATTGTTCAATTTTCTACAAGAATATACCTTGGTCATTCCGAAATATTGTCACCAACGTGAGCTATAAAATTCCAAAGTGCAAGAGAATATTGTTCCCATGTTATTTAAATGGAAAATCGAAATTTGCGATGCGGCACCTCTTTATATTAATATTAAGAGCTTAAACTTTCACAGAATTTTTTTTTGTCATTTCCAACAATACTTTTGATATAATTAAGAAAAAAAAATCACCATTTTTTTTGAACCAGTGTAATAATTATAATGATCTATATTTGGAAATAAAGGGATATAAGTTATGCAATTGTACTATGCTGACTACCTTCTCATCATTCAAAAACAGGTTTGTAGATTACGATAATATTTTATTATTACTTGCAACTAGTTTGTTGATCAACGAAAATAGAGTATAACCAAATTTAAATAATTCAATTTCTTTGTATAAAAAAAATATGAATTTATAAATTTCTCTTGAATTTCTATAACAGTATATAAAAAAATAATAATGATCTTTTTAGTAAGTTATTATTAAGAATATATGAAAGTAAAGGCTATTTATTAAAAGGTGTTGCCTATTTAATTCTTGAAAATGAAATACATTAAGATATTAAATTTCAAAGACAAGCTTTAGCTATATTAAATATTCATTCAAAAAGCTTTTGTAAAATAATTTTAATAAATAAGAAAAGCTTCCCAGAAAGTTTCATATAACTGAAATAAAATAAAATCCTAGCTATTTTTTATCACGAAATATTAAATCGTTACTCAACTATTTAAAGTCAAAGCCATTTCCAGTGAATCTTATTGAAAGCTGAGTGGACATTAAATGGACATTTCTTACATATATTAATATTGACAAATCTCTTAAAAGATTTCCTCAACTTTGTCTATTTGATTTTCTTCACATGTTCACATCATTGCGGCTTTAACGAAGAAAAAATAGAAAGTTTTTCCGTATCCGTACATTCCTTTTAGAAATTGTTTATTTTTCAGATTTATATTCCTCCAAAGTAGATTTGGTATTAGGCACTAAAGAACAAAGCTCGACAAATTGATTTGCCTTGAAAATTCTTTTGTCAAACAAATCAATTTCACTACGTTCTAATCGGATAACAAACAAGGGCTCGGTTTTGAGAGCTTAAAAGCTACTTAAACGTTTGATGTAATAAAACTGGGTAGTTTAAAATTAGACTAAAGCTCAATTATAAGTCATAGAGGTTACGGTCATGATAACCAGCCACTGTGGACTGAAAAAATTCTTACATATAATTGGGGTACATATGGGAAATAAAATAGGAAATTTAGGAGAAAACATGTCAATTCAGTCAGGTAGATATCGAAGTTGCTTCCCACGTTCTGTGGAAATGTAGCGCTCTAAGATTCGAGTTTTTGAAAAAAAAATACTTTTCTAACTTCTGTGATCAAAATTTCCATGAATAATTGTAACAAAGTTCAATTTTATGATAAAGACTTTTTTTAATATTGGAACGTGACGTCTCAAAACTGTATTGAGTTTTCACATATACAGAACTCTCCCTGTTGGCTTGAGCTAAGCGCCTTGTATACTCGCAACCCAACATTCTAGAATGTACTCCAATATTCGCTAATGTTCTATCACTTACTAGACGTTTCTAGAACAATCTATATGTGCATTAGCATTGGTGGGGGAGAGAAAGAAGTCACTCAGCCAATCCCGTGTCGGCATGGCACAAAGAAAAAGATAAACTTCTTCCTTTTCTGTTACAATATGTATACTTTTCAAATATGTATATATTTTGGTTTTAACTACAATAAAGTCTTGATTGAGTATTTCGTTCGGTCGTTATAAACAATATTATAATTGAGTGAATTATTTTTTAAGTAATCAATTTAAAAAAGCCATTACACCAAAAGGAAAATTATTATGTTTTTAACTCTTATGAAAATTTCATCACATTTATAAATTTCTATTTTCTGTTCTATTTTATCCTTCAATTCTTGGATTCTAACTCCACAAAATTCAGCCGTATACCAATTTGTTAGAACAAATTTCAGAAAAGTTGAATAAACTTTAAAAGTGATCTATTTGACTAATTACCCCCCCCCCCTATTAATTAACAGACGGGATCTTAGTTGGTTATGGGTAAACTTTCATGACAAATCAATACTTTTGAGCAAAAAAAATGTATCTAAAATTTATGGATAAATTGTAAATTGTTAATATTGTAAATAATTTTTTTATTACCCGAAAGTTGGAGTACATGCCTTATCCAATTTTCAATGTCCTTGCATAAACCATATGCACATTTTTTTTAAGTCGATAATGGATATTAATAAATTGAGGAAAAAATAATTTTCAGCTCTGAAAAGTTTATATTTTTAAATAAATAAAAATTTTGATCTTAATGAGCCAATAAAAGTCCGAAAACGATGGGTGAGCTTATGTGTTTTTTGTGGCGTCATAGTCCGTTTACTGAAATCGATATATAAACAAATCATTGAGCAGTTGTCATAGAAACAAAAATAATTTACACATTCTTCAAATTTTTCGCTACGGAGAATATTTTTCTATTTTAAAAATAACTCTCATTTCTGTCTATGGAATAAAGAATAACTGTGTTTAAGTAAAAACCAAGCTTTTAATCAATCATTTCAATATTAAGTCAACTTATACAAGTAAGAAAAACAGTCCAAACGGTCAAACAATAATTGCAATTGAAAGCAGAATGTAGTGAATGATAACCTACAAATTTAAAAAATATTGGCTTAGCTGGAAAATGAGGAAAATTATGTTAATTTTTTAAAGAAAGCATTTGCTATTGTATATAGATTTATAACAGGTTTTCAAGGAAAACTCTATTTTCGCAGTCAATCAAATTATAATATTTGAAGGAAGAATATTAAATAATTTTCCATAAGTTCAACAGTGTTGACTAAAGAGAAAAGTTAAGAAATAGCCACATGACGATAACAATGAAAAATCGGCTCTAGAAGGTATTTGAACCATTTTTAAAAGGTATGTTACTACTACAAGGGTATGTTCACACTCTTAGATCCAACTTTCTATGTATTTTGTTAGCGAAAAAGTTCAAGAAAAACGATACATCAGAAAATATTTTCTTCTCAACAATGAGTGCACCAATTGGGTGAAATTTGGATATATTATGTAAGTATATAAAGATTATATTCTCAGTAAAAATAACACATAAATAATTCTCATTTTCTGGATACTTAAAATTCGATGATTTTATTAAATTTTTTGTTCAACGTTTCGCCACTTTCGTAGCTTCCTCAGTTCCTCAATTACAAACATCAATTGTTAAATCCATGCACAATAATCTCTGCATTTATACGACTCTCCTTCTCATAATTCTCATAAAATGTCACATTTTATTGAATATGATTGGTAAGAGAGAAAACTGAGAATTATGAGAAGGACAGTCGTATAAATGCCGAGATTATTGTACATGGATTTAACAATTGATCTTTGTAATTGAGTACCTGAGGAAGCTGTGAAAGTGGCGAAACGTTGTACAAAAATTTAATAAAAATATCGAATATTAAGTATCCAGAAAATGAGAATCAATAATGTATAATAACTATGGATAAGAATACCAGAAAAGTAAAAATAACAATTAATAATGTTTTTGTGAAATTGGATTTAATTAATAAGACGTTATTTTTCAAATTATCTCAACGTTTCGTTGGTATTTATTTCCAACTTCTTCAGGAGAACTGTTCATGTTAACATCTTCGTTGAAAATACTGGCTTTTTAACAAGATAACCGAGTGAGTACGCTAGTGGCAATTATTATATAATTATTAATAGTACTCACTCGGTTATCTTGTTAAAAATCTTGTTAAAAAGCCAGTATTTACAACGAGGATATTAACCTCAAAAATTCTCCAGAAGAAGTTGGAAATAAATACCAACGAAACGTTGAAATAATTTTGAAAAATAACGTCTTATTATTTAAATCCAAGTTCCCAAGAACATTATTAATTATTTACCACACCATGGATGAGAGCAACCAGAAAGTAAAAATAACAGTCAATCTATATTATTACTATTTGAAGCAGGTAATTTCCATGGTTTATAAAATACACAGATGGCCTCATGCGCCACGTGACGTATCCAGAAGAAATTCGTACCTATCTTCAGACTGATTCAAATATCAAAATTCTTCGTATGACACCACATTTTTTTTCTAATGGGGCAACCTGTGTAATTTATAAACCTTGGGTAATTTCCTTTCTTCTCTGCTCAGATAACTAGTTGTAATGTGGTTCCTAAAGAGTAAATTAATACTTTTTCTTGAAAAAATTTACAAAGTGTAATAAATTTACCTGGCAATACTGAATTTCAAGTATTGTAAATTGTTTAAATCATTAACATTTACAACACGTTTGAAGGATTTAAACAAACTCTGTATTTATGTTTACATACATTAATCATAGAAAATCACCCGAAAGATTATGAATTTTTTTACGTTTTCAAAGGAAAGTAAAGTCAATTTTTTCAAGTAAAATAAAAAATAAACAACCAAATTTTGCTTTCATCAAAGTTCAAAACATTTTAAACTATTTTTAGAACATGGAACAAGAGTTCTATTATCTCACAGAATATGATCCACCCGTTTAAGAAGTAATATTTTCGCCCACACCACAAATCCATTAGAATCCGGCATTGAACTGTTTTTCTCACATCTTTCCGGTATATGACAGAGAAAATATTGAAAAATTTTAAAACTCTATGCTTGCGGCAAGGAAAATCAATCTAAAATTCAATATTCCAGTTATCTATTCTTGTGTTAGGTACGTACCATAATTTATATGAAAAATTTTGAAGAAAACATTTTATTTTTTAAAATAAGGCTTCAAACTTTCATCTCTTCTTTTACTGTGGAGGAAAAGCCAAAATAAAGTGCGTCAATTGTGAGACATTTAAGTTTAATTGTTTTATATTTTTTTTTAAATTTCTTATACAATTGATATTTATGAATATATGTTTTTTTTTTCTAGGCCAAGCAGTTTCAAGAAGGCTCGAAAAATTGTTGTTTCAATCTGAATATAAATGAGAATTGACGCTGCATCCATCCATAATTCATCAAAATATATTAAATTGGAAATTTAAAGTGGAAATTTTTACAACGAAGCGTTTTCGTTTAAAAAACAAAAGAAAATCGTTTATGCATTTTTTTTCCAGAGAGGGAAGTAAGGTCAAAAATATATAATCATAAATTGTAAACCCTTATCGATACCTACTGCCATACTTTTTCTTGACCTCAAATAAATTATCTGTCCTTTATTTTTGAGCATTATTTTATCAAGATTTATTTTTCGACTTGAAATGCATTTATTAAATACTCATTAGATGGACACCATATGATAAATGTCTTATCAATGCATATTCAATGTACTGATTCGTTTGAAAATAACAAATTTCGGTTCAATAATACTTTTTTCCTTGACTTAGAAAACATAGTATCAATCTATCAAACTTTCTAATTACCTCCTATGAAAAACCAGGTGGAAAAATATTAGTCTAATACTTTACTCACGTGTGAGGGGAAAATTGTTTATTCATGATTGGTTGATTAAATGAAAATATTTGTTTTAAATTGTACTATAAACTAAATTCAAATTAATGAACAGTTTACAATCGATAAATGTGTAAGTTGTGGTCAGAAAATGGATGAAAAGCAGGAAAACTAGTTGAACTAAATTTTTTGCAGAATAATTTAATTTTTTTGAAATAGGAATTGGGAAAAAGACTGCTAAAAATTTGATGTTTGTATATTGCATTACATCTGTAGCTTAAAAGGGTGTATCTCAGGGCATATTTTAAAAAAAGGAAAAAAAAATCCATAATCTCAAAAATATGATCTGGTTTTACATAATTGGGTTTGTGATTTTTTTTTGTGATAAATGGAAAGATCATATATAAGTTTTATAGCAAAACTATTTTTTGTTTTTTTTTCGCAATAGTTTAAAAGTTATTTCAAAATAAAAATTAATTTTTGAATCTAGTACCAAAGACACGCTGACAGCTCCCGAACAAACCCGAGCACGTGTGACGTCATAATGTTAATTGTCACTCACTGCAGTTGATACAGAAATAATAAGTACACTGTTTTGATTGATTTAATTCTGTTGTGATAGTTAAATATTGAAATTTATATTGAAAATGTCGAACCTTAAAAGTTATCGTTCTTGTTTTGTAACATTATGTACGAATACTACAAAAACAACTCCTAACAAAATGTTTTTAAATGTTCCCCAAGATGGCAAACGTCGAAATAAATGGTTTCAAGCAGTGCACCGTGACAATCCCAAAACAAAATCGCTAATTGGAATCAACTAACGACTCGTTTTTTAGCAATAAATTTTCAATATTATTGTCAAGTCACGTGTAATAGCTGTAAACGCTGTACTGTTATTAAATAGCTATAACATTACGACGTCACAACTATGGTGACCACTCATGGCGCGTTTATAGTCACGTGATTTTTTTTTAAATTTTATCAATTTTTAATCGTTTATAATTAATTGAAAATATTTTTTTTAAGGTTTTTGCATTAAATATCAATATTATTAATAATAAAGTTTTAAAATACATGAAAAAAATCAATATTTTTTTTTTCAAAATCCCAATTATGATGCATAAGTTTTAAATCATGTTTTACCTAAGCTCAATTTTTGAAAATAAATTATAGGGGAAAAGTGGCGTAGTGTACGTACTGAGATATTACGTTTTCCAAAATCAATAATACTTTCAAGACTTCTGGTCTTTAATAAAAAGAAATCAATTCAGCTTTTCCATTAAATACATGCATTAAAGAGTCAAATCTTTAAAATGTTTTCTATAAAGATAAAAATGAACTACTTTCCGTTGGTAAGTACATAGATTGAGAATAAATGCACCAATTGTATTAGAAAACAGTTAAAACATCAATAACCAAACACTTGCCCACAAAAAAATTCACATGAAAAATAGAAATGCGAGAATTAGTTGAAAATTAAAATTTTATTTGAAAAAAATAATTTTCTTGTTAAAAGCTCTAATAAGCCCGTTAAATGTACCGTTAGAGACTTCAAAGGGGATTTTATTTTATCTTGTTTCGAGAAAACTAAATGAAAAGTTATGTAAATTAAAAGTTAGATTAGTTATATCAAGACATCGGATTATATGAATTTGCATTTTTGCATATGCAAACGAATATAATTCAATTTTTATAACATTATTGCATATTTTGGTCCTTTTTCATTGTAAAAACTTATTTCGGTAGTTATTCGTGTTTGGCATATTGTATTATGCCGTCAACAAGTCCCCCTTACGTCAAGCTCTGAAAGTATTGTATCCTATACTTGTCTAGCCCACGGAATACATAGAGTTATGGAAAAGATCAGAAACAAGTTCGAAATAGTCAATAAATTGATTATTTCTACAAAAAAAGTGCTTTTAAAAGCACTATGGCGACTACAAGCATATAAAAAGTAACTATCAAACGTAACACTACCCTCAGAACCAAATTTAATATGGTGGGGAGCTTAGTAGAAACCTGTATTGTTTTATATTGAAAATTTCAAAGCCATAAAAAAGAAGTTGGAAAATTTAACGAACCAGACGCCAATGCAATCAATTCAAACCAGTAAGCATTTGTAGATCCTTCAATCAAAAAAATATATTGGTCTTATTGCAACACATTTCAGCAATATACTTTTAATAGTAGTTGCCCGTTGCATTCGCAACTAAAGGTTTTATCTTAATAACATGTTTGATATGAGATAATGTAGAGTTTATCAACAATCGAAATTTTAAATTTAATAATCAAAGTATTGTTAATATAAAAAAAGTTTATCTAAAATTATATTAAGAAATAAAAATATAAGTGTTTTTTTTACCATTTTAAATAACGTCATTTCACTAAATTAGTATGAAAGTTTAATACTTATGTAGTACTTATACCAAATAGGCGATTTTAAATTTTGGTTCGTATTTCAACAATCAAACTTTTTAAAATCTATTTTTTATGAACCAATGGTTGTGATCTGGAGTAATTATATATTTGGCTGAAAAGCATTAAGGTATCAATTTTTTGCCATATAATTCATTGTCAATTCAAATATAAAATCTTCCATACTAACTTTTTTTCGGTATTTAGAACAATTTGAAAATCAATTATTGTTATTGAAAATAAATAAAATATTCGAATTTACTTCCACGCTGTCCACCTATTTTGTATGTACAACGTCCAAAAGTGCGAAATCGATTAGCTTTTTAGCCATGATAACTAACATAAAGAAGGGCATTATTTTTTTTCGTTTTACATTGTATTTTCAATTATAAATGCACATTTGTGTCGATGAAATTTGGAAAGTGTTTTCCTTATACAATGCAGATATATAATAAGAAAGGGTTTTTGAAAATTTATCCCCTAAAAGAGTGAAAAACGGTAGCAAAGTTTGTAAGGAATAACGTTTAATAAACAATCGAAATTTAAAATTTAATATAAAATGCTGCTTAATATAAAACAAAGTTGATTTATTATCAGAAACAAGAACTTAGAGCCTGCTTAAAAATTTAAACTCTGATAAGTAGATATATCTGAAAAGGTTAAGTTAAGTTTATAAGTGAGCATTATGTTTTTTGGCTTTCACATATTGTAAACCTGAAAATTCGAAATACGTATTCACAAATAAATACATTTGTGAGTGAGTATCCCCTCCAACATTTTGAATGCGTAAGTGGGGATAACAGAGCGCATGCGTATAACCTATTCTGCACGGACGCACGGCAAGATAGTCAATTTATATATAAGATATGCAATCGAGAAACTAGGAACTTTCCTCTGTGCAAGTCCTTGGAAATATGATAGAAAATTATTGAACAGAGTAACGCCCTTTCAAGTTCACTATTGCAATAGGTTGGGGGAAAATTAAATGCAGTTTTGTATAGGAACCCCCGTCTTGAAGAAATAAAGAAAATTGATGTACTTATCAATATGGCACTTCGGAAGAGATCTCCGAAAATTTCACCAAATTTCAAATTCTGTCCAGTAACATAAGTAGAGTTAAAATTCATTTCCAGCTTTTTACCTCTATTACCTATATGGTTCAATTGTGGATCTAAACCATCCAGGTTCCCCCTCAAATATATACAGAAAATTTCTGGAGAATGGGTCTATAGATCTGGTGGCTTAGGAGAAGTTCAATACGGTATACTATATATGTACAGAAGAAATATATATAAAGATAATTATAATGTAAAAATAAATGTTTTTTTGACAAAGCATATTTTGTTTATTTTTACTACATATTTGCATGCATATTTTGGCATTTTGGTAGTGCATATAATCCGATGTCTAGT
Organism: Sisyra terminalis; assembly: GCA_958496175.1. Taxonomy (NCBI): domain Eukaryota; kingdom Metazoa; phylum Arthropoda; class Insecta; order Neuroptera; family Sisyridae; genus Sisyra; species Sisyra terminalis. Next base: position 60,165,743 of record OY292274.1, read on the forward strand.
TATATTAAATTATCATAAATAATGGCTTTATATGACAGTAAATGAGCCTCATTCAAAATTTATCAATTAAGAAAAACGTGTAATTTCAATTTTGGAAAATCATTTTAATCCATTTTGTTTGTTAATGAAAACCAGATATAAAAAAGAAGTCGTATTTTGGTTTTAAACGTTAAGTAAACTTATCAAATCAACCTAAGACATTAGTAGTATTACTTATAAATTTCATGTGGCAAAACTTTGAAATATGTATTGAAAGTATACAGGGAGATAGGGCACAGAAAGTATACATGATAATAACTGCTCTATATCCTTATAGGCCTGGAATCGTGATACAAAAGTGCCAGGGTTTTATTCAAATTTTGATATAAGGCTATTTTGTGATATCTGATATCAAAAGTCAAACAAAATTAAACATCATTTGGAAGCTCTTAAGGTCCCAAGAGTAAAAATTTGTGATAAATTATTTCAATGTTTTTTCCCAAGGTGTGGGCAATCCTCAACCACATCAATACCATTTGGGAATTTGAATTTCGTTCAGTGAACGCAGTGTAATATAAATATTTTCAATTATCATAAAATGAAAGTAATTTACTATTTCTTCTCACTTATATCACTATATTATAAATTATTATGATAGTATCCATTTTAGGAGGAAAATAAATTTAGTAATTTAAAACAGTGCCTTTTGATACGTAAAATAACATAACATAACAGGCTGCTGAATCACATGTCTATAGAAATTAGACTTACAGTAATTTCATTAGCAATGATAACCCTATTATTTCTACCGACTAACTTTAAATGAAGCCGACCAAACTGACTACACAATGGAAATTTATTGAGAAATTAATTAAAAATTTTCCACTAAACTATGCATAAACTCCGTGATATATCTTTTTTGAAAAATGGACATATACCATTTTAAAAATAAACGATCTAAATTATAATGGGTCTTTCAACCCTTCATACTACTGCTATTTATCTGGTTACCTTTATATTTAAGAGGAAAACGCCTTAGTTTAAAGTTTTTTTTTTACGAAAATAGTAATAAAATCAATTACATTCCGTTTTTCATACAACAATATTGAATGAAAAAATTTGTGACCATCGTTTGTTGTTATTAATTAGGTTTTCTATTCCGCAAAAGCATAATTAATATTTTAAAAAATAATGTCAAAATAAATATATAGTGAAACGTTTATAATAAGAAAATAAGACAAAACCATTCATCAATCAAATCACTTTATAGCAAAAATCAATTAATTTTTTACCGTCGTTCAAATTGAATTCGATGTAGCATATTTTGATATGTTGTCGTGTAAACAGCGGGAAAATGCAGGAATTTGAGGAAAATGAGGTGCATATTAAATGGCTAAACTAAAACCGCCGTTGCAGTTTATAAATCAGTTCTGCTCTAGTGACACATTTCATGTTTATTAAGCTCCAGTATTTCTATTTACAAATCTGACGCAGCATCTGCTCCAATTTATAAATCAGTTTTTGTAAAAAAATCGATTACTACGTATTTATACACTACACAACGTGTGGAAAAGAATTGACCTTTTTGATTTTCCAGCTTATGTTGATTGATTAATTTTTGTTGAGATATCCTTGAAATTTCTGTCGATTTTAAGTTTTCGATGATTCGAAAGAAAGACAAAATCATAGAATTGTAATTGAGGTATTAGGGTAATTAACGTTTGATTTTATTAATGGAAATAGAAAATAAATATTTCTATTTACAAATCAGATGCAGCATCTGCTCCAATTTATAAATCAATCAGTTTTGGTTAAAAATCGATAACTACGTATTTATATACTACACTGTGTGGAAAAAAATTGACCTCTTTGGTTATCAGTTTATGTTAATTGATTAAATTTTTTTCCATTAATTTTAAGTTTTTTATGATTCGAAAAAAAAAACCATAGAATTATGATATACGTATTAGGATAATTCACGTGTAATTTTCTTGATTGAAATGAATTGTAGTAAGTGAACCCAGCCCGCAATGGAACGAAAATTTGAAAAAAAATAAAAAATAAATATTGAAAAATTGAAATAGAAATTTAAGGCAGTTAAAGTTAATGACGTAAACATAACTTATATAAAAGTTTCCCTATTCATTGATAAAAGACATGTGATTAAAACAAGATAAGATTATTATCAAGATGTAGCTTTCAAACTCCACAGATTCAAACTCCAAAAAAAAAGAGGAAAAACTTTTGAAGTATTCCTTAAGTTTCATAAGTGATTAATAACTAAATATTTTTATTTTGGATTTTTTGAAATATATTGAATCTATTGCGTTTCATTGATCTCTTTTGGTATACTGTAAGTACGTTAGGAACTTAAATCCAGATTTGCATTAAATTGGTTTAAGCTTACCAGAGCTTTCAACAAACCTACAAGTATCATTCCGAAGAAAATACGTTACAACAATGAATTATTGATGCATCTGTGCATCAAGTTTTATATCGTCAAAACGAAAATCAATTTCCATTGCCTCAACAAATTTTATACTAATTTGTGGTAAAGTTAATTCAAGCTTTAATATGAAATAACTTACATGGTAAAACTTGCATTGTATTGCAAGGCATGCAATGCATTCAACACAAACATTAGCGCAACTATTTGTTACCAAATTTCCAAACAGTAAATATATTTTTGAAATGCGCAATATGTTTTATAAAAATATTACCAAAACTTTCGTTTAAACATTTAAAAGGAACTATAAGTACTCGTAGTAGCATTTTGAACTGTATTTTTTTTAAATTCAAAGGTCTAAATTAATGTATAAATTTAACAGTGTCAATTTCTATTTACTTTTTAGTTGACCGTGTCAAAAAGATAAAAGCATTATCTCTAGTTTAATATTGCAATAAATACAGAAGATTCTTCTTAGTTATCAAATTCCGCTAGTAACTAGTTGAATTTGTTTGAAGATTTTTTTTTAAATCACCCTTAGCGTTGTATCCTAAACCTCAGAATAAAATCAGTAAATAAAAAATGCAGTGCTTTTAGTACCTCCACCAAAAAAATAGATACTATATCAATATTGGTATTTTTTGTAAAGCTTAAAAAAGCATTAATTTCAAATTAAGTAAAAAAAATCTATATGCGCTGTTTATTTTGAAAGTGAGCTAAGTCCATTTCAAGAACAATCCCAATAGTATTATCATTTTGAACCAAAGGAACATAAGATACTAAGGAGGAGGGAATAATTGGCGTTTTTGTTAACAACTAAAATGAAATCAGTAATTTCTGAAAACTTTGCAGTTAAAGACTTAACATACTTTGTTCTAGTTACAAAAAGAAAAATCACCATATAGACCGTCCTTGAAATGGACTTACGCCACTTTCAAAATAAACGAGTCATAAATTAAACTTTTCTGTTCTTAAAAAAATTACTCACTTATGTTATAATGCAACTCAAATATGAACTATGGAACAAGCAACGTGATTAAGTATGTGGCTTTGGAAGTTGAATGAATCCAGTATCCATAGTTTTCTTCCTGAAAAAATGAAAATAAAAGGCATAAGATGGCTGCAGAGTTAATGTGGATTTATTTACCTTATCATGGAATAATTGGGTTGCTTCAATAGCATCTTTATCAATCTTCATAAACTTTATTAGTTTTCAATTAATCTTCATAAACTTGAACTTCAAAAAACTTTTTTTTAAAAAAATCAAATCTGGCCAATAATTTTTAAAATTCAATGATAAAAATTAAGACCCGAAAACATTAACACTAATAAAATAAGAATAAAAAGTACCTTGGAATTCAATTTAATTTTAAAATTGAGTAACCAATTGAATTAAATTTTTATCTCTTTTTTTTAATTGTGACCCTTTTCAATACAATTTAATTAAAATAAAACATAACTTTCATATTGAAATGAAAATTAAAAAGTCTCATAAATGTCGATCATACCAAAAAATTTGTTGAAAAAATTTGGAAATCACAACTAAGTATATACCTAGTTATAGAAGAATGGTTAAAAAACATATTTTTCTCGAATTCTAAATAAGTCTTATAAAGGTAACTTATAATTTCCTGAGATCTTAATGCTGAAAAAAAATCTTTTTTTTTTTTGGTTTTAATGGCAAAAAGTTGATTGAAAACATGCATCTTAGCTTGACTGAAGTCTTCTACTGCAATAAATTCCAAGTTGGTGACCTACGCCAATGTAAGGTGTTGAAGAATTATTTGAATTTAAAAGCACAACACTTTCACATCTGTAAGAAACATATAAGTTAGTTTAAATAAGTTTTTCTTAACAACGCTGAAAAAAAATGTGCATATAAGTAATTGGAAATCTACGCATTATTTAAATGGCACTAACTTCAGTGCATTGTAATGCAAATTAATTACGCATTATGTATAGATAAAATTTCACCTGTTATTTTCCGTAATTTCATGATTTCCGAACTGAAAAACCAAATAAAACTTTCCAAAATGTACAAAAATTCTTTCAAACCTATATATTCATTAACCATATATAACCACTGATAAATTTATACAGTAGAAAAATTCAATTTTCTGGAAAATTCTATAGTGACGCCATCTTATATTGATTTTAACATAGGGATTGATAAGGACAATAATTGATCAATTTTCATGCATATTTATTTACCTGCATTAACAAAATTGTCGTCAGCATGGTTAACAAAGTTTATAAAACACAACACTTCTATTCCATACCAAAACTTTTCGAATTTTAATTGCATTTTTTAAGTTTTTTTTCGCGAATAAATCGATCATCACGAAAAATAATGGCGACTGAGATGACAGATTGATTCGGAAAAACGAAGTGAAAAAATCGAACATCTTCGGGTGGCGAAGTACGAAATTCAAAAATACGATTTGGGAAAAACAAATGCTAAAAAAATCGTTTATTTAAAATAAAAGTTTTATTGATTTCGATTTGATATTATAAACAATAAAGAAATATAGAAATTATAATTTTGGTCAAAAGAATCTCTTAAGAAATCAATAAAAATTTTTTTTTCCATTAATTTAAATGGTCTTTTATTATAACAAAAAACAATTACACAATTCCATTATTAATTTTTTTGTCTTAATTATTGGCACTGATTATTTAAATTCATTTAAATTAATGTCAGTTGAATTAAACTTTTGATTTAATATATACTATATTAGTTATAAGTTTTCGGAGAAACTTAAAAGCTTTATAAGCTCCAACCTGGTTATATTTTAGTATTAAGTTTCCTAAGCCTTGGGTTGCAAATCCAATTTGAATTTCTGAGACCTGCAGTAGCGGTTTTCCAAAATTTTAGATCTTTTTTAAGAACTGTAATCACTTGATCGTAAAAAAAGTTATAAAAAATTAATTATTGACAAGATATAAAAGACTTACAGGGCGTAATTAACGCGTTTTATTGATGTTTAATAAATTATTTAACTTATTTTTCATCAGTTTACTTCTAAAATATTTTTTCTTTAATTTTGGAAGATCCTAAATTATATTATTTGTGTGCATTCATTTTGCATTTTCAGGGGAAGTAGAGGAAGTGATGTCTCTTACTCATATAGTGCATGCGTTTTTGATTATTGTAACATCTTAAAAATGGTATCGGGGAAAAAGAAATTTTAGAGTCTAACTACTTAACGGTTGTTATAGTAAAGTAGTAATTATTGGCAATTGCTAAAATGGCATTGCATTGTTACAAAAAAGGATGTTAAACAGGAGAATTTTTTGGAATAAAAAATTTTAAATAGAAGTCGGAAGTTCGTAAAGAAAGAACAGTTTTATTGGAATTAAAGAAATATTACATAGTAATCTGTCCTTTGAATCAATATAAATCATTGAACAAATCTATAACACATAATATCAAAAAAAAAAAAATTAAACTCTGATTTCATAAAATATGAAGATACCAAAGTCGAAGATATAAAATTCAATCGGTAGTTTTGGCTTTTTGAAATTCCTTCGTACCCCAAATAATAGTATTCTCTTCTTATTTTTCTTTCAATTAATACTTATGAAATTTTCTTTTCTTAAACAAACTATATATTAAAAATGAAAAAAAAGAACGATCAATTTCCTGAGGTTCCAGTACTGTGATAACCCACAATCTTATTTACCTATTTAAATGAAGCGCCTTGTTCTTAGAATATACTTTATATAATATTTACCTAAATTAAATAAAATGATAAATCATTTAAAATAGTTCAAAAGTTAATGTAAAGAGAGCCATAATCTTTTTGAATTTTATATGAATATTCACACTCTTTACTGAATTATAATTGAATTAACTGGGGAGAAGTTTCACCCTACTACTCTACTTCAATAACTCCCTGCTTTATAAAATAAATATAAATATTTCATAAGGTTAATATTTGCAGACGAAAGCATTAACATTTTTGCTAATTATTCTTACAAAAAGCTCTACCTATAAAATATGCAAGTACAAAGGAAAGCTTAAGAAGTTTTTTTTTCATATTTTCTTTAAATTACCCTCTGTTCTGTTGTTGGTAACGACCGACTATAAAATCAATAGGTTTCAATTAAGGTTGACACTTTTGCCGTAATGCTTCTTTAATAATTCTATTTGATTCATATCAGTCATATTATGCAATCAATAATCAATAAGCCCATCAAATCAATGACTTGTTTACTCATTTAAAATTTCAGTAACGCTAATTAAATTGTGAGCTTTTAATACAGATCGATTGATTTTTGACTCCTTTTTTAATCTTATAGTTTGAATGGTTCTTTTTGAAATTATTATTCAAATGGATATAAGAGAAATTCTGCGCTTTTGCGTACTTACAAAATTAGCACTTATTGAAGGATTATAGATACTCTTTTAAATACTATTAAAGAACAAGAACATTAGTAAGGAAATATTAACGAAAAAAATATAATAGTAATAATAATAATAATAATAGGAATAAATAAATACGTTTTTAAAACCGTGCATATATAAAATCGTGTATTTATATACCCCCTCTGACTGATGAAATTTTAATATTCAGTGTATTCCTTATAGGAAGTAGGCATGTGACAAGATTTTTTTTTGAAAATTCTACCCTACAGACAAGGGCGGATTCAAGATTTTTTTCTTGGAGGGGGAGCACAATATCTTTTATTTACAAGTGCGTGAAAGGGATCACGAAAAAAATTCGCAATTCCAGCCAGAAATCATCATAATGATAAATAATAAATAATCATATCATCATAATGATAAGGGAAATTTAAAATTCTCTTCCAGAGCAAAAGGCATACGCCAAATCGTGTATGGTGTATCGGGCATGTTATTTGCAAAGAAAATATTAATTAGTATATAATGCACTTATCATATTATAAACTCTATTTAATATTCTTCCAAAATTGCATTGAAATAAGTGAAGACACTGATGTCCTTAAATAATGTCAATAATACCTTTATGGAAGTCTGAAGCCATGGTTTTTCTTAATCTATGATATTTAAGCCGCTGATTCAATTGTACTTGTCGATTAAGAATTAGTATTTGATTAATGATTTGGCATTAATTAAAAAAAACAATTACAAAACATTTAAAGTTGAAATAACTTAAAAAATTATAAATCTATTGGTATTTTTTTAGATAAAATAGGTTAACTAGTTCGTCGATAAATCTCAAGGAAAATAAAATCGAAAAAATATTAACATATGAAATATTGAAGGATATCTATTAATACTTTTGCCGGGGTATCCAATAAAAAACAATGAAACAAAGATTGATTAATCAAGCAGCAATAATGTAAAATAGATTGAACTGCATGCTCCAGAAAATTTATGAAGTAAAGAAATTCCTTTGTCGAACGATTTTTATTTTCGAAAAAATAGTCAAGTTGTTATTTAACGATGTGCATTACGCAGAAAATGTTTATATTGGCCAAAAGTGTCCTCTTATTTATACTTAATATGTGGAGTTTCTGATAGAAGGACGATAAAAGTCTAAAAATAGAAAATTTTGTAGGAAGTTGCAAAGCTTTGATATATTTATGCTCACTTGAAATATTAGGTACGCTTTATGCATATGTTTCATGAGAAAGCTTTTGGTCTGAGGATAAATGTTCAAACCAATTTTGAACATGAAAAATTGAATGTAGTTTAAGTTTCATTATACTTGATGTAATCAAAGAAAATTTTTTTATGTTGTACTTTTCTAGAAGAATTATCGATATTAAATTAATTCGGAAATGTTTGATAAGATTTCGGTTAAAATTTCAATTCGTTTAGCCGTTTCTTTATTCATTTTGATTCAAATTGTAGTTATAATAATTCAAACACCTGACAATAAGACTTTTCCAAATATTTTCTGTAATCCAAAGCTTTTGCAAATTACAAACCTACGTTCCACGAATGACACTTTTTGCATTGTTTTTGGATGTAAATTTGGATATTTTTAAATCCTTTGTATTTTCATGTAATTCTAACCCCAATGCCCAAATTCTTTCCTCTGAAACTTATCCAGACAACATGCCACGTAGACTGAAACCAAGGTTTATAACATACACAAGTAGCCTCATGGTGGCTACGTGACGTATCCAGAAGAAATTCGTACATATCTTCAGACTGATTCAATTTCAAAATTCTTCGTATGACGTCATTTTTTTTTCTAATGGAGCAACCTGTGTAATTTACAAACCTTGGGCTGAAACGACGTTGGACTCGCGACCTCCTAACAAATTCTTAGAGAGTCCCAACATTGGTTGGGCCCTCTCAACATGTTTCGAAAATACCACACCAGGGTCGAACTACGGTTTTTACCTCAAGTGTGGTATATAAGCAACCAAAATTTGTTGGTACATTGTATAGTATATAAATTGTAAATATATAGAAGGCAATGAAGGATTTAAAACAAAATCATGTAAAGGGCTTAGGAACGATATTTTAATGATACTTATGAGTAGGCATCGGATTATATGCATTTGCATGTTTGCATATACAAAGGCATATAATTTGTTTTATGTTTATAGCTTTATTGTATATTTTGATTATTTTTCATTGATAGTGCTTATTTCAGTAGTGATAATCTTAGGTGTGTTGTATTATATCATCGACACTTCTACCTTACGTTAAGCTCTGAAAATATTCAATCCAAAAGAATTCGGGATATTTAAGAAATTGATTTCATTTGCAAAAAAAAATGTTTTTGAAAGCACCATCGTTAATACAAGATGGAATAAATAGCAACTACCAAACGTAGGACTACTCCCAGAACCATTATTAACAAGATAGGGAACTTGGAAGAAAGCTGTATTGTTTTATGCTGAAAATTTCGAATCCATAAAGAAATAGTTGGGAAATTTGACATATTAGATGCCATTACTACACCCAGCTATAACCATTGGAATAAATTTGAGTCCTTTTCAATCATAAAAATATGTTCTTATTGCAATACATTTCAGCGATATACTCGATGCAATTGAGGAACTAGAAACATGCATTTGTGCATATCCTTGGAAGTATTAGAAAAAAAAGAAGATTAAATAGAGTAATGTCTTTCCAAGTTCACTATCGCAAAAGGTTCGTGATAAAGAAAATGCAGTTTTGTTAAATTAAAAAAATAAAATAAATAAATTATTGCATGAAATAAAAATACAAATTAAATCAATTTCTAATTAGCCGTGGATTAATTTTTATAGTCTTTTTAGCTTCTTTTTAGCTTACAAAATATTCATCTGATGTTTCGGACATTCGATTTGGTTCCAATTCAAACTTTAAAGTTTTAACCGAAATGAAAATATAAATACATAAATAAATATACACATAAAAGGAAAGAAAATATTAACATGTATACAAATATTCGTTTCTTACAGATTTTCCTACATTTTTAAAAACATTTCAATAAGGAAAGTTTTTTATCATAACTATCAATAAGCTTAATATAATATGATCAGTGAAATAAGCGATTAGGTTTTCTTCAATCAACGAGACTATTAGCCGATGGGATTGCGAGATTTAAAGATATTCATTTGTTTTGATTGTTGAAATTTTGAAAATTTTACAAAGCTCCTCCCAAAGTCTAAATCAATGCATATATACAAATACGTATACGCAATGGAACGTTTTGTGCACTGACGTCATTCGCGGAATATCGATACAAGAATTGTTAGTAAAGATATAAATTTAAAAATTATTTACATTAGACAACAAAAGCTTGCCGTTAAGTTTGTGGAATTGGAACATTTTATTTAAAGTAAAGGAAAATGAAATAATGAACTGAGAATGTCATTACAACTAAGTGTAATAATACAATGAACATTGTAAAAACTGCAATAATGAGTTTTGAATTTGTCAAATAAAACTCAAATTAAATACTTTTCTGAATGATATATTTTTAAAAAAATGATGACAAAATAGTATGAAATCAATATTCCAATAAAATCAATTGATTATTTTTATTTTTTTCCACTATGTGGTAAAAGTAATTGTTTTATTGGGGAAAAATATTATTCTTCTAATAAATAGATTTTTATAATATAAAGCATTATCAACCCCTATATCATGTTACAATAATAGATCAATTAGTTTAGTAAGTGCCTAAAAAAAAATTATATTTCCTGTTTTTTACTTATTTTCTTTAAAAAATCTAATTAAAATAAAAAGCTGAAACTTTCAGGATCTATTTACTTTAACAGTGTATTCACCTACTCACTGTTAAGTATCATTTAAATATATTTCCGGGATCAATTCACCATCCTTCTATCCAAAGGCTCATTACAAAATAATATTTTAATTATATTAAAATAATTTAGTAAAAATAAAAATAAAAATTTTCAAGAATTTGACAAAATGTTTATGATTTAAGTATCTTATGGATGCAATGCAAAGATGGTTTACTATACTCGTTTGTTTCATAAATGTTAAATTTAATACTCACATAATACTACCTACATCTTCAACTATCTTATCAAGAAGACCATGTTTTGTATTGCTTCACTTAAGAAAAGTTATTTTATTAATTCCTTCCAAGTCAACTTGGCATTTTTTCCATTGAATTTAAATTACTTTATCTATAAAATTTCCACACGTCCTCATCCCAATCAAAGTTCAAATACTATTAAACTTTGCTCTCTTTCATCCCTTAAGGCACCTGATGGGCAAAATTTTCTCTTTTTACAGACTAAGTATACCTTAGAAAAATTTTCACCTGAGTAAAAGAAATTCAAAATATTGATTATTAATTTTTATAGGAAACGCAATACTACTTACATGTATTGGAATTGTAGCAGTTTATGTTCACGTATTTAAGCTTAAAAACTTTAAATTACTAAACAGGATTATTATAGAAAGAAAATTTAAGTTAAATTTAAAAAAATATTTCCTTAAGCTTTCAAAAGCTGATTTTTACTTGAACTTTACTGAATAAAGTGAATTAATTGGAATGATTCCAAAAAACCATTTCAGACAAGAAAATGCGTTAAATGCGGTACTGAAGCTGGGCAAACTTTGTTATACTCAACGTTTTATTGGAATTTATTGTATTTGTATGAGGACAAAAGGAATTAAGAAAAAAAAGGAAATATAGTATTTGTTTTTACTGTTAAAATAGCCTGAAACTCAAAGGTCAACATAGGTTTTATTGGATATTAACAGCATTGATTATAATTGATGTAACTTAATATAATCTTTCCATGTAACGAGTATTGATATCAATTGCGTTTCCTTTTTCTTCCTATAATCATTCGTCCTATTTGGTCCTTTGTATAGAAATATATTGGATATAAAAACAGATTAAGTACAGCTTTTGTATAAATTTTTTTTGGTCCTAATGCAGTTTCACATCTATTTACTTAACAAATTGTAAGACAAACTAGCATTTTCTGATTTCAGCTTATATTTCAATACCACGACGTAGTCAAAAGAATAATATAAATTTATAAAAAAAAATACTATCATGAAAGATTTTTCAAGCCTTAGTGCATCCTATTGTAAATAAGAACCAGTCCAGGAAAATTTTACTCAAACATATCTGTCGTAGCTTAATATAAAAAAAAAACTTAAATTTTAATAAAAATCCTTTGATATTTTGTCATATTTAAATCCAGAAATCAACTTAAAGTATTTCTTTAAAATGAGGAGTACGGAAGCTTAAACACAGTTTGAAACTTTTTGTTGAAGCTTAAAAGCTTTTCCATATTTTTCCAATTTGAAAACATAATCAAGAATAAACAAGTATCTTAAAATTTACAAAATATGGTTAGAAGTTCAAAATGTATACATTTTTATAAACAAATTTATAACCTCATATTTATATCATATAAATCCACAACAAATTTTCCGGCGAATATGGACAATTTAAAGATTATTATATTATTCTAATCAACCTGAAATTTATTAGTTCCTTTTTTCATAGTGTGTAATTACTTCATATAAATAGCTTTTTTTAGTAAATCTTATTGGAATTCTTTACTTTGAGCTTATTTCTGGAACTCAATTATTTTTTATAATACATCTAATAATTTTCACTTGTTGTCCTATAAATAAGAATCTATGTATTTACCGCCATTTTTTCAGGCCTGTCAATTATCATGTAAATGTTATAAGTCCACTACTGTGAATATTCGACAAGCATTATAAGTAATAACTATGAAAAATCATAATAAATATATTTCCGTAAAATGATGTCGAAAGGGGTTGAGAAAAAATAATTTTATTTTTATAAACATTTAATTATAATTACAAAAATATATCATTGGAAAATTTCAACATCGCTGAATATCAAGTTGAAGACAAAATTTCAATCAAAAAATCGTCATATAGATTTATTAATTAAAAAATTATTAATAAGTATGAAAGTAACAAAGTTCTTACAATAGAATTATGAAATTAAGAAAATAATAAGTATAAGGAAATTACACTAGGCCTATTTTAAATCACAGAAAAGAATGCAAATAATTTTCGGCAATTATTCCAAATAAAGACAATGGTGAAATTGATTTAAATAGAGAAAATTTTGGTTGAATTTTCTAGCATTTAGTGGACATAGGCCGAGCCGAGAGAATGATGTGTGAATCCATGACCGTGGCCGTGACCATAGCCGTAATCGAAACCATGTCCATATTCGTGACCCGCGATGTGATTGTAGTGATTGTACTCATGAACCTTTGACACGATATATGGTTTGTGGACTGGAACGGGTACTGGATGCGGAACGGGGACTGAATAGGGTTTGATAATTCCTACGGGATATGGAGCCGGGACGGGAACTCCGACTGGTTTTACATATGGTACAGGAACCGGATGTGGGACTGCAACTGGATATGGTCGGTCAACCGGAACGGGCACGGGTCGGTCTACTGGTACGGGATACGGTTTTGCTACTGGTACTGGATATGGACGATCAACCGGAACGTGCACCGGAACCTTTACCGGTACGGGTACATGCTTTTCGACTGGAACGGCATATGGTTGGGGATAGGGAATTGCAATTTTTTTCGTTATTGTCGTATGCACATCGGCGCCAACCACCCGAGCTGCAGTTGCATAATGTCCTGTTGATACCACTGGAGCGTCGAAATGTCCAGCACTGATCACGGGTCCTGCCTCCGAAATTGCACTGCCAACCCCATATCCACCCAGTGATCCGTAGCCTCCGTACAAGGAATCGCCAAACTCGTGTCCCACAACTCCTCGTTTTACATTCTTATTCCCATTTTCATTTTCCTCGGCGAAAACTAGACTTACGAGACACAATACGATCTAAAACAATTAACAGTCAAATATAGTATTTCTAATACTTTAATACTCTCCAATCCGAGATCTAATTTTCCGCCCTTTTTTCAAACCTTAAAGGAGTATGTTTTTAAAGAGTGGCCTCATAAATTTGACCACAAAAAGTTTTCTTTTCAAATATAAATGATAACAGATTGATAAAATATTCAGAGTACTAGGATCAAAAGAAAATCGGTGAAAATTTTATTTATTATATGCGACGTAAGGCTCAATAAAGGAGTCAAAACGTCGCATGTAATAAATAAAGTTTTAATCGATAATTTTTGATCTTAGTCCTCTGAATATTTTATCAATCTATTATCATCGAAGATCTGAAATTTTACAATAATGAATGATAACAGTAAAAATTTGAGGAAATTGGTGCACCCCTTTGAAAGATAACTATATACCTAGCGTATAACTAAACATTGTCTTTTTCTGATGGGTTATCGGATATATTGTTCCCTGATTTATATTTTCTCAAATTTTACTGTTAATTTAATATACTTGCAACCATGTTTTGGGAGGCCAGCCATTTAAAGATCCAACGAAAATAACAGATCAATTATATATATTAATTTTATACAGATAATTACGCAGTGGCTTCTTGAACTTTATGATAAGTTTTCGTTAACGGAAAATATTGTTGACACAATAATGAGTCACTCCAGGCGAAGTCACGCGTATTACCTAGTAAGCTATATAAAGGATATCGGAATTACCTTGCATTTACTAACCTAAAAACAAACTGATAAGAGAAAATAAGTACATATATTATAAATAATTGACATGTCATTAACAGACACGAACGATGAAATCCCAACATTAACATTAGTTTTTTAATGTTTTCTAAATGATGTTATGAAATATTTAATGCCACTAATTATAAGTTTTCTTTAGTGTTTCACACGTGCTTCCGCCATTTTTGATTTTCTTTTTCGAGCAACTCTGTAAAGTAGGTATACTTAATGTCACCGTTTTATTTAAAGTAATATCAAGGGAGGTCATGACAATAGAAGTCCGCGAAATTTGAAATGAAAAATTCAATAAAAATGCGTTGTTGTTTATTTAATTAATGTTTCTTATGAATTAAAAAAATAATAACATATTCTTAAGAAAAAGAATGATTAGATGATAATTTAGTAAAGAAAAATCTTACCAAATACTTCATTGCTGTGATTAGAACTTTGATTTTTTGAGGAATTGTACAAAAAAAAATTGGATGACACTACTGAGTTAATTTAAATTGTTGTACAATGTTATATAGGGAAAACCCCACCGTTTACCCGAAACTGAATTATTTTTCTCAATAATATCTATCTATAACACTTTCTCCTCCAAGTGAATTGCCTTTGCGTACTATTCAACAACGAATCGTAAAGCAACACACAAGGCAATTATTTCGCCAATCCATAGAATTAAACTGAGCCAATTATCGCAAGAAAATCAGTACAACCGTAATTAATCCTTCGGTGCAAAGATCATTTGCCAGAGTTTAACTAACAATAATTTATGTGGATATTGAGAAAGATTTTTGCTTCATTTGTATGCATATTAAATAAAGACGTTAATTATCCGGGAAAAGCCGAGGGTGCAGGGCGAATTTTTATTGTGCACTGAAATGAAAGTTTTGAGCCAAAGACACATTACAAGTGAACTCATGGGGATGACGAAGAACAGCTAAGTTTTCGCGAATGCACCTTTATAATTTCCCCGGTGCAAGTAATTCACATCTGAGGGCAGTCATTTGGAAAACTCAAAGCGTTTCCAACTTTGAATTCAGTTCGTATTCAATCATTTTATCGCTATCTAAATAAGTAGCAAGAATCGAAACTTGATCGCTCAATGGCGGAAATTCGATGAGACTTCAAACGGAATACAAATCGAAACCGAATTAAATCAATTTATACCCTTAAAATAACAAAACTATTTTAAGCGTTATTTATTTTATATGCGCTAAAAATTGCCACAGAATTCGAATTCAAATATAAAGTTTTATAAAACAAGACAATGGAAGACACCTGTATCATTATTTATTTTATGACTACAACATTTATCAGTAATGATATTTACTTACAGTTGATATTTTTTTATTGTTTTTGTGGTAGGTATAGTTTTCCAGCCGCGTCGTCTATTCCAGGAAAACTTGATTAAATTATATCAACTATATTAAACAATATCTTTATTAAACAATGTCTACTCTGTTTAAACATTATCAATATCTAGTTGTTGAAACAATATTTAAACAATACTACAATATTTACATATATTAAAGAATCTTTATTTCTTTTGGTCTATCATTAATCATAGCTTGAGAACGACTTGGACGATTTCATTTATACTTATTGTTAATTTTCTTAATACTTTGCAGAAGATTTCTGCAGATAGAAAAATTAAGAAACATTTGCAGAAAATTGGAAAATTTTAGAATACTTAATAGATTGGGCCAAAAAAATCGTTTATTTTTCTTTTGGTAAAGTATATCGAAAATATTGGTAAAATCGGCAAACCTCAAATCGTCCTCAAGTTATAGTATAGCCAAGAGAAATAAGGATTCATTTTTATATATGTAGATTAGACTGGACCAAAAAAATCGACTGTTTTTTTTTGAAAAGTATATCGAAAATATTGTTCAAGGTGACAAAAAAAATAATATCGGCAAGGTTTGGTCCCTTAATATTAATATTAAGAGGTCTATCATCTATAATTTCGATTTTTTATTTATGCTTTCATTTTTGCGTCAATGCTGTCAAACTATCAAAGTAAAAAAAATCATCTGCACATATATTTAAAGAAAATTAAATTCCCTACAAAAAACGTATCTTTGAAATTTTTCGCCCGACAAGCCGTTTCCGAATAATTAAGCTTTAAAAATTGATATAATTTTTAGATTTATCTTCTTTATTTTGGAATTTTGTAACTAACGAACAAATAAATATATAGAAATGAACAATATAGATTGTTGAAGGGAATTTAATGTTCTACAAAAAAGGCCTCTTAACGTTTTTACATAAAATCACTTTTTCAAAAGTTATTCACAATTAAAGTTGAAGGAAAAATTAAATTATTGTTTTTTTTCGTTTTGAAACCAATTTTGAAAGAGTGATTTTATGTAAAAATGTTAAGAAACCTTTTTTGTAGAGCATTAAATTTCCTTCAAGAATCAATATTGTTCATTTCTATATATTTATTTGTTCGTAAGTTACAAAATTCCAAAATAAATAAAAAAAATCTAAAAATTTTATCAATGTTTAAAGCTTGATTATTCGGAAATGGCGTGTCTGGCAACAATTTTTAAAGAGACATTTTTTGTATGGAATTCAATTTTCTATAAATATATGTTCAGATGATTTTTTTTACCTTGATAGTTTGACAGCATTGACGCAAAAATGAAAGCATAAATAAAAAATCGAAATTATAGATGATAGACCTCTTAATATTAATATTAAGGGCTCAAACCTTGCCGATATTTTTTTTTGTCATCTTGAACAATATTTTCGATATACTTTTCAAAAAAAAAGTCGTTTTTTTTGGCCCAGTCTATTAAGTATTCTAAAATTTTCCAATTTTCTGCCAATGTTTCTTAATTTTTTTATCTGTAGAAATATTCTGCAAAGTATGAAGAAAATTAACAATAAGTATAAATGAAAACGTCCAAGTCGTTCTCAAGTTATGATAAATGATAAGACCAAAAGAAATAAGGATTCTTTAATACATGTAAATATTGTAGTATTGTTTAAATATTGTTTCAAAAACTAGATATTGATAATGTTTAAACAGAGTAGATATTGTTTATTTTAGTAGATATAATTTAATTGGCGTGTCTGGCAAAAATTTTTAAATAGAGTTTTTTTGTAGGGAATTTAATTTTCTTTAAATATATATGCAAATGATTATTTTTACTTTGATAGTTTGATGCAAACACAGCATTGATGCAAAAATAAAAGCACAAATAAAAAATCAAAATTAAAGATGATAGACCTCTTAATATTAATATTAAGGGCTCAAACCTTCCGGATACTTTTTTTTGACACCTTGAACAATATTTTCGATATACTTTTCAAAAAAAATTAGTCTATTTTTTTTGGCCCAGTCTAATCTACACATATTAAAATGAATCCTTATTTCCCTTGGTTTTATCATAACTTGAAAACGACTTGGACGTTTTCATTTATACTTATTGTTAATTTTTTTAATACTTTGCAGAAGATTTCCACATCCATCAGCAACTAACAATGAACAAACTCTGTGTTTCTATATAACCATGTAAACCACATACTTGTCTGTCAAAACTTACCAAAAGTTGAAATTAAATTTAACTTTTGAAACTGAACAAATATTCAAATTGAATGGATTGTGTAATTGAGAACTGACCAATAGATGGGACTTAAAAAACATGGCTACGTATCGTATGCAACCAAAGAATTGTCCATAAGTTTACATTGAGTTTCTATAGTTATTTTAATTTGGTTTTATTTCCTTAAAAAGAAATTTAGCACTGGATTAATTCAAATCCAGGTTAAAAAAATGTTATGGACGTAAAAAAAATTTTGAAACTTGACATTTACTTAATAAAATGTGGACAAATAATGAAAATACCATCAATAATGCTGTGATTTTTAAAGCGGTTTGTTTAGAATGTTCTCATAAAAAGAACCTCCCAAAATTAAAGGATCAATTTCGAAAGTAGGAAAAAAAATTTATTACCATTCCTAAGAAATTTTCGACTTAAACAAAATTACTATCAGACTTTAACAAGAAAACATTTCTACATTTTAATGTGATTTACTACCATAACCATTCAGTACAGTAAAATATTTTTTTTTTAATACAAGGAATTGATTTAATAATTTCCTTTTCAATTAAAAAAATTGTATTTGATTTTTAATTTAATTATAGTTATTTATTTGATATAGTTGTATATTAAGTGTCTAGAAACACTAATATTTTTTTTGGTCACCAGATGTCGTGACTAAAGTGGTCAGTTCCCAATAAGAAAATTATAAGCGAATTACTTACACAATAAAAGTAGGAACCAATAATTTTTTTCTTCTTTAAACGTCCATATTCAATAGGAAACCAATGAAAATCATGAAATATATAGAAATATAATCATTATAATCATATTGTCAATATATAGAAAAATAATCATTTATCTTGAAAATTTATATTTTTTTACGATGACGATTGAGTTATGTATTTTATATTAATTTATTTTTAGCCTTCAAAGAACTATAACCTAAATAAAATGGTGCAATTGAATCTATCACCAATTAAACAATAACAGGGTTTTGGTTATTAAACATCTTTATAACACTTAAATATTTTATAGTCCCTAGTAATATCTGTACTATATGTGTGTTCCTGAATTAAGATATTTTCTATTTATAGAAAAGTGTCCGACCGAATCTTAGGTTTCGGTTTCGGCTGTCATTAAGCCGAAACTACAACCGAAACAAAATTCATTAGATGAAAAGGTTGAGAAATTATTATTTTTCACATACAATATTAGATTCTTCCTACTATAAATACTGATAATTATCAGTTTCTTAAAATTATTTGTATTTTTTTTTAATTCGAAAGAAAACTGACCAAAGTTTTGAAGAAGTTATTTTGTTTTTAAGATGTAAGAAATACAACTCTGTTTTGTGAAGGTACTCTGTTTTGTTTTGTATTGTATTTTTTTTTATTTCATGTTATTCGTAACTAGTGAGAAAAAGAAAACCCAAATGTATTTCTTTAAAATCAACTTATTATTTCTGCACTAATGAATTATTTCAAAGAAGAAGAGGCAATAATATGTTATGCTAATGATTAGCTCAAATATTAAGACTAAATGAATAATAATTTTTTTCAGAATTTTAAAGTAAAGACTGACTTATTATGATTACCTTTTTTTCCTACAAAAACATCACCTTATATGCAAGTTTTGGTTTCGGCCGTAAAAACTAGTTTCGGTCGGACACTATATGTATTATTGAGCATAGCTTAAAAAAATATGTGTTTAGAAGCAATTTTTTTATATTTCAATAGTTTTTTTGGAATTATGTTCTTCTGTATTAATGACAAGATACCAAATTGAAATTTACGTTTATTAGAAAAAAAATGATGCAAACGAGGAAGCCAATATCTTGTCGACATCTCTTCGACAAGTGTAAAATTCCATTGGCAAATTTTCAACGATTTTTTCTTCTTCCAACACATTTAAGGTAAAATCAAGGAAAGTGAATGAAAAGCTGCATCGAACATGGCGCAGCCTATTTCCGGCCTCGCCTTTATGCAATCGTACACATGTCTTGAATGGAACAATTCTTGATTATTTTATATATTATTATATATACATAGATATATAACTTGAGATGCAACTTTTGATTTCCGCTAGCCTTGTAAATTATTCTTGTTGCGATTGAACTCAAAAACTCGATCTTGTCGTTCAATAAACGTCACAATCTCCTATTACAATAGCAACGGCCGTACAATCTTGATGTAGGTATATGTTCTTTCGGAAAAAATACCGGTAGTTTCTATTTTTTTTTTAAATTCACCTCTGCACGTTAAAAGAATGTAAATTAGATGTCTCAATAATTTTCAGTGACGTTTACATTAGATATCAAAAAAACATTTGATGATTGTTTTTAAGTGTTTAAGAGGTCGATAATTAAGAAAAGGTCAGGTGACTGGAAAAAAATCATGGTCACCGGAAATTTCACAATGTCCTCTTGATCCGTTTTGAAATAGTGCGCGAAAAACTCATTCCTTTCAAATTTACGCCCTTTCAAGAATGGACCGCTGTAAAGTCAATTTTCCATTTTGCATTTCTATTAATGTATCAAATATATACTTATACAGCATGTTTCGTAAATCTTGGAACAAATATAAATATTTATTGGTAAAAAATATTCCGAGGACTAGGATCAAATAATAATCAGTTAAAACTATTTATTACATGCGCTGTAATAAATAGTTTTAACTGATTATTATTTGATCCTAGTCCTCGGAATATTTTTTACCAATTTATCATCATTGAGGATCTGAAACTTCACAATAATATATATTTATATTACACGAAATTCTAGACAAAAACTCTGATAGAATAAGATTGAATAACTTAGGTGACCCTTAATATAGAATATCTAATCTTTGCAGCGACCTTTAAGTAGGGGAAAGTGGGACTTTTATCATTTAAAAGTATGAAATATCTTTTAACTTTTATCTTTGTAGTTAAGATTTTACAGTTGCTATTAGAAGAGCCCACAGTTACTACTGGCTTATAATTATTGCGTGTATAGAAACGTTAATTTTCCGTTTCATTTTAGGTTAATTGATCGTTAAAGTGTGCATTACTGCTTGTATATCTATATTCTTTTCCAATATTTCAGGATTGCTTTTTCTCCATGAAATATTAGTTAAAAGTTTAAGATTTTTTCAGCAACTGGAAAAAATTGTTGCTTTTTCTCTGGGAAAAAAAACTTATAAATATAACAATTGAGTAGGGTAGAGTGGGGCTCAAAGGTCTTCGGGTATAAAGGTCCACCATGAGTATCTAAAATACTAGGCATATTGCTCTATTGAACTATAATGGTAAGGATGAAGAATTGTAAGAACCATTTCGAGGCCACTTTGGCAGTTAAGCTACCAAATTGAAGATTTACGACGGTACCTCGATATTTTTACGAAAGTAACATTTTTAATTATTATTCTTTCGGTTTCCAGCAGTAATATTGCTGTGACTTGACTAAAAAATAGTTTCATAGTATATGAGATTTAGTGGTATTTCAGGATTTATTATTAGTTTTCAGCTAATTTAAACAGTAAACTAGTTATAACCTAGTAAGAACACTTGAACGTAACTGGAGTAAAAAGGTCCACGTGGACCTTTTCCTTACCCAGCCACGTGAAGATTGGATTCAACGCAATCTTTGCAAGCAATGGGTCCATGAAAACTGTATTTCTAACTGAGGGTTCGTTTACTTCGTTTGTTATAATTGTGATTCAGGAAACAATTACTTTGATTAAGTTAAGATAAAGGTATAAAAAAATATTACTTATGTTACAATTAATGTCAAAATTATTATAAAGAAAGAAGAGTTTTATGTTATATTTAAAATGACTTTAATAAATTTTTCCAAATGAAAATTCAGAAATATTTCATTGATTCAAATACTGTTATTAATTCATAACACCTGTCAGATACTTAAAATAAATACAGGACCTTTTTGCCCCTTAGCCGTCCCTTCTTGCCCCTACTAAGGGGCAAAAAGAGACAGACGACAAGGTCTAGAAAAAATGTAAAATGGCAAACTTCTATATGGATGATTCCATTAAAAATTAAATTAAACTAGGCCAGATATTTGTTTGTTTGGTTGGCATTATACGTTTCAAATTAATAGGGTTGGTTTTCAGAATATCATACGGAATATTAAAATTGGATCTTTAAACTCCACCCTACCCTCCTTGAACTAAGGGTAGGTATTAATTTATAATAGTACAGATAGTAATGAAAAATCAAGTGTCCATTCGATCCATTCCATCGATGATTATTGAAACTATTCACTAGTTCAGAGGAAAAACTGAGGATCCATAATAGGATTTAGAAAAATATCACCAATATCACATAATAAAACTTGGGATCAAGAATATACTGAAAAATTTGACCCAAATTAAAAAAAAAAATTGAGAACTGGTCACTGTGCCATGCATAAGGGCACAATTTAAAGGGTTTCATTTCTAGTAATTTCTTATTATTGGAGACCAGTCGTACAATGCTTCATACCAATAGTTTTTCCAATTGCTTTATTCGTTGGATATTGTAAATTTAATATTGTTTACTTGTTACATTATAAAAATCTTTATTGATTTTTAAGAAATATATTTTCTGGATAAGGTCAAAACCTTGTTTATTATCCCTATTACTCTACCTTTGGATAAGAGCCTTGATTTCAAACCCATTGAAAATATATAGAAGTTGTTGAAGAAATTAGTAGCTAAAGACGTGGCCACAACAGAAAAATAGCCCTTAGAAAAAATATTCACATATGGAATCATCAACTATAAATACATCAGACGGATATTCTCCTACATAGACAGCATACTACACAGAATGAGAACTTAAGGGGGGAAGCTGGTCTAGAGCGTGAAAAAATGGGCATAATTTATGAATTCCTTGTGACTCAACAAAAAGATCAATCGAAAATCTGTGAAAAAGGTTTTATAATTTAGGTTTTATAACAAATACAAATTTTTTCGTGTCAATTAAATTCAAAATGGCGGCTGTCCAGCATTTCTTCGGAGGCGCCTCATTTTTTAGACGGATCCATGGCCGAAGATGTAACCTCCTTAATTTTGGTCCTGGAACAAAATCCTGAAAATTTTTAGTTTCTTTATAACAACAGCAAGAGACGTACTTAGGATTTTTTCGATATTTTGTTTTTTCGCGAAATGGTGCACGTTTGAACAAAAAATTAAAATTTTCGCTATAAAAAAACGACAAAATTGTTGATTAAAAAAAAACTATGCAACATAAAAAAATCCTATGTACGTCTCCGGAGAAAGGTATTTCGAATGTACTGTCAAAATTTCGTATAGATCGGTGAAGATTTGCTCGAGTTATGTCTTCGGCCAGTTCAAAAAAAGTGGTTTCGAGAAAAACGCGTTTAAAGTTTTAAGTACTATAAAATCATATTAAATGCGTATATAAGGTAGAGCCGCCAAATAACGTCCCCTTTTTGAAAAATAAAAATTTTGAAAAAAATGTTGCGATTAAAGTAATCAATATAACGTCAAAGTTTAGTTATAACATTTCTTTATTATTTTAAATAAAAAAAATCTGTTAAATTATTAATTATTTATACAAAAATATTCTGTACAAAAAAGTAGACATTCTGAAAATAATTTTTTGGGCACCTAATTACGTCCCGGGGACGATATTGAGATCACAATAATCAGGACTTACATAAACATAAACTATATTTTTAACAATATATAATTATTAGTTTAATCATAATAATAACAATACCTAATCAGACTTATTAATCATTGGTGTACCTATACTTTAACTTTAAGTAATTTTAATTCTCTAAGCAAATTGAACAGATAAAGTTAGGCCCTGAATTTTCAACACAATCCTCATGCATCCATTGGAAACATTTTGTGCATCCTATCCACTTTTCTCCCATTTTATCATGGTGCTGATCCCTGTTTCATCCACACTAAATATTTTATTGAAAAAATGATTGTTGAAAAAATACAACTGCCGAATAACGAAGTAATCTCAATATCGTCTCGGGGGCGATATTAGGCGTATGTAAGGGGATGATATTTGGAATTTGCCAGTTGTGTTGACAACATGTATTCAACCAAAAACGCATGTCATAAACTAAATGAAAATATAATCGATTTAATTTTAAGCGATAACATCAAATTTTGGCAAAATTTCGATTAAATACTTCAAGAACATCACCATTTAAACCTTATCGATAGTATTTCAATCAAAAACTTACCTTGACAAGTTTTTTATTTTTTTAAATATCTTGACACAGACCCAACATTTCACCGCTAAACATTTGAAATGGTTGTCTGACTTAACTGACTTTAAATTTAAATTATAAAAACTAGGTGGTGTTATTTAGAAAAAAAGATACTCAAAGGGGCGAAATTTGGTGACTATACCTTACCTATAATCTGCGAAAGTTTGGGCATTAAGACATTTTTGCCGGCATCCATCCTTTGGTATGTTATTTTAAAGACCCTAAAGTACCTTTTACGACCAAAAAAAAAATCGGTTTCTTCAAAATTCTAGACCAGCTTCCCCCCTTAAATATCAGTAAACGGGCTTTCAATTAAATATTAAACAATTGTGCTCGCCATAATTAAGAAGATGTTTAATTAATTAAATGATAACAAATTATATTTTAGTAAATACGATTTTTGGTCACGCTAGTTAATAAACGAAATAAATAAAATTTGTGCAAGAAAGTTAAATTCAAAAAAAAAATATGGACCCAAAATAAAATAGCTCTTACTTCAGGTATTATACAAAACCTATAGTGCGTCTATTAATATGGCCAGGAACTGTAAAAGAAATGAATCAATTGCTATAAATGGTGTTTGATCTGAAAATAATATAGGATAACTCTATTCCATCGATAGACTGCAATTACCAAATTTATCAACTTTCACGATAAACTAACACCATATTTGAATACTCTGCGTTAGTAAGGAAATGTTTCTATTCACAAAATAACGCATTATCTACTACTGTTTCTAATATATATTCATATAAATCAACTAATTTACAATATTATTTGGATTTAAACTCTTTTGTAATGACCAGAAGAAATCAGTTAAATAATATCGAATTGCATATTGTTAAAGTAAATATTTTTGGACTTACTTTTGCATAACTGTTTTTTCTTGTTTTTCGAAGAAGATCAATACCCTTAAATATCTTCCGACAATTACAAAGCATCCTGTATAAAACCTAGTTTATTTTTAATCGGCAACATTTCCGATTGCGCCAACGGGCGTAGCATCGGTGACGGCAGAAAGTGGCCATGCGAGTTTTCCACTCGAAAACCAGACCTCATGCGGCAAAAATCATCGCAATCAAGAATCAGCAAGAGAAAACATTCGAAAAATGCACGCATCAAATTCCAATTTCCATTTCGATCATTTGGTGACGATTCCAAGCCCATGCTATCTTCCTCAAGTGTAGATCATCGATCATTTCCTGAATAACCCAGGCGAAAATTGCGGTGCAATGAAAGCGAAACGCGGAATATGAAGCGCTGAACGCCTCTTCTTGGACGAATAAGGCGATGAAACCCAACCCAGAGTTGAATTAATTAATTACTTGTTCTTGACAGCCAAGAATATTTCATCCACCACCCGATGATTAACGTGAATGGATGACTACTCTTTTTCTATATATATCAGTGAAATTTATTTTCCACAGTGCTAATCGTGACGATCGCTTGTTGAAGTCAAAAAATATTGTGGAATTGGAGAGAATTTATCAATAGTTTTGACCACCATGAAGTTTTTGGTAAGTTTTTTTGGATTCCAAGAAAATTAGAATTTGATTTTCACGGTTTTTTTCAGTTGATTCTTGTGGGAACCACATTTTTACTATGTGAAGCCTCCAATGAAAGCCAACCTGTTAAACGGGGTTATCTGCATCATGCAGCTCCTGTGATATCCAACGTAGAAACTGTTGAGCCCGTTGCACCTGTTGCTCCTGTAGCTCCAGTAGTTCCAGTAGCCCAACCAACCATACCAATTCGATCTTCTGTATCTCAATTGAGTGAAACAGTCGCAGTTCCTGTACCTCAACCGGTTCCTGTCACCATTCACCGTCCAGTTGCAGTTGCAGTTCCAGTAGCCGTACCATACGCAGTGCCTCGTCCTGTAATGGTTGCCGTTCCTAAACCATATCCAGTTGCCGTCAATCGACCATACTTTGTATCAGTTCCCCGAGCCGTACCTGTTTCAGTTCCCCACGAAGTACCTTACGCTGTACCTCAACCAGTTGCTGTACCGGTACCTCAACCGTACGGTGTTGAAATTCCCAAACCAGTTCCCGTAAGCGTACCACATGCAGTTCCCTATCCTGTTCACTATCCTGTAGTGCAAAGAATCACTGTTTCCGAATCACCTAGTTTTAATCTTGCAAACTTAGGCCTTTTCTCCGACTTGAAAACAAAATATGGCGGATACATAAGTCAATTAGGATGGAAATAAAGTTAACATTTAAGTACAAATTAAGTTCAAATCCAGTAACGAACAGTACAATTCTATAATAGTTATAAATAAAATTGTTAATTTATGTACAATTATTTCAAGTTAATAAAAAATATATGATAAATTCTTCAATTTTCTGTTGGCTGCACTTCCGAATATGATAAAGACTGAATCGGTATTGCCGAATGCACTACGGCATAATAGCTTCTGACAACACAGATTGAATATAAACTTTTAGCTGAAAATAATACAACATTAAATAGAACTTATATTTTATAAGAATTTAATAAATATAAGGATTACCAATCGCTAGAAAGTCCAGTACAATTAGCTGGAATAAAGATTTGGACAAACTGCTCAAAGCTGCATAAACGTGTAGTCCGAAAATTGAAAAGAAAATCATGAATAACACTGATATGTAACTGAGTATAATCCAAATTCGGATTAGCCGCTTTTTCTTCTGAGAAAAAGTAGAATTATTTTGGCAAAATATTATTTTGTTCATAAGTAAAGCTTAGTTATTGATAGAAAAAAAAAATAACAGTTGTTTTGGTCACATGAATTTTGATTTTACTTGGGGCATTTCACGTGAAGCGGACAGCGAAAAAAAAGTGATGTTCTGAAATTTGTTCATATTTGGCATAATTGTACTTCTAGAAGGTTTGAATGTGGATACAAAATATTTTTTTCGAATGATGATTATTTGCTAAGTTTGAAATTAGTATTTTTTGAAAAAAAAAATCGAATTAAAATGTTTTTTAAAAAATATTAAATATGGCGGCACTTTTGTAGAGCGTTTAATTCTGAGAAAAAACCATCTTCGGTAAAAGCGATCCCATGAAATGCCGCTGAGATATAAAAATATAAAAATAAAAAATCAGAGTTTCCGTGTATTTTCAATGGGAAATCTTTACACGTCTTGGTCGAGGACTTAAAATTAATATTAAGGGCTCAAACTTTAAGGGTTTTTTTTATTTTGGTATTTCCAAAAAAAATTCACGATGAGACAAAAAAAAGTCAAAAAAAAATCACCCTAATCCACATTCATACTTACTAGAACTACAATTATGCCAAATATGAACAAATTTCAGAACATCAGTTTTTGTTTCGTGAAATTATCTTTAATTATGTTCGGTAAATAAAAAATCACTTATAAGGTACAATAACTTTGGACAGAGCCGGAGGTGAAGCCAAAACACAATTAAGCTCGGAACTGGAGACTAAGTTATATATAGGCAGCTTCTAGTGATAAATTTTGAAGAGTTTTTATTCCCGGTTTTCGTAATATTAGGACTGTGCATTTCGAGGGTATATGATTTCTATAGTTGCCTTTTACTATTCAAGTTTATCACTATGCTAGATTTATGAGATTAGTGGGTTATTAACATTATCCACAAATTAATTACGAGTTTATAGTAAGAGTTCTTTGATTTACATAATTTTTACCTGATATATACCAACAAGTAATATAATAGCCATTATTTCATAGGTTCCGTTGTAGAGTAATGAAACTGTAGCCAGTAAAACACAGGGAACTAAAAAAAAATCTTAATAAATTCGGTTTTTGCATGCAAGTTCAATTACCTTTTGTACTATATTCATGTAAATAAGAATTTTCATGGCCGTTAATCAATATGTTAATCATTAAAAAAAGGTTGAACAAAAGTAATAAGAAATGGATATCCTGTAAAAAGTAATAATCAGTAAAATAAATTAATGGCAATCAAAAGGCAAATTATTCTAAAGAGAAGAAATAAACGCAAATTACAAATGAAAAACCTTTCGAATGATACTTTTACACTTAAATATCTATTGTTCCATATGGTACGAAAAGGAATTCAAAAAAATTCTTGATAAATATCAGTTTCTTTCCAAAAATAATTTAAAAGAAAATTTATAGATGCAACTTTACTTTAATCTTATACTGTAATAATCCTTGAAATGATGTGACTTGATGACGAATATGAACAATAATAAATACCCAATCAACGAAAAAAAAATCATTTAGGATTAACAATGCCCGCTGGAATTCCTTGTATGATTTTAATGCAATTATCTCCAAGTGGATTAAACTACCTGCTAGAACTCTACAATTATAATTGGATTAACCAACTCTTCCCAGAAAGTTGAAAAATTGCAACGTGGTTCCTATCAACACAAGTAAAGAAAAATACCTCTGCTTCGACCGAAGAACTACAGACTAATTTTGAAGATAAGCAAATTTTTCTGGCTGAATAATTTTGGGTTTAGAAGCGAAATCGAATAGCTTTTTAGTCATGTTAACTAACATAAAGAAGATCATTATTTTTTTTCGTTTTACATTGTATTTTCAAATATAAGTGCACATTTGGGTCGATGAAATTTGGAAAATGGTTTCCTTCTACGATGCAGATTTATAATAAGAAAGGGTTTTTGAAATTTCTCCTCTAAAAGAGTGAAAAACGGTAGCAAAGTTTGTAACGGATAACGTTAAATAAACAATCGAAATTTCAAATTTAATAATCAATCAAAGTCCGTTAAAAGCGAAACGTTATTACTGATTAATATAAAACAAAGTTGATTTATTATTAGAAACAAAAACTAAGGGTCTGCTTAAAAATGTAAACTCTGATAAGTAGATATATCTGAAAAGGCTATGTTAAGATAAGTGGGCATTAAGTTTTTTGGCTTTAACATATTGTACACCTGAAAATCAGAAATACGTATTCACAAATAAATACATTAGTGAGTGAGTACCCCTACCAACTTTTTGAATGCGTAAGTGGGGATAACAGAGCGCATACGCATAGCCCATTCTGCATAGACGCACGGCCAGATAGCCAATTTATATATATGATAATAATTTCAAATTTAAACTATTATATTTTTTGTGATTCAAGAAGCCTGATAAAGTTACGATACGTAACGAAACGTAGCTAATTTGAATATAAAAATATATTAAATAAAAAAAAACGATCTTAAACAACCTGAATTGTCTTTTTATTGAAGAGAATATTCGAAGACTCTAAATTAAAGGCTTAAAATTTAAGAGCAAGGTGTGTTGTGGTAAAGTTTAGTGCAAGTGCAAGAGGCTAAAAAGGGATAGTCGCTAATGATCCTTGCTGTTGTAGAAACTGTAAATAATCAAAGAAAAAAATCCACTGAAACGCATTTTTAGTGCTTTAACTCAAACATTGCGTATAAAATAATAATAACTTTTGAAAATTCAAAATCATCACAAAATATGATTCTAACGTTGAAAGCTTTATAAAGCATTTATATTTTCATATTTTTTGTAACAATGACACCAATTAGTATCGTTTTGACAGATGTCAAAAATCAAATCCTTATAAAAAGCTTCATTAAGCTCAACATGTAATAAATCATATTATAATTTTTACTAAATGAGCCACTATCTAATCAGGGCCGAATCGTCGGCTGAGTTTTCAAAACGAATTCCTCTTTGGGCAAATTGTTTTAAAAAAAATAATATCTAATCTAAACTCTTACCAGATCAAAGTGGCCAATTATAAGCGATCCAGTTCGAAGACTAATACAGCAACAGAATTTTTTCAATCTTTTGAATGGCATGAATCAATGCCTTTTTGCCAGGTGAGTCTTTATTGAAAACTATGTTTTTATCATTGCTAAGGACACTAAGGGTGACCAAAGATGTTTCATTTCTGCCAAGAAAAATAAAATACTTTTAGAAGAAAAATTAAATAGTTTTAGATCCTCTTAATGGCGTAGTTGTTATGATTACCGTTTATTGCACCAGTGGGGATGATTTAGATCTCAAAAAATACTGAATTTTTCATTTACACAATAGACATAGCACACATTTATTCTTTTAATTTATAAATTATATTATTAAAGTGAGGAAAACTTTTAATTCTAAAAAAATAATATTTTAGACGAAAAAGAGGTATAATCTTAATGAACAAATGAGAGTTCGAAAACGCCTAAGGGTCTTCTATAACTTGATAGTCCATACCATATTAAAACCAAAATATAAACACATCATTGAACATTTATCCAAAAAACAATAATAATTAACATAATTTTCACATTTTTCACTACGAAAAATACTTTTTTACTCTAAAAACTATTCTTATTTTTTCTTATGGAATAGAAGTTAATTGTGTTTAGTGTACAGAAGTGTGAAAATTATTAGACTCAAGGCAACTCAAGAAAAAAAAAAAACACATTTTTGTTTTTAAATGTCATAAATTTAAAAACTACAGTAATTTCGCTCCTCTAATATTTTGTGGGGTGCCATTTATTGTTTATAATTTATTTTGCTCATTCTGGTATGTTCTATATTATTTTTTCAATTATATTTTATTTCCTTATTGTGATGCCAAATCTTAATTAGTTCGTTAATCAGATCCACTCATGTTGTAATAGTTTTTTTTTGTTATTTCTTCACAATGGCCCAAAAATTTTCTATGGAATTAAAAAGTAACAAAATTTGGAAATTTTCAAAATTTGCAATTTTCTGAACTCAATATCTC
This sequence comes from Sisyra terminalis, assembly GCA_958496175.1. Taxonomy (NCBI): domain Eukaryota; kingdom Metazoa; phylum Arthropoda; class Insecta; order Neuroptera; family Sisyridae; genus Sisyra; species Sisyra terminalis. The sequence goes on from OY292274.1 coordinate 60,196,686, forward strand.
TGGTGGGGGACCAAATAAAAATCTGATATATCACTACATTATAGTACTGTATGATAGTATTATACACCTAAAATTTGGAGTTTGAGATTTGACTAGGAGCAGAAGTATTGCAAGCACGAAAATGTCAAAATAATGCATACTTCAGTAGGTGACTATAATGTATTTAACCATTTAATATGTGGCATATACTTGGCAAAAAGGACATTTTACATAAAACAACATATACTCTGGGTTAACTGTTATTCATATATTAAATTTAAAACATATACTTCTTTCTGAAAGCTAATAATGTATGTACGTACCCTCATCACGCAGTTAAAGAACTGTACATACCTACAATTTTGCTTTGAAGAATCGGATATAATGTTTAATTTTCCTTTGTGTATATTTAAATGTTTTTTTCCAAAAGAAATTGAGAATTTTTTTTATTGATTTATTGTGCTAAGACGAGCAAATTTTATTTTACTAATAGCTCATTAATTCTGATCCATCATATTAAAAGTAAAAACAAAGCACCAGCTTTAACTTGCAATAGATTAATTGAAAAATTATATATTGTATCTCTACACTTTCATTAAGATTACACCGTAAAGTATTAGGTAAGTATAGATTCTTAGTTAGACTAATCTTACACCGTTATGTAGAAATGTTGGTATAAACTACGCCAAGGTTGCAACACCGAAGAGATTTTCAATGTTTGCGAGGAAATTTCGGGCCAAAAATCAGAGTTGAACAAATATTATGTTTTCATTAGCTTGGAAAAACAGCAAGTACGTTATGCATTAGATATACTTTTTCGTTTTGAACCAACAAAGACAATTCTTGTGCTTACTTGACAAATGCAGATTCGGTTCGTAATGATAAGCAAATATAATAACGAATGCTAACAAATAAATGACACATTTAATTCATACCATTGCAATATGATTTATTTAAAACGCCCACATTTAATTTTCATATAAACAAACTCAAGTTTAAACTAATCGAAAGGGTTTTCATTTTGTTTTTTTTTATCTCCATTTAAAATGGAAATAACTTTCAATGCTTTTCCTACGTTTTAATTTGGTCTTACTTACAAAAAATACAATAGGTTAATTTTATTTTAAATTAATAAAAAAAAATTTTTTTTGTGCAATTTTCTTCCAATATATATTGAAGAAGGCTATTACCTGGAATGAAATCAAATATGGATTACACAGACCTGAAAAAAAATACTTTTGAAAAATTTTGATGTGAAAACTTCTTTGGCATCGTTGTGACTTGAAATTTTATGAAACGGAAACGGAAAGCGGCAGTAAAAAGAAAAACATATACAGAAATCTATAAGATTTAACATGAGAGAGAATCATAATATTTCTTATGATTGTCCACGCCTGCGTGTTACGCTACTTGAGAATGGTTTTCATAGCGACCAATAACAACCGTGTTAAATTTCTTATTATAAATATGAACATAAACATTTCATTATTTGAATAAAATTTTCAAGTTTGCCGTAAATGAATACGGATTATTCTCATGATTATCAAAAAAAAAGTAAAGAAAACAAGGCTATAAGACGTCAAAAGGTTCAACAAAACGTGTTCGTGAATTTCGGGCACGCCGAAAAGCATTATTAAATAAGAAAAATAATAGTTCTTATACGTTTAATAATGATTCGACTGTGTAAAATAATAAAAATTATGCTTAGTTAGTACTTAAATATTTTCTAATCGCATATTTCGTCCTTAATCACGAAATTTCAATTAAATAAAGCGCTAATTTAAATTTAATTCTAATATCACATAATATTACGAACTGTTTTTCAGGTGCTACTCAAATGAATGTACAGCCGATTCCTTAGGTACTCACAATTTCGTCAAAATAAAGTTGCTCATGAAGAATTTCGTTAAAATTTTTTGAATAATATGTTTGGTCATAATATGTGCTCCATTTGTGAACGATTGTGATTCCAACGAAATTTAAAACCCCAACACCCAGAAGATGAAGATCTTTTATGGAAAATAATTACTAATTCTAATGCAAATGATAATATTTTACTGTGCTGCACGTATTTTTAAGAAATCGAGAAAAATGTAATTTCAACGATGTCCAATACAATAGTTTCAAATCTTAAACGATACCTGCATCTTTACCACCACTGGATTTATTTCATACTTCCATTATCATAAGCTCTCGTATCATTTATCGAAAATGCAAATTTGGATTCAGGATAAATTTATGTAATATATATGTTAATAAATCGTAAAATAAACCCTACAATTATCCTACTCATAAATCTTACATTCGTCTCAATATTTTGAAGTTCATCTTTTTTGAAGGTTTCACTTCTACCGCGTGTAAATTTAACCCCAATAGGCTGTATTTCAAAGATTTTTTTACGTCAATTTTAAATATGAAACTTTTTTTCATCCGTCACGTAAAGTATTCCCATAAAATGCGATAGTATATTAGGAATAAGTACCAGGGATTAGTATATTAGGTGCTTGTCTAGGGCATTATCGATAATAAATCCGTCTCTGGAACAAATTAATATGGAACATTTACATAAAGATACATTTTCTCTTCAACTTTTTAAAGAATATAACGAAAAATAAACTTTGATATTAACAGTACTTTTAGCGTTATATTATATTTATATTTAATTAAATATATAGATTCCATGACATTATACTATCAGCAAATCAATTCATAAAGAAATGTCAAAATTATCCCTTCGATAATTTGTTAATACTTTCGACGATGTTAGCTACACTAAAATTAAAAAAAAAAACGTATGGATAAACTAATTGCAAAAAAACTCTAAATTACAAGCAAAAAGAAATGGTATTGACTAGGATTATTTTTTTTAATTTCTATATATAACTAGCTTGTGATTTTTTCAATTTGTTATAGAGTGATTACAGGTATTATATACAGCAAAATGACCCAAGTGAACTTTCTATGTGCTGTGGTTGCTTTTCGCTGCGAATTGGCTGCTATCTGATTTGCCTGTTTAATTTAGTAAGAACAAAAATGTAATGTAAAATATGGAAAGTTTTGTTCCACCTCAGAAACAAATTGCTTTTTCCGTTTAAATTGTAGCTTTTCATTTCGGCATATTCTCTGCCCGCAATGGTGAATGCGATTAAATACAGAAATCAAGGCAAAAGTACTGGTAAGTCTTACAAATCACATTAATCTTTTTTTTAATCTACGTAGATTTGGATTTTGGGGAGCTTTCAAAAATAAAAAAATCTCTGAAAATTTTCAAAGTTTATTGCAGGTATGAACCGAATAAAAATAGGACGAATAGTAGGATGAGTGCTTAATTAGATCACTTTGTTGACACTTAGTAATCATTTTTCGTAATATTACATAATGGCTGGTAATTTATTAAGTTACTGAAACAAAAAACATTAAAAGATTAAAAAAAATAATTAACAACTTCTTTGGACACTCACTGTAGTTGTGAAAGAACTATAGTCATAGAACTATAGCACTCTTCTATTAATTATCCATGAATCATTTCATGTTCGGTAAATGTTTTAAGATCATCGTAGAACTCGTACCAGGGGAAGTATTTTTAATGATTAAAGCTATATGGAGCCCTATAAGGCTATAAGAATATTTCCAATAACCCAGCGTGGGGGTATAAGGAGATAATGGCCCCGGGCGGCAAATTGGCATTGATTATTCCATAAAATATTACACTTTGACAAAAATACGAAGAGTATATTTTTAAATAATTAAGGGTGGATCACCGTCAGAAAAAAAAAATCGATTTTTTTTTCCATAAATGTCTTCTTATAACATTGAAGAATAACGTGTTAAAAGGATTGGAATAGCTGACTAATGTATTTTCACTAATAAAAATTGAGTAAATTGATAATAGCATAAAAAAATATTTTAAAAAAGCTTTAAATGCGTTTTTCTCAAAATCAACTTTTTAAAATTGGGAGACAAGATTTCTCATAAACTATCCGACGGATTGACTTGAAACTGGAGAGTGTTATAGTTCAACACGTCTTCTTGGTACTGAACCTCTGAAATTGGCCAAACCTCCCCTCCCCTCAAAGTGGGAGAGGGGGAAAGGTCCAAAAAAAGGTCGTTTTCTTTAACTTTTTTTTCAAAGTCGCACCATTTTGTGAATTTTCAACTTTTTTCAGATTTTCGAGGTTCAGTACCAAGAAGACGCATTACCAAAACCTACATTCTTTGGAAAATCATGATCCGACTTCCGGTTTCCGAGAAAACTTGTCTTCCGTTTGCCTCCTCATTTTTGAGGACCCTTTTTCAAAGCGCTGTAAAAGGGGGAGGGGGGGACATATCGGGGTTAATAAAAAAAAATAGTTCAAAACTTCAACTTTTACATGCCGAAGCCCGTTTTTTAATATATTTAAAATAAAAATGGCAGCAGTTTTAAAAAAGTCATTTTTTTTTTACGTTCTGACGGTGATCCACCCTTAAAGAATTTAAAGGTATTTGAAATTTTATCAATTTTTTTGACTAATGATGAAAATAAAGGGGCGACAAATTTCCGGTCGGCTCTGGGCGACGAAAACCCACCATACTGATGAGTTCTATGATATTCTCAAAAAACATTAATTAAGACTATAGCCTCTATAGCAATAGAGGATTCATTTCTAATAGTAATAAGTTGAAACTTTTAATAACTACCACTGTAAAAATCTTTGGCTTAATTAATATTTTCTTTTCTTTTAGGTGCTATAGCTTATGGTGTATTAAGCTTATTTCAAGTGGTTTTGATAATAGTTTTATTTATTGGAACTTACAAGGTACGTGGCACAATGCATAGCTGTAATTGTTCTGAAATTTGTATTTTAAGTTTTAAGTCTAATAATAAAAAATTATTTAGGTTTCTCATAAGTGTTATTATTAGCTAAGTGTCAATAGTCCTTAAAAATTCCAGCAAATTTCCATTAAAACGTAAATGAAAAGAGCAGTTTGGAAAAAGCAATTGTCTAGAACTAATAAACATCAAAGAATGTAGTATTTTATGAATGAATATTTTAGCTACCCTTAATTTAAAATTTTAATAACATAATAAAATTAATACAATTTTGAACTTCAACACTTCATTAGAATAGAAGATTATATAAAGAACGTAAAAATTAAGTGGAAAAACAAGAATTAGTTAATTTAATAGATTTATTGCAGCTATGCAATTTGGTTCATACCAAATGGATTACCCTTTGGATCGATTCTCTACATTGAAGCCCCTAGTTACATTGATATACGATTTGTCAAATCAAATATCTTGAACATATTAAACAATTATGAATCATTAGATCCATGGTTGATATTTGAGATGTGTGAAGTATTTATTTTTTTTAAATAAAAGAAATTAAAATAATTTCAATATTTATTCCTCGATAGCCAGTAAAATTTATCAGTAATACTTTTTATTATTTATTATGTTAAGCTGACCAAACCGATTAATGTAAATTAGAAAAGTAAATTAATTTGACATTTTTGAACGTGAAAATTTTAACTTTTTATAGTTCTTTTTTGGATAATTTTCATATCCAACAACTAAAATTTATTATTTATTATTGGATGTTGATTTTTTTTCAAATTTATTGTAATATATTATATAAGTATAATTATCACTAGCGTACTGGCTTGGCTATTTTATTGAAAATGATTATTTAAATAACGTCTATTTTAACACTGGAATGAGAATGACCAGCAATTATTGTATTTAATTTAACTTAATCTTGTTTTATATATTTGTTATAATTTTTGACCCGGTATAATGAGCCAGTATTTACAACGAGGATGTTAACCTCAAAAATGCCCCTGAAGAAGTTGAAAATAAATACCAACGAAACGTTGAGAGGATTTGAAAATTTAACAACTTATTATTTGAGTCCAAGTTCCCGAGAACATTATTAATTATACTTTATATTATTGTTACAGAAAATCGAGCTGCTTCTCCGAATTTGGATTGTGATGAATTTAATTTTTGGAATAGTTATAAGTATAATTAATTACAAATATGGTAACATTTCCTTTGCGGACAATCCATTAAATTCTTACGTACATCTTTTACTCTTTTTCATCTATTTTCGTTAGTAACTTCTATTTGATTAGAAATATTTTACCCAAATTGAAAATATATACTTAATTTCAGTTTTATTTCTTTATGCAAGTTACGTTGTACGAAATTTCTGCAAATCTTTGGTGGTCAATGATGCTATCTGAAAACAAGCTGAAGATTGAACATTACCTTCGTAAAAGAGTAAAGAAATTGATCATATTATTAATTTTAATTGAAGTTTATGTAAGAATTTTAAATGTTTATCGTAGCAAATAAAATATTAACTCAAAAAAAAAGTTTCTTGTAACAAAGTCAAATTTACAGCTGTTAGGGAAATACGAATAACTTTGCTTGGTAAAACTTTTATTTATACTATAAAGTTATGGCTAGCAATGGGTTGTTTGTTTACCTTCCTGTAAGGGTTGTGCATTATTAAGATTTTGATTAGAAAACAGTTTATGTTAGTTTTAAACAAGTGGGATTTTAACTTATCGTTTAAAAACAAAAAGTTAAAATAAACTACAGAAAGTATGGAAAGATTCATCTAAATGGATGTTATTTTTTTTAAATATTCTTCCCTTAATATTATTTTAGGGTTTTCTGTCTCGCGGCAAATTCAGTTTCAATTTCCTAAAGTTTTTCTTTTCATCCATATATCCGTAGACAATTCGTAATCTGTGTAGGATGATTCTTTTCCGGTAAGTTTTCTCAAAGAAATTTCCTACTTTTCCTTTATTTTTCTAACCGAACGGTGAAAGCATTAATAATATTCACTATCTTCTTAAAAAAAATATTCTTTAGATATTTCATTATAAGAAGTATTTACCGTTTTTTGGATTACCAATGTAGCAAAAGTTTATTCTATTATTTCACATATGATATCAAAATATTCATATTCGTTATTACGGAAACGGAATGATGGAGGTATATGCGTTAAAACAATAGTTATATGTTCATTAAATAGTATTTGGGAAAGATTTTTATAAATACTGTATAGTGAAGATTGCGAAAACCATGAACTAGAAAACGTAACCTAATTTAAATATTTAGGGAACATCATTACTAAGACCATGAGCTATTAATTAAAAGATATTCTTTTGCAGAAAAATAGTAGTAAAGCTTACTATTTATTAGGGTGGGCCAAAAAAAACTTTTAATTTTTTTTTTCTTAGATACCGTGAAAATATTGTCAGAAATGACGAAAAAAAAATTCTGGTAGAGTTTAAGCTCTTAATATTAATATTAAGCGGTGGCGAATCGTAATTTTTAATTTCCCATTTAAATAACACAGGAATTTTTTTTTATTTTCTTTTGATTTTTAATGCGTTTGAACGAATAATTATCTAGGTAAAGCGAAAACTTATTCTTGTAGGGAATTTAACGATCTACAAAAAAGGTCTGATATGATTTTTTGCTAAGTCGACTCTTTCAAAAGTTATTCGAGGTGAAAGTTCAACTCTAAATCCTAAAAGATAATTTTTGCAATTTTTTATACTTTATCGCAAAATAATGGCTCAAAAACATAATATATCTTATTTTTTATAACTTTCCAATTTTTTAAACATTCCATTAGTATTACAAAAAATGAGATATATTATGTTTTTGAGCCATTATTTTGCGATAAAGTATAAAAAATTGCAAAAATTATCTTTTAGGATTTAGAGTTGAACTTTCACCTCGAATAACTTTTGAAAGAGTCGACTTAGCAAAAAATCATATCAGACCTTTTTTGTAGATCGTTAAATTCCCTACAAGAATAAGTTTTCGCTTTACCTAGATAATTATTCGTTCAAACGCATTAAAAATCAAAAGAAAATAAAAAAAAATTCCTGTGTTATTTAAATGGGAAATTAAAAATTACGATTCGCCACCGCTTAATATTAATATTAAGAGCTTAAACTCTACCAGAATTTTTTTTTCGTCATTTCTGACAATATTTTCACGGTATCTAAGAAAAAAAAAATTAAAAGTTTTTTTTGGCCCACCCTACTATTTATACAATATCTGGTCTTACTAATGTAATATAATTTACAAAAGTACAATATAAACATGAATTTCTACAAAAGTTCAAGCAAATGTATTACTGATATATTTGCCCAGATACGTATTTCGATTGCCAAGCAATCTTCCTCAGGGGTCATCAAGTAGTGTTGGATCACTACGTTATTACTATATCTAGTCCTTCTTATGTAATATAATTTACAAAAGCACACTATAAACATTAATTCGTTCAAAAGTTCAGGCAAATGTTTTACTGAGATTTTTGCCCTGATTCGTATTTCGATTGCCAAGCAATCTTCTTCAGTGGTCATCAAGGAGTATTGAGTCACTCCGTTATTACTATTTCTGGTCTTTCTTATGTAATATAATTTACAAAAGTACACTATAAACATAAGTTGGTACAAAAGTTCAAGGAAACGTATTACTGACATATTTGCCCAGATACGTATTTTGATTGCCAAGCAATCTTCCTCAGTGGTCATCAAGCAGTATTGGATCACTCCATTACTACTATGTGATGAATCACGAAGTAATCACTCGTGGATATCAACGAGATTATAACCCTAAGATTAAAGCCCTAAAGATTATAGCCTTATTTATTCATTTGACCAAATTTATGAGACTTTCAGGTTTGGTTTCGGCACTAAATTGGAGTTTATTTTTTTTCTCGGTTTCGGTTGAAAATCTACTGAAACTAAGTTTGGAACTGAAACTGAAACTAAGTTCGTAAATTTTTATATAATCTTCGGAAGCGATCAGTTTCATTTTCATAATCAAAAAAAATATTTTTTCTTCTTCTTAGGTGCCTTCTTGGTCTCCTTCCGAAGGTTGGTGGTTCAACGTACTATAATGGTCCATGAGACCGTACCTCTAAAAGTCAGTTGGGACCATCGACGTAGTTTTTTTAGCAAAGAATTTTGCTTTCTTCCTGTTGATCTTTTGCGTCTATCATCCAGGGATAACAAGTTGGGGATTACAGTTGTACTCTCCCTTGACTTAGGGCCCAAGTCGAGCCTTTCTCTTTTTGCGATGTATTTGTGGATGAGGGGATGAGGTGTTCCCGTTTCTCATTCCTTTCACAAAATTCTTCGCGAGCAATCCAAAAAGTGCTGAACTTTTAATTGGTCCATTCTCCCAATTCAGTATCTTTCTCTTTCTCTTGAAAATTTCTATGCTCTCGAATGCATCTAATCAGAAGGGCGGTGAATTTTTTTTAGAAGTTTAGCCTCTGCAAATGTATGCCCTATTTCTATTGCAAGGTATGTCACATAAGATTTTCCACTTTCGTATATTTTAAATTCGCCAGTCTGACCGGAAGTTTGAATTTCTGAATTTTTTAAATTCCTGATTTTTGTTGACCCAGAATTTTATCCTTATAACTTTTGAAAAGTCCATAACACTTGTTTGTCGTATTTCCCGCCTTTATATCGAATTGTTTCAAATTTTTTTGAATTTCATGGGAAATTCCTGAATACCTAATAGGATAGAGAAGACCAACGGTCTTCTTGTCGTGTACCAATTCGTATCTACCAATTTTGGAGTGACCAATTTCCACCTGTCATTGAATCAAGGATTTGTTAATTAACGAATTTTTCTTATATTTACAGGTATAAAATAATATTATTTTTGAAGACTGTCATAGATACAAAAACTAAAAAACAAATAAGATTCAAAATTTAAAGTCTAATTTTTTCTATAATGGTCAGTTGCAATGTTAAAAACTGTTTGTGCTGTTTGTCTTTGCGGACAGGATCGTTTCTAATTGGATACATTTACTTTGTAACTACTTTGTGCAACAATTAGCCTTAATTTGACGTTTTTTTTCTTCAAATTTCTTTTTTATAGACCTTCTCAGTTTGCCTCGTAATTACTTCAGTCATGGGAAGTTTAGCTACCCACGGATTTTTGAAACTTATCCAAGTCAAAGTCAACGATGAAATCGTCATCAGGGGTAACATATTGGGACGGAGAAGTATTCTTATGAAATCTCTTATAAAATTTTTTTTCTTAGTGATTAGAATTTTAATGGCTATTCTGCTAGTTCCGGCCATCGTTTTTACGGCGTTGCACGTATTTTTGCTCATTGGTCTTCACTTTGTAAGTTTCAAATAATTAAACCACAATATTTTAATATTGAAGAACCCATTTTTTTTTTGTAGACGGACAAAGTAAAGTTAGTGAAAAGTTGGGTAAGAATAAATTCCGGAATTTGTGCACTCTGCACACTTATTTATTTCTACTATCCAGTCCACATGTTTGTTCTTAATAATTTGAAATCATCGGCTTCACTATTCTTTATATGGCTGATTGGATGCTGTAATATTTAAAGCAAAAATAGTTAATTCTTAACAAAAAATTTTTTTTTTTAATTTTTAGCTTTCTACTTGTATTCCATTGTTGTTGTACAGTCATATTTTGCAAGCACAAAGAGCATAAAATAGTTTTACCTTTTTCAACTTTATTAAAGTAATTAATTGAACTAATTAATAAAATGTGTCGGAAATGAATTCCTTTGAAATTGATTCTTATTTTATTAAAACTGAAAAATATTATTAATCAATGACTCATTCAAATAAAGCTGATAACAATTATCTAAAATTATTGTTAGAAGTATAAAGTTAGTCATAAAGACTGACCGAAAAAATATTTTTTGTTTTGATTTTGCCTTAGTGGAATCTACATACGTACCAACTACAAAGAAATGTAAAATTTTGTAGGCTGATAAAAGTTTTTGTTAAGGTTTTACTTTTGAAGTGTAAAACAACTAAAAAAATTTATTTTATTATTGGTTTTGATTGTAAAAGGTAATAAAAAAATTATCTTATCAAATCATAAGACAGACGCGAGATAACTTCAAAACGTATTGTCAGTAATGTTATTTCAAGAGGAAAATGTTCTCATAATCATTATTTTGAAGTCTTTTGTTTAGTAAATTGAATATTTTTCATAACTTCATATTTTTATGAATTTATATTCAATCAAATTCTGGAATTTCTTCAAAATATTTCATTAATTTTTCAGAAAAACTGGATATCTTTTCAATTGATCTACCAATTGATTCATATATTCCGTTTTTATATCGCAAGTTTTGGTTATTCAGGTCAAAACACGTAATAATCAGAAAAAGCAGTGGTTGAAGTATACAATGAAAAAGTAAGGTTTTCAATTTCAACGTTTCTTAATCTGATTATGTTAATTGGATTCAATAACTCATAACTATGCCAAATTGGTTCAACTAAATATAGAGCATATGGAGCATAACTTGATAGTAATGGATATTTCGGCTTACTTATCAAAATGGAAGCAAAGTTTAAAGCTTTTTAGACTTAAATTTATTTTAAGGAACCAATTTCTTAACCCACTTCAACCCCAATTGCAATAGTCACGATTATTAACCCTTAAATAGGCGCATGGGGTCAAGACAATTTCATACGTAAAAATAAATATGAAGTTTATGATTAGAAGATTAGAAGTTTTGTTATTTTTGTAATTATTTTAAATACAAGTTATGTTTTTGTTTCCAAAAGTCAATTATAATAAAGAATGTTAGTATTTTTGATAACACAAAGTATATTTTATTTGATTTTAACACTACTTTTTGATTATTTTTTTGGGGTCACTATAGACCCCATGCGACTAATTGTGTGACTTTCTTAATGCGCCTAACTAAGGGTTAAAACCAAAATAGAAGAAAACAAGGTTCTACCTTAGAAAACCAAGGTAGAAGCCAAGTTGTACTCCTAATAACTTCCCCACGATGGTTTTTATGTTAAGACTGATTAAAAAAAATAACAGTAATTAAAAATAATTGAAATTAATATTGCAGAAAGCGGACTATATGAGCTATCTCTACAAAATTTCAAGTCGATTGGAAACTTATTAACAAATTAGAGGACAATTCAAGTTGCTTAAGATCGTTTTTTTTAAATTAATATTTTTTAATATTCAAATTAGCTACGTTTCGTTACGTATCGTAACTTCATCAGGCCTCTTGAATCACAAAAAATATAATAGTTTCAATTTAAATTCAATAAATAAATTTATATACGTAATGAAATGTAGCTAAAAAAACGATCTTAAATAACCTGAATTGTCTTCTTATTTAATAAAAGCTGAGAACTGAATTTTATATTAACAAAGTAAAAAAATCGTTAAGTTGCGTAAATTTAAACTTCTTTCCTACAGTGATCGTAATTAATTCGATCTTTTTATTTCGAACTCATGGTTCGAAAGCTGACCAAAATTATTAAAGCTCTGGCTTCAATTTTGAAACAAAAAATGAAATTTTTTGATCTTACCGAGTAGTCGTAGGCCCCATCCCACGCAATAATTCCATAGTTAATTATGCCTTCAAAAAGACCATGATATATTGCTTTTAAAACAGGTGGTTGGTGAATGGTGATAGTTACATAACTTTTTAAATAAGAATGCAAAATATTTTTTTTTGCAGGTTCCATTGACTTACAAAAAATACAAAAAAATGTACTGGCTAATGGCATTTAATGCACCATTATCGACAGAAAACAAACTTCTTCTGTACCAGGTCATCCTCAAGCCCATATGGACATATGGGATACAGTTGTGGGGTACTGCATCCAACTTCAACATTGAAATCCTACAAAGATTTCAATCAAGGACCCTACGACAAATAATCAGTGCTCCATGGTATGTAAACAATAAAAAAATACATGAAGATATAGAAATGCCACCTGTAACGGAGGAAATTCAAAGGCTTAGTAAAAAATACCTGAGAAAACTAGACGATCATGCCAACCATCTCACAATAAACTTATTGGACAACAGTGAGATGATAAGAAGGTTACAAAAATGGAATGTAATAGATTTGCCTGATAGATTTTGTAACTAAACAAATATTCTTATTATTTATTTATTGCCAAATTATTATTTCTTATTATATAGCTTTATTTTTATATATTACTTATATATTAATGTTTCACATTATTATTAGCATTGGTATTGATAATAAAGACTATTATTATTATTCTTATTGCTACTGTTAATTGTTTTTATGATTGTTGTTATTGCTATAAGAATTACTGTTATTGTTATTGTTGCTATTGATTGTTTAAAAACTTTGTACTTATACAGCACTAATCTACGGGGACTAGTGCTTACATGTGATTGTTTATGGATTGAATGCACTTATTGCAACCCTATGCAGATTGTGCAATTTATTTGAAAATAAAAAAAAAGTTCCATTGCATGCATATTTCATTTTATGTGGCAGTCAAAATATATCTCAAGATATATGCAGCTATTTACTCCTTTCAGTTCCTTATCTCTAATAAGCAGTTTAAATTTAACTGTTATACTCTCTGAATACCTTCGGAATATAATAAAAATAGATTTATCTTTGTTCAACGATAGTTAATTATTTCTTAGTCAAGTATCCCATTTTTTGAACCAATTTGACAAATGAACATGAACTTCTTTCCAGTTCTTATCACAACATAAAAAAGCCATATCATCAGGATAGGAAACTAAGTTATTCGGCATTACATTGAACCCTATATATCATCGACATATAGGAAACAAAACATTGGTCCTAGAATGGTTCCTTGCGGAACTCCAACTTTTACGTACTCATAAAATTGTTAACTTTTTTGTTAGCTTTTTCAAACTTGTAAAATTCGAATAGCATAACCGGTGATAACCGGAACGCAGTACCTGGTGTCCCGGGTTGGGTTATGCAAACACAGGTATTCCTACTTCTCATCCTATAAATACTATCCTTACAAAATTTCAAGGTGCATCAAACACTTCATGAAACTTGTGTTACTGGCTCTTGGACTATATTTAGTGTTCAAAGGTATCAATGGGTTCCATTTTTTCTTTGTTGGAGCAGATGATATTAAAAAAAAATCATTCACATCTTAACAAACAGTGGCAAAACATTAAAAAAATTCCATGCATTAGAAAACACCATTTTTTTTAAAGTTGATGACAATAAAAGCATTAGTTATTATTTGACGGCAACATCATCAGAGTTCAATAATGTAAGACACTGGACTTTATTCTTCAAGGATAATGATTGATTAAAAATTAATTTAATGTTTATTCGGAAATTATAGAAAAAATTTAAGACTAAACGATATTCTTGTGTTACCGAAAATATAAAAATGTATAAAAATAAATAAAATTCTACCTTAAATCAAAAACCTCCACCAATACGTTGCCCAATTAACAATACAAAGATAGAAAAAATATAAAAGTGTCATTAACGAAAAATTTTGTTTACACATTTTGTACTTGTCCCACCAGTCACAATACTTTTTTTTAAATTTCTTCTATGTAAGTTATTAGTCTAATACTTGATGAAAATGAAATAATGTGAGATAAATATAGTAGAAGGAAGAAAATCTCCATTGAAAATTTAGTAGTCAAACTGAAATTTGTCTTTAAGTGCACCAAGAGAGAAGGATTTTTGGTGTCCCACTAGTCACACTAATTCAAGTGACAATTACAAGAAACTAAGAAAAAAACGATTTTTTTTTTATTAAGTGATGTTGTTAATTGGTTATTTTTCTATAAAATGAGATACATTTTATGATTATACTAGTTTCAATCATCTAATTATAGCTGATAATTAGTCGAAATTTAAAGTCAATTGTCCCACCAGTCACCATGGAATGCCCCAAATGCAATCGAATGTTTACTGCAAATATAGCACTTATTGAATCTTAGAATAAAATATTAATTTTTTTTCATATGCTAACAATTTTCACTTGGTAAAGTATTAAAAACTAAAGTCAATAATAAGTGTTAAATTCAAAACGCTGTTTTCGAAAAATTTCAGAATGATTTTAACGAAAACGAAGAAAGAAGCATTTGATCCATATTAATAATTTTTTAATAATTTCAGGAAATGATAAGGGTCAAATTTAGGAACATATTTGTACTGCGCATTGGACACTTTTCAGCTAAGAAAATCACTTAAAACACGAAACTTAACAAAAAATTATTACGATTGCCTTTATATGGAACACTTGAGTCATGAATTTTTAATGTTTCAATCGTGATGTCATTGTTGTTAAGACCATTTGAATGCTATTTATCGATCAGATAACTTAGGTGAAAATATGCTTCATTTATTTGTTCAATACGTTCGACACTCTTTAAAAATCCCAAACGATAATTTTTATCATATCTCTCCCATTGAAATATGAGTGATAAGCCAAATGATTTCTTGTAGTATGTAATGGGTCTTTTAATTTTACTCGTAATTTAGTTCAAATCAATTATTTATTATATTGAAAAGTGAGTTGTTCTACGAATAAGTGACAATGAATTTCGTTGATATTGACACCTTCCTGTGGAACCTTTCTTTGGTTACGGGAAGCAAGATAATTGCAATCGTTCAAATGGTGTGAAATTTTCTATTATCAATTTTATTTTCTTTGAACAACAACAAAAAATTATTGGTTTTAGGCTACTTCTATTGCTGGATTAGCGGCTTCTATATCTTTGTCAGTTTGGTTTTCTCGCAGATATGACAAAAATTTTCATTTTTCGGGCGAAAATTGGATCTATAGTAAGTAACCGAGGCGTACAAATGCAGAACAAATAATTCCTTTCATTTATTGATTTTCAGATCAAATGGTTTTTAATATAGTTTGGTCGATTTTAATGACGTTATCTTTGATAATGGGTGGAATGTTATTGTATGGTGTAGTGAAGGTAATTATATACATATATAATTTTACCGGCGAACTTTACCATGGTAAAGTTGTATTCGTCTCGAGTTGCGTATATACAAGTTATGAAAATAAAAATATGGACGCTGGATAAAATCAAGCAAATTTAATATATTTATGTTTACAACATTTCACATTTATATAAATCAAGGCATGAAAATCGTGCAAGTTGAAATAATTTTACTCAAACAAATGCAAAGCTGAAATTAGTGGTGTTTAGTGATTACGAAAAGTGAACATTTTGTGTCAGTTTTCGGTTTTGAATAGTTTGGAGATTGTTATGAACTAGTTTTCATAGTTCTATTTGAATCATAAACTATTTGAATATAATATAATAGCACAGAGAAATTAATGCATATCCGTTCAGTAACCTAATCTTATATATAAATTGGCTATCTTGCCGTGCGTCCGTGCAGAATGAGCTATGCGCATGCGCTTTGTTATCCCCACTTACGCATCCAAAACGTTGGAAAGGGTACTCACTCACTAATGTATTTATTTGTGAATACGTATTTCTGATTTTCAGGTGTACAATATGTGAAAGCCAAAAAACTTAATGCTCATTTATAAACTTAACTTTTTCAGATATATTTACTTATCAGAGTTTAAATTTTCAAACAGACCCTAAGTTTTTTTTTCTAATAATAAATCAACTTTGTTTTATATTAAGTAGTAATAACGTTTCGCTTTTAACGGACTTTGATTGATTATTAAATTTGAAATTTCGATTGTTTATTAAACGTTATCCGTTACAAACTTTGCTACCGTTTTTCACTCTTTTAGGGGACAAATTTTCAAAAACCCTTTCTTATTATATATCTGCATCATATAAGGATAACACTTTCCAAATTTCATAGACACAAATGTGCACTTATATTTGAAAATACAATGTAAAACGAAAAAAAATAATGACCTTCTTTATGTTAGTTAACATGACTAAAAAGCTATTCGATTTCGCACATTTGGACGTTGTGCATACAAAATTATTGGAAATAGGTGGAAAACGTGGAAGTAAATTCGAATATTTTATTTATTTTCAACAACAATAATTGGTTTTCAAATTGTTCTAAATACCGAAATAATGTTAGTATCGAAGATTTTATATTTGAATTGACAGTGAAATATATGGCGAAAAATTGCTACCTTAATGCTTTTCAGCCGAATATATAATTACTCTAGATCACAACCATTGATTCATATTTTAAAATAAAATGGATTTTAAAAAGTTTGATTGTTGAAAAACGAACCAAAATTTAAAATCGCCTATTTGATATAAGTACTACATAAGTATTAAACTTTCATACTAATTTAGTGAAATGACGTTATTTAAAATGTTGTTATTAAAATGATATTAAAAAAAACACTTATATTTTATTTCTTAATATAAATTTAGATGAACTTTCTTTTACATTAACAACACTTTGATTATTAAATTTAAAATTTCGATTGTTGATTAACTCTACATTATCTCATATTAAACATTTTATTGAGATAAAACCTTTAGTTGCGAATGCAACGGGCAACTACTAGTAGTTTATAAAGTAGCCATTTGGGTTTATTTATTTTCTTTCAGGACTTTGTATTTAATACTTGCTGGTATTTCATTTAACTTTTGATTAAAAAAATTTAAAAAAATTGCAATGATTAATTATTAGTATAATGATCAAATCAATTTTTAAAGTTGTATCATTGTAACTTGCAAGTGCAGTTGTACATTTTTAATATAAAACGGTGCGAAATATACCGTCGTTTATAAAAATAGAACATTCCTAAGGTTTATAAAATACACAGGTGGCCTCATGCGCCACGTGACGTATCCAGAAGAAATTTGTACATATCTTTAGACTGATTCAAAACTCTTCGTATGGCGTCATTTTTTTTTCTAATGGGGCAACCTGTGTAATTTATAAACCTTGGAACATTGCTACTCATGCTAGTGACATCTGTATAGATTGCCTCAAAGCGGAACGTGTAATCCTTGGCCATAATGTTGATTATATTCCTACATTAACGTGAAAGCATGCATTGATAATTTACATAAATACGTGCAATAGATTTCTGGAGTGATAAAACGAAAGAACGAATAGAATATTAATAGTTCAGGAACGAAAACCGTGAACCATGAAACCATGGTTCAAACATGGGGAAACAAAGGGTAGAACCGTTTTCCCAGTTTAAATTTGTTTATATCTTTCGCTGAATATAGAATATTCAACAGTCGTTTTTTGCTATGCAGCAAAAAAATAGAAATTAATTCTTAGTTTATTTTTATTCTCCTATACCAGCAAACTATACCAACAATACAAATAGAATTTTAATTCCTGGCAATCGCCGAATAGATGAGAAAAATTTTAAGATATGATTTCAATGTTTTTTTTTTCTTCGTTGGTCTTAAGGAAGACGTGCATGTGATGAAAAAAATACATCAGGAAAATAAATGATTGTTGATTATACAACCTAAGTGCTTTGAGGGATGGTTGTGTAAAAGTAGTTGATTCAACAATGAAAACTTGAAAATTTTGGGGTCATTATAGTATGACTCGATTTTCTGTGTCAAATACATGCATTTGCATTAAAGGCATTTTGAATTATTTTATTTATCTGGAATATTTCAAATATAAAACATTTTTTTCATTAATGGTGGTACTTTCTTTAATTTTCAGTGCAAGGCGATGTGTTATAAAATTTGGGTGCTATACAATTTTGCTTTTATTGTAACCGGAACGATTATGCTTGCACTTCAAGTTTGGCAGTGTTTCTATTTCAGCGATCCGACCAATGCGACTATAACATTATTTTTCTTAATATTTTTCGATTGTAAGTAATTAGTAACTTTGTGAAAATAATGATATTTATTCTCATTACTTGTCTCTTTTACAGGGATTACGATTTATGCGACCGCCATTGTATTGAATTGCCACAAAAAAAATTAATCAGACTAGTTAATTAAAATAATTTAATTAAATGTAATTACAAAAAAAATCACTCATTATGAAAAGAAAAATTAATTTCATGAAATTTTGAGTTAATACTGTGTGTTAAGTATTGTATAGTTCGCGATTTGTTATGCTATTTTTTATGTAAAAGTATTTTTTACTATCAAAAATATAAACATAATATTGTTTTTTTTAATAACTCTTGATGATGTTTGATTACCACCCAAAACTATTACTATTTCCAGGAGTTCATTTGATCAAATTTTCATCACTGAGAAGACAAATTTCATAGATCAACTGCAAACCTATACCAAACCTTGAAAATTATAATTATACAGTGCGAACTTAGTGCAAACGTGGTGCAGACTTCAAAATTTCGACTCGGAATTACAAATATGTTTTTTTTCAGTTAAATTCCACTTAAAAATGAATAATTAATGACAATTTGAGTGCTCTTGAGTTCTTGATGATAAAAATATTTCTTTAGAGTCTACTGTGGAACAAAAGACTTCAAAAGACTATCACATAAAGTTTTTTTTTTTATTTCACAAAAAAGTATCATCTTTAAAGTATAGATCACATTGGAAACAAATAAAATAATTTTTAATGATTCCAAAGTATTTTCCAACTAAGTTTTATTTCTTTTCTTTTGTATTCAAATAATGTTATGAAGATTCTTGCGATATCATCCAAACTTAAAAAAAAGAAATTTGACAATATTTTGTCGCAAATGATTCAGATTTAGATAACACAATACATAAACGTAATCCTAATTTTTATTATACATTTTTTTAAATATTTTAATTATTTTGCTTTAAAACTTATTCCTATCATTCATATAAAATCAAATGATTTAAAAATTGAGCTTTCGGAGATCTCTGTAGAAATAATATACTACCAGAATCATGTAGACTCCAATCCCTAGAAAATAAAAATAAAGCTTTTCAATTAAATTTTATCATCCACAATAAATATCAAAGGGACTGTTTTGATCGTACAACTGGTATTAATAAAAAAAACTTATTTTTCAGGTCATATCTTTTTATCGCAGAGTACAAATTCGCGGATAAAAAAAGGGTATTACTATAAAACTTAGTTTAAAACATTTACAAAATCGTGTATTTTTGGCCAACTAATGGTTTTTTTTTAAATCCTTTATTGCCTTCTATATATTTACAATTTGTGTACTATGCAAAGTGCTAACAAATTTTGGTTGCTTGTATACCACACTTGAGGTAAAAACCGTAGTTCGACCCTGGTGTGGTATCTTTGAAACATGTTGAGGACCCAACCAATGTTGGGACTCTCTAAGAATTTGTTAGGAGATCGCGAGGCCAATGTCGTTTCAGCCTACGTGGTATGTTATCCGGATGAGTTTCAGAGGAAAGAATTTGGGCATTAGGGTTAGGATGGTCGACTAACTTGGAGTGGAATTTTTGGAATCATTCTTGGACTAAGGTAGTGACAAAAGGAATGTTGAGATCATTGTGTATGATTCGGTTGTTAACATAATAAGGAGCATTGATTATTCGACGAAGGACTTTTGATTGGAAAATTTGGTTTTGAAGAGTCCCACAATTTTGCTCCGTAAGCCCAGATAGGTCGTAGTAGAGTTTTGTAAATGGTGAGTTTAGTTTTTGTGTTATCTGAAGATTTAGGTCCTAAAAGTCTACGTAATAGTCCATATCGTTGGTTTGGTATTTGTTTTTTGAATTTAATATGTGGGTTCCAGGTTAAGTGGCTGTTTAGGTAGAAGCCTAAATAACAAACCTTGGAAGCAATTGTACCAACTAATGGTAAATTAATTAACTTTTGGGGTTCGCTAAAATTATTCAAAATAATTTGTTATATTCAAAGATGTTAAATACAATTTCAAAAGGACGATACATATACATTAAGGGTGGATCACCGTCAGAAAAAAAAAACGTTTTTTTTTTCCATAAATGTCTTCTTATAACATTCAAGAATAACGTGTTAAAAGGATTGGAATAGCTGACTAATGTATTTTCACTGATAAAAATTTAATAAATTGATAATAACATAAAAAGATTTCTTAAAAAAACTTTAAATGCGTTTTTCTCGAAATCAATTTTTCAAAACTGGGAGACAAGATTTCTCAGAAACTATCCAACGGATTGACTTGAAACTGGAGAGTGTTATAGTTCAACACGTCTTCTTGGTACTGAATTTCTGAAATTGGCCAAACCTCCCCCCCTCAAAGTGGGAGAGGGGGAAAGGTCCAAAAAAAGGTCGTTTTTTTAACTTTTGTTTCAAAGTCGCGCCATTTTGTGAATTTTCAACTTTTTCCAGATTTTCGAGGTTCAATACCAAGAAGATGCATTACCAAAACCTACATTTTGTGACAAATCATGATCCGACTTCCGGTTTCCGAGAAAACTTGTCTCCCGTTTGCTTCCTCATTTCTGAGAACCCTTTTTCAATGCGCTGTAAAAGGGGGAGGTGGGGGAACATATCGGAGTACATAAAAAAAAATAATAGTTCAAAACTTCAACTTTTACATGCCGAAGACCGTTTTTTGATATCTTTAAAAAAAATGGCAGCAGTTTTAAAAATGTCATTTTTTTTACGTTCTGATGGTGATCCACCCTTAACAATGATATCTACATTTGTAATGCTATAAAGGGAAAAGGTTGTTACCCCTTTCTTAAATATTTAAACACTAGAGAGCGCCAAATTGGTAGTTGAACACGTTGCCAAAAATCTTTTTTTTTCAATTTTCTGCTTTTATTTATAAAATTATAAGCTATTACCATAGAAACTATCTTTACTAACGTCAATGTCATTTTTGACAGAAAACTAACATTAAAGGATTTACACTTAAATTACAGTGTTTCCATGACAACATATATACACATTTTTCAATGTTAAATTTTAAAACTTCGAAATTTAACAATGATTTACAAAACAAAAAAATACAACAATACGACTTCAAATATGAAATAATTGCTATCCTATATCTCATATATGAATAATTGTATACTTTATATAACGAACTAATGATACAATTTATCAATACCAGAGTTAAAACAATCCCTTCAATTTCCACTCCAAAATGCTTACAAAGAGTAAGAACGCCCAATGTGAATGTTACTAAAGCCATAATTGGTACTCCAATATAGAAGAGTCCAATTATTTGTGCCACTATTCCAAAAATATATAAAATAAGTACAATCAAATAACATCCAATCCATGGCAAAAGCAGCAAAGGTCTTCTCTATAAAATAAAAGAAAAAAAATCAGAAATAAATTTATATCCTACAAGTAAATATAACAAATTTATAAATAAATATTGTCATATAAAAAAATGGCTTATTATTTCAGTATAGATATCCTTTTCAAGTTTTTCCTTATTGGCACTTATTTACAGCCTTACAACCGAAAGTTCTCCAACTTCTTCATTCTTTTTATACAATATGAAGATATTTGTTAAATTTATGGCAAAGTTATTTTTATGCTTTTTTTTTAATATTATCTCCGTAAATTAAAAATTCGTAAAATGAGGAGGGAAAAAAAATGAAAAAAAACATAAAGCGTAAGTGAAATTCAACATGAAAGAGTCATTCTTTTAAACTGTTTAATATTTATATAAGCAAATACCTACAACGTTATATACAGCTGCAAAGTATCAAAAACTTTATAAATTTCATATGAACCATCTATTTGATCTTTGCAAAAACTAATGGAAATTTTTGTGGAAAAAAACGCCCACACTAAACTATTTATTTTCACAGAAAAATATCAAAGAAATGAGCTTCATTAAAATAATATCGCAAAAAAGAAATAGTTGAAATCTTTTTTTTCATTTTAAATTATAAAAAAGATGTTTTTGAAACAGAAATAATATTTTGTAGATATAAAAAAGGTGGGAAAATAATTGGAGAGCTTCAAGCACAAAAGAAGGAAATTTTCATCGTTGTTTTCGACAAACAAAACTTACATAAACGAATTTAGTTGAATATTTGCGAAACACTCCAATTAAAGAGCCACTAAAACGAGGGAATCACAAAAACTAAATTAAAATGCATGACAACACTATGCACCCGATAAAATAAAATTACACTATATATAGTTTAACTTTCGGAAGATTACGGGCAACAATAACTATAAACCCATATTTCCCTAGCAATTGAAAAAAAATCATTTACATTTGCTTAACAATCAACCGTAACTGTTTAATTTTTAGTGAAGTAAAATAAAAATAGCTGGCAAAATTTTTAAACAGGAATTTTTCTAAAAAGAAATTAATATTTTCCTTCAAATTAATAATTCGTAAATTTAAGCAAAAGAAATTTTCCTTTGTTGACTTATGTAGGTAATATGATAATATGAGATTATGTTTATCCTTTAATTAAGTAACCTGGACAGTGTTCAGCAATTCGAAGAAAAAAAAAATTTATCAAATATTTTTTTGAAACGACCAAATATCAGAATTAGTAAGTTATAACTGTTTAATTTTTAGTGAAATAAAATAAAAATAGCTGGCAAAATTTTAAAACAGGAATTTTTCTAAAAAAATATTAATATTTTCCTTCAAATTAATAATTCGTGAATTTAAGCAAATGAATTTTCCTTTGCTGATTTATGTAGCAAATATGATAATTAGATATTATGTTTTAATCCTTTAATTAAGTAACCTGGACAAAGTAAAGCAATTCGAAGAAAAAAAAATATGAAATATTTTTTTGATACGACAAAATATCAGAATTAATAAGTTATTCATTTAATGTTCAACATAATAATTCATGAAAGGATTGAATTAGTTTAACTTTTGGGAATTTATTTCTCTAGCGATTTGGTATTTATTTTTAATTAAGAGTTCATTTTATATAAACAGTAAAGTGTGTTATTTAATTTAGTTTTTGCTGTGAAACTCTCACGAACATTCCAATTGGAACGTTGGAAAAAAGTGCCACCAAAATGAATTTGAGGGTAGCAACCAATTAAAATTTAAATTAAACGAAATAAAAAAAAAATTATCAGAATTTTTTTTAGCAGTAATACATACGATTTCCAATTATTTCTCCGGGTCTGATTTCCCGAAGTACTGTCCGCCTAAATAAATTTTCTGACTTATTTTTTGTCACCTGCATTTTATATTTAGAACAGAGACATCGCCGAATTAAATATTTTCAAATTTTACAGTAAACAATATTCATTTTATTTAACAACTAGTAATTTCCCGTGAAATTCTCACTGCCCAACAATAACGCAACTGACAAATGGCAAACTGCCAAAATTGGCAATTGATTGATTGATTCATTAATTTATATTAAATTTGAGACAATGATTGTGTTTTACTCACACTCATGTTCTTACAATAATTGTTCTCTGTCTTTGGCAACATATATACATACATTTAACATACGTTTGCCTATTTTTATTGTGAGAATTAAAATTTATTTAAAAGAAAGATATGTTTTCAAAATTATTCAATGTAATTTTAAAAATAATGTATGGAAGTCGATTGATACATTATATTACGTTATATTTTTTATATTTGAATTAAAATCAATTTCAATACATATATATAAATGGGTTAATGCAATATTCAATTACCATTATTTTAATATGATTTTCAGGACGTTACTATTTAGGATTGTTTAATATATCTTTACATGATATTTAATGGCAACAATCTACTTCTATATGGTAAAAATTTTTGATAAATATTTTTTAAACCGTTAATTTGGATAAATGGTTAATTCATAAAATATGTA
The DNA here is from genome assembly GCA_958496175.1 of Sisyra terminalis. NCBI lineage: Eukaryota > Metazoa > Arthropoda > Insecta > Neuroptera > Sisyridae > Sisyra > Sisyra terminalis. The sequence goes on from OY292274.1 coordinate 60,221,116, forward strand.
ATATACATTTTGTATATGGTAACTAACCAAATGTTTAAACATATAGTATCTATGTATAAATAGCCAATTTAATCTTTTATTTGAAACCCAGTTACATTTAGGGAAATATTCACAGCCCAATTCTGACACAACTGACAAATGACTAAAATTAGTAATAAAATGAAATCAAAATGACAGTTGAAACTAATGACAAGATAGTTCAAATTTGAGACAATTACTATATTGGTATTACACTCATATGGATTTGTTTACAATTTTATATTGTTTGTCCTTGTCATTGCCGATACACATAATGTGAAAACACAAACTGTGTTAATAATTGTATCATATTTTAGTTTTCACTAACTTGTACGCCAGTTCCAGCATTACCAGAAGAAGGCTACGATAGTGGATTGAAAACATCTTTTTAATTATACCAAAGAATATCAAATCAATATCATATTTGTCTCTTATAAATCAAAATTCACAACAAAATAGATTGAAATCGTAATAATTTAAAGAAAAATAACCGTGGAAATCGAATTTCGAGGAAATATCCGAAGAAAAAGAATATCTATGCTTCATGTAAAAAATTGACTTAATTTAATTGGTCGCTTGTACTCGTATGTATCTGGACTTTAGTCTTCTATAATTAATGATTTAATGTTTAAGAGTCTTTTTTGGATATCCATTTTCCAAATTGGAAATCTTGGCTTCCATTTTACTTACAGTTTGGGCTCCAAAGATAATCAATACAGATAAAACGACCATAACAGCGCAAATGATTGAAACCACAATCGAGATTTGTTCAAGAACTGAAAGCAATGTAAAATAAATTCGTTATAGATAATAATGAATGTTATATTGATAGACAGACCAATTTCAAATTTGGATGACAAAGTACCACCACTGAGGTCAATTAGCTCCTGAGGATGGGCCGAATAGGCTGCAGTCATTATCATAAACATGAAGAATATTACACTTTCCACTAGTCCAACCACACATGTGGCTTGCCGTCGGAAATTTTCCGGCACTTGTAAACATTGCGATAACCACGAAGCCCATTTGGAAATTTGCATTTTGACCAACAAAATTATGCGTTTTGCGTCGAATTTAATAGTGCACTTGGATATGAAGTTTAAGTCGGAAAACTCAACTTAATTGTTTCTAAAATAGAAAAAAATATAATTGCTATTGAAATAGACATGCAAAGAATCACGTGATTTAAATTTTTCTCATACAATTTTATAATAAAGGTAGGACACAACACTTGATCACAGACAATTGTTTGAGAAAATCCAAAAAAAAAAATCGTTCGCTATAACACCGCTTTTCTACGCCTTTTTCACCGTCATAACAGAAGAAAAAGAAAATGAGAAATTTTCCTCAAAAAAAAAATGAATAATTTCCAAAATATATACCTTTACATCTTACATAAGTAAATGATGAAAAGAAGAAAAGCAAATATTCAAAAACATCCTTGAGAGCTGACACGAATTCAAATCTTGAAAAACATACAATACACACAATACAAACACCACACATATAATATGTATTATATCTCAACTCATAACAAAAATTTTCATTTCAATTTCCACACTTCTAGCAGAAAATTTGACCAATAAAAACCCTGCGAATAAAAACTGAAAATCATCAAAAACTAGAAAATAACAACAGTACGAAGTATTTTCAACCGTAACGAATTGCATGACGAAAATAATTATTGGAAAAAAAGCAAAAATGCGATAACATTAATTATTTTCATCCGTTCAATTCTACTTTTATCCATCCGTAATAGATGGCACACAATGTATTGAATTATAAGGGGGAAAAAACACACACAATAAAATTGATTAATTTGAATGTTCACGTGAATTTTCCTGATTTTTCCCAAACTACCAACTACTTTCCAAATTGATTCGACAAATATTATTTATCAATTTTCGATGGCAGTAAATATTATTTTAATTAATTGAAACGTTTATTAGTTTCATTAATATGAACCAAATACCTGTCGGGAAATATAATATGCAAATGTAATGTTATTGATATAATCATCGAGAAGATTGAATTAATTGCATATTTCAGCATAGAATAATATCCAGTTAATTGATGAACTCAAGGAAAAAAAATAAATCATACAAATTTGTTCACAAGTAAAAGAATATTATTTCAAATAAATTGCAAAATCGGAATAATTTTTTGATTTTTTTTGCTTCCATAAGTATAAAATCATATAATAACGAAATACGAATGAAAAATATTTATTTTTCATTCGAACCCAATATTTAATTAATTGATTTCTATAATGGCAAGATAACATTAATTTTTCTTTTCCAGATCATTTATAGTCTTAGAGATTTTCCGTCAAAACAATATTTTTCACCAACAAGAAATCTACGTTTATTTTTTTCCAAGCCTTTGATTATATTTCCAAGTTTGAGTTAAATTTCCGTCAAGGCTAGGAGAGAAGATATAATTAAATGTGGAATATATCCTAATATTAAAGGGCAGCATTATTTAAAAAAATGATTAGTCAAACCACGATTTTTTCCAGGGGAAATACACGATAAGTAAAATACAGTCGTTCAAGCATATGAATTCGTTAAAAAGTTCGTTAAATTCAAAATATTGTTTTACGCAATGATAGATAAGGTCCCAAATATGATTTCATCTAAAAATCCATTACCTTAGGGTGCCGTTTTCTACCCCTAAAATTTGTTTTTTTCCGAAAAAAAAAATTTTTTTCTTCGAGCTCTTGAACCATGATAGATATAATTAAATAAAATTGGTGTTATTAAAGAATAAGTTGATAAAATTTCCTATTAAGAAGTTTATTTACCATTCTTCATGAATTCCATTGTTTTGCCGAAAATTAATGTCGAAATCACTAATGTCATTTTTCTCGCACGAAAATCAAACACAAAGTCTTCCCGCACAAAATATTATGAATATTTTCATTTCTTAACAAGTGGGTCAGTTTTTCCTTCCTACAAACTACAACCATAAAAAGACTGCGCCGCAAAAAAGCCATAAAAACCTCATAAAAGTCATTAATAATATAGCCAGAATAATGAAGCATTATATATAAAGCTAAAGTAAATTAAAGTAAAGGATTGAATTGATCCAAAAACAAAATTTTTGCAAACTATAAAAGACTAGAAAACAATAAGTTTATCTAAAAATACCCGAGTATGCATATGCATAGTCGGGTATGTACAATGCATAACAATAATTAATTGAACTAGTTGAACTAGTGATAAAATCATTAACAAAAAAAAAATTTCACTAATATCACTGATCAACAAAAAACCTTTTTTCTGGGTAACAAGAAAATTTTTGGCTGATTCTATTAGGAATAAGGGCAAGTTGAGTAGAATTAGTAGTCTAAACTTTTAGATACGAATAGTTTCATTGTAATATGATTTTTTTTACTTTTCTTAAATTACAAATTATTTTAACAAAAATTAATTTTTTATCAATGTTACAATATTAATATATGTACTTTCTTATGATTTTCTCCTATATTTTGCGTTAGGAACGTCCCTCTGTAATATCCAGCAATAATCTGTCAGCATAGTTGGACTCCATTTTCCCTGGTATCGTTTTTCTATGGTAAAAATGTCTTGGTGGAATCTTTCCCCGTGTTCATCACTAACGGCACCCAAGTTTGGGGGAAAAAAGTCTAAATGTGAATGTAAAAAATGTATTTTTAAGGACATATTGCAGTCTAATGCTTAATAATTCTCTAAAAGTTCCTCGACAATAGTTTTATAGTCATTTGATCGGTGATTTCCAAGAAAATTTTCAGTGATTTTTATATGTGATTTCCAAGCTGGTTTTTCTGGACCATCGAGTTGTTCTTTAAGTATATCATCTTTTATCACTTGCCTGATTTGAGGACCTACAAACACACCTTCTTTAATCTTAGCGTCACTGATTTTAGGGAATTTTTCTTTTAGGTATTGAAATCCAACACCATTTTTATCCATTGCTTTCAGAAAGTTTTTTTTTTAACGTAATGGTTTTCCCTATTCATACTGTCCCATTCACAAAGAAAACAACAAAATTTTGTATACTCAAGTTGCAATCCTAATAAAAGGGCAACAACTTTTAAATCTCCGCAAATTTTCCATTTATGTTCATCGTATTTAATCTTTTCTTGAAGAAATTTCATTGTTTCATAGGATTCTTTCATGTTAGCACTATAACCTACCTGTACAGAGGGAAGATTATTACCATTGTAACAAAACTGCCTTTAAGCTTGTTTTTGAAGTATCAATAAATAAACGCCACTCTTCAATTTTGTATTGTATTCCCAAAATATTCATAACACCACAGACATTGTTACAAAATATCACGGAAACTAGACCTACTCAAATTAATATACATATGATTTTGTGGAGAGGTTTGGTAGATATTTCGAAATTACTGCTTACTTTTCTTGTAACAAAATTTTGTTGATCAGTATATTCAAAATGAATCTTTGAAATTGATAACTTACACTACCATTTCATGCATTTTAAAACTTTGGATTATTATTTGAACTAAAAAAAATCGTCAATAAATGTATTTTTTTTTCCGTTTTTAAATAGTTATGCCTCGAGGAAAAATCGCGTATTTAAATATCATCGACCAACGTGAGAAAGTCCATTTTAGATCTAGTACCATGATGTACTTGGAGTAAAAAATGGAATTGCAATTATAAATAGAAAAACCAGCATCTTTAAAACTCCCGAATTTAACATTATTTTTTCCTTTCTTTATAAATAAAAAAAACAATAAGAACAATAAAAACTTGAATTGTCTCGCAGATTTGATGTATATATTTCCTTAAACTATCAACCTACAATATTCAGCCGTGAAATGTATGAAAATCAGTACCCCATACAAAGTTTCTGGGAAAATTCGAAAAATGTCATGGTCTTACTCTTTTTTTCCAAAATTTTTATGTTTTTATGTTTCCTAAACAACGGATGGCAGACGAACGTTTATTTATACGTTGTAAACGGCGAACTGTTGATGTTTTTAATTTGATTCCGGCAAAGAAGCATTGTTGAAATCTTGAAAAAAATGTTGACACAATGTCATTACTGAAATAAAAGAATTTTTGATATTTGAGAATTTGATATTCACCTACTGAAGTATGCATTATTTTGATATTTTGTGCTTGTAATACCTCTGCTCCTAGTTAAATCTCAAACTCCAAATTTTAGGTGCATAATACTATACTGTACTATAATGTACAATACAGTACTATAATGTAGTGATATTTCAGATTTTTATCTGGTCCTCCACCAGAAATATTGAGCTCCGAAAATTGTAAATTTTGAAAATTTCCAAATTTTGTTATTTTTTATTTTAAAAAGGCTTAAGTCTCAGACTTCAAATTTTGTTTTTGAATACAACTAGTACCTAACTGTTTGTAAAAAATGTTTTAACGTGTAAACTCTTTACCTTCTTTCACAATCTTTCCGTGAAAGTTGGAGTTCTGACAAATGAAAGCTAAAAATTTAGGCAGAAATTTCACCCCTTAGAATTACATTTAGGTGAAAACGTCTTAATGCAACCTTATAGCTTATATTTTCATAAGCACACTGCTTTTAGTTTCATTTTGATAGGACAAATAGAGCCTGAGATAATCAAGTTTCCGCAAACCCTTAAAAATGCGAAAATATCTGCGCCTAGTAAAACTAATATGGCCACCACTGGAAAACCAAAAACAATAAAATTATAATCATGATGAATTTGAACTACCAACATGTTGGGGTGATAGCACACAGAAAATTATTTTTTTTTAAAATGGTCGAGCAACCATTTCGTTTATTTTTGAACCACTTTATTTGAATTGACCCTAAGAGCTCCCAGGATACATAAACTTCAATTAAAATTAGTTATAAGTGATACTCTTAATAAACCTAACTGCTTTGCACAGCATTATTATTATGGCTGAGGGCATAACAAAGGGCCGAAACGTCGCGAATAAAAATCAAGTTTTAACTGCTTATTTTTGATCCTAGTTCTCTGAGAATTTGTAATAAATTAATAAAGTTATCGTTTTACGCAATTTTAGATATCTTAATAAATAAAAGTCAAATTATTCAATATTTCAAACGAAAAATTACTTAAAACCATACAACTATTGGAAATTTCCCAGATAAAAAAATATTGCTTATCAATAAACAAAACAATGGACTTTAGATTTTTGCTAAAATGCTTGTCATTTTCAGAAATATCAACAATAATCTAACACAATTTTTAAAAATATAAATTTTCGTTTATTTCCCACTATAATTTTCTCGTAAAATTTGACACACAAAAGAAATTATTAGAGAATCATTTTTGTAGGAAATTTCTTAAAACATTTTGATAATAACGATTCTATTGATTTTAGCACGCATCAAAAGTTATATAGAAAAAAGGATTTATTTTTATACAGTAATTCTTATAGCAATAACAACAATCATAAAAACAATTAACAGTAGCAATAAGAATAATAATAATAGTCTATAATAACAATATCAATGCTAAAAATAATATGAAACATTAATATATAAGTAATATATAAAAATAAAGCTATATAATAAGAAATAATAATTTGGAAATAAATAGTTAAACGGAATATTTGTTTAGTTACAAAATCTATCAGGCAAATCTATTACATTCTATTTTTGTAACCTTCTTATCATCTCATTGTTGTCCAATAAGTTTATTGCGAGATGGTTGAAATGGTCGTCTAGTTTTGTTAGATATTTTTTACTAAACCTTTGAATTTTCTCCTTTACAGATGGCATTTCTGTATCTTCATGTATTTTTTTATTGTTTACATACCATGAAGTACCGATTATTTGTCGTAGGGTCCTTGATTGAAATCTTTGTAGGATTTCAATGTTGAAGTTGGATGCAGTACCCCACAACTGTATCCCATATGCCCATATGAGCTTGAGGATGACCTTGTACAGAAGAAGTTTGTTTTCTGTCGATAATGGTGCATTAGATGCCATTAGCCAGTACATTTTTTTTGTATTTTTTATTTAAATGTTCTCGAGTTTTTTTAATTGGCACAGCCCATGTAAATTTTTGATCTAAGTGCATTCCGGGATATTTAACCGTGCTCTTTTGCGGTAGTTCTGTGCCTTCCATTGTAACTGGGGGACATATATTTCTGCGCAGTGTAAACATTATGTGTGTAGATTTTGCGTTGTTTATTTTTATTTTCCACTTTTTTGCCCATTTTTCTACTATGTCCAGGTAATTTTGGAGCTTTAACGAAGCTTCATTGGGTTCATCTGCTGCGGTTACGATGGTTGTATCATCAGCAAATGTTGCCACAAATGCATCTGTTGCATTTGGCATATCGGCTGTGTAAAGGGAATACAACAGAGGTCCCAGTATGCTACCTTGGGGCATCCCGACTGTTATTTTTTTGGGAGTCATTACTTCCGATTTGTGTTTGACTTGAAAGGTACGGTTTTCTAAGTAGGACGAGATTATGTTAAAATACTCAGGAAGTTCTTTTTTGACTTTGTACAACAGTCCGGGTTGCCATACCTGTGCCACATCCAGAAAAGCAGCAGAACAGTATTGTTTTCTTTCATGGGCATAACAAATAGTTTCAACGATTCTGTGAATCTGCTCTAGTGTTGAGTGACCATTTTTAAAGCCAAATTGGTGATCTGGTAGGATTTTTTTGTCTTGTATTATTGGGTGTATTTTTTTTAGAAGTAATTTTTCATATACTTTGCTTAAGATTGGAAGCAGACTTATTGGTCGGTATGAACCAACCTCTTGAGGAGGTTTTCCAGGTTTCAGGATCATAATAATCAACGCTATCTTCCATTGCCCTGGGACCTGGGCTGTTCTATTAACGGCATTGAAAATGTGGGTTAGATAAGCAATTTTTTCTCGGTAGTTCTTTTAGTATCTTCCCTGTTATCGAATCATAATCTGGGGTTTTACCTGATTTTAAGGCTTGCAAAACGGAGTTCACTTCTTTAGGTGACGTATTTTTGATTGTTCCAACGTTACTCCGTGTGTTTGTGATTTCCTCCATGATGGTTTTTGTATGTTCATGGGGAATTTCATGGGGGGGTGAAAGCTTTTTCCAACTGTATCGCGAAAAATTCAGCTTTTTCAGCATCGTTTCTTGCCCAAGTGCTGACAGGCTTTCGTACTGGATAGTTCTGTTCAGTTGGCTTTTTTATTCCTTTGGTGGCTTTCCACATCGGAATTTCGGGTTGGGGCTAGGCCTTGTAAATAGTTTTTGAAGAATTTCAATATTTTAAGGAAAAAATGATAAAAATTTGAGGGTGCAAATTGGCTGTACGAAGAAGTTATACAAGGGGGGAAATTCCCTCCAATTAGGGAAATTTAAAAAATTAAAGAATCAAATATAAATATTTCTGTTCATAGTTTTAAACAAACTCATAGCATTTGAAATGCATAAACCAATATAAAATGCATATTAAATACAAATCAACGATAATAGAGCAATAATATAATTCGTTCCAGTTCTAAATCTGTCATTTATGCGATGTAAAATCTCACAAAAAACACACATTAAATTCAATTTATCAGTATTTAAAGATATAAATTAACAAGAAGGGTTCATAAATTATTTCTTGATATCTTGATTAGAAAGCAGTCGTTGCACATTGCTGAAAATAATTGTGACGCCAAGACACATGTCACATAATTAGCAAATTGTCTTTAGCCCACAATACGACGCATTTGTTGCGTATTTATTGCAATCGAAAAGTGAAAGACCTGCAAAATATGATCTCGAATGAGGAAAAAAATCTTTTATACGCATATAATTGATCTATTACCACTGCCTACCACTCTTACTCATTGATAAGACTCAAGAAAAATTGCCACAAAAATAGGAAAAATGAAATGAAACCAATATGAGAGAAATCTATGTTCAAATATTTATCAAGCAGTAATTTCTCTTCGGATTAAACAATCTGTTGTTGTTTTCCGTTCTGTTTCTATAAATGTACGTATCGACTTGAATTATGTCATAACTTCTTGAAATGAAAATAAAAAATGTTAGATAACACAAATCATATCAATGGTTTATTTATATGAATTTCGTTCGTAATTTCTTTCGTCAATCAAATGTAGGAATGAGGAAATTTTCTTTGATACATCCTCTCGAGGGGTTCAAACATAATTTAAATTTAGCTCTAAAAGCCGGCAAGATTTCAAGTTTCAAATATATGATATGGATTTGAAATGAAATAGAAATGTTATTGCAGATATGCCATTGCAGTTAAGGCCAATTGAAATCAGACAAGTTGATGTTAACTAAGATTGCAATATAGTAGGTACCCAATATTTATTAGCAAATCAATTGGTCTCAGAGGGACGTGCGACGTAAGGTCTCGAGGGACTTCAAAGGAATATTGAATATTCTCTCGAAGATATTAACGAGATCATTCATAAGTACATATGAAGTGATTTTTTGTGATAGCCATAACAATGATTGTATTTTTTTAAATTACACTGATCAACAAAATTTTGTAACAAGAAAAGTAAGCAGTAATTTCGAAATATCTACCTAACCTCTCCACAAAATCATATGTATATTAATTTGAGTAGGTCTAGTTTCCGTGATATTTTGTAACAATGTCTGTGATGTTATTAATATTTTGGGAATACAATACAAAATTGAAGAGTGGCGTTTATTTATTGATACATCAAAAACAAGCTTAAAGGTAGTTTTGTAACAATAATGTTAATAATCTTCTCTCTGTATCGGTAGGTTATAGTGCTAACATGAAAGAATCCCATGAAACAATGAAATTTCTTCAAGAAAAGATTAAATATGATGAACATAAATGGAAAATTTGCGGAGATTTAAAAGTTGTTCCCCTTTTATTAGGATTGCAATTTGAGTATACAAAATTTTGTTGTTTTCTTTGTGAATGGGACAGTATGGATAGGGAAAACCATTACGTTAAAAAAAAAAAAACTTTGTGAAAGCAATGGATAAAAATGGCGTTGGATTTCAATACCTAAAAGAAAAATTCCCTAAAATCAGTGATGCTAAGATTAAAAAAGGTGTGTTTGTAAGTCCTCAAATCAGGTAAGTGATAAAAGATGATATATTTAAAGAACAACTCGATGATCTAGAAAAACCAGCTTGGGAATCACTTATAAAAATCACTGAAAATTTTCTTGGAAATCACCGATCAAATGACTATAAAACTATTGTCGAGGAACTTTTAGAGAATTATAAAGCATTAGGCTGCAATATGTCCTTAAAAATACATTTTTTACATTCACATTTAGACTTTTTTCTCCCACACTTGGATGCTGTTAGTGACGAACATGGGGAAAGATTCCGCCAAGGCATTTTTACCATAGAAAAACGATACCAGGGAAAATGGAGTCCAACTACGCTGGCAGATTATTGCTGGGATTACAGAGGGACGTTCCTGACGCAAAATATAGGAGAAAATCATAAGAAAGTACATATATTAATATTATTACATTGATAAAAATTTAATTTTTGTTAAAATAATTTGTAATTTAAGAAAAGTAAAAAGAATTATATTACAATAAAACTATTCGTATTTAAAAGTTAAGACTACTAATTCTACTCTACTTGACCTTATTCCTAACAGAATCAGCCAAAATTTTTCTTGTTACACAGAAAAAAAGTTTTTTTGTTGATCAGTGTTATTAACGAAATTATTTTAGCATAACCCAAGTTTTTTGAGAATTAAGTTGTTATATAATAAGTTATAATATTCCGATTTTTTTTTTCTAAAAATACAATATTTGATTGACTAAAAAAAATTAAACATTTTAGTTGTTAAGTTTCAACAATAATTCATTTATAAAATAATCAATTTTCCTATACATTACTAGAGGACCCGATGAACTTCGTATTGCCTTAAAATGATTCATTGATATTGATAATATTATCATATTTTAAAATTTTTAAATAAATACAATTAAATACTTATACATTTGCTTGATTTTAACTTAACAAAAGTGCGTTTTTTAAATGTACATTTTATCTAACATATTTAGATTTATACCTATAAGAACATGGAACAAATTAAAACCCATATGCATGAAAAAATTCATAAAATCTCACTTATTCATGAATTCTTAGACATACATCGATATTTCTGAAGCCATTTTGAATTTTCACTTTTTGTGTTCCTTAAAATTTCACTTTTTTTATGGCTAGTTGGATCCTATTAATCAAGGTCACTATTAATCAGAGATTGGATGCTCTCTGGGAATGTTTCTGTTTTCTTCAGTACTTTTTTAAACAGAAAATGGGTTTGTTTTTTATTATTTGATACTTCAGCATATGATTAAGGTCATTAAGGTGGTCCACTTTTCTGCGTTAGTACAACGAAGCTGTTTAAATATGCTACAATATTCCGATCTTATTATGCTAATAATTTTTATCCTTTCTGTGCAGTAGTTTGTAATGAACCATAGTCTTTAAGTCATTATACTATATATTAGACTGATTCAAAAAAAATGATGAATTTTTTTTTCTTAATTATATCGAAAATATTGTTGGAAATGACAAAAAAAATCCTGTGAAAGTTTAAGCTTTTAATATTAATATTAAGAGGTGCCGCATGGTAAATTTCGATTTTCCATTTAAATAACATGGGAACAATATTCTCTTGCACTTTAGAATTTTAAAGCTCACATTGGTGATAATATTTCGGAATGACCAAGATATATTCTTGTAGAAAATTAAACGATCTACAAAAAAGGTCTGTTACAAGTTTTTGATATATTTATTCCTACAAAAGTTATTCGAGGTCAAAGTTGAGCTAAAGAGAGATTTTAATATTTTTTCAATTTTTGGACGCAACCATCAATTTTATGAGAAAATTTTATAGGACATTTTTTGTAGAGCATTTTTTCTCTATAACTTATCTCTATAAAAGTTTTTGATATATTTTACAGATTCTAAGCAATAAAAAAAAAAACAATAAAGTTACGAATATTTTCAGTTTAATGCAAATAACTTAGGACCTGTGAAAAATAGCAAAAACTTTTACAGAGATAAGTTATAGGAAAAAAGTGCTCTACAAAAAATGTCCTATAAAATTTTTTCCTAAAATTGATGGTTGCGTCAAAAAATTGAAAAAATACTAAAATTTCTCTTTAGTTCAACATTGACCTCGATTAACTTTTGAAGGAATAAATATATCAAAAACTTGTAATAGACCTTTTTTATAGATCGTTCAATTTTCTACAAGAATATACCTTAGTTATTCCGAAATATTGTCACCAACGTGAGCTATAAAATTCCAAAGTGCAAGAGAATATTGTTCCCATGTTATTTAAATGGAAAATCGAAATTTGCGATGAGGCACCTCTTAATATTAATATTAAAAGCTAAACTTTCACAGGATTTTTTTTGTCATTTCCAACAATATTTTCGATATAATTAAGAAAAAAAAAATTATAATTTTTTTTGAATCAGTCTAATATATAGTATGACTTAAGGACTGATGAAGAAGATGGTTCACTACAAACTACTGATATCTACTTCTCAATAAAATTTTTGGTTAACTATATAAAGTTTGATACCAAAATGTAATTTGACCTTAAAATTTATGTTAATCTAAACTTATGTATTTTGATAAGCAACCAAAATGACTTACACCACTTTCAGATTTAATCAATTGTAAAAAAATATTTAATTTGATTCTTGAAAAATCAAAACTCCCATTAAACGCTTACCTATAACTTCTTTTATCGGTCTTCCTAAACATGCTGATAGTAAATTTACAGTCTTAAAATATTTGCCTTCCATTTGACTAAAATATGCAATGCAATATGTGATAGCCTTTTAAGAAACCACAACCATCTTATTTGCAACTAATTAATCCTTTCTAATTTGGTATTTCTTCAGAACTACTTTTGGATTTGTTATCACTGGACTTACATCACTTTCATAGTAAATGAATATGCAATTAATTTTATGGATCAATTTTAAAATGAACTGAGGATAATCAGTTTTAAGGAAATTAAATTCTAACTACCATTAAATAAAAGTTTAACCCGAAATTAATCAAAATGTTGTACACCTTAATATTTTTTAAACAATGGACTTACTCCACTTTCCAAATAAACGTTATTTCGTATTCGAATATTAAGTTTAAGTTGGATTCCTTTTTAAACAATTGGTTCACATTAAAAATTAGGTACTCAAATCTTTAAAAAAGAGAATTAACACTTCAGAGAGGCTATGATCCTATATTCTTTTGCATTCTTTTAACTCCTGTTGCATTTTACAACTCTGCTTATTGTTGCCATTAAGCAATTAGCACTTAACTTAAAATAACTACTTATAAACTTCAACAATCAACAATACGTACTAGAACGATTTATGAAAAAATACAATAATTTTAATACCAGACCTCATTTTTAAATTTCTACTTAAAGTAAATAATAAAGAAAAAAGTATCCACCAAAAAAAAAAGTTTCATTCGTATTTCATCAAAAAAGTTTCTTCATAAAAATCAAATAAACGTCTTTTATTAAGTCCCAGACGAAGACCAAGTTGTAATTATTTCGTCTTTAAGCACTTATAAATTTTTGCCAACTTTCAAACAAATATTTGGTCCTTGTAAACGACAAATTTTGCTCATTGAACTTGAAACTAATTTTTCTTGAACATTAATGAAATCATTCAAACAATTTTATCCCATCCACAAATATTTCGCGCATTTAATTTTAATAAATCCATGTTTTTTTTTTTCACTCAAGAAAAACTCATAAATTTTTATTAAAGTTGCAGCTTACTTAGCGTAAAGTGAAATTTATCGAATTCTTAAATGACATAGAAGGTAATGTAAGGACAATGTAATCACTTAAGAAAACACTTGTTCAATGCAAACATGACGACAATTACAAATCACTTAACTGATGTTATAATTTCACGAAATTACGAAACATTAACTACTCAATAGTTCCAAGAAAATCGAACAAATTTTCCAAGGATTTGCTTGCGCATTAAATCGTGCAATGACTATACGAGAAGAAATCGCAGTAAAATTTAATCTTTTCAAATGAAATTATTTAACAATCTGTTAAATGTTTACTTGCATGTTATCAATTTCCAAACGGTAAAACTTTTCTCTGTTTACGTATGCCTCCAAGCTAAAAGCTCGTAACATTGCAAAAGCTAGCAAAACACAACTTAAACAATTGCACGTTATATCGCAACATAAAATGACAGTCAAGAAAATACAATCTAATTCTAAATTCAAATATAATGAAAATTTGAAAAAAAAAGCCTCTGGCAAAAGATTTGCTTCTGTTTCATAGTTTAATAAGTAAACCATTATGTTTCTATTTGGTTGATTTACTTATATATTTATCTATCTAATGGAATGAAATATTGATGTCTAACCCGGACTAATACCTACAAATCTAACTCACGTATTAGAATTTCCGTATAAATATATAATATGGAATTATCTCAAAGAGCGCCAATGTTGTGTGCAAATCAAAAATGAAATGTCAAATAGCACATTAATTAAGGCTGGAATCTCTCAAGGGTCTATTATGGAACCTATTCTATTTATTCTATATATAAATTATATCCCACGGACACCCGAAACTTTCCTATCCCTATATGCTGATGATACAGCAATTTTTGCATCCTCCTGGAGAGCTGATACAGTGACCAACAGAATAACCAAGGCCTTAAAAAGAAAAATGATTTTTTTTTAAAAAATGGGAAATAAAGGCCAATGATAACAAAATTGAAGCTGTCCTATTCACTAGAAGAAGACCTAAAAAGCATAAAAAGGTATTAGTAAATGGGAAAAAACAGTTAGATACTTGGGGATGCAACTGGATTCCAGACTCAACTTTGCTGAACACATCAAACTAACTAAAAACAAATTAATGACCTTAACTAATATCTTATTTACATTGCTAAATAGACAATCAAGGTTGTCTACCAACAATAAATTAATAATTTATAAAACAGTGCTCAGACCAGTGCTTACATATGTATGTCCAGTCTGGAGTTCAGTAAACAAAACCAAGTATCTGGCACTACAAAGAGTCCAAAATAAATTAATAAGAATCTTGAAAAACTACACAGCCAAATACAAGATACACGATCTACATGAGGAATTAAAGATACCACGGCTAGAATTATATATCCTCGCTTTGTCGTGGAATTTCTACACAAATTATAGAAGTGGCCCTAGCCAAATAATTAGAAGCATCAGTGATTGCACCCTCGATGACCTATTCTACAAGTTCAGAAAATACAAACATAAAAAATAAGACATATGGTCTTATAATAAACTGAAAACAGGAACAATATTCGGGGTTTTTAAGAATTGCCATATTTTTTTCCCCAAATCAAATAAACAACTACAATATCGTAAACTAATTTCTATCCTAGATCAGGATCTACAGTCGCTGGCTGCTTGGATGGTTTATACAAGGTACATCACACTTAAAATTAAAAATAAGTTGTAAATAAAAATATTTGTATATATATATATTATAAGAGCAATAATTTTTTTTTTATTTATAAATAGCCGTATAAATATGTATTTAGCTTTATTAAATTTATTAAACATCTGTCTCACTTTTTCACCAATTAATAAAAAAATATTTTTTCTTGCATGCAGTTCAGAAAAGCAATTACATAAAAGTATAAGGTGCTGAAATTGTAACGGTACTTGGTAAGTATGTAGGTACGAATACAATACTGAGATCATGGAAGTTTCAGGTCTATATCTCTATTAGTTTTGGTGAAAAAAATAAATACATACTTTCATTATAATGTCTGAATTTTTTTAGAATTTTTCATAGAGAAAATAAAAACCACTGTTAATGTTAATTACTTTCGTAAAGTTCAATATGGCATTAACTATAAAATTTGCTTTCTTAAATTTTCAAAATTTCAACAATCAAAGCAAATGAATATCTTTTAATCTGCAATTCTGTTGGTTAATAGCTATATACATTGTACATATAGTGAGTGTTGGCATCTAATATTAGTGCGCATGCCTCAAAGCACACTACTTGCATTCTCATTACTTACTTCACTGAACATATACAAAGCGTATTTTTGAAAGCGTACTTTATGTTAATTACTTTTGTAAAGTTTAATAGCAATAGCTATAAAAGAAGCTTTTTTAAATTTTCAAAATTTCAACAATTAAAGCAAATGAACATCATTAAATTTCGCTATCCTATTGGTTATTAGCCACATGCATTGTACATACATATAGTGAGTGTTGACATCTAATATTAGTGCGCATGCTTCAAAGCACTCTACTTGCATTGCCATCGCTAACTTCATTGAACATATCCAAAAGTGATATTTTTTTTCATAAAATTATTATTTTCTGAATGATTTTGTAAGACTTTGTAGTCGACATTTTTTAATTAAAAAGTCATAAGACACCGGTAAATCATATTGAAATTTCAGATCAATCGGTTTTGTACATTCTAAGAAAAAAAATATTCGAAATAAAGATCTGAAGCTTCCAGGATCTAAGTGTTCTATAACTACTTATGTACATTAGGGTGGTCCTTAATAAGGGTGTTTTCGAATTTCTTTGCTCTCAGGGACTCAAATGCTTCCAAATTGACAATAGAAAATTCTCTGAAAATTTGAGCTTATAATATTAACTTTAAGATAGTCCGCTTTCCAACTTAAGTTTCTTATAGAAATAACGTGGGAAAAATTTAATTTGTTTTTTAGAACTCCATAACTCAGCGATAATTTTAACGTTCTACAAAAATGAGCTCTTATGATTTTTCGCTAATTTACTTAATAATTATAGTTTAAAATATTACTAATTATATAATAATAAAACTACTTTCAGCTCGAACAACTCTTAAGCCAATAAATTTAGAGAAGAATCATAAGAGCTCTTTTTTGTAGAGCCTTAAATTTACAATAAACATGACAAGATTAGTTACTTTCAATTTATTTGTCGCTGAATTATAGCATTCTAGTGAACAAATTAAATTTTTCCCACGTTATTTCCATAAGAAACTTGAGTCTGAGTCAGAAAGCGGACTATCTTAAAGTTAATATAAAGAGCTCAAATTTTCCGGGAATTTTTTTTATTAATTTGCAAGCATTCGAACCCCGGGGAGCAAAGAAATTCAAAAACACCCCTATTAAGGACCCCCCTAATGTACATATCTACTAAGTATCGTAAAAATAACCTTTAAATGTAGCAGCAATCCTAAGCTTTTTGTCACCAGTTTCTACTTATCCTTCGGTTTATTGCATTTCTGCGAGAAATGCAGTTTTCAGAGGCAATAAAGAAAAAAAAAATCATAATTAATAATCACATTTTTGATATTTGGGAATTAGATCGTTAATCACACACTTGATATTCAGAAAGTAGCGCAAATAACTTCGAAAGATTAATTTGGGGTCAAAATAAGATTTTTTCGCTGACTTTGAACAGTTATCCTGTGTATACAATATATAAAATATATTGCAGTCCAATTTATTAACATAAATTTGAACAGAAGTTCAAACAAAAATATTCGTGACGTATTGCCCAGATACGTATTTCAATTGCCAAGCAATCTTCATCACAAAGCAGTTACGGAGTGATCCAAACTACTTGATGACCACTCATAAAGATTGCTTGGCAATCTAAATACGTATCTGGGCAAAACAACACGAATATTTTTGTTTGAACTTCTGTTCAAATTTATGTTAATAAATTGGACTGCAATATATTTTATATATTGTATACACACTAATTTGGGGATTTTTTGGTTCGTTTATATCAAATTTAATGTTCAGAACATTCTTTGATGCACCGGGAGGCTTAGGATGGCCTAATTTACAATTCATCTTTGATACTTTTACAGAGCTGTAGATCAGTATAGTTTGCCAATATAACAAAACATTAACTTGGGAATTTTTGGTTTCATTGATCACAAATACGCAATTATGATATTTATAGAGTTCCTCGATAAGCTTGGTTAAATTAGGTAACTTATTTCCTTTTGTTTTTCTATAGTGTTTTTTCGAATATGTAGGAGGTCACTAATTAAAAATACGATGCAAGTGCAACTAATCAAATTCTTCCACGTATCTAGAGGAACCAGAAACATAATTTCCTAGGCTTTTCTCAAACACAACATCAAAATAATTGAACAAGTATTAAAGAAAAAAAAACATTCATTTCACTAAATAGATATGTGGCAATTTGTAATATTAAAAAAAAAACAGTAATGATTTGACCGCAATTATTCAATCATTAAATAATAAATTTTCTATGGAATTTAGAGCTTTGATTTAAATAAAACAGCAATGATTGACTTGCAATTAAATTCAAGTAAAAACAGTCATTAATCATCTTCAGAATTATTAATTTTTTATTGCTGCTGCATAGTTTTATGCAACGGTTTTTAATTAATTCCATTTTTATGAGCATTAATCGCTAAATTTACGACTCAGTTTTAAAAGGTTTACAACCCATAAATTTTCATAGAAATGTTACCTTCCATTTATATAGAAACAATTTTATGTAATTATTCCTCTTTCTCCCTCTCATTTCAACAATTTTCGATTCCCAATTTCTTTAATCCAATTGGGGAAACTAATGTTTCACATCATGAAAATCATTCGCTTGAATCGATTTGCTTGGAGTGATTAAGTTGATTGTAACTAATTTTGAGTATGTCTGATGAATTTTGACCAACCAACTGTGAGAAATTATTATATGGCGGCACATATTTGCACAATTAAGCTATTTGCTCGCAATTCGATTTATATGTTAGAACATATATTCGCTAATATAATACAAAGTATAATGTTTGATTTCATCAACTTAACTACATGACTAGGGAGCAATTCTTGCGTTTAAAATTTCAACTCAAGCAATTGATGAATTTGGGTGTCATAAGTAAAAAAAAATGCCCAGGGGAATTACCTTATCTACATACAATTTTAGTTAAAAATCACAATTTTGTGTCAATGCAGAATTATGTTTAATTAAAATTGGTATTTTTTTATTTTAATTATGTCTCTTAATTGTTAGAAGTAAAAAATATAAATTTCAAAATAAAGAACTTAAATTTTTTATTGTTTTAAGTATTAATTTTTCTTGTATTTACCAATTGCTTTAATCGTTGTTAGTTCTGTGGTTTCAATGTCGCTAGTTCTATAGTATAAACGATATAATAATAATCGATATAATAATCGATATAAGGCAATATTTGTCAATTAATGAGAACCATAAGCAATCTAGTTATACATCAAACCAAGGAGTATTCTATAATACAAAATTATTAACAAAATTGCACCCTTTTCTTTGATGTCCAAATGCACAACTAAGTAGCTTACGATTCTCATTAATTGACTAATATCGCCTAAGTATCAATAGTAAACTCGGTACTAGGGTTCAGTTTATAAATTTATTTTTTACACTTTAATGCATTTTATCAATAGAAAGAAGGTTTTCAAGATCTTTAATTTTTTTTATTTTCTCCTTTTTATTCTTCCAATATATTTTTAATACCAATTTTGTCCATCACTGTCATTAAATTGACTTGCTTTTACAAGCGCCTGCAAAGGTAGGAAACCAAAGATTTTTCTTAATTAAATATTTAATTATTATAGAAATATTTAATGGTTACTATATTTTACGATTGTTGCCATCAAGAGTAAGCAGGTGTATCAAAATTCAACTCAATAAAGTGCTTGGAAGTAAGTGAAAAATGAGATTTTAAGTTCCGTACCTTGTTAATAAACTAACGACAAGTGGCCTAATAGAAGAAGAAGACAAAAAGGAGGAAATTTAGAAAAGTTTTTTTTCAATTCGAAAATTCATTTTTTAAGAGTATAGTTCTGTAATTCATAATTTAATAACTTTGATTACGTTATTTGAGAAAAATAACGAAACTCTTCAATGCTTATTCCTTAAATTAGGAATCCCCATCCTTTTTGTTCCCAAGAGCATATTTTAGTATGCCGGTTGGGTGGTGTGCATCATTTATTTTTTCGAGGTATATTTACAATTAGACGTAGCGAATAATACATACCTACAGATAATGCACAAAAATGTTAACTTCCATAAGTTCTATAAAATTACAAAAATATAAAAATTCTGGTAATTGGGTCGAATTCGGAAAATGTATTACTTGAGGGTGTTATTACAGAGACGGAGACAAACTAAACTATGCCAAGAAAATGCTATTTTCATCAGGAGAATCATAACGATGATCTTCTACGCATAATAATCTATATGTTAATCTTATTCTTTCTCTAATTTCTCTGTTGAATTATTATTTATTTTTTTTATAATTGTATTGTTAACTTAAAACAAAGTTTAAAGTGACCATACAACGGGCAGCCCATATAAATCGGTCAACGGGCGCCATAGTGCCCGTGGGCATAGGGTTGGAAAGCACTGGTTGGAAAGCACAAATGATAAAATTAAATGAAAAATAATTGCAATTTCTTATTAGAATATCTTGTACAGGGTAAAGAACTGCAAGGATGTCAAACTCAAAGCTACCTTGAGCAAATAAGCAATGCTTAACTTTGGTGGGCCGCAAAGAAAATCAATGTTCATAAAATGTTTTTTTTTTGGGGCAATTTTCCCATACAAATCCTGCTATAGCCTTTGTAAGATACCACTAGTTCGTTCAATGCTTTAAAAAACCTTCACATTTGCTATTCCTTTTTTTATTATAAAGTCTAGTTTACTATATGGATTACAAAACAAAGCCTTTAAGAAAATTGTATTGTGAAAAAATTGTAGTCCTGTGGGTAACAATATGTAGGCTCACAATTCCATTTCAAAGTATCAAAATAGACAATTTTCAACTGCAAAATAAAGATATAAGGAATGGTTAACTTTCCTTAAAACGAATTTTATATTATTGTTTGGATCATCTTAAACGATACTGACTAAAAAATTTTTACATTTACGGGATAGATAGCCGGGAAATCAAAACGTGAAATTAAGTAGGTAAATTTACATGCGACAAATTGGGACTGAAAATGGATCATTTTAGAGGGTAGGTTTTTATTATGAGGTCTAGTTTTCTCAACGGATTATCAAACAAGGTCTTAATATGAATTGTATTGTGAAAAAATTTTAGCCCTGTGCGCAACAGGATAACTACAATTCCAGTTCAAAGTTTCAAAAAGGATAATTTTCAACTGCAAAATAGGGATATAAGGGATGGTTTAACTTCCTTTAAATGAACTTAGTATTGTTGATTGAATCATCCTTAACGATATTCACTAAAAAAATTACATTTGTGGTATAGATGGCCGGGAAATCAAAACGGGAAACTAAGGAGTTAAATTACGTGCGACAAATTTGGACTGAAGTTGTGTCATTTCAGGGGGTAGGTTTTTATTATAAGGTCTAGCTTGCTCAACGGATTATAAAACAAAGCCTTTAAAAGAATTGTTTTCTGAAAAAATTTTCGTTCTTTGTGCAATAGGACAACCGCAAATCCATTTCAAATTTTCAAAAAGGATAATTTTCAAGTGCAAAATAGAGATATAAGGAATGGTTTATTTTCCTTAAAATAGACTTAATTATATTTTTTGAATCATCTTTAACGATACTGACTAAAAATATTTTACATTTGTGGGATAGATGGCCGGGAAATCAAAACGGGAAGTTAAGGAGGCAAAAATTTATGTGACAAATTTGGACTGAAATTGGGTCATTTCAGGGGGTGAGTTTTTATTTTAAGGTCTAGTTTTCTCAACGGATTATCAAACAAAGCCTTTAAGGGAATTGTATTGTAAAAAAATTTCCTGTGTGCAACAAGATAACCACAATTCCAGTTCAGTTTCAAAAAGGATAATTTTCAACTGCAAAATAGGAATATAAGGGATGGTTTATTTTCCTTAAAATATACTTAATTATATTGTTTGAATTATCCTCAACGATACACACTAAAAATATTTTACATTCTCGGGATAGATGGTCGAGAAATCAAAACGGGAAATTAAGGAGTTAAATTACGTGCGACAAATCTGGACTGAAATTGTGCCATTTCAGGTGGTAGCTTTTTATTATGAGGTCTATTTTCTCTACTGATTTTAAAATAAAGCCTTAAAAAGAATTGTATTGACAAAAAAAATTCGTCCTACATGCAATAAGACAACCACAAATTCATTTCAAAGATTCAAAAAGGACAATTTTCAAGTGCAAAATAGGGATATAAAGGATGGTTTATTTTCCTCAAAATTTTTTTATTATTATTGTATGAATCATTTTTAACGATATTGACTAAAAAGACTAAAAACCTTTTGACCAGTTGGACAGAGTAGTTTTACTTTATAATCATTTCATGTACCAAAAGTCACATGCAAAATTTATGATTTTAGTTTAAAATTTCGATTTTTTTTTCCTCAATTTTTAGAAGAAAAACAAGAAACCATCATCTAAAAGAAGAATGCGTTTTATTTACCGTTTAATCATATTATTATCGATCATTTATTTGCATGTTGATCATTACGGTTTAAAAGGAAAAAGTCACATTTTTTTTTCTTTTTAAGAAAAGCAATTATGCAATTCTCTTGTATATCTGTAAATGTATCAGTGCACCTGTCTCTCACTTACAATTGAATTAATTTAATTCCATGTAATTTCGCTCGATCAGTACATAAATCCAACACAAGCTCAATTTGTTTGATATAAATCAATTTCCATAATAAATGCCTGATTTTCGACGACACGACGCGACATATCCAATTGAACAAAACCAACACATAAGTATCGTTGGCATTTGTTTGAAAAAGCAGGTTTTTCTGGCGGTTGCGTTGCCGCGTATCGATTTGGCCTGTGGAAATGTGGAAATGATTTCTATTGTCTTTATAAATATTTATTTAATTATTAGGTAATTAAAAGTAAAGCAGCAGTATCAACATCGATCCAATATGGCTAACGCCATGTCATGCCAGGCCTACTTATGTATAACACTTGGGTGTGGATTCGACATGTTTTCCACAACCACCTCTCGCTTCGGATTTTACATCACCCAAACTCATGTGATTGGGATCAAGTAATATTTTCGATCAAGTCGCCATGTATAAATACGCGGCAAATTCGAAATAAGTGACATTAGATCATTGCTTCTCAAAACCTGATCTACTTTAAACTCAGAAAAATGAATCTAGCTGTAAGTAAATTTGGACTGAGTTTATCTGATTTTTTTTTTGTTTAAATTTTAATTTTATTTATTATTTTAAGTTCCGACTCGTTTGTTTGGCTGTGGTGTGTTCGTTGTGCAACGCTTTGCCGGTTGAGAATAAGGAGGAAAAACAGCCAGCGGAAAAACCAGTAGAGGCGCGTGACAAGCGTGGCATTTTTGGATATTCGGCACCACTCACTGTGGCGCATGCGCCCGCCGTTGTAGCTCACGCTCCAGCCGTTTACGCTGCCCACGCTCCCGTTGTGTCGGCTCCTTTGATTGCTCATGCACCGACCTACGTTGCAGCTCCCGTTAAAAAATTGGCTACGTCTTATGCATCCGTTAGTGTACAACATGTTGCACATGCACCAATTGCTGCTTATCACGCTCCAGTAGCCGCCGCTTATCACGCTCCAATCGCCGCCGCCTATCATGCCCCCATTGCCACAGCCGCCTATCATGCCCCTATTGCAACCGCCGCCTATCATGCTCCCATTGCCACAGCCGCATACCATGCACCCCTTACCACAGCCTACCACGCTCCCCTATTATCCCATGGACTATCATACGGAGCCTACGGGTATCACTAGTCCATAAAAACACCAAACTTTTTCATTTTACTTTTTTAAAAAAAAATCAGCCCTTTTTTCTGTATTCTTTTAGACAAATCTTCAAGTGAAAATCTATTTATTTCCTAGTTCCTTGTTTGACTGAATTTTTCTCAGGATAAGTAATACTCGAATCACATAATAAACTGTAAACATTTTAAAGTAAGTTCATTTTTTTTTCATTTTCTTCAACAATGTATTTTTTCAAATAAAATTTTCTCTACCATATGTGATAGTTTTTCTTTAACGTTTTCTGTGATTTACGCCTAATTTAATTGGTTAAAATACAACGGTAAGTACCTAATTTAAATTTTAAGTTAATACTTAACATTTTCCACAACAAGGGTTTTTCCACAAAAGTATTGGGCTATTTGTAAGTTATTGATATTCCCTTATTTTTTTCATTCATTGATTTTCGCTAATAGATCTAACGTCGGAATATAATGGCGAAGAGAAGTCAATGGCAAATTTCTCTTATTTTGATTATGTAAAACTAAACTTAAGAGTTTTACGTTTGGGAACCAAAGTCGAAGCGAAATTTAATTTCCAAGTGTTCAGTTATCCCTCTATTGAAGGAGTGGGTAAAGATCTATCGTCAATAGATCAATAATCGATTGTAGGCATTTTAAATGAATTTTAGGCAAATATTGGTAATTTTTTGGTAATAATTGGAACGAAGTAAGAATGTGCTAAAATGAATGGCTAGACAAATTGGATTATTGGCTCAGATTAATCAATTGCCACTTAACATTGATAATTTTCCATTGATTACTTTCCATCAAGAATAAGTCACTAACAAAAGTTTTTAAATGTAAATATTTAAACTTATATTTCAATAGCCACATGAGATGGAAAAAAAAGTAAGTACCTTACTTTTATTTTGTACAAATTAAGTCAACATCTCAATCCTTTTGTTTTAAAAGTAATTTATCATGGTTTGTTTTAAAGCATAATTTACTATGGTAGCGGTTCCAAGCCTTTTTCAGCCGCGGACCCCCAAGGAAATCAAGCATAATGCCAATATTAATGACAATATTATATTTTAGTATTTCTTCATTAAATTATCGCGGACCCCCAAACATAGGCTCGCGGACCACAGGTTAGGAAACAATGTACTTTGGTATTATAGCTTGGGGAGGTGCATATTACAGCTCTGTAAAAACAGTAGCTTCTTTTCAAACTAAATTGCTAAGCGAAATAAGTTCATATAATTTAATCTCTTCCCCTTTATGAATCAAAGAGTCATTCTTTGTTAGTTCACTTTGCTACTATTATGAAGAATGTAAAAGTTTATATCCAAAGAAAGTGGTTAATACGAGATCTTAGCCGTTAAGTCTTTCCAGAATAAATAAAACAATTAGCTATAAAAATGCATATTATGTAGCTTTAAAAATTAATAATCAATTACTTAATGGCATGAAAACATTAATGAGTTCTATGGAACTTTTAAAAAGGAAATGTTGAAATTGGATAAGAACAAATAATTATAATTGGTAACACTAAGAAAACTAAAATTATTAATTCTGATTTTGGCAACATAATTAATGATACCTAATTATTAAGATATAAATCTATTGTAAATAATTTATATAAATGTATGGGAACACGGGGCGGAATGAGGTACTGGGGTACTGGGGCGGGATGGGAAATGGAATTAGCGCTTGCTACAGGTGACAAAAACGCGTAAAAATCATACTCAATGTTCAATTAACTGTGCTGCATTATAAAAAGCGGCTATCGCCAATAAAGAGTGCAGTTGTTTTTATTTTTATCAAAAGTCGAAATAAACGTTTCCGAATTCTAATTTCTGCAAAGTAACACTAAGGTAATTATCCTATGTTCTATTTTTTGTTTGAATATTAACATGACATGTTTGTTAAAACATACTGTTGACTAACTAAAAGCCTAGTGATAATTCAAATATAACCAATATATCCTGCCTTAATAGTCGTTCTTCTGTGAAAAGTGTTTTATTTTATCAGCAAATAGTGCGTAGATATATAAGGAAAACTAGCCGACAGTCCATATATAAGAAAGGTCGGAAGATGCAGAGGTAATCTGTTTATACTGTCAGGATTTAAACTCCAAATCTAATGAAAGCTGGTGTTCCTGCAGTATTTGTCAAAAATGGGCACATTTGGCATGTGCTGGGCTACATACGATGATGACAGTGTCTTAATCTGCGAACTAAGCCCATAACAAGTATCCTACTGCGCCCCAGGCTCATTTTCCATTGTACCCCAGAGGGTGGGGCAGAATGAGAAATTTCCATTAATTTTTGAAACCTAAATTTTTAATATTAATTATTAATTTAAATCAATAAAACCTTTTTTTATTTGTAAAGAATGAATTAAATAAAAATATAAATTACAAAACAA
Source organism: Sisyra terminalis (assembly GCA_958496175.1). NCBI lineage: Eukaryota > Metazoa > Arthropoda > Insecta > Neuroptera > Sisyridae > Sisyra > Sisyra terminalis. The sequence goes on from OY292274.1 coordinate 60,247,247, forward strand.
TGAGTTTGTTTCTTTAAATCTCTACTAAATTGTAATTAAGGCTTAGGTACCCCATTCCGCCCCAGGTTCCCCTGCATACAAATATATTTATATGTATGCATGTGTATTTATGTTTGTATACTTGGATGTATGTTATATTTCAACGTACTGGTTTTAAGCACAGGCGCATATGCACATTTTTAGATTTCTTATACCACAAAATAAACAAGTAAAAAAAAAACTAATTTTTTAATTGAAAACGTGTACTAATTTAGCAGACAATGAAACTTGAAATTAAAATTAAACATTTATCTTTTCTACAACGGACATTACCGATTTTCAAATAGTGCTTCTACACTTCCTTCTATTCATTCTCTCTTTAAATAAATATATTTTTCTTTAATTTAACCCATTTTTCGAAGTCGATATGAATAACAAAAATTATTATCGATCATACTAGCAACGTGTAATCTCACTAATTCGTCACTATTAAAAACCGGATGGTGCCGGATTATTGAAATGTTCGGATTACTGGATTATAGTGAAAAGTCATAGGTAATGAATAAAATAAAGCATTTCATACAGGGTATAAATGTATGCACAGGTATAGAGAGGCGAGGGAGACGTGGGCGGAGGGTGTCGGATTAGTGAGATTATACTGTATTCAGTTTATCTTCCCCGGATTTATAATAAAAAGGAACCCTACTGGTGGCCACATAGGTAAGGAGTACATGATTGGTTCGATACTTGAGTCCAGAAAATTTTTGATATTTCTCGATTAATGTTTCTTTTTAATCCTTGAGTCGCTTTACACCTTGTTAGTAAAAAAAAAGATTACAGTGGAGATCAATAGATAATTTACATAGAAGAGGGAATTCTATGAAAAACCTTTACAAAATTCACTATTTCTTCTTTTTTTTCGAATTCAAATCATGAAATAGGATACAAGGACAGATTCTTTAATCTTTAAATCAGGATTTCTCTATTTTCATGGCATAAGAAAGTCATTAGTTTTAGTCTCTTATTGTCAATTCTGCGAACCTAAATAGAATCTTGGTCCATAGGAACTCAAAAGATAATTTACATAGAAGAGGGGATTACAGGAAAAACTTTTACAAAATTCATTATTTCTTTTTTTTTTGAATTCAAATAATGTAATAGGATATAAGGATTGATTTTTTAATCTTTAAATCAGGATTTTTCCATTTTAATGGTATAAGAAGGCCATTAGTTTTGGTCTCTTATTGCCAATTCTGCGATCCTAATTAGGATATGGGTCTGCAGTTTAAAAAACTCTTGTTCAAAGTAACAGCATTTAATGTTGTTGAAAAATATATTTACTGCCCATATTTGTATGTTGCACTTTTAAATACTGACGACTTCATCTTTGTGTCCCTAATAATTCGATAATAATAATGTTTATTTTGGCTAACTACTTTTAAATACGTAAACCATTGAATGTTCTCAAACTTAATTGAAACTTTTGTCCGTGCATCACGTAATTAAGTTGTGAAAAGCCTCGCCGATGATAAATCATATTATTACGAACCAAGGGTTGTTTCTTACGCGATTAATAGCCATGCAATAAAAAATTAAAATCAAGCTCGAACAGTGGATATTTTTGAAAATCCTTATAAAAAATGCAATTCCTTCCATCAAAAATTCACATGCAACCGTCACCGGCTGCCAACATCTTCATTTCCTGCACTTCTCTTCCGTTTTTCCTCACCACCCCGATTATAAATCTCGGCTTTGCCGATGTACTAGAAAAAGTTTTCCATTCCCCATAAAGTTTTCCTATAAAATTTCATACGAGCGCTTGCATAAATAAAAAAAACCGATTCGTTCAAAATATTACGATGAAAATTTAATAGCCTACGTCGGCCATTTAATTTAAAAGCTCCCACTAATATGCGATAAGTACTCTAGAATAAAAATTTAAGTGTATTAAAAACAGACTTGACATTCTCACGGGTCGTTAAAAATGCCGTTTGTGAGATGTGCAATTTTGCTCATATTGAAAATAAATGGCATCGAAAATCAATTGATAGTTTGACGTAATATAGACATATGGCAAAAATAGATTTGCCGTTTAAGCTGATTTATAAGGGTTTGTCATAGATATACTTCGGAAATAAATCTTACATTCTTATAAAACTACAATTTTTACAACAAATTAGCTTAGCAATATAGAGTATTCTTATTTAAGTACAAAAATGATCAAAAGATCTGTATCAAAAGAAAATAACCTTTGTAAGTACACCTACCACTAGAATCATAAAAAAATCGTTGGCATTAAAAGAAAATGTTCAAAAATTGTTCTTTAAGAATGAATCCTAAAAATTTAACCACGTGATTTATATTAAAATCAAAAAACAAAGATTTTGCAGACTTGGGAAAACTTATTTTAAATAAAGTTAAATAAATGCCTAAAAGATTAATATATTCCAAGTAAAACACTGCTAAACATCAAAAATGTATCAAAAACAATCATAATTACAATTAAAAATTAAAACATTATCTACTAAAAGGATCAACCATCTTAACTTTCCTATAAGAATATTATAAGTAAATATATTTTTGGTTACTTAACTATTTCAAAAATTTATCTACTAACTTAAAAATTCTTCCAACTTTAATGGTAATATTATCAAGTGCATCTTATTTATTGAAACACTATCTATTTCTGTACCTCTTAAGTTTCCTATAAAGCCATATACTTTAAATTATATTTCTTTCCGAGTTTTGAATATTTTACAAAAGGATGCCTTCAGTTTCGAACTATCCAGAATTCACTGAATATTACCCTTATTTTCTTCTTCATTGGATAGGAAGCCAATGATGGGATTACTTATTTTAGGGGCCGCATAATTTCCGGAACGCAAAAATATTAAGGCGAAGAATGTACGGACAATTTAAATTCAAAAATAGATTCGAGAAAGTTTCGTTGTGAATGTATGGAACATCTTTAGTAAAGTATAATAAATATTTTTTTATAGAATTTACTTTTATCGGAAGTAACGACTCCCAGGAAAATAACAGCCGGGGTTCCCCAAGGTAGCGTACTGGGACCTCTGTTGTATTCCCTAAACACAATCGATAATAGGACAGCCCAGGTCCCAGGACAATGAAAGATAGCGTTGGTTATTATGATCCTGAAACCTGGAAAACCTCCCCAAGAGGTTGGTCCATACCGACCAATAAGTCTTCTTCAAACCTTAAGCAAAGTATATGAAAAATTACTTCTTAAAAGAATACACCCAATAATACAAGACAAAAAAATCCTACCAGATCATCAATTTGGCTTTAGAAATGGTCACTCAACACTAGAGCAAATTCACAGAATCGTTGAAACTATTCGCTATGCTCAGGAAAGAAAACAATTCTGTTCTGCTGCTTTTCTGGATGTGGCACAGGTATTTGATAAGGTGTGGCATCCCGGACTGTTGTACAAAGTCAAAAAAGAACTTCCTGAGTATTTTAACATAATTTCGTCCTACTTGGAAAACCTTATCTTTCAAATTAAATACAAATCGGAAGTAACGACTCCCAAAGAAATAACAGCCGGGGTTCCCCAAGGTACCATACTGGGACCTCTGTTGTATTCCCTTTACACAGGCGATATGCCAAATACAACAGATGCATTAGTGGCAACATTTGCTGATGACACAGCCATCGTAACCGCAGCAGATGAACCCAATGAAGCTTCATTAAAGCTCCAAATAACCTGGACATAGTAGAAAAATGGGCACAAAAGTGAGAAATAAAAATAAACAACACAAAATTTACACACATAATATTTACACTGCGCAGAAATATATGTCCACCGGTTACAATGGAAGGCACAGAACTACCGCAAAAGAGCACGCTAAAATATATCGGAATGCACTTAGATCAAAAACTTACATGGGCTGTGCAAATCAAAAAAACTCGAGGACATTTAAATAAAAAATACAAAAAAATGTACTGGCTAATGGCATCTAATGCACCATTATCGACGGAAAACAAACTTGTTCTATACAAGGTCATCCTCAAGCCCATATGGACATATGGGATACAGTTATGGGGTACTGCATCCAACTCCAACATTGAAATCCTACAAAGATTCCAATCAAGGACCCTACGACAAATAATCGAACCTCCATGGTATGTAAACAATAAAAAAATACATGAAGATACAGAAATGCCATCTGTAAAGGAGAAAATTCAAAGGTTTAGTAAAAAATACCTGACAAAACTAGACGATCATTCCAACCATCTCTCAATAAACTTATTGGACAATAGTGAGATGATAAGAAGGTTACAAAAATGGAATGTAATAGATTTGCCTGATAGATTTTGTAGCTAAACAAATATTCCTATTAACTATTTATTGCCAAATTATCTTATTATATAGCTTTATTTTTATATATTATTTATATATTAATGTTTCACATTATTATTAGCATTAATATTGTCATTATTGACTATTATTGTTATTATTATTACTACGGTTGATTGTTTTTATGATTTTTGTTATTGCTATAAGAACTACTATTATTGTTATTGATGCTATTGATTGTTACAAATCTTTGTACTTATACAGCACTAATCATTATTGCAACCCGATGCAGATTGTGCAATTTATTTGAAAATAAAAAACAAAGAATTTACTTTCCAATTTATTATATCACACTATTCATTTGTTAAATCACTGGCAATTAGAGAACTACCATTCCGGGAACATTCAATACCAATTGGAGAATTGAAGAACCTCATAATGATATTTTTTTAAGACCCCCAGTAGATTTTTTTGCTAATTTAGATCCGTTTTTATCAGAACGTTGAAAAAAATACATCGTACTTTATTAAATCACACTAATCATTTGTTAAATCACTTGCAATTAGAGAACTACTATTCCGGGAACATTCAATACCAATTGGAGAATTGAAGATCCTCATAATGGTTTTTTTTAAGAACCTCAGGAGATTTTTTTGCTAATTTGGATCCTTTTTTATTAGAACATTGAAAAAAAATACATCGTTCTTATCTAAAACAATCTACGATATGGAAGAAACCTTCGTAAATGAATGTATTCTCTTACATCCTCTTAAAAATTCAATGATGAAGATATCCGAAAGTATATGGAATATATTGCATCACAGAATTTTCGAGTTGTGTACCCTAATGTTGATATTACCTTGTGCATTTTTTGATTCCCAGTCCCAAATTGTTCAGGAGAAAGATCATTTTCCCCCCTGGAAAAAGGGAAAACTTACTATTGTGTAAATGTATGCCAATATTTACTTAATGTCCTAACATTGTTATCTATTCTACCTCAATAAGTGCAAAAAATCGATAACAATGATATATAATCGACTTTTTGCACGAACCAAGACTAGAACGAAGAACTTTATATCATAAGTGATAGTTGAAAAAAAGCTATGGGTTATATTAATCTTTGAAAAATATTTATGAAATTAATAAGTTATATTTAAAAAAATATATGTTAATTACTCGTAAAAAGGTTTGTTGAAATTAATAAACATTAATTTTAAATTTAAATATTTGAAAATTAGATGTTTTATCAACATAACCACTTTGTTCCACCGAATGGAGCCTAGGACGGCATTAACCCAAAATCCGCCACTCCTGGGAGCCTTTTCTAAGAGCTATTCACTGAATATTTCTCATTTAAAATAAGAAAACAGATATAACAGTAAAACAAGCTTTAAAAAGGTCAAAAGCTCGAAAAAAGCATCTACCTATTGCATCTGATTCCTAAAAGATTTAAAAAAAAAATTCTTTACCAATGGGTTGTTGCATTTGTGGCTTGGGAAGCCTAAATATTCATATTCTGAGACCATAGTGGAAATATTAATTTTACGAATCTACAAAATAAGGTAAACTTTCAAGGATTGTGGGTTTTCGATGATTTTTTGATCACGAATATTGGGTTCTGTAAGTTACTCTATGCACTTGAAGGTCCAGGTATCTTATCTGATGCAGTTTATTGAGACTTTTCTTTAAAATAAGTTTTAAATAATTCCATATTTTTTGAGTTTTTAGGGTCGTTGATTATTTGATTACAAATATAAAGTTTATAAGGTTCCCTAACGTACTTGGAGGTAGATTTTGGCGTTATTTTTGGGAATTTCTCTTAAATTTAGATCAAAATGAGTTCAAAAACTTGCAGATAAAGTTTGAATATCTCTGTTCATTTTTGTGATCAATAACACCACGAATCCGTAACACTCGTAATTGGACAAAAATTTGCACAAAAACTTTTTAAAAAGCTCCAAGCAACTACACCCTCGTTTACCTCAGAATACGTTAGGGTAGTTTATTAACATTTAATTCATTATCAATGATTCAAAATACTCATCGGTAATTTTTTGAATTAATGTCGTCCCAAATTCGATAAAAAAGTCCAGAAGAAGACGTTCACGTCCTAGATACTTCTAAAAACTTCATTAACCTTAAAATATTAATCAGTGACCTCAAAAGCTCATTCATAAGTGATTATAACTCATTTTATTGAAAACTCTCAATAATCTTCAAGTGATGGAGTGGTATCTGGACTTCCAGACGTAAAGAACTTTAATCAATCAACAATATTAAATTAGCATTTTCTGCTTTTACTATGTAAGTGGAAAAACAATCTTCCTTTTGGTCATCAAACCATTCTTTTATTATCGTTTTTGAGAGTTTAACATTTATTTTTTTTAAGTAAGTATATCATTCATTTCCGTAATCGAATTTTATTATACTTACTGGTTCCAACTATATTAAAACTAAATTAATAAAATTTTTATCAAGTTGATATGCGTCGCCTACATAGGTACAACAACCTCTTTAAAAAGTAATATCGCAGTAGAGATAATAACTTAATTACAATTATTAAAACAATAGAAAAAGAAAACCAAACCCAAAGCTCCTGGGATGAAACTTAAATAGTTGTTTTTTTGTTCTTTGAAAAAAAAAACTTTTTCCAAATCACAGTCATCACAATGCTCACCACTGACACATTGAAATTCATAGAAAAATTAATTGTTAATGATTAATAGGTAAACCTCAAGGAATCTTGGGGGTGTGTCGAAATTTAATACAAGTTAATTATCAGTTTAAATATGCATGCGCTGAAGACCACATGCAATATACAAGCCGAGGAAAGAACGAAGGAAGTTCTTTTCATTTTTCGAATAATTAATACTTTTTTTTACTACCAGTTAACTCTTAACCATATAGAAAAATAAATGTCATATATATAGAGACATAAATAAAGAGTCTGTATAATTCTAATACTATACTCTAATAGCAGGTTATACGAAGGACATGACAAAAAAGTTGATCAATAAGTAACTTAACTGCATCGAGAAAACCAAATCGAATTAATTAAAGACTTACGAAATAATTTAATTTGTAGTATTTTTTTTTGTTTGGAAATTAATTGAAAGTTTGGCAAATATGAGTGGGGTTGTACGTAACTAGGGTGGAAAAATTGAGGTGGGTGACTTAATAATCGGCTATGACTTTCAGGCAATTTTTGTTGGACATTGAATATTGTCGTTTTTTTCTCCGATGTTATCTCAATACATTTTTTTTTTCTAACGAACCACCAGTCGAATTATAGACCGAATACATTTACGAGTGTAGAATTATCCTTTATCAGATCTCTCCGATCTCAAAATAATGGTCACATTGACATCACTCAACTAAAAAGCGATAAAATTAATTATACCCATTTGAAAAACGAATTATCGTCGTTTTGAATTTTAAGACAAAAAAATGGAGTTGCCGATGAAAGTTGGAATTGGCGCGGGTGTTTCGCTTGTGCTGGGAATTTTGATCGGTTGGGCCGGCTTTCCTGCATTGCTGCACCACAAAATTGCCGACGTAAGTCTCCTCCAAATGATTACCGTTCCAGTAATCGAATTTTGTATTACATATTATGAAAACGTGACAATTTATTGCTTGTTTTATTGTTGTCACGCCGTTGATTCCGGCGGTGAAATTAATCGCACATTATGTAGTATCGATTGTTCGTACAATATTCAATTAAATGCTGCCGGTTTGGTAGGTTGGAAAATGAAAACATAAAATGGACGTTAAATTTTAGAGTGTCGCGCTGAAAAATGGATCTGAAATGCGTGATATGTATCTACAGTTGCCGTTTCCGATGGACTTTAAAGTTTACATATTCAATGTGACCAATCCGAATGATGTGCAAAAAGGGGACTCGCCGGTTTTGGACGAAATTGGACCGTTTTGTTACGAGTAAGTCTAAAAATAAATTTATCCAAAAAAAATCATAAAACTTTCCATTAGTAAACAAACTTTAAAGCTTAATTAATGCAAAAACTTGCTTATTACATCTCAGATTTTGTGTATACAATATATAAAATATATTGCAGTCCAATTTATGAAGTATAATTTAACTTAATAATATACAAATTTAATATAACAATATACAAATTTAATATAATAATATACAAATTTAATATAATAATATATAAACTTAATATAATAATATATATAAAAATCATACCACCAACATAAATTTGAACAGAAGTTCAAACAAAAATATTCGTTACGTATTACCCAGATACGTATTTCGATTGCCAAGCAAACTCATCAGTGGTCATCAAGTAGTCTGGATCACTCCGTAACTGCTATGTGATGATTCACAGTGAGGAAGGAATGATCCAAACTACTTGATGACCACTGAGGAAGTTTGCTTGGCAATCGAAATACGTATCTGCGATCCAAACTACTTGATAACCACTGAGGAAGTTTGCTTGACAATCGAAATACGTATCTGGGCAATACGTCACGAATATTTTTGTTTGAACTTCTGTTCAAATTTATGTTGGTGGTATGATTTTTATATATATTATTATATTAAGTTTACATATTATTATATTAAATTTGTATATTATTATATTAAATTTGTATATTATTATATTAAATTTGTATATTATTATATTAAATTTGTATATTATTATGTTAAATTATACTACATAAATTGGACTGCAATATATTTTATATATTGTATACACAGTATAACTGTTCAAAGTCAGCGGAAAAAATCTTATTTTGATTATGCTCAGATTTCTTACCAAAACTTAAACTACCGCGAAGCTGAACATTCAAAATAAAAAAAAAAAACAGTTATACCCAATTTATAAAGATAAATAAGACAAATAAGACCTATTCAAAATTTTATTTGAAAAAAAAGCGTATGGGAACACAGGGCTAAATGGGGTACCGGGGCGGAATGGAAAATGGAATTAGCGCTTGCTACAAGTGACAAAAACGCGTAAAAATCATACTCAATGTTCAATTAACTCTGCTGCATAATAAAAAGTGGCTATCGCCAGTAATGAAACCAGTTGTTTTTCAAAAGTTGTCATCAAAAGTCGAAATAAAAATTTCTGAATTCCAATTTTTGCAAAGTAACACTAAGGTAATTGTCCTATGTTCTATTTTTTTGTTTGAATAATAACATGACATGTTTGTTAAAACATACTGTTGACTAACTAAAAACCTAGTGATAATTCAAATATAACCAATATATCCTGCCATAATAGTCGTGCTTGTGGGAAAAGTGCTTTGGGGCACAATGGGTGGGGCGGAATGGGATATACCATTCAAAAAGACATTTTTATTTTATCAGCAGATAGTGCGTACATATATAAGGAAAACTAGCCGACAGTCCATATATAAGAAAGGTCGGAAGATACAGAGATAATCTACTTATACTGTGAGGATTTATACTCCAAATCTAATGAAAGCTGGTGTTCCAGCAGTATTTGTCAAAAGTGGGTACATTTGGCATGTGCTGGGCTAAACACGAAGATGACAGTGTGTTCATCTGCGAACTAAGCCAATAACAAGTATCCTATTGCGCCCCAGGCTCATTTCCCATTGTACCCCAGAGAGTGGGGCAGAATGGGAAATTTCCATTTATTTTTGAAACCTAAATTTTTCATATTAATTATTAATTTAAATCAATAAAATCTTTTTTGATTTGTGAAGAATGAATTAAATAAATATATAAATTACAAAACAATGAGATTGTTTTTTTAAATCTCTCGTAAATTGTAATTAAAACTTAGGTACCCCGTTCCGCCCCAGGTTCCCCTACGGGTGGCCGAGTGGTCAAGATACCCGCTCCAAATCTGGTAGGAGCTAAATTCAAATCTCGTAACGACCAATTTTTCGATATTTCTCAACCCAAGAGTCCTAACTCTAGAATCGCTAAAGACCTAAGTAATTATAAAACGGCGGGAAATAACAATTAAATAAAATATAATACAACTTAGATTTCAGCTTTTTATTAAATTAAAAAAGGAAACTTAAAATTTTTATGATCCGTTAGATGATTAATTTTTTAAATTGGTGATCTTTCATCGGTCGTCTTAAAAAAATATTTTAGTTTAATTTTTATAAACGCTTGATGAAGTTGTGATAGGCAACAAAACGTTACCAATTTGAAAAATAAAACATCTAACCAATCTTAAAAACCTAAGTTTTCTTCTTTAATTTATTAAATCAAAGAAATAAATTAGGTTTTAAATGTTACTCCAATATATAAAATTGTCATTTTAAATAATTTTTTTTCTGCAATCCTATTTTTTTTTTTTCACTAAAACTAATTATTCTAAATATCTAATGAATGAAATCTTAGTATGTTATTAGTATCTCTTGACCTCTTAAGTATCATTAAAATATCTCTTTCTTGGATCAATTCAACATGCTTACACCTCTAGGTTTTTTAAATAAAATAGAAGTGAAACCTTCAAAAATGAGAGTTTTTAGATGAGATGAAAAAAAAATAGTATTAGTATAAATTAGTAAAATTAGATTAAATTAGTATAAAGATAGTTGTAGAATTTATTTATAATAATATTGATACCAAGCTTAAAACGCAAAGGTTTAAAACGCAATAACTAGTAGTACGGTTTTTGTTTACTATACATCATGTACACTATTCATATACAGTACGCTATTCATTATACACAGATCAATGGAAACCGTGGAAACAATCTCTTTTGTTTTATATCTCCTTCTCTTGCACGTTAAATCCTATAGATTTATATATTTTCTCTTTTTACTGTCGCTTTTTCGTTTCATCAAATTTCAAATTTCACAACAATGCTATAAAAGTTTTCACTTCAAAAACGAACAAAAATTGTAAAGACAAAAAATAAAATATTTCTTTACCAGAACTACTAGTCGACATTTACATGGATCACTTTGAAATTAAATAAATTATGAACAATGCCAACAAAAATGAAATAATATACCTCGAATGGAAGATATGTAGACGATACATTCATATTATTTAATGGAACTACTCGACAGATTGATAATATGGAATCCGATCTGAACAAAATTTATCAGAAAATGGAATTCACTTCAGAACACGAGTTGAATGGAACAATAAACTTTTTAGACATAACGATCATCAATGAAAATGGAAAGTTGGCATACAATATATACAGAAAACCAACAACGAACATAATCATCCATAAAACATCATTTCACCCAAGAAACCAAAAAATGGCAGCTTACAACAGTCTAGTGTACAGAGCTATCAAGTTACTATCTTACTACCAAAGTTCGTGAAGAAGAATTTAAGATAATTAAATATACAGCCACTACTAACGGATACAATAGCTCAACCATAGACAAAATAATATCAAAATTTACTAAAAAATCCAACTCTTTTCTTCCAACTCCATGAAATGAAAACAAAATATATATAAAATCAAATTTCAATAATATATTTACTTATACAATCACCAACTTCCTACAGAAAAATAACTTCAATATTGAATTTTCAACATACAACAACATGATGAAAATTCTTAAACCATTGAAGAACAACCAAATTACAACGAAAAACAAAACCGGAATAAATAAAATTAATTTCAGTTCTTGTGAAAAATCCTGCATTGGTCAAACTGGTAGATCTTTTGGAACAAGATATAAAGAACATACACCCAAGAAACCAACTTCAACAACAATTTCAAATTTTGCATAAGATCTTTATGACGAAAATCATCAATGCTTGAATTTCGGAACAAATTTTAAGCCACTACATAAATGCAAGAAAGGATCACATATGAACACTCTGGAAGAATATGAAATATACAAAGCCCATAAACTAGATCCAAATAACATCCTTTACGACAAATTATATAAAACAAACGACCTATATGAAATTTGTTTACAACGAAATAATCATTACCTGATGAGGACAGCCAAAAACATAGAAGTCATAGGACAGACATAATTATTCATTAACAATAATAAATTCAAATGAGCCAGTTTTTTTTTCCCTTGATCTGGGGGCCTCTCCTGCGAGTTCCTCTGCGCTGCGTCCTAAAAGGACTATTGCGCCCCAGTTTAATTTCAGTTCCAATTGGTCAGGTCTGCTTCTGATATGAATCTCAGCAGACAGTCAACTGGATCTCTGTGTATGTTTCCCAGCTCATGTCCGGGTGGACCAAGCGAGTTGAGATGACTTTGAGTCATGGCTGAGCAGTCAAATAGTACGTGGGAGGCAGAATGAGCCAATTAATTTACAGCAAAGACTGGAAAAAACGAAATCAGCAGCATAGAAGTTTATTGCACTTGCAAAACTAATGCATAAAACTCACATTTTACTATAAATGTATAAAATAAAAAATCGCAAATAACAATTTAGGGTGGTCCTTTATAAGGTTGTTTTCGAATTTCTTTGCTGCCAGGGACTCAAATGCTTCCAAATTGATAAAAAAAAAAATCCCTGAAAATTTGAGCTCTTTATATTAAGTTTAAGATAGTCCGCTTTCCAACTTAAGTTTCTTATGGAAATAACATGGGAAAAATTTAATTTTTTCTTTAGAATTCTATAACTCAGCGACAAATAAATATATAAAATTTCTTTACAATTGATAAAATAATAATTACCTGATGATTCATTAATTTAAAATATTTCATTTAAATAGTTGCCTCAAATTCAGTGCAAATAATTTCCAAATGTTTTTTTTCCACAATATTTTTTTTATAAAAATTTAAATAATTCGTCTTAAAATACAGGTTTTAAGAAGTTACTGAAAAAAAAACGATCGTTGTATCACCGTATGGCTACAATAATCAAAATCTTCAAAAAATTTGCATTTTCCTTACAAACCTCTATTCCCACAATAAAGACGGTTTTTAGGGGATGAAGAAAAGTTTAAACTTTTCGTGGATGAAATTTTATGCCTTCACGAAGACCTTGAATTAAAATAATCTTATCTGATTGTTTGGTACCGTGCATTATTTTTATAAAATGTGTATATTAAATCAAACGGTCCACTTTTTTGTATTTTCTTTTGTAGTAAACTATCCTTAGTTTTTCTTATACTGCAATAAATAAGCAAAAGGAACTAATCGTTTCTAAATTGACCGTGTAATTAACAAAAACAAAATAAATCATTTGTGTAGGTCATACACATTGAAGCGAAACCTTCAAAAATGTAAACTTCAAGATAATGAGATCAATCTAAAATTTCAGGATAAGGATAATTGTAGGTTTTGGAGTTAGGATAATTGTAGGGGATAATATTGAAACCAAACATAAAATACTGAAATGTAATGTACAGGATTCATGTTTAATTTTTTTTACCTCGAAATTGGTGGTAATTAAAAACAATAGCTAGTAATTGAGTGTTTATTAACGTCAACCTACGCAAATAAACGTTTGAAATAAATGCTCGCATTTTTCTTTCTTCGATTGTTTCTTTATATATCTCGTTATACATATATAACGCCTCCAAAACAGGCGCTTTTACATTAAGCTTAGTTCACTTCTAATTTGTGCCTACGTAGACGGCGCTGGTTGTTACTTCAGTGCGATTTTTGTTTATTGTACAGTGCGGTATCCATTGTAAACAGATCACTGGAAACCGTGGAAACACATAATGTTTTCTATCGCATTCTCTTACACGTTAAATCCAATAGATTTATGCACTTATCTCTTTATACTGTCGCTTTTTCGTTTCATCAAATTTCAAATCACAACAATGTTAAACAAGTTTACACTTTAAAAAGGAAAGTATTAAATAATCCAAATAATTAACATCCTAAAAAAAGGAAAGAACAAAGCTTCTGAGTAATCACAAGACGCAATTATACAATGAACCGAAAAATTTGGCCCATTTTTTTAATATAATCATTTTTAATTGTAAGCTGGAACGGGGACATAAAAGGATGTAAATCTATATACCAATAATTAATTCCGCAAGGCGTCGGTCCTTTATTTGACCTTCATCAGGCTTCTTAATCTTCAGTATATAATGTACAGCACATAAAGAGCAACAATGATTTTCCTTTTCCAGATTTTCCAACTTGTTAATTAGCATATTACTAGCATGTTAAAACTGTTATTCATAGAACCATGCTAATTAACAGTTTTTACCTGATTTATTTACTTTTGTAATATATATTTATGTGTAAAAATATCAAAATCTATATTGCTATTTATGTGATGTACATTATATACTGTAAATTAAGAAGCCTGATGAAGGTCAAATAAAGGACCGAAGCGTTGCGTAATTAATTATTGGTATATGGATTTACATCCATTTATGTCCACTTTCCTGCTAACAAATAAAAAGTAATTATACAATTAATATTTTTTTATCGCTCTAGTTTAAAAATACTCTCCCTTGCCATTAGTCACGATTATTAGAAAAACAATTAGATTCCATGAAAATTCAAGAGAAACGAAGTTTTTGATCTTCTTTTGATTAAATAGGTAACGTTAAATTCAAAATTTTTCATTACTAACACAAAAAATTCAAGTTAAAATTATTATGATTGTTCTATTCTTTCTAAAATAAAATATTCAGCTTTTTGTGCAACTTGTCGAGCTTGTGAAGCCATTATATTCAACGTAAAAGTCCTGTACTTAAAAAATTAAAAAAAAATGTTCTGCAAAAATGAGTACAAAGTTTAAAACCTCTTATACCTATTATGCACTGTTATAATTCTATAAGTAATTTACTCATCATAATTTCTAAGGATCTATTGACATGAAATTTTTCAAGAGCCCGTTTTACAAACGACTAACGTATAAGTTAAATTATTTTCAACAGCCCTTAGTTTCAATGCCAACTTTTTATATGAAAAATGGAAAAGTTTTCCTGAAACAAATTAATGTTTTTTTCTTTCTTTCAGTGCTTAGATATGAATATTCTTTTATGAACTCAATATTACCTATCTTTTCTATTCATTATTTGTTTTTATTGCTTTTACGAAATATGTTCAAAGTTACATTTTATTTATTGGAAAAGTATTAAAAAGCATTTTTTTAGTTTATTAAAAAGTATTTTAGTCTCACTATAATACCTACAATTTTAATACTTATGGTGACCTTCTGTGCTTTAAATGAGGAAAATTGATTTCTTTTTCCATTGTTGTATCAGAGTTTATATAAATTTGTTAAATTTTTGTAGAGAATGGAAAGAAAAGTTGAATCCTATCGACGATTTGGTGGCCGATACAATGATTTATACGCCGAAAAACACGTGGATCTTCAATCAAACCCTATCGGGTAAACTAACCGGAAATGAGATGGTGACCATTCCTCATCCACTAATTGTCGTAAGTACTTGCACTTATTAAAATCTTTCATACGATTGCACTTGATTGAACAATTTTATATTGTTTCTTATTTTTGCACAAAGGGCACAGCGTTGATGGCACAACGGGAAAAACCGTCTATGCTGAATCTACTGGGCAAAGCACTCGTATCAGTGTACCAAGCGGAAAATGTTTTTCTCACCGCCAAAGTGCGCGACATTCTCTTTGACGGCATCATAATTAATTGTACAGTGAATGATTTTGCCGGCAAAGGCCTTTGCGGTGTTATGAGAAACGAGCTGAAGAGTCTCGAACACCTTACAGAAAATGTTTTCAAGTTTTCCTTTTTCGGAATGGTGAGTATTGGTATCGAAATCTACCAAAGATTGAATCTGGTAATTTGTAACCGCAAATCCACATTGTAATTTGCCCACATAATTTCCAATTTAAAGCAAAAAATAAATCATATGGTTTTAAGGGTTAAGAATTATCCTTAAAGAAAGAGTTAAATTCTTGATCATCTTTGAAAATGAAATGGAACAATTATTGAAATAAAATAGGTTATAAACTTAATTTAGTTGATTTTTATCAGGGTTTGTAAATTACACAGGTTGCTCCATTAGAAAAAAATATGACGTCATACGAAGAATTTTGAAATTGTTCAGTCTGAAGATATGTACGAATTTCTTCTAGATACGTCACGTATCCATCACGTAGCCACCATGAGGCCACCTGTGTATTTTATAAACCTTGGGTTTTTATACCGTATGGTATCTTTAATTGGTTCTTATTTTGGTTACTGAAATAGCTTTTAAATTAATGAATATTAGGGTGTTTTTTTTGGGACTATTTTTTTTTTGCTCCCATGCCGAAATTTTGTTGGAAATACTTCAAAAAAAGTTCCCTGAAAGTTTGAGCTCTTAATATAAATATTAAGTACTCGCTCACAGCGTGTGAATATTTTCCATTTAAAATACACGTAAACTTTGATTTTTTTTTTAAATTTTTATAGCTCAACGGCATTTTATGGTAACGCCTCGCTTAAAGTCGGGATTTTTTTACAATTGTATGCTCTACAAAAGTGCCTTTTGTGGCAAAATCGTAATTTACACGGGCGAGGTAGTACGGATCACTAAAGCTATATTTTTCATAGATTTCTCGTTTTTCTCTCAGTAACTCATGAATTACAAGACCTACAGAAAAAATGTAAATGTCAAATTTATAGAAAATTTAATTTTCTACAAAAAAGTTCCAGAACACCAAATTGCTAAGATCGATATTTCTCGAGATATTGAGCCTTTAATTTCTCTTACTATAAAATTTGTACGGATTATTGAGTAAAATTTAAGTAAAAATTTTATAGTAAGAGAAATTCAAGGCTCAATATCTCGAGAAATATCGATCTTACCAATTTGATTTTTTGGAACTTTTTTGTAGGAAATTAAATTTCCTCTAAATTTGACATTTACATTTTTTCTGTAGGTCTTGTAATTCATGCGTTACTGAGAGAAAAACGAGAAATCTATGAAAAATCTAGGTTTAGTGACCCGTACTACCTCGCCCGTGTAAATTACGATTTTGCCGCAAAAGGCACCTTTGTAGAGCATACAATTGTAAAAAAATCCTGACTTTGAGCGAGGCGATACCATAAAATGCCGCTGAAAAAAACGCCCTAATGAATATATTAATCAATATAATAATGATCAAATGTATGTTTATCGGCAAAAACAAAGAACAGAGATTATAAACTCATACGTATAATTGAAAACCAAATATGTATCGTTTATTTTGAAAGTGGCGTAAGTTCATTTCAAAGATGGTCTATATGGTGATTCTTCTTCTTGGAACTAGAACAAAATATGTTAATTATTTAACTGCTAAGTTTTGACAAATTACTGATTTCATTTTAGTTGTTAACAAAAACGCCAATTATTCCCTCCTCCTTAGTATGTTATGTTCCCATGGTTAAAAATGATAACACTACAGGGAATGTTCTTGACATGGACTTAACTCACTTTCAAAATAAACAGTTCATATATATAGTTCATATATAACAGTTCATATATAATCAATGGGTGCGATTTAAATATGAGCCAAAAAGGATGAAAATCACGTCGAAAAAGTGAATTTTAACACCAGATAATAAAAGGGAACCTGAATATTCTTCTTATTTAAAAAAATATGCTTAGACTTTGGAATCATTTTGTTCTTTTGAACTGGAAATATATGCATCCTATGAGACAAAACTAAAAACCTCCTTTAGTTGAAATTTACGGAGATATTATACATAGAACCACTTCCTTTATTGATATGAATTTTTCAATAGGCTAATGGAACATTGGGAAAGACATTCAAAGTATATCGAGGAGTCAAAAACGCCAAAGATGTTGGCCGCGTCCTGGAATACGACGGGAAAAAAGAGCTTTCTGCCTGGTCGTCAAAAAAATGCAACCAATACCAAGGAACCGATTCGACTATCTTTCCTCCATTTTTAAAAGAAGGCGAAGACCTGCTCTCATACACGGCTGATATATGCCGGTAATATACAATAAGTTTGAATCCAATCGACTTCATTCTAATCGTCTTTTTTTTTTTAGTTCATTGCCGGCGGTGTTCGAGAAAAATGTCGTATACAAGGGAATTCCGTGTCGCAAATTTAAAGTCGACTTTGGCGACATAACAAAAAACAAGGAGGACGTATGCTATTGCTATTCACCCGAGATGTGCTTTAAGAAAGGGGTGCAAGATCTGACCAAGTGCATCGGTGCCCCCATTGTCGCCTCATTGCCCCATTTCTATCTAGCCGACGAGTCCTACGTGGAGGGTGTACGTGGTTTGCATCCCAATGATAAAGATCACGGAATCGCAATTTATTTCGAACCGGTAATTATTTCAACACTTCTTATATATAAATTGACTATCTTGCCGTGCGTACGTGCAGAATAGGCTATACGCATGCGCTCTGTTATCCCCACTTACGCATTCAAAACGTTGGTAAGGATACTCACTCACTAATGTATTTATTTGTGAATACGTATTTCGGATTTTCAGGTTTACAATATGCGAAAGCCAAAAAACATAATGCTCATTTATAAACTTAACTTAACCTTTTCAGGTATATCTACTTATCATAATTTAAATTTTTAAGCAGACCCTAAGTTTTTGTTTCTAATAATATATCAACTTTGTTTTATATTAAGCAGTAATAACGTTTCGCTTTTAACGGACTGATTGATTATTAAACTTGAAATTTCGATTGTTTATTAAACGTTCTCCGTTACAAACTTTGCTACCGTTTTTCACTCTTTTAGGGGAGAAATTTTCAAAAACCCTTTCTTATTATATATCTGCATCGTATAAGGAAAACACTTTCCAAATTTCATCGACACAAATGTGCACTTATACTTGAAAATACAATGTAAAACGAAAAAAAATAATGACCTTCTTTATATTAGTTAACATGACTAAAAAGCTATTCGATTTCGCACATTTGGGCGTTGTACATACAAAATTATTGAAAATTTGTGAAAAGCGTGGAAGTAAATTCGAATGTTTTATTTATTTTTAATAACAATAATTGATTTTCAAATTATTCTAAATACCGAAAAAAAGTTAGTTACGAAGATTTTATATTTGAATTGACAGTGAAATATATGGCAAAAAATTGCTCCCTTAATGCTTTTCCAGTGTTAGCAACCACGGAGAGTGGCATTATAGTACCAGGGCCGTAAAATTATCGTAAGTTCGAAAAAATTATAGTAGACAGAAAGAAAAATCGTGAAATTTGATTTTATCGTTTAAAATTATCATTAAAAGTTAATAAGTTCGGTTATATTAAAATTACTGAGTTTATTTAGAACTAATAGAATAAAAAATATCTTTAACTTGTGATTTGTTCAATGTAGGTATGGCGCGCATTCGATGGGTGTTTCAAATTTTAGTGCTTACTTAATTGATTATTATTTATATAGAGATTAATATAAATCTTTAATCTTAAAAAATATATTGATTTTTGAATTGTAAAAGGAGAAATTAATTATTAAATGGAAAAAAATTATACTCGGAGTTATAAGGACTTAATTTGTATAAAATATAAAGCCGATTGAATTTTGTTTAAATTTATTTTCAATATTTTAATAAAATTGCGTTAAATTGAAATGTATCCTGCTGTATCAACAGCGGATAATTTTTGCGCCAAAATACAAATTGAAAAAATAAAAATAATTGATAAAATTAGTAGCTATAAGTATTGAATACGTGATTGAAACAATTATAGTAGATTTTAACATTATAGTAAAGGCATTATAGTATATAGTAAAAGAGAGTGTAATTATAGTATATCTACTATAATTATAGTATGGTTGCTCACACTGTGCTTTTCAGCCGAATATTTAGTTACTCCAGATCACAACCATTGGTTCATAAAAGAAAATAGATTTTAAAAAGTTTGATTGTTGAAAAACGAACCAAAATTTAAAATCGCCTATTTGGTATAAGTACTACATAAGTATTAAACTTTCATACTAATTTTGTGAAATGACGTTATTTAAAATGTTATTAAAATGATATAAAAAAACACTTATATTTTATTTTTTAATATAATTTTGGATAAACTTTTTTTATATTAACAACACTTTGATTATTAAATTTTAAATTTCGGTTGTTGATTAACTCTACATTATACCATATTAAACATTTGATTGAGATAAAACCTTTAGTTGCGAATGCAACAGGCAACTACTAGTTTTAAATATTAAGGTAATGAAACAAATTGCATTTAGATGACTGGAACCCCATTGGAAGCCCGGAAACGTATGCAGTTTAGTCTACCGTTTCAACGAATCGAAAAGATTGCCTTCATGAAAAATATTCCCGAAGTTCTTTTCCCGATTCTGTGGGTCGAAGAGGTAAAATTTAACAACATATTTACTATTGAATTGTACTATAACAAAAGACTTTTAGGGAGTGGAACTCAACGCAACGTTTGTCAACAAATTAAAAAGTGAACTATTCCAAAAACTAAAAATTATGAAAATCCTCAAATGGACCATTGTGCTTCTGTCACTCGTTGGACTTGGAGCCGCTGGATTTCTTCAATATAAAAAATCAAACGGTTTCGCAGTAACTCCAACGTATACCAACAATGAAAACGGAGTTAAAGAACCGAAAAAGATAATTAGTACGATTCAAGATAGATTTTAAAGTAAAAATAAATGGAACAAAATAATTTATTTTCCGTAGAATTTAGTGCTTCATTTAGATGTTATATGGAAATGTAAAAAGTTATTGTAACTTAGGAAAGCTTAATAAAATTATTATATAATTTTCTTTTCGATATTATTTAAGATTTTTGTTATGGTAGATTTTTTCTATTCGTTTTTTTTTCATCCGGAAGTTCTAGCAATGATAAAATTACGGAAAGTACTTAATTATACATTCAGGATAATTAATATTCTAAATGGTAGCATTGAAAATGTTCGCATTTAATTATAAGCTTTAGGTCGATATATAGACAGCTGCAGTTTGATCAGGCAAAATCTTATAATAGTAATTTTATTCAATGAAAACTGAAATTTTTATTTGCTATTTTGTCTTCTTCAAATCTTTAACGTTTAATTGGCTTAATATTAAGAGATTTGAACAAAAAATTCTACTAAATAATTATTTTTACGTCATTTCTTTAACATTTAAAAGATAGACAATATATCTAAAAAATATTTTAATATTATTGTTAAAGTGAACCCAGTCTAATAACCAAGTAATTCTTCAACTTATATCTGAGAATTGTAAGCCTATAAAAATCTAATTTTAAATATACTAATCAAATGGTTGCCAAATAAATTTCAATGTTTTAAGAATAGATAAATTAAAAAAATTGTTAGAAGGATGCATTGATGTTCACGAAGTTATCCACCCTTTCCATGAAAAATAATCTCTTGATTTACAAAATTCCGATGAAACCGGTATGAACATATGGATCCCAGCTGGGGAGAACTGTTTCAAATTCAAACATAGAAAAACTTCAACAGTTCCAATCGAAAGCATTGCGCTAAATATTCAATGCCTCCTGATTCGTAAGATACCCAAGGTCTTGAAAATGTTAATGGTAAAACAGGAGATAAAAAGGTTCAGGGAAAAAGACCTGGAAAGACTAGATGGACATCTAAAGTTCTAAACATCCCTACCTTTATTCTACTAGACAACAATGAGACTTCAAAGATGAAATACCACTGATCTACCTGTTAGATTTTAACTACCAAATCATTAATATGGATTAGTCTACTGAGATTAATTCATTCAGCAGATCGTGCAGAGCAAATAGATCGTGCAACAATTGGAGATAAAAAAATGTTACCAATTTTAATTGGTAATTATTGATAATTATCAATAACTCAACTCCTTAGAAACTTCTTACAAAAAAAGAAAAGTATTGATACAAAAATAAGGCACTTACCTTTACTGATGTCGTCAGGAAACAGAATTCATCTCCATCTTACACTTTCGACCACAAAATATGGTATGAAAAATCAAAAGTACAATCCAAAAGTTCCAAGCACATCACAATCACCATCTAAAAAATAAAATAAAAACGTTTTGATTATTTTTAAATTTAAGACAATAAGAATTGTCTATCTAAATTATGGAGCTTCCTTATTTATGGTATTCAAGAATTTCATTTTCTGGATACTTTTTAATATTTGATATTTTTATAAAATTTTTTGTACTACGTTTCGCCACTTTTGCAGCTTCTTCAGGTACTTCAAACAGACAGTAACAATATTACATAATTAATCCAGTAAATACATTTAAACACAAAATACACTTAATAAAATACCTCAATTATTTTGTGTTTAAATGTATTTATTGTATTTATTATGTAATATTGTTACTGTCTGTTTGTAGTACCTGAAGAAGCTGCGAAAGTGGCGAAACGTAGTACAAAAAATTTAATAAAAACATCAAATATTAAAAAGTATCCATAAAATAAGAATCATTCATGCATAATAAAATGGATAAGAATACCAACAATTCAAAAATTTCCTTGGTTTTGAAACTACTTTGGACTAAAACCCGCATTCCATTAGGAACTTTTGCTCGTAGCTTATAAATGATTACACGGGATTTACGGGAAATAAAATTTTTATGCAGTACTGGACATTCAAGCATTCAGAAAATAGTTCATATTTGAAGTTATTACAATGGGAAGATGAAATTTGGTAATAGAATATATACTTAATTAATTTCCGTGTTCCTTCTCAACTACTGAAACTTAATGGTTAAAGAACTGAAGAAAGTGGCACAAAAATCTCCTAATCATAAAAATATCCGCGGTTTTGAGGAAATGTATGCTGTATCTACTCCAGATATTGACTAATCTCAATGTATTTGAGCTTATTATTCAGTGAAAATAAAAACGGAAATTAAGGAATATCCGTTGAGTAAAATTTTTTTTAACCAATTGTTAAATCTGCTACTTATAGTTGCAAGGAAAAGCATTTATCTAAAAACAAAATTGGTATACAATTTTCTTTCTCTTGCCACTCCAACGCCGAAGAGCTTTCTCCTGCTTTTATCAAATCATCCACGCAAGTTGGCCAGCCAGGATGTCCTCATTTTTCCCGGAGTTCTTCCCTCCTCAGTTCAACTCTGTATGATAAGTTGTAACAGGTGATATTTTGCGTTACAAATAATGAGGCCTTATTCACGGAAAGCCATAAAAAATTTTGGTGTTCATTCTAGTAACGACTTCTTATTTTCGTTCGCATAATATCTTCATAATACATTTAGAATTCAGTAAGAATTCGTACCATATCGTCAATAAGGAACACATATCACTTGACTATTTTTAGCCGCAGTTTAAAGGATAAAGTTCAATCTCTAAAGATGTTATAGGTAGATAAACCAGTAGTAAAAGAGAGGGCAAAAATAAAATGTGGCTAAAAAGTTTCAACTCTACCTAAGATTTAGAAATGGAGTGAAAAAAGAAGGACGATTGTAGCTCAAAAGGTGCCTAAAGGGCTTAATCAAAAGTACTAATTTGCCTACCTTTCCAAAATAGTTTTAATATAAAGTTAGAAATAGTTTATATTCCAAAAATTTAAATTTATCATTGGTTTTATAATTCACCTTTCCTCCATTTCCTTCATAGTTATGTACCTACATCAAATAACTAAAAATGGGGATAAGGACGATTTGAAATTTTTGGTCATTAAGACTTTAAAACTTTTGTCTTCCTATAGTCGTGGATAGAGATCAATGGTAATAGAAGTATCACTATAACGATAAACAGCATTAAATTACCAGCAAGCGGGTACCCTATTTGTGGGATCCCACAGAACTGAAAATGTTCAAGACTGCAAATTCAGGATTTTAATTTCATTATGACTTTACACTTTCTACTTAAGTTTAATTGAAAATAATCGTAAAGACTTTGTTTCGCACTTAGGAAGTATAAGAAAGCTGCCTTAAAATCTAACCTTAAAAAAGACAATAGACAAAATTAAGAATTAAGGAAATATTTTGGAAAAACGACAGATTATTACATTTTTATGTAAGCGAAATATAAGTTCTTAAGACAATTTTGTAATAGTTGAGTAAGATTTTAGGAAAATTTTATATTTATTTTAAATATAATTGATAGATATATTTAGATACATATTATGTAAATCGGTAAATCGAGGGCTACGTTGATCTAATTATAATTAAAATGAAAGTAATTTTTGACTTACTTAAACAAAAATAATGTCTAGTCGCAACAATAAAGCTCCAAAATAACACTTTTTAAAGGTATAAACCCAAAATTATTGAGTAAATTATTTAAAAAAGCTTTAATTATAATGACATTAACACGGCGTCGATAAACCACAAAAGTAACAATTGCTAAGCGACTTCAGACATGCGCATTGTCTAATACATTTTCAAGCGATTTATTTGAATTGAATTAAGTTCCAAAATTAAAACTATAAAAAGAAAGAAGATATCAAACCTCAAAACTAAAATTTAAATTAAAATTCAATTTTGTACAGAAAATAAAAATAGTAGAACTTTAGATTCAATGAATATTTATACAGTATAGAGAAGTTTAGCACCGTAGATTGTATGGAGACTAATTATCGGCTCAAAGAAAAATTGTGGGTTTGCTGTAAAGAGTCTGTGTAATTTCCACGCAAGAAAATCATTTTTTTTTCAATTATAAAGTGTAATTAGTTTTCTCGTCAATATCTGAACGACATAATGCATTAATAAAGAGATGGAAATATCAATTTTCAATCTAGTCATATTTTTCCACGGCTTGATTTTGAATAGCTATGCATCTAAAGGCGGATGTTGGTAAAATGCAAATAAAAACAAAAATCCTATTTCTTATTTTTTTTTCTTTTTAAACAAAATTAAAGAATATATAGATAGTGATAATGTAATTTAAAAACACAAATTTTTATCGTTTAAATTTAATTTTGATTTAAATATTTGATTATAAAGCCATAATTCCCTTTTTTAAAAAGAGGAGGAATAATTTTTGTATGATTTTACGTATTTTCCAAAGAAAAGTTCTTAGTCCAGAATTTAGTAAGAGTTTAGTATATTATCTCAGTGGTTTTAATGCATAGTTCTTTATAAGTTGTATAGGTTTAAAAAATGTTGTTGCAGTTCTAAAACAAATTTTGCATCACGTCCGTCTTTCGTCTATATTCTATAACATATTGAGACCCTAAAGCAGTGGTTCCCAACCGATTTGGGTTATGCCCCACCTAGACATTTCTAAAATCCTGATTTAACTCAACATTTTGCGGTTATTCACCTGAAGGAAGCTTAAAAGGTTATTAACTTGGTATTTAAACAAGCATCCAAAGAATAAGTCACCCATGAAAGAGAAAAATAAAAAATTAAGGCCCTAATTCTCTATTTTAAAGAAAAGAAGAATAATTTTCGTATGATTTTACGTATTTCCCAAAGAAAAGTTCTTATCCCAGAATTTGGTAAGAGTTTAGTATATTGTTTCAATGGTTTTATTATAATCATAAGTTGTATAGGTTTAGAGAATGTTTTTGCGGTTCTAAAACAAATTATGCATCACGTCCGTCTTTCATCTATATTCTATAGCATATTGAGACCCTAAATCAGTAGTTCCCAAACGATTTTGGTTGAGGCCCTACCTAGGTATTTCTAAAATCCTGATTTAATTCAAAATTTTGCGGTTATTCACCTGAAGGAAGCTTAAAAGGTTATTAACTTGGTATTTAAACAAGCATCCAAAGAATAAGTCATCCATGAAAGGAAAATTAAAAAATGAAAGAACAGTAAGAGAAGTAAGAGAAGTAAAGTCTCCAAACATATAATAGAGAACTGAAATGTATATGGAAATATTATTCTGAAGTAAATGAAAAGCAATTCACTGTTATTAACTCATTCTTGAATTACCCCATAGTCCTTGGTCAGTCCAAGACCCATGACCTATCAAAATATTACCATACCCCTTCGGTGGGGCCTGTGCCCCAAGGTTTATAAATTACACAGGTTGCTCAGTTAGAAAAAAAAAATGACGTCATACGAAGAATTTTGAAATTGATCAGTCTGAAGATATGTACGAATTTCTTCTGGATACGTCACGTATCCATCACGTAGCCCCCATGAGGCCACCTGTGTATTTTATAAACCTTACCTGTGCCCCACGGTGGGAATGACAATCCCTAGACACATATAAGAGTTATGAATCCCTATGACTTTGATAAAATATTATGTTATTAAAACCAGTTTAAGGATATGCAAAGTTCTAGATTTATTTAAATCTTATTTTTATTTCTTTACTATCACAATAAATGAATTGATATATATCTTGTAAAAGCTAATTAGTAGGTAAATGTTTTAGTTAGTAATGCTCGGAAGATTTTCTCAATACATATTCAGTTATCGTTAATAAATATTTAATATTGGTTAGTGATTTAACGGGAACTAGGATGTTCCTCATCGATCACGGCGTTCTGGGCACTTGTTTAGAATGTCCAGTGGTAAAAATAGACCTATTTCACATGGTGGTGCACGTGGTGTATTCTTCTTCTTGATTTTGATTCCTATACAGAAGTTTTTCTTCTTGAATTCAAAATATGAGAATTTGATCATGAAGATCAACTTATGATTGGATAAATTTTAATTTAGAATTACCCAAAGAAATTTTTGAACCACAAAACCTTTTAGGTTTTAAATTTTCAAAAAATTATGCTTTATTTTCATCGTACTTCTTGTATTTGAGTAATTATTTTAATAAATAGGTGTTATGACGACTTAAAAACTTTAAATTTTAAATCTAAAACTTATATCATCACCCTTTAATATTTTGGTATTGATTACTTTAATAATTGCACTAACTAAAACTAATGCATTAGATTGCATTAAAATTACATTTTTTACTTCAAAACCCTATGATAAAAACCAATTTAACAAACAATGGACATTAATTGAGTGAACCTACTAATGCATTGGTTTTATAGTAATTATGGGTGGGTTTTGTGGAAGAGCCGTATGAGAGTTAATAAAAAAACTATTCTAGTTTTAATAGAAACTATGTTTAAAATTCAGTCTATTTACAAAACCATTTATTTTAATTTTGTTATTTACAAAGTGCCTAATGTGACATACATATAATAAATTAATATTAATTTCGTACAATATTCTCATAACAATGATAAAATGCATATAAACGTATACGCACGATTTGTATCATATGAAATAAATATCTATGTTGTTTTTAGCTTTTTCCCTTGAAAAATTTTCACGCTATATGAACTCGACAAGTGATTCAATAAATATTTTCCCAAATATTTGCTTAAGACAAACAAGAGAATAATAATCAGGGAATAAACGACAAAAACGTCAATCAAGTAGTATTGAATTACGCCCAACTTTCGGGCCGGCGAGCGAAGATGCGGGGCGCCGCGATGACGTAACACGTACTCGGTCCAGAAAATGGCTCTTTCCAGAGGCGATTCCTTCTGGTCGCGGAGCAAAAGCTGCCGCTTTTTCACCTCGTGCTTGTATTTGCTGTCGTTGACGACGAGCTTAATGGCGCGGTGCAGCTTTTCCGCAGTGATGTGCTGCAAATTGAGCTTTAGCGCATATCCATCCACCTCAGCCTTGGCCGCGTTGGCGTCGTGGTCGCAAAAGACGGGAATTGTCACCACAGGAACACCGTGGTAAACGGTTTCAAACATGCTCAGCAAACCGCCATGGGTCACGAAAGCTCTGATTTTCGGATGGCCTACAACATAAAAGAGCATTGAATTATTAAATGTATTCGGTTGAAGTCAACAAATTTTCTTGATTTATTTAGGTTTCTTAAAAAAAAAACATTTCCTCTTTATTTTTCTTCAACAATTACCACCACAGAACAAAACTTTTTCGTTACCTCTGATCGTCTCATTTGCGAATAATTTTAACATCCACCCATTTAATTTTTTTCATGTTATTACACAAAAAATTAAAATATTCCTCTTTTTTATATCAGGTCTTCAATTTAAATAAAATTTATTTAAATATTTCAAAGTTAACAAAGTTATTTTTATTCTTTCTTTATTAAATAAACTTTACCATGTTTTTATTACTTGAAACATAGACAAAGTCAACATTTTTTTCCATTTTCTCCCTGTAAATCCCTGGAAAATTAAAAATTTTATAAAGTTACGGAAACACGCAAAATAAATATAAATTTTTCGGATTTAAAAATAGAAAATTATCAAAGAGATCTTCATACTTCACTAATATTTATCATAATAAGTACAGAGGAAATTTAAATGAAAATCATATAGCCATATGAAAACTGCAAATACTGACAAATACTATCTTGTCAATTACTTTGGCAGAGGATTGTAAAATACGTAACGTTGATTTTTTCTTTTTTTGGATCTCCCTATCCTGTTATTTATTTATTTCCCCATTATTCAAATGTTACGTCACATAATTTGAAAAAAAACATTTCTGTTTTTGTGTATTGAATGTAAATATTTATATTTATATACTACGTAACAAATTGCTCCAAATCAACCAACTCCTACATACTGTCCCTGGACATATTAATAGATTTTGCACCAAATATGATAAAAATACTATTTTATTTTTGAATTTAAATTTTCAATAGGATTTTACTTCCTGGAAAAAAAAAATTTTTTATGTTTTTGACCAATTAAAGTAACAAAAAAATTATATTTACCAAAAAAAAAATAGTTTTTGCTATAATCATTTAAACTATCTTGTTAATTTCAGTGAATTGAATTGATTAATATTTAATTAAAAGCTCTTTAACTGCTATTAAAGCTTCAATTCTTCCCAGCGTGCTGTATTTGTAGGACAGTAAAGTCCATTGCCTTTGTGGAGGATGATTCCATTTATGAGTTTTTTTCTGAAAGCTATTTTTCTGAAGTGATCACATATTTTGCCGATTTTCTCTTCATCAAGTTCCATTAATTTTCAATGGGATTCAAATCAGGACTGGCACCTTAGAGTAAGGTAATTGGGGTAATTATCAAGATTATACTCTTAATCAGGAAATATATTTCCTAAAAATCTTTACTTCTTCTTATAAAGTTAAAAATAAATAATATGAAATTAAATTTAGTAGAATATATAGTATTGCAGAAAATCATAAGTACTTCTAATAATATGACCAGGGATTGTCCAGCATCAGAGGTTTAGAAAGTATACCAACCTTAGTGGTACACTTGAACATTTTATATATGTATATGTTACATTATACAGAAATGTAAGCTGGTTGTCTATCATTGACAGTTAAAAAAAATTTGTCATTATAACATCCAACATAGTATACTTAAAAATACATTAATGTAAAGTGGGTAGCCCACATTGTATAAGAAACAAAATTAAAATATAGAAAACTGAGTTTTAGATACTTTTTAGGAAATTGAATAGAAACGATTTGTCTTTCCCGTTTAATCTTTAACTTTAATGATATCTTGTTGTTAACTGGAAAGTCTTTGCTTGAAGATATAGGATAGGATAATATTTCAGAGATACTATTTAATGAGGTCATGTAATACAATTCTATATTTCAGAAGCTGATCCAAAGAAATGCAAAGAATTGAATCTGGTTTTTCACCAAGATTAAATGAAGTTTGCAAAAATTAAGGAAAAGAATGTTTAACAGAAAAATTTCCTAACACATTTACTGATTATTGTTACAGAACAAAGAAGTTCGATCCAAAGAGTAATCACATTTAAAAGTATGGCAAGTTAAATAGAAAAGACAATCCTTATTAGTTATTTATTTATATTAAATAATTTTTTATTTAATATGGCGATTACAGCTAAGAAGACTACTTGCAGTTTATATCCCAATACCCTAATGTTTAACACATTTTTACAAATAAATTTTAAATCAATGAGATCGATTTTGTCAAAGCTTTTTACGAGTAAATCAAAGAGACATTTGATTGAAAACAGGAAACGATTTATGGATGAAATTAAAACATTGAAAATATTTGTTTTTCCATGAGTTTTAATCAAAAATAAAATTTAATGATAAAAAAATCAACAAAATTTTTTTGGTTGAATATTAACTAGAGCGAAATTAATGGGAATTCACATATCAAAAAGCAGCTGAAAATGATTTGCTAAATAATTCAAAAAACCTCATATCGTTTATATCATTAATTTTTATGCAGAAAACTTTTAAATTACATTCCATTTGCTTTGTTTTCTTACCAGCAAAAAAACCTTAATTAAAAAGTTACAAATTTACATAAAAAAGTTGAAATCGTAAAATACGTTTTAGTCTTTTAAACTTTCCCTACAAAAACATTTCCATAAAAAAGAAAATCCAGAGGAAAATCAATATCAAATTTTTCATAATTTCTGTAATTATGTGTTTGGTTCGATTGAATTACTTACATTTACTTTGAAAATTTAAAGTTTAAGAATTTAAAAACATTAAGCAATAAGAATTTGAGAGCTTTTCGATTGCCTGATGTGGATTTGGTACCATTTCCCCCCTAACATCTTGTGTTTAAAGTATTTATCATTCTTGATTGGTACGACTTGGAAAACTCAAAATTATTAAATTTGAACTAAAAAAGCTCAATTGCTATTATTGGATAAATATTGAAAATGTTTTTGGCAGCAATTTTGCGTCAGTATTCTGTATAACGTGAAGAGTATATAATACCGAAATGGTATTTCTTCGTGCATTTGACTAATCATTACAATTTAAATTCCTAAATATAATGTTTTTTCTTCTTTAACGACTTAACAAGTATATGTTATTATAAACTGTTTTAGTAAAGCTTTAAAATAACTCATGAACCAAAGACAAATTAAATGACAATTGAATATCTGTGGGCTTAAAATCAATTTTACTTTCTAGTTCATCTAATGTCCATGTTTTTAATGCTTAAGACCTTATTTTTTAAAAATACTGAAAATTATATATATTTTTATCAAATGAAAACCTTTTTCATATTGATTGTATTCACCGGTTTACTTTTAACTTGGAAGTCGAAACAATTTTAACGACTCAAAACCATTGTAGCTACCCCCAATATCCGGGCAGTAGATAACTACTGT
The DNA here is from genome assembly GCA_958496175.1 of Sisyra terminalis. Classification (NCBI taxonomy): domain Eukaryota; kingdom Metazoa; phylum Arthropoda; class Insecta; order Neuroptera; family Sisyridae; genus Sisyra; species Sisyra terminalis. The sequence continues at coordinate 60,278,391 of OY292274.1, forward strand.
AAATTAAAAAAAAAATCACTTAAAAATAATTAACAAAATAATAAGAGGTTAATATTTGTGGAAAAGCTGAAATTTCAAAAATATTAATATTTCTGACCAATGATGAAAAAGGACAACCAAATGTCTGAGCAATAATATTGTGGCTTAAAAATAAGAAATGAATAATTTTTTTGTTACCACATTTGGAGTATTTGGGTTTCAATGTTAAGACTATGATCTGATCTGTGGTCCTTAATGTGGAAGATATCATTATTAAATTGGTGCTCAAATATTCTTTAAAAAACGGTATATACATAAACGAACGGATTGTTATATTTATTTATTTTGATAAATACTTCTTTATTGATATTTTTGTATCAAATATGTTTATATACTTCTAACAGAATTTATTGAAATTTTTAAAACTAGAATAAAACTTATTCTTTACCTATACTTTCGTATACACTTAGATGCAGGGTAGGATTAGGTTCAGAGGTTCAATTTTACTATTCCGTATAATATTATGAAAACCAACCCTATTAGTTTGAAAAGTATATTGCTAATCAAACAAACAAATATCTGACTATGTTTAATTTACTGTGTATACAATATATAGAATATATTACAGTTCAATTTATGTAGTATAATTTAATATAATAATATATAAAACTCATACCATAAACATAAAATTGAACAGAAGTTCAAACAAAAATATTTGTGACATATTGCCCAGATACGTATTTCGATTGCCAAGCAATCTTCCTCAGTGGTCATCAAGTAGTTTAGATCGCTCCATAACTGCTTTGTGATGATTCACAAGTCATCACTGGGCGTATCTGGGCAATACGTCACAAATATTTTTGTTTGAACTTCTGCTCAAATTTATGTTTATGGTATGAGTTTTATATATTATTATATTAAATTATACTACATAAATTGAACCGCAATATATTCTATATATTGTATGCACAGTGTAACTGTTCAAAGTCAGCAAAAAAATCTTATTTTGATGTTTAATTTAATTAAATAAAATTTTTAGTAAGATAGTGGGCAATAAAAAGGATGTAGATCCATGTACTAATTATTAATTTTGCGACATGTTTTGGTCTTTTTTTAGACCTTCATCAGGCTTCTAAAATCATACAAACACATATACAGAACCCGTCAAACATTACTAATTGTTAAATTACCTTAATATGAAGTACACAATATACATCACAATAACATCGAAAATTTTTTCTTCTTTATCGCACACATATGTGTGTTTAGAAGCCTGATGAAGGTCTAATAAAAAACCGAAACATGTCGCAAAATTAATAATTAGTACATGGATCTACATCCTTTTTATTGTCCACTATCCTACTAAAAATAAATAAAATTATGTAAGATATGGACACAACCAATTTATTGTTTAGGTAATTTAATTTTTAATATTATCATCCGTATAGAAGTTTGTCATTTTACATTTTTTCTTGACCTTGTCGTCTGTCTCTTTTTGCCCCTTAGTAAAGGCAAAAAAGGACGACTAAGGGGCAAAAAAGTCCTGTATTTATTTTAAATATTTAACAGGTGTTATGAATTAATAACAGTATTTGAATCAATGGCATATTTCTGGATTTTCATTTGGGAAATTTTATTACAGTCATTTTTAACAAAACATAAAACTCTTCTTTCTTTACAATAATATTGACATTAATTGTAACATAAGTAATAATTTTTATTTCTTTATTTTAACTTAATCAAACTTTTCGTTTCCTGAATCACAATTATAACAAACGAAGTAAAGAACCCTCGATTAGAAATACAGTTTTCATGGGCCCATTGCTTGCAAAGATTGCGTTGTTTCCAACCTTCACGTTCTCACGTTATCACGTTATCACGGATAAGGAAAAAGTCCACGTAGACCTTTTTACCCCAGTTACGTTCAAGTGTTTTAATTAGGCTATAACTAGTTTATTGTTTAAATTAGCTTAAAGCTAATAATAAATCCTGAAAAACCACTAAATCTCATATACTATTCAATTATGTTTTAGTCTAGTCAAAGCAATATTACTGCTGGAAACCGAAAAGAATAATAATTTTAAAATTTACTTTCGTAAAACTACCGATATGCCGTCGTAAATCTCCTATCTATGATGTAGCTTAACTGCTAGGGTGGTCTCAAAATGTTTTTACACTGCCTCATCCTTACCATTATAGTTAAATAGAGCAATATGCCACTAGTATTTTAGATACTCATGGTGGACCTTTATACTCGCGGACCTTTAAGCCCCACTCTACTCTACTCAATTGTTATATTTATAAGTTTTTTTTCAGAGAAAAGGCAACAATTTCTTCCTATTGCTGAAAAAATCTAAAACTTTTAACTAATATTTCATGGAGAAAAACAAATTCCAAAATATTGGAAAATAATATAGGTATATAAAAAGTAAGGCCGAAAAACTGTAGCTAACAATTAACCTTAAATGAAATTAACGTTTCTATATATGCAACAATGCATAATCTTGTAAGTAAGTAGTACCTGTGGGCTCTCAAGATTTATAAAATACACAAGTAGCCTCATGCGCCACGTGACGTATCCAGAAGAAATTCGTACATATCTTCAGACTGATTCAATTTCAAAATTCTTCGTATGACGTCATTTTTTTTTCTAATGGAGCAACCTGTGTAATTTACAAACTTTGGTGGGCTCTTATAATAGCCACTGTAAAAAATCTTAACTACAAAAATAAAAGTTATCCCAGAAAAAAAAGTTTGAAATTGATTCCATCAACTCATATTTGATATAAAAAATTCAAACAAATAACTTTGATAACAAAACAAATATGTACTTAAATATTACTTCTCTCTGATTCATCTAAATGATATTTTACTTTATTATTCTACATTACCGTGTTGGTCGTAAAAGATTGTGGGTTGGTAGTTATAATGTTTGCCAAACTTTTCTCATATTTATTCAAAGGTAATTTCAACAACTTGGCTCGTAAGTGTTTTAATATCAAAATTTTATTTGCTAAAATGTAAGCAAACATTGAAGCAATAAAAAAAATATAATAACTTTTTAGATTTTAACAATGCGACAAAAATCGTTTTTTCTTAGTTTAAAAGCAAAACAAATATTTGATGTAAACGTTTATCGTTGGTTGTGTGTTCTTTAAGAATTTGAAGATTTATAAAGATTCCCCCAGCATCTCACTTTCACTATGTATCTGACCCAAAGAGACAATCTCCGATTTGGCTTGAACAGGTCGCGGTTCTTGGTTCGATCAAATGTGCCACAATTTCTCCAACTAGCAATTGTAGGTAATATGTATGTAGTATACCGAAAAAACACGCCGAGGCCAATTAAATTTTAACTCTAACCAATTTCCTATTATAATAAAGCAAGTGAAAGCGAAACGTTTGAATCTTCTCGCTATTTTCGCACCGAAAAACCACTATTATCTCAGTGGCATCAATTAAACTTGCCAAAATAAATAGACATTGCCAATAAGTATTTTCTCCAAAGTTTTCTTTCTTCTTTCTCGGACGCTCTAGCGAACCAAATATAGAATGATTCGAAATTTAGTTAGCATTATTTTGGGACCAATATAGAACGCTTTCTTTCGGCATGAACTCTGAGATACACTTTATCTTGAAAGAATAAATTTCCCTGGTTAAGTTCAAAGTTTCAGGATGGAAATAAAAGAAAAATTGGTCAAGCAAAATGTTGGACCATAATATCAGAAAATATCAGAACAAAATTTTCTGTATTTTCCACGGAATATTCAAATGCAAAATTTCAAAAGTGTAACTTAAAAAATAAACAAAAATAAGTCTTAACTTGAACATACCATTCAACTCTTACAGATACCACATATTGGAAAATCTCATCTTTTCAATCATTACCCAATATATTGACCTATAAGAATAAATTATGAATTTATATTTGTCGAAAACACAGAATTACCTTAGAGAGGCCACACTAGATTAGTTTACCTAAGATCCTAATGTTTGGATAATTGTATCTTGAAACCCTAAATCTATTAGCATTGTCGAGGGTTCAACATACGTAAACAGTCAATTAATTGGTATAATTAACTCATTGTTACAATAATTGTTGAATCAATCGATAATTGAAGCGTAATTACTGTAAAAGTCACGAAAAATTCCAATTTTCAAACAATAAATTACATCTAAACAATTGAATTTTCTCTTTTTTTTTAGTGAAACTTCGGGTAATGATATTAAAACTAATCTTCTACCGCAATCCAACGTTTTATTAGCCATAGAGAATATTATTGGAACGGAGATGTCAAGAAACCTGGTCAAATTTTTTGAGTCTTCATAATTCGATTAGAATTTATTAAAGTTTTCTTACATTAGTGAAGGTATTATGAAAAATCCTGTACGTAGAATTATTAACTTCAACAGAATTTAGGTTCGAAATTACAGGGCTTATTTTACTTTATAATCTTTTACAGTAAATTTATTTAAAGTTGAGAAGTGCTTTATAAAAAAAGTCAGCAATAAAAAGCTAATTTGGCGCACCCTGGAATTTCACTTCCAAAATAATTAAAGACAATTTTATGGGAAATTTTGCAGATTAAGTATTGAATATTTTTTTAGGGATAAAAGAAGGATGATTATGCTTTATCCTAGTTAAACAGAACAGGATTTTATAAGTTGAATTTAAGGAATACAGCAGTAATGCATTTCAAAGTTCACGTATTTAAAAATAATACATTCCAAATATGACATATTTTGTCCACCTTGCACTTATGCTAATCTTATTTTAGCACCCATTAATCATTTTTATGATTTTCTTTCATTAAATATAAACTCACCTAGGATATCCTGTTGTGGTAACCACCGACTAATTCGTACATTCTTCGGAACGTTGGCCATTGTGGTATCCCATTTCCAAAGAACTTTGTAAGGAAGCTGACCAAAAACGCGTAGCAACATAAATTTCAGTAGATCGGGCATATTTCCTTCTTTAACTGAAGAACCCATACTGACAAATATGAACCCTTGATCACCTCCATCATTAATAAAATCTTCTAGATCCTAAAATAAAAATTTTTCAAATAAAACACAAATAAATACTCAGTAGAATGATTTAAAGGACCTAAAACTTTATACAGAAAATTGAATACTTCCGATAGTTTTGGGTTTATGACTACAAAGGTATTAAAATATGAGATCACGGAAATTTTGAAGAAAAAAAAAATTTCAGTATATTTCTGTAGTATTTTATTGATCTAATTAAAAGATCTAGGGCTGTAAGCATACTATAGAACACCTTAAAGGACGGATAGTTAAATAAATTAAATACAAATACGAGTATGCTGAAAATTTTAGATTTCCATCTCAATTAGTTTTCGTGAAAGAAATTATAAACAAAAAACATATTTTTCTTTTTTTGATTTACCTGAATCGATAGCTTGTAAATCTTAATATACTTTAGGGGTTGATAATTTCTTTTCTGGAAAAATCAACAACTATAAAGCTTAATAGAGTAATTTTTAAACGTTTTATCCACGATGATGTTAACAATGAAATAAATGTGATACTATTCTTAAAATATTTTTTAAACATTAACTCACTATCTTTATAATATTTAAATTTATTTTTTTAAATAAGAAGATAATTCAGGTTATTTGAGAGCTTTTTGTTTTTTATTTAATATTTTTATAATTCAATTAGCTACGTTTCGTTACTAATCGTAACTTCTTCAGGCTTCTTGATTCACAAAAATAAAAGATTTTTAATTTAAATTCAATAAAAAAATGTTAAAGCCTGAAGAAGTTACGATTAGTAACGAAACGTAGCTAATTGAATTATAAAAATATTAAATAAAAAATAAAAAACAAAAAGATCTTAAATAACCTGAATTTCTTCTTATTTAAAAAATATAAAAGCTGAGATCTGAATGTTATCATCTATTTAAATTTATATTTTTTTAAAATATTACACAGTGGGATAAAATAAAAGCCAGTTTCCCACCAAATGTCAATTGCTGTTTGACCTGAATATGAAAATATACATAAATATACCCACAAAAAAATAAAAAAAAAAAAACTTTAGGTACACAAATATTCATTTTCAAGTGTCTTCTGACATATTTTTAAAAAATATTTCAATCAGGAAAGTATTTTTCCATAATTATCAATAAGCTTAATATAATATGCTCAGCGACGTAAGCAGTGATGCTTTCTTCAATGCAAGCGGCTCTTGGCCAATGGGATTGCGAGATTTAAAAATTTTCATTTGTTTTCATTTGTTTTCATTATTGAAATTTTGAAATTTTAACAAACCACACCTCCCAGATTCAATTTCAATGCAATTATATGAATACGTACAATACGTATACACAATATGGACCGTTTTGTGCACTGACGTCATGTGGAGTCTATCGATATATTAATTGTAATTAATGGTTTAGGTTTAAAAATATTTTTAAATAAATAAGTAGCAAAATTTTAAAACTAGGTATGTTTTAATGGAAAAAATATCTTATTTAAATTTAAGGTAAATGAGAATAACTGAAAATATTATTACAATGAAGTGGAAAATATAATGAACATTATAAGAAAATGCAATAATGAATTTTAATTTTGTCAATTTCTATATCTTTGGATATTTGGAAGATAGTTTCAAAATCTTACATTGTAATGTATGAGGATCATTACTTAAAACTGTATATTTCATAAATCTTTCTCAGTATATTCCAGGGGAAATTGGGGAAGTCCAGAAATTTCATTGAATCAAAAGAAAATTCAGGAGTTATTGTAATTTTTTCATAATTCAATTAGTATTTAGATAGCCAAGGAAGTTTTTTTATATATAGGATTAACTTGGCTTGGAATGTTACAACATTGAAGCCTTAGGCTTGTTGTGTTCCCTGGATCCCTATTTCACCTATTGTAAGCCAAAAACCACAGAACCAAAAGTCAGCACTGCATGTACTTCCGCCTGGAATATAGTGATTCCTATTCCCAAAGGTATTGAAAGTTCATACCTCTGGATTTTTCCATATATACTAGCACCTAATCCATTGTTTGTCACTAGGTTATCATCGTAAGAAATAATAAGGTTGATCAAAATATTCTTTCTGTTGAAAAAAAATATGGAAATTGTGTTCTTAATGTTCATAAAAACATTTAAAAAAATATTTTTTTATGGAATTCACAAGGTTATATAGTTGTTATTTTTTTCTTAAATAGACATTGTCATCCCCTAAAATATATAAAAATTATAAGTCCATTGGTTTAGTGAATTCTCGGGGAAAAAATGCTACTCTTATTAATTTTTTAACAATGATGTATGATATAGAAATAGGTATCTTCCCGGAGCTTATTGTTTTATCAATACCAAAACATATTTTAAGTATCATTAAAGTTTCTTTCCAGGATCGATTTATCATGCTTATCATTTTAGGCCTTTTGAATTTTTTTTTCATCTATACTAATATATAAAATTCTTACGTCTGTCTGTACATTTCGATTTTGAACCCTATTTTAGGGTAAATATTTGTTTCAAGAGGCCCTTATTCCAAATTTAACATTTTTAAAATTTTTGTCTGTCTGTCTGTGTGTCCCGATTTAACTAAAGAACGGAACAACCGAATTTAATGAAATTTGGTATTAAGAAACAACATAATTTCCCACAGACTATAGGCTACTTATCATTCCAAAAAAATAATAAGGGAAGGTATTCCCTAGGGATGAAAACAGAAATTTTTACTTTAGACTGATGAGTTATATATCATTGGAAAGGTAATTAAAAGTTACAAAATAATTTGTACAAATATTTTTAGTTGAACTGATAAAAAGCACAGTAAATTTAATTTAAAGTTTAAAAAATTGCCTCTTTGAAATATAAACCTGTATATATATAAGACAAATAGTTGATGTTAATAGCGTAATTGCTTACGTATCGGACATTCAGATTCTTCTAATAATAAAGACGTGGGTTCAAATCTTACAGTAAACTTTTTTTTTTATTTTTTTCTTTACAAAATTGTTGTAAATAGACCCTTAGAGTTGTTCAATATTGAAATATTAACAAAAAAAAAATAATAATAATAGTAATATTAATAATAATAATAGAAATAAAACTTTAAGTTAATATGTTTTCAAAACTATTTTTTGAAAATAAATTGATCATTATATACAACTATTTTATTCTAATTAACAGTTTATTAAATGTGTTTTTTTAAAGTTGACAAAATAGTGTTTTCAGGTATGATTATGTTTTTCGTAAAAGAAATAAGAAAAATAATAATTTTCATATGCCACTACAAATAGCAAATTTAAAAAGAAAATATAATCTACACCTACGTTACGCAGACGAAGTCGCGGGGATCAGCAGCTAGTTTTATATAAATTTAAGAAAATTTAAATATAAATTTTCCCATTATCGAACTATTGAAAAACTAATCTTTAAGTATCTCCAAATAGAATAATATTAAAATTTCATTAAAATTTCTTTCCAGGGTCGATTTATTATTCTTATAGATTAAGGTCTTTTGAATTTTTTTTTCATTTCATATAAAGTTAAGAAAATTTAAATATAAATTTTCCCAGTATCGAATCGCAGTTATTGAAAAATAAATTCTTAAGTATCTCCAAATAGTATTCTTATACAAGAAAGGACATTCACCCTATTTCTAAAGAAAACAGCTCATAAAGCTAAAGTAATTGTAACATGTGAGTGACCCAATTTTGTGTCACGGCTGCTGCTTGGAAAAATGCTACATATTTATCTGAATTTAAAGGTTAAATTATGTAATAATTTTAGTTGAATTATATTTAATTGATTAGTAAATACTAAAATGTAATTAATAAGTGCATAAGGCGGAAAATTTAAATTATTTGTTTTGAAATTGAAAATTGATAGTTTTATGCGTTGAGAATGATACAAATATTGGTAAACATTTGCGAAATTTAGTTTAATTTTTGGTTTTGGATTAATTAGATCGCTGCAATGACAAGCAAATGCAATATGCACTGAGAGAATGAATATGATTGCGTTGGAAAAAAATGAATATGAATGGTATTACCTCGGTAATGAAATAACCGGTGGAAAAATAATTACAGTAAGAATGAAAGTAAAAGTTTTACCTTTGGAAGTGGTTTTGCCGGCTTGCAGTGAATGCACGCGATTTCAGCGACGTTTGGTAGGTAAGGTCGAGGATAGGAGACCGAATGGTGACCGTTTTGTAATATGAAACTAACGTTGGTCATCGTTTCGTAGATTTGGGGTCGCCCCGAACCCAAATGTTTGGTGAGCACTTGTTCCAGCAAAAGATGTACCATTAGAGAATGAGCCATAGAAACTACCAAATAGTATCCAGTATTGAGAGTTCGCTCGAATAGGGACATTTCATCGGTAAAAGCTCGACCAAAAAACGGCGTCACTGAGTACGGGGCAGGACTTCCAGAAACCGAAATCGAGCCCATGTAAAACCCAACGGTATTTATGTACATAAACGGGACATTAAAATGATGGGCGAAGCCCACTGAACATTCCGGATAAGCCCCATCCATTATGATTAAGTCAAAAGTCCGTCCCGAGTGCAGAAAATTTTGCGTTTCCGGATCTCCCAGCAATGAATCACAGGTCTAAGAATGAAAACTTAAAAAATAAACTCTTAAAATAACCAAAAAGTCACTATATTCTTACTCGATATGCATAATTGATACTCTCATACATCGTAACTGGATCCTCGCCTCGCATCTTGGGACCAATTAGATCCCAATTGGTGAAATTTTTCACGAAAAATACCAAATCGGCAGGAGTTACTTCTTCGAGTCCTTCTTGATAAAAATCGGGGGGAAAGGGACTGATAAAGGTGATGTTGTGGCCACGTGGAATAAGACCTCGTGCTAATTCCCAGTAGGGAATTTTGTGCGACTTGGTTCCACCGAGGGTGACCATCAAAATGTTGGCACCCGAACATAACTTCAATGTTGCAAAAATCAATAGTGTTGCAGTTACGGCATAGTTTGGAAGAAGCATTTCCTAAAAGAAAATAAATGGTGGTTATAAAGTCATAATTTACAGATATAAATAAAAAGATAAAATTAAAAGTTTTCAAGTAACCGATTTGACTTGGGATGTCCCATATGCATCTGTTACATATTTCATACCATTAAGTTCACTAAGCCTTAAAAAATATACTTCTTTAATAATCTATAAAACCAATGGAAACCCTTGGAACTTTCAACCCTTAAATTCAAAGGAAAATAGAATAGTTGACACCTGCAAAGAATAAATTCGAAACTCGGCTTGGTCAAGTGGAAAACTTAACTCAAGCAAAATAAATTCTTAAACTTATAACTGACACAAAAAAAGAACTTCTCAATTGTTCCAATTTTAGTGCAAACAATGGATGGATGCGTTCCATTGTTCAATAATCGAGGTCAGCGAAATTCAAATATTCAATCGGTGTTCTTCTTTTTGTACAACAAAAAATTCCCTTCGACACAAAAGATTTAAAAGCTGAAAAATTTAATACTTTCAACCATTCTTACTTTCATCCCCAATATCCCTTGAACTACACGCACCATTTGTAATTGATCTTTTGTTTTATATAATCCCCCTCAATGATTCTGCCTAGTATATAGGGAAACACGAATATTTACAACTTAACCCAAAATACGAAACAATTAAATATGAGATTTAAAATTTTAATATGGAAAATTTGAACAAAGATGTAATACTTTACCGAAAAGATCATCAAACTGTTCAATTTTATGAAGCCACATTTTGGTTTGGTTATGGTTGTTTTAAAAATAAAGTTTTTTTTTTGTTGAAAAAAATCGGAAAATTCATAAAAAAATAAGATTAACTTATTTTTGCAAGTATCCAAATTAATAACTTAGGCCTTAAGTGACTCTACTTGAGGTAAACATCCGTAAAAATCTCTCTCTCGTCTACCAGATGGCTAATAGCAACTTTGTTAATAAAAATAGATACTTTGATCTAATTTTAATTATGGAAGTATTCTAGTCTAGAAATTCGAAAAAATCGAAATTTTTTTTTTCATTATTCGATAGTTTAGATATTCAAAAATGTCTCCCAAAAAGGATTTTTTCAAATTCGATTTATTTTCGTAGTTATGGCCGTTTTAGTGACGCGGCAAGCAGAGCGGTTGAGCGTACGACTGGAACTTTAAACGCGTTTTTCTCGAAACTACTTTTTTCGACAGGGTTGTCAAGATATCTCAAGTTCTAACCAGCCGATTCACTTGAAATTTGGCATGAATATTCCTTAAATATCTGTTTATCTTTGGAACTAGCAAAAAATAAAAATTTCTAATTCCTAATATTTTTAAAAAATTTGATAAAGTCAAAAAACCAGTGAAAAAATCGACCTAGTTTTTGAGTAGCCGCCATTTTATGGAAAAAAAATTTTGTTTTTGGATTCGCTAGTTCGGAAGATAGCTACATTCATGCAGATTAAGAATTCATTCTTATTTTATTTTTGAGATGACTACAGAGGTTGAAATCATGACAACCAGGACACGGGCTTTTTTTTTCCCCCTCTACTTCTAGGATGCATAACTCCACGATTTTTTTTTTTTTTTTGATATTTATTTTGTATATTCTTCAAACATCAATAAATAAATGATAAAAAAATGGATCGTAAAAATATCAAATGCTTCTTTTTTATAAACTATCAAAAAACGCTCGAAATTCGGGCCTCTAGACTAGAATACCCCCTTAAAGAAGCATTATATTTTTCACCTCCATTTACAATGGTAGCCGGTACAACTATCGGTTAGATGTATCTAGCTAATAGGAATGGAAAAACAAAAAATACAATTGAAAATTTTCTATTAGAACTTATATTGGAAGTGGGACTAACATATGATTGGTTGATTACTACCAATGAAATTCATTCTTACAAAAGCTCTAATGAAACCCTGTTTTGTAAATATATTTTATTTGATAAATTGGTTGTATCCGTAATTTACATAATTTTATTTATTTTTAGTAGGATAGTGGACATGAAAGGATCTAGACCCATATACTAATTATTAATTTAGCGACACGTTTCGGTCTTTTGTTAGGCCTTCATCAGGCTTCTTAATATGAAGTACACAATATACATCACAATAACATCGAATTTTTTTTTCCTTATCGCACACATACATTAAAATTTTTTTTTTAAATTAAAATTTTTATATATAAAAATTTATTTATATTAAAATTTAGTTTATTGGAGCAGTATACAAGCCATGCTTAATATCGTTGCCTTTTAAAAATGTTTTAATTACCACGATTTTAACTAATTTTATAAACAATTTTAATGTAAATAAATTTTAATTTAAAACAAAAATTGTAATGTATGTGTGCGACAAGAAAAACAAAATTCGATGTTATTGTGATGTATATTCTGTACTTCATATTAAGAAGCCTGATGAAGGTCTAATAAAAGACCGAAACGTATCGCAAAATTAATAATAAGTATATGGATCTACATCCTTTCATGTCCACTATTCTATTAAAAACAAATAAAATTATCTATTTTATTGTTAGAAGGAAAATATTTGTATATATCTTTTCTTTAATATCAATTTATTTCAAATTAATTTTCTAGGATTTAATGAAAGAGAAAAGATTTATATCTCAGCAGAACTTACAAACGTAATTGTTTGGTCTTCTTTAAAGAAAAATTCTGCGAATTTTTCGAAAGATATAATTTTCACAATTAATATATTATAAAAACGCTTCTTTGTTATAACGTCAAAGTAAAATTTGTCATTTCTTTCTTCAAATCAAATCAAAAGAGAAAATCAAGTTGCAGATTTTGCGATTGAAGAAATTATGAACATAAAGGTAATGCATTGTTATGAAATCCTTTCTAAATTAATATTATTTTCTATGAATATTTATTTCATGCTTTCAAAGTTAATTTCATTTAAAATTAATTGCCTTTGGTGCGTCTTAAGATTACAACAATGCCACAATTTTATTACTTAGAATGAAACGTATAAATTTATTATTAGTATTGTATTAAAAAGATTTATTTACCTGAAAGTATTGGCAATGTAACTTATGAACGAAATGCCAAAGTAAACTGCAATCGATTTTCTATCGATAGCAAGATTTATTTGAATAATGAAGCCATAAAAATTGTACTTGTTGCACTAAAAATACAACAAAAACGTGCAATTTTTTATTTATCAGACACTTTTCTTTCTATTTGTACAAATAAATTCAATAAAAATTTAAAAAAATAAAAAACGATAACCACAAAAACCAAAGAAAAATATCAATATTTTAACGATTGAAATAAAAGAAAGATTTATTAATTTTTGATTGCTGGAAAAAATTACGAAAATTGTTTAAGTAGCAACTCTGTTCCAAAGTTTTAAGAAGCTAAATTATCTAAAACAATTATAGTGAAATTTGTAGAACAATTAATGTTATAATGATGTAAGAGATCGAAGGTATTCATCATTTACAGAGAAGGTACTTATACAGAAGCTTTTTGCAAAAGACAGATCGTGGTTTTATCGACTGCCGATGTGGTTATAGAGTAAGTTGAAGAAAGATAGAAATGTAGAGGAAGAAGAAGATATCATTAATAAATAGTAACGACAAGATGATATAATATATGAGGTTATTATGTCAAGACGACAGTGCTGGAGGTGCTTTTTGAATCAAACTATAGTCTGGGTTGGATTCAATAGAAAATTAATTGCAAAAGCTCCAAAGCTTTCTGTATAGTTAAGAAGTGAAAATATTTTTTTCAAAATTAAAATTTAAAGCGCATGTAACAATTTTTGGAAAATTTTTGACTTTCCAAATGAAAATCAATGATAACTTTAACTATTATTGTTTTTGATTTATTTTGCAGAGGAAATTTTTACGTTTTTAATGTAAATTAAAGAATCAAAATAAGATTTTTTCGTTGACTTTGAACAGTTATACTGTGTATACAATATATGGAATAAATTGCGGTCCGTTATGTAGCATAATTTAATATAATAATATATAAAAATCATACCATAACCATAAATTTGAACAGAAGTTCAAACAAAAATATTCGTACACGTATTGCCCAGATACATATTGCGATTGCCAAGCAAGCTCATCCAAACTACTTGATGACCACTGAGGAAGATTGCTTGGTAATCTAAATACGTATCTGGGTAATACGCCACAAATAGTTTTATTTAAGCTTTTGTTCAAACTTATGTTTATGGTTTGATTTTTATATATTATTATATTGAATAATACTACATAAATTGGACCGCAATATATTCTATATATTGTTTACATTGTAAAATAAAGAAGTTTATACGTTTTTTAATCTTAAACCAGCTTTCTTACGATTGATTAACCATAATAGTTCAAATTATTTTTTAAGCTTTAAAAAAAGTTAGTTTTTGACTTTATTTTTTGCAATTTGAAATAAAAAAATGTTTTCAACAGTTAGAACTGTACTGAACTGTAAAAATTTTACTGAACTTCTCAATTACATTCAAAGTAAGATTCAAAGGTCCGAAATAATACATAATGCTTATAAGAATTCAGCGTTCAATGCATCGAAACCAAAAGTTTTATGATAAGTAATATTAATTTTAATGCTTAAACCATGAACCTAAATGGTTAAAAGCCAAATATTTAAATTCTATTTCAACTAAAATTTATTGGTTTTTCTATATTCTATCGTATCCAATGGCACATAACAATGTAAAACATTTTAAGAAAGAATCATTTAATACCATAAATATAATTTAATCATAATAATTAAGTGTCGTTTGTCTGTAATGTTGATTGATAAAATCGTTATTGTTTATAACTTATTGTGATCTTTGGATTTGGGATCGGAAGTCATAATAACGTTGTTGGTGCTAAAATTCCCGAAGACAAATTTTAAAAATCATATTCAGATCTTAGTCAAAAAACAAAGCGTTTTTATACATTGGACCTATGTATTTATTGTAATAATGGCTATCTTCTAAAAGCTTTGGCAATATTGTATAAGTTCTGATGTTATTCAATATATAGTATGATCTATAGAGCGGTTCTTTTATAGATGTTTGCATTGGTATGTTCTATTATCTCAATACCGTCAACAAAGGCATAGTTAAGTAGGGTATCCGCACTATATTAATAAGGCCATTTAGTTTCTTATTCTTTTGTGAAAGAGATATAATCAAAGTAAGATTCATAGCTCTCAATTAATACATAACGCTTATAAGAATTCAGCTTTCTATTCATCGAAACCAAAGTCTTAAGATTTTATAATAACAATTTTTATGATTAAACTATGAACTTAAAATGGTTAAAAGTCAAATATTTGATTTCGATTACATCTAAAATTTATTAGTTCATATATATTCTATCGTATCCAATCGACCACAACAGTGTAAAACGTTTTAAAAAATTCGTTAAGTACTATAAATATAATTTACTTCATAATAATTAACTGTTGTTTGTTAGGAATATCGATTGTTAAAATCGTTATTATTTATAACTTATCATGGACTTTGGATTTGGGATCGGAGGTTACAATAACGTTGTGGGTGTTAGAATTCCCGAAGACAAATTTTTATAATCATATTCAGCTATAACTCAAAAACATAGCGTTTTTATAAATTGGATCTATATATTTAATGTAATATTGGATATCTTCCAAAAGCACTGACAATATTGTATAAGTTATAATGTTATTCAATAAATGATACATAAAGCTGCTCTTTTATAGATGTTTGCATTGATACGTTCTATCATCTCAAAAAGGCCAACAAAAAAACATAGTTAAGTAGGGTTTCCTTACTATATTAATAATGCCATTAGGTTCCTTATTCTCTTGTGAAAGAGGTAATCAAAGTAAGATTCATAGCTCTCAAATAATATATAACGATTATAAAAATTCAGCTTCCAATGTATCGAAATAAAAGATTATGATTTTATAATACCAATTTTAATGATTAAACAACGTAAATGGTTAAAAGTCTAAAATTTAAATTCTATTTCAACTAAAATTTGTTGGTGCATCTATATTCTATCGTATCCAATCGTTTACAACAATAAAAGCAATTTTAAAAAATGTTCATTTAATATCAAAAATATTATTTATTTCATAATAATTAACTACTGTTTGTCTGGAATGTCGATTGCTAAATTCGTCATTGTTTATAACTTATCGTGATCTTTGGATTTTGAATCGAAAGTCATAATATTGTTGTTGGTGTTAGAATTTCCGAAGACAAATTTTTAGGATTATATTCAGCTATAAGTCAAAAAACATAGCGTTTTTATACATTGGACCTATATATTTAATGTAATATTGGCTATCTTTCAAAAGCACTGACAATATTGTATAAGTAGTGATGTTATTCAATATATATGATACATATAACTGTTCTTTTATAGATGTTTGCATTGGTACGTTCTATCATCTCAATACTGTCAACAAAGAGATATAGGTAAGTAGGGTTTCCTCACTATATTAATAAGGCCATTTGATTCCTTACTCTTTTGTGAAAGAGGTAAAGGACTCTATAGAACATTATAACGTCAAATAATTGACATTATGTAGTCCTTTACACATAATTTAGAAAAAGGGTATTTATTATTAGTAGAATCCAGGCAATTATTAGAGCTAATAACAAAATGTTATTATTTGAAAAAATTTTTGCTTAAAAAATAGTTTTTAATGACAATTTTTTTTTATCTATTATTATAAAGAGGAAAGATTTGATTGTTTGTTTGCTTTGAAAAGGCTCCAAAACTACTTGACCGATTTGAAAAATTATTTCACTGTTAGGAAGCTACATTATTTCCGGTGAACATAGGCTATATTAAATTTTCAAAAAAAATAGGGATCCATACTAAAACTCCAATAATGTGTGAAAAAATTACCAAAAATCTTTCTTACATCGCGTGCGCTGGCAATTTAACTAAAGAACGGAGCAACCGAATTTAATGAAACTTTATACTAAGATACAACACAATTACTCACACACGTTAGGCTACTTATCATTCCTTAAAAATAATAAGGGAATGTACCCCCTACGTAAAAACTGAGGGATGAAAAAAAAAACGTTTACTTTAGATAGGCGAGTTTTATATCATTGAAAAGGTATTTAAAAGTTAAAAAATGATCTGTATTAATATTTTAAGTTGAACTATTAAAAAACACAGTAATTTAATTTAAAGTACAAAAAATTGCCTTTTTGAAATATAAATGTTTTTATAGATAATAATCTGACAGTAAACTTTTTTTTTACAAAGTTGTTATAAATAGATCCTTAGGGTTGTTCAGTAAGGAAATATTAACGAAAAAAATGTAATAGTAATACTAATTATAATAATAATAGTAATAAAGCTTAAAATAAAACGTTTTTAAAACCGTGCATATATAAAATGGTGTATTTATATACTCCTCTGACTGATGAAATTTTAATATTCGGTGTATTCCTTATTGGAAGTAGGCATGTGATAAGATTTTTTTTTTAAAAATTCCTACCCTAACGGACAAGGGTGGATTCAGGATTTTTTTCTTGGGGGGCACAATATATTTTATTTGCAAGTACGTGAAAGGGATCACGAAAAAAGTTCGTAATTCCAGCCAGAAATCATCATAATGATAAAAGAAAATTAAAATCCTCTTCCAGAGCAAAAGGCATACGCCAAATCGTGTGTGTTGAACTCTGGACTATCCAATATGGTTTAATTATATAGTTGAAATTCAGATATTTCAATAATAAGTTTAAAGATACATAATGGTTATACATGATTATGGAAGAACTGGGTTTCGTGCAATTGTACAAATTTCAATTTCGCGGTTGTGTTGTACAGTGCAATAGTGTAATAGTTTTTGGAAAAAGGTTCATTCGGGAATCGAAAAAGGGATATGGGGTTATTTTGATGCGAGTATTTTGATAATTTTCGACTTTTTTTAGTCATAATTAAGACCGAATTTATTGAACTTGGCGATATTTTTTGTTTGATGTATGATGTAGTAGATTATATTTTTCGTAAAAGATTAAGAAAAATAAAATACGTTACGCAGACGAAGTCGCGGGGATCAGTTAGTTCTATATATTTTGATGGGCTGCATATATATTTTGAGTTGAAAAATAATTATCTTTATATTTCTTAGCCGGAAAAAAGGTTTAAAAGAAAATATTTTTTTTCATAAAGTTCCACTACACCAAAAAATTTGGAAAAAATCCTAAGTGTAGAGGAATGCTGAAGACATTTGTAAAGGAAATTTGGCATTAGACCCTTTTCAAAAACATACCCAAATAATTAATTTTAGTTTTGTTTTTGTCCTTAAAAATCGACATTCCACCGGGAATTCAAAGTAAAAATACCATATGTTTTCATGCCTTTTACTCCTAAGAATGATAAAAAAACCCAATGATCATTGATTTTAAATTTTACTAATAAAACATAAAAATTAAATCGAAAATTTTTTTTTTTTTGAAATACTTGAAAAACGTTTGAGATAAAAAGCTGAAAATTTAGCTAGTTTTTCTTATTCAGTATCCAACGATCTCCTGAAGTTGAATCAAAAAACCCACGGGGATAGTTTTCCCATGCAAACCCTGCTATATTCTTTCAGAAGATATCCGTAATAAATTTCCCAACAAAAGCTTGGATTGATACGTAAATCTAGCGATATAAAGTAAAGTAGTAGAGTAGTATGAGTGTTTTTTTTTTGTTTTTCAGTTCTACTCTATTTTTAGTAATTAAATCCTCTTGTCTCATCTTTGATGGCAATATTATTTAGGGATTATCAAAAGAAAAAAACATTACAAAGGCAACAATAGAAGCGAAACAGCGTTTGAAGATTATAGAATATTGCTTGCTTGTTGACACATTATCGCACCTGTCTTTGTGGATTTTCCACTTAAAGAAATTGTAGACTTAATGAATTTCATTCAATTCCCATAACTCTTTCAGTACATATCCATTATTTCACAAAAACAAAATCTCCACCTTCCACGCAATATTGGCCAAGGATACTTCATCATTGTATCAATATTTAAACTATTTTTCCTCCACCTTAATTAAGTCTACCAAATTTAGCAAATATTTTCGGTTAAAATTTTTTTTCTTTATGTACTTTTCTTATTAACATAATCGCATTAAATTTCGACTTGCTTTGAGGACTTAGGGAAGCTAATCGCTGAAAATTGCTTTACATTGTTTGTACATGAGATTATCAAGTTTTTAGTGACGCAAATTAATATACTGGATAGTAAATAGGTATATATATAAAATCTATTGACTAAAAAAATTGAAATTATATTGTTTAGGCAAGAAAATTATTGAGACTGAACCATACATGGAACAATTGCACTAAAATCGAAGTTATATTGTTTTATTAATGCCAATTAAATGTGCAACTTGAACGCATAATTTATGCACGTGCGGTTTTAACGATTAAAACGTGTTGTTTATAATTGCGAATTTTCTCCCTGATATAATAATACCATGATTATTTTCTCTCAAACATGTTTTTTTTACATTTTTCATCGTATGCCAATGGCAAACATATTGTTATTTAATTGTT
Organism: Sisyra terminalis; assembly: GCA_958496175.1. NCBI lineage: Eukaryota > Metazoa > Arthropoda > Insecta > Neuroptera > Sisyridae > Sisyra > Sisyra terminalis. The sequence continues at coordinate 60,297,903 of OY292274.1, forward strand.
ATTGGTTTTACTTCGATTGTATTTGAATGACTTGTAAAACATATAACTTTTTATATAAGTAAAAGCATTTTAGTTCTACTATTTCTTGGTTTTTGGTTTGCATTATGAATACATAATCTGATAGTACACGATAAAAATCGCTTAATAAAAATTCGATAATAGTTTTGGACTCACAAACTCTGTATAATCAGCTTGTAGGCTTAAAATATTGATACCAAAGAAAATTTTGATATTCATTAACTAATTAATGTGATTTAGATGTTAATTTTTTTAATCGTTAAGTTTCAATCCATAATGTTAAACTAATAGAAATCGACAATTTATTGAATGCTTATAAAAGTATTGATTTGTTTCGATTAAATTATTAGCATTTTTTTGCTTAATCAATGGTGAGAAGCGACTTGGGAATTTTTTGTTGTCATTGGTTTTGATTCAACTTTCTTCTGTCAATGTTAGTCGTTAAAATTAATTTCTTATATTTAAATTTGCTTCATTAAATCGCTTAATAAATAGTTGCTTTTTTCACTTCAGTTGTTTGAGAAATTGATAGTTTTTTTTTTCAAGGAAATAAACTAGAAGTAGGTTGAAACAAATGGATTTTTCATTTAAAATGGAGAAAAGTTATTAAATTTAAATTGTACTTTGGTTATTCATCCGAAGTGTAACCAATGACAAACAAGTATTTATATTTGTTAACATTATTTGCGGAGGTAACAGTTAGTATTAATAAAAGGATAGAAATTAGAGTAATAAAAGAATAATTAGGATGGAAAGAAGTAATAATCAGAAGGACCTAGATTTGGAGAGTACATAAGATGTGGTAAAAGAGCCCAATCCAACAGTAAGAGCTTTGAGGAGCTTAAAAACCCGTCTCCGAAATATGACCATTTTAGAAATAAAGTGTAATGAGGCTTTTTCTGAGATGAAGAAGTAATAATAGTCCGGAAGCTAGTGACCCACGATTCATGAATTGCTTGACGAACCCTGCAATTTTGTATAGGAGTATCTACTGGATAGTTGAGTAGGTAGACATTAGGGTGTCCGTTATTTCCCAAATATATTTTTTTACAGCAATCGCCCCCTGAATTTTTAGTTTAAGATACAAAAAAAAATATCCAATACAATTAAGCTCTTAATTTCTGGATTAAACCGTGCCGGAATCATGTTACTTTTACCATTTAAATAACATGGGATTATTTGACTTTTTACTTTTATTTTTTTCTGAAAAATAAATGGATGAAAAGATTTAAAATTAAATTATTCTGACGTAAAATTTAACGCTCTACAAAAGAGGTCTCTTACAAATTTTCGGTTAAATCACTCCATTAAAACTTATTCAACATTTAACTCGAGTTAACTTGTTTAATTTGTATTTTGTAATTTATTCAACATTTAATTTGTTGACTTCAAGTTCTAAGAAATTTCTCATGGATGGCGTTAGGTGAAATGGTAAAAATTCGAATTTTATTTGGACTTTTGTCGATAGTCTCATTAATTAGTATGAAATTCACTTCGTAGGTACAAAGTATTGATTAAAGTACGAAAATTTATCCTGGATAAATTGAATTTCACGACTATAGCGAATTCGAATCTTATGTCACCTGTTTTAATTGTCAAAAAATGATTTTTTGTTTGATTTTCAATTCAAGCCATAATATTAATCCAAATAATCACTGGCGCTCTAATGATAATAATTTTTATCCTCTCTTCCAATGACTTTATAGTTAAAAAAAAGTAAAAATGAGCAAAAAGTTTAAAATATTGCAAGATTTATATTAGGCACAAGTTAAATGTTGAATAAATTTTATTGGAGTGATTTAATCGAAAATTCATAAAAGACCTTTTTTGTAGAGCGTTAAATTTTACGTCATAATAATTTAATCTCAAATCTTTTCATTCATTTGTTTCTGAGAAAAAAAATTAAAAGTAAAAAGTCAAATAATCCCATGTTATTTAAATGGTACATGTAACATGATTCCGGCACGGTTTAATCAAGAAATTAAGAGCTTAATTGTATTGGATAATTTTTTTTATATCTTAAACTAAAAATTCAGGGGGCAATCGCTGTAAAAAAATCAATTTGGGAAATAACGGACACCCTAGTAGTCATGTGTTGCCTGGACCTCTCTGGGGACACCAGGTAGGGCACATAAGAGAAAGCTGTAAGAAATATGATCTAAAAAAATGTTTAACTTAAAAGCCCACAAACACTAATCGATGGTTAATGTGATGTAAAACTACGAATTAAATAAGTTTCACTCATGGCATATTTTTCACAGTCATACTTTTTATAAATATTCGGGAAACTATAAAATCAATTTCTTCATTATTTTACTTTATTATTGTACTATTCTACTATCTGCAGATATTATAAGTTTAGAAATAAGTACAAAATTTGAAATACTTAGTTGTATCTTATTATCAAATACTAAGAGTTCTTATGTGACAAAATAAGTAATGTCTTAAACAATGAATATTGTGTATTCATTTTATATAAGAAGAAAATAAAGAAACTTATGGGACATCCGTATACTTTCAAGCCCTTAAAAATTATAAGGTAAATTATAATTTCTTTTCTTATGGTTTTTGAATTGTCTTAAGTCCTTTTGTTTTCGCTGTGTTATTGTCATGATCACAATGTGCTTCCCATTACAAATAATCTTTTTGACAATAACAAATTTTCAAATTAATTTATTAATAATATTCATTCTTCCTTAGCAATTTAAAGCTTGAAAAAATGGCAATAATTCTATTTAACATTTTGTTCAATTGATCTTACATTGTTATATCATATTACTACTAATATTAATTATAAGTTTTGTTTAAAGATATTAAGATGTTTTAGGTATTATAATAGGTAAGCAAGAAATATACATATTGAACCATTTTTTGTATTCCAAGCAAAAACTTAACACTAAAATTTTCAGAAGAACCCAGTATACCGTATGTCAAAGATAAATTTTTCTGATACTCTTAAATAAAACATAAATTTCCAATTGGTAATGGAATAACGTTAAAATAAAGTTGCATCTTTGTATACATTAAAAATGAATCAAATGAATACAGTTCACCAATTTGATACCTGAGGGGATATCACGTACTGGGTCGAGAATCTTTTTCCGCATAAAATTATATTTTTCCATCTAACGATATCCACAATATACAATACAATATACAATGATATATACGACATATGCAATGATATGTCAACAATATATTTCGTTTATATATGCCGTAAAATATGGCTACTATTGTTATTGTTCTTACTAAATAAATTTTCCATACCTCAAAAACTTTTCCAAATACAAATTTCACAAATTATTCAGTGAAATAAAAATATTGGAAAGGAATTTTTAGATACCTTTTATAAATTTTTACAATGTTATTCGGCTCGATAACTTAAGTTAGTTTTTTATACATTTTTTTCCTAGTTATATGCAAAACTAGAGTAATATGCTTTTGCATATATATATTTTTATTTTTCTTTCCTACTGATAAATTTTGAATTGTTACTAGAACATTGGTATCGTAATTTGTATCTAAATATTTAATTTCTTGAAAATCAGTTTTATTCTTCTAAAAGAAGACATACAAGCAAACCAATTGATAAATAGACACAGAAGTTATAGCATTAAATTTAGAATAGTGACATTAAAAACAAATCCATGTTGTTTTTATTATAACATTTATTATAAATTATTATTATAAGATGTGTGTTTGTGTTTTTCAATAATGTTTTTTAAACAATTTTTTATTTATCAATACCAAATTGTATTCTTGGTCTGTTGTTCTATCATTTGGGTCATGTTACAGCTTATTTTTATGACATTTGTGGGGTAATTTTTAAATTTTGAGCCCTGAAGAAGTAAGGAATAATTGACGAAACGTTGGTGATAAAATGAATAAGATTCCACAAGAAGCTTCGTCCTTATTGTCCACAATTTAATTATTATATTTAAAACAAATATTTACCAAAATTTTATAAATTAAGAGAATTTGTGATGGCCTGTTTTTCAAGCATTGGTTCTGAGGACTCATAACAAGATAGAATTTTAATCTTTTTATCATTTATTTATAATTATTTTAAGCATATTTATATACATTTTCAGCCAATAATCTTTAATAGAACGTGAGTTATAATACTCCAAACTGCTAACTACTTCCACAATTGTCTAGTAGGGTTATAATTATACCGACTTCTGTATCTTTGTAGCGACTGTAGCTTTATAACGACTTCAAATTTTAAGAATTACTTTACATATTCTATACATTTTAAAGAAGCAATTTTCGACAACAAAAAATAATCAATTGTATAATCCATCAAATGGGAGAACTGCCATAATTATAAGTACATTCTTAGATTCTACACTTTGTGGATAATTTAAATTCAAATGTATAACAATTATTGGCTATTGCAATTAGACATGCCTACAAATTTTGGCCAAAATAATTCATTATTTTCCGTTAAAAAATTGATGATCAGTAAAAGAAAATTCAAGATCAATAGTGAAACTCTTATTTAGATTTCAGAGCAACAAATATTTTTATAACTCTGCTATTTATTTTTAATTGTTGGCTCCAAAGATGGCGATCTCATAAGATTGGAATTGGAAAAGAAAATTTTTGAAAACAATTAGCGAGCTCAAGTTTCTCTAATATCCTTTCCTTTGTACTTTGAAAAGCCTCCTTTTTCTTTAAAATGTACATAAATTCAGAATTGATCGTTAGTTTTGACCCATTTTTCTATGCAAAAAAAAAATACATTTAAAATTTGATTGTTTGTTTGCTTTGAATAGTCTCCGAAACTACTTGACCGATTTGAAAAATTCTTTCACTGTTGGGAAGCTACACTATTTCCGGTGAACATAGGCTATATTAAATTTTCAAAAAAGTTAGGGATCTACACTAAAACTCCAATAATGTAACCCAAGGTCTGAAAAAATTACCAAAAAACATTCTTTTATCGCGTGCGCTGCGAAAACTATTGGTTATAGAACAAAATAATGTAGTACGATTTTGCAGAACATATCATTATCTACAAAAAATAGAGCGACAGCATATGTCTAACTATTATAGTTATGTCACAATAAGTGTTTTTTTCATTTTAAAAAATATATATAAAATACCACCACTATAAAAGCTTTTTTATTTGTACTTTGGGATTAATCCTTATCAAAATAAATGACTTCATACTTAAGTTTGCTTCAATGCCATTATATAACTTTTTGAGTTATTCAATTTGAATATTCCATTCGAAAGATATCACAAGTTTAAAAATGTAACTAATTTGAAAAATGAAAAATGTTAAAATATAAAAACGTGCCTTTTTGAAATATAAATGTTTTTGTACATAATAAACACTTAATAGAATTGTACGTTCATAGCACATTCGCTTACGTATCTGATATTCTAATGCTCACATTAAAAGAGACGTGGGTTCGAATCTTCCAGAAAACTTTTTTTTTTAATTTTTTTTTACAAAATTGTTGAAAATAAATCCTAAGGGTTGCTCAATAAGGAAATATTAACGAAATAAGTAACAGTAGTAGTAAAAAAATAATTATATTAATAAAGCTTAAAGTAAATACGTTTTTAAAACCGTGCATATATAAAATAGTGTATTTATATACCCCCTCTGACTGATGAAGTTTTAATATTCGGTGAATTCCTTATAAGAAGTAGGCATGTGATAAGATTTTTTTTTTGAAAATTCCTACCCTAACAGAGTGAATGGGGGTGACTATGTTTATATTAGAAAATGTTAAGTTAATCAACAATCGAAACTTTGAATTTAATAAGTGTTATTAATAAATAAATAATAAATAATAACGTATTGATAACGTATAAATAACGTCATTTCATTAAATTAGTATGCAAGTTTAGGCAGTAGGAACTTATATCAAATACCAAAGAGGCAGTTTTTAATTTTTGTTTGTTTTTCAACAATCAAACTTTTTTAAAATCTAATTTTTATGAACCAATGATTGTGATCTGGAGCAATTTTATATTCTGCTGAAAAGCATTAAGGAAGCAATTTTTTGTTATATATTTCATTATCATCAATAAATTTATAAAATTTTCCATACTAACTTTTCTACCGTTTTTAGATCAATTTTAAAACCAATTATTATTATTGAATATAAATAAAATATTCGATTTTACTTCCACGCTTTCCACCTATTTCCAACAATTGTGTATGTACAACGTCCAAATGTGCGAAATCTAATATTCAAAAATCTAGACTCTTAACTTCTGTTATTTTGACGCGAGTATTTTGATAACTTTCGACTTTTTTTAGTCATAATTAAGACCAACTTTATTGAACTTGGCGATATTTTTTATTTATGTATGGATGCTGATTGATTTATGGATTATTTGGTTCACTGTTGGTATACCTACCGTAGGTATACGCAATAGACATACTCTTTTTAGATATTTATAAATATTTTCTAAAGTTTAATTGATGATTACATACAATTATTTTATTATAAGCAACAGTATATTAAATGTGTCTTTTTAAAGTTGACAAAATAGTGTTTTCAGGTATGATTATGTTTTTCGTAAAACAAATAAGAAAAATAAAAATTTTCATTTACTACTACAAATAGCCAATCTAAAAAGAAAATATAATTTACACCTACGTTACGCAGACAAAGTTGCGGGGATCAGCTAGTCTCTAATATTTTGCTTTTCCAATCAAACTAAAGGTAAAATAAGGTTTTTAATTGTAAATACTCACAATCTATAGCATGTTGATTGTTTAGCAAACTTTTCTCATCATAAATTTCCACAACCATAAGGAAAATAAGTTTTTCGATTAGGTTCAACGTTAGTGGTCTCGCATGGCCTCAACGATATTATAAATTAACATTGAACTACGGAAATAAACTAATTTAAATTTCTTATCCATTTTTCAATTTGTATTTTCATTACAATGATAAAATAAAATCAACGTAAAACTCTTGTCATAGCGTTTGTGTTTGTTTCTCTTTTTGAATGATTGCAACGCAAATTAATAAATAAATATATTTTCACCGTTTCTTGTTATGAAAGACTTTCAATTTCGAGAATTTAAAAGTGAAAATCTATGTACGAGTATTATGCCGCGGGGATTTCCAACACCTAAACAAGTTCTCAAGTGCTACTAAATCCGATTTTTGAACGATAGATTTGACTGATATTTCGTTATTTATTTCACGTACTAATTTAGTGGTTATCGCAACGACAAAAATGTAATAAAAAACATAAAAAAAAATATGAAAGTAAAATCACACATTAAGAAAAAACGGAAATTTCCCGTAATAAAGCTATCCAATATCTGTACGGTACTTAATTATAATACCTACATGGAATTCCCTCACAACGTTGTGGGTTCGAATTTAGCCTAGCCCTTTTTTATTTTCTATTCAACTAAAATCGAAAACCAATAATTTAAATTTGTAAAGAAAAGAAAATGAGTCTGTTTCCTTAGCTGGTCAATCTTTAAAAAAAAATCAACAACTAATTAATAAATCTCCGGAATTTTTATTTTAATTTTACAATTTCCAAGAAAATATTAAAGATATTCAACAATGATCATTTTCACACCCAAATTAGACCAATTATCACAATTGTTACTATCAAATATACAAAAAATTTGACCTTGCCATTAACCTTTAAAAATTAGGCATTAGACACAAAACTGCAAAACTGAAACCAATTTTTACGGAAAAATATGGTACGTAAAAAAATATCGTTTATCTCTTCTTTATAGCCCACAAATTATTTTTATTTTTTTTCAAATTTCTATACTGTAGTTCATAAAAATCATAGATCCGTAATAATTTGAATACAATCATGAAAAAAAACGGACTCCTAAAACCCTAAAAGGATATAAAATCCCCCAAATTTTAGCAAATAGTTAAGAAAAGATATATGGATCAAATTTCTTCAAAAGAAATAGTTGATTATTCCAGCAGACGAAACTTTCGATTGTGTTTAGTTTAATTATCTATTGGCCTATAATTCTGAAGGTGAATTTAACTGTAGGCTTACGGAATAATTAATCACAAATTATGGGACTTAGAAGTATAGTATCAATTATCCAAGTTTCAAACCAGAATAATTTTCAAGTTTCATACAAAGATCAAATAAATTTTGAAAAAAAATCGCAGATTAAAATACTGCTATATACCTACTGAAGTCGTAATAAATACTTTTTTGATACTTTAATTGTTTCGCAAAAAATTTTTCTTACAAAGTATTATATATTTTCACAATTAAAATATAGGCGAAAAAAATATTTTTAAAATCTTTCTATCTTTCATAGTTCATAATTTTTTTAAGTAAAGTTATGCTATTTTAGTAATATTCTTCACCTAAGTATGACAAAATAATATCATCTTGATGGAAATAAGAAAGTTATAACTTCTCACTCTTCCTCCTTAGAACAATACGTAATTTATAAAGGAAATCAAATCGGAAATAAAAATACTCTTTAAATTATACTTTTGGGTCTTTTATAACATAATTACTTATAATTATGTGAATACCTTCCTCCTATCCACGCTCTTTTGTGGTACATTAATCCGTAGTACCAAAACTTTTTAGAATACCGAATTTATTATTTTGAAGGACATTTATTACATGAAGTAATCTGTTATAAACTCAATAACGGTAATATTTATTTATTTTTGATATCTTTTTTAATAACCAATCAATATAATTTCATGATAAGCTAAAGGGCTCTACTTCCACCTCCATTCGTTTAAATCTTCGAAAAAAGCTTTTCCCAAAAAAAAAATATATTTTTCCACCTTAGGAAAGTTATTTTTAGTTTTGTTTTTCGTCAATATCCAATTATAAACCATCAAAGAATGGGTAAATAACAGTCGCTGAACAATAACAAGAAACACAAAAAGCCCTGAGATTACAGTTTTGAGGCCCAATCAACGTCATCCTAATGATCCTAGCTAATTAAAAAAATTGTCTAATAATTGAGTTCTTCAAATGTTCCAATGCTCCAAAAAAAGTGCTATATTAACAAGAAATTCTTGCATAATATTATGCACATGGTAATAACTTTGTTCATAATATACGGTAAGTTTTACACAGCGATTGGTATCACAACAATGAAATAACTATTGCATCGTCAAAACAAGGATATGACAAGAAAACATTTTTTTATAATAAAAATTTATAATATTGGGTCAAATTAAAGTCAAATTGCCAACAAATTTTAACTCCCACAAAATACACTAGGATGTTAAAAATATTATTAATGAAACTGGTCGATTTGTGCAGTTCTGGTTTCTAAAATTCAATGAAATGCAGCTTTTTATACACTTTTGTAGATGCTTAATTGACAAGGAACTTTTGTATATTATGCAAATTATATTAATTTTGTTTATAATATACGTTAAGTTTTGCATAGCGATTGGTAATACAACAATGAAACAACAATTGTATCATCAAAACAAAGATATAACAAGAAAAACAATTTTTATGATAAAAAATATATAATATTGGTTCGTTGTCGTTGATTTAAAGTTACTTTGCCAAGAAATTTTAAATCCCACAAAATGAACTTTGAAATTAAAAATATATTATTTTAGAGGAACTAATTTATTTATGCAGTTCTGGTTTCTAAAGCTCCAAAAAATACAGCTTTTTATACAATTTTGTTAAGCTTTGGCTGAACTTTAATGAAAATCAAAATGTTATTAATATTAAATGATGTTTTCATTTGTGAGAAAAAAAAACTTTGATATTTTTTACTAAAATGAAGAACAAACTACCTTAAAATATTATTATTGACTTTAAGATTGAATAATCGCATTTATATTTTATATATTTTATGACATTATTGTATAATTTCGTTCCGTATTGCAATATGAATGACTGAAGTTAATTTTAGATAAATATACATACAGCTTTAAATTTCAATTTTGAACGTAGGTAAATGAGGCGTACAGGAACAAAATATAAATTTTATTATTTATTGACTTCTTTTAAAAAATTTAAAAAAATATATTCTTAACAAAAGATAAACAATCTTAGACATCTTTTCTTTTTATTAAGTCAGTGGAAAATTCTTTTCCTAAGTAGGGAAAATAAAGGAAAATCATTTTTTTTTATTTCAACATATTTTCCTCGAGTTATTAAAAACTTACTTTACACGATATTCGTAGCTAGAAACTATGTATCTCACAAAAAAGTAGGACGAAAATACTTTACATGTATCACAAATAAAAGAAGCTTAAAGCTCTCGAGAAAAACTTGATCTCACAAAAAAGTGTTTCCTGGCAAATCGTTAAACTCTCATTTAATCGTTCCAAATAGTTTCCACACAAACTTTCCGAGCAAAATAGCAATATCACGTTTCGCTTTACTTCTCCGACGAAATTATTTGCTTAAAGCTCATTTCCGAAATGTGTCGAGCTTTTGTCAAACAGGAAATAGCGCAACGAATTAAAACTCGAAACATTTGAAATAGAAATTTACTTGTATATAGTGAAAATTGGCTAAAAACTATTATTATTATTTCTATGAAATTTTCAACTTACTTTGCTATTGTTGCTGAATTGGTAAATGTGTTTTCCCGCCTTACCACTGGCACATTATTTAATTCACCATCCAACTCAATTTTTGTCATCGACAATTTACACAATTTCACTTTTCGAAGTGAAAAATTTGAAAAAACCATTAAGCTAATACGAAAACCACGCATTCAAATCTCCCATAGGGAAAAAATTATAATAACAAAACACTATCACCGCACTAAAAACAATTTCAATTGTTGACAGTCAGATGTTTTAGAAATTTCTCATTTGTTTTTCTTTCGATCAAATGGTTGGCAAATGTGGCAATTTCAAACCAACCGCCTTCGTAGATGTTCGCCACACGTGGACTTACTTAGAGGAGAGAGTTTCAGAGCCAAAGACCAAGAACAAGAACTTGATGGTTTTTGTGGTGGAAGATCTTTGATTAGAATATCTCACCAAATGCCAACGCCGTTGGATTATATACCAATTGTTCATTGGCATGGGGATGTTAATTTGGCGAAAAATCAGTTCAGAACTCGATCACTTGGAGATTTTGTGGCGCAACATCATTATCGATTTTATTGAGATAATAATTAATTATTAACTAACCAACTTCTCGCCGTTACGATCGAAATGAGTTCACATCACTCTCCGACGATAATCTCTTTTTTTTTCAAAATCGATATTTTATATGATTTTATTTTTGAGATCGCCACTCGAAAAGATATTAATCACTTAATCTGTCTCTTTAAATCAAATGTGAGATGAGAGAAAGTTTAACTATGTATTTCAACTCTTACGCTATTCTCACATTGACATGGAGAATCAAAAGAGAAAAATTTGAGCTAGTTTTTAATGAAAAATATCTCAGATTACCCAAATAAATATGTAAAATAGAAAAAAATTGATCAAAAGATTTGGAGTCTTAGAATTAAACTGCTCAAGAAATCGGAAAATTTTAAAAGTTAGTTTGGTACCTCTTTTAAATTCTTGTACATTACCATACTATCAAGCAAAAGGTTATAATTTTAAATTGTTTTGGGTCAAAATAGGATTAGTTTTGAAAGCAAAATTTTCTTGTCTGCTGAAATTCCCGTAACTTTATTGATTTTTTTTTTGATTTAGTGATTACTACTCTAGTGCTTAAAAAGATTTTGGGTCTTAAAAACTTAATTAAAAGAAAAGAGTAATCAAAATAAGATTTTTTCCGCTGATTTTGAACAGTTATACTGTGTATACAATATATAAAATATATTGCAGTCCAATTAATGTAGTATAATTTAACATAATAATATACAAATTTTATATAATAATATATAAAAAAATCATATCAACAACATAAATTTGAACAGAAGTTCAAACAAAAATATTCGTGACGTATTACCCAGATACGTATTTCGATTGCCAAGCAATCTTCATCAGTGGTCATCAAGTAGTTTGGATCACTCCGTAACTGCTATGTGACGATTCATATTATTATTATGTTAAATTATACTACATAAATTGGACTGCAATATATTTTATATATTGTATACACAAAAGAAAAGAGATTAATAAATTTACTTAAGCAATAAATTCTTATATACAATTCATACATTAATCAATAGTATTTTGTTAATAACAACTTCTGCGTTTTCATTTCCTAGCTTTTCTTTAATTCTTTCCGAGTACATATTACAGAGTATTTTATAAAGGATACATCCTTGACGGACCCTTCTGCGTATTTCTATGTTGCCTAATTTTTCATTTTCAGCTTCTATGCTGCATTTCTATTGATAAAAAGATTTTCAATAATTCTGATATATTTTCTTTCCAACTCTATCATATTGACCAAAATCCACTTGGCAGTAAATTATCCATTTTCAATACTATAAGTACGAACAAAAAACAATTTGATGATAAGAGTAAAGGAATATAGAAAGTGCTCACAATAAGCAACTGCACTAAGGGAATTAATTGCAAATTTAAATCAAAAATGAATGGTTAATTGGCTTAATAATTTTCATGAGATCTATAGGTTTATATTTAGTTGAAAAACGTTTTTATATAAAAGGACTAGCTGATGCCAGCGACTTGAGGAAATATTAACAATTTACATTAGTTCTATGGTATTCTGTTAATAACAACGTCTGCAATTTCATTAACTTGCTTTTCCTTAATAATTCTCTCCGAGTACATATTACAGAGTAGGTATTATATAAAGTATACATCCTTGGTGGACTTTTCTGGGTATTTCAATGTTGTCTGATATTTCATTTTCAGCTTCTATGCTGTATTTCTATTGATAAAAAGATTTTCAATAATTCTGATATATTTTCTTTCCTTCTTAATTGTAATGAACAAAATCCACTTGGCAGTGAATTATCCATTTTCAATACTATAATTAGTAACAAAAAATAATTTGATGATAGGAATAAAAGAATATAGAAAGTATTCACAATAAGTAACCACAGTAAGGGAATGAATTTCAAATTTAAATCGAAAATGAATGGTAAATTAGGTTAATAATTTCCAGGAGATCTATAGGTTTATATTTAGTTGAAATACGTTGTTAAAAAAGAACTAGCTGATGCCAACGATTTCAAGAAATATAAACAATTTACATTGGTTATTCTATTGTATTCTGTTAATAACAACGTCTGGAATTTAATTACCTTTCATTTCTTTAATAATTCTTTCCGAGTGAATATTACAGAGTAGTATATAAAAGATACATCCTTGGCGGACTTTTCTGGGTATTTCTGTTATCTGATATTTTGTTTTCAAGTTCAGTGCTGATTTTTCATTGATAAAAAAAAAATCAATAATATCTGATATATTTTCTTTCCTACCTTACCAGAATGACCAATTTACTTGGCAGTAAAATATCCATTTTCAATAGTGTATATAGTAACAAATTAATTTGATGATAGGAATAAAGGAATATAGAAAGTGCTCACAATAAGCAACCACAGTAAGGGAATGAATTCCAAATTTAAATCGAAAACGAATAGTAAACCAGCTTAATAATTTCTAGGAGATCTATAGGTTTATATTATATTTATTTATATTTATTTGTATTCTTTTAAGATTCATATTTATGGTTTCTATACAAAAAATTCATATTGTTACGAAAAACGTATTTGTATCGTATTAACCGACTTATATTATGAAATGTATATATTATAGTTGCTAACAAGAGAAATATTCATACAGAAATTAACCCGCGGGAAAAGATTGTTTTTATTTAATTAATAAAATAAATCCCTGGTATAACTGGTAAGTTTACCGATAATACTCATAATAAATATTTTAACTTTCTGCTTAATTAATGGTACTATTTTCTTCTTAGGCCACCTTTTGTGTTCTATTAGGTACAACTTTAAAGGAAAATAAAATAGAAATATGTGGGAATTGAACCCATGTCCTATTTTTATACAGAGCGAAGATGCTATCTTACCTATAAGTATTATTCAATATTCTTAATAACTGTGTTCAAAAATATATCTTCCCAAATAAGTCAATTTTAGCACTTTAACATAAACTGGTGCTAATTGTTCTTAGCTAATTATAGTTTAACTATATTTAAACTATTAATTATTAGTTTAAAAGAAAATTATAAGGAAACTTCTTTAAAAACCTTTCCAATCATGCGACTATGTAGATTAATGTTTTCATTTTCTTCCTTGAGTTTTACGTGAGGAAGGGCCTTTACTTATTATTTAATATTAATAGGTTATTATGTAAAAACCTACACACAAAGGAACATTCTTTTTATCATAATATTAAATTTCTTAAAAATTAATTTTTTCAGTTTTATTGTTAAAAGAAGATAATATGTAGATAGACCCAAAAATATTAAAACAGTAAATTTGGATTAACGGCATCCTAATGTAAATATTTCCTTTGTATGTACAGATTGCACTAAGAACTGTATACATTAATTTTATAGATATGCATTTAATGAAAAGCTGTTGTTATTACGCCATTACAACACTATACACTTTGACACTTTAATTTTATTTATATTTTGTTTTTTATCGTTTATGGCGGTAATTTTTTTGCGTTTATTTCTAATTAAATTACTTAACATGCACATTGACGGTAACATTTACAATAAGAAGATATGTAAGAGGAAAGTACTCAAGTAGGGCACGTAGTAAAATCAATTTCTTACTATAAAAATGAAAATTTATAAAAGTTTCCAATTTAAAAAATATTCAAAATTTGACTATCTTGTTTAGTTCTTGGCAAAACAATTGATATTTTTATTTTTTTGCTATTTCTGCAATGAACTATTGGTTTACTCGATAAACTCCTATAATATTTTTGCATATATTTTACAGTCGCTATCGATACATCGTTATCTTCGAATGCATATAGATATGAATTTTAAGCATTTTTAATTAGACGCATAAATTTACTTTTACTAACTTTACACTCAATTTTCTTTTATGGAGACTTAGTTGATTGTTTTGCAAGTATAAAACAAAATATTTTTATAAATTTCCATATCATGCAACAATTTTTCACTAACACGAAAATATTTGGCAACCTTTATTGTATTTTGGAGCCAATAAGATCTTATCTATCTATTATTATAAAGAGGAAAGATTTGATTATTTGTTTGCTTTAAATATTATTTATTAAAAACATCTTATTTTATTAAAAAAAAATCATTTATTCATTTTCAATGACCTCTTTAACGGTTGTGAAAATGCGATTTATAGGAAAGGCTTTTCTTAACCCCTCAAAAGTTCATCCTATTGTTGATAAAATAATGATTTGTATTTTAATATAAAATTTCGCCAAATGAGTTCTTTGTTATCTATTATTATAAAGAGGAAAGATTTGATTGTTTGTTTGCTTTGAATAGGCTCCGAAACTACTTGACCGATTTGAAAAATTCTTTCACTGTTGGGAAGCTACACTATTTCCAGTGAACATAGGCTATATTAAATTTTCAAGAAAGTTAGGGATCCATACTAAAACTCCAATAATGTAACCCAAGGTCTGAAAAAATTACCAAAAAACATTCTTTTATCGCGTGCGCTGCGAAAACTATTGGTTATAGAACAAAATAATGTAGTACGATTTTGCAGAACATATCATTATCTACAAAAAATAGAGCGACAGCATATGTCTAACTATTATAGTTATGTCACAATAAGTGCTTTTTTCATTTTAAAAAATGTACATAAATGATATACATTGTTATAAAAGCTCTTTTATTTATACTTTGGGATTAATCCTTATCAAAATAAACTTCATATTTAAGTTTGCTTCAATACCATTATATATCTTTTTGAGTTATTCAATTTGAACATTCCATTCGAAAGATATCACAAGTTTAAAAATGTAAGTTATTTGAAAAATGTCGCATGGTCACCGCTCTTTAATTATAATTAAGACCAACTTTATTGAACTTGGCGATATTTTTTATTTATGTATAGATGCTGATTGATTTACAGATTATTTGGTCTACGGTAGGTATATCTACCGTAGCTATACGCAATAGACATACTCTTTTTAGATATTTATAAATATTTTTTTAAAATTAATTGATTATAACATAGAACAATTTTATTCTTTGCAACAGTTTATTAAATGTGTCTTCTTAAAGTTGACAAAATAGTGTTTTTAAGTATGATTATGTTTTTCGTAAAACAAATAAGAAAAATAAAAATTTTCATATACCATTACAAATGGCAAATTTGAAAAGAAAACATAATCTACACCTACGTTACGCAGATGAAGTTGCGGGGATCAGCTAATAACTTATAAAAACACTAATGTAACTAATGTATTTCTTAGGTTAATAATTATATGTAATACTACAATGAATAGTTTATTAAATAATTGATATTTATAATCGGTTTCCGCCAACAATTAAAATAGCGGTAGAATACTAAGAATGTTTAACAAAGAGGTCTGGATTACTCAACTTTCATACTTTTTCTCAAAATCCTATCAATTATGTTTAAAAAAATTGCTCAAATAATTTTTGGATTGAAATATTTTACTTGTAAACGAAACCTTTCTCTAATTAAACGTAGAAGGGATCTACTCATTTGTGGACATCGAAAAACCTATTACCAAAATTGAATATATTTCAAAAATGATACTGAAAATTAACTTTCATTTTTCAAAAAAAAAACCAATAGTTACCCACCAGAACGACCCACCAAACGCAAATCTAATTTTCCCATTTTCAGTTTTAACGAAGCTATTAATGATTGGTAGACATTTTGATTAAAACTTTGAGGCAAACATTGAACTAAATAATACAGGTGCAGATGCCGTTTCGCAATCACCACTAGCCTAATTGGAATATTATGCACCAGACGTGAAAATATCGCCACATTTTAATGCAATTTCAGCCAATTCAGTTAGTAAATCAAAGACAAAATTATTTGCTTCAACAGTTCGGCTAAATCCTAATTTACCCATAGTAGATACCCCAAGTTCATGACAACTTTTGTATAGCATTTAAATTATGTAAATATTAATCTTTCCGTTTATTGATTAGGTAAGAATTTTCTTCAATGTTGCAGTTTGTGTTATGACTTTGTTAATTATATTTGAAATGGCTGAAGTTAAATTGACGTTGACTTTCTAAAAGTAAATTACATTGATCGATGTAAAAGAATTGAAGAGTATCGTCTATGAATGAATTCATTATTATCACATTGTGTTTAACTAAAGCCATTTACTCATTTTGCTTGCTTTAAAAATCTATCAAGTAAAAAAAATTCAAGTAAGTCATTAATGTGAAAAAAAAACAAACGTCGTTTAACTTTCCATTTCTTTTAGAAAAGAAATTGAAGAGATTTTCAATTCAATCGCAGACTTTACATTTAAAATAATTTCAATGATTTTTAGCAAAAAAAAAATAGATAAATTATTTAAAAAAATTATTAATGGTAGGATTTTTTTCGTACATTAGTATTTTTTTCTGTATGACAACAGGTTTAGTTTCCCACGTGGCTGTTCTTTCTGGCATAATTCCTGTTCTTCATTTCTCTTTTCAATATGTCAAGGATTATAATCCATTTTCTTCCTTTTATCTTAAAACTTTCCAATTTTCTTTCTGCTACATTAACTATGAATCCTTTTCTTCTGAAAAGAAAGAGGAATTTAGAGGATTTAGGGTATCGAAAAAACATCTAAGATTTAAGCCAAAACGTAAGAAATAAATTCATTCATTTTAATTCAAAAAAAAATACTGTATTCAAAATTTAGGAGACTTGTTAATTATTTTCCGGGTTGAACATACTATGTTTTAGCAGTAGTCAGTAATAAACGCGAAAATTTATGCATAAATAAATCAAATTTTAAGATTACCATAGTTTGGTATCATTTGGCAGATATGGTTCAAAGAAAGTAATATTAAGAGGGAAAACATATTTAAAAACTTATAAAAAGTATGTTGTAGTTTAAAGATTACCACTTAAGAATTATAGTAACCAAAAAAAAAAAAATAATGCTTCTGGTATATTTCTTGGACAATTGTTAGGGAAATTATAATATTAAGGAATTATCATCACCAAGAATAAAAAATTCACAAGTAAACAGCACCTCAGTATAGTGCAAAATCCGTTCAACAACAAGAGGATTTATTTATGGATTGAAAAATTGAAACTTAAATTCTGGAAGCAATTGTTGAAGTATAAAAAGTTCAATATGTGGAATATAACATTAACTAAAAAAGAAACTTAGATGCTAAGAAGGTCAAAAAAGAAATTTCTGGAGAACTTTGAATTTTGGTTCTGGAGAAGAATAGCGAAAATTAAATGAATGAATTGAGTCACCAACCAGCAAGTATTGAAGAAAGTCAACAATGAAAGATTTCTTATCGATTTGGTGACTTAAGAAGAAAATTTACCAGGATGGATCAAAGTACGGATGGTTCACTACAAAGGAATAATTATAATTTCGACATTTCAATGTGTAATTTCAAATTGTCACTGGAAACAAATGCATTTTCTTATTTTATGAGAAATCTTATAACATGAAGTTGGGAAAATGAGACGCAGAAAAGTAGATGCAAATTTAAACTATAAAATTTTAGATTTGAACTAAGTTGGATACTTTATTTTGAAGATATCAAAGCCATGAATGTATAAAAAATGATATCACCCAATTATTCACCTTGGCTAGTTTTACATACGTCGATCCTCATTTTTTCGGTCATCATTTTTGATTCCATCTTCCTATAGAGACATGTTTATGGCATTTATCTCAACAATGATGCTATTTTTAAGATCTTGAGTAGTGGCTGATTTATCTTTAAAAATTTTCATAAAAAGAAGTGCAATGGTTTTAGATGACATGATTTTGCAGGCCAATTTACATGTCATCTACAAGAAATCAAACGGTTATCGAAGAAGCCTTGCAATTGGTCAATATTTTCATCAATATTTGGTAAGTTTCATCACCTTGTTGAAAACACACCTCATCCAAGTCAATTTCATCAATTAGGGGAAAAAATAGTCGGTTTTCATTTGATGGTAACGTTTTGAATTAATGGCAATCGCATTTCTGACGTTATTGTTAAAAAAAAATAAGGTCAAATGATACCATTTGATCACAAAACATTCCAGTCGCATTTTCAGGATGCATTGATTGCTCATGATTTTAACGAGGATTTTCATGTGCTCAAATTCGGCAATTTTACGTGTTCGTTATTTAATGTAAAATGCATTTCATTACGGAAGATAATTTTTGATAAAATTCGGGTATTAATTGTAGAATGCTCTAAGAACCAATTGGTAAACACAAACTGCTATTGGCTTGAGTTCTGGCATTAAATGAGTCTTAAATATAAGTAAATTTAGGTCCTTGTGCATTGATCCCAAAAAACTGATCCTTAAAATGCTTAAGTTAAGTGATCGACCCGTTGATGACTTCTTTTTATCTTCTTTTCCTCTTTACTTTACATCAGGGATATTATTCCGAGTGCAAACTATATTCGGTCTGCCAAACTGTGGTGCATCTTCAACAGAAATCGTAACTTCGATTTTACGCTCCAAACGATGAATAATTGTTCCATTTGAGCGGTTATTATGTCGGCTAAAAGAATCACGAAGTGCACAAAATATGTATTTTTCCCATTTTATAATGTTCTTCAGTTGTTTACTGTGGTTTTAAATTAAAATATAACTCTTTAGTGAAAAAAAAACAAACATTCAACCAACAAAATGGCATATAGATTGCTGATAATAGTTATGTTGTTCCTATAAAACTAGCCTTTACTTTCCTGCGTTTCACTAGGTTAATCCTTTAGTTATGTATGGGAACACGGGGCGGAATGGGAAATGGAATTAGCGTTTGTAACAGGTGACAAAAACGCGTAAAAATCATACTCAATGTTCAATTAACTCTGCTGCATAATAAAAAGTGGCTATCGCCAGTAAAGAGTGCAGTTGTTTTTATTTTTATCAAAAGTCGAAATACACGTACTTAAAACTATTTTTTCTAAAATTACGTCCTAGAGTTGGAAATCCAGTTTCCCAGTTTTTTTTATTATTTTTTTATTTATTTATTCTTTTACTTCTGGTAGAAATTCTATAGAGGTGCGTTACACCTGTTCATAGAACCAGAAGAACTACAAAATTTACATTAAAATAGTATAGTTAATAAAATTTATCAAATCAATATTACAAAATTAAGAAAGGTATATTACAATATTACTTAAAACTGTTTTTTCTAAAATTACGTCCTAGAGTTGGAAATCCAGTTTCCCAGTTTTTTCCCCAATATCTTTTTGGAACAGATCAGTGATTTCATGTTTTCAGGTAGCATATTAAAATACTTAATCGCAACGTAGTAAGCACTTTTGGCTTGAATAGTTTTTTTAATTTTTGGCAATACCAGCTGCTTAGATCTAGTGTTACTCAGCCTTTCACCATGAAGTTTTTTACAATCATTATAATAAAAACTAAGAGCTCTAACTATAAAGTAGTCTCGTATTTTCAGTGGCGCAGTAAATTGTTTGTTGTTACATATTTTGTTAATTAACTTATTTTGGATGTAAGCTAGTTGTCTTATCGAGTTGTCGTAGGCCCCACCCCACGCTATAATTCCATAGGTAATCATGCCTTCAAAAAGACCATGGTTAATTGTTTTTAGAACAGGTGCTTGGAGATAGTTATTTAATTTATAAAATAGGAATGTAAAATATTTGATTTTTTCTGTAAGTTCCTGTTGTAAGTTGTAATTTGTAATTTGTAAGTTGAATAGCATGAATATTCCATTTCATGTGGCAGTCAAAATATATACCAAGGTATTTGCAGTTTGTTACTCTTCTTAGTTCCTTATCTCTAATAAACAGTTGAAATTTAACTGGTATACTACCTACATAGCTTCCAAAAGTAATAAAGGTAGATTTATCTGTGTTTAACGATAATTGATTATTTCTTAGCCAAGTATCCATTTTTTTTAACCAATTCGATAAATGAACATTAACCTCTCCCCAGTTCCTACCACAACATAACACAGCCGTGTCATCAGCATAAGAAACTAAGTAGTTTTTCGGTAGTACATCAAATATATCGTCAATGTACAAGATAAAAAATAATGGTCCTAGAATAGTTCCTTGCGGAACTATAACTCTTACATATTTATAATCACTCATAACATTGCCAACTTTAACGCATTGCACTCTGTGGGTTAGGTAATTTTGAATTAGCTGATGCGGAAGACCTCTGATTCCTTTTCTCCAGAGTTTTTTCAACAGTATCTCATGATTGACAGTATCAAAAGCTTTAGCCAGATGTAAGAAAGCTAACACTGTTGGTATATTTTTATCCATATTGTTATATATAAAGTTAGAAGTGTAAGCCAGGGCATCATTAGATCCCCTATTTTTCATAAAGCCATATTGTCTTTCAGATATTAAGTTATTTCTAGTACAAAAATCATACAGTCTAGTGTAAATTATTTTTTCGAACACTTTGGCTAGATTAGAGAAGCGAAATAGGTCTATAGTTTGCTGTTATGTGTTTATTTCCTGACTTATTTATTGATTATCCTATGTTCTATTTTTTGTTTGAATATTAACATGACATGTTTGGTAAAACATACTGTTGACTAACTAAAAGCCCAGTGATAATTCAAATATAACCAATATATCCTGCCATAATAGTCATGCTTGTGGGAAAGGTACTTTGGGGCACAATGGATGGGGCGGAATGGGATATACCATTCTGATAGTATTTCCCATTCAGATAGACATTTTTATTTTATCAGCAGATAGTGCGTACATATATAAGGAAAACTAACCAACAGTTCATATATAAGAAAGGTCGGAAGATGCAGAGGTAATCTGCTTGTACTGTGAATATTTATACTCCAAATCTAATGAAAGCTGGTGTTCCTGCAGTTTTTGTCAAAAATGGGCACATTTGGCATGTGCTGGGCTACACACGATGATGACAGTGTCTTCATCTGCGAACTAAGCCAATAACAAGTATCCTACTGCGCCCCAGGCTCATTTCCCATTGTGCCCCAGAGGGTGGGGCAGAATGGAAAATTTCCATTTGTTTTTGAAACCTAATTTTTTAATGTCAATTATTAATTAAAATCAATAAAACCTTTTTTTATTTGTACAGAATGAATTAAATAAATATATAAATTACATAACAATGCGATTATTTCTATAAATCTCTCGTAAATTGTAATTTAAACTTAGGTACCCCGTTTCGCCCCAGGTTCCCCTACTTTCAAAAGTCAAAACAAGACTTCATTGTTTAATGAATGAAACTTTCATTTATGAAAAATTCTATCAAAATAAAAATACGGTATAAAAATTCTCTACAAAAAATACCAAATTCCTGTGATAGAAAATATTTTTGAACCAATTGAAAAAGCATGTTTTAAATCCCTGATTGATGAAATTTTACGTGAAAAAAAAAAAAACTATTCCCAAAAATCTCTAGTTGACTACAAATATTTTTTTTCACACTGTTAAAGCCATTTTATTCGATTTAGTTCCGAAGAGTTGGAACGAATTCCGTTGAGACTTTTTCGTAGCTCCACACTTATATTTTCTTTGCCTTTCCATATACAGTTAGCAGTACCTATGCAACAGTGCAATCCATATTATTGTATCATTGAATGAGGAAAATTCCCATAAGAGAGCTTGCTGCGAAGCCGTCAAGACCAATTCACAGTAAATTTGTGTTTCTTTCAACAAAAAAATATAAAAAAAGGAAATAAAAAACGAAAAGAATGAAATATCTGGATATCGTAAAATTGTAAACATGTAACGAAACAACGACAACGAAAATGCATAAACGGTAACAATAAAATAAGTGGATAGGTTTAGAAAAGGGTGACGTTTTCTTTTAGTTCAAATGGGCTTTTCTTTTATGTTTTAAGAACATTCTAAAAATGGAAATAACTCATCTGGAAAATAGATGAAAAGAATTGCCATTCGATTTCTCCTGTAAATGTTATCAGCATATAAAAAATATGGTATAAATAACAAAGAACTGATTTGACGAAATTTTATATTAAGATACAAATCATTATTTTACCAACAATAGGATGAACTTTTGAGGGGTTAAGAAAAGCCTTTCCTATAAATCGCATTTTCACAACCGTTAAAGAGATCATTGAAAATGAATAAATGTTTTTTTTTTAATAAAATAAGACACTAATGTTCTAAAGATTGAAAGCTTGTAATATTTTATTTATATTGAGAATTTTTTACTTGAGGAAACTACAATTTACATGGTTTACAGCAGGTGGCAAAAGTACAGGAAAAATAAAAGTTATCAGCATATAAAAATACTAGTAGTTGGCCGTTGCATTCGCAATTAAGGTTTCATCACAATAAAATGTTTAATATGAGGTAATGTAGAGTTAATCAATAATCGAAATTTTAAATTAAATAATCAAAGTGTTGTTAATATAAAAAAAAATACCTAAAATTATGTTAAGAAATAAAATATAAGTGTTTTTTTTATATCATTTTAATAACGTCACTTCACTAAATTAGTATGAAAGTTTAATACTTATGTAGTACTTATACCAAATAGGCGATTTTAAATTTTGGTTCGTTTTTCAACTATCAAACTTTTTAAAATCTATTTTTTATGAACCAATGGTTGTGATCTAGAGTAATTATATATTCGGCTGAAAAGCATTAAGGTAGCAATTTTTTGCCATATATTTCACTGTCAATTCAAATATAAAATCTTCGATACTAACATTTTTCCGGTATTTAGAACAATTTGAAAACCAATTATTGTTATTGAAATTAAATAAAATATTCGAATTTACTTCCACGCTTTCCACCTATTTCCAATAATTTTGTATGTACAACTTCCAAATAAAATAGAATAGCTTTTTAGTAATGTTAACTAACATAAAGGTCATTTTTTTTTCGTTTTTTACATTGTATTTTCCAATATAAATCCACATTTGTGACGATGAAATTTGGAAAGTGTTTTCCATATACGATGCAGATATATAATTAGAAAGGGTTTTTGAAAATTTCTCCCCCAAAAGAGTGAAAAACGGTATCA
Source organism: Sisyra terminalis (assembly GCA_958496175.1). Classification (NCBI taxonomy): domain Eukaryota; kingdom Metazoa; phylum Arthropoda; class Insecta; order Neuroptera; family Sisyridae; genus Sisyra; species Sisyra terminalis. The sequence continues at coordinate 60,321,937 of OY292274.1, forward strand.
AAGTTTGTACGGGTTAACGTTTAATAAACAATCGAAATTTCAAATTTAAAAATCAATCAAAGTCCGTTAAAAGTGAAACGTTATTACTGCTTAATATAAAACAAAGTTGATTTATTATTAGAAACAAAAACTTATGGTCTGCTTAAAAATTTAAACTCTGATAAGTAGATATATCTGAAAAGGTTAAGTTAAGTTTATAAGTGATTATTATGTTTTTTGGCTTTCACATACTAATTGTAAACCTGAAAATCCGAAATACGTATTCACAAATAAAAACATTAGTGATTGAGTACCCTTACCAACGTTTTGAATGCGTAAGTGAGGCAAACAGAGCGCATGCTCATAGCCCATTCTGCACGGACGCACGGCAAGATTGCCAATTTATATATATGATGGTATAAATAACAAAGAACTGATTTTGATGAAATTTTATGTTAAGGTACAAATCATTATTTTATTAACAATAGGATGTACTGTTGGTGTATAACTGAGGAGTAAAAAAAAAACTTTATCTAAAAATTCGTTTTTTCACAGACGTTAAAGAGGTCTTTGCAAATTAATAAAATAATTTTTTTTTGAAATAATATAAGAGACTAATGTTTTATACGTAGAAAACTTGTATTATATATATGTTGGGAATTTTTAACTCGGGAAAACTGCTACAACCCCATGATTTACAGCAGGTGGCAAAAGTACAGGAAAAATACTGTTAAAATACATATATCTTAAGTATGTCATACAACAGAAATTGCCAGTACAAACGAATAGTTTGAAGAACGTAATAAAAACGTATTATATCTATAACAAAAATAAAAACTTTTACAACTCCTTGTGTTTAACTTCTTCCCCAATTTCGTCCGCAAAATTTTGTAAAATTCAATAAACACACGAAAGTTACATTTTTGTTCGACTTAAACTTTGCAATTGCAAAACACAAAACGAAATTCTCTCGATAAACTTCCATTTTCCAGCCAGGAAAAATCATTTTGTTAGCAATTCGCTGTTATACAATCAATAAAATAATTTTACATTACATTTCCTACATCCGATCCTCGTAAACAATATAGTTTTATGCAAATATTTGCTCAAAATATATGGCAATTCCAATTCGAATATTATCTTTGAAATTTGAATAACTGGAAAACATGAATGGGGGAAAAACTCTTTAAATTTTCGTTCAACAATGAAAATAAGTCTGACGAATTAAAATTGATAAAACCATTCTGGTAAAATGATAAAATTATACTTTTGTTGAAATCATATTACGGTCGAAGCTGTTTATTTGTTGAACAATACATTGAAACTAGCAATTATGTTCATAATTTGTTTTCAATTGGACGTTCAATATTCACGTTAATTCTAACAGTTACCACCTACACTAAATGGCTCTATAATTCTGCAAATTAACATCAATTTTAGTGTTGCCAACAGATAAGAACATTTCCCAAAACAATAATCCGCATAACAATAACAGCATTAGGTACTAATCCTGATTTATCACATAAAAAAATTTAAGCTGGCCATTTCTATTTGGTAAAAGATTCTTATAAAAAAAGCACATTTTTTTCTCATATTTTGATATTTACATTTTAGATAATCGTCTATTTTTTATTCATATAAACAACATTGTTTTGTAGATGCGAAAATATGGGAGATATTAATTTTCGGAAATTCTCCTATAATTTCAAATACCAATTATGCACGTAAATGAAGAGAATTCCAATTTACTATCAACGCCAACGTGTAGCGAAGAATAGCAGAACTACATTTAGATTAAATTTAAGGTATTCAGAAATTAAGACATTTCCATAACTATCTGCTTATGGGTAAAAGTAAAAGCTCGAAAATTTTAAGGTGTACAATAGTAATGTCAAGATAGTTCATTTGAATATTTTCTGTATTTGCTAGTTAATCTCGTATTTTGACATAATTATCAAATATTCACAGAATAATTGCAAACTACAAAGCATTGGGGAATAATTTCAAAATTTGAAGAGATTCTTGTTATAATTTTTTGTCCTTCTACATAATTTAGTGCCCAAAAAATGTATAGGAAAGTATCTTTTTCAAATGGCTGTAACTGTTTTCTAGAGATATATTCTTTTCTTCCCGAACTTAAAATTTTATCAATAAAAATTTGTCTTTTCTTATTTCCAAAGGAAGACAACTACGGATAGAAATCGAATCGGTCATTTCAAAAACTTCATAAGTTACACAATTACAAGCTTCCAGAAATCAATAAAAACTGTAGAATTTACAAATAAATGAGTTTAGTTTACAAAAAAAATATACAAGATTGTATTTTTAAGTAAACTTTAGAGTTTATCAACAATAATAATGAATATAATCTAATAAAATTGTTCTTGATTTGTAAAACTAATAACAAAACTAACAATAATCATATTGATAAATTTGTTGTGTCCATACTTTACATAATTGAAACTGATTGAGTTTTGTTTTGATTCAAGCTATTTTCAGTTTGATAGTAAACTGTATCAACAATGTGATGGCACAAGTATGGGGAATCTCTGTATTAGCTGATATTGTTATGGATTATGTGTTTAGGAATGTTTTAAAACTACTGAGTTATCCAATACCTCTGGTAAGACTGTACGTAGATAATAGTGTACTGTGTGTCCCAAAGAGTGAAACAAAGACTTTGCTAGATGCTTTTAATAGCTTTAACTCCAAATTAAAGTTCACTATGGAAGTAGAAGAACATGAAACCATTAATTTTTTGGATGTTAAGATACTTAGACTACCAAATGGGAGCTTAAAAACCGACTGGTATAAAAAACCGACTAGTTCAGGCAGATTATTGAATTATGAATCTAATCGCCCAATGAGTCAAAAAATTGGGATGATTAAAGGTTTAATAAAAAGAGCTTACAGCTTAAGTCATCAAGATTTTCATGAGAAAAATAAGAACATTATTATTGATCTTCTAGTTAATAATAATTATCCGAGAAAACTGATTGACAGAGTTTTCAATAATTATTGCCCAATGAATAATAGCACAAATAATCGAGATCAGCTCATTAAGTATTGTAGGTTTCCTTTTATTAAGGAGATAGCGTTCAAAATTGACAGTCTCGTAAGAAAACGATATGGCAAATTAGCCTTTTATAATTTGAAAACTGTTAATTTAGTTTATACAAGGCTGAAAGATAGGATTCCAGTGTTGGATCGGTCAAATGTGATTTACAAAATTCCATGCACCTATGGGATGTCCTATATTGGATAGACCAAACAAAAGTTAAGAGACAGGATCAAACAACATCAGTATGACAGTAAAAACACCAACATCCTGAAAGAAAATAAGACAACGCTTGCTAATCATCATTTCGATACCAAGAATAATTTTATGTTTGATGGAATTTCAATTTTAGATAGTGAATCTAATTACTTTAAGCGTTCGTTGAGTGAAATGGGTTTCATAAAATTAAATAAAACAATAATTCTAAGATCTGGCACACAGAACCTAAAGTTTAATATAAAATGACATCCTAGGTCTGAAATGATTATCATTCGAAATTGTATATTTTATTTATATTTTTTAAATTAATATTATATTATATATTTTGAAGTGCATAGCTTAACAATGAACTGATGTTTTCTGTTGGCTGTTAGAATTGCTAAAAAAACACATACTTGAAAGCTAAAAATCGTTTTTACAGTTTTAATTTTAATTTTACATTTTTTAATTAACGATTGTTTAAACATAGTTGAGGTCAGTTTATAATAATATTGTTATAATGTTGTTAATATTGTAATACTTTCAGAGCTTGAAAAAGTCTTGATAATAAAGACGAAACGTCGCAAAATCAATGATTGCTTAAATTAATTTAAATATGTTCTAAATCCGTAAACCTGATAATGTTTGATGTTGCTGTAATTATTGTTGTTATTTACACTGGAATTGAACCTTACATAAAATGGACTTTACATAATATTATTTATTTTTTAGCAGGAAATAGACTTAAAGGATGTAAGCCCATATACTAATTGTTAATTTAGCGACGTTTTGGTCTTTTATTTGACCTTCATCAAGCTTCTAAAAAAATCATATATGTACAAACACATTAAGAATTACAATAACAATTAAGAAAGTCCTGAAAAGTTCTATAAACATGTGTTTGTATAAATATGATTTTTTTAGAAGCATGATGAAGGTTAAATAAAAGAACAAAATTCGCTGAATTAATAATTAGTATATGGATTTACATCCTTTAAGTCCACTTTCCTGCTAAAAATAAATAATATTAATAATCATATTTTTTACTGTCCATTAAAAAAAAGTAATCATAAAAAGAATTTTTCAACTATGACATGTCTTTATTTTCTAAAATTTATTTTTATACAGTTGGACAGGTAGGATAGTTTGACAAACAGTTGGACAGTAGGACAAGTTGGCCTTGGGAACACCAAATAACCCCCCCCCCCATAAGAGACTAAAAAGAGGGTACTTTAATGTTTTCTTAAAATTTTAAGAATGTTAAAAAAAAATTATCAAGCCGTTGGATGGTTTTGGATTTTATGTCTTGTTTCTTATAGTTGATAAGATTTTTGCCACCATTGTTCCCTCATGACGATGGCCAGAGGAATGTAAATATTTTCTAATTTTGTTAAGTCAGACTAATGTAGGCTAGGGACTCTACGGGTTCAATTCCTACCAAAGAAATTAAAAAGTAAAAAAAAAAACAAATTATGGGACTCTCTAAATGCAAAAATGCAATTCAATGCATTCAAAACCGCTTACATCGCTGATTTAGGTTGTTTATTCAATTAACGTCTATTGCATAGTATTTTTGAAGTTATACTTCTTCAGAAGCATTATGAAAAAATTATCAGACTAATTTTTTAATAAAAGATAACATCATTGCTACAGATGGAAGTTGCTTGCAAAAGATTAGCGAGCAACTTCAGGTCAAACCTGGCCGCCTAGGGGAGCGATTTTGATAGTACTTAAAAATCGCCATCAAGTCGATCGTTAGCACATGTTTTTTATGGGGATTGATTTCCCTAGCCATGTTTTAATAGAGAAATAAAGAAGATAGCATTTGGAATTTCAACACAATCGCAAAGGATCATCTTACCCCAAAATCAATTCAACTCAAATCTATTAAACTATACCGCGACCTTTTAAGTAATATTAGTTTGGGTCTCTAAAAAGTATTGTAATAGTTCCCTGAATATCATGTTTGGAAAGTAAGCTTTAGAAAATAATTAAAATAAATTTAAAAAAATTCTATCCAGAAATGGGACACTGAGATGGGAAGACCTCAGACCATCGTCGCCCATCACCCTAAATATTTTATAGTCCCTGAAGAAAACAAATATCAAAATATAATCTGTGATAATATTGAAAATTGAAAAGTGAAAAGTGAAAAATTAAATCTGTTGTGTAAATCCATTGTGTTCACATATTATTTATATCTCAAATTTATAGTTTTACCCTAATTTTAATAATTTTTGCTAAATTTCAATGTTCATAGATAAATACCATTACATATAATATATACTTAATGTAAAAACTCACCTATGTAAATATATCTAAGGTGCATATGGCCTAAGTTGCTGAGCACCAAAATTTAAAAAAAAAATGAGAAAACATTAATTTTTTTACTGCAGAAAAAAAAATTGTAGTAAAGTAATAGTTCCTGAATATCGTGTAAGAAAATTAAGCTTTAGAAAATAAGTAAAATAAAAAAAAAGAATGAGAAAATATTATTTTTTTTACAGTAGAAACAAAACTGTAGTAAAGTTTGGAAATGTTTAAATGCTCTTTAATTTAAAACAAATACTTTTACCACTAAACTTACCTTTAAAGAACTTTAATCTACCAAATTTAATTAAACCAATCACGTTGAAAACAATTATTCCAAACTCAATTGAACATTCTTTCCATAATTGTGGCATTTTCCACCTCTCGTACAGTCGATAAATGCACTTATATTACTTACCATTGCATTTTCCGATTTGCATAAAAGCTCTACGATTGATTCACTTTCATCCTCCACTCGCCACTCTGGCAAATCGTTTGAATAAATCAACAATGTTTTTATTGGGAAACACAAAACGAAAAAAAAAAACATTTTGCATTGTAATGCAATGGGAAAAAAAATCAATGGAAAGGAAGAAGACAAAAAAATCAGTAATATTCGATATGTATCCAATTTATTTCTCTTGTAAAATCAAATTTTCAATTAATTTTATCAGTTACATTATACAGTAAGGGAAAATATTTCTTTATTTACATATTTTTTTGCTTCACAAAATTTCTTTTTTTTTTTAGTTAGTTAATTCACTGTTAAATGCAATTTGAATAAATATTTCATAAATCATTAATTTGTAATCTTATATAACATCTATTTTAAGATTTAATATATGTATATGTGTTTTTATTTATGGAATACATTAAATTATAGAAATCTCTATTTAATTTATATATAAGATTTATAGATTTAGTAATATCATAGAGAGTATTATTTTACTCTTTCTCTACTAAAGTCTTTAGATAGAATATACATTAAATGGATTAAACAATTTAAAGCGATCAATTAAGCTCATTTTTCGTGGAAATTATTCACAACTTTGAGCAAAAATCCGCAAATAGGCTCATTTGGAATTTGAAAAGAAAATCACACTTTTTGTAATTAAATAAATAATTTAAGAATAATTTTCAGTAAAATTTATCATTTTATATGGAAAATAATCACCTTTTAAATAATCGAATATAAATATGACACTTTTCGAATTTTCAAACTCCAAAAAAGCTTCTACGCCAATTTTTATCAGAAATATAGCTTTGGTGAAATATTTGATATATCTAAGCTAATTCAATCACCAACAGGTATAATTTGTAAAACAATTTTGTTTCTTATAAAGCTAAATCACTTTTGTCTTCTTCAATAAAAAAATATTTTTCTCTATAATTCTCTGTAATTTGTCTACGCCCTGTCCATATTCAATTTCAATTACATATCTCACTAAATAACAAAATAAATTATTTTATTATTCACATAGTCCTACGACTAATGGAAAATTTGCTAAAAATTGTAGATATAAATTGGCAAAAAAAAAAGTTTAAAAAATCAGTGAAATTTGCTATGCTCGTTTTGTAAGGCCAGGAGCGTACTATGAATTTTGAGGGTCTTTTAATAGGAAACACTGAACGATGCTAAAATTGGCGCCATATTGTACTATAAGTACCCTTTTAATAATTAATTGTACTCTGTATAATTATAGATCAAAATAGATCATTGTTTCCTAACCTGTGGTCCGCGGACCCCTGGGGGTCCGCGAGCCTATGTTTGGGGGTCCGCGGTCCCATTTGAAAAAGTTTGTATTTTGTTTTTTTTTTTAATTTAATGAAGGAATACTAAAAAATATAATATTGTCCGAAAATTGGCAATATGCTTGATTTCCTTGGGGGTCCGCGGCTGAAAAAGGTTAGGAACCGCTGGAATAGATCAATGAAAGTAAGGTACATATCTTAAGTTAATAAAATCGTAGGACGTTAAATTAAAAGAAAAGATATATAATTTGGTACATATAAGTAAATAAATTTTTTTATTGTACCAACATATAAGTATTTCTTTTTATTCAATTTTCTATTTTCAGATAGTTTAACGGTTCTATTCTTTTTTGATATCTCTTTAGTACCAAGATAGTTTCAATGGAAGACCTCAATCGAATTTTGCATAACACCATACCTTAAAGTACCAACTTAATTCCAGTATAAGTAACTGAAACGTACAAACTATTGCAACAGTAATTCAAAAACTATATTCCAAAATTTTACCATGTTTACCAGCTTACCATGTATGAGTTATATTTATTAAAAATTAATTTCATTAATTAAACAAAGACAAATTGGGTAAAAAATATATTTTGTACTGATTGGAATTAAGCCGAGTTAATTGTATGATACCACAGAAAAAAATATTAATTAAAATCTTTATATTGTTTATAAAATAAAAGTCCAAACTAAAATAGTTAATTACATAAAGTCGCTGAAGTAATTGATACCTAGTACCTACTTAGGGATTGGAATTATGAATTGAATTGTATAAGAAGCATAGAATAAGAGTTTCATAATAAATAAGGGTAATTTTTTCCGTGCAAATAAAATTCATAGTATACTCCTGGCCTTACATACCAATCCGTTTACCTTTTAAATAACACAAATTTGACCCCTAATTGGACCAAATGTAGCATCAGTCTAAATAGATAAAAATTTTACTCTCCACCTTTTCTTACAATTTAATTATAAAATTATCTTATTAATAATTCGTTTCGTTTCTAACCCTTCAAATTATCCTAGTCCCTAGTTCTATTGTATTCTTTTGGTGCAATCAAATATACAATAATAATGAAAATTCCTTTAAAAACAGGGTTGAAAATTGGAAGAGATGCCGATAAATTGAAGTTGGCAATAAAATAACTAATAATTGGCCATAGAAGAAAAAAACCAATTGAAATGTGTAAGTGCAAGAGAAAGCTTAATAAATCACTTGAAGTCGAAGAACCTCCATTTGTTATTATTCTCAAGTTTGCTTTTCCTTTATTTGGCACCAGAAAATGTCTTTTTAATTTTTTTGGTAAAGATAGTTCAAGTTTCTATTTAAAAAACGCGTATATAAGACAAATATGTCCATTTGTTAATATATAAGAAAAAATAGTTTCTCAAGTAAAACTTTCCAAGGTTAAGAATTGAAAAATAATTATAAAAGAAAGGAAGAGATTAAACCAATTTTTAAGTAATTTTTATGAAAGTTATATTCGAAAAAAAATGCAATAATGCATTAATCATCTCAATGATTTTTAATACTTATATTTTTAGTTTTTGGTAATAAAGTAGGGAAAAAATTCAAACAATAGTTGCAGGTACTGTAAATTTTTTATAAAGTTTACTTATTATAACCTTTTTCGGTCATTTAATCTTGAAGAATTCAATGCAAAAGCTCTATGAAACTTCTCCTTCAAGTAAGCACTATACTTTTGAAATTTGGAAAAAATAACTACGAAATATTTTGATGTTTTTTATCGTTTAAGAATTTCGAAAGAAAAATTTTCTTGGCTTGCATATTTTCCACAAAAAAACCCGTTAAAGAAAAAAATCGATTTGGGTTATTTTCCTAAAATTAAAAATTCGAAAAAAATTTCGAAGTTTTAATTGATGTTCTTTTGTTGCTCAAAAAGTCTGCAAATAACAATTTTATGGTTGGCATATTCTCCCGGGAAAATGGAGTTGGCTTGTTTTAAAAAAAAGCTCTATTTCTACATTTCTCTGAAACATTTTAGTGCTTTTTATCGTTTAAGAATTTCGAAAGAAACATTTTCTTTGTTTGTATATTTTCCGCGGAAAAAGCTCGTTAAAGAAAAAGCTCGATTTAGGTAATTTTCTTAAAATTAAAAATTCGAAAAAATTTTCAATTAAGAACTCTTAACTGGTGTTCTTTTGTTGCTCAAAAAGTCTGCAAATAACAATTATATTGTTGTCATATTCTCCCGGGAAACGCTAGTTTTAAAAAAAAAGCTCTATTTTAACATTTTTCTTACCCTGAAGCTTTAAAACTTATGAAAATAAGCAACGAATTTTATATATGTAATTGATGAAATTAATTTTTTTAAAACTCTCAAACAACAACAAAAAACACAGATTTATGGTAAGAAGAAGTTTTGGATAATTAAATTTAAGGAAAATGACCTCGGTTTGGGTAATTTTTCTTTAAATAGTTTTTCCGGGAAACTATGCAAGCTGCAAAATTGTTTCTTTATAAAATCTCAAGTCACAAAAAGACAACCACTAATGGCGAATTTTTTATATTTATATATTTATAGGAAAGCTCTGAATCTCAAGTTAGCACTATATAAAGTTTTCCTGCAAAATATTCGAGTGACAAATTATTTTCCAAGTTTCTAGAACGATAAAGTAACATCAAAATATTTCTTTATTTAATTAAATACAAATTTACATATTGGATTTATCTTTATGTTCAATTTATTTTTTTTCAAACTTTACTTTTTGATAAATATTTAGAACTTGTAGAGTAAAGCCTAGGGACTTAGCTCTTCAATAGATCTGATAACTTGTTAGCAATGAAAGAATTATGATTTTATAAGTCTTGGCAACCTATTATACATTTTTTTTTTGATGAAATTCCATTTATTTTTGCAAATGCTTGTATTTTTTCGAACTATAGTTCTTGTGCGTTAGTATTAAACGTTTTTAAGGACTCGAATATAAAGTAACAATAAGATAAAGAAATTCTGAAACTCAGGGTAAAACAGCTCATCAAAATTTCAAATGAAGGGTCGCAATCAATACAGACCCGCATTAATAAGAACTCCAATATAATGAAACTTTGGTTGACTTAACAAGTCAGTTAACATCATTATATCCTAAATATTTAAGTTCCCTACAATAATCCTGGCTAAAACAATGTAAACATCTAAAAATACGACGAAATATTTTAAGAGTAGTATCCTACATTATTTTCGCTCGTTTAAGATGAAGTGCTACCGTGTTCCACGACTTCAAAATTGAATTCAAATTTTCCACTCGATCTCTATACTCGTTTTGTTAAAAAAAAATTATATTTGTATTAGGGTTGTTCTTAATAGGGGTGTTTTTGAATTTCTTTGCTCCCAGGGGCTCAAATGCTTCCAATTTGATAAAAAAAAATCCCTGAAAATTTTAACTCTTAATATTAACTTTAAGATAGTCCGCTTTCCAACTTAAGTTTCTTATAGAAATATCGTGGGAAAAGTTTAATTTATTCTTTAGAATTCCATAACTCAGTGAATAATAAATCGAAAGGAACTAATCACGTCATGTTTATTGTAAATTTAACGCTCTACAAAAAAGGGCTCTTATGATTTTTCGATAAATCCATTGGTTTACCAGTTACTGGCTTAAGAATGCGGCACTAATGGTCAATGAAAATATAATGCATTTCTTAACTGAGCAATGGAAAGATAGTAGAGTTGGTTACATAGCTAATATTGAATCTGATGACAAAGAACAAGTATAAAAATGAAGGATTAACTACTACAGCTACGCCATGAAAAATCACAAGAATAATATTGTATTTGCTTCTTTTTGGTCATAAATACAAATTTTGCATAAGAAATTTGTTATACTTTGTAAAAATAATTACTTACTCAATAATTATAGTTGATAATATTAACAATTATATAATAATTAAACTTTAAGCTCGAATAACTCTAAAGCCAATAGATTTAGCGAAAAATCATCAAAGCTCTTTTTTGTAGAGCGTTAAATTTTCAATAAACATGACAAGATTAGTTTCTTTCGATTTATTTGTTATTGAGTTATGGAATTCTAAAGAACAAATTAAATTTTTCCCATGTTATTTCCATAAGAAACTTAAGTTGGAAAGCGGACTAACTTAAAGTTAATATTAAGAACTCAAATTTTCAGGGATTTTTATCAATTTGGAAAATTTGAGCACCTGGGAGCAAAGATTTTCGAAAACACCGCTATTAAGGACCATCTTAATATGTATATCTTAGAAAAAAAATCAAATATTAGGTACAACTTTATCAATAAATATTATTCAAATATTCAATAATTATTTGCCCATAACTATATATTTTCAAATAGCACACCCTAAAAACGGATGCAAATTCTTATCACATCCAAGAGCTTTTATAAATTTGTTTCTAAGGTGGAGCACAAAGCTTTTTTAGATGAACTAAATAAAAAATAATATTTTTTTTAGTAATCTACAAAATAATAAAATAAGAATTTCCAGATTTTCAGGGAATCTGCTGTCACTTCTAGCATTATATACCGTTTCCATCCATTTATTCTTTTGATGTATATAATTTAATTTATTATTACTACCGATATAAAGATATTGCATAATATAAAAGTGTACCTAACTTTTGTTTTAGAAAACATTCACGTTATATGAATTAAAATACGAAGCTTAAAATACGTACTCTTCTAAATATTTCCATTAATTATTTATTTATGTATAATTTCTATTTGCCAAAAAAAACGAAATAATTTATGATTTACATCCTCTTCTCTTAAAACTCAATGCCTGCAATAATTTTTAAACATTCCTGTTGAAAAATTCCTTTAATTCTATCTATTTAACAAATCTCTGCAATAGCGGAAAAAGCTCTTTTTTACGTTAATAACTCCAATTCGGACAATTTTTCCCGTACGAGTAAGTGTCGATTTAAAGCACTTGAAATATATGAGTGGAGCTTTTTGAGAGCTTTATGAACAAGGGGGGGTCACCAAAAGGAAAATGACTCTTGGTTTTATTTTTCAAGTGTTCTTTTGACACCGTCCAACACCTAATGCCACTTTTGTAAAATATTAAATGGATGCTTGCAGCAAAAAGAAAAAAAATTAAGTGAAATATTAGAGACGTGGATTTTATTTTCGAGAAGCTGTTTAAGTAGAAAAGTAATTAACTTTTTGAAGTGTTGATAACGTAGATGACCTTTGCTTTAATTTAATTAAACGTGTTTCTTTTTTTTTTTAATCGTTAATGAAGAAAATGGAAAAAGAAAATAGGAAAAGCACAGTACACCGCACAACTCTTGTTTGAATTTTGTTTTCTTTGGTTTTTTTAATAAAAAATGTTTATGTTTAGCGTTTATCTTTCGTAAATGCATTTAGCTGCATGCATTTAATTAAATCCATCGTTTTAGTTTCAAAAGTCCGTTATAAAAACTTTGCAATTAAATAACTGTATAAGTGATAGATATATATATTTACAAAAAAAAAAATAGTTTTTTGGCCAATTTACTATAAATTATACTAGGGGTGGAATTCAAAGGTAATCAGCATTGTCGGAGTCGACAACTTCGTTCAGCTCTTGGCTCAATTCGCTTTTGACCAACGCCGTTTCGACAATTTCGCTTTCCTGGAACACTGTCGATAACTTACGGGACTTGGTGTAGGCTATCGTCTCCTTGGTAGTGCTAGAAGTGGATGTGAGGACGGGTGACCGTGGAAACAACTGTAACAACTGTGCAGTTTTCGTCTGATAATGGCATCCGGTTGGACGGTCTTTCGATGTACTGTTACTCGATGCATTCAACGCATTCGAGAACATGAAGAGGGTAGTGATTTGTTTTCGACGATCGTCGATGTCATCGAGCGACGATTGCGATATCACTTTACTACGCGTTTTCGCCTCTCGACCACCCTCCGGATTCATCTCGGTTTTGTCACGACCCAACAAACACCGCCACGATGACTGAAACTAAACAACAAAGCACCGAAAATCGATTAGTTATCTCAACAATCACATGCTCAAATTAACTTAATAAGAAACCATTAGAATCTCCTGCAAATAACAACTCTTTATTGAAAAAGTTGTGGCTTTCGGATCCAAAGCCGTGTCAAAAGATTGACTATGTCGCCAACGTTTCGCAACCTCTCCGGGTCGCATCTTCAGGGCGTAATTGCTCCGAAACTAATCGCAGGATGGTCCTCAAGTCACCTTATACACCATCCATTGTGGGTGGAAAATAAAGTTATAATATATAAATAAAGTTATATCTATACTAATATATAAAATTCTTACGTCTGTCTGTACATTTTGATTTTGAACCCAATTTTAGGGTAAATATTTGTTTCAAGAGGCCCTTATTCCAAATTTAACATTTATAAATTTTTTGTCTGTCTGTCTGTGTGTCCCGATTTAACTAAAGAACGGAACAACCGAATTTAATGAAATTTGGTATTAAGATACAACACAATTTCCCACAGACTATAGGCTACTTATCATTCCAAAAAAATAATAAGGGAAAGTATTCCCTAGGGATGAAAACAGAAATTTTTACACTAGACAGGTGAGTTATATATCTTTGGGAAGGTAATTTAAAGTTAGAAAATAATCTGTAAAAATAATTTTAGTTCAACTGATAAAAAGCCCAGTAAATTCAATTTAAAGCCTAAAAAATTGCCTCTTTGAAATATAAACCTTTATATACATATATTAAAACACATGGTTGATGTTAATAGCGTAATGGTTTACGTATCTAACATTCTGATGCTACTAATTATAAAGAAGTGGGTTCGAATCTTGCAATAAACTTTTTTTTTATCTTTTTTACAGAATTGTTGTAAATAGACCCTTAGAGTTGCTAAATAAGGAAATATTAACGAAAAAAAAGTAATAGTAGTAGTAGTAATAATAATAATAGTAATTAAACTTAAAGTAAATACATTTTTAAAACCGTGCGTACCTAAAATCCTGTATTTATATATTCCCTCTGACTGATGAAATTTTAATATTCGATGTATTCCTTTTAAGAAGTAGACATCTGATAAGAAATATTTTTTTGAAAATTCCTACCCTAAAAGAGTAAAAGGGGTGACTAAGTTTGTATGAGAAATTTTAGAGTTAATCAACAATCGAAATTTTAATTTAATAAGTGTAATTTATAAATAAATAATTATTTAATAATAAGTTTCTGTTTTTGTTATATCATTTTAACTACAGCATTTTAAATAACGTCATTTCACTTAATTAGTATGAAAGTTTAGGTAGTAGGTACTTATACCAAATACCAAAGAGTCAGTTTTTAATTTTTGTTTGTTTTTCAACAATCAAACTTTTTTAAAATTTAATTTTTATGAACCAATGATTGTGACCTCAAGCAATTATTTAACATTAAGGGAGCAATTTTTTGTCATATATTTTATTATCAATCAAAAAATAAAATCTTCCAAACCAACTTTTCTTCGGTGCTTAGAAAAATTTGAAAATCAATTATTGTTATATTATATATATATATATATATATATATATATATATATATACATATATATATATATATATATTTATTTATAAATATTTTTTGAAAACTAATTGATCATTATATACAACTATTTTATTCTAAGTAACAGTTTATTAAGTGTGTCTTTTTAAAGTTGACAGAATAGTGTTTTTAAGTATGATTATGTTTTTCGTAAAAGAAATAAGAAAAATAATAATTTTCATATACCACTACAAATAGCAAATCTGAAAAGAAAATATAATCTACACCTACGTTACGCAGACGAAGTCGCCGGGATCAGCTAGTAATATATAAGACGACTTGAACACCATCCTGCGATTAGTTTCGGAGCAATTACGCCCTGAAGATGCGACCCGGAGAGGTTGCGAAACGTTGGCGACATAGTCAATCTTTTGACACGGCTTTGGATCCGAAAGCCACAATTTTTTCAATAAAGAGTTGTTATTTGCATAAGACTGATCGTGAAAGCCTTAAATCTAAAAAAACATTAGAATCTCCATTTTAGGTCTACTCAATCGGAGTTAGACTTTTGAAAAATAATTCATTGTAAACCATCCAAGCTTTAAAGTATTAGAGGCATATAGACAGGAGAAAAGCACTTATTTGTTCTGGATATTTGAAAGTTTCTGATTTGCAAAAATAAACTACAATTTGTCCTATCTTTGAGGCTTTATATACCATTTTTCCTTCAAGTGACATTTTTTTCTAAGCTAAGTAATGGATGAAATGGAGAAGATATGGCGTTTAATAATACGTATAATAATTAAATAGGTTATCACAGAAACATCAACCTATGTAGTTGTTTTGGTACTTCCTAGGGGAAGCCCAGTAATAACCCAGTTAAACCGGTAATTTTGAAAGTGGTGTTCTTGGGAATCGGCGTTAATTGAACCGGTGTAAACCGAGGGCTACATGTACAAATAAAAATTAGTATTTTTATAAAATCTAATTCACTTACGAATAGGACTACTAGACTGGGCCAAAAACATCGACTATTTTTTTTTTTTGAAAAGTTTATCGAAAATATTGTTCAAGATGACCAAAAAAAAATATCGGGAAGGTTTGAGCCCTTAATATTAAAATTAAGAGGTCTATCATCTTTAATTTCGATTTTTCATTTGTGCTTTAATTTGGCGTCAATGCTGTCAATCTATAAATGTGACAAAATTAATCTGCACATATATTTATAGAAAATTAAATTCCCTACAAAAAACGTCTCTTTAAAAATTTTCGCCAGACACGCCGTTCCCGAATAATCAAGCTTTAAACATTGATATTATTTTTAGATTTACCTTCTTTATTTTGGAATTTTATAACTAATGACCAATAAATATATAGAAATGAACAATAAAGATTCTTCAAGGGAAAATAATGCTCTACAAAAAAGATTTCTTAACGTTTTTACATAAAATCACTCTTTCAAAATTGGTTCAACAACGAAAAAAAACAATAATTCAATTTTTCCTTCAACTTTTGTGAATTTAATTTAATTAAATGAATTTAATTTTCAAAATTGTGAATAACTTTTGCAAAAGTGATTTTATGTAAAAACGTTAGGACACCTTTTTTGTAGAACATTAAATTACCTTGAAGAATCCATATTGTTTATTTCTATATATTTATTTGTTCGTTAGTTACAAAATTCCAAATTAAAGAGGATAAATCTAAAAATTATATCAATATTTAAAGCTTGATTATTCGAAAACGGCGTGTGTCTGGCAAAATTTTTTAAAGAAACGTTTTTTGTAGGGAATTTAATTTTCTATAAATATATGTGCAGGTAATTTTTTTTACCTTTGTAGATTGACAGCATTGACGCCAAATTAAAGCACAAATGAAAAATCAAAATTAAAGATGATAAACCTCTTAATATTAATATTAAGGGCTTATACCATCCCGAATTTTTTTTTGTCACCCTGAACAATATTTTCGATATACTTTTCAAAAAAAAAAAAATAGTCGATTTTTTTGGTCCAGTCTAGAAATGATAACAAATTTTACTTAATGAAAACGTAAATCATTGTATATCGATTTTAAATTACTAAAGTGACGTCACACGGTCGGGAATTCTCAGTGTTTTCGGTATTAAATTCAAATAACTATTATTAATTCGCTATAACTTTTAAATTACAACAAAGAAAAAAAAATCAAAAGCAATATTACTATAAAGCTCCTATATGATCTTTCCATTAGTGACAAAAAAATTTTTGTTCAAAAGCCCAATTCAAATTTAATAAATAGAACAATTAAAAATCAAATTTAACGCCCCATTATATTTGCTTTATAAATGCAAATATAAACAGTTAATTAACCTTTTTAGAAATACTAACCCCACCGGGTTCAGAGGCGCATTTACTCGGAAAAAAATTCAGCTCAAGTTAAAAACCACTGCTTTACCACTGCATCTTACGATGTCCCATTAGTTATTTTTTACATATATTTCCATATTTTATATACTAGAAACAAAAAATATACCAGTGGTAATTAAACAGCATGTTTAATGAACTTTCAGTGTATTTACTGTTAAAATTGATTTACGATGAAAAAAAAGCTCAACCCTGCCTGTTATTCATAGTTTGTATCAATTAATGCAAGTGCACCCCTTAAATTATCATATTTTACCTACAATTTTTTTTTTAATTTTACTAATTTTTATTATTATTAATTATATTTTGTTACTGAATTGAATTATTAATTATTTTATTTATTTTGGTGATTTACTGCAACGAACAATAGATGTTTTTTTATAGTTTAATCCGCTTCTGAATTTTGATTTGTTTGAACATTAATTTGCATAAATTAATTGAGCTTTCCAAATAATCGGCGTATTTTATGAATAAACCACCATTTATTTCGTATAGCACTGTTAAAAATTTTTGGTTAGTATGTAACTCCTTTATTTCTGTGCCTTGACAAAACCACTAATGGTACGTAAATATAGTATGTGAAAATATATTAAGAAGAGAATATATTAAGAGAAAATCCACATTGAAAAAGATATTAGTTAGTTAGTAATTTATTTATTTTTGATTTTTATACTAAAAATTTTTTGTATAGCATTAAATTCCCTTCAAGAATCGATATTGTTTATTTCTGTATATTTATTTGTTCGTTAGTTACAAAATTCCAAAATAAAGAAGATAAATCTAAAAATTTATCAATGTTTAAAGCTTGATTGTTCGAAAACGGCGTGTCTGGCAAAAAATTTTAAAGAAACGTTTTTTGTAGGGAATTTAATTTGCTATAAATATAAGTGCATATGCATTTTTTTACCTGGAAAGTTTGGCAGGTTTATAATAATAATACAGAAATAATAGTAATAATAATAATTATAGTAATAATACAGAAAGATTCTGTATTATTACCTGATGATGACAGTTTAAAACTGTCGAAACGCGTCGTAATAAAGAAATTTAATTGAATCTCAAAGACTTATATATATTATTATCCATTATTTTTGAACGTAAATACTGTAGCTCATTTCTTAGTACCACCTACAAAGAACAATTGTTTTAGAACTCCTGACTGGCCTTGAAGTTATTGAAGTTAACACAAAGCACATTAAACCGTATTAATTAATAATTAATTGGTCAATATTGATCAAACTGTAACGCACAAGACCATTCATTTTATATAAGATTTAAATTCAACAATTATGGCAAGGTACCAAATAGCCACTGCAACAAAATTAGTTTCTTTTTCTTTTACTTGAACTTACAGTTGTGAATGGAGCTTGAAAAGTTATTGTACTAGAGCTTTATACCTGAGTGTTGAGTCCCACGTAGATTAGGGGATTGTAACAAATACTGCTCTTGGCGACGAGGGCTGGAACGACTGCAAGTCCTGGACTCACCATTGTCGAATCTCCGAACTGTATAATCAGAGCCATAACCGAATACGGAGTCCACGCAACCATAAACGCTATTATCATTACGGCCACCATAACCGTAACACGACGCTCAGCCTTGTTAATGCGACCCATCCGTAAACTGTTTTGCTGTAACCAAAATCGAAACGGAATACATTATTACAAACATTCCATCCATCCCCCGCATTTCCCATATATATTCAATCAACTATAATTTATAATGATCGTCGGCCAATCTGTTATAGTATATATCAAATCAAATATGCAAGCATTCAAGCCTTTTATTGAAAATTAACCGTCGCTTTTCCACGGCGTTGCTTTCTGGGCTGTAAGGGTTGAAATTTTGCGAGAATGCTGTTTACGCTTCCGCTATTATTCATGAACTATTTTCTATTGTGTGCTAATTATAATAAAACAAGTCACAACACAATACAATTCTTTGCTACTGTATGGCAAACGAATTTTGAATAAAGGAGATATTATTAAAAGTAAATGTAAAGGTATAATTTCTGCAGTAGGTACAATGAAAGTTGTTCTTTGCAGGTGATTTGTTAATTTGAACTTTTCCTTCAATGGTACCATTTCCTATCTCAATATGCAACATCAAAGATAATAATAATAATAAAACTTTATTTCCTACAAATTCAAAATTTTGTTTACTTATCTTAACATTTTTGTTTAACTTAAAAGTTCCTTCTTGTGCTTACCACAATATTTTACCTTTTAACTTTTGCTACTCATTTCCCTTTCCTTTATTTTTTTTTTTTTTGATTTCATTATAGGGGTGCCCCTTTTAAGGGAGAGAAATTCAAAAACTCCCTCTGTCATTGTTAAAAAAAAAAACAAAATAAAAAAAACAACTTTTTAAGAAAAAAAAAACATACGTTCTAAAAGTAAGTAAAATAAAATATAATTTGTTAGGTATTAACAATTAATAGGTTAATCTCAATTAAAACTTTATTTCCTACAATTAATTTACACGTGTAAGTTTACAAATTTAAAATTTTGTTTACTTATCTTAACATTGTTGTTTAACTTAAAAGTTTCTTCTTGTGTTTACCACAATATTTTACCTTTTAACTTTTGCTACTCATTTCCCTTTCCTTTCATTTTTTTTTTATTTTGATTTCATTATAGGGGTGCCCCTTTTAAGGGGGAGAAATTCAAAAACTCCCTCTGTCATTGTTAAAAAAAAAAACAAAATAAAAAAAAACAACTTTTTAAGAAAAAAAAAAACATACGTTCTAAAAGTAAGTAAAATAAAATATAATTTGTTAGGTATTAACAATTAATAGGTTAATCTCAATTAAAACTTTATTTCCTACAATTAATTTACACGTGTAAGTTTACAAATTTAAAATTTTGTTTACTTATCTTAACATTGTTGTTTAACTTAAAAGTTTCTTCTTGTGTTTACCACAATATTTTACCTTTTAACTTTTGCTACTCATTTCCCTTTCCTTTATTATTTTTATTTTTTTTGATTTCATTATAGGGGTGCCCCTTTTAAGGGGGAGAAATTCAAAAACTCCCTCTGTCATTGTTAAAAAAAAAAAACAAAATAAAAAAAACAACTTTTTAAGAAAAAAAAAAACATACGTTCTAAAAGTAAGTAAAATAAAATATAATTTGTTAGGTATTAACAATTAATAGGTTAATCTCAATTAAAACTTTATTTCCTACAATTAATTTACACGTGTAAGTTTACAAATTTAAAATTTTGTTTACTTATCTTAACATTGTTGTTTAACTTAAAAGTTTCTTCTTGTGTTTACCACAATATTTTACCTTTTAACTTTTGCTACTCATTTCCCTTTCCTTTATTTTATTTTTTTTGATTTCATTATAGGGGTGCCCCTTTTAAAGGGGAGAAATTCAAAAACTCCCTCTGTCATTGTTTAAAAAAAAAAAACTTTTTAAGAAAAAAAAAAACATATGTTCTAAAAGTAAGTAAAATAAAATATAATTTGTTAGGTATTAACAATTAATAGGTTAATCTCAATTAAGTAATAAAGATTTTTTTTTCTCCTTTTTTTTTTCTTTTATTATACAGTCGAACTTGAATAAGTGAGAGTTGATGGGACCAACATTTTATTCTCACTTATGAAGGTTTTCATTTAACCAGGTTTCTCAGGCAAAGTGCTTTGATTTCTCTTTCAGTAACAGTCCATCTATCGGAATATTTTTTTTTGTAACGACTGCTTCTAAAGTTGAACTTTCGTGCGTTGTGTGGCGGGGGTAAAGAGCCGTTTTCTCATCGTGGTGGCAAGCGTGCGCAAAAGAAGAGAAACCGTGCGCGAAAGTAAATAACAGTGCGCAAAAGTAAAATAAATTGATACCTAAATAAACTTTGATAAGAAATAATTAATATACGTTATTATTTAGACTGTAGTTTAAACTAAAATGTTGTTTTTATTCATAAATTTTCAATAAATTAAATAAATTATTCTTACTATAGAGTTTAAATTTTTCATATATAAATAAAAATAATTAATTTCTCAATCTCTTTCTGTTGAACTTTAGAAGCAGTCGTTACAAAAAATTTTTTTCGATACTTATGCTTAAAGTGAGGTACCTTGTAGGACGAAATTGAGACACTTGCTAAAGGGACTGATCATACACCACGAGATTGAGTGCGCTGTGTACCCCCACGAGGCCACCAGGCGAGTGGGGATAGGCGCACGAGATCAACTCTAATTTTAATTTTTTGGCATTTATTTCCATCTTCCAACTACCGATTGAGTTTTGATTTTATATAAATCAATTTAAACTTTAAAAAAATATTTCTTGATAAAGTTTTCTAAATTGCAGTGATTCAAGCTCAATTAAATAAAAATCACAACCGCGTAATAAAACAGCTGTATCCCTGTTTTTTTTTCCAAATGGGAAAGTTAACCCCTAATTTGCGGAATAGCGGGAAGTAAAATTTATGCATGGAGCTTAAATGAATTATAAGGGACGAAAAGCTTTCACGTGTGCACACTGCACACATATAGTTCAAGTTTGATCAAACTTTATCACTTTTAAGTGGCTTTCACATTTGTGTCGATTTTTCAGAAATGTTTTATTGAGCTTTTTGGTTTAGGTGTAATTTATTTTTTGATAAACGATTGAAATATAAAGAAATAGACAAGGGCATTAAATCATTAAACACAAAAATTAGTTAAATATTTTTTTACCTACAATCTAGGTAAATTGATAGAATTTTCTTAAAGTTTTGGTTTCGTTTTAACTTCAGAACTTCACTAAAATATCACATAAAAGCACTATATTTTATTAATTCAATCAGAGGTAAAAATAGACGTAAAAACACATAAATTTTTTAAAGGTATAAACTCTATGCAATGTATTTTATTTTATTTTTTAATAAAAATTAATTTCTACCATTTAATTGATATTTAAATATTCATAAGTAAAGTCAAAATGTTTATTTATTATATAATAATTTATTGAAAGTGGCGCATGATTTGTGCCACTTTCCACTGCTCTGGTATGTTGATGTTGGCTATTGTATGTAATGTAGACTATTCTCTTTTGAGGAAGCTTTTTAAGTTATTTTCCCGCTATAGGTCATATCTTGAGGCCAATTGTTGTATTTTATGTTTTAGATAAAAGACTTCACTTCTTTTGGTGAGCTTAATTTGATTGGCGTTTGGTTATATCTCATATTTCTTAAATCTCAATTTCTTATATTTCCGACAGCTTAGGATCGGCCATTTTTATTGGGGTCACCATCCAACATACTATGTACTAGGGTGATTTTTTTTTTTGACTTATTTTGAATTTTTTTGGTCCCATCGTGAAATTTTGTTGGAAATACCCAAAAAAAAAATTCCCTGAGAGTTTGAGCCCTTAATATTAATTTTAAGTCCTCGACCAAGACGTGTAAGATTTCTCATTGAAAATACACGGAAACTCTGATTTTTTATTTTTAAATTTCTATATCTCAGCGGCATTTCATGGGATCGCTTTTACCGAGGATGGTTTTTTCTCAGAATTAAACGCTCTACAAAAGTGCCCATTGCGACAAAGTCGTAACTCACACCGGTGAGGTAGTACGGGCCACTGAACCTGATTTTTCCATAGAATTCAAGGCTTAATACCTCGTTTAATATTGATTTTCGCGATTTGATCTACAGGACCGTTTTTGTAGGAAATCAAATTCTCTACAAGTTTTTCATTTATAATTTTTCCGTAGCTCTTGTTATTTACGAGATAAATGCAAAAAAAACGCGAATTTTATGGAAAAATCAGGTTCAGTGGCCCGTACTACCTCACCGGTGTGAGTTACGACTTTGTCGCAATGGGCACTTTTGTAGAGCGTTTAATTCTGAGAAAAAACCATCTTCGGTAAAAGCGATCCCATGAAATGCCGCTGAGATATAGAAATTTAAAAATAAAAAATCAGAGTTTCCGTGTATTTTCAATGGGAAATCTTTACACGTCTTGGTCGAGGACTTAAAATTAATATTAAGGACTCAAACTTTCAGAGAATTTTTTTTTGGTAATTTCAACAAAATTTCACGATGGGACCAAAAAAAAAAAAAGTCAAAAAAAAAATCACCCTACTTTGTACATTGCTATATTGAGCTTTTCAAGCGCTTTTTCAATATCTTGGTTTTAAGTCGAAATTGTAGGTCTTGGTTTTCTTTAAGATGGCATTTGTAAAGGGTCCAAAGTTTAACGGATGTAGTAAAAAGTTTAGCAGTTCTTGTTTCCATCTTAAGTTTTATGTGGATGGTAAGAATTAATGGGATATGGTCAGATGCTGGATCAAGATTTGGTTCTATACAAATTTGTTATTTTAATTTCCCTTTTGCAATAGAAAATACAGTGGAAAACGTTTGAAAATTCGTTTTTACGATTACTTTGTACAGTTCTCGTCTTTTTGAATTAAATTGTTTAAAATTTTAGCATTAAAATGAAAGATTTTTTTTTAATTAGCTTTTTTAAAAAAATTTATAACAGAACTTAAGATAGATCAAATATTTCATCATAGTTTGCAATATAAAAACTTTAATTTAGTGCTTTGAAAAATATTTTATCAAATACAAATAAAGAATTTATTTTTATGATTTTTAATAAAAAAGATCAAGATCAAATATGAAATAAAATAATTTATTTAGATATGTCTGTTTCATCAAATTCAAATTAATAAATACTGAATAATACAATTATAATAATAATTTATGAATGTAGTAAGTAAATACCTAACAATCAATATTAAAAAATTAAAAGCAACCAATTGTAAATTTAATATTCAAATTATTTTCCAGTTTTGCTTTGATATTTTTATTGCATACAACATCAAAGATCTTAATACATATGCAAATATTCGTAATATATAACGTCTTTCATATCATTATCCTGTACTCCCATAAAATAGAATATTCCAAGTATACCTATTATATATAATTTAATATGAGTGAATTAAATATCTTACAGAAAGGATATTGAAAAATAATTTCCACGTTTTATGCTCAAACGTCAAAAAAATCTTTTCAAAACGTTTTCTTCCACATATCTGCACATATTTAATTGAATGTTATTTATTGTTATTTCATATCAATGAAGTTATTCAAAATTATTTATGAGAGAAAAAAAAGTGAATTTAATATGAGATTCCAAATTTTATGTTTAATATAGAATTCCACTAATCTGAATGTATTATATTTGCAAAGTATTTGTGTTTATATCTCTTTTACACAAAAATTACTAAATCATTTGATACGTCCAGATTATATGGAGATATGTACCCGTTTGGATGATTTATTACGAATTTTGTACTACAATATTTAGAGGAAAATAAAAAATTAACATTTCGATGTTTTCCTCTGAAAAGAATTTTTAATGCCACACTAATTTTGTATTATTTAAAAAAATTATATTAACTTATACACATGTTTAACAATTTTTAATTTTTTTTTTATTTTCTGTCGTATAATTGATTTATTGTGGGTTGCGGTTAAAGCGATTTTAAATGAAATTTATATGCCTTCAGGCAAAAATATAAAAAGCTAGATAAAAATATTATTTAAAAATAGCTGATCTTCGAATACCGAAGAAAAGTTAGTTTGGAAGATTGTATATTTTAATTAATAATGAAATATATGATAAAAAATTGCTCCCTTAATGCTTTTCAGCAGAAAATATAGTTGCTGCAGGTCACAATCATTGGTTTATAAAAATTAGATTTTTAAAACTTTGATTGCTGAAAAACAAACAAAAATTAAAAATTTCCTTTTTGGTATTTGGTATAATTACCTACTACATAAACTTTCATACTAATTAAGTGATATGACGTTATTTAAAATGCTGTTATTAAAATGATATAACAAAAACATAAATTTATTATTAATTAATTATTTATTTAATAATTACACTTATTAAATTCAAAATTTCGATTGTTGATTTGTTGATTGTTCAATTGCAACAATACTTTATTTTGCTAAAATAAACGAATGTTAATATCTAAAATAAAAGTAGCCTAAGTTACTCCTTATTACATCAGCTACCTGCCAATAAAAGTCCCGTCAAAATCGGTTCAGCCATTTCAGAGATAAGCCGGAACAAACAGACAGACAGACAAAAATTTAAAAAAATGATATTTTGGTATATGCACCTTATATACCTTATATATGCATGTAGTAAAAAGCGGTTTTTTCAATATTACAAACAGGCACTTCAATTTTATTTATATGTATGTATAGTAGGGTGATTTTTTTTTTGACTTTTTTTGGTCCCATCGTGAAGTCTTGTTGGAAATACCAAAAAAAAAAAATCCCTGAAAGTTTGAGCCCTTAATATTAATTTTAAGTCCTCGACCAAGGCATGTAAAGATTTCCCATTGAAAATACACGGAAACTCTGATTTTTTATTTTTAAATTTCTATATCTCAGCGGCATTTCATGGGATCGCTTTTACCGAAAATGGTTTTTTCTCAGAATTAAATGCTCTACAAAAGTGCCCATTGCGACAAAGTCGTAACTCACACCGGTGAGGTAGTACGGGCCACTGACCCTGATTTTTCCATAAAATTTGCGTTTTTTTTTGCATTTATCTCGTAAATAACAAGAGCTACGGAAAAATTATAAATAAAAAACTTGTAGAGAATTTGATTTCCTACAAAAAAGGTTATGTAAACCAAATCGCGAAGATCAATATTAAACGAGATATTAAGCCTTGAATTTTATAGAAAAATCAGGTTCAGTGGCCCGTACTACCTCACCGGTGTGAGTTACGACTTTGTCGCAATGGGCACTTTTGTAGAGCGTTTAATTCTGAGAAAAAACCATCCTCGGTAAAAGTGATCCCATGAAATGCCGCTGAGATATAGAAATTTAAAAATAAAAAAGTTTCCGTGTATTTTCAATGGGAAATCTTTACACGTCTTGGTCGAGGACTTAAAATTAATATTAAGAGCTCAAACTTTCAGAGAATTTTTTTTTGGTATTTCCAACAAAATTTCACAATGGGACCAAAAAAAAATCACCCTTATGTATAGATGACAAAATACGTCATTTATTCCCTTAAAACTTTCGTTTTTAATATAATTTTCTCATCAATTTTATTTCTTAAACAAAGCCCTATGTTTAACTGTTCACTATACGGAAATTTTGTGTCGTTCGACAATATGTAGGAGTCAAATTTTTATTTTCAATTTAAAGGTCTTTTATTGAAACATTTTTTAAGGTTTCATTCTGGTTTAAGTTAAAAGAAACCTTACAAATATAAATGTGATTTCTTGCCAATATGAAATCACTATAGTGATGGTGTATGGTTATAACTTTCCTTGAACAATTTTATCGTCAATGTTGTTCTTAATGCAGTATGCAAAGAAACTTATTTTGTTCTAAAAATATGTACTTTTTTTAAAAAAAAAAGCTCAACTAATAAATCTAGCTAAAGAAGTTTTATCAGCGGCTTTAGCTTCGTTTTTGTTTGAATATAAAAGTTAAAGCTCTTGTTTTATAACAGCAAAAGTTTAAATTCACCATTTACCATCATTTGATAAGTAGGTATCATAAGTGATGTAGGTTACACTAATCTTTCATCCAATTCGAAATTAATATGAAAATATTTTATACAAAAATGTATTTTAAACTTTAAAGTATGCATCTTTTTGTATGAAAAACATTCTTTTGTATTCAAACAAAGTTGCAATTATAAAAGTGTAATTTTTATTTGGAAAAATACTCTACACTAACATCCATCACATAAACCGCAGTATAATATGATTTCAATGAAAAAATTCATTTTTATACCACAAAATAAATTACCCATGTGTATACACATACTTTGCTGTTTTCATTTAATTTATAATAATTTTCAGGCTCTTCTAAAAATAGGTTTGAAAAAATATCACATTCTGATTTAGAAAAAACAGCAAAATAGAATAAAATAAAAAAATTGCTGATATTGTAGACATACAGAAAATACCGCACTGTTAAATTATATTGGTATCAAATGCGATCGTGTGCTGATGCCGCAGTCGTGCAAAGTGGAAATATATGCTGCAGAAATAAATAAAAATATTTGAATAATAATTCTTAGTTAAATAAACTGTAAATATCCCGGAATTGGGTTTAAAAATATTTTTTATTAAATTCCATATAATTAGATTTAATGTAAATTGAAAAACTAATGAAATGTTGGAATGAAGATAAATAAAGGAGGAAATTCTGAAACAAATACTGATCTCAAAAAAATTTACAGCTTGAAAGAAAGCTTTTTGGATTAGATAGATGTATGATTTTACATATAAGCATTAAATGTATTTTTTTAGGGGAAAGAATATATTCTATATATTCTGGGAAGGATAATTTTGTAAGGATTCAAAAAAGTATGGGAAAATGAGAAGGATTTTTCTTTTACACAGATTCTTATCAGATAAAATAAATTTTGAAAATTTCTAATATCTTTCGTAACTAATTTCAAAAAAATGGATTAAAAAAACATGTTTTATTGTAGTTTTTTGAGAATTAAAATCTTTTTTGTAAACTTATATCAAATTTATTGTTAAAGGTTGGGAATTGAGATTATAATTTGGAAATTTATTCAGTTAAATATAAGTTTATTTAGTAATTTTTATAGGGTTTTTTGGACAAAAATATATTAATTTTTTTTCTCAATGACTTTTATTTGAGTTTTGTACAACATTTCATCGCCTTTCGGGACTTATTCAACTATTCTATCATAGATCATTACGATTGAGTACTGGATAAAAAAGCCTTAAAAAGCGACGAAACGTCCTATAAAAATCAAATAAAAATGATTAAGAAAAGAATTTGACTAAATTTGTAGTCCAAAAAAAACCCTATGAAAATAACTTAAATATTTTGGAAAAGTGGACCAAATTTAGTATGAAGAAGTTTTAATATTTTTTTTTCTCATCAATATTGATAGGGTAGAGTGGGGCAATATAGATAGGGTATAAAGGTCCACCATGAGTATCTAAAATACTAGTGGCATATTGCTCTATTTAACTATAATGGTTGGGATGAGGAAATGTAAGAACCATTTCGAGGTCACCCTGGCAGTAAAGCTACATCACAGATAGGAGATTTACGACGGTACCTCGATATTTTTACGAAAGTAAAATTTTTAATTATTATTCTTTTCGGTTTCCAGCAGTAATATTGCTTTGACTAGACTAAAACATAATTTAATAGTACATAAGATTTAGTGGTATTTCAGAATTTATTATTAGCTTTTAGCTAATTTAAACAGTTAACTAGTTATAGGTAACCTAGTAAAAACACTTGAACGTAACTGGGGTAAAAAGATCCACGTGGACCTTTTCCTTACCCAGCCACGTGAAGGTTGGATTAAACGCAATCTTCGCAAGGAATGGACCCAGGAAAACTGTATTTCTAACCGAGGGTTCCTTTACTTCGTTTGCTATAATTGGGATTCAGGAAACGATGACTTTGATTAAGTTAAGATAAAGGTATAAAAAATATTACTTATGTCACAATTAATGTCAATACTATTATAAAGAGAGAAGAGTTTTATGTTATGTTTAAAATGACTGTAATATAATTTTCCAAATGAAAATCCAGAAATATTTCATTGATTCAAATACTGTTATTAATTCATAACACCTATCAGATACTTAAAATAAATACAGGATATTTTTGCCTCTTAGCCGTCCCTTTTTGCCCCTACTAAGAGGGAAAAAAAGACAGACGACAAGGTCTAGAAAAAAATGTAAAATTCCAAACTTCTATATGGATGATTCCATTGGAAATTAAATTAAACATGGCCAGATATTTGTTTGTTTGGTTAGCATTATTCGTTTCTAATTAATAGGAACCTACTGGGCACTTGGACTGAAAAATGGAAAATCACTATCAATAAGTCCAAATCAGTCCAAGTGACCTTCACTCTCAGAAAAGGAACGGGCCCCCCGGTCAATCTGGACTCAGCTGAGATCCCATCGCCCGACACCGTCAAATACCTTGGTGTACATCTGGACAGGAGGCTGACCTGGAAACCTCACATCATCGAAAAACGAAAATATATTAACAAGAGGTTCAAACAGTTATACTGGCTGTTAGGTAGGGGCTCTAAACTTCCCCTTGAGGATAAACTACTTATATACAAAGCAGTAATAGTGCCAATCTGGTCGTACGGTATTGAGCTGTGGGGCTCTGCCAGCAAGTCAAGCATTAAATTAATCGAGGCCACCCAATCAAAGATCCTGAGACAGTTGGCAGATGCTCCATGGTATGTCACAAATGAGACTCTCCGAAGAGACTTACACATCTCATCAGTCACCGACTCCATTACCGTACGTACCACCAATCATTTTGGAAAGTTGAGCCAACACTCAAATCCCCTGATTCCGCCACTTTTGGAGCACCAAAATAAAAGACGGCTAAAAAGAAAAGTGCCTAGTGATCAAGTAGAGGCTTAGGGAGATTCCTCCACTGGGAGTGATCTCCATCACGTCAGCTCCGGTCATCAAATCGGATTATAGGACCTAGATCCTGATGGCCGATTTATATATATTTATAAAAAAAAAAATTAATAGGGTTGGTTTTCACAATACCATATAATACGGAATAGTAAAATTGGAACTTTAAACCTCACCTTACCCTACTGGATAAAAAACTCCCAAAAGGCGATGAAATGTCATACAAAAATCAAATAAAAATCATTAAGAAAAATTTTGATTTTTTTTTTTGGTACAATTTGGAAAAGTGGACCAACCTTAATATGAGGAAGTTTTAATATTTTATCTCATCAATATGGATCCTTTTGTTCAATCTCCCTACACATTAATCTATCTTATTTTGAGATTTGTTTACATTTATATATTTTTTATTATTATTAAATTGAAACAAATCCAAAAGAATTTTTCATAAAATAGTTATTTTTGTAAACCATTTATGCTTATAACCATCAATATTTTTTAAAAAAAAATACGCTTAACTAGGAAAGCTTTTTTATATTTCTTTTATGCAACAACTGCAGAAAATTTCCGCACTACGCCAATAAATGGAGCTTTAATACCAATATTTGTCTTCTTCCTCCATTTTATTTGCTCACCTCAACAAAATTGAGCTTGTGGTTCCTTTAAATGTAAACAATATTTTCAACATTCTGCTTTTTTTTTTGGTTATTCCGAATGAAATTCTCTATCCGTGCAATCGTAAAAAACGAAAATAATTCCATCGAAATTTGATTCGTAGATTTAAATAAAATCCCACAATATAAAAGATATCCAAATATTAAAATTGGCACAATGTTTTCACAGAATATTTTTGATTGTTCTTTGAAATTGTAAATCGTTAGATAATATTTGGAATAAACGTTTTTACATTTGATAAATTGGGTGTTAAATCGTTTGTTTTTTTCTGAGTTCATTAGAAATGTATTTTAAAATTATTCTTGTTATTTTTTTTTTCAAATCAATTGCACAATTAGCATAGGGTTGCAATAAGTGCATTCAAGCCATAGACAAAACATCACGTGTATGCACTAGTCCCAGTAGATTAGTGCGGTATAAGTACAAAATAGATTTTTAACAATCAATAGCAACAATAACAATAATAGTAATTCTTATAGCAATAACAACAATCATAAAACCAATCAACAGTAGCAATAAGAATAATAATAATAGTCTATAATAACAATGCTAATAATAATGTGAAACATTAAATTGTTGTTATTATTTAAATTGAAAAAATTGGATCGAGAAATGAATTTTCACAATAAGTCGCTAATGGAGTCAAAATAAACTAACAAAACATCCAATTTACTAAATATAAATTCATACCAAATATTATACAATTTTCTCACAATAATTCATCAACATGCAAACGAAAATTAAAATTTATTTTTTAATAGTATTTTATTAATGTTTCGCACTAAAATTATGATTTATTCCACTTGTACTATTAATCTGAATGTATAAATAGATATGTTTTAATTATATTAATGTAATTAATCGTTAAAAAGCAATTTTATTTCATTGAAACCATATAGCAGTGTATATATGTATGTCCTATATACTATACAGTACCTATTGCGAGCTTTTAACGTAAACTTTGGTAATATGTAACAAATTAGTTATGGTTTCCGAACATCGATGCAATATTTTGCTAATAACTTCCTATTGGTTTTATGCAACTTTAAAACAGCACCAAACCGCACACATTTTATTTTTGTTACAAAACCCATTCGACTGGCATTTAACTCGTTTCAACTGGCAAAATTTAAAAACTTTTTTGTTAAATGAATGGAAATATTTAGATAGCACTTTTTAATATTTGATGCTAAAACAGTGTTAATAGTTATTAATGATTTTTTTCGTAGTAATAAAATCTCCAATTAATTTAATGCCAAATTGTTAGTATAATTGAATTCGGGATATTGAACTTAGCTCCTGACTTTTTCCGTGGTTCAATGAAATTCTTGGACATATAGATAGAGATAGACTTATGGAAAATACAGTAGGTGATTCAAAAAAAATAAAACAAAATATTTTTTCTTGCAAACAGGCTGAAAAGTTTTGTTTTGACGTAAAAAGACACCAGTTAAAATTTCAGCTCTTAATATTAATATTAAAGTTGTCCTCATCGCATTTTTTTATTTCCCATAAGAATAACATGGGAAAAGTTATTTTTACTTCTACTGTTTTTTACACCGTTCAAACGACTATTTAAATAATAAATCTCTTCTATGATCTTTATAGAGAATTAAACTCTCTACAAAAAAGGACAGATAACATTTTTTGATTAGTCCACGTATTCAAAAATTATTCAAGATCAAAGTTCAATTCCTTAAAAATTTGATCGAATTTTGTATATTATATCAAAACTGTTGGTTTCAGTGTTAAAATAGGGATAAAATTTTTATCAAACATGAATTTGATTTGTGAAAGATGTCAACAAATTATTTTTTTAATTAAATTTTATATCCTATTAAAGCTTTATTTTGCCAAATTTGATTTAAAAAATAATTACCATCAAACTACTATATTGAATTTAATATCAGAAATCTTCTCGATTTTAGTTTTTCCTCGAATGCTCGTAGAGCGTTTAATTCTCTATAAAGATCATAGACGAGATTTATTATTTAAATAATCGTCTGAACGGTATAAAAATCAGAAGAAGTAAAAATAATTTTTCCCATGTTATTCTTATGGGAAATAAAAAAATGCGATGAGAACAACCTTAATATTAATATTAAGAACTGAAATTTTAACTGGTGTCCTTTTACGTCAAAACAAAACTTTTCTGCCTGTTTGCAAGGAAAAATAAAAATAAAAATTTTTAATCACCCTAATATACAGACTTAATAAATGATTCATTCGGTATAATGTTACAGTTTGAAACTAATTCCCAAATTATCTTCACAACATTATCAAATGAAAATCGAGTAATTCTAAAGCTATTGTTGCAATTTTTTGACAATATTCATTATATTATTACACTAATTGTAATAATATTCTCAGTTCATTATATTATTTCCAATTTCATATTTATTTATAATTTTTTTCCCAAGAAAACCCAATTAAATATTTTCAATCCAACATAAAGCATTTTCAAATCTAATCCATTAATTATAATTCATGTATCGATAGGCCTCGAATGACGTCAGAGCAAGAAGCGTTCCATATCTGCGTTTACGTTTGAATATATGCATAAGCATTAAAGCTGGGAGGTGTGGTTTTGTTAAATTTTCAAAATTTCAACAATCAAAACAATTGAAAATCATTAAATCTCGCAATTTCATTGGCTAATAGCCTTATGCATTGAAGAGAGCCTCATCACTTACTTCACTGAACATATATTATGCATATTGATAGTTCAGGTTAAAGTAGTTCTTGATTGAAATATTTTTAAAAAAATGTTTTATGACTTTATTAAAGCTTTATAGTTCTCAATTCTTTATGATAAAGGAATAATCAACCCCAAGATTTTTTTTGATTTTTTTTATCTATCTATTATTATAAAGAGGAAAGATTTGATTGTTTGTTTGCTTTGAATAGTCTCCGAAACTACTTGCCCGTTTTGAAAAATTCTTTCACTGTTGAGAAGCTACACTATTTCCGGTGAACATAGGCTATATTAAAAAAAGTTAGGGATCCATACTAAAACTCCAATAATGTAACCCAAGGTCTGAAAAAATTACCAAAAAACATTCTTTTATCGCGCGCGCTGCGAAAACTATTGGTTATAGAACAAAATTATGTAGTACGATTTTGCAGAACATATCCTTATCTACAAAAAATAGAACGACATCATATTTCTAACTATTATAGTTAAGTCACAATAAGTGTTTTTTTTCATTTTAAAAAACATATAAATGCCACCATTATAAAAGCTCTTTTATTTATACTTTGGGATTAATCCTTATCAAAATAAATGACTTCATATTTAAGTTTGCTTCAATAACATTATATAACTTTTTGAGTTATTCAATTTGAACAATCCATTCGAAAGATATCACAAGTTTAAAAATATAAGTTATTTGAAAAATGTCGCATGGTCACCCCATTTTACTTATAATTAGAACCAACTTTATTGAACTTGGTGATATTTTTATTTATGTATAGATGCTGATTGATTTACAGATTATTTGGTCTACTGTAAGTATACCTACAGTAGCTATACGCAATAGACATACTCTTTTTAGACATTTATAAATATTTTTTGTTAATTAATTGATCTTTATAAACAACTATTTTATTCTAAGTAACAGTTTATTAAATGTGTCTTCTCAAAGTTGACAAAATAGTGTTTTTAAGTATGATTATGTTTTTCGTAAAAGAAATAAGAAAAATAAAAATTTTCATATACCACTACAAATGGCAAATTTGAAAAGAAAACATAATCTACACCTACGTTACGCAGACGAAGTTGCGGGGATTAGCTAGTTTTCAAATAAATTGCACAATCTGCATAGGGATTCAATCCCTAGACAATCACATAGCACTAGTCCCCGTAAATCAGTGAAAGATTTTTAACAATCAATAGCAACAATAACAATAATAGCAATTCTTATAACATTAAAAACAATCAACAGTAGCAATAAAAATAATAATAACAATAGTCTATAATAACAATATCAATGATAATAATAATGCGAAACATTAATATATAAATAATATATAAAAATGAAGTTTTATAATAAGAAATAATAATTTGGCAATAAATAGTTAAAAGGAATATTTGCTTAGTTTCACAATCTATCAGGCAAATCTATTACAACCTCTAGATGAAATTAAAATATTAAATCTTTCGGTTTGAACAATACTAAGAAAGATTTTTTTTTATCCCAATTAATTGGGTTAAAAATCTTAAACTTCCTCTATCTTAGTGTTAAATTAATACCGATTTACATCAGAAGTATCATTAAAATATCTTTCCACGGCCGAGCACTAGACCTTTCCTTTATATATTTACGTGCTTTAAAATATTTCCTACTTAAAGCCCAAGTTACTTTTCTTTGGAAAAAAAAAATTATTCCCAATAAATTTCTTCTTCTATTACTTAAGTAAACGACTTCTCTTACCTGAACAAATACTTTTCCTTCGTTTATTTAAAATTTGCATTGTCTCCCCTTCTTATACAATCAATCTTAAAAAGTGACTTTTTTTAACTTTATTATTATAATAGCTATTGAAATATAAAAAAAAAGGATTTTCACCAAAGTTGTATACAGTTACAGTTGGTTGGCACCTAAATTTCATATCGTCGGAACTTAACGGAACCGGAAATGAATAGTATGAGTCAGCTTTCAAGCCCGAAATTATTCAATTCACGTAATATTCCGGAATGTGCATCATTCGAAAGAGCACTTGCGCTTTATTTTGCGCGTAATTGAAAACCCTAAACTATTGCCAAATTTCAGCGAAACAATTTCAATAAATCAGTAGATATAACACTAAAGTATAGGCTTTGTATCATGCCGATTTTTCGTTGTTTGATAGCAGTAGGAAACGAGCAATTTATTATTCCTTTTGGTAAGTTTTTCGTCGAGTTTGCTCTATAAATGTTCAAATGATAAATGTTTAACTAAACAGGGTCGCACATTTATTGTTGGGAATTGTATTTTATCAATTTATTTGAAATAAATGAGAAAAGAAAGAACAATTACGGGAACATCTAAAGCTTTTAAGTTTAAGGTGACGAATATTTTATATGTGATGCTTAGACTGCTTCAAAAAAAATGATGCATTTTTCTTTTCTTAATTATATCGAAAATATTGTTGGAAATGACAAAAAAAAATCCTGTGAAAGTTTAAGCTCTTAATATTAATATTAAGAGGTGCCGCATCGCAAATTTCGATTTTCCATTTAAATAACATGGGAACAATATTCTCTTGAACTTTGGAATTTTATAGCTCACGTTGGTGACAATATTTCGCAATGACCAAAGTATATTCTTGTAGAAAATTAAACGATCTACAAAAAAAGGTGTTTGTACAAGTTTTTGATATATTTATTTCTTCAAAAGTTATTCAAGATCAAAGTTGAACTAAAAAGAAACTTTAATATTTTTTCAATTTTTTGACGCAACCATCAATTTTATGAGAAAATTTTACAGGACATTTTTTGTAGAGCACTTTTTTTTCAAAAACTTATCTCTGTAAAAGTTTTTGATATTTTACACAGGTCCTAACTTATTTGCATTAAACTGAAAATTCCCTGAATATTTTTAACATAAAAAATATTTTTTTTATTTTCATTTAACAACTTAGGACCTGTGAAAAATATCAAAAACTTTTAAAGAGATAAGTCATTGAAAAAAAGTGCTTTACAAAAAATGTCTTATAAAATTTTCTCATGAAATTGATGGTTGCGTCAAAAAATTGAAAAAATATTAAAATTTCTCTTTAGTTCAACTTTGACCTCGTATAAATTTTGAAGGAATAAATATATCAAAAACTTGTACAAAGACCTTTTTTGTAGATCATTCAATATTCTACAAGAATATACCTTAGTCATTCCGAAATATTGACATCAACGTGAGCTATAAAATTCCTAAGTGCAAGAGAATATTGTTCCCATGTTATTTAAATGGAAAATTGAAATTTGCGATGCGGCACCTCTAAATATTAATATTAAGAGCTTTAACTTTCACAGGATTTTTTTTTGTCATTCCCAACAATATTTTCGATATAATTAAAAAAAAAATCATCATTTTTTTTGAATCAATCAAGTGATGAATAAATTAAAAAAAACTCGACATTTTATTTATGGATATTTTTTTTATTGAAAAATTTACGGAATTATTATGTAAAAAGATTTAGTGGTCCAAAGTTATAACTTTTGAAAATTGCATTTCATGGATAACAGTTTCACTTTAATAATTTTCTAGCGAAAATATAAATTTTCTATTCTTAAATTAACATAATGAAACTTAAAGTAAATGCTTGTGAGGAAAGAGTTTTCAAAGGTAAAAATTTAAATATGAATTCTTAGGGTTCTTGGATAAAGATTTGAAAAATTCATATCTTGAGAACAGATTGGGATGAAAAGATGCAATTGGTAATATTTTACTTAATTTGTATATAGTTTACCCTTATTTTAAAGGCAAATATAAAACCGTGCCTATATTAAATCTATAACTCATGATGGAAATCAAGTACTGAATTTCGTTTTTCTGGCAAAGAAATCATGGTTTTTAACTTCATTTAACATGTGAACCATTTATTTTGAAAGTGAGTTAAGTACATTTCAAGAACAATCCCTATAGTGTTATCATTTTTAACCATAGGAACATAAGATACTAAGGAGGAGGAAATAATTGGCGTTTTTGTTACAACTAACATGAAATCAGTAATTTGTAAAAACTTAGCAGTTAAATAATTAACGTACTTTGTTCTAGTTACAAGAAGAAGAATCATCATATAGACCGTCCTTGAAATGGACTTACACCACTTTCAAAATAAACGAGTCATGTTTGAGGTCATTCGTTTTAATTTATAATTAAAGACCAATTTTTTTGATTACTTTTTGCTGTAGCGATTTAGATGAGACATTTTCCAAACCACTTTTTCCTAATTCGTGAAAAAGTTTATGTATAATAGCCAGTATTAACGAATATCTCTTAAAGGGTCTAGCAGGATCCACATGGCGAGTTGGCCCCTAAATAGGAACCTATGTCTAAACTTATGTTAAAATATCGGCTTGATATACAAACACATTTTATATACTTTTCGCGACCAAATTCCTCTTTGACTTTGAGATATGGGCAAAAATGTCCCCCCGCATGGCTATTTTTCAAAGTTATATATCTCAAAAACTAATGAAGCTAGAGAAGTGAAACCAACGCAAGGCTTTAGATTATTTTACAGAGTATATCATATATTTTTTTGAGATTTTCAAAAAAATTATACAAAAAAAATCCAAAAAACAAATGAAATAATTTTTTTTATGTGTTCTCTGAAAATGACAATCAAGAAAAAAATATTTTTTACGCTTCTACATGAGCACTATTGCTCATAAAAATTACGTAAAAAAAAATTGGTGCAACACCTTGAATAAAAATAAAATATGATTTACGCCTAATAGTATACCTCGGTTTAATTTTTTTTTCGAAGTGTTACACCAACTTTTTTTTCACAGAACTGCAATAAAAAACAGGCCACATATAGGAGCAAAACATATATTATTTTCATAATTGTAAGTCTAAGGAAACATAAAAAAATATTTTTTATTAGTTTTTTTTTGTTTTTCTATATTTACTCTTAAGATGATTACTTTCACGATCAAAATAATTGATCCCAAAGGAAAAAAAAAACATCTAGTGTTCAATTTTTATTAAAATAAGAATAAAAAAAATTATCGTCACTGCTATAATTTATTACAACTGGAATACTATGTGTCTCTAATTAATTCTGGGTACATATTGACATATTTGGGGGCCAACTCGCCATGTGGATCCTGCTAGACCCTTTAGTTTATTATCATCAAGAACGTTTGTCAAGGATAAAATAGAAGACAATCATTTGGGACTAAATTTGAACAACTTACAAAGCAAATACATGAGGCCTGGAATTGTCCTGGTGGAACTATGCCACTATGCCACTAAAGAAGTTTAACTTAAAAAAAAATCAAAAGCTTCTGATCTTGATGCTCTATTTTTAAATGATAAAACATTTTTTCTCTCGAAATACAGCTGCATTTTACGTTTTATACCGACAAACATACATTTTTGCAAATTTATCTGAAAAATCAACGTTATTTATTATTCTTTTTCTCGCGGTGAAATTGCCATATAAAAAATTTAAATTTTTCAATTTTCCCTCGCAGCAAATTTAATTAAATAAAACCGTCCAACTGCCAAACATATGGCATAACATAAAGTAGTTGTCACAATTTTATTTCCTCTTGATTATATTTGGTTCACACCTCGAATCTCCGAGGTGACAATATAAACCGGGCAAATTACAACGATAAAACCGGTAATACACTTTGCAAATTAAAATCGACCGATCTGAAGCACTCGAGTGAGCAATTGTGAAAAAAAATCAGTGATACAAATTGTAATTTCAACCAAATACGATCGGAAAAAAGAACGACTTATGGGAAAAAGTTGGATTTAATCACATAATTTCCAATCAATTATCTCATGTCTGCAGCTATCCGCTACTCCTCGTTTGATCTTGTCGGCAAAACTTTGATTAATAAGTTGAGGAAGACCAATGAAGACAATCGAACAAAGAAGAAGTTTAACTCAAACTTGGAAAATAAACGTAATTGTTAACTTAAAAACCACATTTGCAGCATTTTTGCTTTATTGAGTTCAAATTGGTTTTTTTTAATCTATTTCCGTTTTTTACGATTTTAATTTAACTTTAAAGTTTACTGTATTGGAAACTAAATCAAAGTAAATTCGATACGATTTTATTTCATCTGATTTCATGTCTTTTTTAACTTAAATTACATTTCTGTTTATTTAAAATTTTAATGTTTTTACAAATAAAATTCTTCATCATCAAAATTAAAATATATCGATAAATTTGTTGTGTCTATACTTTGCATAATATTATTTATTTTTTTAGCAGGAAAGTGGACTTAAAGTATATAAATCCATATACTAATATGGTATATTAAAACTATGAATTTAAGTACTAAATAAAAGATATTTTATGTTATCATAGATTTTTAAATACACTGATTTTTCAATAAAAACAGCGTTAAGATATCTCTTAAGTCTATTAGAAAACGCTTTGAATAATGCTTTTTCCCAACACAAAATATATTTTAGTAATAATATTTGTTTTTTAAGCAGGAAAGTGGACTTAAAGGATATAAATCCATATACTAAAAATTAATTCAGCGACGTTCGGTCCTTTATTTGACCTTCATCAGGTTGTTTAATATAAAGTACTTTATATTAAGAAGCCTGATGAAGGTCAAATAAAAGACCAAAACGGTGCTGAATTAATTATTAGTATATGCATTTACATCCTTTAAATCCACTTTCCTGCTAAAAAAACAAATAATATTATTAAAATATATTTTGTGTTGGGGAAAAGCATAAGTCAAAGCGTTTTCTAATAGACTTAAGAGATATCTTAACGCTGTTTTTATTGAAAAATCAGAGTATCT
Organism: Sisyra terminalis; assembly: GCA_958496175.1. Taxonomy (NCBI): domain Eukaryota; kingdom Metazoa; phylum Arthropoda; class Insecta; order Neuroptera; family Sisyridae; genus Sisyra; species Sisyra terminalis. Next base: position 60,361,678 of record OY292274.1, read on the forward strand.
AAAAATCTATGATACCATAAAAATATATTTTATTTGGTACTAAAATTCATAGTTTTATTATACCTACTCTTAATTTATATTCTAAATTATATATTCTTACTTTATCTATCATTAAATTAAAGAGCATAAATAAAAAGACATACCAAAACTTACATTAGTTTGGTAATCATGATTCTATTTTAATGTTTATCAAGGGAAATTTGAAGATTTTTAATAATACCAAAAGTCAACTCTTGTAAATTTTTTCAACTTTTTTCAAGTTTTTCTTCTGCAAACAATAAATCACAAAAATTATGTTTTATTCAAATAAAGCTTGACAAAAATAATTTATTGTATATATTATGATATAATAAAGCAAGAAACTACCAAAAAGCTAGGATTGGTAAAGTAAAATTTTTTTGAATCTCCATAGCTTTAAGCCATAGCTTGAACAGTAATATTTCAATGACACATTTAATGACTTAAAAGTAATCTACTCCATAGTATTACCATGGACTATAGTATGAAAATCTAGTCACTGATTTAATAAGTCTTTGAACGCAAAACTTTTATAAACAGAAATATCTATACATAAATCATAAAAAATAAAAGTTTTACTGTTGATATCCTTGTGGTAAATATCCTATTTTTTATTCTAGGCAGGTAAATTTCGTCAAAAAAATGATATTTTCAAGTTTCGTGCTTTTTTCTTCAGGCATATCAAACATAAAAGCCTTGAAATACAAAAGCAAGATAGGTCAATTCAATTCAATTTGGCAGACATTTCAACGTATTGAATCCTTTGTGTAAATAATAAAACCAGGAAATCAAGGGCGAAGAACCATATCGTTCACCCATTGAGAAGTTATAAGTTCAAGGATAATGCTTCTTTTAAACAAATATTTCAATTGCAACTTTATTTTCCTTTAAAGACCTCAACATATTCATCAGGAAATCGAACAAAGGAAAAATATAAAAAATATTTTAGACTTAAGGATTTTAAATTATTCATAAACATATTTAAAAAATGCTGCAATTTTTTTAAAAGTCAATTTTAAACCTCCTTGGAGAATTGAATAATGAATTTAAATAAAAATTAAGCTTGAATTAAATATTTGAAATGTCAATTTGATTTGGGCATTACCACCGAAAATAAAAAAGAAATACGTGTTGAATAAATTTGTGAATTTTAACTCAAAAATCAATCAAACTGCGGGCACCGCGGGTCGTAAACTAATGTCCTTAAAGAATTTTTATGGTTCCATAATATTTCTAGTATTTTAAACTAAGATCATTTCAAGTAATAAATTGACTTTTCAATAGAAGTTTAGGTATTAGAAAATAAAAATTAGTCGATTAATTATCTCAAAATTAACGTAGGAAGAATCAAAATCTGACAAGGGAATTACATTTGTTTGAAATATAGATTTCAGTATTGACCAGTAGGAACTACAGAAGAATTTTTCAGCATTGTATCATATAAAAATAATCACCTACAACAGCAACGCCAATTTGAAATATGAAATTTGGATGGTAATCTCTTGGCCATCGTCGCTTTAAGCGACATGGAGGATTTTTCAGGTGTTGAGTAGAGGAGAGAATTTGAACTTCTGGATTAGATATGAGAAAAATTTATCGTAAAATTTAATAAATCGATCAAAAATTAGTTCGGAAATATAAGGGACGTTAAGATCTCTATGAATTACATCACTTATGATATAATAGGGAGCATTAAGAATTTTTCGAACAACTTTACACTGAATAGCTTGGATACGCTTAATATTAGAGAGTTTTCTGGAGCTCGACAATTCTTTTCCATAGGATAAAATAGGTCTAATAAGGGATTTATAAATTATTCATTTAGTCTATACGTTAATGAAAGATTGATGCCCTAAAAGTTTTCGTAGAAGTCCGAAGCGTCTATTGAGGTCTTGTCTCAATCTTATGTGGGGATTCCACCTAATACGACTTTCTAGGTAAAACCCTAAATAGCGAACTTCTATGGATATATGGTAAAATGTGGACATCGTTGTCTATTTAAGGTAAATATTATTTTATTATTTTATTATTTTATAATTTTTACATTCCATTTATGGCACCAATTGATAATAAGATCGAGGTATTGTTGCATTTTATTGGTAGTTTAGAACGGATTTGGATCAGTGACAAGTATTGCAGTATTATCTGCGTTGGTAGTTATCATTATGAGGCGATGAATTGGAATATCCAATATGTAAATGGTATAAAGGACGGGACTCAATATGCAACCCTGAGGAACCCCGGCGAGGATGGGTTTAAGTGGAGACTTCAAATCCACATTCCACTCAAAAGTAGCGGCCAGAAAGATACAACTTGAGGATTAGAAAGTATTTAGTTAGTAAATAAAATTTAAGTTTGTATTAAAGTCCTGGGTACCATACCCGGTCGAATATCTATGTTATATTTAAAAATGCTCCTTAACAGTATTGTTTTCTTTCAAAAGCCACAAAGATTTCATCAACGATCTTGAAACATTGCTGAGTTGTAGAGTGAAATGGTCTGAAACCGAATTGGTGAGAAGGAATAACTTTATGATTCTCAAGTATAGGGGAAATTCTTTTTAAAAGTAATTTTTCAAAAATTTTAGAAAATGGAGGAAGTAAGCTTATGGATCTATAGGATGATGTATCAACAGCTGATTTATTTGGTTTCAGGATAAGAATTACAGTGAAGTATTTCCATTGTTATGGAAAATGTGTAGTACGAAGAATTGCGTTGTAATTATTAGACTAAAAAGAAGATTTTCACTTTCTTCCAGCAATGTAATGCCCAGACTATAAAACATCCAACATCAGTTATGGTTTGGAGCTGCATGTCAGCAAAAGATACCGGTAGGATATATATTGTGGAAGGTACTGTGAGGCAAGACCAATATATACGAGTCTTGGAAACGAGGTTATTGCCTCAAACTTAAGGGTGGTTTCCGGAAGAAAATTTTATCTTTATGCAGGATGGAGCTCCTTATCATAAAGCCAAAAAAGTTATGGATTTCCTAAAAAATTCTAACATTAATGTGCCTTCTTGGCCAGGAAATAGTTCTGATGCTAATCCCATAGAAAATTTTTGAGCCATTATGAGGAAAAAACTAAAAAAATAAACTATTACAACACGGGTGAATCTGATTACCGAACTCATTAGGATTTGGCATCATAATAACGTCATATAAATGAAAAAAATAGTATAGAGCATGCCAGAATGAGAAAAATAAATTATAAACAATAAAAGGTATCACACAAAATATTAGATGAGAGAAATTATTATAATTTTTAAATTTATGACATTTAAAAACAAAAATATGTTTTTTTTTCTTGAGTTGTTTTGAGTCTAATAATTTTCACACCTCTGTATGTAGTGGTAAGGTAGACAAAAAATAAAATAAATAAGGACGAAACTGTGCCACCTGTTTTTCAAAAGTAGTGCATTTTAGGATATGGAGCATTCCATGAGAAATAGGAAAATAACTTTGAATTAATAATTCCTCTTATTATTTTAAATTTAGCCCTTACTTATAACAAAAATTATAAATTTTACTAATATCAAAAGAATTTTTTCTAAAACGATAAAAAATCGATTTTTTGGTTTAGCTAACATTCGAATACAAGTTAGTACCTGTATTCATGGGAAATGTTCCTGTTAGCAACATTGGTTTTAACCATCTAATTAATTTCAGCAAGTTTATCATTATATTCAGAAGACCAATAACATTATAAACAAAAGGACTACGATTTGTTTAATCGAAAAGATACGTTAGTTTTTGTATATTTCGTGTTTGAATATAAGATAATTACATGTCCCACCAGTCACACAAAAAGATACAAAAGTTGTTTTTTTAACCTCAAACCGTTCTAATTCATTTTTTTTTCTTGGTAGAAGTAAAAATAAACATGTCTTAAATAATTTAAACTTCTTATGATTGTTAAAAAGTCTATATTATAGTCTCTAGGTTCTTTTAGAATATGTACCACCAATCACATGTGACTGGTAGGACTATAACTTATAACCAATACATGATAGATTTTTTTTTGAATTGGATAGAATTGGATACATGATAGAATTGGAGTTTTTTTTTGCTTCTGGTCATGGTAAAGGAGCAGTTAATGGTGATGGTTGATGGTATCGGAGCAATAGCAAAACGAACTCTTTGGTCTGCTATTATAACAAGAAAAGCAGTAATTAAAAGTAGTAAAGACTGCCACGACTATTTAGTGTTAAAAAGTATCAATGGGATCTATTTTTTCTTTGTTGGAGATTAAAAAAAAACATTCACATCTTAACAAACAATGGAAAAACATTAAAAAAAATCCATGCATAGAAAACAACATTATTTTAAAGTTGATGACAATAAAAGCATTAGTTATTATTTGACGGCAACATCATCAGAGTCCAATAATGTAAGGCACTGGACTTTATTCTTCAAGGATAATGATTGAATAAAAATTAATTTAATGTTTATTCGGAAATTATAGAAAAAATTTAAGTCTAAACGATATTCTTGTGTTACCGAAAATATATAAATGTATAGAAATAAATAAAATTCTACCTTAAATCAAAAACCTCCAACAATACGTTGCCCAATTAATAATACAAAGATAGACAAAATATAAAAGTGTCATTAACGAAAAATTTTGTTTACACATTTTGTACTTGTCCCACCAGTCACTATACTTTTTTTTAATTTTCTTCTATGTAAGTAATTAGTCTAATACTAGATGAAAATGAAATAATGTGAGATAAATATAGTAGAAGGAAGAAAATATCTATTGAAAATTTAGTAGTCGAACTGAAATTTGTGTTTAAGTGCACCATAGTAAGAGAAAAGGATTTTTTGGTGTCCCACTAGTCACACTAATTCAAGTGACAGTTACAAGAAACTAAGAAAAAAAAAGATTTTTTTTATTAAGTGATGTTGTTAATTGGTTATTTTTCTATAAAATGAGATACATTTTATGATTATACTAGTTTCAATCATCTAATTATAGCTCATAATTAGTCGAAATTCAAAGTCAAATGTCCCACCAGTCACCATGGAATGCCACATATACATTTAAAGGAAAACAGTTCTTATTTTTCCTTAAACATTATTAAAGGTGTACTAAGTTTTGAATCAGTCTGTATATTTGATTGTTAAATATTATCATAATTCTTCTATCCTGGTTACTCTGTAGAAATTAGGTTTACAGTTTAGCTTAAATAATTCTTTTAAAAAAACGAACTGTATTTTCAGCAAGAAACATGACTGACAGTTTATAGGAAAATTATCGTTTTTTTATTCTTTTAACTTTTTATTTGATTTTCCCGGAAAAGAAATAAAATGTTGCTTACAATTCAAGTTACCTACACTCATGCATATTACACCACTTCTTGAGAAAAATTCATGTCAGGAATCGATTCCCCTTTTTTACACATCCAGACCTTCCTTAAATTTTTAATGATAAAATTCATAAACTTCTTACTTCGTTTCCCACGAAAATCGCTGACTAAGCAATTTTCGTTAAATTTATGAATGTCTCAGAAAATTTTCTAATGTCTTATCACAAATTTCTTTCCGAACCAAGTCGCTGGATGCAATATTTGTACATTTCTCATCTCGTTTATCGAGGATACGAACTTAATTAAAGTTTTGCCATAACCAAAACAACAAATGGAACTAAAACTAGATACGACGCCACTTTTGAAGTGTATCGCTGTGCTTTTCACTTGAGCTTTTTGGCAAAAGCTCGTATGAAAAAGGAAGATTCCATGTGAAATGTCATTCAAAGCAGTTAGACCTTTTTTAGTATTACATTAGAAACTTTGTTGATGTCTTTATAAATAAGTTGGCAATATACCGAGTTATACTAAAGTTAAGATATGGGTTATACTACCTACTCTGTAATTAGGCAAATATGAACCGAAATTGATGCTTAACACTTTTTTCATGATAGGAAATAAAAAATAAATGGCAAATGTAAAGTTGTGCTTGAATAAATATTGAACTTTTCATAACAATTTTCAAACTTCAATTTTATTACCTGATCTTTTTCATAAAGTGAAATATTTTCTACGTATCTATTTAAGTTTTATACGTAAAAAGAAATAGCAAAAACATTATTAATAAATAAGCATTGGTAGTTGGCAGTATGAAAAACGTATTTCCATTTTTCGCAATCTATAACGTATTCCTTAACACCATCATTATTTTTCTCATTCTTGCATGAAATATTTGAAAAGTGCCTTTAAAAGTTATTTATTAAGAATTTTTTATGACTACATATTTTGTCAAAGAAAATAATATAACTTTCTTCATTGAATTCTATAAGTTTCTAAGCTGTACAACTTAAGTACTGCTTTACAGATTAAAAATAAAATACTTCGTTTTTTTCCAAAGCATAATCACATTTATTAAGTACTAGTAGTTGCCCGTTGCACTCGCAACTAAAGGTTTCATCTCAATAAAATGTTTAATATGAGATAATGTAGAGTTAATCAACAATCGAAATTTTAAATTAAATAATCAAAGTGTTGTTAATATAAAAAAAAGTTTATCTAAAATTATGTTAAGAAATAAAATTTAAGTGTTTTTTTATATCATTTTAATAACAACATTTTAAATAACGTCATTTCACTAAATTAGTATGAAAGTTTAATACTTATGTAGTGCTTATACCAAATAGGCGATTTTAAATTTAGGTTCGTTTTTCAACAATCAAACTTTTTAAAATTATTTTTTTATGAACCAATGGTTGTGATCTGGAGTAATTATATATTCGACTGAAAAGCATTAAGGTAGCCATTTTTTGCCATATATGTCACTGTCAATTCAAATATAAAATCTTCGATACTAACTTTTTTTCGGTATTTAGAACAATTTGAAAACCAATTATTGTTATTGAAAATAAATAAAATATTCGAATTTACTTCCACGCTTTCCACCTATTTCCAACAATTGTGTATGTACAACGTCCAAATGTGCGAAATCGAATAGCTTTTTAGTCATGTTAACTAACATAAAGAAGGTCATTATTTTTTTTCGTTTTACATTGTACTTTCAAATATAAGTGCAGATTTGTGTCGATGAAATTTGGAAAGTTTTTTCCTTATACAATGCAGAAATATAATAAGTAAGGGTTTTTGAAAATTTCTCCCCTACAAGAGTGAAAAACGGTAGCAAAGTTTGTAAGGAATAACATTTAATGAACAATCGAAATTTCAAATTTAATAATCAATCAAAATCCGTTAAAAGCGAAACGTTATTACTGGTTAATATAAAACAAAGTTGATTAATTATTAGAAACAAAAACTGAGTGTCTGCTTAAAAATAAAAACTCTGATAAGTAGATATATCTGAAAAGGTTAATTGAAGTTTATAAATGAGCATTATGTTTTTGGCTTTCACATATTGTAAGCCTGAAAATTCAAAATACGTATTCACAAATAAATACATTAGTGAGTGAGTATCATTACCAACGTTTTGAATGCGTAAGTGGGGATAACAGAGCGCATGCGTATAGCCTATTCTGCACGGACGCACGGCAAGATAGGCAATTTATATATAAGATTGTTTAATCTACGGCAGCGATTGGGGAACCGGGGTAAATTACCCCAAATGGGGTAAAAATAAATTTTTTTTGAGTAACAAGGAAATTTTTCTAATATTTCTATTAATACGTAAACAGAAATCGATTAAACGCCGAAGACTGTATTCAAATTGATCTTTCACCAAAAAGTCCCAATTTTGAAGTTCAGTGTAATCGCACTAATCCGGCACTATTAAAAACCGGAGGGTGTCAAATTATTGAAATGTTTGGATTACTGGATTATAGTGAAAAAGTCATAGGTAATGAATAAAATAAAGCCTTTCATAAAGCGCACAGGTATAGATGAGCGAGGGAGGCGTGGGCGGAAAGTGCCGGATTATTGGATGTACAAATCTATCGAATTAGTGAGATTACACTGTAATTATATCAAACTTGAAGCAACATCATTTTTCCAAAACCTATACGACAAATACTTTAACGATAATTAATTCAACAAACAATGTTTATTTAAAATTTACATTTATTGTTTTCTTTTCAGAATGGGGGGTAAAAAATGGTTAAGAATGGTTAAAAAGTTCTCCGACCACTGATCTACGGCTTGAATTGGATGCCAAAAATTTTAGCGTACAAATGAATAATTTTACAGTATATGATAATGGTGCAAATCTTCTCGTTGTTATCATTGATAAAAATAATAAAAAAAAATATTTGGTAAACTTACCTGCCGCATAGTTCGAATGATATTTAAGTAGCTAAACGAAATAACACAAACCGGAACCACAAGGCCAAATGCGAATAAAAACAGAATGTAGGTGGTACTTCCATAAGTTTTCGATTCCCAGTTTACCGAACAACTGTAACACAAAATAAACACCAAACAATAAGTAAGTAAAAAGAATTTAAACTTTCAACTGAATTTAAAGAATAAATTGTGTCTTCAACTGTAAATATCTAAAAAAAAAAAATATTGAGTAGTAGTCCCTATAACTATATATCGTCATTAACCGGGAAACTAAATCTACCATCCTGCAAAATTTGAACTAAATCCGTGACCCCAAGACCTCGTTAACCCAAAAATAAATGGATAATATTTCCTTTTAATCATTGGTTTTTAACGGACAATTTATTTATCAAAGGTAATGCATTTCTGAAAAATCATAAACCACTTTTGTTATAAATACTTATTTTCATGTTATGCATTTAAATTTTATACCTGACGTTATTATTTATTTTTTTTTACTATTTTATTTTGCAAATTGGGTCAGCGCCATTAAATGTGCATAAATGACAAAAGGACTTGCAGCTAAATAAAGGATAAATTATCTCATTCAGTGCATATAATGCAATATTTTTTCTTTATTTTCATGAGGCAAACTGAAATAATACATAAGTGCTCTATTCTACTCGTTTAAAGACCATTTGTTCGGCTCAAATGCTAAATCATAACTACTATCTACGTTTTAAATCCAAACGGTACAAAAAAAAAAACATTATGTGTTCTATATATTCCATTCTAAACAATTAAAACTTCCTGAGAGTTAATAAAGAAGTGGATGATAAATTTTCAAGAGAAAATATTATGAAAACTATTTTTTTTTTGCCACACAAAAAGTATTCCAATGTCTTTGGAAAATTCAAAACGAAAACATGAAGATATTGAAGTGGATTAAGCTTTTAAATAAAGATAATCTCTTGAGAGTTCTCAAATATTCATCGGAGGACTTTAAAAAGGTAGACAATTTTAATTTTGCAGGAAAAGATTTTTCTTACAAATCTTTTTTATAGCAGGTATCATATGAAATACAGATAGACAAATTTCTTCTCTTAAACCAACGTTTTCTCGTATGAAAGATAAGAAACACTTGAATATATAATAGAACTCTTTAAGTATGTATATTGTATAATCCTCGTTAATGTTTATCAAGGAAAATTTGCCAAATTAATATAATTTGAAATTCTTAAAAGATACGTAGGTGCCTCAATAATTTTTTTAAATTGAAGTTTAAAGGTCAAGCGTATGATGATTCCAAGAAAAGAATTTTAGGTAAATAATTTTCAAGTTATGAAGAATTAAATTAAAAAAAAATCCTAAGTCTGAATTTGATAGTTTTTAAGCGGTACAGCAATTAGTTTTGGGTTATAATCTTTAAAAACCACAATAATAAGAATATAAGAGATTAGAAGTAGGTTTGTTGAAAATTGAATAGAAAGAGAAACATTTATGTTGGAACCATTAAAATTTTGCACTTGTGTCTACATCATTGTGTGATGTATACAATTTAGGGTGATTTTTTTTTTTGACATTTTTTTTTTGGTCCCATTGTGAAATTTTGTTGGAAATACCAAAAAAAAAAATTCTCTCAAAGTTTGAGCCCTTAATATTAATTTTAAGTCCTCGACCAAGACGTGTATAGATTTCCCATTGAAAATACACGGAAACTCTGATTTTTTATTTTTAAATTTCTATATCTCAGCGGCATTTCATGGGATCGCTTTTACCAAAGATGGTTTTTTCTCAGAATAAAACGCTCTACAAAAGTGCCCATTGCGACAAAGTCGTAACTCACACCGGTGAGGTAGTACGGGCCACTAAACTTGATTTTTCCATAAAATTCGCGTTTTTTTTGCATTTATCTCGTAAATAACAAGAGCTACGGAAAAATTATAAATGAAAAACTTGTAGAGAATTTAATTTCCTACAAAACAGTTTCTCTAGACTAAATCGCGAAGATCAATATTAAACGAGATATTAAGCCTTGAGTTGATTTTTCTGTGAAATTTTTGATTTACCCGTACTACCTCACCGGTGTGAGTTACGACTTTGTCGCAATGGGCACTTTTGTAGAGGGTTTAATTCTGAAAAAAAACCATCTTCGGAAAAAGCGATCCCACGAAATGCCGCTGAGATATAGAAATTTAAAATCTTACGATTCTATTTTCTTAAAATTACATATCTATTTGTTTAGTACTATTTCTATTTCTTTTTATTCCAGCTAATCATAGAAGATATATTTTACTTCAACCTTATTATAAACGTATGTAAAGTGGTTCTATTGGTTGTTCGGAAAGTAGTTTCGTTTTTTCCCGAGAAAAGATTTAACTGTTTTTTCCGCACTCATTTTATAATCAAGCCATTTTATAGGCATTGTATGTTTTGAGAGTTAATATAGCAAGGCTTGTATGAGAAAAAGCTCAAGTGATTCTACGTTATAGTTTTTGGTGCGTGTCCTTTTAAATATGGAGAGCAAAAACTAGAATTTTCCTCATATATTACTTTTTCACTATAGAAAAGATAAAATGCTGTTCAATTAAGAAAATATTAATCGATGTATATGTAGAAGATGTATTGACGGCTCGCCAGTGCTAAAACTAGTATTTAAAATTTTGATCGTCGGCAATTTTGATATCGAAGATGCATCACGGTCTGGAAGACCGTTTGACGCTGATCAAGTTACAATGAAATCATTAGTTGATGTAAACCACTGAATAACAGCACGTCAGATCAGTAAAAGGTAAAATTTACCAAATTCAATTGTTAATGACCCACTTGAAAGTCCTAGGATTGACCTCGAACCTCGATATATATGTTTTTATGGGGAGAAATTTGACCTCATATAACTTTTGTTACTCGCCTAAAGCTTTTACAACTGGAATGGAATAAAATGCCATACCCATCATATTCTACAAATCTGGCACCTTCGGTTTATTATTAGTTTTGACCACTGCAAAATCTTTTATACGGTAAAACCTTTACTTCAAATGAGGAAGTCAAAAATCCCCCAAAAACCAGTTTTTGGCTGAAAAAAGAGCAAAAATTTTTTTAGTGAAAAATCATACTACAGCCAGAAAAATGGCAAAAGGTATTGAACCAGAATGGCCAGTATATAATTTAATAAAATATGAATTCACTATACGAAAATTACTTTTCATCATCACAAAAAAAAACGAAATTACTTTCCGAACAACGTAATATATTAAAGTACATCTTCGTTAGTAAAGTAGTTAAGTCATGAATAATTTTCTTCAATTAACAAAAAGTAACAAGTAACGAGAAGTTACTTATTTATCGGAAGTGATGACAGATTAATTTTTAATATTAAGGCTCGACAGCCCATAAAATCAAACCATAAAACATCTAAACAAGTTTTATGAAAATATGAGTTTAATATTTGAGAAAATTGCCTTTCATTTCCACAAAAAAAAAACGAAATGACTTTCTGAACAACCTAATACATAGTTTGAAACATAAACAACGGGAAATATTATTATAAGAAAATTTCTATAGCCAGGTAATACTTCCAAACCAAATTTGTGCTAAAATACACAAGTTTACATAATAGAATTTCATAAAAAATCCTTTGCTAATGTTAAGTAATAAACTTAACTCATCTTTGGTCTCAAGAAATATCAAAACGTAAACTTTTGATAAACACTGAATATTAAATTTCCTTTAGGGTAGCATTAATATTAATATATACAAGAGTTTTGAAGCAAGAAAAAATAATTTAAAAATTTATAATTTGTTCTTCGGTTAATTCTAATGAAATTGTCAGATAAGCATTAAAGATTTTAATGATTATAAATTTTCGTTTTACACATATTAAAACCCTAGTCGATTCTATTTAATGCTTAATAATTACTTTTAATAAATAATCTTTCAGATTTAATATATAATAGGAACTCAACTCTATGATTAAACGTCGGAAATCTAAAAAGAAATAGTATTATTTGAGTTAAAGTTAAAAAAAATATTGATTTCTTAAAAAATAGTTTCCTACACTCTTAAGAACTATGTTTGAGCTTTAAAAGATCATCATTTTTAAAGCTAACGTTATTAAGGATAAAAATTAGACATCACTTTATGGTTTACAACAATCAATATTATCAAATCCTTTAGGTTAAATCAGGCAAAAAGCGTAAAAAAAGGTTTTACTATTTCAAACAGAAAGCTCGTTTTAAAAATTTAAATTTTTATAAGCTTTAAAGCTTTATTGAAATACTGAAGATAAATTTATCAATAAGTTACAATGTTACAAAAAAAATTTTAATATTCATTTTATTACAAAATTTTTGTAATAAAACATCAACGAAAAATAAATTTCAAGGCAAAGAAAAGCAAAAGTTATGAAGTATTTCAAATATTTAGTTTAATAAAAAGGATGTGTTAAAATCTTGTTTATAAAAAAAATATCTGATGGTGATATAGTTATGAATATTTATTGAAAAAAAATAATATTATCAATATTTTTTGAAAAAGTAACTTTTGGCTTTTCAGAGAAAAAAAAAAGGTATCTGATTAAGCCTAAATTATTGATATTAATTTAACTTATTAATTTATTATCTTATTAATTAACTAATCACAAAAAAAACGAAATTACTTTCCGAACAACCTAATATTTTAAAGACTTTTAAAGACCTAATATTTTAATATTTCGCGACCAAATTTCTGTTTGACTTTGAGATATGGACAAAACTGTCCCCCCACATGGCTATTTTTCAAAGTTATAGTCTCAAAAACTAATTAAGCTAGAGAAGTGAAACCAAGGCGAGGCTTTAGATTATTTTACAGAGTATATCATATATTTTTTTGAAATTTTTAGAAAAAAATATTATACAAAAAAATCCAAAAAACAAATGAAATAATTTTTTTTATATGTTCTCTGAAAATGACAATAACGAAAAAAATATCTTTTATGCTTCTACATGAGCACTACAACTCATAAAAATTGCGTGAAAAAATAGTTGGTGCAACACCTTGAAAAAAAATGAAATGGAATTTACGCCTAATAGTTTACCTCGTTTTATTACTTTTCGAAGTATTTCACCAACTTTTTTTTCACAAAACTTCATTTAAAAATAGGTCACATATAGGAGCAAAACATATTTTATTTTTATAATTGTAAGTCTAAGGAAACATAAAAAAAAATATTATTTTTTTTGTTTTTCAATATTTACTCTTAAGATGATTACTTTCAAGATCAAAATAATTGATCCCGAAAGAAAAAAAAAACAACTAGTGTTCAATTTTTATTAAAATAAGAATAAAAAAAAATTATCGTCACTGCTATAATTTATTACAATTGGAATGGAATGGAATTATAAACCAGAAATAATTTAGTTAGAATCTCATAGGACGCAGAATTCTGTATAATTATTGTTCATATGAAAAATAACAAATAAAAGCTGTTGCATGTGAACAATATCCCAATTTAAAATTTCTATTGGAGAATCACAGAAATAAGGGATAATACTATTGCAATATTTACCATTCGAAATATAATCAATGTATATACGGCCGTCTTTGCTATTTCTACATATGTCTTGGTTTTACTTCTACCCTAATGATAGTAGGTACTTATTTTACACATTGTTTTAATATATTATTTGATAGTTCATTTATTCGCCCACTTTAGGTAAAACCTGTAAAAATTTTGGTATGAGCCAGTGAATAATATCATAAGTTAAACGAAGAAAACCAAGTAATTCAAATCCCGTCAATATGTACCCAGAATTAATTGGAAACCCATAGTATTCCAGTTGTAATAAATTATAATAGTGACGACAATTTTTTTTATTCTTATTTTAATGAAAATTGAACACTAGTTGTTTTTTTTTTCTTTTGGGGTTAATTATTTTGATCTTGAAAGTAATCATCTTAAGAGTAAATATAGAAAAACAAAAAAAGACTTACCATTATGAAAATAATATATGTTTTGCTCTTATATGTGACCTATTTTTAAATGAATTTTTTTGAAAAAAAAGTTGGTGAAATACTTCGAAAAGTAATAAAACGAGGTAAACTATTAGGCGTAAATCACATTTCAATTTTTTTCAAGATGTTGCACCAACTATTTTTTCACGCAATTTTTATCAGTTATAGTGCTCATGTAGAAGCATAAAATATATTTTTTTCGTGATTGTCATTTTCAGAGAACACATAAAAAAAAATATTTCATTTGTTTTTTGGATTTTTTTTGTATATTTTTTTTTTCTAAAAATTTCAAAAAAATATATGATATAGTGTGTAAAATAATCTAAAGCCTCGCGTTGGTTTCATTTCTCTAGCTTAATTAGTTTTTGAGATATATAACTTTGAAAAATAGCCATGCGGGGGGACATTTTTGCCCATATCTCAAGATCAAAGTGAAATTTGGTCGCGAAAAGTATATAAAATGTGTTTGTATATCAAGCTGATATTTTAACATAAGTTTCGACATAGGTTCCTATTTAGGGGCCAACTCGCCATGTGGATCCTGCTAGATCCTTTATATAATTCTAAAAGCTTAAAATTGATTTTTACGTATGTTTTAGAGAATATAGTGAAAAAATGATAATCACTACTGCCAGATACTTTCGGTTGCTTGCTAAACCTCTTTTGAACAATTTCATACTGTAGTCACTTTCGTCACCATTATTAAAACATTTTTTTCGTCATTTTTTCATAACGCTGCTAAAGAATTACTACTTCAATAAACGTAAAAAAAACTTAAAATCTTTTTCAAGAAGCATAAAAATCAACTAATTGAAAGTTACAAATTATTTTTTGGCAACATTTGATTTAGTAATTGACATAAAACACACGATACCCTTTACAATTACTATTGTAACGACTGATTTTTCCTGCATTTTCCGATACCGTAAAACTATTTGCTAGATTAAAGCATCGCTAGTACCACCAGCACGTAGAATATCACGAAAAAACATCACAAAATAAAAACTTAGTACCGAAATACAAACAAACAAAAAAAAGAATAAAACGAAATATGAGACAATCCTATTGCTCTAGTTTCAGAGATTTTCCATTTATCACATTTTATTCTTTGTTGATTCAAGTCAATCCCAAGAAAAAGATAAATTTCCCATTTTAGAAATAATCTCTCAAATCCTAGCTCAAAAAAATTTATCAATCATTCAATAAAACAACCAAGAGAAATTTGAAATCTCTAGAACTTCAATACCACAAATGACTTAAATTCCAATTAAAAGAAATTAAGTTTCTAGTTTTGTGACTATTTCTTTTTGTTGTTTGTTAATATTTGCGACGTAATTAGTGACTTAATAACCTAAAATAACACGTAAGTGGTATCTTAATTAAAAAAAAAAATTAATTCAAATCACATTTGACTCTAATTATGCAATATTTGTTTCTTCGAATTTGGCCAAACACAACCAAAAACGGACGTTCCGCAAGCGACAAGTATGAAATTGGTCAATTTTTATTAATCGAAACATTTAGATTGACTTTACCTGCAAAACGATACTAATCAAAAATCAATTAAAAATCTGTTAAGTGTGTATGTAGAAAGTTCAATTTGCAAACGTAATAGTATAAAAATCATATATTACAGTATCAATCGATCACATCAATCTTTTTTTTAGAAAGTATCATTTGATTTGCCAAGTTCGAATTGAAAACCTACATCAAAATAGAGGATTTATTTTTTATTTTTCCGATTGACTTGAATTTATGGGTTAATCGATAAATTAGCGGTGATAGTGCCACGCCTCGTCTAGTTCCATGTGTCGATATTGTGCAAGTCATTAAACCTGGTTTTAATTAATCTAAGTTTAGATGCACAAAAAATAAAACAAGAATCCCAAGCAGTGATTGATCTTACCTAATATTGGCAGCTTCATTTACATATTCGCCCCATCCGAACAATGGCGGCATAGTAAGTGCCAAGGAGTATATCCAGATGCCTACAATCGTAATCACAGCACTGTGGTTGCTCAAACGTCGCTGTGTACTTAAAGGATGCGAAACCATTAAATATCGTTCAAAGGATAATACTGTAAGGGTAGTAATGGACGTAATTCCTTTAAAAAAAAAAAGATAAATCAAATTAGTGTTTAATTGGAAAATATGAGCTTTATGCTATGTTCTTACCTAACAAAGACATGAAAAATCCATAAACCACACACATCGTTTTTCCGAAGTACCAATGCTGAGCAATTGCCGAGACCAGTGTGAACGGATTTCCGAGAATTGAAACGGAAAAATCGCTGCAAACTAGATTGAATAGAATCACATTCAATGGAGTCCATAACTGCAAAGAATAAGAAAAGAAAATTACAAACATCATTGACTTTATACCTAAACTAGCTGATGCCCGCGACTTCGTTTGCGTAACATAAGTGTTGGTTATATTTTCTTTTTAGATTTACGGTTTGTAGTTTTTCTTATTTCTTTTATGAAAAATATAATCATACCTAAAAACACTATTTTGTCGAGTTGAAAAAAGAAACATTTAATAAACTGTTGATTAGAATAAAGTAGGTAGTTGTATGTAATAATCAATTAATTCTCAAAAAATATTTATCTATACTAATATATAAAATTCTTACGTCTGTCTGTACTAGGGTGATTTTTTTTTTTGGTCCCATCGTGAAATTTTGTTGGAAATACCAAAAAAAAAAATCTCTGAAAGTTTGAGCCCTTAATATTAATTTTAAGTCCTCGACCAAGACGTGTAAAGATTTCCCATTGAAAATACACGGAAACTCTGATTTTTTATTTTAAAATTTCTATATCTCAGCGGCACTTCATGGGATCGCTTTTACCGAAGATGGTTTTTTCTCAGAATTATGCGCTCTACAAAAGAGCCCATTGCGACAAAGTCGTAACTCACACCGGTGAGGTAGTACGGGCCACTGAATCTGATTTTTCCATAAAATTCAAGGCTTAATATCTCGTGTAATATTGATCTTCGCGATTTGGTCTACAGGATTTTTTTGGTAGGAAATCAAATTCTCTACAAGTTTTTTATTTATAATTTTTCCGTAGCTCTTGTTATTTACGAGATAAATGCATAAAAACGCGAATTTTATGGAAAAATCAGGCGCGACTTTGAAAAAAAAGTTAAAAAAAACGACCTTTTTTTGGACCCTTCCCCCTCTCCCACGTTGAGGGGGGGAGGTTTGGCTAATTTCAGAGGTTCAGTACCAAGAAGACTTGTTGTGAACTATAACACTCTCCAGTTTTAAGTCAATCCGTCGGATAGTTTCTGAGAAATCTTGTCTCCCAGTTTTAAAAAGTTGATTTCGAGAAAAACTCATTTAAAGTTTTTTAAGATATTTTTTTATGTTATTATCAATTTATTCAATCTTTATCAGTGAAAATACATTAGTCAGCTATTCCAATCCTTTTAACACGTTATTCTTGAATGTTATAAGAAGACATTTATGGAAAAAAAAAATCGATTTTTTTTTTTCTGACGGTGATCCACCCTTAAATAAAATAAAATAAAAAAAATACAATAGTTTCAAATATTAAACGATACCTGCATCTTTACCACCACTGGATTTATTTCATACTTCCATTATCATAAGCTCTCATATCATTTATCAAAAATGGAAATTTGAATTCAGAATAAATTTATTTAAGATATATATTAATAAATCGTACAATAAATCCTACAATTATCCTACTCATAAAATCTTACATTCGTCTCAATATTTTGAAGTTCATCTTTTTTGAAGGTTTCACTTCTACCGCGTGAGAATTGCACACATGTTTTTTTTTTTAAATATCTGAATTTCAACTATACAATGAAACCATATTGGATAGTCTCGAATTCATCATACACGTTTTGGCGTACGCTTTTTGCTTTGTTAGAGCATTTTAAATTTCTTTTATCATTATTATTTAACATATATTACACTTTCAAAACACTCCACTCTCTTTTGAATTGTCATTCTTTTTCTATCGATAGGAGCCACTAACTTTAGTTCTTTAACTTAGTACTAATTTAATTATTATTGCAATAGAAATAAATCCTATAATTATGCGTTCAAAAAAAATAAAAGCTCATTTTTCCTACAATCAAGACGCATCAATATCGTACATCAAAGCGAGGGGTGCAATTTTGTTTACAATTTGGTTATATGAAACATCCCTCGCTTTGAAGTTCTAAAGTTATTTTTTTTTTCACTTTTTATTGCATTTTATCAGTACTAGCAAGGTTTTTAAATTATTTTTTTTAAATTATTTATTCTACTTTTTGCTTCACAACCAAAAGTTATTGTTTGAAATAAAAACATTCAATATCAATTTTCCGGATACCAAGCTTCTTATAATAAGTACAGAAATTGCTTGAAAAGATTGCAATTAATTTTAATTTTTCCTTAATTAGCATCAATGGATTCATTTACAAAAATTAACAACTCCATGTCGCATTTTATGCGTAAATAAAGGTTCCAATGTGTATATTGTATAGAATATATTTAAATTACCAATTCAAAATAATGTCTTGAAATTGATAACTCAATAAAATTTTCATTCTAGAACTTAATGCTTTGTCGTTGTTTGTCGCTAATTAAAGCTGTCGATAATGCTTCGTTTGAAACTTATTGACAACGAATTTAATGTTATAGAATTTCCTGATTGCTTTCATCAATATTTGCTTGATATATTTAGTACTTATAATAACATAACATATATCTACATACTACAGAAAATAATTTAATCTCATTAAAAAAAATGATTTTCTCAACTTCAAAGTCTCCCGTTTAAAGTATTTGAAATACGATTTGTGATTTTAGAAAACAAAGTTATTAATGTATTGCTTAGTAAAATAATAATCTTAATTTTTTAAATAAGAAGAAAATTCAGGTTGTTTAAGATCTTTAATTTTTTAATATTTTATTATTTCAAAAAGCAACGTTTCGTTACGTAATCGTAACTTCCTCAGGCTTCTTGATTTACAAAATTAAATATTTTTAATTTAATTCAATAAATAAAATATAATAAATTATTATAAATAAATTATAAATTGTAATAAATTACAATAAATAAATAGATTTATTTATTGAATTAAATTAAAAATATTTAATTTTGTAAATCAAGAAGCCTGAGGAAGTTACGATTACGTAACGAAACGTTGCTTTTTGAAATAATAAAATATTAAAAAATTAAAGATCTTAAACAACCTGAATTTTCTTCTTATTTAAAAAATTTTAAAGCTGAGATCTGATTTTTATCATCAATAATCTTAATATTTAAGACAAAAACTACAGATTCTATTACAATTAAAAGCGTTTTAGAAGTGATAAATTTTAAGTTGAAAATTCGAAATAGTTCTTCCCGCGATAATAGAACTTCTGGTCTTTATATAATAAGAGTTTATTTTGTCATAAACTTCAGAATATTAAGAAAATATTGATCATCTTTCAGTGAAACATCTCTATAATGATTTTTTTTTCCGTAACAATCACCATAAACTTCTCACATTACCTCTTTGTGCCATATAAACCGCTTTTTTGTTTCTACGAAAATAAAAAGTAAAATATTTCGCAAATGTTTTTTGCACTCCTGAGTAAACACTCCTTGTGGTCATAAACTAGCAGTTATTAAAAAAAAAACTACACAGAATTTTTTACTATAGTTACCTAAAGGTATGACCTTTCAAGTCCCTAAAGAAAAAAAATTCTAGCATTGAGGAAAAAATAAAAAAAAAACCGACATAATGCTATCCATTGGTGAAATTACCAAATTTTTTACCAACCAATATTATGACGTCGATAATATATTTCAGTGGACTTTATTCGTACTTTTTAGTACCTAATTTCCTGATGCTAGTCTACTAATTATATTGAAAGTATAATTAATGAAATAGGTACATGTTTAGAAAAAACCCAAGAACAATTTATAACACTATAAACTTGTAAATCTACCTTCGAAATTTACGGTTGAAAACATTTCGATTTAACAGATTAAAAAGGACTCAATATATTTAATTCGGTCCTTTCGAGTCTCAGAAAACATATGCTTGAGTTACATTAAAACCGTTCAAAGGATAATTGATAAAGGATTACCGATTTAATGTACGAGAATCAACTTTCGCTTTTATTTTTTGTTGGAAAACCTTTTCTTTTTTTACTGTCCCTTTATAATTAACAATAGTGTAAAGCAAATTTGTTTTTTGTACCTACATGGACAATGGACATTGAACATACATTGTACGTGTTCTAATTCTACAAACATTGAAGCTACTACACAAAAACCCAACATGAATAAAAAATCCATTAAAATGATTTGTAAACAATGTTATACAAATACCTTTCTATAGTAAAAATATTTAACTGCCAAGCCTGGTTAATCAAGAGAATGTTAATTAAATTTTTCGTTGGTCACATGAAACATAATAACATTATTACAATTACCACAAAATATCAAAAATTTAAAACATTTTTCATTGAGCTGTGATAGCTGTAGGCATTCGAAAAATATTAATAGACAAAATCAATGTTCTCCTCAAAACAAAAAGGACTTTTGGTACTTATTTTCACACGTAATTATTGGCTAAATTTAAGGATTAATTTAAAGTGTAAGAAGTAATTTATTTAATTTTTTAAATATTTTAAGTATTTCTTTGGTTAATGGATAATAATATATGTCTTATGAGACTCAATTTCTTCTTTATTACGACCCGTTTCAACAGTTTTGAACTGTCATCATCAGGTAATAATTAATTTGTTAATCTATATCTACACTAATATAAAATTCATACGTCTGTCTGTACATTTCGATTTTGAACCCAATTTTAGGGTAAATATTTATTCAAGAGGCCCGTATTCCAAATTTAACATTTTTAAAATTTTTGTCTGTCTGTCTGTCTGTCTGTGTGTCCCGATTTAACTAAAGAACGGAACAACCGAATTTAATGAAATTTGGTATTAAGATACAACACAATTTCCCACAGACTATAGGCTACTTATCATTCCAAAAAAATATTAAGGGAAGGTATTCCCTAGGGATGAAAACAGAAGTTTTTACACTAGAAAGGTGAGTTATATATCATTGGAAAGTTAATTTAAAGTTAGCAATTAATCTGTAAAAATATTTTAGTTGAACTGATTATAAGCACAGTAAATTCAACTTAAATTTTAAAAAATTACCTCTTTGAAATATAAATCTTTATATAAATAAAACACACAGTTGATGTTAATAGCGTAATAGCTTACGTATCTAACATTCTGATACACCTAATTATAAAGACGTGGGTTTGAATCTTACAGTAAACTTTTTTTTTATTTTATTTTTTACAAAATTGTTGTAAATAGACCCTTAGAGTTGCTCAATACGGAAATATTAACGGAAAAAACTTATAGTAGTAGTAATAATAATAGTAACAAAACTTAAAGTAAATCCGTTTTTAAAACCGTGCATACATAAAATCCTGTATTTATATATCCCCTCTGACTGATGAAATTTTAATATTCGATGTATTCCTTTTAAGAAGTACACATCTGATAAGAATTCTTTTTTGAAAATTCCTACCCTAAAAGAGTAAAAGGGGTGACTAAGTTTGTATGAGAAAATGTAGAGTTAATCAACATTCGAAATTTTGAATTTAAGAAGTGTAATTAATAAATAAATAATTAATTTATAATAAGTTTCTGATTTTGTTATATCATTTTAACTATTGCATTTTAAATAACGTTATTTCACTTAATTAGTATGAAAGTTTAGGTAGTAGGTACTTATACCAATTACCAAAGAGGAAGTTTTTAATTTTTGTTTGCTTTTCAACAATCAAACTTTTCAAAATCTAATTTTTATGAACCAATGATTGTGACCTGGAACAATTATATAACATTAAGGGAGCAATTTTTTGTCATATATTTCATTATCAATCAAAAAATAAAATCCTCCAAACCAACTTTTTTTCGGTGTTTAGAAAAATTTGAAAATCAATTATTGTTATTGAAAATAAATAAAATATTCGAATTTCCTTCCACACTTTCTATCTATTTCCAACAATTTTGTATGTACAACGTCAAAATGTGCGATATCGAATTGCTTTTCAGTCATGATAACCAAAATAAAGGTCATAATTTTTTTCGTTTTACATTGTATTTTCAAATATGAATGCATATTTGTGTCGATGAAATTTGGAAAGTGTTTTTCTCATACGATGCAGATATATAATAAGAAAGGGTTTTTTGATAATTCCTCCTCTAAAAGAGTGAAAAATGGTGGCAAAGTTTGTAAGGCATAACGTCTAATAAACAATCGAAATTTCAAATTTAATTATCAAGGTATGTTCGTTATAGACGAAACGTTTTATCGCTTAAAATAATATTTAAATATAAATATATATATATATATATATATATATATATATATATATATATATATATATATATATATATATATATATATATACACGAAACCCAGTTCCTCCATAATCAAGTATAACCATTGTGTATCTATGCACTTATTATTAAAGTATTTGAATTTCAACTATATAATTAAACCATTTTCTTTCAGTTCGCCGAATTTCTCGCTATTCGATATTCGCTCATTAATGTATTTATTTGTGATTACGTATATAGGAATTTCAGGATTACAATATGTGAAAGCCAAAAAACGTAATGCTCATTTATGAACTTAGCATTACGTTTTTTGGCTTTCACATATTGTAATCCTGAAATTCCTATATACGTAATCACAAATAAATACATTAATGAGCGAATATCGAATAGCGAGAAATTCGGCGAACTGAAAGAAAATGGTTTAATTATATAGTTGAAATTCAAATATTTTAATAATAAGTGCATAGATACACAATGGTTATACTTGATTATGGAGGAACTGGGTTCCTGCATTTGAACAAATTTTAATTTCGTCGTAGCTTTGTACATTTCAGTAGTGTAAAAGTTGAGACAATGAAATGAGATTTCTACTAATATTCTAAATATCGAGGCAAGTGTTTTGATAACTTTTTACTGTTTTAAGCCATAATTATGACTTTATTGAACTTTACGATAGTTTTTATTTATGTATAGATGGTGATTGATTTACGGATTAATTGGTTCACGGTAGGTATACGGAATAGACCATACTCTTTTTAGATATTTATGAATATTTTTTGAAAATTAATTGATCATTATATACCTACAACTATTTTATTCTAAGTAACAGTTTATTAAATGTGTCTTTTTATAGTTGACAAAATAGTTTTTTTAAGTATGATTATGTTTTTCGTAAAAGAAAAAAGAAAAATAATAATTTTCATATGCCACTACAAATAGCAAATCTAAAAAGAAAATATAATCTACACCTACGTTACGCAGACGAAGTCGCGGGGATCAGCCAGTTGTCTATAAGAATTGCCTATAATTCTAATAAGACATATATTACTATCCATTAATTTATTGTGACTCGGAAATTAATAAAATACTTATCAATATTTCTTTGGTTTGTTGGACCTATTAATCCAAATTTGATCAATTGTTTCAACAATTTTAGCATAGAAAAGTTCTATCTTCATCTATTTTTCAACCATTTTTTTCCCAATGTATTCTATCCAATTATTTTCAAATCTCAAATATTTTAAATTTAAAAAAATCACTCTTAAAATCGACCAGCTTCGGTTGAAAGTATTACTTTCCTCCTGTAGCAACAGTGTTATCCTTTATTAAAAAATCAGCTTGATCATTTTTTTTATATGCCACTAAAGTAGTACAACTTCAAAAATTGATTTTATTATGAGCTTTTCTTAAGCCTTCATTAGTGAATTTAAAAATCTACCGTTTTTTTTTTTTATTAAAAGTTTAAAACTTCTTCAAATATTTTTTACTATTCTTAAGTAATTATTAATGTGAAAATATAATTTTGCTGTCATTTTCAATAGTAATGTTATTCTAGTCTTACTCAATTTTAAGTAAATTTTTTGACTTTTCAATTTCCCAAAATTTTCCAACAAATTGACCATAATATGTTTTTCCCGAGTTACGCCTCCACACGCAATTACGATGACTATCTACAGGTAAACATTGGAAGCTTGGAATAAATAAAAGCTTTCATGAACTTGTTAACAACTTAATAATATGAGACAATTAAATAAATTATTTCCTTGTAACAAGCAAAGATAAAATTTATAAGAAAACATCATTAACAAAGTTCAATTAAATTTAAATGCCATAATCCTCCAATATATTTTCTTATAAATTAATTTAATTGGCATCCAAAAAATGGGAGTTTTCTCATTCCAAAGAAAAAAATATTAAAATTAAAAATGTAATTATTTCACTCCAAACTCATTAATAAAAATTATATAAAAAATCAAAAAATGAAAATCATTAAATTTGCGCAACAGCCATAACTAGAAGGAACAAACAATATAAAAAGCTTCAAATGCGCGAGCTTTACACATTCTCATTTAATATATTACATTAAATTAAAACAATCCATCAAAAATGTTTTTATGCAAATATCAAAATTACAACTTCATCAAGTTGTACTTGTAGAAATGAATTCAAATAAATAATATTCGTGTGAAATTTCAATATATTTGAAAACAGCATAAAGCATGGAATCTTCAAAGCTCACAATAATGAGAAAGCTTCATTGCTGACAATAGAAATGCCTTTCACACCAACTCCAATATTGTCGAATATGATGAAAAATTAATGTTATGATATTAAAAGAAGTGATCGGAAAAAAATATTTTTTTAAATACTTTTTAACCCTTGGTTAACTTGGCGATGGAAATCTACCTTTGAGGCAATTACAGTGGTTAAATTTTCCAAATCAGAAATGGGTTTAAAAGGGTTGTTTGAAATCCTAAATGCATTCCATTGTAATTTTCAGTTTAAAAATCATTTTTTTTTACATCAATCTTTATCATAACTAAACTCTACATTTATCCTACTCTTGAAATTTTACATTGGTCTCATTATCATGAAATTGACATTTTTGAAGATTTCACAGCATTTTGATTGATTTTTCTACTCAAATTTTCTTCTCAAAGTCTTTTTCCAATCATTGATTAAATCAATTCTTGATCGATTTTCTTTTTTTTGAATTTTATGTAATTTGCACCAGTTCAGCAATGTGTCGCTATATCATGGTGGTGATAGCAGCCAATTGATCTTTAGCAGCGTTTAAGGGTGGATCACCGTCAGAAAAAAAAAATTTCGATTTTTTAACGATAGTTTAACACGTCTTCTTGGTACTGAACCTCTGAAATTGGCCAAACCTCCCCCCCCTCAAAGTGGGAGAGGGGGAAAGGTCCAAAAAAAGGTTTTTAAAAATTTTTTCAAAGTCGCGCCATTTTGTGAATTTTCATTTTTTTTCGGATTTTTGAAGTTCAGTACCAAGAAGACGCATTACCAAAACCTACATTTTTTGGAAAATCATGATCCGACTTTTGGTTTCCGAGAAAACTTGTCTCCCGTTTGCCTCCTCATTTTTGAGAACCCTTTTTCAAAGCGCTGTAAAAGACGGTGGGGGGGACATATCGGGGCAAATAAAAAAAATAGTTCAAAACTTCAACTTTTACATGCCGAAGACCGTTTTTAATGGCAGCAGTTTTAAAAAGGTCATTTTTTTTTACGTTCTGACGGTGATTCACCCTTAAGTACCTGGAGGAGTCGAACTTCATTCCTCTGTCTTTTTTATTTTTTTTATTTGTTGATTCTTCTTGATCTTCTGGTCAACCAACTGCTATTTCTTGGAGCTCTTAAGGGAATTTCCACTTCAGCCTTCTTTGGTTTATAGTTTCCCCCAAGCCTAGCTCTACTGCACTGGGACAATTTTCTAGGCCGTTAAAGAAATTCCTTGTGAGTTGGATTTGAAAGTCTTTTATGTATGGGACGTTCACTTCCTGATGAATTTGGTTGTTTTTCACATACCATGGAGCTTTAGTGATCATTCCCAAGACTATTTTTTGGAACACCTGTAGGTCATTGTGATTTTTCTTTGAGGATGGAAGCCAACTGTGGAAGAATATGTGATAAGTGATCTAACGATTGATTTGTATATCATCATTGAACATTCCATACTTAGATGAGACCTTCTATTGATAAATGGTTATAGTTGGATAAGTCGAATGTTGGGTTTTCTGATTTTACTTGAAATGTGGCTTTGCCAGGTTAATTTCGAGTCCAGAAGTATGCCCAGATATTTAACAGGAGTTTTTTTCTCACTCCATAGAATTTCCATGTGATCCAGTACGATAGGCTCCAGTTAATTGGAGAAACTTCTTAGAGAGAAAATTTTGGCGATGCTTTTAGATGGATTTATAAGAATTTTCCATCTACTAAACCAGAAAGATAGGTGGTTGATACACTGCTTAATTTTCTGAACGGCCCTTTGAAGATCATTGTCCAGGTTGATGATGGCGATGTCATCCGCATACATTGAGGGTATACAGTGGTCTAGTGATGGAAGTCCGGAACATAGAGATTGAAAAGGATTGGACCCAATACTGATCCCTGAGGTACCCCCAAGTGGATAGGTTCTTCCTCTGATAATCGTCCATTTTGATTTGGAAGCAACAGTTGCTCAAAAACGAAGAAATTATGTTATCTAGATGCTCAAGGATATGGAAGTTCTGAAGCTTTATGAGTAGACTTTGTAAACTAACAGTTGATTCTTTTAAAAAATCAAATTTATAAATAGATTATTCGATTTTCACGTCAAACTAGAATCAATTTAGTCACTCCATTTTAAAGAATTTTGGCCTCAAAAATTTTAAGATTTTATTGTAAATTTCCAATGAAATATTTTTACTAAGTATTATACCAACTAAAGTTATCGGTTGTTAATTAACATTCGATCTTATTGTTCAATTCATCTTAATCAATCTTGATCTTCCGTCAATTTCCTAAGTTTTAAGTTTCAAGTTTCGGAAGGTATGAAAAGTTCGGAATTGTGCATTGACTCGTGAAATATATAACATTCATGTACAAACATATGTTCCTGTTAACTTGGGTCAGCCATTTAATACGCTTAATTACAAATTACTCCTTCATTTAAAGTCAAAAGCGACGACATCTTTGCTTTGAACCGACCCAACGCAAACAATACAATGTCATTGAACAGTAATTCCACTTACGAGAACATTAATTTCCCATCCCAACAATTGAGTCATTGTCAGACCTTCACCTCTAAACTTCTCATATCAACATCCACATCCAAGATAAAACAATTAATACAAAGACTTGAAATTAAAAAGATTAAAAACTCGACTATGCCACTTGCGCTTTTCCGTCATCCCCGGCACTGTTAACTCCATAGAACGTAGTTTTTCAAATGTTAAGCACTTCTTTTACTTGGTTTTATATTCTGCTTTTGTTCTAAAGTTCAAGTGGAAAGTTTTATTTTTCCACTCATTTTACTTACCTGCGTTTGCCTCTTTTCACATGCCTTCATTTATTTAAATGTTTTGATGAGTTCATATTTCAGTCGACATATAATGTGGAAAATAAGCATTTTACCTCAGTAGTTTAAGCCTAACTTTATTGTTGGAAAATGGTTTAATTACAAGCAAATTGGTTCAATTCAGTTTTTCATGTTGTGCGCAAAACTTAGTCTAATAAATGAGTAAAGATATTTTAACAAGAAAACATGGAGTTGAAAGCCTACAGGTATATTCAAACTTCAGTCTTAAAACCATTCAAGAAATTTAAATGAAACTTTTTGAAAATGTTTTGCATAGTTGGACTATTTATTTTGAAAATGATGTTAACTAATTCTTTCAAAAAGATAAATCACCTACTTTATACTTAATTTGGGGTAAACTTTTTATTAATAATTAGCTGAATTTAATTTGTTAAAAAATGTTCATCTTTTGTCCAAACTAAAGTTGGCTGACAAAAGAAATTGGGCAACCATTGATTATGATAGTGGTATAAGCCCATTTTTCGTATTCAGGAGACTCAGCAACCTGTTATATGTCAATACTCAGTTATTTTACATTTATTTGATTTCCCTCCATCAAATTGGCACTATACTTTTGAAATTTAGAGAAAATAAGAAGACAATTCAGGGTGTTTAAGATCGGTTTTTTTATTTAATATTTTTTAATATTCAAATTAGCTACGTTTCGTTACGTATCGTAACTTCATCAGGCTTCTATAAAAAATTAAAATAATTACAAAATATGTCAGTCATACATAATATTTATAGAAGCCTGATGAAGTTACGATACGTAACGAAACGTAGCTAATTTGAATATTAAAAAATATTAAATAAAAAAAAACGATTTAAAACAATCTGTATTGTCTTCTTATTTAATAAAAGCTGAGATCTGAATTTTATCATCTATTTAAAGAAAATAACTACGAAATATCTTAGTGTTGTAGTTAGTTAATGACTTTGTTGTTCGAGAGATCTGAAAAAAAAATTTCGCTTGCATATTTTCTTGGAAAACCCTATGTAGTACTAACTTGACTTTTAGAGCTTTTCTATAAATATTAAAATTTAAAAAAAAAAAAAATACGCCATTAGTTGGTGTTTTATGGCGCTTACGATTTCTGAGAGAAAAAATTTTGCCGCGTGTATACTTTCACGGAAAATGCCGTTTAAAGAAAAAGCTTAATTTAGGCCATTATCCAAATATTGAAATTTCAAGAAAGAAATAAGCCATTGATTGGTATTAATGGATAATGATAGTATTCATGGTATTCATCTCGGAAAACACTATGCAAATAAAAAGCTCAATTTGGGTCATTGTTAAATATGGAATTTTCCCAAACTTTTTACCACCATTAATGGCTGTTTCTTTGTTCCTCGAGAGTTCTGCAATAAATAATTTTATCACTTGAATATACATATAATATTCGTCGTTTGCTTTCTTATGTTTCGGAGCTTTAATATTAGAAATATGTACAAGTAGAGCTTTTTATTTAAATGAAGTTTTCCGAGAAAATATGCAAACGATAAAATGTTTGCTTACAGAAATATTAAGCGGCAAAAAAACATCAATTTACCATTTATAGAAAAAGCTCCAAACGTAAAATTAGCGATGCTTTTTTTCCCAAATTCCAAAAATGTTTTATTTCAAGAATCGAGAGTTGATTTTTTAGATTATTTATTTTATTTTCCTCCTAAAATGAATAATTTCTTATTATCATCTGATTTTAGTGATTTGGTATAGGTAGGAAGAAATCATAAGCTAATGATGTCTTATGAGAATTACGTATATGTCTATTTTATTTGGGAAAATATAAATTTAAAAATAGCATTGAAGTGTTTGAGGTTTGCCCTGTTGTTGAAAAATAACATTGTTATAATTGATTATTATTTTTTTCTTCCAGTATTCACAGCTTCAAAATGGTGTACAATTTTAGGTGATATCAGGACCACAAAAATAATATTACGAAATAATAATTTTTTATACACTCCATAGGGTTAGTATGACATGAAAATTTGATTAAAATCGCCCTGATGTTTTTGTATTGCAATGAGGGTATGATGCATGATGAGCCTATAAGGATATCAGCAGATTTTACCCTATTTACTTTCATGCATCACGAATAATTGAAAACCCTGCTATATGAAGATCATAAAAAAATACATTTTCATATTTGATACAATTTACCTATTTTTTTAATTTCTCATTATTGGAACCTCCTAATCTGTAATTTTCTTGAAACAAAAGACACTGGAATTGCACCACTTTCAAAATAAACGGTACAATTATAGAAAATGCAAGCCGTTTACGTTAAAATATTAAATATATAGCTTTGGAATCAAATTAATCCTTTAATTACAACTGAGTTCAATATTACGGGATGATTTCAAATAGAGCAACAAAGTTCTTCATTGTTATAACTATAAAAAAGATACAAAAAATCTTTGATTTAAAAATAAAAATTAACATTCTTTTATGTCTTATTTAGCTTCTATGTAGTGCTACGTTAATTTCTTGTATATTTGAAGTGTATTTGAATTTACTGTTGTTGTTTTTTTAGCCAAAAGATAGTTTTCATGGGATTTAAGAAATTATAAGAATACTTTAATGATAATAATAGGAAACAAGGATTACATAGGGGAAACCTGGGCAAATCGAACCATTTAAACAAAGCCAATATTTACTATTGTTTCAAAATGAGGCATTCGTCAATACTTATTTCTTGTCATAAGATTTTTCTTCTTACTTTCCGCTTTAAGTAAAAAAAATCGTTATTAATTCTCAGATTAATAGAACAGCTTATGAAATTACCTTTGTAATTACCAATTTACTTAAGGTGTAATTATTTTGCCTTCATTGTATTATCAAAAGGTGTGTTTTTTTGATGAAATACTATATGTTTTTCTTGTATTCGGTTCGAAATCAGATAAAATTCATCAAGAACTAGGTAAATTGAACATTGTTAAAGGGGATGAAGTTACCACCATATATTTATGAAAATTTGAGCAATCATTATGGATGTAAGCAAAAAAAAATGAATTAAATGGATGAATTCTTACCCAGAAACTGAAGAACAAAATTATCTTATTGGAAATCCTAAGGATAACTTAGAGGGATCACATGGACTGAAACCGAAACTTTAACTATTTGGACTTAAATCATTTTCAAACTAAACGAGTTCATTATTTTACTACCACAAATATCGGTTCTCTTCCCATAGCCTATCAAAAGTTGAGACGCCCCATTTTCCTGGACTTAAAAAATAGTACATTTGAAATTATGTTATAAATAAGTTGATATATAAATCGAATAACAAAATTTGCATTTTAATTAATACTTATTTTATCTACATAGATATATCTAATGTTATTAATTTTTTTAGAAAATCATTGGGGAATGAAACACAATTAAATTAACGAAAATCAACTTGGATAAATTTGATTTCCAGTTGTGTTCACGTTTGAAAATGAAATGAGGTAAATTCCCCGAAATGTTGTGAAATATTCAGTGAAATGCCCATCTAATCGTGACAAGTAATACGAAATTTTCGTTAAAATAATAAGCAGAATGAAAATTGGATTTGATGTTACCATAAGCGGCTCAACTTCCTATCCATCTTCTATCAACTTACCGACAAATTTGATTGATAAAGACAATGTTATTTGCCAATTGAGATTTCAATGTTTGATTATTGAAATATTGAATTATTTACAGTCAAATTGATAAGATAGCCTATTATTATAAGACTTGAAAAAAAAATCAATTTTAATATTTTTTTTTTGTTGCTAAACTTCAAAAATTAGTATTAGGTCCTGAAGAAACTTTTCAACGCTATACTGAGAGTAATTTATTCACGCTATATTAAGAATTATTAATCATATTAATTTTTCCATTTATATACGCTAAGAAAATAGTAAATAAGTTTTGTATAAGTTAAGTAGATTGGAATAAAAGGCATGTAAATTTTTTTTTTCAAAAACCACATTCTTTGATCCATGATTTTCTTAAAAAATAAAGGATTTACCTTTACTTTTAAAAAGTCTTTACCTAATGAAAAAATCAAATAATCAATTTCAAAAAAAAATATTTTTTTTCTTGTACGATATATACGTAACTTATCAATAAAGAGTATTACAAAAATGAGAAAAAAAACAATCTTTAATTTTGAGAAAAGTTAAATTTTTAGTTCAATAATGAGTTTTACTAATTATGGACTAATAAAATTTCCACAAATTTTTTAAGTAGTGCTTTACAGGGGTTGTATAAAAAGGTTCAAGAGCTTTAATCAATAGTGGCCGAGTCGATCAAAAATACACTTCAACTTATCTTTGTAAAACGAGTTAATGATTTGTCTGATAACTCCAAAACGAGCAAAAACGTACGAAATAAGTGTAAAACCGGTTCTACACGCACAATTCCGAATAGCAACTACCGAAAAATTTAATAATAAATAAAAATAGTTAAGAAGTATTATTCGTTGCCTTGAAACTTCTTTGCCTAGCTAGTAAAGACTTGATACCGGTTATCATCCATTGGCACTCCACTCCAAAAAAAAGCACTAAAGCAAACCAGATTCGGGTGCCTAATTTATTTTTTTTGGAATTTGGCATTAAATTCCCGAATGGTATGTACAGCCAAACACAGCAGGGAGATCGAATATCATTGGACGAACCAAGCAGAAAACGTAGAGCTAGCGTTCCTACCCATAACCAAAAACATGCAGGGAGATCGAAAATTATTGGACGAACCAAGAAGAAAACGTAAAGAGAGCACTCCCACCCATAGCCAAACACAGCAGGGTGTTCGTTATCATTGGATGGGCCAAGCAGATCTTATGGAGAAGGCGTTTCCAACAGCTGACAAACACAGCAGGGAGATCAAGAATCATTGGACAAACCATGCAGAAAACAAAGATCGAACGTTCCCACCCATAGCCAAACACAGCAGGGTAATTTAAAATCATTGGACTAGTCAAGCAGACATCATACAGAAGGCGTTTCCACCAGCCGACAAGCACAGCAGGGCGATCGAAAATCATTGGACGAACCAAGCAGAAAACGTAGAGCGAGCATTCCCACCCATACCCAAACACAGCAGGGTGATCGAAATTCATTGGACGAGCCAAGCAGACATCATAAGGAAGGCGTTTCTACCAGCCGACAAACCATTATAAGTAGGCGTTTCCACCAGCCTACAAATACAGCAGGGAGATCGAAAATCATTGGACGAACCAAGCAGAAAACGTAGAGCAGGCGTTCCCACCTACAGCCAAGCACAGCAGGGTGATCGAGAATAATTGGACGAACCAAGCAGAAAACGTACAGCGAGCCTTCCCACCCATAACCAAAACAGCAAGGTGACTGAAAATCATTGCACGAGCCAAACAGACATCATACAAAAGGCGTTTCCACCAGCTGAAAAACACAGCAGGGAGATCGAAAATCATTAGTTGAACCCAGCAGAAAACGTAAAGCAAGCCTTCCCCCCAAACACAGCAGGGTGATTGAAAATCACCGGATGAACCAAACAGAAAACGTAAAGCGACCGTTCCCACCCATAATCAATATGTCTACTTGGAAAGTCAATTCCAATGGGAAAATTACTGTGCATGGTCTAAAAAATTTACGAAGTGTAATAAAATATACTTTGCCACAATAAATTTCAAATTTTTTGAATGATTTCAATCATTAACATTTATCTTGAACAATTTAACAACCTTACTATTTAAGTTTTTGTACCGTGGCATCATTTTAATGCCAAACTAATTGTTTAATTGAACCAATTGAGTTTAACGATTTTGATTTGCATATTTCCAAGAACATTTCTTAGATTTTTTGATATAAAGGCAAAAATTAACAGCTACTTATTTTCAAAGCAATTCATATTATTTTTACAACTCGTCCATTAGATCTACTGTTTCTACCGATTGAAAAATTGATAAGTTACAAAAAACCTTAACAGCTAAAAGATTCCAAGAGCAAATGATTATTCAAGAAAAGTCAACTTTCTGAAAGTATAGCTACTATACCTGATGGGTTTCATTTTTTAAAATTCAATAGATACCATTACTCGAGCCAACCACAAAATAGAGAAAGGGATTCAATTTGAAAAGCTCAACACGAAAAGCTCTTTCGTTTAAATTACTGTTGAAATGGCTTTCATTGTCGTATGGGACGTCACATTTGTTACATGAACGCAAATATGCAAATAGAAATGACTACAGATCGAATAACTGGTAGGTTTCTCCTACATACTTTAACATTTGGTTAAAAAAAACGATAAATTTGACAAAAATAATCAAAACGATACCAATTCTTTACTATTAAATAAATAAAAAATAGTATCACAATTTTTTATAGGCTTTCTATTGAAATGTATAAAATTAGCAAGGAAATGATTTAATAACATGTGATTCCTACATAGTTTATTTCCCTATGCTTGAAAATAATTTTGTTTAAAAGTTCCACGAGTAAATGTGTGACACGCTGAACAAGAAACTACTTTAAAAGCTTTTATTTCATAAAACATCAATGACAAATTTTTGAAGTTAAAAGCATTTTCTTGTCAAAATTCATAAATATGTAATAAATACCCAACCAACTTATTAATGAAAACTAGCAAAAAAGAGCAAAGCTTAAGTAGCTAGCAATTGGGAAGTTGGCAAATCTGGTTATAGGAATGTTTCATAGATTAGAGGAGATCCCATTTTCAAAGTAATAGAATCAAGTACTGAATATTCTCTATATCATACAGTAACGAATGCAAATTTACACCACACTCCAGTTTCGAATTGCAAATTTACCTTTCACGTGCTTTGTGATATAAAGATTAATGCCAAATTGACAAAACTGAAATATTTGAACAGCTTATTTGTTTAGTTTATGCCTGATTTAACCCCCACAGCCAAATAGATGCTGAAATTGTTTGTCTTAATAAAGAAATTGACTTCCAGTATTTGCACTTCCTGGCCTTGTTAACCGTGCAGTATATTATGGCATTAGAGCAAACATTCGTCAACCTAAACGCTGAAATATTGATTTTAGATTACGTTCCACACTTTATATAATATTTAAACTTGTTACATTTTAAATATTCTCGCATAAATCAAATACTCTCGATACAAAACGTGGGAAAGGTTGTTGAAGCGATTGTTTGATGTGTTGGAAGCCGTTTTGTTGGAAATGCGATACAATAAAAGTTTAAAATAGATAGATGTTGGTGTACGATTTACAAAATTGCAGAAAGAACAATAAGAATAAATATTTGTTGAAGTAGTTTTGCGTTATTATCCAACATACGTTTCAGTGCACACGAATTTTCCAAGGAAAATCGACATGAAAACATTGTTAGTTTGTGTGGTAAATTGGGGGCGAAACATGTTGCCAGATAATATGTGTTTGGTGGAAATGTATCATGATAATTTCGAGTATTTGGAGAAAATTAAAATGAATTCAACTATGGCATTTCGAAAAATAATTGGTTTAATTTGTATTTATTTATATTAGACTGATTCAAAAAAATGGTGAATTTTTTTTTCTAAATTATATCGAAAATATTGTTGGAAAAGACAAAAAAAAATCCTGTGAAAATTTAAGTTCTAAATATTAATGTTAAGAGGTGCCGCATCGCAAATTTCGATTTTCCATTTAAATAACATAAGAACAATATTCTCTTGCACTTTGGAATTTTATAGTTCACGTTGGTGACAATATTTCGGAATAACCAAGATATATTCTTGTAGAAAGTTGAACGGTCTACAAAAAAGGTCTCTTATTTAATTTTTGATATATTTATTCCTTCAAAAGTTATTCGAGGTCAAAGTTGAACTAAAGAGAAATTTTAATATTT
The DNA here is from genome assembly GCA_958496175.1 of Sisyra terminalis. NCBI lineage: Eukaryota > Metazoa > Arthropoda > Insecta > Neuroptera > Sisyridae > Sisyra > Sisyra terminalis. The sequence continues at coordinate 60,397,205 of OY292274.1, forward strand.
TTTCAATTTTTTGACTCAACCATCAATTTTATGAGAGAATTTTATAGGACACTTTTTGTAGAGAACTTTATTTCCTATAACTTATCTTTATAAAAGTTTTTGATATTTTTCACAGGTCCTAAGTTATTAAATTAAAATAAAAAAAAAAAATTTTTATGTTTAAAATATAATAATTCAGGGAATTTTCAGTTTAATGCAAATAACTTAGGACCTGTGAAAAATATCAAAAACTTTTATAGAGATAAGTTATAGGAAAAAAGTGCTTTACAAAAAATGTCCTATTAAATTTTCTCATAAAATTAATAGTTGCGTCAAAAATTGAAAAAATATTAAAATTTCTCTTTAGTTCAATTTTGACCTCGAATTACTTTTGAAGGAATAAATATATCAAAAACTTGTTTGAGAACTTTTTTATAGATCGTTTAATTTTCTGCAAGAATATACCTTGGTCATTCTGAAATATTGTCACCATAATGAGCTATGAAATTCCAAAGTGCAATAGAATATTGTTCCCATGTTATTTAAATGAAAAATCGAAATTTGCGATGCGGCACTTCTTAATATTAATATTTGAAGCTTAATCTTTCACAGGATATTTTTTTGTCATTCCCAACAATATTTTCGATATAATTAAAAAAAATCATCATTTTTTTTAATCAGTCTAGTATATATATATATAATACAAAGTACACTTGTTCTAATCGGCTATACATTGGTAGTTAAGACAAGAATTTCTTAAAAAAAATATACAATTATCGAATGTTGTAGACCAGGGGTGTCAAATTCGCGGCCCGCGAGCCGCATGCGGCTCTAAATGAACGTTTTTACAGCCCAGTTAATATATCTGACGCAATGTGAGTTAGAAACGAAACCAGTATAAAAAATTATATTATACTTTATTTATCAACTATACTGTATTAATAACGTTCAAGTTGGGTCAATTTTGAAAGTAGTCTCGGCCAATAAAAGGTCTTCTGATATAGGAAAGATAGTAGCAGAGAAGAGATCATAATCATCAGGACGTTAACGGTACTTTAAATTTTTATAATGTTTATTATAAAGTACTATTGAAAATAAAAATATTTCTTTCAATGAACATTATTTTTTTGTGGTCCACCTAAAGTTCAGCATTGTTTATTTGGGCCCAAGTATGCTTTTGAGTTTGACATCCCAGTTGTAGACTGATAGATTGTAATTTATTGTACTCAATCTGTAAATTTTATTTAAGTAATTTATGAACAAGCATTAACTATTTTTAACAAAAAACATATCCAATTTTTTGTCACATCTGGGTAATGGTGTTTAGAAATCAAAAGATAACATATATGAGGAAAATATCCCATATTCCCTCACGTGAATGTCTACTAAAACAATTGTACGATTGTAAAGAAAAAGCAGCAAAGAACGGCAAAGTTTTGGCATGAATTTCATAATAAATTATATTATATTCCCTACAACGAACTTTACGATGAAAAGTAGATAGAGAAAAGTTTAAACTAACTTAGTTTGTAAATGTCATTTTTCAAAAACGTCGTTAATTTCAACTGGCACTAGGAAAAGATAATTTTTCCAAAGTTCCTCTAATATATTCAAAATAAATAGCTCACATATAAAAGTTAAGGAAGCGAGATAAAAGTAAGTCCCGTTTATGGATCATCCTTCCAATACTAAAATTTAGATTACAGAAGAATAGATGTAAAACATTAGTAGAACATAGATTTGAAACAATGAAGGAAAGAATTTCTAATTCTTCAAAACTTACAGTTATTTAGTGAGGTTAGACAGGACGAGGTTAATTACTGCAGTCTTAAAGCTTATTGTGCTTCCTTAATCCCTATTTCACCGATTTGAAACCAAGAACCTGAAGAAGCCTCAGCAATCAAGCAATCTTCCCCTGAGAAAGATTGCTTGGTAATCAAAATACGTGCTTGAGTTATAGTCATAGTTTCCTTTTGTAAATTATGTTTCATAAATAAGACCACCATATATTTTATATATTGTATAAACATTTCAATCTTTCCTTGAGAAAGATTGCTTGGCAATCAAAATACGTATTTGAGTTAATGACATAGCTTCCTTTTGTAAATTATATTTCATAAAGAAGGCCACTATATATTTTATATATTGTATAAACATTTGAGTGCAGTTTTTGTAGACATATTTTTACATTGAGGTACTATACTGTAACAGAAAGGAAAGAAGTCTGTCTCTCTCTATGCGCCATGCCGGCACGCGATTGGTTGAGTGGCTTCTTTCTCTCTCCCACCAATGCGAATGCACATATGGATTGTTCTAGAAATGTATAGTGAAGTCTAGGAAAAGCTAGAACATTCTGGAATGTTGGGTTGCGGGTATATAAGGCATTCATCTCAAGCCAAAAATACAGTTCTGTGTCGAAGTTCTCTTTGAATTTCGGTTACAACAAAGCGATTTTTATTGTGATTTCGATTTAAAAGTGATTATTGTCATTTAAGTGATTGTTTTGACAAGTGTAATTGTGTAATAAAAAAAGTGATTACTTATTTTCAAAAGAAATATAACGCCATTTCAATACAGTTTTGAGATGTCCCGTTACAATACATTTTGTATACCATTCTTCAACCATTTTATCCAATAATTTGGTTAAAAAATGACAATTAACTTTAACTGAATTAGATTAACTTCTTTACTTGCAAATGACGTCATATATCACCGCCGATACCGCGTTTTTGGCGCAGATTTGGGATTTCAAACTTTAACATAGATTTTTATTGATAATACAGTAAATTTCCCGGAACTAAGGTACTGTGTATATGATGTAATAAAGAAAAATTTGAAACAATTTTTGTCATTTGTTGGTTGTGTATATTTCACGAGTACTGTAAGCCATAGTTTACAAATTTCAAACCAATTAAATATCTCAACAATCGGTGACTTAAACACAAAAGTGCTAAAAACACCCATTTGACTGTTAATACTATTTTAACGATAATTCCAACAGTTATGTGGATTTGAATATGTTTTAGTAGAGTGTATGTTTAAAGTGCTTTTCCATTTTTTTTCATTTATCGGTTTATTAAAGATATCAAATCTTCAAATTCATGCTACTTGTCAATAGTCTATGGGTAAACAAACCAAAGGGTGAAAATAAAATTTTCACTCATGGATAGATAAAGCATATATCTATATCCTTAAAAGACGTTATTTGCTTTATTTTACTTTCTTCCGGATGATATTTTATCTTGAAGATAAATATCCCTATCTAGATGTGAAAATATCGGCCAGTCTTAAGTAAAATAGCTGTAACAAAACTATGAATTCCTTTTTTGTTATTTATTTATGGAACCTAACACTTATAGTTTAAAACCCTTGAATTTAATTTTAAAAATCAAAATGATTGCTTTTGGAGTAATATACTTATAAAATGGTGAAAAATCTATTTTGGTCAAATATATTTGAAGAAAAAAAATACCTATCTATATGGCAAATGTCATTTTTTTTTAATTTTCCAAATGGGAATATTAATGTTATTGAATGCTACACCCTATCTTCATATGGCTTTTTTAAGTCGCCTTGTTCGAGGCTTTTGTTAAGATTAAAAATGCTAGCAATATAATCCGGTTGTGATACCACAATATTTGATACGAGAGAAATTAATCCCTCTATGACGTGCAATAAATCGCTACGTTAGTGGGTAGCATTTGCAATGGGTAATCACTTGTTAATATTTTGCATTTTAATGAAAACAAAAGGCCTCTCCAATTATTTCAGTGATTTTTTTTCCATCAAATTCCTCCTCCAGGGTGTAATTAAGTGATTATTTTTAAACAAAATAAATACGACCGCGATACAATATATTCATTCTGTAAAATTCATTACTTTGATTTGATCTTGTTTAAATTTTTCATTAATTAAAAAAAAAATATTTTTTTCCAACCTTTTGTCGCTGAGTTCCAACGCAATTTTGAAATTATCACAAAGGACTTATTGATACATGAAAATGTGTAGGTTCTTAATTTAATTTGCAATATTTCCAATATGGTTTCTCATATCATTGATACGGAAATTGAAAGAACTGAATTTAATTTAAAGTGACAAGTTTTTATTTTATTTACTGAAGAAAAATCAATGAATAAAAAGATTTAAGGATGATGGAAGGATACGATTTAAATACCAACTTTCATTTCGGGTTTGATTTATATCTTTTTTATTATTAATGCATTGACACCCGCAATTTATCAAGATTTTTTGCTGAATTTGAACAGTCTGCATCAATTTAAAATTTATGAAAATAATTTATTTAAAATTTTATGTGAAGTAATTCCTCAGAAATATATTTTTGATTTTAAAAGAATGTTTCTGTCGTGATCATCAAGTTATCATGAACTAGCTGATCCCCGCAACTTCATCTGCGTAACGTAGGTGTAGATTATGTTTTCTTTTCCAATTTTCCATTTGTAGTGGTATATGAAAATTTTTATTTTTCTTATTTCTTTTACGAAAAACATAATCATACTTAAAAACACTATTTTGTTAAATTTAAAAAGCCACATTGAATAAACTGTTGCAAAGAATAAAATTGTTCTATGTAATAATCAATTAATTTTCAAAAAATATTTATAAATATCAAAAAGGAGTATGTCTATTGCGTATAGCTACTGTAGGTATATCTACCGTAGATCAAATAATCTGTAAATCAATCAGCATCTATACATAAATAAAAAATATCGCCAAGTTCAATAAAGTTGGTCTTAATTATAAGTAAAATGGGGTGACCATGCGACATTTTTCAAATAACTTACATTTTTAAACTTGTGATATCTTTCGAATGGAATGTTCAAATTGAATAACTCAAAAAGTTATATAATGTTATTGAAGCAAACTTAAATATGAAGTCATTTATTTTTATAAGGATTAATCCCAAAGTATAAAAAAAGAGCTTTTATAACGGTGGCATTTATATATATTTTTTAAAATGAAAAAACACTTATTGTGACATAACTATAATCGTTAGACATATGCTGTCGCTCTATTTTTTGTAGATAATGATATGTTCTGCAAAATTGTAGTACATTATTTTGTTCTATAACCAATAGTTTTCGCAGCGCACGCGATAAAATAATGTTTTTGGTAATTTTTTTCAGACCTTGGGTTACATTATTGGAGTTTTAGTATGGATCCTTATTTTTTTTGAAAATTAAATATAGCCTATGTTCTCCGGAAATAGTGTAGCTTCCCAACATTGAAAGAATTTTTCCAATCGGCCAAGTAGTTTCGGAGACTTTTCAAAGCAAACGAACAATCAAATCTTTCCTCTTTATAATAATAGATAGATTATAGATTGCCTCTTTGTTACTATAACATTTTTGTACATGTTATTAGTTCACATACCAGTTTATTGTTTTATACATTCAGTACTCCAGGAAATACAAAGCTTTATTTTTAATCCATGTTGTTTAAGTCCTTGTCTTTTTAAATATAATAATTAAATTGTGGGCAATAAGGATAAAGCTTCTCGTGGAATATTATTTATTTTATCGCCAACGTTTCGTCAGTCATTCCTGACTTCTTCAGAGCTCAACATTCAAGAATTACTCCACAAATGTCATAAAAATAAGCTGTAAAATGACCCAACTGGTAGAACAACAGACCAAGAATACAATTTGGTATTGATAAATAAAAAATTGTTTAAAAAACATTATTGAAAAAACACAAACACACATGTTATAATAATAATAATCAATCGACTCTTTTTCATCGAGTTTTTTCAATAATGTTTTTTAAACAATTTTTTATTTATCAATACCAAATTGTATTCTTGGTCTGTTGTTCTACCAGTTGGGTCATTTTACAACTTATTTTTATGACATTTGTGGAGTAATTTTTAAATTTTGAGCCTCGAAGAAGTCAAGAATAACTGACGAAACGTTGGCGATAAAATAAATAATATTCCACAAGAAACTTCGTCCTTATTGCCCACAATTTAATTATTATATTTATTTTTAATATTTGAAGAAAAATATTATTTACGGGTCTAAAAGATACTGCTGAAACTCTTTTGAATCGATTTTTGTTACATTTCCGTCATCATTTGTAACATTGAGGACTCCAACGATTTGTTCCGGTACTATGTTTTAACTAATGGGTCATCAATGGTTTAGAGTTTTAAGGAAAGTTCTTTATATTTAGTTGGATATTAGGATTTCTTTTAAGAAGGATATGGTGCTTTTTATAGTTTGGGGAAAATATAGGCAGGATGTTATGGTACTAGGATGGTATGGGTTCTTTAAGTGGGGTAGTCTCTAGACTTATCTCCATTTTTCAAGTACATTTATTGATATTGAAGAAAAATTAACGATTTTTATATGAAGAAAAATTTTATGTATTGTTTTGTGATAAATTTCTCAAAAATTTGGAACTTTCTAAAAAGTATATATATCATGAAATTAGCTTAGTCTTCGTTTTAAATTCAAGATTAAACTTTAATTTAATCAAACTAAAACTTTCCGTAAATGCTTTTGGTTTTCATCATTGTTAGTATAAAGCTTTGTTTGCAATTTCCATACATACTTTAATTAACCTTAAACGAACTTTCTTCGACTTTGACTGGTGACTCATATTACCCATAGGATGTATCTATGAACATGGAAAACTAAATACAATGCTCGAAGCTTTTATCATAATTTTAATTGTTAGTTACACCTAATCCATAGTACAAAGAAAATTAACAAAAAAAAAAAACAAAGGCTTTTTCTTTAAATATTTAAATTTACTTAATAAAATAAAAATGTATTTTCCTCAAAAGCGTTGAAATTTCATCAATCATAACTCTTACATTAACGAGTAATATTACGTTTAAGTATAATATAATTGGGGAGCTTTTAATAAAATAATTTTCAATTTTACAGGAAACAGCACAAATTTGCCGGAGGCAAATGAAAATTTAAGCTCAAATATTTTTTTCAATTGTTTGTATTTTTTAATTACACTAAAAGTTTCACTTTTACAAAAGTTCAATTAATAAAATATTTATTATTTCCCCGTAGGCGAGTTGGTCTTAAAAAATATTAAATCCCGATTTGTAAATCTTTAATAATTGGAGAATACTCCTACTAAAAGTATCAATTGGGTTTGTGAATTTTTTTTTTTTTGTGATAAATGGAAAGATCATATATAAGTTTTATAGCAAAACTATTTTTTATTTTTTTATTTTCGCAATAATTTAAAAGTTATACCAAAATAAAAATTAATTTTTGAATTTTTTGAATCTAGTACCGAAAACACGCCGACAGCTCCCGAACAAACACGAGCGCGTGTGACGTCCTAATGTTAGTTGTCAATGATTGCAGTTGATACAGAAATAATAAGTACAGTGTTTTGATTGATTTAATTCTGTTGTGATAGTTAAATATTGAAATTTATATTGAGCATGTCGAACCTTAAAAGTTATCGTTCTTGTTTTGTACCATTATGAACGAATACTACAAAAACAACTCCTAACAAAATGTTTTTAAATGTTCCCCAAGATGGCAAACGTCGAAATAAATGGTTTCAAGCAGTGCAGGAATATTATCAGACTTTGCCTTTATAAATCATTTATCACACATAGCTAATTGGAATCAACTAACGACTCGTTTTTTAGCAATAAATTTTCAATATTATTGTCTAGTCACGTGTAATAGCTGTAAACGCTGTATTGTTATTAAATAGCTATAACATTATTACGTCACAACTATGGTGACCATTCATGGCGCGTTTATAGTCACGTGATTTTTTTTTAAATTTTATCAATTTTTAATCGTTTATAATTAATTGAAAAAAAAATTTTTTTAAGTTTTTTGCATTAAATATCAATATTATTAATAATAAAGTTTTAAAATAAATGAAAAAAATCAATAATTTTTTTTTTTTCAAATTCCCAATTATTGGCATCTAAAGGTTGATTTTTTTTTGAATTTATAATTTTATACATTGGAGAGAAAATTTTAAAGATATTTGAATCTAAGGAGAATACCCGACGAGACAAAGCCATTATAAAAGTCCTAAATTATGTGACGATATATTATACAATGGACACCCATTATAATATTTTTTTCATAAATCCTTACAACATATTATATCAATACCATAATACCTATTTTAATATTAAGGTTCAAAGCTCCGATACTATGGCAGCAAGGGCAGAAAGGTTGTACTCTTATCAGCTTTTTAACGATTTTGCTGGTCTCTAAAAAGATCCATATGTATTAGGGTGTCCGTTATTTCCCAAATTGATTTTTTTACAGCGATCGCCCCCTGAATTTTTAGTTTAAGATATAAAAAAAATCATCCAATTCAATTAAGCTCTTAATTTCTTGATTAAACCGTGCCTGTATCATGTTACTTTTACCATTTAAATAACATGGGATTATTTGACATTTTACTTTTTTTTTTCTCAGAAACAAATGAATAAAAAGATTTAAGATTAAATTATTATGACGTAAAATTTAACGCTCTACAAAAAAGTTCTCTTATAAATTTTCGATTAAATCACTCCATTAAAAGTTATTCAACATTTAACTTGTGCCTAATATAAATCTTGGAATATTTTCAACTTTTTGCTCATTTTTACTTTTTTTAACTATAAAATCATTGAAAGAGATGATAAAAATTATTATCATTAGAGCGCCAGTGATTATTGGTTGATTGATTATTTCGACAATTAAAACGGGTGGCATAAGATCCGAATTCGCTATAGTCGTGAAATTCAATTTATCCAGGATAAATTTTCGTACCTTAATCAATGTTTTGTATATACGAAGTGAATTTCATTCTAATTAATGAGACTATCGACAAAAGTTCAATTAAAATTCGAATTTTTACCATTCCACCTGACGCCATCTATGAGAAATTTCTTAGAACTTGTAGTCAACAAATTAAATGTTGAATAAATTACAAAATACAAATTAACCAAATTAATTCAAGTTAAATGTTGAATAACTTTTAATGGAGTGATTTAATCGAAAATTCATAAGAGAACTTTTTTGTAGGGCGTTAAATTTTACGTTAGAATATTTTAATTTTAAATCTTTTTATTCATTTGTTTCTGAGAAAAAAAAATAAAAGTAAAAAGCCAAATAATTCCATGCTATTTAAATGGTAAAAGTAACATGATACCGGCACGGTTTAATCAAGAAATTAAGAGCTTAATTGTATTGGATGATTTTTTTTTATATCTTAAACTAAAAATTCAGGGGGCGATCGCTGTAAAAAAATCTATTTGGGAAATAACGGACACCCTAATATGTATAGTTTAAAAAAAAACCACTACTTCGGAATCTTTGTTCGTAATTTAATAGTTAAATAATTAGTCATTTAATGATTTTTATAACTTAGTAAGAAAACAAATTTGGGGACAAGCATACTCTAGACCGGTGCAATCTGACAACGAATTATTCTTTATTTTGTTTTTAATTCAATTCGCGAATAATTAGTTTCATTATAATTCATTCATTTATAATTGCTAAATTTATTATAATCGATTCATTTGTTAATTGAATTAAATGGAAAATAGAGAATGAAACGTTGCCAGATTATATCGGTCTGGGCCCAAATTAGCTCGTCTATTTTAAGGATTTTCCAATACATATTAAAAAAATTGTTGTTTCCTTACTTTTATGAATTAATTGTAAGCTCTAAAAATATCTAAATTATATTAAGAAAGTCTATTATTCAATTTAAAATAATTTTCGAGGAATTGGATAATTGAATACGTTTCCACCCTTTTGTTCTTGGAGCTTTGTTTTTATTTTAACTTTAACTTGGGAATTATATAGTCAAAACAAGCACCGTTAAAAGCGTTTTTTTTCCTTTTAAAAGAAATGGATCCCTTATTGGTTCTTCCATGGAGCTTTTTTATATTTTCAACAAATAAAACGCCAAAATTTTAAAGACGAAGAATGTACGGAAAATACGGACATTTCAATTTCAAAAAATGATTTAAGTTAGTTTCGTTATGAATGTATGAAACCCGAATCTGTACTCAGTTCGAAAACCATCCCTTATTTAATGACATTATAAGCTCTTGAAATTTGGATGGTTTAATGATTTCTTCTGGCACTTTGATGCTCGATTTCATCCCTTAAACGTGGTTTGTCTTCAGAAAAATGTATACAGCATATTTGGACGGACTTACACTTTCGATTGGCATCTCTAAAAACATAACTTAAAATTTGATGATTTTCGTGAAAAATCAACGATGGTTAATCCACAGTTTTTTTGACCAAAAAATTTTTTGTTTCGAATTCGAAATAGATTGTTATATTATTAATCGTTTAATACATTGTTACGAACCCGAATCTGTGCTTAGTTCGAAAAACATCCCTTATTTAACGACGTTATAAGCTCTTGAAGTTTGGATGGTTCAATGATTTTTTGTGGCACTTTGATGATCGATTTCATTCCTTCAAGGTGTATTATTTTCGGAAAAATTTGCACAGCATGTATGGGTGGACTTAAACTTTCGATTGGCATCACTAAAAACATAACTTACAATTTGATGATTTTCGTGAAAAATCAACGATGGTTATATAAAGTTTATTAACTTATTATAATACTAAATTCGATTTTTTATCAGAACATTTAAAGTCCGATGCAAATCCTGGTAGTCGAAATATGTCGTACTTATTGACAACAATTTAGTATGCTTACGATTTAGAAGAGACCTTCGTAAATTAATGTATTCTCTTACATTATCTTCTTAAAAATTCAGTACTGAAGATATCCGAAAATATATGGAATATATTGCATCACGAAATCTTCGAGATATGTACCTTAATGTTGACTTTACTCAACGCATTTTAAATATCAACGACAAATTGTTCAAAAAAAAATCATTTTCCACCCTGGAAAGGGTGAAAAGTTATTAACGTGCAAGTGTGAACCAAGATTTACCTAATGTCCTGGCATTATTATCTATTGAACTTCAATTAGTGCAAGAAATCGATTACGATGGCATAATTGACGTTTTTCGCGTGAAAACGTCAAGTCCAAGGCTAGAATGAAGAAGTTTTTATCATAAGTGATAGTTGGAAAAAAGCTTTGAGGTATATTCATCTTTGAAAAATATTATTGAAATTAATAAGTATTATTTAAATTCTTAAGAATTTTTATTAAAATTAATATAAATTTATTCATACTTAAATATTTGAAAATTTAATGTTTAATCTTGATAACCACCTTGTCATGAAACAGCAAGGGTGGCATATCTAATGGGGCCTAAGGCGACATGGGACCTAAATCCGCTACTGACAATAATACCTACACAATTTAATGCTGGTAACCGTATTGTTACATCACTAAAATTTTCTGGAATATCTTAATGAAATTAGTTTAGTTTTGGATATATTCATTTTCACCCTCGGTTCTCTTCTTATACGCACTACTTTACGCGGTTTTGAAGTTATGCGGTTTATATTTCAAGAATAATTTTTCTTTTTAAAAATAACAATTTTAAATTATTTTGACATGTTAAAAGGGTAAGAAAATCGGAAATATTTTCTCCGAATATATTGCTTTCTGTGACAATAAGTGGTAAGGATAATTCTAATGGAAAAAAAATGCGAAAAAAGATTAGCTAACTATAACTAAAACTGCATTAATAATATTTAATAACTATTTAACAACTTTTAATAACTATTTAATAACTATTAACTGCATTATTATTATTCTAGTTCAAGTATGAACAAAAATTGACTTTATTTTTTTAATTTTTCAAGAATGAGTTTCAAATACACTGATATGCTTCTAAAACTTGAAAGTTGAGAAAAGAAAAGCCAACAAGGAAAAAGACACAAAAGCTGTTAATTGTTTTTAAATTAAGTTAGATGTTTATATCCAAATTCAATGTGTTGATATGAAAACAAAACTGCAACTTTTAAGAAAAGGGAAGGGCATTTGATAAACGTAATTGTATAATATTATTGTATCATATCAGAATCGAAAACAAAGATCACACTTATCAGTGATTACTCTCCGTTTTTCACACATTTCTTACAATCTTATTTCCGAAAATTAGCTTTCAAATTTTAAATTATTTTTTTGAGTTTACAATGTGACATCTTATTTACTGATTATGTATTTAGTCGACGGAAAATATAAAATTAGATTAATGAAATTTAACGCTAAGAAACCGAGAGTACATTAAATTTTCATTCATTCACTTAATACAATATGCAAATTTTCAGTCTTCATATAAGAATTAAGTTAAAAACCAACACAAAAGAGGAAAGATATTTTTACAATAAGAATCAAGTTTGAAACAAATCATTTCGAGCTTTATCGCTGAAATTCATCAAAATTTATAACTTTATCGCAAGCTTAATGTCAGAATTATTTATGAAAGACATTTTCTTTTGACGTAAAACTTTATTAAGTCAATTAATTATTTAGTCGAGAAAATTACCGCTTTAACGACAATAAAGCTTGTAGAAATTCTAGTCGCACTTCGAATCCCGAACAAAAAGAGTCATTGTTGTGCACTAATTTTCTGAAAACCACAATGTTCGAAATTATTTAGCTATTTTCGGCGAACCATTCCAGAATCGATAGTTTCAACAGAATAAGTAAATGTAAAATTTAATTTTCTATTGCGACAATGGCGGGTCTCTTGTATCTAAATCAGATAGAACATGGATAAGGAGTTTTAAAAAAATAGATTTATTAAGAAAAAGCTTCTTGAGATGCTTAAACACTTTCAAAACGCGAAATATTGGCGATTTGCCACCCACAATATTCAAATTTTGTACCTCCCGATTTTACAATGTCCTGAACCAATTGGCTAGTAAAAATAACTTTCCATCTTGATCCTTTAAATATATTTTGCCATTCTTCTTTTAATCTCTTTTCTTCAATCATAAGCAACAAAGTTTAGTGAAATAATGGGTCTTAATACATAAACACTATTATAACCAATATGGTGGCGAAAAAAAACATGACAATTGAAATATTACTCCTTTTTCGATCTAGATTTCATTTGTAAAGTATTTGAAGTGTAACGTGCAATGAGAACCTTTGATACAAACGAAAGAAGGATATTAGAAAATACTTCATATAACTAAAGGGTTTTTATACATAACTAGCAAGCCCGACAAACATTATCCTGTACAAATATTTCAGAGATTTAATGTTTATTGTTAATTGTTATGTATTTTGATATACAACATTGTTTGATTTCCTAGTGGGTATAAATTTTTCTGATTGACGCCACAATCCCCGAATAACTGTCCTTGTGATTTACTTATCGGCATTGCAAATTCAAACCGCACTGGAAATCATAAAGTTTCACTAAAATGCATTCAGTAGTTTTTGCGTGAAAGAGTAACAAACATCCCTACAACCATACATACAAACTTTCGCGTTTATAATATAAGTATGGATTTTCACTGATGTACAGAGGTGTGAAAATTACACCGGCACACAAAAAAAAAAGTGCTCTGTACTTTTGACCGGACCTACATAAATCTACGTATTTTAACCCCCTGAACACGAATCCGGGGTCGGTTTGACCCGTACACCCTCAAAAATTCGAGAAAACTTTAAAAAACCGAAAAAAATGGTTAAAATTGGCAGTTTTGGTGACATAGAAATTTTTTTGAACTAAACCGAGCATGATTTTCATGTTTTTCGTTCCGCTGAATACAAATTCGAAGTTTATGTAGACCATAAGCCGTTTTTATTGTAAGAAAATTGCAAAAAACCCTTAAAAATTGTAAAAAATTGCGACTATTGTTCTAAAATTCGAGATTATATGATGAAAATAAACTTTTAAATCTCTACAAAGGATATTTTGTATATTATTCTATTTCTGGAATATGATTTTTGAAGATTATTTGGCTAACCGCGATTTTGTTATTTCTATAGATTTTTTACGATTAACAATTTTTTTTTTTAATTCCGGATCAATGAACTTCAAATTTATACTCAACAGATTTGCCAACATGTCAAATTTATTATGATTTCATTAAAAATTTGATAATTATCACAAGAACTTTGATTTTTCTGAAATTTTCAGGGTTTTTTGCTATTTACATGGATTTCTAAGAATAGCCGGATCGAATACCTTCAAGATTTATATTATGCGGATTAGAAAACATGAAATGCAATTTCTCGCAATTTTCAAAAAAATTTTGCAATTTTCTTACAATTAAAACAGCTAATGATCTAAATGAACTTTGAATTTGTATTCAGCGGGTCAAAAAACATGAAAATCATGCTCGGTTTAGTTCAAAAAAATTTCTATGTCACCAAAACTGCCGATTTTAACCATTTTTTTCGGTTTTTTAAAGTTTTCTCGAATTTTTGAGGGTGTACGGTTCAAACCGACCCCGGATTCGTGTTCAGGGGACCAAAATACGTAGATTTATGTAGGTCCGGTCAAAAGTACAGAGCACTTTTTTTTTGTGTGCCGGTGTTATTAGACTCAAGATAACTCAAGAGAAAAAAAATCAAATTTTTGTTTTTAAATGTCATTAATTTAAAAGTTACAATAATAATTTCACTCATCTAATATTTTGTGTGGTACCCTTTATTGTTTATAATTTATTTTTCCCACCCTGGCATGCTCTATACTATTTTTTTCATTTATATTTTATTATGATGCCAAATCCTAATGAGTTCGGTAATTAAATCCACCCGTGTTGTAATAGTTTAATTTTTTTAGTTTATTCTTCACAATGGCCCAAAAATTTTCTATGGGATTAGCATCAGGACTATCTCCTGGCCAAGAAGGCACATAAATGTTAGAATTTTTGAGGAAATCCATAACATTTTTGGATTTATAGCAAGGAGCTCTATCCTCCATAAAGATAAAATTTTCTTCCGGAAGCCACTCTTTAGTTTAAGACAATAACCTCGTTTCCAAGACTTGTATAATTTGCCTCATAGTACCTTCCACAATGTATATCCTACCGGTACCCTTTGCTGATATGCAGCTCCCAACCATAACTGATGGATATTTTATAGTCTGGGCGAATTGCTGGAAGAAAGTAAAAATCTTCTTTTGACAGTCTAATAATTTTCACACCTCTGTATTATAAATGAGTTTGAGTGGTCACTTAGAAGAAAAACTCTTAAGAAGATATCCCAGAGCTCAATATAGTTTATGTGACCAATATAATGTTTCTTTTTAACTTTTTTATCACATTATTTCCTAATTACAAGTTAGTTACATTGGAAAAACGAACCACCTTCATATGCTTTAAGAAAATCACATTTAATGGTTCTCAATCTTTGGGCCATCGCTTTTGCATAGTTTGCCAATTTCAACAGGGTAAACAAGTAAAAAAAATATATTAGGTTTATTTTTCATTAAATAAAAAAATATTGCTTACTTAATAGTAAACTAGGCAGATAAAGTCCAAGTATCATGCTAAAATATCACCGAGAATGAATAACTTCCATTAAACGAAGCACATCTGTAATAAAACCATATGACGGAGACATTTATTCGAGGAAACTAAGTATTACATTATCTTAATTCTAACTTACTAACTTTTTATTTTAATTAAACCTAATTTATGCTAGTGTACAAGGAAAAACAGAATAGTAATGTATGTTAAATTTATAATTCCCAAATGCAATTTTAATAATTAAATAATATTATCGTCAGACAATATCTTATTAAGTTGAACAAACTTCTCCTGTGAGAATAAACTTCTTGTGTTTCCGACTGTTTTACTTACTATTTAAATAGTAAAGCTCTCCCATCCATTATAAGTAATATTAAGAATGTTGCAATACCAGCAACAATATTGCTAATTGTTTACAATAATGACATTTAAAATCCTCCTGAGTAAATGATTCTTGGGAGAAAAATGCGCTGAATATATTCTTAAAGGAAAATTTGGGATTCTTAAGAAATTTTCCTTTGTCTTGATATTTGAAACGTTTTACAATTATAGTTAAAAGTGTATTGTATATTTAAATTAGTCAAAGTAACTTTCGTTAATTTCCATTGTGGTATCAAAGCGGTGCTTGGAAAATTCATCATCTAACTTTTGCTTAACAACAGAAACTACTTTATAGTTAATAACTCAAAACCACCCTTCGATTATAAATTGTCATATCCTTTAATAAATTTCAAATGAAATGCTTTTATGATGGTCAAAGTTATGTCACACGAGATTGTTACTCTTAATTTAGGAAAGCTATGAAAGAAATGCAATAACTTACCTGTCTATCTTTACACATAAGCACAATTCCGATTAAGTTGAGGAAAAATCCGAAAAATCCAATGAAAAACAAGACGACTGCCGACAGAATGTATGAGGTTTGCGACATTAACAAATCATCCGGTCTAGGAGTCATTTCCGAAGTCAATGATAAATCGGAAGTCATATTTCAAGCACATCACTTGCCACTCATTTTCACCAACATGTTTTTACAGTACCCGCACTTGCACTAGAAAAACGAAAATTAATTCATCAATAAAAATTCATAAAACCACGCTTTGGAAATTGAAAAATATACAGGCAAGCATCGAAAGTCTTCAGTTCAACGTCAATTTCAATTCCTCTTCAATGTCCTATTAATTTAAACTTTAACCAGACCAATTATAAATGAAATTCAAATCAAATTATACGCCAGGTATTTGTTTTCAAATAGTACATATAGTTAGTGCATAGAAGCCACACAAAAAAAAAAAAAAAAAAAAAACCCTCGAAAATGTTAAAATAAAAGAAACGTTTACTGGTGAATAGGCATTCTTGTATACGGAATGTACGGTTGGATATCTAATTTCCAATTAAAAATAATAAATATACAATATGAACGTATTCATTTATTGTATGTACGTTCTACATAAAATAGTTCAGTTCATTACGGAAAATAAAATAAATTATGTAGAATGATTCGTATGGAAAAATGGCAGAAGGTATAGATCCTGGCATATTTTTTCCAGCAAATACCAAATTTAATTTATGTAGTATAATTTAACATAATTATATACAAATTTAATATAATAATATACAAATTTAATATAATAATATACAAATTTAATATAATAATAAATAAACTTAATATAATAATTTATAAAAATCATACCACCAACATAGATTTGAACAGAAGTTCAAACAAAAATATTCGTGACGTATTGCCCAGATACGTATTTTGATTACCAAGCAAACTTCATCAGTGGTCATCAAGTAGTTTGGATCACTCCGTAACTGCTTTGTGATGATTCACTGCTTTGTGAATCATCACAATCATCACTTTGTGAATCATCACAAAGCAGTTACGGAGTGATCCAAACTACTTGATGACCACTGATGAAGTTTGCTTGGCAATCGAAATACGTATCTGGGCAATACGTCACGAATATTTTTGTTTGAACTTCTGTTCAAATTTATGTTGGTGGTATGATTTTTATATATTATTATATTAAATTTGTATATTATTATGTTAAATTATACTACATAAATTGGACTGCAATATATTTTATATATTGTATACACAGTATAACTGTTCAAAGTTAGCGAAAAAATCTTATTTTGACCAAATTTAATTTTTAATTTAAAGGGCATTTTACACAAAACAACATATACTCTAGGCTAACTGTTATTCATATCTTAAATTTAAAACATAGGTATACTTCTTTCTGAAAGCTAATAATGTATGTACGTACCCAAAGTCATCAACTAATCTTGGTGTTTGATATCTTAAACCAAGATTAGTTGATGACTTTGGGTACGTACATACATTATAAGCTTTCTGAAAGAAGTATATGATTTAAATTTAAGATATGAATAACAGTTAGCCCAGAGTATATGTCGTTTTGTGTAAAATGCTCTTTTTGCCAAGTATATGTCACATATTAAATGGTTAAATACAATATATTCACCTACTGAAGTATGCATTATTTTGACATTTTGTGCTTGCAATACCTCTGCTCCTAGTCAAATCTCAAACTCCAAACTTTAGGTGCATAATACTATCATACAGTACTATAATGGGGTGATATTTCAGATTTTTATCTGATCTCCCACCAGAGATATTGAGCTGAGAAAATTGCAAATTTTGAAACCTTCCAAATTTTGTTATTTTTTATTTTAAAAACGCTTAAAGTCTCAGACTTCAAATTTTGGTTTTGAATACAACTAGTAACTAATTGTTCGTAAAAAAAGTTTTAACCTGTAGACTCTTTCCTTTCCTTCATAATCTTTCCGTGATTTTTGGAGTTTTTACAAATGAGAGCTAAAAATTTAGGCTGAAATTTCATCCCTTAGAATTACATTTAGGTGAAAACGTCTTTTTACAACCTTATAGCTTAAATTTTTATGATCACACTGCTTTTAGTTTCATTTTGATAAGACAAATAGGGCCTGAGATAATCAAGTTTCCGCAAACTCTTAAAAGTGCGAAAATGTCTGCGCCTAGTAAAACTTATATGGCCACCACCGGAAAACTAAAAACAATAAAATTAAAATAATGATGAATTTGAACTACCAACATGTTGCGGTGATAGCACAAAAAAAAATATTTTTTTTTTAAAATAGTCGAGCAACCATTTCATTTATTTTTGGACCACTTCATTTGGACTGACCCTATGGTTAATTTTTATTTTCATTGGAAAAACAGGATATTCATAATTATTGTTGAAACGTTTCAAAATTCTGCCGAATCGTTTATTGGTAAAGGCGATAAGAGTGATAGGCCCGGAATTACAATGGTTTTAGCTATAGTTCGCCACTAATCACATATTATAGGGGTAAAAGTATCCCTTTTTGCAAGTTATTGTAACAAGGATAATGGAAGATAAAAGGCAAGAAGAATGCAATAAGTGGTCCTAGTTGCAAAACATCCATGGACAGAATAGTCTTGATTTAAAAAAAAAAGACTTACCACTTAAAGAAAGAAGTTTAAACTTAGCGATGGTCTCCTTTTCACGAAGAAAAAAACCATTTAGAGTTAAATTTGTACTGTTACTAAAAATAATTTATCATTTTAACAAAAGGCCTAAATTAGATATTATTTTTCGACTTAAGGATAAAAAATGCTGAGTTAAAGAAGCTTAAAGATTAGTGGTATCAATTTCTCAATACTATTGTAAGCTTTTGTAATAGCCTCGACCAATAACGAACCAATATTGGTTCCTAAAAATTCAATTTGTAAATTGTAATTTTAATGCTGAATTATTGTCTTTGATGGAATTTAAAACCCCGTTTTATCCAAAATTTGGATCAAAATTTTAAAAATACCGACACTCTCGCGAAATGTTTCGAAAACATTGATATTTTCACTGAATATATATAATTTTGGTTTAAATTTTGTCCCGAAATTCTCTTCTATCATCTTATTTTGTACCCTATGTATTACGTGTGATATACAATAAATATTGATTTGACCGATTTTAAACATATACATATTATAGGGTTGAAAGTATTCCTTTTTGCAAATTATTATAAGCAGGATAATTGAAGATAAAAGACAAGAAGGACGCAGTAAGTGGTTCTAGTTGCAAAAGGTCCATGGACAGAATAGTCTTGATATAAAAAAAAGACTTACCACTAAAAGAAAGAAGTTTAAACTTAGCGATGGTCTCCTTTTCACGAAGAAAAAAACCATTTAGAGTTAAATTTATGTTGTTACTAAAAATAATTTATCATTTCAACAAAAGGCCTACATTAGATATTATTTGTCGATTTAAGAAAAAAAAATGCTGAGTTGAAAAAGCTTAAAGATCTCAATTTTTCTATACTTTTGTAAAAGCCTCGATTAATAATGATATTGGTTGCTAAAAATGCAATTTGTAAATTGTAATTTTAATGCTGAATTATTGTCTTTGATGGAATAAAACCACGTTTTATCCAAAATTTGGTTCAAAACTTTAAAAATACCGACACTGTCGCAAAATATTTCAAAAAAATTGATATTTCCACTAAATATATATATAATTTTGATTTGAATTTTGTCCCAAAATTCTCTTCTATCACCTAATTTTGTATCTTATATATTACGTGTGGTATACAATAAATATTGATTTGACCGATATTAAACAAATATATTTAAATTTCCACTCAGTGTTTCGTTCATAAATCTCCCAACAACCCCGTTAAATCAATAGGTTTTCAGTCTTCAAAATAAATAATATAAACAAGTAATAAACTTTGAAACAGTTCTTTTCGAGGCCATTGATGTGAAACACATGTACCAAATACTTTTCGATTTAATCACAAGAAAAACGGTCGAAAATTATCGAAAGCACGTAAATGGTAAAAAGATAAAGATTACGTAAAAATAAAATCGAATGAAATGATACAACCGCATTGTAGCCTTCAAAAAGAAGAAAATATTTTATTAATATCGAATTACATTTGCAATTTTTATTCATTTCAAGACCAAGTATTCTTATAATATATGAACGAACAGAATGTTTGATATTCATAAAAACGACAGAATTCTCTCGATTATTATACATTCAAGAACTTGAAACTTTTCACGTGAGCTTTTATTCATTTTCCGCAAAAAGTACTAAACAAACATCGAAACTTGTCAAAACCAAAAGTAATCGTTTTTTTTTTGAACTAAATCACTGGTAATGTCATTTTTTTAAAACTTTCAGTATTAACTTGTTTGAGTACGACAAACGTAAACAACTACTCGCGATTGCTGAAAGCTCGCGAAACGAAAGCTCCATGCACATAGCAGGAAACGTGGCATCAAACTGCTCCTGTCTAACGGATGTGGAGAGCTTTTATTCACACGAGGCACGTGGCGCTTGAGCAGACATCCATCCACGCAACAAATCTCATCTATATCCATTCGTCGTTAATTTTTCTCTTCAAACTGTTGAACTTTTCTCCAAATCAACCTCCAACCACTGTCTTCCCTTCCTTATTTTATATCAATTAATCTGAAAATCAGTCTCAACCTCGTGGTTATTACATCGTCTATCATTAATCAGTATAAAGGTGATTCAAAATTTAATTTCATACAATTAAAATATGTGTGTTTTTCATTGGAATTCTGTAAAACTCCTCTCACAAAAGATAAAATAACACTAATCATATTTTTTTAAATAAGAAGAAAATTCAGGTTATTTAAAATCTTATTGTTTTTTATTTTTTATTTAATATTTTTATTATTCAACTAGCTGATCCCCGCGACTTCGTCTGCGTAACGTAGGTGTAGATTATATTTTCTTTTTAAATTTGCTATTTGTAGTGGCATATGAATTTTTTTTTTTTAAATTTCTTTTACGAAAAACATAATCATACTTAAAAACACTATTTTGTCGGTTTTAAAAAGACACATTCAATACACTGTTACTTAGAATAAAATAGTTGTATATAATGATCAACTAATTTTCAAAAACTATTTATAAATATCTAAAAAGAGTATGGTCTATTCCGTATACCTACAGTAAGTATATCTACCGTGAACCAATTAATCCGTAAATCAATCACCATCTATACATAAATAAGAACTATCGTTAAGTTCAATAAAGTCAGTCATAATTATGACTTAAAACAGTCAAAAGTTATCAAAACACTCGCCTAGATATTAAGAATATTAGTAGAAATCCCATTTCATTGTCTCAACTTTTACACTACGAAAATGTACAAAACTACGGCGAAATTAAAATTTATTCAAATGCACGAAACCCAGTTCCTCCATAATCAAGTATAACCATTGTGTATCTATGCACTTATTATTAAGATATCTGAATTTCAACTATATAATTAAACCATTTTCTTTCAATTTGCCGAATTTCTCGCGTCTTTATAATTATGAGCATCAGAATGTTAGATACGTAAGCCATTACGTTATTAACATCAATTATGTGTTTTATATATATAAAGGTTTATATTTCAAAGAGGGAATTTTTTAAAATTTAAGTTGAATTTACTGTGATTTTTATCAGTTCAACTAAAAATATTTTTACAGATTAATTGCCAACTTTAAATTACCTTTCCAATGATATATAACTCACCTTTCTAGTGTAAAAATTTCTGTTTTCATCCCTAGGGAATACCTTTCCTTATTATTTATTTGGAATGATAAGTAGCCTATAGTCTATGGAAAATTGTGTTGTATCTTAATACCAAATTTCATTAAATTCGGTTGTTCCGTTCTTTAGTTAAATCGGGACACACAGACAGACAGACAGACAGACAGACAAAAATTTTAAAAATGTTAAATTTGTACAGACAGACGTAAGAGTTTTATATATTAGTATAGATTAGCTACGTTTCGTTACTAATCGTAACTTCCTCAGGCTGCTATAACAAATTAAAATAATTACAAAATATGTCAATCATTCATAAATTTCAAAACTATAATAATATACATATAATATAGATAATATAAATTATTTGTAATTAAATAATAATAACTAACTCAAAATTTCAAAATACGACAAATATTTTAAGCGATATTGTTATAAATAATTAAATATATAATAATAAAATTAATTAATACTTTCTACAACTATATTCATGTTGATAAATTTTACTGCCCAGATACTGTTTTGTTTGTCCAACATAAACTTTATTACATGAACATGGGATACTATAAATAATATTTGAATTTTTTAAAAATTTATCTCTATCTTTTAACTTACTATAAATTTGCCCCACTGTATGAATATTATAAAAATATAAAATATTTTAATATGTTAGTTGGGCTCATTAGGCGGCACTGAATTTACATGTAATGTGTATGGGTAGAGTGTGTAATTTTTTAATTTTTATTTATTTATTGAATTTAAATTAAAAATATTTTTATTTTGTGAATTAAGGTATTTTATTAATTAATTTTATTATTATATAATATTATTTATTAATTATTTATAACAATATCTCTTAAAATATTTGTCATATTTTGAAAATTTGAGTTAGTTATTATTGTTTTTACTTAGAAATATTTTATATGATCTATATTATATGTATATTATTATAGTTTTGAAATTTATGTATGATTGACATATTTTGTAATTATTTTAATTTGTTATAGAAGCCTGAGGAAGTTACGATTAGTAACGAAACGTAGCTAATTGAATAATAAAAATATTAAATAAAAAAACAAAAAGATCTGAAATAACCTGAATTTCTTCTTATTTAAAATAAATTAAAAGCTGAGATCTGAATTTTATCGTCTACTAATCATATTTGAGCTTCTAAAACATTCAAAACTAACCGATATTCTTTCATCTTTTCTATTATAAGAAAATGAATTGAGACCGCTTTAGCACATTTTGGTGTTGAAATATTTATAAAAGACAAAGTAAGTTTTAAAAGGTGAGAAAATAGGAAGAACTTCTAAGGAAAATCGTAAAATCAATAATTAAATGTTCCCATATAAACAATTGATAAGTCTACGTATAATACGTTTGGTAGTTACATTGATAGCATTCCTGATAATTTCCACCTTAAAATAAATAATTTTCAACTTAAAACAATAGATAATTGTAAGTATCTGGGACTAATTTTCGATGCGCACATAAAATGGAACTCACATGTCTATGAATTAACAAAAAAAATAAGATACTTTTCATTCATATTCTTTAAACTGAGCAAATACTTAAGTCCCGTGGTATTAACAACTATTTATCATGGGTTATTTGAAAATATAATCAATTATGACATAATTGCATGGGATGGGGCAAATGAAAATAGTCTCAGGCCATTGACTACTATCCAAAATCGCTTTATTAATTATTTCATTTCACGCAGTATTGTTGATATACCCCTGGTATCAGGGAATCATTTATCATAAATGCTTTAACATACTACTACAATGAATGTAAAGACCAATATAATAATAAGAATAAACAAACTAGATCTAATTTGTTGACGCTGCCAAAAACTAAAAAAAACTATCAGCACTAAGAATCCATATCTTATTGCAATAAAAAAAATTAATAAGTTACCCAATCATCTTAAAACACTCAATTTTATGCGAAAGAAATCGAGGAAAATTTAATAAGCACAATGGGTACCTTTAGTGACTAGTCAGTGACATAATTTTTAATTTTCAATTAAAATTGTATTTATTTACTTTATTGGTATTTTTTTTTAACTTTGTAACTTTTAATTTTGTTGCTCTAATTTAAATCTATGCAATTGTACATTGCATTACATTACAATTGTAATATTCCAGTTCTATGTACAGACGCTTTGCATCTCTGTAGAATGTATACTGGAAGTAAAATAAATAAATTAAATGAACAATAAATGAAATTAAACTGTTAATACCTGTCAAATAGGCCAAATAGGCAGAGGAGACGCTGACACCAATAAATATTTAACAACAAACAAAATATGTCATTTATTGGTTTTGTAGCTTTGCAAAAATACTGTAATTTACTTATATGTACATATTTCACTTAATATGTATTGTAATCTGTAACAATTGGGGGATGACAATCATTTGTTAATATTGTAAGGCATTAAAATACAGCGGTGAATCTACTGGGTTATGTTGTGCTGGTGGAAAAATAAAATTGCTACAATTAGTTCTACCACCAGATCCATTACGCTCATTAGTTTAAGGTATAGGCAATGGCTCTTAAATTCCTTGGCCAGTATTCAAAAATTTAACAATTGTTTTCAAATGACGTCGTTTGACGCATAAAACAAATATTATGTTTAAGGAAGTACTGAAGAAAACAGGAACATTCCCAGTAAGCTTCCAGTTCCTGACTAATAGTGAACTTAGGATCGAATTGACCAAAAGATTAATACAATTTCGAGGGACACAATAGAAAAAAACAAAAATTTGTTAAGAAATATATACATAAGTCTTTAAACCAGAGTTCCCCAAACTTTTTTGTGTCGTAGACCCCTTGCCATGTTTTTCCGTGTTGGGTAGACCCCCTACTTACCTGATATTGATTTCCTGTAAATTTCTAACTGCAGTGAAGTTTAGTATTAAAAACTTAAAGTAAAAACATAGGTACTTTTATAACTTCATAGGTACTTTTATAAATAATGTATATGTCTTGATATTATAAGATAGTATGATGTAAGTAAATAGGTACTATCAGTGTATGTGTTGAGATCCACTATCGTGGACCTCCAAATTTTTTTTCGCTGACGTAGACCCCTTGCAGGTTGTCATAGACCCCTAGGGGTCGATATAGACCACTTTGGGAATCACTGCTTTAAACTCAGGAATAGGTGAGAATTCAAGGATTTTTTGTATGCATATGAGTTTTAACATGCTTAATGCTTTTATAGGTGTGAATCTAAATAAGATTAATACTATCGAAATTAATTTAATAGTAAATAATTTTTGTTAGTAATTTAATAATTAAAAATTTTGCGATATTACTGATATCAATTAATGTTCGCAATTCAATCTTAGGTGGTACGAAGTTCACCAGGTCCTCTAATAATTTATAAAAAAAATATTTGCATGTAACATAATCAAGTACATATCAATTGTAACGCAGGCAATTTGAAAACCGCTTTAGTTTTTAAATGTATTTAATATTATTTTGAAATTTGGTTTGTTTATGAAAACATTAAAAATATTATTAAATTGTATTTATACGAAAAATACAAGTACATAACCGGTTTACTCATTAACAAGTGTGGAATGCAAATTAACGTCTTTCGACTGGGGCTATAACATAAAATAACATAGTAAAAGCTTGAAGGCCAAAATGATAACGAGAGAATGGCAGGTATAAATATGAAGATTAGGAATTTGGAACCAGTTTGAGGAATTTATTATTTGTTGTCAATTATAATAACATTAACACCTCTCTCCGAATCCATAAATGAGACTTTTGAACTTACCTTTTTCTCACATTTTGGCCTTCAAGCTTTTATTATGTTATTTCATATCAACAGTGGAGAACAGGTAGAATAGTTTAGGTAGCAATTCCAAAACAAACTCACAATATTGATCATTATGGAACAAAGGTTGAAAAAATTTAACGTAAATATCTTATTACCTGAATTCTATCGTACAATTCAAGAACAGGTTTATAGATTTCGATAACATTTTGTTTTCAGATACTTCTTAGTGTTTCGCCATAAAAACAAATATAAAGGTCACAAACAAGTCTAATATAAATAGTTGTACCAATATTTTATTCTGATTTCATTTATGATTCCAATTTAAAGACAGCTTTGCTGATTTGATAGAAACTTTGTAATCAAGTTCAACTAATTTTTCTTCAGAAGAAAAGGTTGCCTATTTATGTTTAATTATTTATAATAAAAGTAGCATTCAGAAGAAGGCTGATTAAAATAAATAAACGGATTAATAATTAATTGGATATAAATTGGACCCTTTAATTAAATATCTATGTTCTTTTTTGAGATATCAAAAAATCAGCATATTTTAAATCAGGGGTGATCAATCCAAATGATATTGAGGGCCACTTCGGAAATGCATCATAACTCCATGAGCCACTTTTGAAGTTATATCTCAAATTCTCCATACCAAAATTAGATTCACTGTAAACATTTTTAATATATTGATTTTCACCACTTTGGTCATTATAAAATCTTTTCATTTTATGAAAGTCTGATGCATTTCGCGGGTTGGCCACCTCTGACAACCTCTGATGTAAATAAACAATGAAAAATCTGTCGTTTATCTACATATATAGAATTGTTATATTGGTTTGTATAGATTTCAAAAACTTAAAAAGTTTTGCATCGATTTCGCTCAAATTTTGCCACGATATACAATCCGCTTCAAAGATTTTTTTTATATTATTTTTTTTTCGTCAGTAACATGCCTGCAACCGCAAGAAAACGGCTATTTCAATGGTCAATACAATTGTCGCTAACTGCCAATAATTCATTGTTATGATCGTGTAGTGATTTTTAAGGGTAGAGCAAATTTTCTCAAAACGTAATTGATAAAGGTATACCTTGAAGGTATGTGATAATTGGTACAGCGAGGGATGCTACGAGTTGATAAGGGAGGAGAACCTAATAATTCACAAGCTTTTTTTCCAAAATTCAATTTATTTATTTACAACCAATCACAACAATAGACTGACAGAACAACATCTGCCGGGTTCAGGTAGTTTTATTATATTAAACTTATAAAGCAGTGATTAACGAAGGAAATTATTTATAAGATGAATACCTAGAAAGGAATAGTTTTGTGAATGAGGACATCTTCCATTAATTTAATTACTACTAACAATTAGGTCCCCCCGTCTTCACAATTACTTAAGTTTTGGTACTTATAAAATTTTCCAATGATCAATCGGATAATATAATTTATATTTAAAGTTGTACAATGTAGACTCAAACATTGTATCCAACAGAAAAAATTAAGCATCACCCATTTGCTATGGAAATATTTCAACTCAATTATGAATCGTACTGTATAAAACGAATTATTTAAAGTTCCTTTAATGACTATTTCACATTCAGTTCGTTAGTTTAATTAAAAAAATCTTACAGGATCAGCGCAAAACTCATTTAATTAAAAAAATATTAATAATGACACAATTAAAAGCATTCACCTTGAGTCAACATTTAACTAACAATGAGCTTTATTAGTACAATATAGATTTTCAAGCCGTTTTTAAAAAAATATAATTGGATTAAAAATGTGGATCAAAGAGCTTTTGTTGAAACAAAAACGTTAAGCTTCCTAATTAAAACCATTATGCCAAGGCCAATTGGAATAGAGATATCAATAATAAATTTCAAACAAGTAAATTCCATTAATTAAATTTTAAAACCCCTTTTTCAAACTATACGTAATCTTGAAAAATTAACAATTCTCTGATATATCCTCGTTATTAAAACAGTTACATCATTCCAAATTATTATTTTGGTTACATATAATTAACAAAAGCCTTAGACGAGTGGGCAAAGTGACCGCTCCAAAACTAATAGGTGTTGGGTTCGAATTTTGTATCGAACAAATTTTCAATATTTCTCAATTTACGAATTTTTATAAACCCAAAAGTCACTAAAGCGACGGA
The DNA here is from genome assembly GCA_958496175.1 of Sisyra terminalis. NCBI lineage: Eukaryota > Metazoa > Arthropoda > Insecta > Neuroptera > Sisyridae > Sisyra > Sisyra terminalis. The sequence continues at coordinate 60,425,124 of OY292274.1, forward strand.
ACACGATAATTAAAATCATCAAGTAGTATTTGCTATTTTAGTAATAGTGCTATTTCAGTAATTTTGCTATTTTAGTAGTATTTTGTTATTTAGTATTTTGCTCCGTATAATTGCTATGTGATGATTCTACACTTCTAAATACTAGAAGTTTAATTCAATTTTTGTAAATAAAGGCCTTAATTTTCTCTTTGAAATATACTCATTGAAATATTCCTATAAATTAAAGAATAAATCGTTTGAAAACTCAATTTTAGCTAGGTAAATAAAACGTGGGTAACTCTTATAATTTCACGGATACCTCTCGAGGAAAATCTTAGAAACTAAGACATAACCGCTTCAATACATAATGAAAATTCGTTTTTAAGTCAATATACAGAAACCAGCCAAAAAAGTTTGCTATTTTATATTCTTCTTCTTAAGGTAACATCTCATTTTTAAGGTAGGCAATCACCTGGCAATCCTGAGCTTATTAACCGCAACTATGAAAAGTTGCACTGAAATACAACCAAACCAGTATCTGAGGTTTCGAAATAAGGACATTTTTCTTCTTTCTGCACTCCATTTTCCAACTATTTTCTCTTGGATAACGTTCTGGATCATTTGATGACCCTCACATCTCATTATATGTCCCAAATATTGTGCTTTTTATTTTTTTTTACCTCTTGTACAAGTTCCAAAGTCTTAGAAAGCTGCTGTATAAGGTACTTCATGGTTTGTAATTCAGTTCAGGTATGATATTTTAATAATCCTGCGGCATATCCCCATCTCGAAGACTTGGATTTTGTTTATGTTGGTCAGGTTTAGATTAGTAGCTTCCATACGATATGGTATAATGGGGAATATGTAACATTTTACCATTTTCTATTAAGGGATGTTTATTTCCACTATTATTAAGTCAACGCATTTAACTTAATGGGACTACAAAAAAATAATCAAAAAATTGCATTTAGAATTACTTCAAAATATTCGGAAGTATACTTCTTTATGTTGCATGTGGGCTTTTTTCTGAAAAATTTGATAACTTTTCAATGTCGTCAACCATTTCATTTATGAAAAGTTAAAAACCTTTAATAAAAAACCTTTTTAGAAATCAAATATTAAACTATTATTTCCAACATGAATAATTATAATATTTACTATAGTATATGTTTAATCCGCTTAAGATTTCATCAAATGAAATTTCCTGGTCCGATTTAAATATTTCTTTTTATTTGTAAATTAGTTTTATTAGTTCTAATATATCTTTGGTTTCAATAATAAACTTAACAAAAAAAGTTCAAGAGCATCGACCGAAAATGGCAAACCTATACTTCTTTTCGGCGATCAATATTTGTAGAACCCAAATAACAATTTTATTTTGTAGTTTCCAACCCTAAGCGTTGAAACAAGAGGTTGAAAGTTATTTTCCAAATCTCACTTATTAATTTATTACTATAGAAAACTTTTATTTGCCATATTACCAATCTTGAATTGGTAATGGAATTCACGAAAGAAAGAATAGCATACATATGATTTATGAGTCTCTACATATCTGAGAAATAGTTTTGTATCCAACAATATTTAATTTTTTGGTATTATCATCTTACGTTCTTACTTTTGCGCTAAGAACCTAATTAATTAACTTTTACCTTTAAAAAAATTTATGGGATAGTAGATATTCAAAAGAATTTATTATAAAAGTTTTATTTTGACCATTTCTAATAAATATTCTTGTTTTTTTCCTATTAAAACAAATATGTGTGGAGTATTCATCTATACTCATACCAATCCCTGTTAAAAAAAATATTTCAAAGTTATTAAAGGCATTTTAAATGTAATAATTACAAAATGCCTTTTATAACTTTAAACGATTACTATTGAATGAAGACAAGACATTTTTTAAACGGAATACTCCTTTGAGACAGTTAAAACCCCATTTTTTTATGTATGAACAATATTTTTATTTATTTTTAGTAGGATAGTGGACATGAAAGGATGTAGATCCATATACTAATTATTAATTTAGCTACACGTTTCGGTCTTTTATTAGACCTTCATCAGGCTTCTTAAAATGAAGTACACAATATACATCACAATAACATTGACATTTTTTTTTCCTTATCGCACACAAACATTACAATTTTTTAATTTTTTTTTTTTGTATATTAAAATTAATTTACATTAAATTGTTTATAAAATTAATTAAAATCGTGGTAATTAAAACATTTTTAAAAGTCAACGATATTAAGCATTTCTAAATTGTTATGTATATTGTGTACTTCATATTAAGAAGCCTGATGAAGGTCTAATAAAAGACCGCAACGTGTGGCTAAATTAATAATTAGTACATGGATCTACATCCTCTCATGTCCACTATCCTACTAAAAATAAATAAAATTATGTAAATTATGGACACAACCAATTTATCGAATATTTTTATTTAAATAAGCAAAATTAAAAATAGTTTAGATATGAATTTATCGACAGCTGGTAAAATTAATCAATTGGCCTGTTATTATCTTTCGCTAACAAAGCAAAGAGTATCCACTAATATCTGTTAATATGGTTAATATTCAATATAAAAGAATAATATTGATTAATTAAAATGATTACAATGTACTTATAATTTATACTATTACTGTTTTTTATATTTTTTTTTTTTTAAATTTGACGCAACTAACTTACGATATAGTAAAACTGGTTGCCTATTCTAAAAAATAATAGTCTTACTGGTCTTTCCTATTGATTAAAATATATGATTTTTAAAATTCACTTTTAAAAATTTATTAGTGAAATATTTTACATCGAAACAAATGGATTTTAAGTTGAATTTTTTTTTCTTCGTTATCTTATTGATTTTCTCATTTTATAAACATTAAAAATTGCATAAAAAGTTTTTCAATTCTGTAGGTGTGTTTAAAACATTTAGACCATTTAGATCTATGTATATAAATTATAGGAGTAAATATTTTAATAGAATAAACTTGAATTATAAATTGTTAAAAAAAAGCATTTTTAAATATATTATTCAATTTAAGTTATTCAAGCCTTATAGAAACACCTATAGAAATATTTCGGACGAAAAAACATTATATATTCTTTTTAAAATGTAAAAAGTATCAGATAAATGCTATTAAAAATATTTTAAATATCATTTATTATATTTTACAATTATATGATTTATGATATACCATTTGGCCACCAATACCAACCAATACGATGGGTATGAATGAATACATGGAACAGAATATATAACATTTTGTGATTGACAATACGACGCACATCGTCGCGACGCCGACGCAACGCATTTTTACATTAAATGGTAAAATATGGCTTACTACTCTAATTTTTGGAAAAGTTTCCAAGAAAGTTATACTTCAACAAAATGTTATCTAATATAAATGCAGATAATTATTATTGTGCGATTAGATAAATAACAAATGATTACATATTGTACGCGATATATAAGAAAAAACATTTCATTTGTATTTCTGCGGTGAACATATAAATAAATTACACCCAGGTAAAAGTTTAGCCGAATTATTGGGTTAAAAATTTTGAAATTTTAAATTTAGTGCCTGTCATGCGCCCCCTGTAGTGCATTGAACTAACTTTTGAAACAAATTTGAAGAGCGGGGATTTTGATATGAATGAAAATAACGACGATAGAAGAGGCTCGCAGGCTTTAGTTGTCAATGTCAAATCCATAATGGCTGAATTGATATCAGTGCCTTTGAAAAAACCATCAGAAATAAACATTGTGAAGCCGTTAAAAACGCTAATCGAGTCCACATATAGTACGGCTGACAAACCTCAGGATTATAGCGATGCAATTAATGAATTGAACAAATTACGGAACAACGCCATTTGGCGTGTGTTTGACAAGTTTGAAAGTTCGTTAGATATGATTTACAGGTGAATATAAAAACATTCCAATATCACACATATCGAATATTTCATTTTTCCAACTAAAATTTACTTTTACCACTCGAATTACATCAAATCGTTAGTCGATTTTTTTAACCTTTACCCCTGGAAATATCTAACTGATGACTCATATGAATTCATCATAATAAGATAAGTATTTACTTGCAGCTACTACGATGAAATTGTTGCATTGGAAAGCAAAATTCCACCACAAGAAGTTCCAATTCCGTTCAAGTGGAAGGATGCCTTCTTCAATAAAGGAGCATTATTCGGCAGTCGACAATCTCTAAGTATGTGACACAAATTACCACAAAGTACCCAAAGACTAGTCTAAAATTTTTGCAGCAATATCATCGCTATCCTATGAAAGAGTATGCATTTTATTCAATATAGCCGCACTCCAAAGTGCCGTAGCCGCATCTCAGAGTCTCGATAATGATGAAGGATTGAAATTGGCAGCAAAACTATTTCAAGTATATGATCAAAATCATTGCACAGCTTATCTATATTTCATCTATTTCTTTATTTTCCTTCTAGCAAGCAGCAGGAATTTTTTCGCACTTGAAGAATACTGTAATGGCGGCAGTGCAGCAAGATCCAACGGTCGATTTAAATCCTGAGACATTGACAGCGTTGTCGGCGCTAATGTTGGCCCAAGCACAGGAGATTTTTGTCACCAAAGCAATACATGGTAAAATTAGTTCTTTATTCAACTCTTTTATTAATAGCGCTTATATTTTCTCTGTTTTTTTTTTATATAACTTTTTAATTTATTTGGTAGGAATTGAACCCGTAGGGTCCCTAGCCTACATTAGTCTGGCTTTACAAAATTAGAAAATATTTACATTCCTCTGACCATCGTCATGAGGGAACAATGGTGGCAAAAATCTTAACAACTATATACAAAAAAAAGAAATAAAATAAACAAGACAAACCTCTTCCTGCATTTTCAATAGTCTTTTGAAAAGATTTGCTTTAGAATAAATCTTATGCAAAGAAAACTGTGGAAATCAATTGGGAGATATCTAAAATTTTATATGACTCCCTTAACGTTTAAAATTTCTTTTTAACCTAACCGGAGGTTAGATTAAAGACGTCTTGCGACATCTTCCTTATATTTATCTACGTAAATGATGTCTAGGTATCATTTCTTAAAAATACCCCACTCCCTTAAATTCTATAATTTCTTTCTAACCTTTTATACCCAACCGGAGGTTAGATTAGAGACATCTTCTGGCGTCTTCTCTATATTTATCTATGTAAACGATGTCTAGGTATCATTTCTTAAAAAATACCCCATTTTAATTTTTAAACTAATAAATCTATGTTTGAGCCCAACTTCAGTTAAAAAGTTACGATTTTTAATTGGGAGACTCCAAAAAGATAATTTATTTAATTGATGGTAAAATTATAACACAAATCACCGTTGTCATAATTATTTTCAAGCTTAATTTGTCCATAAAGATCCTTCTTTCCTAAAAATAGTACTCCTACATATATATTTTTAGAAAGGGGATCTTGTTTATTTATTTTATATCAACTTCTGAATAAGGTGAACATAATTTTTTTCAACCCAACTTGCAAATATTTTGCTTAGCTGTTAAAATATTGCATTGAAATGTTTTCTTTATTAAGTAATTATTATTTATTCAATCGAGAATTGAATGGAGAGCACTATTATATATTAATTAGATTCATGATACGGTACTATTACAAATATATATTTCTCATAGGCATTCATGATTTCAAATAGAATCACTTAATGTATCCTCCAGGTTTTATTATGCACCAATAATAATAATATTTTTTTTAAATTAAATTAGTCTCATTTGCGAAAAATAATTTTGAAAATCTACTAAAATTTTCATGGTTCTTTTTAGATAATATGAAAGATGCCATCATAGCGAAATTGTGTTGTCAAGCTGATGAACTTTACGCTGAGGTTTTAAAAATTTTCCAGAAGGAAAATCTCAAAAGTGTATGGGATAAAGAATGGATTCCACAGGTGTGAATTTATTTAACTATTTTCTACATATAGAATAAATCATTGTTTCTCAACTTCTATTGAACTATCGTCATCATTTCACTCATAAAAGAGCGATATCGCCCATCTTAGGACAAACTGAAGAAAGATTGACTAACATTTCTTTTTAAAATATTGATTTTAGATTGCAGGAAAACAAAGTGGATTCCATGCTTTAGCCGAATACTATCAAAGTTTAGTCTGTAAAGCCAATAAAAATATTGGCGAAGAAATCGCACGTTTAGAGGTACACAATCTTAATTTTCCGATTTTAGGAACAATTTTATTGTTATTTTATTGCTTTAGCAAGCTTCTCAAATGATGAAAACTGCTCAGTCGCGTTCGGGAAAGCCAAATTTTTTGGAGGAATTTGCGGTAAAGATTCAACGTAATTTGACTGAAGCAAAAAAGGACAATGATTTTATTTATCATGAGCGAATTCCGGATATTAAAAAAATAGATCCTATTGGCAAAGCGATGTTGGCAAAGTCCTTGCCAATGCCGGAAAGATTCGGAAATCATTTCAAAGGTTTTTCTTTTTCAAATTATTTATTTCATTGAAATTAATATTTGTTTTTTCTTTAGATTTGTTTAAGGAGTTAGTACCAGTAGTGGTGCATCAAGCTTTGGCGACGTTTGATGTACGAAAGAGTGAGATTGTCAATACTGAAATCACAAAACTAAGAGAATCAACTCAAACGTTAAATAGGTAATGAAAGGAAAAATCAATTTAAGACTTTTTCTAAAGAAAGTTTTTCTTAAAGTGTGTTAGCTTCATTAAATTTACCAGCAGCTATAGAAGAAACAAAGGGTGATGATTTGCCGCAATCATTGCTTGATAAGGCAGAACGAATTAAGAAAGAAGGAGGTGCACATGAGTTGGAGAAACTTCTCAATAATCTCCCAGAATTATTGCAACGCAACACGGAAATTTTAAACGAAACAGAGAAAATGTTAAATGAAGAACGGGAAAGTGATGATAGTTTGCGTAAAAAATTTGGCTCTAAATGGTCGCGAGTTGCATCGGATAAACTAACAGCTGTTCTTCGATCCAACGTAGCCGACTTCCGGAAAATCGTGCAAAAAGCAATAGCTGTAATTGAAATAAATAAAAACTCCCTTCATTTTGTATACATAAAATGAATTTTAGGCTGATGCAACGGTGCGGCAAGACTTTGAAAAGCATTTGCCTTCAATTCAGTTACTAGGACAACCGGTTGATCAAATTAAAGCTGCAATTCCGATGAGTAATAATAGTCAAGTACTTGATAGTTCGGTGGTCGGAACGTTGCGGAAATTGATGGAAGAAGTGGAAACGATAAAGGCTGAACGGGACGTAATCGAGCATGAACTTAAGTCAACCACCATTGATATGCAGGCAAAATTTTTGCATGCTTTGAACCAAGATGGTGCTGTCCATGAAGCCGGAATCTCGGTTGAAACACTAGGTCAATTGTTTGGGCCATTGCAGAAACAAGTCAAGGAAAGTCTGGCCAAACAGGATAATCTAATCGCAGAAATCCAGGTATTTCATTTGGAGACTAAACTTTACAATTTTGGATTAGGCTCCTTCCTTATTTATTCATTCCTTCATTCAATTCAATCGCCATTTATTACGTATATAGTTAATAAATTTTTATTATAGAGTGCTCATTCGCAAATGATTCGCGTGTCAGGTGGATCCGCTGGACGAGCAAATCCAAGAGACGAAAAAATGAAAGAATTAGCTGCTGCTTACGACAAATATATCAGCATCCAGGAAACTTTGAAAGAAGGAAATAAATTTTACAACGACTTAACAAATGTAAGAAAATGAAAACAAATCGAAAACTGAAACTAAGCACTTGGGGTTTTTAGTTGTTGTTGGAGTGTCAAACGACGGTTTCCAATTTTTGCTTTGCTCGTAAAACTGAAAAAGAAGAATTACTGAAGGACATCACACATGAAAGTAGTCGTCAAACGACTGATCCCGTTCCAAATCCTCCTACTTATGTTACTGGTTTGTATTTCAACGAGATATTTGGTTGAATAAAAGATTTAAAATGAAATTTTAGATGGCAAAGCATCGGATAATTCACCATATGCAGGAGCACCTAGTGCAATACCGTCATCACCAGGTACATCTTCGCAATTACCATACCCTACCAATCTTCAAGGGATGCCTATTCCGTACGGAGCGACATCGGCAACTCCGTATCCCACTTATACACCACCACCAATGCCACAGTCGTATAACCCATATGGAACCATTCCCTATCCATGTAAAAACAGAAAATTATCGACTGTAATTGCACAACTTTTGAAATTAATTATTTTTCAGATGTTTCGTACAATTATCCCGGATTTCCTCAAGCGCCTCCAAATCAGGCTCCCTATCAAGGATATCAAGGACAAGCGCCGCCAAATTCTAACTATCCCGGTGGTCCTATCCCAGGATATCCAGGTGCTCCCCCTCCTGGAACTGGATATCATGGAGGACCTCCTGGATCGGGATATGCGCCTTATCAACAGCAACCACCACCATATTAGTATTTTGTTTTGCATTTAAAAATGATAACGTCGATTTTAATTTTATTGATTTACAAAAATATTTTATTACTTATATCTACATAGTGACATGTTTTAAAAAGTTATTAAAACAAATAATCAAATAAATTATAATGATTAAAAACATCACTACTTATGAGTTATGAATTTTTTCATTGAAAGGAAAATAAACGATTATTGATATTTTATTTTTTGTGTGAAATTTGTTTACAGCAGCTGCAGTGATTTAGTATTATGCTATTTTGTCTTTTCCATGGTCCTTTATATCGATGAACTTTTATATGGTTACGTTCTCTTCAATTTGAAAGAAATTTACTATGACTAATAAATTGGAAATGCTACAATTATAAATGTTTCATTAATTATTTATATGGTACATATTTTTAATCTTGTTCTTATAAATTATAAACTCAAGGAGCACCTATTGATGTAGTTGTGCCTCACGGGTTGAATTGAGCAAGCCATAACCCAACCCATTGATTGTATTTTAAGGGATCATTTTTTCGATACATGCTGAAAAGTTACTCACTTTCTAAAAAAAATTTTCTTAAAAACGGAAATAAAGGAGCTGAATTCGGAGTCTCATTACAAAATTGATTTTTTTACTTTTAAGCATGAAAATAAGATTACTACTTTGTGTGTTTTGAATGTTGCCATGGAAATGAACCAAACATACTTTTCAGCTATTCAGTACAGAAATGAAGAAAGACAAATTAAAAATTTTACTTATTGGTCCAAGCGAGGTTGATTTAATTATTGAAATCTAAAATATTCAGGTATTTTAAAATATATTTTTAGACGGGAAAAACTCTAATTGCTAACACGTTGGCCGATAGTGGTCCAAAATGGAGCCAGAATCCCCGGTTCAAATTGGGGCCGACAAAAGCCCTACGCATTGTTGAATTCGATTTAAATGATCTTAAAGTTGGAAATGATAATCATACAGTTGAAATTGAACTATGGGATTCAAGCGGTGATGATCAGTATGTGTAGTTTTATGCTATTTAACTATAACTTTAATAACGCAAAATGAATTACTAAGCTTCTTTGTATATTGCAGGTACAGATTATGTTGGCCAGGTTTACGTCACGAAACGGACGGAATTATTTTTGTTTATTCAAAAAGTTCATCTGAAGCCAATCGAAAATTGGAAATACTCTACCACTACTTCGTTACGCAGCCTAATCTCAGCCCAAGACAATGTTTAATTATTCAAAGCATTTTAAAAGAAGACAGTGATGATTTGTTGTTAAACTCAACAAAATTATGTAATAATTTCCTATTCTTCAAAATTCAATTATTAATTCATATTATTCTTTCAGCATCAACATTTTCTCGACTATCCCAAATATCTACGAACTTATCCACCGATCCGGTGGTTAAACTAAAAAACGACTTTCGAATATATATCACAGCTTTATTAACATTTTTAAAAAGCGAAGGAAAAATATGAAAATCAATCGTTAGTTTAGGTCATTTAATATCTTTGAATCCTCACTTTCAAGTTTGAGTTTTTCACAATTTTCATTCACTCCAGTTCCACATCCTTTCGTTTCAAGACAAATTTGTTTATGCTTACAATGATCAAGCACTTCCACCTGATATATATTAGCAATTTTTACGCAATAGTAAACGATTTTTAAATTATCACAATCACAGAACATTCCTATGGAATCACATTTGGTTGGTGGTTGGACATTTGATTTGGCAATTGCCTGCAAGAAAAAAAATACATCTTCATAACATATAACTTATCTAAACAGTTGATATATCTCATATATTTTTAATTATACTTAAAACTTACAAAATCCAAATAGATAATTGTTAGTAAAATATAAAATAATAACTTCATTGAACCAACTTATAAATATTTATTCGTTTAGAAAATATATGAATATTTTCTTATAAATTATAAATGTCATTTAATAAATATGAAACATCTGAATTTTAAGATTCATCAAACTTTATATTATTTTAATGAATTCCCGATGAAAATTTCTCAAATTGTTCACTGTACGCTATCGTATAATCATTGAGAGTTGCTTTATAGAAATTCGAAATCTTTCAATCCTATCTATTTCACCTGTTTCACCATCATTGTTGGTCCTGGCAAAATCGTAGTTTCACCCAAAAGATTATCCTTGGAATCTTTAATGCCGATTACAACATACTAATGGTTCCATTGTTAGTGATAAGTTCAAAGTTGATATCTCAAAGCCCTACATAAATCCAGTCCTTAATGCGTTATAGGGCACACAAAATATATAATTCAAGTTCCATGTGTTGTCTTCTGATTTTTACAATCACTGATTTCTCAGCCTCTAAATAATCATACCACCTGCATTTAAAAAAAGTTAACTATCCTTAATGCCTAATATCCAAAACAATATTTTTTTATTATCCTTATTATCTTCCCATCAACATGAAACACCTTCAAAGAGGCAAAATCCCACCTGTTGAAAGTAAGTATTATGAATTATATAGCTACAATAGTTTATTAATATGATCTTTGAGCGATTAAATGATTGAACATTTGCAATGTTTGAATAAGAAAGTTTTAATTTATGTACAATAAAAGTAAATAAATAATACAAAAATAATAAAATCATGGAAAAAATCAACTTAAATATTATAAGTTATTATTTCAAATGACTAATTTATTGCAAATGAAATTTCATTCAATATCTGCCATTTGTAAATTGTACAATGTATAATACAGTCCTTTCAGCTTCATAAGTTGTACATGACTTCCGATTTCCACTACCTTGCCTTGATTCATTACACAAATGTAGTCGACATTCTTAATAGTTGCTAAACGATGGGCTATAATTATTGATGTTCGATCTCCGTGGGTCTCATACAAACTATCTTGAACCGCCTTAAAATTATAAAAAGAGTAATACAAGAAACAAATTAGCTGAAGAAATAAATTGCTTTACTATCGCCACAGCCTCTGGAAGTGCCACAGTTGCTTCATCCATTAAAAGAATTCGTGGCTTTCGAATTATAGCTCTGGCAATTCCAATCAGTTGCTTTTGGCCACTCGACAATAAGGAACCTTTTTTACCAATTACTGTCTCATATCCCTAAATGTTACAACAAAATAATTTAAAAAAATATTAAATCCCATTTAACATCAAAAGCATCGATACAAATCATGTTCGTCTTATTGTAAATACATTTGATTTTCTTCGATGCCCTTGGTGTGAAATAAAACTTACCCGTGGTAATGACACTATAAAGTCATGAATATTGGCAATTTGAGCGGCGGCAGCCACTTCAATCACGGGAATATCCCTCGAATTATCCCCATAAGCAATATTTTCCCGAATGGTTCGATTAAACAAAAGTGGTTCTCTCGTCGCTATTCCCATTTGGTTTCGCAACGTTGACAAACTAATTTCATTTTTGATAAGTTTATTGTCAATTTTCTGAAAGATAATAAAAAAAAACGATTATTTCTTTGATGAGTAGTATCAAGTTCATTTAAAGGTCAAAATCGAATTCGATTTGTGGATTCGATATTTCATCAGCTACATTTTAGTTCTATGGATACTATGTGAGTACAATGAATACAATAATATGACAATATTCAATACAAGAATAATGCAAAAATATTCGAGTAAGTATATGGAATTAAGATTTGAATTTGAATACTTTCATTTGATCCTGCATAAAACTATTTTATATAATAATAATAATGAAATTATTAGATCCAATAGTCTCTTTGCAGTTAATTCCATTGTATGGAATAGAATCATTGCAAAAGTACTAACGGAATTAGTGTTCCATTAGCATTTTTTGAAAAATTGAAAAATTACAATTGTCCCTGAATTCGGATCATAAAACCTCAGCAACAGTTTAAAAAGTGTCGATTTTCCACTTCCCGATGGTCCAACAATCGCCACCGTTTGATTCTGACTGATATCCAGCTTGAAATTCTTTAGCGTTCGATATTGTGGTCGCAACGGATATGAAAATATCACATCATTGAAATCAATATCTCCCATACATTTCTGCAATGGCAAAATTTAAAAATTAACAATCATAGATTAGTGAAACTCACTTATACCCAATCTTTTCCATGACGCAAATTTGCACAATTTTTCACAGTTTGTTTTCGATTCAAAGTTGAAATTATATTTCTCGCAGCATTCATTCCTTGCTGATACGATTGCGAAAAAGTAAATGCTTGAACAATCGATGACGAGCTCATTATCACAATCAACGTAAGTCTACCATTGAAAATAAATCATTAATATAAATCTCTCATAGAACCATTAAAATTACTTTAGTAAAATATGAACTTCTAAATCACCGTGGGTTACGTAAGATGCACCGAAATAAATCGAAAAAGCATAGCAGAAAAACAGTATAGATCTTGTTGCGCTGTACAAGAATGCTCGAAGGTGATTTGACCAGTTTGATTGTTCAACAGATGGCAATAAAGCCATTTCATATTCCTCAACAAAAACTGCTTCTTGATTCAATGATATTACTGTTCGAATATTTCGAAGAATAGCGATAGCTAACTAAACAAACCAATTGTTAACTAAATAATTTCAATTTCAAATTTGATCTATTAGGTATACATTGTTTGCCTTTTCCAGAGCATTATTTTTTTTCGTCATTCTCAAGATGTTTGCTCGGAAATCCAAAAAAGCAGCTATGAAAATAATTGGTGCAAATAACGAAACGGCCAGTCCAAATTTCCAATGATAAAACATGGCCATACTAAAGGCGATGACACACGTGGAAAACGACTGCAAAATGGTCCCCAATCGTCGACCTGTAGCCTGAAAAATTAAAAATTCCAGCACAATATATACCAGATGATTTTTTTATACAAACGCCTTGCACATAAGTCGTCTCTGTTGCCAATCGTGTACATAGTATCCCGGAATCATTGTCGGGGTCCTCGAACCACGCCATTTCCTGATTCAAAAAGCACTGGAATAACAAATTGCGAAGACGCATCGTTAAATTTTCACCGGCCAATCCAAACATGAAAATTTGCGTAAATGTTGCAACTCCAACTATAATACCCATCACGACAAATAGGAGACAAAAAAAGTTGATTTTTGCCACAACATAATCGTCTATTTTAAATCTCAAAATCTAAAAAGTAGAAATATTGAAAAAAATGGTCAATCATAATTTCCAATTGTTTTAATGACCCCGATAATGCTGGCGAAAATCATGGAAAAAATGGGTTGACTCGATCCGACCAGAAGCGATCCAATACAACCGATCGCCAATTGAGGCCATTCGTTCGAGTTGTATTTCAACAATCCAAACATTGTAATTGTCTTTATGGGGGTTGAATGATGGAAAACCTAAAATTAAGGAAAAAGATTTCAAAGAATATTTGAAGGGTTTAATTTCAAACTATACCTACATATAAGCTTGAATCATACGAAGTAGTAAGTTTCATCGAGGCCATCGAGTCGGTCGGTAAAATTGGATCTAAAAGCTTAATAAGTTATATACTTATTTGAATTTCAGTGAACTCTGGATAATTCGAAGCTGAGAGAAGAACTCGTTAAGAAAATCGAATTAAATGAGAATTATTGGTGTATTGCACTAATAAAAATCTTTAGGAATTAAAAAAAATCGAATTAGCTGGAGTCCACTATATCTTTTTAAAATGGTTTATGCCATTTTTACTACCTTTAAATGCCTTTTTAAACAGGGTATTTATGTAGATTATTTCATGTACCCTTCCCCATTATGAATAAATCTTTGGCATTTCTTACCGTCATCATCAGTTGCATAGTTTTGAATTTGAGACACCATCAAGTGATAATAAGCCCCTCGACGCTTCATCAACTCCGAATGAGTTCCTTCCTCTACCACATCGCCATTGGCAATGAAAAATATTTTATGAGCACTTCGCACTGTTGCCAAACGATTTCCAACGTAAATGATTGTCGTTCCCTTGAGGACCTTCAGTGAAAAACAAGCTTAATAGAAATTTCAAAAACTTCAAGAGTTAAAATCCTCGATGTACTTTATCCAAAGCTCGTAAAACTTGAATTTCTACCATCGAGTCTAAGGCAGAGGTAGCTTCGTCCAAAACAAGTATAGATGGTTGCCGAATTAAAGCTCTAGCCAATGCAATTCGTTGCTTTTGTCCATTCGATAGTTGAATCCCTCCATGGGTTCCAACAATTGTTTCATATCCCTATAAGAAAAATTTAATATTTTTTCATTTTAAAGACAAACCAATTAATTTCATCTACCTTGGGTAATTTCATAATGAAATCATGGGCACAAGATATTTTCGCCGCCTCTTTTACATCAAACTCGGTTGCGTATGGATCGCCAAGTAATATATTTTGGGAAATTGTAGTGTTAAATAACACCGGCTCGTCGTCAACAATACTTACATGCTTTCGAAGAGACGAAACTTTGAAATCTCGATTGTCGATTTCATCGATTGTAATCTGAAGAGATAACAATTGTGCAAAGAACATTAAAAATTTACGTTAGCCCTCAACACTTACTATTCCTACATCAGGGTTGTACATTCGTTGTAAAAGGTGAACACATGTAGATTTCCCTGCACCGGTTGGTCCGGAAAAAGCGACACGTTGTCCGGCCAAAATACTAATGTTTATACCACGAAGAACCTACAATTGGACAAAATATTTACTCAAAACCCGAAATTGATCCTTTTTTTTCATACATACCGATATTTTAGGTCGAGATGGATATTTGAAAAACACATTCCTGAATTTGATTGTGCCGTAAATTTTTTCTGGTGCATGTCCTATATTTCCCGATGTATTAATTTTAGGCTTTGAATCAATCACAGAAAATATACGAACACTGGCACCATACGCAACGACGAATGTTTCAATATAAGAAGTTGCAATCCCGAAATTTGCACAACCAATCATAATACTATAGAAAATCTTAAGAAAAAAATATATAAATTGAATTCTTAAAAATATGTGAGGATTAATATAAAAAATATACAGTAATTATTGTTCCGGGGGTGTAATTCGCTTCGATATATCCTTCTGAACGAGTGGTCACGATTTTGGTGGCGTACCAAAACGATAAACTGTACATGGAATAAATCAAAAACCACAATATTCCATGGCTTAAAGCATTAAAGAAAATTCTTTTCATATTGTTCTGTTTCGCATAGATTAAGTTTTGATCATAAAGCACGCTTTCTTTTTTTTGGCCTTCAAATGCAATTACAGCTTGAATCGAACTGAATATTTCTTCAGCGATTTGTCCAGCTTTATTATACTCAACCGCCTCGCGTGAAGTGTATCGATCAGTTATCTGTAATCAATGTAAATATTAAGAAAACAAATACTTATTTATTGTAGAAATTACTCGGCCAGTTATTAGCATGACCACTAAAGTTAATGGGAAGGATGTCAGACAAATTAAGGCAAATCGCCATCCGGTTCCAAGGGCCAGAAAAAAACAACTAAAGAATGCGGTGGTGTGGTGGATAAAAATGGATGCTTTTTCACCAAGTCCTTCTTCAACTTTTATTAAGTCCCTTTAAAAACTAAAAGTCATATCTTCAAACACTTCACAACTATTTTCTTGGAAATTTATTAAGACTTACTCTATCATCACCGATCCGAAATCCTTGGAAGCGTTTAGATCAAACCATGCAACATCTTGACTTAACAGCTTTTTAAAATATAAGCATCGCACATTGTACATCTAAAACATACAATTATGTCAATCGATAACCGATAATCGATTTTAAACGATATAGTGTCCGAGCGCAACTAATTTTTCCAAGCTAAACCAAATACCGATTTCTATCTTAGTTTCGACAATCGAAACAGGAACTTCTTTTATACACAATGGTTTTTTTTTATTAAAATTTTAATTAACTACTAATTAACCGTTTAAATAATAGTCGGAGAACCAGTGACACAAGTTTCATGAAGTGTTTGATGCACCTTGAAATTTTGTAAGGCTAATATCTATGGGATGAGAAGTAGGAATACCTATGTTTGCCTAACCCAACCAGGGACACCAGGTACTGCACATAATAGAAAGATGTAATAAAATATAAGCCTAAAAAAGGGTTTGATTCACAGGCCAACAAACGTTAATCGAAATTTTAGGTACTTTTAAATTAGAATTCAAGATGGCAGACACTTTTTAGGGGGCTTACATATAATTAATTCCTCCCAAAGTAGTTTTTTTTAATACAAAATGAAGTGTTTGATTCACTCTGAAATTTTAACAGCTTCTTAATTAAATATTTAAAAAATTTATTACAAAAAACCAAACAGTTTTGTTGGGGTTTAATTACCCGCAAACATACAAATAAATCTTATTTAAAATAGAATATAGTGTATAATATATGGTATATAGTCAATTTTATTGGTTTACTATCATGATAAAAAATATTAAAAAATATTTTGAAAAGGTTCATCTGTACTTTTAGATTTGTATGTTGAGCAAAACTTTTAGAATCACGCATTATTAATATCTGCAACGTCCTAGTAATTATATAATTTACAATCAAATTTTTCAAGCGTTACAAATGTTTCATATTGCAATCCAGGAACATCTAATTTTCCAACAACTTTGGGGGGAATTAAATAAATGTAGAACCTCTTAAAAGTGTCTGCCACCTTGAATTCTAATTTAAAAGTACCTAAAATTTCGATTAACGTTTGTTGGCCTGTGAATCAAACCCTTTTTAGGCTTATATTTTATTACATCTTTCTATTATGTGCAGTACCTGGTGTCCCTGGTTGGGTTAGGCAAACATAGGTATTCCTACTTCTCATCCCATAGATATTAGCCTTACAAAATTTCAAGGTGCATCAAACACTTCATGAAACTTGTGTTACTGGCTCTTAGACTATAAGAAGAGAATAAATCATTATTTATCGAGGATAATCCATTTAGTTGGTGAAATAAAGGCGTATTTATAAATTTATTACACCCGATTTTTTTTCATTACCCTCCTAAATGCCGAATGAAAACTCTTTTGACAGATTTTTTATCGAAACCGAAACTCCATTTATCTACCATGGTATCTACTAAAATCTTTCAAAACTAAAGGGTCGGACACTTAATAGATTTATCTTCTACAATACTTGTCTTAAGCTCGTATAATTCAACGCAATAATTGATATGTAGGTCCCCACAAACGTAATTAGGCCAATAATCAAGTAATGCTTTTGAAATTTATCAACATCTGTAATGAATTGATCATCGATATATTTCCGAGTTTCACTTGTATAGTTTTTCAAATCAACTTTAACTCCATAATTAACAACGTCTTCGGCTAATTGTCCGAAAACTATCATTTGAACAGGAGAGCAAACACCAGTTACTACGGCCATTAAATATCCGACACACATCAAAAATAAATTCAAACGATTTGTATAACGATACTAAAAGAAAACTCAATCAAAATGAAAAACTACAAGTTGAAATTCACGTACAATTAGAAAAAAACTAGAATTGGACCTTTTCGTTCCTCTGTACATAGGATCCGGTATGAGGTCCCTGAAAGTTTGACATTGAAAAAAAAATATTTCAAATTAAAATAAATCCAAACTCACAGCCTTGGAGGATCTATCGACGATCGATACGCATCACCAACCAAGGAAATGTTCTTTTGGTTCCCAGCAGAAGTTTGACTTTTTTTCGTACGAGGCATTGCCAATTAGATAAACGCCAATTTTTTCTTGTCGAAATAAATATATGCATGGCACATTTTTTTTTCTTTGTATTTGCAATATTTGTTGTTATGATTGAAGTTTCATTGGCAACTAATCAATTTTTACCAAATTTAAATTAAAAATTGAATAGCTGATTTTTACAATAAAGAACAGAGTGCAAGAATGTACAGAGGTGGAGCTTTTCCACGTACAGTGGAAATCGAAGCCGAATCCTTTTTGAGTGGATTGAGAAAACAACTTTGTAAAAATTTGGAAGATTTTCTTTCTATTAAACAGGTAAAAAGCTCTTCATTGACATTTTGTGAATCTTAAAAAATCAATGAGAGATTCTTTTGCAAAAATGCAGAATGAATAAGTAAGTGCTACTTAAGCATACCATAACGGTATTTCATCACAAGTTCTGCCTTCCATGGTATTTTATTGCTATAAAAAATTGCTTATCTGCAAAAAAATCTTTTCACTTTTTCGCAACAAATAGTCACAACTAATAACTATCCTCTTCAATTTCAGTACTATTTTGTAAGTTCTTGCGAAAAACTATGCATATTTCTCAGTGTTATATTTGCCATTACCGCTGGAATTTGTCCACCATTAATGTTAATGGTCTTCAGCCACTTGCTCCATCAATTTATAATCTTTTCAATGAGTCAAAAAGCTTTAAGTGCAGACAATGAAAATCAAGACTTGAATCTCTTTGTTTCAATGAAATGGTATTTAAAATTATGTCATTAAAGATAATTCAGGAAAATGATTTATATTTTAGGATTGAAATTGACGATTTGGAGTATTCTTCAAAAATGCTGGACCGTGTGGCTTATGTTTATGCGATTCGAACGATGATTTTAGGATCAGTTATGTTCAGTTGTATCACTTTATTTGTGTTACTGTTGAATTATTCTACATCCACAATGGTAACATGATTTTAAGTAAATTTTGAAGCTGTAACATGCCTTATTCAGCCGTTATATATAATTACTAGTCAATGTAGCAGTATTATATAGTATTTGATTAGATTTGAAGAAAGTGAAAAATATAGAAAAAGATTATTTGCTTTTGATGTCGTAGGCAAATTTAAGTACTACTTGCCAAAAAAAAATATTTACCTATAATTAACGCATTTTTGTGTTTATGGCACAACAAATTTATAAAAGCTACATAAACTGCATATTTTTATTAGAAAGTTCTCTAACTCCTTAAAAAGTTTGCCATGTCGCAAATTTCGCTAACGTTTGTTGAGGGGAGACAACAATGAGGATGCAAAAGCTGTGTTTATTTAATCTAGAATTTCAAAACTTAAATATGTATTGCAGAATAAAGTAGTTATTTTAGGCAGTACCATTTTAAAACAAGGCAAATTTTAAAAATTATTTTTTTTAAATGGCTTTAATATATTTTATGAGCATTATCAACAATTAGTTACATTCTAACAAGATTAATGAAAATTAAGTGATAAAAAATTATGCGAATGTAACAAAAAAGGATAAAGACATAAATATGATTGGTGATCATATTTATTCAGTTAGGTACTTTTCAAAACTCACTTACTAATGATAACAATTTTGTAGCATCAATTTATTTAGTTCGAAGTACTTCGATTAGCGTTAGAATTAAATTATTTGAAAATATTTTATATAACTTTTGTACTTAAATAAATACATAGTTACTTATTGAGCTTGTATTTTACCACCATTAAAAACTACCCAGATACACCTCTAAAAAGCAAATTGACAACTCCTGATAGAGTATAACAGTGACAACATATACCTCTTTCTCATGATTTTTTAGCGTTCAATCAATTTTACTGTAGGATTTCCACCATTTTGATGTATATCGAAATTGATAACTTTAAAAGCTCATTTTAATGTTCAAAAATCCCATTAGAAGTCGTTTAAAATTATTAAAAGCTTTTTTATTTGTAATGATTTTAAAATGCCTCTAAATGCCATTTTTAAGAAGGTATATTATAGTAAAATTGCAAACCATTGGGTGTTATCGTTATTTAACTGCTTCTTTTTTATTTTTTTAATGTACTTACGATTGATTTGTAGGTGAAAAACGCCCGTTCTGCATATTTTAAATCGATTTTGTCACACGAAATGACGTGGTTTGATTTGCAAGATCCACTTGATATTGCAGAAAATTTAATTCGGTAGGTAGATAAATTGGCCCTTTACTTTTTGCAGATCTTTAAGCCTTAACATGAAAATTTTTATATACAATCTATTTCAAAAAAAAAAAAAATTATTATCCTTTGTAGTCTTAAACATTTTTACAGAATTAGATTTTAGTTAAAACATTTTAACTACCTTTTTTTGTAGTGATCCAAATATAATGGAGGAAGGGCTCGGTGAAAAAATGGGGTTTCTAATTATGAATTGCACGACATCAGTTGTTGCAATTAGTATTGCCTTTTATTCTTGTTTTCACGTTGCATTTATCTTAACGTTTGCTCTTCCAATTGTTTACATCTTAAAATGGATTCGCTATAAAGTGAAATAATTAAAATTTATTGTACTACATATATCAAAATAATTGAGCTTTATTTCAGGCTCAACATCGACAAGCCACTGTACAAGATGTAGAATATTTCAAAGCTGAGCATTCCATTCAAGACACTTTCTCAAAGTTTCATATCGTTAAGGTTTACAACAATGAAGAATACGAATATAGAAAGTAAAAAGCATATATTCAATATATTCAATAAAAGGAGTGCATTTCACTATTTATTTATTTCAGATATGTGAAAAATTTATGTTTATCGGAGAAAGCACAAATCGAAAAGAACACAGTCAAGGAATTTTTCTTTGGAATGTTTGTGGTGGTTATTTATGGAATGTATGTTGTGGGATTTTATGTTGGAGTCAATATTATTGTTAACCCTCATAATAATACGACTGTGAAACATTTGATACTGGTATGTTTAGCAATTTAACACTTTAAGTACATCTAGTCAACATAAAGTTCTATTTCTTTTATCTTATACTATGCTTTACTTTTCCTTTAAAATATTTTATATGAGATGGTTTACTTTTAGAAGGTTATTGTCCCTAAATATTGATGATCATAACTTTTCTCAATAGTTGTGCAACTTAAATTCCATCCATTTCTTTATTTTTCTACAGTTCTACATCCTCCGTACAAAATTACCAGACAATACTTTTTTAACTCTTTCTTCTTTCACAAAAAATAGCAATATTAATGATAGTTTCTTTATGAATTTTTGTTAAAACTTTGTTAGATAAGTCATAACCATAACATAATATAACAATAGTTTGTTAAAATTTCTGTTTACCTAATAGGTTTTCAAAGTACTTCAAGTACTAATTTAGCTTAGAGATCAATTTACGGTCCTGTCCTTAGATCCACATCCATTGTCCAATCCAAACATAAAGCACTTTAATAAAGCTTTCAAAGTTTTAATATTTCTATTGAATGCAATTTTAGATGCTACCATTACATATAATCTATACTTAATGTAAAAAACTCACCTATATAAATATATTTAAGGTGCATATGGCCTAAGTTGCTGAGCATCAAAATTTTCAATAAAAAAAAAATAGATGCAGCAATAATAATTTCAGTTAAGCATAATGTACTCCAAATCCTCCAAATATTTGAATTGAACAATGTTTTTGATTTTATTTTCTCATTCCATATAACTTTTACTTGAGCACATAAAATAAATTATAAATTCAAATCGAACCTTATGTTGGTTTCAACAATTTATTATTTAACTGACAAGTTTATTTATAATTTTCAAGACATTCTTTTGCATGAAACTTGCATTAATTGCAACATTACAAATCAAAACATATTTCCGGATTTATTTAGCAGGAAAAGATGCCGCTAAAAAGGTACACCAGTTTGACCTAACGGTACCAATCCACCAAAATTTGAATTTTCTCGATTGTTGTAGATTTATAGAGTCGTTAAGCAAAAGCCGCCAATGGTGTTAGATAAAAATGAATTTTTTTCTGAAGAACGAAAAAATAAATTTTTAGTATTTGAAAATGTTACATTTTCGTATCCGTCAAGACCCAATCGACAAGCGATCATTGGCTGTTCTTTCGATATTCAGCCTGGAGAACATGTGGTATTCACAGGACCTAGTAATTCGGGAAAGAGTACAATAATGAAATTATTGCATCGCTTTTACGACCCTCAATTCGGACGAGTAAGATGAAAAAAGAATAATTTTATTAAAAAAAAAATAAAAAAATGGATTTTTGAAGATTCTTTTAGAAGGAATGGTAATTAAAGATTTAGATATACAATGGTTGCGGTGGAAAATTGGGTTTGTTGGTTCGAATCCAATTTTAACTGGAAGAACATATTATGAATGTATCGTGTCAGAAATGATTCTAAAAGATGTTCTGGAAGTTGTTAAAGTAGCTAAAATCACTGGAATAGATAGTTTTATTAATCAACTCGAATATGTTAAGAAAATAGCAAATAATAAGTATTTTTAAGAACTTGAATTATAAAGTTATTAATTTTCTATAGCATTATAATTCACCCATAAGTCCATCGTTAACATTGGCGCAAAAGCAAAAGCTCGCCATTGCTCGAGCTTTACTCCGTCAGCCCAGTATAATTATTTTAGATCAAGCCACCACGGCGCTTACTCGAAAAGAAGAGCAATTTCTTTATTCTGAAATGTACAAAGTATAAATATCATAAACTGAAAAAGCTTGTGAATTAATTTGCGGAATTCTAGGTACCAAATCTCACAATTATTACGATTACTTCAAGATTATCGCTAATGAGGAATGCAGATGTTATATTTTATATGGTTCGAGGTGTCATAATAGAGTTCGGAACATTCAAAGCATTAGTTGCAAAAAATGGATCTTTTGGTGGAATTGTTAGTCGAGCTTCAATTTATATGAGCGAGGATGACCCAAATGATCTGATAGCTGATTGTGAGTTTTTGAATAGCTATATTCTTTTAGTAGTTATTATATTCGGAGTCTTGAATCCAACCCATTTTTTTATTAAGATAAACGTGAATTTCTTCATTGCAAAAGGTCCTTTAATATTTCGAATGGTACGCTTTTAGTAAAATAATTCTCCAAATAATACATTCTGTAGTTCATTTTTCCTTACTTGGAATTGAAAGCTTTTCTACTTTAATATCCTCAAAAGTTTCTTCTTAAGTTTTTCCGATTATAACTAAAGTGTAGAACTTACTTTCTTTTCTTTCACTATTAGTAATCCCAATAATTGCAAGAACTCCATATTGTTTCACATTAAATAAAAATTTTCAGTTGAACAATTAAATCATGAAGAAGAAAATAAAATTTCACCTTTATCGTTTTTTAAAATAAAACCAACACCATTTCGACGAGATTATTCCGAATATGAAGGCATCAATTTGCACATGTATCATGGAACTATGTTCGTCAATAATGCTATCGCAAGTCCTGATTTTTATTCGTTTCACGTAAGTTTGTATACAATTTGACCTTTAAGAGTTTCAATTGATAAACATTTCTAGCCCGAACATCCGAAAAAAAATCATTTTTCAAAGATTTTATGTTTAAATTCGCCGGAGTGGCCGTATTTGTTAATTGCATCAATGGCAGCATTGGTGATTGGATTTAGTTTTCCAGCATATGCGATTTTATTTGGTGAATGTTTGGGATTGGTGGCAATTAATCAAACAGAAGACGTCAAGAATAATCGCCTTTTATTTTACACAAATTTATTTATAATCGCCGCAGTCGTTACGGGAATTACCATTTGGATTGAAGTATCCACTTGGATGAGGTAAAATTTATGATTTTAATTTATTTATTTTTGTAGGGTTACATGAAGAGTATTGCTTCAGCTAAGTTAACAACGCGATTGCGAAAAATGCTTGTTAAATCTATGCTTTTCTACGAGTTTAGTTGGTTCGATTATACCATGAAAGATATGCTAACTTTGTGTAATATTCTTCGAGTAGATGCTGCTAATGCTCAAACGGTAACCAGTAGATATTTGAATCAACTCTTTTGTAGCTTAATTCGATCGTTTTCAGTTATCTGGAGAACAATTAACTGATATTTTAACTGCCGTTTGTGGAATAGCTATTAGCACATTAATGGGAGCTTATTATAATTGGGTTTTGGGTCTTGGCGTTCTACTGATTATGCCATTTCTGTTATTGAGTTTTTATTTGCATAGTTCAATGTTGGTAAAACATTCCTTGATCGAACAGGAAAAATTATACAAAGCAAAACAGGTATTTATTTCTAATTAAGTTTTACCAAATATAAGTAAAAAGATAAAATGAATACATTGCTTATCAATTTGAAGTTTTCCTTCTAAGTTAGGCGTTGAACGGGTGCTACAACTATATTATTAGCAAGATTAATTTAGTATATATACTAGGGTGTTTTTTTATTGAGGACAATTTTTTTTCTTTTGCTCTCATGCCGAAATTTTGTTGGAAATACTTCAAAAAAAATTCTCTGAAAGTTTGAGCTCTTAATATTAATATTAAGTACTCGCTCACAGCGTGTGAATATTTTCCATTTAAAGTACACGTAAACTTTGATTTTTTTTTAAATTTTAATAACTCAGCGCCATTTTACGGTATCGCCTCGCTCAAAGTCGGTTTTTTTTTTACAATTGTATGCTCTACAAAAGTGCCTATTGCGGCAAAACCGTAATTTACACGGGCGAGGTAGTACGGGTCACGAAACCTAGATTTTTCATAGATTTCTCGTTTTTCTCTCAGTAACTCATGAA
The DNA here is from genome assembly GCA_958496175.1 of Sisyra terminalis. Taxonomy (NCBI): domain Eukaryota; kingdom Metazoa; phylum Arthropoda; class Insecta; order Neuroptera; family Sisyridae; genus Sisyra; species Sisyra terminalis. The sequence continues at coordinate 60,450,022 of OY292274.1, forward strand.
TTACAAGACTTACAGAAAAAATGTAAATATTAAATTTATAGGAAATTTAATTTTCTACAAAAAAGTTCTCGAAAACCAAATTGCTAAGATCGATATTTCTCGAGATATTGAGCCTTGAATTGTTCTTACTATAAAATTTTTACGGATTATTGAGTAAAACTTAAAAAGTATTGATTTTTTATTCCTTATTAAAAATAGGCACTTTTGTAGAGCATACAATTGTAAAAAAATCCCGACTTTGAGCGAGGCGATACCATAAAATGGCGCTGAGCTATAAAAATTTTAAAAAAAAATCAAAGTTTACGTGTATTTTAAATGGAAAATATTCACACGCTGTGAGCGAGTACTTAATATTAATATTAAGAGCTCAAACTTTCAGGGAATTATTTTTGAAGTATTTCCAACAAAATTTCGGCATGGGAGCAAAAGAAAAAAAATAGTCCCCAAAAAAAAAACACCCTAATATATACAACTAAATATTTGAAGTCAGTAAATATTAGTAACAGGGTATTATCTCCGTAATTTTTCTTCTGTTCATTAAATGCGCCACATTATAAACTGTAGATGGATCCTAAGCCATAAAATAATTTTTAGTCTTTCACTAAAGTTATCATTGATTGTTTAAGTATCCAATTGGTGAATTTTTAGATTGCTGAATCAGCTATTGTTAATATCCAAAGTGTTACATCAATGTGCCAAGAATCATACTTCTTACTTGACTATAACAAGAAACTGAGCAGGGCTTATAACGATATAATGTCGAAGGCGACTAAAAAAGCAATTATTTATGGACTATCAATGGCAATGCCATATTTCGCTTATTCTGCAACTATGTATTACGGGGCTTATTTAATCAATGTCTCCAGTATTCAATTCAGTGACTTATATAAGTAAGATTTTTAATATTTAAAGTTCGAAAATTGTTCATTTTTGTTCAATTATAATTGAAGAGTAAGTGAATCGTTGATTTTGGGAACTATCTTATTGGCTCAATTGATTACTTTTGCACCGGCTTTGGTCCGTGATCGATTTTCAGCTGCTACCATTTTAAGTATTTTGTACAAACCAACTTCTGGCCCAAACACCAACGTAATTTTTCCGATGGTAAATTTGCTAATCTTTATTTAATTGTGATCAAATCAATAAACGTTTTCCCATAACTATTAGAAAATTAAAGTTTTGATTTTTTTAATAAAGTAAATTCTATTATTTAATAATGAATTCTATTACAGTATTTAGGGCCAATTACTTTCAAGAATGTTAATTATTTCAACTCAGACGAATCAAATTTGATTAAATTAAAAGCATTTAGTTACACATTTATTGAAGGATACAGAATTGGGTTGGCCGGACCACCAGGAAGCGGATATGAAGTTCCCATTCCATTATTTTTGAGATTCTATTCTCCAACAAGTGGAATCATTGTAAATCGAAATAAATTTATAAATATCCCAAGATTTATATTTTCCTTTTTTTCAATAATTTAAGACCGTAAATGAGATTTCTATAGATGTAATTCATTTGCCCGATTTCTACGAAAAAATTGGCCTGATAACCATCGATGGATTTTTTACAAATTGGACTATAGCAGAAAATATTGCTTATGGAAATTTAAAAAAGTCCCTTCGAATGGACGACGTGGTTTGTGCAGCAAAAGAAGCAAGTCTTCATGATTTTATTATAACTTTAAAAGATGTATGTTTGTCAATTTTACTTAAAGGTTTTCATTTTTTTTACTAAAAATATTATTTTTAAGGCGTATGAAACAGTTTTGGAACAAGACAACCCGAAATTAACCATAAGCCAGAAAATACGGATTTCATTAGCGCGGGCTTTGTATCGCGAGGCAAATATATTAATTTTTGAAAAAATGTATAAATGTGAAACGAATGAAGCCGAAGAGGTAAATGATTTTTTTTATTACTAAAATATTATTGATAACATTCATTTCTAGATGATTCGACGAGTAATTGATAACGTATCAGCTGGAAGAATTATAATCGTATCAAGTCCTGATTTACTTTCATGTGTACAAAGAATGGATCAAATTTTATTATTTCAAGACGGCCAAATGAATGATAATGGAACTCATTCTCAACTATTATCTCGAAATAAACTTTACAGCCGATTATACAACCGCCAGTTATACAATAGTGAATATTTACAAACATCCGACGATGAATCTTGACCTTTTCAAAACACGATAAATTTTAAAAATTATCATAAAAATATTTATTTATAAAATTATATCAATACAAATTTAAATTACATTGGTTTATTTAATGATTTTTACAATGGCTTTGCCCGTGTTTTCACCACGTAACATTCCAACAAATGCATCAATCATTTTTTCAAATCCTTCAGTGACGGTTTCATGATACTTCAGTTTTCCTTCTTTGATCCATTTCATATTTTGCTCGATTCCCTCAAGCCAACGGTCAAGCCAACGCATAACAATAAAGCCTTCCATGGTGAGTTGATTGAAAACCATAGCTGGTTGAATAATGGGAGCTAAAAATTGTTCACATTTTGAGTAAATATCCTTGAAAATTAATATAAAAGTTATCACCTTTTGGTAGATTATTTAAGTCACAATTGTAAGCAGAAATGGCTCCACAAACGGATATTCTTCCACGATATTTCATCTGGCTAATAACAATGCTGCTTATTTCTCCACCAACCTTAAAATACAATTAAATTTAATCTTCGATAAAAAATTTTACGGTTTTGCTATTACGTTATCGAAGTAGCAATCTATTCCATCAGGAGCTAAATTTTTCAACTCCTTATCAACGTTATCAACTTTGTAGTTAATAGCATAATCAAATCCTAAATCTTTTGTGATCCAATTACATTTGGCCGTTGATCCAGCAATACCAATAACGCGACATCCCTTAATTTTGGCTATTTGGCCAACGATACTTCCAACAGCACCAGCAGCTCCGGTTACGACTACAGTTTCACCCGGTTGTGGTTTACAAATTTCAAGAAAACCAAAATATGCGGTGTTTCTAAATATTTAAGAAATCATCAATTATTTTCAGTAATTTTAATCGAACTAAAGTATGCAAGTAAAAACGTGAATGAATTCACGAGAAAGTATATATAAGAAAAAGAGAGAAATCCAAATGGACAAATCGAATCACAAACGGGGGATATTAAAAAGGAAAAACGATCATTCATATGTGTGGTAAAAAGAAAAACTTGCTGGATTTTCTGAGGAAAAGGAACCATATTGGATGGTGTACAGGAAAATTGAAGGTAAAAAGAAACTATTTCGATATCGAAGCTGATCCAGCCTTTAGGCAGGGAAGAAAGAAACTAATTTATATTTAACTAACTTACCCAGGCATTCCTAAAATTCCCAAGCCGAGTGAACGAGGCAAATCACCGAAATCGGGAAGAATGTAAATATCAGGCACACTTGTTGCGTTGGTAATTGTATAATTTCTCCATCCAAAATCACCGTATACATATTTTCCGACTGGAAACTTTTCATTTTTACTCTCAATAATTCTAAAATGTTCATAAATACTTTACTAATAGGTGGACTTCAAATTTGAGATCATAGGTGTATTGGATTATTTAATCTTGATTGATTATTCATGTTTGTTATTCATTTTGCATAAAAGTGCCTACTCATTATAATTTGAATTGTCAAAGATGTACATAATTATTTTTGAAATTTGTTATTTATTTTATCTTACTTTGCGATTTGGGTTCCAATCATAGTGACGCCCGGCTTGAATCGCCGCATATACGGTCGCATGTATGGATCAACACTCAAATATTCCGCCTCGCATAAAATTTCTAAACAATAATCAAATTAATATTTTTTTTTATTGAAAAAATATAAAAAAATATTATTATACCTCCATCTTTTAACGGTGGTAACTCTTCTTCTACGAGTTCAAAATCGGAGGCTTTTGGCTCACCAACAAAAGGTTTGCTATATATGAACTTCTTTGCAATAACCATTTTTTCAACTGCACTATTCAACTGTTGAAAGCAAACTGACAAAGTCCGCTTTTATAAATGTATATATTCAGTTTTATATAACACTTAATTATCTACAATGATACGATAAATTTATAAGATAACTAAAACACTCTTGAAATTAGGTACCTACAAGTCATCTAAGAAAAAAAAATCAATTTAAGTTTGATGTTTTTCAAGAAAATAATTATTGATTTAATTGATGAAATTATATTTTTCAATCTCTAAAGTTTCTAGCAGCCGAACTTGCTTATTAATAACTGAACCATAATTTAATTATTTTTTCCAACGATAAGATTGTTGAAAGATAAGAATTCTATCTTTTGTAAATATCTATTTTTATACTAAAAATATATTGTTTATGTAAATATACTTAATTGATTTTTTTCTACGATTTATTATTTTTCTTAGAATAGTTAATAAATAATTCTTGAGTATTAAAACTTGTAGAAATATGTACTTGAGTTTTCTTAAAGCAATCATTTATATAAGAATAATAAAATGTCTAAATAAACGCATAAATATTTTTTCTAATTCTTATTTTCTCTAAAAATTCATTCATTGTTAAGTACAGACCCAGATAAAAAAAAATTTCCAGAGAAAATGTGGCAAATTTTTCAAGATTACATTTATGTCTCAGAAGACCCCGATAAAGTGCCATTAGGCATAGTTATATTCGGGCGTTTATACATCTATATGCAAAAAATAATAAAAAAAAACAAACTGTAAATTATTTAATAGTAAAAAAGATCATCAAATCCTCGGAAGAAAATTGAAAATAAGGGTATACTTTTATAATATGAATATTTCAATCATCATTTCCTAAATAAAATTCAGATTTATGGTATTGATATTTGAATTATAAATAATTATAACATAGATTTCCAAGAGCACACCTTCTTTCCCAATGAATAAATAGTTGGTTGTTTTGATTGATGAACTAATTGAATTAATTGTAATTATCAACAAACATCATTACTAACGTATTTAGATAATTATTATTTTATCAAAAAAAAAGAAATTTCGCTTTTTGGTTCCAAATAGAATAGTTAGAAAAAAGTATCAAAAACTTTTGAATATAACCAATATAACACTTCTTTTAAATACAAAAGAGAGCATTTTATTTATCAAATAATTTATTTTGGATAACAGATAAGATATTTATAAACTATTCTTTGTTCGATGAATCTGGACTATATCTAATTAGAGAGGCTACAATCTTCTAATTAGTTTTAAGGACAAACGGTTGTTTTTCAAGTTTTGGATGAGAAAACAATTAACATTATTTAGCAAGTGTAACCGAGAATATTCACAATTGTTCTATAATATTATTCATTAAATGATTTATTGTTTTGCAACTCTTCAAGGCTTTTTAACAATCTTATCAAAAATTTTACTAATAGTCTAATAATCTTATCTTAAGTTCCTCTCGTGTATTTATCATTGAGAAAAATTTACTTATTGCGAATTCCAAATGCCTATACCACTTACGATTCTAATGACGTCGAATTATTTTTTGCTTCAACTCCAAAAATATTTGCTAATAACGCGATTTTTAAAGAGGTTCACTTTAATTTAATGATGAAAATTATACAACACTTTTGTCACAGTAATTTAGATTGTATAATTTATTCTATAGAGTGATTATAAACTTGAACTTGAAGATATAATAATTGATTTCTCTATTTTACTGAACGTAGCACTCTCAATACTGATGACTTGCAACAAGAGTTTCAAGGCCAGAGTTCCCAATTTTATAAATATTATGTACTTTGTGGTAATGAAATAAAATACTTCAATTACTTTTAAGTTGTTGTTAATTGTGTGTTTATTATATGATGATCCAAGTACATTGTATTATGCAGCGTGATTGATATGAGTATTTATAGAATAGAAAAAAAAAAACTTTTAAAAAATATATTTTTCTACGAAATTTACTTGAGCTCTATACTCAATTGGTTCAACTTTTGAAATTCTTGGAAAAACAAATTTTGTCTACGTTAGTAACGATTCCACTTCTGTAATAACATTTCAACAGATGATTATAATCAATAATTATTTGCATTTTTATTACCATTTACTGTCGTTTTGTAACTGCTCAGTGCTAAGGTTGTTAACGACTCTAGTGTTAATAAAAATACGGAAATCGAAAAACATTAAAAATTTGCCCCTTGCAAGCTTCGAATCCAGCATCTAGATTCGAGACCTATTTTAGTAGTTCATCTTACCCAAGGTTTCATCCGTTTCATCTTATCGGATACCTGTAGGCTCTAATTACAGTTTTAGTTAACAGTAACTTGAACCAATGTAAATAAATTACACTCGAAAACAGTTTCAAGAAGGTCTTCTGGACCAGAAAAAAATATCAATTTTTTGTAGAAGTATTACACTGAAATAAAAATAGCATGTATCAGAAAACTTTTCGTTGCTGAAAAAAATATCCAACGCACCTATTTAAACTCAAAAACCATTAAAAGTATTTTTATCACTCTATTTTTTTTTCTAAGCTCTTCGCCACTTAACTGAAAACTTATATACAGAAAATTGATCACAATTGATTGTACGATTTCTATGAAAAAGTATTTTAAAACTTACTATTTTTTGAAAACTATGAATCAGTACCTCATATGTTTAAGTGTTTTTATTTTTTCAACCTCTACTTCTTCTTCTTCTGATTTCTGTTGGCTTCTCTCGTGATTTCCTCTGTACTGTATCTCTTTAGATTATTGCAAATCAACATTGTCGCGAGATCCAGTTGAATGGGCCCATCTTTGAGAATGGGCCCAGCTCCCGCCCCGGTTATCCTAAGGAGCTAAGGTGACTATTCGCCAAAACCACCCATTGTTTGGAGATGTTTCCTTAGAAAACTAGTTTACCAGGGTTATAATTTCCTTTATTCACAAGTTTGTAAGCCTTTTTTGTTTTCTCGAAGGTTAAAATAAAGGAACTTTTAAGAATTTTCCTCCTGAGTACTTGATCCAAGATTTTATCAATTCAGCGGAATGTTAGGTTTTGGACCTATTTTTGGAAGTCGGTTTGTTTCCTCATTGCTTCTAACGCCAGCATATCTGGCCTGGCACTCATACAAGAATTATCTTTTCAAATATCGCCAGTTGATTACTGAGTCCAAACCAATTTGGAATTGGTCAGGCAGGATGTTGCCTTTAAATTTCTTTAGTTTCTTTCACTATTGTGTAACAGTTCACAAACTTGGTTCCAAATTGTGTTTTTATACTGTTAATAGTCTTCATGTAAAATTTCCATAACATATGAACCTGGCAAAATTACGGAGGATAAGTTTTCACTACAAAACCGTAAAAACGTAGCAGTCTTAAAAAATAAACGATTCCGTTGAATGAAACTCAAATCAAGGAGCAATATTAAAATAAAAACACCAATTATATTGATGTAATTCTGACTTTATTTTTGGTATTTCTATCACTTTATTAATAAATATAATACAATAATTAAGAAGTCATAAATTTCATTCGATATTGAAAACTTGATAAAATTATTGAAATAATAAAAAAAAACACAAAAGACTCCAATCCTAAAAGAAAATCCGTATACTCTTACCTCACCTGATCATACTTAAAAAAGAAATGTTTAATAATTATGTTATTAGAAATTGTATCCTTACACAAATTAAGGGAAGTACAAAGCATGTCTTCAGACATTAGTTACAATATTTTTTCACTTATCTATTGATATTCTATACATTATATAATGATATAGGTAAATAGTTGTAATTTAATCATGAATGTCATTTGGTACATATTTTTCAAAATTTGAAAAAAAAAACAACCGAAAGAATAATTAAGAATCAAATGAAAAATAAGCATTACTCCAGTGTATTTACACGCGTCTAAGAATTTACTCATTTAATATTTTAATCTTAACAATTTTCTAAATTCATTTTTAGTGTCAAGTTTAATTAATGCTTATTAGACAACTAAAAGCTTTCGTTTCAAATAACTTTGAAAAAATGTAATTATGTATTTCATTTGATTGGCCCAGAGTTAGCGTTTATTATATTTACAAACTATTAAAAAAAATATTATTTACATCATGAAGCTGCTCAACAAATTTAAAACTAAATTATAATTTCGAGATTCATTCTTTTGAAATATTTCTATCAGCGATTTGATATTACCGACTAGATTAAATTTATCAAGCTTAATCGTTTATTTAAATCACTCAGTTTGTATCTTCATATTAAAATTTTAATATTATCGTTACAATGATTTATTTCTTTAAATGTTCACAACTAAATAAAAGCACCATCTTTTCAAAATTTACATTGAAAATAAAAACATTCTTAAACAAATCTGTAGTGTTTAATTTAAATGGTGTAATTAACACAAATATAATATAAATATATTTAAATAGAAAATTATCTGTATAAATTGAGCAAAAATTACTCAAATAAACTATATCATTTCCATACAACCATTGTTTATACGAGTCGTATAGTATTAGCATGAAAATAATTTAACATTCATTGCAAACGTTCACAGTATATAAAAAAAGTAATATATGTTTGATACATTACATTAAATTGCACAAATTAAAAAAGAAATTAAAATGACGCCACCGAATTCGAGAAAACATACGACGATTTAGTATCAAAAGCATTACGATTATATTTAGATTGTTCCTGCATTTGCAGCAAACACCAAATGTGTTATGTCTGATTATTTGCAATAATATTCAATTTGTCTTGTTCCTTTAACACATATATTCTTTTCTCGACCGCTTCTTTATCTAGAAATTAAAACAAAATAAAAATTCAAAGTCGGAATTTTAAAACTTATGGTTGAGAATATTACATTTTCGAAGTACACTTCGGTCGTTCTGGTGTGTTACTTGGCTGCTTAAACTATGCAAAATTATTTGCGCTGTTTGATATCGGCTGAAACATAGTTCGGACGTCGTTCCAAAAAGTTCATCCATGGCTGCTTGTTGGCACTAAAATACGAAGATATTATTTAATTATTTTTTTTTGTTACCAATTCAATTAATTACATACCATTTTTATTGCATAATTATACATTAATTTGTCTGCTGTAATATTCGCTCGTTCTGCTCTTTGTAATAAATTGTTTCCATTTACTTTTCGACACTGGGATAATGTCGACTGGAACTTTTTATTTAATGTTGTTACAACTAAAAAGAAACGATCCATTAAAAATAAATTAGTATTACATACAATGTTATAAGGCTACAGGACTACACAAAGTGAATAGCTTAATTAATGAGTTGCTCACGATATCAAGTCCAATATAAGTCAATATAATTAGTGATGAATATTCGAAAGATGCTAGATGTTCACTATATATCCAAAGATATGTTGAAAATGATAGCTGTATCTCATTTGAACTTTTTAGGGCCGATTTTTAAAATAGATTGGTTAAAAATAATAGTGGATAAGAATATAATTACAAAATGACGCTTATGTGTATTGAAATTCGTGTTAAATCAAAATCATTTTAAAGAAATTCTGGTAAAAATAGAATGTATCATATTTTAGTATGCTAAAACACGAAGAATTGCCAAAATATCAACTACTACGTTGATACCTATTGAACTATATATCCGACATCGGAATATTACATTTTTATACCTCCTGAACTTTTTGACACCGATTTTTACATTGTTTTTTTTTTTTTGAAGAACCTGTTGAAAAACGCAGGTTTAAAAACGATATAATTTGGATATAATGAAAAGTCCAGAGATAAAACAGCTTCATATCTAAGCTTCTATTATTCAAAGAAGTCATTTTCTACTCTAAAACTTGTTTTTTGAAACCTTTTCAATAAGGGCGTTTCGAACATCAAATGAAATTAAAGTTAGGCAACCACACCAACAAAGTTTAACATTGAGTTATATGAATTAGATTTTAAAATAGAATTACCATGCTTCGCTGTTGCCGAAGAACTTAATTTTCCCGATTGGAGACTATCGTTGGCCAAAGCTAATCCTTGACCCAAATACTGCATTGCTCGTACAAGCAACACCATTTGCTCAAAGCGACGAACCGTATTTGTGTCCACTCCAATTAACTCCGTAACCGAAGTCGTATTATCGGTATCCGTTTCGGATGCACCAAACGGTGACGTCCTCATATCAGCCAATGTTAAAACACAGTCCGATAAAGCCAATGTAAAGTTTAATTTAGCCAAAATTTCATTGTGTTCACGCTAAAATCAAAAATTCAATATCATAAACTTTACAACTACAACCAAATTTGATAACATTTACGTCTAAAATTGTTTCTTCGGGAAGTTCAGGTGGTTGGAAATAATGTGGCTGATCAACATTACTAAGTCCAACCACGTCAAATGCATTATGATAACTACTAGCTTCTGAAATATCTGGAAGAGTCATCGCTCGAGTTGATAGAGGAACAACAGGTGAGTGCCGAATATTGTTGTTGTCTAAAACATTATTGGTAGGACTACTCATATGCTGCGCCAAAGCAGCCCAAGGTCCAGTCAAAATAGGTGATCCTGTACCTAGAATATAAAAATTCAGTAAAAACCTCTGTAAACCTTTACATTCACCTGAACAAGTACAACTTCCTGAACGTCGAAGAGGTGAGCCAGTCGGGGTGTGTCGAGGTCCTGTTACAGGCGAGACTTGCCACATATTTGGGGGTGGAGGTGTTTCTGATAAACTTCCCGATGTGGAACGTCTTCGACCACCAGGAGGCGTACCCAACGTAAAAAGAACCGATGGAGGAGATAAAGAACTGAGATCAGGATGTGTATGCCGGTCCGATCGCTTCATACTAATTGGTTGCGATCTAGGAATGGGAGAGCCGGTACTTTCCGTCTACAAACAAAATCACAATCATTTTTACTCAAAAATTGAAACAATTCCAGGAAAAAATAGATTTCAATAAATGTATAATGTAATTATAGAAATAATATTTTCATTTCTTACCTGTAATTTATTACTATCATTGGAATTATCGTTCGCTGCTCCATCTTTTTGAATTTCCAAATTTTCTCGACTTCGCATACGAACATAAGCTGCCCGCATTGTCGGAACTGGTACCGGTTCTGACATGGGAAGTGTTCCAGGCCGAGCAGCTGGAATGGGAGTTCCTGTTCCAATATTTGTTACAGGTAAGGGTGATCCAGACGTGGGACAAACCACTTTCGATGAAGGTATTCCACTCATTCGCCGAGTTGGACTCGGACATGGTACCGGACTATACTTGTAACTAAAAAACGTCTGAGTCAATGAAAATTCATCTAAAACTGATTTTATCTTTACGTTTTTTCAACATTTTGTTGGCCACTCGACGCGGATGAATTTTCTGAAGGCAAATTTGCAGGTACTAAGACGAAATCGTCCGTCATTTCAGGACTCGAGCCGCTGGTTGTTTGCCGATTTGAAATTGGCGAATCTGATTCAAGTAAATTCATTTAGATTTCAAATAATCTTATTTTAACGATTAAAAAAAAAGGAAAGTGATGTTTATCGCGGAAGCACGATACATTTTTATGTAACTGACAAAACATACTGCGGAAATCTTTGCCAAAATCACTAAGTTTCTCTCGACTATGAATGGAGATTATTTGAACTTGAGCCAAATACCAATCTAGACAAATATATTCTCTAACTTACGTATATTGAAATCGAAATATTGCGTTGTAAAACCAACATACGATAAATTGCAAGTATGAAAATAAATGCAAACCCTGACAAAACTTACCAGGATGTGAGGGTGGTGTTTTTCCTCCGCACGGGATCGGAGGTGTGGGCGAAGCGCGTGACACAAGATCTCGTCCTACAGGACTCAACCTCAAATTCGACATTCCTGGCGGCAATTCTGTTAAATAATCATCCAATTCTTTTCTTCAAATAGTAAGAAACCACTTCGAACAAACGCAAACTAAACTCATGCAGTACAAAAAGGAAAGTTTTCAAACTGGTTCGAATATTATGGGACATTGTTAAGAAAACGCAATAGAATATATTTGATTTTCATGAAAAAAAAGATAATATCAGAAAAATATAAAAACGTAAATTATTAAATATATACCAAAACATTCAAATAGTACAGACTGGTTTTTGCCAAAAAATTATAATTTAATCACATTCAAATAACTTGAAGAGGTAATAGGAAAAATTAATTGAAATTTCAAGTGGAAAACTGAAGAAAAATGAGGAATTATTAGTCGATATTATCTTTTCATCGGTAGGGAAAAATTATAGACTATTAATGCAAAAAATGAACTAATGTTAAAGAAATAATGTTCAAAACATAAAATATTTCAAAAAAAAATCAATACACACCTGACAATGGACTAGAGGAATGATTTAGTGGTTCTGGTCGTTGCAAAAATGCGTGATTAAAGAACGTGTGGAAATCCATACGTTCATTTCGGTTTCGTCGCAACAAACCCATCAATAAGTCAGCCAATTCCGGACTTGTTCCTGGAGGAATTCTACAATAAATAAAGAAAATGTTTATTTTGTATATAAATTCCAATATACCACACTTACTTTGGCGAAAGATTGACATTTTTCTCATAAAATTGTTTTAACGCTTGTGGAGTGTTGGCCTGAAATGGAGCTTTTCCTGTTAAGCATTGAAACACAATCGTACCCAAACTCCAAAGATCGGCTTTGGCGTCATAATGCAATGACATTATGACCTCAGGAGCCTAAAAAACATTTCATTCACATAATTATGTACAAATTTAGTCATTAACAAAAGTATGAATTTAATTTGAAAACCTGTTACATACCATATACATAGGCGATCCGCAAAGCGTCGCTGCCATAACTCCGTCTTGCAAAAATCTCGCAAATCCAAAATCGGCTGAAATAAATAAAAACCCACATTACTCAATTCATTAGAGTAAAAATCTAATCCAAACCTATTTTAAGTTTGATTTCGGATGGTTGTGGACAAGCTTTAGTGCCACTATGTGACAATAGAATGTTTTGCGGTTTTAAATCGCGATGGACCACACCTTTGGCAAACAACGCTTTCATCGCTCCAGCTATTTAAGAAAAATTTCAAAATACATCATAAATATGAATAATTATTTGCATAATCAATTCTTTTGCATTGTAGATAATTACCCAATTGGCCAAGGAAAAGTCTAATCGTATCCTCACTCAACGTTCCTTTGGCTAAAAAAATATTTGCACATTACTTGTCTTATTTTATTACATCTAATATTAGCTTTCAACAGATACATTTTGATAAGAAATTGTCTTTTGAAAAATGGAAAAAAAAAGTTTACTAAACCAATATTTGGCAATGACTAAATCATTTTATTAATAGAAAAAAATGTAGAATACTCACCGACTAAATAATCGGCTAAATCTCCACCATTACAATACTGCAAAAAAATAAAAATAAAATTAATTACAAATTAAAATGAATAAATATTTACACAGATAATAAGAAGAAAAGAAATTATCTTAAAATTGATTCAAACATATATCGTCGAGTTCAAAATACTAATGCTAAAATAATAATCCAATTCCAATAGGGAATATAACTAGTCAAATAGGCCAAATATTAAACAGACCACAAACAAATATGTCATTTTTTGGCTTTGTGATTTGGCAAAAGTATTTAGCATATTTTACTTAGTATGTATTGTAATCTGTAACAATTGGGGAGATGACAATCATTGGTCAATATTGTAAGCATTAAAATACAACAGGGAATCTACTGGAGTTTGTTGTGCTGGTGGAAAAGTAAAATTGCCACAATTGGTCCCACCACCATGAATTATGCTCCTTAGTTTATGGGATAGGTAATGATAAACTAAAAACTCCTTAGCCAATATTCAAAAATATAACAGTTGTTTTCAAATGACGTCGTTTGGCGCATAAAACAAATATTATGTTTAAGGAAGTACTGAAGAAAACAGGAATATTCCCAGTAATCTTCCAGTCCCTGACTAATAGCGAACTTAGGATCGAATTGGCCAAAAAACGATACAATTTCGAGAGACACAATAGTCAAAAACAAAAATATATTTAGAAATATCTATGTATGTCGTTAAACTCATGAATAGGTGAGAATTTAAGGATTTTTGTAAGCATATGAGTTTTAACATGCTTAATGTTTTTATAGGTGTAAATCTAAATAAGTAAAATACAATCTATATTAATTTAATGCTAAAAAATTATTGTTATTGTTAGTAACTTAATAATTAAATATTTAGCGATATTACCGATATCAATTAATTTTCGTAATTCAATTTTAGGTGGTACGAAGTTCACCGGGTCCTCGAATAATATATAAAAAAAATATTTGTATGTACCAATTGTAACGCAGGTAATTTGAAAAACGTTTTATTCTTTAAATGTATTTTATATTATTACCATACACAAAAGAATTTAATGAAACCATAAATTTAAATTTGAAATTTGGTTTCTTTGTAAGAACATTAAAATATTATTAAATTGTATATATAATAAAAAAATACAAGTATATAACCAGTTTACTCATTAGCAAGTGTGGAATGCAAATTATCGTACTTAAACCCGTGCTTTGAAATAACATAGTAAAAGCATGAAGGCCAAAATTATAACGAGAGAATGGCAGGTATAAATATGAAGATCAGGAATTTGGAACCAGTGTGAGGAATTTATTATTTGTTGTCAATTATAATTACATTAACACCTCTTTCCGAATCCATAAATGAGACCTTTGAAACTGTTTTTTTCTCACATTTTGGCCTTCAAGCTTTTACTATGTTATTTCATATCAACAGTGGAGAGCAGGTAGAATAGTTTAGATAGCAATTGCACAACAAATTCACAATATTGATAATTATGGAACAAAGGTTGAAAAAATTCAACGTAATTTCTTACTACCTGAATTCTATCGTACGATTCAAGAACAGGTTTATAGATTTCGATAATATTTTGTTTTTAGGTACTGCTTAGTGTTTCGCAAAAAAAAATGTATAAAGGTCACAAACAAGTCTAATCTAAATAGTTGTACTAATATTTTATTCTGATTTCATTTATGGTTCCAATTTAAAGACAGCTTTACTGATTTGATAGAAACTTTGTAATCAAGTTCAACTAATTTTTCTTCAGAAGAAAAGGTTGCCTATTTACGTTTAATTATTAATAATAAAAGTAGCATTCAGAAGAATAAACGGTCACCCATTAACTGGATATAAATTGAACCCTTTAATTAAATATCTATGTTCTTTTTTAAGATATCAAAAAATCAGCATATTTTAAATCAGGGGGGCCAATCCAAATGATATTGCGGACCACTTCGGAAATTCATTATAACTCCGTAGGCCACTTTTGAAGTTATATCTCAAATTTTCTATACTAAATTTAGATACACTGTAAACATTTATAATATATTGATTTTCACCACAAAAGTCTGATGCATCTCGCGGGTCAAAAAAATTATAATGGTGTGCCTTTTGCGGTCCGCGGGTTAGCCACCTTTAACAATCTCTGATTTAAATAAACAATGAATAATCAATCTTTAATCTGCATATTTAAAATTGTTATTTTCAATCAATTTACCAGTATTGTATATTATTATCTTAACAATAGAATAATTAAAAGATTATCTTCTTTCAATTAATTACCTTTTCAACTCTTTATGAAAAAGTCGTCAAAATTAACTGGTTTAATAGACCCCCTACTGCGCTTTTAATGCGTCCCCGATTATTAAATTAAAAAGTTGTAGAAATAGGACAATAAAAAAAACATTTTTTGAAGCCGTGAAACCCATGTAACCCCTTAAAGAGAGAATGAGTAGAAGGTAGTATTAGAAGCACTATTTGGAAATCACTAATATCCGTGGTAGAATAGAAACGTGTTTAATTTTAAGCGGGGGGTAGGGTTTTTACTTTCGAAAAATCGTTTTTTTTCTCTTATCTTATTGTTTAACATTTCAAGAATATGTCCTTAAAATTTTAGGTCGATAGAAGTAATATTCTTAAAGTTATTGTCTTATTAATCTCCTGGCCTTTAACGCTCTAACTCTAACAGCTGCGGGCGATCGGGGTTAAACTACTTGACCGATTCATTTCAAACTTTATACACATTTTTGACATAAAATACCACCCCCCAACGTTTAGTAAATTTTTTTTTTTACATTAAGGGTGTTTTACACCCCCAAAATGGCGGAATTTTTATTGGAAAATAACAGTTTATACTTTAACTGGCCGCCAAAAATTTTTAAATGAAGAAAAAATTATCAGAGAACGTTGCGGGGAATATTTGATCATAATTTGACTAATTTTTCTTGGTTTTTTATTTTCAAATAATTTCCAGCCAAGTTATGGTGAACACCGCAAATTGTTTTTTTTCTCAAGACGTTCTTGGGGAAGCTCTGTTACCAGCTTATGCTTCAATATTTCTGCATGAAAAAATTACCCTATATTGTCGAAAGTATGCTCAATAATGTACAAAAGGTCCGAATAAAATTACTCAATCCATATTTAAGAAAAAAAATCGCAAAAAAAAGTATTTTTTTACCTTGAAACCCTAACCCCCTCCCCTTAAATTTAAGTTTCATTGTCGGTTAAATTTTTAGTACACATTTTCTATTATTATAAAGAGGAAATATTTGATTGTTTGTTTGCTTTGAATAGGCTTCGAAACTACTTAACCGATTTGAAAAATGCTTTCACTGTTGGGAAGCTACACTATTTCCGATGAACATGGACTATATTAAATTTTTAAAAAAGTTAGGGATCCATACTAAAATTTCAATAATGTGTGAAAAAATTACCAAAAAATTTTCTTACATTGCGTGCGCTGGTGATTTAACTAAAGAACGGAACAACCGAATTTAATGAAACTTTGTATTAAGATACAACACAATTACCCACGCACGTTAGGCTACTTATCATTCCGTAAAAATAATAAGGGAATGTATCCCCTACGTAAAAACTGAGGGATGAAAAAAAAAATTACTTTAGACAGGCAAGTTATATATCATTGGAACGGTATTTAAAGTTAAAAAATAATCTGTATTAATATTTTTAGTTGAACTAATAAAAAGCACAGTAATTTAATTTAAAGTACAAAAAATTGCCTTTTTGAAACACAAATGTTTTTATATATAATAAACAATTATTGTAATTATATGTTTATAGCGCTCCAGAAGAACTGGGTTTCGTGCAATTGTACAAATTTCAATTTCGCGGTTGTGTTGTACATTTCAATAGTGTAATAGTTTTTGGAAAAAGGTTCATTCGGGAATCGAGACAGTGAGATGGAATTTCTACTAATATTCAAAAATCTAGACCCTTAACTTCTGTTATTTTGACGCGAGTATTTTGATAACTTTAGACTTTTTTACTCATAATTAAGACCGACTTTATTGAACTTGGCGATATTTTTTATTTATGTATAAATGCTGATTGATTTATGAATTATTTGGTTCACAGTAGATATACGGAATTGAACATACTCTTTTTAGATATTTATAAATATTTTTTGAAAATTAATTGATAATTACATAGAACTATTTTATTCTTTGCAACAGTTTATTAAATGTGTCTTTTTCAAGTCGACAAAATAGTGTTTTCAGGTATGATTATGTTTTTCGTAAAAGAAATAAGAAAAATAAAAATTTTCATATACCACTACAAATAGCAAATCTGAAAAGAAAATATAATCTACACCTACGTTACGCAGACGAAGTTGCGGGGATCAGCTAGTCAATTATAAAAATGAAATTTACCTAAAAATTATTTAAAATGCCTACGATCGACCGTTTGCCTACCTCTGGGATAGACGATGCTGGAGGAAAGAAATTCAAACACACGGGAAATTACTAGTACTAGAAAGGTAGGTAGAAGGTTTAAAATAAAAGTAAATCAATCTTGTTATAAAAATATTCAATTTGTACTAGTTTGGATTACACTGTAAGTAAGTAGGTTCAAAATAGATTTTTTGCTACGACTTGGACATTTTAACTTCTAAAATTACGGATAGTAGGGCTTGAAACTTAAAGACCTAAAGCGATAAGGCGGTCGTAAATAAACCTTATAAAAAATTATAATGAGCCAATTCGCACGAATATCCTTAGTTTATCATTTCCAACTTCAACCGATAGGATTTAAATGATTCATTGATTTTTCAGAAGACCGTGATTCCATGAATCAATAAATCCATTTTCAATATGAAGGTTTCATTTTTGTAACAAACCTATGTATGTTTGCTGCTATCAAAACGAAGCATCATCTCACATTACATTCAAACCGCTCTATGCATCTCTATTTATTTAACGACAAAATGATAACACATATTGTTAAAATATAAGTACTACACATAAAATATGTTTTATAGAAATGCGACAACAAGCCCAAGAGATAAGATAAATTGATTACGGAAGAGTACACGGGAGGCGCTTGTTAGTAATCGCTTTTAGTTAACATTTTCGTACGACACTTATCGGAACGTTTTTGCCCAAAGTTATACTAAACTAAAATCTTCAACAATTGCTCGTTACGTCCAAATCAATTCCTAGTATCGACCTCCGGTCGACTAATTAAAAGATTATTTGCGAAATTAAGTGATTTTTTTTTATAACATCAGTGGAAACCAGTCTCTACAACAATGCATTCGTTTCTTAAATTAATTTTATTTATTCTTCCATTCCTAACTTACGGATCACTTATAGTCAGGTAAGCTCAATATTCCCCAAAATAGAACTCATCATAATCACGTTTTTATAACCGAAAGTAATTTAAAAAAAGTACATATTTCTGCTTTTATTTTCTTATCTATTAAACGAAAAAAAGAGAAAAATGCCTGTAGAACACGCCCTTGTTTCTCCAGACAAACAAATATGATTTCTCATAGATTACACCGAGATACTAACTTATCAGTGATTCGTTGTATCGCTAATTTACAATTTTAGGGCTGAAGTGGAAATCAATGCAACTACGTTAGCTGTGGATAGTGTGATGGAAACTACAACTATCATCACAACTATTGCACCAATTCTCAATACGACTCAACCCAGTGAGGTTCCCGCAGTACAAAACGAAACCGAAAGCTCCGAATTAAATTTCACGACAACTGTAACACCCGTTGTAGCCGAACCATGTCCAACAAGTTGCACATGCACATCGATTCCAGACGCAGTTTGTACGCAACAAGGCCTCAAAGACATTCCCACGGGATTATCGAGCCGATTAAAAATGCTAATTTTAACCAGTAACAGTATCAATGAAATAGGAGAAAATACATTCCGAGATCGAAATATTTATGAACTTAGATCGTTGTCGCTTAATCGAAACGCAATTCAACACATCCATCCCAATGTAATTTTTACACTATAAAAATGTCCCTACAAAGTAACATTTTGTAGTACTTTGATGCAAAAAATTTATAAAAACAGCCCACTTGTAAATATCTCTTTCAATTTCTAAGAAATCCCATTTAAGATATGGTCAAAGAGGAAAATGCATACTGAAGAGAGATACCCCTTTGTTTTAAGTCAAGCTTTAGACAAATGGGACTTATCATTGCATACTTCGTATTAGTACAGAACCCGGCTGCAAAATTACTACATGAATAATGTAAATAATCAAAATCTAATTTCTAAGTAATTTACAAGTGGGAGAATTAATTTTTCATAAGATGCCAATTAAAAATTGCCCGCCAGTACAATTAATTACAATATTATTAATTGAAACATAATATCGTTTACATCTTATGGAAATAACACTTAAACCACTTCACAGCAGTGTATTTAAAAGTTCCAGTCACTGCTGATTGCTTAGCCGCAACCTCTACGCACCCAGGTGTAAACAGATATGATTTCATGTAAACTTTCCGTTCATGAAGTATATTTATTTCGTTAGTACCACATTAAAGCTATTTTTTCTGTATTTAATGGTATAAAGTTGTCTGTAAAACGCAAATCGAAGTTTTCTGCCGTTAAAGATGCTAGGTATTGAAAATAAAGTGACAGAGTAATAGGGGTTGGTAAATATCTTAACTTATGAATTCCTTCACTTGTAAAAATACTAATAAAATTAGATTTTGAGTACCTACATTATTCATGTACTAATTTCGCAACCGGATCTTAGACTAAATGAAATTGTTTCACCCGTTTTTAAGACTCCCAGACCAGTTTATAAAACATAATACTATTTGCATACACAGTAGGTCTTCTCTTTCTTAACTATCCTAGAATAATTATATCCCGCCTGAAAAAAACAGCCGATAACTTACAATTGATAAAATTTGAAATATTTGCAATTTTTGAATACTTTTTTAATTGGACTAAAATTTGTACAGGGCACTATTCGTAAAAGACGTCCACCATGAGATGGAAGAAGGTCTTCAGAAAACGATTTGAAAATGTTAAAGAATAATCTAAGAAAAATATTTGTAGTTTGAAACCGTAATGCTAATTTTGTTATATGTTTTTTGGAGTGATCTTCGAAAACTTCTGGTGTCCAAGAAAAGGGAGGAAGAAGTGGTCATAGTATAGTAACTTCGGGCACAGAACCAGGGGGTGGTAAACAAATCTCAAAAATGCAAACGTCTTTTACGAATGATCCTTCATTATTAGGCGCAATATCGATTCCCCTTTTCAGTGGAGACCCAAAATTTTTCACTACGATTAAAAGATTCTAATGTTTTCTATGTTAAGAAAATTGGTACAATAAAGGTGTAAGATTATTGTTGATACAAGAAGTGGTTATAGACGGTTGGGAAACATAGGTTCCTTCATGGCATTTTGAGCCTATTACGATAGAAAGAATTCTAGCGTACCTCTGCTTCATAAAAGTTTACTGTACCATCTTTGACTTATATAAAAAAAAAAAAATTAAAAAAACATCTCCACCCCGTTGAAAAACTCTCTTACAGAGTATATAATTGCAAGATGTTACTAGTTTTGGACATATAATTTATAATAAAAAAAGAACAGTAAATCACTTTAACTATTTTAGGCATTTTCCACCCTCAAATATCTCGAGGTTCTCGATTTGGGAGATAACAAGTTAACAGAACTAGATTCAAATTTATTCATCAACAATTCAGCATTGGTAACACTTCGAATTGACAACAATACAAACTTACAATTGCCTAAAGATGGCCCGTTTTTGACAATACCGAGTCTACGCGAATTAAATATATCGATGTGTAATCTCGTGTCATTACCCAGTGAAATTTTTGCTGGAATTCCAGCTTTGGACACCATCGATCTTCGTCACAATAAAATTCAAGTAATGTGTAAAAAAAACTGATTTAAATTTTAATAATCGGAGATGCAATAAAAGCATAGCAGGGGGTCAATTAAACCAGTTAATTTTGACGACTTTTTCATAAAGAGTTGAAAAGGTAATTAATTGAAAGAATATAATCTTTTAATCCTTCTATTGTTCAGATAATAATATACAATTATATCAATGCCTCATTTTTATTGTTTATTTTACAACTTTTGAACATACTTTTTTCACTGTGATACACAAGTAAAAGATTATTTCCAAACTGAAGGTGAACCATTGAAAAAATTTAAAAATTATAAATATAAATGACCCCCTGCTGTTTTGTTGCATTCTCTGATACAAACCAATCGTGATATACTAAGTAACGAAAAATTTTAGGACTTAGACATTACTATTTTCACAAATTTAACATCGCTATTGAAGTTAATTTTGCCGAGCTCGTTGCAAGGAAAAACGGCGGAAATTTGTCGCCAAGTTCCCGTATTGCGCGATTTAATTATATCAAGCGATGATGGAAATGAAAATTCCATCGATTGTGCACCTTTACGATTATCACCCGACAAAGTACTAACAGGCACTAAAAACGCAGAACCTGAATCAAGCAATGAAGCCTCAGAAGTTCCTTTCGATGAAGACTCTTCCAAAGAAATTACCGACAATAATAAAAACTCTGAAGAAACAAACGTGAAAACAAGTACGATTCTTAATTGTACCCAATTTAATTTAACTAATTCATACTTTTAGTTGCAGTTAACGAAGTTCCACCCGCTGACGAAACGCATTCCCACATGAAAAGTGCAGAAACATCATCATCCAAAACCAGCTTAAGTGGCCAACAAGTAGACAACATAATCATCGGTGTTATGTTTTCGGCATTAGCCGTAGTTCTTTTAGTCGGTTTGATTAAATATCGCAGATCAATTTTGACCAAATGTTCGTCTCAAACATCGACTCCACCACGATCGAACACCCCTTATAACCCAACCACCATCAACAATGCCGAAGACACTGAGCTTCAACCTCTTCAATCGAAAATCAATGGCAATCAAAATCCCAAAGAAACTGTGTAAATTAAACAATATTCATCCCCCAAAAATAAAAGAATATTCTCGAAATAATTAATTATTGTATCCAACGTTAGTGTAGCTAAGTTATTTCGAGGAATTTCATCTTAAATTTAAATCTACTTACAATATTCTGAGAGGAACATTTCTAATGTTAAGATATTTTTATTACATAATATTAAAACTAGTTTTGAGGTTTTGGTAAATTGTTCGAAAACTATTCGAAAATCTGTGGTCTAATGACACTAACTGTTAGAAATTTCCTGAGCATGCTTTATAATTGAATATTATTTTTTAATAAAAAAAAATGTTGTTTTAATATTTGACCAACTACTGAAAGTTTCTGCTGGAATTTGAACGGAATTTCGATTGCTTTTAAACTGGTTTATACACGATTGGAAGATACCCGCTACTAAAAATGCAATAATGCATAATTTATCAGTTTAAAAGCGATCAACATTCCATTTGATCTTTAAGAAAAACGAATCTATTCAAATGGGGAGTCGTAGCCAAATAAGGTGTGAACAGACGGGTAAGATACACAGTGGTCATAATAAACATTCTTAAGAATCCAAACTTAAATTATTTTCTACGTTTTTTTCTGGATTTTCCGTTATATTTCAATGAATAAAGTACTTGAACGTAACAATCATGAACTGCTAAAGGATGACCATTTGTTGGACCCACATAGAAGCAATGATAATGACGTCATACCGTAACAATTACCTAATTTTTCAGATTTTATCAGATATTACTAAGCAATGAGTTTGTAAATACAATCATCAATGTTTATAAATTTTAAATACTTATTTTTGTGAGTAGTCCATGTACTGTATAATTAAAAATAAGGTATCAATCTTAATAAAGTAGCTGAATTTTATAGCAAGGACGGCAAGTTTAGAAATCTTAGGATTTAATATTTAAAGAGTTATTAAACTTCTTCTCGTATAAGAAATAGATTGTAAACGTTGATAAACGATTATTTTTATGTGCGTAACTTCCGCTTTTTCTAATAAATCAAAAGACCTACCAATAGATCAAGTTTATTACTCAAGTTATATGCTGTTTTAGTTGCCTATACAACTATTGAACTATTGAAGTTTATTTTTACAACGAATTTGAAAAATATTCAAATTAAATAGTATTGATTATATAATTGATTTGTTTTAAACAAATGGGGTAAAAAAAATGATTTATTTTTTAAGAGAAAAATAATTTGCATACAAATGTACATTGTACATACTTCAAAAATATTTTCTTAAACCGGTTTAAAATTGTACAAAATACTTCACTACTTAAATAAATTATATTAGTATTACCCACTTTGGAGATTCATCAGTTAAAAGGACAAAACATCGAGGAAACGATATATAAATCATTATAAGCAATTTTAAAAATGTATAACAAGAATTACGAAAATTGTTTCGGAAATTATCTAATAAGTATATTTAAAATTGACACCATATTTGTACTGTAATTCTCTACTACTGAAAATCAATGATGTCACATCAAGTTCTTATTTTCGAAGGATTTATAAAAATATTGTCCAAGTAATTGGTCTTCAGCAATGGTCTTTTTTGGCCAATTTACCATCACTGTTGGCTGTTTCATAAAGTTTTTTTTTGTTTTGTTTTTTCCAATCGTATTTACCAGTAAAATTATATTTTAATATTTGGTTTCAATAAAGTAAATACTTTTTAAAAATATTTTTTTTGTCATTACTTACTTCCATGACCAGAAAGACTTTGTGTGCCGATTCTTTGCAATCGAATAGAGCCACCACATTCTCATGATGCAATTCAGTTAATTCCTAAAAATAAAACACCATAATAATATTGCAAAAGAAGGCTTTTGAGTATAAATATTGTAATATACCTTTAGAATTTTAATTTCTTTTCCGAGAAGGTTTTGCGACTTTGCCAGGCTTTTCTTCGTAATGCTCTTGATGGCAACGACCTCATTATGGTTCTATAGAATGGAAAAAGGAGTAGACAATTAAAACTCATATTCTGCGTTGAATAATTAATTGATAATTAAGCGAGCTTTTGATGGGAAGTGATATTTGAAAGGATTTTTTTGAAAAGTATACCTTGCGATTGCGTCCTTTAAATACAACCGCGAACGCCCCATGTCCGATCAATTCCTTCGGATTATACTCGTAATCGCCAATTATTTCCATTTTGAATCAGGTACTGATATTTTGGGAAGAAAATAACTCAAATATTGGTGGAATAAAGCCACTAATGTGTTTTATGTAAAAATTGCACTATTTTTGTTGTCAAAGATCAATACATTTTTATAATCATAACAAAGCGACGATTTGCCGTTTCACATTGAAAATTTGCCAATGATTTTGATGGTGGATGACGTTTAACGGTTCAGCGCGTATATAAACTATACTTTTTTCCTCTTCATTAAGTTTTGGGCATAAAATTACCCGAATATTTGCTTGACATACTAAAATAGAAATCCGAACTAACTTGACTCCATTTTGAACTAGTAAATACGCACAACAGGGACTTATAGGGATAAACCAGAATGACATTTTAGTATAAATATCCAGCGTTGGCACCATTGACTTGTTTTGAATTTTCAAATTGTTTTCCAAATGTCATAAATGTGTTAATAATAATTGTTGTTAATAGATTTTTTAACGATTTAAAAATGCAAGCGTAAGTTATTACCATTTATAAATTTCATAAAATATTTATACCATAGGATTTGTAACTATTTTTCAGAAGTAAAGAAAAAACCAACAGGGTCCTAACTAATTTCGAGGTTATGAGTTTTCTTCAAAAGAAAAAGGATAATCGTATTAAACCCAAAGGACAACTGGCAACAATTATATATGAAGTACTTAAACGACTTAATCTTTTTTAACGATAAAAAATAATAAAATCTAGTCAAGCATTATTCTTCTTTTAGACAATGCGATATTTAGAAAGCACTGATAGTGCATATCAAAACGATGAATCAATAAAAAACTTTTTGAAAGAAATTCAGCATTTGCCGCTCCCGAAAATGGAAAAACTCACACTTGTTAATATTCCTCCAAGAAGTCCAATAGATTTACAAACGGTATTCACTATAATATATAAAAAGCAATGTCTCGTAATTTATAACTTTTTTGATATTACTTTTTTTTTCTACGGCAGATAATTCAATTTAGTGATGATATATTAAGCGACGAAGAAGCTGAACTCTTATTAACATGTGCATCTACACATTTTCCCGAACCTGAACAACCCGAAGAACAAGACGTGGAAATGGAATAGCTTTAATATACCAATATCAATATTTATAAACATTTGTAATGTAAAAAAATATGTAAAATAAATATAAAGAAAATATTTATAACGTTTTAAAAAACTTTAATGAAGCTTGATGTTTAAAAATAAGTAAAAATAAATTTCTTTTTTATTTGGAAAGAATTTAAGGTAATTTTAAATGATACGCGCAAGCGCTTGAAATTCTTTAGCCCCCGCTGGTCCCCGTCAATGTCGGTCTTGTATGCAGCTAATGCAAGTAAATTCTCTCGCCTCAGATTTAATAGTATTTTGTCAGCTGGTGTGATTAAAAAATATTGCACAACATTTAATTTCATAATTTATATAAATAAAACTATTTCGTATGCCTAGAATTTCGGCTATTATGAGTGATATACAAGTGAAAAATCCAACCCTAAAGGTAAGATAAATTCAAGATACATTTCACCATAATTATCTCAATTGCTGCAGGTATTTCATTATAATCTTTTTTTAAATTATTTTATTATACTATACTCGACAATTTTTACAATAAAAGTGGAAAATTTCCATAAATAAATATTTTTTCGTATCTTTGTTTTGATACGAGTATTTTTATATATTTATTGCGGTATTGTTTTTATCATTAGTTTTAGTCATTTGATATATTAAATTACTAATCTGTTTTCAATGTATTGATTATAAAATTTGATATTTCGGTTTATAAACCGGATTGTAATTTAGAATTCTTAGCTGATGAATATTTCCTCAACAGTGATCAATTTAAAATTTTAAATTAATTTAAATACCTTTTCCTGTATGTTTTCTGCCTAATAGTTCAAGTTTGGTTTCCTGGGTGGTTGAACTCTTACTTCTCCTGCTTGCCCTTCACAAAATCCTGCAAGTTATATTATAGTTCCTTCTTCTATTTACACAGATTTAGGAGTAATAAATTATTCTTCTTTCTTGATTGATACTTCTATATTCTTACTTTTACATTTATAAATCTACTAATCTATTTGCTTTTTTCCATTCTTCCCAAGCACTTTACTTTAAAGCTTCCTAGATACTTCCTCTTATGTTTCTTAAGAGACCACGTTAACCATTCATACAGTAAGTAGTACATTCCAATCATAGAATTTCAGTAACAATTGTCATATGTTTACAGTCCAGTATTTATATCTATTTTATAATTTTTTCTAGTTAAAGTTAAATGGTCCAACTACACTTGTAAGTTTGTTTTAATCTTCGCTAGCAGTACCAAGTCGTCAGTGTATTTGTTCGATTCGTGCAACTATTGTCGTTGTCTTTATATTTTTCAAGAGTACCCTTTATTAACCATTCTTCTTATATATGTTAATAAAGAATAGGATATACCTATAAAATTTTAAAGTAATATCTGACTAATTATGATTAATTTTTTCCCTACGAAAACATGGCCTTTACGAAAGTTTCGATCGTAAAAACTAGCTTCGGTCAGACACTAATGTATAGTATTAATGAAGCATTTTTAAAAGTAACTTTTGTTTAGAAATCATAAAACTTAACTGGGAAATTTATATATCAATAGCTCATTACAATTCTGTTTATCATAATTGGTGTATGTATGTATTTCAGTTGGTGTTTGTGATTCACTTGATTTTGATGGCATGGGCGTCTCAAGGATGGTGGAGCTCCGATTCATACGTCTTCACAAATTTGATTTTTTTCGCCATTTTACTATGGGGAATGCATGCTTATGACAACGCAGAACCGATACAATTGGTAAATGACTACATTATTTTTTTTAAAAAATTTTTACTTAGTAGTAAAATTCTAGGCTCTCGCCGTCAATATTATAAGTATAATTTTGGACGTGGTGCTCCTCTCCGTGCGCTATCCAACCGTAGACCGTGGAATCGGCAATCGTTTCTCGGCCTGGATGGCAATTCTCAACTTATTGGTTCGTCCTTTTACATCAATTTTATTGTGGCGCATTATGCAAGAACGGGAGGGAACTCGTACGTAATGAAACATCAATTTCCAATGATCCTTCTATAAATTTGCAAATGGTTTTAGGAAGTGGCAGCTCATATGAAGACATTGATCGTCCTGTTATCCATTCCGTACCGCCACAAACTGATCTCTCACCTGGAAAAATTTAATTATTCCATTTCTTATTTACTTATTTTAATAAAGTAACATATTTGAGAACGCTCTTGAAAACTTAAACCTCAATTACGTCCATTTTTTTTTCCTAACTGGCTGTTAATTTTTAGTGCCATATTAATTTTAATTCTTTACTGCTAAGTTATACTTATATCGTTTTAATTGCACCACATTCTATATTTGTTTTTAATTATGGTATATTGATTTTATCATTTTTGTTAAAAATAATTTTACTCAAATATTATTTAACATAAATTTTCACATATTGATGATAGATTTTTCAATAGTTAATTATTTTGTAATTGCAAACAATTTTCCAATTGTAAAATTTTTATATTTTATATAAACACTTAATAAACGTAATAAAAATCTGAAAATCGTTCATTTAATAGAGAGTAAATAAAACGACACGCTTAAGTTAATTAAAATTTATTTTTTTTGAAAAAGATGTATGCAATGTATACAAATACAAGTCTTATAATTTTACATACTACTTGTACACAATATTCTTATAGTCTTCGAAGAAATACAAATTATCAATTTCAGTAAATTCATTATAAAAATTTGTTTCATTCGCCTTGATGTTTTACTGTATATTGTATAATTGGCAGTTTTACTACTGTAAAAAATTATTTAATGTAATTTGATGAAAATTTGTACAATTATTGCAGTTAGACGGACCGGCTCGTTTCAAACTTTGTGCAGCAATTTTTAAATATTTATAAAAAGCCATTAGTAGAAGACTAGATAAATTACCGTACATAAGAATAGTGAGACTTGAGAAATCTTGGCAGTTATAAACATCTTTTCCTAGGAATATTAATTGTGTATTATATAATATTTCATAATCATATGATTTACTAATATAGTCATCAATAAATTAATTACCTACTAATTATTTAAAAAAATTTACAAACAATTATTTTAATTGTGGTATTATCTTTAAGTATAAAATATAAAGTTTCCCGTCATTTCCCTTCAAACGATTTTTTACCGCAATTTTACACTTTATTGTGATTTTTCACATATTTTATAAAGAAAATTATGGAACTGATGTTTGTTGAATTGATTAACTAAATCAACGTAGCAGTCCTAATTACGTACATAAAAATTTATGTATATTGAGTGAACAAGGGTCTTTCAATCCCAAAAAAATAAATATATACGAAAGCAATTTACGTAATGAGATTCGGGAAAATGACCAGGAATCAAAATATAACATCTTAAACATCAATAATACTTTCATGTTTTGCATCTTGACTGGTAAGCTTAAGTTTTTGCTGCATTTGAGCTAACATATCCTGCATTCGACGAATCTAAAAGAAATAATAAATAAGTCATAAAAAAATGTCCATAGTAAAAATTTATCGTTTGTACCTCTTCATCTTTTTGTAATAAAAGACGATCGGTTTCGGTAATATTGTTCTCAAAATTTGGACCGGAATCTCGCTTTAATTTCCTAAAAGAGGAACTAAAAATGATACAATCAAACCTATTAATGTCTATGTGCAATATTACCCTCTTTCCCTAAGAGCATGTTGGGAAATTTGCGAAATACATTGAGCACGGAAATTTTCGTAATGCACATCTTGCGTTACATCCTTTAAATCCTGCATGTGCGTTGAAATAAGCATCGTGCGAAGCTTAACAAAATCGCTATGTTTTGGATTTTCAACTGAAAAAAAATATATATTGCACACAATTATTGGATTATTGCATTTGTAATTTACCGTCGACAACTCCCCAGGGATATTGACGGCCTCGGACTTTACGGCCGGCGATTTCGAGCACTGTGTTGCTACCGACAACGGCAAAGGGAACACTCGCTTTTAATTCGCGATCTTGTTGCTTGAATTCGTCGTCTTCGTCACTGTCGCATTCGGGAAATTGATACATTTGAATTTGATTTTCTTCGATGTCTGCTAGAATTCGTTCTTTTAACTTTTTCACTTCCGCACTAGTTAGTGTATCAGCTTTCGCGATTACGACCACAATATTAACTTTTCGATGAAGTCTTTTCATTAACTCCAAATCCATTTGTCGCAAACTAAAATAAGGAGATATATGTAGTATGTACATCGAATAAAAAGATCAAGAAGAAAAGAAGAAGTTAGAAAGGTATTTTTTTACTAAGTTTATTAAGACAAGGTTTGAAAACTCTGAACACTACAAATTTAGGCTTATTATGTTTCCGGTAGGCCTTTTGCACTTATTGTAGATCAAAAAATTGAGCTATCAGCTACTAAAGTGCTATTCCACTAGTTCAGTGCTGAGGTGGAACATCCCAAGCTATTTCAGTCGCCATACAACCGGAATGTGAGAAGAATTTTCATTTTTGGTCTCAAAAATCTGCACATCGGAGGGTCTAACAATACTCCAATATCAAGTACATTCTCATACCAAATAACCAGTTATGAAACCCGTCACTTATCTGGTTTGAGATATACTTATATTTAATATTTGAACAGTTAGATTTTAATGGAAGACTTTTTTCCCTCTAGTGTTGGTCCACAAGGTGCAATGATCAATTGAGTGTTATGAAAAGAAATTTTGGAGAAGCTAAATGCATTCAACAATGCTTACCTGTGACCCCATGGCGGGACGAAATATAAGCAACAATGTACACGATTGTCTTGAATATTTCGTCGATTCAAACCGCTTTCGTCGGTGAAATATTGTCTAAATTGTTCATCGATATAGGCTGTACAAACTCGCCAACTATCTTCACAATTAACAGCATCACCAAATCCAGGAGTATCCACAACAGTGAGTCGTAATTTAACACCTCGTTCTTCAATATCCATGGTTTTCTTTTCGATGCATGTGGTCTTTTTGATTCTTTCACCAACCTCTGGTATATGCCGATTTTTGTACAAATCTCCCAGGAATAGGCTACAACTTCAATGTTTAACTTCTGTGTTTTATAAAATTGCCTTAATTTACTCACCTATTAATTAAAGTTGATTTTCCCAAACCACTTTCTCCGACCACCATAAGCGTAAAATCGAATCCTCGCTTTACAGATTTGCGATGAACTTGCTCCGGTAGTGTGGCAAATCCAATATAGTCTCGTTCTCCCTTGTCTATCTGAAACAATTTGCGATATCAAGTTTTCATAGTTCAAATCGGAAACAGAAACGGCAAAGCTTACACATTTCTGTAATAGATCCAGCAAAGTGAATTACTTTAAGTACATAGATTTGTACCTCTAGTCACTTATTAATAGACAACAATGCCAACAAAGCATGCAAAACAGAAAATTCGATCCGTGGCGAAACTAAAACTCGTTTTAGATTCATGTGAACCGTTCAATTGTATACACCCAACGAACGCAAAGTATAAAAATATCTCGAGAATTAAAATCTGCAACTCGTCTGCAATTCAAATGCGTTTCCTTAGTGCGATTTCGACCCAGAGTTTATGCAAATGTAATAGGCGAAATTGCACTACGTCACAATTTTAACTTCGGAAACATTTTTTACTTCACTAGTAAAACTAGTGTTAGAAACGCAGATCTAAATTGGTTTCGTCATTTCACTTGATTGATGGAACTATGTGTTAAGTACATACAATACCAGGATGATTTAATTATTAAATTTATAATAATTGAATTATTAATTACTGTTAATCAATTTCAATAAAAGCAATTTGAAATAATGAGAATCAATGTGAGTTGACGGCAAGGCATTTTATCTATAAAACATTGATTAATTTTAGAGGATTTCTTTTCAAATCCAATGTAAATAACACCCTTTGATTAAATTAATTTTTTCTAGGAAATATCTAGGAAGTCTTTTCATTAATGAATAAAAATATTAAGTATAAAATCGCCTTCGAAAGATGTAAATTTTTTAAATATAAATTAATTGTAAGAAAATTATCTTTAAATATGATTATTGCATAATCATACGTACTTTCAATCAATTTTAAATGAGTCTAGGTATTCTTCGATTTCCATACCTAAGTTTTAAATTTTTATTTTTTTTTTAAGTCAAGCTTAACGACTATAATACAAAAGTTCTTTAGGGATGAATCTTAACAAGAGAAAAATAGTTAGAACCGACTTGGGGAACCAACTGAGACTCCAGAAGGTAAAGTATAAATTATAAGCCATAAGGCGCTACTTATAATGATAAACACATATAAACCGTATCTTTGTAATTTTCTATTAATTCCGTCATAAATTTGGTACACATTTGAATATAATTTTTTTAATTAAATATAATGTAATATAAAAGGGCATCAAATGCATTCCTCACTGAAAATAGGTAGGTACCTAAATGGTTAAGGTGACCTCTAAAAACTATACTACGACATGTAGGCAAAATCGAAGGCATTTGATAATTACATAGAAGTAGATTAATAGGTGTGTATTACTGTTAGTGAATATTATTATAGTAAAAGAAAATTTTTGGTAAAGATAATTTAAGTAATTAAAATAGATGAAGAGAATAATTATAAGTCTAAAATAAAGTCTGAATCAGTAGCTTACAAACCACTAGTTTTCGCGACTATTTTTTGCATCTGTATATCTTAAGAAGTTTAAATAAAGAGTTAAAAAAGGTAAAGGAATATTAGCTAAGCAAAAAAGCCAATTCCTTAAATCTCGATGATGAAATTTATCTACTTAATTCACATTATTGTATATGGGGAAACACTAGCATCCTATAAAACTATTGGGGCAATTGAGACAAACAACACTGTAACTTTTGGGGTACAATTTAAGAAACTATAAACTAATTGTAAGATATAAGGCTGTTTATTTTGAAAAAGTAATTTGTTAATTTTGATGAAATTAAAGGTTTTCGCTACTTCAGGGTAATAGGAACTTGGTTATATAAATTTATTTTGAGAGAATTAAAGTATCTAATCTTTTAAAGTCTAAATGTTACTATTACAACTCAAAATACAAAAATACAAATACGTGTTGTTTGATGCACTTAAAAAGAAAAACGGTTTTCAGAATAACCGGTCGTATATACTAGTGACTAGTGAGGTATTACTAATTTAAATTTGCATTTATGATACGTTAGTGTATATTTTCGGATTTGAATAAACGTTTAGGAATGTTTCTAATCAATTTGAAAAAATAAAAATTGATTACTACATCATAAATTGCATTGATAAGACTTTCAATTTGTTATCATTAAAAAATAAAATTTAAATTTATCATTTTGTAGGTGACATCGAGTTCAAATTGAACGCGTTACATATTTTGAAATTGAAATTTGAGATATCGTTTTATTTAACATGAAACGCTGACACTAACGATAAGAAAACGGGACCGAGAAATTATCATTAAATGCGTGGGTGTTAACTTCTTTGAAACATTATCATCAAATTGTACCTACTTCAGTTATAGTTCTCAAAACCGACGAAGCAAAAGAACAAATTTGCTTACTAAAGAAATTTTATTTGTCCCAATGAAAATAAACTAAACAATTTACGTAGACTTTCATTAGATACAGATAAAATAATTACTCAATAAAACGTAATCAAAATAAATATCTCCTTAGTTAAGAGGCCTCAATACTATCGGCTTGCTTTGTATTTTTAAGTACCATAAGCAAATTATTATAAACAAACTTTTCAAAGAACTCAAAAATTTTGTCAGCAATTCAATTGAATTATACCGAAAAAATCAATAGAAACAATTCAAGTTACGACTACAAGTTACAATCATAGTTGATTTAATTTTGGCAACGCCTTTCACTTATTGGCACTGTTTAAGATCAATTAGTTATGGTCTCAACAAATTTTCTGTTGTAAGTTGACTGACCAACTAATTGCCATTTCCGCTCTTTGGTTCCATTAAATATTAATTGAAAACGAAATTAAAATCTTCAAGAAAATACCAGCAAACTGAAGAATAAAAATTGCACAAAATTGATTTATTTTATTCAATCTTTCTCTTATTCTATATTAGGAATTAATCAGTTGCCTTGCATTACTATGTAAGGTATTTAGGTACAATAATTGTAGCCAGTGACTATTTTTAGAAATATTTCTTCAAGTTACACCTATTTCTTCAAATACGTATATCTTCAATGAGACAAAACGAAAAATTGATAAATAAATGCTTATAATGGAGGAAACGTGCGTTTTTTTATTGAAGTAATGAAGGCTTAAAATGTTAGTTGATAAGATAAATGATTTGAATTTAATGTAAACTGAAGGATGTGTACAAACAAAACTTTCATTTTCATTAAGTCGCACGTTTATTTGTCTACCTATAAAGATAAGAGAGTATTTCAAAATTTTCTCGATTTTAAATGATTTCAGAAAATCCAATGGTTATTCTTCTATAAATGGATACCTCTAGATAAAATGGAAAAACTATAAATCTTAAGGAATTGCTTTTTTTAATTTGTTAAGTTATATCTTAAGTCTTCCTTTTAGATCAGGGGTGATAAAACGGCTAGTTTGGTGTAGATTTTCCGTATTAAGTTTTTGAATATAATGATAAGTGTATTGATAAGATAAAGGAATTAATTACAAACAATTTTCTACATTTTAATATTGGGATATTCAGTTGTTGTTTTAACACAAATTTCCTGGCCTTGTAGACCAAACTTTGTTTTGTTCACTGGCCTTATTTATAAGAACTAGGGATTCCCGCACTGTTTCCAATCCCACGAGATTTTTGTTGGATTAACTTCGTAATAGTGGGATCCTGCGGATCCCGCAGAGCCTAAATTTGAGCTGGATCTCGCTGGATCGCGGTATCCCACTTTGCTGCAATCTCTAATAAGATCCTTCATGATTAGAAACTTTGATTCTATGAAAAAGATTGTGAAATAAAATCAAACAATTTTGTGATTTTATGTATTAAACTTATTATTCAACCTACAAATTCTTTACATAATATGCTTATTTGCGGTGATGTCTATGCCTTTGTCAATCTAAATGCTACTAAATGAGGAAAAAATTTCTAAAATTTGTTAGTATCTCAAATTTTTCTTTTGGACCATTAAAATTCCCTAACTTTCCAGATTCCGTTGACCGCTAGACACCCTGAATATTATTATACAATGTTAGCTAATCTGTGCGAAGTCTTTATCAAATATATTATTCTCAAAAATTTATAAGATCTGGAATTTCAAATCCGGTCGAACAATCTAAAGCTTGTAAACAATTGGTTGATAATGAAGAATGAAACTAAAATTAGTATATTTATCCGAAACAAAAAAATTCAAAATTTTTATTTCTGTAAGATGTACAACCAATTTTCGCTGACACTAAAATCTTAAATTGGTGTTAAATTGGTTCAAGTATACTATAACTGAACTACATTTTAAAAGATAAGAATTAGGATTAGTGAAAAATTGCTTAACTTTTTTTAAATTTCTGTTTCGAAAAGTTACCACTTTGGGACTAAAGCCTTTTATCTTGATTTGCATATATGTTATGTGTTGTAAAGAAAAATGTTTTCTTCCTGGTTCCAACTATTTCCAGAATAGTTCAAAAGTTTTTAAAGGATTAAAAAGATATTTGTTCGCTTTTTAAGTATAACTCTTCCAATTCTTCTTGTTTTCTAGATATTTTTTATTTCTTCTAAATTTTAACCCGGCAATGTTGCGGCAAAAGAACCAATGAAAAAATTTTTGTAGGAAATTGAGCATTTTACAGATAAAATATATTATTGTTATTGAAACAATGATAACGACAAGTGAACTCGTCAAAAATTATAAAATACCTTTTATAAAATCTTCGGTTTCTTATAAAAATATCTTTTTGGATTCTTAAACAAAACTTTATGTCATTCTTACAGGAAATTAGTGAGGCGTAAACTTTAAAAACTATTTAAACATTGTAACCTATTTAAACTTTTTGCACCTGTTTAGAAGATTTTTTTAAACTTCCCAATATAAGTTTTGGATATCAATAAGTAAATAGATGTTGGATGATAGCATTGTGGAAAAATTTTCTTTGGAATTTTCCTAAAACTGCTTTAAAATCGTATTGTATGTGAAAGTTAAAGTCACCCATATAAACACTCTAAGAAATCAAGAAAAACGAATCACTCACCTGACATTGTTTTATTGGAAAATCCCTCGACTTTTCGCACCACAAAAACTTTTCTTCACGACCAGTCGTTCACTGAAATGAAAAACACCGATCACTCTCATGAAATCGTTTCACAAAAATCAAGAAATAGAAATGTTAAACTCTAACTTAACATTTCTTTCCTCAATTTCCTTCATTCTTCGGCATCATTGTTTTGATCTGAGACCAATTCTCACGCACGTACGAGTTAACAAACAATTCAATATTCAAATTAAATTAACATGAATCCACATGAAACCTCACTACAACGTGCATCTTTTCTCATTCTAACTCTAAATATTTCTTTTTTTATTCAAACACTATAACGAATCGTTTCCACCAACAAATAAATATTTGTTAACTAGAAAATATACATTTTCTTTCATCAAAATATTTTTATTTCCACGACAATATATGAAGACAACCGTTCGATGGACGCTTGGCTTACGACTGATTCTAGGCAATAATTTATTAGATTTAATAATAGTGAGGCGTACTCATGGTAGTTGTAACAATAAATACACACACTAATATCATAATATGATAGTATTAAGTACATTCTACACAGAATACAGATATCTTATGAATAAATAAAGCCAAGTGAATCAAATTTTTTGTCTTTCAAATCCACCGACCTCTTCTGCCCCTTCTTTCTCTCAATCAATCCGAAATTAATCATTAAATTTAAAAAGAAAAAAACACATTATACAATTGCAGCTAGTAGTCCGGAAATTATAAAAGCATGAACGAGTGGCTCTTAAAAATCAATTAAATTCAATTTGAAAAAAAGGAGGTTCATCCATTCAGTTAATAGCTATGATTTATGAGAATATGAATATTTAAAAAAATTTAAAAATTCAAAAATAAATCATTTGCAAAACTAATTAATACCTGAAGGAAAACCACCATCTGTGAATTATAGAGTTTATAATTGGTGATAGACTCAAAAATACAAACTTTTGGAATTTGAGGAAGACTTTTATACTCTATAATAACTCTTTTATTACTGTTTTTATAAAATATCCTCAAAAAAAAAAATCGTTTACTGCTAAATTGTAAATATAAAGGCATATAAAAGCCTATTATTTGAGTAAAACTTTCAAAAACAGTCATAGTTTTCCAAATAAAGACGTTAGAAAATTCATTTTAAAATTTAAACAATTTTTATTTGTACAAAAGTAAACAGTAATCGTAGAGACTTAACGATAAACTATCTCAAATCAAATTTTCTTCTATAATTGTACAATTGTAACAAATAAATTATTTATAACAATTACCGCTTAAAAGCGGCAACATTTGTTAGGTAATTTTAATGAAAATTATTGAAAAAGCATTGAGAAAATTGTTATCATTGGTTTCCACAAAATGCAAAATGAAATGTCAAATTGCTGTACTTGTAAATGATTCATTGAAAACCCAAGAGATAAATATAAAACAGTAAAGCTAAAATACAAACTTTTAACTATAAAATTGAAGTAATCACAAACCATTAAACACTTATTATTGTGAACATTTTATAAAAACTAGCCAAAAGAAGCACTTTTTTGTGTTACTTTATTTCAAGCTATTAAAGCTCAAGTTATTTATTAAAAGAGAAGGAAAACTAGCATTTGTGGATTATAGAGTTTATAATTAGTGATAGACCCAAAAAGGCAAACTTTTGAAATTTGAGGAAGACTTTTATACTCTATAATAACCGTTTTTACTGTTTTTATAAAATATCCTCAACAAAAAAAAAACTGTTGACTGCTAAATTTTAAATAATTTTAATTTTAAATGGATTTTCATGAAATATATTGGCTTATAAAAGTCTCTTATTTGGATAAAACTTTCAAAAACACCCATAGTTTTCCAGACATAGACGTTAGAAAATCCATTTTAAAATTTAAACAATTTTTATTTGTACAAAAGTAAACAGTAATCGTAGAGACTTAATGATAAACTACCTCAAAGCAAATTTTGTTCTTCTATAATTGTAACAAATAAATTATTTTTTACAATTCCCGCTTAAAAGCGGCAACATTTGTTGAGTAATTTTAATAAAAATTACTGAAAAAGCATTGAGAAAATTGTTTTCATTGGTTTCCACAAAATGCAAAATTAAATGCCAAATCGCTGTACTTGTAAATGTTTCATTGAAAACCCAAGAGATAAATATAAAACAGTAAAGTTGAAATACAAACCTTTAAACTATAAAATTGAGGTAATCACAAACCATTAAACACTTATTATTGTGAAAATTCTATAAAAATTATCCAAAAGAAGCTCGTTTTTGTATTAGATTATTTTAAACTTTTGTAATTCAAGTTATTTATTAAAAGAGAAGGAAAACTAGCATTTGTGGGTTATAGAGTTTATAATTAGTGATAGACCCAAAAAGGCAAACTTTTGGAATTTGAGGAAGACATTTATATTCTCTAATAACCCTTTTTTTACTGTTTTTATAAAATATCCTCAACAAAAAAAAAAACTGTTGACTGCTAAAATGTAAATAATTTTAATTTTAAATGGATTTTCATGAAATATATTGGCTTATAAAAGTCTCTTATTTGGGTAAAACTTTCAAAAACACCCATAGTTTTCCAGACATAGACGTTAGAAAATTCATTTTAAAATCTAAACAATTTTTATTTGTACAAAAGTAAACAGTAATCGTAGAGACTTAACGATAAACTACCTCAAACCAAAATTTCTTCTATAATTGTAACACATAAATTATTTTTTACAATTCCTGCTTAAAAGCGGCAACATTTGTTGGGTAATTTTAATAAAAAATACTGAAAAAGCATTGAGAAAATTATTTTCATTGGTTTCCACAAAATGCAAAATGAAATGCCAAATTGCTCTACTTGTAAATGATTCATTGAAAACCCAAGAGATAAATATAAAACAGTAAAGTTGAAATACAAACCTTTAAAGTATAAAATTGAGGTAATCACAAACCATTAAACACTTATTATTGTGAAAATTCTATAAAAATTATCCAAAAGAAGCTCGTTTTTGTGTTAGATTATTTCAAACTTTTGTAGTTCAAGTTATTTATTAAAAGATACATTTGCACTGTATTGTAAACTGATAAATGGAATTTATAAACGGAAATTACTGATAATAACAAGCACAGGTGTATTTAATGAATATTTTTTTCTATACACTTAATTGTTACCATTTGTTGTATGGAAGAATAGTTGTGTCGGCAAAGAACACTACGCCCGCGCATTATATCGTTGCGCCCTGTACATACTGAACGCACCCTTCGGAATATTTCACATTGGTCATTGTATATTTGTTCGATCAATAATACTAAGAGAAATTCACCCTCTCAATTGCACAATGCATTCGAACATACATGTGACCCATGTGACTTTACATAATGTATGTTAGGGGTGCCTTAATAAACGAGGGTACTAGGATTAGATGCTTTTAAATATATGCTTACACTTCAATTCTTAGATACTTAAAACTCATATCAGAGCTTTTGCATAAAGCTCATTATTTACCCTTGGTAATGAGCATGCGCAACACCAACGTCAAATAGCTACATTATTTTATTTCGCATAACAATATTTGAAAATTAAATGTTAAAATCAAATCATTAAATCATTCTTTTGGGATTTAAAAACTACCTAAAATTAACTAATTGATAAAAACTTGAAAAACGTTTAATAATAGAACTACTAGAAATCATACATTGCTTCGATTGCTTGCCTTAAATGTGATGTAGTATAATGGGTTGCCTATACTTACCAGAAATAAAATTATAACAATGAAACATTAAAAAATTTTGATTCTTTTTACTTTAATATCTTAAACAAAGCTTACCATTTATCAAAATACAGCCAAGATTCTCCCTAATAAAAATAAATCAAAAATCGAAGGGGACTAAACATGGTTATTTATTGCCTAGTAAAAGGGTCGATTTAGTAATAGGTCATGGATTTTTCGCCCCAACCGATTTGTCTTCTAATGGATTTTTTAATGATGTATTGGGATTTAAGTTTTATTGACATTGAATTGTTACGATTTTAAAACATTAATTTATGGGAAGTAATTAAATCATAGTACTTTAAATCAAATAAATCAAAAGATTAATGTCGAGTTTAATTTCAAGATCGAAATTTTAAACGTTATAATAAACTGTGTTTACATATCAATGCGTGATCTGTTCTATTCCTTATTGTCATTAACAATAGAACTTTACACTAATACTTTAAAAACTAAAGTTTAATGAACTTAGTAAAAGTTCTGTGAACTAATAACTTTTGAAGAAAAGACCATATAATTTACTCCGAAAGCTACACCAAATATTCTTTCTTTTCATCAAATAATTCCTAGGATATAATAAAAACTGATCAGGTCTGATCATTCAATTGATAAGCCTTTAGTATAGCCTCGTAAAACTTACATTAAAAATTTAATTTGTTTTCCAAATTTAAAACCTATATTTAGTTCAAAAATTGTTTTTTGAAATAAACATTGAGTTCATTTTGTAAACTCGTCAAAAATTCCTTTTCATCCCCATTTTGCAGCTGTGTAAGTTTGGGAATCCCTTGTTTAAACTATTAGATAAATATTTGTAAAATTTCTACTTTAATTTCACATTAAAATTTTAAACTTTCTTCTTCAATGGTTTTCATGATAATTCAAGATTCATGAGAAAAACTTTCAAGTTTCCACCAAAAACCTTATAAAAGCAAAGCTCATCTCTTCTTTTCCATATCTGTGTTTACTTGACAATACCACACAGTGTTTAAATGAAAAAGGATAAAAAATTTATCTAAGACGCCGATTTTTTTTAAAATAATTAAGTGCTATAAATGGGTAAATAAAATAAATAAAGTACTAATCTACTTCTATAATCTAAATGTTTTCGACAAGTAAATTGAACATGTGATCGATGCTGTATTGATAATCACTTAATTCATTTAATATATAATA
Source organism: Sisyra terminalis (assembly GCA_958496175.1). NCBI lineage: Eukaryota > Metazoa > Arthropoda > Insecta > Neuroptera > Sisyridae > Sisyra > Sisyra terminalis. The sequence continues at coordinate 60,490,672 of OY292274.1, forward strand.
TACATTTTTATAAGTAGCCAAATTTCTATATATATTATACAGAATGTATAAACAGTCAACTCTATACATACAGTATTTATGTATAAATATTCAATTTAATCTTTTATTTGGAAACCAGTAACTTTCCGTGAAATACAGTGTAATCTTACTAATCCGGCACTATTAAAAACCGGAGGGTGCCGGATTATTGGAATATTCGGATTACTGGATTACAGTGAAAAAGTCATAGGTAATGAATAAAATAAAGCATTTCATAGAAGAAATAAATGTATGCACTGGTATAGAGGGGGAGGGAGGCGTGGGCGAAGAGTGCCTGATTATTGGACGTGCCAATCTATCGAAGTGCCGGATTAGTGAAATTATACTGTATTCACAGCCCAACACTGACACAATTGACAAATGATTAAAATTAACAATTGATTGAAATCCAAATGACAGTTGAAACTAATGACATGATAGTTCAAATTTGAGACAATTTTATTTGTATTCCACTCACGTGTTTTCAACTTTATATTCTTTGTCCTTGTCTTTGCCGCACACGTTTGCTTAGTATGTATTTTGATATTAGAAGGAAATTGTGTTTATAATTGTATCATATTTTAGTAATCATAAACCACTTATAAGTGGTGTTCCAGTTCAGGCACTATCGGAAGAGACTACGGCAGTGGATTGAAGACATCTTTTTAACGACACCAAAGAAGTATAACTTCTTACGACGTACATAAGTGCTCATACCGTCTTGTTCTTTAGATTGAGCTTCCATTAAATTTATTACTTCATATACTTTAGAAATGTTTTATCTGTATTTAAAGAAAATTGTAACATTCATAGAAATGCTAATTTCTTGTATTAAAGTATTAAATTGTATGTTTTTTCTTTCTGTTCGGAATATAAAACCTTTAAAGAATTTTCTTGAGTAATTTTCAAGGCATTACTGTTATTTGATTTCAATGCCAATGGAATAAAAGTTTTAAAATAGTGATTGTTGAAATAAAAACGTTCGAATAATACAACAGAAGAAGTAGTATCTGCTGGCTATAATGAACGTCACAAATGTCTCTGGCAAATAAATGCTTTTGCACATTACCCTCTCCGTTAAGTTTTTTTCTTTCGAATTTGAATCAATGCAAATTAGGCCATTCTAGATGGGTAAGTGGTGGAAGTTTCGTGGTAGTAGTCGTCGTGACGTTCGAAGAGTACTTAGCCGTGTAGAAGACCACACCAGCGATCAGACGTGTTTGACTTTGACTTTGGAAGGTTGTGCAAACAATTATGCATCCAACTTCCTAAAACTAAACCATTGCGTACCTACAGCTTATCGACATAAAAGTTTTGTGGGGAATTCCAATCAATTTGTGCCGAACCACCTGATTTACGTTCCATTGTTGCACCATTTAGCCACTGTGCTTCCAACAAACGGTACAGGTAAATGTTGACTGATTTTATTTTATTTCTAAGTTAAAATAACCGTGACCCTGCTTGAAAAGTAAGTGTTACCAATTGGCGACCTGACCTAGACCTCGAAAATACTTGAACCTCATTCAATTATTTCAAATCATGCCAAGTGTTACACCATTAAATTTTCTTCTAAATCATTTCCTCGAAACATTTTGTACAAGTTTCTAGCCTTACGAAACCAAAATCTATCATCTTGCTTTTGAGGAAATCGCATGAATTTAAGGCCACCTCTTTTCAGATTGCAATTTTGAGAGAATTTTACAGTTGTGCCTGTGCGAATTCTAGGTCAATGTGTGCATACTTACGGATATGTTCCAACCGACCGTTGTAACAGTGAAAGTAAAGCTTTTATTGATTTTAAAACAGCAAACAGACTTTAAGTTGCGTGAAATTTACATTTTTTTTTGCGCTAATCAAAAATGCGACCCCAGCAAATGTTTGCCACTAATGGTTATCGGGTTGTAAAGGTTGTAAGGGGTATAGATAAATTCTAGAAAAACAATTTTAATTTTTCTTATTATTACCAAGTTTAGTACAATTAAGAACAGGCTCTTGTCAAAAAAAAAAACAAATCGATCACAGAAGACTATCAGGATAATTTTTTAAAAGCATTTCGGTTCTAATAAAATACACTTTTCCTACAAACTTCAAAGCTCTATTAAAAAATTTAAAAAAAAATCATAAAAAACGAAAAAGATTTTGCACCTAAAATTAAAAACTCATTATCTTTATCGTAATTATGAGAAATAGGTAATTTTTACTGATAGTTAGTTTTAAATGAGAACGATAATATTTTACAGTTTTTAAATTGATTTCAATTTATGTTTCTTTTTAATAAGCGTAAATTTAAAAGCATAAATAAAAGCAATTATTTTCCTTATGAACTAATGAGGAGTTCTTAATAAAGTTTGCCAAATTTGTTGAAAATACCTAAAACAAGCCTTACTTTATTAGTTTTCAGATACAAATATTTAATTGCACCACTTGTGCAGTTCATATTGCAATTTGTGCAGCGGTTCTGGTACTTTTGCTTGATTTTTTTTTGTATTTACTTTCGGGAGAAACCTCAATTAAAGGAAAACAATACCATTGCACAAAACATATAATTTGTGCGTATAAATTTTGATATTACCCGACTTTTATAAAACTGTTCAATTAAGTTTAAGATCTACGCAATTGATGTAGAACTGCACAATAAAAATCACTGTTTTTGATTATGTTATATCTACATTGCATTCTGTATGAGGTCTGGTTAAAAATATGTAGACCAGATGCACCAGAACATAATTTAGGGGTTGCTTCGTCTTGGTTTTCGTCAAAGTACTCTTCACTCCAAAACACACATGTTTCCACTTTTGGAATCAATCCTGGAACGCTTTTTTCGTTGCATTTACCTGAATTTCAAGTGTTTTGAGTTTGGGTCACAAGTAGCAAAGCCAGGGACAAGCGGTAATCGAGAGTTTGGCCAAAAAAAGCCAAAATGAGCTGGAAGAACAAACTTGGGGAGCACAATAGTCCAGACCATTCAACCCTCAGGAATTGTGATTTTTTGACCAAACACTCGATGGCCGTGCTTCCTGAACCAGAACTCGCCAATAGTAACTTTTTCTTGCCACCCAAAATCAAAAGATTTTTGTAAGGAACAAAATTTGAGATGATTTTCGAGATTAAGGCAAATGCAACGATCGTTTCTGGATTATACCCAAAAGTGGAGTAATTTCAAGAGAACCAAGTCATATACGATCTAAATAAAATACTAGGATAGAACTTGTACTAGTACTAGAACTAAATCCCCAAAAAAAAAAAAATACATACAAATTTGTTTTGTAATCAAATAATCCCCATTCGATGTAATTTATTCTCTGCAATTTATAATGATCTTAAAAAGAATTTCAGAGTTCATGTTTACATTTTGATATTCCAGAGAATATTTTATACCAAAAAATACATAAAAGGGAATCAAAGTTAAATAGAATGTAATTAGCTAAATCCCAAAAAAAAAAATCATAAATTTGATTTGTAACCAAATAATCCCCATTCGATGTAATTTATTCTCTGCAATTTATAATGATCTTAAAAAGAATTTCAGAGTTCATGTTTACATTTTGATATTCCAGAGAATATTTTATACCAAAAAATACATAAAAGGTAATCAAAATTAAATATAATATAAGTATAAAGAAAAAAATTGTATTTGAAAACCCATTTTTCTAACAAAAGTTATTAGTACATATTACGAACCCTTATATGCATAAACCTCCTTAATATTTTCATATTACGTTCAAACCATTTTAGTAATTTGGAGAAAAAAAAATACTTTGATTCTTCAACTAATTGAAAAATTATCAATGGTTTGAATGTGAAGATCATTATATCTCTCTTGTTAATGGTTCTCTTCTGAATTAGGGCAGTTTTATTTGCTATTTCTCGAATTTGTTTTTTTGCGGATTTTATGTATAAACTTTTATGTATAAAAATTTTTTAAAAAAATACTTATAATTCATGATTCAAAATGGGAAAAAAGTCCATGTTTCCATATTAAATTTCAAATCTTTAAAATCATCTAAGAAACATGTTTAGTGGTTCATTTTTTATGAAACCAAATGGTAGTCCATAAATCATAGAGCCTACATTATTTGAGCTGAAAATACGTCAAGTGTTTGACCCAGTATCGTTAACAAAGTAAAATCAAGAGGCAGAAGAACAGTGATAGTTGAAGAAGAGTGCCTTACCTTACCTTATTTCTTCAATGTTGTTCAGTTAGGCACATCCAAGTCCCGTTAGTTCAAAAACTATAATTACAATTACCCAAGTGATTATGATGGGCTCTAATGGACAACACAACCTAACCGATCTCCGTCTAAATCCCTATCATTTAACAATTAGAAATAGACGATTTGAAAATTATCGCCGTAAAACTTTCATTATTTTCGCTGTAAAATGATTCTTTTTCAATCAATCAGCTAATTGATATAAAGTAAAAAGTAAAAATTTCTAATAGAAACCAAGTCCTTCAAGTTTTGTCACATCGTGTCGCGATAATTGAACTTTTTACCGAGAAAAAGTTGTTCATTAAACTTTCTATACTGAACACTTCCAATTTCAATGGCAAGTTCAACGGACCAAGGGCTTAGTAATTGATTAGTACTTATATGATGATTTCATGCCAATTTTAAAAATCAAGCAAACTACTTTTGGCTGCTACAGTCCAACGTTCCGACACAAGTATAAATGAAAATTTATGGGAAAATCAATTATTGTCATTTATTGTACTAAGGGTTGAAGTGGTAAAGTTTTATTTTTAAACTTTGATTGCCGATATGCCGTTTGTAAGTGATTTTATTCTCTATTTTCAAAGACGAACAAATATTAATCAGTGAAATATCTTTCAGCCCTTTACTTTAACTTTACTGAAACTAACACTTTAGGATAATTAAAAATAAATTTTAACATGCGTATTTAATATTGTTACTCTAGTTACAAATTCTAAACTTATTTTTAATTCAACTAATGAAAATTATTTATAAACGATTTTATAGAAAGAGAAATGGGGAAGAATAGAATGAGGACTTAGTCAATAACAAAAATGATTAAACATAAAAACAATGAACAATTTTTTAGGGAAACATCTAAAAAACTGGGTTTTCAATTTGCTTAAAATTTTTTTTTAATTTTTTTATTACCCTATTACTATTATTTACTATTACTATTCTATTAATCTACTTTGATTTGAACCAAAACTTTTACCAAAATATACTTTGGTTTACTGTCCTACTCTTGCATATGAAAACAAAGTTACTTATTGCACAAAGAAGCAACACTTGCGATAGTGTTATAGTGAGCAAAGTAAGCAAAAAAACGAAGTCTTTTAGTAGTATTTAGGGATTGCAATATAGATATACTGAAATACCGAAAACCGGTATTTCGAGTCATTTGAATGATTTTATAGTATCGGTACTTACAAGTTTATAAACCGTTTTTTCGGTATTAACAAGAAAATTTTCTACAAAATTATATTGAAGGCTTAGATACAGTACAATTGATGCATTATGTTTACTATGATCACATTTCAAAAATTTGTAATAGTACCATAGCCTGAATAGCGATATTTACACTTTTTGTGATTCTATATATTATACTGTTATTATATGTAAGTTGCCAGTGGTGTAGCTAGGCAACCAAGGGCCCTGAGACAAATTAAAAAATGGGGCCCCACTGCTATGTAAACTGATTAGGTTTTTTTAAAGAAAAATATGAAATATACAAATACTTTAAAAATGCTAAGCTACTTAAGCTCTTTTTTTTGCACTGCAGGGCAGGTAATAAAAATATTAAACAGTAACAACATAAATTACAATTAATACTTGGTATAGGTTTGGCTAATAAAACCAAATAGAGAAAATTCAAGGGTTTATTATATAAAGGTCGGGCCTACCAACTGACTAAATAACAATTATATTTACAATTTTTCCTAGCTTTAGTTTTCGCAAAAGTATCAATGACTTCGTTTAAATCCAGGCTTGATGCGGTTTTGTTTTCAATTGCTATTAGCGATAAATATCGGAGTCGAGTTTGGGTCATATTATTTCTTAAATATTTTTTTATTATTTTTAATTTCCTAAATGACCTTTGAGCTGCTGCAGAAGTGGCAGGAATTGTAAAGAATAATAACATCGCTGTAAATACTTCCATTAGATCGCATTCTAGCACTCCATATTTGCTCATTATTTCCTTACATAATTGGTGAACTTCCAACTGAATTTCCAAAAGTTCAGTTCGATCGAGATTTCTGGTAAGGATTCGAGGGCCCCCTGAGCTTGAGGGCCCCGGGGCACTGCCCCGCCTAGCCCCTACGTAGCTACGCCACTGTATATGAACCATCTTTGAAACTTAGACTACTTTCAAAATAAACAGCTCAATTATTTCTTTTATTCATAAATTGGAGTCACCAAATCTAAGTGCATGTATTCTGCTTACAGAGAAAAGGTGAATATTGTTTACAAAGTTTTTAATGTATTTTCTGTATTCATGCCTTCATACTCATTAGTTTAATGTAAAACATCTCTATAAACGCAGGGTAATCGAAGGTATCAACCATATAATGATTATAAACGCATTATGTTGTAAGTAAAAGTAAATTGTTAGCTCTTTGAAAGTTATTATACTTCATTGCTGCTTATAGATTGGCAACAAATCCTGTAAACATCATGGAACCAAATAGTTTAACCATTCTTCAAAAATATTCAAATTTTTAGAGGTTTTCTGAAAACGTTTGTTGGGTTGGCCTATAAAGTGTTTTTTAAATGGAAATTTTTGTTTCGCTTGACAAATCAATTGGAGCGTTTCATCCGTTCAACTTTCCATGATTTCCCAGCCAAACAATGGAGGCGTTAAATTTTTTTCACACCTACCATAATTGTTTTGTTCAGGCTGTACATGAAGCTCAAAAAAAAAGTAATCATTTAAGCGACGAACCACTATTTAACAATGAATCAACATGCAAATCAAGTTGTGCAACCATTGAAGTCAATGCGATTTGTGTATCAATGAAAAACGCCACAATAATTTGCATAACTTGTCTGCATATATATTAGCAAAAGAAGCCAAAATAAATCTTCAAATTTACCACTTGATTCTGTGTTAAATTTAAGATTCAATCGAAAATTCACCTCTTGAGAATTTCAATGAGTGAATTGTAGGATATTATTTACCGCACGCATCAATGAAGGATGCATTGACCATTTCATTAAGGAGGTCAAATGATGATAAATAGATACACATCAAGCGTAAAATCACGCGAATTAATAAAATTTATTGAGAAATATAATATCGAATCGTTCGTAGTTTATATTTAAAAATCATAAAAGTTATAATTTCGTATCCACTCGAGTATTTAACAATGTAATTTAATATCTATTAATATTTGCGTTCCATGCCTTAGGTACTCAATGAGTAAATACTTTCCTTACATATTGCAACAATTATCGGTTGTGTAACTGTAAAACGTTCATTTATGAGATAAAGTTGAAAAAAACAGCAAAAAGCGGTTTAAATTTTTTCAGATAAAGTTTCAACTGTGTTTTTTGAAGTATTGGTTTTTCCCTCATTTTCTACGTTTTATGATTTATTTCGAAAGATATTTTTTGTATTGGAATCTTTAATATTTTCATTTATAGTAACAATAATAATAAACCTGTTATTATAATGGAAATAAAAATGTTTAAAGAAAAATCATAGGCATACTAATAAGAAAGAAATGAGAAAAGAGTAATAGATCGTAATAGATCGATCGTCCTCAAGTTGTGAAGTCATGATATCCTTTTTATATTGACTCCCCATTTGCCTTTAATCTTCTCTTCGATCGCTGAGGATCACCAATCTAGAAAAATCAAAAATTAAATGAAATATAAATAGATACTATACTCATTTAAACGAACAATTACGACACTCATGGTTCTTTTTTTTTTCTCAAAAATTCTATGACTTTCCTGTTTAGATTTTACCATTTTACGATCTATTTTACATTAATTGCCGTATGGCTTTTTAAAGAAAAAACACCCATTATGTAAAAAATCAGGAAAAAAAACTTTAGTGAATAGAGTCCTTCATAGAATTCTTTTGGTTGTAAAATTACTGATACTTTTTAATGGTATATGCATTTGTATTCTGTTATATTCCGCTATTGTCAATGATTGCCTTATTAAAAGATAAAATAAATACAGTAGCAATCCTTTTTGTAGTAGGTTTTTAAATTAAGCATTTTGATCAAAAAAATCTGTAATTTTATTTCACAAAATTTCCATATTTATTCAACAAAGTTTCTATACTTTCCCGAGCAAAATATCAATATTTTTTTGAGTGTAGAAACAGTTTAATTTTACCTGTGTAAACTAGAAATAATGAGCTTTAAGCTGTATAAACCGGGGACCTACTAAAGTTAACTATATTTTTTTGGAGCATAGATTTAAATGTCGTTATAAAAATCCATTCTTCAATCATTTCGACCATTGATTTTTTACAACAAAAAATGTCCTCATTGTAATGAATAGATAAACAGTGAAAGTGGAAATTAGAAAAAATAAATAAATTCGAGGTTATTATCTTTTGTGAAAATTATCTGTAAATACCGCCTCGTCCGTAACAATAAGCATATTGTATTCATTCAAAATTTGGCTATAATAAAAGTATTAAATTTCTTTGAAAATTTCTATCTGCAACCTAAAATTAAATAATTTTATTTTAATTAACCACTATTGCATGATAAAGGTAGTTTAGGAAACAAGTAAATTTCATTCCAGATATATATTTCATAATATCTACACAAATTTCCTGCTGAAATAAAAATTGCATATTTTTTGCTATTTTAGCTGAAACTTTAAAGTGCGTATTCATCACCTACAAGTTGTGATTTGGAAATCAATAAAAATTATTCAATAAATTATTGTATGTTTAAATTATACAATTTTCATGGTACCCAGTTTTACAATTTTCATATAAACTGAAAATAAAAACCACTTTTGAAAGACGTTATAATCTAGCAAGTTTTATCACCATCTTTGAAATCCAAGAATTTTCATCTTTTACAATGGTGTAATTGTTGTTTGATTTTATTCTGCTGTAAAATTTAATTCAAATTAACAATTATCTTTAAAGATATGTCATCAATTATTCATATAAATGACTTTTTGTGGTTTTTAATTTCAAGACTTATTTGTATGAATTGTTGTATCCTTTAGTCGTACATATATGGTGAGCTTTTCCAAACGAAAATTTTCTCCAAATTATTATATCAAACAAATCGTTGATCTATCAAAACAGTTAATTTAAAAAGAAGATTTAAAAATGAAAAACGCTTTTCCAAAAGTTGGGTGTCAAATTTAAATACGCAAAAAGCTTTCAAAGTTTTATAGTACGTTAGTACAGATAAACAGGAAAAGCAAATTGTTCATTTGATAAAAAATAATTAAATCTAATTATTGTTTTACAACAGAAAATTACAATTTAATTACCCATCGACACATCTATCGTCTTTCAAGGTTGATATGTAAATGGTAAATCTATTTTTATGAAATAAATTGAGTTTTTAAAATGGAATTGAACAGGACTTAATAAAATTAATATTATTAGATTCTTTTATAGGTATATAAATATACCTTTTTTAAAAATTTAAAAAGAAATGATTCCTAATTAAGATTGCAGTTATAAATCAATTCTAAAAAATTTACAAACTTTTGAATTTTTAACAAAAGAGTATCTTGGTTGGAAAATTGAACTTAAATGTCGGAACCAAATACTATGAACCTTAGTAAACAGGAAAAAAAATAGTAAAGTATAACTATATTCGGGAAAATCAACGAAGAAAGAATAATAAAAATCGAAGGTATGATAAGAAAAAACCGCTAATTGGGGGGATAGCATTCTGGAACATTGGAAGAATAAAAGAAAGGGATAAAGATTGAAATTTTGGACCTTTTGGAAAGAAAAATTGATCTGCTCTGATCTGGATAAACTCACCAGGAAAAGATAAAAATTTTGGGAAGTTAAAACTGTCGTTTGGCCGGAAACTTAAAATTAAAGATTGGCAGAATTTTCTTTCTTGAAATTTATATTATCATGGAAAAACTTTAGAAGTAAATAGTTTTATCTATTTGTTTAAGATTCAAAATTTTTCAATGAAAATATAAATAAACTTAATGCAAATGTAAAAATTGATATTCTAGTAGTTATACCCGGTATAAATTTTCTAGACTGAACATCAAAACATACCAATAGTTATTGATTTTTAATTTTTTTCAATAAAATTTACGGTTTTCTAGAAGAATTTTTTGAAGCTGAATTTTCAATAAGGAATGATAAGAAAATTAAGAATGCCGACTTTGTAATATTTGTTATCAAAAAGTTACTCTACAAAAAAGATCAAACCATTTTTGTTGGCTCCTTTATTAAATCGATAGGGATCACTTTGGATATACCCGGATAACTTCTTTAGTCGAAAGGAGAAAATTTACAGAAAACATATCTTATTGTGGTATTTAAAATAAGTGCACTAGGTGTTAATTTGAAATGACATAATCGAATACCGTGAACTTGTTACTAACATTGTAACATTGTATTGTAGTAAAATTAGTTCTTCGAAAGGTATATTGGTATGTATGGAAATATCATCGTATTATGTATACATCTAGATATATCCCATAATTCTATTAATACGTTAAACTTCCTTATTTTTCAGTAACAGCCTTTACAAGTAATGCTACTTAAAAGACATTAGTAAGTTTATAACAAAACAGCTTTTAATTGGGAGGAAAAAAACTAGTGAATTCATGTGGATTGGATGAAAGAAAACTATATGAAAAAGAAGGCAAGAAATCCAGATTCATTTCAAGCTCTGATAGTTCTCGGTTACGCTTTTTGAAACTATGTAAAATATTCACCAAAAAAAAAAAAAATAATAATTGGATCACAACAAAATGTCTAGAAACAGTAAACCTAGATTTATCTTTTTAATCAAATCTGCATCTGAATCAATTTAGTTGAAATCCAAAACCAATGCATATCTGTTAAATTATCATGGGAAAATACTATTTTGCACAGATCATAAAAATTTTATCAATGGTTTCTATCAAATTTTTCTGTTAATTAAACTCGAATTTCTACACTTTTGTAATTTAAAGAAGGCAATAAAACGCTTCTCTTGGGAACCTATAAAACGAATCTGGAGCATAAAGGTCACATCCTATTTATACATATGACTGCCAGTAATAATTGTGTCTAATAAACTTGAGATTTTCTTACCGATTCTGAACATTTTTTTTTAATAGAAATGTCACGAATGTTGATTTAGTTCGATCTATTTTTAGATCTTTAGAAGTTCATGCAATTGGAAAACTAAACGAAAAAAAAATTGTTGGATAGTTGTGATTCATTGTAATATGATTTGGGCAAAATTACACAAAACGTATGAAATTGATCTAACGGTTAACCGACATCCTCCTTTGCGATAATCGTTTTTTATGTTAAATAATACAAACAAATAAATTCATTAGTTTCCGTCCACTGACTTTTATTTCCTCTATTACGAAAAAAAATCAAACTTCCTGATAAAACTTCTACTGATTACAATCGTTAATGTTGTGGTTTTAGTTTGGGAGTAAAAAATCGGTAATATCTTATACTATTGATAGTTTTGCGTCACACAATATATATAGCCAGCATAATTGATTCCTGGGACGAATTCAAATATTCAAATTTGCTTTAGTGCGTCACTCATAAAATTTATAGTCATAGGTACAAAAAATGATAATCGATGAAACTTGTCGCAGTTTATCATTGAAAAAAGGCGTGACATTTACTTCAATATCACGGTCAAGTTCAACGACACATTCTCGTTTGAAACGGAGATGAAATTGGAACAGTTTCTTAATAAGCTACCAGTACTTGTAAAGAAAAAAATCGCAACGATCGCAACCAACACATTCAAAATCCGTACGATTTGAATTTTTCTTTTATTCTTTTAGATCCGATTTCCATTGTACGGGTTCCAATTAAAAACGATCACCAATGTCCGTTAAATTAACGGCACTAACGAGCGCTCTACTGCTGCTCGCGATTTTGAGTCCCGTGCATCCAGCATCTGAATCCCGAGTCGCACTTCTACCGCAGTCCAGTGATCTCAATGATTATTTGCCCGACGAACAAGTGGCACCTCGCATTGCGAGCCGTCCCCTGGATTTCAACTACCACAACTATGAGGAAATCACCAAATATTTGCGGGCCGTTAGTGCCCGATTTCCAAATTTAACCGCTTTGTATTCCATAGGGAAATCAGTTCAAGGTAATTAGTCTACTAATCCTCTTTAATTGGAAAAGGTAAATTGTTTGAAACCAACTATTTGTAAATTTCATGTGAAATATTTGGATTCGAAAAGTATTCACGATTGGAAAACTAAAGTTTTTAAATGGAAAAAATAATTATTAAAAATTTATGTATGTTTGTTTGCCTATACGGCTAACATCATCTCTCCTACTGTATCTAATATTTTAAATATTAGGGAAACTAATTCATTTTTATAAACAATATGAGTAATTTAAGCTAAGACCATAAATCTTTTGTGTGCAGGGAGAGATCTCTGGGTTTTGGTTGTTTCGGCCTCACCCTACGAACACATGTTGGGAAAACCCGACATTAAAATCGTTGGAAACATCCACGGTAATGAAGTGGTCGGAAAAGAAATGCTTCTTCACTTAATCGAGGTAAACAATACCTCAACAATTGCCTCCAAGCTTCTTAAATACCTTAATTCTTTTAGTACCTCGTTGAAAACTATTATTCGGACCAATTTAGCCGATGGCTATTGGACAACACCCGTATTCATATAATGCCAGCAATGAATCCCGATGGAATGGAAGTGGCAAAAGAAGGCACATGCGAAGGTGGACAAGGACGGTACGTGAGAAAAACTCAATTGAAATTACATATTTATATACGAACACCAACCGGAACAATAACAATTGTACATGTCCCTGTTAATATTTAAATTATTTCAGCTATAATGCACGTGGGTTTGATCTGAACCGAAACTTCCCTGACTATTTCAAACAGAACAATAAACGTGGCCAACCCGAAGCGGAAGCCGTGAAAGAATGGGTTAGCAAAATACAGTTTGTTTTATCGGCAAGTTTACATGGAGGTGCTTTGGTCGCGTCTTATCCTTTCGACAACACACCAAATGCTAGTAAGTATACCAATCTAAATCTTCCTTACCATAATAACAATTCTCTTCAACTTTCTCTTTGACTTTGCTTCTTCCAAGGAATATGTAGATCTTCTGTCTTATGTGCACGTAAGTTAAGCAATTTATTCAATACAGCAAGCAGCTTGTTTTTACTAAAATGTTTAGATTTGTTAATCTAATATGTTTCTTGTATTACATGTCCTTGGGGTGCAGTGTTCCAGGCTTATGGAGGCACCCCATCGTTAACCCCCGACGACGACGTTTTCCGTCATCTTTCCATGGTTTACGCTAAAAATCACGCAAAAATGGGTCGAGGAGTTTCATGTAAATCGGTCATGCCCCGTTTCGAAAATGGTATCACAAACGGAGCCGCCTGGTATCCCCTTACTGGAGGCATGCAAGATTTCAATTATGTTTGGGGAGGATGTATGGAAGTAACATTGGAATTGTCTTGTTGCAAATATCCTCCAGCATCAGAACTTGGAAAATATTGGGAAGACAACCGCAATGTATGCAATAATCTTACTTTATTTCAAGACTCAAAATAATGAACTATTTATTTTAGTCATTGTTGAAATTTATGGCCGAGGCTCATCGCGGAGTTCAAGGTTTTATTATGGACGAGAACAACAACCCTGTTGAAAAAGCGGCGTTGAAAATCAAAGGACGTGACATTGGATTCCAAACAACTAAATATGGGGAGTTCTGGCGTATTCTCTTACCTGGAATGTACAAATTGGAAGTTTACGCCGATGGATTTTTACCAAAAGAAGTGGATTTCATGGTTGTCGAAAAGCATCCAACATTACTCAATGTCACTCTACATTCATCCAAGGTATTCTACCAAATATATACCCAATAATTTGTAAGATGTATATATTTTTGTAATTATCTTCGTGTTGGTGATAGTTTTTATTTTTACTGAATGATTTGACTAATTTTGTAATTATTTAGTTTCGTAGCATAAGCAGTAAAATTGAACCAACCAAGGTAAGCTTTCAATGTGTAGCTGGTCGTTAGTGTCTCAAATATTTTATGCATTTTTGAGATATGTTGGCTTACACTTGATTTAAATATAAAGACAGAAGACACAATGTACATATTAATGGAAAAATGGTGACAGTTTTCTTTTTCTCATGGTATTTCTAGGAGGTGCTCGAGCCACCAGTAGTAGCAATTCCGTCCAAGAATCCAACGACCAAATATCCTAAGATTCCACGGGAAAAACCAACGACCCCCTATGTGGATTCAGTGGTTTTTCCTCAAGATAAATAGTGCATTTTGAACAGTTTGTTAATCTGTCTTTGAATTCTTGTAGTTTGTGTTGTAAGTATTGAAATTCAGAGACTTCGTATTTGCATATATTTCCCAAGAAACGAAAAATTAAATCTTTTGGCAAATATTTCAACTGCAGACTTTGTAAATATTTTGCATGAACTACGAAAGATTTTTTTTTAACTAAAGCATGTTTGACTAGATTAACTTGTAATGCATGATGGATTATTTATAGTCTCAAATAATTTTTAAGCCTAGCGAAATTTATCCGAAAAGATAAGGAAAATAATTAAATTTAATTTTGGAAATATCCCCATAAATTTCACAATACAAATCTAAGACTTCTTCATTTACTGATCAGACTTATAGGATTGAGTTAACAATTTAATATGCTGCTGAAAATTTATTGGAAAAGACTGAAAACTCACAAGTATTCGATTGCTTTTAAGATAATTGATTGAGAAAATGATAATAATAAGGAAATATTCGAAATACCAGAAATGGTAAATAAGAATTTTTGGCACAGATATATATTTAATTGAGTAATTCAAACCTATATGGATATAGGAATATATTTAAGACTCAATGTCTCCTTTTTTCATTCTTTAAAGAAAAATATCAATTTTTCTCAAATTTCTGAAAAATGGTATCACAATTTTTCACTGAAACAAAATACTAAGACTAGACATAATATATTTTAAGGGGTTTTTGGTCCTACTAGATACCATTAGTAATATTTTTAAAATGGCGCACCGTAAAAGGGTTCAGTCTATAGAAAACGTCGCGATTTTTCAAATTTTTGAAAAATTATCTGATTTTTTTAATTAAGTTTGTTTTTTACTCTATGTTTTATTAAGATTTTTCTAGACCATTTATTTTTTTTGCTGTAGGATCCGTTATCAAAACTCTCAAAAGCACCGGCTACATTAAAGTTTCAAAGGTTGCCTATATGAAAGTATTTCCATTATTTTTCTAACTTTTCGAATAAATTTTGCTAGTTCAACTCAACTAATTAAGTAACAGAAAACACTTACAAATAAATTAATCTATTATTTTTTTAATAAACAGAGAAACGATGGAGTATTTTACCGCCCACATGCCCCACAACAAAATTACTACCACGCTCCAATAACTCAACAAAGTCAAAGTGAATCAGGAATATTTTCTTCAATTTCCAACAGTTTAAGTAGCTTCGTTTCAAACATTTTCGGATAAGTTAAATTGTGATTTATTAATATTTAGTTTCAGTATTTATAATTTGTTCCTCTTTGTATGCGAATTTTCAGTATTAACTGCCAAGTGTTATATCAATCGACACAATATAATTTCCATAACAAAAAAACTGCCCATTTCGTTCGACATTTATAAAAACTAATAAATTTATTGATACTTAAAGAAAATTTCTCGCAAACAAAGAGTCAATAAGTATTTAACAATTATTTTTCGCAATTATAAAGTGAACTGTTTTCTTCTAATATTATTGATAAGACTGTTGAAAAGTTATTGAAATAAACAATTTTAATTGTATTACAAAGCAAAAATTAAATTATTTTTATAGTTATTGTTAATATAGATTCTAGTACTTATTGTGAATATGTTGACTTTAATTGAAACATACTTATATTATATGTCTTTGTTTTACGGCATTAATTTTATCTGTTAAGATGATTCTCAGGATGTAAATAAAGAATCAACATTGACAAATTAAAATTTTTAATGTTTTTTTTATTTTTATTTACAACATACATTAATAACTAGTTTTCTTCGGCTGGTACAAGATCGTTGGCTGTTTGAAAAGTGGCGATAAGAGCTGATAACTGGATGTTTTCGTTCGTACCGGAGGCTAACTGATATTCGATTTCGGATAATTTCTTTAGCAGCAGTATGAATACTTCGTTGGGAAATTCAACTGAAAATTATTTTGGAAAAACTCAAATTATTGAAAAGTAGAAAGAAAATTAGATTGACTTACTTCTGTGTACGAAACCATGGATTTCTGTTATTATGTCATTGAGGGCCAACCCTTTTGCTGTCTTCAACATTTTGATTTCTATAAAGTACAAATATTAAGGGATACATTTCTATACAATTTTTGTAGCATAAGTAAGTATAAAAGATATAAAAAGCTAAAAATAAATTGCCGCAACGTATCGTATTGGATAAACTATTGAAAGTTTGCAAATTGAAAACTAGCTGTTTAAGATAATGAAAAGGATACTTCTATAAGTTTCATCGAATTCTTCAGTCAGCAACCATTTTACAATATTTTCAATATCAGTCTTCAACGGATGTCCGACACACGTATAGACATTTTCTTCATTAACTGATTTATATGCCAACCAAGTGCTCTGTAAAATATTGAGAATTTTCCTCATATCTCCTTGGGCGAGCGTCAAAAGTGCACGTTTTCCATCCTCAGTAATTTCTAGTCTAAATAAAAATCAATTAAACTATATTTTTCCATTTAATTCAAATCCAAATTTTCATACTTTTCCTGTTCAACAACGTAGTCCAATCGTGGAACAATTTGTTCATTATTCAACGGTCCAAATCTAAATCTCGTACAACGAGACTGAAGAGCCGGAATGATCTTACTGAGATAATTGCAAATAATACAAAAGCGGACGTTATCAGTATATTTTTCAATAACTGAAAAAAGAGGACATAAATAGTTAAACCTTACTTATATTTTTGTACAACTTATGAAAGAATAGAAAATCCACGAGGAAAAAAAATTAATAAGCGTGATATGTTATAATATAAATTTTATTTAACATCTTTGATAAAATAATAAAAACAATAATTATTGTAACAAACAAAAAGAAGTTTTTTTCTCGACTTTCGAAGATTGTCCAATGCTAGCTTTTGGAATTGGAATTGTATAACGTGGTTCAATCTCTGCTTTTACAATAGCCTGTTGCTGTTCTAACTGAGCTTTTGTCAATATAATACCCAAATTTTTCGCAATCAAATTTACAATTGCGTAGGCCACCTGGAATAAAATTTAACATTTTTCAAAAGTTTTACTTAAAAAAGAAGGACAAGAAATTACTGATTCGCCTGTCCGAGCCGAGACTGTAAACTGAATCAATTCGTGATCCCGGCAAAACGCCTGGGTTCGATCCAGGCGAATAGCTCGTTGATGTTCGCAATCACCTATTAATTAAATATCAGATTAATTAAATATTAATACAAATCTATAATTTACATACATTTATTTCCAAAAATTGCAATCGTTGGTTTTCGATCATTCACTACCTCTATAATTATATCCAGCCATTCAATTAACGATTCGAAACTATTTAAATTGGTAATATCGTATACTAATATAATAATCTAAAAATAAGACAAATCCTTAATCCAAACGCCTTATCAACTTATGAAAATTAAAAAATAACAAATCGTAATCCTATATTTTGGATGAGGTAATTTTATTTTTAACTAAATTGAAAATAAATAGAGACATTTAATGAATATTAATGTAAATGCTTCCAAAATGTAAACATACACCTATGGTTCTCAAAGGTGCGTCAAGACTTCCCATACATCCTTAAACGAATCAAAAACTTACATCTGAATTGAACACATATTTATCTAACATGTTTCCACTCAACGCATCGCCGCTAATATCACAAATTTTCATCGATATTTGTCGTTGTCCAGGAAGAACAGTTCTTTTAAGAAAAAAATCAACCCCCGACGTCGGAACATATTGTCGATTAAACTCATTGTGACAATAACGCTTTATAATTGAGGTCTAAAATAAGAAATTGTTTAAGAACAATTAAATTTAAATAAAAAAATAAAGGAATACTTTTCCCACAGAAGAGTCTCCGACAAAGACTATTTTTAACTGTTTTTCAACGCTGTCGTCCTCCGAATCAGACATTATAATCCCCAATTGTTATGTTATCAACATATGATTTTCTTTACGAAAGATATTCTCAACGAACGAGAAAATTTTTAAATTTAAATAATCCCCATCCTGCTGGAATAATAAAATAAACATATAATCCGATTACATGAAATCCAACAAAAAAGAACATTTTTTTCACATGCTTTTTTGAATATTGAACGTCATCGCTAAAGACTAAAGATAATTGAATTGAAAACAGTCAAGTTAAGATCACAACCGGTTAAATTTATCAATTTTGAACTAACAATGAGTTTTTAGGAAGTATTGAGGGTGGAAAAAGCATACAAAGCTTTTTTTAACTGTTGCTTTTCAATCAGAAAAATATTAAAATTCTACACGGAACATGAAAACATCTTTGTATGATCTATTTAGAATAAATCCAGCTTAGTTTTTCCATATATAAATCAAAACGAGAGACAATCTTTCTTCAGTATTGCTTGAGAATCTCTTTCGACTTCATTGCCTC
The DNA here is from genome assembly GCA_958496175.1 of Sisyra terminalis. Classification (NCBI taxonomy): domain Eukaryota; kingdom Metazoa; phylum Arthropoda; class Insecta; order Neuroptera; family Sisyridae; genus Sisyra; species Sisyra terminalis. Next base: position 60,509,522 of record OY292274.1, read on the forward strand.
ATAATTTTCCACGAAAATGAAACTATTATTGGTTGCAATTGGTGTTGTGATGATCTTATACTACCATGCTGCATATTCGTGTCTGATAACGAATTGTCCACGAGGGGGCAAGCGAAACAATGGGCCTGTAATTAATCGAAGCTTAGCCGAATTTGTACAACCTGTAAGTTCTATTTTCTTTGACTGGCATGAAATTTAGTGTAAATTAATATTTTAACATGTTCTTCGTATTGACTTCTCTCATATTTTACAATCAAAACTGATGCGATCATTGAAAAACATTTGTTTTGGAAGAAGTCCAATAGAAAGAAAAACTAAGAAAATCAATTGGGTGATACATTAAAAATGTCCAAAATAATGAGAGACAAAACAGAACATATACTTAGTCAATTATTCGGTCCCCACAGAACCGATATTAAGTAATAAACAATTATATTTGCAGTGTATATCTTGCGGTCCACGACGAATGGGCCAATGTTTTGGACCAGCAATATGTTGTGGACCATTTGGCTGCCTATTTGGAACTTCGGAAACTACGCATTGTGAGCGAAACGGGGGATTTCACGATTTAGAACCCTGCATCGCAGGAAAAGCTTCATGTCGAGGGGATACAGGACGTTGTGCTTTTAATGGCATTTGTTGTACTCAAGGTGAATTTTTAAATTTATCCCTATCCAAATTTATACGATAAATTCAATAATTTCTAGATTCTTGCCATATGGACCCGTTTTGTATTAGCGAAAGTGATCATCACCGAAACCATGACAGCAGTTTAGTCTCTATTGATCCAATATTGGCAATGCTAAATCCCTATCAAGCCACAAATTACGGATCGTCCGATACTACTAATGAAATCAGTGATCAAAAATAGTTAACTTTTTAAATTATTATTTAAACTAAAAATGTTGAAATATATCAATAAATTATAATACTTACCGTAAAATTTTACAGAAATCAATTTCTTGATTATCCCAAAACAATTAGTAATAATATTTCAATTTATCCAAACGGATCTGTTGGATTCATATACAACGCACTTAAGATTTTATAATATTTTAAAAAAGGCCAAAACATTTTGGGGCTATTGTTATGAATGTCTGTCGCTATGGAAATATTGCAATCAATAATTTAACGGCGGGAAATTTAATTACATAAATTAGAGATATTAAAGTAATTAGAAATATTTCGTAAGAATTTAGGGACATTAAAATTTCTTTGAAAATTTCTATCTGCAACCTAAAATTAAATAATTTTATTTTAATTAACCACTATTGCATGATAAAGGTAGTTTAGGAAACAAGTAAATTTCATTCCAGATATATATTTCATAATATCTACACAAATTTCCTGCTGAAATAAAAATTGCATATTTTTTGCTATTTTAGCTGAAACTTTAAAGTGCGTATTCATCACCTACAAGTTGTGATTTGGAAATCAATAAAAATTATTCAATAAATTATTGTATGTTTAAATTATACAATTTTCATGGTACCCAGTTTTACAATTTTCATATAAACTGAAAATAAAAACCACTTTTGAAAGACGTTATAATCTAGCAAGTTTTATCACCATCTTTGAAATCCAAGAATTTTCATCTTTTACAATGGTGTAATTGTTGTTTGATTTTATTCTGCTGTAAAATTTAATTCAAATTAACAATTATCTTTAAAGATATGTCATCAATTATTCATATAAATGACTTTTTGTGGTTTTTAATTTCAAGACTTATTTGTATGAATTGTTGTATCCTTTAGTCGTACATATATGGTGAGCTTTTCCAAACGAAAATTTTCTCCAAATTATTATATCAAACAAATCGTTGATCTATCAAAACAGTTAATTTAAAAAGAAGATTTAAAAATGAAAAACGCTTTTCCAAAAGTTGGGTGTCAAATTTAAATACGCAAAAAGCTTTCAAAGTTTTATAGTACGTTAGTACAGATAAACAGGAAAAGCAAATTGTTCATTTGATAAAAAATAATTAAATCTAATTATTGTTTTACAACAGAAAATTACAATTTAATTACCCATCGACACATCTATCGTCTTTCAAGGTTGATATGTAAATGGTAAATCTATTTTTATGAAATAAATTGAGTTTTTAAAATGGAATTGAACAGGACTTAATAAAATTAATATTATTAGATTCTTTTATAGGTATATAAATATACCTTTTTTAAAAATTTAAAAAGAAATGATTCCTAATTAAGATTGCAGTTATAAATCAATTCTAAAAAATTTACAAACTTTTGAATTTTTAACAAAAGAGTATCTTGGTTGGAAAATTGAACTTAAATGTCGGAACCAAATACTATGAACCTTAGTAAACAGGAAAAAAAATAGTAAAGTATAACTATATTCGGGAAAATCAACGAAGAAAGAATAATAAAAATCGAAGGTATGATAAGAAAAAACCGCTAATTGGGGGGATAGCATTCTGGAACATTGGAAGAATAAAAGAAAGGGATAAAGATTGAAATTTTGGACCTTTTGGAAAGAAAAATTGATCTGCTCTGATCTGGATAAACTCACCAGGAAAAGATAAAAATTTTGGGAAGTTAAAACTGTCGTTTGGCCGGAAACTTAAAATTAAAGATTGGCAGAATTTTCTTTCTTGAAATTTATATTATCATGGAAAAACTTTAGAAGTAAATAGTTTTATCTATTTGTTTAAGATTCAAAATTTTTCAATGAAAATATAAATAAACTTAATGCAAATGTAAAAATTGATATTCTAGTAGTTATACCCGGTATAAATTTTCTAGACTGAACATCAAAACATACCAATAGTTATTGATTTTTAATTTTTTTCAATAAAATTTACGGTTTTCTAGAAGAATTTTTTGAAGCTGAATTTTCAATAAGGAATGATAAGAAAATTAAGAATGCCGACTTTGTAATATTTGTTATCAAAAAGTTACTCTACAAAAAAGATCAAACCATTTTTGTTGGCTCCTTTATTAAATCGATAGGGATCACTTTGGATATACCCGGATAACTTCTTTAGTCGAAAGGAGAAAATTTACAGAAAACATATCTTATTGTGGTATTTAAAATAAGTGCACTAGGTGTTAATTTGAAATGACATAATCGAATACCGTGAACTTGTTACTAACATTGTAACATTGTATTGTAGTAAAATTAGTTCTTCGAAAGGTATATTGGTATGTATGGAAATATCATCGTATTATGTATACATCTAGATATATCCCATAATTCTATTAATACGTTAAACTTCCTTATTTTTCAGTAACAGCCTTTACAAGTAATGCTACTTAAAAGACATTAGTAAGTTTATAACAAAACAGCTTTTAATTGGGAGGAAAAAAACTAGTGAATTCATGTGGATTGGATGAAAGAAAACTATATGAAAAAGAAGGCAAGAAATCCAGATTCATTTCAAGCTCTGATAGTTCTCGGTTACGCTTTTTGAAACTATGTAAAATATTCACCAAAAAAAAAAAAAATAATAATTGGATCACAACAAAATGTCTAGAAACAGTAAACCTAGATTTATCTTTTTAATCAAATCTGCATCTGAATCAATTTAGTTGAAATCCAAAACCAATGCATATCTGTTAAATTATCATGGGAAAATACTATTTTGCACAGATCATAAAAATTTTATCAATGGTTTCTATCAAATTTTTCTGTTAATTAAACTCGAATTTCTACACTTTTGTAATTTAAAGAAGGCAATAAAACGCTTCTCTTGGGAACCTATAAAACGAATCTGGAGCATAAAGGTCACATCCTATTTATACATATGACTGCCTGTAATAATTGTGTCTAATAAACTTGAGATTTTCTTACCGATTCTGAACATTTTTTTTTTTTTTAATGGAAATGTCACGAATGTAGATTTAGTTCGATCTATTTTTAGATCTTTAGAAGTTCATGCAATTGGAAAACTAAACGAAAAAAAAAATTGTTGGATAGTTGTGATTCATTGTAATATGATTTGGGCAAAATTACACAAAACGTATGAAATTGATTTAACGGTTAACCGACATCCTCCTTTGCGATAATCGTTTTTTATGTTAAATAATACAAACAAATAAATTCATTAGTTTCCGTCCACTGACTTTTATTTCCTCTATTACGAAAAAAAATCAAACTTCCTGATAAAACTTCTACTGATTACAATCGTTAATGTTGTGGTTTTAGTTTGGGAGTAAAAAATCGGTAATATCTTATACTATTGATAGTTTTGCGTCACACAATATATATAGCCAGCATAATTGATTCCTGGGACGAATTCAAATATTCAAATTTGCTTTAGTGCGTCACTCATAAAATTTATAGTCATAGGTACAAAAAATGATAATCGATGAAACTTGTCGCAGTTTATCATTGAAAAAAGGCGTGACATTTACTTCAATATCACGGTCAAGTTCAACGACACATTCTCGTTTGAAACGGAGATGAAATTGGAACAGTTTCTTAATAAGCTACCAGTACTTGTAAAGAAAAAAATCGCAACGATCGCAACCAACACATTCAAAATCCGTACGATTTGAATTTTTCTTTTATTCTTTTAGATCCGATTTCCATTGTACGGGTTCCAATTAAAAACGATCACCAATGTCCGTTAAATTAACGGCACTAACGAGCGCTCTACTGCTGCTCGCGATTTTGAGTCCCGTGCATCCAGCATCTGAATCCCGAGTCGCACTTCTACCGCAGTCCAGTGATCTCAATGATTATTTGCCCGACGAACAAGTGGCACCTCGCATTGCGAGCCGTCCCCTGGATTTCAACTACCACAACTATGAGGAAATCACCAAATATTTGCGGGCCGTTAGTGCCCGATTTCCAAATTTAACCGCTTTGTATTCCATAGGGAAATCAGTTCAAGGTAATTAGTCTACTAATCCTCTTTAATTGGAAAAGGTAAATTGTTTGAAACCAACTATTTGTAAATTTCATGTGAAATATTTGGATTCGAAAAGTATTCACGATTGGAAAACTAAAGTTTTTAAATGGAAAAAATAATTATTAAAAATTTATGTATGTTTGTTTGCCTATACGGCTAACATCATCTCTCCTACTGTATCTAATATTTTAAATATTAGGGAAACTAATTCATTTTTATAAACAATATGAGTAATTTAAGCTAAGACCATAAATCTTTTGTGTGCAGGGAGAGATCTCTGGGTTTTGGTTGTTTCGGCCTCACCCTACGAACACATGTTGGGAAAACCCGACATTAAAATCGTTGGAAACATCCACGGTAATGAAGTGGTCGGAAAAGAAATGCTTCTTCACTTAATCGAGGTAAACAATACCTCAACAATTGCCTCCAAGCTTCTTAAATACCTTAATTCTTTTAGTACCTCGTTGAAAACTATTATTCGGACCAATTTAGCCGATGGCTATTGGACAACACCCGTATTCATATAATGCCAGCAATGAATCCCGATGGAATGGAAGTGGCAAAAGAAGGCACATGCGAAGGTGGACAAGGACGGTACGTGAGAAAAACTCAATTGAAATTACATATTTATATACGAACACCAACCGGAACAATAACAATTGTACATGTCCCTGTTAATATTTAAATTATTTCAGCTATAATGCACGTGGGTTTGATCTGAACCGAAACTTCCCTGACTATTTCAAACAGAACAATAAACGTGGCCAACCCGAAGCGGAAGCCGTGAAAGAATGGGTTAGCAAAATACAGTTTGTTTTATCGGCAAGTTTACATGGAGGTGCTTTGGTCGCGTCTTATCCTTTCGACAACACACCAAATGCTAGTAAGTATACCAATCTAAATCTTCCTTACCATAATAACAATTCTCTTCAACTTTCTCTTTGACTTTGCTTCTTCCAAGGAATATGTAGATCTTCTGTCTTATGTGCACGTAAGTTAAGCAATTTATTCAATACAGCAAGCAGCTTGTTTTTACTAAAATGTTTAGATTTGTTAATCTAATATGTTTCTTGTATTACATGTCCTTGGGGTGCAGTGTTCCAGGCTTATGGAGGCACCCCATCGTTAACCCCCGACGACGACGTTTTCCGTCATCTTTCCATGGTTTACGCTAAAAATCACGCAAAAATGGGTCGAGGAGTTTCATGTAAATCGGTCATGCCCCGTTTCGAAAATGGTATCACAAACGGAGCCGCCTGGTATCCCCTTACTGGAGGCATGCAAGATTTCAATTATGTTTGGGGAGGATGTATGGAAGTAACATTGGAATTGTCTTGTTGCAAATATCCTCCAGCATCAGAACTTGGAAAATATTGGGAAGACAACCGCAATGTATGCAATAATCTTACTTTATTTCAAGACTCAAAATAATGAACTATTTATTTTAGTCATTGTTGAAATTTATGGCCGAGGCTCATCGCGGAGTTCAAGGTTTTATTATGGACGAGAACAACAACCCTGTTGAAAAAGCGGCGTTGAAAATCAAAGGACGTGACATTGGATTCCAAACAACTAAATATGGGGAGTTCTGGCGTATTCTCTTACCTGGAATGTACAAATTGGAAGTTTACGCCGATGGATTTTTACCAAAAGAAGTGGATTTCATGGTTGTCGAAAAGCATCCAACATTACTCAATGTCACTCTACATTCATCCAAGGTATTCTACCAAATATATACCCAATAATTTGTAAGATGTATATATTTTTGTAATTATCTTCGTGTTGGTGATAGTTTTTATTTTTACTGAATGATTTGACTAATTTTGTAATTATTTAGTTTCGTAGCATAAGCAGTAAAATTGAACCAACCAAGGTAAGCTTTCAATGTGTAGCTGGTCGTTAGTGTCTCAAATCTTTTATGCATTTTTGAGATATGTTGGCTTACACTTGATTTAAGTAAAGACAGAAGACACAATGTAAATATTAATGGAACAATGGTGACAGTTTTCTTTTTCTCATGGTATTTCTAGGAGGTGCTCGAGCCACCAGTAGTAGCAATTCCGTCCAAGAATCCAACGACCAAATATCCTAAGATTCCACGGGAAAAACCAACGACCCCCTATGTGGATTCAGTGGTTTTTCCTCAAGATAAATAGTGCATTTTGAACAGTTTGTTAATCTGTCTTTGAATTCTTGTAGTTTGTGTTGTAAGTATTGAAATTCAGAGACTTCGTATTTGCATATATTTCCCAAGAAACGAAAAATTAAATCTTTTGGCAAATATTTCAACTGCAGATTTTGTAAATATTTTGCATGAACCACGAAAGATTTTTTTTTAACTAAAGCATGTTTGACTAGATTAACTTGTAATGCATGATGGAGTATTTATAGTCTCAAATAATTTTTAAGCCTAGCAAAATTTATTCGAAAAGATAATGAAAATAATTAAATTTAATTTTGGAAATATCCCCTTAAATTTCACAATACAAATCTAAGACTTCTTCATTTACTGATCAGACTTATAGGATTGAGTTAACAATTTAATATGCTCCTGAAAATTTATTGGAAAAGACTGAAAACTCACAAGTATTCGATTGCTTTTAAGATAATTGATTGAGAAAATGATAATAATAAGGAAATATTCGAAATACCAGAAATGGTAAATAAGAATTTTTGGCACAGATATATATTTAATTGAGTAATTCAAACCTATATGGATATAGGAATATATTTAAGACTCAATGTCTCTTTTTTTCATTCTTTAAAGAAAAATATAAATTTTTCTCAAATTTCTGAAAAATGGTATCACAATTTTTCACTGAAACAAAATACTAAGACTAGACATAATATATTTTAAGGGGTTTTTGGTCCTACTAGATACCATTAGTAATATTTTTAAAATGGCGCACCGTAAAAGGCTTCAGTCTATAGAAAACGTCGCGATTTGTCAAATTTTTGAAAAATTATCTGATTTTTTTTAATTAAGATTGTTTTTTACTCTATGTTTTATTAAGATTCTTCTAGACCATTTATTTTTTTTTTGCTGTAGGAACCGTTATCAAGAACCTCAAAAGCACCGGCTACATTAAAGTTTCAAAGGTTGCCTATACGAACGTATTTCCATTATTTTTCTAACTTTTCGAATAAATTAAGTAACAGAAAACACTTACAAATAAATTAATCTATTATTTTTTTAATAAACAGAGAAACGATGGAGTATTTTACCGCCCACATGCCCCACAACAAAATTACTACCACGCTCCAATAACTCAACAAAGTCAAAGTGAATCAGGAATATTTTCTTCAATTTCCAACAGTTTAAGTAGCTTTGTTTCAAACATTTTCGGATAAGTTAAATTGTGATTTTTTAATATTTAGTTTCAGTATTTATAATTTGTTCCTCTTTGTATGCGAATTTTCAGTATTAACTGCCAAGTGTTATATCAATCGACACAATATAATTTCCATAACAAAAAAACTGCCCATTTCGTTCGACATTTATAAAAACTAATAAATTTATTGATACTAAAAGAAAATTTCTCGCAAACAAAGAGTCAATAAGTATTTAACAATTATTTTTCGCAATTATAAAGTGAACTGTTTTCTTCTAATATTATTGATAAGACTGTTGAAAAGTTATTGAAATAAACAATTTTAATTGTATTACAAAGCAAAAATTAAATTATTTTTATAGTTATTGTTAATATAGATTCTAGTACTTATTGTGAATATGTTGACTTTAATTGAAACATACTTATATTATATGTCTTTGTTTTACGGCATTAATTTTATCTGTTAAGATGATTCTCAGGATGTAAATAAAGAATCAAAATTGACAAATTAAAATTTTTAATGTTTTTTTTATTTTTATTTACAACATACATTAATAACTAGTTTTCTTCGGCTGGTACAAGATCGTTGGCTGTTTGAAAAGTGGCGATAAGAGCTGATAACTGAATGTTTTCGTTGGTACCGGAGGCTAACTGATATTCGATTTCGGATAATTTCTTCAGCAGCAGTATGAATACTTCGTTGGGAAATTCAACTGAAAATTATTTTGGAAAAACTCAAATTATTGAAAAGTAGAAAGAAAATTAGATTCACTTACTTCTGTGTACGAAACCATGGATTTCTGTTATTATGTCATTGAGGGCCAACCCTTTTGCTGTCTTCAACATTTTGATTTCTATAAAGTACAAATATTAAGGAATACATTTCTATACAATTTTTGTAGCATAAGTAAGTATAAAAGATATAAAAAGCTAAAAATAAATTGCCGCAACGTATCGTATTGGATAAACTATTGAAAGTTTGCAAATTGAAAACTAGCTGTTTAAGATAAAGAAAAGGATACTTCTATAAGTTTCATCGAATTCTTCAGTCAGCAACCATTTTACAATATTTTCAATATCAGTCTTCAACGGATGTCCGACACACGTATAGACATTTTCTTCATTAACTGATTTATATGCCAACCAAGTGCTCTGTAAAATATTGAGAATTTTCCTCATATCTCCTTGGGCGAGCGTCAAAAGTGCACGTTTTCCATCCTCAGTAATTTCTAGTCTAAATAAAAATCAATTAAACTATATTTTTCCATTTAATTTAAATCCAAATTTTCATACTTTTCCTGTTCAACAACGTAGTCCAATCGTGGAACAATTTGTTCATTATTCAACGGTCCAAATCTAAATCTCGTACAACGAGACTGAAGAGCCGGAATGATCTTACTGAGATAATTGCAAATAATACAAAATCGGACGTTATCAGTATATTTTTCAATAACTGAAAAAAGAGGACATAAATAGTTAAATCTTACTTAATTTTTTGTATATCAACTTATGAAAGAATAGAAAATCCAAGAGGGAATAAAATTAATATGCGTGATATGTTATAATAAAAATTTTATTTAACATCTTTGATAAAATAATAAAAACAATAATTATTGTAACAAACAAAAAGAAGTTTTTTTCTCGACTTTCGAAGATTGTCCAATGCTAGCTTTTGGAATTGGAATTGTATAACGTGGTTCAATCTCTGCTTTTACAATGGCCTGTTGCTGCTCTAACTGAGCTTTTGTCAATATAATACCCAAATTTTTCGCAATCAAATTTACAATTGCGTAGGCCACCTGGAATAAAATTTAATATTTTTCAAAAGTTTTACTTAAAAAAAAAAATGACAAGAAATTACTGATTCGCCTGTCCGAGCTGAGACTGTAAACTGAATCAATTCGTGATCCCGGCAAAACGCCTGGGTTCGATCCAGGCGAATAGCTCGTTGATGTTCGCAATCACCTATTAATTAAATATCAGGTTAATTAAATATTGATACAAATCTATAATTTACATACATTTATTTCCAAAAATTGCAATCGTTGGTTTTCGATCATTCACTACCTCTATAATTATATCCAGCCATTCAATTAACGATTCGAAACTATTTAAATTGGTAATATCGTATACTAATATAATAATCTAAAAATAAGACAAATCCTTAATCCAAACGCCTTATCAACTTATGAAAATTAAAAAATAACAAATCGTAATCCTATATTTTGGATGAGGTAATTTTATTTTTAACTAAATTGAAAATAAATAGAGACATTTAATGAATATTAATTTAAATGCTTCCAAAATGTAAACATACACCTATGGTTCTCAAAGGTGCGTCAAGACTTCCCATACATCCTTAAACGAATCAAAAACTTACATCTGAATTGAACACATATTTATCTAACATGTTTCCACTCAACGCATCGCCGCTAATATCACAAATTTTCATCGATATTTGTCGTTGTCCAGGAAGAACAGTTCTTTTAAGAAAAAAATCAACCCCCGACGTCGGAACATATTGTCGATTAAACTCATTGTGACAATAACGCCTTATAATTGATGTCTAAAATAAGAAATTGTTTAAGAACAATTAAATTTAAATAAAAAAATAAAGGTATACTTTTCCCACAGAAGAGTCTCCGACAAAGACTATTTTTAACTGTTTTTCGACGCTGTCGTCCTCCGAATCAGACATTATAATCCCCAATTGTTATGTTATCAACATATGATTTTCTTTACGAAAGATATTCTCAACGAACGAGAAAATTTTTAAATTTAAATAATCCCCATCCTGCTGGAATAATAAAATAAACATATAATCCGATTACATGAAATCCAACAAAAAAGAACATTTTTTTCACATGCTTTTTTGAATATTGAACGTCATCGCTAAAGACTAAAGATAATTGAATTGAAAACAGTCAAGTTAAGATCACAACCGGTTAAATTTATCAATTTTGAACTAACAATGAGTTTTTAGGAAGTATTGAGGGTGGAAAAAGCATACAAAGCTTTTTTTAACTGTTGCTTTTCAATCAGAAAAATATTAAAATTCTACACGGAACATGAAAAAATCTTTGTATGATCTATTTAGAATAAATCCAGCTTAGTTTTTCCATATATAAATCAAAACGAGAGACAATCTTTCTTCAGTATTGCTTGAGAATCTCTTTCGACTTCATTGCCTCATAATTTTCCACGAAAATGAAACTATTATTGGTTGCAATTGGTGTTGTGATGATCTTATACTACCATGCTGCATATTCGTGTCTGATAACGAATTGTCCACGAGGGGGCAAGCGAAACAATGGGCCTGTAATTAATCGAAGCTTAGCCGAATTTGTACAACCTGTAAGTTTTATTTCCTTTGACTGGCATGCAATTTTGTGTAAATTAATATGTTAACATGTTCTTCGTATTGACTTCTCTCATATTTTACAATCAAAACTGATGCGATCATTGAAAAACATTTGTTTTGGAAGAAGTCCAATAGAAAGAAAAACTAAGAAAATCAATTGGGTGATACATTAAAAATGTCCAAAATAATGAAAGAGACAAAACAGAACATATAATTAGTCAATTATTCGGTCTCCACAGAGCCGATATTAAGTAATAAACAATTATATTTCCAGTGTATATCTTGCGGTCCACGACGAATGGGCCAATGTTTTGGACCAGCAATATGTTGTGGACCATTTGGCTGCCTATTTGGAACTTCGGAAACTACGCATTGTGAGCGAAACGGGGGATTTCACGATTTAGAACCCTGCATCGCAGGAAAAGCTTCATGTCGAGGGGATACAGGACGTTGTGCTTTTAATGGCATTTGTTGTACTCAAGGTGGGTTTTTAAATTTATCCCTATCCAAATTTATACGATAAATTCAAAAATTTTTAGATTCTTGCCATATGGACCCGTTTTGTATTAGCGAAAGTGATCATCACCGAAACCATGACAGCAGTTTAGTCTCTATTGATCCAATATTGGCAATGCTAAATCCCTATCAAGCCACAAATTTCGGATCGTCCGATACGACTAATGAAATCAGTGATCAAAAATAGTTAACTTTTTATTATTTATTATTTTATTATTTAAACTAAAAATGTTGAAATATATCAATAAAATATAATACTTACCGTAAAATTTTACAGAAATCAATTTCTTGATTATCCCAAAACAATTAGTAATAATATTTCAATTTATCCAAACGGATCTGTTGGATTCATATACAACGCACTTAAGATTTTATAATATTTTAAAAAAGGCCAAAACATTTTTGGGCTATTGTTATGAATGTCTGTCGCTATGGAAATATTGCAATCAATAATTTAACGGCGGGAAATTTAATTACATAAATTAGAGATATTAAAGTAATTAGAAATATTTCGTAAGAATTTAGGGACATTAAGTTTGGAAACTTAATACTTACTAGTGAATAATAAATTACACACATACATAAGCTGATCATTAGAGTTTGCATTAACACCAAAATTTTATAGCACTAAACACTGATATAAGAAAGAAGGAATTGTAATTTGTCCCTTTTGACAAAAAAATATTAATCTTTTTAAAGCACATACAATATTGAAAAAATAAAAAACCAAATATTTGCTAGAAATCGAAGAGTTCTAAGAATTTTTAGTAATTAGGAATATAGAACAAGGCCAATTATTCAAAATTCTTCTAAGAATGAATATTTCTCAGATACAATTCCGTATTTATAAAGAGAACAATATTTAATAATATGGCCACGGACTTATACATAGATCTGTACAAAATCTCATTACTTTTTAAAAATTTTAAGTAAAAGGATTCAATTTCCTGAAAATTACTTTAGCGTCTTCGAAAAAAAAAACAATATTGTACGAAAGCATTAAATTGTGGAAAAAGCGTAACAATATCAATTAAATATGATAAACTTTATGATTTTGGAAGCGAAATAGTTCTAGTTTCTACTTTTACTTCAATGAGATACCTCATTGATGTGTAGAAACTAAAATGAATTAACACCTTGTACAATCTTGGATAGCTACGGCAAGTAATATTAAGCACAAAATCAATATTTGTTTAAGAAGAAAATTTAAATTTAAATTAACAGAAAATAATTTATCAAAAACAGTCCGCAACTATTCTACAATCTTCAGGCCGCATGCGGTTCGCTAAGATTTTATGTGCGGCTGGAAAGACCAGTGAAAAGAATATGCTTTCTAAAAATACAGATTGTAAACCATTAAAATCTTGAATAATAACTGATCCATAATGTCCTGGTCCATCTGATAACCATAACGTAACATAAATAAAAATATATGGACAGTTCTCATGAAATATCGAAATTCTTGTCCTTTTAAATTATACAAAAATCTAAGCTCCCTATGCCGAGAATTGCACATATAGATTGACACAATATTTGATGTAGCATATACGTGATATTGTAGAAAAAAAATATTTTTAAACTTTGATATCACATTTGTTTTCATAAAATTTTGAAACAAGTTTGCTAATACTAGTAGTACTTTTTGTAGTATTATATGTACATAATATTTACAGTCAAATGACTAGTACGAAACCTGAAACTGGTTTTCGTTCATTTTGGTTCATTCATAGCGAGAAATGAATAAAATTAATACGACAACCATTAATATGCGCTACAATTGCTTCTTTTGTGTATAAATCAAAGTATGAAGAATGTAAACAATATCTTGCATAGAAAAGAATCATAATATAAAACTAATGACTATGAAAATTAAAATTCGATCCTTAAAAATCATTTTTTTTAAACAAATAAATTAATTTGCAAGTAAATCTGGAAGCGGTTTGGCCCCTAAAAGATCTTCTTCCTTTTATTTTTAATTTTCCATATATATAGATTAACTGAAAAAAAATGGCAATAAATTCCATAAAAGATATGTTTCTTTTTTAATCGTGGGTAAAACTTCCAAAATAAAGACTTTTTAATGATATTATGAATCTGAAGACAATCTGCTATAATTAATCAATAATAACAGTAGTAATACAGCAGTGAAACCTTTCTTTTTCGAAGAAATTCAATAATTTAAGGAAACAAAGCAATAAGTTTATACTTTTCGTATTTAATTTTATCCATTAACGCCAATTTAGGAAAATCTTTCACTTACTACGTCTGAGAGCATTTTGAGCATCATTGGTCATCGCATCGGCTTCATCCAAAATGATTAATTTAAAGCCTGATTTAAATATTGTTCTGGTACTCGCAAAATTCAATATTTGCCCACGTACGATTCCAATTCCACGATCATCAGAAGCATTCAATTCGAGAACCATTGACGCAAATTGTCCTGGTGGATACATTTGACGAGCACACGCCAAAATTGTACTAGTTTTCCCAGTTCCTGGTGGTCCATAGAAAAGCAGGTGAGGTAGTTGGTCTTCATTAATGAATTTTTTTACTAAAAACATATTATTTTTATAATAACTTAATTAAGAGGCCGTATAGATACAGGTGAAAATAGGTGTAAGTTTGTTAATGTTTGTTTTATTTTTTAATGACAATACCTGTTTTAATAATATCTGCATGTGAAACTAATTCATCCAAGGAATTAGGACGGTATTTTTCAACCCTTAAAAATAAAAAATAATTAGATAAAACCAATTTATTATATTTCCCGCTAAAAAACATAAACATGCAATAACTTACCAAGGTAGATTAACTTTTGTTTTCCCCACTGTCATTATAAAAACTTTAGAAATTTAATAAAAATGATAAAATTCGTAGTTTTTTCAAACAAAAAAATGAGAAATAGAATTAAATAGCGACAGTTTTAATATAAAAAAATATGAAAAATTCACCACGCTTTGGTTAAAAATCTGTAGAAAACATTTAAATCTTCGTTGACGTAATGATTATTTGACTCGATGCGCATGCTTGGTGAGAATGTTTTCGAGTAAAAGTTACTAGAAACGTGAAAATGTCCCTAGAAAATTGGAAAAGTGGGCCGATTGGAAAGTGATTGTTGACCGGCGGTGAGCTGTCAAAGCTGTGCGAACATTTCGTTCAATCTGTCACAGAAGAACGAAGAGTTAACATTTTATTTTCCCAATTTATTTTTGTATATAACTTTTAAGCTGTGTATTATCAACATTTATACCAAACAAATCTTCAAGTGTCTTAATAAAAATTTACAACAATGACTACTATCGACGATATCAAATCTGAATATCCTTTGCACTGGCTGGTGTGGAATAACGCTTACACGGATTTGCAGGACGAATTAGCCAAACGTATTGTAAGTCGCTAATTCTAACAAAGAAATTCCTTAAGTGTATACATTTAAAACTTTCATCAAAACTTTCATTTCGCAATCACAATACTAGAAATTCCAATTTAACCTTTCCCAAATTACCAAGCCTCAAATTCTTGGTGTACATATATTTAAAATAATTGTACTTGTTAATTTTTAACTTTGAATCTTTTTTAATTTAGGTTTTGATTTGTCTCCATTGTTATATTCCAATAACTTGAGAAGGTAGAAAAGAACATGAATAAAACTGTAAACATTGTGTGCAAAGCACTTTGTTCTGGGAAAGCTCTCACTTTCTTCATTTGCTTCTTTATTAACAGTAAAAGCTTGAGAAAGACAAAATCCTTCTCAAAACTTTTTGCCATGTATTTTCAAATATGCTGTATCTATTTTACAATTACATCATTTAACCTGGATTGATTTTTTCCTCATGGTTTGAAACTTAAATTTCGTCTTAATGAAGATACCTATAAATTTATGATCCAATTAGTAATGTTTCATACGCGTAAAATAAATCCGTACTTATTCTAAATAAATTCAATGAGAAGACATAGTAGTGCTGAAATTATTGTTTTTTCTTGAATTCTAATATAAGAATCCTTACATGTTGAATATGAATAATAAAATTAACATGGATCTTAATGTTTTTTTTTAGCATGATAAAGAAAAAAAGGACAATCGTGGACGTACACCATTAATGTTAGCTGTTACTTTAGGTCATTTAGAATCAGTTCGTACTCTTTTACAATTTGATACAAATGTCAATTGTGAAAACTCCGAAGGATGGACCGGTAATGCTTACATGTTTCAAAGTAATGAAAGCTTTTTTGAAATGAATGAATTTTAGCGGTTCAAGAAGCAGTCGCCACTGGAGATCCCGAACTTCTAGCTCTAGTCTTAGAACGTCGAGATTTCCAAAGATACACAAGCCGAGTGGCTGGCATTCCTGAATTGTTACAACGTTTGAAACAAGCTCCGGATTTCTATGTAGAAATGAAATGGGAATTTACTAGTTGGGGTATTGAAAGATTTATCAGACTTTGAATTTGAAATATGAAACATAAAAATTATTTCAGTCCCTCTGGTATCTCGAATGTGTCCTAGTGATACCTATAAAGTGTATAAACAAGGCTCCAATGTTCGAATAGATACAACTCTCCTAGGATTTGATCATACCAATTGGCAACGAGGGAATCGAAGTTACGTTTTTAAAGGACAAAGTATGTAGATGTCGCAATTCAAATAAACATTTAATATTTAATATAAAATTTAACAGCAATTCGGCCTCCTGAGGCAATTTATTGTCATCGCAGTTACATTTTTAAACTGTCAAAACGACCAGGTGAACGCAACTTGCCTCCTGTAAAACGTTTTTGCTTCAATCTGACCATTTTTCACATATTACCTTAGGCTTTTAGCGAATTTATGTCTTAAAGTGCTAATTGACATAGGCTTGATTAGATTTATATTCGGAATAAAAGAAAAAAATGTAAATTTAATCGCTTATTTTTCTAAATAGACGATGGAGCAACAATGATGGAAGTGGATCATGAAACGAAGCAAGTTTATATTGAAGTAATGCGGGTAACGGAAGCCGAAGGGTTGCTTTTGACGCCCCCAGAACAAGCTATTGAACAACGCCTAACGACACCCTTAAGTACGACTTACGTAGATACCGATAAAATAAGCTTTGAAAGGTATTTATTCAAAATTCAAACAGAATATAGCAAAGTTAAGTTTATTAATAAAAACTATTATATAATTTGATCATTAGGAATAAAGCGGGTCTTTGGGGATGGCGATCGGATAAAATTGAAACCGTCAATGGATATGAATGTAAAGTATTTAGCGCAAGTAACGTAGAACTAGTAACAAAAACGCGAACAGAACACCTAACCGATAGTGACAAAGCTCGAGCAAAACAACCAAAAACACCACTTCAAAGTTTCCTGGGCATTGCGGAAATTGAAGAAAAAACTGTATTAACTGACGATGCTAAAGTACAATAGATAAGGTTTTCAATTTATCGATATTATATTGGAGTTACTTTTAGGAGGAATACACACATACGGGTAATCCATGTAATATTACTCCAGAAGAATATTTTGATAAGTTAGCGGATTTAAAAGGTCGTGACATTGGTCGACCCAAAGAGGTGAATACAAAAATTCAGAAGTTTAAAGCTACGTTGTGGTTATCGGAAAACTATCCATTGTCTCTCCAAGAACAGATAATGCCAATTGTTGATTTAATGGCGATATCAAGTTCACACTTTGCCAAATTAAAAGATTTTATTCAAATGCAATTGCCGGCTGGTTTTCCGGTTAAAATTGGTACGAACGAAAAGGATTAAATTTGAACTCGTTCCAGTGTTCTTGTTACTATTTACTATTATTTTTTAGAAATTCCTTTGTTTCACGTATTAAACGCGAGAATTACTTTCGGAAATATATTTGGTTTAGATTCACAAGTCCCAAATGTGTCCAGGATAGAGGATGTTGATCGAGTTACTTGTATTGTGGATGATTCATGTTTTGCAGTTCCTCCTGGATATGTTCAACTTGGTAAAATTATCATTGGATTAATTTAAAAAAAAAAAAACATTTTTTTTTCTTTTGTTGAAGGTTCAGAGGTACGAAGACAGTTTAGTATAGAGGAAGAGGATGATTTATTACAGTTTGCAATCCAACAAAGTTTAGTGGAAGCGGGAAGTGAAAGAGATGAGGTAATCATTTAAAATAATCCGATAATTGAAATTTTTAATTTAATTTGTTCAAAGGTTGACATTTGGGAAGCTTTGAAAGCGCAACGACCTTCCAGACCGAATACACCAAATTTAGTTAGTGAAGAAGAAAGGCAATTGCAAAGGTATGGGAAAAGAAAAAACGAAAATTATTGAAATAACGAATTCAAATATTTATTCAGAGCTAATACTCCATCGGGACGAAAATCGTCACTTTCTGTTACTGATTGTTCTTATGCTTCATCCAAATTGTCCCCTTTTAGAAAAGTGTAACCAGTTTTAACTGAAAGCTTTTGTGTTAATAGCTAGACTTTTTAACAATCCGTCGCTTTACGTGAATTGTTTGCGTTAGTTTTAAATCCTTGAAATGTCTTTGAGTATATTATTAATTGTATAGCTAGTAATTTGGTATTTGCACTGATCCTTTAGAGCGATACAAGCGAGCTTGGCAATATGCGCCGAAAACAAACAGATGACAGCTTCCGGTGGATTGTCGAATTCATCGAGCAGTCCGGATGATTTGGTTAACCCGCAGCTTAACAATGAGGATGCTGATTTACATATGGCGATATTGTTGTCACAACAGGAACGGGAGCAGGCAGAACAGGAAAGGTTACAAGAACAGCAAATGCTTGAGCAAGTGTTGCGGCTATCACTGACTGATAAATAAAAACTAAATTCAAGATAACATTTAGTTCTGTTATCATGGTCAGGATATTTGTGATATATTTAATATTAATGTTCTCATCGTTCTTATTATGATTTTGATTTATGTACAAGAATAATGAGCAGCAATAACAAAACGCCTATTCAGCCGTTGTGGAAAATAAATTATCAATTGATTAGTGAAATGAGAAAATGATTGTAAATAATTTATACTTATCCTATAAGCAATATATTGGTATTTCAAAATAAATACTTATTACATTCAACAATTATTGCTGTATAGTGTATACATAAAATTTATGAATATATTATAGCAATCGAAAGTATCATAAATAATTCATGGAAAATTTAAAAACTGAATTGTGAGTTTCTAAAGCGCTAACATGTTTTTAACGTGAGTGGACAAAACAGAACATGGCAAAACATAACAATGAAACAGAACAATCACAAGAAGTTAAAGGAGTAGTTAATAATATAATTCTTTATAGTCTTATATTACCCTTTAATATGTAAGTGTATCCTGTAAGTGCGTTCCCTAGTGAAACATACTTTTTCCATCAGTTAGATAAATTAAATATGAGACTCTTTTTTTTTATTTTACCATATTGTTGTTTTATCATGTTCTATTCTGTCAAGTTCTGTTTTTTCATGCAACCGTTTTAACTTAGCTTCATATTTTGAAATATTGAATTAGTTAATTTTTTACAGTTATGAACGATATTTTAAAAAATATGTAGGTTCAAGTTCCTCTAACGACCAGTATTTCTACAGGGAAAAAATGAGTAATGAGCAATGTATTAGTTTCTAAACGATAGAAAAAAAATCATGGTAATTAAAATGAACACTTCTTGTATAATGCATTAAATTAATTTAAGTCTTAAACGTTACTCTTTGGTTTATTATTTTGCACGTTTTATCAATCAGTACAACTAAATCTTCTAAATATACTCAGCAATTACTATAAAAAACTTGATTTTGTCAAGTTTACGTTTATAAATAAGAGGGAAATTTTACATTGAAAAAATAGATAAAGATTTTTTACAAAGTTTACAAATATTTTTTTTACTAATTGCATTGAAACGCATCATTTTTATAACATTTCAAACGTAGCCTATCGATCAGTAGATTCAAAGTTAATGTCAGACTGATCACTCTTAAGTAAATGTCCAATTGAACTGCCATTAAAACTAATGTGCATTGTAATCAAAACGATTTAATTATGTGAAAATCAGTTATTCAATGTAGTTTTTTATTTTTATTAATTCTTTGATAGGTATTGATATTTATCATTTGAGGAAAATTAAGGAAAACAATTCCATTTGTTATCGATTTATTTTTCTTTTTATATAACATAATTTATTATTAATTATTTAAAAGTGCAATCTGTACTAGAAATTGTTATTATTTATATTATAAAATTTCTTTACTAATAAAGATGAATGAAAAAGGAAATCATAATGGTCGTCATTATCAAGCCATGTTTTCTTGAGCTCTGAAAAAAAGTAAGCAGTTTAAATTTAGAAGTAACAATCGGTTAACTATTTGATTTAGTACCGAGAATAAATTGCGGTTAAAATTGCTGTACTAGCAGCGTAGCGATCTTCATACTTTCGAGCCTGTTCTTGCCATTTACGGCGAACATTGACCCAGCGATCTGTATGCATTTGAAGTAGATCTTCTCGAGTTGGAAGCTTGTCCTAAAAATTTTATGAAATTTACAATGTTTTATGATGTAAATTTTATGGAGTGTATATTTTACGGTAAACGTAAATAATGAACAAAATATTTTAACGTTTTTGATGTTTGCCCTTATATTTCGATTGCCAAGCAATCATTGGTCTTCAAAGAATATAGGATCTTTTTGCAAGTATCATCTGTCCATTCTGTGGATAATAGTTGGTGTCCACTGATGAAGTTTGTTTGGCAATCGAAATACTTATTTAGACAATACGTCAACAATCTTTTTAAAACATGAGTTTGATATTTCAATTTCACTGTTATATATTTTCATTTGCACAGTGTAAAACGATAAAGTAAACGAAAAATGATTTTTAAATCGTACATTATTCGGATCGAGAAAGTCTGTGTTGTAATCCTTTTGAACTTGTTCAGCTAATGGAGTTGGAATACGATTTACTAATTCCAATGCAGGTGGTGGTAGTTCGTGAATTTCAGAAGGTATATTATCGTCTTGACCATTTAAAGACAAATTTCCAGAACGATCAGGTTCAGGACTCGATAATCGCCGTCTAAAGTTAATTAATTAATATAATTATTAATTTCAATGCAGCTCTTATAATTTAAGTCCTACTTTACAACTAAAGCTGGATTACGAGGTTGATTGGCCATCCAAGCCCTGCAAATCGGATAAAGTGGAGTGTCTTCTTCAAATTGAGCCAAATCAACGCTCCGATCAAATAATTTCATGACATAGGTATGATGAAAAACATTATTGCTCGATGCATCCGTTCTACGGCGTTTGGTACGTGTAGGTCGAGATGAATCCAAACTAAATTTAACAAATATTAAACATAATTACATTAAAACAACAATTTTTTTCTTTACATATGCTTTTTTTGGTTTCGGAGCTTGTTTTTTGAATCTTCATCACTGGAAGCTGTGTCATCTCCGGAATGCTGAACTAAATCCTGCAAAGCTCCCTTGAGACGGTGTCGAGCAAACAGCATATCATTTTCCGCTGAAAATATTTTGAAATTTAAAATTTTCGAACTAACAGAAAACGACATTAGGAGTATAACACAAAAATATTTTTTTTTAAAATAAAACTTTCAGAAATCTATAATTTCAAACGCAACACTTACAATGAGGCTCTTCCTTAACTTCAACTTTCATTTTTGTTTATAAATTTCACTTGATTATTAAATTATTTTAAATAATATTAATCGTAAACTTATTGTAATGATTTTAATCAAAAGATGCAAACGATACTAAAGTCTATTATGAAGTCTATGTACGCTATGTACTTTTGTTGACGCTTCTAAAATCTAAACGATGAGATTGACAGAGAAGACACTACCTAATTTTAGTTTGGCAGAAAGAGAAAGTAAATTTTAAAATGCAATAAAAGAATACAATAATTGAGGTTTTTAAACAAACATGTGCAGAAGAAAAGATTAAGAATGATTCATTAGTGAAAAAATTAAATACACTTTTCAGAAAAAAGTTGTTTTTACTATATTCATTGAAGCATTTATTAACAATAATTTAAAAAATTTAAAAAATTAATTCATGTCCTGCAAGGTGTCCAACTGTAAAAATGTCATGAAAAACGTATCCAGAGGTGGCACACCTGATTGGATGGAACTTGTTTCAAGATGGTTGTAAAATAATATAAACTGATGATTGATTTAACGTCAAAATATTATGTACAATGTATTCGTGTCGATTTAGCGATGCATTTGACGTAAATAGTAGCGATAACAGCTAATCGGTACGTCCAGCAACTGTAATGGATGCCAATGACGAGATAATAAAAGTGAGAGAAGCTCTGAAGGTCGTACAACCCATGATTGACATTTCTGCAGACCGTTTAAATGGATTACGAACTCAATGTGCAACAAGTGTAGACCTCACACGCCAAGAAATCCGCACTCTTGAGGTAAATAAAAGTCTACCATATTGGCCCAACATTTCCCTCTGGGATTATTTCCAATGCGGCTTTCTGTAATCGATCTTTTTCATAGGGTAAACTGCTGAAAATGTTCGCTCGTCAATTAGTCATTAAGTCGAAACTACGTGGAGAAGCTGCCTTGGTTTTTCGTGATATACCATCAGTGAGACAGTGGCTGCAGGTGGTTGGTCTTCAGAAGCAATCGATTGACGGAATTTGCGAACGAGTCGATTCATTAGAATCGCTTCAAGAAAAGACTGACCATGACCTCAACAATATCCTCAAGGATCGCAAAGCCAATCCTGATGAATCAAGGCGATTGTATCGAGCACTGTTTAATCTCAAACGTTACACAGGTTCTATTTTGCTTTCCATTTTCCCCATTTAGTTTAGTGTAAGTGCGTCTATACTTCAATGTATAGTGAAGATAGGTTCCCATGAAAATTTTCCCAAAAAATTGTAAGAATAAAAAAACTTTTTTACATCTCTATAAGCAAAGTAACTGTTATTGCATGAATGGCTTTGAAAATTATCAATGATTAATACATATTTATTGAATAATGAATTATTAATATATTTACCATAATTTCATCAATAATGAAATGCATTTGTCCTTTTGTGGATTATTACAAATTAAAAATAAAAGTTTAAATCTTTTAAGGTTGAAATAATGATGGTGGGTTTCAGATATTCTTCAACGAGGAGATAAAAACACGGAAGAACCAAGTGATTTGGAGCTATATTGGGACTCTTGGGACAGACATCATCGGCACAAAACTTCCGGAAGTTTATCTCCGCATGTTTCTCGGAATAAAGCACTTGTCGATCAGCAACAAAATGCGGTATTAACAACGACTGACGATACTGGTTTAACCACAACAACATTTCCAAATTTATCTTTAAATTATTACAACAACAATAACAATCATGATTATAATAGTAGCGATAGTTCAATGTCATCTTTAGCTTCTTACTTACAATCACCGCCCTCAACACCGCCTGTTAACTCTAAAATAAAAAGTATAGAAATGATAAATTAATCGATTGCATTAATTAATTGTGATGATTTAATTTTAGCTGCAACTGTAACCGAAAAACACAAATTTCCAAGTACACCTCCACCGCACAAAAAACATCACACAGTCGGTCGTACAACCACTAGCGCTTTATTGCCCGGCTCATTTCCATTGACCAAATCTAAATCTCATGAATCACAATTGTCGACTCGAGCACCTGAAAACGGAGATAATTCAAGGTAATTATTCAGTTATTATATAAAAAAATTGAACTAATAGTGTTTTTTCTTATGTCAGTATGGATTTGTTAACCACCCAAGGTCCAGTTCGACGTGGTCGCTTACCGACCGAGCCGGGTCTGACATCGACTCAGGAAATCTATGGATCAAATAGCCCTCTAAATATAAGTTCAGCGACGGCAAGTCCCGTGGGAATTAGTCCCATAGGCATGCCATCTAGTCCAGCACCCTCCCTGATATCCCAACTAACCAGTCCTGATATAACGAGCCCATCACCTAGTCCGGCTCATTCGACGACCGCGAGTTCTTCCATTCCTCCACCCAGTCCTCAATTGATGTGCATGTCAAATGTTGTAAGTCCTTGCACGCCTAAATCAAATGTCCCTTCAATTTTTAACAACTCCAGCAAAACGCCAAGTCCTTTAACTCCTGGTCCGCTTAGTACAGCGTCTCCATATAATTCCATGAATGCTTCAATCGTCACAACTGTTTCCTCTGTTCCAGTGTCGGTTAGTCCCGCAACTTCCAGTCCTATAGTTGTAAGTCCTGCTTCCCTCAGTCCTATTAGTCCAAATGTATCGAAACGATTTAACAAACTGCCGCACTCAATCGCAAGTCCACATACGCCACGATCTAAATTTGTTGAAACTAGTCCTCTCATTACACATAGCACCAACTCAGCGACTGTAAGCCCCGTAATTATGAGTCCTTTAAAATCGCCAGCAACGCCCGGTATTGATAGTGAAGATAGCAATAGTTCATGTAAGTATCAATCGACTAAATACAGAAAAATCGTATTTATAATTACGCATTTTTCATTATAGCGAGTCTACAAGTACCTAAATCTCCACACAAAAATGTAAACAGTGGATCAAGCGGTGGGAACTCTAACGATCCGGGAGCCTCTATGTCTATGCGTCATTATATAGCACATCGCTTCACCAAAATGTATAAGATGATGACAACGTGTGATTACTGTGATAAACAAATGTTTTTTGTAACTGGTTTGAAATGTCGTGAATGTAAATTTAAGTGTCATCGCGAATGTGTACAAAAGGTGCCCCCCTCGTGTGGTCTGCCTTCAGAATTAGTAAATGTATTCAAAAGACACATTAGTCCGAATGGTAAAGATGTAATATATGTGAACGATATTGTTTGTAAACGGCTTAATTTTATTTTGTAGCACCTCAAAGTCAATCGCCAAATCCAGGACAAACCCCAATGTCATCTCCGATTCATCACCACAATAATATTTTATCAAACTTTCTACGCGAAAGGAAACGCTCGCATCCACAACCCACTATCAACATGGCGCAATTTTTAGTAAGTTTGCCCAATGGAAATATAATAAGTTGTGGATCATGTGAAAATTATGTGGAGACAAATTTTGTAAAGCTTTTCTTCTATAAGTAAATTTGGTTTAGAACAATTAATCTTGCTTAGAATAAAAACAAATAATTCTTTCAATTTATAACAAATTTGAATTCTATATTTTCAGCGACAAGAATCAA
The DNA here is from genome assembly GCA_958496175.1 of Sisyra terminalis. Lineage (NCBI taxonomy): Eukaryota > Metazoa > Arthropoda > Insecta > Neuroptera > Sisyridae > Sisyra > Sisyra terminalis. The sequence goes on from OY292274.1 coordinate 60,534,816, forward strand.
GTTCAAACACTTCTAGTTGTAACAGTTCGACTCCATCAAGTCCTGCGGTGATGTCATGTCTTACTCCAGCTTCAATCAATAAAATGCATTTTCATTTTCCTGGTTCGTATAATTTATACGTTCTTATTACTCTATATTTATTTTTCTTGCAATATTCCTTACAGAAGTTGATATTACGTTAGTGACACATCCTTTGGAGGAATTGGCTGAAACTCAAACGTCTAATGATAGCGATAAAACGATGTCGGCCTGCGGTTCCGGAGGCTCTGGAAGTACGGATTCCGAACGCACTCCTGTTCGTGTTGACTCGCAAGAGAGTCAAGTTTCTGATGGAGAAATTTTCACCGAACCGGGTCGAGAAAATCAGAGATGGCCCCGACAAAATAGCGTAAGAAATACTTGATGTTCAAAAAACTATGATTTTAAAACATTAATGAAAATCAGCTATTACGATTTTAACAATTCCCTATTCTAATATATGAGCAGTTCATGGATTTTTTGTATAAGGATATGCTTTTTTTGTTATACGCATATTTTTTTACAGCAATTATATATGCGAGAGTGGGACATTCCATTTGATGAAATAAATATTGGAGAAATAATTGGAATTGGGCGATTTGGTACTGTTTATCGAGGAAATTGGCATGGTGATGTGGCTATTAAAGTGTTAAATATGGATTATTTGGATGACGATAAAGCGTTGGAGGCGTTTAAGAGTGAAGTGGGTACTTTTCGGAAAACGCGACATGAAAATCTCGTTTTGTTTATGGGAGCGTGTAAAAAGCCACCGAAATTGGCGATTGTCACGAGCTTAAGTAAGGGGATGACGTTATATACGCATATACATCTACGCAAAGATAAATTCAATATGAACAAAACGACGATAATTGCACAACAAATTTCTCAAGGAATGGGCTATTTGCATGCCCGAGGAATCATTCACAAAGATTTGAAAAGTAAAAACATTTTTTTGGAAAATGGAAAAGTTGTCATTACCGATTTTGGATTGTTTAGTGTTACGAAATTATGTTATGGCAATAGGTACTTTATACATCTATTGTTATCATATTAGTGCTTATTTTTTTCTTTTTATTTTGTAGAAAAGGAAATAGTTTGAATATTCCTCCAGGTTGGTTGTGTTATTTAGCACCAGAAATTGTACGAAGTTTACATGCAAATCAGTCACATCGTCATCACGAACTACCCTTTAGTAAAGCTTCTGATATTTATGCATTTGGGTACGGGAAGAAAATGTCTAAAATCTAAAATATTATAACTTAATTTATTTCAATTATAGGACGGTGTGGTATGAGCTTTTGTGTGGTGAATGGCCTTTTAAAGGGCAAGCTCCCGAAGCTGTTATTTGGCAAGTCGGTAAAGGGATGAAACAACCCCTGGCTAATTTGCAAGCATCACGAGACGTAAAAGTATGCCTGTCATTAGTATTATTATTAGTTTAAGGATTTAATGCTCATACTTTCATTAAAGGATATTCTCATGTTATGTTGGGGTTTTCGACCGAATGATCGACCAGATTTTGGGGATTTGTTCAATTTATTGGAAAAATTGCCAAAGAAACGTTTAGCTCGCAGTCCTTCGCATCCAGTGCACCTGTCTCGGTCGGCCGAATCTGTGTTTTAATTGCAGAAAAATGTGTGAATGATTTACATAATTTAAGTATTAATTTAATAGAAATACTTATTTCTAAAAAATAAACTTTATCATCTTTGAGGAATTGAAGTATATTCATACAATATTACTAAGCAATTTGAAATGTATCCAAACACAACGGGTATCATTTCTTTATCCAGATCTCAGCATTCCTTTTATAGTACGAGAGTAACAATGCTTCCAAAACATTAATTTTAACTATGCCCGATTTTTATGTTCCATGAGCTTTCAAAGTTGTAACAAATTTGTTGTCTTAAAAGTTTTGTTTTTGATGCATTGATTACTCTTTTTACACTATTGTAGCGTACATGTCCTTACTCCTTGCCTGAACTTAATTTAATTAGTTTAAATTTGTACATATTAATTAAACTATTATAGGAAAAACACTGAACAATTTTCCGTGATTAAAATTATACAATTGAATTGATCATGTATTTTACATTAGATGAAATAAATTACACAAGTGAAAAATATTAATAGTAAATAATTCGTTACGAATTCAATGATGCAAGTTTCTCGTTGCTTTGTTTCAAAATTTCTGAATAGTCGGCTTTCAAAAATAAATTGTTAATTTATTATCGAAGAAATTGGATTATTGATTTGATGTAATAAGCTGTGTTTAGTGTACTTTATAAATGAAATGCAATAAATTGCCTCAATAGCTAGACATAACTTTTATGATCTCTATTTTGCTCATTTTACGATAGATTTTTAAGTTAAGTGAAATTTTTGCTATACAAATATGGCAAAAGTAAAGAGCACTGTGATAAAAAATAAAATAATAATTTATTTTTTATTCTACAAATCATGGGGAAGCAATGCTCCCTGGCACGTCTCTGGTTATGTCGGTGCTCTTCTAACTGTGTTATATATTGTACATTGAACACAGAAATGTTAAATTTTAGTTAAAAACTGTGTATTTATTTATCTGCATATGTAAATATTTGTTAAAAGACTAACCAAAAATATATTGTTATTAATATATGGTACATGAAATAAATTAAATTGAACTACATAATGTTATTGAAACCCCAAAGTTTGTGTCAGTATTAAAAGTGAACCAATATGGTAATGAGAAATAAAATCAAATTGCAAACTGAAAGAAAATGGTACTAATATTTAAACGCTTTGGGGCTTACGTAAAGAAACTCGTTTTTATTTTTTTTATTTTAAATAAAATATAAACAAATTGTACAGTGTGACTAAAAATCTATTAAATCTTAGTGTATTTTAATTATATAAGTCCTAGTGTCTAATTTATTGATTTCAATTATTTTAGGAATGGAAAAATTGTGAATTGTAAAACAGTTTATTTTCCGGGAGCTGATGGTTGTGTTAATAATTTGGATTGGGGAAGTTGGATAGTATTGGATTATGCTCGTGGAAATTAAACTGTTGAAAATTTAGTAAACTTTATTTATTTTAATGGCTGTGATTTTGGCTACAGGGTAAAACAAACTACTTGACGCAGTATAGGCCTAAAATATACTGATTTAAAAAAATGTAGACCATTTTTTTGGTTAGAAGAGGGCTAGGATATTGCGTATTAACAGTAGCCTGTTAAGTAATTTCTTTGCAAAATTATACTTTATTTTTTATGAAAAAAAAAATTTGAGGAGTGTTGAGGAATTTTACAAATTATTTGAAAATTCTAGTCTTATTTTAATGGAAAGAAAAACAAAATGTTGCATTTTTTAATTTTATTATGTACTATCGTTAAGCCTGTATAATTACTTGTAGGATACCTTTGCAATATAAGAGAAAAACTAGGTTTTCTCAATCTCATAACGAAATTGGTTGGAAAGACAACTACTTGCTTATATAATTGTAAATACATAATATGATAAATAGTTATTCTGCACTTAAAAATGTTTAAAATAAATATCTATTTAAAATAACAGTTTCGTGGAAATATTATTCGAATTTTTCAGATTCGATATTTTTATATATTATAGAAGAACCATAGATATGGCTGTGCGTTTCGTTATGTAAAGTGTAATTAATATTACCTACTTATCAGCTACTTATAGATCAGGTAAGAACTTAAATCATTTTATGAAACAGTGGTAGTTGCAGATTTATTATCTTCATCAGTTATATTATAATTTACAGGTGTTAAGTACCTATAAGAAAAACAAAATTTTTAATGCAATTGGTTCTTGAAGAATTTGAGAGCAGTAATAATTAAGATATACTTGTTAAGCTTGTTAAGCTCTTTTTTTACAATATTAATGTTTGAACTTACAACAATGAAAAACAGAAGCTTCCATTGATTGTCTGTTTGAGGTCGCCACATTCCGACCCATGTACAATACGTATGCGTGTGATAATTGGCATTTGTCGAATTTGACACTTATATTTATAAATCCGTCATCGATATTGAATTAAAAGAATTTATAAGAAGTTAAATAAATGTAGAAAAAATGGGAAATAGTGACACAAAATTGAATTTTCGTAAGGCAGTCGTTCAGTTAACTTCAAAAACTCAGGTAACTATTGATTATCATTTAAAAACATAAATGTAATTGCTGACATAACGTATGGTTGTTATGCGACGAAAAAAAATTAAAAAAATAATTAACTTTCAATAAAATTTGCGTTAACTTTAAGTTAATTTAAAATATTTCAGCCAATTGATCCAAGTGACGAAGCGTTTTGGGAGCAATTTTGGTCAGAAAATGTTACAAACGTCCAAGATGTGTTCACGTTGGTTCCAGCTCGGGAAATTCGTGCATTGCGTGAAGAAGCACCCACCAATTTAGCGACTCTTTGTTACAAAGCTGTCGAGAAACTGGTGAAAGCTGTCGATAACAGTTGCCGAACCCAACAAGAACAGCAAACTGGTATTTTTCAAGATAAATGACTTAGACAATGTTTTCTTGATTGTAACAAAAATGCTTTAGTTTTGAATTGTGCTCGACTTCTAACCAGAATATTGCCGTATATATTCGAGGATCCGGAATGGAGAGGTTTTTTTTGGTCATCGTTGCCGAGCCAAAATGAAGAAGAAGAGGAGTCAATGCCTTTAGCTCAATCGCTAATTAACGCGATTTGTGTTAGTTAATATTGACCCGCTTTGCTTCCGCTTTATTGTTTAGTTGGTTTAGGTAAATTGCTCGAATCCAAATGTTCAGAATCAATTGTTAGAAGTTTTTAAAAAATGCGTAGTATGACGTCACCAATTGGAAGAAACAGCCTGAGGTTATTCAGCAACAGCTTAACATTTTACGTTTTAATGTTTTCTTTTTCTTTCTTATATATTGTAAAGTTACACTTGTGGACTTAACACAATATGCTGTTTGTATCAATTGGTAAACATCACACCCGAGATCTTTTTTGCTAAATTTCAAACAGTTGATTTTCGAACAGTTTACCTACCTCCATTTGCACTAATAGCTACTTTCTTACTTACTACTTTTTGCGAATAATGAGAAATTTTCATTTCCAGGACTTATTATTTTGTCCAGATTTTACAGTTGTTGGAAGCAGGAAATCAGGACCGGTAATAAAATGAAGGAAAAATTTGCCTTGAAAAATCAATAACCCTAATACTAATATTTTAGGATAAAGCCGAGGATTTAAGTGCGATTGATAGTTGTGAATATATTTGGGAAGCTGGCGTTGGTTTTGCCCATTCAGCGACACGATATCCTGTTTTGGATCAAAATCGAACCGAATTGTTAAAGTTATTATTGACATGTTTCAGCGAAACAATGTACCAGCCTCCATCTGATCTCAGTTCTACTCCCAACCGTTGGATTGCGTATTTTATTTTTCATTTTTAATCATTCCCAAATGTTATCCGTAAGTGCTTTTAGGTATCTAACAAGCGCAGAAAATCGACATGCTTTACCAATGTTTACGTCGTTGCTAAATACTGTCTGTGCTTACGATCCTGTGGGATTAGGTGTTCCTTACAATCACTTGTTATTTTCGGATTCTTTAGAGCCTTTAGTCGACACTGCGTTACAAATTTTAATAGTGACATTGGATCACGATACCAGTTCAATGGATGGAGATGATGTAATGACAATGTTTTTCAAAAATTTTTAACCTACGTATTTCGACTGCCATGCGTCTTAATTGTTGGTAAAAGTCAATCATATCGTACACCATGAAGTGAAAAAATCCACGATATTTTGATAGTTTAATTCTTATATTCAACTAAAGTTGATTTTTTAGTGTTAATTGCATGGAAGTCGAAATACGTTTAATCAATTCAACAATCAAATATTTAAAGGTCGAATAATTTTATTGGTTCAATTAAATTTGTTATAGAGTTCTACTCCCGATAATTTATTTATTAATTATTTGTCTCGAATACATCGTGACGAAGATTTTGTATTTATTTTGCGAGGAGTCACTCGACTGTTAAACAATCCTCTGTTGCAAACCTATTTGCCTAATTCCACCAAAAAAGTGCATTTTCACCAAGAGTTGCTTGTCTTCTTTTGGAAAATGTGTGATTATAACAAGGTAGAAAAAGAAATTAAAAGACGTGGGAGGATTTTATCAGTTGGTTTTTTTTTTTAGAAATTTCTTTATTATGTATTAAAAAGCAGTGATGTACTTGAGGTGTTGGTTCCAATTTTGTACCATTTGAACGATTCGCGTGCTGATCAATGTATGTATGCATTTAATTTAATAATTATTGAATTAATTTTCCAAGAAATTGTAGCTCGAGTTGGTTTGATGCATATTGGAGTTTTTATTTTGCTTTTGTTATCTGGTGAACGCAATTTTGGAGTGCGTTTAAATAAGCCATATACGGCTACTATTCCCATGGACATTCCAGTGTTTTCGGGCACTCATGCCGATTTGTTGGTGACTGTTTTCCATAAAATTATTACGACAGGACATCAACGACTTCAGCCGTTATTTGATTGCTTGCTTACAATTCTAGTCAATGGTAAGAATTTCATTGGTGTTGGAAAAATGTAATAATTATTTTTTCATTTTAGTGTCTCCATATTTGAAAACGTTATCGATGGTCGCAAGTACTAAATTGTTGCACTTGTTAGAAGCATTTAGTACACCTTGGTTTTTGTTTTCATCACCCACCAATCATCACCTGGTCTTCTTTTTGCTAGAGATTTTCAATAATATTATTCAATATCAGTTTGACGGTATGTTACAATAGCTAAAACGCGAAATTTTCAGTAGAAAGTGTTAACTCACTTTTTAACAGGAAAGTTTTGGATTTTTTTTAAAAAAATGAGTTAACACTTTCTTATACTGAAGACCTCAATTGTAGCTCAATTTATTGGTTTGGATTTATTAATTATAGGTAATTCCAATTTGGTTTATACGATTATTCGTAAGAGGCAAGTATTTCACGCGTTGGCCAATTTGCCAGCGGATTATGGGACGATTTCGCGGTCGTTAAATCGACGTAGTCGTCGCAACCTGTCCGAATCCGGAAGCGGTATTCGAGATTCAGTTGATGGAGATCGAGCCATGAGCCCTGAAATACCTATGGAAGGGTCACATCCAGCCTTACCAGCCCAACCAGGAACGTTGAAAGCGTCGTTACCCGATACACCACAAATTGCACAAATGACTGAACGCGAAAGTGCCCATCCGTCGATTCCGCCTGTTGCAAGTTTGAATCTTAGCCCCACAAATCACGAAACAACCAGCGTTAGTGAGCAATTGGAAACCTCACGACCGGAATTAGAAAAGAGGAATTCAGATGCATTTGCTTCGCCGATAGACCTTGTAGGTTTATTAATTTAATTTTTGTCAATTCAATTTTGTTTAATTTTTCACAACATGGCTTTTTGCACTTTATGTTTATTAATTATGTGAAATATTTTAGCCTTTAACACCCGATTCACCAACATCATCAATTAAATCAAACTCGTCACAAAAATTGGAATCTCCTACAAAAGAGCAAAGCAACAATACGATTAAACATACAGTGAATACTGTAAGTGTTTAAATCGCATTCTGGTTGCGTTTTTCGAAAAGGTTTTAGTCGAATAAGCGTAATAAAATGACTAAATTAATAGAATTATTACAAAAATATTGGTAGAAAAAACCACTAAGGCAGATTTATTAAGCTTATTTGCCTATATCCTTAAATCGTTTTTAATCCCACTTAAAGGTTTTTAAAATACACAAGTGACTTATATAATACAAACTATTCAGAATATTTGAGGAACAAAAGCAGGAATGACAAACTCAAATACTTAATTATGAATTTACATTTCATGCATCTAATGGTAATAATTTACTAGAGAACATACTGTAGAGTCTGCAATACTTACACAAACAAAAAGAGCAAATTCAAATATTCTACGTTACGTATTTTTTTAAATGGAGTTTCTTGTGTATTTTATAAACCTTAGTATAACAAATGGTGCATTCGTTTTGGACGCTTCCGTACTGTCATTTTATTAAGAGTTGTTTTTGACTTTCATTTTGGCCTGATGCTTATCGATGCTTTGGTTAGCAGAATCATTGGCTCGTTATAAATAGCAAAAACAAAACCCTATGCAATTTTAACAGTTGTTTTTTATTCTATAACGAAACATTTGAAATTATTTGGAAAAAACCGAAATTTTTTTTTAAAGAATTAGACAATATTTAAAAGTATAAACGCTGAGAGCATGGAAGTGTTCAAGATGAGTACATTCTGTAAGACGTTGTGGGCTTAAAACAACTGTTCTTCTTTAATTTTAATGTAATTAATTTTTTTTTAATTCCCTTTTGTAGAAGAATAGTATTCGAGTAACTTGTGAGAAAACCTTAAATAATGGTCAGTGGGTTCCGTCCGCCGAATGGGTACACTCTTGGAAGAGTAAACTCCCATTGCAAACAATTATGCGGCTTTTGCAAGTGTTAGTACCGCAAGTCGAGAAAATTTGCATTGATAAGTAAGGGATGTTTTTTTTTTAAATTTTATTTATTTCATATTTTTTTTTTCTGTGCTTGTATAGAGGATTGACTGATGAAAGTGAAATTTTGAAATTTTTACAACATGGTACATTGGTCGGTTTATTGCCTGTTCCGCATCCAATTCTTATACGGAAGTACCAAGCGAATGCAGGAACAACCACATGGTTCCGGACTTATATGTGGGGAGTGATTTATTTACGGTAAAGAAAAAAAAAAGAATTTATCGTTAGTGTAACTAATATAATTGTTTTTCTTTAGCAATATGGATCCTCCAATTTGGTACGATACTGATGTGAAACTATTTGAAATTCAACGTGTTTAATTTAAGAAAAAAAAAAGATTAACCAAAAATATATGTATCTGATATATATGAAATATTTATTATGAGTAATTTGTACTTATTAGATTTGAAAATAATTTGGTAAAAATTATAATGCTATTGCTATATTAATATATTCGATTAAAATTATATTATTTAATGGAAAATGTTGTTTTATTCTGTAGATTGTACACCTTTATTTCAGGTCTTAAACAATAGAAAAAAATATTAGTTTATATTTGGACATAAATTTAATTGAAACGGATGCTTTAAAATGGACTATAGACATACCTTTGCCATTAGTTTATTGCTGATCGTAGTGATATTCTAAAAAATGCATTTAAAGACTTATACATAGAAGTAAATGTACACATTGATTTCTAATCCACTGTGGCCCGTAATGGGTCATCACCATGAACTGGTCATTCTGGATCAATGTGGATTATGCGATCATTCTGGATCAATTAATTGGGACAGTCTGTATTTATGTAAAAAAATACCGTAAGACAACGATTACTATGTTATTACTCATATAAATGTACTGTTAGATAAACCTTTTATTATATAAGCAATAATTTTTTTTATATTATGTTTATTGTATTTATATACGTTTATTATATGATTCAATCTCCCTTATTTGTTAATACGAGTTTAGTTATGTATCCCTTAGATCCCTTACCTTATAGGCCTTATAGTTTACCCTCTTTTGATTTTGTCAAAGGGTAGGCAATAATCAATACATGTAGGTATGATTTAATAAATAGCAGCAATATCCTAAATATCAAAGCTCACGTAAAAGAAAGCTCAGTAAAAATATTTTATTTGGAATTAAGAGCAATTAGCAAATAGATTTTTTTTCAGATACTTTCAAAGTTATAAAATGACATTTTGAGACTAAAGTCCCTTTAAAATTATGTTTTGTAATTTTCTTATTAATTATAAAGATTTAGCATATTATGGAATGGTTAAAAAATAAATAATTATTTAAGGCTTGTAAATTGGTAATTTTTTTTGTGCACCTGATACGTGTAAAATGAAAAAAAAATTGTAATAATATTTTGTAAAACTAAAAATAAACTATGAAATATGAATGAATATGTAGTTTGAGATGTACAACAATTCCACATGAGTGTTCTGTAGATATGCAATGATTTTAATTTTTTCTTAAACAATATATCTTTACACTAAATGAACATTCTAAGAAAAATTGTATTCAGGTTCGCGATTTATTAGTTTTTAATGAGGAGAAAAATAGAAAGAAACATTTACTTATTTAAAATTAGACGTGAAAGTATGATAAGCTGTTTAAATGAAATATTTTCGGATAATTATTTGCATTTTTCTTGTTGCAATAAACATTTTTCAAGAAAAAAAATCATTCATGAAATAAAAGAAATTAATATCTTTAGATAACATTATTGTATACCATTGTGTGTATTTGTGAATGAAATATAACATTAAAAGATTTTAATCAAACCTTAATGAGTTTAAACAAAGAATATATAGTTTACAGATGCATAAAAATAGTTATATGAAATCATATAAGGAAAATACAGTAAAATAAAGCAATCAAATTGTAACTTATTGAAACTTCAATTTATTTGGAATATAAAATATTGTAGATCAATGGTTAATATTATAATACATTAAATGAAATAGGATTATATATAGGTATATGCCATAAATATTACTTGAACCCAGTTCTTCCTCAAAACCCATTTTTTGACGCTAAGTATTTACTATAGCATTAAATATTCAATCACTACAAAAATGTTTAACAAAATATTTTTTTTCTAATAAACTTTAACAACAAAAATAAAATATACTTCAAATCAGGTTTAAATACAATAAATAGAATAACACGTAGACGTTTTCATTTGATTCGGTTCAATCGAATAGTACCGTAAACTCTTTTTATACATAAACATGTTTAAGTATGCAAGAAGAATTGATGATATAATACTCAATGAAACCGAATATATAAATATACGTATAATTGTGAAAGACTCTAAGGCGACCAAATTTATAAATATGTATTGATGATTATTACCTTCAAGTTCTAATTTGTTGATTATTTTAATCTTTGAAGTGCCTATTAATCATTATTTTTATTTTTCTTTTTGTATAATTAAATTATCTAATTAACAATAAGAAAATTGTGGAAACTATGGAGGTTTATTATCTAGCGTATTTTTCAAAAAAATATATTGCTTTTATTCAAGCTTTTTAGTTATTGTTTCGATAGCTTTTGATGCAAAATGGCATGAATTTTCACATGAAATTTCGAATAATATTATTATATAAAAGTTACAAGAGTAAACTGTTGTCTTTAACTTAAGGTAAATTATTCAGAATATCTAATACAGTTTTTTTCAAATGATAATATATTGTGACGTCGTATGTAAAGGAATTCAGACGAATTAATTTAAGCCTACCGATTGTCTTAGCAATTTTTCAAAAATTCAAAAACGCCCAATAAATTCCGATAAATTACGCTTTATTTGAAGTTCTTTTTTATAAATGAGTCTAATAATACAGAAATGCGGAACATGCAAAAGATATTCGATAATTTACCGGATTTTTTAATTAGCGCAATGCGGTTTTTTTACTACAATTACAGGATGGTTCTTCAGATTTAAGATGGGTTGGCCGCCTTAGTTTGCTTTAGTATGATTGATAACAGAGCATGATTAATAATGAGAATACTCCCCTTATTCTGAATTTTTAAGGAGAATTTCCATTTACATTAGGGATAATCCTCTTTTTTAGTTTATTATCCATTCAGGTTCAACTTACTAGGTCTGATTGAAAACTGGACAAAGTTGAACTTTGTCAAAATTTGGTTAAAATTAAATATCTACAATTAAAAAAATAACTAACTTATTGATTCTATAATAAGAAAATATTGTAAAAAAATTATAACATTCAGTATTTCATACACGAAAGCTTTCTACAAAACGTATACATATTATTAAACTGTTCTATTGAATAATTTATTGATTATATAATTTCATATTTATTTATTTTTTTGTTGTTGTATTGGTGATACATAGTTTTTAAAAATTATTTTATCACAGATCTCTAGTGTGCAGTTTAAATTAACCGAACTATTTCGATCGGCCAATTTAATAGACCTAAACGTGATTACGATTATTTCTTAAATTCATATCACACAAATCAAGTCAAGCTTTACCTCTTTAAATTCGATATTTCCAATTGAGAAAATGCAAAACTAAATTTTTAATCTCCAACAGACATTGTATCATGAAATGCTTCCAATTCTACGACTAAAATACATGTAACAACCACAAATGCGATTTGCTTTTGCCTTCCATATTGAAAGCTTCAATTTTTAGCTTGCTTGCTTTAAATTCCGTAAAAAAATTAATTCTTAAGTAAATTTTATAAAAATTATACACAGATTTGTCACATAAGTTTTCTGGTTGAATCAATTTACTTGTTATTGAAACAGCTAGAAAAGCTGTAACTTTACATGTAAATTTAGAGTATGTTTTCGAAAACTTATGGAACATTCTGAATAATATATCAAAGTCGAATATTTCTTGTACGTATAATGTAAATATATAATATATAAGTAATAATATCATTAATTTTGTTTTGAAAAAGGCTTATTCTTTGCTAATGATTTTCTCATATGATGGCGGTGGTGATTCATCGTTCAAAGTAAAATCTTCTTGGTTTATTTCGTCATTATTTTGTGGCGGCAATAATATTGCAATGTGATACGGTGGCGGAGGTGGCACCGAATTTACTGCACTATTGTTGGAATGAATAGAAATTTCTAAACGTTGTAATGCTGACCCAAAAGATGTGAGATCTTCCTGTGACTGTATCTGAAAAAAACGTTTAAAATTTGTTCCATTAAATATATATTTTTTTTTAGTTTTAAAATAGCTATTCTAGGAATTGCCCAGGATTACTGTGAATCCTCTACTCTATTTAAGACATTTTACGTATACCTATAGGATTGGAAATAACTAAGAAAACAGGGGAAAGCATTGTGCTAGGAAAGCTTTAAAATATGACGTTGAAGAAGAATGAAAACAAGGGATTCTCAGAGAAAAAGTATTCACATATAATGTCCAGGGAGGAAACTGGAAGGTTCTAAGAAAGAAGGAAGAAGAAGGACTGAAATTAAACTTACTTGTTCAGATATATTGTCATTTGCATAGTTATTGTTTTGTTGAACATTAGATGCTGAATTTGACGAAACGCTTGAGCGAACAATTCCGGAATTACGAACATTTTCTTGATATTGGGGCGCAGTTACCATTGTTTCAAACATATCCCAAGGAGATTCGCTCCGACACTTACTTATATAATAACTTCCTACTAACGCTATAACCAACACTATCAATAAGACTAATACCTAGAAAAAATTTAAATGTAATGAATGAACTGAGAACCAATTTCAATGATATATTTACTTGATTGCTAAAGTAAAATTTGGCACTGCCGATGAAGAAAGTCAATAGAGTGATTGAAATCCACAAACTACTGCATTTGATTCTTGGTTCCGAGGATAAATGTGCGTTTTGGTGGGCTGCCTGTGGCACACTGACCACGGGTGCTTCTACTAGAACTCCATTGTCGATTTCGACAATGTGATTGGAAATGCTATTGTTGACAGGGCTTGTTGGTGTGCGATGAATTGCATAATGGGCTTCTCGATGGTTTTGATTGGAGCTTGCAAGTGCTCCACTACTAAAAGAATAAAAGGGAGTCATATCAGCATGCTAGCTGAAGAATAAGATTAAATTTTCGAGGTGAACCCGTTAATTTAAGCTTTTTAGTTTTTGGTTACTGTGAAAGAGATTGATGTCGATAGTTGGATGAGGGATGATGAGAACGGTGCGAGTGGTAGTTGCGAGCTGATCGTGAACTTCCACTGTTGGTGGTTGGGACAATGCTGTCGATGGACTGGAAACGATGCACTGGTGTCACCATGGATTTAGCTGGGCCAACACCGCCACCACTATTGGGACGAGCTAACCCACTGCCACTACCGCCGCCCCAAACTCCCGAAGACCTTCGCGGATGAGATCGCGAAAAAGACCGGCTACTTCCTGTAATTTGAAGCAAACCATCCACTTAGCGAATTATTAAGAAAGTCAGTTTTCGTCAAATTGTACATAACTGCCATTGTAATGTATGAGAAGTCAGAATCTAGAAGCCAGTATAAGAATTAAATTGTAGACTTCAAACAAGAGCTTTTACCTAATGATGATACCTAATGAATAATTTACAAATTGGGTCAAAAAAAAATCATAAAGAACTTTGGATTTTTTTTGTTAAGAGGTATTAAAAGATAAAACGTTTTAAGCCAACCTGCAGAAAGTGAAGATGGAACACGGTGTCGACCACTAAAACCGCACGTTTGACTTCTTTTATCAATCCAAAAATGCATGTGGATCACGAAATTAATATCAAAAATAAATCACTTGTGATTCAATTCGTTTACGGCTGCCTGGACTAATTCTTATCGAAATTCGTGCCAACAAAGACCCAATTTCTGCAACAAAATCAGAGAGACAATGTGAAAAGAAATGCATCGTATTGAAGGCTTTCAAAAGCTATAGGCAAACCGAGAAGCTACTTCAGGGAAATCTTGAAACTCTAAAAGCTCTTGCACTGCTTTTATCCTTTTGTTCAAAAACAATAAAGCACTTATTCGTTAAAACAATGTACGCTGCCATTGGTGAGTTTCAAGGACCGTTTTGATTTGGCTTAGTCGCGCGATTTTCCTCGCGAATTTTCCAAGATTCACTAACGAAAAGCAATAATTGTGATAGGAAGTTACTGGGTGCAATTGGTTTTAGTTTCGTTAATGCGCTCGGAGCCACAATACGCTCGTGAAGAGTGCAATAATTTCCAACATACATACGGACATGGAAAGCAAGTAATGTGCGCCAATTGTCTGCATAATTTGAGTAATCACATCAACAATACATCCGTCTGAGTACCGTTGGGAAAAGTAGTTGATGTAACACGAATCGTTAATGGAATAAAAATATATGAGTTTCATTCTTTCATTGGAAAAATATGCTTGACAATGTTTTGTATCGTCCCGTCCGTCCGATAAGCTCGATTAAAACAGACGTAGTACACTTTCAGAGCTTTTATGCAAGTGGAACGTAGTTTGCAGCTTGAAGCTTACACTGTCTCGCCTACGACCACAATATCGTATCGAGCTTGACAATATGTCAAAGCTCGCAGAGCTTTCGTGCTATACAGATTTTGCGCACATGCTCGAACAGTCGTAGCTCTAAGTTAAAAATGATGCAAGTTTAAGTTTTACTTCTTTTTGCAATTAATTTCGTTGAAAATCTGCATGACGAAATCAAGATTAAATCCTATTATTCCGCAAATTTCAAATCTCAATTAGTAATTGAAAGTCGAGGAAAAGCAAATGATTGTATGTTATTTACTTGAACTTGAGCAACAATCAAGTCTTTTGAACCTAACGATTAATTTACAATACATGAAAGGTTCTTTTTAAACTCAAAACGTATTTTCAATATAGCTGCAATAAATTTCTATTTTGTTTGATAAATGATCATCAAACAAATGGTCAAAAGAAGTGGCTAATTGATGAAAACCATTTTTTTCAAAGAATTCACTCGTAATTGGTTTAATTATAAAAACCGATACAATCAGTTCGGAAAAACAACAAAAAAGTTAATCGTTTTCCGTGAAAAAATCAAATATTTTTTTTAGATCATAATCAGATTACACTTATTCAAACATGTGGAGCGTAAATCATTTTTTTTTGCGATTTGCGGAAATGGAAAAACCGAAATGCGCTTTTGGTCATTGCCTATTTTGTTGCACGAGTTAATTGTAAGACAATTCAGCAGATTGCTCTTATTGGGATCAATTTAGTGAGAGGCAATCCGATCACTTTTCGACGTGTGTTTAACATTGCCGTCGAATAATTGAATTCTTTGCTCAGAAAGTGAATGAGATTGACTTTCATTTTCGACGACAGAACAACAACAAAAAAAAATGATGAGGAAACCATATCAAGACAAAAGGCTAGGATTTAACGGATTGATGTAAGAAATTCGGATGAGTTTTTCTTCTCGGTAATTCAATTTTTGACTTAAGATAATTCCGTTTTTTTTTTTAAGTGACTATTAGGTAATAGTAACATCAATACTAGTTGAGGAAATTTACCATGAACTTCTCTCAATTCAACAAAAATCACTTTTACATTGTCAATTCAATTTTTATTTTTACTTTACTTTTCTTCCATTTGTAATTTTATAGTCTTATTTTTCAGTGTTTCAGAAAGTATTATTCTGATAGTCTTACACTAAACATATTATTAAAACTCTTCAAATATATCAAATGACTCAAATTAGCCAAGTTTCATATTTACTAATACAATTCGATACTTATAATTTTTCAAACGACTTTAATTTTTTTAATTTATTTTAGTCAAACTAAATATTATAATTGAATTTAAACTTCAAACAAAAAACATTTCCAATTTTAGTTAACTTTAGTGGAGATTTTCTTTTTAATTTCTTTTCTTTTTTGCAAAATTTGACTTTCTAAATGTATTATACTACATTCTAAGTTCAATGAAAGATTTTTTTTCAAACCAAAGAAAAAAATATTGTTTTACCCTTAGATGCATCAATAATAATTGGACCAATTTAAAGGATTAGATTGAACGGTTTTATATATTCTGCAGAATGCAGACAATTGCTGGCAGCTTTCTTTAATCAATCTTGATCAGTTTGATTTTGAACATGTAATCAAAGAAAAAACGTTACTTTCATACATTTGCGGAAATAGATCCTCAAAAAATCCAATTACTAATATACTGACGTCAAATAATTGCCAAGTGGCCACAAAATTAATTTACTTTTTTTAATAATCTACAAATGAAATCATGAATTATAGATATTTCTTCCTCGTATCCTCTCGATTTCTGTGTTTTAGACGCTGTGAGAAAGTAAAAGTCAAACACCAAAAACAGAAAAAAAAATTAAACCAAACCCAAAAAATCGTGTTATATTTCAGAAGGGTAATAATTATGAATATAGTATGGTCTTTTTCATTTGTATTTTTTGAAAACGTCTTAAAAATTTTGTATAATATAAATGAAGAAATTTAAAAACAAATTATGGCTTAACAAAACTTTAATCAAACTTAAAAAAATATTTTTCACTTAATTTTTAATTATTTTATGTTTCTGTTTCCTGCCGTACCTCTGATTCAAGTTTCCGGATAGCTGAGCTTTCTCTTTCTCCAATCGGTCTTCGGCAAAACTATTTAGTTCAATATTTCAACAAGTCCAGGATTCCAATCCTTCTTCTTCCATTTTTCTTAAATTTTCCAATTTTCCTTCTAAACATCCAATACTATTTCCTTTCAAAATATGATTTATTCAGTTCGGTTTTTTCTGGTCACCACATCGATTATCATTCTTCATTGATTCAATTTATCCATTATTTTTCTCCAGCACCACAACTAATGGTTTTGAAAGATAGAAATTCATAGAGTACCTCTATAGAATATTACAATAAAGACAAAAATGTTTACTTTCAGATATGTATTGACTGTTAAATATTTTATTCAAAAAGTAATTTCTTCTTTGTAATCAGTAATATGTTTTACTTATGTTCCAAACAATCAATGAAATAATATTTACTTTATTAAATTTTATATAGTATTGTTATGTTTAGTTGTTGCCGTTAGAGTTATTGTATCATAATTTGATATTAATTATGTACTTTTAAAAGATCATGATATCATTACATAATTTTTATCTTTTAGTGTAAACTTTTGTAATATTTAAATCATTGAATAAAATAAAAACTGCTATAAAGAAAAATGGTAAATTATTAGTTAATTAACACTTTTTGTTGAGTAAGGAATATGATAACAAAGATGTCAATGAAATATATTTTTTAATTTTCTTACATAATAATATTGATTTGTGGAAATCTCTCGATCAAATTTCCCCAACAACTGCAACCATTTCATTCAAATAAACATTCATCGCTATATTGAACTTAATTATTAGATATGTCAATGAAATGGAGATGTAATAATTTGAATGGGTAAATCTTAATGAATTTGAAAGCAATAAACATGCACCGGAGGGTGCATGGGGTTAATGAACTGCTCCCATGAATCGGCAGTTCTTGGCAAAAAGTTCTAAAAAGTTATAGTTATTAACTTATTTTGAAGTCGCCAAGATCTAAGAGGAGTATGTCAAAGTAAATGGAAAAGTAATTTGTTGCAATTCCCTTGAATTCAACACCGAATGTGCACTGTGGAGAAGGTATTTTCCTCCTACCTGGTGATTTTGGCCCCCGTAGGTGAAAGTGACAACAAAACGAGCCACTGACAAACCTTTCTTCCGACCAATATAAAAGGTTTAGATCGCTTCAATCGAATCATAAATTATTTGGCAACTGGTACTATTACAATAATTTCTCGTGATGTTTGTAAGTTGTGGCGATAATAAAAACCGTATTGGGATTTAAATTTGTTTCTTTTTTCAGATTAAAGCTTTAGTATTTTGTGTAATCCTTGTGCTTATTAAAGCCGAGGGATATGATCAAGGAAGTTCTGGAGGATATGGTTCTTCCAGTTCAAGCGGAGATTACGGAAGCTCCGGAGGATATGATGGATCAAGTGGTGGATTTTCTGGTAGCTACGGAACGTCTGGTGGCTCGGAAGGATATGGCTCAACTGGAGGATTTTCCGGAGGTTATGGCGGAGTAGGAGGACATGGTTCTTCTGGATATGGTTCTGGTTCAATTGAACTTAGTGGAGGTCAAGGAGGATATGGTGGTGGCCAAGGAGGATACGGTGGTGGTCAAGGAGGATATGGTGGTGGTCAAGGAGGATACGGTGGTGGTCAAGGAGGATATGGTGGTCACGAAAGTTTTAGCTCTGGAAGTGGTTACGAATCAAACAGCGCTGGCGGTTACGACCACGGCAACTTTGGAGGAAATAGCTACGGAGGAAACAGCTACGGAGGAAGTTCCCACGCTCAACCAATCAGTCAAACAATTGAAATCCACAAATCAGTTCGAATTCCCGTCTATAAACATATCACCGTTCCCGTACCACAAGCCGTTCCTGTTCCCGTTCCCCAACCAATTGCCATTCCAGTTCCAGTTCCCCATCCCGTTCAAATTCAAGTACCACAACCCGTCGCCGTTCCCGTAGTAAAAACCATTACAATTCCCATCGAAAAGCCAGTTCCCTATCCCGTCTACAAGGAAGTTCCATATCCCATCGAAAAACCAGTTCCTGTGAGAGTTGAAAAGCAAATTCAAATCCACGTTCCCAAACCATATCCAGTTAAAGTTCCTGTTTATAAAACAATCGTTCATCACAAAGTCGAACAAAGCCATGGTGGAGGATACGGAGGTCATGGGGGTCATGGAGGCCACGGTCATTATTAAAAAGAATTGTTGTTAATGTTGTTGTTAGTCAATTGTTGATTTTTATATTGTTAAAAAAATGACTTTAATTGTTGTAAAATAAATAAATGTTTTTCATTTTAATATTGTTGTCTCAATTTAGCTGTAAAACCCATTTTTCATTTTCTCAACTTTCTTTTCAATAATTTCTTTTTTTTAGTTATTCTGAAACAAAGTATACTAACAATTAGGTTTTTAAATTTAAAAAAAAATCTTATTGCTTATATAATCATACATTTAATATTAACAATGAACACATATTTTTTTTCAACTTATTATTGAATAGAACTTATTTTGTAATAACGGAAATGCGGAAGTGAATGGAAGAAGGTAAATTAAGATCGTGCAATTTGTAACATTTTTTTTCCATATATATTTTTAAAGCCAATCATTTCTTAATTTTTGTTTGGTTTTTTTAAGAGATCAGGTAGTGACGGTTTTGATGGTGTTGATACTTCTTTGTAAGCGTTAATGAAATTTAAGAACTGGAAAACATTTATGTAAATCGTATTGGGCGTCCAAGTACAACCAACTTGGTCGACAATTCCCAGTAATACGTTTCCGTTGGTCACCAGCGGTGATCCTTCATCAAACTATAAAGGATAAATCAAATTTAGTTAATATTAATGCAATATTATTAGTTTCCCTTAAGAAAGATATGAATTAATGTTAACTAAAAACTATTTTTAAGAAGTAATTCAGTAAAGATATTTATATGTTTTGATATTTATGTGAAATAAATACTTACGTAGCAAGTATTTTTTGAAGGGTCTGAATTTGCAGCACAGAAAGTTCCGTCGAGAAAATCACATCCAGGAGATAAATTATCAACGTTTTGGGTGATGCTCGTAAGATCATTACTGGGTGTTGGATTTTTTGGATCAAACTTTAATTAAAAAAAGAAAATTAAAAGTAATTAATAAATATTAATACCTATTCAAGAAAATACCGTATTTGCACCCCAGCCACCAACGACTCCAACGGTTGATGATGAAACATCAGTAATGGGTAATGCCACCGGTTTAACAAAACATTGATCGGTAATTTGGAATGGTAATTTGATGATCGCTAAATTACCAGTTGGATCACGTATAAATTCATCAAATTTAATTGGTGAAATATTGTTTGGATTCAACTTAGAGACTCCGACTGTAATGGAATAATCTGCGGCATCTAAATATCTAGAAATATTTAAAAACAAATAGAAAAAAAAAATAGAAAAAAGCTTTTAAAGCAATATTTACAACGGTGGGGCTTTAGTTAGAATTGTCATTGAATCGATTACAACTCCGGATCCCACAATATTATTTTTGTAGTATAATGTTGCCATATAAAGTAAATCTTGGCGACCAGGGGTTTCTCCATTTAGAATTCCTACCAATAATTAAAAAAAACGTTGCATTTATCGAGGAATTAATTTAAACAAAGTTTTTTTCTTACCCAAAGTTGTGCCACAGCAAACCAGTAATAGAAGCACTACAGTTTTCATGTTGAGTTAATTGAGTTAATTCTACTACAGAATGTGCTCTTTTAGGTAGAACAAATTTTCTTTTATACCCAAAAATAATCGCAAAATTAATTTGGTGTAATCTTTGTATACTACAAAAATATATTTTATCAATGTGTTTCAAGAATTCTATTTTTTAACTACTTTTGTTAAGTTATTCCAAGAAAGATTTCGTATCTTTGATTTAAAATTTTTGATATTAAATATAGAATCTCTGACGAATCAGCCCTACGTTGTATATTGGAGTAATAATAAAAGTATTACGTTTGTAGAAAATTTTGGCTCCCTACAAGTTTATAAACGGTATATTTATCAAACATCAACACATCTTCATCCTCTACAATCTTATTTGTTGTAAAATTATTCGGAGTTACAAGTGTGTTATGTTTAAAAAAAATAATGACCGAATAATAGTTATAATATGTGGTATTCAATCGCTCATGAGTTATGTTAAGGGATTTTTTTTTATTTATTTTACTAAGGGATTTAAGACTATTTGATTTGTTTTAAATGTGTAGAAAAGGTGATTTCTTTAAAATAACGCATTAATTTTAATATTTTAATATTGATTTTGCATGTACAACTTTTAATGTGTTTTCAAAATATATTACACTTTTAAAGATAAAATATATGATTATACAATTAATTCCTAACTTATGATAAACATATATCACTTGTTTGTATCTAGAAAACTAGAAATTATTTTTCACGGAAATAAATTCTATTATTACAATTTTAAGTGATTGATAACAATGTAAGATAAAAGTTTCATGGGGGAATTTTTGAGTGTTTTTAAATTTAAATTTTTTGGATAACACTTATGTATTGATAATTTGATTATATAAAAAATAAGGACCGTTTCCAATTTAGTTGATCAAAGAGAATTCCGAAATTAATGTAATTTAAATTATATTATATTATAAACGAATTAGTTAATTAATAGATCCCCGTTATAATTTTTTCAAAAGCAAGTATCGAGTGTATTAGTAAATTAAAATTAAATAACTAATTAAAATAGTGAAAACCAGCTAAATCCGGGATTTTTCAATGTTGTTAATTTTTCACAAAATCACATCTTATTTCGTTTCGCACTTAAACATTTTTAGGTATATTTAAAGCAGCTACCTAAAAACGATAATACTTTAGCGATTTAGGTCATAAAGGACTCAAAAAATTATTAAAACTTTAACAAAATGCAGCAATAGTTTCTTAATTTTTTTTATATACCAACCTTAGATTGGAATATATTTAAGGTGTAGCAATTGGAAGTTTTAGTTTATTAGTTTTAGTTTGGACTTTTATACCGGTTCCAAACACAAGAACCTATTAAATAACAGAGAATTTAAAAAAAATTGTCGATAGTGCTCGTAGTACTCTTACTGGTACATAATAATCTTACGAGTAATAATATTCGTGTATTAATATGGAACTTGAAACCAATTTTCATTCATTCAGATTTCAAAAAATTATAAATAAATCCGATGATAATAAATGAGCATTACAAATTCTTCATTTACGTAGATGTGGTTCGGAAAGTGGAGATTTTTTGGTTTTACTTCAAAGTAAAATCATATAAATAGGTTCTTCCTCGAATTGGAAAACTAAAAGTTAAATCTAATTAACTAAACTGGTTTACTTCTTGAAAATCATTTATTTTTTTATATTTTTTTTACAGAAAGATAAAAACTTAAATATTTTATTCAAATAACAAAAAAAAATTTAAAGTTTGTCAATGAATATCATAAAATGTATATTTTTCATAAAAATTACGGATTTAAATTCCATTAAAAATTTAGAAATTTGAGGATGTCATGGATCACATGGATCATGTTCTCAAAAAATACTAAAATACTAACAAAAATTATTTAATCTAAATTAATTAATAATCTATAGATATTGTACCGATGTTTATTTTCCAAGAACACTTTAAAAATTAACTAGTTTAATTTGTTTTGAATGTCGCGCATATTTTCTTTGGGAAATGAGACAAAGCCATCTATGGTCGGGACTACAAAGCTCTTGTTGGGAAAATTATCACTTGGGGCGCAGTCCGGGAGCTGAACAAATAACCGTACGTCAATTGATAGACCTATCCGACAACGACAAGAGATACATAATTAAAGCAATAGAAAGAAACACAATTCGAAAAATTTCAACTTTCTTGTGTTGTCAAATCCCGGAATCTATCCTTATCAGAGATTTATAATGCAATTTTCTGTTCCCTGCAAATTTCTGTAACACTATTTCACATCGCGTTTACATTTCAAAGGCTTCACAACTTGACGCTGTGGAAACCTTTCAAAAATGTGAAGAGTAGCTCTATAATACTTCATAATAATTAAGTAGAAATCATTTTCATTAAACTTATCTTTCTATTTAAAATGTAATCATAGAAAGTTGTACAATGGCTTTAAACGAAATCGATGCAATTATATCGGGAGATATACAAGCTCTTCATTCATACATTGCAAAAGTAAGTGTTTTCTTTGATTCTATGAATAAGAATGCAATAATTTAAATCATTTTAGAATGAGCAGTTATTTGAATTCCCTGAACTAAATTGCAATGATAAACGAGGAAATGTTTGGGCGTCGATTTTTCGAGGTTTAAACGACAACTCTTTGAGTTCATACCACAAAATATGTTTATCTGCAATACGTATCCTAAGGTAAATCAAGCTGTAGATCAATGACATATAATTTAATTACTTAAATATATTTTTAGTCGTGATAAGACAAATTTAAATGATTTAATCACCGAAGAAAGATTCGAAACATTGCTCCGTTTGGCTGGTTTGGATGAAAGTAAACTTTTGGAAGCAATCAACCAAAGATCTGAATTCGATATTTTGTTGGAGGCACTAAAATGCCTATGCAACATTGTATTCAATTCAAAAGTTGCCCAACTATTGTGCTCGAAAAACAATGCTGTCGACAGTATAATAAAACGTTTGCGAATATCTCGAGAGTTGGATATTCCGCATGATATTAAATTTTTTGATATGAAATTACTTTTTTTAATTACTGCATTGAATCAAGAGACGAGACCACATTTGAAAAATGAACTTCATGGTTTGACATATTTGACGGAATCGATTGATTCTATTTTAAGGGATGCCACCGGACAATTTGATAATAATTCAGATACTTGTATGGAAGGACAAACTTCTCTTTCTGTAAGTATCTATTAAAAAATAATATTTTAGATGTTACTTGTGCATCCATATGAATAAAAAGGACAGTTAAACATTCCATACTTAAATATGAACAGTTAATCACGTGGTAGTTAAACATGGAGCCTTCTTTAAACATATTCGAATAACTAAGAATATCTAATAATAAACTTTGAAGATCTAAGAGTCAAGTTTTACCAAATCCTGCGAATATTAAATAGTTAAGGTTTATGTTTCTCCTGATTAATATACAGTTTATGATTCGCGTGATTAACTATTAAGGCCTGCTGTTCAGTGTCCATTTTAAGCTTTAATCAAAGCCAAAGGTTTCTTAATTTGAGTAACCTTATGCAATTAAAATAAACTTAATGCATGATAAAAATTCTAAAACTCATGATCTAAAGAAGCCATACTATCATCAATTTTAAATCGAAGCTTACCTTAATATAGATCAGCTCCTCAGTTCTGATCAATGGTTAAAATATAACTTGTGGTTGGATCCAAACCGTTATAGGCTAAAACTATTCATAAATAATCTATTCATTACAATTTTAACAAATATTCAACTTTTTTTGTAGGACCAGCAAGTGGTTTTACTGTGTGAAACTTTGAAAACGTTATTCAATATTGCTGTTAAAGGGCACGAGATATTGGTGGATGAAGAAGATGAGGCCCATTATAATCGATTGGTTAATGTTTTGCATGATTTGTTAATCACCCAAACGACAAGTGCTCAAAAGAAATTAGAACTTCATGAACATATTGTCAACTTGTTGACTTGTGTCCCTCATTCGTGTTACGAAGAATTGATTCCTAAAATCGTTCATGGACAAGAAGTGGACAAAGATTTGGAATACGAAGGGCGAAATATGGAAGCAGTTTTCCAGCTGTTACAGTTTTTGAAAGTCAAATTGGAAACAGAGCCTGTAAGATAGTAAAAATTATGTACAATACCGAATAAGTATATGGAAAAAAATGCCAGCAATTCTACTTATAATTTTGAAGCAAAATATCGTTAAATTTTTGATGGAGATAGGTATATAGTTTAAGAGAAAGTGATAGTGGTAGGAGATAAAGTATCGTTTTATTTCAATAAGAAAGTTTCTGGTATTTTTTTTCTTTGGTTTTTACTTAATCGGAATATTCTGAAAATCTTATTTGAATAGTTTGTATTAAATTATTAATTTGATTAGGGTGTACGAAGTCAGCAGGATTTACTCTCCCCAATTTTGACTGCATTGAATCAAGCTATTCGACATGCACGAATTATTCGAAAATATACTCGTTTGTACGTTTTGCCTCCTCTTAAAGACGTCCATAAACGACCAGAAGAAGGAAACACTCTGCGAAATTATCTTTGTCGATTACTGACCACACCAATAACTCACGTCCGTGATTTAGTAGCAGAGTTTTTATTTGTCCTCTGCAAAGAAAATGGTAATAAATTAGATAACACAATTGTAAAAGAAAGCTGAACTATATACTTTTATTTTTAGTCGGTCGAATGATTAAGTATACAGGATACGGGAACGCGGCCGGCTTGTTTGCTCATCGTGGCTTGATGGATGGTCGCACCGTTGAGAATCCTCAATTTAGCTCAGAAAGCGAAGACAGTGACACGGAAATTTACAAAGAATTCAGCCACGGAATCAATCCTGTGGTTGGATGTTACGAAAAACCAAAACCAAATCCTGCTGCACATATGAGCGATGAACAAAAGGAATACGAGGCGATGCAACTGGTTAATTTAATGGACAAGTTGGCTCGTTCGGGAGTGATGCAACCATGCCGCATTAACGAGGATGGTCGTCCGGAAGCAATCGAACATGTGCTACAACTTCAGGAAGACTTACCTCGACAACAAATCAGAAAAAGTATCGACGAAGATTAAACGATTTCTTCTAGTTTTTCGGTTGACAAAAAAAATTGTTTAAGTTTATCTTTTATCACTACTATCGGATAAACGATGAAGAATTATGGAGGCTGTTGGAGACAAAGGAGGCTGTTTCTGAGGAATGCCGTTACAAATAAAAAAACATGATTTTTTTTGTCAACCCAAGGATTATTAACTTATTATATAAAATATATTTGGCATATCATTTCCTTTGTTAACACTTACAAACTTAGTGAATTTTATGTCGTAATTTAGCACTTAGTCGCCATATTGCACTAATTTTCTGTTAAAAAAACGATATTGACTATTCTACGTGTATGTCGTTGGTAATACTATCGGCAAGATTTAATTTCGTTTATTTAATTGTAAATTTTGTTAAATATTGATCTTCAAATACATGTTTTACATAAAATATACAACTATTAATTCAACACGGTATATTAACATTTATTAACAAAAAGAGGAGCTGGGATTGGTGGAGCAGGTTTTTCAAACTCGTTAAGTTCTTCATCATAATAGGCGGCAGCTCTAAACGGCCGTAACTCCCATGGAATTTGATCTTCCATTCTCGTAAGTTTCACTCCTAAATCTTCTAACGTGCAGATTGAACTATCAACAACGTCAGTTACAGCTTCCTAAAAAAATAAATAAAAAATATTTTTTTTTTCAAGTTATTACAATGATTTCTTACTCGTTCTAAACGTTCCCAATGCAAATTTCCTACTGGATGTGACGGTGATATTTTCTTACTAAGAGACACTCGTAGCTTGAAAAATGGATCAATGCTAAGATCATATCGTCGATATCCCCAATTAGCATCTTTTCGCATAACTCGGAAAAACCAGTCAACAAGTTCAGCTAATGTATAGCTAGTGGGACCAACAGCTTGGAAAATTTTTCCGACTGCATCATTATCACGAATTGCGTTTAAAACAGCCTGAGATACATCAGCGCAATAAACTGGTTGTTTAATAGTTCCTTCTCCAGCCTTCCATAACGGCATCCATCGAAATTGGCGCCTCCAAACATTTGAATACATCCTACAATGATTCAAATCTTTTATATAATATTAGAGAAATATTCGAATCTACATCAAATTACAAAAGATTTTAAACACTAAAACATTTCATGTAAAATGATCATTTTTTTAAACATTTTCTATGAGTTATTGATTGAATTTACCGAAGAAATCGATCCTCTTGCCCGTAAACATCGGAAGGTCTGAATATGATGGCCTCAGGAAAAACTTCGCGAACAGCTTGTTCTCCGCGCCATTTGCTAGCTAAGAACTTGGAACCAGTTCGTAAGATGTGTGGTTTTGGCTTTTCAACAGCATTCAGTGCAGAGAAATGGATCAGTTTTTTGACTCCTTGTTCTTTCGATATCTGAGCAATGCGGGCAGCTCCATCAACATGTACATCATTGAAACTGAAGTTATTTGTTTCCCAATCGCGTCCCACAAGATTGATCACAACGTTTGAATATCGAACAGCTTTAGCGATTGAAGTTTCGTCTCGAAGATGGTAAGGTACAAATAAAATTTGACCCAAATCTCCGGCCACTTTAAGACGGGCAGCTTCGTAAAAATCGGCTCTGTATGGGATGATAACCTGAGAACAGTCGGTCAACACCATTCTTTATTGCAACTAATCTAAATTTTATACCTGACATCCAATTTTGCCTAATTTATTGACAACATATCGACCGAGGAACCCTGTGGCACCAAAGACGGTAGCCACTGTACCATTGAAACTTGAACGTCCCCCAGTACCTCGTTTCAAAGCTGCCACATTAACTGAACTATATTTCTTAGTTGGGATGTAGGAAATTCTCAGAACATTATTATTTTGATACCCTAAAAATGTCAGCAACGATTCTTAACCTCACACTATTACATAAACTTGAGAAATAATTTACTTACGAAAAATAATATGTAAAAATTGAATTAATTTAATGTTGAATACATTATTCATTAAGTAAATACTTACGTAGAATTTGAGTGGTAGTTTGTAGGGCATTTTTCGTTGCCATTTTTGTAAATTAGTTGAATGACATAAAGTAATTTACAGTCCCCCTAAAATGTCATGACTAGTTATGACTAGTTATGATGGATTTTACAGGTTGACTATATAATACACGTATGAGCAGCTCACGCGGTATTGGCGGTATTAGTTTTGACTTTTATTCAAATAAACCAGTTTATAAGTATGAACGGTATGAACTGTATGATAATTTATAAATAAATGCTTTCTAACTGGGAAATTTAAATTTATTTAATATAGCATAATAATGAACAAAACAGCATACACGAAGAAGATAGACGTATAGGCAATTTGTTGACAATACCGTAATAATATTTACATATACTTCAGTAATCGATTTTTTTGACCAATAAAGGCCTTTGGTGGATGAACCAAATACATAAGTCCAAATTTTTCAATTCTGTTTTTATTCCATTAGTCCCTTTTAGCAAATCCTAATCTACCAACCCATCAAATTCAATATGTGGCTAACTTTATTATAGCATTATTATTATTTATTATTATTATCATTATTTATTATTATTCTTATTGACAATGTAGTCATTTCTGGCCCCAAAGCGGTCGATTCAATTTCATTGGTCGCATAGTCGGCTCAATTTGACACGTTTGACAGCTCGTTTTTGACAGTTGTCAATTGAAGTTTAAATTTACTTTATCCAAAAAAAACATTATTTTTAACATTATGATTGTTTGAATTGATTGTCAGTGTTGTATTTCAACTTCATAAAATAAAAATCACCCCAATTAAATATGAAACAGGTAATATTTCTTGAAAATTGTGGGTATGGGTGCAATGATCACATTGGGGTTACAAGTACTTTTTGTAAATTTTGTAGATATTTTCCTACGTTCTACGAACTACTGACAGCAAATTATGATATATATTTCAAAATATATCATGCAGAGAAGAATCTAATCGAATCATCTATAAATTTAAGTCATTGGGAGCAATTGGGAGTGCAGTATAAATATTGTGAATATCAGAAGAGAATATCTCCATCTAAAAATCTCGACTAATGTGGTAAATAATCCATAATTTTTAATCACCGAAATAGGCGTAAAGCGACAAAACCATGGTTGTATTTGTAAGTCCTTCTGATGAGCTCTCAGAGAGCTGATTTATACAATTTCGTTAATAATGGTTTAGTCTTAAATATACTTCCCGATTACAGAAAAAATCACTCTTATGTACTTTATCTGCACTTGAAATTGTCCTTTTTTAAACTTTAAAAAGGAATTGTGATTGTCCTCTAACCAACAGAACGGAAAATTTTTCACTTTAACATTCACTTGAAGTTAATTCATAATTCGTTGAGAAAACTAGACCTCATAATCAAAAGTGACCCCTTTGAAATAAATCAAATTTAGTCGCAATTCCCAAGGCTCTACCCATTTAATGCAATATATTTTTATGCATAATTGTTAAGGATGATTCAGTTAATAATACTCATTTCAATTTCATCGAAAAAATCATCCCTTATATCCTTTCCTTGCTCTTGAAAATTGTCCTTTTTGAAACTTCAAAACGGTATTGCGGGTGTCCTTTTGCACACAGGACAAAAATTTTTTCACATTACGTCTCACGTAAGGTCATTGTTCAATAATCCGTTGATAAAGTTAGTCCTTATAAGGAAAAGCCACCCCTCGAAAACGACCAATTTTAAGGCAAATTTGGTGCATTCCTTTTCACCTCCTTAACTTCCCGATTTAATTTCCCAGGGATCTAGCCATTAAATGCAAGATTTTTTTATGCATAATTGTTAAGGATGATTCAGTTAATAAAACTCATTTTAATTTTATCGAAAAAAATCATCCCTTATATCCTTTTTTTGCTCTTGAAAATTGTCCTTTTTGAAACTTCAAAACGGTATTGCGGGGGTCCTTTTGCACACAGGACCAAAAAAATTTCACATTACGTCTCACTTAAGGTCATTTAACAGTAATCCGTTGATAAAGTTAGTCCTTATAAGGTCTCCCAGGGATCTAGCCATTAAATGCAATATTTGTTTATGCATTATTGTTAAGGATGATTCAGTTAATAAAACTCATTTTAATTTTATCGAAAAAAGTCATCCCTTATATCCTTTTTTTGCTCTTGAAAATTGTCCTTTTTGAAACTTCAAAACGGTATTGCGGGTGTCCTTTTGCACACAGGACAAAATTTTTTTCACATTTCGTCTCACTTTAGGTCATTTAACAGTAATCCGTTGATAAAGTTAGTCCTTATAAGGGAAAGCCTCCCCTCGAAAACGACCAATTTTAAGGCATATTTGGTGCATTCCTTTTCACCTCCTTAACTTCCCGATTTAATTTGCCAAGGATCTGGCCATTAAATGAAAGGTTTTTTTTTGCATAATTGTTAAGGATGATTCAGTTAACAAAACTCATTTTAATTTTATCGAAAAAAACATCCCTTATATCCTTTTTTTGCTCTTGAAAATTGTCCTTTTTGTAACTTCAAAACGGTATTGCGGGTGTCCTTTTGCACACAGGACAAAATTTTTTTCACATTTCGTCTCACTTAAGGTCATTTAACAGTAATCCGTTGATAAAGTTAGTCCTTATAAGGGAAAGCCACCCCTCGAAAACGACCAATTTTAAGGCAAATTTGGTGCATTCCTTTTCACCACCTTAACTTCCCGATTTAATTTCCAAAGGATCTCGGCATTAAATGCAAGATTTTTTTATGCATAATTGTTGAGGATGATTCAGTTAATATAACTCATTTTAATTTTATCGAAAAAAACATCCCTTATATCCTTTTTTTGCTCTTGAAAATTGTCCTTTTTGAAACTTCAAAACGGTATTGCGGGGGTCCTTTTGCACACAGGACCAAAACAATTTCACATTACGTCTCACTTAAGGTCATTTAACAGTAATCCGTTGATAAAGTTAGTCCTTATAGGGGGAAAGCCACCCCTCGAAAACGACCAATTATAAGGCAAATTTGGTGCATTCCTTTTCACCTCCTTAACTTCCCGATTTAATTTCCCAGGGATCTAGCCATTAAATGCAAGATTTTTTTATGCATAATTGTTAAGGATGATTCAGTTAATAAAACTCATTTTAATTTTATCGAAAAAAATCATCCCTTATATCCTTTTTTTGCTCTTGAAAATTGTCCTTTTTGAAACTTCAAAACGGTATTGCGGGGGTCCTTTTGCACACAGGACCAAAAAAATTTCACATTACGTCTCACTTAAGGTCATTTAACAGTAATCCGTTGATAAAGTTAGTCCTTATAAGGGAAAGCCACCCCTCGAAAACGACCAATTTTAAGGCAAATTTGGTGCATTCCTTTTCACCACCTTAACTTCCCGATTTAATTTCCAAAGGATCTCGGCATTAAATGCAATATTTGTTTATGCATAATTGTTAAGGATGATTCAGTTAATAAAACTCGTTTAATTTTATCGAAAAAAATCATCCCTTATATCCTTTTTTTGCTTTTGAAAATTGTCCTTTTTGTAACTTCAAAACGGTATTGCGGGTGTCCTTTTGCACACAGGACAAAATTTTTTTCACATTTCGTCTCACGTAAGGTCATTTAACAGTAATCCGTTGATAAAGTTAGTCCTTATAAGGGAAAGCCTCCCCTCGAAAACGACCAATTTTATGGCAAATTTGGTGCATTCCTTTTCACCTCCTTAACTTCCCGATTTAATTTCCCAGGAATCTAGCCATTAAATGCAAGATTTTTTTATGCATAATTGTTGAGGATGATTCAGTTAAAAAAACTCATTTTAATTTTATCGAAAAAAATCATCCCTTATATCCTTTTTTTGCTCTTGAAAATTGTCCTTTTTGAAACTTCAAAACGGTATTGCGGGTGTCCTTTTGCCCACAGGACAAAAATTTTTTCACATTACGTCTCACGTAAGGTAATTGTTCAATAATCCGTTGATAAAGTTAGTCCTTATAAGGGAAAGCCACCCCTCGAAAACGACCAATTTTAAGGCAAATTTGATGCATTCCTTTTCACCTCCTTAACTTCCCGATTTAATTTCCCAGGGATCTAGCCATTAAATGCAAGATTTTTTTATGCATAATTGTTGAGGATGATTCAGTTAATAAAACTCATTTTAATTTTATCGAAAAAAATCATCCCTTATATCCTTTTTTTGCTCTTGAAAATTGTCCTTTTTGAAACTTCAAAACGGTATTGCGGGGGTCCTTTTGCACACAGGACAAAAAAAATTTCACATTACGTCTCACTTAAGGTCATTTAACAGTAATCCGTTGTTAAAGTTAGTCCTTATAAGGGAAAGCCACCCCTCGAAAACGACCAATTTTAAGGCAAATTTGGTGCATTCCTTTTCACCTCCTTAACTTCCCGATTTAATTTCCCAGGAATCTAGCCATTAAATGCAAGATTTTTTTATGCATAATTGTTGAGGATGATTCAGTTAATAAAACTCATTTTAATTTTATCGAAAAAAATCATCCCTTATATCCTTTTTTTGCTCTTGAAAATTGTCCTTTTTGAAACTTCAAAACGGTATTGCGGGGGTCCTTTTGCACACAGGACAAAAAAAATTTCACATTACGTCTCACTTAAGGTCATTTAACAGTAATCCGTTGTTAAAGTTAGTCCTTATAAGGGAAAGCCTCCCCTCGAAAACGACCAATTTTAAGGCAAATTTGGTGCATTCCTTTTCACCACCTTAACTTCCCGATTTAATTTCCAAAGGATCTCGGCATTAAATGCAAGATTTTTTTATGCATAATTGTTGAGGATGATTCAGTTAATATAACTCATTTTAATTTTATCGAAAAAAACATCCCTTATATCCTTTTTTTGCTCTTGAAAATTGTCCTTTTTGAAACTTCAAAACGGTATTGCGGGGGTCCTTTTGCACACAGGACCAAAACAATTTCACATTACGTCTCACTTAAGGTCATTTAACAGTAATCCGTTGATAAAGTTAGTCCTTATAGGGGGAAAGCCACCCCTCGAAAACGACCAATTATAAGGCAAATTTGGTGCATTCCTTTTCACCACCTTAACTTCCCGATTTAATTTCCCAGGGATCTAGCCATTAAATGCAAGATTTTTTTATGCATAATTGTTGAGGATGATTCAGTTAATAAAACTCATTTTAATTATATCGAAAAAAACATCCCTTATATCCTTTTTTTGCTCTTGAAAATTGTCCTTTTTGTAACTTCAAAACGGTATTGCGGGTGTCCTTTTGCACACAGGACAAATTTTTTTTCACATTTCGTCTCACTTAAGGTCATTTAACAGTAATCCGTTGATAAAGTTAGTCCTTATAAGGGAAAGCCTCCCCTCGAAAACGACCAATTTTAAGGCAAATTTGGTGCATTCCTTTTCACCTCCTTAACTTCCCGATTTAATTTCCCAAGGATCTGGCCATTAAATGAAAGGTTTTTTTTTGCATAATTGTTAAGGATGATTCAGTTAACAAAACTCATTTTAATTTTATCGAAAAAAATCATCCCTTATATCCTTTTTTTGCTCTTGGAAATTGTCCTTTTTGAAACTTCAAAACGGTATTGCGGGGGTCCTTTTGCACACAGGACAAAAAAAATTTCACATTACGTCTCACTTAAGGTCATTTAACAGTAATCCGTTGATAAAGTTAGTCCTTATAAGGGAAAGCCACCCCTCGAAAACGACCAATTTTAAGGCAAATTTGGTGCATTCCTTTTCACCACCTTAACTTCCCGATTTAATTTCCCAGGGATCTAGCCATTAAATGCAAGATTTTTTTATGCATAATTGTTGAGGATGATTCTGTTAATAAAACTCATTTTAATTTTATCGAAAAAATCATCCCTTATATCCTTTTTTTGCTCTTGAAAATTGTCCTTTTTGAAACTTCAAAACGGTATTGCGGGTGTCCTTTTGCACACAGGACAAAATTTTTTTCACATTTCGTCTCACGTAAGGTCATTTAACAGTAATCCGTTGATAAAGTTAGTCCTTATAAGGGAAAGCCTCCCCTCGAAAACGACCAATTTTATGGCAAATTTGGTGCATTCCTTTTCACCTCCTTAACTTCCCGATTTAATTTCCCAAAGATCTGGCCATTAAATGAAAGGTTTTTTTTTGCATAATTGTTAAGGATGATTCAGTTAACAAAACTAATTTTAATTTTATCGAAAAAAACATCCCTTATATCCTTTTTTTGCTCTTGAAAATTGTCCTTTTTGTAACTTCAAAACGGTATTGCGGGTGTCCTTTTGCACACAGGACAAAATTTTTTTCACATTTCGTCTCACTTAAGGTCATTTAACAGTAATCCGTTGATAAAGTTAGTCCTTATAAGGGAAAGCCTCCCCTCGAAAACGACCAATTTTAAGGCAAATTTGGTGCATTCCTTTTCACCTCCTTATCTTCCCGATTTAATTTCCCAAGGATCTGGCCATTAAATGGAAGGTTTTTTTTTGCATAATTGTTAAGGATGATTCAGTTAACAAAACTCATTTTAAGTTTATCGAAAAAAACATCCCTTATATCCTTTTTTTGCTCTTGAAAATTGTCCTTTTTGTAACTTCAAAACGGTATTGCGGGTGTCCTTTTGCACACAGGACAAAATTTTTTTCACATTCCGTCTCACTTAAGGTCATTTAACAGTAATCCGTTGATAAAGTTAGTCCTTATAAGGGAAAGCCACCCCTCGAAAACGACCAATTTTAAGGCAAATTTGGTGCATTCCTTTTCACCTCCTTAACTTCCCGATTTAATTTCCCAGGGATCTAGCCATTAAATGCAAGATTTTTTTATGCATAATTGTTAAGGATGATTCAGTTAATAAAACTCATTTTAATTTTATCGAAAAAAATCATCCCTTATATCCTTTTTTTGCTCTTGGAAATTGTCCTTTTTGAAACTTCAAAACGGTATTGCGGGGGTCCTTTTGCACACAGGACCAAAAAAATTTCACATTACGTCTCACTTAAGGTCATTTAACAGTAATCCGTTGATAAAGTTAGTCCTTATAAGGTCTCCCAGGGATCTAGCCATTAAATGCAATATTTGTTTATGCATTATTGTTAAGGATGATTCAGTTAATAAAACTCATTTTAATTTTATCGAAAAAAGTCATCCCTTATATCCTTTTTTTGCTCTTGAAAATTGTCCTTTTTGAAACTTCAAAACGGTATTGCGGGTGTCCTTTTGCACACAGGACAAAATTTTTTTCACATTTCGTCTCACTTTAGGTCATTTAACAGTAATCCGTTGATAAAGTTAGTCCTTATAAGGGAAAGCCACCCCTCGAAAACGACCAATTTTAAGGCAAATTTGGTGCATTCCTTTTCACCTCCTTAACTTCCCGATTTAATTTGCCAAGGATCTGGCCATTAAATGAAAGGTTTTTTTTTGCATAATTGTTAAGGATGATTCAGTTAATAATACTCATTTCAATTTCATCGAAAAAATCATCCCTTATATCCTTTCCTTGCTCTTGAAAATTGTCCTTTTTGAAACTTCAAAACGGTATTGCGGGTGTCCTTTTGCACACAGGACAAAAATTTTTTCACATTACGTCTCACGTAAGGTCATTGTTCAATAATCCGTTGATAAAGTTAGTCCTTATAAGGAAAAGCCACCCCTCGAAAACGACCAATTTTAAGGCAAATTTGGTGCATTCCTTTTCACCTCCTTAACTTCCCGATTTAATTTCCCAGGGATCTAGCCATTAAATGCAAGATTTTTTTATGCATAATTGTTAAGGATGATTCAGTTAATAAAACTCATTTTAATTTTATCGAAAAAAATCATCCCTTATATCCTTTTTTTGCTCTTGAAAATTGTCCTTTTTGAAACTTCAAAACGGTATTGCGGGGGTCCTTTTGCACACAGGACCAAAAAAATTTCACATTACGTCTCACTTAAGGTCATTTAACAGTAATCCGTTGATAAAGTTAGTCCTTATAAGGGAAAGCCACCCCTCGAAAACGACCAATTTTAAGGCAAATTTGGTGCATTCCTTTTCACCACCTTAACTTCCCGATTTAATTTCCAAAGGATCTCGGCATTAAATGCAATATTTGTTTATGCATAATTGTTAAGGATGATTCAGTTAATAAAACTCGTTTAATTTTATCGAAAAAAATCATCCCTTATATCCTTTTTTTGCTTTTGAAAATTGTCCTTTTTGTAACTTCAAAACGGTATTGCGGGTGTCCTTTTGCACACAGGACAAAATTTTTTTCACATTACGTCTCACTTAAGGTCATTTAACAGTAATCCGTTGATAAAGTTAGTCCTTATAAGGGAAAGCCACCTCTCGAAAACGACCAATTTTAAGGCAAATTTGGTGCATTCCTTTTCACCTCCTTAACTTCCCGATTTAATTTCCCAGGAATCTAGCCATTAAATG
Organism: Sisyra terminalis; assembly: GCA_958496175.1. Lineage (NCBI taxonomy): Eukaryota > Metazoa > Arthropoda > Insecta > Neuroptera > Sisyridae > Sisyra > Sisyra terminalis. Next base: position 60,571,144 of record OY292274.1, read on the forward strand.
CAAGATTTTTTTATGCATAATTGTTGAGGATGATTCAGTTAAAAAAACTCATTTTAATTTTATCGAAAAAAATCATCCCTTATATCCTTTTTTTGCTCTTGAAAATTGTCCTTTTTGAAACTTCAAAACGGTATTGCGGGTGTCCTTTTGCCCACAGGACAAAAATTTTTTCACATTACGTCTCACGTAAGGTAATTGTTCAATAATCCGTTGATAAAGTTAGTCCTTATAAGGGAAAGCCACCCCTCGAAAACGACCAATTTTAAGGCAAATTTGATGCATTCCTTTTCACCTCCTTAACTTCCCGATTTAATTTCCCAGGGATCTAGCCATTAAATGCAAGATTTTTTTATGCATAATTGTTGAGGATGATTCAGTTAATAAAACTCATTTTAATTTTATCGAAAAAAATCATCCCTTATATCCTTTTTTTGCTCTTGAAAATTGTCCTTTTTGAAACTTCAAAACGGTATTGCGGGGGTCCTTTTGCACACAGGACAAAAAAAATTTCACATTACGTCTCACTTAAGGTCATTTAACAGTAATCCGTTGTTAAAGTTAGTCCTTATAAGGGAAAGCCACCCCTCGAAAACGACCAATTTTAAGGCAAATTTGGTGCATTCCTTTTCACCTCCTTAACTTCCCGATTTAATTTCCCAGGAATCTAGCCATTAAATGCAAGATTTTTTTATGCATAATTGTTTAGGATGATTCAGTTAATAAAACTCATTTTAATTTTATCGAAAAAAATCATCCCTTATATCCTTTTTTTGCTCTTGAAAATTGTCCTTTTTGAAACTTCAAAACGGTATTGCGGGGGTCCTTTTGCACACAGGACAAAAAAAATTTCACATTACGTCTCACTTAAGGTCATTTAACAGTAATCCGTTGTTAAAGTTAGTCCTTATAAGGGAAAGCCTCCCCTCGAAAACGACCAATTTTAAGGCAAATTTGGTGCATTCCTTTTCACCACCTTAACTTCCCGATTTAATTTCCAAAGGATCTCGGCATTAAATGCAAGATTTTTTTATGCATAATTGTTGAGGATGATTCAGTTAATATAACTCATTTTAATTTTATCGAAAAAAACATCCCTTATATCCTTTTTTTGCTCTTGAAAATTGTCCTTTTTGAAACTTCAAAACGGTATTGCGGGGGTCCTTTTGCACACAGGACCAAAAAAATTTCACATTACGTCTCACTTAAGGTCATTTAACAGTAATCCGTTGATAAAGTTAGTCCTTATAGGGGGAAAGCCACCCCTCGAAAACGACCAATTATAAGGCAAATTTGGTGCATTCCTTTTCACCACCTTAACTTCCCGATTTAATTTCCCAGGGATCTAGCCATTAAATGCAAGATTTTTTTATGCATAATTGTTGAGGATGATTCAGTTAATAAAACTCATTTTAATTATATCGAAAAAAACATCCCTTATATCCTTTTTTTGCTCTTGAAAATTGTCCTTTTTGTAACTTCAAAACGGTATTGCGGGTGTCCTTTTGCACACAGGACAAATTTTTTTTCACATTTCGTCTCACTTAAGGTCATTTAACAGTAATCCGTTGATAAAGTTAGTCCTTATAAGGGAAAGCCTCCCCTCGAAAACGACCAATTTTAAGGCAAATTTGGTGCATTCCTTTTCACCTCCTTAACTTCCCGATTTAATTTCCCAAGGATCTGGCCATTAAATGAAAGGTTTTTTTTTGCATAATTGTTAAGGATGATTCAGTTAACAAAACTCATTTTAATTTTATCGAAAAAAATCATCCCTTATATCCTTTTTTTGCTCTTGGAAATTGTCCTTTTTGAAACTTCAAAACGGTATTGCGGGGGTCCTTTTGCACACAGGACAAAAAAAATTTCACATTACGTCTCACTTAAGGTCATTTAACAGTAATCCGTTGATAAAGTTAGTCCTTATAAGGGAAAGCCACCCCTCGAAAACGACCAATTTTAAGGCAAATTTGGTGCATTCCTTTTCACCACCTTAACTTCCCGATTTAATTTCCCAGGGATCTAGCCATTAAATGCAAGATTTTTTTATGCATAATTGTTGAGGATGATTCTGTTAATAAAACTCATTTTAATTTTATCGAAAAAATCATCCCTTATATCCTTTTTTTGCTCTTGAAAATTGTCCTTTTTGAAACTTCAAAACGGTATTGCGGGTGTCCTTTTGCACACAGGACAAAATTTTTTTCACATTTCGTCTCACGTAAGGTCATTTAACAGTAATCCGTTGATAAAGTTAGTCCTTATAAGGGAAAGCCTCCCCTCGAAAACGACCAATTTTATGGCAAATTTGGTGCATTCCTTTTCACCTCCTTAACTTCCCGATTTAATTTCCCAAAGATCTGGCCATTAAATGAAAGGTTTTTTTTTGCATAATTGTTAAGGATGATTCAGTTAACAAAACTAATTTTAATTTTATCGAAAAAAACATCCCTTATATCCTTTTTTTGCTCTTGAAAATTGTCCTTTTTGTAACTTCAAAACGGTATTGCGGGTGTCCTTTTGCACACAGGACAAAATTTTTTTCACATTTCGTCTCACTTAAGGTCATTTAACAGTAATCCGTTGATAAAGTTAGTCCTTATAAGGGAAAGCCTCCCCTCGAAAACGACCAATTTTAAGGCAAATTTGGTGCATTCCTTTTCACCTCCTTATCTTCCCGATTTAATTTCCCAAGGATCTGGCCATTAAATGGAAGGTTTTTTTTTGCATAATTGTTAAGGATGATTCAGTTAACAAAACTCATTTTAAGTTTATCGAAAAAAACATCCCTTATATCCTTTTTTTGCTCTTGAAAATTGTCCTTTTTGTAACTTCAAAACGGTATTGCGGGTGTCCTTTTGCACACAGGACAAAATTTTTTTCACATTCCGTCTCACTTAAGGTCATTTAACAGTAATCCGTTGATAAAGTTAGTCCTTATAAGGGAAAGCCACCCCTCGAAAACGACCAATTTTAAGGCAAATTTGGTGCATTCCTTTTCACCTCCTTAACTTCCCGATTTAATTTCCCAAGGATCTGGCCATTAAATGAAAGGTTTTTTTTTTGCATAATTGTTAAGGATGATTCAGTTAACAAAACTCATTTTAATTTTATCGAAAAAAACATCCCTTATATCCTTTTTTTGCTCTTGAAAATTGTCCTTTTTGTAACTTCAAAACGGTATTGCGGGTGTCCTTTTGCACACAGGACAAATTTTTTTTCACATTTCGTCTCACTTAAGGTCATTTAACAGTAATCCGTTGATAAAGTTAGTCCTTATAAGGTCTCCCAGGGATCTAGCCATTAAATGCAATATTTGTTTATGCATTATTGTTAAGGATGATTCAGTTAATAAAACTCATTTTAATTTTATCGAAAAAAGTCATCCCTTATATCCTTTTTTTGCTCTTGAAAATTGTCCTTTTTGAAACTTCAAAACGGTATTGCGGGTGTCCTTTTGCACACAGGACAAAATTTTTTTCACATTTCGTCTCACTTTAGGTCATTTAACAGTAATCCGTTGATAAAGTTAGTCCTTATAAGGGAAAGCCTCCCCTCGAAAACGACCAATTTTAAGGCATATTTGGTGCATTCCTTTTCACCTCCTTAACTTCCCGATTTAATTTGCCAAGGATCTGGCCATTAAATGAAAGGTTTTTTTTTGCATAATTGTTAAGGATGATTCAGTTAACAAAACTCATTTTAATTTTATCGAAAAAAACATCCCTTATATCCTTTTTTTGCTCTTGAAAATTGTCCTTTTTGTAACTTCAAAACGGTATTGCGGGTGTCCTTTTGCACACAGGACAAAATTTTTTTCACATTTCGTCTCACTTAAGGTCATTTAACAGTAATCCGTTGATAAAGTTAGTCCTTATAAGGGAAAGCCACCCCTCGAAAACGACCAATTTTAAGGCAAATTTGGTGCATTCCTTTTCACCTCCTTAACTTCCCGATTTAATTTCCCAAGGATCTGGCCATTAAATGAAAGGTTTTTTTTTGCATAATTGTTAAGGATGATTCAGTTAACAAAACTCATTTTAATTTTATCGAAAAAAACATCCCTTATATCCTTTTTTTGCTCTTGAAAATTGTCCTTTTTGTAACTTCAAAACGGTATTGCGGGTGTCCTTTTGCACACAGGACAAAATTTTTTTCACATTTCGTCTCACTTAAGGTCATTTAACAGTAATCCGTTGATAAAGTTAGTCCTTATAAGGGAAAGCCTCCCCTCGAAAACGACCAATTTTAAGGCAAATTTGGTGCATTCCTTTTCACCTCCTTAACTTCCCGATTTAATTTCCCAGGGATCTAGCCATTAAATGCAAGATTTTTTTATGCATAATTGTTGAGGATGATTCAGTTAATAAAACTCATTTTAATTTTATCGGAAAAAATCATCCCTTATATCCTTTTTTTGCTCTTGAAAATTGTCCTTTTTGAAACTTCAAAACGGTATTGCGGGGGTCCTTTTGCACACAGGACAAAATAAATTTCACATTTCGTCTCACTTAAGGTCATTTAACAGTAATCCGTTGATAAAGTTAGTCCTTATAAGGGAAAGCCACCCCTCGAAAACGACCAATTTTAAGGCTAATTTGGTGCATTCCTTTTCACCACCTTAACTTCCCGATTTAATTTCCCAGGGATCTAGCCATTAAATGCAAGATTTTTTTATGCATAATTGTTGAGGATGATTCTGTTAATAAAACTCATTTTAATTTTATCGAAAAAAATCATCCCTTATATCCTTTTTTTGCTCTTGAAAATTGTCCTTTTTGAAACTTCAAAACGGTATTGCGGGTGTCCTTTTGCACACAGGACAAAAATTTTTTCACATTACGTCTCACGTAAGGTCATTTAGCAGTAATCCGTTGATAAAGTTAGTCCTTATAAGGGAAAGCCACCTCTCGAAAACGACCAATTTTAAGGCAAATTTGGTGCATTCCTTTTCACCTACTTAACTTCCCGATTTAATTTCCCAGGGATCTAGCCATTAAATGCAATATTTGTTTATGCATAATTGTTAAGGATGATTCAGTTAATAAAACTCGTTTAATTTTATCGAAAAAAATCATCCCTTATATCCTTTTTTTGCTCTTGAGAATTGTCCTTTTTGTAACTTCAAAACGGTATTGTGGGTGTCCTTTTGCACACAGGACAAAATTTTTTTCACATTACGTCTCACGTAAGGTCATTGTTCTATAATCCGTTGATAAAGTTAGTCCTTATAAGGGAAAGCCACCCCTCGAAAACGACCAATTTTAAGGCAAATTTGGTGCATTCCTTTTCTCCTCCTTAACTTCCCGATTTAATTTCCCAGGAATCTAGCCATTAAATGCAAGATTTTTTTATGCATAATTGTTGAGGATGATTCAGTTAATAAAACTCATTTTAATTTTATCGAAAAAAATCATCCCTTATATCCTTTTTTTGCTCTTGAAAATTGTCCTTTTTGAATCTTCAAAACGGTATTGCGGGTGTCCTTTTGCACACAGGACAAAAATTTTTTCACATTACGTCTCACGTAAGGTAATTGTTCAATAATCCGTTGATAAAGTTAGTCCTTATAAGGGAAAGCCACCCCTCGAAAACGACCAATTTTAAGGCAAATTTGGTGCATTCCTTTTCACCTACTTAACTTCCCGATTTAATTTCCCAGGGATCTAGCCATTAAATGCAATATTTGTTTATGCATAATTGTTAAGGATGATTCAGTTAATAAAACTCGTTTAATTTTATCGAAAAAAATCATCCCTTATATCCTTTTTTTGCTCTTGAGAATTGTCCTTTTTGTAACTTCAAAACGGTATTGTGGGTGTCCTTTTGCACACAGGACAAAATTTTTTTCACATTACGTCTCACGTAAGGCCATTGTTCTATAATCCGTTGATAAAGTTAGTCCTTATAAGGGAAAGCCACCCCTCGAAAACGACCAATTTTAAGGCAAATTTGGTGCATTCCTTTTCACCTCCTTAACTTCCCGATTTAATTTCCCAAGGATCTGGCCATTAAATGAAAGGTTTTTTTTTGCATAATTGTTAAGGATGATTCAGTTAACAAAACTCATTTTAATTTTATCGAAAAAAACATCCCTTATATCCTTTTTTTGCTCTTGAAAATTGTCCTTTTTGTAACTTCAAAACGGTATTGCGGGTGTCCTTTTGCACACAGGACAATTTTTTTTTCACATTTCGTCTCACTTAAGGTCATTTTACAGTAATCCGTTGATAAAGTTAGTCCTTATAAGGTCTCCCAGGGATCTAGCCATTAAATGCAATATTTGTTTATGCATTATTGTTAAGGATGATTCAGTTAATAAAACTCATTTTAATTTTATCGAAGAAAGTCATCCCTTATATCCTTTTTTTGCTCTTGAAAATTGTCCTTTTTGAAACTTCAAAACGGTATTGCGGGTGTCCTTTTGCACACAGGACAAAATTTTTTTCACATTTCGTCTCACTTTAGGTCATTTAACAGTAATCCGTTGATAAAGTTATTCCTTATAAGGGAAAGCCTCCCCTCGAAAACGACCAATTTTAAGGCATATTTGGTGCATTCCTTTTCACCTCCTTAACTTCCCGATTTAATTTCCCAGGAATCTAGCCATTAAATGCAAGATTTTTTTATGCATAATTGTTGAGGATGATTCAGTTAATAAAACTCATTTTAATTTTATCGAAAAAAATCATCCCTTATATCCTGTTTTTGCTCTTGAAAATTGTCCTTTTTGAAACTTCAAAACGGTATTGCGGGTGTCCTTTTGCACACAGGACAAAAATTTTTTCACATTACGTCTCACGTAAGGTAATTGTTCAATAATCCGTTGATAAAGTTAGTCCTTATAAGGGAAAGCCACCCCTCGATAACGACCAATTTTAAGGCAAATTTGGTGCATTCCTTTTCACCTACTTAACTTCCCGATTTAATTTCCCAGGGATCTAGCCATTAAATGCAATATTTGTTTATGCATAATTGTTAAGGATGATTCAGTTAATAAAACTCGTTTAATTTTATCGAAAAAAATCATCCCTTATATCCTTTTTTTGCTCTTGAGAATTGTCCTTTTTGTAACTTCAAAACGGTATTGTGGGTGTCCTTTTGCACACAGGACAAAATTTTTTTCACATTACGTCTCACGTAAGGCCATTGTTCTATAATCCGTTGATAAAGTTAGTCCTTATAAGGGAAAGCCACCCCTCGAAAACGACCAATTTTAAGGCAAATTTGGTGCATTCCTTTTCACCTCCTTAACTTCCCGATTTAATTTCCCAAGGATCTGGCCATTAAATGAAAGGTTTTTTTTTGCATAATTGTTAAGGATGATTCAGTTAACAAAACTCATTTTAATTTTATCGAAAAAAACATCCCTTATATCCTTTTTTTGCTCTTGAAAATTGTCCTTTTTGTAACTTCAAAACGGTATTGCGGGTGTCCTTTTGCACACAGGACAAATTTTTTTTCACATTTCGTCTCACTTAAGGTCATTTAACAGTAATCCGTTGATAAAGTTAGTCCTTATAAGGTCTCCCAGGGATCTAGCCATTAAATGCAATATTTGTTTATGCATAATTGTTAAGGATGATTCAGTTAACAAAACTCATTTTAATTTTATCGAAAAAAACATCCCTTATATCCTTTTTTTGCTCTTGAAAATTGTCCTTTTTGTAACTTCAAAACGGTATTGCGGGTGTCCTTTTGCACACAGGACAAAAAAATTTTCACATTACGTCTCACGTAAGGTCATTTAGCAGTAATCCGTTGATAAAGTTAGTCCTTATAAGGGAAAGCCACCTCTCGAAAACGACCAATTTTAAGGCAAATTTGGTGCATTCCTTTTCACCTCCTTAACTTCCCGATTTAATTTCCCAGGAATCTAGCCATTAAATGCAAGATTTTTTTATGCATAATTGTTGATGATGATTCAGTTAATAAAACTCATTTTAATTTTATCGAAAAAAATCATCCCTTATATCCTTTTTTTGCTCTTGAAAATTGTCCTTTTTGAAACTTCAAAACGGTATTGCGGGTGTCCTTTTGCACACAGGACAAAAATTTTTTCACATTACGTCTCACGTAAGGTAATTGTTCAATAATCCGTTGATAAAGTTAGTCCTTATAAGGGAAAGCCACCCCTCGAAAACGACCAATTTTAAGGCAAATTTGGTGCATTCCCTTTCACCTACTTAACTTCCCGATTTAATTTCCCAGGGATCTAGCCATTAAATGCAATATTTGTTTATGCATAATTGTTAAGGATGATTCAGTTAACAAAACTAATTTTAATTTTATCGAAAAAAACATCCCTTATATCCTTTTTTTGCTCTTGAAAATTGTCCTTTTTGTAACTTCAAAACGGTATTGCGGGTGTCCTTTTGCACACAGGACAAAATTTTTTTCACATTTCGTCTCACTTAAGGTCATTTAACAGTAATCCGTTGATAAAGTTAGTCCTTATAAGGTCTCCCAGGGATCTAGCCATTAAATGCAATATTTGTTTATGCATAATTGTTAAGGATGATTCAGTTAACAAAACTCATTTTAATTTTATCGAAAAAAACATCCCTTATATCCTTTTTTTGCTCTTGAAAATTGTCCTTTTTGTAACTTCAAAACGGTATTGCGGGTGTCCTTTTGCACACAGGACAAAAAAATTTTCACATTACGTCTCACGTAAGGTCATTTAGCAGTAATCCGTTGATAAAGTTAGTCCTTATAAGGGAAAGCCACCTCTCGAAAACGACCAATTTTAAGGCAAATTTGGTGCATTCCTTTTCACCTCCTTAACTTCCCGATTTAATTTCCCAGGAATCTAGCCATTAAATGCAAGATTTTTTTATGCATAATTGTTGATGATGATTCAGTTAATAAAACTCATTTTAATTTTATCGAAAAAAATCATCCCTTATATCCTTTTTTTGCTCTTGAGAATTGTCCTTTTTGTAACTTCAAAACGGTATTGTGGGTGTCCTTTTGCACACAGGACAAAATTTTTTTCACATTACGTCTCACGTAAGGCCATTGTTCTATAATCCGTTGATAAAGTTAGTCCTTATAAGGGAAAGCCACCCCTCGAAAACGACCAATTTTAAGGCAAATTTGGTGCATTCCTTTTCACCTCCTTTACTTCCCGATTTAATTTCCCAGGAATCTAGCCATTAAATGCAAGATTTTTTTATGCATAATTGTTGAGGATGATTCAGTTAATAAAACTCATTTTAATTTTATCGAAAAAAATCATCCCTTATATCCTTTTTTTGCTCTTGATGATTGTCCTTTTTGAAACTTCAAAACGGTATTGCGGGGGTCCTTTTGCACACAGGACAAAAAAAATTTCACATTACGTCTCACTTAAGGTCATTTAACAGTAATCCGTTGTTAAAGTTAGTCCTTATAAGGGAAAGCCACCCCTCGAAAACGACCAATTTTAAGTCAAATTTGGTGCATTCCTTTTCACCTCCTTATCTTCCCGATTTAATTTCCCAAGGATCTGGCCATTAAATGAAAGGTTTTTTTTTGCATAATTGTTAAGGATGATTCAGTTAACAAAACTCATTTTAAGTTTATCGAAAAAAACATCCCTTATATCCTTTTTTTGCTCTTGAAAATTGTCCTTTTTGTAACTTCTAAACGGTATTGCGGGTGTCCTTTTGCACACAGGACAAAATTTTTTTCACATTTCGTCTCACTTAAGGTCATTTAACAGTAATCCGTTGATAAAGTTAGTCCTTATAAGGGAAAGCCACCCCTCGAAAACGACCAATTTTAAGGCAAATTTGGTGCAATCCTTTTCACCTCCTTAACTTCCCGATTTAATTTCCCTGGAATCTAGCCATTAAATGCAAGATTTATTTATGCATAATTGTTGAGGATGATTCAGTTAATAAAACTCATTTTAATTTTATCGAAAAAAATCATCCCTTATATCCTTTTTTTGCTCTTGAAAATTGTCCTTTTTGAAACTTCAAAACGGTATTGCGGGGGTCCTTTTGCACACAGGACAAAAAAAATTTCACATTACGTCTCACTTAAGGTCATTTAACAGTAATCCGTTGTTAAAGTTAGTCCTTATAAGGGAAAGCCACCCCTCGAAAACGACCAATTTTAAGTCAAATTTGGTGCATTCCTTTTCACCTCCTTATCTTCCCGATTTAATTTCCCAAGGATCTGGCCATTAAATGAAAGGTTTTTTTTTGCATAATTGTTAAGGATGATTCAGTTAACAAAACTCATTTTAAGTTTATCGAAAAAAACATCCCTTATATCCTTTTTTTGCTCTTGAAAATTGTCCTTTTAGTAACTTCTAAACGGTATTGCGGGTGTCCTTTTGCACACAGGACAAAATTTTTTTCACATTTCGTCTCACTTAAGGTCATTTAACAGTAATCCGTTGATAAAGTTAGTCCTTATAAGGGAAAGCAACCCCTCGAAAACGACCAATTTTAAGGCAAATTTGGTGCATTCCTTTTCACCTCCTTAACTTCCCGATTTAATTTCCCAAGGATCTGGCCATTAAATGAAAGGTTTTTTTTTGCTTAATTGTTAAGGATGATTCAGTTAACAAAACTCATTTTAATTTTATCGAAAAAAACATCCCTTATATCCTTTTTTTGCTCTTGAAAATTGTCCTTTTTGTAACTTCAAAACGGTATTGCGGGTGTCCTTTTGCACACAGGACAAATTTTTTTCACATTTCGTCTCACTTAAGGTCATTTAACAGTAATCCGTTGATAAAGTTAGTCCTTATAAGGGAAAGCCACCCCTCGAAAACGACCAATTTTAAGGCAAATTTGGTGCATTCCTTTTCACCTCCTTAACTTCCCGATTTAATTTCCCAAGGATCTGGCCATTAAATGAAAGGTTTTTTTATGCATAATTGTTGAGGATGATTCAGTTAATAAAACTCATTTTAATTTTATCGGAAAAAATCATCCCTTATATCCTTTTTTTGCTCTTGAAAATTGTCCTTTTTGTAACTTCAAAACGGTATTGCGGGTGTCCTTTTGCACACAGGACAAAATTTTTTTCACATTTCGTCTCACTTAAGGTCATTTAACAGTAATCCGTTGATAAAGTTAGTCCTTATAAGGGAAAGCCTCCCCTCGAAAACGACCAATTTTAAGGCAAATTTGGTGCATTCCTTTTCACCTCCTTATCTTCCCGATTTAATTTCCCAAGGATCTGGCCATTAAATGGAAGGTTTTTTTTTGCATAATTGTTAAGGATGATTCAGTTAACAAAACTCATTTTAAGTTTATCGAAAAAAACATCCCTTATATCCTTTTTTTGCTCTTGAAAATTGTCCTTTTTGTAACTTCAAAACGGTATTGCGGGTGTCCTTTTGCACACAGGACAAAATTTTTTTCACATTCCGTCTCACTTAAGGTCATTTAACAGTAATCCGTTGATAAAGTTAGTCCTTATAAGGGAAAGCCACCCCTCGAAAACGACCAATTTTAAGGCAAATTTGGTGCATTCCTTTTCACCTCCTTAACTTCCCGATTTAATTTCCCAAGGATCTGGCCATTAAATGAAAGGTTTTTTTTTGCATAATTGTTAAGGATGATTCAGTTAACAAAACTCATTTTAATTTTATCGAAAAAAACATCCCTTATATCCTTTTTTTGCTCTTGAAAATTGTCCTTTTTGTAACTTCAAAACGGTATTGCGGGTGTCCTTTTGCACACAGGACAAAATTTTTTTCACATTTCGTCTCACTTAAGGTCATTTAACAGTAATCCGTTGATAAAGTTAGTCCTTATAAGGGAAGGCCTCCCCTCGAAAACGACCAATTTTAAGGCAAATTTGGTGCATTCCTTTTCACCTCCTTAACTTCCCGATTTAATTTCCCAGGGATCTAGCCATTAAATGCAAGATTTTTTTATGCATAATTGTTGAGGATGATTCAGTTAATAAAACTCATTTTAATTTTATCGGAAAAAATCATCCCTTATATCCTTTTTTTGCTCTTGAAAATTGTCCTTTTTGAAACTTCAAAACGGTATTGCGTGGGTCCTTTTGCACACAGGACAAAAAAAATTTCATATTTCGTCTCACTTAAGGTCATTTAACAGTAATCCGTTGATAAAGTTAGTCCTTATAAGGGAAAGCCACCCCTCGAAAACGACCAATTTTAAGGCTAATTTGGTGCATTCCTTTTCACCACCTTAACTTCCCGATTTAATTTCCCAGGGATCTAGCCATTAAATGCAAGATTTTTTTATGCATAATTGTTGAGGATGATTCTGTTAATAAAACTCATTTTAATTTTATCGAAAAAAATCATCCCTTATATCCTTTTTTTGCTCTTGAAAATTGTCCTTTTTGAAACTTCAATACGGTATTGCGGGTGTCCTTTTGCACACAGGACAAAAAAATTTTCACATTACGTCTCACGTAAGGTCATTTAGCAGTAATCCGTTGATAAAGTTAGTCCTTATAAGGGAAAGCCACCTCTCGAAAACGACCAATTTTAAGGCAAATTTGGTGCATTCCTTTTCACCTCCTTAACTTCCCGATTTAATTTCCCAGGAATCTAGCCATTAAATGCAAGATTTTTTTATGCATAATTGTTGAGGATGATTCAGTTAAAAAAACTCATTTTAATTTTATCGAAAAAAATCATCCCTTATATCCTTTTTTTGCTCTTGAAAATTGTCCTTTTTGAAACTTCAAAACGGTATTGCGGGTGTCCTTTTGCACACAGGACAAAATTTTTTTCACATTTCGTCTCACTTAAGGTCATTTAACAGTAATCCGTTGATAAAGTTAGTCCTTATAAGGGAAAGCCTCCCCTCGAAAACGACCAATTTTAAGGCAAATTTGGTGCATTCCTTTTCACCTCCTTATCTTCCCGATTTAATTTCCCAAGGATCTGGCCATTAAATGGAAGGTTTTTTTTTGCATAATTGTTAAGGATGATTCAGTTAACAAAACTCATTTTAAGTTTATCGAAAAAAACATCCCTTATATCCTTTTTTTGCTCTTGAAAATTGTCCTTTTTGTAACTTCAAAACGGTATTGCGGGTGTCCTTTTGCACACAGGACAAAATTTTTTTCACATTCCGTCTCACTTAAGGTCATTTAACAGTAATCCGTTGATAAAGTTAGTCCTTATAAGGGAAAGCCACCCCTCGAAAACGACCAATTTTAAGGCAAATTTGGTGCATTCCTTTTCACCTCCTTAACTTCCCGATTTAATTTCCCAAGGATCTGGCCATTAAATGAAAGGTTTTTTTTTGCATAATTGTTAAGGATGATTCAGTTAACAAAACTCATTTTAATTTTATCGAAAAAAACATCCCTTATATCCTTTTTTTGCTCTTGAAAATTGTCCTTTTTGTAACTTCAAAACGGTATTGCGGGTGTCCTTTTGCACACAGGACAAAATTTTTTTCACATTTCGTCTCACTTAAGGTCATTTAACAGTAATCCGTTGATAAAGTTAGTCCTTATAAGGGAAGGCCTCCCCTCGAAAACGACCAATTTTAAGGCAAATTTGGTGCATTCCTTTTCACCTCCTTAACTTCCCGATTTAATTTCCCAGGGATCTAGCCATTAAATGCAAGATTTTTTTATGCATAATTGTTGAGGATGATTCAGTTAATAAAACTCATTTTAATTTTATCGGAAAAAATCATCCCTTATATCCTTTTTTTGCTCTTGAAAATTGTCCTTTTTGAAACTTCAAAACGGTATTGCGTGGGTCCTTTTGCACACAGGACAAAAAAAATTTCATATTTCGTCTCACTTAAGGTCATTTAGCAGTAATCCGTTGATAAAGTTAGTCCTTATAAGGGAAAGCCACCTCTCGAAAACGACCAATTTTAAGGCAAATTTGGTGCATTCCTTTTCACCTCCTTAACTTCCCGATTTAATTTCCCAGGAATCTAGCCATTAAATGCAAGATTTTTTTATGCATAATTGTTGAGGATGATTCAGTTAAAAAAACTCATTTTAATTTTATCGAAAAAAATCATCCCTTATATCCTTTTTTTGCTCTTGAAAATTGTCCTTTTTGAAACTTCAAAACGGTATTGCGGGTGTCCTTTTGCACACAGGACAAAAAAAATTTCACATTACGTCTCACTTAAGGTCATTTAACAGTAATCCGTTGTTAAAGTTAGTCCTTATAAGGGAAAGCCACCCCTCGAAAACGACCAATTTTAAGGCAAATTTGGTGCATTCCTTTTCACCTCCTTAACTTCCCGATTTAATTTCCCAGGAATCTAGCCATTAAATGCAAGATTTTTTTATGCATAATTGTTGAGGATGATTCAGTTAATAAAACTCATTTTAATTTTATCGAAAAAAATCATCCCTTATATCCTTTTTTTGCTTTTGAAAATTGTCCTTTTTGAATCTTCAAAACGGTATTGCGGGTGTCCTTTTGCACACAGGACAAAAATTTTTTCACATTACGTCTCACGTAAGGTCATTTAGCAGTAATCCGTTGATAAAGTTAGTCCTTATAAGGGAAAGCCACCCCTCGAAAACGACCAATTTTAAGGCAAATTTGGTGCAATCCTTTTCACCTCCTTAACTTCCCGATTTAATTTCCCAGGAATCTAGCCATTAAATGCAAGATTTATTTATGCATAATTGTTGAGGATGATTCAGTTAATAAAACTCATTTTAATTTTATCGAAAAAAATCATCCCTTATATCCTTTTTTTTGCTCTTGAAAATTGTCCTTTTTGAAACTTCAAAACGGTATTGCGGGGGTCCTTTTGCACACAGGACAAAAAAAATTTCACATTACGTCTCACTTAAGGTCATTTAACAGTAATCCGTTGTTAAAGTTAGTCCTTATAAGGGAAAGCCACCCCTCGAAAACGACCAATTTTAAGGCAAATTTGGTGCATTCCTTTTCACCTCCTTAACTTCCCGATTTAATTTCCCAGGAATCTAGCCATTAAATGCAAGATTTTTTTATGCATAATTGTTGAGGATGATTCAGTTAATAAAACTCATTTTAATTTTATCGGAAAAAATCATCCCTTATATCCTTTTTTTGCTCTTGAAAATTGTCCTTTTTGAAACTTCAAAACGGTATTGCGGGTGTCCTTTTGCACACAGGACAAAAATTTTTTCACATTACGTCTCACGTAAGGTCATTTAACAGTAATCCGTTGATAAAGTTAGTCCTTATAAGGAAAAGCCACCCCTCGAAAACGACCAATTTTAAGGCAAATTTGGTGCATTCCTTTTCACCTCCTTAATTTCCCGATTTAATTTCCCAGGGATCTAGCCATTAAATGCATGATTTTTTTATGCATAATGGTTGAGGATGATTCAGTTAATAATACTCATGTCAATTTCATCGAAAAAAAACCTCCCTTATATCCTTTTTTTGCTCTTGAAAATTGTCCTTTTTGAAACTTCAAAACGGTATTGCGGGGGTCCTTTTGCACACAGGACAAAAAAAATTTCACATTACGTCTCACTTAAGGTCATTTAACAGTAATCCGTTGTTAAAGTTAGTCCTTATAAGGGAAAGCCACCCCTCGCAAACGACCAATTTTAAGGCAAATTTGGTGCATTCCTGTTCACCTCCTTAACTTCCCGATTTAATTTCCCTGAAATCTAGCCATTAAATGCAAGATTTATTTATGCATAATTGTTGAGGATGATTCAGTTAGTAAAACTCATTTTAATTTTATCGGAAAAAATCATCCCTTATATCCTTTTTTTGCTCTTGAAAATTGTCCTTTTTGAAACTTCAAAACGGTATTGCGGGTGTCCTTTGGCACACAGGACAAAATTTTTTTCACATTACGTCTCACGTAAGGCCATTGTTCTATAATCCGTTGATAAAGTTAGTCCTTATAAGGGAAAGCCACCCCTCGAAAACGACCAATTTTAAGGCAAATTTGGTGCATTCCTTTTCACCTCCTTAACTTCCCGATTTAATTTCCCAGGGATCTAGCCATTAAATGCAAGATTTTTTTATGCACAATTGTTGAGGATGATTCAGTTAATAAAACTCATTTTAATTTTATCGAAAAAAATCATCCCTTATATCCTTTTTTTGCTCTTGAAAATTGTCCTTTTTGAAACTTCAAAACGGTATTGCGGGGGTCCTTTTGCACACAGGACAAAAAAAATTTCACATTACGTCTCACGTAAGGTAATTGTTCAATAATCCGTTGATAAAGTTAGTCCTTATAAGGGAAAGCCACCCCTCGAAAACGACCAATTTTAAGGCAAATTTGGTGCATTCCTTTTCACCTCCTTAACTTCCCGATTTAATTTCCCAGGGATCTAGCCATTAAATGCAAGATTTTTTTATGCATAATTGTTGAGGATGATTCAGTTAATAAAACTCATTTTAATTTTATCGAAAAAAATCATCCCTTATATCCTTTTTTTGCTCTTGAAAATTGTCCTTTTTGAAACTTCAAAACGGTATTGCGGGGGTCCTTTTGCACACAGGACAAAAAAAATTTCACATTACGTCTCACTTAAGGTCATTTAACAGTAATCCGTTGTTAAAGTTAGTCCTTATAAGGGAAAGCCACCCCTCGAAAACGACCAATTTTAAGGCAAATTTGGTGCATTCCTTTTCACCTCCTTAACTTCCCGATTTATTTTCCCAGGAATCTAGCCATTAAATGCAAGATTTATTTATGCATAATTGTTGAGGATGATTCAGTTAATAGAACTCAGTTTAATTTTATCGAAAAAAATCATCCCTTATATCCTTTTTTTGCTCTTGAAAATTGTCCTTTTTGTAACTTCAAAACGGTATTGCGGGTGTCCTTTTGCACACAGGACAAAATTTTTTTCACATTCCGTCTCACTTAAGGTCATTTAACAGTAATCCGTTGATAAAGTTAGTCCTTATAAGGGAAAGCCACCCCTCGAAAACGACCAATTTTAAGGCAAATTTGGTGCATTCCTTTTCACCTCCTTAACTTCCCGATTTAATTTCCCAAGGATCTGGCCATTAAATGAAAGGTTTTTTTTTGCATAATTGTTAAGGATGATTCAGTTAACAAAACTCATTTTAATTTTATCGAAAAAAACATCCCTTATATCCTTTTTTTGCTCTTGAAAATTGTCCTTTTTGTAACTTCAAAACGGTATTGCGGGTGTCCTTTTGCACACAGGACAAAATTTTTTTCACATTTCGTCTCACTTAAGGTCATTTAACAGTAATCCGTTGATAAAGTTAGTCCTTATAAGGGAAGGCCTCCCCTCGAAAACGACCAATTTTAAGGCAAATTTGGTGCATTCCTTTTCACCTCCTTAACTTCCCGATTTAATTTCCCAGGGATCTAGCCATTAAATGCAAGATTTTTTTATGCATAATTGTTGAGGATGATTCAGTTAATAAAACTCATTTTAATTTTATCGGAAAAAATCATCCCTTATATCCTTTTTTTGCTCTTGAAAATTGTCCTTTTTGAAACTTCAAAACGGTATTGCGTGGGTCCTTTTGCACACAGGACAAAAAAAATTTCATATTTCGTCTCACTTAAGGTCATTTAGCAGTAATCCGTTGATAAAGTTAGTCCTTATAAGGGAAAGCCACCTCTCGAAAACGACCAATTTTAAGGCAAATTTGGTGCATTCCTTTTCACCTCCTTAACTTCCCGATTTAATTTCCCAGGAATCTAGCCATTAAATGCAAGATTTTTTTATGCATAATTGTTGAGGATGATTCAGTTAAAAAAACTCATTTTAATTTTATCGAAAAAAATCATCCCTTATATCCTTTTTTTGCTCTTGAAAATTGTCCTTTTTGAAACTTCAAAACGGTATTGCGGGTGTCCTTTTGCACACAGGACAAAAAAAATTTCACATTACGTCTCACTTAAGGTCATTTAACAGTAATCCGTTGTTAAAGTTAGTCCTTATAAGGGAAAGCCACCCCTCGAAAACGACCAATTTTAAGGCAAATTTGGTGCATTCCTTTTCACCTCCTTAACTTCCCGATTTAATTTCCCAGGAATCTAGCCATTAAATGCAAGATTTTTTTATGCATAATTGTTGAGGATGATTCAGTTAATAAAACTCATTTTAATTTTATCGAAAAAAATCATCCCTTATATCCTTTTTTTGCATTTGAAAATTGTCCTTTTTGAATCTTCAAAACGGTATTGCGGGTGTCCTTTTGCACACAGGACAAAAATTTTTTCACATTACGTCTCACGTAAGGTCATTTAGCAGTAATCCGTTGATAAAGTTAGTCCTTATAAGGGAAAGCCACCCCTCGAAAACGACCAATTTTAAGGCAAATTTGGTGCAATCCTTTTCACCTCCTTAACTTCCCGATTTAATTTCCCAGGAATCTAGCCATTAAATGCAAGATTTATTTATGCATAATTGTTGAGGATGATTCAGTTAATAAAACTCATTTTAATTTTATCGAAAAAAATCATCCCTTATATCCTTTTTTTTGCTCTTGAAAATTGTCCTTTTTGAAACTTCAAAACGGTATTGCGGGGGTCCTTTTGCACACAGGACAAAAAAAATTTCACATTACGTCTCACTTAAGGTCATTTAACAGTAATCCGTTGTTAAAGTTAGTCCTTATAAGGGAAAGCCACCCCTCGAAAACGACCAATTTTAAGGCAAATTTGGTGCATTCCTTTTCACCTCCTTAACTTCCCGATTTAATTTCCCAGGAATCTAGCCATTAAATGCAAGATTTTTTTATGCATAATTGTTGAGGATGATTCAGTTAATAAAACTCATTTTAATTTTATCGGAAAAAATCATCCCTTATATCCTTTTTTTGCTCTTGAAAATTGTCCTTTTTGAAACTTCAAAACGGTATTGCGGGTGTCCTTTTGCACACAGGACAAAAATTTTTTCACATTACGTCTCACGTAAGGTCATTTAACAGTAATCCGTTGATAAAGTTAGTCCTTATAAGGAAAAGCCACCCCTCGAAAACGACCAATTTTAAGGCAAATTTGGTGCATTCCTTTTCACCTCCTTAATTTCCCGATTTAATTTCCCAGGGATCTAGCCATTAAATGCATGATTTTTTTATGCATAATGGTTGAGGATGATTCAGTTAATAATACTCATGTCAATTTCATCGAAAAAAAACCTCCCTTATATCCTTTTTTTGCTCTTGAAAATTGTCCTTTTTGAAACTTCAAAACGGTATTGCGGGGGTCCTTTTGCACACAGGACAAAAAAAATTTCACATTACGTCTCACTTAAGGTCATTTAACAGTAATCCGTTGTTAAAGTTAGTCCTTATAAGGGAAAGCCACCCCTCGCAAACGACCAATTTTAAGGCAAATTTGGTGCATTCCTGTTCACCTCCTTAACTTCCCGATTTAATTTCCCTGAAATCTAGCCATTAAATGCAAGATTTATTTATGCATAATTGTTGAGGATGATTCAGTTAGTAAAACTCATTTTAATTTTATCGGAAAAAATCATCCCTTATATCCTTTTTTTGCTCTTGAAAATTGTCCTTTTTGAAACTTCAAAACGGTATTGCGGGTGTCCTTTGGCACACAGGACAAAATTTTTTTCACATTACGTCTCACGTAAGGCCATTGTTCTATAATCCGTTGATAAAGTTAGTCCTTATAAGGGAAAGCCACCCCTCGAAAACGACCAATTTTAAGGCAAATTTGGTGCATTCCTTTTCACCTCCTTAACTTCCCGATTTAATTTCCCAGGGATCTAGCCATTAAATGCAAGATTTTTTTATGCACAATTGTTGAGGATGATTCAGTTAATAAAACTCATTTTAATTTTATCGAAAAAAATCATCCCTTATATCCTTTTTTTGCTCTTGAAAATTGTCCTTTTTGAAACTTCAAAACGGTATTGCGGGGGTCCTTTTGCACACAGGACAAAAAAAATTTCACATTACGTCTCACGTAAGGTAATTGTTCAATAATCCGTTGATAAAGTTAGTCCTTATAAGGGAAAGCCACCCCTCGAAAACGACCAATTTTAAGGCAAATTTGGTGCATTCCTTTTCACCTCCTTAACTTCCCGATTTAATTTCCCAGGGATCTAGCCATTAAATGCAAGATTTTTTTATGCATAATTGTTGAGGATGATTCAGTTAATAAAACTCATTTTAATTTTATCGAAAAAAATCATCCCTTATATCCTTTTTTTGCTCTTGAAAATTGTCCTTTTTGAAACTTCAAAACGGTATTGCGGGGGTCCTTTTGCACACAGGACAAAAAAAATTTCACATTACGTCTCACTTAAGGTCATTTAACAGTAATCCGTTGTTAAAGTTAGTCCTTATAAGGGAAAGCCACCCCTCGAAAACGACCAATTTTAAGGCAAATTTGGTGCATTCCTTTTCACCTCCTTAACTTCCCGATTTATTTTCCCAGGAATCTAGCCATTAAATGCAAGATTTATTTATGCATAATTGTTGAGGATGATTCAGTTAATAGAACTCAGTTTAATTTTATCGAAAAAAATCATCCCTTATATCCTTTTTTTGCTCTTGAAAATTGTCCTTTTTGAATCTTCAAAACGGTATTGCGGGTGTCCTTTTGCACACAGGACAAAAAAATTTTCACATTACGTCTCACGTAAGGTCATTTAGCAGTAATCCGTTGATAAAGTTAGTCCTTATAAGGGAAAGCCACCCCTCGAAAACGACCAATTTTAAGGCAAATTTGGTGCAATCCTTTTCACCTCCTTAACTTCCCGATTTAATTTCCAATGGATCTCGGCGTTAAATGCAATATTTGTTTATGCATAATTGTTAAGGATGATTCAGTTAATAAAACTCATTTTAATTTTATCGAAAAAAATCATCCCTTATATCCTTTTTTTGCTCTTGAAAATTGTCCTTTTTGAAACTTCAAAACGGTATTGCGGGTGTCCTTTTGCACACAGGACAAAAATTTTTTCACATTACGTCTCACGTAAGGTAATTGTTCAATAATCCGTTGATAAAGTTAGTCCTTATAAGGGAAAGCCACCCCTCGAAAACGACCAATTTTAAGGCAAATTTGGTGCATTCCTTTTCACCTCCTTAACTTCCCGATTTAATTTCCCAGGAATCTAGCCATTAAATGCAAGATTTTTTTATGCATAATTGTTGAGGATGATTCAGTTAATAAAACTCATTTTAATTTTATCGAAAAAAATCATCCCTTATATCCTTTTTTTGCTCTTGAAAATTGTCCTTTTTGAAACTTCAAAACGGTATTGCGGGTGTCCTTTTGCACACAGGACAAAAATTTTTTCACATTACGTCTCACGTAAGGTCATTTAACAGTAATCCGTTGATAAAGTTAGTCCTTATAAGGGAAAGCCACCCCTCGAAAACGACCAATTTTAAGGCAAATTTGGTGCATTCCTTTTCACCTCCTTAACTTCCCGATTTAATTTCCCAGGAATCTAGCCATTAAATGCAAGATTTTTTTATGCATAATTGTTGAGGATGATTCAGTTAATAAAACTCATTTTAATTTTATCGAAAAAAATCATCCCTTATATCCTTTTTTTGCTCTTGAAAATTGTCCTTTTTGAAACTTCAAAACGGTATTGCGGGTCTCCTTTTGCACACAGGACAAAAATTTTTTCACATTACGTCTCACGTAAGGTAATTGTTCAATAATCCGTTGATAAAGTTAGTCCTTATAAGGGAAAGCCACCCCTCGAAAACGACCAATTTTAAGGCAAATTTGGTGCATTCCTTTTCACCTCCTTAACTTCCCGATTTAATTTCCCTGGGATCTAGCCATTAAATGCAAGATTTTTTTATGCATAATTGTTGAGGATGATTCAGTTAATAAAACTCATTTTAATTTTATCGAAATAAATCATCCCTTATATCCTTTTTTTGCTCTTGAAAATTGTCCTTTTTGAAACTTCAAAACGGTATTGCGGGTGTCCTTTTGCACACAGGACAAAAATTTTTTCACATTACGTCTCACGTAAGGTAATTGTTCAATAATCCGTTGATAAAGTTAGTCCTTATAAGGGAAAGCCACCCCTCGAAAACGACCAATTTTAAGGCAAATTTGGTGCATTCCTTTTCACCTCCTTAACTTCCCGATTTAATTTCCCAGGAATCTAGCCATTAAATGCAAGATTTTTTTATGCATAATTGTTGAGGATGATTCAGTTAATAAAACTCAATTTAATTTTATCGAAAAAAATCATCCCTTATATCCTTTTTTTGCTCTTGAAAATTGTCCTTTTAGAAACTTCAAAACGGTATTGCGGGTGTCCTTTTGCACACAGGACAAAAATTTTTTCACATTACGTCTCACGTAAGGTCATTTAACAGTAATCCGTTGATAAAGTTAGTCCTTATAAGGGAAAGCCACCCCTCGAAAACGACCAATTTTATGGCAAATTTGGTGCATTCCTTTTCACCTCCTTAACTTCCCGATTTAATTTCCCTGGAATCTAGCCATTAAATGCAAGATTTTTTTATGCATAATTGTTGAGGATGATTCAGTTAATAAAACTCATTTTAATTTTATCGAAAAAATTCATCCCTTATATCCTTTTTTTGCTCTTGAAAATTGTCCTTTTTGAAACTTCAAAACGGTATTGCGGGTGTCCTTTTGCACACAGGACAAAAATTTTTTCACATTACGTCTCACGTAAGGTAATTGTTCAATAATCCGTTGATAAAGTTAGTCCTTATAAGGGAAAGCCACCCCTCGAAAACGACCAATTTTAAGGCAAATTTGGTGCATTCCTTTTCACCTCCTGAACTTCCCGATTTTATTTCCCAGGGATCTAGCCATTAAATGCAAGATTTTTTTATGCATAATGGTTGAGGATGATTCAGTTAATAAAACTCATTTTAATTTTATTGAAAAAAATCATCCCTTATATCCTTTTTTTGCTCTTGAAAATTGTCCTTTTTGAAACTTCAAAACGGTATTGCGGGGGTCCTTTTGCACACAGGACAAAAAAAATTTCACATTACGTCTCACGTAAGGTAATTGTTCAATAATCCGTTGATAAAGTTAGTCCTTATAAGGGAAAGCCACCCCTCGAAAACGACCAATTTTAAGGCAAATTTGGTGCATTCCTTTTCACCTCCTTAACTTCCCGATTTAATTTCCCAGGGATCTAGCCATTAAATGCAAGATTTTTTTATGCACAATTGTTGAGGATGATTCAGTTAATAAAACTCATTTTAATTTTATCGAAAAAAATCATCCCTTATATCCTTTTTTTGCTCTTGAAAATTGTCCTTTTTGAAACTTCAAAACGGTATTGCGGGGGTCCTTTTGCACACAGGACAAAAAAAATTTCACATTACGTCTCACTTAAGGTCATTTAACAGTAATCCGTTGTTAAAGTTAGTCCTTATAAGGGAAAGCCACCCCTCGAAAACGACCAATTTTAAGGCAAATTTGGTGCATTCCTTTTCACCTCCTTAACTTCCCGATTTATTTTCCCAGGAATCTAGCCATTAAATGCAAGATTTATTTATGCATAATTGTTGAGGATGATTCAGTTAATAGAACTCAGTTTAATTTTATCGAAAAAAATCATCCCTTATATCCTTTTTTTGCTCTTGAAAATTGTCCTTTTTGAATCCTCAAAACGGTATTGCGGGTGTCCTTTTGCACACAGGACAAAAAATTTTTCACATTACGTCTCACGTAAGGTCATTTAGCAGTAATCCGTTGATAAAGTTAGTCCTTATAAGGGAAAGCCACCCCTCGAAAACGACCAATTTTAAGGCAAATTTGGTGCAATCCTTTTCACCTCCTTAACTTCCCGATTTAATTTCCAATGGATCTCGGCATTAAATGCAATATTTGTTTATGCATAATTGTTAAGGATGATTCAGTTAATAAAACTCATTTTAATTTTATCGAAAAAAATCATCCCTTATATCCTTTTTTTGCTCTTGAAAATTGTCCTTTTTGAAACTTCAAAACGGTATTGCGGGTGTCCTTTTGCACACAGGACAAAAATTTTTTCACATTACGTCTCACGTAAGGTCATTTAACAGTAATCCGTTGATAAAGTTAGTCCTTATAAGGAAAAGCCACCCCTCGAAAACGACCAATTTTAAGGCAAATTTGGTGCATTCCTTTTCACCTCCTTAACTTCCCGATTTAATTTCCCAGGGATCTAGCCATTAAATGCAAGATTTTTTTATGCTTAATTGTTG
Organism: Sisyra terminalis; assembly: GCA_958496175.1. Taxonomy (NCBI): domain Eukaryota; kingdom Metazoa; phylum Arthropoda; class Insecta; order Neuroptera; family Sisyridae; genus Sisyra; species Sisyra terminalis. The sequence goes on from OY292274.1 coordinate 60,595,241, forward strand.
AGGATGATTCAGTTAATAAAACTCATTTTAATTTTATCGAAAAAAATCATCCCTTATATCCTTTTTTTGCTCTTGAAAATTGTCCTTTTTGAAACTTCAAAACGGTATTGCGGGTGTCCTTTTGCACACAGGACAAAAATTTTTTCACATTACGTCTCACGTAAGGTCATTTAACAGTAATCCGTTGATAAAGTTAGTCCTTATAAGGGAAAGCCACCCCTCGAAAACGACCAATTTTAAGGCAAATTTGGTGCATTCCTTTTCACCTCCTTAACTTCCCGATTTAATTTCCCAGGAATCTAGCCATTAAATGCAAGATTTTTTTATGCATAATTGTTGAGGATGATTCAGTTAATAAAACTCATTTTAATTTTATCGAAAAAAATCATCCCTTATATCCTTTTTTTGCTCTTGAAAATTGTCCTTTTTGAAACTTCAAAACGGTATTGCGGGTGTCCTTTTGCACACAGGACAAAAATTTTTTCACATTACGTCTCACGTAAGGTCATTTAACAGTAATCCGTTGATAAAGTTAGTCCTTATAAGGGAAAGCCACCCCTCGAAAACGACCAATTTTAAGGCAAATTTGGTGCATTCCTTTTCACCTCCTTAACTTCCCGATTTAATTTCCCAGGAATCTAGCCATTAAATGCAAGATTTTTTTATGCATAATTGTTGAGGATGATTCAGTTAATAAAACTCATTTTAATTTTATCGAAAAAAATCATCCCTTATATCCTTTTTTTGCTCTTGAAAATTGTCCTTTTTGAAACTTCAAAACGGTATTGCGGGTCTCCTTTTGCACACAGGACAAAAATTTTTTCACATTACGTCTCACGTAAGGTAATTGTTCAATAATCCGTTGATAAAGTTAGTCCTTATAAGGGAAAGCCACCCCTCGAAAACGACCAATTTTAAGGCAAATTTGGTGCATTCCTTTTCACCTCCTTAACTTCCCGATTTAATTTCCCTGGGATCTAGCCATTAAATGCAAGATTTTTTTATGCATAATTGTTGAGGATGATTCAGTTAATAAAACTCATTTTAATTTTATCGAAATAAATCATCCCTTATATCCTTTTTTTGCTCTTGAAAATTGTCCTTTTTGAAACTTCAAAACGGTATTGCGGGTGTCCTTTTGCACACAGGACAAAATTTTTTTCACATTACGTCTCACGTAAGGTCTTTTAACAGTAATCCGTTGATAAAGTTAGTCCTTATAAGGGAAAGCCACCCCTCGAAAACGACCAATTTTATGGCAAATTTGGTGCATTCCTTTTCACCTCCTTAACTTCCCGATTTAATTTCCCTGGAATCTAGCCATTAAATGCAAGATTTTTTTATGCATAATTGTTGAGGATGATTCAGTTAATAAAACTCATTTTAATTTTATCGAAAAAATTCATCCCTTATATCCTTTTTTTGCTCTTGAAAATTGTCCTTTTTGAAACTTCAAAACGGTATTGCGGGTGTCCTTTTGCACACAGGACAAAAATTTTTTCACATTACGTCTCACGTAAGGTAATTGTTCAATAATCCGTTGATAAAGTTAGTCCTTATAAGGAAAAGCCACCCCTCGAAAACGACCAATTTTAAGGCAAATTTGGTGCATTCCTTTTCACCTCCTTAACTTCCCGATTTAATTTCCCAGGAATCTAGCCATTAAATGCAAGATTTTTTTATGCATAATTGTTGAGGATGATTCAGTTAATAAAACTCATTTTAATTTTATCGAAAAAAATCATCCCTTATATCCTTTTTTTGCTCTTGAAAATTGTCCTTTTTGAAACTTCAAAACGGTATTGCGGGGGTCCTTTTGCACGCATGACAAAAATTTCCTCGTTTTACAAATCACGTTATGACCTTCTTTATTAAATCGTTTAGGAATAGCATCCTTACCAGGAAATGCAATCCTTGTAATTCTCTGTTTTCATACAAAGTGTGCAGGTTAGGCAACCCGTTCTTCGTATATGATTTTGGATTGCGGTTTAAGTGCAATAGTTTACAACTTATAAATAAGACATACATATGCTTTGTTCTATTAATTTAAATCGTTGTATTATTACAGGTTTAACTTTTCTTGAAAGTGAGGACGAGGACTGTTTTGTTTGGGTTAAAGAAAGTATCATCCTGATCCATCATCCAAATGGACGTTGGAGGAATGAATCCGGATCGTTCCAGAATCTCCCATCAAATTCATGAAGGATATTTGTAAATTTTTTTTCAATAATTCAGTGAAGTGAAGTGTAGTGATAAAGTGGTTCAATGGATAAATAATTAAAATATCAGATAATTGAAAAGTTTTTTTAACTTAATAATTTCCATAAGTTTGTAACAATTGATTCTTTTACATAGTTTATATAAACAATTGTAAATATGCACAATACTGTTATTGTAATTATGTATAAATGTATATATTTAATTGATATTAAGCATCAATAAAAATATTTTAATAGAATACATTGTTTCAATCGATTCAATCGATCCTCTTGAATTTTATTTTTCAGGGATTTTTTTTTTTCAGTTAGAATACATATAAGAGTTACATTAGTAAGTAATTAGGTAAGTGTAATAAAAGGTTTAATAATATAGGTAGGTATAGTAAAATTAATACGGTTTGTAATGTAGGTGCAATGTTTTTCGAAAAATAATAGAATAATACGAAAAAAGCCAACATCGAAAAATATCTTATCTTTTCGATGTCATGGCGCAGCTATGGTTCGAATATGGTTGGAAAATTCAAATTATTTCGGTCGAATAAAGTTTTCATTTTTCTACAAATCTCATAAGAATTGTTTAAATATAAGTTTTAACGTCATTTACATATATCATATGATAGCCGCATCGCTAAGGTCGCCGCCACTACCGGAGCTGAGGTCCCAGGTTCGCATCCCGAAGGGGTAAGTGTTTTTTCTTATTTCTAATAATTGATTTCTATTCCTTACAGCTTATCCTATCACTAATTAACATTAATAATTGTTTCCAGACATTGCATCATCGAAATATTCGATCGAACAGTTCCAACCTTTTCGGGGTTGGAAATGAATCGATCGATCGATCGATGATGCAATATTTTTTTCTTTTTATTTTTCCTCATTGATTTTGTGACGTCACTCAATTTCATATATATCTATGACGTCACACATACGTCGCCATCCAATGACGTCACCCAATGATGTCATTCTCGAAAAAAATCGAAAAAAGATCGAATTTTCGATTTTGATGAAATAGGATTCTGGGAATGGCTTAGTTACGTCACGGGAGGCCTAAAAAACATATCCTCAAGTCATTGTTTAACGTTTTTTTTCGAAAAATTTTTTGGCCGGAATTCTGAAAAATCCTTAAAATAGGTCAAAAATCGCGTTTTTTTACACTTTTGTCAACTTTAACGCCATTTTAAGCGAAAACTATCGATCGTAGCTTAACAATAGTAGGCTCATTCGATAGCGCTTGAATTACTCTATCGATCGTGTAAATTTGGTCCCGGAAAACCTTAAGGAAAAAAACTTTTTTTTTCAAGTCTTCAGAATTTACAAATCGTCGATGAAATGGTCGACGATTTTTGGATTTTTTTTTATTCGAATTTCTCGATGAAATTTACTGCATAGGTACATAACGTTACGATTGAAACGAATATATAAAAAGTTTTTAGCTATTCGATACCCATCATCGATTTTTTCGATAAAACAAGTAACATATGTAAAGCTTTAAGAAGTTCATAAAAAATTTCATTATCGAAAAAATCGATGATGGGTATCGAATAGCTAAAAACTTTTTATATATTCGTTTCAATCGTAACGTTATGTACCTATGCAGTAAATTTCATCGAGAAATTCGAATAAAAAAAAATCCAAAAATCGTCGACCATTTCATCGACGATTTGTAAATTCTGGAAACTTGAAAAAAAAAGTTTTTTTCCTTAAGGTTTTCCGGGACCAAATTTACACGATCGATAGAGTAATTCAAGCGCTATCGAATGAGCCTACTATTGTTAAGCTACGATCGATAGTTTTCGCTTAAAATGGCGTTAAAGTTGACAAAAGTGTAAAAAAACGCGATTTTTGACCTATTTTAAGGATTTTTCAGAATTCCGGCCAAAAAATTTTTCGAAAAAAAACGTTAAACAATGACTTGAGGATATGTTTTTTAGGCCTCCCGTGACGTAACTAAGCCATTCCCAGAATCCTATTTCATCAAAATCGAAAATTCGATCTTTTTTCGATTTTTTTCGAGAATGACATCATTGGGTGACGTCATTGGATGGCGACGTATGTGTGACGTCATAGATATATATGAAATTGAGTGACGTCACAAAATCAATGAGGAAAAATAAAAAGAAAAAAATATTGCATCATCGATCGATCGATCGATTCATTTCCAACCCCGAAAAGGTTGGAACTGTTCGATCGAATATTTCGATGATGCAATGTCTGGAAACAATTATTAATGTTAATTAGTGATAGGATAAGCTGTAAGGAATAGAAATCAATTATTAGAAATAAGAAAAAACACTTACCCCTTCGGGATGCGAACCTGGGACCTCAGCTCCGGTAGTGGCGGCGACCTTAGCGATGCGGCTATCATATGATATATGTAAATGACGTTAAAACTTATATTTAAACAATTCTTATGAGATTTGTAGAAAAATGAAAACTTTATTCGACCGAAATAATTTGAATTTTCCAACCATATTCGAACCATAGCTGCGCCATGACATCGAAAAGATAAGATATTTTTCGATGTTGGCTTTTTTCGTATTATTCTATTATTTTTCGAAAAACATTGCACCTACATTACAAACCGTATTAATTTTACTATACCTACCTATATTATTAAACCTTTTATTACACTTACCTAATTACTTACTAATGTAACTCTTATATGTATTCTAACTGAAAAAAAAAAATCCCTGAAAAATAAAATTCAAGAGGATCGATTGAATCGATTGAAACAATGTATTCTATTAAAATATTTTTATTGATGCTTAATATCAATTAAATATATACATTTATACATAATTACAATAACAGTATTGTGCATATTTACAATTGTTTATATAAACTATGTAAAAGAATCAATTGTTACAAACTTATGGAAATTATTAAGTTAAAAAAACTTTTCAATTATCTGATATTTTAATTATTTATCCATTGAACCACTTTATCACTACACTTCACTTCACTGAATTATTGAAAAAAAATTTACAAATATCCTTCATGAATTTGATGGGAGATTCTGGAACGATCCGGATTCATTCCTCCAACGTCCATTTGGATGATGGATCAGGATGATACTTTCTTTAACCCAAACAAAACAGTCCTCGTCCTCACTTTCAAGAAAAGTTAAACCTGTAATAATACAACGATTTAAATTAATAGAACAAAGCATATGTATGTCTTATTTATAAGTTGTAAACTATTGCACTTAAACCGCAATCCAAAATCATATACGAAGAACGGGTTGCCTAACCTGCACACTTTGTATGAAAACAGAGAATTACAAGGATTGCATTTCCTGGTAAGGATGCTATTCCTAAACGATTTAATAAAGAAGGTCATAACGTGATTTGTAAAACGAGGAAATTTTTGTCATGCGTGCAAAAGGACCCCCGCAATACCGTTTTGAAGTTTCAAAAAGGACAATTTTCAAGAGCAAAAAAAGGATATAAGGGATGATTTTTTTCGATAAAATTAAAATGAGTTTTATTAACTGAATCATCCTCAACAATTATGCATAAAAAAATCTTGCATTTAATGGCTAGATTCCTGGGAAATTAAATCGGGAAGTTAAGGAGGTGAAAAGGAATGCACCAAATTTGCCTTAAAATTGGTCGTTTTCGAGGGGTGGCTTTTCCTTATAAGGACTAACTTTATCAACGGATTATTGAACAATTACCTTACGTGAGACGTAATGTGAAGAAATTTTTGTCCTGTGTGCAAAAGGACACCCGCAATACCGTTTTGAAGTTTCAAAAAGGACAATTTTCAAGAGCAAAAAAAGGATATAAGGGATGATTTTTTTCCATAAAATTAAAATGAGTTTTATTAACTGAATCATCCTTAACAATTATGCATAAACAAATATTGCATTTAATGCCGAGATCCATTGGAAATTAAATCGGGAAGTTAAGGAGGTGAAAAGGAATGCACCAAATTTGCCTTAAAATTGGTCGTTTTCGAGGGGTGGCTTTTCCTTATAAGGACTAACTTTATCAACGGATTACTGTTAAATGACCTTACGTGAGACGTAATGTGAAAAAATTTTTGTCCTGTGTGCAAAAGGACACCCGCAATACCGTTTTGAAGTTTCAAAAAGGACAATTTTCAAGAGCAAGAAAAGGATATAAGGGATGATTTTTTTCGATAAAATTAAAATGAGTTTTATTAACTGAATCATCCTTAACAATAATGCATAAACAAATATTGCATTTAATGGCTAGATCCCTGGGAAATTAAATCGGGAAGTTAAGGAGGTGAAAAGGAATGCACCAAATTTGCCTTAAAATTGGTCGTTTTCGAGGGGTGGCTTTCCCTTATAAGGACTAACTTTATCAACGGATTATTGAACAATTACCTTACGTGAGACGTAATGTGAAAAAATTTTTGTCCTGTGTGCAAAAGGACACCCGCAATACCGTTTTGAAGTTTCAAAAAGGACAATTTTCAAGAGCAAAAAATGGATATAAGGGATGATTTTTTTCGATAAAATTAAAATGAGTTTTATTAACTGAATCATCCTTAACAATTATGCAAAAAAAAACCTTTCATTTAATGGCTAGATCCATGGGAAATTAAATCGGGAATTTAAGGAGGTGAAAAGGAATGCACCAAATTTGCCTTAAAATTGGTCGTTTTCGAGGGGTGGCTTTCCCTTATAAGGACTAACTTTATCAACGGATTCCTGTTAAATGACCTTAAGTGAGACGTAATGTGAAATTTTTTTTGTCCTGTGTGCAAAAGGACACCCGCAATACCGTTTTGAAGTTTCAAAAAGGACAATTTTCAAGAACAAAAAAAGGATATAAGGGATGATTTTTTTCGATAAAATTAAAATGAGTTTTATTAACTGAATCATCCTCAACCATTATGCATAAAAAATCTTGCATTTAATGGCTAGATCCCTGGGAAATTAAATCGGGAAGTTAAGGAGGTGAAAAGGAATGCACCAAATTTGCATTAAAATTGGTCGTTTTCGAGGGGTGGCTTTCCCTTATAAGGACTAACTTTATCAACGGATTACTGTTAAATGACCTTACGTGAGACGTAATGTGAAAAAATTTTTGTCCTTTGTGCAAAAGGACACCCGCAATACCGTTTTGAAGATTCAAAAAGGACAATTTTCAAGAGCAAAAAATGGATATAAGGGATGATTTTTTTCGATAAAATTAAAATGAGTTTTATTAACTGAATCATCCTTAACAATTATGCAAAAAAAAACCTTTCATTTAATGGCTAGATCCATGGGAAATTAAATCGGGAATTTAAGGAGGTGAAAAGGAATGCACCAAATTTGCCTTAAAATTGGTCGTTTTCGAGGGGTGGCTTTCCCTTATAAGGACTAACTTTATCAACGGATTCCTGTTAAATGACCTTAAGTGAGACGTAATGTGAAATTTTTTTTGTCCTGTGTGCAAAAGGACATACGCAATACCGTTTTGAAGTTACAAAAAGGACAATTTTCAAGAACAAAAAAAGGATATAAGGGATGATTTTTTTCGATAAAATTAAAATGAGTTTTATTAACTGAATCATCCTCAACCATTATGCATAAAAAATCTTGCATTTAATGGCTAGATCCCTGGGAAATTAAATCGGGAAGTTAAGGAGGTGAAAAGGAATGCACCAAATTTGCCTTAAAATTGGTCGTTTTCGAGGGGTGGCTTTCCCTTATAAGGACTAACTTTATCAACGGATTATTGAACAATTACCTAACGTGAGACGTAATGTGAAAAAATTTTTGTCCTGTGTGCAAAAGGACACCCGCAATACCGTTTTGAAGTTTCAAAAAGGACAATTTTCAAGAGCAAAAAAAGGATATAAGGGATGATTTTTTTCGATAAAATTAAAATGAGTTTTATTAACTGAATCATCCTCAACAATTATGCATAAAAAAATCTTGCATTTAATGGCTAGATCCCTGGGAAATTAAATCGGGAAGTTAAGGAGGTGAAAAGGAATGCACCAAATTTGTCTTAAAATTGGTCGTTTTCGAGGGGTGGCTTTCCCTTATAAGGACTAACTTTATCAACGGACTATTGAACAATTACCTTACGTGAGACGTAATGTGAAAATTTTTTTGTCCTGTGTGCAAAAGGACACCCGCAATACCGTTTTGAAGTTTCAAAAAGGACAATTTTCAAGAGCAAGAAAAGGATATAAGGGATGATTTTTTTCGATAAAATTAAAATGAGTTTTATTAACTGAATCATCCTTAACAATAATGCATAAACAAATATTGCATTTAATGGCTAGATCCCTGGGAAATTAAATCGGGAAGTTAAGGAGGTGAAAAGGAATGCACCAAATTTGCCTTAAAATTGGTCGTTTTCGAGGGGTGGCTTTTCCTTATAAGGAATAACTTTATCAACGGATTATTGAACAATTACCTAACGTGAGACGTAATGTGAAAAAATTTTTGTCCTGTGTGCAAAAGGACACCCGCAATACCGTTTTGAAGTTTCAAAAAGGACAATTTTCAAGAGCAAAAAAAGGATATAAGGGATGATTTTTTTCGATAAAATTAAAATGAGTTTTAATAACTGAATCATCATCAACAATTATGCATAAAAAAATCTTGCATTTAATGGCTAGATCCCTGGGAAATTAAATCGGGAAGTTAAGGAGGTGAAAAGGAATGCACCAAATTTGCCTTAAAATTGGTCGTTTTCGAGGGGTGGCTTTCCCTTATAAGGACTAACTTTATCAACGGATTATTGAACAATTACCTTACGTGAGACGTAATGTGAAAAAATTTTTGTCCTGTGTGCAAAAGGACACCCGCAATACCGTTTTGAAGTTTCAAAAAGGACAATTTTCAAGAGCAAAAAAAGGATATAAGGGATGATTTTTTTCGATAAAATTAAAATGAGTTTTATTAACTGAATCATCCTCAACAATTAAGCATAAAAAAATCTTGCATTTAATGGCTAGATCCCTGGGAAATTAAATCGGGAAGTTAAGGAGGTGAAAAGGAATGCACCAAATTTGCCTTAAAATTGGTCGTTTTCGAGGGGTGGCTTTTCCTTATAAGGACTAACTTTATCAACGGATTACTGTTAAATGACCTTACGTGAGACGTAATGTGAAAAAATTTTTGTCCTGTGTGCAAAAGGACACCCGCAATACCGTTTTGAAGTTTCAAAAAGGACAATTTTCAAGAGCAAAAAAAGGATATAAGAGATGATTTTTTTCGATAAAATTAAAATGAGTTTTATTAACTGAATCATCCTTAACAATTATGCATAAACAAATATTGCATTTAATGCCGAGATCCATAGGAAATTAAATCGGGAAGTTAAGGAGGTGAAAAGGAATGCACCAAATTTGCCTTAAAATTGGTCGTTTTCGAGGGGTGGCTTTCCCTTATAAGGATTAACTTTATCAACGGATTATTGAACAATTACCTTACGTGAGACGTAATGTGAAAAATTTTTTGTCCTGTGTGCATAAGGACACCCGCAATACCGTTTTGAAGTTACAAAAAGGGCAATTTTCAAGAGCAAAAAAAGGATATAAGGGATGATTTTTTTCGATAAAATTAAAATGAGTTTTATTAACTGAATCATCCTCAACAATTATGCATAAAAAAATCTTGCATTTAATGGCTAGATCCCGGGGAAATTAAATCGGGAAGTTAAGTAGGTGAAAAGGAATGCACCAAATTTGCCTTAAAATTGGTCGTATTCGAGGGGTGGCTTTCCCTTATAAGGACTAACTTTATCAACGGGTTACTGTTAAATGACCTTACGTGAGACGTAATGTGAAAAAATTTTTGTCCGGTGTGCAAAAGGACACCCGCAATACCGTTTTGTAGTTTCAAAAAGGACAATTTTCAAGAGCAAAAAAAGGATATAAGGGATGATTTTTTTCGATAAAATTAAAATGAGTTTTATTAACTGAATCATCCTTAACAATAATGCATAAACAAATATTGCATTTAATGGCTAGATCCCTGGGAAATTAAATCGGGAAGTTAAGGAGGTGAAAAGGAATGCACCAAATTTGCCTTAAAATTGGTCGTTTTCGAGGGGTGGCTTTCCCTTATAAGGACTAACTTTATCAACGGATTATTGAACAATTACCTTACGTGAGACGTAATGTGACAAAATTTTTGTCCTGTGTGCAAAAGGACACCCGCAATACCGTTTTGTAGTTTCAAAAAGGACAATTTTCAAGAGCAAAAAAAGGATATAAGGGATGATTTTTTTCGATAAAATTAAAATGAGTTTTATTAACTGAATCATCCTTAACAATAATGCATAAACAAATATTGCATTTAATGGCTAGATCCCTGGGAAATTAAATCGGGAAGTTAAGGAGGTGAAAAGGAATGCACCAAATTTGCCTTAAAATTGGTCGTTTTCGAGGGGTGGCTTTCCCTTATAAGGACTAACTTTATCAACGGATTATTGAACAATTACCTTACGTGAGACGTAATGTGAAAAATTTTTTGTCCTGTGTGCAAAAGGACACCCGCAATACCGTTTTGAAGTTACAAAAAGGACAATTTTCAAGAGCAAAAAAAGGATATAAGGGATGATTTTTTTCGATAAAATTAAAATGAGTTTTATTAACTGAATCATCCTTAACAATTATGCATAAACAAATATTGCATTTAATGCCGAGATCCATTGGAAATTAAATCGGGAAGTTAAGGAGGTGAAAAGGAATGCACCAAATTTGCCTTAAAATTGGTCGTTTTCGAGGGGTGGCTTTTCCTTATAAGGACTAACTTTATCAACGGATTACTGTTAAATGACCTTACGTGAGACGTAATGTGAAAAAATTTTTGTCCTGTGTGCAAAAGGACACCCGCAATACCGTTTTGAAGTTTCAAAAAGGACAATTTTCAAGAGCAAGAAAAGGATATAAGGGATGATTTTTTTCGATAAAATTAAAATGAGTTTTATTAACTGAATCATCCTTAACAATAATGCATAAACAAATATTGCATTTAATGGCTAGATCCCTGGGAAATTAAATCGGGAAGTTAAGGAGGTGAAAAGGAATGCACCAAATTTGCCTTAAAATTGGTCGTTTTCTAGGGGTGGCTTTCCCTTATAAGGACTAACTTTATCAACGGATTATTGAACAATTACCTTACGTGAGACGTAATGTGAAAAAATTTTTGTCCTGTGTGCAAAAGGACACCCGCAATACCGTTTTGAAGTTTCAAAAAGGACAATTTTCAAGAGCAAAAAATGGATATAAGGGATGATTTTTTTCGATAAAATTAAAATGAGTTTTATTAACTGAATCATCCTTAACAATTATGCAAAAAAAAACCTTTCATTTAATGGCTAGATCCATGGGAAATTAAATCGGGAATTTAAGGAGGTGAAAAGGAATGCACCAAATTTGCCTTAAAATTGGTCGTTTTCGAGGGGTGGCTTTCCCTTATAAGGACTAACTTTATCAACGGATTCCTGTTAAATGACCTTAAGTGAGACGTAATGTGAAATTTTTTTTGTCCTGTGTGCAAAAGGACACCCGCAATACCGTTTTGAAGTTTCAAAAAGGACAATTTTCAAGAACAAAAAAAGGATATAAGGGATGATTTTTTTCGATAAAATTAAAATGAGTTTTATTAACTGAATCATCCTCAACCATTATGCATAAAAAATCTTGCATTTAATGGCTAGATCCCTGGGAAATTAAATCGGGAAGTTAAGGAGGTGAAAAGGAATGCACCAAATTTGCCTTAAAATTGGTCGTTTTCGAGGGGTGGCTTTCCCTTATAAGGACTAACTTTATCAACGGATTATTGAACAATTACCTAACGTGAGACGTAATGTGAAAAAATTTTTGTCCTGTGTGCAAAAGGACACCCGCAATACCGTTTTGAAGTTTCAAAAAGGACAATTTTCAAGAGCAAAAAAAGGATATAAGAGATGATTTTTTTCGATAAAATTAAAATGAGTTTTATTAACTGAATCATCCTCAACAATTATGCATAAAAAAATCTTGCATTTAATGGCTAGATCCCTGGGAAATTAAATCGGGAAGTTAAGGAGGTGAAAAGGAATGCACCAAATTTGTCTTAAAATTGGTCGTTTTCGAGGGGTGGCTTTCCCTTATAAGGACTAACTTTATCAACGGACTATTGAACAATTACCTTACGTGAGACGTAATGTGAAAAAATTTTTGTCCTGTGTGCAAAAGGACACCCGCAATACCGTTTTGAAGTTTCAAAAAGGACAATTTTCAAGAGCAAGAAAAAGATATAAGGGATGATTTTTTTCGATAAAATTAAAATGAGTTTTATTAACTGAATCATCCTTAACAATAATGCATAAACAAATATTGCATTTAATGGCTAGATCCCTGGGAAATTAAATCGGAAAGTTAAGGAGGTGAAAAGGAATGCACCAAATTTGCCTTAAAATTGGTCGTTTTCGAGGGGTGGCTTTTCCTTATAAGGAATAACTTTATCAACGGATTATTGAACAATTACCTAACGTGAGACGTAATGTGAAAAAATTTTTGTCCTGTGTGCAAAAGGACACCCGCAATACCGTTTTGAAGTTTCAAAAAGGACAATTTTCAAGAGCAAAAAATGGATATAAGGGATGATTTTTTTCGATAAAATTAAAATGAGTTTTAATAACTGAATCATCCTCAACAATTATGCATAAAAAAATCTTGCATTTAATGGCTAGATCCCTGGGAAATTAAATCGGGAAGTTAAGGAGGTGAAAAGGAATGCACCAAATTTGCCTTAAAATTGGTCGTTTTCGAGGGGTGGCTTTCCCTTATAAGGACTAACTTTATCAACGGATTATTGAACAATTACCTTACGTGAGACGTAATGTGAAAAAATTTTTGTCCTGTGTGCAAAAGGACACCCGCAATACCGTTTTGAAGTTTCAAAAAGGACAATTTTCAAGAGCAAAAAAAGGATATAAGGGATGATTTTTTTCGATAAAATTAAAATGAGTTTTATTAACTGAATCATCCTCAACAATTAAGCATAAAAAAAACTTGCATTTAATGGCTAGATCCCTGGGAAATTAAATCGGGAAGTTAAGGAGGTGAAAAGGAATGCACCAAATTTGCCTTAAAATTGGTCGTTTTCGAGGGGTGGCTTTTCCTTATAAGGACTAACTTTATCAACGGATTACTGTTAAATGACCTTACGTGAGACGTAATGTGAAAAAATTTTTGTCCTGTGTGCAAAAGGACACCCGCAATACCGTTTTGAAGTTTCAAAAAGGACAATTTTCAAGAGCAAAAAAAGGATATAAGAGATGATTTTTTTCGATAAAATTAAAATGAGTTTTATTAACTGAATCATCCTTAACAATTATGCATAAACAAATATTGCATTTAATGCCGAGATCCATAGGAAATTAAATCGGGAAGTTAAGGAGGTGAAAAGGAATGCACCAAATTTGCCTTAAAATTGGTCGTTTTCGAGGGGTGGCTTTCCCTTATAAGGATTAACTTTATCAACGGATTATTGAACAATTACCTTACGTGAGACGTAATGTGAAAAATTTTTTGTCCTGTGTGCATAAGGACACCCGCAATACCGTTTTGAAGTTACAAAAAGGGCAATTTTCAAGAGCAAAAAAAGGATATAAGGGATGATTTTTTTCGATAAAATTAAAATGAGTTTTATTAACTGAATCATCCTCAACAATTATGCATAAAAAAATCTTGCATTTAATGGCTAGATCCCTGGGAAATTAAATCGGGAAGTTAAGTAGGTGAAAAGGAATGCACCAAATTTGCCTTAAAATTGGTCGTATTCGAGGGGTGGCTTTCCCTTATAAGGACTAACTTTATCAACGGGTTACTGTTAAATGACCTTACGTGAGACGTAATGTGAAAAAATTTTTGTCCTGTGTGCAAAAGGACACCCGCAATACCGTTTTGAAGTTTCAAAAAGGACAATTTTCAAGAGCAAAAAAAGGAAATAAGGGATGATTTTTTTCGATAAAATTAAAATGAGTTTTATTAACTGAATCATCCTCAACAATTATGCATAAAAAAATCTTGCATTTAATGGCTAGATCCCTGGGAAATTAAATCGGGAAGTTAAGGAGGTGAAAAGGAATGCACCAAATTTGCCTTAAAATTGGTCGTTTTCGAGGGGTGGCTTTTCCTTATAAGGACTAACTTTATCAACGGATTACTGTTAAATGACCTTACGTGAGACGTAATGTGAAAAAATTTTTGTCCGGTGTGCAAAAGGACACCCGCAATACCGTTTTGTAGTTTCAAAAAGGACAATTTTCAAGAGCAAAAAAAGGATATAAGGGATGATTTTTTTCGATAAAATTAAAATGAGTTTTATTAACTGAATCATCCTTAACAATAATGCATAAACAAATATTGCATTTAATGGCTAGATCCCTGGGAAATTAAATCGGGAAGTTAAGGAGGTGAAAAGGAATGCACCAAATTTGCCTTAAAATTGGTCGTTTTCGAGGGGTGGCTTTCCCTTATAAGGACTAACTTTATCAACGGATTACTGTTAAATGGCCTTACGTGAGACGTAATGTGACAAAATTTTTGTCCTGTGTGCAAAAGGACACCCGCAATACCGTTTTGAAGTTTCCAAAAGGACAATTTTCAAGAGCAAAAAAAGGATATAAGGGATGATTTTTTTCGATAAAATTAAAATGAGTTTTATTAACTGAATCATCCTCAACAATTATGCATAAAAAAATCTTGCATTTAATGGCTAGATCCCTGGGAAATTAAATCGGGAAGTTAAGGAGGTGAAAAGGAATGCACCAAATTTGCCTTAAAATTGGTCGTTTTCGAGGGGTGGCTTTCCCTTATAAGGACTAACTTTATCAACGGATTATTGAACAATTACCTTACGTGAGACGTAATGTGAAAAATTTTTTGTCCTGTGTGCAAAAGGACACCCGCAATACCGTTTTGAAGTTACAAAAAGGACAATTTTCAAGAGCAAAAAAAGGATATAAGGGATGATTTTTTTCGATAAAATTAAAATGAGTTTTATTAACTGAATCATCCTTAACAATTATGCATAAACAAATATTGCATTTAATGCCGAGATCCATTGGAAATTAAATCGGGAAGTTAAGGAGGTGAAAAGGAATGCACCAAATTTGCCTTAAAATTGGTCGTTTTCGAGGGGTGGCTTTTCCTTATAAGGACTAACTTTATCAACGGATTACTGTTAAATGACCTTACGTGAGACGTAATGTGAAAAAATTTTTGTCCTGTGTGCAAAAGGACACCCGCAATACCGTTTTGAAGTTTCAAAAAGGACAATTTTCAAGAGCAAGAAAAAGATATAAGGGATGATTTTTTTCGATAAAATTAAAATGAGTTTTATTAACTGAATCATCCTTAACAATAATGCATAAACAAATATTGCATTTAATGGCTAGATCCCTGGGAAATTAAATCGGAAAGTTAAGGAGGTGAAAAGGAATGCACCAAATTTGCCTTAAAATTGGTCGTTTTCGAGGGGTGGCTTTTCCTTATAAGGAATAACTTTATCAACGGATTATTGAACAATTACCTAACGTGAGACGTAATGTGAAAAAATTTTTGTCCTGTGTGCAAAAGGACACCCGCAATACCGTTTTGAAGTTTCAAAAAGGACAATTTTCAAGAGCAAAAAATGGATATAAGGGATGATTTTTTTCGATAAAATTAAAATGAGTTTTAATAACTGAATCATCCTCAACAATTATGCATAAAAAAATCTTGCATTTAATGGCTAGATCCCTGGGAAATTAAATCGGGAAGTTAAGGAGGTGAAAAGGAATGCACCAAATTTGCCTTAAAATTGGTCGTTTTCGAGGGGTGGCTTTCCCTTATAAGGACTAACTTTATCAACGGATTATTGAACAATTACCTTACGTGAGACGTAATGTGAAAAAATTTTTGTCCTGTGTGCAAAAGGACACCCGCAATACCGTTTTGAAGTTTCAAAAAGGACAATTTTCAAGAGCAAAAAAAGGATATAAGGGATGATTTTTTTCGATAAAATTAAAATGAGTTTTATTAACTGAATCATCCTCAACAATTAAGCATAAAAAAAACTTGCATTTAATGGCTAGATCCCTGGGAAATTAAATCGGGAAGTTAAGGAGGTGAAAAGGAATGCACCAAATTTGCCTTAAAATTGGTCGTTTTCGAGGGGTGGCTTTTCCTTATAAGGACTAACTTTATCAACGGATTACTGTTAAATGACCTTACGTGAGACGTAATGTGAAAAAATTTTTGTCCTGTGTGCAAAAGGACACCCGCAATACCGTTTTGAAGTTTCAAAAAGGACAATTTTCAAGAGCAAAAAAAGGATATAAGAGATGATTTTTTTCGATAAAATTAAAATGAGTTTTATTAACTGAATCATCCTTAACAATTATGCATAAACAAATATTGCATTTAATGCCGAGATCCATAGGAAATTAAATCGGGAAGTTAAGGAGGTGAAAAGGAATGCACCAAATTTGCCTTAAAATTGGTCGTTTTCGAGGGGTGGCTTTCCCTTATAAGGATTAACTTTATCAACGGATTATTGAACAATTACCTTACGTGAGACGTAATGTGAAAAATTTTTTGTCCTGTGTGCATAAGGACACCCGCAATACCGTTTTGAAGTTACAAAAAGGGCAATTTTCAAGAGCAAAAAAAGGATATAAGGGATGATTTTTTTCGATAAAATTAAAATGAGTTTTATTAACTGAATCATCCTCAACAATTATGCATAAAAAAATCTTGCATTTAATGGCTAGATCCCTGGGAAATTAAATCGGGAAGTTAAGTAGGTGAAAAGGAATGCACCAAATTTGCCTTAAAATTGGTCGTATTCGAGGGGTGGCTTTCCCTTATAAGGACTAACTTTATCAACGGATTATTGAACAATTACCTTACGTGAGACGTAATGTGAAAAAATTTTTGTCCTGTGTGCAAAAGGACACCCGCAATACCGTTTTGAAGTTTCAAAAAGGACAATTTTCAAGAGCAAAAAAAGGAAATAAGGGATGATTTTTTTCGATAAAATTAAAATGAGTTTTATTAACTGAATCATCCTCAACAATTATGCATAAAAAAATCTTGCATTTAATGGCTAGATCCCTGGGAAATTAAATCGGGAAGTTAAGGAGGTGAAAAGGAATGCACCAAATTTGCCTTAAAATTGGTCGTTTTCGAGGGGTGGCTTTTCCTTATAAGGACTAACTTTATCAACGGATTACTGTTAAATGACCTTACGTGAGACGTAATGTGAAAAAATTTTTGTCCGGTGTGCAAAAGGACACCCGCAATACCGTTTTGTAGTTTCAAAAAGGACAATTTTCAAGAGCAAAAAAAGGATATAAGGGATGATTTTTTTCGATAAAATTAAAATGAGTTTTATTAACTGAATCATCCTTAACAATAATGCATAAACAAATATTGCATTTAATGGCTAGATCCCTGGGAAATTAAATCGGGAAGTTAAGGAGGTGAAAAGGAATGCACCAAATTTGCCTTAAAATTGGTCGTTTTCGAGGGGTGGCTTTCCCTTATAAGGACTAACTTTATCAACGGATTACTGTTAAATGGCCTTACGTGAGACGTAATGTGACAAAATTTTTGTCCTGTGTGCAAAAGGACACCCGCAATACCGTTTTGAAGTTTCAAAAAGGACAATTTTCAAATGCAAAAAAAGGATATAAGGGATGATTTTTTTCGATAAAATTAAAATGAGTTTTATTAACTGAATCATCCTCAACAATTATGCATAAAAAAATCTTGCATTTAATGGCTAGATCCCTGGGAAATTAAATCGGGAAGTTAAGGAGGTGAAAAGGAATGCACCAAATTTGCCTTAAAATTGGTCGTTTTCGAGGGGTGGCTTTCCCTTATAAGGACTAACTTTATCAACGGATTATTGAACAATTACCTTACGTGAGACGTAATGTGAAAAATTTTTTGTCCTGTGTGCAAAAGGACACCCGCAATACCGTTTTGAAGTTACAAAAAGGACAATTTTCAAGAGCAAAAAAAGGATATAAGGGATGATTTTTTTCGATAAAATTAAAATGAGTTTTATTAACTGAATCATCCTTAACAATTATGCATAAACAAATATTGCATTTAATGCCGAGATCCATTGGAAATTAAATCGGGAAGTTAAGGAGGTGAAAAGGAATGCACCAAATTTGCCTTAAAATTGGTCGTTTTCGAGGGGTGGCTTTTCCTTATAAGGACTAACTTTATCAACGGATTACTGTTAAATCACCTTACGTGAGACGTAATGTGAAAAAATTTTTGTCCTGTGTGCAAAAGGACACCCGCAATACCGTTTTGAAGTTTCAAAAAGGACAATTTTCAAGAGCAAGAAAAGGATATAAGGGATGATTTTTTTCGATAAAATTAAAATGAGTTTTATTAACTGAATCATCCTTAACAATAATGCATAAACAAATATTGCATTTAATGGCTAGATCCCTGGGAAATTAAATCGGGAAGTTAAGGAGGTGAAAAGGAATGCACCAAATTTGCCTTAAAATTGGTCGTTTTCGAGGGGTGGCTTTCCCTTATAAGGACTAACTTTATCAACGGATTATTGAACAATTACCTTACGTGAGACGTAATGTGAAAAAATTTTTGTCCTGTGTGCAAAAGGACACCCGCAATACCGTTTTGAAGTTTCAAAAAGGACAATTTTCAAGAGCAAGAAAAGGATATAAGGGATGATTTTTTTCGATAAAATAAAAATGAGTTTTATTAACTGAATCATCCTCAACAATTATGCATAAACAAATCTTGCATTTAATGGCTAGATCCCTGGGAAATTAAATCGGGAAGTTAAGGAGGTGAAAAGGAATGCACCAAATTTGCCTTAAAATTGGTCGTTTTCGAGGGGTGGCTTTTCCTTATAAGGACTAACTTTATCAACGGATTACTGTTAAATGACCTTACGTGAGACGTAATGTGAAAAAATTTTTGTCCTGTGTGCAAAAGGACACCCGCAATACCGTTTTGAAGTTTCAAAAAGGACAATTTTCAAGAGCAAGAAAAGGATATAAGGGATGATTTTTTTCGATAAAATTAAAATGAGTTTTATTAACTGAATCATCCTTAACAATAATGCATAAACAAATATTGCATTTAATGGCTAGATCCCTGGGAAATTAAATCGGGAAGTTAAGGAGGTGAAAAGGAATGCACCAAATTTGCCTTAAAATTGGTCGTTTTCGAGGGGTGGCTTTTCCTTATAAGGACTAACTTTATCAACGGATTACTGTTAAATGACCTTACGTGAGACGTAATGTGAAAAAATTTTTGTCCTGTGTGCAAAAGGACACCCGCAATACCGTTTTGAAGTTTCAAAAAGGACAATTTTCAAGAGCAAGAAAAGGATATAAGGGATGATTTTTTTCGATAAAATTAAAATGAGTTTTATTAACTGAATAATCCTTAACAATAATGCATAAACAAATATTGCATTTAATGGCTAGATCCCTGGGAAATTAAATCGGGAAGTTAAGGAGGTGAAAAGGAATGCACCAAATTTGCCTTAAAATTGGTCGTTTTCGAGGGGTGGCTTTCCCTTATAAGGACTAACTTTATCAACGGATTATTGAACAATTACCTTACGTGAGACGTAATACGAAAAAAATTTTGTCCTGTGTGCAAAAGGACACCCGCAATACCGTTTTGAAGTTTCAAAAAAGACAATTTTCAAGAGCAAGAAAAGGATATAAGGGATGATTTTTTTTGATAAAATAAAACTGAGATTTATTAACTGAATCATCCTCAACAATTATGCATAAAAAAATCTAGCATTTAATGGCTAGATCCCTTGGAAATTAAATCGGGAAGTTAAGTAGGTGAAAAGGAATGCACCAAATTTGCCTTAAAATTGGTCGTTTTCGAGGGGTGGCTTTTCCTTATAAGGACTAACTTTATCAACGGATTACTGTTAAATGACCTTACGTGAGACGTAATGTGAAAAAATTTTTGTCCTGTGTGCAAAAGGACACCCGCAATACCGTTTTGAAGTTTCAAAAAGGACAATTTTCAAGAGCAAAAAAAGGATATAAGGGATGATTTTTTTCGATAAAATTACAATGAGTTTTATTAACTGAATCATCCTTAACAATTATGCATAAACAAATATTGCATTTAATGCCGAGATCCTTTGGAAATTAAATCGGGAAGTTAAGGAGGTGAAAAGGAATGCACCAAATTTGCCTTAAAATTGGTCGTTTTCGAGGGGTGGCTTTCCCTTATAAGGACTAACTTTATCAACGGATTATTGAACAATTACCTTACGTGAGACGTAATGTGAAAAATTTTTTGTCCTGTGTGCAAAAGGACACCCTCAATACCGTTTTGAAGTTACAAAAAGGACAATTTTCAAGAGCAAAAAAAGGATATAAGGGATGATATTTTTCGATAAAATTAAAATGAGTTTTATTAACTGAATCATCCTTAACAATTATGCATAAACAAATATTGCTTTTAATGGCTAGATCCCTGGGAAATTAAATCGGGAAGTTAAGGAGGTGAAAAGGAATGCACCAAATTTGCCTTAAAATTGGTCGTTTTCGAGGGGTGGCTTTTCCTTATAAGGACTAACTTTATCAACGGATTACTGTTAAATGACCTTACGTGAGACGTAATGTGAAAAAATTTTTGTCCTGTGTGCAAAAGGACACCCGCAATACCGTTTTGAAGTTTCAAAAAGGACAATTTTCAAGAGCAAGAAAAGGATATAAGGGATGATTTTTTTCGATAAAATTAAAATGAGTTTTATTAACTGAATCATCCTTAACAATAATGCATAAACAAATATTGCATTTAATGGCTAGATCCCTGGGAAATTAAATCGGGAAGTTAAGGAGGTGAAAAGGAATGCACCAAATTTGCCTTAAAATTGGTCGTTTTCGAGGGGTGGCTTTCCCTTATAAGGACTAACTTTATCAACGGATTATTGAACAATTACCTTACGTGAGACGTAATGTGAAAATTTTTTTGTCCTGTGTGCAAAAGGACACCCTCAATACCGTTTTGAAGTTACACAAAGGACAATTTTCAAGAGCAAAAAAAGGATATAAGGGATGATATTTTTCGATAAAATTAAAATGAGTTTTATTAACTGAATCATCCTTAACAATTATGCATAAACAAATATTGCTTTTAATGGCTAGATCCCTGGGAAATTAAATCGGGAAGTTAAGGAGGTGAAAAGGAATGCACCAAATTTGCCTTAAAATTGGTCGTTTTCGAGGGGTGGCTTTCCCTTATAAGGAATAACTTTATCAACGGATTATTGAACAATTACCTAACGTGAGACGTAATGTGAAAAAATTTTTGTCCTGTGTGCAAAAGGACACCCGCAATACCGTTTTGAAGTTTCAAAAAGGACAATTTTCAAGAGCAAGAAAAGGATATAAGGGATGAATTTTTTCGATAAAATTAAAATGAGTTTTATTAACTGAATCATCCTTAACAATAATGCATAAACAAATATTGCATTTAATGGCTAGATCCCTGGGAAATTAAATCGGGAAGTTAAGGAGGTGAAAAGGAATGCACCAAATTTGCCTTAAAATTGGTCGTTTTCGAGGGGTGGCTTTTCCTTATAAGGAATAACTTTATCAACGGATTATTGAACAATTACCTAACGTGAGACGTAATGTGAAAAAATTTTTGTCCTGTGTGCAAAAGGACACCCGCAATACCGTTTTGAAGTTTCAAAAAGGACAATTTTCAAGAGCAAAAAAAGGATATAAGGGATGATTTTTTTCGATAAAATTAAAATGAGTTTTATTAACTGAATCATCCTCAACAATTAAGCATAAAAAAATCTTGCATTTAATGGCTAGATCCCTGGGAAATTAAATCGGGAAGTTAAGGAGGTGAAAAGGAATGCACCAAATTTGCCTTAAAATTGGTCGTTTTCGAGGGGTGGCTTTTCCTTATAAGGACTAACTTTATCAACGGATTACTGTTAAATGACCTTACGTGAGACGTAATGTGAAAAAATTTTTGTCCTGTGTGCAAAAGGACACCCGCAATACCGTTTTGAAGTTTCAAAAAGGACAATTTTCAAGAGCAAAAAAAGGATATAAGAGATGATTTTTTTCGATAAAATTAAAATGAGTTTTATTAACTGAATCATCCTTAACAATAATGCATAAACAAATATTGCATTTAATGGCTAGATCCCTGGGAAATTAAATCGGGAAGTTAAGGAGGTGAAAAGGAATGCACCAAATTTGCCTTAAAATTGGTCGTTTTCGAGGGGTGGCTTTCCCTTATAAGGACTAACTTTATCAACGGATTACTGTTAAATGGCCTTACGTGAGACGTAATGTGACAAAATTTTTGTCCTGTGTGCAAAAGGACACCCGCAATACCGTTTTGAAGTTTCAAAAAGGACAATTTTCAAGAGCAAAAAAAGGATATAAGGGATGATTTTTTTCGATAAAATTAAAATGAGTTTTATTAACTGAATCATCCTCAACAATTATGCATAAAAAAATCTTGCATTTAATGGCTAGATCCCTGGGAAATTAAATCGGGAAGTTAAGGAGGTGAAAAGGAATGCACCAAATTTGCCTTAAAATTGGTCGTTTTCGAGGGGTGGCTTTCCCTTATAAGGACTAACTTTATCAACGGATTATTGAACAATTACCTTACGTGAGACGTAATGTGAAAAATTTTTTGTCCTGTGTGCAAAAGGACACCCGCAATACCGTTTTGAAGTTACAAAAAGGACAATTTTCAAGAGCAAAAAAAGGATATAAGGGATGATTTTTTTCGATAAAATTAAAATGAGTTTTATTAACTGAATCATCCTTAACAATTATGCATAAACAAATATTGCATTTAATGCCGAGATCCATTGGAAATTAAATCGGGAAGTTAAGGAGGTGAAAAGGAATGCACCAAATTTGCCTTAAAATTGGTCGTTTTCGAGGGGTGGCTTTTCCTTATAAGGACTAACTTTATCAACGGATTACTGTTAAATGACCTTACGTGAGACGTAATGTGAAAAAATTTTTGTCCTGTGTGCAAAAGGACACCCGCAATACCGTTTTGAAGTTTCAAAAAGGACAATTTTCAAGAGCAAGAAAAGGATATAAGGGATGATTTTTTTCGATAAAATTAAAATGAGTTTTATTAACTGAATCATCCTTAACAATAATGCATAAACAAATATTGCATTTAATGGCTAGATCCCTGGGAAATTAAATCGGGAAGTTAAGGAGGTGAAAAGGAATGCACCAAATTTGCCTTAAAATTGGTCGTTTTCGAGGGGTGGCTTTCCCTTATAAGGACTAACTTTATCAACGGATTATTGAACAATTACCTTACGTGAGACGTAATGTGAAAAAATTTTTGTCCTGTGTGCAAAAGGACACCCGCAATACCGTTTTGAAGTTTCAAAAAGGACAATTTTCAAGAGCAAAAAATGGATATAAGGGATGATTTTTTTCGATAAAATTAAAATGAGTTTTATTAACTGAATCATCCTTAACAATTATGCAAAAAAAAACCTTTCATTTAATGGCTAGATCCATGGGAAATTAAATCGGGAATTTAAGGAGGTGAAAAGGAATGCACCAAATTTGCCTTAAAATTGGTCGTTTTCGAGGGGTGGCTTTCCCTTATAAGGACTAACTTTATCAACGGATTCCTTTTAAATGACCTTAAGTGAGACGTAATGTGAAATTTTTTTTGTCCTGTGTGCAAAAGGACACCCGCAATACCGTTTTGAAGTTTCAAAAAGGACAATTTTCAAGAACAAAAAAAGGATATAAGGGATGATTTTTTTCGATAAAATTAAAATGAGTTTTATTAACTGAATCAAACTCAACCATTATGCATAAAAAATCTTGCATTTAATGGCTAGATCCCTGGGAAATTAAATCGGGAAGTTAAGGAGGTGAAAAGGAATGCACCAAATTTGCCTTAAAATTGGTCGTTTTCGAGGGGTGGCTTTCCCTTATAAGGACTAACTTTATCAACGGATTATTGAACAATTACCTAACGTGAGACGTAATGTGAAAAAATTTTTGTCCTGTGTGCAAAAGGACACCCGCAATACCGTTTTGAAGTTTCAAAAAGGACAATTTTCAAGAGCAAAAAAAGGATATAAGAGATGATTTTTTTCGATAAAATTAAAATGAGTTTTATTAACTGAATCATCCTCAACAATTATGCATAAAAAAATCTTGCATTTAATGGCTAGATCCCTGGGAAATTAAATCGGGAAGTTAAGGAGGTGAAAAGGAATGCACCAAATTTGTCTTAAAATTGGTCGTTTTCGAGGGGTGGCTTTCCCTTATAAGGACTAACTTTATCAACGGACTATTGAACAATTACCTTACGTGAGACGTAATGTGAAAATTTTTTTGTCCTGTGTGCAAAAGGACACCCGCAATACCGTTTTGAAGTTTCAAAAAGGACAATTTTCAAGAGCAAGAAAAAGATATAAGGGATGATTTTTTTCGATAAAATTAAAATGAGTTTTATTAACTGAATCATCCTTAACAATAATGCATAAACAAATATTGCATTTAATGGCTAGATCCCTGGGAAATTAAATCGGAAAGTTAAGGAGGTGAAAAGGAATGCACCAAATTTGCCTTAAAATTGGTCGTTTTCGAGGGGTGGCTTTTCCTTATAAGGAATAACTTTATCAACGGATTATTGAACAATTACCTAACGTGAGACGTAATGTGAAAAAATTTTTGTCCTGTGTGCAAAAGGACACCCGCAATACCGTTTTGAAGTTTCAAAAAGGACAATTTTCAAGAGCAAAAAAAGGATATAAGGGATGATTTTTTTCGATAAAATTAAAATGAGTTTTAATAACTGAATCATCCTCAACAATTATGCATAAAAAAATCTTGCATTTAATGGCTAGATCCCTGGGAAATTAAATCGGGAAGTTAAGGAGGTGAAAAGGAATGCACCAAATTTGCCTTAAAATTGGTCGTTTTCGAGGGGTGGCTTTCCCTTATAAGGACTAACTTTATCAACGGATTATTGAACAATTACCTTACGTGAGACGTAATGTGAAAAAATTTTTGTCCTGTGTGCAAAAGGACACCCGCAATACCGTTTTGAAGTTTCAAAAAGGACAATTTTCAAGAGCAAAAAAAGGATATAAGGGATGATTTTTTTCGATAAAATTAAAATGAGTTTTATTAACTGAATCATCCTCAACAATTAAGCATAAAAAAAACTTGCATTTAATGGCTAGATCCCTGGGAAATTAAATCGGGAAGTTAAGGAGGTGAAAAGGAATGCACCAAATTTGCCTTAAAATTGGTCGTTTTCGAGGGGTGGCTTTTCCTTATAAGGAATAACTTTATCAACGGATTACTGTTAAATGATCTTACGTGAGACGTAATGTGAAAAAATTTTTGTCCTGTGTGCAAAAGGACACCCGCAATACCGTTTTGAAGTTTCAAAAAGGACAATTTTCAAGAGCAAAAAAAGGATATAAGAGATGATTTTTTTCGATAAAATTAAAATGAGTTTTATTAACTGAATCATCCTCAACAATTATGCATAAACAAATATTGCATTTAATGCCGAGATCCATAGGAAATTAAATCGGGAAGTTAAGGAGGTGAAAAGGAATGCACCAAATTTGCCTTAAAATTGGTCGTTTTCGAGGGGTGGCTTTCCCTTATAAGGATTAACTTTATCCACGGATTATTGAACAATTACCTTACGTGAGACGTAATGTGAAAATTTTTTTGTCCTGTGTGCATAAGGACACCCGCAATACCGTTTTGAAGTTACAAAAAGGGCAATTTTCAAGAGCAAAAAAAGGATATAAGGGATGATTTTTTTCGATAAAATTAAAATGAGTTTTATTAACTGAATCATCCTCAACAATTATGCATAAAAAAATCTTGCATTTAATGGCTAGATCCCTGGGAAATTAAATCGGGAAGTTAAGTAGGTGAAAAGGAATGCACCAAATTTGCCTTAAAATTGGTCGTATTCGAGGGGTGGCTTTCCCTTATAAGGACTAACTTTATCAACGGGTTATTGTTAAATGACCTTACGTGAGACGTAATGTGAAAAAATTTTTGTCCTGTGTGCAAAAGGACACCCGCAATACCGTTTTGAAGTTTCAAAAAGGACAATTTTCAAGAGCAAAAAAAGGATATAAGGGATGATTTTTTTCGATAAAATTAAAATGAGTTTTATTAACTGAATCATCCTCAACAATTATGCATAAAAAAATCTTGCATTTAATGGCTAGATCCCTGGGAAATTAAATCGGGAAGTTAAGGAGGTGAAAAGGAATGCACCAAATTTGCCTTAAAATTGGTCGTTTTCGAGGGGTGGCTTTTCCTTATAAGGACTAACTTTATCAACGGATTACTGTTAAATGACCTTACGTGAGACGTAATGTGAAAAAATTTTTGTCCGGTGTGCAAAAGGACACCCGCAATACCGTTTTGTAGTTTCAAAAAGGACAATTTTCAAGAGCAAAAAAAGGATATAAGGGATGATTTTTTTCGATAAAATTAAAATGAGTTTTATTAACTGAATCATCCTCAACAATTATGCATAAAAAAATCTTGCATTTAATGGCTAGATCCCTGGGAAATTAAATCGGGAAGTTAAGGAGGTGAAAAGGAATGCACCAAATTTGCCTTAAAATTGGTCGTTTTCGAGGGGTGGCTTTCCCTTATAAGGACTAACTTTATCAACGGATTATTGAACAATTACCTTACGTGAGACGTAATGTGAAAAATTTTTTGTCCTGTGTGCAAAAGGACACCCGCAATACCGTTTTGAAGTTACAAAAAGGACAATTTTCAAGAGCAAAAAAAGGATATAAGGGATGATTTTTTTCGATAAAATTAAAATGAGTTTTATTAACTGAATCATCCTTAACAATTATGCATAAACAAATATTGCATTTAATGCCGAGATCCATTGGAAATTAAATCGGGAAGTTAAGGAGGTGAAAAGGAATGCACCAAATTTGCCTTAAAATTGGTCGTTTTCGAGGGGTGGCTTTTCCTTATAAGGACTAACTTTATCAACGGATTACTGTTAAATGACCTTACGTGAGACGTAATGTGAAAAAATTTTTGTCCTGTGTGCAAAAGGACACCCGCAATACCGTTTTGAAGTTTCAAAAAGGACAATTTTCAAGAGCAAGAAAAGGATATAAGGGATGATTTTTTTCGATAAAATTAAAATGAGTTTTATTAACTGAATCATCCTTAACAATAATGCATAAACAAATATTGCATTTAATGGCTAGATCCCTGGGAAATTAAATCGGGAAGTTAAGGAGGTGAAAAGGAATGCACCAAATTTGCCTTAAAATTGGTCGTTTTCGAGGGGTGGCTTTCCCTTATAAGGACTAAC
The DNA here is from genome assembly GCA_958496175.1 of Sisyra terminalis. NCBI lineage: Eukaryota > Metazoa > Arthropoda > Insecta > Neuroptera > Sisyridae > Sisyra > Sisyra terminalis. The sequence continues at coordinate 60,622,801 of OY292274.1, forward strand.
TTTATCAACGGATTATTGAACAATTACCTTACGTGAGACGTAATGTGAAAAAATTTTTGTCCTGTGTGCAAAAGGACACCCGCAATACCGTTTTGAAGTTTCAAAAAGGACAATTTTCAAGAGCAAGAAAAGGATATAAGGGATGATTTTTTTCGATAAAATAAAAATGAGTTTTATTAACTGAATCATCCTCAACAATTATGCATAAACAAATCTTGCATTTAATGGCTAGATCCCTGGGAAATTAAATCGGGAAGTTAAGGAGGTGAAAAGGAATGCACCAAATTTGCCTTAAAATTGGTCGTTTTCGAGGGGTGGCTTTTCCTTATAAGGACTAACTTTATCAACGGATTACTGTTAAATGACCTTACGTGAGACGTAATGTGAAAAAATTTTTGTCCTGTGTGCAAAAGGACACCCGCAATACCGTTTTGAAGTTTCAAAAAGGACAATTTTCAAGAGCAAGAAAAGGATATAAGGGATGATTTTTTTCGATAAAATTAAAATGAGTTTTATTAACTGAATCATCCTTAACAATAATGCATAAACAAATATTGCATTTAATGGCTAGATCCCTGGGAAATTAAATCGGGAAGTTAAGGAGGTGAAAAGGAATGCACCAAATTTGCCTTAAAATTGGTCGTTTTCGAGGGGTGGCTTTTCCTTATAAGGACTAACTTTATCAACGGATTACTGTTAAATGACCTTACGTGAGACGTAATGTGAAAAAATTTTTGTCCTGTGTGCAAAAGGACACCCGCAATACCGTTTTGAAGTTTCAAAAAGGACAATTTTCAAGAGCAAGAAAAGGATATAAGGGATGATTTTTTTCGATAAAATTAAAATGAGTTTTATTAACTGAATAATCCTTAACAATAATGCATAAACAAATATTGCATTTAATGGCTAGATCCCTGGGAAATTAAATCGGGAAGTTAAGGAGGTGAAAAGGAATGCACCAAATTTGCCTTAAAATTGGTCGTTTTCGAGGGGTGGCTTTCCCTTATAAGGACTAACTTTATCAACGGATTATTGAACAATTACCTTACGTGAGACGTAATGTGAAAAAAATTTTGTCCTGTGTGCAAAAGGACACCCGCAATACCGTTTTGAAGTTTCAAAAAAGACAATTTTCAAGAGCAAGAAAAGGATATAAGGGATGATTTTTTTTGATAAAATAAAACTGAGATTTATTAACTGAATCATCCTCAACAATTATGCATAAAAAAATCTAGCATTTAATGGCTAGATCCCTTGGAAATTAAATCGGGAAGTTAAGTAGGTGAAAAGGAATGCACCAAATTTGCCTTAAAATTGGTCGTTTTCGAGGGGTGGCTTTTCCTTATAAGGACTAACTTTATCAACGGATTACTGTTAAATGACCTTACGTGAGACGTAATGTGAAAAAATTTTTGTCCTGTGTGCAAAAGGACACCCGCAATACCGTTTTGAAGTTTCAAAAAGGACAATTTTCAAGAGCAAAAAAAGGATATAAGGGATGATTTTTTTCGATAAAATTACAATGAGTTTTATTAACTGAATCATCCTTAACAATTATGCATAAACAAATATTGCATTTAATGCCGAGATCCTTTGGAAATTAAATCGGGAAGTTAAGGAGGTGAAAAGGAATGCACCAAATTTGCCTTAAAATTGGTCGTTTTCGAGGGGTGGCTTTCCCTTATAAGGACTAACTTTATCAACGGATTATTGAACAATTACCTTACGTGAGACGTAATGTGAAAAATTTTTTGTCCTGTGTGCAAAAGGACACCCTCAATACCGTTTTGAAGTTACAAAAAGGACAATTTTCAAGAGCAAAAAAAGGATATAAGGGATGATATTTTTCGATAAAATTAAAATGAGTTTTATTAACTGAATCATCCTTAACAATTATGCATAAACAAATATTGCTTTTAATGGCTAGATCCCTGGGAAATTAAATCGGGAAGTTAAGGAGGTGAAAAGGAATGCACCAAATTTGCCTTAAAATTGGTCGTTTTCGAGGGGTGGCTTTTCCTTATAAGGAATAACTTTATCAACGGATTATTGAACAATTACCTAACGTGAGACGTAATGTGAAAAAATTTTTGTCCTGTGTGCAAAAGGACACCCGCAATACCGTTTTGAAGTTTCAAAAAGGACAATTTTCAAGAGCAAGAAAAGGATATAAGGGATGATTTTTTTCGATAAAATTAAAATGAGTTTTATTAACTGAATCATCCTTAACAATAATGCATAAACAAATATTGCATTTAATGGCTAGATCCCTGGGAAATTAAATCGGGAAGTTAAGGAGGTGAAAAGGAATGCACCAAATTTGCCTTAAAATTGGTCGTTTTCGAGGGGTGGCTTTCCCTTATAAGGACTAACTTTATCAACGGATTATTGAACAATTACCTTACGTGAGACGTAATGTGAAAATTTTTTTGTCCTGTGTGCAAAAGGACACCCTCAATACCGTTTTGAAGTTACAAAAAGGACAATTTTCAAGAGCAAAAAAAGGATATAAGGGATGATATTTTTCGATAAAATTAAAATGAGTTTTATTAACTGAATCATCCTTAACAATTATGCATAAACAAATATTGCTTTTAATGGCTAGATCCCTGGGAAATTAAATCGGGAAGTTAAGGAGGTGAAAAGGAATGCACCAAATTTGCCTTAAAATTGGTCGTTTTCGAGGGGTGGCTTTTCCTTATAAGGAATAACTTTATCAACGGATTATTGAACAATTACCTAACGTGAGACGTAATGTGAAAAAATTTTTGTCCTGTGTGCAAAAGGACACCCGCAATACCGTTTTGAAGTTTCAAAAAGGACAATTTTCAAGAGCAAGAAAAGGATATAAGGGATGATTTTTTTCGATAAAATTAAAATGAGTTTTATTAACTGAATCATCCTTAACAATAATGCATAAACAAATATTGCATTTAATGGCTAGATCCCTGGGAAATTAAATCGGGAAGTTAAGGAGGTGAAAAGGAATGCACCAAATTTGCCTTAAAATTGGTCGTTTTCGAGGGGTGGCTTTTCCTTATAAGGAATAACTTTATCAACGGATTATTGAACAATTACCTAACGTGAGACGTAATGTGAAAAATTTTTTGTCCTGTGTGCAAAAGGACACCCGCAATACCGTTTTGAAGTTTCAAAAAGGACAATTTTCAAGAGCAAGAAAAGGATATAAGGGATGATTTTTTTCGATAAAATTACAATGAGTTTTATTAACTGAATCATCCTTAACAATTATGCATAAACAAATATTGCATTTAATGCCGAGATCCTTTGGAAATTAAATCGGGAAGTTAAGGAGGTGAAAAGGAATGCACCAAATTTGCCTTAAAATTGGTCGTTTTCGAGGGGTGGCTTTCCCTTATAAGGACTAACTTTATCAACGGATTATTGAACAATTACCTTACGTGAGACGTAATGTGAAAAATTTTTTGTCCTGTGTGCAAAAGGACACCCTCAATACCGTTTTGAAGTTACAAAAAGGACAATTTTCAAGAGCAAAAAAAGGATATAAGGGATGATATTTTTCGATAAAATTAAAATGAGTTTTATTAACTGAATCATCCTTAACAATTATGCATAAACAAATATTGCTTTTAATGGCTAGATCCCTGGGAAATTAAATCGGGAAGTTAAGGAGGTGAAAAGGAATGCACCAAATTTGCCTTAAAATTGGTCGTTTTCGAGGGGTGGCTTTTCCTTATAAGGAATAACTTTATCAACGGATTATTGAACAATTACCTAACGTGAGACGTAATGTGAAAAAATTTTTGTCCTGTGTGCAAAAGGACACCCGCAATACCGTTTTGAAGTTTCAAAAAGGACAATTTTCAAGAGCAAGAAAAGGATATAAGGGATGATTTTTTTCGATAAAATTAAAATGAGTTTTATTAACTGAATCATCCTTAACAATAATGCATAAACAAATATTGCATTTAATGGCTAGATCCCTGGGAAATTAAATCGGGAAGTTAAGGAGGTGAAAAGGAATGCACCAAATTTGCCTTAAAATTGGTCGTTTTCGAGGGGTGGCTTTTCCTTATAAGGAATAACTTTATCAACGGATTATTGAACAATTACCTAACGTGAGACGTAATGTGAAAAAATTTTTGTCCTGTGTGCAAAAGGACACCCGCAATACCGTTTTGAAGTTTCAAAAAGGACAATTTTCAAGAGCAAGAAAAGGATATAAGGGATGATTTTTTTCGATAAAATTAAAATGAGTTTTATTAACTGAATCATCCTTAACAATAATGCATAAACAAATATTGCATTTAATGGCTAGATCCCTGGGAAATTAAATCGGGAAGTTAAGGAGGTGAAAAGGAATGCACCAAATTTGCCTTAAAATTGGTCGTTTTCGAGGGGTGGCTTTTCCTTATAAGGAATAACTTTATCAACGGATTATTGAACAATTACCTAACGTGAGACGTAATGTGAAAAAATTTTTGTCCTGTGTGCAAAAGGACACCCGCAATACCGTTTTGAAGTTTCAAAAAGGACAATTTTCAAGAGCAAGAAAAGGATATAAGGGATGATTTTTTTCGATAAAATTAAAATGAGTTTTATTAACTGAATCATCCTTAACAATAATGCATAAACAAATATTGCATTTAATGGCTAGATCCCTGGGAAATTAAATCGGGAAGTTAAGGAGGTGAAAAGGAATGCACCAAATTTGCCTTAAAATTGGTCTTTTTCGAGGGGTGGCTTTTCCTTATAAGGAATAACTTTATCAACGGATTATTGAACAATTACCTAACGTGAGACGTAATGTTAAAACATTTTTGTCCTGTGTGCAAAAGGACACCCGCAATACCGTTTTGAAGTTACAAAAAGGACAATTTTCAAGAGCAAAAAAAGGATATAAGGGATGTTTTTTTCGATAAAATTAAAATGAGTTTTGTTAACTGAATCATCCTTAACAATTATGCAAAAAAAAACCTTTCATTTAATGGCCAGATCCTTGGGAAATTAAATCGGGAAGTTAAGGAGGTGAAAAGGAATGCACCAAATTTGCCTTAAAATTGGTCGTTTTCGAGGGGTGGCTTTCCCTTATAAGGACTAACTTTATCAACGGATTACTGTTAAATGACCTTAAGTGAGACGGAATGTGAAAAAAATTTTGTCCTGTGTGCAAAAGGACACCCGCAATACCGTTTTGAAGTTACAAAAAGGACAATTTTCAAGAGCAAAAAAAGGATATAAGGGATGTTTTTTTCGATAAACTTAAAATGAGTTTTGTTAACTGAATCATCCTTAACAATAATGCATAAACAAATATAGCATTTAATGGCTAGATCCCTGGGAAATTTAATCGGGAAGTTAAGGAGGTGAAAAGGAATGCACCAAATTTGCCTTAAAATTGGTCGTTTTCGAGGGGTGGCTTTTCCTTATAAGGAATAACTTTATCAACGGATTATTGAACAATTACCTAACGTGAGACGTAATGTGAAAAAATTTTTGTCCTGTGTGCAAAAGGACACCCGCAATACCGTTTTGAAGTTTCAAAAAGTACAATTTTCAAGAGCAAGAAAAGGATATAAGGGATGATTTTTTTCGATAAAATTAAAATGAGTTTTATTAACTGAATCATCCTTAACAATAATGCATAAACAAATATTGCATTTAATGGCTAGATCCCTGGGAAATTAAATCGGGAAGTTAAGGAGGTGAAAAGGAATGCACCAAATTTGCCTTAAAATTGGTCGTTTTCGAGGGGTGGCTTTTCCTTATAAGGAATAACTTTATCAACGGATTATTGAACAATTACCTAACGTGAGACGTAATGTTAAAACATTTTTGTCCTGTGTGCAAAAGGACACCCGCAATACCGTTTTGAAGTTTCAAAAAGGACAATTTTCAAGAGCAAAAAAAGGATATAAGGGATGATTTTTTTCGATAAAATTAAAATGAGTTTTATTAACTGAATCATCCTTAACAATTATGCATAAACAAATATTGCATTTAATGCCGAGATCCTTTGGAAATTAAATCGGGAAGTTAAGGAGGTGAAAAGGAATGCACCAAATTTGCCTTAAAATTGGTCGTTTTCGAGGGGTGGCTTTCCCTTATAAGGACTAACTTTATCAACGGATTATTGAACAATTACCTAACGTGAGACGTAATGTGAAAAAATTTTTGTCCTGTGTGCAAAAGGACACCCGCAATACCGTTTTGAAGTTTCAAAAAGGACAATTTTCAAGAGCAAGAAAAGGATATAAGGGATGATTTTTTTCGATAAAATTAAAATGAGTTTTATTAACTGAATCATCCTTAACAATAATGCATAAACAAATATAGCATTTAATGGCTAGATCCCTGGGAAATTTAATCGGGAAGTTAAGGAGGTGAAAAGGAATGCACCAAATTTGCCTTAAAATTGGTCGTTTTCGAGGGGTGGCTTTTCCTTATAAGGAATAACTTTATCAACGGATTATTGAACAATTACCTAACGTGAGACGTAATGTGAAAAAATTTTTGTCCTGTGTGCAAAAGGACACCCGCAATACCGTTTTGAAGTTTCAAAAAGGACAATTTTCAAGAGCAAAAAAAGGATATAAGGGATGATTTTTTTCGATAAAATTAAAATGAGTTTTATTAACTGAATCATCCTTAACAATTATGCATAAACAAATATTGCATTTAATGCCGAGATCCTTTGGAAATTAAATCGGGAAGTTATGGAGGTGAAAAGGAATGCACCAAATTTGCCTTAAAATTGGTCGTTTTCGAGGGGTGGCTTTCCCTTATAAGGACTAACTTTATCAACGGATTATTGAACAATTACCTTACGTGAGACGTAATGTGAAAAATTTTTTGTCCTGTGTGCAAAAGGACACCCTCAATACCGTTTTGAAGTTACAAAAAGGACAATTTTCAAGAGCAAAAAAAGGATATAAGGGATGATTTTTTTCGATAAAATTAAAATGAGTATTATTAACTGAATCATCCTTAACAATTATGCATAAACAAATATTGCTTTTAATGGCTAGATCCCTGGGAAATTAAATCGGGAAGTTAAGGAGGTGAAAAGGAATGCACCAAATTTGCCTTAAAATTGGTCGTTTTCGAGGGGTGGCTTTTCCTTATAAGGAATAACTTTATCAACGGATTATTGAACAATTACCTAACGTGAGACGTAATGTGAAAAAATTTTTGTCCTGTGTGCAAAAGGACACCCGCAATACCGTTTTGAAGTTTCAAAAAGGACAATTTTCAAGAGCAAGAAAAGGATATAAGGGATGATTTTTTTCGATAAAATTAAAATGAGTTTTATTAACTGAATCATCCTTAACAATAATGCATAAACAAATATTGCATTTAATGGCTAGATCCCTGGGAAATTAAATCGGGAAGTTAAGGAGGTGAAAAGGAATGCACCAAATTTGCCTTAAAATTGGTCGTTTTCGAGGGGTGGCTTTTCCTTATAAGGAATAACTTTATCAACGGATTATTGAACAATTACCTAACGTGAGACGTAATGTGAAAAAATTTTTGTCCTGTGTGCAAAAGGACACCCGCAATACCGTTTTGAAGTTTCAAAAAGGACAATTTTCAAGAGCAAGAAAAGGATATAAGGGATGATTTTTTTCGATAAATTTAAAATGAGTTTTATTAACTGAATCATCCTTAACAATAATGCATAAACAAATATTGCATTTAATGGCTAGATCCCTGGGAAATTAAATCGGGAAGTTAAGGAGGTGAAAAGGAATGCACCAAATTTGCCTTAAAATTGGTCGTTTTCGAGGGGTGGCTTTTCCTTATAAGGAATAACTTTATCAACGGATTATTGAACAATTACCTAACGTGAGACGTAATGTGAAAAAATTTTTGTCCTGTGTGCAAAAGGACACCCGCAATACCGTTTTGAAGTTTCAAAAAGGACAATTTTCAAGAGCAAAAAAAGGATATAAGGGATGATTTTTTTCGATAAAATTAAAATGAGTTTTATTAACTGAATCATCCTTAACAATTATGCATAAACAAATATTGCATTTAATGGCTAGATCCCTGGGAAATTAAATCGGGAAGTTAAGGAGGTGAAAAGGAATGCACCAAATTTGCCTTAAAATTGGTCGTTTTCGAGGGGTGGCTTTTCCTTATAAGGAATAACTTTATCAACGGATTATTGAACAATTACCTAACGTGAGACGTAATGTGAAAAAATTTTTGTCCTGTGTGCAAAAGGACACCCGCAATACCGTTTTGAAGTTTCAAAAAGGACAATTTTCAAGAGCAAGAAAAGGATATAAGGGATGATTTTTTTCGATAAAATTAAAATGAGTTTTATTAACTGAATCATCCTTAACAATAATGCATAAACAAATATTGCATTTAATGGCTAGATCCCTGGGAAATTAAATCGGGAAGTTAAGGAGGTGAAAAGGAATGCACCAAATTTGCCTTAAAATTGGTCGTTTTCGAGGGGTGGCTTTCCCTTATAAGGACTAACTTTATCAACGGATTATTGAACAATTACCTTACGTGAGACGTAATGTGAAAAATTTTTTGTCCTGTGTGCAAAAGGACACCCTCAATACCGTTTTGAAGTTACAAAAAGGACAATTTTCAAGAGCAAAAAAAGGATATAAGGGATGATATTTTTCGATAAAATTAAAATGAGTTTTATTAACTGAATCATCCTTAACAATTATGCATAAACAAATATTGCTTTTAATGGCTAGATCCCTGGGAAATTAAATCGGGAAGTTAAGGAGGTGAAAAGGAATGCACCAAATTTGCCTTAAAATTGGTCGTTTTCGAGGGGTGGCTTTTCCTTATAAGGAATAACTTTATCAACGGATTATTGAACAATTACCTAACGTGAGACGTAATGTGAAAAAATTTTTGTCCTGTGTGCAAAAGGACACCCGCAATACCGTTTTGAAGTTTCAAAAAGGACAATTTTCAAGAGCAAGAAAAGGATATAAGGGATGATTTTTTTCGATAAAATTAAAATGAGTTTTATTAACTGAATCATCCTTAACAATAATGCATAAACAAATATTGCATTTAATGGCTAGATCCCTGGGAAATTAAATCGGGAAGTTAAGGAGGTGAAAAGGAATGCACCAAATTTGCCTTAAAATTGGTCGTTTTCGAGGGGTGGCTTTTCCTTATAAGGAATAACTTTATCAACGGATTATTGAACAATTACCTAACGTGAGACGTAATGTGAAAAATTTTTTGTCCTGTGTGCAAAAGGACACCCGCAATACCGTTTTGAAGTTTCAAAAAGGACAATTTTCAAGAGCAAGAAAAGGATATAAGGGATGATTTTTTTCGATAAAATTACAATGAGTTTTATTAACTGAATCATCCTTAACAATTATGCATAAACAAATATTGCATTTAATGCCGAGATCCTTTGGAAATTAAATCGGGAAGTTAAGGAGGTGAAAAGGAATGCACCAAATTTGCCTTAAAATTGGTCGTTTTCGAGGGGTGGCTTTCCCTTATAAGGACTAACTTTATCAACGGATTATTGAACAATTACCTTACGTGAGACGTAATGTGAAAAAATTTTTGTCCTGTGTGCAAAAGGACACCCGCAATACCGTTTTGAAGTTTCAAAAAGGACAATTTTCAAGAGCAAGAAAAGGATATAAGGGATGATTTTTTTCGATAAAATTAAAATGAGTTTTATTAACTGAATCATCCTTAACAATAATGCATAAACAAATATTGCATTTAATGGCTAGATCCCTGGGAAATTAAATCGGGAAGTTAAGGAGGTGAAAAGGAATGCACCAAATTTGCCTTAAAATTGGTCGTTTTCGAGGGGTGGCTTTTCCTTATAAGGAATAACTTTATCAACGGATTATTGAACAATTACCTAACGTGAGACGTAATGTGAAAAAATTTTTGTCCTGTGTGCAAAAGGACACCCGCAATACCGTTTTGAAGTTTCAAAAAGGACAATTTTCAAGAGCAAGAAAAGGATATAAGGGATGATTTTTTTCGATAAAATTAAAATGAGTTTTATTAACTGAATCATCCTTAACAATAATGCATAAACAAATATTGCATTTAATGGCTAGATCCCTGGGAAATTAAATCGGGAAGTTAAGGAGGTGAAAAGGAATGCACCAAATTTGCCTTAAAATTGGTCGTTTTCGAGGGGTGGCTTTTCCTTATAAGGAATAACTTTATCAACGGATTATTGAACAATTACCTAACGTGAGACGTAATGTGAAAAAATTTTTGTCCTGTGTGCAAAAGGACACCCGCAATACCGTTTTGAAGTTTCAAAAAGGACAATTTTCAAGAGCAAGAAAAGGATATAAGGGATGATTTTTTTCGATAAAATTAAAATGAGTTTTATTAACTGAATCATCCTTAACAATAATGCATAAACAAATATTGCATTTAATGGCTAGATCCCTGGGAAATTAAATCGGGAAGTTAAGGAGGTGAAAAGGAATGCACCAAATTTGCCTTAAAATTGGTCTTTTTCGAGGGGTGGCTTTTCCTTATAAGGAATAACTTTATCAACGGATTATTGAACAATTACCTAACGTGAGACGTAATGTTAAAACATTTTTGTCCTGTGTGCAAAAGGACACCCGCAATACCGTTTTGAAGTTACAAAAAGGACAATTTTCAAGAGCAAAAAAAGGATATAAGGGATGTTTTTTTCGATAAAATTAAAATGAGTTTTGTTAACTGAATCATCCTTAACAATTATGCAAAAAAAAACCTTTCATTTAATGGCCAGATCCTTGGGAAATTAAATCGGGAAGTTAAGGAGGTGAAAAGGAATGCACCAAATTTGCCTTAAAATTGGTCGTTTTCGAGGGGTGGCTTTCCCTTATAAGGACTAACTTTATCAACGGATTACTGTTAAATGACCTTAAGTGAGACGGAATGTGAAAAAAATTTTGTCCTGTGTGCAAAAGGACACCCGCAATACCGTTTTGAAGTTACAAAAAGGACAATTTTCAAGAGCAAAAAAAGGATATAAGGGATGTTTTTTTCGATAAACTTAAAATGAGTTTTGTTAACTGAATCATCCTTAACAATAATGCATAAACAAATATAGCATTTAATGGCTAGATCCCTGGGAAATTTAATCGGGAAGTTAAGGAGGTGAAAAGGAATGCACCAAATTTGCCTTAAAATTGGTCGTTTTCGAGGGGTGGCTTTTCCTTATAAGGAATAACTTTATCAACGGATTATTGAACAATTACCTAACGTGAGACGTAATGTGAAAAAATTTTTGTCCTGTGTGCAAAAGGACACCCGCAATACCGTTTTGAAGTTTCAAAAAGGACAATTTTCAAGAGCAAGAAAAGGATATAAGGGATGATTTTTTTCGATAAAATTAAAATGAGTTTTATTAACTGAATCATCCTTAACAATAATGCATAAACAAATATTGCATTTAATGGCTAGATCCCTGGGAAATTAAATCGGGAAGTTAAGGAGGTGAAAAGGAATGCACCAAATTTGCCTTAAAATTGGTCGTTTTCGAGGGGTGGCTTTTCCTTATAAGGAATAACTTTATCAACGGATTATTGAACAATTACCTAACGTGAGACGTAATGTTAAAACATTTTTGTCCTGTGTGCAAAAGGACACCCGCAATACCGTTTTGAAGTTTCAAAAAGGACAATTTTCAAGAGCAAAAAAAGGATATAAGGGATGATTTTTTTCGATAAAATTAAAATGAGTTTTATTAACTGAATCATCCTTAACAATTATGCATAAACAAATTTTGCATTTAATGCCGAGATCCTTTGGAAATTAAATCGGGAAGTTAAGGAGGTGAAAAGGAATGCACCAAATTTGCCTTAAAATTGGTCGTTTTCGAGGGGTGGCTTTCCCTTATAAGGACTAACTTTATCAACGGATTATTGAACAATTACCTAACGTGAGACGTAATGTGAAAAAATTTTTGTCCTGTGTGCAAAAGGACACCCGCAATACCGTTTTGAAGTTTCAAAAAGGACAATTTTCAAGAGCAAGAAAAGGATATAAGGGCTGATTTTTTTCGATAAAATTAAAATGAGTTTTATTAACTGAATCATCCTTAACAATAATGCATAAACAAATATAGCATTTAATGGCTAGATCCCTGGGAAATTTAATCGGGAAGTTAAGGAGGTGAAAAGGAATGCACCAAATTTGCCTTAAAATTGGTCGTTTTCGAGGGGTGGCTTTTCCTTATAAGGAATAACTTTATCAACGGATTATTGAACAATTACCTAACGTGAGACGTAATGTGAAAAAATTTTTGTCCTGTGTGCAAAAGGACACCCGCAATACCGTTTTGAAGTTTCAAAAAGGACAATTTTCAAACGCAAAAAAAGGATATAAGGGATGATTTTTTTCGATAAAATTAAAATGAGTTTTATTAACTGAATCATCCTTAACAATTATGCATAAACAAATATTGCATTTAATGCCGAGATCCTTTGGAAATTAAATCGGGAAGTTATGGAGGTGAAAAGGAATGCACCAAATTTGCCTTAAAATTGGTCGTTTTCGAGGGGTGGCTTTCCCTTATAAGGACTAACTTTATCAACGGATTATTGAACAATTACCTTACGTGAGACGTAATGTGAAAAATTTTTTGTCCTGTGTGCAAAAGGACACCCTCAATACCGTTTTGAAGTTACAAAAAGGACAATTTTCAAGAGCAAAAAAAGGATATAAGGGATGATTTTTTTCGATAAAATTAAAATGAGTTTTATTAACTGAATCATCCTTAACAATTATGCATAAACAAATATTGCTTTTAATGGCTAGATCCCTGGGAAATTAAATCGGGAAGTTAAGGAGGTGAAAAGGAATGCACCAAATTTGCCTTAAAATTGGTCGTTTTCGAGGGGTGGCTTTTCCTTATAAGGAATAACTTTATCAACGGATTATTGAACAATTACCTAACGTGAGACGTAATGTGAAAAAATTTTTGTCCTGTGTGCAAAAGGACACCCGCAATACCGTTTTGAAGTTTCAAAAAGGACAATTTTCAAGAGCAAGAAAAGGATATAAGGGATGATTTTTTTCGATAAAATTAAAATGAGTTTTATTAACTGAATCATCCTTAACAATAATGCATAAACAAATATTGCATTTAATGGCTAGATCCCTGGGAAATTAAATCGGGAAGTTAAGGAGGTGAAAAGGAATGCACCAAATTTGCCTTAAAATTGGTCGTTTTCGAGGGGTGGCTTTTCCTTATAAGGAATAACTTTATCAACGGATTATTGAACAATTACCTAACGTGAGACGTAATGTGAAAAAATTTTTGACCTGTGTGCAAAAGGACACCCGCAATACCGTTTTGAAGTTTCAAAAAGGACAATTTTCAAGAGCAAGAAAAGGATATAAGGGATGATTTTTTTCGATAAATTTAAAATGAGTTTTATTAACTGAATCATCCTTAACAATAATGCATAAACAAATATTGCATTTAATGGCTAGATCCCTGGGAAATTAAATCGGGAAGTTAAGGAGGTGAAAAGGAATGCACCAAATTTGCCTTAAAATTGGTCGTTTTCGAGGGGTGGCTTTTCCTTATAAGGAATAACTTTATCAACGGATTATTGAACAATTACCTAACGTGAGACGTAATGTGAAAAAATTTTTGTCCTGTGTGCAAAAGGACACCCGCAATACCGTTTTGAAGTTTCAAAAAGGACAATTTTCAAGAGCAAAAAAAGGATATAAGGGATGATTTTTTTCGATAAAATTAAAATGAGTTTTATTAACTGAATCATCCTTAACAATTATGCATAAACAAATATTGCATTTAATGGCTAGATCCCTGGGAAATTAAATCGGGAAGTTAAGGAGGTGAAAAGGAATGCACCAAATTTGCCTTAAAATTGGTCGTTTTCGAGGGGTGGCTTTTCCTTATAAGGAATAACTTTATCAACGGATTATTGAACAATTACCTAACGTGAGACGTAATGTGAAAAATTTTTTGTCCTGTGTGCAAAAGGACACCCGCAATACCGTTTTGAAGTTTCAAAAAGGACAATTTTCAAGAGCAAGAAAAGGATATAAGGGATGATTTTTTTCGATAAAATTAAAATGAGTTTTATTAACTGAATCATCCTTAACAATAATGCATAAACAAATATTGCATTTAATGGCTAGATCCCTGGGAAATTAAATCGGGAAGTTAAGGAGGTGAAAAGGAATGCACCAAATTTGCCTTAAAATTGGTCGTTTTCGAGGGGTGGCTTTTCCTTATAAGGAATAACTTTATCAACGGATTATTGAACAATTACCTAACGTGAGACGTAATGTGAAAAAATTTTTGTCCTGTGTGCAAAAGGACACCCGCAATACCGTTTTGAAGTTTCAAAAAGGACAATTTTCAAGAGCAAGAAAAGGATATAAGGGATGATTTTTTTCGATAAAATTAAAATGAGTTTTATTAACTGAATCATCCTTAACAATAATGCATAAACAAATATTGCATTTAATGGCTAGATCCCTGGGAAATTAAATCGGGAAGTTAAGGAGGTGAAAAGGAATGCACCAAATTTGCCTTAAAATTGGTCGTTTTCGAGGGGTGGCTTTTCCTTATAAGGAATAACTTTATCAACGGATTATTGAACAATTACCTAACGTGAGACGTAATGTGAAAAAATTTTTGTCCTGTGTGCAAAAGGACACCCGCAATACCGTTTTGAAGTTTCAAAAAGGACAATTTTCAAGAGCAAGAAAAGGATATAAGGGATGATTTTTTTCGATAAAATTAAAATGAGTTTTATTAACTGAATCATCCTTAACAATAATGCATAAACAAATATTGCATTTAATGGCTAGATCCCTGGGAAATTAAATCGGGAAGTTAAGGAGGTGAAAAGGAATGCACCAAATTTGCCTTAAAATTGGTCGTTTTCGAGGGGTGGCTTTTCCTTATAAGGAATAACTTTATCAACGGATTATTGAACAATTACCTAACGCGAGACGTAATGTGAAAAAATTTTTGTCCTGTGTGCAAAAGGACACCCGCAATACCGTTTTGAAGTTTCAAAAAGGACAATTTTCAAGAGCAAGAAAAGGATATAAGGGATGATTTTTTTCGATAAAATTAAAATGAGTTTTATTAACTGAATCATCCTTAACAATAATGCATAAACAAATATTGCATTTAATGGCTAGATCCCTGGGAAATTAAATCGGGAAGTTAAGGAGGTGAAAAGGAATGCACCAAATTTGCCTTAAAATTGGTCGTTTTCGAGGGGTGGCTTTCCCTTATAAGGACTAACTTTATCAACGGATTATTGAACAATTACCTAACGTGAGACGTAATGTGAAAAATTTTTTGTCCTGTGTGCAAAAGGACACCCTCAATACCGTTTTGAAGTTACAAAAAGGACAATTTTCAAGAGCAAAAAAAGGATATAAGGGATGATATTTTTCGATAAAATTAAAATGAGTTTTATTAACTGAATCATCCTTAACAATTATGCATAAACAAATATTGCTTTTAATGGCTAGATCCCTGGGAAATTAAATCGGGAAGTTAAGGAGGTGAAAAGGAATGCACCAAATTTGCCTTAAAATTGGTCGTTTTCGAGGGGTGGCTTTTCCTTATAAGGAATAACTTTATCAACGGATTATTGAACAATTACCTAACGTGAGACGTAATGTGAAAAAATTTTTGTCCTGTGTGCAAAAGGACACCCGCAATACCGTTTTGAAGTTTCAAAAAGGACAATTTTCAAGAGCAAGAAAAGGATATAAGGGATGATTTTTTTCGATAAAATTAAAATGAGTTTTATTAACTGAATCATCCTTAACAATAATGCATAAACAAATATTGCATTTAATGGCTAGATCCCTGGGAAATTAAATCGGGAAGTTAAGGAGGTGAAAAGGAATGCACCAAATTTGCCTTAAAATTGGTCGTTTTCGAGGGGTGGCTTTTCCTTATAAGGAATAACTTTATCAACGGATTATTGAACAATTACCTAACGTGAGACGTAATGTGAAAAATTTTTTGTCCTGTGTGCAAAAGGACACCCGCAATACCGTTTTGAAGTTACAAAAAGGACAATTTTCAAGAGCAAAAAAAGGATATAAGGGATGATATTTTTCGATAAAATTAAAATGAGTTTTATTAACTGAATCATCCTTAACAATAATGCATAAACAAATATTGCATTTAATGGCTAGATCCCTGGGAAATTAAATCGGGAAGTTAAGGAGGTGAAAAGGAATGCACCAAATTTGCCTTAAAATTGGTCGTTTTCGAGGGGTGGCTTTTCCTTATAAGGAATAACTTTATCAACGGATTATTGAACAATTACCTAACGTGAGACGTAATGTGAAAAAATTTTTGTCCTGTGTGCAAAAGGACCCCCGCAATACCGTTTTGAAGTTTCAAAAAGGACAATTTTCAAGAGCAAGAAAAGGATATAAGGGATGATTTTTTTCGATAAAATTAAAATGAGTTTTATTAACTGAATCATCCTTAACAATAATGCATAAACAAATATTGCATTTAATGGCTAGATCCCTGGGAAATTAAATCGGGAAGTTAAGGAGGTGAAAAGGAATGCACCAAATTTGCCTTAAAATTGGTCGTTTTCGAGGGGTGGCTTTTCCTTATAAGGAATAACTTTATCAACGGATTATTGAACAATTACCTAACGTGAGACGTAATGTGAAAAAATTTTTGTCCTGTGTGCAAAAGGACACCCGCAATACCGTTTTGAAGTTTCAAAAAGGACAATTTTCAAGAGCAAGAAAAGGATATAAGGGATGATTTTTTTCGATAAAATTAAAATGAGTTTTATTAACTGAATCATCCTTAACAATAATGCATAAACAAATATTGCATTTAATGGCTAGATCCCTGGGAAATTAAATCGGGAAGTTAAGGAGGTGAAAAGGAATGCACCAAATTTGCCTTAAAATTGGTCGTTTTCGAGGGGTGGCTTTTCCTTATAAGGAATAACTTTATCAACGGATTATTGAACAATTACCTAACGCGAGACGTAATGTGAAAAAATTTTTGTCCTGTGTGCAAAAGGACACCCGCAATACCGTTTTGAAGTTTCAAAAAGGACAATTTTCAAGAGCAAGAAAAGGATATAAGGGATGATTTTTTTCGATAAAATTAAAATGAGTTTTATTAACTGAATCATCCTTAACAATAATGCATAAACAAATATTGCATTTAATGGCTAGATCCCTGGGAAATTAAATCGGGAAGTTAAGGAGGTGAAAAGGAATGCACCAAATTTGCCTTAAAATTGGTCGTTTTCGAGGGGTGGCTTTCCCTTATAAGGACTAACTTTATCAACGGATTATTGAACAATTACCTAACGTGAGACGTAATGTGAAAAATTTTTTGTCCTGTGTGCAAAAGGACACCCTCAATACCGTTTTGAAGTTACAAAAAGGACAATTTTCAAGAGCAAAAAAAGGATATAAGGGATGATATTTTTCGATAAAATTAAAATGAGTTTTATTAACTGAATCATCCTTAACAATTATGCATAAACAAATATTGCTTTTAATGGCTAGATCCCTGGGAAATTAAATCGGGAAGTTAAGGAGGTGAAAAGGAATGCACCAAATTTGCCTTAAAATTGGTCGTTTTCGAGGGGTGGCTTTTCCTTATAAGGAATAACTTTATCAACGGATTATTGAACAATTACCTAACGTGAGACGTAATGTGAAAAAATTTTTGTCCTGTGTGCAAAAGGACACCCGCAATACCGTTTTGAAGTTTCAAAAAGGACAATTTTCAAGAGCAAGAAAAGGATATAAGGGATGATTTTTTTCGATAAAATTAAAATGAGTTTTATTAACTGAATCATCCTTAACAATAATGCATAAACAAATATTGCATTTAATGGCTAGATCCCTGGGAAATTAAATCGGGAAGTTAAGGAGGTGAAAAGGAATGCACCAAATTTGCCTTAAAATTGGTCGTTTTCGAGGGGTGGCTTTTCCTTATAAGGAATAACTTTATCAACGGATTATTGAACAATTACCTAACGTGAGACGTAATGTGAAAAAATTTTTGTCCTGTGTGCAAAAGGACACCCGCAATACCGTTTTGAAGTTACAAAAAGGACAATTTTCAAGAGCAAAAAAAGGATATAAGGGATGATATTTTTCGATAAAATTAAAATGAGTTTTATTAACTGAATCATCCTTAACAATAATGCATAAACAAATATTGCATTTAATGGCTAGATCCCTGGGAAATTAAATCGGGAAGTTAAGGAGGTGAAAAGGAATGCACCAAATTTGCCTTAAAATTGGTCGTTTTCGAGGGGTGGCTTTTCCTTATAAGGAATAACTTTATCAACGGATTATTGAACAATTACCTAACGTGAGACGTAATGTGAAAAAATTTTTGTCCTGTGTGCAAAAGGACCCCCGCAATACCGTTTTGAAGTTTCAAAAAGGACAATTTTCAAGAGCAAGAAAAGGATATAAGGGATGATTTTTTTCGATAAAATTAAAATGAGTTTTATTAACTGAATCATCCTTAACAATAATGCATAAACAAATATTGCATTTAATGGCTAGATCCCTGGGAAATTAAATCGGGAAGTTAAGGAGGTGAAAAGGAATGCACCAAATTTGCCTTAAAATTGGTCGTTTTCGAGGGGTGGCTTTTCCTTATAAGGAATAACTTTATCAACGGATTATTGAACAATTACCTAACGTGAGACGTAATGTGAAAAAATTTTTGTCCTGTGTGCAAAAGGACACCCGCAATACCGTTTTGAAGTTTCAAAAAGGACAATTTTCAAGAGCAAGAAAAGGATATAAGGGATGATTTTTTTCGATAAAATTAAAATGAGTTTTATTAACTGAATCATCCTTAACAATAATGCATAAACAAATATTGCATTTAATGGCTAGATCCCTGGGAAATTAAATCGGGAAGTTAAGGAGGTGAAAAGGAATGCACCAAATTTGCCTTAAAATTGGTCGTTTTCGAGGGGTGGCTTTTCCTTATAAGGAATAACTTTATCAACGGATTATTGAACAATTACCTAACGTGAGACGTAATGTGAAAAAATTTTTTTCCTGTGTGCAAAAGGACACCCGCAATACCGTTTTGAAGTTTCAAAAAGGACAATTTTCAAGAGCAAGAAAAGGATATAAGGGATGATTTTTTTCGATAAAATTAAAATGAGTTTTATTAACTGAATCATCCTTAACAATAATGCATAAACAAATATTGCATTTAATGGCTAGATCCCTGGGAAATTAAATCGGGAAGTTAAGGAGGTGAAAAGGAATGCACCAAATTTGCCTTAAAATTGGTCGTTTTCGAGGGGTGGCTTTTCCTTATAAGGAATAACTTTATCAACGGATTATTGAACAATTACCTAACGTGAGACGTAATGTGAAAAAATTTTTGTCCTGTGTGCAAAAGGACACCCGCAATACCGTTTTGAAGTTTCAAAAAGGACAATTTTCAAGAGCAAGAAAAGGATATAAGGGATGATTTTTTTCGATAAAATTAAAATGAGTTTTATTAACTGAATCATCCTTAACAATAATGCATAAACAAATATTGCATTTAATGGCTATATCCCTGGGAAATTAAATCGGGAAGTTAAGGAGGTGAAAAGGAATGCACCAAATTTGCCTTAAAATTGGTCGTTTTCGAGGGGTGGCTTTTCCTTATAAGGAATAACTTTATCAACGGATTATTGAACAATTACCTAACGTGAGACGTAATGTGAAAAAATTTTTGTCCTGTGTGCAAAAGGACACCCGCAATACCGTTTTGAAGTTTCAAAAAGGACAATTTTCAAGAGCAAGAAAAGGATATAAGGGATGATTTTTTTCGATAAAATTAAAATGAGTTTTATTAACTGAATCATCCTTAACAATAATGCATAAACAAATATTGCATTTAATGGCTAGATCCCTGGGAAATTAAATCGGGAAGTTAAGGAGGTGAAAAGGAATGCACCAAATTTGCCTTAAAATTGGTCGTTTTCGAGGGGTGGCTTTTCCTTATAAGGAATAACTTTATCAACGGATTATTGAACAATTACCTAACGTGAGACGTAATGTTAAAACATTTTTGTCCTGTGTGCAAAAGGACACCCGCAATACCGTTTTGAAGTTTCAAAAAGGACAATTTTCAAGAGCAAAAAAAGGATATAAGGGATGATTTTTTTCGATAAAATTAAAATGAGTTTTATTAACTGAATCATCCTTAACAATTATGCATAAACAAATATTGCATTTAATGCCGAGATCCTTTGGAAATTAAATCGGGAAGTTAAGGAGGTGAAAAGGAATGCACCAAATTTGCCTTAAAATTGGTCGTTTTCGAGGGGTGGCTTTCCCTTATAAGGACTAACTTTAT
This sequence comes from Sisyra terminalis, assembly GCA_958496175.1. Classification (NCBI taxonomy): domain Eukaryota; kingdom Metazoa; phylum Arthropoda; class Insecta; order Neuroptera; family Sisyridae; genus Sisyra; species Sisyra terminalis. Next base: position 60,643,142 of record OY292274.1, read on the forward strand.
CAACGGATTATTGAACAATTACCTAACGTGAGACGTAATGTGAAAAAATTTTTGTCCTGTGTGCAAAAGGACACCCGCAATACCGTTTTGAAGTTTCAAAAAGGACAATTTTCAAGAGCAAGAAAAGGATATAAGGGATGATTTTTTTCGATAAAATTAAAATGAGTTTTATTAACTGAATCATCCTTAACAATAATGCATAAACAAATATAGCATTTAATGGCTAGATCCCTGGGAAATTTAATCGGGAAGTTAAGGAGGTGAAAAGGAATGCACCAAATTTGCCTTAAAATTGGTCGTTTTCGAGGGGTGGCTTTTCCTTATAAGGAATAACTTTATCAACGGATTATTGAACAATTACCTAACGTGAGACGTAATGTGAAAAAATTTTTGTCCTGTGTGCAAAAGGACACCCGCAATACCGTTTTGAAGTTTCAAAAAGGACAATTTTCAAGAGCAAAAAAAGGATATAAGGGATGATTTTTTTCGATAAAATTAAAATGAGTTTTATTAACTGAATCATCCTTAACAATTATGCATAAACAAATATTGCATTTAATGCCGAGATCCTTTGGAAATTAAATCGGGAAGTTAAGGAGGTGAAAAGGAATGCACCAAATTTGCCTTAAAATTGGTCGTTTTCGAGGGGTGGCTTTCCCTTATAAGGACTAACTTTATCAACGGATTATTGAACAATTACCTAACGTGAGACGTAATGTGAAAAAATTTTTGTCCTGTGTGCAAAAGGACACCCGCAATACCGTTTTGAAGTTTCAAAAAGGACAATTTTCAAGAGCAAGAAAAGGATATAAGGGATGATTTTTTTCGATAAAATTAAAATGAGTTTTATTAACTGAATCATCCTTAACAATAATGCATAAACAAATATTGCATTTAATGGCTAGATCCCTGGGAAATTAAATCGGGAAGTTAAGGAGGTGAAAAGGAATGCACCAAATTTGCCTTAAAATTGGTCGTTTTCGAGGGGTGGCTTTTCCTTATAAGGAATAACTTTATCAACGGATTATTGAACAATTACCTAACGTGAGACGTAATGTGAAAAAATTTTTGTCCTGTGTGCAAAAGGACACCCGCAATACCGTTTTGAAGTTTCAAAAAGGACAATTTTCAAGAGCAAGAAAAGGATATAAGGGATGATTTTTTTCGATAAAATTAAAATGAGTTTTATTAACTGAATCATCCTTAACAATAATGCATAAACAAATATAGCATTTAATGGCTAGATCCCTGGGAAATTTAATCGGGAAGTTAAGGAGGTGAAAAGGAATGCACCAAATTTGCCTTAAAATTGGTCGTTTTCGAGGGGTGGCTTTTCCTTATAAGGAATAACTTTATCAACGGATTATTGAACAATTACCTAACGTGAGACGTAATGTGAAAAAATTTTTGTCCTGTGTGCAAAAGGACACCCGCAATACCGTTTTGAAGTTTCAAAAAGGACAATTTTCAAGAGCAAAAAAAGGATATAAGGGATGATTTTTTTCGATAAAATTAAAATGAGTTTTATTAACTGAATCATCCTTAACAATTATGCATAAACAAATATTGCATTTAATGCCGAGATCCTTTGGAAATTAAATCGGGAAGTTAAGGAGGTGAAAAGGAATGCACCAAATTTGCCTTAAAATTGGTCGTTTTCGAGGGGTGGCTTTCCCTTATAAGGACTAACTTTATCAACGGATTATTGAACAATTACCTAACGTGAGACGTAATGTGAAAAAATTTTTGTCCTGTGTGCAAAAGGACACCCGCAATACCGTTTTGAAGTTTCAAAAAGGACAATTTTCAAGAGCAAGAAAAGGATATAAGGGATGATTTTTTTCGATAAAATTAAAATGAGTTTTATTAACTGAATCATCCTTAACAATAATGCATAAACAAATATTGCATTTAATGGCTAGATCCCTGGGAAATTAAATCGGGAAGTTAAGGAGGTGAAAAGGAATGCACCAAATTTGCCTTAAAATTGGTCGTTTTCGAGGGGTGGCTTTTCCTTATAAGGAATAACTTTATCAACGGATTATTGAACAATTACCTAACGTGAGACGTAATGTGAAAAAATTTTTGTCCTGTGTGCAAAAGGACACCCGCAATACCGTTTTGAAGTTTCAAAAAGGACAATTTTCAAGAGCAAGAAAAGGATATAAGGGATGATTTTTTTCGATAAAATTAAAATGAGTTTTATTAACTGAATCATCCTTAACAATAATGCATAAACAAATATAGCATTTAATGGCTAGATCCCTGGGAAATTTAATCGGGAAGTTAAGGAGGTGAAAAGGAATGCACCAAATTTGCCTTAAAATTGGTCGTTTTCGAGGGGTGGCTTTTCCTTATAAGGAATAACTTTATCAACGGATTATTGAACAATTACCTAACGTGAGACGTAATGTTAAAACATTTTTGTCCTGTGTGCAAAAGGACACCCGCAATACCGTTTTGAAGTTTCAAAAAGGACAATTTTCAAGAGCAAAAAAAGGATATAAGGGATGATTTTTTTCGATAAAATTAAAATGAGTTTTATTAACTGAATCATCCTTAACAATAATGCATAAACAAATATAGCATTTAATGGCTAGATCCCTGGGAAATTTAATCGGGAAGTTAAGGAGGTGAAAAGGAATGCACCAAATTTGCCTTAAAATTGGTCGTTTTCGAGGGGTGGCTTTTCCTTATAAGGAATAACTTTATCAACGGATTATTGAACAATTACCTAACGTGAGACGTAATGTGAAAAAATTTTTGTCCTGTGTGCAAAAGGACACCCGCAATACCGTTTTGAAGTTTCAAAAAGGACAATTTTCAAGAGCAAAAAAAGGATATAAGGGATGATTTTTTTCGATAAAATTAAAATGAGTTTTATTAACTGAATCATCCTTAACAATTATGCATAAACAAATATTGCATTTAATGCCGAGATCCTTTGGAAATTAAATCGGGAAGTTAAGGAGGTGAAAAGGAATGCACCAAATTTGCCTTAAAATTGGTCGTTTTCGAGGGGTGGCTTTCCCTTATAAGGACTAACTTTATCAACGGATTATTGAACAATTACCTAACGTGAGACGTAATGTGAAAAAATTTTTGTCCTGTGTGCAAAAGGACACCCGCAATACCGTTTTGAAGTTTCAAAAAGGACAATTTTCAAGAGCAAGAAAAGGATATAAGGGATGATTTTTTTCGATAAAATTAAAATGAGTTTTATTAACTGAATCATCCTTAACAATAATGCATAAACAAATATTGCATTTAATGGCTAGATCCCTGGGAAATTAAATCGGGAAGTTAAGGAGGTGAAAAGGAATGCACCAAATTTGCCTTAAAATTGGTCGTTTTCGAGGGGTGGCTTTTCCTTATAAGGAATAACTTTATCAACGGATTATTGAACAATTACCTAACGTGAGACGTAATGTGAAAAAATTTTTGTCCTGTGTGCAAAAGGACACCCGCAATACCGTTTTGAAGTTTCAAAAAGGACAATTTTCAAGAGCAAGAAAAGGATATAAGGGATGATTTTTTTCGATAAAATTAAAATGAGTTTTATTAACTGAATCATCCTTAACAATAATGCATAAACAAATATAGCATTTAATGGCTAGATCCCTGGGAAATTTAATCGGGAAGTTAAGGAGGTGAAAAGGAATGCACCAAATTTGCCTTAAAATTGGTCGTTTTCGAGGGGTGGCTTTTCCTTATAAGGAATAACTTTATCAACGGATTATTGAACAATTACCTAACGTGAGACGTAATGTTAAAACATTTTTGTCCTGTGTGCAAAAGGACACCCGCAATACCGTTTTGAAGTTTCAAAAAGGACAATTTTCAAGAGCAAGAAAAGGATATAAGGGATGATTTTTTTCGATAAAATTAAAATGAGTTTTATTAACTGAATCATCCTTAACAATAATGCATAAACAAATATAGCATTTAATGGCTAGATCCCTGGGAAATTTAATCGGGAAGTTAAGGAGGTGAAAAGGAATGCACCAAATTTGCCTTAAAATTGGTCGTTTTCGAGGGGTGGCTTTTCCTTATAAGGAATAACTTTATCAACGGATTATTGAACAATTACCTAACGTGAGACGTAATGTGAAAAAATTTTTGTCCTGTGTGCAAAAGGACACCCGCAATACCGTTTTGAAGTTTCAAAAAGGACAATTTTCAAGAGCAAAAAAAGGATATAAGGGATGATTTTTTTCGATAAAATTAAAATGAGTTTTATTAACTGAATCATCCTTAACAATTATGCATAAACAAATATTGCATTTAATGCCGAGATCCTTTGGAAATTAAATCGGGAAGTTAAGGAGGTGAAAAGGAATGCACCAAATTTGCCTTAAAATTGGTCGTTTTCGAGGGGTGGCTTTCCCTTATAAGGACTAACTTTATCAACGGATTATTGAACAATTACCTAACGTGAGACGTAATGTGAAAAAATTTTTGTCCTGTGTGCAAAAGGACACCCGCAATACCGTTTTGAAGTTTCAAAAAGGACAATTTTCAAGAGCAAGAAAAGGATATAAGGGATGATTTTTTTCGATAAAATTAAAATGAGTTTTATTAACTGAATCATCCTTAACAATAATGCATAAACAAATATTGCATTTAATGGCTAGATCCCTGGGAAATTAAATCGGGAAGTTAAGGAGGTGAAAAGGAATGCACCAAATTTGCCTTAAAATTGGTCGTTTTCGAGGGGTGGCTTTTCCTTATAAGGAATAACTTTATCAACGGATTATTGAACAATTACCTAACGTGAGACGTAATGTGAAAAAATTTTTGTCCTGTGTGCAAAAGGACACCCGCAATACCGTTTTGAAGTTTCAAAAAGGACAATTTTCAAGAGCAAGAAAAGGATATAAGGGATGATTTTTTTCGATAAAATTAAAATGAGTTTTATTAACTGAATCATCCTTAACAATAATGCATAAACAAATATTGCATTTAATGGCTAGATCCCTGGGAAATTAAATCGGGAAGTTAAGGAGGTGAAAAGGAATGCACCAAATTTGCCTTAAAATTGGTCGTTTTCGAGGGGTGGCTTTTCCTTATAAGGAATAACTTTATCAACGGATTATTGAACAATTACCTAACGTGAGACGTAATGTGAAAAAATTTTTGTCCTGTGTGCAAAAGGACACCCGCAATACCGTTTTGAAGTTTCAAAAAGGACAATTTTCAAGAGCAAGAAAAGGATATAAGGGATGATTTTTTTCGATAAAATTAAAATGAGTTTTATTAACTGAATCATCCTTAACAATAATGCATAAACAAATATAGCATTTAATGGCTAGATCCCTGGGAAATTTAATCGGGAAGTTAAGGAGGTGAAAAGGAATGCACCAAATTTGCCTTAAAATTGGTCGTTTTCGAGGGGTGGCTTTTCCTTATAAGGAATAACTTTATCAACGGATTATTGAACAATTACCTAACGTGAGACGTAATGTTAAAACATTTTTGTCCTGTGTGCAAAAGGACACCCGCAATACCGTTTTGAAGTTTCAAAAAGGACAATTTTCAAGAGCAAAAAAAGGATATAAGGGATGATTTTTTTCGATAAAATTAAAATGAGTTTTATTAACTGAATCATCCTTAACAATAATGCATAAACAAATATAGCATTTAATGGCTAGATCCCTGGGAAATTTAATCGGGAAGTTAAGGAGGTGAAAAGGAATGCACCAAATTTGCCTTAAAATTGGTCGTTTTCGAGGGGTGGCTTTTCCTTATAAGGAATAACTTTATCAACGGATTATTGAACAATTACCTAACGTGAGACGTAATGTGAAAAAATTTTTGTCCTGTGTGCAAAAGGACACCCGCAATACCGTTTTGAAGTTTCAAAAAGGACAATTTTCAAGAGCAAAAAAAGGATATAAGGGATGATTTTTTTCGATAAAATTAAAATGAGTTTTATTAACTGAATCATCCTTAACAATTATGCATAAACAAATATTGCATTTAATGCCGAGATCCTTTGGAAATTAAATCGGGAAGTTAAGGAGGTGAAAAGGAATGCACCAAATTTGCCTTAAAATTGGTCGTTTTCGAGGGGTGGCTTTCCCTTATAAGGACTAACTTTATCAACGGATTATTGAACAATTACCTAACGTGAGACGTAATGTGAAAAAATTTTTGTCCTGTGTGCAAAAGGACACCCGCAATACCGTTTTGAAGTTTCAAAAAGGACAATTTTCAAGAGCAAGAAAAGGATATAAGGGATGATTTTTTTCGATAAAATTAAAATGAGTTTTATTAACTGAATCATCCTTAACAATAATGCATAAACAAATATTGCATTTAATGGCTAGATCCCTGGGAAATTAAATCGGGAAGTTAAGGAGGTGAAAAGGAATGCACCAAATTTGCCTTAAAATTGGTCGTTTTCGAGGGGTGGCTTTTCCTTATAAGGAATAACTTTATCAACGGATTATTGAACAATTACCTAACGTGAGACGTAATGTGAAAAAATTTTTGTCCTGTGTGCAAAAGGACACCCGCAATACCGTTTTGAAGTTTCAAAAAGGACAATTTTCAAGAGCAAGAAAAGGATATAAGGGATGATTTTTTTCGATAAAATTAAAATGAGTTTTATTAACTGAATCATCCTTAACAATAATGCATAAACAAATATAGCATTTAATGGCTAGATCCCTGGGAAATTTAATCGGGAAGTTAAGGAGGTGAAAAGGAATGCACCAAATTTGCCTTAAAATTGGTCGTTTTCGAGGGGTGGCTTTTCCTTATAAGGAATAACTTTATCAACGGATTATTGAACAATTACCTAACGTGAGACGTAATGTTAAAACATTTTTGTCCTGTGTGCAAAAGGACACCCGCAATACCGTTTTGAAGTTTCAAAAAGGACAATTTTCAAGAGCAAGAAAAGGATATAAGGGATGATTTTTTTCGATAAAATTAAAATGAGTTTTATTAACTGAATCATCCTTAACAATAATGCATAAACAAATATAGCATTTAATGGCTAGATCCCTGGGAAATTTAATCGGGAAGTTAAGGAGGTGAAAAGGAATGCACCAAATTTGCCTTAAAATTGGTCGTTTTCGAGGGGTGGCTTTTCCTTATAAGGAATAACTTTATCAACGGATTATTGAACAATTACCTAACGTGAGACGTAATGTGAAAAAATTTTTGTCCTGTGTGCAAAAGGACACCCGCAATACCGTTTTGAAGTTTCAAAAAGGACAATTTTCAAGAGCAAAAAAAGGATATAAGGGATGATTTTTTTCGATAAAATTAAAATGAGTTTTATTAACTGAATCATCCTTAACAATTATGCATAAACAAATATTGCATTTAATGCCGAGATCCTTTGGAAATTAAATCGGGAAGTTAAGGAGGTGAAAAGGAATGCACCAAATTTGCCTTAAAATTGGTCGTTTTCGAGGGGTGGCTTTCCCTTATAAGGACTAACTTTATCAACGGATTATTGAACAATTACCTAACGTGAGACGTAATGTGAAAAAATTTTTGTCCTGTGTGCAAAAGGACACCCGCAATACCGTTTTGAAGTTTCAAAAAGGACAATTTTCAAGAGCAAGAAAAGGATATAAGGGATGATTTTTTTCGATAAAATTAAAATGAGTTTTATTAACTGAATCATCCTTAACAATAATGCATAAACAAATATTGCATTTAATGGCTAGATCCCTGGGAAATTAAATCGGGAAGTTAAGGAGGTGAAAAGGAATGCACCAAATTTGCCTTAAAATTGGTCGTTTTCGAGGGGTGGCTTTTCCTTATAAGGAATAACTTTATCAACGGATTATTGAACAATTACCTAACGTGAGACGTAATGTGAAAAAATTTTTGTCCTGTGTGCAAAAGGACACCCGCAATACCGTTTTGAAGTTTCAAAAAGGACAATTTTCAAGAGCAAGAAAAGGATATAAGGGATGATTTTTTTCGATAAAATTAAAATGAGTTTTATTAACTGAATCATCCTTAACAATAATGCATAAACAAATATAGCATTTAATGGCTAGATCCCTGGGAAATTTAATCGGGAAGTTAAGGAGGTGAAAAGGAATGCACCAAATTTGCCTTAAAATTGGTCGTTTTCGAGGGGTGGCTTTTCCTTATAAGGAATAACTTTATCAACGGATTATTGAACAATTACCTAACGTGAGACGTAATGTGAAAAAATTTTTGTCCTGTGTGCAAAAGGACACCCGCAATACCGTTTTGAAGTTTCAAAAAGGACAATTTTCAAGAGCAAAAAAAGGATATAAGGGATGATTTTTTTCGATAAAATTAAAATGAGTTTTATTAACTGAATCATCCTTAACAATTATGCATAAACAAATATTGCATTTAATGCCGAGATCCTTTGGAAATTAAATCGGGAAGTTAAGGAGGTGAAAAGGAATGCACCAAATTTGCCTTAAAATTGGTCGTTTTCGAGGGGTGGCTTTCCCTTATAAGGACTAACTTTATCAACGGATTATTGAACAATTACCTAACGTGAGACGTAATGTGAAAAAATTTTTGTCCTGTGTGCAAAAGGACACCCGCAATACCGTTTTGAAGTTTCAAAAAGGACAATTTTCAAGAGCAAGAAAAGGATATAAGGGATGATTTTTTTCGATAAAATTAAAATGAGTTTTATTAACTGAATCATCCTTAACAATAATGCATAAACAAATATTGCATTTAATGGCTAGATCCCTGGGAAATTAAATCGGGAAGTTAAGGAGGTGAAAAGGAATGCACCAAATTTGCCTTAAAATTGGTCGTTTTCGAGGGGTGGCTTTTCCTTATAAGGAATAACTTTATCAACGGATTATTGAACAATTACCTAACGTGAGACGTAATGTGAAAAAATTTTTGTCCTGTGTGCAAAAGGACACCCGCAATACCGTTTTGAAGTTTCAAAAAGGACAATTTTCAAGAGCAAGAAAAGGATATAAGGGATGATTTTTTTCGATAAAATTAAAATGAGTTTTATTAACTGAATCATCCTTAACAATAATGCATAAACAAATATAGCATTTAATGGCTAGATCCCTGGGAAATTTAATCGGGAAGTTAAGGAGGTGAAAAGGAATGCACCAAATTTGCCTTAAAATTGGTCGTTTTCGAGGGGTGGCTTTTCCTTATAAGGAATAACTTTATCAACGGATTATTGAACAATTACCTAACGTGAGACGTAATGTTAAAACATTTTTGTCCTGTGTGCAAAAGGACACCCGCAATACCGTTTTGAAGTTTCAAAAAGGACAATTTTCAAGAGCAAAAAAAGGATATAAGGGATGATTTTTTTCGATAAAATTAAAATGAGTTTTATTAACTGAATCATCCTTAACAATTATGCATAAACAAATATTGCATTTAATGCCGAGATCCTTTGGAAATTAAATCGGGAAGTTAAGGAGGTGAAAAGGAATGCACCAAATTTGCCTTAAAATTGGTCGTTTTCGAGGGGTGGCTTTCCCTTATAAGGACTAACTTTATCAACGGATTATTGAACAATTACCTAACGTGAGACGTAATGTGAAAAAATTTTTGTCCTGTGTGCAAAAGGACACCCGCAATACCGTTTTGAAGTTTCAAAAAGGACAATTTTCAAGAGCAAGAAAAGGATATAAGGGATGATTTTTTTCGATAAAATTAAAATGAGTTTTATTAACTGAATCATCCTTAACAATAATGCATAAACAAATATAGCATTTAATGGCTAGATCCCTGGGAAATTTAATCGGGAAGTTAAGGAGGTGAAAAGGAATGCACCAAATTTGCCTTAAAATTGGTCGTTTTCGAGGGGTGGCTTTTCCTTATAAGGAATAACTTTATCAACGGATTATTGAACAATTACCTAACGTGAGACGTAATGTGAAAAAATTTTTGTCCTGTGTGCAAAAGGACACCCGCAATACCGTTTTGAAGTTTCAAAAAGGACAATTTTCAAGAGCAAAAAAAGGATATAAGGGATGATTTTTTTCGATAAAATTAAAATGAGTTTTATTAACTGAATCATCCTTAACAATTATGCATAAACAAATATTGCATTTAATGCCGAGATCCTTTGGAAATTAAATCGGGAAGTTAAGGAGGTGAAAAGGAATGCACCAAATTTGCCTTAAAATTGGTCGTTTTCGAGGGGTGGCTTTCCCTTATAAGGACTAACTTTATCAACGGATTATTGAACAATTACCTAACGTGAGACGTAATGTGAAAAAATTTTTGTCCTGTGTGCAAAAGGACACCCGCAATACCGTTTTGAAGTTTCAAAAAGGACAATTTTCAAGAGCAAGAAAAGGATATAAGGGATGATTTTTTTCGATAAAATTAAAATGAGTTTTATTAACTGAATCATCCTTAACAATAATGCATAAACAAATATTGCATTTAATGGCTAGATCCCTGGGAAATTAAATCGGGAAGTTAAGGAGGTGAAAAGGAATGCACCAAATTTGCCTTAAAATTGGTCGTTTTCGAGGGGTGGCTTTTCCTTATAAGGAATAACTTTATCAACGGATTATTGAACAATTACCTAACGTGAGACGTAATGTGAAAAAATTTTTGTCCTGTGTGCAAAAGGACACCCGCAATACCGTTTTGAAGTTTCAAAAAGGACAATTTTCAAGAGCAAGAAAAGGATATAAGGGATGATTTTTTTCGATAAAATTAAAATGAGTTTTATTAACTGAATCATCCTTAACAATAATGCATAAACAAATATAGCATTTAATGGCTAGATCCCTGGGAAATTTAATCGGGAAGTTAAGGAGGTGAAAAGGAATGCACCAAATTTGCCTTAAAATTGGTCGTTTTCGAGGGGTGGCTTTTCCTTATAAGGAATAACTTTATCAACGGATTATTGAACAATTACCTAACGTGAGACGTAATGTGAAAAAATTTTTGTCCTGTGTGCAAAAGGACACCCGCAATACCGTTTTGAAGTTTCAAAAAGGACAATTTTCAAGAGCAAAAAAAGGATATAAGGGATGATTTTTTTCGATAAAATTAAAATGAGTTTTATTAACTGAATCATCCTTAACAATTATGCATAAACAAATATTGCATTTAATGCCGAGATCCTTTGGAAATTAAATCGGGAAGTTAAGGAGGTGAAAAGGAATGCACCAAATTTGCCTTAAAATTGGTCGTTTTCGAGGGGTGGCTTTCCCTTATAAGGACTAACTTTATCAACGGATTATTGAACAATTACCTTACGTGAGACGTAATGTGAAAAAATTTTTGTCCTGTGTGCAAAAGGACACCCTCAATACCGTTTTGAAGTTACAAAAAGGACAATTTTCAAGAGCAAAAAAAGGATATAAGGGATGATTTTTTTCGATAAAATTAAAATGAGTTTTATTAACTGAATCATCCTTAACAATAATGCATAAACAAATATTGCTTTTAATGGCTAGATCCCTGGGAAATTAAATCGGGAAGTTAAGGAGGTGAAAAGGAATGCACCAAATTTGCCTTAAAATTGGTCGTTTTCGAGGGGTGGCTTTTCCTTATAAGGAATAACTTTATCAACGGATTATTGAACAATTACCTAACGTGAGACGTAATGTGAAAAAATTTTTGTCCTGTGTGCAAAAGGACACCCGCAATACCGTTTTGAAGTTTCAAAAAGGACAATTTTCAAGAGCAAGAAAAGGATATAAGGGATGATTTTTTTCGATAAAATTAAAATGAGTTTTATTAACTGAATCATCCTTAACAATAATGCATAAACAAATATTGCATTTAATGGCTAGATCCCTGGGAAATTAAATCGGGAAGTTAAGGAGGTGAAAAGGAATGCACCAAATTTGCCTTAAAATTGGTCGTTTTCGAGGGGTGGCTTTTCCTTATAAGGAATAACTTTATCAACGGATTATTGAACAATTACCTAACGTGAGACGTAATGTGAAAAAATTTTTGTCCTGTGTGCAAAAGGACACCCGCAATACCGTTTTGAAGTTTCAAAAAGGACAATTTTTAAGAGCAAGAAAAGGATATAAGGGATGATTTTTTTCGATAAATTTAAAATGAGTTTTATTAACTGAATCATCCTTAACAATAATGCATAAACAAATATTGCATTTAATGGCTAGATCCCTGGGAAATTAAATCGGGAAGTTAAGGAGGTGAAAAGGAATGCACCAAATTTGCCTTAAAATTGGTCGTTTTCGAGGGGTGGCTTTTCCTTATAAGGAATAACTTTATCAACGGATTATTGAACAATTACCTAACGTGAGACGTAATGTGAAAAAATTTTTGTCCTGTGTGCAAAAGGACACCCGCAATACCGTTTTGAAGTTTCAAAAAGGACAATTTTCAAGAGCAAAAAAAGGATATAAGGGATGATTTTTTTCGATAAAATTAAAATGAGTTTTATTAACTGAATCATCCTTAACAATTATGCATAAACAAATATTGCTTTTAATGGCTAGATCCCTGGGAAATTAAATCGGGAAGTTAAGGAGGTGAAAAGGAATGCACCAAATTTGCCTTAAAATTGGTCGTTTTCGAGGGGTGGCTTTTCCTTATAAGGAATAACTTTATCAACGGATTATTGAACAATTACCTAACGTGAGACGTAATGTGAAAAAATTTTTGTCCTGTGTGCAAAAGGACACCCGCAATACCGTTTTGAAGTTTCAAAAAGGACAATTTTCAAGAGCAAGAAAAGGATATAAGGGATGATTTTTTTCGATAAAATTAAAATGAGTTTTATTAACTGAATCATCCTTAACAATAATGCATAAACAAATATTGCATTTAATGGCTAGATCCCTGGGAAATTAAATCGGGAAGTTAAGGAGGTGAAAAGGAATGCACCAAATTTGCCTTAAAATTGGTCGTTTTCGAGGGGTGGCTTTTCCTTATAAGGAATAACTTTATCAACGGATTATTGAACAATTACCTAACGCGAGACGTAATGTGAAAAAATTTTTGTCCTGTGTGCAAAAGGACACCCGCAATACCGTTTTGAAGTTTCAAAAAGGACAATTTTCAAGAGCAAGAAAAGGATATAAGGGATGATTTTTTTCGATAAAATTAAAATGAGTTTTATTAACTGAATCATCCTTAACAATAATGCATAAACAAATATTGCATTTAATGGCTAGATCCCTGGGAAATTAAATCGGGAAGTTAAGGAGGTGAAAAGGAATGCACCAAATTTGCCTTAAAATTGGTCGTTTTCGAGGGGTGGCTTTTCCTTATAAGGAATAACTTTATCAACGGATTATTGAACAATTACCTAACGTGAGACGTAATGTGAAAAAATTTTTGTCCTGTGTGCAAAAGGACACCCGCAATACCGTTTTGAAGTTTCAAAAAGGACAATTTTCAAGAGCAAGAAAAGGATATAAGGGATGATTTTTTTCGATAAAATTAAAATGAGTTTTATTAACTGAATCATCCTTAACAATAATGCATAAACAAATATTGCATTTAATGGCTAGATCCCTGGGAAATTAAATCGGGAAGTTAAGGAGGTGAAAAGGAATGCACCAAATTTGCCTTAAAATTGGTCGTTTTCGAGGGGTGGCTTTTCCTTATAAGGAATAACTTTATCAACGGATTATTGAACAATTACCTAACGTGAGACGTAATGTTAAAACATTTTTGTCCTGTGTGCAAAAGGACACCCGCAATACCGTTTTGAAGTTTCAAAAAGGACAATTTTCAAGAGCAAGAAAAGGATATAAGGGATGATTTTTTTCGATAAAATTAAAATGAGTTTTATTAACTGAATCATCCTTAACAATAATGCATAAACAAATATTGCATTTAATGGCTAGATCCCTGGGAAATTAAATCGGGAAGTTAAGGAGGTGAAAAGGAATGCACCAAATTTGCCTTAAAATTGGTCGTTTTCGAGGGGTGGCTTTTCCTTATAAGGAATAACTTTATCAACGGATTATTGAACAATTACCTAACGTGAGACGTAATGTGAAAAAATTTTTGTCCTGTGTGCAAAAGGACACCCGCAATACCGTTTTGAAGTTTCAAAAAGGACAATTTTCAAGAGCAAGAAAAGGATATAAGGGATGATTTTTTTCGATAAAATTAAAATGAGTTTTATTAACTGAATCATCCTTAACAATAATGCATAAACAAATATTGCATTTAATGGCTAGATCCCTGGGAAATTAAATCGGGAAGTTAAGGAGGTGAAAAGGAATGCACCAAATTTGCCTTAAAATTGGTCGTTTTCGAGGGGTGGCTTTTCCTTATAAGGAATAACTTTATCAACGGATTATTGAACAATTACCTAACGTGAGACGTAATGTGAAAAAATTTTTGTCCTGTGTGCAAAAGGACACCCGCAATACCGTTTTGAAGTTTCAAAAAGGACAATTTTCAAGAGCAAGAAAAGGATATAAGGGATGATTTTTTTCGATAAAATTAAAATGAGTTTTATTAACTGAATCATCCTTAACAATAATGCATAAACAAATATTGCATTTAATGGCTAGATCCCTGGGAAATTAAATCGGGAAGTTAAGGAGGTGAAAAGGAATGCACCAAATTTGCCTTAAAATTGGTCGTTTTCGAGGGGTGGCTTTTCCTTATAAGGAATAACTTTATCAACGGATTATTGAACAATTACCTAACGTGAGACGTAATGTGAAAAAATTTTTTTCCTGTGTGCAAAAGGACACCCGCAATACCGTTTTGAAGTTTCAAAAAGGACAATTTTCAAGAGCAAGAAAAGGATATAAGGGATGATTTTTTTCGATAAAATTAAAATGAGTTTTATTAACTGAATCATCCTTAACAATAATGCATAAACAAATATTGCATTTAATGGCTAGATCCCTGGGAAATTAAATCGGGAAGTTAAGGAGGTGAAAAGGAATGCACCAAATTTGCCTTAAAATTGGTCGTTTTCGAGGGGTGGCTTTTCCTTATAAGGAATAACTTTATCAACGGATTATTGAACAATTACCTAACGTGAGACGTAATGTGAAAAAATTTTTGTCCTGTGTGCAAAAGGACACCCGCAATACCGTTTTGAAGTTTCAAAAAGGACAATTTTCAAGAGCAAGAAAAGGATATAAGGGATGATTTTTTTCGATAAAATTAAAATGAGTTTTATTAACTGAATCATCCTTAACAATAATGCATAAACAAATATTGCATTTAATGGCTAGATCCCTGGGAAATTAAATCGGGAAGTTAAGGAGGTGAAAAGGAATGCACCAAATTTGCCTTAAAATTGGTCGTTTTCGAGGGGTGGCTTTTCCTTATAAGGAATAACTTTATCAACGGATTATTGAACAATTACCTAACGTGAGACGTAATGTTAAAACATTTTTGTCCTGTGTGCAAAAGGACACCCGCAATACCGTTTTGAAGTTTCAAAAAGGACAATTTTCAAGAGCAAAAAAAGGATATAAGGGATGATTTTTTTCGATAAAATTAAAATGAGTTTTATTAACTGAATCATCCTTAACAATTATGCATAAACAAATATTGCATTTAATGCCGAGATCCTTTGGAAATTAAATCGGGAAGTTAAGGAGGTGAAAAGGAATGCACCAAATTTGCCTTAAAATTGGTCGTTTTCGAGGGGTGGCTTTCCCTTATAAGGACTAACTTTATCAACGGATTATTGAACAATTACCTAACGTGAGACGTAATGTGAAAAAATTTTTGTCCTGTGTGCAAAAGGACACCCGCAATACCGTTTTGAAGTTTCAAAAAGGACAATTTTCAAGAGCAAGAAAAGGATATAAGGGATGATTTTTTTCGATAAAATTAAAATGAGTTTTATTAACTGAATCATCCTTAACAATAATGCATAAACAAATATAGCATTTAATGGCTAGATCCCTGGGAAATTTAATCGGGAAGTTAAGGAGGTGAAAAGGAATGCACCAAATTTGCCTTAAAATTGGTCGTTTTCGAGGGGTGGCTTTTCCTTATAAGGAATAACTTTATCAACGGATTATTGAACAATTACCTAACGTGAGACGTAATGTGAAAAAATTTTTGTCCTGTGTGCAAAAGGACACCCGCAATACCGTTTTGAAGTTTCAAAAAGGACAATTTTCAAGAGCAAAAAAAGGATATAAGGGATGATTTTTTTCGATAAAATTAAAATGAGTTTTATTAACTGAATCATCCTTAACAATTATGCATAAACAAATATTGCATTTAATGCCGAGATCCTTTGGAAATTAAATCGGGAAGTTAAGGAGGTGAAAAGGAATGCACCAAATTTGCCTTAAAATTGGTCGTTTTCGAGGGGTGGCTTTCCCTTATAAGGACTAACTTTATCAACGGATTATTGAACAATTACCTAACGTGAGACGTAATGTGAAAAAATTTTTGTCCTGTGTGCAAAAGGACACCCGCAATACCGTTTTGAAGTTTCAAAAAGGACAATTTTCAAGAGCAAGAAAAGGATATAAGGGATGATTTTTTTCGATAAAATTAAAATGAGTTTTATTAACTGAATCATCCTTAACAATAATGCATAAACAAATATTGCATTTAATGGCTAGATCCCTGGGAAATTAAATCGGGAAGTTAAGGAGGTGAAAAGGAATGCACCAAATTTGCCTTAAAATTGGTCGTTTTCGAGGGGTGGCTTTTCCTTATAAGGAATAACTTTATCAACGGATTATTGAACAATTACCTAACGTGAGACGTAATGTTAAAACATTTTTGTCCTGTGTGCAAAAGGACACCCGCAATACCGTTTTGAAGTTTCAAAAAGGACAATTTTCAAGAGCAAAAAAAGGATATAAGGGATGATTTTTTTCGATAAAATTAAAATGAGTTTTATTAACTGAATCATCCTTAACAATTATGCATAAACAAATATTGCATTTAATGCCGAGATCCTTTGGAAATTAAATCGGGAAGTTAAGGAGGTGAAAAGGAATGCACCAAATTTGCCTTAAAATTGGTCGTTTTCGAGGGGTGGCTTTCCCTTATAAGGACTAACTTTATCAACGGATTATTGAACAATTACCTAACGTGAGACGTAATGTGAAAAAATTTTTGTCCTGTGTGCAAAAGGACACCCGCAATACCGTTTTGAAGTTTCAAAAAGGACAATTTTCAAGAGCAAGAAAAGGATATAAGGGATGATTTTTTTCGATAAAATTAAAATGAGTTTTATTAACTGAATCATCCTTAACAATAATGCATAAACAAATATAGCATTTAATGGCTAGATCCCTGGGAAATTTAATCGGGAAGTTAAGGAGGTGAAAAGGAATGCACCAAATTTGCCTTAAAATTGGTCGTTTTCGAGGGGTGGCTTTTCCTTATAAGGAATAACTTTATCAACGGATTATTGAACAATTACCTAACGTGAGACGTAATGTGAAAAAATTTTTGTCCTGTGTGCAAAAGGACACCCGCAATACCGTTTTGAAGTTTCAAAAAGGACAATTTTCAAGAGCAAAAAAAGGATATAAGGGATGATTTTTTTCGATAAAATTAAAATGAGTTTTATTAACTGAATCATCCTTAACAATTATGCATAAACAAATATTGCATTTAATGCCGAGATCCTTTGGAAATTAAATCGGGAAGTTAAGGAGGTGAAAAGGAATGCACCAAATTTGCCTTAAAATTGGTCGTTTTCGAGGGGTGGCTTTCCCTTATAAGGACTAACTTTATCAACGGATTATTGAACAATTACCTTACGTGAGACGTAATGTGAAAAATTTTTTGTCCTGTGTGCAAAAGGACACCCTCAATACCGTTTTGAAGTTACAAAAAGGACAATTTTCAAGAGCAAAAAAAGGATATAAGGGATGATTTTTTTCGATAAAATTAAAATGAGTTTTATTAACTGAATCATCCTTAACAATTATGCATAAACAAATATTGCTTTTAATGGCTAGATCCCTGGGAAATTAAATCGGGAAGTTAAGGAGGTGAAAAGGAATGCACCAAATTTGCCTTAAAATTGGTCGTTTTCGAGGGGTGGCTTTTCCTTATAAGGAATAACTTTATCAACGGATTAATGAACAATTACCTAACGTGAGACGTAATGTGAAAAAATTTTTGTCCTGTGTGCAAAAGGACACCCGCAATACCGTTTTGAAGTTTCAAAAAGGACAATTTTCAAGAGCAAGAAAAGGATATAAGGGATGATTTTTTTCGATAAAATTAAAATGAGTTTTATTAACTGAATCATCCTTAACAATAATGCATAAACAAATATTGCATTTAATGGCTAGATCCCTGGGAAATTAAATCGGGAAGTTAAGGAGGTGAAAAGGAATGCACCAAATTTGCCTTAAAATTGGTCGTTTTCGAGGGGTGGCTTTTCCTTATAAGGAATAACTTTATCAACGGATTATTGAACAATTACCTAACGTGAGACGTAATGTGAAAAAATTTTTGTCCTGTGTGCAAAAGGACACCCGCAATACCGTTTTGAAGTTTCAAAAAGGACAATTTTTAAGAGCAAGAAAAGGATATAAGGGATGATTTTTTTCGATAAATTTAAAATGAGTTTTATTAACTGAATCATCCTTAACAATAATGCATAAACAAATATTGCATTTAATGGCTAGATCCCTGGGAAATTAAATCGGGAAGTTAAGGAGGTGAAAAGGAATGCACCAAATTTGCCTTAAAATTGGTCGTTTTCGAGGGGTGGCTTTTCCTTATAAGGAATAACTTTATCAACGGATTATTGAACAATTACCTAACGTGAGACGTAATGTGAAAAAATTTTTGTCCTGTGTGCAAAAGGACACCCGCAATACCGTTTTGAAGTTTCAAAAAGGACAATTTTCAAGAGCAAAAAAAGGATATAAGGGATGATTTTTTTCGATAAAATTAAAATGAGTTTTATTAACTGAATCATCCTTAACAATTATGCATAAACAAATATTGCTTTTAATGGCTAGATCCCTGGGAAATTAAATCGGGAAGTTAAGGAGGTGAAAAGGAATGCACCAAATTTGCCTTAAAATTGGTCGTTTTCGAGGGGTGGCTTTTCCTTATAAGGAATAACTTTATCAACGGATTATTGAACAATTACCTAACGTGAGACGTAATGTGAAAAAATTTTTGTCCTGTGTGCAAAAGGACACCCGCAATACCGTTTTGAAGTTTCAAAAAGGACAATTTTCAAGAGCAAGAAAAGGATATAAGGGATGATTTTTTTCGATAAAATTAAAATGAGTTTTATTAACTGAATCATCCTTAACAATAATGCATAAACAAATATTGCATTTAATGGCTAGATCCCTGGGAAATTAAATCGGGAAGTTAAGGAGGTGAAAAGGAATGCACCAAATTTGCCTTAAAATTGGTCGTTTTCGAGGGGTGGCTTTTCCTTATAAGGAATAACTTTATCAACGGATTATTGAACAATTACCTAACGCGAGACGTAATGTGAAAAAATTTTTGTCCTGTGTGCAAAAGGACACCCGCAATACCGTTTTGAAGTTTCAAAAAGGACAATTTTCAAGAGCAAGAAAAGGATATAAGGGATGATTTTTTTCGATAAAATTAAAATGAGTTTTATTAACTGAATCATCCTTAACAATAATGCATAAACAAATATTGCATTTAATGGCTAGATCCCTGGGAAATTAAATCGGGAAGTTAAGGAGGTGAAAAGGAATGCACCAAATTTGCCTTAAAATTGGTCGTTTTCGAGGGGTGGCTTTTCCTTATAAGGAATAACTTTATCAACGGATTATTGAACAATTACCTAACGTGAGACGTAATGTGAAAAAATTTTTGTCCTGTGTGCAAAAGGACACCCGCAATACCGTTTTGAAGTTTCAAAAAGGACAATTTTCAAGAGCAAGAAAAGGATATAAGGGATGATTTTTTTCGATAAAATTAAAATGAGTTTTATTAACTGAATCATCCTTAACAATAATGCATAAACAAATATTGCATTTAATGGCTAGATCCCTGGGAAATTAAATCGGGAAGTTAAGGAGGTGAAAAGGAATGCACCAAATTTGACTTAAAATTGGTCGTTTTCGAGGGGTGGCTTTTCCTTATAAGGAATAACTTTATCAACGGATTATTGAACAATTACCTAACGCGAGACGTAATGTGAAAAAATTTTTGTCCTGTGTGCAAAAGGACACCCGCAATACCGTTTTGAAGTTTCAAAAAGGACAATTTTCAAGAGCAAGAAAAGGATATAAGGGATGATTTTTTTCGATAAAATTAAAATGAGTTTTATTAACTGAATCATCCTTAACAATAATGCATAAACAAATATTGCATTTAATGGCTAGATCCCTGGGAAATTAAATCGGGAAGTTAAGGAGGTGAAAAGGAATGCACCAAATTTGCCTTAAAATTGGTCGTTTTCGAGGGGTGGCTTTTCCTTATAAGGAATAACTTTATCAACGGATTATTGAACAATTACCTAACGTGAGACGTAATGTGAAAAAATTTTTGTCCTGTGTGCAAAAGGACACCCGCAATACCGTTTTGAAGTTTCAAAAAGGACAATTTTCAAGAGCAAGAAAAGGATATAAGGGATGATTTTTTTCGATAAAATTAAAATGAGTTTTATTAACTGAATCATCCTTAACAATAATGCATAAACAAATATTGCATTTAATGGCTAGATCCCTGGGAAATTAAATCGGGAAGTTAAGGAGGTGAAAAGGAATGCACCAAATTTGCCTTAAAATTGGTCGTTTTCGAGGGGTGGCTTTTCCTTATAAGGAATAACTTTATCAACGGATTATTGAACAATTACCTAACGTGAGACGTAATGTGAAAAAATTTTTGTCCTGTGTGCAAAAGGACACCCGCAATACCGTTTTGAAGTTTCAAAAAGGACAATTTTCAAGAGCAAGAAAAGGATATAAGGGATGATTTTTTTCGATAAAATTAAAATGAGTTTTATTAACTGAATCATCCTTAACAATAATGCATAAACAAATATTGCATTTAATGGCTAGATCCCTGGGAAATTAAATCGGGAAGTTAAGGAGGTGAAAAGGAATGCACCAAATTTGCCTTAAAATTGGTCGTTTTCGAGGGGTGGCTTTTCCTTATAAGGAATAACTTTATCAACGGATTATTGAACAATTACCTAACGTGAGACGTAATGTGAAAAAATTTTTGTCCTGTGTGCAAAAGGACACCCGCAATACCGTTTTGAAGTTTCAAAAAGGACAATTTTCAAGAGCAAGAAAAGGATATAAGGGATGATTTTTTTCGATAAAATTAAAATGAGTTTTATTAACTGAATCATCCTTAACAATAATGCATAAACAAATATTGCATTTAATGGCTAGATCCCTGGGAAATTAAATCGGGAAGTTAAGGAGGTGAAAAGGAATGCACCAAATTTGCCTTAAAATTGGTCGTTTTCGAGGGGTGGCTTTTCCTTATAAGGAATAACTTTATCAACGGATTATTGAACAATTACCTAACGTGAGACGTAATGTGAAAAAATTTTTTTCCTGTGTGCAAAAGGACACCCGCAATACCGTTTTGAAGTTTCAAAAAGGACAATTTTCAAGAGCAAGAAAAGGATATAAGGGATGATTTTTTTCGATAAAATTAAAATGAGTTTTATTAACTGAATCATCCTTAACAATAATGCATAAACAAATATTGCATTTAATGGCTAGATCCCTGGGAAATTAAATCGGGAAGTTAAGGAGGTGAAAAGGAATGCACCAAATTTGCCTTAAAATTGGTCGTTTTCGAGGGGTGGCTTTTCCTTATAAGGAATAACTTTATCAACGGATTATTGAACAATTACCTAACGTGAGACGTAATGTGAAAAAATTTTTGTCCTGTGTGCAAAAGGACACCCGCAATACCGTTTTGAAGTTTCAAAAAGGACAATTTTCAAGAGCAAGAAAAGGATATAAGGGATGATTTTTTTCGATAAAATTAAAATGAGTTTTATTAACTGAATCATCCTTAACAATAATGCATAAACAAATATTGCATTTAATGGCTAGATCCCTGGGAAATTAAATCGGGAAGTTAAGGAGGTGAAAAGGAATGCACCAAATTTGCCTTAAAATTGGTCGTTTTCGAGGGGTGGCTTTTCCTTATAAGGAATAACTTTATCAACGGATTATTGAACAATTACCTAACGTGAGACGTAATGTGAAAAATTTTTTGTCCTGTGTGCAAAAGGACACCCGCAATACCGTTTTGAAGTTTCAAAAAGGACAATTTTCAAGAGCAAGAAAAGGATATAAGGGATGATTTTTTTCGATAAAATTAAAATGAGTTTTATTAACTGAATCATCCTTAACAATAATGCATAAACAAATATTGCATTTAATGGCTAGATCCCTGGGAAATTAAATCGGGAAGTTAAGGAGGTGAAAAGGAATGCACCAAATTTGCCTTAAAATTGGTCGTTTTCGAGGGGTGGCTTTTCCTTATAAGGAATAACTTTATCAACGGATTATTGAACAATTACCTAACGTGAGACGTAATGTTAAAACATTTTTGTCCTGTGTGCAAAAGGACACCCGCAATACCGTTTTGAAGTTTCAAAAAGGACAATTTTCAAGAGCAAAAAAAGGATATAAGGGATGATTTTTTTCGATAAAATTAAAATGAGTTTTATTAACTGAATCATCCTTAACAATAATGCATAAACAAATATTGCATTTAATGGCTAGATCCCTGGGAAATTAAATCGGGAAGTTAAGGAGGTGAAAAGGAATGCACCAAATTTGCCTTAAAATTGGTCGTTTTCGAGGGGTGGCTTTTCCTTATAAGGAATAACTTTATCAACGGATTATTGAACAATTACCTAACGTGAGACGTAATGTGAAAAAATTTTTGTCCTGTGTGCAAAAGGACACCCGCAATACCGTTTTGAAGTTTCAAAAAGGACAATTTTCAAGAGCAAGAAAAGGATATAAGGGATGATTTTTTTCGATAAAATTAAAATGAGTTTTATTAACTGAATCATCCTTAACAATAATGCATAAACAAATATAGCATTTAATGGCTAGATCCCTGGGAAATTTAATCGGGAAGTTAAGGAGGAGAAAAGGAATGCACCAAATTTGCCTTAAAATTGGTCGTTTTCGAGGGGTGGCTTTTCCTTATAAGGAATAACTTTATCAACGGATTATTGAACAATTACCTAACGTGAGACGTAATGTGAAAAAATTTTTGTCCTGTGTGCAAAAGGACACCCGCAATACCGTTTTGAAGTTTCAAAAAGGACAATTTTCAAGAGCAAAAAAAGGATATAAGGGATGATTTTTTTCGATAAAATTAAAATGAGTTTTATTAACTGAATCATCCTTAACAATTATGCATAAACAAATATTGCATTTAATGCCGAGATCCTTTGGAAATTAAATCGGGAAGTTAAGGAGGTGAAAAGGAATGCACCAAATTTGCCTTAAAATTGGTCGTTTTCGAGGGGTGGCTTTCCCTTATAAGGACTAACTTTATCAACGGATTATTGAACAATTACCTTACGTGAGACGTAATGTGAAAAATTTTTTGTCCTGTGTGCAAAAGGACACCCTCAATACCGTTTTGAAGTTACAAAAAGGACAATTTTCAAGAGCAAAAAAAGGATATAAGGGATGATTTTTTTCGATAAAATTAAAATGAGTTTTATTAACTGAATCATCCTTAACAATTATGCATAAACAAATATTGCTTTTAATGGCTAGATCCCTGGGAAATTAAATCGGGAAGTTAAGGAGGTGAAAAGGAATGCACCAAATTTGCCTTAAAATTGGTCGTTTTCGAGGGGTGGCTTTTCCTTATAAGGAATAACTTTATCAACGGATTAATGAACAATTACCTAACGTGAGACGTAATGTGAAAAAATTTTTGTCCTGTGTGCAAAAGGACACCCGCAATACCGTTTTGAAGTTTCAAAAAGGACAATTTTCAAGAGCAAGAAAAGGATATAAGGGATGATTTTTTTCGATAAAATTAAAATGAGTTTTATTAACTGAATCATCCTTAACAATAATGCATAAACAAATATTGCATTTAATGGCTAGATCCCTGGGAAATTAAATCGGGAAGTTAAGGAGGTGAAAAGGAATGCACCAAATTTGCCTTAAAATTGGTCGTTTTCGAGGGGTGGCTTTTCCTTATAAGGAATAACTTTATCAACGGATTATTGAACAATTACCTAACGTGAGACGTAATGTGAAAAAATTTTTGTCCTGTGTGCAAAAGGACACCCGCAATACCGTTTTGAAGTTTCAAAAAGGACAATTTTCAAGAGCAAGAAAAGGATATAAGGGATGATTTTTTTCGATAAATTTAAAATGAGTTTTATTAACTGAATCATCCTTAACAATAATGCATAAACAAATATTGCATTTAATGGCTAGATCCCTGGGAAATTAAATCGGGAAGTTAAGGAGGTGAAAAGGAATGCACCAAATTTGCCTTAAAATTGGTCGTTTTCGAGGGGTGGCTTTTCCTTATAAGGAATAACTTTATCAACGGATTATTGAACAATTACCTAACGTGAGACGTAATGTGAAAAAATTTTTGTCCTGTGTGCAAAAGGACACCCGCAATACCGTTTTGAAGTTTCAAAAAGGACAATTTTCAAGAGCAAAAAAAGGATATAAGGGATGATTTTTTTCGATAAAATTAAAATGAGTTTTATTAACTGAATCATCCTTAACAATTATGCATAAACAAATATTGCTTTTAATGGCTAGATCCCTGGGAAATTAAATCGGGAAGTTAAGGAGGTGAAAAGGAATGCACCAAATTTGCCTTAAAATTGGTCGTTTTCGAGGGGTGGCTTTTCCTTATAAGGAATAACTTTATCAACGGATTATTGAACAATTACCTAACGTGAGACGTAATGTGAAAAAATTTTTGTCCTGTGTGCAAAAGGACACCCGCAATACCGTTTTGAAGTTTCAAAAAGGACAATTTTCAAGAGCAAGAAAAGGATATAAGGGATGATTTTTTTCGATAAAATTAAAATGAGTTTTATTAACTGAATCATCCTTAACAATAATGCATAAACAAATATTGCATTTAATGGCTAGATCCCTGGGAAATTAAATCGGGAAGTTAAGGAGGTGAAAAGGAATGCACCAAATTTGCCTTAAAATTGGTCGTTTTCGAGGGGTGGCTTTTCCTTATAAGGAATAACTTTATCAACGGATTATTGAACAATTACCTAACGTGAGACGTAATGTGAAAAAATTTTTGTCCTGTGTGCAAAAGGACACCCGCAATACCGTTTTGAAGTTTCAAAAAGGACAATTTTCAAGAGCAAGAAAAGGATATAAGGGATGATTTTTTTCGATAAAATTAAAATGAGTTTTATTAACTGAATCATCCTTAACAATAATGCATAAACAAATATTGCATTTAATGGCTAGATCCCTGGGAAATTAAATCGGGAAGTTAAGGAGGTGAAAAGGAATGCACCAAATTTGCCTTAAAATTGGTCGTTTTCGAGGGGTGGCTTTTCCTTATAAGGAATAACTTTATCAACGGATTATTGAACAATTACCTAACGTGAGACGTAATGTGAAAAAATTTTTGTCCTGTGTGCAAAAGGACACCCGCAATACCGTTTTGAAGTTTCAAAAAGGACAATTTTCAAGAGCAAGAAAAGGATATAAGGGATGATTTTTTTCGATAAAATTAAAATGAGTTTTATTAACTGAATCATCCTTAACAATAATGCAAAAACAAATATTGCATTTAATGGCTAGATCCCTGGGAAATTAAATCGGGAAGTTAAGGAGGTGAAAAGGAATGCACCAAATTTGCCTTAAAATTGGTCGTTTTCGAGGGGTGGCTTTTCCTTATAAGGAATAACTTTATCAACGGATTATTGAACAATTACCTAACGTGAGACGTAATGTTAAAACATTTTTGTCCTGTGTGCAAAAGGACACCCGCAATACCGTTTTGAAGTTTCAAAAAGGACAATTTTCAAGAGCAAAAAAAGGATATAAGGGATGATTTTTTTCGATAAAATTAAAATGAGTTTTATTAACTGAATCATCCTTAACAATTATGCATAAACAAATATTGCATTTAATGCCGAGATCCTTTGGAAATTAAATCGGGAAGTTAAGGAGGTGAAAAGGAATGCACCAAATTTGCCTTAAAATTGGTCGTTTTCGAGGGGTGGCTTTCCCTTATAAGGACTAACTTTATCAACGGATTATTGAACAATTACCTAACGTGAGACGTAATGTGAAAAAATTTTTGTCCTGTGTGCAAAAGGACACCCGCAATACCGTTTTGAAGTTTCAAAAAGGACAATTTTCAAGAGCAAGAAAAGGATATAAGGGATGATTTTTTTCGATAAAATTAAAATGAGTTTTATTAACTGAATCATCCTTAACAATAATGCATAAACAAATATAGCATTTAATGGCTAGATCCCTGGGAAATTTAATCGGGAAGTTAAGGAGGTGAAAAGGAATGCACCAAATTTGCCTTAAAATTGGTCGTTTTCGAGGGGTGGCTTTTCCTTATAAGGAATAACTTTATCAACGGATTATTGAACAATTACCTAACGTGAGACGTAATGTGAAAAAATTTTTGTCCTGTGTGCAAAAGGACACCCGCAATACCGTTTTGAAGTTTCAAAAAGGACAATTTTCAAGAGCAAGAAAAGGATATAAGGGATGATTTTTTTCGATAAAATTAAAATGAGTTTTATTAACTGAATCATCCTTAACAATAATGCATAAACAAATATTGCATTTAATGGCTAGATCCCTGGGAAATTAAATCGGGAAGTTAAGGAGGTGAAAAGGAATGCACCAAATTTGCCTTAAAATTGGTCGTTTTCGAGGGGTGGCTTTCCCTTATAAGGACTAACTTTATCAACGGATTATTGAACAATTACCTTACGTGAGACGTAATGTGAAAAATTTTTTGTCCTGTGTGCAAAAGGACACCCTCAATACCGTTTTGAAGTTACAAAAAGGACAATTTTCAAGAGCAAAAAAAGGATATAAGGGATGATTTTTTTCGATAAAATTAAAATGAGTTTTATTAACTGAATCATCCTTAACAATTATGCATAAACAAATATTGCTTTTAATGGCTAGATCCCTGGGAAATTAAATCGGGAAGTTAAGGAGGTGAAAAGGAATGCACCAAATTTGCCTTAAAATTGGTCGTTTTCGAGGGGTGGCTTTTCCTTATAAGGAATAACTTTATCAACGGATTAATGAACAATTACCTAACGTGAGACGTAATGTGAAAAAATTTTTGTCCTGTGTGCAAAAGGACACCCGCAATACCGTTTTGAAGTTTCAAAAAGGACAATTTTCAAGAGCAAGAAAAGGATATAAGGGATGATTTTTTTCGATAAAATTAAAATGAGTTTTATTAACTGAATCATCCTTAACAATAATGCATAAACAAATATTGCATTTAATGGCTAGATCCCTGGGAAATTAAATCGGGAAGTTAAGGAGGTGAAAAGGAATGCACCAAATTTGCCTTAAAATTGGTCGTTTTCGAGGGGTGGCTTTTCCTTATAAGGAATAACTTTATCAACGGATTATTGAACAATTACCTAACGTGAGACGTAATGTGAAAAAATTTTTGTCCTGTGTGCAAAAGGACACCCGCAATACCGTTTTGAAGTTTCAAAAAGGACAATTTTCAAGAGCAAGAAAAGGATATAAGGGATGATTTTTTTCGATAAATTTAAAATGAGTTTTATTAACTGAATCATCCTTAACAATAATGCATAAACAAATATTGCATTTAATGGCTAGATCCCTGGGAAATTAAATCGGGAAGTTAAGGAGGTGAAAAGGAATGCACCAAATTTGCCTTAAAATTGGTCGTTTTCGAGGGGTGGCTTTTCCTTATAAGGAATAACTTTATCAACGGATTATTGAACAATTACCTAACGTGAGACGTAATGTGAAAAAATTTTTGTCCTGTGTGCAAAAGGACACCCGCAATACCGTTTTGAAGTTTCAAAAAGGACAATTTTCAAGAGCAAAAAAAGGATATAAGGGATGATTTTTTTCGATAAAATTAAAATGAGTTTTATTAACTGAATCATCCTTAACAATTATGCATAAACAAATATTGCTTTTAATGGCTAGATCCCTGGGAAATTAAATCGGGAAGTTAAGGAGGTGAAAAGGAATGCACCAAATTTGCCTTAAAATTGGTCGTTTTCGAGGGGTGGCTTTTCCTTATAAGGAATAACTTTATCAACGGATTATTGAACAATTACCTAACGTGAGACGTAATGTGAAAAAATTTTTGTCCTGTGTGCAAAAGGACACCCGCAATACCGTTTTGAAGTTTCAAAAAGGACAATTTTCAAGAGCAAGAAAAGGATATAAGGGATGATTTTTTTCGATAAAATTAAAATGAGTTTTATTAACTGAATCATCCTTAACAATAATGCATAAACAAATATTGCATTTAATGGCTAGATCCCTGGGAAATTAAATCGGGAAGTTAAGGAGGTGAAAAGGAATGCACCAAATTTGCCTTAAAATTGGTCGTTTTCGAGGGGTGGCTTTTCCTTATAAGGAATAACTTTATCAACGGATTATTGAACAATTACCTAACGTGAGACGTAATGTGAAAAAATTTTTGTCCTGTGTGCAAAAGGACACCCGCAATACCGTTTTGAAGTTTCAAAAAGGACAATTTTCAAGAGCAAGAAAAGGATATAAGGGATGATTTTTTTCGATAAAATTAAAATGAGTTTTATTAACTGAATCATCCTTAACAATAATGCATAAACAAATATTGCATTTAATGGCTAGATCCCTGGGAAATTAAATCGGGAAGTTAAGGAGGTGAAAAGGAATGCACCAAATTTGCCTTAAAATTGGTCGTTTTCGAGGGGTGGCTTTTCCTTATAAGGAATAACTTTATCAACGGATTATTGAACAATTACCTAACGTGAGACGTAATGTGAAAAAATTTTTGTCCTGTGTGCAAAAGGACACCCGCAATACCGTTTTGAAGTTTCAAAAAGGACAATTTTCAAGAGCAAGAAAAGGATATAAGGGATGATTTTTTTCGATAAAATTAAAATGAGTTTTATTAACTGAATCATCCTTAACAATAATGCATAAACAAATATTGCATTTAATGGCTAGATCCCTGGGAAATTAAATCGGGAAGTTAAGGAGGTGAAAAGGAATGCACCAAATTTGCCTTAAAATTGGTCGTTTTCGAGGGGTGGCTTTTCCTTATAAGGAATAACTTTATCAACGGATTATTGAACAATTACCTAACGTGAGACGTAATGTGAAAAAATTTTTTTCCTGTGTGCAAAAGGACACCCGCAATACCGTTTTGAAGTTTCAAAAAGGACAATTTTCAAGAGCAAGAAAAGGATATAAGGGATGATTTTTTTCGATAAAATTAAAATGAGTTTTATTAACTGAATCATCCTTAACAATAATGCATAAACAAATATTGCATTTAATGGCTAGATCCCTGGGAAATTAAATCGGGAAGTTAAGGAGGTGAAAAGGAATGCACCAAATTTGCCTTAAAATTGGTCGTTTTCGAGGGGTGGCTTTTCCTTATAAGGAATAACTTTATCAACGGATTATTGAACAATTACCTAACGTGAGACGTAATGTGAAAAAATTTTTGTCCTGTGTGCAAAAGGACACCCGCAATACCGTTTTGAAGTTTCAAAAAGGACAATTTTCAAGAGCAAGAAAAGGATATAAGGGATGATTTTTTTCGATAAAATTAAAATGAGTTTTATTAACTGAATCATCCTTAACAATAATGCATAAACAAATATTGCATTTAATGGCTAGATCCCTGGGAAATTAAATCGGGAAGTTAAGGAGGTGAAAAGGAATGCACCAAATTTGCCTTAAAATTGGTCGTTTTCGAGGGGTGGCTTTTCCTTATAAGGAATAACTTTATCAACGGATTATTGAACAATTACCTAACGTGAGACGTAATGTGAAAAAATTTTTGTCCTGTGTGCAAAAGGACACCCGCAATACCGTTTTGAAGTTTCAAAAAGGACAATTTTCAAGAGCAAGAAAAGGATATAAGGGATGATTTTTTTCGATAAAATTAAAATGAGTTTTATTAACTGAATCATCCTTAACAATAATGCATAAACAAATATTGCATTTAATGGCTAGATCCCTGGGAAATTAAATCGGGAAGTTAAGGAGGTGAAAAGGAATGCACCAAATTTGCCTTAAAATTGGTCGTTTTCGAGGGGTGGCTTTTCCTTATAAGGAATAACTTTATCAACGGATTATTGAACAATTACCTAACGTGAGACGTAATGTTAAAACATTTTTGTCCTGTGTGCAAAAGGACACCCGCAATACCGTTTTGAAGTTTCAAAAAGGACAATTTTCAAGAGCAAATAAAGGATATAAGGGATGATTTTTTTCGATAAAATTAAAATGAGTTTTATTAACTGAATCATCCTTAACAATTATGCATAAACAAATATTGCATTTAATGCCGAGATCCTTTGGAAATTAAATCGGGAAGTTAAGGAGGTGAAAAGGAATGCACCAAATTTGCCTTAAAATTGGTCGTTTTCGAGGGGTGGCTTTCCCTTATAAGGACTAACTTTATCAACGGATTATTGAACAATTACCTAACGTGAGACGTAATGTGAAAAAATTTTTGTCCTGTGTGCAAAAGGACACCCGCAATACCGTTTTGAAGTTTCAAAAAGGACAATTTTCAAGAGCAAGAAAAGGATATAAGGGATGATTTTTTTCGATAAAATTAAAATGAGTTTTATTAACTGAATCATCCTTAACAATAATGCATAAACAAATATAGCATTTAATGGCTAGATCCCTGGGAAATTTAATCGGGAAGTTAAGGAGGTGAAAAGGAATGCACCAAATTTGCCTTAAAATTGGTCGTTTTCGAGGGGTGGCTTTTCCTTATAAGGAATAACTTTATCAACGGATTATTGAACAATTACCTAACGTGAGACGTAATGTGAAAAAAATTTTGTCCTGTGTGCAAAAGGACACCCGCAATACCGTTTTGAAGTTTCAAAAAGGACAATTTTCAAGAGCAAAAAAAGGATATAAGGGATGATTTTTTTCGATAAAATTAAAATGAGTTTTATTAACTGAATCATCCTTAACAATTATGCATAAACAAATATTGCATTTAATGCCGAGATCCTTTGGAAATTAAATCGGGAAGTTAAGGAGGTGAAAAGGAATGCACCAAATTTGCCTTAAAATTGGTCGTTTTCGAGGGGTGGCTTTCCCTTATAAGGACTAACTTTATCAACGGATTATTGAACAATTACCTTACGTGAGACGTAATGTGAAAAATTTTTTGTCCTGTGTGCAAAAGGACACCCTCAATACCGTTTTGAAGTTACAAAAAGGACAATTTTCAAGAGCAAAAAAAGGATATAAGGGATGATTTTTTTCGATAAAATTAAAATGAGTTTTATTAACTGAATCATCCTTAACAATTATGCATAAACAAATATTGCTTTTAATGGCTAGATCCCTGGGAAATTAAATCGGGAAGTTAAGGAGGTGAAAAGGAATGCACCAAATTTGCCTTAAAATTGGTCGTTTTCGAGGGGTGGCTTTTCCTTATAAGGAATAACTTTATCAACGGATTATTGAACAATTACCTAACGTGAGACGTAATGTGAAAAAATTTTTGTCCTGTGTGCAAAAGGACACCCGCAATACCGTTTTGAAGTTTCAAAAAGGACAATTTTCAAGAGCAAGAAAAGGATATAAGGGATGATTTTTTTCGATAAAATTAAAATGAGTTTTATTAACTGAATCATCCTTAACAATAATGCATAAACAAATATTGCATTTAATGGCTAGATCCCTGGGAAATTAAATCGGGAAGTTAAGGAGGTGAAAAGGAATGCACCAAATTTGCCTTAAAATTGGTCGTTTTCGAGGGGTGGCTTTTCCTTATAAGGAATAACTTTATCAACGGATTATTGAACAATTACCTAACGTGAGACGTAATGTGAAAAAATTTTTGTCCTGTGTGCAAAAGGACACCCGCAATACCGTTTTGAAGTTTCAAAAAGGACAATTTTCAAGAGCAAGAAAAGGATATAAGGGATGATTTTTTTCGATAAAATTAAAATGAGTTTTATTAACTGAATCATCCTTAACAATTATGCATAAACAAATATTGCTTTTAATGGCTAGATCCCTGGGAAATTAAATCGGGAAGTTAAGGAGGTGAAAAGGAATGCACCAAATTTGCCTTAAAATTGGTCGTTTTCGAGGGGTGGCTTTTCCTTATAAGGAATAACTTTATCAACGGATTATTGAACAATTACCTAACGTGAGACGTAATGTGAAAAAATTTTTGTCCTGTGTGCAAAAGGACACCCGCAATACCGTTTTGAAGTTTCAAAAAGGACAATTTTCAAGAGCAAGAAAAGGATATAAGGGATGATTTTTTTCGATAAAATTAAAATGAGTTTTATTAACTGAATCATCCTTAACAATAATGCATAAACAAATATTGCATTTAATGGCTAGATCCCTGGGAAATTAAATCGGGAAGTTAAGGAGGTGAAAAGGAATGCACCAAATTTGCCTTAAAATTGGTCGTTTTCGAGGGGTGGCTTTTCCTTATAAGGAATAACTTTATCAACGGATTATTGAACAATTACCTAACGTGAGACGTAATGTGAAAAAATTTTTGTCCTGTGTGCAAAAGGACACCCGCAATACCGTTTTGAAGTTTCAAAAAGGACAATTTTCAAGAGCAAGAAAAGGATATAAGGGATGATTTTTTTCGATAAAATTAAAATGAGTTTTATTAACTGAATCATCCTTAACAATAATGCATAAACAAATATTGCATTTAATGGCTAGATCCCTGGGAAATTAAATCGGGAAGTTAAGGAGGTGAAAAGGAATGCACCAAATTTGCCTTAAAATTGGTCGTTTTCGAGGGGTGGCTTTTCCTTATAAGGAATAACTTTATCAACGGATTATTGAACAATTACCTAACGTGAGACGTAATGTGAAAAAATTTTTGTCCTGTGTGCAAAAGGACACCCGCAATACCGTTTTGAAGTTTCAAAAAGGACAATTTTCAAGAGCAAGAAAAGGATATAAGGGATGATTTTTTTCGATAAAATTAAAATGAGTTTTATTAACTGAATCATCCTTAACAATAATGCATAAACAAATATTGCATTTAATGGCTAGATCCCTGGGAAATTAAATCGGGAAGTTAAGGAGGTGAAAAGGAATGCACCAAATTTGCCTTAAAATTGGTCGTTTTCGAGGGGTGGCTTTTCCTTATAAGGAATAACTTTATCAACGGATTATTGCACAATTACCTAACGTGAGACGTAATGTGAAAAAAATTTTGTCCTGTGTGCAAAAGGACACCCGCAATACCGTTTTGAAGTTTCAAAAAGGACAATTTTCAAGAGCAAGAAAAGGATATAAGGGATGATTTTTTTCGATAAAATTAAAATGAGTTTTATTAACTGAATCATCCTTAACAATAATGCATAAACAAATATTGCATTTAATGGCTAGATCCCTGGGAAATTAAATCGGGAAGTTAAGGAGGTGAAAAGGAATGCACCAAATTTGCCTTAAAATTGGTCGTTTTCGAGGGGTGGCTTTTCCTTATAAGGAATAACTTTATCAACGGATTATTGAACAATTACCTAACGTGAGACGTAATGTGAAAAAATTTTTGTCCTGTGTGCAAAAGGACACCCGCAATACCGTTTTGAAGTTTCAAAAAGGACAATTTTCAAGAGCAAGAAAAGGATATAAGGGATGATTTTTTTCGATAAAATTAAAATGAGTTTTATTAACTGAATCATCCTTAACAATAATGCATAAACAAATATTGCATTTAATGGCTAGATCCCTGGGAAATTAAATCGGGAAGTTAAGGAGGTGAAAAGGAATGCACCAAATTTGCCTTAAAATTGGTCGTTTTCGAGGGGTGGCTTTTCCTTATAAGGAATAACTTTATCAACGGATTATTGAACAATTACCTAACGTGAGACGTAATGTGAAAAAATTTTTGTCCTGTGTGCAAAAGGACACCCGCAATACCGTTTTGAAGTTTCAAAAAGGACAATTTTCAAGAGCAAGAAAAGGATATAAGGGATGATTTTTTTCGATAAAATTAAAATGAGTTTTATTAACTGAATCATCCTTAACAATAATGCATAAACAAATATTGCATTTAATGGCTAGATCCTTTGGAAATTAAATCGGGAAGTTAAGGAGGTGAAAAGGAATGCACCAAATTTGCCTTAAAATTGGTCGTTTTCGAGGGGTGGCTTTCCCTTATAAGGACTAACTTTATCAACGGATTATTGCACAATTACCTAACGTGAGACGTAATGTGAAAAAAATTTTGTCCTGTGTGCAAAAGGACACCCGCAATACCGTTTTGAAGTTTCAAAAAGGACAATTTTCAAGAGCAAGAAAAGGATATAAGGGATGATTTTTTTCGATAAAATTAAAATGAGTTTTATTAACTGAATCATCCTTAACAATAATGCATAAACAAATATTGCATTTAATGGCTAGATCCCTGGGAAATTAAATCGGGAAGTTAAGGAGGTGAAAAGGAATGCACCAAATTTGCCTTAAAATTGGTCGTTTTCGAGGGGTGGCTTTTCCTTATAAGGAATAACTTTATCAACGGATTATTGAACAATTACCTAACGTGAGACGTAATGTGAAAAAATTTTTGTCCTGTGTGCAAAAGGACACCCGCAATACCGTTTTGAAGTTTCAAAAAGGACAATTTTCAAGAGCAAGAAAAGGATATAAGGGATGATTTTTTTCGATAAAATTAAAATGAGTTTTATTAACTGAATCATCCTTAACAATAATGCATAAACAAATATTGCATTTAATGGCTAGATCCCTGGGAAATTAAATCGGGAAGTTAAGGAGGTGAAAAGGAATGCACCAAATTTGCCTTAAAATTGGTCGTTTTCGAGGGGTGGCTTTTCCTTATAAGGAATAACTTTATCAACGGATTATTGAACAATTACCTAACGTGAGACGTAATGTGAAAAAATTTTTGTCCTGTGTGCAAAAGGACACCCGCAATACCGTTTTGAAGTTTCAAAAAGGACAATTTTCAAGAGCAAGAAAAGGATATAAGGGATGATTTTTTTCGATAAAATTAAAATGAGTTTTATTAACTGAATCATCCTTAACAATAATGCATAAACAAATATTGCATTTAATGGCTAGATCCCTGGGAAATTAAATCGGGAAGTTAAGGAGGTGAAAAGGAATGCACCAAATTTGCCTTAAAATTGGTCGTTTTCGAGGGGTGGCTTTTCCTTATAAGGAATAACTTTATCAACGGATTATTGAACAATTACCTAACGTGAGACGTAATGTGAAAAAATTTTTGTCCTGTGTGCAAAAGGACACCCGCAATACCGTTTTGAAGTTTCAAAAAGGACAATTTTCAAGAGCAAAAAAAGGATATAAGGGATGATTTTTTTCGATAAAATTAAAATGAGTTTTATTAACTGAATCATCCTTAACAATTATGCATAAACAAATATTGCATTTAATGCCGAGATCCTTTGGAAATTAAATCGGGAAGTTAAGGAGGTGAAAAGGAATGCACCAAATTTGCCTTAAAATTGGTCGTTTTCGAGGGGTGGCTTTTCCTTATAAGGAATAACTTTATCAACGGATTATTGAACAATTACCTAACGTGAGACGTAATGTGAAAAAATTTTTGTCCTGTGTGCAAAAGGACACCCGCAATACCGTTTTGAAGTTTCAAAAAGGACAATTTTCAAGAGCAAGAAAAGGATATAAGGGATGATTTTTTTCGATAAAATTAAAATGAGTTTTATTAACTGAATCATCCTTAACAATAATGCATAAACAAATATTGCATTTAATGGCTAGATCCCTGGGAAATTAAATCGGGAAGTTAAGGAGGTGAAAAGGAATGCACAAAATTTGCTTTAAAATTGGTCGTTTTCGAGGGGTGGCTTTCCCTTATAAGGACTAACTTTATCAACGTATTATTGAACAATTACCTAACGTGAGACGTAATGTGAAAAAATTTTTGTCCTGTGTGCAAAAGGACACCCGCAATACCGTTTTGAAGTTTCAAAAAGGACAATTTTCAAGAGCAAGAAAAGGATATAAGGGATGATTTTTTTCGATAAAATTAAAATGAGTTTTATTAACTGAATCATCCTTAACAATAATGCATAAACAAATATTGCATTTAATGGCTAGATCCCTGGGAAATTTAATCGGGAAGTTAAGGAGGTGAAAAGGAATGCACCAAATTTGCCTTAAAATTGGTCGTTTTCGAGGGGAGGCTTTTCCTTATAAGGAATAACTTTATCAACGGATTATTGAACAATTACCTAACGTGAGACGTAATGTGAAAAAATTTTTGTCCTGTGTGCAAAAGGACACCCGCAATACCGTTTTGAAGTTTCAAAAAGGACAATTTTCAAGAGCAAGAAAAGGATATAAGGGATGATTTTTTTCGATAAAATTAAAATGAGTTTTATTAACTGAATCATCCTTAACAATAATGCATAAACAAATATTGCATTTAATGGCTAGATCCCTGGGAAATTAAATCGGGAAGTTAAGGAGGTGAAAAGGAATGCACCAAATTTGCCTTAAAATTGGTCGTTTTCGAGGGGTGGCTTTTCCTTATAAGGAATAACTTTATCAACGGATTATTGAACAATTACCTAACGTGAGACGTAATGTGAAAAAATTTTTGTCCTGTGTGCAAAAGGACACCCGCAATACCGTTTTGAAGTTTCAAAAAGGACAATTTTCAAGAGCAAGAAAAGGATATAAGGGATGATTTTTTTCGATAAAATTAAAATGAGTTTTATTAACTGAATCATCCTTAACAATAATGCATAAACAAATATTGCATTTAATGGCTAGATCCCTGGGAAATTAAATCGGGAAGTTAAGGAGGTGAAAAGGAATGCACCAAATTTGTCTTAAAATTGGTCGTTTTCGAGGGGTGGCTTTTCCTTATAAGGAATAACTTTATCAACGGATTATTGAACAATTACCTAACGTGAGACGTAATGTGAAAAAATTTTTGTCCTGTGTGCAAAAGGACACCCGCAATACCGTTTTGAAGTTTCAAAAAGGACAATTTTCAAGAGCAAGAAAAGGATATAAGGGATGATTTTTTTCGATAAAATTAAAATGAGTTTTATTAACTGAATCATCCTTAACAATAATGCATAAACAAATATTGCATTTAATGGCTAGATCCCTGGGAAATTAAATCGGGAAGTTAAGGAGGTGAAAAGGAATGCACCAAATTTGCCTTAAAATTGGTCGATTT
Organism: Sisyra terminalis; assembly: GCA_958496175.1. Taxonomy (NCBI): domain Eukaryota; kingdom Metazoa; phylum Arthropoda; class Insecta; order Neuroptera; family Sisyridae; genus Sisyra; species Sisyra terminalis. The sequence goes on from OY292274.1 coordinate 60,680,396, forward strand.
CGAGGGGTGGCTTTTCCTTATAAGGAATAACTTTATCAACGGATTATTGAACAATTACCTAACGTGAGACGTAATGTGAAAAAATTTTTGTCCTGTGTGCAAAAGGACACCCGCAATACCGTTATGAAGTTTCAAAAAGGACAATTTTCAAGAGCAAAAAAAGGATATAAGGGATGATTTTTTTCGATAAAATTAAAATGAGTTTTATTAACTGAATCATCCTTAACAATAATGCATAAACAAATATTGCATTTAATGGCTAGATCCCTGGGAAATTAAATCGGGAAGTTAAGGAGGTGAAAAGGAATGCACCAAATTTGCCTTAAAATTGGTCGTTTTCGAGGGGTGGCTTTTCCTTATAAGGAATAACTTTATCAACGGATTATTGAACAATTACCTAACGTGAGACGTAATGTGAAAAAATTTTTGTCCTGTGTGCAAAAGGACACCCGCAATACCGTTTTGAAGTTTCAAAAAGGACAATTTTCAAGAGCAAGAAAAGGATATAAGGGATGATTTTTTTCGATAAAATTAAAATGAGTTTTATTAACTGAATCATCCTTAACAATAATGCATAAACAAATATTGCATTTAATGGCTAGATCCCTGGGAAATTAAATCGGGAAGTTAAGGAGGTGAAAAGGAATGCACCAAATTTGCCTTAAAATTGGTCGTTTTCGAGGGGTGGCTTTTCCTTATAAGGAATAACTTTATCAACGGATTATTGAACAATTACCTAACGTGAGACGTAATGTGAAAAAAATTTTGTCCTGTGTGCAAAAGGACACCCGCAATACCGTTTTGAAGTTTCAAAAAGGACAATTTTCAAGAGCAAGAAAAGGATATAAGGGATGATTTTTTTCGATAAAATTAAAATGAGTTTTATAAACTGAATCATCCTTAACAATAATGCATAAACAAATATTGCATTTAATGGCTAGATCCCTGGGAAATTAAATCGGGAAGTTAAGGAGGTGAAAAGGAATGCACCAAATTTGCCTTAAAATTGGTCGTTTTCGAGGGGTGGCTTTTCCTTATAAGGAATAACTTTATCAACGGATTATTGAACAATTACCTAACGTGAGACGTAATGTGAAAAAATTTTTGTCCTGTGTGCAAAAGGACACCCGCAATACCGTTTTGAAGTTTCAAAAAGGACAATTTTCAAGAGCAAGAAAAGGATATAAGGGATGATTTTTTTCGATAAAATTAAAATGAGTTTTATTAACTGAATCATCCTTAACAATAATGCATAAACAAATATTGCATTTAATGGCTAGATCCCTGGGAAATTAAATCGGGAAGTTAAGGAGGTGAAAAGGAATGCACCAAATTTGCCTTAAAATTGGTCGTTTTCGAGGGGTGGCTTTTCCTTATAAGGAATAACTTTATCAACGGATTATTGAACAATTACCTAACGTGAGACGTAATGTGAAAAAATTTTTGTCCTGTGTGCAAAAGGACACCCGCAATACCGTTTTGAAGTTTCAAAAAGGACAATTTTCAAGAGCAAGAAAAGGATATAAGGGATGATTTTTTTCGATAAAATTAAAATGAGTTTTATTAACTGAATCATCCTTAACAATAATGCATAAACAAATATTGCATTTAATGGCTAGATCCCTGGGAAATTAAATCGGGAAGTTAAGGAGGTGAAAAGGAATGCACCAAATTTGCCTTAAAATTGGTCGTTTTCGAGGGGTGGCTTTTCCTTATAAGGAATAACTTTATCAACGGATTATTGAACAATTACCTAACGTGAGACGTAATGTGAAAAAATTTTTGTCCTGTGTGCAAAAGGACACCCGCAATACCGTTTTGAAGTTTCAAAAAGGACAATTTTCAAGAGCAAGAAAAGGATATAAGGGATGATTTTTTTCGATAAAATTAAAATGAGTTTTATTAACTGAATCATCCTTAACAATAATGCATAAACAAATATTGCATTTAATGGCTAGATCCCTGGGAAATTAAATCGGGAAGTTAAGGAGGTGAAAAGGAATGCACCAAATTTGTCTTAAAATTGGTCGTTTTCGAGGGGTGGCTTTTCCTTATAAGGAATAACTTTATCAACGGATTATTGAACAATTACCTAACGTGAGACGTAATGTGAAAAAATTTTTGTCCTGTGTGCAAAAGGACACCCGCAATACCGTTTTGAAGTTTCAAAAAGGACAATTTTCAAGAGCAAGAAAAGGATATAAGGGATGATTTTTTTCGATAAAATTAAAATGAGTTTTATTAACTGAATCATCCTTAACAATAATGCATAAACAAATATTGCATTTAATGGCTAGATCCCTGGGAAATTAAATCGGGAAGTTAAGGAGGTGAAAAGGAATGCACCAAATTTGCCTTAAAATTGGTCGATTTCGAGGGGTGGCTTTTCCTTATAAGGAATAACTTTATCAACGGATTATTGAACAATTACCTAACGTGAGACGTAATGTGAAAAAATTTTTGTCCTGTGTGCAAAAGGACACCCGCAATACCGTTATGAAGTTTCAAAAAGGACAATTTTCAAGAGCAAAAAAAGGATATAAGGGATGATTTTTTTCGATAAAATTAAAATGAGTTTTATTAACTGAATCATCCTTAACAATAATGCATAAACAAATATTGCATTTAATGGCTAGATCCCTGGGAAATTAAATCGGGAAGTTAAGGAGGTGAAAAGGAATGCACCAAATTTGCCTTAAAATTGGTCGTTTTCGAGGGGTGGCTTTTCCTTATAAGGAATAACTTTATCAACGGATTATTGAACAATTACCTAACGTGAGACGTAATGTGAAAAAATTTTTGTCCTGTGTGCAAAAGGACACCCGCAATACCGTTTTGAAGTTTCAAAAAGGACAATTTTCAAGAGCAAGAAAAGGATATAAGGGATGATTTTTTTCGATAAAATTAAAATGAGTTTTATTAACTGAATCATCCTTAACAATAATGCATAAACAAATATTGCATTTAATGGCTAGATCCCTGGGAAATTAAATCGGGAAGTTAAGGAGGTGAAAAGGAATGCACCAAATTTGCCTTAAAATTGGTCGTTTTCGAGGGGTGGCTTTTCCTTATAAGGAATAACTTTATCAACGGATTATTGAACAATTACCTAACGTGAGACGTAATGTGAAAAAATTTTTGTCCTGTGTGCAAAAGGACACCCGCAATACCGTTTTGAAGTTTCAAAAAGGACAATTTTCAAGAGCAAGAAAAGGATATAAGGGATGATTTTTTTCGATAAAATTAAAATGAGTTTTATAAACTGAATCATCCTTAACAATAATGCATAAACAAATATTGCATTTAATGGCTAGATCCCTGGGAAATTAAATCGGGAAGTTAAGGAGGTGAAAAGGAATGCACCAAATTTGCCTTAAAATTGGTCGTTTTCGAGGGGTGGCTTTTCCTTATAAGGAATAACTTTATCAACGGATTATTGAACAATTACCTAACGTGAGACGTAATGTGAAAAAATTTTTGTCCTGTGTGCAAAAGGACACCCGCAATACCGTTTTGAAGTTTCAAAAAGGACAATTTTCAAGAGCAAGAAAAGGATATAAGGGATGATTTTTTTCGATAAAATTAAAATGAGTTTTATTAACTGAATCATCCTTAACAATAATGCATAAACAAATATTGCATTTAATGGCTAGATCCCTGGGAAATTAAATCGGGAAGTTAAGGAGGTGAAAAGGAATGCACCAAATTTGCCTTAAAATTGGTCGTTTTCGAGGGGTGGCTTTTCCTTATAAGGAATAACTTTATCAACGGATTATTGAACAATTACCTAACGTGAGACGTAATGTGAAAAAATTTTTGTCCTGTGTGCAAAAGGACACCCGCAATACCGTTTTGAAGTTTCAAAAAGGACAATTTTCAAGAGCAAGAAAAGGATATAAGGGATGATTTTTTTCGATAAAATTAAAATGAGTTTTATTAACTGAATCATCCTTAACAATAATGCATAAACAAATATTGCATTTAATGGCTAGATCCCTGGGAAATTAAATCGGGAAGTTAAGGAGGTGAAAAGGAATGCACCAAATTTGCCTTAAAATTGGTCGTTTTCGAGGGGTGGCTTTTCCTTATAAGGAATAACTTTATCAACGGATTATTGAACAATTACCTAACGTGAGACGTAATGTGAAAAAATTTTTGTCCTGTGTGCAAAAGGACACCCGCAATACCGTTTTGAAGTTTCAAAAAGGACAATTTTCAAGAGCAAAAAAAGGATATAAGGGATGATTTTTTTCGATAAAATTAAAATGAGTTTTATTAACTGAATCATCCTTAACAATTATGCATAAACAAATATTGCATTTAATGCCGAGATCCTTTGGAAATTAAATCGGGAAGTTAAGGAGGTGAAAAGGAATGCACCAAATTTGCCTTAAAATTGGTCGTTTTCGAGGGGTGGCTTTTCCTTATAAGGAATAACTTTATCAACGGATTATTGAACAATTACCTAACGTGAGACGTAATGTGAAAAAATTTTTGTCCTGTGTGCAAAAGGACACCCGCAATACCGTTTTGAAGTTTCAAAAAGGACAATTTTCAAGAGCAAGAAAAGGATATAAGGGATGATTTTTTTCGATAAAATTAAAATGAGTTTTATTAACTGAATCATCCTTAACAATAATGCATAAACAAATATTGCATTTAATGGCTAGATCCCTGGGAAATTAAATCGGGAAGTTAAGGAGGTGAAAAGGAATGCACCAAATTTGCCTTAAAATTGGTCGTTTTCGAGGGGTGGCTTTTCCTTATAAGGAATAACTTTATCAACGGATTATTGAACAATTACCTAACGTGAGACGTAATGTGAAAAAATTTTTGTCCTGTGTGCAAAAGGACACCCGCAATACCGTTTTGAAGTTTCAAAAAGGACAATTTTCAAGAGCAAGAAAAGGATATAAGGGATGATTTTTTTCGATAAAATTAAAATGAGTTTTATAAACTGAATCATCCTTAACAATAATGCATAAACAAATATTGCATTTAATGGCTAGATCCCTGGGAAATTAAATCGGGAAGTTAAGGAGGTGAAAAGGAATGCACCAAATTTGCCTTAAAATTGGTCGTTTTCGAGGGGTGGCTTTTCCTTATAAGGAATAACTTTATCAACGGATTATTGAACAATTACCTAACGTGAGACGTAATGTGAAAAAATTTTTGTCCTGTGTGCAAAAGGACACCCGCAATACCGTTTTGAAGTTTCAAAAAGGACAATTTTCAAGAGCAAGAAAAGGATATAAGGGATGATTTTTTTCGATAAAATTAAAATGAGTTTTATTAACTGAATCATCCTTAACAATAATGCATAAACAAATATTGCATTTAATGGCTAGATCCCTGGGAAATTAAATCGGGAAGTTAAGGAGGTGAAAAGGAATGCACCAAATTTGCCTTAAAATTGGTCGTTTTCGAGGGGTGGCTTTTCCTTATAAGGAATAACTTTATCAACGGATTATTGAACAATTACCTAACGTGAGACGTAATGTGAAAAAATTTTTGTCCTGTGTGCAAAAGGACACCCGCAATACCGTTTTGAAGTTTCAAAAAGGACAATTTTCAAGAGCAAGAAAAGGATATAAGGGATGATTTTTTTCGATAAAATTAAAATGAGTTTTATAAACTGAATCATCCTTAACAATAATGCATAAACAAATATTGCATTTAATGGCTAGATCCCTGGGAAATTAAATCGGGAAGTTAAGGAGGTGAAAAGGAATGCACCAAATTTGCCTTAAAATTGGTCGTTTTCGAGGGGTGGCTTTTCCTTATAAGGAATAACTTTATCAACGGATTATTGAACAATTACCTAACGTGAGACGTAATGTGAAAAAATTTTTGTCCTGTGTGCAAAAGGACACCCGCAATACCGTTTTGAAGTTTCAAAAAGGACAATTTTCAAGAGCAAGAAAAGGATATAAGGGATGATTTTTTTCGATAAAATTAAAATGAGTTTTATTAACTGAATCATCCTTAACAATAATGCATAAACAAATATTGCATTTAATGGCTAGATCCCTGGGAAATTAAATCGGGAAGTTAAGGAGGTGAAAAGGAATGCACCAAATTTGCCTTAAAATTGGTCGTTTTCGAGGGGTGGCTTTCCCTTATAAGGACTAACTTTATCAACGGATTATTGAACAATTACCTTACGTGAGACGTAATGTGAAAAAATTTTTGTCCTGTGTGCAAAAGGACACCCGCAATACCGTTATGAAGTTTCAAAAAGGACAATTTTCAAGAGCAAAAAAAGGATATAAGGGATGATTTTTTTCGATAAAATTAAAATGAGTTTTATTAACTGAATCATCCTCAACAATTATGCATAAAAAAATCTTGCATTTAATGGCAAGATCCCTGTGAAATTAAATCGGGAAGTTAAGGAGGTGAAAAGGAATGCACCAAATTTGCCTTAAAATTGGTCGTTTTCGAGGGGTGGCTTTTCCTTATAAGGACTAATTTTATCAACGGATTATTGAACAATTACCTTACGTGAGACGTAATGTGAAAAAATTTTTGTCCTGTGTGCAAAAGGACACCCGCAATACCGTTTTGAAGTTTAAAAAGGACAATTTTCAAGAGCAAGAAAAGGATATAAGGGATGATTTTTTTCGATAAAATTAAAATGAGTTTTATTAACTGAATCATCCTCAACAATTATGCATAAAAAAATCTTGCATTTAATGGCTAGATCCTTGGGAAATTAAATCGGGAAGTTAAGGAGGTGAAAAGGAATGCACCAAATTTGCCTTAAAATTGGTCGTTTTCGAGGGGTGGCTTTTCCTTATAAGGACTAACTTTATCAACGGATTACTGTTAAATGACCTTACGTGAGACGTAATGAGAAAAAATTTTTGTCCTGTGTGCAAAAGGACACCCGCAATACCGTTTTGAAGTTTCAAAAAGGACAATTTTCAAGAGCAAAAAAAGGATATAAGGGATGATTTTTTACGATGAAATTGAAATAATTATTACTAACTGAATCATCCTTAACAATTATGCGTAAAAATATCTTGCATTTAATGGCTAGATCCCTTGGAAATTAAATCGGGAATTAAGGAGGTGAAAAAGAATGCACCAAATTTGCCTTAAAATTGGTCGTTTTCGAGGGGTGGCTTTCCCTTATAAGGACTAACTTTATCAACGGATTACTGTTAAATGACCTTACGTGAGACGTAATGTGAAAAATTTTTTGTCCTGTGTGCAAAAGGACACCCGCAATACCGTTTTGAAGATTCAAAAAGGACAATTTTCAAGAGCAAAAAAAGGATATAAGAGATGTTTTTTTTTGAAAAAAATGACATGAGAATTATTTAGTGAATCCTCCTTAACAAGAATGCATAAAAAAATGTCGCAATTGATGGCTTCATCCTTGGGAAATTAAATCGGGAAGTTAAGGAGGTACAAATGAATGCACCAAATTTGCCTAAAAATTGGTCGTTTTCGAGGGGTGGCTTTTCCTTATAAGGACTAACTTTATCAACGGATTATGGTTAAATGACCTTACGTGAGTCGGAATGTGAAAAAAATTTTATCCTGCGTGCAAAAGGACACCCGCAATACCGTTTTGAAGTTTCAAAAAGGACAATTTTCAAGAGCAAAAAAATGATATAAGGGATGATTTTTATCGATGAAATTGAAATGAGTATTATTAACTGTATCATCTTTAACAATTATGCAAAAAAAAATCTTGCATTTAATGGCTAGATCCCTGGGAAATTAAGTCGGGATGTTAAGGAGGTGAAAATGAATGCACCATATTTGCCTTAAAATTGGTCGTTTTCGAGGGCTGGCTGTTTCTATAAGGACTAACGGATTATAAAACAATGACCTTACGTGGGACTTAATGTGAAAAAATTTCGTCCTGTGGTTAACAGGACAATCACAATTCCATTTTAAAATTTCTAGAAGGAGTATTCTCAAATGTTTTTAAATATTTAAGAGAGAGTCATCATATTGCATAAATTATATTGCATGAAGTTGCATAAATAAGCTTTCCGAGAGCTCATCAGACCTACAAATACAACCATGGTTTTGTCGCTTTATGCCTATTTCGGTGATTAAAAATTATGGATTACTTACCGCATGTTGTCGAGATTTTTAGATGGAGATATTCTCTTCTGATATTCACAATATTTATACTGCACTCCCAATGATTTAAGTTTATAGATGATTCGATTAGATTCTTCTCTGCATGATATCTTTTGAAATATATATCGTAATTGGCTGTCAGTATTTCGTAAAACGTAGGAAAATATCTACAAATTGACAAAAAGTACTTGTAACCCCAATGTGAACATTGCATCCAAACCTACAATTTCACAATAAATATTACCTGTTTCATATTTATTTGGGTTGATTCTTATTTTATGAAGTTGAAATGCAACACTGATAATTAATTCAAACAATCATAACGTTAAAAATAATGTTTTTTGGATAAAGTAAAATCCAATTTCAAGTGACAGCTGTCAAAAACGAGCTTTCAAACGTGTGCTAAAAATGGGCAAAACGATGAATTTTGTTTTTTATGCTCACCAGGTTGCATATAAAGCAAACCAAAACCAATTTTGACGTCTGTCATATGTAAAATAAATTGCTTAAAAATACGATTAGAAATGATGCATGAATGTCGAATAAGCTTTTTTTAGTCATTTTGATTGACTATTGATCGATTTTAATCGATATGAATTAATAAATAGAGATTTTTTTGACCCAAAATGACGCATATTACAGGTCCCTGAAGACGTTAATTTCTCCAAAATTAGACGTTTAATCCCAATTAAGTATATAGATTTTCTTGAAGGAATATATAAATATTCGATCAATTATTTCCAAATGTCGAAGACTATCATTGATCGATTGAATACATGGTCCTAAAATTGGGAAACGAAGGTTCATGTTGGTAACAGATAATGTAAGCCAGCGTAAACTAAAAGAAATAAAAACCAATTATTATGGTTAAATAAAACCATGGACACATTTTTAAAATGAATTAGGCACATCCGGTTACAGCATAGCAGTCCGGTAACTCGTTCCGGATAGTAGAAGAAATTAGCATACTTTCCGATGAAAACGGAATAATTCTATGAATAGGAATGATTTTTTGATGAAATTCAAGTTAAATATTCTTTAAGCCTATGCCCCAAAGGTAGGTACAATCTTTTCGAATAGGAAACAACAATTTTTTACATGAAAAAAAATTTGGGACTAACCATCGTTTCTTTTTCAGAAAATCATCTGAAAAACGTTCGAAAAACTGCTGTACTGTATAAATTTATCAGAAAGCAATCCTCGATTCCCTAAGGACGTAAATAATTAAACGTTAGGTCTTCATTTTTTGATATACGTATTCCCCATTCAAAGATTTGTTATCAAAGTAGCTAACGTGGTTCTGGATACAACTGATACAACCGTACGAAATTTATTTAAGCAATAAGCATCCATACCATCTTCGAATGTCCTTTATTTAAAAATTTAAGCGTTTTCCTATAGAACTTTTCCTTTTGACTTTGTCTTCTATAATCAATCGCAGAAGTTCATACTTTAAACGTTTTTCATTCCTTAATGGTAGGCAATAAGTAGTTTATTTTAGTTTCTTATACCAATAAAACTTTACCTTTTGTTAATCTTTGAACCCATGAAACTCTGGTAGTAGCCAGTAAATTTTAATTCTTTCTTTTTTTCCAATGATGTACCAAGAGTCCAACTCTCAATACATCATTGATGGTTTGTTTGATTTAAGCCATATGATTTTATTGTTACAAAAGAAGTTTCACTTTGAAGAATAGTTCAATTGGTAAAATGTATCCTATGAAGTCTTAACTTTACCCGCGAATGGTATAAGTATGGTATAAAAATAAATAAAAAGAAGATCAAATTTATGGTAATATCCAAATAAGATCGAACCTCTAAATCTTAATGGACAGACTGTAGAAAGATCAGAGAATTTCAAATATGTATCTCGAATGTCTTATCAACGAAACGTGCGGTATGGTGCAGGAAAAACACAGCCGTAGGTATCTTCATAAAAATGAAAAAAAAATCTTTGTAGACCGATTTTAGTTGGCTTTCAATCGAACCGTTACACTGAAAGAAGATGCCAAAAAATAAAAATGCTTTATATAATTTTTGTGAAACTTTAATGAAAAATTTTACTAAACCGGATTTTTGTTTCAATCAATTATGTTTTTGATGTTTTTACATAATTATTATACTAAAATTTCCAGCAATTTCTTTTGAATTTCAATTGGTAGATGATATGTTATTCATTGAAGCATAAAAGAGTTGTAGCAAATAATTTTTATACGTTTTTTACGAATCTTGATTCTACTTTGGGCCACGGAATTTTTTCGGTAAAAAACCCTTAATTAATAGAGATTATTTGCGTTAGAAATTTAATATCTAATTATTTATTATTTAATGACTTATATGTATATGAAACCTTGAAATTTGTCCTTTATATAGCTTTGAAATTCGCTTGTAGTTATTTTTTTAGACACGTGATAAAATATTTTTCAAAGGAATATTAATATTAGTAATAATATGAGTGAGTAATAATATTAATTAATTTAATAATTTTAATGAGAAACTTCAAATTACCCTTACAAATAACAAATTAAACCATAAAACAGCCCTAAAATGCCTGCGAAATGTTATTAAATGCTACATTTATATAACCCTTTATTCATTAGTGTAAGCAGGTTGCCTACCAAGCCAAATGATTATGCACGATATTTTTCATATAATTTCCTATTGTGTTGTTCAAATATAGTACAACATCAAAGAAATTGAATATCTGATTGAAATTTACAAGAAAAATCAGTATGTTTTCTTTTTTCGGAATTGAATTCTTAAAAACGATAGTTGGTTTTGATTTACTTTAAAGAAGAATACTATTTGCCTGAACGACAAAAATGTATTACCGTTTCTTTGAATTTTAAAAATCGAAAAAAATGAAGAAGACTTTTGAAATGTACCTGAAATGTATTGATCATATTTCGTTTTAAGCAATTTAAATTTTTCAATGCTTAATAATGATATGTTTTGTATTTCAATTTTTGTAAATAAAATGTAATTTTCAATCAAATTTTCATTTTTCTATATAAAATATTTCAGGAATAAATTAAATTTTAAAATGGCGCTTAAATCCAAACTGATTAAAAGAAGATATCGTTATTATCGGCTGTGCTACTAAACTAGCGCCATCGGTAATTGGCCGCTAGAAATAGACCTTTTGGAGGAATAAAAAATTAACATTGAGTTAGCCCGACTCTATAGAAATGGTTAGAATCATTGCTAATTTTAATTCAAGTTCAATATATTTTAATTAGGTATCTGAAATTATAAATTATTAAATGATGAACATAAAATATGCAAAAATGTATTTTATTTTAGAATATAAAATTTAATAACTACAGTTAATGGTAAAACATAATTTTAACATTGATAAGTATTTTATTTATTTTTTTATAAGTTTATATTATTTATAAAAATTCTAAAATAGCCTCTGCCGTAGTAAATAGACTCTTGCCTTCAATGGCTGGAAACAGAAAACTAAATTACAATACCCGATATAGGGTAATAAATTGGGGAGATCGACCAGACTTTTATAAAAACTTTTTGTTAAAAATTTAATATAAAATTAATGGTATTTCTTGACTGTAAAATGTATTACAGTCTAATGTATTCTAGTAAGCTCTTTCACAATCTCAACAAGATAATCTACAGTGCAGCTCTTTTTCATTCCACTTCCATCGTCAATCTAAAAAAAAAACGAAAATTCAGAATATGAGTTAGAGAATGAAAAATTATAATACCAGCCTGTAAATCAGTACAGACTTCCTTCATTTTATCTGGAGATAAATCCAGAAAACTTTCAATCAAATCCCCATCAATAAAACTTTCACTTTGTTTAATTTCACTATATCTGTTAAATGACGATCTCCAAAATCGATGTTCAATTTTGCCAACTGCTTTAATCACACGAGCTAATCTATCTTGTAGTTCTCGTAAAAAGTCAAAAAATTCAGGGACAATTTGGGTCACTAAACCAATAGCCCCACTTTCTGTTCCGTATAGTACACTACCAGTCATAGGGGTCGATGTTTCACCAAGATATTGCATCACTAAAGATCCATGTCTGAAAACGTTAACCATATCTCCCAAATGAAATTGTCCAACTTCTTGCATTTGTTGACGTTCCTCATCAGTGGTTGCAGCACTAAACATTTGATTTGATTATGAAAGTTGAAATAATTTTGCAATATTTTAATATAATTTACCTATCTTTTTGACAAACAAATAAACTGAAGGAATTTTCAGCCCCTAAAAATGTGCCATCGTCTAGAATTTCTACGGCGGTCATCCAATTTGGGTTGTAATCTCGAGCTATTTCCTCGAAACTTCCTTCCATCGTTTTATACTGCAGTAATGTCATACTTCGCATTAAGTCACCAACAAGAATGAAATCACCTTTAGCCTTCAAGTAGAGTGACAAGATATTGTCGAAATATGAACATTCCAGTCGAAGTTCTTTATCGGTGGTCCATTCAAATAAACAAACCTAAAGTTATTAATGATTAATAAAAATGGATTTAAGTATTTCACTATAAAAGTTTTAAAGAGTATAGACTTTGAAAGACAAGACCAGTAAGTATTATTTTAAGTAATAAAGAATGTTGATAAGTTTAGTATACGACACATTGATAAGCATTGGTAAATTCCCTTTCTACTACACACGTTAAGGAAAAAGAAAGACAAACTTGGAAACTTAATCTCTAAAATAATTTAAAAGCCTACCAAAGAAGATGCAATTCGGAAAGACTAACTTTTTTTTTAACTTACCGTACTATTTATACAAGCCAATAGATTTCCTTTGAATTCAACCAGAGAATAGCAAGCTCCCTTTATTTCTTTTTCCGCAATAGGTACTAATTTATTATCAGAATAATGAAAAATTATAAGTCTGCCTTGTTTTGGTTCTGATTCGTCTGGATAGATAAACGCTGTTCCCACTATGTAATACGTGTTTGGATCATCGCCCAATTTGCAACTAACTAATGACATTGCATGCTCAGAATGGTAAAATCGATGAGCATGCAGAACTAAAATAATTATCAAAATTATAAGTTTTCATTGACTTGTTAAGGAGTTATTATGAATTGATAGCGATGACAATTTTATGACCGTTTTTAAAAATCTTTCTCTCGAAAAGCAATTTATTTATCGACAAACAGTTTTTGACTCAAGAATACATAAAAACAAACTAGCAAAAACGAAATTGTTATGTACTTTTTTACTGATAAATAAATTCGTTTTTTGGAAATGTAGAAAAAAAAAAACTATTATGAAAATTATTATTGCTTCCAAAAAAAAATTGAGAATAACCCCTTAAATGTTAAAAATTACTTTTAAAAGTATGTTGATCAATTATAAGTAAGTTATGAACTTCAATTTCTTCTCCTCCACTAGTTTCTGCTAATTCCAAAGATCCAATTCCACTTGATTGACTGGTACACGTGGTCAAAGTTGAAGCACTCGGTCTTAATGATCGCTGTCCAAACATTTCTTGCACATCCACGCGAACTGTAATTACTCCAAAAGTTTGCGAGCTTTCCTGATAAGCAATTCTTTTCGGCGATTCTCTTAAAGGAATAGTTCTTACATGTAATTTTTGGATTTCATCAATTGTTCCAATTATAACACATCCTTCCGTAGCCAAAGCTAAATTATCTGGATAAGCTTCAGCATTAAAAGAGCACATGTGGTTTACCTCTTTTAAATTAACATTAGAAAATACAAGCGTATGATTTGATGAATAAATTACAGTTGGCCGATTCGAACAAGCGAATACGTTAGTCGTTGAGAGTGATCTAAATGATTTTAATACAATTGGTTGTGTACCCAAAGTAACCTTTTTTTTATCCATTAATGTTCCATTTTCTTTACTCAAAGTAAAATAAAACATAGAGCCATCACCCAAAGCTACTAAAAGGTAATTTATGCCTTCGAAACAAGTCATTAAAATAGATCTTGGCATGATTTCTCCTCCAAGTGGTTCATTGATAATTTGGTTTAGTTCGGGTAGATCTAAGAGTAAAACTGATATATCAGTCCATAAACCTACTGCAAGTATATGCGCATTTGGATCCCCTTCTTTCAATGGAGTTAAATCCATACACGCTACTTCGAAATCCAAGGTTTTTTGGCTAAAATATTTGATTGAAAAATAAATATATAACGAAGATTTCATAATGTAATTACTTAGACTATACAATATATGAACTGCTCATAGGCATAGGGATTCATTGAAAACTTGTTGATCACAATGACTATCATATACCTACAGTAGATAGCCATTGAGCAATCCATGTATTGTGTAGTCTAAAATCACGATAGTCTTAACTTAAATATGAATGTACCTTTTTTTGATAAGTTCATGTTCTAAAATTTCAATATAGTAAACATCAGAACCGGTAGCACAAACAATTTGTTGGGTATTGGCGGCTACCACACTAATATTTTTATCAGTGGGTGGTTTCCATTCAGCTACTTGCTGGCGTGTAGCAGCATTTACTAAATGCACAGCTCGTTTAGTTACTTGTACTAATTGGCAATTAACCACATTTCCGCACCAAAGTGTTTGTTGATCTGATGTAAAGCCCAAAATTTCCGTTTCTTCAAAATCATTTCCACTTAAACTCAAAACTCTGGAATTTTAGATTTATTAGAAATAAATTGCGCTTAAGTTTTCTTGGGTTTTGGAACACGTACCGTGTTTGTTCAAAACAAGCTAATACTAAAGTGTTATCGAATGAAGTATCTGAAGCTACTTGTAAAGCCCACATACCCTCAATGTAGGGGAAATCAATTGAAGCATGTTCCTGAATCCCAATTTTATAGCGAATAATTTTTAATGAGCCTTCTTTGTGTTCACCTACAAATATTATGGTTAATAACAGGTTTAAAAAAATAATATCGTAAAAATAGGAAACTTAAAAGTTTCACTTTTCTCGTGATTTTGTAAAACTAAATTAATTTCTTACCGGAACACGTAACCATTTGCTCTTGTCCTTGCCGTTCCAAATCAACAACACACATATCCAAAATCGGTGCTAGATTAGTGAAAGTTTCCATCACAGTTAAATAACTTCCTTTGTCATCAGCTTTTGCATTTAATTTTATTAGCTGTGAATCTCCCAGTCGAGATCCGATAAATAATACTCCATTATCCAAATATGTAATACATTTAGGAATAGATATTTCACCCAATAACTCAACTTTGAAATCTTTCACTACTTGAGTGTAGTCAGACTTTTTTTCTATTTCCAAAAATAGCATGAATAAATGGCCTGCCATGTCACCCAACAAATAACGATGTCCGTTAGCATCGACTTTAGCATAACAAAGTATTGTACTTTGCTGAAAGAAAAAAAACATGTAAAAATTGTAGATACTTGTAGGTATAAAATGGTAGGTATTGTAGGTAGATCAAGATAAATTATTTAACTTTACATTCCTACTGATACCCGAATCTTCACCTGCGTAATTTACTAGTAGATCAATTTTGTTTAAATTTACTCAAAGCCATGAAAAATATTATTGCATTTTTCTCCACTAACCAAATTACCTTTATCCCAAAAAATTGATTCAACATTTTAAGAAATATATATATATGTCAAACGAATCGTTTGCTTAAGTAAATTACTACCCATTAATTAATTTCCTTGCATTCATAGACTTTATCACTACAAATTTATTTAGAGATAAAATACTATTTTAAAAAATAAAATTTTACTTTTATAATTGCTGGTGCTACAGCCACAGATGTGTTGCCATCATGGTATAAAATACTTTCTTGGCCAATGATAATAGCTCCTCCCAACGGCGATGGAACTGGGATCAACATTGTAGCTTCTTTTTCAACATTATCTTGACGCCAAGGTATTTTCACGAATTCTTTATCTCGAAGAGATATCTCATGAGTTTTTACATACCTTCCATTTAAATCCTGATGAATAAGTATTATCGTGGGACTTGCACAACCGTGTAAGAATTCCACATCTTGTACTTGTAATTCATCCATTCTATAAAAATAATTTTAATGGTATAATATTGATTAGATTAATTGAAATTAGAAAATCTATTTAATACCTAATATTGGTTGCTTTAAGTTCACTGTTATCTTTGTCCAAGGGGATGATTTTGAATAATCCATGGGTCAGACGTAAACCAATAACACGTGCCTCTGGGTCTATGATAGCTAAAATAGTTTCATAAGGATTTCCGATTTTATCAGCGATATTTCCATGTGCTGTTGTAATTATGTCAATGTTTTCAATTGAACCTGTACATTCTAAGATCATAGCATTGTATCGTGTAGTCACTATAAATAGTAAGTCCTTTTGTTCATGCTAAAAATAATAGGCCGTTAAATAGGGATCCAAATTTTAGGCTAACATATCTTACAGGTGGACGAAAAAGCTTCATAACAGAAATTCTTCCATAGATGGGAACTTCTTTTATAGGTCGCAGACCTTCTG
The DNA here is from genome assembly GCA_958496175.1 of Sisyra terminalis. Lineage (NCBI taxonomy): Eukaryota > Metazoa > Arthropoda > Insecta > Neuroptera > Sisyridae > Sisyra > Sisyra terminalis. Next base: position 60,696,949 of record OY292274.1, read on the forward strand.
GTGTAACTAAATATATTTCCAGCCTTGTATTTTTAGCAACGATTAAATTGAGGTCTGTGGGAGATATGAAATTACCTACAAATAAAAATTAGGGGATTAATTTAATAATATAGAGTGGAAAAGATTTCAAGAAAATTTTTCGTACCCGTTACACACGCATTTACTGCAGTGGCTTTGTGAGCTGTTACGGTATAGTGATGAGCCATTACTTTATTAACGAAATTTACAAATTCAACCAAATTTATTGAGAACTTGAACAAATAAGCATGGTAAATTATTAAAAGCCCACCATTTTTTCATACAAGCGATTCTGTGGGAAACAAATGGGTATAACAACACTGAGCAAACAACACGTGGTTGTCTCCGTTGCCTCTGCGGAATACGTTCGAAAAAGGGGAATAATCTCGTTTAAAATTAGGTGCGTGCTTCTCGTATATTTGAGCCCAAATTTCTTTGAGACTTAAATGCGAAAAACACCCCAACAGTACCAAAGTTTGTAAATTACACAGGTTGCTCCATAAGAAAAAAAAATGACGTCATACGAAGAATTTTGAAATTGATCATTCTGAAGATATGTATGAATTTCTTCTAGATACGTCACGTATCCATCACGTAGCCACCTGTGTATTTTATAAACCTTGCAACAATACACCCCACAAATGCCATAAATAAAATATAATTGAGTAATATTTACAAAACAAAAATACGTTTTATTTAGTACAAATACATACCTTGATCAAAGTGAAAAATTATTTTTTTTAAACAAGAACCGGGAAATTTAAAATATAAGTAAACTTGAATGTTACAAAAGAACAATTTATTTATTCCGTATTATTTGTAGAGGAATTCGTAAATAAAATAAAAGTAGCTTTAATAATTACGTTTGGAACCAACCTTTTATCATTTAATTACTACACTTTAAAAAGTTGTAATTATAATTAGAAAATATAAAATGAAGAAAAAAAATTCAAAGAAATAATACCATTTTCGATTTTTAACAACAGTCTATTTATAGCCGGAATTTTTCTGAGATCACTTGTTATCAATTGTTAATCTTTGACCATTCATTAAATATATGTTAGCGTGCGTTCCTATCTAATCTTGATCAAATATTCTAAATAATATTATAATTCAATATTATTTAGAATATTTGTTCAAGATTAGATAGGAACGCACGCAAAAATATATTGTAGTAATGGTTAGGCCTGTAATAACCTACGGATGTCCAGTGTGGCACACTGTTAGCGAAACCACATATAACAAACTACAAATTCTCCAGAACAAATTCTTAAGACTGGTAGGAAACTATCCAAGAAATACGTACATAAAAAAATGCATGAAGATCTAGAAATAGACTTTATAAAAACGCACATTAAAAAATATGCCAAAAAATTTTATGAGCGGGGAAATGTAGCTGATAAGGATATACTAAAAGACCTACACTACGATCAAGGTATCTACAAACACAAAAGAATAAAACACGGGCTAATATAATAAAAGAAAAAAAAAAAAAAGTCTTTATAACTTAATTGAGATTAACCTATTAATTGTTAATACTTAACCAATTATATTTAATTTACTTAGGTACTTTTAAAACATTTTTTTTTCTTTCTTAAAAAGTTTTTTATTTTGTTTTTTTTTTTAACAATGACAGAGGGAGTTTTTGAATTTCTCCCCCTTAAAAAGGCACCCCTATAATGAAATCAAAAAATAAAAATAAAGGAAAGGGAAATGAGTAGAAAAAGTTAAAAGGTAAAATATTGTGGGAAACACAAGAAGGAACTTTTAAGTTAAACAAAAATGTTAAGATAAGTAAACAAAATTTTAAATTTGTAAACTTACAAGTGTAGATTAATTGGAGGAAATAAAGTTTTATTATTATTATTATTATTATTATTATATTTAATGAATGGTCAAAGATTATGATGAAATTGCAGCATTCGATTATATTCATTTTAATTTCGCGAGAAAGTTTGATATGTAAATATCTAGAAGTACTGATGATATGGTAGTAACATTATTTGGATTGTATGATTTTAAATTCGCGAAAATGCCAGCATTATAAATTTTTATAATTCTAGGAGTGCAATGATAGGGTATCTACGTGATTTGGAATATATGATTTTAAATTTGTGAAAGTTTCGGATATGCAAATATCTTGAAATACGGATGTTATGGTGTCTTTATTATTTGGATTGAACGATTTTGAATTCGAAATATAATATGAATCATTTTATCTTAGAGTCACCAATATAAGTTTCCAAAACGCATTTTATTCAGGTTAAAATTGCGAGATTATGAGAATTCTAGGTACTTATCTAAAACAATGAATGTTACGTGTTTAAGTTATTAGGAATATATCATTTTATATTCGTGGCAGCTTATGGATGATTGTTACTTGGAGTTGCATGTATTGTCTAAAAGAATTTTATTCATTTTAAATTCACGAGATTTTAATCATCATTTTTACTCTGAGTAGCATAAATTGAATAAAAACATATTATTCATTTCAAATTCGCAAAAATTCTAGAAATGTACGTATCTAGAAGTACGAATGTTAAGGTATACACGTGGTTAGGATGAAATGATTTATACTTCGCGAGAGTTCCAGTATTATGTGTCTAGTACTATGAATAGTAAGATCCCAATGTGATTGAAAACAAATTCTTTCCAATTCGTGGAAATTCCAAAATCATAATTTCTAGAAGGACGAAAGTTGAAGTGTTTACAGGATTTGGATTGAATGATTTATAATTCGCGATAAATCCAATATTATGTGTCTAGTACTACGAATGTTAAGATGTCTATGTGATTGAAGATAAATTATTATAAATTCGCGGTGATTCCAAAATTATAAGTTTTTAGAAATACGAAAGTTAAATTGCTTACAAGATTTGGATTGTATGATTTAAAATTCGCTAGATTTTACGCTTCATTTTTACTTAGAGCTGCAAATATTATTTTATTAATTTTAAATTCGCGAGATTTGCCTCATAATTTTTCCTTAGTTTCTAATGTGTCCTAGAGGTATTTTGTTGATTTAAATTCGCGAAAATTATAGAAATATATCTATCTTAAGGTAGGAATGGTAACGTATGCAGTGGCGTGCATTACATATAGACAAAAAGACACTGCCTACCCTACATAATTCAGATAAATATTTATAATTTTGTTCTGACATCTAGTTTTATTTTATTTACGAGTTCTATCAAATATCAATAAAAGAAAAAATCTTAACGGATATCATCCATACAGTATACAGATTATGCCAGCTCATTCGTTCGTTCAATTTCAAGTAAGCGACTGGTAATATTTGCATTGCAATGCACTAGCGCTACTGAGTCCAGCAGCGGGAAAGACACAAACTATTCGTGCCTAAATATTTATATGTGTGCACTCATAGCTATATGTGTGTCAGTGTGTGCGTTCGTATAAATCCAAATATACAGTTCTACACATACGCACGCACACAACCTCATAAAAAGTCACTGTCTTCTTACAACGCGACAATTTACGATAATTACCGAAGTAACATCGTTTCTTATTCATTAACGCTGAGATTACAAATTTGAATTTTATTGATTTCAAAAATCGATTTAACGATCAGTTAAATCTACGTACATTGTTATTATTTAATTCTAATAAATTTTAATAATGTATTATCTCTATTATCTGCATTATTTAATCCTGACGATTATATTGTCTATATTGTATTTCTTTAATAAAGTTTACAAAATGAGTCTATCTATGGATATTTGTGGTTAAAAATATCAACATCATTATTAACCCCATTAACCCTTTACCAATTAGACAACAAAATTTTAAAGTGTGAATTTTCCGAAATTGTTTTTTGCCAATCGATGGGAAATCGTTCGTAGAGGTTTGTGAAAGAAACCGTTTCGTTTGTGACAAAATAGTTTAGCGGTAATTAAATACATAAGATAAATTAATTAATTAGTCATTGATATAGTAAAATGTTAAGAAAATAAGATTTTAAGCAACATACAATAACAAAAATGAGGAAAAATTTAGGAAACGGTTGGTTAAAACCAAAACTTATAAAAAGTTAAAGAAAAATATTTTCCGAATTTCAAAAAACACTTAATGTTTTACTTTTTATATATATATATATTTGTCAAAAATTTTTTGTGTGAAAAGTTGATTTTCACAAACGATGAAAAAATTTGGATGTAAAGCCTGTTTAATTATGTTTCGATTTTTGTTATTTAGTAAAGTTTTGAGAAAATATAATTTTCGAGGAAAAAAATTAATTTCATAACTGCCTTTTGTTTCCATTTTTTTAAGGGGGGGAGGTTCTGTTTAGTTTTCCGTAACTTTTTGTTTTAGTTTTACATTTAACTAACCGTTTCCTAAATTTTCCCGCATTTGTGTTATTGTATGTTACTTCGAACCATATTTTCTTAACATTTTACTATATCAATGACTAATTAGTTAATTAATTTATTACCGAAAAACTATTTTGTCACAATCGAAACGGTTTCTTTCACATACCTCTACGAACGATTTCCCATCGATTGGCAAAAAAAAAATCGGAAAATTCACAATTTAAAATTTTGTTGGCTAATCGGTATAGGGTTCATTATTTACTCGTCATAACGACGAACTAAAACCAACATGCAGCATTTTTGATTATATTAAAGTAGCTTTTAAAAATTTCTGCCTACCCTGCCTAAAATCTCTGTGCACGCCACTGAACGTATGAAATATATGATTTTAAATTCGCGAGAGTTCCAGTATTATAAATGTCTAGTACTACGAATATTAAGATCTCTACGTGATGCAAAATATTTTTTTCCAATTCGTGGAAATTCGAGAATCAGGATTTCTAAAAGTACGAAAGTTAATATGTTTACGAGTATTGGATTAAATGATTTATAATTCCTGAGAATTCCAGTATTATGTGTCTAGTATTACAGATGTTAAGATATCTACGTGATTGAAAATAAATTATTATACATTCGCAGAGATTGCAGAATTATAAATTCCTATTTTGCTAATTCCTAATTTTCTATTTAGGCTTGCACGTTAAATTTGGACTAGTATTTAAATTTCTCATTTATCACTGCTATCACATATCACTTTAGCTCCATTGCTTTTAGTTCATTAAAAAATATAATATATCCCAATTTGTTATTATATTTTACCTGCATGATATATTTTTTCACGCTAAAAATGCTAGAGCTCAAAAAGTTCCTATTACAAAACGTTTATTTCACTGCGACCTAATTGTTTATTTCATGAATCAAACTGAGCTAGGTAGTTGAAAAGTATCAGTTTTACAAACGCCGTTCGAATTTAATTTGTAATAGTTAAAATTTAAATTGTTTGATTATTACTAACCAAATTTTTTTCTTAATAACACAATAATGAACTTTCAAATGCGATTATTATAAAAAAGTGAATATTGAAAGTGAAACAGAACCTAATGACGAATTCTCATAATTTCGGCTGAAATTAATGAAGAATAAAGAAAAATCTCGTTTTTGCGTTTCGATTTGAATGAAAATAAACGATTTTTGATAAAAAAATCCAATGCTATTTCCTACATATAGAACATATCATGATGTCTAGTTTATACGGCTGCAAATTTTGACGACGGATTCTTATAAAATGGACCAAAATAAATCGAAAATTAAGAGTACAAAAATTCTCTTTTTCGCTTAGTTCAGTGAAAAACACGGTTTTGAGTTGAGTATAGTTATAGTTAAGTATAGTTAGTACCTATATTTTTGTTTTTTATAAATTTTTACTGATAATATGATAATTTATTATCGTATGCCATTAAATACGACACGTAATTAATTTTAAAATCACGTATTTAATTTTGATGATAAATATTTTGATTATTTTAAAATTGGAAATTTGAAAACTGTAAGACATTGTGTTTCAGTCAGAATTGGGTAAGATTATAGTGAGATGGTTCCATAATTTTTTTAAGAACCGACCAATAGGATTATAACTATATTAAGTGGAGGGGGTAATTTCTCTTAATTAAATCAAATTAAATCAATAAATTTGGCTTTTATACGCACAGACGTAACTGATTGTATTAAGTCTATTTTTCGTTCAAATGATAATCGTTTTTGACATTGTAACTATGGTATATTTTGTTTACATATTTATTGAAATTTTAGTCCCATAAGAAATAACATTGGTATTTTTGGAACGAAAACCCTCTTTTTTTACGAAAACGAGACTTTTAGCATTATTAATTTTCGATTTCTTTTGGCCGATTTTATAAGAATCCGTCGTCAGATTTTGCAGCCGTATAACCTAGACACACCCCCATCGCTTTATAACTAAGGTCTTTAGCGACTCTAGAGTTAATAATCTATCGTATAATGTATCGACACTTTTTTTTTGGAAAATTTCTATTATTTCGATCGCGATAGAAAATTGAAATTTGCAATCTGAGAAATATTTGTTTTTTTTTTTTTCGGAAAAATTTGCATAGCAAATTTTGTGACTAAACATAATATTATTTGTTGAATCATCCTTAACGTTAAGGACAAAAAATATTCGGCATTTACGGGATAGTTTGCCGGGAAATCAAAACGGCAAGTTAAGGAGGTAAAAATCCAGGCGATAAATTTGGACTGAAATTGGGTCATTGAAGGGGAGTGAGTTTTCCTTATGAGGCATAGTTTTCACAATTAATTATGAAACAAAACTTTTAAGTGAATTATTGTGTGAAAAAATTTTCGTCCTGTGTGCAACAGGACAACCACAAATCCATTTCAAAGTTTCAAATAGGCCAATTTTCAAGTGCAAATTAAAGGCTAAAGGGAAGGCTTGTTTTTCTTAAATTAAATACAATATTATTTGCTGAATCATCCTTAATGTTATTGGCCAAAAATATTTGGTATTTACGGGATAGTTTGTCGGGAAATCAAAACGAAAAGTTAAGGAGATAAAAATCCAGGCGACAAATTTGGACTGAAATTAGGTTATTTAAGGGGGGTGAGTTTTCCTTATGAGGCATAATTTTCTTAATTGATTATGACATAAGGCTTTTAATTGAATTGTTATGTGTAAAAATATTCGTCCTGTGGGCATCAGGACAAACGCCATTCCATTTCAAAAATTCAAAAAGGACAATTTTCAACTGCAAATTAAAGATATAAGGGATGGTTTATTTTCCACAAAATATATTTAATAATATTGTTTGAATCATCCTTAACGAAACTCGCTAAAAATATTTAATATTTACGAGATAGAAAGCCGGAAAATCAAAACGGGAAGGTAAGGAGGTAAAATTACGTGTGACAAATTTGGACTGAAATTGGGTCATTTTAGGGGGTGAGTTTTTATTATGAGGTGTACTTTTCTCAACGGATTATAAAGTAAGGCCTTAAGGTGAATTGTAATGTGAAAAAATTGTCGCCCTGTGTGCAACAGGGCAATCACAAATCCATTTCAAAGTTTCAAAAAGGGCAATTTTTAACTGCAAAATAGGGATGTAAGGAATGGTTTATTTTCCTTTAAACGATTTTAATACTATTCTTTGAACCATACTTTACAATTCTGACTTATTTTTTTTTTTAGATTTCTTGGATATTTAGCCGGGAAATTGAAGAGGAATGGGTTAATGTTCATTCGTTTAATTTTGATGGTTTATTTTCCAATTTAAGGGGTGTGTATTCCTAAAATTGACTTTTTTTCTTAACGGATTAAGCAATCGTGAGTCGTATCGTAAAAAATCTTCTTTTTGTCAAAAAACCGCCAGAATTCCTTTTCATTGTTATTCGGAATAATGGTATAAGGGATATTGATTTTCGTTGAAATAGAACAGTTTGGAATTGGATTATCCTTAATGACTTATTAAAGTGATTTTTTGTTCGATTGATTATCCCTTGTTATGACTTCGTCAAATTCGCAAATTTTGTGCTTGTAATGTAATATGATTTTGTAAGATGTATAATTTAACCATTTTTATTCTTTGTTTCATGAATTAAATTTTGTATTTTCATTGATTTGAAGAATCTGTTTTTATTTGCATAAATAATATAAAGCCTTACTGAACTGTATCTATACATATGGTTTTCTTATTATCTAATCAACTTAATGGGATTTATATTCACATCACATTATATGTCTAATATGACAACTAAACCACATTTAACGAGCATGAAATTTAGATTAAAATTACAAATTTAAATTGTAAAAAAATTTAAAACTGAAAGAATAATTCGCATATATCTACAAATATCTATGATTATGAATCGAAGCATAAAAGAACATAAATTAAATATTTTTTTGTTTCTTCAAACGTATATCATTCGGTTTTGAATTTTCACGACGATATTTAAATACTTCCCATAAAAATATAATAAAACTGGCAAGTGTTCCCGCTGCCAAAGAAGTGAAACAAAAAAGAACCTCGTCAATTCCAACATGAAACGAATTGGTATTTAAAGATGCCGTGCATTCTAAAAGCGGTGGATGCCATTTTCTGTTTTCGTGGTGTATAATGCCCCTTTCACTTAATTTAGTTATTCTAGAAGAAAAATATAGGTATTTTGATTTCAGTATAACAATTTGTAGCTTATGGCTTTGATACGAACCCTATAGCAACGTGCTGTACTAAACTCGAATTCTTTGGTAGTGGCGTCAGTAAACGTTGCTCGGGACGAAAACTAATTTTTGCTAATTCGCAAATTGATTCTTCATCCCATGTGTCACCAGCTTGTTTATAGAATGAGTTATCGTCAACATGGAAGGCAAAACCACCCTTGTAGACCTTTTCCATGCCGACGTTAACTGCAAATTTTTGCAGGGGACGATTTCCGCGTGGAGCTAGCTTTTTGTTGTACAACGCCATTTCAATAGGATCTTTTGCATTCTAAATTTTATTTCGTTTGTTGAAAAACTATAATTGATTTTCTTACTATTATAATTACTTGAAACCAGTCAGTCATATAAGGTGTGTCTTCAAATCCAACTTCTAAGTTACTATCGGTCAAATCTTTTATGGTTCGAATGGTTTTTGGAGGTCGCATCAACAACGAAGACATAATACTACCAGAATAAAATTGAAATACGGTCCATGCAAAAAACATTAGTATGCAAACAATAATACGTCCCGAAATCAAAACAGGAATTTGTGATGTTCCTTTGAAAAAAAGGTAAACTTTCATTTAATTTGTAAAAATTATGAATTGAGATATTACCTTGTTGAGTCAAAGCTCCAAAAATGACCAAAATTATATATCCAAAAGAAGCGTCGTCCGGTTGATCATATCCTTCCACTCGAAACGATACTTTTTCAAACCACAGAATAATTTTCAATAATGCCATCATTATTATACAACATAGACATGTGGAATACCACACTTCATTTTCCAATGGGCGAAGAAAGACGTTTTTACCTCCTGTTGATACTTTTGGATGTCGAAAGAAAAACTGGGGACTTGGATAAAATTATAATCACTTTTGAAGAGGCTCAGATATTGTTAAAATTGTTTAAAATATTTTCAGAAACACTTACTGCATTCTCCACGAAGGTCCGACCAATTCCATTATTTCGAGACGATCTTTACGAATAAAAAGACCTGAGCCTCCGATGTCAATTTGTCCACTTAAAAATAAACCAACCATACCGTCATATGTGCCATTTTTTGAGTATCCCCAAGTACGAACTCGAATTATTGATAAGCTGTAAAAATGTATTTGTTGGACGAAAATACCTTCAGGAACATTACAGATATTGAAAAAAAACATAAGAGAATTCTATGGTTAAATTTAGATTGTTGCATATGAAATGTTGGACTTTTGTATGAATAAATAAGAATTAATTTCTTTTATCAAAAGCTTTTTGTTTGCATAAAATATATCCCATTTACTCCAATACACTTGTGCCAACAAGACTTTAATGCCTTAAACCTTTGTGGTAAAGATATTGATAAGTTCATAAAAACTCAAAATATATTTTCTTCATTTTCAAAATTAAAAGGTCCTAGTAAACTATAAATTGTAATTACGTGTAGTTATACATCAACCCTAAATCTCGAACCAGTTGATAATGATAACGAAATAATGCTCCTTGGTCAATATTGGTATCACTTTTCAGAAAATCCATAAACGTAATTTTAAGTTTTAAAACCACCTGAAAGTAAATGTAAAAATTAATTTCAAACTATTTCGTTTCTCTGGATCTATACTAAAACGCAAGATGCTCGAAGTTCAGTCCCAAAATTTTTTCTCCGCTCAAACTTGCTTTCCTTTTCATAAATTTGTAATCCACTTGTAAAGTTCCACACACCAATTTGGGGCTTACGCATTTTATCATAATTTGCACGCAATCCCATATTATACAAATCAATTATATTCCAAGTGAAATTATCAAACGAATCCTTAAAAAAATGCAACTCATATCAATGTAACAATGCCATTAGCGATAAGTGAGCCATTATACTTGTTCGGCAAACCATAAATTTGTGTCCAAACGTAGAAATTCATTCTCAAAAATTACCATTCTTTGCTTTTCGGTCGCCAATGCTAGCCAGTAGTAGGAAACATTAAACATATTATAATGAGATGCCTAAAAAGTAATAGTTGTCATTTCGCATTCATTTACTATCTCTTTATATGCTTTTACTTTTTGAATAACTTCCACAGCGTTTGTACATTCTAAATCAATCACAACTCCTAATGAATTAAAATCCAATTTCAGTTCATTGAGTGAATCGTCATCATTTAATTCATATTTATTCAAATTTATTATGTTTAGCATGAGTTGGTGTGTTAGGAAATTATTTTTGATGATAAAACCTGTAAATTTTATGACTTGTATCTATTCATGTTTTATTCATGGTGCGTACTGAGATTTTAATTTGGTGAAACACCACTACAGTCATTGGACATGCTAAGAACTATCAAAATAAATTTTACGTGAAATTTATAATTAATAATTTTGAAGACTCAATTGATATGTTAAATTTAAAAAAAAAACGTTTGCCTTTGTTATGACTGCACGGAAATAAATAATGAGAATATATATTTTCCTTTTTACATAGATTTCATTGGCCATCATTTCAAAATAAAAAATAGCTTAGGCAACCCACATTACGTTTTCGTATAGATAGTTGTGGGACTACTTCAAAATGGGGTTCTTTTTAACAGGGGGTTTAAGATCCGTCATTTTCAACGTTTTTGAATTAAAAAAGATTTGATATTTGTCAAAAAAAAAAATTGAATAAAAAAGCTACAGTTAAATAGCCAGAAATTTCATATATTTGTCACGATTCTCTGGTAGATTTTAAGTTGGAACCAAACTACTCATTTTGAACACTTACTACTTGAAGAACAACACATGAAAATCACCCCCGAGCTGAGTAAATTTTCGTGAAAAAAATCCAAAATTAACGAGCCATAATTTTCGGTGCAAAAATTTGCATGTAAAAAAGAAATCTTTAACAACAATAAAACCAAAACTCTAAGTAGCATTGTTAAGAATTTGAATAGGATATTATTATCGCACAAGCATATTTTTTTACATTACTCTTATATATACCATTTAGATTGCATGTTTGCAAAATTATTGCCATTTACTGCCTAATTAGACTGTTGAAAAATTCATACGAACATTTTTTTTTTGTTTCAAATGAGTCATTCAATGATTTCTATTAGAAAAAAAAATATCTTTTTAAATTAGTGAATTTTTAATTAGTATATATGAATACGATAAAAAAAATTCGAGGTCAAATTTAAGATATTTAATTGCATTTGAAACGGATTATTTTTTCTTATGAAGTGTTTAATTTAATTGTAATTTAATTTACTCGATTTTCATGAGAATTTAAAATTGTATTGTACTTCCATGAAGTCTTATTAAAATCCCTTTAAAAGTGCAAGAAGAGCGCGCGGGTGTTGTTTTAATGCATTTTTAAAGTGTTTGGAAAAAGTATCACCAGATAGCGCCAAGAAATTGCGTGTGTATTTGTGTATATGTGTAATATAGTTAGTGCGGATGTGTGAAAGTACATAGTTAGATCAAGCACAACAAAATTAGTCAATAATAACGTAAAGGTGAGGAAATTAATTGATTTTTTTGCACAAAACTCCCCTAAAATGAATAATTCTCACGATAGTGCGTTGTTTTATGTTGGAAATGTTAAATGTTATAGTAATTCTGTGGCGTATTTGACATTTGTGTTCGATTTATTTTGTATACGAAGAACATAGAAATTTCAAATATGGCCGTGCGTCAACGATGAGTCTATTTTGTTATTAGATTTGTGTTAACAACTTTCCTAATCTATGAATCATAGTTTTACCAAAATTGGCCATTAATTGCGTTTGGAAATTTGTCATAAACACGTGTGTGTTCCAATGTTTTGATCATTTTGTTAAATGCATTGAAAATTGAATTTTCTGAACTTGACATTTGTGCTCCCCATACTCCAAGTTCCCTTCAAGATGATGTCATTGGACAACCGAACGGGTGGTTGCTTTCAATATTGATCGGTCGGAAATTTTTTAAATCGTTTTATTTTTAACCCACAATTAACTCTTTCAAATCATAAATGTCAATCATATTTTACAAAAATTTTCCCTAAAAAAAAAAAAAAACCTCAATCTACAATAAGATTTTTTTTTTTTTTGGGTTTTTCTCGTAATCACTTTCAAGTGTTACGATCAATGTGTTAATTTTCCTTGTTACAGATGTTGACAAAGTGTCTTTAAACATTTATACCGACATATAGAAAGTTTAAACCATATTTATTTGTAATTTTAATTATATTCAGTCAACGTTGAAACGAACGAAATGAAAATGGTGCTGTCACAGAGGCAGAGGGAGGAGTTGTACGTATTCCTTATATAATTTCCTATCCAAATTTGTAAATTTCACATGATGTTCTTTTCAAGGAATAAAGCCATAGCTGATTATTTAAGTAGTAATGGCTACATGGAAGCCTTAGAAGCGTTTAAAAAGGAAGCCGACATGCCTGGAGAAGTGGAACGTAAATTCGGGGGTCTCCTCGAAAAGAAATGGATATCCGTCATTCGTTTACAGAAAAAAGTGAGATTATCTCTCTGTTGTTTTTCTACTTGATCTAATTTGTTGAAATTAGGTTATGGAATTAGAGTCTAAGTTGTCGGAAGCCGAAAAAGAATTTATCGAAGGAGCGCCAACTCGAAATAAACGTACACCTACTGAATGGATTCCGCGTCCACCGGAAAAATATTGCTTGTCAGGCCATAGGGCAAGCATTACGAAAGTTCTTTTCCATCCGGTTTATAGTTTGTTCGTTTCGGCTAGTGAAGATGCTTCGATTAAAGTGTGGGATTTTGAAACGGGGGAGTATGAAAGAACTCTCAAAGGACATACTGACTCTGTACAGGACATCGCATTTGATCACACAGGAAAACTTTTAGGTAATCTTCTAATAAGGAAAAGATAAGAATGGTGTTTCGGCCCTAAATTCAAGATATGAGTGGATAGGCCTTGTTGGGGACATTTGCGAGGTCTTATTGAACATAGTGATACTAGAGTCGAACCTCCATTCGTATTCTTGTACGTTTTTAATACTAAATATTACATAATTTGATTATTTTTTTAGCCTCTTGCAGCGCTGATATGTCTGTGAAAATATGGGATTTTGCGATGACTTTTGAATGTATTAAAACAATGCACGGACACGATCACAATGTGAGCAGTGTGGCTTTTATGCCAGCCGGCGATTTTCTAGTCTCGGCATCTAGAGATAAAACGATTAAAGTCTGGGAAGTAGCTACGGGGTAAGAACATTAGTTTTGTTAAACTACAGTAAAAGATATAATAGCCGTTATATAATATGTAAAAATATGATGCGGTCTTATACAGCTTAAAAAAGTAAACTATAAAAAACATCTAATTTGAAGATATAATAGCGTTTTTAGTTTCTTCATATAAATATACGAAAATGGAAACTTTTTTTCGGCTTGAAGAGATTAGGTATTAAATAGAATTGTTCACTTTCTTACTAACCTGGTCCATATCAAACATATTAGTATTAAACGGCGAAAATTTTGTCGAATACATTTTCCATGTAACACGTTGAAAAAATGATATAGACATGTGTTTTATTATTTTACAATGTTTGTCACTTCATGTACTGTTTTGCTAACTACCTCCCACAACACGGAACGTTATTACGATGATATAGGAAGATCTGGAATTATAAAGTACGAACTTTGATATTAGGATAGAATCACTAGTGATTATTTACGCGGGTTTCTACTTTTTCGTTAGCATCAGCACTAATGAATATTTTTTTAGATACTGTGTCAAAACGTATACAGGCCATGCTGATTGGATAAGGATGGTTAGACCTTCCACCGACGGCAGCTATTTAGCATCGTGCTCAAATGATCATACTGTACGAGTTTGGATGACAAACAGCAAAGAATGCAAAGTAAAGCTTCAATCATTTGCCGTAAAATATTTATAAAATGGAAAAACTTGTTTTCTTGAAAGGTTGTTCTTCGCGATCATGACCATGTAATTGAATGCATTGCATGGGCTCCGGAATCGGCACATGCAGCCATTAACGAAGCAGCGACATCGAACGATAACCGGAAAACGGGTGCCAACTATCAAGGCCCATTTTTGGCATCTGGTTCACGCGATAAAACCATTCGAATTTGGGATGTGGCAACGGGTGTTTGCGTTTTTACTTTAATCGGACATGACAACTGGGTACGAGGTCTTGTTTTCCATCCCGGTGGTAAATACTTGATTTCTGCTAGCGATGACAAAACTTTACGAGTATGGGATTTACGTAATAGACGTTGTTTAAAATCTTTAGATGCACATAAACATTTCTGTACATCAGCTGGTAAGTATACAAAAAAGAAGCTACCTTACAAAATGATTTATTAATTATTTTTTTTTCGTATAGACTTTCATAAAACGCATCCTTATGTAATAACTGGAAGTGTCGATCAAACAGTAAAAGTATGGGAATGTCGTTAGATATCAATAATCAAGAGGCTTGCGCTTTATTTAAACTTAAGTTATTTTTAAATAAAAATATGCTCTGTGTCGTACAGTTTTGTCATACTTTGAAAAACCGAAAACTTGCAGAGTTACTCCGATATTTAAATATCCAGCATACAATTACCAAATATTTGGAAATTATTTAAATTTACATCTTATTTCTTTTTATTAATCACAATAAAGAAGAAACTACTAAGTAGTTTTTTTCTGCAAATGTATTTATTATGAATATTTTAAAATGGTTACTCTCAATGCAATCAAGCCTTTATTATGATATAGTTCCGTTCAAATCTATTTCTGTATGTCAGTTTAGCGTTTATCGATAAATAAATTAGTTTCTGAGGAAAAAAAATATTTAAAAATCTGTCATTTTTTCCAGAAAAAAATCAATAACCCCTTAATATTAATCGAGAAAACGCTATCCGAGAAAGTGACGTAGACTATGGGACTATATCTTTACATATAAATGCATAAATCTTATTTAACTTTGTTTCGAATTTAAATACATATAAATATTTAAAAAGAGGGGTCTTATGTAGTATTTAGGTATTTAGTGAAATCATTTGATTTGTCTGCGATGGAAATTGTTTTCTTACAAGAATTTTATATAAAAAGAAAAAATTGTTCAAATATTACTAATCGTAAGAACTTGTTTTAATCAGCAATTCATTGATGACCCCAAATTGTGTGTTACACCATTAAAGACCTGAAGATATTTACTATCAAAATATTTTTTGCTTTAACAAAATTATATTTAAAAGTCGTTATCTAAGAGGAAATAAGTTACATATATTTTTTTAGTTTTTTTTTCTTTGTTCTAGCAAAATGATTTTTATAAGTTTCAAAATAGAATTTTATTTTTTTTTTTGTAAATAAAGTACATGTAATATTTATTTTATGATTTTTTTAAATTGCAATTTTGTGGGTGTTGCAATTCTTAAGACAAATCGAATCACAATAAAATACAATTCTTTTTTCAGAAATATTAAAAGTAATTTATAAATTTTATTGTTTGAATTAATGCAGCCATTTCCTTCATAATAGACGAAAGTGGTAGCCACTGAAAAGATTCCAATTTAATTGTACTAGAAATTTTAAAAATGATTTTTATTGGTTTGTAATGTTTTTAAAATATATTAGTTTTAATAAGCTTCAAGAGGAAAAAAAAAATATGTAAAAGTAATTAAACTGTAGATTGTAGATTTGATGAAATTAAAACATGCTACTCTATTATATTTGTTCAATGTATGAGAAAAAAAATATTTTAATCACCCAAAAAATTCAAAAGTTAAACAGCCGTAATTATAATTAATACTATATTATTATAAATTAATAATTTTTAGAAAGTGATAAATATAATATTGATAATGTTAATTTATGATTTTCACACTTTGTCCGACTTGCGAATGTAATAATCAGCTCTGTTACATTTATAAGTAATAAATCGCATACCATGAAACAGAAAGCTTAAAATTGGTGTTTTTTTTTTCTCGTTATTTTTTTTTCAGGTTTTTCCTAATTTCCATTTGTCCTAAATATTTCAAATGTCAGCGTTCTCTTACATTAGAATGAAATTGCATTCTGTAATAATTATGTGTTATTTAATGCATTGTTTCTTACTGTATTAATTACAAAATACTTGGAATTGTAAAAATAATTTTTAAAAAAATAAGTTGTTTAGTTTTGTTTTCACATTCTGGAAAAACTGCATTTTTAAAAAAGAAATTCTAAATACTTTTTTTGCACATTGTGCAATTCTCGGAAAAAGTATATAGTATGTTGCGTATGTTTTGTGATATTCCAGTACTTAATCAGAAAAATGAAGATATTTAATTTGGTACGAAATTAAAAATAAAAAGTGAATTGTTAACAGATTATATTTGAACAAATTACATAATATTATATATAACAGACGTTGCAAAATTTCAAAGATTTATAAATGAGATGCAATTAACTTTAGAGAAGTATGTGACCATATATACATCTCGGTATAACTGGCTTATCGATTATACTGAATGCTAAAAGATTTTTTTTTAAAATGCAAATTCTTATTTTGCAATAAACTTTAATGATTATGTTGATTCATATTTATTTTTTAACTAAACAAGTTTATAAAGGAAAATAAACTATGAAAAGAAAAATTATGAAAAAATGAACTCGTAGATACGTACTATAATAATTATAAATTCATGTTAGACATATATTTCAATATTTTCAGTTTTCTCTAGAATTCTCTAGAATTCAGTTGGAGTTAGCAATAAGATCCAGATTTGTATTTCAAATATGACTCAAACAAATGGAGCTGCATCAGTATGGAATCTTATTACTTTATTAATATTTCTTTAAGTAGGGAAACAGATGTAGAACAGCGTATTTAGAGTAATTTTCAAGAATGTTTTTAACACATTTGGAATTAATTAATTTATTAAAACTTTAATGTTATTTTTTTACTTCTCACAAATATTGAATAACATTTATTGAATTTTCCAAACATTTTTCTTGACAAATCCCAGAGATATCAGCGGCTGCTCATTGTAAGTCGCCACCCGGATAGGCAGTTTGCCTATATCCTGGAGGTCACAATTTTTATCTGAAATCAAATTTTCAAAAAATAAATAAATAAACACTTTTTTATAAGTGTCTCTTCTATTTGAAATAGAACTACAACAAAAAAAATGATTTTTTTTAGAATTTGAAAATGAAGTAGATTTTTTCACCGTTTTTTTGGAATAAAAAATAGTAAAAATATTGATATTGTTTATAGGATATTTGAAGTTCAACTAGAGAGT
Source organism: Sisyra terminalis (assembly GCA_958496175.1). NCBI lineage: Eukaryota > Metazoa > Arthropoda > Insecta > Neuroptera > Sisyridae > Sisyra > Sisyra terminalis. The sequence goes on from OY292274.1 coordinate 60,714,739, forward strand.
ATATAAATAAAGAAAATATAAGTGTGTGCTAAATTTGATAGTAATTGATTAAAAACTCTACTTGATAGATTGTATACAAATTTGAAATGAGTAGTTTCTAAAGAAATGGTGATATTCTAGAAAATGGCGATTAACTAAAATAAGTAGCTGAAAAGTTTAATTTAAAGCAGTAATGAATTAATTCAAATCTCTTACCCGTAAATCAGTGATTCCAGCGCTATGTAGCAATCCTTTTTCAACTTCATATGCTTCGTTTTCAACTTGGAGTTTATTTTTGAGCTTTCTGAGCTTCCATACTGTCCTAAGAGTTGTTCTCTTGAAGTTTTATGAATATAATTTGAAATAGCTTTACAAGCGATTTAAAAGGAAAAAATTGATTTTTTTATAGCCTCAACATCTATGTCCTCCCTTAAACATATAAAACATTGACAATAAAAACTAAAATTAATTTGCCTCTTTTGATTTAAAGATAAAAATTTGAGATTAAAGGAATTCCATAGGAATCATAAGCTTTTAACAAATTTGTCTTACGGAAATCGCAAAATCAGAAGATTCGACTTTTTAATTACGTATACTGTATTTAAATTGTATCCTTGAATGTTATTAATAAAAGAAAAACAAAGCTTTGTAAAGATCTAGAGCTAGAAGCGTGGGGATTCCAAGAAAGATATTTTAATGATACTTAAGAGATATTTATTGCTAATAAAGTTCTAAGATTTAAGATCTCTAATTTAATCAGTGACGAAACTAAGATTTTTAGGCCCATCAGCAAATCCATATAACGGGGCTTCAATTCTACTAATAGTTTCTTTATTTCTATGAATATGGAAAATTATTTTTCAACTGATGAAAAAAGACTGAAAGAGATATTATAACAGAAACATACCATATATTTAAATGATTTTTCGTCTCGATTTTCCTGCCCCAAATTTATCAAATAAAATCAATAGCTCTTTTTTCCTTAATAGCAATGATTTGATCTCCCATTCCTTCTGCAGAATGATCTTCCACTGAAAAAAAAATACCAAAAGGTTTCTTATATTTCAAAACACTAACAATGTTTAAAGGAATTAAAAGAGGTTCCCCAAAACCGGGGACCCAACATCATCGCTTCCACTTGCTACCCTGTAGCTAAGCCATTAAGTTTAATTAGTTTATGTGAAAAAAATACAAAGTGAAAAACAGGAAAATTTGTTTTTAATTGACTGAAAGTTTGATCTAAAATTTAAATATAATTTAAGAGTTACTAATACAATTTTTATAAAAAATAAATAGCAAACGTATGAAAGTTTAGCTTAATGAAAGTTTAAAAAAGTAAAACTTTTGGTAAAAAAATTGTTACTATAAAACAATTTTGGTAATGCTTTGAAAGTATTTTATTTAAGTTTTGTATACTATCTTTATATACAACATAAATATGAACATAAAACATAAAATAAACATGAACATAAATACATACAAAAAAAGGAGGAAATAATTTCAGGATAACAAATACTCATTTGATACTGTTTTTCCTTAAATTTTTCTTCACTTTTACTTATATTAACTCACTTTATCGTTAGTTTGTAAAGTACGGAACTTATAATCTCATTTTTCACTCATTTTCCAGCACTTTATCGGATTGAAATTTGGCATACCTGCTTACTTCCGATAACAACGCATTAAACCGTTGTAAAATTTAATAACCACCAAGTATTTCTACTTTAATTATTAAGTAATATTTAACTTTGAATGAAACTTAGGTTGCCTACCTTCATAGGCGTATATATTTTGAAATAAATTACAATTAATTAGTCAGATCCGTCAGATCATTGAGACAATGATTGACAAAATGGATATTAAAAATATATTGAAAGATTAAAACGAGAAAAAAATTAATAACGTCGCTTCTATTGATAAAATGCACTAAAATGGTAAAAAATAACTTTACGATCGGAATCTTCGTACCGATTGCACCATCGATATTAAGGCGATATTAGCCAATTAATGAGAATCATCTACTACCAAGTAGTGTATCAAAGCGAGGGGCGCAATTTTGCTTACAATTTGGTTATATGTTTTTGGAACATTTGGTACAGCTAGAGAGCTTATGATTAACACATTAATTGGCTATTATTGCCTTAATTTCGATGATACAATCAGTGGCGTAGCTAGGTAACCAAGGACCCTTGGGCAAATTAAAAAATGGGGCCCAACTGCTATGTAAACTGATTAGCTTTTATCAAATAAAAATATGAAATATACAAATACTTTAAAAATGCTAAGCCCTTTAAGCTCTTTTTTGTGCACTGCAGGGCAGGTAATCAAAAATATAAAACAGTAACGACATAAATTACAGTTAATACTTGGTGTAGGTTTGGCTAATAAAACGAAATAGATAAGATTCAAGAGTTTATTATATAAAAGTCGGACCTACCAACTGACTAAATAACAATTATTTTTACAATTTTTCCTAGCTTTAGTTTTCGCAAAAGTATCAATGACTTCGTTTAAATCCAGGCTTGATGCGGTTTTGTTTTCAATTGCTATTAGCGATAAATGTCGGAGTCGAGTTTGGCCCATATTATTTCTTAAATAATTTTTTAACTACTTTTAATTTGCTAAATGACCTTTCAGCTGTTGCAGAAGTGACGAATTGTAAAGAATAATAATATTGCTGTAAATACTTCCGTTAGGTCGCATTCTAGCACTCCATTTTTGCTCATTATTTCCTTACATAATTGGTGAACTTCCAACTGAATTTCCAAAAGTTCAGTTCGATCAAGATTTCTGGTAAGGATTCGAGGGCTCCCTGAGCTTGAGGGCCCCGGGGCACTGCCCCGCCTAGCCTCTAGGTAGCTACGCCACTGGATACAATCGGTATGAAGATTCAGTTCATTAATTTAATTTTTACCTTCTTAGTGAATTTTATCAATACAAGAGAGATTTTTAAATATTTTTTAAAAATAATTCAATCAGGACTCAGAAAAGTCTCTTTTATTATCTACCAATAAGCCTAATGTAATATGTGCCACCAAGTAAGTGATAAAGCTTTCTTCAATGAAGCAGATTTTTAACCAATGGGATTGTGGCATTTAAATATGTTCATTTGTTTTGATTGTTGAAATTTTAAAAAATTTTCATAGCCACTCCCAAGGTGATGAAATGATGCCGTTTACATAATATACGAATAAGTAGATGCTTTATGGAATGTTTTCTACGATGACGTCATTCGGGGTCTATCGATACATGAATTATAATTAAAGGGTTCGATTTAAAAATTCTGTAAAGCAAACAGCAATAATTAAGAATACTTAAATTAAATTTTTGTATTTGGAAAATACATTACATTTTAATATAAGATATATGAAGTAGGTAATTCACTGAGAAAATTAATATTGCAATTATGTGTAATAATATAATATAGATATTGTAATGAAAATTGTAAAAATTATGATAAAGAGTTTTGAATTTGACAAATAAAACTGAAATGAATCAAATAAAATTCATTACTGATCAGATGAGCAACAACGTAATAATTAAAAGAAATACAATTACAAAGAATGTAAGAATTCGAATGTAAAAAAGAAATTTTAAATAAAATAATGTAAAGAATAGAATGATGAAAGTCTGGTCCTAGGACCTAGATTACGATATTCCTATAGAAAATTTTATTTTTTTCCGTGTACGATGCAGAAAAATCTTTTTAATCTACTTTATTGAATTACTTATTTTCAACTTTGTTGTAAAAGTTTTAATTCATTTCAACAGATTTACTTATCTGAGTACTTACGCAATTGAATCCATTTGTACCCCAAAAGCGAAATCTATATCTTATAAAAACTATGGTTCAATAAATTTTAATTAAACTGTAATTTACTTAATAACTTAATAATGACTTTTAAAAAAATCATATTTCTTATGACACTTAAACTATACATTTTTTTTTTTGGAAAACTCTTTCCAAACATGGACTTATATTATATATTGTTTTCTGTGAAGTGTATCAAATACCTACCTATAATTTATCTAAATTGCCAAATGAAATATCTCAAAAAATTTCATATTGCCGTAGAAAAACGATAACTTTTCCTTCTCTTATCTGAAATTAATAATAATAAGAGGCGTTTTAACACCAATATATCATTAATCTATGTAGACTGTTGAGTTTTGTAATGCAACAGTGTCGGCTCTGCTGATAGCATATTGTCGGTTGCAAAATTTCGAGAATGCAAAAACAAAAAGAAAAATTATATCGAAAACGTCGTAAGACTAGCAGCCGCCGCCGAGACTGTGGCCAATGGTATATAGTCAAATGGTAGTCATCGTAAAGATAATTCGAAATGAGGCAAGAAGGTAAGCAATGCAAAAAGAAATTCACAACGTTTGAAAATTGTACAATTTAAAGTAAAATGTTACATTGGCGAGAGCTGTTATTACTATTATTATTATTACTATTACAATCATCGTAAAGTCTATAATTATCCGGTTGGCACGCGTGACGACATCTTAATAACATCATTTTTCCGCTAAGCTCCAAGTGGAAGACCCGAAGACCGACAACAATGGTTTTTTTTTTCATTTCGAGAACACACCCGCAACGATTTTTACGACTTCTTCAATAAATCGTTTCATTTTGCTCAAAATGTACTGTACATAATCGCAATTATTACAGCCATATTTCTTCGATTTCCGTCATTATGATTTTCGTTTTATGTTGCACGAAATTCAAACAATCGACTTTTTTGATGTTTGCAAACCAATCATTTGCTAATTACTTGGCTATACAACATCGAATAATATGCACTTAATTCATGGTAGCGATACGTATTCTGGAAATTGGTAGGTAATAGTTTGAGCATATTGAATGCACTTTCTTTCCCGCAAAATACAAAGAAAAATTTACTTGATCAACGTTGAATTGCTAAAGAATCTGTTGATGACTACCTGTGCTTATAAATTTTGAATTTGAATGTGATTTCTATAGAAAAATTAAGTCCTTTACACTCTAAGACCAAGTAAAAGGAAATAATCACTATCTAATTATTACAGTTTTTGATAAAAATAATTTTTGTACCCGAAGCTTTGTTTGCACCATCATTTAGATAGAGGGAATAGAGGGAAAAAGTATAACCATCCTTACTGGATTTATTTAATTCTTCAGTGGTCCCTTGTTGACAGTGGCGTGCACAGAGATTTTAGACAGGTTAGGCAGAAATTTTTAAAAGCTATTTTAATATAATCAAAAATGCTGCATGTTGGTTTTAGTTCGTCGTTATGATGAGTAAATAATGAACTCTATACCGATTAGCCAACAAAATTTTAAAGTGTGAATTTTCTGATTTTTTTTTGCCAATCGATGGAAAATCGTTCGTAGAGATATGCGAAGGAAACTGTTTCGATTGTGACAAAATAGTTTAGCGCTAATAAATTAATTAAGAAAAATTAATTAATTAATTAGTCATTGATATAGTCATTGAAAAAAACAGGCAACTCAGAAATTAATTTTGCCCTCAAATTATATTTTCCCAAAATTTTACAAAATAACAAAAATCGAAACATAATTAAACAGGCTTTTCTCCAAAATTTTTGCATCGCTTATGAAAATCTACTTTTCATACAAAAAATTTTTGAAAAAATATTTAGTAGAAGTAGAACATTAAGTGTTTTTTGAAATTCGGAAAATATTTTTCTTAGACTTTTTTTTAGTTTTAGTTTTAACCAACCGTTTCCTGAATTTTCCGGCATTTTTGTTATTGTATGTTGCTTTAAACCTTATTTTCTTAACTTTAACTATATCAATCACTAATTAATTAATTTATCTTATGTATTTAATTACCGCTAAACTATTTTGTCACAAACGAAACGGTTTCTTTCACAAAACTCTACGATTTCCCATCGATTAGCAAAAAAAAATTTCGGAAAATTCACACTTTAAAATTTTATTGGCTAATCGGTATAGGGTAAATAATGATGTTGGTATTTTTAACTACAAGTATCCATAGATAGACTCATTTTGTAAACTATAAAGTATATAAGAAATACAATATAATCGTCAGGATTAAATAATACAGATAAAAGATGTTATATTATTAAAATTTATTAGAATTAAATAATAACAATGTACGTAGATTACTGATCGTTAAATCGATTATTGAAATCAATAAAATTTAAATTTGTAATTGCAGCGTTAATGAATAAGAAACGATGCTACTTCGGTAATTATCGTAAATTGTCGCGTTGTAAGAAGACAGTGTCTTTCTATGAGGTTGTATGCGTGCGTATGTGTAGAATTGTATATTTGTATTATTGTTTTTACACGAACGCACACACTGACACATATATAGCTATGAGTGCACGCATATCAATATTTAGGCACGAATAGTTTGTGTCTTTCCCGCTGCTGGACTCAGTAGCGCTAGTGCATTGCAATGCAAATATTACCAGTTGCTTACTTGAAATTGAACGAACGAATGAGCTGGCATAATCTGTATACTGTAAAGATGATATCCGTTAATATTTTTTGTTTATTGACATTTGATAGTACTCGAAAATAAAATAAAATTATATATCAGAACAAATTTATAAATATTTATCTGAATTATGTAGGGTAGGCAGTGTCTTTTTGTCTATATGTAATGCACGCCACTGATTGTTGATGTCTTTTCCACCGATGTTTATTGAAATTGGGCTTTCTTCTTAAGACTTTCAGCATACAACATTTGTTAGTTTACCTTTTAGTTTTCTACTTTCGAAATTTTTCCCATTTCAAACTCAATGTATTATGGTAAGAGAATTTCTTGTAATTGAGCAAAGTTCGTTACCTAATTGCTGTCCCCAATTTTCCACGTTTCAACCACAACTTGATCGAATTTCGATTCACTTAAACCTGATCAATTACGCGTTAAAAGTGTCAAGATCGACTTCCAACACGGAGACGTTGTGGTCGAAAATCTCTCAAGAAATATCATCCTTTCCCGTCTTTCCCTACAGTTACATCGAACGCTTTGTTTTCCACTGATAATTCATGCCATGATTCATATTCCAACTCCCACGGATCGTCAAAGTTAAAGAAAAACTGTCAAAAATATCGAAAAAAGAATTGCAGTGAGAGGTATATAGACAGATATACATAGGTAGTTAATATAATTGAAACAGAATCACGCATAGATTATGATTATGTAATATTATAAATAATTTTCTCGTTACTTTTATCCGTTATTATGCATTCCAATTGTTCAAGGGAATTGAAAAGAAATGAAAAAAAGATATATAATGTTAAACGAACGAACGAGAGCGTGCGACAAATCTCAATTCTCGCCAATTCCAATTGAATCATCTTAGCATAAAAAATAATTTTAAATAAATCATTGAATACATAGAGTGATTTAAAAATCGCAGCACTAACTGTAATTACGTATTCTTGAAATAAAATTTAATTCATACATTCTTTAAAATACGGAAACTCGATGTTAACATTAAGTTTTCAGCCAAGAAAAGTATAGATTCCCTTTTTATTCCTCCTGGATTTTGTTGCGTTTTGTTTTCGAAACAAAATTGGTTAGTAGCAAGAATTCACTACTGTCCAGTAACAATAAAATAGTGATGTCATACAAAGTTTTCAAAATAAGATTTTGTCGCTGACTTTGAACAGTTATACTGTGTACAAAAGATATAGAATATATTGCAGTCCAATTTATGTAGTACTAGCTGATCCCCGCAACTTCGTCTGCGTAATGTAGGTGTACATTATGTTTTCTTTTCAAATTTGTCATTTGTAGTGGTATATGAAAATTTTTATTTTTCTTATTTCTTATACAAAAAACATAATCATACTTAAAAACACTACTTTGTCTACTTGAAAAAGACAAATTTAATAAACTGTTGCAAAGAATAAAATACTTCTGTGTAATAAACAAATTAATTTTCAAAAAATATTTATAAATATCTTAAAAAGAGTATGTCTATTGCGTATAGCTACGGTAGGTATACCTACCGTAGACCAAATAATCTGTAAATCAATCAACATCTATATATAAATAAAAAATATCGCCAAGTTCAATAAAGTTGGTCTTAATTGTAAGTAAAATGGGGTGACCATGCGACATTTTTCAAATATATTACATTTTTAAACTTGTGATATCTTTCGAATGGAATGTTTAAATTGATTAACTCAAAAATTTATATAATGGTATTGAAGCAAACTTAAATATGAATTCATTTATTTTGATAAGGATTAATCCCAAAGTCTAAATAAAGAGATTTTATAGCGGTGGCATTTATATATATATTTTTTAAAATGAAAAACACTTATTGTGATATAACTATAATAGTTAGACATATGCTGTCGCTCTATTTTTTGTAGATAATGATATGTTCTGCAAAATCTTACTACATTATTTTGTTTTATAACCAATAGTTTTCGCAGCGCACGCGATAAAATAATGTTTTTTGGTAATTTTTTCAGACCTTGGGTTACATTATTGGAGTTTTAGTATGGATCCTTAACTTTTTTGAAAATTTAATAGCCTATGTTCACCGGAAATAGTGTAGCTTCCCAATAGTGAAAGAATTTTTCAAATCGGTCAAGTAGTTTCGGAGCCTATTCAAAGCAAACAAACAATCAAATCTTTCCTCTTTATAATAATAGATAGATAAGTTAATATAATAATTTATTTTATGTAAGGTTCAATTCCAGTGTAAATTAAATTAAAGTGTTTTTCGTTGGCTATCAGACTTGTTGGAAATAAAAAAAATCATACTTGAAAGCTAAAAATCGTTTTTTACAGTTTTAATTTTAAATTTTAAACATAGTTGAGGTCTATTTATAAAAATATTGTTAAAATGTTGTTAACATTAAAAACTTTCAATAATACTTTCAGAGCTTGAAAAAGTCTTGACAATAAAGACGAAACGTAGCAAAACCAATGATTGTTTAAATTAATTTAAAAATATATTCCAATTACCCGTGAACCTGATATTATTATAATAATTCAAATACTGGAACCTTAGTTGCGCATCTAATAATTATTTTTTACGACTAGGGTACGTTTTTTCCTATTGATCATCTAATAGTATCCGAAAAAATGTTGCAAAGATAAGGATAACTTATGATTAAGAAAAGATTGAATCCCTTCCGTTTATCGAAACCAAAATCATTAGAGGATTTTAATAATAGAGAACAGTAAATTTGTGTGAGGAGTTTGGAATCATTCTATATGATACAGTTAGTGATAGTAGATGAAATTTGTAAGAAAAAGTTTGAACTACCTAAACTTAACAAGGGAAATGATGAAGACATTAAACTTTTGTTTAGTACCGTAGACGATTAACATTACAATAGTTGATTCTGATTTGTTTCCCAACTGGGACAAAAACACTAGCGAAAAACTAGACTGCTAGATACCTACTTATATTAATTATGTAATGAAAGTTTCAAAGCTCACGCAATTGTTTCTCGCCTCATTTGTTTATGTGACACGTCACGTTATTCAATTTTTTCGGTCATTTTTCTTTCATTTGTTTTTGCCAATTGGCATATTTACCTGGGAATTGATTCTGTTGTATCTACCTATGTGTTATTTTCTTGATATACTATTTTTTTTTTTTTTTTTTGAAATGACAACATAATTATTAATGTTGACAATAAGGAAAATAAAATGCAATTTCCTGCAAATATTATACAATAGTACGATTATTTGACGGTTGACATTATCAAATTGATGAAAAAATCCGGAAAATTGTTGTGATGTTCCATGTCATTTTTGGCAAGATTATATTATATAGTGTCTTCGTGATTTGGTCTTGGAAAAAATTCTTCCGGTTGGCTCCAATTAGACTTGATTCGTATATTGTAGCGACGAAAATGAAGAGTTTAAAGATGAAAATGAAAGTTGTTAAAATGATTGGGATCCAATTAATTTTAATGTGTAATTGTCGGAGAGAAAGATTTTCACAATTGTTGGTGCACGAAGGCCGAAGACCGAGTCGATCGTATGGGAGCTGTGGAAATCTTCTGCTTTGCTTTTCTTCTTCGTAAGGATCGACCATGAAAGCCATGCAAAAGAGGCGATTTGCTCGTCTAATTGACTCAGACCGGAAGTGCGCAATGAATCGAAACGGAAACCGTCTTTCAGATGTTCCGAAAAGGGGAAAATTGGAAATTGGTACTAGCAAATTTGGCCTAATTTAAGGCGAAAAAAATTTAGATGGTTTGCTTAAATGAGGATGTGAGCAAATCGTAGGTACCTATACATAACGCATGCGTCTTTCACTCAAGAAAAACAACTTTTGTTTTAGATTCTCAATTTTTTTTTTTTGGAATTTTCTCATAATTTAAATATAATTATTACACTTAATTAACTTCATTACACACTAAGTTGAAGACAATGAGTCCCAAAAAAAAATTTAAACGAAAGAAAAAAAATGTATTAAATTTAATAGGTTCATTATACATAATTCATTTTTGTCTTACGAGATTTTTAACTGTTGTCTTAGTATTAAAAATTCCGAATTTGATTATACAAGAGAGTGCTTTTTGGGATGTCTTTCGTTTCCATTGTTCATTAATAAATTCTAGGAAGTGATGGGAGAAAGAAATGAAGAAATTTTTATATGTATATGAACATAAAAAAAAATGAGAAATATTTCTGAAAAGAATGGGCATTAGAGTTTAAATATCTGCATAAAATAGTGAATAGATTGCGATTTCTTCCAACATATGTAATACAGAGAGGTATGCAAATTGGGTTTTTGGAACATTTTTCGAGAGAAAATACAATTTAGAGATAATCAAGGTTGGAATTATTTAATTCGTTTTGTTTGTCTTAATAAATGCTTACATCACATTTCTTTTGCTCTAAAATTTAATACTGATTTTCTAACAATTTATCAGTGGAAGCGAAATGCGAGTTTCCTCTAATTGGACATTATCTCAATTGATCGTGAAGAGTTTTAATTGAATTGCTTCAGAAGACACAAAGATCCGTTTTATTTTTTTTTTGAAATTACAATTATAAATACGGTACGCATTGAGTGGGAAACAAATTAAATTAGTATAATCAAATTGAAGAAATATTGGTCTTGAATTAAAATGGACAACAAAACTAGTTTATACTTGTTATATTATTAAATAGAAGATTTATAAATAAAGACGATTATTATTAAAATTACAAAGTATGAAATTTGATTTTTGCAAGGACAGCATTGGGAAATTTACCCTCAAGAATTTAAGTTTTGGAAATAATTTAGAGTAATTTCTACTATATAAATCGATTAATTTGTTACCAAGAATTGGTAATTATGAGAAGTATATCTAGTAAGAAATTGTTTTTTTTAAAGTTAAAATGGTAAAAAATGAATCATGATTGCTTAAATCAGGGTTTTCCAACAAAAAATGTTCAAGGATCCCTGAAAAAATTGCTATAATTTCAGAGACCCTTTATAGGATAAGTCCTGAAAACACTCATTTACGTTTGACAACAAACTGTAACTGTAAGTCAAATTTCTGACGATTTTTTTGCGATGACCACTAGGTGGGAACCTCTGATTTAAACAGTAAATATTAGAATAAAACAGTTCATTTTTTAAAAAACGGGAATAAGTAGTTCAAGGTAACAAAAGCTTCGATACAAAAACGCAAAAGAAAATAGTTTGCCATTGGATCTAATTATCTCATTACGGAATTATTTAGTTAGGGATTTAAGAAAAACAAAATGGAATAACTAATATCTGCTAAGATTTATCTCAGGCTAGCAAATACTCAAAATTTCGTCTGAATTTATTAATTTTTGGGCAATAAAAAGCTTAGATCCTTCTGGAGTTAATCCACTTGTGACAATTGGAATAGGATTATACTATAACGGAATAGCTAATGCTCACGATTTCGCTTGCAAAATATAGGTGCTGATTAAATTTTCTTTTTAGATTTGCTATTTGTCGAGGTATATGGAAATTTCTATTTTGTATATTTCTTTAACAAAACAAATATTCAATTCTAAAAACACTATTATTTTCTTTAAAAAGACACATCTTATAAACTGTTAAATTGAAGTAAAAAGTCATTGATAACACCGGCACACAAAAAAAAAAGTGCTTTGTACTTTTGACCGGACCTACATAAATCTACGTATTTTGACCCCCTGAACACGAATCCGGGGTCGGTTTAACCCGTACACCCTCAAAAATTCGAGAAAACTTTACAAAACCGAAAAAAATCGTTAAAATCGGCAGTTTTGATGACATAGAAATTTTTTTGAACTAAACCGAGCATGATTTTCATGTTTTTGACCCGCTGAATACAAATTCGAAGTTCATTTAGATCATAAGCTGTTTTAACTGTAAGAAAATTGCGAGAAATTGCAGTAATTGTGTACAAAAATTCTAAGGAGCTAGATTAATCATGATTTTCATGTTTTCTAATCCGCATAATATAAATCTTGAAGGTATTCGGTCCAGCCATTCTTAGAAATCCATGTAAATAGCAAAAAACCCTGAAAATTTCAGAAAAATCAAAGTTCTTGTCATAAATATCAAATTTTTAATGAAATCATAATAAATTTGACATGTTGGCAAATCTGTTGAGTATAAATTTGAAGTTCATTGATCCCGAATTAAAAAAAAAATTTGTTAATCGTAAAAAATCTATAGAAATAACAAAATCGCGGATTACCGCACTAACAGTAATAAACAAAATTAAGTAAGTCATTTAAAGACAGATGGGTTCGATATGAGCAAATGATGAATTGAAATGAAAGCAATTCCATTTGTAATTTTCAGAGATTTTTTGCGGGGAATTTCAATTTCTTTAAAGATTTTGGCCAAATAATCTTCAAAATCATATTCCAGAAATATAATAATATGCAAAATATCCTTTGTAGAGATTTAAAAGTTTATTTTCATCATATAATCTCGAATGTTAGAACAATAGCCGCAATTTTTTACAATTTTTAAGGGTTTTTTGCAATTTTCGTACAATAAAAACGGCTTATGGTCTACATAAACTTCGAAATTGTATTCAGCGGATCGAAAAACATGAAAATCATGCTCGGTTTAGTTCAAAAAAATTTCTATGTCACCGATTTTAACCATTTTTTTTGGTTTTTTATAGTTTTCTCGAATTTTTGAGGGTGTACGGGTCAAACCGACCCCGGATTCGTGTTCAGGGGGTCAAAATACGTAGATTTATGTAGATCCGGTCAAAAGTACAAAGTACTTTTTTTTTTTCGTGTGCCGGTGTAATCAATTGGATCCAGAAATCTCATTATTGAATTAGATAGTTAGGGACTTAAGAAAAAAAAATAAATAATTAATGTCTGCTGAAATTTATCTTGGGCTAGCAAATAAACGAGATTTCGTCTAAATTTGTTAAATTTTGGGAAATAAAAAGCTTAGTTCCTTCTGGTGTTAATCCACTTGTGACAATTGGAATAGGAGTATAATATAATGGACTAGCTAATGCCCTCGAATTCGTCTGCGAAACATAGGCGTCGCTTAAATTTTCTTTTTAGATTTGCTATTTGTCGAGGTATATGGCAATTTCAATTTTGTATATTCCTTTAACGAAAAACATATTCATATCTAAAAACACTTTTTAATGTCTTTAAGAAGACACATCTTATAAAGTGTTAATTTAAATAAAAAATCATTGATAATGTTCAATTAATTTTTAAAAGATATTTTAATGAAACTCCACAAGATTTGATAAATTGATTTTTTTATCTCTAATGAGTTTAATGTATACCAGGGGTGCCCAACTCGCGACTCGTTTTGACCATTTTCCGGTTGGCGAGATTCATAAATTTTTTATAAATTATATATTATACATATTAAGAACAAAGTTTTGACTTCAATAATACCAAATAAATAATGAAAGGGAGTTACATTAAAATATAAACATTTGGACAAATCATAACATACCTCTAATGTCAATACGTTGAAAATTTCTATACATTTTTGAAAAAATTCTGTATAAAATAACGAATTGTAGAACAATACAACTTTAACTTTTCCTGAATGCTGGGAAAACTTTTAGTCTTAAAATGAACAAATTTTCAAATTTGTTTTCCCTTTGTTTTTGTATAATGCTACTACCAAAAAATTTCACTTGTTTGAAATTAAAAGCAAATATTTTAGTTGAAAAAAAATGTAATTTCAACTTAAAAATTCATCAAATGTAAAATTTTGTAATAGCTGGAATTTTAAGAAAACATTTTTGTGAATAAATTACATCAATTGTATGTATGAATATATACTCTTTTGATTAAATTTGTTAATGCTTTTACAAATTTAAAATACGTATTGCAAAAATTTGAATTGACTAAATCAAACATGATTATGCAACTATTAACACATGGTTAACTAATTGATCTTCACAGAAAAATGCAACTGTGATTAACGGAATACCAATACATTAATTGAAATTTAGAAATCAAGATTATTTTAAATTATTTCTTAAAGAAACCAAGTAACAGACATAAACCAAAGATATTTGTTTTTTTTTTTAAATTAGCAATCAGTTAGTGCAAACTATGGGCTAATGTGTTGTCTTGGCTGGAGCTCTTGAGCTCCAAATGGCTTGATGAAGATGTTCCCAGTGGAACATCTTCCTGCTATTTTGATGTCAGCTCATATGGAGTTCTTTTTGATTTCAGTCTTCTAATGGTTGAGGGCTTTTGAAGTGACCCCATCAACGGATTTGTGTGCTCCATTAGTCTTATAAAGTGAGCTTCACTTCTTTGTTTGACCATTTCTGAGATCAGGTCTTTATGCAGCATATCGTTGGTGACATACCATGGCGCATCCGCGATCGCTCGTAAAATTTTTGACTGACATCTTTGAATCATTTTGGTGCTTGATTTGCTGGCACAAGCCCATAGTTCAATCCCATAGCTCCATATCGGAACTATTATGGTCTTGTATAGGAGCAGTTTATTTTCCAAAGACATTATGAATTTCCTTCCCATAAGCCAGTGTAGCTGTTTGAACCTCTGCATGGTTTGGGTTCTCTTTTTTGCTATATGGGTTCTCCAGGTAAGTCTTTTATCGAGGTAAAGTCCGAGATATTTCACCAAACTCGATTCTGAAATACCCAACCCCTAGACATAAACGGTGGGGCAGGTGCCTCTTCTGAGAGTGAAGTTGACCAGTTTCGTTTTTGCCTCGTTCAGTTTTATTTTCCACCGGTCCGTCCAAGCTTCAATTAGGGCGATGTGGTGTTGGAGATGAGCTACTGCAACCACAGGATCCTCATCTATATCGTCAGCAAATGTTCCAATAAATGTATTGGTGGTTGTTGGTAAATCAGCAGTGTACAGTAGGTAAAGAATGGGACCTAGTACACTGCCTTGAGGAACGCCTGATTTCATTTGGCAATAGTTAGAAGTTTTGTCATTTTCTCGTGTTCGGAATTGTCGGTTTTGCAGGTAAGATGATAAAAGTTTGTGATATGCGGACATATACCTTTTTGTTTTGTATAGTAGACCATCATGCTAAACTTTATCAAAACCCTGACCGAAGGGCAGTACTTTTTATTTTCCATAGCTTCGTTTATGGTGTTGACCATTCTGGGGCATTGTTGTATAGTCGAGTGGCCTTGCCTGAATCCAAATTGATGGTTAGGAATTTCTTCCAGAAGGGGAAGGAGATTTGAAATTTAAAGAAATATTACATATGATTTTGAATGATCGAAAATTAGTTACTTTTTCAGGGGTTTTGTTTCAAAGTATGACATATTTCTTGATTCTGCTCCATTTAGTTTCAAAGTTTTCCTTCCAGTTTTGTCCATATTGTTTTATTAGTATTTTCCTCTTCAGTCGAGCATTATAGTTATCCGAATTAACCTATGAATCTGCAGTGGCTGAATCCTCTTCTGTGGTGGTATAGTTGTGCCTTGTTTTTTTTTTTGGGCAGTTGTATATTTTTTCGTTGTTTAGTCCTTTGTAATAATGCTACAGGGGTTAGTCGATGTTATCGTAATAGTCATTGTAATGCCTTTGGGGTTCATTGGGAAATTGTTGGGAAATTTTATTTGGGGTTGCTTTGTATCCGGTTCCTTGTCTATGGTACTGAGGTCTATAAATTGAAGTTGCTCCTACTTTTGCCATTTTCTCTGCTGTGTTATTAAAAGAATTGTCCAAGAAAAGTCCAAAATTATTGGCAATGATTGAAAGTGTAAGAAATACAGGTATATGTAAAACCATTTTCCAGGCATTAAAAATTCTATCCTGTAGTATAATTCATCCTTCATACCACTATGGTAATACGGAGGAAAATCTTTCATCCCTTGCTTCAGAAATTATGGGCTTAGTGAAATATTTTTGAGTTAAAGATGTATAATTCATCCTGACCAAAATCAGAAAAAAATATAACAAATATTTGTTGATCCAAAGGAGAACTTTCTTATAATAATTAATAAAAACATTACATTAATATAGATGAAAATCCATATCTAACATCTTATCGTTGATTTGAATCTTAAAAGTTTCTTTTACTTTTCCCATTAAAACTTTTATTAATGACTCTTTCAATAAATTCGATCATATCGATTGACATATTATGTTTAAGAGATGCTAACTGTTGTCTTATTTTGATTGAACGGTTGACTTACATTATACATCTTGTAACTTAATATATTTCTCAACAAATACAATATGACAACGTTTTTACAAATGGATAAATTAAACCGGAAATTGTCTTTTGAAACTCTCTCCTCTGACACAAAAAGGTCAAACACTAAAGTTTCT
This sequence comes from Sisyra terminalis, assembly GCA_958496175.1. Classification (NCBI taxonomy): domain Eukaryota; kingdom Metazoa; phylum Arthropoda; class Insecta; order Neuroptera; family Sisyridae; genus Sisyra; species Sisyra terminalis. The sequence goes on from OY292274.1 coordinate 60,731,460, forward strand.
CCCGAGCTTTTTTTCCCGGAAAAGCTTAAAAACCTGACAATTGTATAGTGAAGAAATAACTCTTTTTTTTTAAAAAAAAATCATTTGTTATGATAAATGAATTATTTTGTAACCAATTGCTAAACAAATTACAAAGGCCGTTTTTTTTTTGTTTTTGGAAAAGACCTCATGAAACCATTGCAACCTTTTCGGGTAATTTAATTGCCATTTAAATAAAATATATGTTTTTTTCTATTTTGTTACATTTAAAATATGAATTATCGATGATATTTTACAAGTTTGTGAGTCATGTTGATGATGATGTTTTTTTTTTCTAACGGAAAAGGTCAATTGTTGCCCATACAGAAAAAAGAAGCCTTAATAACAATAATATTAAAAACTTTTTTATTAAATAACGGTCTTGTTTTCTTGTGCATGGGTATTTGGTATATAGAGGCGATTCAAAATTCGGTGCTTTTCTATATTAACATGATTCTTTAGTAGTTATAAAATTAGTTAACAATGAAATTATTATTATTTATTTTAATTCCAGTATACATTCTATAGAGATGCAAAGCATCTGTACATAGAACTAGAATATTACACTACAGTTGCATATTTTTAAAACAAAGTAATAATATAATGAATTATAGGTTTAAACAAAATTACCAATAAAGTAACTAATAAAATTTAATTGAAAATTAGTTAATGACTAGTCCCTCAAATAACTAATTGAGCTTTTTAATATTTTCCTCAATTATTTTCGTTCAAAATTAAGAGTTTTAAGGTGGTTAGGTAACTTATTAAAATATTTTCTTGTAGATTAGGATTCTTAATGCTAAAAATTTTATTAGTTTTTGGCAGCATTAATAAATTAGATCTATTTTGTGTAAATTTATTATTATATTGTTCTTTACATTCACTATCTTCCTCAGTGGTCATCAAGTAGTTTGGATCACTCCGTAACTGCTTTGTGATGATTATTATATTAAATTATACTACATAAATTGGACCGCAATATATTCTATATATTGTATACAGTCTAGGACGATTTTTTTTTTTAAATTTCTATATCTCAGCGGCATTTTAGGGATCGCTTTTACCGAAGATGGTTTTTTCTCAGAATTAAACGCTCTACAAAAGTGCCCATTGCGACAAAGTCGTAACTCACACCAGTGAGGTAGTACGGGCCACTGAACCTGATTTTTCTATAAAATTCAAGGCTTAATATCTCGTTTAATATTGATCTTCGCGATTTGGTCTACAAGAACTTTTTTGTAGGAAATAAAATTCTCTACAAGTTTTTTATTTATAATTTTTCCGTAGCTCTTGTTATTTACGAGATAAATGCAAAAAAAACGCGAATTTTATGGAAAAATCAGGTTCAGTGGCCCGTACTACCTCACCGGTGTGAGTTACGACTTTGTCGCAATGGGCACTTTTGTAGAACGTTTAATTCTGAGAAAAAATCATCTTCGGTAAAAGCGATCCCATGAAATGCCGCTGAGATATAGAAATTTAAAAATAAAAAATCAGAGTTTCCGTGTATTTTCAATGGGAAATCTTTACACGTCTTGGTCGAGGACTTAAAATTAATATTAAGGGCCCAAACTTTCAGAAATTTTTTTTTTGGTATTTCCAACAAAATTTCACAATGGGACCAAAAAAAGTAAAAAAAAATCACCCTAGACTGTATACAATATATAGAATATATTGCGGTCCAATTTATGTAGTATAATTCAATATAATAATCATCACAAAGCAGTTACGGAGTGATCCAAACTACTTGATGACCACTGAGGAAGATTGCTTGGCAATCGAAATACGTATCTGGGGAATACGTCACGAATATTTTTGTTTGAACTTCTGTTCAAATTTATGTTTATGGTATGATTTTTATATATTATTATATTAAATTACACTACATAAATTGGACCGCAATATATTCTTTATATTGTATACACAGTATTACTGTTCAAAGTCAGCGAAAAAAATCTTATTTTGATTTACATATTTTCATCAGTAAATTGTAAATTTTAAACAAGTCTCATAGACTAAAAGGAAATATAGTATTTTGATTACTTGCATTTATTGAATGAAATTTGTACTTTATCAGAAAATATTTGTAGTTATTATAGCTTTGGTTTAAAGGGCTTATAGTATTCTTTTTATCTTTTTAGTATCCTTTCTGAGAGTAAAGACAAATTTAAAATGAATCTCAATAATCAAACATTGTTCTCTAAAATTTGATATTATGATAGTTCTATTGCTATATTTGGATGGCTGTAGTTCGTAAAGAAGAATTTAAAGACGTAGATGTTCTACTGGATCACAAATTATTATTTGCTCTCCAAAAAAAAAAAACACTTTTAATACCTAAAATATCTATAGAATTTTGTGAATCATTCTGTATAAAAGAAGTGGAGGAGGAGAGAATTTGTTAGACAACAGAGTACGGGTCAGAATCGTAGGTCGAAAAAAGTAACATGAATTCAACATCAAATCCGAAAAAGAACGGAACTCACCTCATCGAAGAAAGTCATCTCTGACATTTTACTCAATGAACTCGACATCATCTCTCAAGTTCGATTGCGTCACCGTTACCATCGTATTTTCTGACTTTTCGATTTTTTTTTTGTCAGTTTTTAAACGTAATTTTTCATTAGTCTTTTTGTTTCATTTCCACTATGGGAATGTGAAGAAACAATTCACTATTTTTGTTATTTTTAATATCAGAAATATTAACCTTTTTACTAAAATATTAATTTCCTTTTTGTTGTAAATTTAGAGAAAATATTATGTACCTACGTAGAAGTACAGCCTTCACTTGCTATCCGTTATAAGCATAGGTCAAAAGAAACCTCAATTTCTCTAATTGTTTTGTTTCTTCAGTCTTCCAACCGCCACAAAATGTGAAAGAGTAACATAAACATTTGCTTGAAATTAAAACGGCAAATTTTTAAAAGTAAGAAAAATAAGAATTAATTTGATTTGATCGATGGGTACAATTACTTTTTCATTGTTATCAAGTAAAGAATGTGATGACTAAGAGTGGTAAAATGTATTTTCTTTAGTTTCTATTTATTCACAAAATTTTGTAGAAATTAAAATGTTTAATCATCCCATAAGGTTTGAAGACGACTAAAGAATCTCTAACTATAAAAGTTACTATGAAAGAATATCCTATAACTTCATTTTACCCATTGGTCTGCAAATATATAATTTATAACTTATCGTGCTTTATTGATATTTATTCAACTATAAATTTTCTTTACCAAAGATCAAAAAAATGAGCTATCAAACAACTTTATAATGCAGTTTTCGGTATATTGACTTGTAACACTTAAACATGAAGAGTTAACCAAGCGACATTCAATACTTAACCATTATTTAAGCAAATTGGCTTTGAACAATTCGCCACTTATTTGATTTACGTAAATACTATTCTTACATCAAAAGGCAAGGTTCCTATTAAAGAAATTACGGATGTGCAATCTGAAACTTTAAATGTCTAATGTTAAACTATTTATAGTTCAGGGCCGTATGTTCAACTGTTGCATGTTTTGGTATTGGATACTCCAACTTTTCAAGGCAAGGAAATAAGATTTTTCTTCCTTAAATCCTAGTTTTATAAAACTGGGAAAGAATGGAAGTATATAAAGTTTGAAAAAGATCTTTAATTAATATTGCGACAATGGATATTTTCGAGTTACCTGTTTTCCAGAAATTTTCAATCTTCGAATTTAAGTAAATTTAAATTTTTGAATTCCATTGAAATCAAAAAAAAAAATTAAGAATTTTTAACAATAGTTTACTAATGTTTTGATTCAACTTTGCAGTATTTTTTTCCGGGGAAAATTCTATTTTATCTTTGAAATTATGATAATCAAGAACTTATCTTCTAAAGAATTTGATTTTTTTTAAACTTGTTAAAACATAACTTTTTGGACCACAATTATGGCCAAATTACTAACTATGAAAAAAATTAAAATCTATTGATCTCAAGTGCAACTTGTTTAAATTATAACAAAAAAAATTAATCAAACTTATTGAAATAATTCCTTTATCATTTTATAGTAGAGCTTAAGAAAGTTAATGCTTACTTTAAAATATGAAATATTTTTTATTTTTGCTAACCATGTGCGATTTTTAAAAAAAAAATCTTTCAAAATGTTCATAACATTTTCACGTGAACCTGAGCTTTAAAAGCTCATAAAGCATTCAAGATACGATTTTTGAGGTAAAAGAGGACAAAAAGGCATATTTTTCTGAATTTTAAAAAGTACAAAGATTTCTATTGTTAAACTTTAATTGAGTAGTAGTATTTAGTTCATGAAAGTTTTATGAAATGCAACAATGAAAAAAAATCCCTGGGAATTTCTTATGAACTTTAAAATTTTAATTATTGTTCTCATTTTTGTTTGCTTATTAATTTTGTGAGACTTTCATGAATCTAAGACTATCACGAATTTTTTGTTAATTTTTGATTAAGTATAGTAGCTATATATTCACTTTCTATAGTAAAGGACAAACGTCCATGATTGGTAAGGATCCAGGACATCATTCATAGACCCACAGGCAGTGGTTGATTTAAGTCCAATGCGATAAGCCGCTCTTGTTGTTCCAAAACAAAGTGGTTATCGAAATAAAACTTATAATTTTTAAATATTAATTTTTTAATTTAATTTTTATTATTTACCTACGATATAAACTTCTTTCTAGTCTTAGTTCGCGCTAAAACGTCAATTATATTATTGCATTCGATTTTTTGTACTAATTGAGGTCCAATCGATAAATAATATCGATAATAAATAGTATCGATAATAATGCCAGGGCATTAAGTAAATCTATGCTCACACTTATACATTAGTAACTTTTCACATTTTCCAAAGTGGAAAAAGATCTTTCTCCTGAACAATTTATCGCTGGAATTCAAAAAATGCACAGAGCAATAGAGCAATTTCAACATTAGGGTACACATTTCGAAAATTACGTGATGCAAAATAATCCACATATTTTCGGATATCTTTAGTATTGAATCTTTAAGAAGAAAATGCTAGAAAATACATTCATTTACGAAAGTCTCTTCCAAATCGTAAGCATACTGCATTGTTTTAGATAAGTACGACGTATTTTGACTTCTAGGATTCACATAGGACTCTAAATGTTTTGACAAAAAAGGATCAAATTTAGCATAAAATTCTACGATTTTTATAAAATTAGGTACTACTATGAGGATCTCCAATTTGTTCTGATTATCCCTGGAATGGTAGTTCCCTAATTTCCAGGGATTTATCAATTGAAAAATGTGATGTGAGAAATTGGAAAGGAAATTCTATAAAAATATTATGCTTTACTGACGATTTTTCATATATTCAAAACGAAACTAACTTAAATCAAATTTTAAAATTGAATTTTCGTACATTCTTTGCCTTTAAAATTTTGGCGTTCCGAAAATTTTGCCGCTCCTAAAATCGTGTAATCCTAGGCCCGGGTTTTACGGTCTTTGGCATAAATCCATCACTACTCACTAGTGGTTTTTGGTATTACAAGATCAGCAGTCCAAATAATGGGTTAATAAAAAGCTCCCCTCAATGTAAACAAAGCCACCAGGCAAAAATACAGTTAAAGGATGATAAAAACATAATTCTTATACCTAACTACTGAACTACTTAATCTCACAAGAAAATAAATCAATTTGAATCTAAATGGATGCTTTAATAATAAATAGTTTATAAAATATAAATATTTTAAAAATTTTGTCAAGTACAGGAAAAAATTAGTTTCCACGTTCTGAGGGAACGCAGGGCTTTGAATGAATGAAGATTCAAAGATCTAGGGAATACAAATTCTGGAACCAAAATAATCGGAAAACAATCTCCCATCCCATTTGCTAAAGTTTGTTTAGTTATTTGGTCTTAAAATGATAAAATAGGGACCCAAGAAACACAAAAAATCTTTAGATTTCCATACTGTTATTAACCTCATGATGGATAAACTTAAATAATTTAAAACACTGGCAATAGTACAGAAAATTTTAGGTGCAATTGTGCTGGTAAATTTGTACTTTACTTTAATTTTTTTCGTTATGATTTTTTCCTCAAAATGATGTCTTTTAAAAAAAAATATTCCTGGATATTTATGTAAACGAGAATTCAGGAAGGACTTGATCAATGACTAAAAATTATTTGATTAAATAAATAAATCATACAATTAAACATAAAATCCAACCTAAAAATAATTGGTTAAAAAGTCTTTAATTATATAGAGGACAAAATAATTTAAAAGTGATTTTTTATATGAATGTTAAGAACAACCAAACAAGTTGGTAACCACCGTTATTACCTGTAATTTCTAAACAGGATATTTCCTGTTTACATTTTCGAAATATTGTTTGTTAAAATTTTTTTTCTTGGTATTTATAAATGGTTATATCTGTAGAAGCAATGCTTAAGAGTTTGGTTTATATAAAATATCTACTTTTGAATTACTGTCTTCAGATAATTTTTGTTTGGGACATTTTCATAAAGTGAGCATTGTGTTTCTTTTACAAAAGTAAAAGAAAAAAAAACTAATTTATTTTTAGTAATAAAAACAGACAACGTAATTACTTATGTTACGTCGCCCTAATGAAAGCGGTATCGATAAAATTCGATCGAAATCGAAAGTAATTACATTGGTGAAGAAGAGCATTTTGTCGATCACTTCTTGTGAAGATGTTCTTCTTGTGCATACGATTGGGACAAAAGAATGAAGTATGTTAGTAGTAGGGGGAGTTGGGTGCTTGCATATACAGCAATAGTATTACAATGTTTCTCCCAAGTGGGAAAGTGAGAGTGGTCCGGGGTCTCATCTCTCAACTTGGCTCTACTCTGGTCGATGGCGATCACCGGATTCACTCCAGTTCATCGTAAACATTTAGCAGCAATCGACACACGATTCAGTCATCGATTCACGGTCTTGAACTGTTCCCAACCGATTTGGCAAACGGAACCCCACGCGAGGGTAGTTACCGAGGGTAGACGTTAGTACTGTAAAGTGGTAATTGCATCTGGACCACGGAGTTTCTGTACGATCGTAGCTCGTAACGGTGCGGTTTATCTGGTTCTTGGGGTGGGTTAATTTTTCTGGATTTTTTCGTGAAAAAATTGTGTGAATTGATTCAAGCGTTTTGATCATCAAACGTAAGTAATTTCTATTCGATAAGTTCTTTTTTTTCCCTCACTTTTCAATTAAATCTCGTGCGAAAATTCAATTTCTTTGATAACGTGCAAATTAATAGCACCAACATCAGCACGAATTCTCTCAATTTGCAAATCGCGAAAGCTTCGTGCTCTATTTAATAAATCACTTTCTTGGGAAAACACGAACCACACACCATTATCCTCATGCAAAAATATAGCCAAACAATTTTTTTGCCACAAATTTCTAAAAGTTAAATTCTCACAATAAAATTAAAAAAGAAGCAAGGTAATGTCTCAAGAAATTAAAGTTAGATTAAAGAAGAAGAAGAAAAAAAAAACACTGGCGACTTACTTTCAAAAAAAGCGAAAACTTCCGCTTTTAATCAACCGGTAAAACTACCCCCCAATAATGGCGTCCGATAATGATCTAATTGAATGTCAGTAGAAAAAGTGTTTTAATTAAATGTACAAATGCATTTTCTATATCTATCAATGCAAGTATACTAATAGTGAAATTTAGATCATTAAATGCATAATAGAATTGAGGTCATATTTATGTGACAAAGATAAGGTTTTCTTTCTTCATTTGAATTTTGAAACAAGTTTTGTGCAATAAATGGGTAGATTGAAGACGATAAACATCTGAAAACTATGAGAAAATTGAAAAATTAAAAAATAAAAGTATGCAGAAGATTCAACAAGGTTAGACATGAAAACCTTTATAATATTTGTATTGGACAAAAAAAAATTTTTCACCAATAAAAGCTCTGTCGGTTAAAGTTTATTTCCCAAAAAAATAACAGTACAATTAAATCGTGTTTCAGGTAAATATTTATAAGTTGAAAGTGAATACGAGAAATATTCTAAGTTCAATTTTAATAATTTTTAATTTTTGAAATTCATACTTTATGATTATAAAATTTCAGAGCTTAGCTTCTTTTTTTTAAGAATCTGAAGTGTGAGGTCAAAATATGAACTAAAAAGATAAATTATGGAATATTATTTTTTATTTTTCAAAAGTTTGATAAAATTATATTGAAAATCCAAGGTTACTAAGCTTTAAAAACAAAAGTTTTTCTTATGAAAACTATAAATTTTCAGGGCAAATTAGTTAAAAATCTGAAATGTGAGGCCTAAATATGAATTAAATAGAGAAATAAAGGAGTATTAATCTTTATTACTCAAAAGTTTGATAAAATTATACTGAAAATCCATAGTTACTGGGCTGTAAAAACAAAAGTTTTCCTTTTGAAAACTTTTTTTTTTCAATTCTTATTTCAAGAAAATTAGACGAAAAATTAAATAAAAATGCTTAATAAAGTAAGTGGAAGAAACAGGGATTTACCCAACGCATAACTAATAAAAAAGCTCTTTTTGCAACAATCATTTATTAAGAACTTAAAGAGAATACTTATGTGATGGCCTGTTATTTTACCATTTTGTGATTTTTTTTTTCGAGGACCATAGAAAAAATAAAACTTGTTTTATTAAAATTATTAATTATAATTATTTTTAGCGTTTGTGTATACATTTTTAGCCAAAAAGCTCCAGTAAAACGTGAGTTATACCGCTTAGAAGAAGACACTAGTCTTAGAAATAATGAATGCTCAACTTCACAATTTCGGCTGATTGTTTTTAAAATGTTTTTCAGAAATTTTTAAGAAAAAAAGGAATAGAGGAATTGAGTGAAATCATTCAAGGGAAAGGAATTTATAAAATGTTAAATTTTAAATATTATTTTTGATTTAATAGTTCAAATAGTTATTTAAATCCAAGAAATTCAGGTGAATTGATAAAATAAAATAATTTACTAGGAAATTCGTAATAAATATATTTTTTTTTCAAATAAAAAAATGAAAAATTCTTTAAATTTTTGAATAAATTTAGTCAATTTTCTCTATTGATACTTCTTCATGAAAAAGATTTGTTTTTAAAAATAGTTAATAATTAAAGAAATTAATTTATTTTAATTTGATTATTTTTTTATTTTAAAAGAAATTATTATTTTGTATCCATGTTGTTTAAATCCTTGTCTTTTTAAATATAATAATTAAATTGTGGGCAATAAGGACGAAGCTTCTTGTGGAATATTATTCATTTTATCGCCAACGTTTCGTCAGTAATTCCTGACTTCTTCAGGGCTCAAAATTAAAAATTACTCCCCAAATGTCATAAAAATAAGCTGTAAAATGACCTAACTGATAGAACAACAAACCAAGAATACAATTTGGTATTGATAAATAAAAAATTGTTTAAAAAACATTATTGAAAAAATACAAACACGTCTGTGGCGAAACTTTGGCGATAAAATAAATAATATACCAAAAGAAGCTTCGTCCTTATTGCCCACAATTTAATTATTATATTATTTTGTATGTATTCTACCATAATCAGGAATATTTACGTACGTCAATATATCAAATATCCTACAAAAATGTGTACGCACAGTTGAACGAAGACCTGACTTACTTATTATTAATGAGGACTTAAAATTTTAAAAACCAAATTAATACTTCAGGGATTCAGCCTAGCGTATCAGTTTTGATTTTATGAGATCCGTTAGCATTGACAAATATTCCAAGTCATTTGGAAGCATATTAAAATATTTTCTTGCTACAAATTGGGAACTTTGAAATCTTATGCTATTGTAGATTTTTGGGAGACATAAGGTTCTTGCTCTGGACTATCCGTTGTATTTAAGGCATTGTTTTTTACAACCCCTGTAGTAGTACATAAAAGATTCCATTCTGAAGGTACCTCTAAAGCCGAGAAATGTTTTTCCATCATTTTGTCCATTTATTTTACCTTTTAACTAATTTTGTTATTTGATCAGAGAATTAAAACTGACATCATAACGCTCTCCCCATGGTACGATTTCATAGTTCACTACACTAGCAAAAAACCCACGGTAAATGGGCACAGTATTTGAGGAAATTGAATTTAGGATATCTTGGAACTTCTGCAAAATAAACCGGGAAAATCTCGTTTTTTTATTATATAGTTTCATCTCATGCGATAATCAAAATAAACTTCCAGATAATTGTAACTTACAACCCATTTTTCAATGCTTTTGTGATATAATGTGTAAAGCTCAAGTTTATCCGAAAGATTGTCCCAATAACGCAGCCATTTCCCAATGATTCTCAATTTGTTCGACATTTTACACTGCACTGATTTAAATAAAAAAAAAAATGAAAATCAATCCTAAATGCCTTTTTTAGATAGTAAGTAAAATTTCACAATTGGATTATCTATTAAAATAAACGACCCTCTAAAACACAGGTAGATTGAATGTTTAACATAGGGAAGTCGTCTTTCATTTTTCCTTTTCTTCTTCATTGCTTCGTCCATTATATAGTTGTATGATTTTTTTGATTTTCTTCTCTTTTTTTTCTGTAGGATTTCCACTGATTTGATATTAAGATATACTATTTCTATTTCTTAAATCTCAAAAATAGTATGGTTTCCTCTTAATCGTTGATGCTAAGAACTAAAGTGTTTCAATGTTGATAATCTCTTTTATCCTTAGGATAAAAGAGAAAATACACTCTTCTTTAGTGTTAAGCTTTTCATTTTAAAATTGTTGTCCTTTTTCTGCACTTCAACACTTTTGAACTATAACTCACTAGATTTTCCATTATTGATCCTAAACGGTCTACTCTTCCCTTATAATTATCCTCTTTCAACTAAAATTCAGCAATATGATTCTTAAAAGATTTAATTTCCCTATTTTCCCACTAAATTTCTATTTAAGTCACTATAACTACTCCAATTTAAAGTTTTCCTATCAATTTCCTTATGTCCTGATTTTTTCTGTGCTATCCTCAAATATTAGTTTTCTCTTCATTTTTACACAAAGGTGGCAATACTTTACAATTTTTTGGAATCACAAAACAATTTTCCGCGATAAATTTCCCGTGAATTTGATTTAAATTTATGACATTCAATGTTAGAGGATTTAAATAAGGAAAAGCCTCTTTAAAAGAAATGTTATTAATAAAAATTTAATATTAATTTCGTCTTATTTGGTTTAAGAAATTCTCCTCTATTATACTACATCATCCATTATCTAAAGAATAAATTTAATTATTTAACCACTTAACGCTCAAATAACTATAGAGTAAATTGAAAAATCGGAAGCAAAATAAAGAAAATTAATATTTTAATTCCAGAAAATAGTTTAAAAATTTAACATTTTAAATTGTTTTTTTATTAAAGAAAACATATCTTTTGAATCAATTTATTTACACATAAAATAATAGATAATAATAATTTTTAAACAATCATGCTTTCATTTTAAGTGAATTATTTTCTTTGATTTCTTTTAATTACAATATTTGCCCTTTACATCCATTTTTTATTTCTAATTTTTCGTAATCAAATCTGAAGAAATGATTTCTTACCATCTAGAAAACCAAATCAAAGTGATGTACGGAGAAAATGTATTAAACTCAACAATCATTTCTTCCACCGCAGTCCACTTACATTTGAATTAAACTATTTGTATTTATTATTTGTATATAAATCACAGCAGGAGAAGTCCAATTTTCTTTTCTTCCTTGTTAATTTTCTTTGTACGTTATCAAATATTTAATTTTCTTTTGATTACTTCACACGCATCAAGAGATCCTCATCTTTCAACAGACAGTAATTGCTTGTTTCTTGAGCCTATTGATCGATTTTTTTAGATCAATTTTATTCGTCATAATTAAAAAGAAAAGCAATTGAAAAAGAAGTACTTGAAAGTAAACATCTTAGATTCGTTTTAAGTGTGCTGCTTGTATGTTTGATATAAATATTAGATAATATCGTTGAAAAGTCTTGAGAAAAAAAAATATTTAATTGAAATTGTCTTAAAATGTTTCATTTTTTTCTTACAAAAAAAAAACACACAATTACAATTGATTTACATGAAAAGGTTAGTATAAAAAGTGAATGGGATTTTTGCTGTGCTGATTTTTTTGATACCTTAATTGACCAATTTGCATAAGTAATTGCAATAAGCACGGCTATAAAATTTAATATTTTTAAATGAAAAGAAATAAAAATAATAATTAACGGGAGATGTTCAGTTATGCATTATTACTTGAGATTTTAAGAGGCAAAAATGGCAAGATTTTTAAAGGGTTATACCTAGTTATAAGTCTTAAAAAAACATGTTTTTTCCGGAATTTTTTGTAAAGAGGAATTTTATTTTATAAATACATCAAAATCATGCATATTTCAATGATTCAACGTACTTTAAGATTCCACATTTTCCAATATTGAGTTTCCCCTTTTCTGAAGGGTTTCCGTCAAAAATTGCCCAGTGGTTAGGATGATATCTCAGGTGCAAATTATCTGAATTCAAAAAAAACAACATACGATTTATTTTAAGGATAGATAACTACAGATAATGAACGAAGGGATAGTCAAAATTTCGATTTTTAATAAAATGGCACCTTTCCAGGTTTCCACATTATGGTGGCTTGAAAAAAATGGAAATTTTTGTCAAAAATTTTATTCTTTTTTTCATTAACAGAGGAAAGTATTTATTAAGATTGTGTATTAAGTTGAAAACAATTTTTAAACAATAATACGTTTCAAAAATATGTTTGCTTCGAAATTTATAAATTTTGGGTCATTATTAGAGATTGTAATAGTGGTATACCGGAATTTCGAATACCAGTATTTTGAGCTATTTGCATTATTATATAATACCGGTCATCATAAGTTTGTGTACCTTTTTTTCTGAATTTACTAGTAATTTTTTAAATTATTTCCACTACTCTTTACAAAAAAAGAGACTAGCCAATTTGAATTTAATCAAGTTTATGGTCAATATTCGGTAGAATAATCAAAGATGATGAGGACACTTGTGTTGACAATGAAAAGAAATTGTTTCTTAAAGGAACAATAGAGTTATAAGAGAGTTATCGGTAATTAAAAAAAGATTTTACAAAAAATATTTAAAATAACCTGACGAATATTCGATTTATTTGAAGATAAAGGGTATTAGAAGTTAAAG